>OW799233.1:11340000-16140000 GCA_941918925.1 Phyto melanocephala | reverse complement strand
CACACACACACACACACACACAGAGTTTCACTTTTATATATATAGATCTGCTTTATTTCACTAACGCATTCCGACTATTGTTTATTATTGAACCTATCAAGATATTATTAAATGGTTTGTTGGAGAGATGTATGACCAATAAAGCATTAAAATGGAGCAATAAAGAAAATTTTAAAAAGTATCACATAACCGATCACGTCAGAGAAGCGACGATATACAAGTGAACAATTTTAAAATTTATTATCTTGACAAAAACAAGAATCATTTAGAAAACATAGTCCTGGCCCAATTTTAGAGTGTTTGTAATTAAGTAAATCAAAATCACTTTCCTGATCCATTTTTTTTAATTTGAATTCAAGATTTTAAAAACTGTTAATGTTTCATATATCCCCTAAGCAAATGATCCGGAATTTAAATTTGTAATTTTTTTCTTCGTACTAGTGTTCTTTTTATAAAATTTTTTTTTGTTAAATCTTTATTTGATTGAATGAACAAACAATAAGTTTACAAATCTTAAATCTTATAAAACATATATCGATGGTTACAAGTAGAAAGGCCCTAACTTGTATTTTTTACAATATTAGGTTTTTCAGTGATTCCAATACATTTCACACAAATATACCCCCGATTGGGCTTGGCAGTTAATGAAAGCAAAACCAAGGTGATGGTTTCAACGAACAGGAAATCTACTAGATTGGGTGAAACTGTGAACGTCGGTAACTATAACTTTGGTGTTGTAGAGGAATTTGTGTACCTCGGGACATCCATTAATAAGAGCAATAACATCAGCCTGGAAATACGAAGAAGAATAATACTAGCAAATAGATGCTACTTTGGGCTAAATAGGCAATTTAGAAGTAAAGCCTTCTCTCGAGTAACGAAAATAACACTTTACAAGACACTCATATTACCTGTGATTTTGTATGGTGCAGAGGCATGGGTACTTGCGCAAGCGGATGAAGCTGTACTTGGCGTTTTTGAGAGAAAAATCCTTCGTAAAATATATGGACCGGTCTGTGTAAGCGGAGACTATCGGCATCGTATGAACCATGAACTGTATGAGCTGTACGCCGACATTGACATTGTTAGGCGCATAAAAGTGCAAAGACTGCGCTGCCTTGGACATGTCGTGCGGATGGATGAAGAAGCTCCAGTAAAAATAATTTTCGAGTATGATCCCGAAGGTGTCCGCAGAAGAGGACGACCGAAGCTCCGATGGAAAGATCAGGTCCAACAACACCTAATGGACCTAAATGTTCGAAATTGGAGAAGGAGCGCAGAAGACCGAAGCGCCTGGAAATCTATTCTTTCCTCGGCTTAAGACACTTCAGGGTTGTAAAAAGCCATCTATTGATTGATTGATTGATACCCCCGACACAAAAAATTAGTGCAATATTGATTTTACGAAACTACAAAAAATTTATTTTTTTCCTTATGAACAATTTAAAAAAATAGAAAAATCATTTAATCTTTAAAATGGCTCTCCTGAACAAAATCTGTTTTTACCCTTAGGTCCCTTTCTCTGTGCGCTGTCACATACACTAGACTTGCAAGATCTGCAACATTTGCATGATCTGTTTGCAACGAAGGGTGATTACCGCTATTATGATAATACAGTTTCCATTACATTTGTACCTTCTTATGTATTTGAGTTATGGTCTTTTTACTTGTGTCCTAGACTAGACTAGTTCGCTGTAACGCTTACTATTATTCCCAATAATGATTTCAATTCAGTGTTATATAGCATTGAAAAAAGCACCCTGTGTAAAATTTGAAAATTTCGTTTCCTTAAGCTATAGAGGTTTACCTCAGGTATAATTTTTTGAAATAAAAAACTCTACTTTAGAGAGGTCGCTTATCAATTAAAAAAGTGTAATAAATATTTAATTTGATTAGATTGCAACTTACTCTCGTACCTATACTTTAACAAATTTATTTAGACTGTCACACATGTTCGTCATACAAGTATGACTCTGTAAGAATTTTTATAAAAAAAAAAAAAAATCACAAAGTACACAAATTAATTGCAAAAAGTTATAAATACATATAAAACTTATCAAATATTTCTAATTGCAACTATTAACCTCATTGTTTAAATGCATCTGTACTGCAGTACACAACAGATCTTTTATTGAAATGTTTACTTATGACAATAATACATACAAATGTATTTATTGTAAGTGTTATATGTATGTATTATTAGATTAAAAAATATTTTAATAAGTATATTAGAAATTTAATTATATGTATACTAGATTAATAAAAAAAATTCTCTACACTATAGCTAATATACCAACACGCGGACAATAATCACCTGGTATCAAAAAGCACCATTTAGCTTATATAAATACGAGCATTATAATAAGAAAAAAATAAATATAATAAATGTAAAACTTATGTATGTGAGTATGAACATATCATGAGTATTGTCTCATTTTATATGTAAGTGCTTAGCCCCCGACCATAGCTGCCAGATAAAATAGGGGCAAAATCGTCCAATTTTGAGAAAAAAATCGTCAAAATCGTCAAATAGTTTACTCAAATCGTCATAAAAACGTCAAAATAAAAAACCGCATTTTTCAAAACAAAATATTTTTTATTAAATGCATAACATAACACACTTTTTAAATCCAGAGAGATCAATGGTTTTATTAGACCCGTTTAAGTTAAGAACATGGCAATAAATATAATACAATTTAGAATTAATTTCGAAAAATAAATATTAATATATAAATACAAAAAATAATAAATAATAATAATACATTGGCTGCATCTTTTTGGACTAATTGACAAATAATTATAATCATTTTCGTAAGACGAGAACAACGCCAAATAAAACTACATCGTTTCGCTTTTTAGCCCATAAACTTATTTCTGAATCTGCAAACCAGTCTTCCTTAATTTTCCTTTTCTTGTTCGTTACCTGTGAAAAACACCATTAAAATTTCATTTTATCTACTACAAAGTTTTGTATAAAAAATGGATGAAATTTCTACTTACAGAGGAAGAGCTGCTAGAATTTTCATCATCTTGGTTTTCTATTGAAAATATAATGTTTGATTTTAAAGGTTTTAATGTATAATTAAAAAGAACTTACCATTTTTTTTAAGTATTTAAGCATATTAATTTGTCACTTAAATAATTTAAATAAATTTACTTAAAAAAAACTAAAATTGTTTTAAACGCGTTTCCAAATTTATATTTGTTCGTGTTGTAGGTTTCAGTTGATAAAATGTGGCATATACTACGTTAAAAATGTACAAAGTGGAAAAATTACCCATACAAACACATTAAATAATGATACATTTATCTCTTTCACTCTGTTCTATTATTAATAACATAAAAACCGTTACAAATTATTTTTATTTAGTTTAAGGTTGATATCAAGGCGAATTTATTTATCAGGTGGTGGTAATTCTACAACAAATACAACATTAAAAAAACAACATGGTTTTTTATTGTTGCTTTCGACATCGATGTGTCAAAAACTACATGGTTTTTGTTTGTGTTTTTTTGCGCGGGAAGGAGTAATCTATGTAAACATAAATAATATTTGACAATGCAGTCATCATTTTTGCAAATAAAAAAGTAGATCAGCTGCGTTGTCAACACCACCTGATAAATAAATTCGCCTTGGTTGATATAAAAGTAATGAAAAATGTTGCAAACTTGAATTCTTGAAAATCGTCAAAAACATAGCATAAATCGTCAAATCGTCAACACTTAATTTTAGCACGTAAAATCGTCAAAATGACGATAAATCGTCAAATCTGGCAGCTATGCCCCCGACATCGAAACTCTCTTAAAAGTCAGGGAGCAAAAAATTGGCACGTGTATTGTGTTGTGTACACATTGCTAGCGATTACAATCCCTTACCAACCCCACTGTAGTTATAGGAAAATATTTATAATTGCACCACTTTAAAGTACAGTGATAATTCTGTAGATAGAAAACAAAAAATGCATTCTATAAAATTATTTTACACTATACTACATATTTTAATTAGGTGATAACAGTAGGTTTCGAAAATAATCGTACAAAGAATTTGAATATTTACTTTTAACCGTAGATCTTAAATTTTATTTCTTTACAATATAAATGTAAGATTTTTGCAACTTTTACTTACATCAAAATTTGTACTTTTATATGCTTTAAGCAACGTAAATAAGAACAACAGATATTTTTAAAAATTATATTATAGTATACTTGAGAGCCTGAATTTAGGGGACTGTCAAGGGTCTCTTGGGCCAACCCGGTGGATGACTGTGATGGCAACGCTAATTATTGATAAAACATGCTGGAGTGATCCGGCTACTCCGGTAGAGAGGCGTGAAGTTCGCCACCAAGTCACCCACAAGACCTTGAGCAAAAAATAAAAGTGAGTACAAAAACTAAACCGCCTCATACTTCATCTATTTATCCTAACCTTAAAATTCAGTTTTAAGCTATCGCAACATTCGCCTTTCTGGTCGCAGCAGATGTTATGCTGCTAGGCTTTGCCCACCCTCTACCATGGCAAATCAATGGCCCTCCTATTTAGGATTTGCCCCTAATACTACCCCTACAGGTATGAAACTTGACTCACTTACCTTTTTAAAAAATTCACTCCATGATTGCTGTCATCTTTCCAGTTCATAAAGGGGGTCGTTCCTTCGTCAGTCTGTCCATATATTCTATTTGTCAGTCCAATGTCACCATTAAAAAGAAAAAAAGAAAGGTAAGTAACTAAATAAAAATTAACACTTAATAAGAGCTCAAATTATAAATGTGTTTGCCCCTACTTCTAACTATATTTTCTCTCTAAACAAATTTTTCTTTTCTTCTTTTTCTTTCTGTCCCGCAGTGTATCGTCTAAAAAAGTGTCCGGAAATCTCTCCGCCAATCACGAACGAGCTCCAAGATGAATGATACCAGCCTGATGGGTGTGTGTGTGTGTGTGAATTTTAATTTTAATACTTTTAATTTTTTATGTTTAGTGTAGAATGAGTGTTATATGATATTTATTAATTTATGTAAAAAAACTATTGTATCTTAAATTTTCCTCTCATTAAATAAAACAAACAATACTACTCATATTTTCTTTATTTTCATTATTTTTATTTAATTCATTTTTTTTTCTTTTTTTTTTTTTCTTAGCTTTCCTTTTCAGTTTAATTTTGCCATTTCTCTTCTACTTAATCTCTGTTTTCCTATTAATCATCACCAAACCAAAAAAAAAAACTTGTCTTTTCTCTTTCAAACAAACTTCACCAAAAAAAAAAAAACATGTCCTCCTTCTCAAAATTTGACAGTTCAACTTCCCGCCTTTTTTTTCTCTTACCGCCATCTTTTTTTTCGTTCGAAAATTTCCAATCAATATCTCCCTGAACAGCTGGTTACACAGTTGTATAATCTGTCTCTTCCTCTTATTCCACTTTTAACCCGTTCAGGGAGACATGACAAACCCTATCATTTCATTGCTTCTTCAATTAAATGAAATGAGAGGGGAAAAGAACATTTTTTTTCCGATTGTTTACTTCACACTCAAGTTACCACTTCCGACCTGGTAACCTTATTTTCTTCCCCATATTCATATTTCCAATCATACTGGCATCTCCACATAACTATTACTATTTAGTCATGTGGCAACACCTTTTCTCTCTATTGCAAACACACATGGATATTGGGTACATACTGGACGAGCGTAAAAAAATATATTTAATTAAATATATAAAGAATAAAACAAGGTAAGTAATAATATAAAATTAATTAATAAAAAGTGAACATTGTAAAATAAAGTGAATATGAATGAAAAAAGGTGAATAAGTGTGCAAACTAAATTGGTGCAAATGTGTGTAGAAAAAAAAAATATACTACCTAACATTTAAATAGTGGCAGTGCATGTAAATCACAGAATACCGTAGTAACATAAAATTGTGGTCTAAATAAAATTAAAAATGGCTTGCCATGTGTGTGTGTCTTATACATCAAATACCCATGTAGTGTACGCAAAAAGTGAAAGTTTTAAAAACAAAAAAAAAATAATGATGTATATATATTTAGTTATAACTAAATAGCAAACAAAAAAAAAATAAAAGTTAAGTGAGTGCTTGAATAAAGTGATACGTACAATCTATCGAACCTGATTGTCGTACACGAAATCGCCGACAAACTTTGAGCTTAGCCGACAGGCATGTTCGACAGATTGTACATACCTTCAGTCAAGCATTAGCGGGATAAAAAAAGGTGAAAACAAAGTTATTTTCTCTAACCAAAATAAAAACTTATTTAATAAACTTTAGAATTTCTATACGTTCTAGTAACTTTGTTCTATTTATTTTTTAGGAAGACGTGTGAGTGAACAACAGGATTGAGAAACAATACCGATATTTTCCAAAAGCGTTGGTCTACTACTTATACAACTGTCATATTTTGAGGTGAGTACATCAAACCATTATCAAAACATCAATTTATATTTATCTTTTCTTCTTTTTCCCTCACAGAACCTTAGATTCGGTGGTGGCGACAACGAAGACTATGTAAAATAGAAGGTAAATATAAAACCAAAAAAAAAAATTTAATCCAATCAAAAATCTATTACTTTCGTCTGATAGATTACAACGAATATATATTTTCATTTCATTTAATCCATGTGAAAATCTAATGTAGCATATACGTAGAAACATTCCCTTATTCATTTTGTTCTCTTTTTTTTCAGAATTCAATCCCTGACACTGATGCGAGCTACAACTAGCCCCAAGATCCAGCTACAACCTTGGTAAGTGAATATATTTACTACAAGCCTATTTGTAAATTATGATTAGCCAGTGGAATATGTTAAGTAGGGATTTCCAAAGACTGATGTAAAATAATAGGGTCAACAATTAAACTCCCCCCCATATATTTCACCCTCCCGGGCCCTTTTACTTTCCTGTCAACTCTTCTGTCTTGCGTTCAATATTCTCACTCATTCAAATAGAAAACCACATCAGCAATATCATCCTCCTTCACAATGGGTCAGCTACTTATTCGCAACAATTACTAGTTGTAATATTTTGTTCATCCTGCCTAACATGCTGTAAGATCGGACTCAGATTTTGTTATTGTGCTAAGTGACTAACGACTCCTAGTTCTTAATGGCAAAGTTCCCCTAGAGCGTTAAGGGAGACGCACTAATAGCACAATAACAGTTACAATATGTAACTAGTTTAGAAACGTTAGCACCTTGTCAGGCAAAAAAAACAAAATCTCCATTGTGAATGAGCAATGATCTTACCGATGCAGAATACTAGTTGAAAGGGTAAGAGTTGAACGAATATAGCTCTAAACGAAACCTTACTGCAATAACGAAAACCTTCCAAAATAAATTAAAAATACATTCCATTTCCTCCTAATAAATATTAGCCTACCTATATAACTCCTAAATAAACATATACAATAAATCTAAAAGCCCTTTCACAGTAAACTTAAATTTTAACCTAAACCAAAAAAAAAAAAATTACTCTATTTTCCTCATAAATTCACTCCATTATAAATAACTTCATATTATTAATACCTAATATAAGCTAACTAAAATTCACGAAACTAACTCATTATACTATATTACTATGGAGTTGAATAAATAAATAAAAAATAAATAAATAATGTAGATTCTATAATAGGATATAAAAAAAAAAAAATAATTCAAGTAGTAATACTAAATTAAATAATAATAATTATAATAATGATAAGAAAATAATGTTAATAAAGAAATTATTCAAACCAAAATTCAACTAAAATAATGTTCTCATTCAACAAGGCAAGAAAAATAATCATCTAAAAAACTAAAAAAAGGTAAAAAGAACCATAAAAACAATGTCGTAGGAGGTGACTACAGGAGATATTAGGGGTAAAACTAGAAAATTACCATTTATAACTATAAACCAAAATGTTAAGGGTTAGAAATAAAATTTTCAGAAACGATGGTAGAAAAATTTTGGTACGTATAAAAAAGGATATAAATATTCATTGCTTTATATCTTTGGCGTGGTAGATTCCAATTACTTTTCCCTGCAGATCTTCTAGTTCATAGTAGCAATTCCCGACCGGACGAACAATACGACATTTTACAAACTTTTTGCCCATTTTCGCGTTGTACAACTTACTGGAATCGCTGAGGGTGAAATTGCGTCGATAAACTTCTTGACCTGCTCGAAATATAACTTTACGCGCACGTTTGTTATATTCTTTTGCGCGTATCGCGTAGCTCTTAGCTAAGTTTATACGAATTTTGTCGCGTACCAACGTGTTCTTCAACGGTTTCGGTAAGAAGTTCATCTCGGCATCTTCCAGTAGTTGTAATTTGCGTGCCAGTTTGTATACGCTACCGTGAGTTATCATATTTGTCCCAAACAAAGCAAAGAAAGGAGTCACACCAATCGATGAGTGCACCGATGACCTAAGTGCACCCTCTATCTCTGAGAGATGGTTATCCCAGTCTCTCTGGTCACTCTTTAAATAGGATCTTATGGCTGCCAAAATCGATTGATTGACTCTTTCTGAGGCATTTGCTTGGGGCGAATATATGGCAGTTTTCATGTGTCTCACGCCAAATGATTCTGCCATTTCGCGAAACTCCTTTGACACAAACTGACTACCATTATCGAACAAAATTACCTCGGGTACCCCGAACTTGTGAAAAACCTCGGACACAAGAAAACGCACTACATTTTTGTTGTTGGCCTTTGCCATAGCCTTTAGCAAAACGAATTTTGTGAAATGATCCAAAACGATAAATATAAAACAGTTACCAGACTTAGAGCGTACGTAAGGGCCCAAAAAGTCTATATAGACTTTTTGAAATGGCCGAACTATTTCCACGGTCTCTTCGCTCATAGGTGGTCGTAGTATTCTGTTGCTCGGTTTGCTTTCCTTACAGGTCTCACAGTTTTCAACAAAATTTCTTACTTGAACCGTCATATTAGGCCAGTAAAAATACTCTCTAACACGTTTGAGTGTTTTGTGAAATCCCCCGTGACTCACTGATGGCGGATTATGAGCTTTCGTGATTATGTCTCTACATAATTCGGCCGGAACCCATAGCTTCCATGAAAAATCTTCCGATAGTATTTCACCATTATAAGGTAAGGTGCGTTTGTAAATTACATTATCTATCACTTTTAAATCTGGTAATTGTTTCTCATTATTTTTTATTTCACTCATCAATTCTAGGTATCCATTCGATGAAAATGCCGGTGACTCTAAGTCAATAAGCCGCGCAATTTCGGTTACAATCTCATCCATGTCGTAGCGCGATAAAGTGTCCGGCACTACATTCCTGCTCCCTTGGCGATGTTCGATATCGAACGTATAGGACTGTAGCAATAGACTCCAGCGGGCCAATCTGCCACTCAGCTCCTTGTTGGACATGAGCCATTTCAAACTAGAGTGGTCTGTAATGACTGTAAACGACATGAGCTCTATGTACGCGCGGAATTTTCTGATGGCCATTACCACTGCCAGACACTCTCGTTCTGTCACAGAATAATTGCGTTGTGCGGGTGTAAGTTTTTGCGACATAAACGCGATCGGATGTTCGCCTTCTATTTCATCTTTTTGAAACAAGACCGCTCCGATACCGATATCAGACGCGTCACACTGCACGTAGAAATGCTGTGAGAAATCCGGATGACGTAAAACGGGACTGGAGGTAAGTGCTACTTTTAATTTATCGAACGCGTCTTTAGCCTCGTCAGAAAAAGTAAACGTTTTCGTTTTCTTTAGCGTATCGAATATTGGCGTCGCAATTGTCGCGTAATCTTTAATAAAACGCCGATACCAGCCGGTAGTTCCCATAAATCCACGCACTTGTTTGGGCGTCTTGGGATAAGGAAACTCGAGTATCGAGGATATTTTTGCAGGATCTGGTTTTAATTTGCCTTCACCAACAATATAACCAAGATACCGAAGTTCCTTAAAACAAAACCTGGATTTTTCTACGTTTATTGTTAATTTAGCTTTAGAAAGCAATTCAGCTACCCGCTCAAGTATAGTTATGTGGGTGTGGTAATCAGGAGTAACTATGAGCAAATCGTCTAGATAAACAAACACTCGATCTCTCAAGTCGGAAGGAATCACTTTATCCATTAAACGACATAGTCTTTGAGCTGCATTGCACAGACCAAAAGGCATGACAGTAAAATGATAAAGTGGTCTCCCCGGCACTGTAAAAGCAGTTTTTTCACGGCTCTGTATATCTAGTGGGATTTGCCAGAAAGCATCTTTCAAATCGACACTAGATATAAAGTGCGTATCACCTAACCGGCTGAGCAATCCCTCAATATGTGGAAGTGGATAAGCGTCTTTCACCGTGAGTGAATTGAGCTTTCGTGCGTCCAAACAAAGCCTATTTTTCGAAACCTTGCGCACTAATGTCACTGGATTATTCCAGGGGCTTTGACTCGTCTCAATTACACCCATTGCGAGCATCCTATCCAATTCCGCATACATAAGTTTTTGAACAGCTGGAGAAACTGGATAATGTCTCTGCTTTACAGGCACCGCGTCCTGAGTATCGATGGTATGCATTTCCAGATCGGTTTTCCCAAGCCCTTTTTCCACGAAAGATGGAAACTTGGCGATAGTTGCTTCTAATAGCTTTCTGTCCTGATCACAAAGAATATGCATAGAGGGATTTGCCGAATTTTCGCCCGCCTCTTCACTCCATAGCATATCATTTGTGGTCAAGCTATCTAAATTAACAATAAGTCTAAATTCCTTCATGAAATCGATGCCCAAAAACAACGCCCTTTTTAAGGTCGGTACAAGATAAAACGTAATTTCCCGTTCTATTCTATTGAATTTAATTCTCGCTCTAAAACGACCTTGAATAGAATGAGATCTACCGTCTGCCGTTTTAACCGTAGCCGGAAATTTACGTACTTCAACGCCTGCTCTCGCCGCGACATCAAAACATCCTTCGCCGAGAACCGATACCGTCGCGCCACTATCTAAAAGACCTTCAATCTCTACCCCATTGATAGAGATACGGGTATATAACCGGGTATCCTCACCCTCGTATAAAGATATATTCGCGATTTCTCGCCTAATCTCTTTTCTCTTTTTATATCGTTCCCTAGCTTTTTCTATCCGCGTTTTTCTAAAAATTCTATTCCTTGCCTCTTCATACTCCTTAATTCTTATATGTAATGGTTTAATTTCCCTAATTTTAGATTCTCCTGCCTTTTCACTTATCCTAACTTTACTATTAACTAAGATATTAACGACCCTTTTATTCTTCACTTCCTCTAGGTCATTGACATCCTCCAGTTCAGTTACTGGGCGGTGGGATTCGGACGCTGCTCCCCAGTCGTTAGCGTGTCCGGCCTCCGGTTTCCCGTGCACCTTGGGCATTTAGGTGTCACCGTGTTGTCCATACCGCACTTAAAACAAAATAGACGCCTTTGTGGTGACGGGCAGTCCATATAGCCATGACCAGGTTGACGACAGTTCCAGCAAACGTAGCGCGTTGAGTTGCCAATCGCATCTACCTCTATATCGGCTGGCGCATGGTCCTCATACTCCAGCTCATGCACACGAGGTGCGTATTGTCGCTGACTATACGTTTGACGCTGGCTGTTTAGTAAGGACTCTGCTTTTTTGCATTCTGTGCGAAAATGACTAAGCCCAAACATACGTATAGGGAATACTAGTTGGGCCATCGAGGTACGTAGATTAGTTTTCATTATATCTATTAACTCATTTTCACCTATCGGTCTTGCTTGTTGACTACGTAGTTTTAGAACTGAGTTGTAGAAGTCCTCGAATAGCTCTTGCGGCATCTGTCGACGATCCATAATTTGGCGATGAATCTCCATATCGCTATTAAAACGTCGAAAACGACTAACGACTGCCTCTTTTAGCTCTTCCCAGGAATGTATTGGTTGTAGACGCCTTTGCATCCAATACCACTCAAGCGCATCCCCTGACAACAGCTGGTGGAAATGCCTTAATACTTCAGGCCAACTATTCCCATAATCTTTACGCATTTCTTCCACGCGGAACACAAATTCTTGTGCCCCCATCGTTTTCAAGGAGCCATCAAAATGTATGCCCCACTTATCCAATCCTGGTTTCCACGAAGTTTCGTGAAAGCGTGGTGGTGGATGGTATGGAGCTCTATCCTCCGGTTGATGAAATGTGCTGTTAACGTCTGAAAAATTTGAGACATGATGGTTTGAGTGGGAGCGACTAAAATGCCTATCGTTACGTATTAACGGCGGCTGTAGCAATATATTTTGCTGAATTTGTGGTTGCTGACCAAATCCTGCAGACTGCTGTGCTCTTGGTGGTGCTAAAGGCGGTGCGTTAGACTCCGGAAGTTGTTCCTGATGAGTGACTCGTTCGCCTGTACTTCTTGAAAACGAACGCAAACTTTCCGCTACTATCTGTGGTACTATCTCCCGAAGCCTATCTTCCATGTTGCGCATTATTTCGACTTGCCTTAGTCCTATAGTACTCTCAACCAACTGCTGCATCTCATCCTCCGCTGGTCTTGGTTGCGGTTGATTATACGCCATACCATTGCGAAATTCTTGGCGGACGTTTTGGGCTGTAATACTGCTATATTCTGGCGATGCAATACTATTCTCACCACCTGAGGCGGTGTTTCCCAAACTGTACTGAGGATACATTTGCGCAGAATTGGCACTTGAAATTGCAGTAGTAGTTGTTGTAGCTGTTGTTGTTGTTGCCGCTGTAGATGTAATGACGGGTATTCGAGGTGTAGCTCCACCAAGGATGGGCCTAGAGGAAGTGGAAGCGGATTCGCCTGGCATCTTACTTGACCTAGTTTCCACCATTCTAGAGAAAAAATTAAATCAATGCAACAATACTATCCCCTAACTTTACTATGCAAAAACTAATAAAAAAGGAACAAAATGAAATATTTAATTGCAAACAAAATTAACCCAAAACCAAAAAAAAAAAATTTAAGGCAAAATTAAACACTTTAATCCTATTTATAAACAATATAATATTATTTATAAATACTATATTACTATTTATAAATACTATTATTTTTTATAAACAGTATTATTATTTATAAATTACTATTGGTTTTTATAAATTATTTATCCTAATTTATAAATGAAAATAATTGAAATTCTCGCAAAAGAAAAATGAATTAAATACGTTCCAAATATAAACTTGGCAGTGAGTATATATTTTCAATTCAACCTGTAGGGATAAATTTGACCAATGAAAAACAAACATTGACGACATCTAAAAATTGAATTTCTAATAATTCTCTTATTTTTCAGAAGAAGTATGAGACGTTTGAAAACTGGGAATAAAACTTAACAAAACTGCAATTTTTCCTTTCGATAAACAATGTTAAGGTCCCTTCATTGAAATAACTAACACGACATATCTCAAAATAAAACTTTAATTTTGTAAGTATTTACTTAGTTCTATTGGAAATTAATTTATTTAATCGTAGTTCATGCTTGTTACTATTTTTTCCAAGACATTGCAGCAAACTTTATAAGAATGTTAATTCAGCTGTAAAGTGACATGCAAATGCCCTTGAAAAACTAGTAATAGCAAGCCTTTTTGTCTTTTACTCAACAGGCTCACCATTTCCACCGTCGCAAATGCAGAATGACCTTGACTGGCCCTAATTCGCATGACTTACGTTGGAAAAGATGACTATTCAATAAAAATCAAAAGGTAATAAAAACTGTATAGGAAACCCGAATTTCAGGCCCCCATTGTTGGGCGCCATTTTTGTCAAGGGTCTCTTGGGCCAACCCGGTGGATGACTGTGATGGCAACGCTAATTATTGATAAAACATGCTGGAGTGATCCGGCTACTCCGGTAGAGAGGCGTGAAGTTCGCCACCAAGTCACCCACAAGACCTTGAGCAAAAAATAAAAGTGAGTACAAAAACTAAACCGCCTCATACTTCATCTATTTATCCTAACCTTAAAATTCAGTTTTAAGCTATCGCAACATTCGCCTTTCTGGTCGCAGCAGATGTTATGCTGCTAGGCTTTGCCCACCCTCTACCATGGCAAATCAATGGCCCTCCTATTTAGGATTTGCCCCTAATACTACCCCTACAGGTATGAAACTTGACTCACTTACCTTTTTAAAAAATTCACTCCATGATTGCTGTCATCTTTCCAGTTCATAAAGGGGGTCGTTCCTTCGTCAGTCTGTCCATATATTCTATTTGTCAGTCCAATGTCACCATTAAAAAGAAAAAAAGAAAGGTAAGTAACTAAATAAAAATTAACACTTAATAAGAGCTCAAATTATAAATGTGTTTGCCCCTACTTCTAACTATATTTTCTCTCTAAACAAATTTTTCTTTTCTTCTTTTTCTTTCTGTCCCGCAGTGTATCGTCTAAAAAAGTGTCCGGAAATCTCTCCGCCAATCACGAACGAGCTCCAAGATGAATGATACCAGCCTGATGGGTGTGTGTGTGTGTGTGAATTTTAATTTTAATACTTTTAATTTTTTATGTTTAGTGTAGAATGAGTGTTATATGATATTTATTAATTTATGTAAAAAAACTATTGTATCTTAAATTTTCCTCTCATTAAATAAAACAAACAATACTACTCATATTTTCTTTATTTTCATTATTTTTATTTAATTCATTTTTTTTTCTTTTTTTTTTTTTCTTAGCTTTCCTTTTCAGTTTAATTTTGCCATTTCTCTTCTACTTAATCTCTGTTTTCCTATTAATCATCACCAAACCAAAAAAAAAAACTTGTCTTTTCTCTTTCAAACAAACTTCACCAAAAAAAAAAAAACATGTCCTCCTTCTCAAAATTTGACAGTTCAACTTCCCGCCTTTTTTTTCTCTTACCGCCATCTTTTTTTTCGTTCGAAAATTTCCAATCAATATCTCCCTGAACAGCTGGTTACACAGTTGTATAATCTGTCTCTTCCTCTTATTCCACTTTTAACCCGTTCAGGGAGACATGACAGGACACTGTATTATAAATATTATTTATACTTTTATTTGTTTTTTTTTTTGAAGTTGCTAAACGTTAAAAGAAGATATATAAATAAAAAGCAAAAGGGCATATCTTAAAAACGGCTGAAACGAATTCACATTTTTTTTTAAATATTTACCATAACCCAACTTAGGCTTTTATTTATATGTATTTACAAATTATGATTATTTTTATGCATATAAAGATGTACATATATATATATTTTTTATTTTTCAATTAATACAATAACAACTTATATTTGTATGCAAAACGTTTTGTTTCACTGTATCATACCTAAATAATCTTTGAAATATGTTACAATATGTTGACAATTATAATCTTTTTGATTTAGTTTATCATTTTACATTAGCAAAATAAAATTGACCATATATTTTATATAAAATTACAATAGTAAAACAAAAATTAGAAAGTCAAGTCCGACCTTATTATTCTCTACAGCATAACATGTCATGTAAAAACTTTCTATTTTCGATTCTTTATTTTTTAAAACCAACTGAAACTGCAAATTATTTATTGTAGAATAAAATTTAAAAAAAGTAAGATTGATATATGCAGACAATTTATTAAAAAAAATTGATAAGTTTTATATAAACTGACTAGCGAACCCCCTGCACACTTCGTAGTGCAAATAATTTCACTAAGCAAATAATCCCTGATTTTAATGAATTCGAATTATTAGATTTTTTTTCTTTTTGCGGAATTTTGTATATAAAACATTAATTTGTTAAAAATTAACTCATTTTACATCCGTGACTCAAGCTAAAAATTTTTCAACCGACTACCAAGATGGAAAATTTTATTTAGTGGTTAACTAATTTCTATTGTAAGAATAGTAATTTCTTAGTGCTGACTACATATTAATATTTCGAAACGAGATTCTGTAAATACAACCATAAAATTCAACTATCTATGTGATTGGCAACAATTGTGGTACTCACAACCGACTCTGTTTTCTCCGTGTAGTAACATCTTCTATTTCTACATACTGTATGAGATTTTACTTTATAATCAAATCCCATATGGGTTTTTAGCTAAAGTCATTTATTTGATTTAAGATTTAAGCTTTTTGCTGAAAAGTAAAAAAAGAAATTTAAAAATTATTACACAAACTCAGCAAGAATGTTTTAAATTTGTGTAATAAATTGTTATTACTTTATACCTTAATTAGTAATGACGCGTCGTTACCAAGTATATTATTATATACTTACTAAGTAAGTTTGCAGGGATTCAAATTGTAAAAAAGTGCAAGAATAGTGTAGATAAAAAAAATAGTACACAAGAGGCTAAAAATAGTGAGCTGATTGATGATGATTACCGTAACTATAACGGTAACGACAGAAAGATGAATATACAGTCGAACTTCTCTATAGCGAACTTCTCTATAAAGAAAACTTCTCTATAATGAATAAAATTCGTGAACACAACATTTTTGTAAGCATTTTCATACATTTTGATCTCCCCTATAACGAACTTCCCTATAGCGAAGTTCTCTCTGTAACGTACAATTTTTTAAGACCTAAATAGAATTTTTCACACTAAATAATCTCTATATTGCGAAGTTTTTAGCAATCGATTTTTTGCAATTATTTAGTCACCGAAAATATAACTGTCAAAGACGTTACATTTTCAATGCTTGCTATGACTGTCACATAAAAAATTAAACAGTGACATAAGTGTACACACCTACGTACGCAGAGCGTGGAATTCAGATGTCAAAAGTGGAACAATTCGTAACTGTTTTAAGAAAGCTGGATTTCTGATGAATTCTACAGAAACTGCAGATATAGTAGATGAAAATAATTCCCATCTATCAGAGTTATGGTTGGAATTTGCAAACAGCAATAATATTGAAGGTGTAGTGGTTGAAGATTATGTAAATGTTGATTGCAAAACAATCACCATGGAGTGTCGTTCCGATAAAGATATTCTACAAAGCATTTTATTCAGTTACTATGAAGTCAATGTTCGTTCAGAATCAGACGATGAAGAATCTGAAATAGAACAAAATATTGCCTTCATTTTCCCAAGTACACTCGTCTTTTAACACGATACGAACCTTTTTGGAATCTCGAAACAATGTACCTGGGGATATTTTTTCTCTTCTTAATCGTTGTAAAGACTTTGTTGACGAAGAAAAGTGGAAACATCGAAAATAAATGAAAATTACATCTTTCTTTAACACCATATAAAAACTTGCTTACATATCTTTTTTTCTACATTTAAAGGAAAAAATTTAAACGTGTTCATGTAAAAAAGAAATGTTCTACAAATATAATTTTTTTCTACATATGTATCAAGGCACATTTATTCATCAGGTAGTCTTGTTTCGTCAGCTGATTATTTTTTTCTTCGCTTTTTTTAAATTTCAGCTGTCAAAGTCTATAGATAAAAAACAAATTTCTCTTCTCTCTCATTAATTTCGAATGTCAAACTTCATATATAAAAAATATAAACAAAAAAATTCTTTTCGAACTGCAATTACCTGATGAATTAATATGCCTTGATATGTATGTAATAATAAAAAATTAATGTGTTCATGTAAAAACTATTTTTTTTTGTCTTAATAAATATATTTTCTACATAAAAGAAAATTAGCCAAAACTTTCTGCAGTTTCTCTATAACGAATTTTCTCTATAGCGTAGAAATTTGACGGTCTCCAACTGCTACGTTATAGAGAAGTTCGACTGTAAAATAATTTCCATCAAAATCGTTTATTTTTAGTTCAAAACTATTTCGGTGACCATTAATGCGAGCCGAATTTAATTAGTTGAAAATAAATTTCATTGTTTAAACGTAAAATTTCATCTATTTGTTTACAAAAAAAGTTTTTAAGCATTTAAGCAAAATATGCCATAAAATGCATTAAAAAAATCAAGCCATTTTAACGCAAACAAGGCATATCCATAAGGTATATGCATCGCGACAACAAAAACAACAATAAAAAACACATGTATTTTGTTTTTGTATATACTTATGCCGGCATATGTCACACAATTTTTTTATTTTCTTCTTTAATTTAAATAATTTTTAAAAAACTTTAAAGCGAAAACTTTTTATTCATGGTTTTATATTTTTTAAAACGTTTTAAACCAACTGAAATTGCGACTTTTTTATCTATATATATAAAAGTGAAACTCTGTGTGTGTGTGTGTGTGTGTGTGTGTTAGCTATAGACTCTGAAACTGTAAAACCGATCGGGCTCAAACTTTGGTAAGCTGTTGTACACATACCGGGGAGTGTTTATGGATGAAAAAAAGTGGGCGGGGCCACGCCCATAAAAAATTAGTTATCAGTTTTAGCTACTTGCACTTGACCGATTTTTCTGAAACTTTGTACACATATCGAGCTGTCATGACTAAATAATTTCGTGATAAGAAAAGTGGGCGGGGCCACGCCCCTAAAAAAGTTTTAATTTTGAGGCACTTGCACTGGACCGATTTTTCTGAAACTGTGCACACATATTAAGCTGTCGTGACTTTATAATTTTAAGACTAAAAAAGTGGGCGGGGCCACGCCCATAAAAAAAAGGCTATAATTTTGAGATATTTGCACCAGACTGATTTTTCTGAAACTTTGCACACATATTGAGCTGTCATGACTAAATAATTTCGTGATTAGAAAAGTGGGCAGTGCCACGCCCATAAAAAAAAGGTATCATTTTGAAGTACTTGCACTTGACTGATTATTCTGAAACTTTGCACACATATTGAGCTGTTATGACTTTACAATTTCGTGATAAAAAAAGTGGGCAGGGCCACGCCCATAAAAGCAATTTTAATTTTGAGGTACTTGCACTGGTCCAATTCTTCTGAAACTTTGCACACATATTGAGCTGTTATGACTTTACAATTTCGTAACTAGAAAATTGGGCAATGCCACGCCCATAAAAAATAAAATTTTTAGGTTTTTTCGCTTGATATTCAATTAATATTCAGAATGCATTTCGATTCATTAAGGGGCGAAGCAACGCGCGCCGGGTTTGGCTAGTTTTATAATAAAATTTAAAAAATTAAGTTTGACAACTGCAGGCAAGACTTTTAAAAAAGTTGGTAACGCTCAAGGCGAATTCATACAGGTAAAAATATCAGCACATGATGATGGGGAAACACAATGTCTAAATTTGTTGAATTCTTATTGATTCCATTTATTAATGCAGGAATGAAATATTAGATTTTGGCTCCCGAATTAAACATTTAACTTAATTGTGCTTTTTTGATTATAAATTTACCAACTTTATGTAAATTTTTTGTTCTTGCACCATTTATAATGTGCTTCACAAACATATATCCTTTTTTTAATGAAATTTTATTGAATTAAACATATAAAAAAACTGTTCTATCTCTGTTATACATATTGGCCTTGACAGAAAAAATCCCCTAAAAAGTTGCTTTATTGTATCAACTCGCCGTTGGATATACCTGTATGAATATGCTTTGGTAACGCTTATAAAATGTATATAAAAAAAAACAGTCAGCTGATTGGATACGAGTACCTTATGGATATGCCTTGAACGCAAATATATTTTGTTCACTCAATTCTCAGACCTAATGTGAAAAACATGCATTTGCATGAATTACTGGTACCTGTACCTTCAAAAATTCATTTTTAAATTATATTTTTGTTGTTTGTCTTGGCATTAAAAGTCGAAAATATATGCAAATAATTTTATTGCATGAAAACCTATAAAGATCCATTGTTAAAAAGATGGACCAAAACAATAGATTCTTAAATGCTTGAACCGGTAAAATTTTATATAAATATTCTTCCTTGACACATTTACAACGCATAAATACGATGTACTTATGTATGTATATGTAATCGTTACATATACAAAACATTTATTTATTTATTTTAGTTAATTTTTTTTCCTTTTTTTATTTAATTTTAATTTGATTGTATCAAAATATGCATTAATAATACACTTGATTCATAACAACAACATACTTAATAACGAGCATTGCTTTCTTGACCTAAAAAATTAATTATATTAGATTACTTATTCATATTTACAACAAAACAAATATGTATGTAATAAACTATATTGTGACTATTTTTAATTTATATAAATTTATTTCTTTTTTTAACTCTAATAATTTTTTATATTTTCTGAATTTCAAGTTTATTTCTTTAAATTTCCTTATTAAAAAATAAAATTTTCTAATTGTGATAAATAAATGAATGATCTGAAGAAGTATATAGAAGTATATTTATTTTTCGCAATAATTTTTACGTTGTACATTATTTTATTTACAGTTGATATATTTATAAGAGGTGCTATGAGTCGGTTTGGCATAATGTTTAGTTTAAAAAAAATGAGAAGTAAGATTGGTATATTCGGCCGTTCCGAATTCTTCACTATCATGTTTATATATAAATATGACCATATCGTAGCTTACCGTAGATTTCATATTATACGCCATTTTTCTTTTTTATTTCCTGTCATCTTTGATTTAAAATTTTTACATAGTTAAGTGTATTAGATTAGTTAAGCCCTTTCCATTGATACCCATATTGATAGGATTAAAAAAAAAATTCCGCCATTTTGTTTCGGATGCCATCTTGGATCTAGCACTGTTTCATAGTTTACTATATTCTATTGGTCCAGCATTTACTAGCTAAGTTCACACCAAGCCGGTAGAACGTTAAAATTTGTTATCGTGAAAGTCTTCTTTAAAATTTTTATTTACTTCGGTTAGTAAAATAGGCGAAATGGCACAAAAAGGTTACAAATCCGAAAGTATTCAACATTGCATCATTACTGGTTAAAATTAATTTTATTTTTTTTCACAACTAATGAAAAACTACCAAATTATTTTGGTCAATAGTTATTACGTGATAAATTGTTTGTTTGTTTGTAAGTCTGGCAACAACAAAGTATATGGGAAATTTACCGAGTAATAATTACCGAATGCGGTTTGAAATCCACTATTATTTTAACATGTTAAATCAAGGTATATTTATTCATCAAGAAGGTAGTCTTAATTTGGCAGTTAGGTAGGTAGGTAGGAAAACGGATGCAGGAAGCAAGATCCGCCTCTAACAACCACACTCGGAGACCAATATGGTATATTGTATTTCTCTTTAAACAATTTGTCATTTGCTTTTACACAAAAATGATAACACATCGAAATATTTATTTAAGACCCTAAAAAGCAGCGATGTCAATTTAGAACTTGGATTTACCGCATTTTAATACTTTTTATTATTATTATTTAAAGATTTAGGGCCGTATTCATAAACAATATTGTAGGTTTATTAAAGGTTTATTTGACAGATGTTGTAGAGAAATTTTTCAAATAAGCCTTCAATAGACCTAAAATATTTTTTATGAATACGGCCCTTAGAATATATATGAATGTATGAAACTAAATTTAGGTATATAAAGCTATAGCAACGGGGCCTTGAGCTAATTAATTATAATAATTATAAAATAATTTAGTACAATTGTGCTCTTTAAAAAGTATGTCTTATTTAGTGAAAATTTAAGTATCAACAAAAGAATGCTCGAAACAAATTTAAAGATCCCAAATTATCGGATAATAAATGTAGTATGAATAACACTTTTTGGATTAAAAATTTTAGGAAATTTCGAAATAAAAAAAATAAGAAACAATGGATCTTTTGAAGGAAAAGTTCACATTATTTCTCTTAATGGACAAGTGAAATGGCCATCAAAATCGTTCGATTTAGCTCTTTAAGACAATTTTTTGTGGGTTTTTTTAAATCGAAAGTGTACAGCAATAAAACCACAAAAGTTCACGCCGATTTTTACAACCCGCCACTCATATTTGATTTTCATATGCACATGTGTTAAATTAGCAGAATCTTGCGACACTATTTTCACCGTGTTTAGTTCCAGTTGCAACACAATTTTATGTTAAGAAACGTGTCCATACATTTTTTAATCACTACTGCCACGCCCACACAAAGTAAATATCATTTTGTTTAGTTCCAGTTGCAACACAATTTTATGTTAAGAAACGTGTCCATAAATTTTTTAATCACTACTGCCACGCCCACACAAAGTAAATATCATTTTGTAACTACCATTAGCTAACTTGCATATGTACTCATTCAGTTTCCGTGAAAATACTTTAGGTTCTGTTAAAAAAAAACAAGCACAATTTACAATACCTGTGGGGGTGGGTTTGTCAAAATCTTAAACTAAATTAGTTTTATATGAATAAAAATTTAAGTTAGTTTTTTCAGTGCCCCCAAGAATGGTCAATAATGGTGGATATCACCAATTTAAAACATCGTACTAAATATATGGCTCTTATTTGTTTTATCTTGCTTTGAACTTGCTTTAAACTTGCTTGCTTTAAACTTTTCCGAAAAAAATATTTAAACAAGCTAGTTCTGTATCAACTTTGATTACCTGATGAATAAATATGCCTTGATATTAAATAAACTTTAAAAAGAGGCTTATCAATAAATTATTAGATTATTTTAAATTGATTTGTGAGGTAGGACTTTCTTTATAATAGAAAAGTATATTCCTACGGCTTTAATTTTTTATTTATTTATTTATTTTTTTCATTTGAAACCAACACTTTCCTAAGTTTGTATGACGCTTTTATGAACTAATTAAATAAAAAATAATATTAATTGATAAGAATGCTTGAACTTGAAATGTAAATTGTTATCAAAAAGGTGCAAAAGTAGCTTAACTGCAATTTAATTTTAGAACATGATAACAAATAAACAGTAATAATCGGGCGAGGTCGACGATTTGAAAGCTTAGACGAAATACCGAAATATAAATACAATAATTTAATTATTGAGAAATTTAATGCAGTTGGCAAATTTTGAAGTATGAACGCAATCACAATTTTTGAATTTAACAGAATCTTTATACCAAAAGTGCAGCATACTCGAATGTTTGAGTAAAATTAGGATCGCGTCTGTATTTATGTCGCGATTTGGCCGTAAATTTGTTAAATTAATGGTCGCACTTGTACTAATTTTAAATTATGATTTCCACTTAAATAATACTTACAGCCAGTGTTGACACCAGCTAAAAGGGCTTCACATTTTACTAAAAACTCATAAACGACTGTGACTACACAACTACATGATTCATGCCGCATGCGTCACCGTGTGGTCAGCTAAATAATTAAAATAAAATGGCAGCACATTGTGAACAAGAGGATATTTTAGCTGCTTGTAGGAGAAATACATTTTTCCGTGGTTCCATTTTCGAAGATTTTGATTTAATAAAAAAACTTAATTCTTCCATAGGTACTTATATCACGTAAAATGTAAAATTAAAAAAATTTTTTTTTTTAATTTACGTTCACAGAAAAAAACAAGTAACAGTGCTATATTCGGCCATGCCGAATCTTATATACCCTTCACAACGTGTAGTCATGCAATAACAATTGTTTGTATCACCATTCATCTCATATAAAATACGTACATACATATAAAAACATACATATATAAAAACATCCCATTGTAAAATTATAAATTGAGTTTACGTATGTATGTTTCTAAAAAAAAATTACAAAAAAAAATATATTAAAAACAAAAAAAAAAAAACAATAAAAAAACTTACAAAAAAAATTAAAAAAAATTTGTTTAAAAAATTTTTTTAAAAATATTAAAAAAATATCTAAAAATAATAAAAATATAAATCTATCTATCTTCTATCTATCTATATATATAAAAGTGAAACTCTGTGTGTGTGTGTGTTAGCTATAGACTCCGAAACTGTAAAACCGATCGGACTCAAACTTTGGGAAGTTGTTGTACACATACCAGGGAGTGTTTATGGGTGGAAAAAAGTAAGCGGGGCCACGCCCATAAAAAAGTTATAATTTTGAGGTACTTGCACTGGACCGATTTTTCTGAAACTTTGCTCACATATTGAGCTATCATGACTTTACGATTCCGAGATTAGAAAAGTGGGAAGTGCCACGCCTATAAAAAAAAAGTTGTCTTGTTCAGCTACTTAAACTTCACCGATTTTTCTAAAACTTTTCACACACATATTGAGGTCTCATGATTATACAATTTCGTGATTAGAAAAGTGGGCAGGGCCACGCCCATTAAAAAAAATTTTAAATTTTTAGCTTTTTGCACTTGATATTCAATTTAAATTCAGAATGCATTTTATTCATTAAGGGGCGTAGCAACGCGCGCCTCTTTGGCTCAGCTGGCTCTCGATGCCACTTGATATTTCCAAAAGATTGATACTATACACAGGTCTGAGGAACAACACACGGACAGACGGACAGACGGTCAGGGCTTAATCGACTCCTTTATTCATAAGCTTTCAGAAAATATATACTTTATGGGGTCGGAAACGAAAATTTTAGAAATTACAAACGGAATGACAAAGCTATATATACCCTTGTGCACCACAGGTGAAGGGTATAATATTGCTTAAAATGTTTACCAGAATATTTCCTATATACAAGGTTTGCTTGGTATTGAAAATGGGATAAATCGGAATATTAGGAAGAGAGTTATAGCTCGTAATGCAAGAGTAGGTAAAAAAACCGTGTCCTGCCAACGTCGAATAAAATGAAATTCTGTCCTAACGCATTAACGTAGAATCATGAAACTTCGAATATATATTTCCTGAGTGAAAACAATATTTTTCCCTTAACACTGTTTAAATCTATGAATAAGGAAAGGAGTTATACATCAAAATGTACGAAAATTTATACCGCACAGTGTATTTTTCGGTATATTTAAAATTTGAAACCTAATAAAACCGACAAAATTAGATGTACGATTCTGAAATTTTGCAGGAATTGCTTTTTGGTCAAGGGCTTTGTTGTAACAGAAAATAAATGGGACACGCCGACTTTTACGCCCACCTTCCATATAAAGCTTTTTCTCAAATTGATATAATTACTCTATGAATAAAGATTTTGGAATAATAAAGGACTGTCTTGAAATATCTAAGTTGTACTCATTAGCAGTAACAACTTCGACACGCCTACTATAACGCCCACTTTTCACGTTATCCACTGTCAATGAAATTTAAAAGCTCATAAAACCGACAAAATTGGAGGTATGATGATGTTATTTGCTACATATATAATTCTAGTCAATGTTATTGAAAATTGAGGTGACACGCCCACTTTAACGCCTTCCTCCCATTTAACGGTTTATCTCAAATTCATATAATTTCTCTATGGAAAAAGTTTTTGGAAGACTAAAAGACTATGCATATTGATAAAGATATATTTAAGATCAAATAAAAACAAGTAAAGCCCTATATTCGGCAGTTCCGTATGTTTTATACCCACCACCAATAAAATAAATGAAATGCAAAATAAAAATCTTCATGAGTGATTTGAAAAATTTTTACTTTGGAAGATACATTAACATGCACCGTTATTGTATTTGGGGCTTTGAAAATCCAGGTATTATTGTTTTAAAAGTCTTTTCATTCTCAACGAAGAACTGGTTGGTGCGGAGTCATTTCTGTGACCTTACTTTTTTCGAAAATGAACTTAAAGCAATTCTTGCACTATCTAAAGATGATTGATGATTCTATATGGCCTGAATTTTAAGATATTGATGTAAACGATGTTTTTATAAGGCAATACTACGCCCTATACTTCAAGTAACGATAACTTAAGTCTCTTGATTATATGAAAAAAATATCACAAAAACCTTTAGACTTTTTCCTTTGGGGGCTACATGCTAAGGCACTACCAGCGATACATATTTAAGTGTTGAAATCATTAATTACTTGTTTAACTTTTACTTTCGCAATAAACGTACCAAGTGCGTACCTCAATTTATCTGACCCTTGTTGCACTTAATAAATGCACAAATACTTAGTTTCAAAAAATTAATAATGTATTTTAAAAGTTTTTATAAAAATTTTATGTTAATTACATTACATTGTATTATTCTTTAGCATTTTTACTTATTTTTTTGATTTAAAAAATGCGTAACCTTGAAGTAACTACATTGTATGTAGTTGTTTGTGTGTTAGTCATTCGATGCAAGAGGTTGTTAATTATATGTAAATACTAATGAAATTTCATACAATATTGTATTAGTTTTAATAATTTTTCAAAAATTAGGTCTTAAACCATTTTTACAGTCTGTTTTTTTAATATTGTAATGTTGAGTGTCATGACTTAATGTCCCTTGAAGAATTTTATTGACTAAAATTATTTTAACGTTAGATTTAATGCATATTAAGACAATTTCAGAAATCTGGCCTAAAATGATAATTTGGTTTTATCGTATTATATTATTAACGTTTGTAATTATATTTTTTTAGCTTTTTAATAAATTGTTGATACATACCGAGCTTAATCGTAGCTGCCAAAAAATGCTAAGCATCTTGCCCTGCAAGATAACTCGCATTTGGCGTTGTAGAACAGTCAGCAGTCAACGTGTTAATACATACGGTTTGAAATACAAATTTTTAAAATTTTTTTAATTTATTTATTTATTTCGATTTGAATGTATCTCCTAAAGTCAATCCAATAAACTGTGAATACCAAATCTAAAAAAGAAAAAACAATAGAACTTTAAACGGGAGTTTAAATTGTACATTACAGTTGTGTTAGAGATTACACCCGGTTTTTTTTTACCATTCACTGTTTTTGGAAAAATAGTTCGAATCAACACATATTTTGTTTTTATTTTTCAAAATACCGAACAAATTTTCGGATTGCGATTGTGCAAAATTCCTTTCGAATGGCATACAGTGCGACCTCGATTATTCGTAATGGCATTCTGGATAATCGGGTTTCCCGGTTAATTGATATAAATTTTGAGTTTTACTTTTAAACATGTTTTATTTTTAAGTAATTTATTTTTTCGTATAAAATATATTTGGCTTTAAAAATCTGTAATATAAGAAAAAAATTAAAATTTTTCAAAAGCAATAAAAAAACCCTTAGAACCCCGCTTAATCGATGCAAAAAAAATATATTTATAGAAAATATTAAAAATTTACTTTTCCAAATAATCGTGGCCCCACTGTAAATATATTTTTTATTAAAATCGATTTAAAATGTGAGCTTAAACTGCGTAACAAAAAATCGAGTTGACTTTTAATATTTATAAGATGTAATTAGTTTGCAACCTGAAATGTTTTAATTGATTTATTTATCATTCAGTTAATAGCTTTTTGGTTTATTTTAGAAAGTCCTATACTTTAACGAAGATAAGCCCTCTAACAAAAAGCGTTAAAAAAAAACTTATCAAGAACATTTTTCATACATGTATTTATATAATGCAGAAATGCACGGGTTAATGTTGGCTTCTTAATACAGACCTTTGACATTTAATAACCTCATTAGCCTTGTATGCGGTTAAAAATACATAAAGTACAAAAGGTTTATAAAATAATGTTGCAAAAGTTGTAAAAAAATATATATAAAATGTATTTCGCAATATTAGGTCAATTTTATAACCAGAAAAACAAAAGTCTTGATGTTCATCAAGCTATTTGCCAAACTCATATTTTTAAGAAGCGGTCAACCTCAAGCCATTGCACGGAAATGGGTCAAAATGCCGCAAATCATATTTGTGCAGAATGAATTTTAAAATTTTGATTATATTCACACATCTTGTAATAAGAATCAAAAAACAATAATTTGACACTCCACAAAAAAATGTGGTCAAAGAGGAACTTTATTCTAAAATAAAATTTCGATGTGATTTCTCAAATCACCGAAATACGAATTTCTTTTCCTCTCCTCTACCAGAATCAATCGTCAGAAGCCGTAATTTTATTTCAATTGTCTAACACGATAGAGTATGTCTGCGAAGCACTTTATTGGTTATTTCTAGGATCGTGACACTCAGAATTCTAATTAGATGTATTTATGAGTTTGCGAAAAAAGAATTAAAATAGTAGAGTTCGTTGTTTGTCATGGCCCGAGATTACAGAACCATGAACCAGTTCAAAACTCAAAAGGAGGCTGGGAGTTAGGCAATGATCGATAAGGGTCTTGTAAGGACTGTATTTTACAGGCTATTTTCTTTTATCTAAGTTCACCAAATTATTCTTTTTTATTATTTTTTTTTTTTATAAAAGAATCCCACAATATACAATTGTGTTGAAAAATATTTTTTCGACTTCTTCTGCACAGAAAAAAAGACGGTCAAAATATGTTTGAACAAGCAAGGTAGATGAATAAGGTACTTGTATCCAATCAGCTGATTTTTTTCTTTGCATCTGTCAATTTAATTTTTTTTATTTTTGTTCTTCAATTAATAATTCTCAGTTGCTGTTAGCTGAACACGTTTTAAAAAAATACAAAACCGAGATCAAAAAGTTATTTCTTGAAAGTTTTTTTTTTTAAATTATTAAAATTGATTATAAAAAAATTGTGTGACATATGCAAACAGATACAAAAACAAAATGCATGTGTTTTTATAATATTTTTGTTGTTGACGCGATGAGTAAGCCTTATGAATATACCTTGGTTTGAATATTGTTTAAAATAATATTTCATGAAAGAAATCTGATTTTTTTTTACAAATTTTTTTTTAAATTTTCAATTTGGGTAATAGGTCCTAATTCAAATAAAATTTTACTTAGTTAATTAAATTTGGTAATTGAATCGTAAACAAATTTTTTTCGTGTGTTGTTTTTAAATAAAACTTTACAAAACCTTCTGGAATACGTAGTATTTATTAAAATACATACTACAGTTATCGACTCATTTTTTAGATTTATAGGCGATATTTTAACTCTTGCTGTTAAAATGTTTAATTTTAATTTACACTTAACAGAAACACTTAAAAATTCAATTAAATCTGCAGCCATAAAGTTTTCAAGTTACACAAAATATTAATACAAAATAATATTACAAAGAGACATCCTTTTCATCCTGCATAACCAAAAAGTAATCAAATGCTCTCTGCTAATTTTAAACACAATTGCAATTGGATGATGATGATATTGTTGGTATGCAATCCCTGTAAGTGTGTATCGTATAATTGGTCATTTATGATAATGGCACACACAAACATGCTTGTGGACAAAAGTTGTATGTAGAACTTGTTGGCAAATTAACAAACATGAAGCACATTGTTTAACTTTAATTCTCGTACTGGTCAAATGAAATTGACTCTGCAACGAAGCATTCTTCAGTGACCCCCAAAAAAGAGTTTAGATCCAAATGATGTATACGATGGTCATGAATCATGACATTTATGTACTCTGGCTACTAATTTGCTTATAATTAAGTTACAGATACAAAAGCGTGTGTGTTTTAACTTATTTCCAAGAGTTTGTGACGTGTGGCGGCATGCACAGATTAATGTGTGCCTTTACTATTGTTATACCCTTCACCTGTGCACAAGGGTATATATAGCTTTTTCATTCCGTTTGTAATTTCTACAATTTTAATTTTCGACCCCATAAAGTAAATATTTTCTGAAAGCTTATGAATAGAGGAGTCGATTAACCCCTGACCGTCTGTCCATCTGCCCGTGTGTTGGTTGAAATCAACTTTTAGAAGCAACCACATGTTCGTCAGACCTGTGTATGGTATCAATCTTTTGGAAATATCCGGGAATGAATCGCTATTGAAATTCAGCAAAATCGCCCCATAACTTTCTGAGATATGAGCAAATAAACGCGATTGCCTCTGTTTTTTTTCCTATATTTTCACCACCAAAATTAAAATTTTTCAGCCATAGAATAATTTATAGGTACCTTTGCTACTATTTATAGATGTAATATGCCTAGAGAGATATTCGTGAAAAATGTTAGATAAATCGGGCTTTAATCGGTAAAGTTATAGGCAAAAATTTTCTTTGAAAGATATATACATATTCCAAAAATTTAGAAACGAAAATCAATTTTTTTTCAGCTTCTAGACAACCGAAAGCGTCAATATTGGTATCATCTAAAAGGACTTGACTAGCGCATTATAAGCACTATAAAAAAAAATTAAAATTCATGTTGGTCGTCACTACAAAATGCGGACAATAAATTTATATATGTGCCAAATCTGGTATTTTAAAATGTAACTTCTTCAACCCCCACAATTTTGGTATCAAATGAAAGGGCTTGACCATTAGAATACAGTAAATTATTAAAAAATGTAAAATCCAAGATGGCGTCTAAAACAAAATGGCGGATCACATTTTTTCAACCCCATCAATATGGGTATCAAATTAAAGGACTTGACTAGTAGAATACAGTTAACTACGTAAAAATTCAAAATCAAGGATGGCGTCGGAAATAATAAGGAAAGATGGTGTATAACATAAAATATAGGTTAAGCTACGATGCGGGATTATACCTATGTACATGATGGTGAATGGTATTATCAGATTCGGCACGGCCGAATATAGCACTTTTACTTGTGTTTGGGATTGTGTTTTTTTTATTTCATCCTATTGTGGCCATAACTCTAGCAACTTCAATATGTTATTTAAATATGATGCCAAGTGATGTTTTGTGTGCGTATGATTTCTGAAATGTATAAAAGTATATAAATCATCATTAACATCTGATACAAGCATGTAATATAAACATGCTCAATTATTTCACATGCCACACACCATTTCATATGAACTAAGGGTGGCAGAATTACAGCAAAATTATGGTTATTTATAATGAAATAAACATAGGAAGTGTTAGTTAAGGATAAATATTAATAATATTTTTTTTGGTAAGAGTTGTAATAAATTTGTTTTCGCTTGTTATCGCACGAACTAACCTAAATATCAATAGTCTATAATTTTGATGAATGCGCTGTCAATCTTAAATAGGCGATTTAAGGTGTTTTAATATTGTAAACTGTCCTATATCTGTAAATGTAAAGTTGCGGGCATCTTATGTGAAATTAAGCCTTTTAAATTTTGATTGCAGCTGTGTACATGTGTACATAAAAACGTTTCTGATATAAAAGGTGCGCTTAGGGGAGAAAATAGTTTACCTTTTTATGTATTGTTATCTTTCTTGCATGGCAATCCATCGTTTGACAATAAAACCTTTTGGTTATAATAATTTATTCATTGAGCGTGGCTTAAAGCTCGTAAAATTTGTAGGATCATATGAGTACTTTGATGTTTTTCAATACAAATATTTATATAAGGCTACAATAAAATTACAAACCATATTTTGAAAAATGTTTGTTTAACAAACAAGAGTCTCTGATGAAAATTTAATTCGTAAGTCCGTGAAGAGCTATTCTAAGTTATTATAATAAATTTTCAAGCTTTAAAACTTTAAATGAAAAGAAAAAAAATAAATAGACCAACTAATTACAAAACATCGCCAAATTAACCTTAAAATATAAAAAATAATATTACTTTTAAATAATTGAAAAAAAAAACAAGTAAGAGCACTATATTCGGCTGTGCCGAATCTTTTATACCCACCACCAATTTTGTGTACATTTAAAGCACAATATTTATTATTTTGTTAATCGCTATGAAATAATCTCTTTATAATGAAATATGTATCATTTTCTTTGCAGAGGGTGGTTAAATTTTTTAGGGCCCATGTTGAAGGTGAACTATACCTAGTCTTTAAATTTGTTTTCTGCATTTCACTTGACATTTCTCAATCTCAAACTTACTCAATTTGATCCGTGGAAAGATATGCAAATGAGCAACGCTTTAAAGTTATTCAGGTTTTTTATAAAAATGGGCGTTCAAATCAAAGAGCATTTTGTGCACTTCGTAATTCTTTTAATCAACATAATCGTTCAAATTCGTCCACAATCGGGAGAATTGTAAAAAATATTTAAATTTCTGCAAAACAGGTCTGTATAAAATTTTAGAAAATCTGTGAATGCCTTCTTAGTTCGTTGAATGGGAACCACTGCTGGGTTTTGCGATAGTGTGGCAAAAGAGCAGTCAACCTCGACTCATCATCATGCCCAACAATTGAGCATAAACATTGTCATTGAAAATTTGGACCATCAGATAGAGGAGTGGCGCCAAGGATGGGGGGCCATTTTGCCGATATTTTGTTAAATACATAATTGAACCATACAAATATTATCATTACAAAAAGAAATAATAATAATATCCTAAATAATTTGTGTTTTATTTAAATTCAACATCGGTACTTAAAATTTAACCACCCTCTATAACTTCGATATGCTACTAAAATGCTTTTGTGAATGTAGATTTTCAATGAAAGTGGGCGTTAAAGTAATAGTGTCAATAAAGTTTCTGCTAATAAATACAACTTCGATATTTCAATATAGTCCTTTATTTTCCTAAGAACTTTGTCAATAGAGAAATTACATGAATTTAAAATAAACCGTTATGGGAGGTAGGCGTTAAAGTGAGCGTGTTACCTAAACTTTTCGGCACAACGACTACCTTGATTAGAAGGATATACGAAGCAAATTTGATCATCATACCTCTAATTTTGGCAGTTTTATGAGCTTTTAAATTTCATTAACGGTAGATAACGTGAAAAGTGGGCGTTATAGTAGGCATGTCAAAGTTGTTTTTGCGAATGAGTACAACTGAGGTGTTTCAATGTAACCCTTTATTATTCCAAAATCTTTATTAATAGAGAAATTATATGAATTTTAGGTAAAACGTTATATGGGAGGTGGGCGTTAAAAATGGCGTGGCACCTCAATTTCCTTGCACAGTAATTACATTGCCTAGAGGGATATACGTAGCAAATTTGATCATCACACCTTTAATTTTGGCGGTTTTATGAGCTTTTAAATTTCTATAACGGTAGATAACGTGAAAAGTGGGCGTTATAGTAGGCGTGTGAAAGTTGTTTTTGCTAATGAGTACAACTTAGGTGTTTCAATATAGCTCTTTGTTATTCCAAAATTTTTATTAATAGAGAAATTATATGAATTTTGGGTAAAACGTTATATGGGAGGTGGGCGTAAAAGTGGGCGTGGCACCTTAATTTTCTGGCACAGTAATGATAATTCCTAGGAGGATATACGTAGCAAATTTGATCATCACACTTCTAATTTTGGCGGTTTTATGAGCTTTTAAATTTCATTAACGGTAGATAACGTGAAAAGTGGGCGTTATAGTAGGCGTGTCAAAGTTGTTTTTGCTAATGAGTACAACTTAGGTGTTTCAATATAGCCCTTTATTATTCCAAAATCCTTATTAATAGAGAAATTATATGATGTTTAGGTAAAACGTTATATGGGAGGTGGGCGTAAAAGTGGGCGTGGCACACTGATTTTCCGTTACTAAAAAGCGTCTCACCAAAAAGCAAAGTGTGCAAAATTTCAGAGTCGTACATCCAATTTTGTTGCTTTTATGACGTTTTTGTTTTTAAATATACCGAAAAATACACTGTGCGGTATAAATTTTCGTACATTTTGATCGATAACTCCTCTCCTAATGCATAGATTTTGATAATTTTCGGGGAAAAATATTGTTTTTACTCAGGAAATATATATTCGAAGTTTCATGAGTCTACGTTAATGCGTTTGGACACAATTCCATTTTATTCGATGTTTGAAGGACACGGTTTTTTCGACCTACTCTTGCTTTTCGAGCTATAACTTCCTTCCTAATATTCCGATTTAGCTTATTTTCAATACCAAACAAACCTTGTCTATAAGAAAGATTCTGGCAAAATTTGAGCCCCCTAGCTTTTTCGGTGCGACCTCTATCGTGCTTTCAACAGAAGGACAGACGGACAGACGGACGGACATAGCTAGATCGTCATCAAATCAAGCCCTGATTCATAATATATATACTTTATGGGGTCTAAAATGGATATTTCGATGTGTTACAAACGGAATGACAAAATGAATATACCCCCACCATTTTTTTAGTGGCGGGTATAAAAAAAACACTCAGTCCAAATTGGATTTTTCAATTGCAAAGCATTGTCGCGGTATTTTGGTTTGCTCCGTTAAGGCCATGACTGACTATCAGATTTAGTCGTTCGATCTGTCAAAAATTGTATGTGTGTTCAGAAAGTGCGACAAAAAATTCATATGTGCGACAGATTTTTTTAACAAGTGTGTCTGATTTGATAATCTTTTATAAATTTTCATAAAATAGTAGTTTCTGTGCGATCAGAGTTGCTTTTTTATTTTGCATCTTTTTTGTATGACAGTGTGGCACCGAATCACACATATTGTTGCGATTTTCTCATGTAGGATAGTCAGTCATGGCCTTTATTTGCATGGGCATGATAATTTTTGACAGCTTAAAAATGCTTGATGCTTTTGTTAGCTTTGACTGTAAGCTCCAGAATTAAACAAACATTAAACAAACATTTAAAAGTCTTGTTTAATATGGGCGGTTAAATATTGACGCTTTGTGGCGGCCATAACTTTTTGGCGGCGTTTTTTTAAATTCTTGCTTTGATCGGCAAAGTAATGACGATTTCTTACTAACATTGGCGTTACTTCCTTAAATGAAGTTAAAGAAAAACACATACATATGTTCTGTTTACTTCCCAAACCACAATTTTGAATTTCTTTATCTACTTGGAAAGGACGGGTTCTATAAAGTTCAAGTCACATGACAGCTATGTGAAAGAAACCTCACTTCCATAGCTGCAGTCCCTTAAAATTGATTATCAAACGACATATCGATGGCTTACTTCCTCAACCTCGTATCTTAAAATAAACGGTTCACCTTTTTTGTTAAAAGTTTAAATGCAATTATTAAGAAATTGATTACATTTATGTATATTAGTAGTTATAATATAAGTTATTCCTGTAATGGAACACAAAAATAGCTATCGTTTTATGTGAAAAAGTCAAAACCGTATTTCTTTAAGTTACGAGGTTGAGAAAGTAAGGCATCGAAATGGTTTATGATACTTTGTGTAGTGGTGTTGCAGGTTGTATTAATTATTTTTAATATCAAGTCAAATATTGTATTAAAAGTGCTTAATCGTTTTCGGTTCATCGGTGTACATATTTGATTCCACATAATCCAATGGAGAATAACCTAATGGACTTAAAGCGCACACATAACAGTATCGTTCGCTGGGTGACATGCTAAGCCGTACTGTAATAAATTTAGAGGAAGTAATACCATCTTCTAGTTGAACCAAGGATCTGAGAGAATATAGATTGAAATAAAAGTACTAACACAACTATATTCAAGCGAAGTTACAAAACTGAACTAAATTTGAATAACTGTCGTCTCGCAGTACACATGCTTATCTCGGAGACCAATGCTATTGATACTTGAGGCACACCATTTTCTTGTTTCTTTTTTAATATTTAATCATTCAAATGATATTTGGTAATTCATTTACATTTTATTTCAGTTTTCTTCAAAACATTAAGCAGCAATAACCAAATAACTCAAAAACCAGACACTACATAGTGCATCAATTTTGATGCTGACAATAAAGGAAAAATATTAAAAAAAATATTTTTATTCTGCAATCTATGAATAAGAGACTTATATTTCCTTATTTCTACATTTTATACTCCTTCTTTTATTTACAAGCCCTCCTAAGTTTTTTGTGTATTTATATTCATACGTCCTGCATTCAGTGTTATTAACAAAAGCTTTTGTTGTAGGTGTAAGGATTTCAATAAAACTGACACCTTTTAATATTTGTGCTTACTCGGCGGCATCATGTGTGCGATAAGTGAGTGAGTGAAATAATTGAAAACACAACAATAAACAAACATCTAAAAAAAAAACAACAACATTGTTTATTTATAACAAACAGTCAAAGGGGTTGCAATTTCTAAGTACACACATACTTAAAGGCATATGCTTTCTATTGAAAGGAATGTGCTTATGACCATGTCCAGTAATTTGAATATTAATTGTTTGAAAGTTCAGCTAAAACTTGCGTTGTACTACAATTGTGCTACTTTAAGCGTATGGTGTGGGAAGGGTATGTATTCGTAAGGCAGGCTCTATTTATCGTTAAACTTATGCGAATCACAACTATTAAACGAGGCCCATAATTTTATCAAAAATACCTTTGCTTCTTATGGCCACCCAGATTACAGGTCTGTACACTGTATCACGTTAAAAAAGTTCACGTTCAAAGAATTTTTCAAATTTGATTTTAATGGTATTGAATAGGTCTGCACATGATTCACCTGGTCTAAAGTCAGCCTGTTCCCTTCTTAGAAGAGTTTCACGAGTATGTGTATATCTATGTAAGAGCAAAAAGATAAGCTGACTGTATTAATGAAGTTTAGTAATGCCAATTCTTACCATGGTTAAGATCACTTTTCTTAGGTATTGTTACATTAATACCAGTATAATAAATTATAGATAGTGATGCCTCGGCAATGTCTTCTGCACTATATTTTAAAATTTCAGGCTGCACTGAGTCACGGCCAAGATGTTTGGAATCTTTTAACTTTAGAAGGGTCGAAAATAAATTGTGATATTTGAGAGTGTGGTAATGATGATGTGATGTACAAGGAAGGAACAACAAGTTCGTGATTGTTAGATGTAGATAAGGTCGTAAACTGCTGCTAGCGTTGGAGTATTTCTTCTGTTGTGTTAAGATATTTTATCTTAGAGGTGTTATTAACGTTGTTTTTCCACTCAGCTCTTTAATAGAGTAAGAATAGACTTCTCGCATATAACCAACATTTGCCCATCTCCCCTTTTGCCTAAAAATAATTTTTACGGTCATCAGATACTGATCCTTTAACAACTTTGGCAGTTTTTGTCTAATTAGCATTGGCAATAGATTTATGTTCTGGTGTCTAAGTTTCTGAGGCAATCTTATTTAAGCATATCCGATTTAAGCATATCCGATTTGATATCTCCTCTCAATATTTTATTTAACATGAAATATTAAGATCTATGCAACTCTCTGGTAAGCTTATCGTAGTGGTTAGGCGATATCTAAGCTGTGGTGATTAAATATTAAAGGTTTACTTTTAATGTAAGTTTTTATATTCAAGTTGCTCACTGAAAAGGCACTAAAAGGCACAAAACTTTGATTCTACTCCGCAAACATGAATTAAAAAGTTTAAGAATATCGGAGTTTTAGAATTTAACTGAAACCAAAACTAGAGACTAATTACAATCCACAATAAAGAGAAATTCATGCATCGTTCAATGATGCTTAAAGATGAATATTTAGAGAAAATTAAAAGAAAGAAAAAATATGGTTGTGGTAACCATAATCGAAGAGCAACATACTATGATTGAATTGTATGATTATGGTTAACACGTATAATGGTTATCAGTTATCAGTTAGCTTTCGTAGAGTATTACATTAGTCGCTAAATACCAATAATATTTCATACTTTTCATATTACCAAAACTATAAGATGATTATGTGACAAACATAAAATATTTGATTGCTCTTTGAGTAACATTTGCATATTTTTTTCGTAGTATGTTTGTACAATTTGTGATCAAAAGAGTGATTTGTTTGCATATTTTAAAAAAAAACTCATTGATGTTGTTTGAAAGATAATCACCAAAATATTACCAAATTGTGTGTCTCAAATGCTTTTTTTCTAAATCATTTTATAAGTTCTTATAGATTGGGAATCATGACTGTGAATGCTTAGAATGGAATGCATGTATGTGTACAATTATTATCATTTATTTATTTTTTTTAAATATTTATTCGTTATTAAATAAAAAGGAATTGTAACTAATTTAAATGTGTCCCTAAAATGGCAAACATTTTTAAGTTTTATCACACATGAGTAACCTTTACTAAAATGAAATATTGACATCGAATTCAAAATAACTTTGTAAATTTTGAAGAATTATTTTTTGAGTGACTTAAGAAGCATATGGGGCTTGCGTTCTCGTCAATGAATATGTCTATCTAGTGCAAGAAAGATTCCCAAATGTATAAAGTTTCGTTCTGATAATGACACTTGTCTTGAGATTTAAACTTTGAAAGAGGTCTCTTAGAATAATTAATTTTTATTTATTGTCATGCGTTTATTACGAAAACCAATTAATTGTATAATAATTATAAACGATTGCGTCAATATTTTCCATGACAATTTTGCACAAATGTTGCTGAATCTCACTGATGCAGCATGGAATGTCCTGCTTTGAAAAATGGGTGTTTGTGTGGTTGTTGTTATAAAACTTTGGTTTAAAATAATTCAATGGAATTATTATATTTGAATTATGCATCACTTAAAAAAATTGCCAATCGCTGGGGGTCGCTGTATTATTTAGGTTTGAAAAAGTCTATTTCACTCTAGATTGAAGCGAACTTGGACGTAATATTGGCACTCCTTTATTGAAAGTTTAACATCTGATTTCTCACAGAGTTGAGCGATGGAAGAGACAATCCACATGCAAAGAGACCATAAAAAACTAGCAAAATATAGATAAACCGAGGACCCAATTTATATCAAATCTGCCTAAAATTTATTTAAATAACTTCATAGAGGCCATCATTGGCCACTGACCTTTTAAAGCACATAAAAAAGCTTAATTATCCCCTTAAATGGCTTTTTGGGAAATTTAATTACACGGAGACCAGTAAACATCTCCCGTGTCATTGTCAAGCTTTTGAAAACCAAAGACGTCGAAATCTACATATGTAGGTCAACAAAAATATTTTAAAAATAAATTTCTGTTTAAAAGATATCAGGTTTTGAATGTTAGACGAAAATATCTGACAAATGGTGTGTTGAAACCCACGGGGACCCATCTGAGCTGTGTTTCTTGCATTGCATTTGGTGCTGTCCTTAAAGAACATGCCATTTACATTAATATCATCTACTTTAGGCAGAAAAATTCTGTTATCATATAGCGATATCGAGCACCAGTAAGGCTAGACACAGTAGCCGCAATTTTTATTCTCTCTTTTAAAGGATTAAGAGTACATTTAAATGATTAATTGGCCTATAGGTTTTTTTAATTTATTTCTTTAATTAAAAACATGTGTTGCCATTTTGCCAAATACAGCAGAAATATGCTTAAACGGGGGCGCCTATTTGTTTCGGACAATTAAAAATATTTCCCCATAAGCTTCTCTACTTCTCGCAAAAACATCAAAAACATAATGAAAATGCGCTTTGACTACCTCCTCTTATCTACACCTCTCATATACAAAAACACGGCTTGATATGATGTGAAAATCTGAATAGTTTTCAATTTTGGTTCATTACGCCGAGGTAACGCTGTTGTCTTTTACTATTGCTCTCACACAATGCTTCAATATTAATGGCTTGATTAAGAATGACCTGCACTTTAAGGATCAACAATTGATCTACATAGTTAAATCTATACATCAACAATATTTTCTGCGAAGGTTTCGAACTATGAACCCAAAGCCATTTTCAAAAATATTGTTATATCGTTTAATCCTCCCTGTTAGTTAGTCCTAAACTTTCTATTTGTTTTTTATGGTCACTAATATCTAACTGCTCAAATGCTAAAACATTTAAATCTATCGCTTGTTTTACTACACAAAAAAGTAACATAACGTACGATTGACATTACATGAACGAGACCTTTATTTAGGTCTTGTAATACGTATCTTATATTACGAAAATGATGCTCATTCCTAAATAAAGGGTCCGCCAGATAACTTCTTTTTGTTTTTTTAAAAATGCTTAAAAAAAGTGTAGCTTCGGCTGTGTGGCACGTAGCGCCATCCTGTTAAAACCATCATGGCCCAATTATGCCTTTGGACCAAAATTCGCACCTAACAGTGACTCGTTTTGGATGTATCGGCTTTTTAATGTATGCGTGCTTGTTTACATACCCGCCAATATCGAAATGAGCTTCATCTGAAAAGATGATTTTTTTTTTGGCAAAATCGGTCAAAGTAATGTCGCCATATTTCCCAGCGTTGTTCAAGCGTATACACAACCATACTAATTATCATGAGCTAAGTGTTACCATTCACGAAATAAGCACTAGTTGAAAAAAAAACGTTGTTCTTTACCTGTTGTATTTTATTTTATTACATGTCACAGCAATTTATGATTAATTGTATTTTTGTCTATATGTATTTAATATTAGTGTTAATTTAATATTTTTTTTGTTAACTCGTTTACAGCAGATTATAGTTGTGGTCTAGAAAGTAGATGGATGAATGTAGTTGAAATTCAGAAATTAACAAATTTAATTGCTTTGATTGTTTAAACGTTGTGGTTGTCTGTTTAACCACAAGTTATGAAGGGTGCTAAATACTGTTCCCATTTTAGAGTGGTTACATTATTTTTTTCAGGGTTTCTGTCACTTGAATTCATATAAAAATATAATAATACAGCAGAGTGGTTAAAGAACTTAAGGATAGAATGAGACATATACATATGTATTAGGAAACATTGAACAATTGTTTATTTCCGATATTTTAGTTGAGCCAGAACTGTTATTGTTTTCCCCGCCAGAGTTTTTCTTCTAGTTCAGTAATGGAGGGAGGTCATTTCTGCAAAATATTTATACGGAAACGATATGTGTTTTACATATTTAGGGATTTTTTTAGACATAAAATCTATAACATATCCTGGAATTTAATGCTTTATCAGGTTATCAGTTATCAACCGCATAACGGTGTTAGTAAACGCATTTAGTTTAACTTTATCTAAAGTTCATGTCCGAAAAATACAAAAACTGGGCTTGTGCCTTGGAAATTGAGTAAATCCATCTCAAGAGTATCATTTTAGAAATAAGTAATTATATAAAACAATTGTTGAGTAGTTTTTCTGTAATGCCTTTATCACCACAAATGGCCGCCACGTCCTACAATAACTTCACGAATTCGATCTTTCAGCAATTATGGAATATTTTGAATTCTTGGCACAAGTTAGTGATGCTAAAAATAGAACTCGTGCCGAATGTTATTTAAAAACAAGTAACAGTGCTATATTCGGCCGTGCCGAATCTTATATACCCTTCACAACGTTTAGTCATGCAATAACAATTGTTTGTATCACCATTCATCCCATATAAAATACGTGCATACGTACACATTAGAATAAATGTGGCATCGAATCCCAGCTGAGCCAAAAAAATTTTATTTTATTTTATTTAATATATTATTTATATTTTATTATTTTTTTTATATTTTTTTTAAATTTTTTTAAAAAATTTTTTAAAATTTTTTTTTAAAATTTTTTAAATTTTTTTTTTAAATTTTTTTAAATTTTTTTTTTTTTAGTTTTTTTTATTATTTTTTTCTTAATTTTAATTTTTTTTTGTAATTTTTTTTGTTTGGTATGTTTTTTACATGTATGTATGTATGTATGTATGTATGTATGTATGTATGTATGTATGTATGTATGTATGTATGTATGTATGTATGTTGTTGTTGTAATTGTGAAAAAAAACGAGGTGGTCGTGGTTTTTTGCTCATATCTCAGAAAGTTATGGGGCGATTGTGCTGAATTTCAATAGCGATTCATTCCTGGATATTTCCAAGAGATTGATACCATATACAGATCTGAGGAACATATAGTTGCTTCTAAAAGTTGATTTCAACCAACACACGGACAGACGGGCAGACGGACAGGGCTTAATCGATTCCTCTATTCATAAGCTTTCAGAAAATATATACTTTATGGGGTCGGAAATTAAAATTGTAGAAATTACAAACGGAATGACAAAGCTATATATACCCTTGTGCACCACAGGTGAAGGGTATAAAAAAACTGTAATACGTCCCACATAAGTAAGAGGCGATCACAACTGGCTACTGTTGTCTGATGATTAAAAACCTTTTGACTTTTTTATTTAGGCCTACGTGAAAGATGAGGTTTAAGCCAATGGTCAGTTTAAGACCACAAAGATGGTATATGTGAAGTTAAGGAGTATAAACAGCGGGTATAAAGTTAAAAAGTTATTACGACTAAATAAGAAATGTTCGTCTTTTTTATATTTTCAATGATACTTTGGGACAACATTTCATAACGCAAAATCACCCCAAAAATTAAGGCTTTATTTAAAACAAAAATATTCTTTAAAATTCTGACCATACTACGCAGCGTCATTTGGATGACATTGATTTTCGATATTAATGAATTTCAATGGATTTTATCTGATTTCATTTAAAAACATTCGTTTTTTTATTTTTTGTGGAAAACCCCATATAATATCTACTGTTATGTATACGATAAACTTATAAAGTACTCTATATGTGTATCATTGCTTTTTTAACAAAGTTATCAATTTATATCTCTTCTACCGGATAAAAATCATTATGTATCAAATTTCAACAACAAAAAACATTACAAACGTCAAAATCCTAACAGCAGCTGTCATTTTTTTTACTGTTTGGCTATATGTATGAAGAAAAATAAACACATGTACAATAAATTCACGTCGGCACACATAATTAATATTCATAAATTGAGTGCTAATTTTAACTAGACAACTAAAAAAATACTTTTTTGGGTTTTTGGGTACACGTGAATCAAAAATTTAAATGGACAGTTTAAACTTTAATTGAATACATACTGTTATTGTTGCAAAAAGCATCTCCACAAAATTTATACAACATAGGTACATACATACTATAATATAGATGTCACTATGTATGTGTATTCTATTGAGAAAATATCACACCAAGAGATAGTACTGTTTCTTGAAAGAGAAAATTAAGGAAAGAGAGTGAAAGATTATGCCGTTCATCGAACTGCAAAAAAAAACTATAAGATTATTAGCCGATATTTTTTTGTCCTATCAATTAAATAGTATAAGTATTATCCACACCGTTGCCAGATTTACCAATTTTTTTTTGCATTTTTTAATGCTTTTTTAGGTGAATTTTCTCAATTAAAGATTGTATTTCTAAAATGCCTTTGTCTATTATTACATAATTATAAAGTTAAAATTTAATAATAATGAAACTGTAAAAAAATAATTGTTTAAGTTTAAAAAGCTTGATGTCATTGATAATTAAAAAATGTGTCCGAATATTAAAAGTTTACGAATTTTCTAGAAATATATACCAGACATATTGATGTAACGCCGTTAACTGTAATAAGGGTGACTCATCAATATATTAAATTACGAAATTTTTTAACAGACAGCCAATCAATATCAAACATTTTCATGGAAATACCTGAAAAAAGTGACAAAAAAATACTGAAGCCCAATGATCATTCACACCGAAGAGAGTTTGTTGAATGAGAAGATAAAACATGCGACTGTACGTATTGAAACAGGATTTTTATTAGTTCATTATATGTAGGTAGAATAGTCATTTTTATGTGCCAGAAAATCGTTCTCGGTTAAATAGTTTTGGCATTTCGTGATATTTATTAATTCATCCTGATGAAAATATCACTTAATCCAGATCTTCGTGTTTTTCATTAAATACTTTTTATAAACGACAATTGGCAGCACTGTTTATAATACAACTACGTACTCATTTCAACACATTATCATCCTGTTTCTCTGTTTAATTTTTTAATAATATTTTATGCAAATTTCCTTTTGCTGGTCTTTATGCTCTTTACACCCTACATAATCAATTACAGTGTTTTAATTTAATATCATACTAGAGTCTTGAGGCGACCATTATAAAGATCCATTACATAAGATTTATTGTATAGAAAATCGTGTAGTCAAAATTGACAGCTTTAATTTCAGAATATGTATTTCATTCCACCTATTGCTGCTAGAATAGGTGATATTAAATATTATACTTGAAGGATTCTTCTTTGTTAAGTGTAAAGCGGTGACTACAACTACCTATAAATAACAACGATTGGAATGCAACAAGCAAGAGCTACAGTAACTAGGAACTAAAAAATTTGATTAATATAAATAAAATAAATAATATAAATCATTAACAGTTTTTTCTATTGAGCTTGAGATCACTTTTCTTAATAAAAAATATTTTCCGATATTTCGCTACCACATAATAAATATAAATACCAAAGATATAATAAAAAAATATATAAGAAAAATTTTTTTTCCAGTCTTTTTGCAAAAATGATTTGTAGTTGCAGGTGAGCCCTAAAATTTTTTCATTTTTTCGGTCTACTGTATGGCAGAACCTCTTAAAGTTTACCTTGGAATTATATGAGATCTAGCTTTAAATACTGGACTATTTTGTTAAGAATTTACTGACGTACATATTTATAACAATATTTTAGATTCATTTAAGGCATTTTTGCCAGATGTTGTACAGAAATTTTTAAATAATCTTTCAATATATCTAATATATTTTTTTATGAATACGGCGGTTCATCGACATAGCATCATTTGAATTAAACTGTTGCTTGGTATGTATAAAGCAAAATCTAATATATATTTATTGCATATTGCGATGAAGGGTATCCAGCGCCTGGTTTAAACGAATGTATCACACTTACTTGTTATTGGCTTGGTTTGTTTCTGTTTTTATTTTCCCATTATTTATGCTCCCTCTCTACAACAATGTATATATTTATTAATTGTATTGTTGTGTGTGTTTCATTGGGGTGATCATTGTATGTTCATGTGTTGTATACAGAGGGAGGATAGTGTTGCCACTTCTAATATTGTCACACAAACTGTGGTTATAAATATCGTCGTACGTAAATTATTGTGTTCTATGTGACATTAAAACCTATACACATAGAACACAATAATTTAATTTTTAATTTAATTTATATATAATTGTAATTACTTTAAGTCAAATTTAAAAATTTTCTGAAATTATTTGCCTACCTTAATATATGGTGGAAAATAAATGGATTTCGAAACTAGATTTACAATTTTATAGAACAAATAAATGACACGAAGATATTCGCTCAATATTATATTAATATTATACCTACCTACATAAAAAAAGTAAAAAAAAGATAATATGCTTATGTTAGGCCCTCTTTAAATATTGGTTGATACTAAATTTCAATACGCTAATCACCAAAATAGATAATAATGAAAGAAGAAGACTGATTTTACCAAGTTTTCATAAAAGTGTTTTTATTCTTGTGCCTCAAGTAAAGACTTTTATGTGATCATTGTATTTAGCAAATTTTACTAAATTTTTTAGAATTAAAACTCTTATTTCAAGTTCGTTCATTATACATACTACATACATATAATTTAGTTAGGTGGTAATATTTTGAAATATTTTTTGTTGTTATTGGTTGAGCATTTTGTCAACGTTTGGCGCTGAACATATAATTAAACAAGTAAAAGTGCTATATTCGGCCGTGCCGAATCTTATATAACCTTCACAACGTGTAGTCATGCAATAACAATTGTTTGTATCATTTTTGTATCATCTCATATAAAATACGTACATACATGTAAAAAACATACATATAAAAAACATAAATATATAAAAACATCCCATTGCAGAATTATAAATTGAGTATACGTATGTATTTTTCCAAAAAATTAATCGACTCTTCTATTCATAAGCTTTCAGAAAATATATACTTTATGGTGTTGAAATTGAAAATTGTAGGAATTACAAACGGAATGACAAAGCTATATATACCCTTGTGCACCACAGGTGAAGCGTATAAAAAGAGAAAAAAATTAGCAGGAGAATAACAAACCCAAATTTAAAAATCAAAAAGAATAAAGAAAGCAGTGATGTCAACTTTGTTAATCTTTCAGGTTCAAGCATTAAAAACTCCATTATGATGAATTCAGGTTTACTTGCGACACAGATCGACAGTGTCATAACTAGAACTGCGTACATCTTAAACCAAATAATATAAAAATCCTTTTGGTTAAGTGTTTATTTCGACTATTTTATAAAATTTTATGATCCTCAGGTATTTGTATGGTATTTATCTTTTGGAAATATTCATAACTTTCTGAGATATAAGCAAATAAACACGACTGCCTCTGTTTTTTCCCATATTTTCACCACCAAAATTAACATTTTTCAGCCATAGAATAATTTAAAGGTATCTTTGGTACTTTTTATAGATATCGAATGCCTCTAGAGATATTCATGAAAAATTTTGGATAAAGCGGGCTTTAATCGGTAAAATTATAGGCAACATTTTTTTTTAAAATTATATTATCCACAAATTTACAAACTAAAATCAAATTTTTTCTGCTTCTAGACAACCGAGAGAGTCAATATTATTATCATCTGAAAGGAGTTGACTATCGCAAAATAAACACTACAAAAAAATTATAATTCATGTTAGCCGCCACTACGAAATTGCGAACAATAAATTTATATATAGGTCAAATCTGGTATTTTAAAATGTTACTTCTTGAACACCCTCAATATTGGTATCAAATATAAGGGCTTGACCATTAGAATACAGTAAATGATTAAAAAATGTAAAATCCAAGATGGCGTCTTAAACAAAATGGCGGATCAAATATTTTTAACCCCGTCAATATGGGTTAAAGGGCTTGACTAGTAGAATGTAGTTAACTATATAAAAATTCAAAATAGAGGATGGCGTCGGAGGTAATAAGGAAAAATGGCGTAAACCATGATATATAGGTTAAGCGACGATGTGGTATTATACCTATGTACATGATGGTGAAGGGTATTATTAGATTCGGCACGGCCGAATAGAGAACTTTTACATGTTTAACATGATTTTGTTAAAGTTATGCAAAATAATACTGAAATTTCTTTCAAAAATTTTAGGAGAAACTATGTTTAGTATATCACACTAAGTATGATGTTAGCTACTTGATTATATCAGTTTGTTTCTGAAACGTATGTCCAATAGTTTTCATATATTCCAAACTAATGTAGATTCCATTTTAAAAGTAATTCATGAAAATAACCCAACATTATAAGAGGTTTATAAATAAAATTTCCATCAAAAATCAGTTATATAAACCCGTTATAAGCATTTAATAATTTTTGTGTATAAGGCAATTAGTATATCTGTGGTAATAAGGAAAAACCGCTCATGTCTGTTTTTATGGTTTTTCAGGAAAGCACTTTTAAATTTCAGAGTTGAGTTTTAACAATTGATTCCTTTTTAAATAAATAATATTATATGAATTAAGTATATGTAGGTTAATAATAAGTAAAAAAAAGTTATTATTCCAAATGAGGTTTTTCCTTAAAAATAATATAGCCATTTAATTTTTACAATATAGCTTCGTGTAAAGTGGTCCAGAACAGTTGAAAGTTTGCCTTAGTGTAGTTTTGAATAATTGCAATATTGTGATTATTTTTGCTTTAGTCGACTTAAGAAGGTTTTCCTTTTTTTGTCACAGATAAAATGATAAAAATAGTAGAACTTACAAAATTTTAGTTTTACATGATCACTGCCGGATGTCTATAAAAAAAATTATATAATTTTTTAAACTAATTTATAAAATTTAATATTTTTCTGTATTTTTTTTGCGTTAAAAATTTTCAACTATGACCATTTTTGAAAGGCCACGACTTGACAAACAGCAGACAAAAAAATATTACATACATATACTGTTTCATATTTACTAGAAGTACAGTTAACTTAAATTTCAGAAAAAAATTATTTTTCTTCTCTCCTTTGTACAAAAAGTCCTATACAATATTCTTTTCTATTTTTAATTTTCTATAGCGCTTTGTGTTCCAAAAGTTGGCATCACTATACATATATAAAGTTTTTGGTTATTTTGTTTTTTATACTTCGTATCAGAAATGCAAAATGAGATTTTATAAGTTGTACTAACTTTCAAGAAAATATGTACCATTAAGTACATTAAGTATTTTGGTTGAATTAGATTGACGACAGTTGAATTATTTAATGTAGTAAAGTGATGGAAACTGTAAAATAGTGCTAAATTAGTTATTAAAATGCTATTGAACTTTTAATTTTAAAATAGTGCTAAAAAAAGTACAATAGTATCAACTTCTGCATTACTGCTTCCTATAAGTACAACCAGTTTAAAAATGTCATTTATTATATTGTTTTTGTTGCTGCAGCAGCTTTAAGATTTTTTTCGGTGTTGCGTTTATCTGAGATATGTATGTATGTTTGTATGTATTTGATTTTATTTTGTTCACAGTTACTTATGCTAAACTGTATTTTGTGTGAGTAGTTTACGTACGTCTGATCTGATAGACTGTAGTGAGTGCGGTTAAGGTGTTTCTGTTCGGTTCGGTTAAAATCTGCTGTGCTTTTGTACATTTTATTTCGTAAAAAAAACATGTGAATGAATGTCAAATAAAAAAGCTATACATTTTAAAAATTATTATAAAAGTTTAAATGAAATCTTAAATTAAGCATATAAATCGTTATATTTTTGTAATTTATAACAAGAATAAAGGATAAATATGTAAAGGAATGATGGTTTAAATAGCAAAAATAATCGTAGAAATAACGAAAATTAAAAAAAAAAAATTAAAAATAAATCAGTGCAAGAAAAAAAATCAGTTTTTTGTATATTTGTTTTACCTACATGTATTTTTTATTCCTTATACGCGTCCTAACGCGTCAGACCATATAATCATTAATATGTGCATGCTATAGTACAAATGCACTACAGGAGTCATATAGTTTCGTTTGCTACAGATCATTGCAATCGGTCACCATGGAGTTGATGATGTGTTTTAATTGGTAAGTACCCACATTATGATTTGTATACGTTTTGTAAGAGAGCTGGTTTAAAAGTGTTTTTATAATTATTTTATCGTTTTACTTAGTACCTATATTCTGTGAAGTCTTATCTTATTCTAAAGGGTGGCCGTTTACTTTACTGTATTGTTTAATTGAAATAGTACCTACTTTTATGACCGACACAACTTTTTTAAATCTTAAGAACCATATCTTAGAATTAAGTTTTAAATGATTATACAATCCAATATTGAGTACAATTATAGCCTTAAATGTAATTCATATTCAGAATTGAATTGTAAAAGTACTGGATGTTAAAATAAGGATTTATTTAACGCAGATATCTCACAATTTCTTTGCTCTTATTTATCAAAGCGAAATGGTGTGATTAAATAAATAATTCTTTGATGTTCGTCCGTTTCTGAATATTCCATCCAAAGAAAAAGAGGTCGACCATTGAGTTTGGAAAAAAATAATCCAACAACTTCCGACGGTATCTCTTCCTTGAGCAGTGTGTCTTCGCAAAGCTGCAAAAAGTATAGGTTTCAACCGAACCCTTCAAATTCAAAGTGGCATAATAAAGTGGATCATTGGATAGTATTTGGCGAAAAAGGTCGCTGCACATTGTGCAAAACAGGAACACCAATGTCCAAATGTCTTAAATGCAAAGTCCATCTTTGCTGTAATAATAACAAAAATTGTTTCTTCTTCTTTCATACCTAACTCTTAAACTAATTCAATAAAACTTAATACGGCTATAATAACAAAACAAAAGTTTTTTATATACCACAATTGCCCAACGTTGCTCAGAAGCAACTTTCTCTACCGCCCAAACGAATTTGCATGGCGACTTGAAATTTTGGCCAGACCCTCCTAAAATTACTATAAAATAATTAAAAGTAAAACAACATTTTTAGGGATACAGATAAAAAGTTGGGGTCGAAAGGATTAATTATTTGAGTTAAATATCTATTTCGTAATATTTAGCTTAGAATTTAAGTGACTATTTAAGCTAGCCTCGTTATAGGGCAACTGTCATGTTTATATGTAAATTTGTCAATTATTATTTCATACACTTAAAAAATGTGTGAATATTTGATTGATAGACTACATTACACATGCATACAAACACACATTATAAATAATTTAATGAAAACATATTTTGCTCAGTATTTGGTATTTTTATTGGTGTGTTTACATGTTGTTCAATATAAGTACATATGCAACAGGTTTTATTTATTAATGGTAGAAGTTATAAATAATGTTAATAATTTAAGGTTTTTATCTGGGTTAAATTTTCTAAATTTTTTGCATTTTTGTTTTTCTGTAATTGCACAGTCATGCGGTTATAAGGAAGCTTGATTTTGCCTATAATCAAGCTTCCTTGAGTGGACTCATAAACTAAATTGGTACATATTCTCAGAATTTGTAAATATTTTTTATAGAACACTTGCTGAACCCGGAACGCCTTGCAGGTGCCAACATAAATAAACACATGTACATAAGGAAAGTAAAGACTTATATGCAAAGCCACCTTGAAGGTCCAAAGTATTTGAACATAACATAGATCGGTTAAAACTATGATAAATATTTCAGCTCAAAAATTACACAAAAAAATATATATTGATCGAAGAAATTTACACAAAAAAATATATATTGATCGAAGAAATTTATTTACTCAAAAGATCAATACATGACATTAGATTGGAAAATGATTTTAACGCATTGTGGACGTCCAATTTTGAGCCACTGTTTCAAAAATTGCTGGGCGTATGTCAAGCCTAACACAAATAATTTTGACCTTTTATTGTTGCAAGTTTATCAGCATAATCCAATGGTTGAACGTGGCCCTATTGGAAATAATTGCGAGGTATCAAATCGTATTAATTTGAAGGTTAATTGACAGTTATATTTCTCAAAATTAACTTATTGCCTAACTTTAATTACAATAAATCGATGGTTGCGGTTGTTGTTGAAATCAAATTCTACTGTATCAATGTTATAATCAACCAACTCGTGTATTTTTCTGTGAAGGGCGTGTTCCATCCAAATTTATTATTTTATTTATTATTATGATTATTATTATTGCATATTAAGCCACAACTGAGCCTTAACACTGAATAAAATTTTACGTCTATAAGTTGCACCATCGATTACTGATATTCAAAATAAATTTTAATTATTTAGCAGAGTCGTTGAGACGTTAAATATCAATTTCGATTTGCCAACGTTAGCTGATTATTAATGTCAAAAATTAAGATATAGGGTCGTAGAGTAAAATTTATGGGTGACATACTACGACATGGTTAGGTGGGCAAATGGAGACCAACATCTGTCTCATAGCATCGTCAGTACGGTATGTAAAGTGTAGGAATGTTTGTTGAGTACCCCTTGTTTTTAACGTTGCTGTGCGGATCTGACGTAAGGGTTGGAACCTCCTGAGATTTCGATAGTAGCCGGTGAACTCGTCAGGTCAACGTCACGTAACAGTTAAATGATCAGTATGTCAGTTCCTCTAACAGTTAACTCTATGGTAAATTCTACAGTTCTAAAAAAAAGCACCCTCTAAATAAAAAAAGTAAAAATCACTTATTTCAAACTTGGGGAAACTTGATTTAATTTAAAAATCTATCACAGTACCTAAACTTTTTGATTGATATATTGACAATTTTACGGCATATAAAGTGTTTAAACTGAAATTAGTTTTCTGTTGTTGTTGCTTTATACATTTACAATTATTTTTTTAGTTTGACAACGTTTCTTTGAATAATAGTGTTTGCATTTTTTTAACAATTCAACTTAAAGGCGACTTATATGATTACTTGAATTAACTTTGGAAATATTTTCACTTTAAAATTAAACATGTCAACATGATTTTTTTTTAAAGAAAAAAATGAGTATAATAATTGTAATATTAAACCGTTATTAACATTGTTATGCCCAATAGATTTAAATAACATTCATTATATTTAACATTATACTACATATTATTACATACATTAAGCTGTAAGTAATATGCTAATATTTACTTAATTTAGCCAACAGTAAGTTGTTAGAATAAGTTACACTGGAAATTATTCAACCAAATTTATGCGCAACACTGCACTGAACTACAGTGTTGACATTTAAGTTGTATTCAACATTGCTAATAAAGTGACCATGTTGATTTTATATTATATTTATATGCTACTTACAATGTATGAAGGAATGTGTTAAAAAAAAAAGTAGAAAGAGATCGTGAGGCCCAAATAGCTGCGTTTATATAAATTTAAAAAAAACGATAGACCGAAAAGCTTAAAATATTATTAAAAATACTTATGCCACTAACTCAATGCAAGAATCTTAGTTGAGACCCCAAGATGCTGCATCCATTGGGGGAAAATAATGGTCGTCTATGTATTCTCACTAAATTTCAGCAAAAAACTATTGCAGGTGTATGCGTGATCTGTAACCGAACGTAATATCAGTTTACAGACAAATAAAAATGTACTTCTGTTGAAAAGGTATAAGTAGTCCCATAATTCTTTGATGTTACGCAAAAAGGTGTAAAGTCAGAAAATTGCAATTTAAATGTTTTTAGTAGGGTTTTCTTAATGTTTTTTCTTTTTTATTTGGTATCAAAAACTTAATAGACTACATACACGACACCAGTTTAATCGCAATCACCTGATAGCACAAGCCTTTGGACTGTGTATGTGCTTGCGATCTGATTGTACCCAATGCTAGAGCAATATCGAAGCGAGTTTGATATTGTCGTGGTTTGTGATACTTTTTAATTTTTCAAGATCTTTTCAATGTGTAAACATTAATTGCCAATGGATTTCAAAGAGAAAATATTTTGGTGATATGAATTTACTCACCATTGATTTTTAAAAATTAATGGAGTATTTTTTTTCATAAATTGACAAAAATTATGTTTATCCATCCTTAAAAAAATTAATTAAATCAACTTTTACTGTTTTGCATTAAGAAACTTTTTTAGAATATATTTTTTTAAGAAATGAATATTGTACCAGCAAGTTGTGTGGTTAATCGTACAGCTTGATTCCACCATTGTTGATTGTGCCAAAAGCTTGTTCCTTGTAAAGCGTGATTTTTTAAGAGCTCTAGGAAAGTTTAAAAAAAAACACATAAAATTCAGAAAAATGCATGAAATCTTTATTTGAATCGATAGTACGGTCCATATAATTTAATGTTTGAAGATTATTTCATGCAAATGTTGACCGTGACTGCGCCTCAAATGGTCCATCCGCTAAGTCCAATTTTGGTATACTCTTTCCAACATATCGGCCGGTATCTCATGAATAAATGCTTCAATGTTGTCTTTCAATGCGTCAATTGAAGCGGGCATGTGTGTATAGGTTTAACATAGCCCCACAAAAAATAGTCTAAAGGCGTTAAGTCGCACGATCTAGGCGGCCAATTGACCGGTCCCGAACATAAAATGGTCACCGAACTCGCCTCCATAAGTCCATTGTTAAGCGTGCTGTGTGGCATGTGGCACTGTCTTGTTGAAACCACATGTCATGCAAGTCAAGCTTTTGCATTTTGGACAAAAAAAAGTTGGATATCATCTCCCGGTACCGCTCACCATTCATATTTACGTTACGATTCGCATCATTTTTAAAAAAGTACGGTCCAATGATGCCACCAGCCCATAAACAGCACCAAACTGTGACTTTTTCTGTATGCATTGGTAGCTCTTGCAATGCTTCTTGCTGATCTTCACTCTAAAATCGACAATTCTGCTTATTAACGTACCCATTGAGCCAAAAATGAGCTTCGTCGCTGAAGACAATTTTTCGCTAAGAAGCGCGCGATGAACTTTCTTAACAGAGCACGCATTTTGATAATAAAATTAAATAATTTGCAAGCGTTGTTCGTTTGTAAGACGATTCATAGTTACCCTACGTTGCCACAGGCAAGTATTTACTTGCAAGTAGTGTATACGTATTACTAACGAAAATCAGGAGAAATGCCAAAAAAAACACAAAAATTTTTTGAGTGGCTACACAGCACAGTGCAAGTTCATTTTTAAAATGTCGTCAACAAATAAACTTCAAACAAATTTAAAACAAATGGCGCTGCTTCAATTGGTAATTAAGTGTTGTCAATAGCAACTATTGAACGTTACCTTTAGACATATAACTTTTTAATATAATTTTTTTTTATTAAATTTTGATATTTATATTAAAACTTACATTTTAAATGAATATATATATTTTTTCCTAATATTCTTCATATACATATATACATATTTATTAAAAAAATTAGCTGAATTATTTACCACAATTGTATGATATATTATTGAGTTAACAAAAAACTCAGTATTAGACAACACTGTTTTTCGGCTTGTCACTTTACTTGCCGTAACTGTAAAAATTTTACTTGCTTAAAAATTTCTTCGCAAGCTGAGTCGCAGGTTGCCAAAGTGTAGTTGTGTTAGTAAAAAAGTGTTAGTGTATTGGTTTGTTTTCACTTGCACTTGCATGTGGCAACGGTAGGTTAAATTATAGACCAAACTGAAGATGTTTTTTGACAGTGAAACAAAACACGAAACGTGCGCAGCTGTTTAAACCAGTGTTGCCAAAAAGATAATAGATACAAAATCACCCTTTATTTGCCTATAATTCTATTAAAACTGCTTCCAATCGTAATCGTATGATCTTTAAAAAATAATTTAGAAAATATAATTATTTGTTTGGTATATAACAAAACTACAGTTTATGACTAAAGAAGTAATCCCTATGGTCACCCCTTAAGTGCGAAGTATATGAATTCAAACAAAATACTATTACGGCAAACCAGGCAAAATATAATATTGAAAAACAAAAAAAAAAACATAATTCATGTTTGGAAACATTTTGTATTTATTCGCTTCTAAACAACCGTCAGTCATGCAGTCGCCCAGTCTATTTTGGCAAGATGCATTTAAGCAAAAATATTTATAATTTAGATTGTTCATGAGTAGTTTAGGCGCGTTTGAAAGTGCTAACAGTGATGTCAACTTTAAGAGATTTTTAGAAAAAAAAACTTGCATCTTTTAAGTAAAATACAAGTATTTTTTGATAATTTATTTCAGGAATTAAGAGACATGATCGTGATTAATTATTTTTGTTATTTAGCATTGAAAGGCCTGCAAAATTAGAATTTTTCTATGATTACCTTTTTAACATTTACGTCTCGTAAGTAATAATTTTTCCTAACTTTAAATTAAAGTGTGACCAGTATTTATATGTGTACGAATTGGTTTTTATAATTGTTCAGTACTGATTATACAGTGAAATTTTAAAGTGAAGTTTTGAAATTCAAACCTTAAAATAGTAATATTACAACCTAACCTAGTTATAACAATTGAAACTGTTACCTCTGTGTAGCAGTACCATATTTTGACTGCAAGTATTAAGACTTTTATCTATAGAAATTAAAATTGTACGTCAATAACGGATAACAATCTTTAATCTTTCTTTAACATAACTAAAAAAAATAGTGTTTTTACACCTAAAGTTAAAACCTGGTTTTAATTTTAAAACTATTTATAGCTGATTGTGCGTTCACACTACAAGTAACATTAAATCAGCTTTTAACTCTCAGTATGTCTAATAAATTTATTGAAATAAGTATATTTCTTGTAGTACTTTTTTATATTTATTTTTGTTATGATATTTTTTTAACACACTGTATAGGTATCAGCTGTTTTTGTTTGTATAAAGAACTTAGACATTTTTTACAATGAAAAAAATGGGATATTCATCAATTATTTTAAAAAACTCTTGTTTAAAAATTCGTGTGCATAATCAGTAAATTGAACAAAAACACAGTATATTTACTTTGTTTCTATATGATCAGCTGCGTAAATTAAAAAAATATTGAAAACATCGTAAATTTGTATAAAAAAATATCATTAAAAAATTTTTAGTTTCTTTATTTCGTTGTCTTCTTTCCCTCTGCCTTATATGGTTTACCTAAAGTTTTTGTTATCCTCTCACTTTTATAGCATGTACTTAGATGAATAGAGTTGAGTAGAAAAAAATTTAGAAATCATTTGTTTGACTTGAATGAATTTGTGGCAATATGTGTATATCGAAATAGCTTCATTGTTCTAAAAACGTCATCATATCATTGTGGGTGAATTTGATTAAAATAATTTTTTTCTTATTTTAGCAATGTCAAATAATGTCCTGAAAAATTAAAGTATCTACTAAAAAGAGTTGCATGAATTTGTTAATTTTTTTAATGAATTTGTTCAAGAGAGCCACAAGGACTTAATCAGTAAATTCCAATTAACTTTACCCAAAGCTAAGCTCCTGCTTTTACTTTTTCCGCAACCTCCAGATGTTTTACAGGCGCCTAGGTTTTCCATTGCCTTAGGTTTGCATATGCTCAAGGCATATTTATTCATCGGGTAATCGCAGTTCGAAGACAAATTTCTTGCTAATGTTTTTTATATAAAAGAAGTTTGAAAGAAATAAGCAAAGAAAGAAAATTGCCATTTATTTATAAACTTTGACAGCTGAAGTTTAAAATAAGTGAAGAAAAAAACAAGTAAGAGCACTATATTCGGCTGTGCCGAATCTTTCATACCCACCACCAATTTTGTGTACATTTAAAGCACAATATTTATTATTTTGTTAATCGCTTGGAATAATCTCTTTATAATAAAATATACATCTCTTTCTTTGTAGAGGGTGGTTAAATTTTAAATTTAAAACAGAGGCCGAATTACGGCACTCGAACGTGATCGAAATTTGAAAACTCTTATTAGAATCTATATACCTAAAGCATACTCGATCGTTCGAGTAAAATTTCGATCGATATCGAATGCCGTAATTCGGCCCCAAGGTCTGTATAAAATGTTAGAACATCTATGAATGCCTTCTTAATTCGTTAAATGAGAAGCATTCCTGTTTTTCACGATAGTGTGGCAAAAAAACAATGCCAAACAATTGAGCATCAGCAATGTTATTGAAAATTTGGACTATCGGATCGAGGTGTGCCGTTGAGGTCGCGGGGGCCATTTGGCCGATATTTTGTTCCACACATAATTGAACCATACAAACATTATCATTAAAAAAGAAATGATAATAATTTCCTAAATAATTTGTGTTTTATTCAAAATCATCAATCGGCCCTTAAAATTTAACCACCTTTTATAACTTGGATATGCTGGTAAAATGTTTTCGTAAATTAAGTGTTTCAATGAAAATGGGCGTTAAAGTAAGCGTGTTTATAAAATTTCTGCTAATGAATACAACTTAGATATTTCAATATAGTCCGTAATTCTTCCAAAATATTTATTCATTGAGAAATTATATGAATTTGAGATAAGGCATTGTATAGGATGTGGGCGTAAGAGTCGGCGTGTCACCTAAATTTTCTGGCATAACAATAACATTGACTAGAAGGATTTCCGTAGCAAATTTTATCATCATACCTCTAATTTTGTCGGTTTTATAAATTTAAATTTCATTAACAGTAGATAACGTGAAAAGTGGGCGTTATAGTAGGTGTGTCGAAGTTATTTATGCTAATAAATACAACTTATAAATTTCAATAAAGTCCTTTATTATTCGATTTGTAGAGAAATTATAAGAATTTGAGAGCAAACGTTGTATAGGAGGTTGGCGTGTCATATTTATTTTCCGTCAGAAGAAAGCCTTTGACCAAAAAGCAATTCCTGCAAAATTTCAGAATCGTAGATCTAATTTTGCCACTCTTATTAGGTTTAAAATTTTGAACATACTGAAAAATACACTGCGCGGTATAAATTTTCGTACATTTTGATCTCTAACTCCCTTCCGAATGCATGCATTTAGGCAATTTTTAGGTAGATATATTGTTTTTGCTCAGGTAGTTTATATTTGGAGTTTCATGACTCATACGTAGATGCTGGTGGACACAACTCCATTTTATTCGATGTTGGAAGGACATGGTTCTTTCGACCTACTCTTGCATTACGAGCTATAACTTTCTTCCTTATATTCCGATTTAGCCAATTTTCTATTCCAAACAAACCTTGTCTATAAGACATATTCTGGCAAAATTTGAGCCCACTAGCTTTTTCGATGGGACCTCTATCGTGCTTTTAACAGACGGACAGACGGACGGACATAGCTAGATCGTCATAAAATAAAACCCCGATTAAGAATATATATATACCATTTTTTTGGTTGCGGGTATAAAAACTAAAATACTTAAAAAAAACACTTTACAAAAAAATTTGTTTAACTCTTTTACTAAAATTTTGCAAAAAATATTTGACCTTGTGTCACAAAAATTGGTCTGGTGATCACGCTCGGATCGTCCCGGGTATACAGTGGGGTATAGGGGTATAGAGGAGAGTTTTATCTACTAAATGGTGCTAATTTCTTTTTGTTATCTTATGTTTTCTAGAAGTTCTAGAAGTATGGTGTATTAAAAAAAGGAATTTAGGAAAATTTAGACCTAAAGATAAAAAAACAATTATTTCTAAGCATTATAAACTATTTATTTTCATGTACTAATGGCTAACAAATTTTAAAATTATACAAAACTTATTTCGTTTGAAAATCTTTTAAAATTAAAATGTTATAGAACTTTAAAAATCAAAATCTTACTAATAAGTTTCCCGTTTTAGCAAAATGCTGAGCATGTCTATTTTGAATCACCCTGTGGCCCTTAAAATTTAACCACCCTTTACAAAAAAATAGATAGATAAAAAAAAATTTAGTTAAAATATGTATTTTAAATATTCAAATACTTATTTTAAATCTACTGATGCACAGTTTTTTTAATATTTTTAAATCTTAAACCTCATAAGACTGTGTGTACAACTATATGTAAAGTTGGGCACAAATCATTACTCTAGTTAATTTTTGTCAACAAACTTCGGTCATTTTCGTTTTCACAAACCCCTATAAAATTCCTTTGTAGTTTGGGCAAAAAAATGTTACTAGAGTCATCTAGTGTTCTACGTGATGTTTAGCAAAGACATCATCCTCAGTGTTTGCAAAATGTAGTGGCGCCTTCAACAGATGTCGCCATCTGCAATGAATAAATGCAAATGCATATGACTAATATATTTTTATAAAAATTAAAAAAAAAAGTGGACGTGGCACATTTATTTTCCGTTATAACGAAGACTTTGACCAAAAATCCATGTTTGCAAAATTTCAGAACCGTACATATAGTTTTGTCAGTTTTATTACGTTTTAAATTTCAAATATACACTGATCGGTATAAATTTTCGTACATTTTGACCTATAACTCCTTTTCTAATGCATAGATTTAAGCAATTTTTGGGGAGAAATATTCTTTTGACTCGAGAAATATATATCCGAAGTTTCATGACTCTACGTTTATCCGTTTGGACACAATTCCATTTTATTCGATGTTAGAAGGACACGGTTTTTTCGACCTACTCTTGCTTTTCGAGCTATAACTCTCTTCCTAATATTCCGATTTAGCCCATTTTCAATACCAAACAAACCTTGTCTATAAGAAAGATTCTGGCAAAATTTGAGCCCCCTAGCTTTTTCGGTGCGACCTCTATCGTGCTTTCAACAGACGGACAGACGGACAGACGGACGGACATAGCTAGATCGTCATCAAATCAAACCCCGATTCAGAATATATATACTTTATGGGGTCTAAAATGGATATTTCGATGTGTTACAAACGGAATGACAAAATGAATATACCCCCACCATTTTTTTGGTGGCGGGTATAATAATCAGGTGACGAATCAAGACTACCTGAAAAATAAATTTGCCTTGATTTTTGCCATATGAATTTGTATACGATAAAATTTTAAGCGCTTCTTAAACACATTATTTTAAGTTGTGCGTTAAAAATAAAAATTGTTTAATGAATTCTTCTCATCTTCACTGAGGAATTGTCTAATATTACTGATACAGAGCCCATATCGTTATCATTTTTTAAAGGTTAACATTTGAACTTATGGACAAGGCTAATAAATCAGAAATTTGTTATGTCTGAGTAATAAACTCTTATAAAAAAAGCACTGTTTAATATAACAGTCTTACCCAGTTATAAATTTTTTTTTTACTTTTTGAAATAAACCTATAAGTTGCCAACACTGTATTATCTTTAGAATGGAGTTTTTTTTTACTGTGTTTAACATACTTAATACTAAATGTTTAGTTCGATTTTAGTTATTGAGCTATTTCTTATTTTATTCTCATTGCTTGTTTTCCTCCAGCTGTTTTTTACAATGTCCGTGCAATATTTTGATGCATTTACGTATCTCTAGACATGTATCATAAAATATACCAAAAAGATTTTTTTCAAGTACATGCGAAAGTTCTCTTATTTGTTATATGTACACTGGTGGTCAGAACTAAAGCAACTAAAAATATTTGTGTGAAGTAGTTATAAAATATTCTACGCTTAAGAAATTATAGAATTGTTTAATGTTTTAGATATTGTTATTTATTAACAACAAACTAAAATGTTTGATTCCTCAAATTTCATTCAGACATATGATTAAGTACACTGAAAGAAATTCGTACAGAAATTAAATTGTTCAAAACAAAAGCAACTTCTTGAAAATTTTTAAAAATTAATTTTTAATCTAATAATCAAAAGCATATTTATTATTTTGTATAGCAGCAGCACATTTATGAGGCATAGAATCTATTTGATGCTCTATTTGTTCTTTTGAATATTGTTGCATGCGGTTTTTATGCTATCAAATATATTGTGCTTATTAGATTCTCTGTCCCTTTTGATTTGTCGATCTACAATACTACAGAGGTTTTTAATGGAGTTTAGGTCAGGATACTGTGCTATCTACTGAACAACATGAACTTTTGCCCAATCACTGGCCACCTTTGATATGTGTTTTGAGTCGTTGTCGTATTGGAATACCCAAATTGGTGACATGCTCACGTTTAAGATGTGTGCTTATTGATATTCTCTCAGTAAAATTTTTCGTTGATATTTAATTTGGACTTATCGGATTTTCCTTGATATTAAATTTAGTATTACGCCACTAGTTCGCTTTCCAACCGATTTTGTCTTTTGCAAAAGCTATTTGAGCTGCGGCAGCTCGCCTATGAACCGTGTTTGCGTTTATTTCCAATAAAATTCGAATAATTTTTTGATCAGTTCGCAGCGTAGTTTATCGTGGTTGAAATATTACTGGTCATCATATCACACAAAAGTTATTTAGGTTGCTTTAGTATTGACCACCAGTGTATTTGTCATTCTCCTGCCTCTTGATAGCAGGCATTTTAACGTTGTTGTATTTTTTATATTGTTAGTCTCTTTATTGGTTTATTATTGTTTGTTATCAATGATTTTGTAGCACTAAAGCACAATTTCTCAACTTGCAATCACAAATGGTTGGGCTACAAAATAGTGTTGGCATTACGTTGACACAAGAGCATGTGGAACTTTATATTTAATTAGAGTTAAATAATTGCTGTTGGTTTTATTTCAGCATTTCGAAAGATGTCCATACTTGTATCTAAAACTGCTGAAATTCTTGATTTTGTGTGCGAGAGCGTTTTAGCAATTTTAGTTGCAAGTGCGGTCATTGAGTACAATTAAATCATTTGACCAACGTGGCCGGAGACTTACACAGAAAAATTATCATTTAACAAAACAAAAATATATGTATGTATACATATATATACTTTTTTATAAATAAAATTGTTAATATTTTTTATTTTTATGTATATTTTTTGGTTTTTCACAACACAACACGCAAAGAAAAACCATGGTTACGGCATGATCACGACGGTCATATTATTTTTTCTAAAACAATATTTGGTTGCCAAAAACAAGTAATACATAGTTATTTTTGTTTCATTTCATCATATATTTTGTCACGATAATCAAGCATTTGTTTGAATTGTATCATTTAATGTTTACTTTTCGTAAAAATTTCAAAATGGTTATCATTTAAAAATAGTATGATTTAAAACAAGTATGACGACAAAAATAACATTATATTCAAAAGCATTATAAATTAAAAATAATCATTAAATAATAAGTAAGACAACAGTATGACTACAAATTAATCAATATATGATTTTTTTTTTATAATAATTTGATTTCAATTGTTCTTCTTCTTGCTGAATAAATTTTTATTATTTTAAAAGTTTCAGATGTCAAAAAAATTAACAAAAATTTTGAAAAATTAAAGAAAATTTAAAAAGAAGCGTGAAAATGTAAAAAAATGTTGGTAAAAAAATTGCAATTAAATTGGTGAGTACAAGCAGCATGTGTATGTTACAGCAAAAGACAGTAATTTGCCGTAAAAAAGCAAAAATTGTCGATTTCAATTGTAGCCATGTATATGATTATTGAATGATGCTTAAATTAAACATAATAATGATAACTGGTAACCATTATTATTTTAAACATAATCATACAATTCAATCATAGTATGTTGCTCTTCGATTATGGTTACCACAACCATATTTTTTCTTTGCGTGAAGTTTGCCGTTTAATGGGTAATTTTATTTTAAAAATTTTAACCAAGTATGATAATTCTTATAAAGTTTTAAACTATTAAACAAATTATTAAATCATATTATGGTTACAAAATAATCAAAAAAACGGTTAAAGCATAACTCAGGCAACGCTTGTTTGAAAAAGAATAAAATCATGTACAAGAAAAAAAAACATTAATACTGATTTTCGAGTTGAAGGCACTTCATTGGTGTTGTTTCACATACATGCTATAATAGTCTTTCTCAAGGTATGTACCGAACAAGACAAATGGCCAGCTAATAGTTTTTGCTTCCATCTGTGGAGCTAAAAGGGCCAATGTCACTTTTTTGCTCTTTTGAGTTAATCATTGCATTTGGTTTGTTTTCTTGCTCTATTTCATTATGGTAAAACAGCTAAAGTCATACTTAACCCAGAACAGCTTCATAAATAAAATGCTGGCCAATGTCACTATAAAAGGATCTATAAAAGTTAAAGTTCAATTCAAATTTTCTCAAAAGTTAATATTTTGACATTGGTCCTTTTAGCTCTAAGCCACAGATATTAAAAAAATTAGTTCGCCTTAAGATATCTTTAAAAATAACTTTGACATTCTCCTGTAAAAGCTAATTCAGTCAGCTAATGCACCTTATCTGTGTTTGGGTTTCACTGTTTTATTCATACCCATACATACTGTGCATATACATAGATACATATACAATATTATTTCTGCACCACCGCTTTCCCTTTTCACAGTCTAAGATAAATTTTTGCGAGCTATTTGCTCGCTTCTTTAATGTTATCAAATTAAACTAATGTATTTTATAAATACTCGTGTATAAATAAATTCAGAGTACATACATCATACATACATACATACATATATAAATTGTTCGATTTTTGAGCATTAAAAGAAAGAGAAATGGCAAAAATATAAATAAATTTTTATATTTTTATATTCATAATTTGTTCACATATAAATATATTGAGTTCAATGATTTTTAAGCATGTTTTTTAATATTGATTGTATTGTTAAGAGGTACACGACTACATATTTATTACTAGTTAGAAGTTTTGTTTTTTGTAGTGTCAAAAGTTGATTTAATTGTTATTAGTCCCCGTTTAGACAGGGAAACATTTGGAAGGGAAGCATCTGGAATTCTCTTTTGTATTTTCCTTCGCGATCATAAAGGAAAACATTGTTGTCGGAAACATTCCAGTTTATATATTAATTTTTAATTTTATTTAGTACATTTTTTATTTTTTTAGTTTTATTCAAACAAAGCCAAATATTAAACATAGAGAACAAGGCAAGCCGAAAATAAATAAAGCAAATGTCAAAAAGCATAGCAAATGTAAACAATAAGAAAGAAAGCACAACGCGTGCCTCCGAGAACGGGAAACAAATTTCATATTCTCTTCCCCACCCGTCCCTCTCTTCCAAACAAAATGTTTCCCTTCCAAATGTTTCCTTGTCTAAACGCGGACTTAGTATTTATGGTGTTGTGAAACTCTGAAACAAAAAAAAAATATTTTGTGTGTCATATCACATGGTGCTACCTTTTTTAAACTTTTTGTTTCATAATTTTACAAAACGAGAACTTATCCACTGAGGCTGTTAAATTATCTAACGTAATGAAGATTGAGAAAAAACTACTCCATAATTTTCATTTTAAATACCATGACATGAATTATTCTGAAAGAACTTTAAGTAGGAATCGATCCGAAATATTATTTTTTTAATGTTTCCTGCTCATAGATCAAACTTGTTGTGATTTTTTCACAAAAATTGGTTAAAGTGAGTTAAATATTTATTTAGATTCATAAATAAGTGCTTAGCTTTTACTTTTCAGAGATTATTTTTTAAAAATGTTGCCCGCGCTTACGCCGAAGGCTGCCTATCCGTGAGCTCCAATTTTGGACAGCTTCTGTCGCATTTCGGCCGTGAGTTTACCAATAGTCACTGGCGTAGTTAAAATTTTTTCTGGCGTTCGCAAAAGTTTTAAACAACAAACTACAAAACATGGACTTGTTGTGCTCATGCCAATAGTAGTTGTCTTTTAGGGCTGAAATTGTGGATAGCTTTTAAATATACACGAGAAACTTCACATATACCCAGAAAATAAAGAATTGATTAAAATTAAATCGCATTAAGTCGTCGGCGAATGAACAGCTCCAAAACGTTAAATTAATTGTTTATACTTCGCCTCTAAATTGGTTCATGGTATAGCGTGCCGTATTACATGTATAACCGTCTTCTGAAAACCACATGTCAAATAAGTTCAATTCTTTCGTTTTAAGCAAAACAAATGCGGTAATCATTGCACGATATATTGCTGCAATAACTGTAACACAAATGTCAAAACGCGATATTTATTGGCACTGGCCAATACAGGAGAATTATTCTCCTTGGTACACATACTTCGCATATCGGTTGGATTAATGTCCAATAAAGTAAGACTTTTGCGAAATTTGATTACAACACCTTGAAAAATCTCTTCAGCGCGTCGATAATGACAAGTGGTAATTTAAATTATAAACAGTATATAAATTAACTATACTCAGATAAAAGGAGATATAGCTCGCTAATCATTAAATCCATAGCTTTATAATTGTTACATTAATTACACAGAAAGAAATAAATATGAATTTTAATTACGAAATTAATACTATTAATTAAAATTTTGTTTGATTTTGCTCCAATCATCATAATGATTCTAATAATTAAAAGAAAATTAATAATTTTAATTGAAAATAATTATATTAAATATAATTTTAATAATTTTATTTTCTAACACATTTTATTTTCAAATTAAATTTCAAAGTTCTTTAAAAAAAAATTAATATCAATTAAAAAAGTTATTTACATTAATTAATTCAAATTTTTAGTTAGTCATTTAACTAAAAAAATTTTAAACAATAATTTTTTCTGTGTTTTGTTTTTTATATCCGCCACCAAAAAAATGGTGGGGGTATATTCATTTTGTCATTCCGTTTGTAACACATCGAAATATCCATTTAAGACCCCTTAAAGTATATATATTCTGAATCAGGGTTTGATTTGATGACGATCTAGCTATGTCCGTCCGTCTGTTGAAAGCACGATAGAGGTCGCACCGAAAAAGCTAGGGGACTCAAATTTTGCCAGAATCTTTCTTATAGACAAGGTTTGTTTGGTATTGAAAATCGGCTAAATCGGAATATTATGAAGAGAGTAATAGCTCGAAAAGCAAGAGTAGGTCGAAAAAACCGTGTCCTTCGAACATCGAATAAAATGGAATTTTGTCCAAACGCATTAACGTAGACTAATGAAACTTGGAATATATATTTCCTGAGTAAAAACAAAATTTCTTCCCGAAAATTATCTAAATCTATGCATTAGGAAAGGAGTTATCGATCAAAATATACGAAAATTTTTACCGCACAGTGTATATTTCGGTATATTTAAAAACAAAAACGTCATAAAAGCAACAAAATTGGATGTACGACTCTGAAATTTTGCACACATAGCTTTTTGATCAAATGCTTTGTTCTTACGGAAAATCAATGTGCCACGCCCACTTTTACGCCCACCTCCCATATAACGATTTACCCAAAATTCATATTATTTCTCCATTAATATAGATTTTGGAATAATAAAAGGCTATATTGAAACACCACAATTTGTACTCATTCGCAAAAACAACTTTGACACGCCTACTATAACGCCCACATTTCACGTTATCCACCGTTAATGAAATTTAAAATCTCATAATACCGACAAAATTAGAGGTATGACGATCAAATATGCTACGTATATCCTTCTAGGCAATATCATTACTATGCCAGGTGCCACGCCCACTTTTACGCTCACCTCCCATATAACGGTTTAACTGAAATTCATATAATTTCTCTATTAATAAAGATTTTGGAATAATAAAGGACTATATTGAAACACCTAAGCTGTACTCATTCGCAAAAAACAACTTTGACACGCCTACTATAACGCCCACTTTTCACGTTATCTACCGTTAATTAAATTTAAAAGCTCATAAAACCGACAAAATTAGAGGTATGATGATCACATTTGCTACGTATATCCTTCTAATCAATGTAATTTTTGTGCCAAAAAGTTAAGGTGACGCGCTCACTTTAACGCCTACCTCCCCTATAACGGTTTATCTTAAATTCATGTAATTTCTCTTTTGACAAAGTTTTTGGGAAAATAAAGGACTATATTGAAATATCTAAGTTGTATTTATTAGCATAAACTTTATTGACACGCCTACTTTAACGCCCACTTTCAGTGAAAGACTACATTTACAAAAGCATTATAGTAGCATATCGAAGTTATAAAGGGTGGTTAAAGTTTAAGGGCCGATGTTGAATTTAAATAAAACACAAATCATATAGGAAATTATTATCATTTCTTTTTATAATGATAATATTTTATGGTTCAATTATGTATTTAACAAAATATCGGCCAAATGACCAAGCAAACCCCCCCCCCCCCCCCATTCATCGGCTCCACTCCTCTGTCTGATGGTCCAAATCTTCAATGACAATGTTGATGCTCAATTGTTAGTCATGATGTTGAGTCGAGGTTGACTGCTCTTTTGACACACTATTGCAAAAAACAGCAATGGTTCCCATTCAACGAACTAACATTCACAGATTTTCTAACATTTTATACCGACCTGTTTTTTCTCCCGATTGTGGACGAATTTGAACGATTATGTTGATCAAAAGAATTACGAAGTGCACAAAATGCATGTTGATTTGAACGCCCATTTTCATAAAAAACCTGAATAACTTTAAAGCGTTGCTCATTTGCTCATTTGAGATTAAGAAATGTAAAATGAAATGCAGAAAACAAATTTAAGGTCTAGGTGTGGGCCCTTAAAATTTAACCACCCTCTACAAAGAAAGTGATACATATTTTATTATAAAGAGATTATTCTATAGCGATTAAAAAAATAATAAAGATTGTGCTTTAAATGTACACAAAATTGGTGGTGGGTATAAAAGATTCGGCACAGCCGAATATAGTGCTCTTACTTGTTTGATCATAAACTAGTGCAAATTAACAAATCAATGTTCTATAAATTAATGTCTATTTATATCGGAACATAAAATAATGATGCCGGCGACATATTGAACTTGTATTCTGCTTGCAAAAAAGGCAACAACAACTTATGCAGGCACTATTTAAAAGACTTCATAGCCCTATGAACAAACGTAAAAAAACCTATATTAATCAGAAAAAAAAATAGAATGCATGCGTTCACTAGCAAAAAAATACAATTATTTAAAATATGTATAATTTAAATATTAATGATAATAGTGTCATTAAGATCTGGATGTACAATGTAGATATTAAAGAAACAAATGTTTACAAAATTTGTCAAGTGTAGGAAATTGTGCACAATGGGAAAAATTAAATGTAATAATATGTATGTGACGTTATGTGTAGAATTTTTTTACTGCTGATTTTAAATATTTCATTATTTTATACAATACCAAAAACACCAAAATATGTACAACAAACAAAATGATAAGTATCGGTAATACATACAGACATTTAATACTGTTCATATAATTATACTATTCAACAACGTATTCTATAACTGCATGTTTGTGTATATTTATGATATTACTTTGCTTCTGCTACACACTCTTTTTAATCGCGCCTGCATAAATTTTGTATGCCTTTTGTATCATGCAGAAAAAAAGTGCATCATCCCAAATAATTATATACATTTTAACAGTGTATGAGAATGTTCATATATTGGTAGCCAGTTCACAAAAACCCTTCAGCAGTTGCCAGAGAACCCTATTAGGAGGGGATTTTCTTAAAGTCATTTAGCAATATCCATCAATCAAAAGTAAAAATCCTTATAAAAAGAATTAATATGAAAATCGTTTTAGATAATTAATTACATATCTTTCCTTCAAATGCACACATTCGGGAATTACAACAAAAAGGATAAATTTTAAGCAAACGGATAACCTTGAGTGCCCCGGTGGACTAGTCAGTAGTGTGCTTGTTTGCTAGTTTGGGGGTTGCGGGTTCGATTTCCACCAGAGACTGCACAACAGCTGCCTGTTCTACATAACCTAACCTACCGATAACCTTGATTATTGCATGAAACTCTCTTATGTTTCTAAGCCGTGCTTGAGGGCAAACATCACAGTTACCAATTTTTTCCTTGTTAAAAACATTAACGCCAACAACAAAATTGTCTAATAGTAAAAGTACTGCAGTATATATCTCATCAAAAATAATTAGAATGCAGTTGCCAATAGATATGCCAATAAGCATCAAATCCAATAACCAAAGCAATTAACCAGCTCAGGGTAATCTCATTAAGTAGGGGTCATTTTAAGCACCATTTTCTCAGGTTTATAGACTGTATACGCTAAAAAACCTTTACCCATACCAAACCATTATCGAGAGCAATTGTTATTTTTAAATCATTGAAATTTACAGGAGATCCCTTTTTTACATGTTTGTTAACAACTTTCCAGCCATTCTTATACCACTTATCACAGAGTCGCACGTATTGTGCTTCAAAATACGTTCAGATATGCCCCCAGGGTCTGATCTTTATTCTTACGCTTTTTTATATAGGTGTTTCTAGTATCTCAGTCTGCCTAAAGGCATGAGTGAGTGGTTAGGTATACATGTATGCCCAATTGGCATGTTGTGCGCCCTTCCCTTAGAATTTCCTTTATAAAAACCAAAATCCCAATTCCGTTAATATATCGACTAGGTCAATACCACAGTTCCCTCAATGTAATTTGAAGTTTGGCATACTATCCACGTTAAAGTTTTCGCTTGTAATACGCCAAAACGCAAGACATTGACAAAGAAAATGGTACAAGGTCTCATTCTCTTCCTCGCATGCTCTACATGTCATTTCATCCCACAGTCCCATGCCAGCTAGATAAGTTCTCATCTCCGTATGATCTGTTATTATACCAGTTAATCTACTTAGGGTTGGCCTACTTAAATTCAAAATCTCCTTAGATTTCTTAAGACTTGGGTCACCCCATAGTACGTTTGTCAGTTTACCATCATCATTATTTTGCAATTTTGTGACGTGTTCCTTTATGGCTCAAATTTTAAGTTAATTTTTAAACTGCTGAAAGGATTAAGCATTTTCCACGATTATAGTATTCAAAAACGATCCCACTTTGGATAATTTGTTGGCACCTTTTTCTTTTCCAACTATGCCGTGATGGCTTGGTATGAATATTAGACGTTCACAAATTGCATGCTAGTTTATCTCGCTTTGTTATTGCAGGACATTGAACTTTTTCGTTCATTAGTGTCCTGATAACTGATTGGCTAGGTTATAGTGAGGACTATTCAGAGATGACGTAGTAGACAGTGGTTTAATGACTGATACTCGATCTTGTATTAGATTTCGAGTAACATTAGAACCTCTGGCTGTTGTTGTTAGATTTCAAATTGAGTTACGGGAATGATCTTCGGCGTCCTATGGATTACAGGGTTTGAACTAACTTAGTATATCTTAGAACAATAGATCTGATTCTGTCGCTGATTAACTTCATAAGCCTCTAACAAAAACTGTAGTTTAAAGAACCCCGAGACTTTTAGTAAGCGCTGAAAATTATTATGCGGAAGAATGGCTAACTGTGTGTCATCGATTGTTGCATAAATTTGGTCACAGGAGCAGGTAGTTTGCCACTAAGAACTTAACCTCTTGGAAAGTCGACTATCAGGTTGCGGCACTCGGTGGCGTTTTTTATATTAATAAAACCACTTTTTGTCTAAAGTTTTATGCGCATTGTCTTATACTGAACTTGGCTTACCAACGAGTGATCTAATGCTTTCAGCAATTTAAACATGTCTGCCTGATAAAATAATACGTATCTATGCAGGTTCTGAATGTTAGGCAGGTTTAAATTAATTGATCCATAAGGGCACTTTTAGTTAAAACAGTTTTTTGGACTACTCTCACCCTACTAACTTGCTTCATCATCCGAGTCTTCTTAACTTCAGTATTTAGTAGGTTCAGAATACTTTTTAATTTGTATTGTTGTTATTGCATTATGAATAAGACTAACGGCTGCTAATTTACACTCATGGAATTAAGTACCTAGTTACAATGTATAGAGCATACTCAGTACCTTACAAATTTTACTCCTCACTGTAAAAAATTTAACTAATAACCTTCTCAAGATATATAATATATAATCACAAACTTCCCGTATTTTATAAAAAAAAAAGGATAAATCGAAAACTCTTAAGTTTTGTGCACTGTGGACTTTTGACAAGAGAGTTTCATTTTCAATTTTGAAGGATAGCATAAAACAAAGGGGAGTTTGAAAAAATAATTACTATATCCGGTTTTTACGTAATACCTCTTTAAGCACTATACATAGGGAGACGCCGATTAGTGCGTTTTCCTATCCCGACTTAAGTCGTTTTGTCAAAAGGTCACAGATATATGCATTAAATGTTAAATTAACTCTTTTGTTTCAATAGGAAAAAATTCTTTTCCTATGATAAACTTCGGTTTATTTTTCTACTCTTTTTTTTTGGCAACCATTAGAGAAACGATTTTCTAAACAAATACATTTATATGTGTGTGTACTTCTTTTATAATACTGCTGCTAACTGAAGAGATGACAGCATAGCTCAAATGATTACATTTTTCAATGTTCGTATTTAATGCTAAATACAGCTAAGGTGTATTATTACATTAAGCGGCGCCACAATGTATATTGGAACTCTATACAAGCACGAATTTTCTTTACTTTTTATGTTATTGTTTTATTTGTTATAGTTTATTTAGGCACTTTGGCAAGATCTTTGTACTGTACATACAAAGTAAATTATATAGTATACTAGCCAAACCCGGCGCGCGTTGCTACGCCCCTTTATGAATCAAAATGCGTTCTGATTTTTAATTGAATATCAAGTGCAAAAACCTAAAAATTATAATTTTTTTTATGGGCGTGGCATTGCCCACTTTTCTAATCACGAAATTGTAAAGTCATAAAAGCTTAATATAAGTGCAAAGTTTCAGAAGAATCGGAATAGCGCAAGTACCTCAAAATTATAATCGTTTTTATGGGCGTGGCCCTGCCCACTTTTCTAATCACAAAATTGTAAAGTCATAACAGATCAATATGTGTGCATAGTTTCAGAATAATCGGTCCAGTGCAAGTACCTCAAAATGATACCTTTTTTGGGCGTGGCACTGCCAACTTTTCTAATCACGAAATTATTTAGTCATGACAGCTCGATATGTTTGCAAAGTTTCAGAAAAATCGGTCAGGTGCAAGTACCTCAAAATTATAACCTTTTTTTTATGGGCGTGGCCCTGCCCACTTTTCTAATCACGAAATTATATGGTTATGACAGCTTAGTATGTGTGCAAAGTTTCAGAAAAATCGGTTCAGTGCAAGTACCTCAAAATTAAAACTTTTTTAGGGGCGTGGCCCCGCCCACTTTTCTTATCACGAAATTATTTAGTCATGACAGCTCGATATGTATGCAAGGTTTCAGAAAAATCGGTCAAGTGCAAGTAGCTAAAACTGATAACTAATTTTTATGGGCGTGGCCCCGCCTACTTTTTTCCACCCATAAACACTCCCTGGTATGTGTACAACAACTTGCCAAAGTTTGAGTCGAATCGGTTTTACAGTTTCGGAGTCTATAGCTAACACACACACAGAGTTTCACTTTTATATATATAGATATGCCTGTTAGATTGATCTTAAAAAGTCTTCTGTGCTTCATCGTAACGTGTTTTCTTCGTCTGCTCCACAAGACACCTACTGTTTTCTACTGCCTTCAGTTAGAGCTTAAACAGAAAGCTGAGGAGTCCCAATTGAAATGCTAATAATATTCTCAAAACTGGTCATATACGATAAATATGCTCAAGAAACTTCGCAGTTAGTAAATAATAAGTACTGACAGCTATCTTTTACTACAACTACTGTTTATTAATGTTTATTAAAACTTTAAATGGAGCAGTTATTTGAAAATTTTATAACCAGTTGTCTTAGAGAATTTGTGTTTTGAAAGCTAAGCTAAAAGAATAAGGTTTTGGAAAAAGACTAAACAAATAAGTATTTTTTTTTAAATCTTTATAGTACTAACTCAAGTCCAGCAACTAAATTTGTGTTTAGTATATAACGTTTGTCTCTAACTTTTCTCGATCAACAAACACCAAGGCCTGATTAAACGTTTTGCAGAGTTCTAGGCAAATATATTAATTTCTGTAAAAAAACGTGACTTACAATCGTTTCTCTTTAAGTAAGCGAATGATATTCCATGAATAAAGTTCTGTTCTCCACTCGATAATTGGCTTAACAAAAGATTAGTAAATTTACCATTTACAAAACTTTATTTACCTTATTCATATTGCTGTGAGTGTGAAGCTGCCAAAGAATAATTAATGCAGCTCATGGTTTTTCCCCCCTTTTTATCAGTTTATCGTGAAGCTTGTTTTTGAATTAGCCAAAAACCAGGCACAAAAGACATCCTTCAGGTAAAGAAAATGAATTTTTACATAATCTGATGGTTTTATTTAATTGTTGGACGGTCAGGGAAAAATAATTTGATTTTAAGAGGTAGTGATTCATATAGTTTTTTCTAATTTTAAAATGATTTTCATATTTAACTTCGCAGACACACTTTTTTGATTGTTCTATTTCGACCTCTTAACATGAATACTCTCACCTACTTTTCTACATGAAATCCGGGACATAACACACACACACACACATTTCCACCCCCAATGGTTTGATTAAATAACGACTTGTTATTTATTCATATGTCATTTTAATTGAATGTCAAGCGGACAAATGCATTTGCATTTTAATATATACACCTGCATACATATGTACATTTGTCTAAGCTCATACATACCTACAAACAAACATTTGCATGGAATCCCTCATAAAAATAAGAGAAAAAATCTGAAATTTAAAACACACACATACAAAAGTTTCAACAAATTAAAACAATTTAAAAATTGTGTGCCCGGCACCCTACATCAGGTAGAAGTATATACTGCACAAATAAATGTTTAATTTAAATATGTTTTTGTATATATAAGAACATTTTAAACACTTTTAACAAATTTTCAAACGGAGCTTTTATAGAGTTATATATTTTACTAGCTAATACCCGGTGTGCTTCGCCACCCCAAATTTTAGTATTTAATTTATATGGCAGGTGCCCCGCCCACTATTGTTAATGCACCCATTTTTTCCATAAATGTTTATTATACCCTTCACACAGTGAAAAAGGGTATATATAGGTTTGTCATTCCGTGTGAAATTTCTACAATTTTGATTTCCGACCCCATAAAGTATATATTTTCTGAAAGCTTATGAATAGGGGAGTCGATTAAGCCCTGTCAGTCTGTCCGTCTGTCCGTCTGTCCGTGTGTATGTTGAAATCAACTTTTTGAAGCCCCCCGACATCCCGTGGGCTCGGGTGAGGTACTAAAATATCAGAAATATTCGGGAGTAGATCGCTATTGAAAATCAGAAACATCGGTACATAAACGACTGAGATATGAGCAAAAACCCACGACCACCTCGATTTTTTTTCACAAAAACAACATTACAACAACAACATACATACATACAAACGTGTATACTGGTTAGAGAAAACGTGGCATCGAATCCCAGCTAAGCAAAAAAAAAAATTTTTTTTTATTTTTTTGTATTTTTTTTTTAATTTTTTTTTATTTTTTTTTTTATTTTTTATTGAATATATTATTTATATTTTTATTATTATTTTTTTTTTAATTTTTTTTTTAATATTTTTTTTTTATTATTTTTTTTGTTTTATATTTATTATATATATTTTAAATATTTTTAAAATTTTTTTTTTTTAAATTTTTTTTTTTAAATTTTTTTTTAAATTTTTTTTTTATTTTTTTTAACATACATACGTAAATTTATAATTTTACAATGGGATGTTTTTATATATGTATGTTTTTTATATATATGTACGTATATCATATGGAATGGTGATACAAACTACTGTTATTGCATGACTACACGTTGTGAAGGGTATATAAGATTCGGCACGGCCGAATATAGCGCTCTTACTTGTTTGAATATTAAAGTTGCTTTTGCAAAAGTTTACTACTCTAATCGATATCGTTTTGCAAATATACGAATTTTAGTATTTAATTCATGTGGTAGGTGCCACGCCCACTATTGATAATGCACTCATTTCTTGCCTAAGTGTTCATTTGGGTGTCAAAGTTTCTCTTGTAAAATTTTACTACTCTAATCGATATCGTTTTCCAAATATACGAATTTTAGTATTTGATTCATGTGGCCACGCCTACTATTGCAATTCCGCCCATTTTTTTACCAAAATTTTCGTGTGGATGTCAAAGTTTACCGTACTTAATTTGAAGACTCTAGCTGCATTAACTTTCGTAATAAATATATTTAATACTTATTCTTTAATAGGGCGTGGCAGCCCGCCCACTTACAATTTCAAACCAAAGTATAGCCTATAGTTCCTTCCAGACATACAGAAAGATTCTGTGAAAATTTCAAGGAAATCGGTCCAGCCGTTTAACCGTCTATAAAGCACAAACAAACATACAAACGCACATTGATTTTTATATATATAGATTTACAATATAATTACATATATGTACATAATAGCATAGAATGAATCAAGATGAGTGCGAAGGCTATTTGCCCGTTGAAATATAACATAACAGAGTGCCTGACTAAAATCGAAACCTCTGTTTAGGACACTAGTCCTCCGGGGCATCTATAAAGCGTTTTTATATTAATTTATTTATTTATTAAATACAACAACTCAAAGTCTTCCAGGCCAAATTATAAATATGTATTACTGAAGGTGCTTTTACATCATCTGATTTCTGATTTAAATTTAGCTTTTAAATATTTGTGGCATCACCGTTGATATCAAATACTAGTACTAAGTACTTTTCTCTTCATTTATGAAGTTGTTTAAACTCAACAACTCTAAAATATACGCCATTACCTTTGTCTTACCCTAGTCAGTTGGACGTGTTTCTTATTCGTACAAAACAAAAATCTAAGCAATAAAACTAATAACTACTAATAAATAAAACAAAAATTAAACTTAAATAAATAATTTTGTGTTTTTTATTAAAATCCAAGAAAACGTTTATTTATCCAAGTAACTAAATATTATTTTAAAGCTCTTCTGGTATCCAGAATTATAAAATTTATTAGATTTAAATTGATTAAAGCTACAAATTAAAATTACCTTATTAAAGCAAGTAATTTGGCACATTACAAATTAAATAAGTTTTTATATCTCTTTTTTAGACAGATATAATCTAAATACCTACTCTGTTGACTTTGCACGAGTCAACCTAAATAGTAATAAGAACAACATTTATGATAAAAATTGATTGGAACATGATTGGGTTAACCTCTCATAGAAATACAAAACATACCTAGGAAACTATAACTCTTATATGCCTTTAGCTTTGCCCAAGTATTTCTTATATTAATTGAAAACAATTTTTAAAAAAAAAAAATTTTAAAACATTTTTTTAAAAAAATTTAAAAAAATAATAAAAATATAAATAATATATAAAATAAAAAAAATTGTTTTTTGGCTCAGCTGGGATTCGATGCCACGTTTACTCTAACCAGTATATATGTATGTTGTTGTTGTAATTGTGAAAAAAACGAGGTGGTCGTGGTTTTTTGCTCATATCTCAGAAAGTTATAGGGCGATTGTGCTGAATTTCAATAGCGATTCATTCCCGGATATTTCCAAGAGAGACCATACACAGATGTGAGGAACATATAGTTGCTTCTAGAAGTTGATTTCAACCAACACACGGACAGGCGGACAGACGGTCAGTGCTCAAACGACTCCTCTATTTATAAGCTTTCAGAAAATATATACTTTATGGGGTCGGAAATGAAAATTGTAGAAATTACAAACGGAATGACAAAGCTATATATGTATACCCTTGTGCACCACAGGTGGAGGGTATAAAAAAAACATAAAATTTTATAATTAGAAAAATTTTCATGGAAGCTGCCGGCATTTTCGTATCTCCAAAATGGAAACAACACTCTTTGCTGAGGAAAAAAAACTCGTGTGCAAACCGCAAACAACGTGGACAAACACACACTCTAACAGCCACAATAAATTCCAAACAAACTAAAAGCTAAATCATAAGGAATGCAGAGAAATTTGGAAACAAAACAACCATTGCAAACAACAGACTCAACAACTAAAAGTTGTTTAGTTTGTGTTGGATTTACAACCTCTACAAACACAACACGTTGTAGAGAACATGTTGAGAGTGCAATAGCAGCATGCCCTCAATGCCTTGCAACTTAGGCACAGAAATATTGCAAGTTATGGTATGTATTTAACACACAATATGCTTTTTATGCACAAAAAAAAAAGCAAACACACACACAGTGTTGTGCAACCATGCAACATACCTACATATGAGGAAGTTACAAACACCTTCAAGAGTGAAACGTAAATACATTGGTTAAATGTCTGGCTTTCACTGCACAATAACACAAACAAACATGCACTTGCATACTAACTGAGAGTGAGCTGGCGCGCACACTGACACACCAATTGCACGAGAGAGTTGGTTTTGTTTATTTACAGAAAGCAACGACAAAAACAACAAAATGATGAAAATAAGTAGAATTGATTCTATAGCCTTAAACCACCAAAGGGGGGATCAGTTTGACGTCAGTTAGTTGTATAATAAATTTATGTAGATTTGCTACTGCAATGGTACTAAATTAGATGAAAAGTACTATTTTAAATATGTACGTTCATTTATAAATAATGTATTTTTTTTTCATTTAAATTACATACTTCATTTCATTTCATTTTATTTATTTGGTAATTGCAATTCAACAAGAAGATGTCTTATATATATATACTAATACTATAGTTAGTATTGGTTAAAGTTTTTCTTTGCTACAGCCAAACAAAAACGAAAAATTTATATTTTTGCAACGTTGCCGCTGATAGATAAAACAGGATTGTACGAAAATGATATGTGTCCGCAAAAATGAACAAATAAAACCAATATTATTTCAAAATGATAAAAAAGTCTTAATTTAAAATTATTTTATCATTAAAAATATCTTTCCACCATTTTGAAAGTTTGAAAGTTACGAATCCAAACCAATTTGTACAATTTTGGCATATGTTCGGCAGCTAACCATTAACGTTATTTATAAAATATAAGACATTGCTTACTTGTATAAGTTTTTAGTGCAGTCAAAGTAGCCGAGGCATCATTCTTGATCTTTTAGCGAAAAGCCCAAATTGCTTAAACCATGATAACTGCTAGACATTCGTGTTATAATGACCAACTCTAGTACATAAAACTTATTATCGTTTTTCGAATAACGCCTTACCAAAATCTCGTAAGTAGTATAGACTTCATTCGCTTACGTTATCGGAAAGCATTATGAGTCTTTTTTAGCAATAAAAAAAAGGAATTCAAATTCATTTCAATAGTACGTTTTTAACTTATCTCTTACTTGCTCGTTCCGTTTTCAGCAGTTCGTAAGGGTAAGGCATGATGAAGCTGCTTCTGGTACGGTTGAAATTAGCGCTTATTAATTTCGAAATAAAGAGCTATAAAGTGGGACATCGCATATAAAAATCATGCCTTGTCTAAGTGCTATTGAAAGCATGTAATAACTAAGTAACTGTTCAATAAGCGCTTTTTGGTTATGACGTTTTTTAGTAGCTCTTATTAATTTTAAAATTCCTTAAAAACTATCAAACATAAAGTTAAATATAAACTGCAAATACTACGAAGGGAACGTTGGGTAATTTTGCAGCATTTAAAAGTTTATTTAAACATAAACACGGATGGATGGAAGTGGATATGTAGTCTACCTGTATGTAAGTACTTGTAGTATCGATAAATAATTTATAGGACCATAAATTAATATTGCCAAATTAAAAAAAAAGAGTGTTAAGCTTAAAAAGTACCCCGGCAAAAGTACTTTTTAAACATGTAAGAATTTCCTCCCAAAGTATCTGACACATAGCATTTATGAGAACTAATCAAATCAAAACTAAAAGAAATTTACGAAAAAGAAAATAAAGAAAGGCATACATATATACAGTACATAAAAGTATATTCAATGTGTTTATTATACATACATGTAGGCATACATATTATGTATGTATCAAGTGCATGTGCAATTTTACAGTAAATAGAGAAAAGCGCACAAGTCCCGGCAACTAGCAGCAACAACAAATCAAACATTCAACCGGCCAACCAACTACTATTTATTCCAACAACAGCAACAAACTCAATACCAAATCAAACAGAAACCAGATGATCAACAAAAACGTTATTTTCTTGGCAAGGGTGCATGGGAGTGAGTATTTGTTTGTGTGGTGCAAAGAAAAGAGCAAAACCACAAGTCCGAGGAAAACAACTAGAGTAAAAGCTGAATAGAGAAAACAAAACAAAATTGCATGCGGAATGAACGAAATAAGGTTTATTTTGCTAAACAATACAAAGACTCACAGTACTTATCGTCACCTTTAGCGAGATGGTTGTTCGTTGTCGATGTTGTCGTTGATAATCTTTAAAGAATCGTAATAATCATAGACGTATGTATACGTTATCGTGTTTGTCGTTGTCATTGTGTTTTTAAACAATTTTTTGCGCGTTGAGTCGTCGAATGTCATCGTGTTTGGCATTGACATACAGCAACTGCAACTGCAACTACATATTTATACATATTTACTTATTAACTACAACGCCACTCAATATATATTTGAGGGTATACTATACGTATGAGTGTTTATATGTTGTAGGGTTTATTATTTCTTTATTATCATGTAAATGTGTGATTTATAGAAAAATTGGTTTTACATATGTACATGTGTATGTATATTTCGTAACTAGAACCGTGTGAATTATAAAACAACTACAAATAAGAAAAAAGAAAAATATAATGATGAATACAAAAGCAAAGCAAAATGCAGCAAAACAATGTATTTTTACCTTAAACGTGTGAGTACTGATGTAAGAAGTCAGTCTTAAAAGTTTTGATGATCGATTTTTTTTTTGCTCAGCCTTTATTCAGTTTGATTCTGTTTGATTTGGTTGTGTTTTTGGGAAAATACATAAAAAATATGTCAATTTAATGTTAAGTCCTTTCTGGTCTAACTAAGTTAGGATTGAAGCATGTTTGTATGCATTCGATGAACATCTAAAATAGATACTAAATTTTTTTTAAATACTCTCTTAAATGTCATTTTTAGCTTGTCTATAATTCTAGTTTTTAAGTAAACTTTTAATAGATTTTATTTCTTAAAAATTGAAAAGTTCCTTGTAATGTTTCTTGAGATCTAATATCAAAGGTAGATTTTATATCCACTAGAAACACGAAATCGTGTATGTGTTTCTTCTAGATATTGTGATTTAGTGTAGGAAACTTGAATTTTTTCATAATTTTTAAATTGTTAATATTTGCTTTTAATGTCCAGAGCCATTTTACTGCGTTGTACGGATAGCAACAGCTGAACGTAATAATTACGAATTGTTATTCATAACGATTTCGCTACATAACAATTTGCGCTACCAATGTGACGACGATGATATATGTACATAACAAGGCTGTATGTTTTTACCTCTCTTTCTCTATTCCGGGGTAGAATTTGAATAGATTACAATAATAAAGTAAGTTCACCGTTATTATCTTTGCTAACTTGCTTTAGAAACTTTTACAATTTATTTAATAGATTTTTCAGTTTTTTCGTCGACCTTATATTCTGTCCAATAAATTATTTCTTAGCTGTCACTTACATATTTTACATTCATTATTTTATTGGCTGCCCTAGATTTGTTCCTTGACGTTTACGAAAATAAAAATTGTCCTTAATTGATGACATCGGAATTTTGTTTTTGACAGTTGGTAGCCAGAAGTATGTTACATTTGTGTTATACCCTTTGCTGTTCTTGCAACTAAGAAGTATGTATTATGGGTCGATTATGGGTAGCAACCGAACCTCAGTTACGTTGCCAGTTGCTAAAAAAGGCATTACAGATGTCAACTGGCAACTAACATCTGTCAATTTCATATGAAAATTTGGCTACCGTGAAATTGTAATTGTTAGCTGGCAACACAACTAAAGTTCGGTTGCTATTCATAATCGACCCATTAACCTCTTTCTGAATGCATGCAGATAAAAATAATTTAGTCCTGGCCAGACAGAGACTTATCTGATACAACGGGAAATAGTAGCAGTAGCTTCATACACTGATTGTCGGTGACATGTTTTCAGAGCTTTCATGGTGGATGTGGTTGCTGATACTAGAACGCCCGAAATGTTTAGCAAGGAGCTTTTCCATGAAATTCCACCTATGTGGTGCTTCCATACAAAAGCAATGGTTGCACGCATTAACTTAATTCGGTGCTCTACAATAACTATGAATGTATGTCTGTGGTCGGTAGCCTGTAGTCTTTTCTGTATTCAAGCATAAGTCTTTCATAACTTCTTAACTATTTTTAACCCTTTAGTTCTGTAGGAACTGAATTCTCCAGATTTAATTATTAATGTTATATTTAAACATTTAAAGCCATATGTGCTAGTAACACATTTTAAACATTAAAAGAAATTAAAAAACTGCTTACGTATGTTGTGAGCTCGTGGATGGTCGCCTAAAATCAAGCAACCCGGTAGATATGCAGCCAGTAAAGGTTTATAACCAATATTCCTTCATACAAAAAAAAAAAAACAAAACAAACCAACGAAGAAACAGAGAAACGACAGGCAAACAAAATTCGTTTGTTTGTACGTACATACGTTCAATAATTCATCCGTCTGTCTGTCTGTATGTCTGCCTATCTGTTCATTTATCCATCCAACACATTTACACAAGCCAACCAACAATCTAACCAAACCAAACCAAAACCAACCCAAACCCAGTGGATGAACTAACGAACGAACGAACAAATCAACTATTGTTAAACTCGGTGTGTTGAGCTTTTTCTTTGTTTTTGCTTTTATGTATTTCTTCCTTTTCATTTATTATTTTTTTATAATTTTTCTACATACTTACATATGATATAGTTTGTGTATTTTCTTTTGCATTTTCTTGCTGTTGCTGTCGCTGTTGTTGTTATTGCTGGTTTCAACAAACTAATACAAATTTGTATTTTTTTTTTATTATACTTTTTCGCTGCTGTTGCTCACATCACAGCCAGTCAGTTAGTCAGCTAGGCAGCCAGCCAGCCACAAGTTGGATCTTGCTTTTTCAGTACATTTTCGCAAACTAGACAGTAAGCAATCGTTGTTTTTGGTTAAACGGTACTAAAGCGTTTTTAAGCTGCGCATTAAACAATACGTTATCGAAATCGAGCCAAAAATATATATTGTATTTGTATGTTTGTTTGATTGTTGGTGTATTACTGTGTTTGTTATGGTTTGTTTTTCGCAAAAACTTAAAAGCAATATAATAGCTGTAAAACAAATTTTAAAAATATAACCTAAAATAAAACAAAATTTAAAAGAAAATAAATATTTTTCCCAAATTGTACATTGAAAATAATCTTGCATGTCAAACACGTTATTTAAAAAAGAGGATTTAAATTAAAAGAAAAAAGAAGAAACAAGTAAAAGTGTAAAAAACTCCGACGGTTTTGGGAGCAGACAGTAAAAAGTTATGAACAATAAAAATATTGAAAATTTTATTAAAAAATAAAGTTAAAAATAAATAACAAATAGTTTCTTAAACCTAAAAAAATATTTATAAATAAATACATACCTATAAAAAAAAATATATAAAAATTTAAATTAATTTTGGCTTATAAAGGCAACAATATAAAAAATTAAAATTAATTAATTAATCTAAAATATCCTGCTTAAATTGAGTACGTATGTATTAAAAATATGATTGAATATTTTGTATCGACTAGGTACCCAACTACATAGTATATGTATTGTATGAATTTATGCTCCCGACAGTAGCCAGTAGGTACTATTAGATTGTATGTGTGTATGTATATTGTAAATACAACGATTGTTTTTGAATCGCAAAAAAATATATATATTGTATACCTAATCAAAAAAAATTAATTTCTTAAATTTGGTAAATTTTTGTTTATAAATTTTTATTTTTATAAAAATCGAACGAGTTTATAATATTTTTTTAACTGACAATTTCATACATTTCATACAGGTATTTATATTAAATTTTTTATTTAAAAAATCCTTGTAAAATATTTTTTTTTTAATGATTTTCAGTTTTTAATTCAAATATTTATAAAAAAATTTTTTACTTCATTTTTTTTTTTGTATAAATTCTCCTTTCCTTTCGTTGTTGAATCAATTTTTAAAACATTTTTAGCAAGTTTATATTTAAATTATAAAAAAATTCAGTTTTTTATATAATTTAGTATGTGTTTAAAGTAAATCTTAATAATTTTGTGTTTAACGAAAATTTTTGGCCAATTTTTTTTTCATTATATAAGATGTTTTTAAAGGTTTTTTATTTCAATAATTTTTTTTTTTTTGGTAAAAATTTGGCAGATAAACGCCAGGAAAAAATAGCAAATTGTTCAAAAATATTATTGCTCTCTTATTGTTGATAACAACAATGCTATGGCAATTCCGAAAAATTCAACACAGAACGGCCGCGTATGTTTTACAGTGGGCCTCTTAAGAGCCCAACCTAAACAATAGCGTTGAGCGTTAAGCGTTGCAATTTTGAATGTATTTTGTTATTGTAATGAAAACAAAACACATGTAAAATTCCAAAGCTTGACGCTCAACGCTCTTGTTTAGGTTTGACTTTAAGGGGACTAAACACGATTAAAATACTCATTAAGGCCTCTCGCAGTATCTGCAAAATTGCAATGATACTTGTTACATGGAAAAATATTTTTTTGTTGGTTTCTTATCAAGCACCGTTAGTATAACAAATATAAACAGATTTTCACAAAGTTTAACACAATGCTTGCTGAGTTTGCTGCACAATTAAAAAACCTAATATTTAGTATCACTTTGCCAATTTACTTGGAATCACCTTACGAGTTTACATGATGGTGGTTCATTCAGTTTTATAAACTGCAGAATGCAATTTTAATGATCTCTTCAAACCCTTTTTTAAATTGACCTCTTCGAAACCAAAATTTAATTTTAGCTAATTGATTTTGAATAATTTTTTTAACGTATAACATTTTGAATTCTTATTACTTTTTGTAATTCGTCCTTAAATTGCATACTTCTCTGTGCGCGCAATATGCTTGAAGATATATCGTCCCTATTAACGTCGAAATTACACTGAGTTTATTGTCTTGAAATTATTCTTTAACACTTGAGATGTTACTTAAAATAATTTTCATTTCAAATAAGCTAATGTTTTCAACTTTTTAAATACCAAACCAAATAAATGAATTTTTTCTTTCTGCACTCCCTTCTCATATGAACTTTTTCCATAAGTAATCTTGCACTTCTCTTTGCAACCAATATTTTTAAAAAGCGACACAACTTTTTTCTTTTACAAAAAATTTGGTACTTTTGTAAAAACATAATTATTTTATTAACTAAATAATTTTGTTTTTTATATAATTGTTCGGTTCGGTTCGGTTCGGAAAGTTAATGAAGTTCATTGTAGTGGCTAAAATATATGAACAAAATATTTGCAAAAAAGTGTTTTTAAAGCAAAAAAGCAACTCTTTGGTGATTAATATTTATTGCATTATACTATCAGTTAACATTTTTTTTAACAATTTAAAAAAATTTATTTTTACTCGTGAGCAAGGATGATCATAAATGACTTGCAACCCACGGTTTTATCTTCAGTTAAAGTTCGATTTTTATTCAAAGAAATAAAAATAATAAAAAATTTAATATTTAAATAAACTGAACTAATGATTAATGATTATATATGTATTTCCGATAATCATTACCGATATCAAATATTTGTATATATATTTATCTCGAACCCCATTCAGTACTATCTGAGCTCTTTACGACTCTAAGACGTTCTATATCGTAAGGATGTCTGCATGGTGTAAATACACAAGGTGATGGCGTAAAGAACATTTTTGTCTCTCTTTTTTTTAAATATGGAGGTTGATAGTTCTTGGCACTGAAATCTCTTTTTTATATATGGAGTTTGACAAACATTGGCACACAAAAATATAATCAGCTAGACTGGTCCCGCCATCTGTATAAGTGTACCCGGGGTGTCTGTTGAAAATACGGCAATGGTAGAGCTAAAGGACCGACGGGAAAGCAAATTATTTAGTAGTGATATTCTTTTTTTTTTGTCTTTTAATTAATTAATATTGAAAGTGCAAAGACGGCCAAAGACGGGAATTTCACGGATTAATTAAAAAAAAATCAAGTACCGTATAAAGTTCATACAATTACATGTCACTGCTTAAAAAAATAAACATCAAATAGATAACGAAAAAAATAGTTCGAAAGTAGCTAAAAAGTTTGCGAAATTAAATCATATTTACCTTTAAGTAATTTTGAAAAACTCATGAATCTAACCATGCAACCATCAAGTTCAAATATTTCTTCAAATATTTTACTTAAAATTGTAATAAAAGTTATTTGTGGCAGAGCTTTTGTTTTTAATGTTTATTTTGGAAAATAAATAGATTTTCCTACTTTAAGTGGACAAAAAGTTTGTCAATTGGCTTTAATTAAGCAGAGATTTTTATTTTACTTTAAAGGCTAAACAAATGAGCGTTATTTTAAGAAATTGTATGCTGCGCATCGTTTCGCCTTAGAAGCTATGTATGATTTTGTAATAGCCTTATGCTTCAAGTTTACCAACAAAAATCGCTTAGCGACTTCTACTAACAATTTTACAGCTGTTTTTGTTGTCACTGTTTTTTTTTATTATTAGAGATTTGCAAATGTCACGCGTGATCGTATTTGTGTTTATATTAAATAATGAGTTAAAAATTTGCATGCGTGATAAAAACTACAATTGTGAGCACATCTCTAGTATTTATATTGTGTCATTTTAAATATAATTTTATATGTTTCAATGTAATATATTTTAGTTTTGCAATAACAAGCTCCTATACCTCTAAGACTTTTTAGGATCCTACAGTTCTAAGAGTTACTCTTATCAATTTTAGTGTTCCTTACGGTGGTAGTTTAGCAGATACACAATGCGAAAAATAAAATTTGTTTGTATGGGAAATTTATTTATTTATTTAATAAAAGTCTATAGATTATAAATCCTAACAGACCAGCAATAATACATGCAAAAATTAAACTTTACTACATACAAACATTTAAGAACAGAATAATATTACGTTTAATTATATTGACATTTACAGAAAAATCTATGAAATTATAAAGATCATCATAGTTTTTCGATATTCTTCTTAGTGGTTCAGCATCAGCGTAGTTAGTTTGAAGACATCTAAGATAAAGATGTAAAGATTCAAGAACAGGTCTTACTAATGAGGAGTATAACCGTACAGTTATTTGTGGTTCTGTAAACCCTTTAGCCCAACGTTTTATAAAAGCGAGAACACCACGAGATTTTTACTCGTACTTCTCCTCCAATACCTTAAAATTTCGTTGAAACTTTAAATTTTTTTAACTGGGAGTGTCACTTCTGTGGCTGCAAATATATATTAAGGCGTCGGATATAAATATAAACATACATAATTTTGAATACGGGAGTAGCATAAAACTAGGGTGATCGATTCGGTTTTACAACCGGTGGAAAACCCGGTTTTTTACTCTTTCAGCTGGCGGTTTTTTCTAAATGTTAATTTTTCGAATGTCGAATACACCGGTTTTTTTACTCACATAAACCGGTTTTTTTACTCACATAAACCGGTTTTTTTTTCATTTTTAGTTTTGTGTTCATTTATCTTTATAACCAAACATACCATACCATATTTATTATTAAAAATATTTCCAAAAATCAGAAAATTTATTAAATACTCTTCCATAATATTGTAAGAAATTTATTTGTTGTTTCAAATGTAAAATAAGAAAAATAATTAGGCCTACAAATTATTTGTTTTAAATGGAGAGCAGGTATTTTATACGTTGTTGCGCTTATAATTTGCTGTTCAGTTATGTTTATTGACCAAATTATTGTACTTTGCAATACTTTTTGATCTTATTTTCGAATTTCATAATATATTTTTTTTTCTTTTACGAAATCTAGCGACTTGTACTAAAGAAAACCCATAGCTTAGCTAATATCACATATGTTAGACTTGTATATTAAAATAGTTCGGGCACACAAAGGGTCATTATTACAACTTGTCTATAAAGTTAATAAAAGGTAACTTTGACTACCGTGAGCAGTGAAGTGACTTTTTAATATTTTTCATAATTACAACCTCCTTGTAATAAAGTTTTTTTTTTATGGCAGTACCAGAGCAAATACCGCTTACTTTTAACAAATTTATTTTGTTCTTAAAAAATTTAGTGGCAACAATGTAAATTTATACATTTCATTTACAAAACGAAATGAAATTTAAATGCTTTATTTACATATTTTGTTTTATGTAGAAAAACAATGGCATTTTTAAATTTATAAACATAACCTTCAAAGTTAAAGGTAATTGAAGCATAAACTTAACTTTTCGGTCACTTTTAGGTAAAAAATGTCTGTCCTTTACGTCTTTAGTTTAAATAACGGAATTTTATAAAAACGCCATTGAATGTGTGTCAACTTAAAATGCAATTAAACCATAGAACAAACTAGTTTACAACTATATATGTATCTCTGTCATGGGTATAAGACAAAATTATATTTTATGTATTCGACCGGTTAACCGGTTTTTTCTAAATTTTTAAGAAAGCAACCGGTTTTTTTTTTAATTTTAAATTTCAAACTATTTGAAAACCGGTTTCTTAAAAATGTCGAATAATCGATCACCCTACTTAAAACCAACGGCACACAGTTTTTTGCTTCTTTATAATAACGGACAAAAATATAAAAGTGTTGGTTAAATATCGTAAAATGAATCAAAAATTTACAATTCGTATACAAATCTATGTTTCTCTCAAAAATATTACCTAATAAGAGATAGTTTTTTTTATATTTTTTTTTAACTTTTAACAAAAATGTATTACAATAGAAGAGTTGTTTACTATTGATAAGAAGTTTCATATTGTCCAGGAAGAATAATATGTTTTTGCAATACAAAATTTTACCTTTGCCTTTATAACTACTCTCAATACTGAACACCTTTACTGTAAATGCTCTTATTAATTCTAAACACAAAAAAAAAATATTTTATTTTATTCAACAGAAAGATATTGATGATTTATAAAAATACAAGCTCAAGATTGTTAAAAAGAAAAATCAAGTGTTAAATAAACAAAAAATAAATAAAAAAAAATCAAATCAAATCCAAAGATTTTCAACAGAAAATAATTTAAAAAATATATAGAAATAATATAACTAAAAATACAATTTTGTAATTAAGTGTGATTAAATAGAAAACAATAACTATTACAAGGTAAGCAAACATAATAAAAAGTAAAATTAAACCAACAATTAAAGAAAAAGCTAATTATCTATTAAAAAAAAGGTTTATATAAACTTGCAAAGATTAAAGTAAAACAAAGTATAACAAATTGCGCATACATTACAAAAACGGCAGTGTAAAGATATTTCCTTTTTAAAGTGATACGAATTTTTTGTAAAATAATAAAAAAAAAAAAAATTATATTATATTATATTAAAAAATAAGTAAAATAAATTAATAAAAAAGGGGTAGACTTAAAATTCGGTGAATCTAGTAAAACACTTAATAAATATCGTGTAATAAAATTATAAACAAAATTTATTCAAAAAAGAAATTTATAATTGTTTTTGAAAAAAAAACGTTTAAGCGTTTCCAATATATTTAAATATAAAAAAGCAAAAACGTTTGCGTCTGCCTTTGTTATAACTAAACTAAATTAAATTTTCTTAAAACACACACACGCGCAAAACAACATTCTTAAACTAAAGACAGCCAAATATTATAAATAATTAATAAACAAAAAGTGCTTAAAATTTGTCAAAGTAACATCAACAACAACAACAACACATAAAATCTCCAATTAAAGAATCTACAACGAAAAAAAAAATTCGTCGTCATCTTAAAAATTTCAAAATTTTTGTTTAGTGTTTATTATTGTTGAAAAGTTCGAAATTAAGCACAGACGGACATACATACATATTTAAAATAAAACTACCTTTTGAATAAAACAACAAAAACAACATCATCTTATTTCAAATAATAAAAATAAAAACTTCAACAACAAAACCTAAAGGTAATTTGATATTTTATCTCAATCAATAACAACAAGCAAAAAATCAAATGAATTTATTATGAAAAACTAAATACAGAAATTTAAATTAAAATATAAGAAATCGAATTGCGCTGATATTTAAGATGAAAAGTGTTAATTTTGCGGTTTCTATTTGTTATATTTTTATTTATTTACTCGACGCTGAGCTGTGACCAAAAATGAGAAAAAATAATAATAAAATTTAAATCGTTTCTTTTATTAGTTGGAGAATTACAAAGTTAGACTTGTATATATGACCAAGCCCAGTCCAAGCTATTGGGTCTTTTTAAGGTGTAAACCAAGTCTTTAAGTATAAAATGAAATAAGTCCTTAAATTTTAGTTGAGAGAAATACAGCAAAGTCTTTTGGGGTCTACTTTCTTTTTTTTTGTATTTAGAGGTTTTATTTTTAGAAATGGAAAGTTAGTTTTTAACAAAATAAATCCCAAATTTCTGGTTATAAAAAATACAACCCTATTTTTTACGGTTTATTACCTGTTTATCTTAAAAATTAAATATAAAATGAAGCGGTTTCTGTGACGGTTACCTATTTGCCAATATGTGAGCCGTTATTACTACTTAAATAGATATAGATGGTCATATTTATGTTAATAGTACAAAATTATTCGCCTCTTTTTTTTTTAAATATAAAATAGCAACCGTGTCGGCTTTCGGACCAGCTCAGAGCATCTAAACTCTCCTATGTTCGAATTTGGCCTTCGGCTGGTCTTGGTAACTTTAAAAGTTTGTCTTCGCTATATCAAAGTTCTTCCGCCATATTATGGAGTATCACAGCATCAACGAGCACAACAAATGTGATGTTTATGGCTGGTAGGTTGGTTATCGTGGAAGTTCCCTACTCGCAAATTGTTAAATGGAGTCGGTATGGCCGTTTTAACAATATCAGTTGATGTCTCTGTGATCCACCCAGTAGCCATGTGATACCATTCAGTCTGACCTCAGATATCTCAAAAAGATTATCCAGTATTACTTGCCCAGGATTCTGGGTCATGGCTAAAATGCTAAAAAGTCAATAGAATTTAGTAAATCATATTATGCGGAAAACTTCAATTTAGCGCAACCGGCCTTTAAAAGTTTTCAGAGTTGAAAGACCTTGTACCAGGCCAAAAGCTACAGCAAATGCACCAAATTTAAAACCCCTCCATCTGGACAAAGGCCAACGATTTTTAAAGCTATTTAATTTAATTTTTTTTTACTTTTTCATTACATTATCATCATGTAAATTTTTTTTGTAATTTTGTTGTTGTTATCATTGGTCTTTTGGTGGTTTATTTCATTTTTACATTTTGGTATTATTACAACTGGAATCTTGTTTGTAATTAATGAACACTTCACAGTGAGTGTAAGGGTATATATAGGTTTGTCATTCCGTGTGAAATTTCTACAATATTTATTTCCGACCCAAAAAAATATATATTTTCTGAAAGCTTGTGGATAGGTGAGTCGATTAGGCATTATCCGTTTGTCAGTCTGTCCGAAATCAATTTTATTGAAGCCCTCCCGACATCGTCAGACCTGCATAAAGTATTAATAATATTCGAGAGCAAATCTGAGATATGAGCAAATAAACACGACTGACTCTGTTTTTTCGCTTACTTTTTTAACACAAAAAGTAAAATTTTTCAGCCCTAGAATAATTTATAGACAAGGTTGTTACTATTTGTAGATTTGATATGCCGCTGGAGATATCCATGTATAATTTTGGACGAATTGGTCACTAATCGACAAAGTTATAGGCAAAAATTTTTTTAAAAAATATATATTTTAATATATCACTTTTCTTCAAACACCGAAATAATTTTTGAACACCCTTAAGATACCAATGTATAAGCCGTAGTGTCAGAAATTATTTTTAAGAAAAACTAACAAATCGGTTTGAAACCAACTGAGATACATATGTTTAAGCACCAAAGTATAACTGCTTCGGTGTTTTACCTAAAATTTACAAACGGAAATCGAAATTTTTTAGTTTCTATACAACCGAGAGAGCCAATTGGGAATCAAGTTAAAGTTCCTGAGTATTAAAATATAGTAAGCTAAGAAAAGAAGAAAATCCAAGATGGCGTTGTAGATTAAATGGCGAATATATGTGTCAAATATAGTAGGTAAGGCTTTGTCACCATTTAACCCCATAATATTGGTATCAAATAAAAGGGCTTGGCCAGTACAATGTAGTAAAATTCAAGATGTCGTCTGAAATAAAATGGCGGAACAAATTTGTTTAACCCCAACAATATGGGTATCAAATGAAAGGGCTACATTAGTTGAATAGAGTTAATTATGAAAAAAATTACAAATCAATGATGCCGTCGGAAAAAATAATGAAAATGGTGGATTATATGAAATCTAAAATCTAGGCTTAGCTACGATCTGGTCACTATACTTGTGTACATGACGGTGAAGGGTATTATCAAATTCGGACTAGTCGAATATAGCGCTCTTACTTGTTAATTTTTCTCTTTTGGAAATCTTAATCATTTGGGTCTTGGTTCCGTCCCTTATTAAATGTAAGATGTCAATAAGGAAGTGTTAGAGATTTTTAACATTTGACAGTAACTACGAATTTGACATTAAGAATTGGTGTTATTAGAAAGATAACTGTATGCCATTAGTTAGGCATATCAAGACGGCAGCTAGATCATGAGAAGCCTATTCCGAAATTAAAATTTTCGATTTTGCTGATCAACTGTATCGAAGTTGCCGATAACATTTTCACCAGCTTTAGTGTATACCTCGCCAGTGTGAAAATTTGGCTTATTGGTAATTTCAATATTCCTAAACTGTACTACGTTTTCGTTAACATTATTTTTTAATTTAGAGCCCTAGAAAAATGTTGTGTTTCAAGTCATAAAAAGCTGCTGCTTTTTTGAAATAAACTAAAATCTAATATATAAAATTCTCACGTTGTGGTGTTTGTGATTAAACTCTTCCGAAATGGCTCGACCGATTTTTCCGATTTTGTGTGCATATCGGGTAGGTCTGAGAATCGGGTATTATTAGATTCGGACTAGTCGAATATAGCGCTCTTACTAGTTAATTTTTCTCTTTGGAAATCTTAATAATTTGGGTCTTGGTCCCGTCCCTTATTAAATGTAAGATGTCAATAAGGAAGTGTTAGAGATTTTTAACATTTAACATTAAGAATTAGTGTTATTAGAAAGATAACTTTATGCCATTTGTTTTTTCTTTGCCGTGCCCACTTGCGCTGATATAGTTTTTAGTTTTTTTCTTCAAATCGTACACAATTTATAGTCCAGCTAATGCAGAAATAAACGTTTGAGAATCGGTAAACTTCTATTTTTCAGACTCATAAATACAATTTATGCCTTACCTAAATAACGTAACGACTTTGATGAAATTTTAAACTAAGATAGATCTGCGTAACGTAGACAACATATGGTTTACGTTTTTTTTAATGTACTCAGAATATTTTTATTGAACTAAAAAGTTTTCCTAGAAATAATTTATATGGCAAGACAACATTTGCGGGTCAGCTAGTAATTTATAAAAACTTTAAATGGCACGATTTTTATAGCTGATTAGATCGCCATTGACGATAACGTTTTCGACAGAATTAGCCGAACCCTCAAAAGTGTAACAAGTGGCTTATTGCGAATGACAATATTTCTTAACTGAACTTCATGTTCGAAAATACTTATTACATGTTTTTTGGTAATAAATTTGTTATTTTTAATGCAAATAAATGATTAAACAAAATTTCGACTTAATGTAACGAAACTTTTTGCGTATGCTGATAAATGTAAGAGAGAAAAATATCTGTTTAATATTTAGTTGTATTTAAAAAGAAAAATATTTAATTTGGAATATTCTAGATATTAAAAATACGTTGTTATACAAGTCGATATAAAAATTGAATGAATAAAATTACAAAGAATACTAAATCAATAGTAACGTCGTTCACATTGTTATAGAAAGAGTTGCCATAAATTCTCAGCAATATCAAATAGAATTGTATTGAAAACAATTCTAAAAGGTCGTTAATACAGGGATATGACAAAAGGAGGAACATAAAAGAATTTGTATCATCAACAAAATGCTGGTAATTTTCACTACAAAAGATTTAAAAATTAATTTTTTAATAAAAACAATGCAAAAATATTAATCGAGCCGCTAAAGCGGACCGTGCTGACCTGACCAATCACCTATATTTTCTTTAAGAAATTCAATATTTAAAGAAAATATTAAACATATTTTCTTGTTAAGTTTTTTTATTTGTCTCTACTTCCGATTTTAAAGTATATTTCAATGTAATCCTAAAACATCTTCATTCATTATTAAATAACTTTTTTTATTTCTTACTAGCTAATACCCGGTGTGCTTCGCCACCCCCATCGTAATGAAATAAAAATTTTATAGTTTAAAAATATATTTATTTTGCAAGTGCCACGCCTACTATTACTAAATCAACCATTTCTTATTCAAATTATCATATAGACGTCAAAGTGTCTTTTGCAAAATTTGGGTACTCTTACTATTATCGCTTTCCAGATATACGAATTTTTGTATTTAATTCATATGGCAGGTGCCACGCCCACTATTACTAAAGAATCCATGTCTTATTAAAATAGTCATATAGATGTCAAAGCTTCTCGTGTATATTCGCTTCCCGAATATACGAATTTTAGTATTCAATTGCTATGAGAGCTGCCACGCCCACTATTTCTAATGCAGCAATTTTTTTCCAGAAATGTTTATTTGGGTGTCAAAGTTGCTCTTGCAAAATTTTAGTACTCTAATCGATATCGTTTTCCAAATATACGAAATTTAGTATTTAATTCATGTGGCCACGCCTACTATTGAAAGTCCGCCTATTTTTTACCCAAATGTTCGTGTGGATGTCAAAGTTTACCGTACTTAATTTGAAGACTCTAGCTGCATTAACTTTCGTGATATAAAATATTTAATACTTATTCTTTAATAGGGCGTGGCACCCCGCCCACTTACAATTTCAAACCAAAGTATAGCCTATAGTTCCTTCCAGACATACAGAAATATTCTGTGAAAATTTCAAGGAAATCGGTCCAGCCGTTTAACCGTCTATAAAGCACAAACAAACATACAAACGCACATTGATTTTTATATATATAGATTTAACAAAAATGCAGATAAACATAAAACATATTATTTTCTTATAAAAATCAAAACTAATTCCTGTGCGATCATGTGTGTTCTATACACAGATTCGTATCCGTTTTCTTATTTGTAGTTCTACGTTAATATTTAATACTTTGTTGAGATTTTGACATAGTATGTCATAATACATTGTATTTCGACGTGTATTTTTATAAAAGTTTTTTAAGAAGCGTTAGAGCTAAACCAAAAAAAATTTTGGTTGAAATTTAATACGTTTTCTGTACACTTAAGTTAAATGTGATTTTTAAAACGGCTTGCACAAAGTATACAAAAGTAAAAAAAAAGTAAAAAAAATGTTTTATTATTTTTTTTTTAAGAAACAAGAAAAAATCTGAACAAATAAAAGATATACAAAATTTGCACTAGATATCGTTTTACAGTAGATGTTGACTGAAGATGTGATGATTATCGAACATCGCAACATTCAAATAATAAATAATTTTATACACACTTATGGCCTTATTCATAACAAAAAGTTGGCATAAAGTTGGCATAAAGTTTATTCATAACACACATGCCAAACTCTGGCTAACGATTTGCTAAACTCTTGTTAACGAGCTGCCAAGCGTTTGCCGACTTGTGAAAAACAGCTGTTCTGTGTCAAAAAAATTTTATCAAAAAATTTTATAAAGAAAAGAATAAAAATTTGTGTGCACGAAAAATATATTGTTCGTTTATTTTTTTAATTTATTTTTAAATTTTAAAAATTGCTAGTATGGATGGAGAGACAAAAAAATTTCAAATTCAGGGATGATATACAAAAAATGGTTGCATTTTTAAGGAGTATCACGCAATTTCAGAGTTGATTTATTAAAAGTTGGCAGACGGATAAAAGTTTGTTATAAATAAACTCTGTGCCAACGTGCTGCCAAGCTTAATCGGCATTCTAGTAGGAAGCTCGTTGTACGTAGTGTATAAACTGTCGCTAACTTTTTGTTATGAATAAGGCCGTTAATTGTTAGTAAATATTAAAACAGAATTGCGTCTGCAACTTCAAGCGCACACACAGTGTCGAAGAAACATCGCTTAAAAATAGGAAACATAGATCATAAAACCATCACATTGCCAAAGCCATGCCTTGTTCTAAGACACAGATTACAAGATTTTCACTCATCATTTAGTTTTCTACAGACATCTGAGTGCTTATCTGAGTACGAAATATTTAACTTGTTGTTAGTCGCGGGTTTTCTGTACGTTATAAAAATTCAGTCTCTTTATATGCTTAATTCTCGGCATATGTGGTGTCTTTACGGAGCGCATTTCAGACTGAGTCTGAGTTAACTCTAACTTTTAGACTCTTGAATACCAGCCTGCTAAATTTCGCTGTTGTTAGTTGTTTTTTAATTTAATTTGGTTGACAATCCATTTTATATTAAAAGGAAAAAACATTTTTTGTTGTCCGGTCTTGGTTTTATTTGCCACAGAATTGGTTTCTTCTTCTTTGTTAGTTTCTTGGCGCTTACACGGAAAAAATATCACAAATTTAAAATTTCTTAAAATATTTTGTTAAATTAACTAATTATGTTGTTAATATTATCAATATTTTTGTTTTGTTAATATGACAAACCAATTTTTTCTCTAAGCAAACAAATTAAAAATAGGGTTTGTTAAGTAAATTACAAACAAAATAAATATTAGTTCGAAAGGACATATTCTTTCCACAACTCGAATGAAAAAATTTAAGAAAATAGTAGTAAAGCTAACCCACATTTAAACGGGTTTTAATTTGGCGCTGCGTAATATGACTCTTAAATGAAAATGCCTACTGTCCCCAATTATGGAGTAACTTTAAGCTATGAAATGTCAGCTCAATTTTGAAATGAAATATAACCAAAACCCAAAAAAAAAAAATTCAAAAATTGTCCAAAAATTTAAATGATGTATGGGCCTACATAAATAAATAGTTAAATTTTACATCAACAAATTGGTTACAACTGAAAATTTAAAGAAGGGAAAAAATCAGAAAACCTCTTATTTCCCACCAAAAACGTTTTTCACATCTAGTAATCAGTGCAAACTTTATGCCCTTACCGTATTGCATCCATAGAAATGCTTCAATCGCTTGCATGCGAAAGCACGACAAAGTGTGTATTCTATACTGTTTACTATTTCAGCACTAGAAAAAAGGAGACAAATCTATTGCAGTACTAATTGTTCCTTTATATTTCTCTCTTACTGGCTGCAAGTTTTTGTTAGCAGCGCGTAAGGGGAAGGCATGATTAAGCTGTTCGTGATAAAGCTTAAATTAGTGTTTAGTTATTCCAAAAGAGAGACCTACGTAGTAAGTTATCGCTTATAAAAACCATGCCTTCTAGAAGCACTTAGGGAAGCAGGTGATCACTAAAGGCCATGACTGACTATCCTACAAAGTCGTGCGATTATGTCAAATGAAAATCTGATAGGTTTCTGTCCTACATATATGAGAAAACTGCAACAAAATGTGTGATTGGATGCCACACTGTCATACTTGCTTACCGAAAGCAACTCTAATCGCATAGAAATTTTATGAATGTTTCCAAAAGATTATCAAATCGGACACACTTGTCAAAAAATCTCTCATACATGTGCACTTTTTGTCCACACTATCACACTTTCTGAACACATATACAATTTTTTGACATATCCAACGACTGAGTATCAACTCAGTCATGTCCTTAAAGATTTAAGGGTTAGTCGTGATAAAGTATTAATTTAAGTTAGTTCAACAAACAAATATAAAATTCAATTAAAGTTATTAAGACCTAACTTAAAGAGTGCTGTAGATAATCGACCTTAGGTGTGGCGCATAAAAATTAAAACTCCTATATATTCAAAACGGTAACGTCTTCGCTATAGCCTTCTCTCAAACGCAGATACTTTAAACTAAAGTGAATTTAAAACTTTAAATCAAACTTGTATGCTTTCAATGAACTGCATAATACTTTAGTCATGTAATAATATGCCACTTTAAGATGTGCCCATGGTTGCTATGTAACTGAAAGATGTGGCAGAAGAAGAGTTGTAATATAGCAAAACGGACGTTTCTTATTTACCAGATTTTAGGGTTTCTGCGACCGGCCAAAGGCTCTAGCGAAGCCGGTGGTTCGAATCTAAAAGACTTGAAGATTTTCTGCTTCCGACCAAACTGACCAATTGAAACTTGAACTCTGTATAAAATTAACAATTTATCAGGGCTTAATAAGGAATTTTTATTTTAATTATTACTTGTATGTCTTGAATTTTTAAAAATTAATAAAGATTAATTTAAAATTTAAATAATTTTTATATAATATATTTTAAAATATTATCAAATAAAAAATAGCCCAGAAAAAAATTCAATCAAATTCTGTTTGGCCTTTTTTCATTTTCCTAACTTTAAGGTAATTTTATTTGATTTTGTGAAAATATAAAAAACATCTCTATAAAAAATATTAAAAAACTGTTAAATAAAAACCGCAACAATTTTTCATATTGGTGCACGTTTTTTTTTGGGGCCCTTTGGCATTTCGATTTTGAGGCCATTTTCATTTCCTTATTATTAAATGTTTTTCTTGCGTTGTGTCGTTTTTCTGTATATCGATGCAATTTTTTTTATTTTACCTAAACTTAGTGAATATTTAAGGTAGGTATTGTAAGGCAACTCTGGTTCTAATTTTATTTATTTTTATTAATATCTCTGCTTAAAGTTCAATCAATTATTGAAATAAATATCCAAGTCATTACAGTTTGTCTAGTTAATGTTATAATTGTGTTAACTATTAACAATTAAGATACAAAAGTGTTTGTTGTATTTACAAAATCTATTGTTGGCTGAGTTTTACTTAAACTTTAATTTCTACTTATATAATTAACAAGATTAAAAAAAAATAAATAATTTTTTAATTTTAATTTTTTACAGTAAGCTTAGAAAATAGTGACACTTGAATGACTCCAGTTTGAAGTTTTGACATATAGTTTATAGTTTTAGATCGTGGTTGCCTCTTAAGTATTGAAAATTAAAAAAAGTTCACACATCTGTTAGCTTATTTAAAACTTTTTAAGTTCATCTGTATCATCTTCAGTTAAGAAGATATACAGTTACAGATTATTTTTCAGTCTTAAGGCACAATCTGTATATATCATTCTTAACAACTTTAATCTTGTACAGATGATATTTGCAGTTACCATGCCATGTAACCAGAGTCGTTATCCTGCCCATGGTATTCCGATTATATTCGAGTACCTTGAATTTATTCCGCCCAGGGGCTCCCTGACCACCACACGTGCCTGTCTATACGTAATTGTCTCCATCCACCTTTTTAAGTTTAATATTTCCACCCATTGTAAGACCCTTGACCGCACCATTCCATCCCCTAAAGCAACATCAGATTGTCAGCCGCCTCATTCTCGTCAATGCGCACATGTCCCTTTACCCACATTAGTGCTACCTCACTCACAGAGGCGCACCTGTTGAGCTTCAGAACATATTCAAGTACCAATTTCGAGTCCACATACGTACGCTGAACGGATCTAATTACATAATGGTTATCAAGTACAATAAGAATCCTCTCTTATGTACTCGGTCCAGCAGGTGGTCCAATGCGTGCAGCAATCTAAGCATCTCTGCCTGGTATACGGAAACGTACTCTCCCAGAAGCAGGATAAGTTCAACTGAATTGAGTGAACCCCAGCCCCTGTCATTCCGTCTAAAGAGAGCCATCATGTGCATGAATATATCCGCTATGAGCTTATGATATTACTTTACTTTAAATTGTTAATTTTTTGATTTTCAAAACTAATGAAAAAGTTCAAAACATGCAAATATTAACTGAAAGCATTCTATAATAATTTTAAAAAATTATTGCAGTGTACACGAAATTAGTATATCTCTGTGTAGTAATCGCGTCATTGTAAGAATTCTAAAATGTAATATTTAGTAAACTAAAGTAAAGTTATGAAATTATACAAGTTTTCTCCTTTACTACGACGTATTAGCGTCAAAATAAAATAATATTAAAAGTCCACATTATCCCTTATACTAGTGAAATCGAATATCATGCATTCGATCATTGCTAAATATAAAGCACATTAAAATTTATTTTGTCATAACCCACAGTTATTTAGAAATTTTTTTTAATATACATACATATTTGAAAATTTATGACTGCAACAATGTTGGCTTTAAGTTTAAGAATTATCTCAGGCTTGTTTACATATACTCGCTTCTTTAAATAACCCAAAAGAAAATAGTCGGATGCTGACAAATCTGGCATTGGCCCGCTGGCCTATTAATTTCCGAATTGTTGGAAATTATTGTTCTCCAAAAGTTTGATTTAAAAGTCTGATTGTGTATTGGACAGTATGGACATATCGTCGTCCTGCTGAAACCACATTGAGGTCTGTTTTTATGAGTGGGTTAGGTTAGGTAGAACAGCCAGCTGTTATGCAGCTCACTTGGGTCCATTATATTGATCTCTTTGTGATACCTGAATAGAATAGAAAGAATAGAATATAAAAGAATAGGCAGAGAAGCAGAACAGTCTAGAGATTCTGTCGGAAATCGAACCTGCAACCTCCAGGCAAGTAGACCAGCATACTACTGACAAGTCCACCGGGCCATCCAACTAAGTGTAGGACATACAAAATTTTTATTATAAATCGCTATCGCTCTCTATTTACAATTACATGACTTCAATATCTATTTTCAAAGAAATGAGACCCAATGATACTTTTAGACGTAGTGTCACACCATACAGAACACGTAATGGGAAGTAATTGGGGATAACGAATGTCTCTTGGATATTCAATACACCAGAAGCTACAGTTCTTCATATTAACAAAGCCATTTTATTCGAAATGTTCTTCATTACTCAATAAAGTTGATTTTCAATCAAGTTGATTTTGTTTCTGCAAAATTTGACGTTTCTGATGATTTGCAAGTTTTAATTCTTGTACCTTGTATACAAGAATACAGAGAATATTTTTTTAAAAATAAATCAGTTTTAGCTGAACACAACGCTTTCTGATAGAAGTTTATGGTGTTATGTTAAGACTTTTAACTACACATTCAATATTTTCCACGGTGGGAGTTAAATATTGGTTACAGGAGAATTGTCTGACATTAAAAAGTCGGCGACACATTATTTCTGGTTCTTTGTTCAGTTGTAAATTTTTCCATTATTTATTCCCCAGGTGGTATTTATGAAAACTGCAAAAAAATATGTAAACGAAAAAGCTGTTTAACTTATAAACGCCATGATGAGTTTCGGCTTACCCTGTATTTACAACTAATTTTTTTTCTGTGTTATAATATTGTGGATAGTGGAATGACTTCTTCTTACAACGGAACTTATTTCACGCACAACCAAACCACTTGTAAAAGCTTTGATTATTAATTTGCACACGTTCGTTATTCATATTGTTATCCTTTTGCTTAAATATATTTTAATTAAAAAATGTCATCACTGTTAGATTTATTTTTCCTTTTCTTAACTATAGTATTGTATTAGAAATAATTTGACAAATGATGCAAAAGTATTGCAGTGAAAACTTTTGGGTGAATATTTTTAATAAATTACGAAATAAAAAAAGTTTTTCCTATTTAACAAAAGGTTGATTTCACTGTAAAGAAAAACGTTGTTATTACTTATATATTTTCTTCTTGGGCTTACTGTATATATTTTTTTACTTACATACACATACTTTCCTCGTTTCTTGATCACTTGAGCTGTAAAACAGTGCTTATCACCTTCGTTTTAATATGTACTTTTTTAAGTTTTTATTAGAAAGTCCTTAACCCGATTTTCTACTCCACATTGAATATTTTACTGCAACCTTATCATAAACTTACCGATTGTTTAATCATCTTAAGTGTAAATTTAGTTAAGTTCCTTTTGTAGTTTCAAACATGTTTGAGAAAAATGTCACAAAACTTGTTTTATATATGAGATTTCCCTCTTATACGTCATTACGCTTAAACAAGTTACAATGCAATATTTGGCAGTGCCGAATCTATTATACCCTCCAACAAATGAAAAACTTTTTTGTTTTATTTAACACTTTAAATTGTAAAATTTTTATATGTAAATTAGCTGTCTTATTCTATTTATAAAATTATTAAGTTTGCAAGATAATTTAGTTTGTTGTTGCTGTGTGTATTTTTTTTATAAGTTTTTTGTACATACATTAGTCCTGGTGTAGAGGAAGCCTAATCGAGCTATTTGTTTAATCCAGACTAAAAATTTTAATATTTTTCCCAGCTCTGTACTTCGAGTGAAGTTAAATATTTGGAAATTAAACAATAACACTGCAATGATATTTAGAACATACGATCCGCTCGGCATACAAAACAGGCACGAGTTTTTTGTTTCTTTTTTAATTCCAGTGTTGGTATTTTTGAGTATTTGAAAAGATATCAAAAACGAATCGATAGGAAATTGATGAAATCGAAAATTGATGTTTTGTTTTTGTTATCTTTCGTTTTTGTTAAAAAAAATTGAGATCCTTGTCGGTTACTTCTTATTTTAGATTTCGTTTTTACTGCACAATTCTATGTTATTTATATCTCGTCTTAATCTTATAGTAAAACATTTAGGGTTACCTACATAAATTAAGTTGAACTTGAGGTAAATGACGTTGGAAGAAAAACAACTATCTAAAATCGGACTATACATGCCACAAATAATGGGTGATATTTTAACCGTTTGGGTTTTGAAAATTGAAAAAGAAAAACACAGAAAATTTTGCAAAAATGAATGAATGACTAGTAAATGTCTGCCATTTACGTTTTAAACAATATTTCATGTAAGAGGTTTACTCGTCAGGTTTAATTTTGAAATACTGTTTTTAACATTTTGTCCGGTATCTGTCCAATGGCAGCTGTAACGTTATCTTCTAGGGTCGGAATTGTGGTCAGTACCTACATGAGAGACTTCACGTATCCCCATAAAAAATTGTTTAGTAGGGCAAGGAGTATGCTTTTGGCGGCCGGTGGGCTGTTTCAAAACGTAAGCTTAATTTTTCACCTAATTCTCTTTTCAATCTATCCATGGTATTGCTTGCCGTGACATAAGGTTTCATATACCACGAAACCTCATGTCAATTGAGAAACACTTGTACAAAACAAGTAACAGTGATATATTCGGCAGTGCCGAGTCTTATATACCCTTCACATTGTGTAGTCATGCAATAACAATTGTTTGTATCACCATTCATCCCATATGAAATACGTACATACATTTAAAAAACATACATATATAAAAACATCCCATTGTAAAATTATAAATTTACGTATGTATGTTAAAAAAAAAAATAAAAAAAAAATTTTTTAAAAATATTAAAAAAAAAAATTAAAAAAAATTTAAAAAAAATTAAAAAAAAAATAATTAAAATATATATAATAAATATAAACAAAAAAAAATACAAAAAAAAAATAATAAAAATATAAATAATATATTAAATAAAAAATAATAAAAAAAAAAAAAAATTAAAAAAAAATATAAAAAAAATAAAAAATTTTTTTTTTGGCTCAGCTGGGATTCGATGCTACGTTTTTTCTAACCAGTATACACGTTTGTATGTATGTATGTATGTATGTTGTTGTTGTAATGTTCTTTTTGTGAAAAAAAAAAATCGAAGTGGTCGTGGGTTTTTGCTCTTATCTCAGTTGTTTATGTACCCATGTTTCTGATTTTTAATACCGATCTAATCCAGAATATTTCTAATATTTTAATACTTCACCCGGGTCCAAGCGATGTCGGGGGGCTTCAAAACGTTGATTTCAACATACACACGGACAGACGGACAGACTGACAGAGCTTAATCGACTCCCCTATTCATAAGCTTTCAGAAAATATATGGGGTCGGAAATGAAAATTGTAGAAATTTCACACGGAATGACAAACCTATATATATTCTTTTTCACTGTGTGAAGGGTACTTTGTGATTTTAATCGTTCTTAAATAAATATGTTCCAATAATGTTGCCGGCCAACAAACCTCGCCAAACAGTGCAGGGTGTATTGGCAGCTCTTGATCTACATACATCTGGCTGTTCTTCGCACAAGATTCGACTATCCAAAATTGAAAATTAGCTTCTTTGCTAAATAAAATTTGTCAATAAAAAAAAAGGAATCCAAATTTAACTCTACTAAGGTCTAGTCACGTTGGGTACCTCAGCTGGCTTCACTTCTTGCAGCACTTGTATTTTTTTTGTGATTTTATACCGAAATACTTACGTGAAACTTTTAGGTGTTCCAATATCACAAGTCCAATGGTTAAAAATGTAAACGAATTAACATTTTGCAATCTTCATTGGCACTGGCCGGTATAGCAGCAATACTTACTCTCCTCGGCATGCACGCTTCGCATACGCATACTAAGACCCGACATAGTAATGGTCTGCTTTGATATTACCCAAGCACATATACATACTAAGTATATAGGAAAATAATTTTATGCGAAAACGTGTGTGAAGATTTTTTCTATCTCTCTGTATAATATTCATCTAAATAATCTTTAAAAGCTAAAAACACTTAGCTAACAGTTATGTTGATATAGACTTATTGCCACAGATATTAATTCTAAAAAAAAATTTTTTGTTTTACTATTATCACCTGAAATTCATTTCGAACTTGTGTTCACCCTTTTTGCATATTCTACTATTGACTTAACTGCCGCTTAAACTTTTTCTTAAGACTTTGTTTGTTGTTATTGCCTTTTTATATTGTTTCTTATTTTTAACTAGACATCAATTAAAACAATCAACATTAAAACATAGTGCACAGTGGTATCGTTTGGGCTAAGTTTAGACTATAATAGATAAAAGTCATAGGTTTTCATAGTATAAGATTTTGTAGAAACAAAATAAGGTGCGAATAGAGTTTAAGTAGAATGATTTAGAAAACAATTGAGCTAAGCAAATGATTTACACTACAAATTTTAACCATGTTACTTCCAAGCTTAAAAAAAAGATAAAAAGATCCACTTTTAAACTAGAAAACGTGCAAAAATGGAAATTTGTTTCCATATAAGTGAACTTGATCTTAAACATTTTTATCAAATCTAGTTTGAATTAGTTTCTAGTTTTTTATTTCTATTAATTTAGCAGCAATTGTTTTAACGGAGAGCAAGAAACTATTTAAAGTTTTAACAAGCTACTTGCTATAATAATTCTAACAAGTTTCTTGCCGAAGCAATTATTTCGAGAAAACCCTTTAAAACAATTCTCTAACTTCAATAATTTAAGCGGTTGTTCATAAGAAATATATTTGTTGTTATAATTTTTTTTTTGTAATCTGGCCCAGTGCAATTTAATATTTGTTACTTTTTGCAAACTTGTTGCTGGGCCTAACGACAACAAAAAACAACACAACATAAACACGAACGAAAAGTCATTGAAAATTGAACCGAAAATTAAAGAGAGGGAGAAGAAAAAGAAATAAATAAAAACAAAAAACCGGTAAAAAGTTAGGTATGCCATGAAAAAATTCATAAAATGTAAATTTTTTTTTTTATAATTTTGTAACTTGTTTAACAATTAAATAAAAACTAATCTGCTCGCAATTAGTGGCATTTATATATTGTTTTAATTTAGTTTATTGATTTTACTTAGCATCATTGTTGTTGAAATTGAAAAAAAAACTAATCACTTACATAAGTACTTATAGGGTGATTTTTTTAAAGGGGTATAACCTTGAATTGAAAAAATATACTTCGATTGAATAATCTAAACAATAAATTATCATTATAAGAAGTTAGCTTTATGGCATAGTGTTTTAATATGATTTCGGGTATGAAAATGCAGTGGCTGGCTTAAATAAAGCTCATCGGAAAATCTAATTTTTGATCACTGTTTGAAACATTTCTCGACAATAGCCTGTACAATGTTGTCTTCCATGTAGTCCAAAGTAGCTCAGTAAGTAGTAGGATATAATCCTCTTAACTCTATACTGCTAATTGTTGGCACTTGGCACTTTCAAATTATTAGTCAATTGAACACAGGATGCGTGACGTTAGATTTCTAATATTGGCAGAAACTTTTAATTGTGTCAGTTTTTTAGCGTAATCTTTATTTTATTATTCTTGTGTTTTTTTTATGATAAAATTACAAATTAAATTGAGTAGAAAAGGAATTGAAGTTGCTAAATCTGATGACAGTTTTATGGTAGGTAGGAAGGAAAGGTGGGAAAGCAGGAAGCTAAGAAACACACTCGTCTGATGACAGTTTTATGGTAGGTAGGATGGAAAGGTGGGGAAGCCGAAAGCTAAAAGACACACTCGAAAATCTATATGTTCCATTGTATTTTCCTTTGGTTGAAGAAAAGACATAAAAAATTATTGTAAGAAGAAAATTCGGTATTCGATGTACCCTTTTCAGGTCCAGGAGTACCGCCGAGCTTTCTCTGGCTATAAAGCCCTTAACAATGCCTTACGTCTCTCCATGCTATTTAAGACCCGTCTTTGGCCTTACCATGCCCTCTTTATATGATGACCTGCAATTTCGTTATCGACAACACTAAAATGCCCTCGTACCCAACACGATCTGATACAAAAGCAGGCCATTATTCCATCAAGAGATCTCCTACATTCGCTGACTAACTTAGATTTGACATAATGTTTTTTCAAGGTCTAAAAGCTACCTAACTATCTATGTAAAAAGCAACTTCCCTACACTTTGCGATATGTTGCATTGCAGGATCCATTGCCATATAAAAGCGCCAGTATCTCTGCTTGGAAAAATTTAAAATTTTCAATAAGTCTGCAAGGTGCCTCAACACCTGTCCCAGTGTCATATTTATCTTATATCCATACGTAAAAACTGCACACCAACAAATCCTTTTAGAAATTTGGGGTGTCCTATCGAAACGGATCTCCGTGACAAAATAGTCCGTTACATTTCCCTGACGCTGATTATAATTCGGAGACAGTTTTACACCTATTGAAAATTTTAAACTATAAAAAAATTTACCCGTTATTTTTTTTTCACAGCATCGAAAATAAAAAGAGCAGAATTAGTTCTACACTCACTAAGATACACAATAAAATAAATGTTTAAAGATTAAGAGCAAAGAGTGCAACACACGCTTTAAAATACATCAGTATAATACCAGGTTACCAGGTTTTTAGTAACAAAATTTTTCTATAAAATCGAAATTAACTAAAAAATTGAAAATAAATTTTTAAAAAAACAATTTAAAAACTTCGTTAATTCTGTTTAGAAAGTTTGGTAAAAATTGTCCTTCTTTTTGTTTTATTTCTTCGGCAAAAGAATTAGTTTTTCTTAAAAAGAAGTTTCTATACGGTTTTTATAAATTTTGCACTTGTTAAAGATGTGTCATGTTCACAAAATCTGGCAGCTTTGCATTTAGTTGGCAACAATCGGAAAAATATTGCGCACTGATATTGAAAAACAAAAAAAAAAAATAATTCAAAAACTAGTGCAACATTTTTTCATTTTATTTTAAGTTGAGTGTAAACTTTGAATGTGTTTTTGTAACAATGTTACAATAACAATACACATGTAGAATTTTCATTCATATTAAACGATTGCTTTTTGTAAACATCATGAAAGTGTAAACAATTTGTTTTGCGGCTCATTTTATTTTAAACGGCATACACAGACATTGCATATCAACGAATTAGAACGAGTATGTATAAGTTCTATAATTGATGGGACCAAATCTTAAATACCCTTTTCCAATTATATCTACAGTGCTTGAACAAAATTTCTATTTATTGCCCAAGTATTTACAAATCCATTATACTGTGTTTAATAAGTTTTTTAAATGGGCGATTTAACTTATCTTAGATCCCAACTTCTTTCGTAAACATTATCAGAAAGTTTTGATAAGCTTAGGTTTGTTTGAAGAAATGGGTATTAAATGACCCAACCTTATGGCTGGTATTCACGTATGCCAATTGGGTATATAAAGAAGTGAGAACCATAATCATGAATTCAGTTAATATTACATTCGTTTTTTAATATCCGGATTTTCCAATTAGTATTCCCTAGGTATTCTAATTTCGGCATAGTGTCTACGTTAAAGTTCTCGTATCTAATACGCCCAAAAATAGGATACTGACAAAGGCAGTGCTCCAAATTTCATCCTCTCCTTTGTATGCTCTACATATCGTTTCATCCGGCAGTCTGATGTGAGCAAGATAAGTTCTGTGTGACTTCTTATTACACTAGTTAATCTTCTAGGTTAGGTAAGATCCGGCAGCTGCTCGAAGGCATAGCTCACTTGGGTCCTCCGAGGGTCCCGTTGTGATACTGTAGGCACCAACGCCCGTTCGTCTATGTCCTCTGGCCGTCGTTCCCCAGTCATCCTGTCCTGTTTACAAAGGTGTGGATCTTTCCCAGATCAACTGCGGAAAGACAAGTTTTACTTACAAGTATTCGCTGACCTAGAATCTGGTGTCTCAGGTCCCAGAATGCAGACAGTTACAGAGAAGATGTTCAGTTGTCTCCTCCTCTTCCTCGCTATCGTAACTTCTGCAACTTGAAGATAATTAATTAATGCGTCGGCTTCTTCTTTGCCTATTATGACGTTATGGCTTGTTATCTATATTAACTCGAAAGGTTTATGATTTGCATGTGAGTTTATCCCATTCGTGCATGGCAGGTCATTCCAAGATTCAACATTTTCGTTCATTAAGGTCTTTAAAACAAAAAATATGAACCGCACTTTTGTTATAAATCTCTTTCATCGACTTTTTGCCTCCGTGACTGCAATAACCTCAGCCTGGCAGATATTTATTAAATCGTCCTAATTTTTGGACGAGACAATATTTGTCTCATGCAGATCTACATGGTTTAACTTACTTAATATATAACAAAGATCAAGGTCCTATAAAAATAATTTTTTCTATCACACACAGTGTAATGAACTACGTATACCCTCTTATAGCATTCATGGTAGTTGCAGTCTGCAAACATAATCAAATACAATGATTTTGTTTTGTTTGAATTGCTATTAGATTTATAAATAAATTTATTTATACCGATGATTTGCAGAGAGACAATGTAGAAAGAAATTAAAATAAATAAAAAAAAAAAACTATTTCCTATCACTCAAATGAAGGAACGACATTGTTTGAAGACCTTTTGACCACTACAAATAATTAGATTCTTTGTTTTCGAAAAGCTTAATTTTAAAATCCTTTTTACAAAAGTTTTAATTTACGACTGATTATTTTATAATTTTTTAAATGACCTTAAGTAAATCTTTTGGTCGACTATAGTTATACATAGTTGCTTGCATACAGATGTAAATCATTAAAAGGATTTTTTTAATATAAAATTTCATTTCCAACTGAGCTCTCCCGACTGTTCATACGTTTTTGTCTTTATAAATTGCCTAATTGGATTCACGTGTTGTTAGTAAATATGCAGTTTGTTTTACAGTTCCTTAAACATAAAGAGAATTTTTATTTATTAATAATTGCTTACTATAGAGATGTGTTAAAAATAAACACCTTTAGAATGCGGTTTGAATTACACCGACCGAAAAATTTCGTTGTCTTTGAAGTAAATTAACGGATTTTGTGTTTTTTTCGTAAAAATTTGCAAAGTTTCATAGAACTAAATGTCAATGTTGTTTTTTTACATTTAAAAGTTTATCCTGGAAAATCTAGTTAAAAATTTACATACATAGAGATACATGTGACATTCATACCTGTATCAATCAACACACACAGAAACATTATGACTGGCAACTGAATCACACCTGCCAGCAAATTATAGCGCCAGTTCTATTAATACTAATATTTACACAATTGTTTTGAATTTCTTCAAGCATTTCGTAGATATTTGTTAAATTATTTTGTTGAATTAATCGAAAAAAAAAACACAAAATCTTAAATAAAATTTTTCTTATTTATTTTAATTAATTCTAAACTATTGGCATGATTGTGAATTGATCACAGTGCCTTTGAATTAAAATTCGAAACAACACTGCGTTGCATTACTGTAATTACACTTACTTGTAAATACTTTTAGGTATTTTCTAACAAACTTATTTCCGTTTTAAAAAGAAATATAATTGTAGTATTTTTGATAATTTACTTGATTCGAATTTAAATCGTATGTTAACATTTATTGGTCTTGAATAACTATAATTACTTTACACATTTTACAACCAAAAAGAATTTTTTAAAAAAGTTAATACGTAGTTAATATTAATGTACAATAATTCAAATTTTAACAATCAAGCCCCAACAAGATTGGCAAGCATTGCATGTCCATACAATTTGTATGAAGACAACCAAATTACTGCAGCAGCAACGCTTTACAATTAGAAAACTCAATTTTTAAATCTTTAGGAACTGAAGTTGGCTGCAGTTATTGCAACGTTTATTGTTTTTTTCTAGCTTTTGTAATTATTGAAAAGTTATGCCATTTTATGGCGTTATGACATCAAAGGTCACACACGACTATTTTAGTTGCCCAACTTTTTTCATATTTTCTTTTAAACTTGCTTTTATGTTCACAAACGACAATTTCTTTGGCGATTTTTCTCTTTTGTTTAGCTTTTATTTTCATACAATTTGATAAAAAATGTTTTCACTAAAATATTTTGTTTGTGTTTTTATACCCTTCATACAGTGAAAAGGGTATATATAGGTTTGTCATTCTATGTGAAATTTCTACAATTTTCATTTCCGACCCCATAAAGTATATATTTTCTGAAAGCTTATGAATAGGGGAGTCGATTAAGCTCTGTCAGTCTGTCCGTGTGTATGTTGAAATCAACTTTTTAAAGCCCCCCGACATAGCTTGGACCCGGGTAAGGTATTAAAATATCAGAAATATTCGGGAGTAGATCGGTTTTGAAAATCAGAAACATCGGTACATAAACAACTAAGATATGAGCAAAAACGCACGACCACCTCGATTTTCTTTCACAAAAACAACATTACAACAACAACATACATATATACAAACGTGTATACTGGTAAGAGAAAACGTGGCATCGAATCCCAGCTGAGCCAAAAAAAATTTTTTTAATTTTTTTTTATTTTTTTTTATTTTATTTTTTTTTTATTTTTTATTTAATATATTAATTATATTTTTATTATTTTTTTAAATTTTTTTTATTTTTTTTGTAATTTTTTTTGTTTCATATTTATTATATACATATATAATATTTTTTTTTTTAATTTTTGTTTTTTAATTTTTTTTTTAAATTTTTTTTTATTTGTTTTTTTTTGTTTTTTGAACATACATACGTAAATTTATAATTTTACAATGGGATGTTTTTATATATGTATGTTTTTTATATGTATGTACATATTTCATATGGGGAATGGTGATACAAACTACTGTTATTGCATGACTACACGTTGTGAAGGGTATATAAGATTCGGCACGGCCGAATATAGCGCTCGTACTTGTTTATTTTTAAATATTTTAAAGTTTAATTTGTGACGTTTTTAATTCAAATTTTAAATATGTAAGTACACTAAGAAGCGAAAACCGAATGAAAAGAAATGCGAAATATTCAACACAAAAATTGCTTCAAATAGCCGAGTACTGGCGATTATTTTTCCCTTTTTTTCTCTTCACTTAAAACGGTTAAAACATCTATAAACTCAAGAATTGCCCAACTATAATCGTCGTGTGTGACCATAGACTAAGCACAAGGCTTGCCGCTTCTATTAAATTTAATGAAACAATTAGAAATGTTAGTATGCTTTTAGAGTATTATTTTAAGGCGAAAAACTTTTAAATCTAGATTCATAACCAAGGTCAACTAACTCTAAAAATTATAGAAAGTCTCATTTAATCCTCAATTTGTAGGCATTTTTCGTATCTTTGCATTTATATAAAAATTAAAAAAAAAAATGGTGTTTATTCACAGTTAATTTTTTAATACAAAATAAATTTTTAATATTTGAAAACTTTTTGAGAAACGCATTCTTTGTAGAATTTTTAAATTTTTAATAAATTATATTCCTCCATATTTGTCAAAATTTTTTTAATTTTGAAAATCTTTATTTAACAATTTAAAAATGTACATTTTGTTTCGTACAAATTACGCGAGCTAAAACTTTCTGAATTAAATTGAATTATTTTAAAAAAATTCTTATAAGTACTATTTCAAAACATTAATAGATAAATTAAAAGTTTTTTTTAACTCGAATTAATTTTTTTCCATTATTTTTTGTTTGTTTTTTAATTAAAGATTAATATAAACATAAAAGTTCGACAAATAAATAAATGCAAAACTTTTTGCAAAGCTTTTTTGAAAAGCTTTAATAGATTATCCTTTTAAAAAATAATATTACAAGCTTTTTCGTTTCCTTTTTAAACAATATATTGTTTCATTGATTTTAAATACTTGAAAATTAAACCAAACTTTAAGTGTATTTATAGCTATGCGTTGTAGTGTATACCTAATTGTAAAAATCTAAACCTAAAGAACTAGTAGCATAGGAAAAACAAAAAAAAAACACTTTGACATTAAACAAGTAACAGTGATATATTCGGCCGTGCCGAATCTTATATACCCTTCACAACGTGTAGTCATGCAATAACAATTGTTTGTATCACCATTCATCTCATATGAAATACGTACATATGTATATACTGGTTAGAATAAATGTGGCATCGAATCCCAGCTGAGCCAAAAAAAATTTATTTTATTTTATTTAATATACAGTAGACTCGCGGTAACGTGAACTATTAAAAACCGAGCGTGTTCACGTTTGCGAAGTTGTTCATGTTAACGAAGGTGTAAATCTTTAAATTTTCCAAATAAATTAGACATGTGATTTAACTCAAATTCATATATTTTTTTGTATTTTGGATAGTTATATACATATGGTTTGTAAGGAAAAAAAAATACTTTAAAATTAATTTAAAAAATGTGTTCCTTTTTTGTTCTTGTTCAAACAGCGTTGTCAGAACATATGTTCGAACAACGATGTCTGATATTAAAAGGCATTTTTAATATGAAAGAAAGAGACGACACATAAAAATTGCGACAAAATACACTTTATACGTTTTAACCATATCAAAGAACATGAGAAAATTAGACAGTTGCTCTGCCGACGTTTTGTTCTAGTCTGGACAAATCGATGACTCGTCTAGACGTAAAGTAAAGAAATAAAAATGTTCAGACAGCATTTTGCTATTGTTTTCTTTTCAAGACGTTTCCAAAGTTAATTTAAATAGCCAATAGCGTCAAATAATAGTTAAACCAATTTTCAAAAGTTGCAGCTGTAATCCATTACGATTTGGAGCAATTGTAGTCAACAGGAGATTCAAAATTTCTAAAAGAGCGAGGATTTTTTGCCTTTCCAATCACAAGAAGTTTAACTTTAGATTTTTGGTAGTTTTTGTGCCATTTTTCACGAAAATCTTTAGATTTGATCATGCTAAATCAGCAGCGCGCACTAACTAAACCTGTGCAATCATTCACGGGGATACCCCATTTTATGAAAACGATTTGCATAACCGACAAATTTGTTCACGTTATAAGGCTTTCTCATTATGTTCACGCTACAGAGTAGTTCATCTTATCCGGTGTTCACGTAAGGCAGTGTTTTTGTTACCGCGAGTCTACTGTATTATTTATATTTAATTTTTTTTTTTTAATTTTTTTTTAAATTTTTTTTTAAATTTTTTTTAAAATTTTTTTTTGTAATAATTTTTTTTTTTTTTGGTATGTTTTTTACATGTATGTATGTATGCATGTATGTATGTTGTTGTTGTAATTGTGTAAAAAAACGAGGTGGTCGTGGTTTTTTGCTCATATCTCAGAAAGTTATGGGGCGATTGTGCTGAATTTCAATAGCGATTCATTCCTGGATATTTCCAAGAGATCTGAGGAACATATAGTTGCTTCTAAAAGTTGATTTCAACCAACACACGGACAGACGGACATACGGTCAGGGCTTAATCGACTCCTCTATTCATAAGCTTTCAGAAAATATATACTTTATGGGTTCGAAAATGAAAATTGTAGAAATTACAAACGGAATGACAAAGCTATATATACCTTTGTGCACCACAGGTGAAGGGTATAAAAAAGCTTTAAGGAGCTTTTAGTAGTTTCACGAAAGAGACTGTATCCATTTAATAGTAACATTGATAATGCAACAAAGTAATTGCTTATGACCTCATAAAGTATATATTGTCGAAGTTCTCGAAACATTCTAAACGGACCTAGCGATTGTACCTGTTGAAAACACAATAAAACGCGAACAAAAATAAAAGCACAGAGGCATGAAATGTATCCTTAATATTCGATAACACATTTAAAATGTTTTTGTTAAAAATGCACAAAATCGGCTTGATGAAAAAAAATATATATGCATTCCAATGCAATGTCAAGTTATCTTAGAATGTCTGTTTTTCATCAAACAAAATGCCACAGCGCATAAAAATAAGGGCGTATAGTATTGCAGTTTCTTATTTTTGCTCTAAAACGAAAATAGTTCTAACAAATATACTAAAAAATACATCTTATAAATATTAGTCGCTTTGATATATTTTAAATTTAAACCCCAATAAAAGCGAAAAATAAAATTTGTTTTTCAATATCAACTCAGAAACAGTAAATGAGTTTATCAGGCCTAATTTTACGCCCACTTCCTATACAAGATTTATCCTTAATTTATACATTTACTATATGGACAAGTATATATGTATGTAGAACATAAATGTAGAACTCAATATTTTAATATTTACATTAAGTTCGTTAGTGGAATGTTGTGGGACACGCCCCTTTTTACGTATTGTATAGTTCTTTTTGTATGACAAAGGTTTGAAATTATTAAAGAACTCTATGGTTTTATAATCACTATTAAATTTAATGCGCGTTGATATGTATAACGCTCCCACTTTAAACCCTTATTTGTTTGCATAGTTTTTATGTCGTTGATGTTTTTGAATAATTTTCGTATCTTTTTCTTTATCAATATTCAGTATAAATTAAACATGCTCAATATGATATAACTATTTTAACGCCTTGTCGACGGATTTCCTAATTGAAATAGAAATAGAGGGTATAAAAAAATCGGCATAGCCCAATTAAAGCGCTCAGACTTATTTACTTTAAAATAAATTCGCAGACAGCTGAAAAAGCCTAATCATCAATTACTGACACAAATTCTTGTTTAAACTAATAATTTCTAAATTTGTTTACTTTTTAATAAAACGTCTCATTTTATTACTGTTGGCGAGCGTATAAACACTAAAAAACTAATGTGGCATACAATTGTGGCAACTTTGTGAGATACAAAGGTGTGTCTGTGTGGAATATTTGAAATGACATTCAACAAGCAGTCAATTTATTGCAATTGCAGCGACATTTTTATTTCTACATGAAACAAAATTACAGAATTAATAAACTTTCTAAAATAAACTATTTTAATTTGTTACTATTTTGAAAATTATTTGTAATACATTTTTGTTCTATTTTCTATCTATCATTTCAGTCACACTTTGGATAATTGCTTCATAAACAAAAGTTTTTTTGGCAACAAAAAATTCAAATTTTATCAAGAGAGAATTTGAAAAAAAAAAAAAATTTTTTAGCAGTTGGCAGTATTTAAACAATAAAATTTTAATCTAAAACAAACAAAATAGAATTTAAATAATAAAGTGTTTAATTAAAAGCAAAATAATCACACAATTTTATAACAACAACAATGGATGACCCTTAAGAAAAAAGGAAAAAAATAATTAAATAAATAAATAAATAAATAAAAATTAAAGATTAAAGATTAATATGCAAATATAAAATAATATTAACAAAATATTAAAGATTAAAAAAAGCATAAAAAAACATAAAAACTTAAAGACAGACATTAAAGTTCATTTAATAAACTTTTTGCACAGAGATTTCATTTATCTTATCTAGTCCATAAAATCTCGTTTTTGTTATTGTGGCATCATTTCAACGTGGTCTGTTTGCTAAAAAAAAATACAAAAAAAACATATTAAACGTGTCAACCGTGTTTGGCTGATTTTATTCTCTTTTGCTTAAAGAGTGTTGACGTGTGTTTGGCTGGTTTGTATTGCTGTTGTAAGACGTTCTTCAATTTTTTCAACAAACAGTTACCAGTAAGTGATTTTGAATGGTTTCTGAGGATAACAACTGGAATAGCAGCGACACAATGTCCGATACGGACATGCACGATTCCAAAAATGACATTTGTGGTGGTGCTTCCAGCTCCAGCGGCAGCTCTGGCACCCCACGAACCAAACCGAATTGTGCACGTTGCCACAATCACGGTTTTAAAATCAAATTGAAGGGCCACAAACGCTACTGCAAGTTTCGTAATTGTAATTGTGAGAAATGTCGCCTGACTGCCGATCGTCAGCGTGTCATGGCCCTACAGACGGCACTAAGGCGTGCCCAACAGCAGGATGAGCAGCGTATTTTACAAATGAATGAAGTTCCGCCAGTTGTACACCCACCCACGGCTTTGCTAAAGGCTCACTATCACCATCATCATCATTTGCAGCATCACATTACAGAGCAGTTGCATCACCATCATCATCCACATTTAGTGGATGCTACAGCAGCTGCTGCTGTTGTCGGTGCTGTACCGCCACATCATCACCATCATCATGTTAGTCATGCCGCTGCAGCAGGTATAACAACAATACGTTCACCACCCCACAGTGATCACAGTGCCAATGGTGGCTCTAGTGGTGGCGGGGGTGTGGGAAATAGTAGTGGTGGTGGTGGTGGGGTCGTCAGCAGTGTAGGCGCTTTAGAACGTAATGCGTCCGCCCTTAATGGTTTGGCTAGTAGCAGCAGTGTTGCATCGAGTTCCACAGCCGGTCCACCACATCATTCCTCACCGGATCAACATCAGCATAACAACCAGCACCATCATCATCATCACCACCACCACCCCCATCCACATTTGTCGTCTGTGCCACCCACCGCACATTCAGTCGACAGCTCATGTGATTCATCCTCACCATCGCCGTCGTCAACATCGGGTGCAGTTTCTTTGCCAGTAAATCGAAAATCTGTTCCAGAAAATCACCAAAATGGAGCTGACATGTCTATAGGTAAGTGATAAAGCTTTAGTTTTTCTAATTTTCTTCCTTACAAACCTTCCTTGAAGTAAGGGATGCACTATTTATTGACTGATTTGTATAATATTTAAATAATTCATTCACTTCCACTACTGCATCCAGGCACACTTTCTTTCAAAGTGCATATAAACGTGGTTGCATCTTAAAACGTAAAACTAGTGCTTTAAAAACTCAACTTTTCAACGTTATTCTTAAAGAAACAAATTTATATGTAATAAGCAACTTATAATTTATTAACTATTTTTATGTACAATATATGGCCATTAATTTTTTGCTGGGATCCACTGTGCTAAAAGACAACCTACTTCTTTCACCAACAACAACACAACCAAGCTTTTAGCAAAATAAAATATTCAAAGATTGATGTGTTAAATCTCTAGTAGAATCTTGATTTATATCTTCAAAGTTAAATATAAAATTTTAGTTTAGAACAAGCCTGAGAACATACAATTTTTTATTTTTAATCGTGTAATAGAAATATACTTTAAAATTTTGTAAATAAAATTGATAATTCCTCGAACACGTAACGTGATTTTAAAACCATTTATCTTGTCAAACATCTGACATGTCATTTCAGTATAATGATATCATTACCTTTTCAGAAAAAAACCTGATAAAGGTAAGCAGTTGACGAAAGAAATAGGCGTTAAAGCAATAAATACATTCGTAGCGGAATAAAAGAAACTAAACATGTTAATTTGAATTAATCTAAAATAGTCATTGTGGTGCATATAAAAGGTTTTCTAATAAGAGTGATATGATGATTTCTTTAAACAAAAGAAAACACACTTATTGTTAAGGAAATTCAAAAGTTTTTTATGTGAAGTATAATCGTTACAATTAAGTTTTAAATAAAATGTCAACCAAATGTTTTCCACGACTTCTTCTGCAGGAACGAATTCGATGAACCCAATTTTCGAACACTTTTTCCACTAAATCTAGTCTCACTTTCATTTGAGTGCTGCAGTAAATAAACAAAACTGTTGATTCTGGTGCGAAAAAATTCAAAAATTATTCATAAAAAAGCATTACATTCACCTAAATCGGTCCGTACTTCTTTCGAAATGAAGCTGGTAACACCGTTACAGTCAATTAAAAGAGCTGTATAGATCGATGAGAATCAACTTCTTATGGACGAAATTAGAATTTGTTTCCAACCAGACGCGACTACATGCCACACAACAAATGCAACAATTGAATTATTACGAGAAAAGTTTGGAGATTCGATTATTTCAATTTCAAATTATGATAATGAATGGCCTCCAAGAAGTTGTGATTTAACACCATGAAACTATTTCTTGTGGGGTTATTTGTAGTCATTGGTCCTTCGAAATAAACCAGACTCTCTTCAAGCTTTACAATTTAATATTGAAAGTGCCATTCATGACATACGACTTTATTTAGTGGAAAAAGTGCTCAAAAATTTGGTTCATCGAATTCGTTCCTGCAGAAGAAATCGTGGAGGCCATTTGAATGACGTTTTATTTAGAACTTAATTGTATCGGTTGTACTCCAGATTAAATAAAAAACGTTTGAAATTCTTTAACAATAAGTGCGTGTTTTTTTAAAGAAATTATATCACTGTTATAGGAACAACTTTTACAAATCGGTTGAACAAATAAAGATAATTACTCGTATAATTTGAGTCAGCATTAAGCTAATTAAGCATCGATTATCTGAACTACAATAACAGTCTAATGGTTCGTAGTGGTACGTATAAAGAACATGACTTGTTGTATCAGATTTTTTATTAAGAGCGACAAAAGTACAATCGATGCCATTGGTTATGGAAATACCAGATATTTCGCATTCGGTGTTGGCATGCAGCCGCTGTTTTGTCTTTATTGGCATAGATCAGCGATTGAATCAAAAAAAGTCTAAAGGCTTAAATCCCACGATCGTAGCGGCCATGTATTTGCGAGCACCATTACGTTACATAACCCATTCGTCGAACTTAGCATTCTATAATTCGATTGTGTCGTGGTCTTTCTCCTGCTCTCAAAAATACTCTTATATCTGTTGCCATGCCAGTTTTATAAAAAAAAAAAATTAAATTCTGCTAATAAAACGCGGGCATAAATACCGGTTATGAATAAGTTATGCATCGTGCATCAATTCTGGTTGATTACTCACTCGTCCAAATGCAGAGTTTGTTTATAGACAAAAACATTTAGCAACAAGTAAGAATGCTATATTCGGCCGTGCCGAATCTTATATACCCTTCACAACGTGTAGTCATGCAATAACAGTAAATTCACGTATGTATGTTAAAAAAAACAAAAAAAAAATAAAAAATAAAAAAAAAATTTAAAAAAAAAAATTTTAAAAAAAAATTAAAAAAAAAAAATTATTATATACATATATAATATATATAAAACAAAAAAAAAAATAAAAAAAAAATTAAAAAAAAAAAATAAAAAAAAATAATAATAAAAATATATATAATATATTAAATAAAAAATAAAAAAAAAAATAAAAAAAAAAATAAAAAAAAAAATTTTAAAAAAATTTAAAAAAAAATTTTTTTGCCTCAGCTGGGATTCGATGCCACGTTTTCTCTAACCAGTATACACGTTTGTATGTATGTATGTTGTTGTTGTAATGTTGTTTTTATGAAAAGAAAATCGAGGTGGTCGTGGGTTTTTGCTCATATCTCAGTTGTTTATGTACCGATGTTTCTGATTTTCAATACCGATCTACTCCCGAATATTTCTGATATTTTAATACCTTACCCGGGTCCAACCTATGTCGGGGGGCTTCAAAAAGTTGATTTCAACATACACACGGTCAGACGGACAGACGGACAGACGGTCAGGGCTTAATCGACTCCTCTATTCATAAGCTTTCAGAAAATATATACTTTATGGGGTCGGAAATGAAAATTGTAGAAATTTCACACGGAATGACAAACCTATATATACCCTTTTTCACTGTGTGAAGGGTATAAAAAGTGAGCTTCATCGTAAATTGGCGTAAGCGCATGCAACGTAGTTACGATAAAACGAAATCTTTGATATAACAAAAGTTTATAGTTTGCTAATGGAAGATTGAGATTTAAAATTGTGAAAGAATTGCAAGCTTACTTTACTCCCAACAAAATGCAGCGGGTGTAGCGCAAAAGGTAGTGAAAATGAAAAACACGGTATTGTTTTTAGCATCCAAAAGACATCTGCCATTAATGTTTGATTATTTCGCGAATCGTTTTTTTTATTACAGAGAAAATTCAGTCTCTATTCGAACTCTTCGTATAAATGTCTTTCGAAAAGCCTTTGATGTCCGGATATTTCTGTGTGAAAAGAATTTAAAATAAAAGTAATCGTAGGGTAGATTTGTCTACACAGTTCTTGCAGTTTGTATACCCTCTTTTAATAGATGGCTTTATAATGTTTTAAATATACAATTCACTTTTAATTTTTTCTTATGATTTTTATTGCAGTTGCTACTAAATAGCATTGAACACTTGTGCGTTTTTGCAGTTAATTTTTTGTTGTTGTTGTGTTATTGCGCAACATATAATTAAATTTGTATTTGTTTTTTCATATGCATTTTCTTTTGCCTCTGATTTTTTACATAAATGAAAAAACATATTCATACTTATTTGAATCCTCATTAGTTTAAAATGTACAGTAGCTACCACTTAAGTAGATATCACAAGGCATATAGACCAATACACATCATGTTCGTAGATTAACTGGAAAAATTTTGCTTTAAGAGTTCTTGTTCTTATACAAAAAGTTGAAAAAACTCATAGTTCAACATAATACTCAATCGAATGAGTGAATCTTGAACAAATTTATCTTGTTCTTAATACATTGTTAATTTTTGTGAAACATTACTATAAACAACAACGAATGTATTGTTGTTTTTAGTATTTTGCTTCTTTTACTCTCGTGCTCGCTCGATATCCTAGTATTACTGCGTTGATTTTTTGGTTCTTTAAACCAAACATTGATAAGAAGCCGAAGGTAATAGAAATAATAAATATACAAAAATTATTTTATTGAATATAAAACATACAATAGGCGTATGTATTATGAACAATTTCATTGTTTTAAAAAAATTTTGATTGTCAGTGATTGTAATTAATTTGAATTTCTGCTCACTGAAAAAGTGTCAATCAAGGATTTTTTGATATATGACTAAGAAATCGTCGATATTTATATAGAGAATTAAATACGCAATTAATTACAGAATTTAGATTGTAGAAATTTATTAACTTTTTTTTTTAATTGTTTGAATAAATCTTTATTTAAGTAAAACATTTTGTTTAACTTCACTTAATCTTCACACCTTCATAATGAGTCTTAAGACTTCACGAAAACTTCTATAAAATAAGGTTATGCAAAAGTGTGAAACTTTCTTATACAACGTGAAATAATACCATTAGAAATTTTACAATAATATTATCATATATAATATTATCTTCATTATTAAAAACAAAATTTTTATCATTAAGAATTTTTATTTTATCAGGATATAACACAATCCTTATAGAAACTGTAGAAAAGTAAAAAGCTACTTGTAGTGCTGAAAACTCTTACGATTCTGGTATCAAAACGAAAATCTGCAAACCTAATTATTAAGAATTTGTTTATTGCCAGCATTTTTTGTGGTTTAAAGCGAGGTACTACTGTATTTGTGTTTCATTCTCTTGCTATTTTGCTTTTTTTTTAATTTCTATCTCACTCTGGTTTTTTATGATTTTATAATTTAATTTAATGTAGTTTTGTCTACCAGTATTACGTTTAATTGTAGTTTACATATTAAATGAAGCATTACAAGTGCGTAAAATTAGTAATTTCATGCATGTGTATATTCATTTTATAAGTTAAAAAATTTGCTTAAAGCAATAAAAACAATTCCAAACGCAATTATAACTCCGCCCATTTTAGAGTCACCGGAGCGTATAATTTTTATAATAACAGTACTTTTATTTAAATGATGAACACTTGACCACTTTTTTGCGTTGGAAGAGACGGAAAAGCGCTATTATTTTTTGACACATTATAGAAGTTCATGTTGACTTCTAAGTGGATCTGTTTCTAAGTTTTTATTGAAACGTTATAAAGCAAAATTTTTTCTCAAAAAAAAAAATAATAAATCAACACTTACTAACAGCCTTTTATATTTATACCCTTCACATAGTGAAAAAGGGTATATATAGGTTTGTCATTCCGTGTGAAATTTCTACAATTTTGATTTCCAACCCCATAAAGTATATATTTTCTGAAAGCTTATGAATAGGGGAGTCGATTAAGCCCTGTCAGTCTGACCGTCTGTCCGTGTGTATGTTGAAATCAACTTTTTGAAGCCCCCCCGACATCGCTTGGACTCGGGTGAGGTATTAAAATATCAGAAATATTCGGGAGTTGATCGGTATTGAAAATCAGAAACATCGGTACATAAACAACTGAGATATGACGTTGTGAAGGGTATATAAGATTCGGCACGGCCGAATATAGCGGTCTGACTTGTTTTTATTACTAGAGTACTTCTCTGGAATTACATTTAAAATGAAAAGCATTAAATATAAGTTAAGAAAATAATTTTTTTTGTTAAGCATTATGTGAGTAAGAATAATTAGTTTTTATCATAAATCCTTTAGTTTTATTGGGCGAATAGGAATCGAACAATCAAAAAAGAACTTAAATACTACAAGTAAGTTTCTCAAGAATATTCCTGATCTACACATGGTACAAAAATAAGTTGTACCCGTTGAATCAATATAATTTCAAACCGCTTTCCACAATGACAGAAATCGATCAGATGGAAGCAGCTATTTCTTACCGATGAGTTAAGCAAATAAGTTTAGAAACTTAATCTGGTCTTAATCTTAATTAACCCATAAAGTATATACTTCCAAAAAGCTTATGGTCGGGACAGTTCATTGAGTCCATGTTTTAGTTAAAATCAACTTTTGCAAGCTCACATATGTTGCACATACAGTTACACACACAGTTGTATGTTGTATTAATATTTTGGAAATATTCGGAAATAAATCGTTATTGAAATCAAGCACAATCGCCTTATAACTTTCTGAGATATGAGCAAATAAACACGACTGCCTCTATTTTTGTTTCTATACGTTAAACACAATAATTAACATTTTTCAGTTTTACGATAACTAAGGACACGTTTGTTTTTAATAAATGTCTATACAGATAAAAGTTTTTCACAAATCGGCAGAGTTATAGGTAAAATATATTTTAAAAAATAAATATATATTTCTTTTAAATATATTAAGTTCTTCAAGCTCCAAAATAGTTTTTTGATACGTTAGCGACACCAAATCGGAAGCCGGAAATTTTTCTTGAGAAAAACCTGAAAAAATCCGTTTGAAACAATATGAGATATATCAAGTAACAGTGCTATATTCGGCCGTGCCGAATCTTATATACCCTTCACAACGTGTAGTCATGCAATAACAATTGTTTGTATCACCATACTGGTTAGAATAAATGTGGCATCGAATCCCAGCTGAGCCAAAAAAATTCATTTTATTAAATATATATTTATTTATATTTTATTTTATTTTTATTTTTTTTTTGTAATTTTTTTTTAAAAAATTTTTAAAAAATTTTTGTAATTTTTTTTAATATTTTTTTTTTTTAATATTTTTTATTATTTTTTTCTTATTTTTAATATATTTTTTTTGTAATTTTTTTTTGGCATGTTTTTTACATGTATGTATGTATGTATGTATGTTGTTGTTGTAATTGTGAAAAAAAACGAGGTGATCGTGGGTTTTTGCTCATATCTCAGAAAGTTATGGGGCGATTGTGCTGAATTTCAATAGCGATTCATTCCTGGATATTTCCAAGAGATTGATACAATACTCAAATCTGAGGAACATATAGTTGCTTCTAAGAGTTGATTTCAACCAACACACGGACAGATGGGCAGACGGACAGACGGTCAGGGCTTAATTGACTCCTCTATCCATAAGCTCTCAGAAAATATACACTTTATGGGGTCGGAAATGAAAATTGTAGAAATTACAAACGGAATGACAAAGCTATATATACCCTTGTACACCACAGGTGAAGGGTATAATTACCAAACTACAACTACTTCGGTGTTCTTTCTAAAATTTACAAACGAAAATCCTGCAGATGAAGTAACTAGAAAGTTGTTAGAAATGTACTAGTTTCTTCTAACTTCAGTTTAGTTACATATTAAGTTATCGATTTTAATATTCGGTGTTCATATAGGACCCCAACTAGTTTACTTGTTTATAGTTTTATAATAGTCTTAATACTAGTTATTGTTAGAGAGTGGTGAGTGAGTGTATTTACCTTACACACACTGAAAACAATTTAATATCCATTTTATACAGCAATTTCAGTATCAAGCGTCATGAAATTTTTCTTGTCTTAGCTGGGTTTTGAACCAGGAAATGTTGGCTTTGTAGTTTCACGCTCACTGCACCAAGCCATTATTATATTTAATTGATATTAATAAGATTTATGTTAAAAAAATAGGGTACATTAAATTTTGCGATGGTGAGTTTAATTGTTTTTAGTCAATGCTACAGCCTCGTAACAACTAGTTATAAGACTGGTTAATACGTGACTTGTTAAAAATTAAACTAAAAGAGACCAGCAGAATCTAATTTAAAATCATAATACAAAATGGCGTATAATAAATTAATATTAGGGTCAATTCCAATACTTAAAAATATATTTTCTTAACTCCATTAATGTGGGTATCAAATAAAAAGGCTTGACAAGTCAAACAAAGCCCAAAGACGGAATGGGAAATAAAAAAATAGCGTATAATGATAAATATAAAATCTAGGCTTTATTACGATTAGATCATTTTACCCATGTACATGATGGTGAATTTGGCACGGCCGAATATATGTAGCACTCTTATTTGTTGACATTTAAGCTATACTGTTAATGTATTAAAAACTTTATTTTATAAAAGGAATTCAACTTTTAAGACTGATTTTTTTTTAAATTCTTCACAGTTTTGAATAAAATTTGTGTGTTTTTTTATTTTTATAAAACAAAAACATAATATAATAACCGGTTATTCGAACCGGTTTATCGAGTAAAAAACCGAAAACCTTTTTTTCTTAAATTTTGCTTTTTTGTGTGTTTTTTTAATTTTTATATAAACAAAAACATAATATAATAACCGGTTATTCGAACTGGTTTAACGAGTAAAAAACCGAAAATCATTTTTCTTAAATTTTGTTTTTTGAATTATTCGAAAACCAGTTTTTACTATATGCCGAATTTTTGATAACTCTAGTCCCATACTAAACACAATCAATTGCAAGAAAAACTCATAAGGTTTTTTAGGGTTAAATATACACATTGTTATCGTTGGTACAACTTGACGAAGTTATACAAGACATGGAATAGTGTGCGGAGTTTTTTACTATGAAGCTGTCTCTGGGTTGTACGAAGATTAAAAAGAGTTCTGATTGCGGCATATTGTAATGTAATGTGAACTAAACCTAAACTTCAAATTTGTTTTCTGCATTTCATTTGACATATCTCAATCTCAGACTAACTCAATTTGATCCATAGAAAGATACACAATCGAGCAACGCGTTAAAGTTATTCAGATTTATTATGAAAATGGGCGTTCACATCAAAATGCATTTCGTGCACTTCGTGATTCTTTTGGTCAGCATAATCGTTCAAATTCGTCCACAATGGGAAAGATTGTTAAAAATATTTAAATTTCTGCAAAACAGATCTGAAAGAAATGTGAAAACATCTGTGAATTCTTAGTTTGTTGAACGGAAAACTAGGCTGTTTTTCGCTATAGTGTGGTAAAAGAGCAGTCAACCTCGACTCATCACCATGCCCAACAATTGAATATCAACATTGTCATTGAAAATTTGGACCATCGGATGGAGGTGTGCCGCCAACGTTGGGGAGGCCATTTGGCCGATATTTTTTTCCGTACATAATTGAACCATACTAATATTATCATTATAAAAAGAAATGATAATAATTTCTTAAATAATTTGTGTTTTATTTAAAATCAAATGTATGTAGTACATCAGTATTTTATTTAATGCATATTGTTGGTAATGAGTTAAAAGGGAATGAAATTCGAAATAGATTGTTTATAGATTTGTATTGTTTTATTGTACGTTGGCACATTTTATTTATGTGACAGATTTTGTCAGTTGATTCGTAACATCATGATACAAAACTACTGACTGAACTATTTGAATTTTCAACTAAATGATTCTTTCAACGCTTAAAAACTTCGAACTGATTGAAAGAAACTATGCATGTATGTATGTTTAACGATTACTATTTTAATTTTTCAGTTATTTTTTTTAACATTTTAATGCAAAGTTTCAAAACTTAGGGAGGAAATTACTAAATTACCATAAGGCGCTAGTATTTTTGTTTTTGTATGCCTTAAATATTAGTTATTGGTTTTTCGATTGCAACAACTTTATTTAAAAATTAAAAAAGCATCGTATTTTATCTCGTTCGAAAATCTTATTAAAAATAAAACAAATAATTAATTTCCAATATATACTTTTAAGTGCCATCAAAAATGCATCAACGTACATGATGCATGATAACGTGCAGGTGGTGAAAAACTTTCATGTACAAACTTAACCCTTTTAGCAGCCGAGAAATACAAATATTTAGTTGGTGTTTATTTACTGAATGATTTAATTTAATTTTTTAATTTAAGCAAAAATAGTATAAAATACTAGAGGCTCTACTGCTAGTGTTAGCATAATCAAACGTTTTTCCACAATATTTTTATTTTATTTTTTAAATGAAAAATTTATAATTCTGTGTAAATAAGTCTGTCATGGGTTAATTGTTGCTGTGATGTTGGCGCGCAAACTTAATCATGCATGACTAATTTTGTTGTATTTAATACTTTATATCTGATGAACATGCCAACAGATTGAAAAAACTTAAAAATTTTATGCAGTTTTATGTGTAATTTTTTATAGGAAAAAATGAATCAAAAAAATATTTCTGACTTTTTCTTAAAGTCAGAATATATTTATTAGGGTGACCGACTCGGTTTTACAACCGGTGGAAAACCCGGTTTTTTCCTCTTTATGCTGGCGGTTTTTTCTAAATGTTCATTTTTCGAATATCGAATACACCAGTTTTTTTATCCGAAAAAGCCGGTTTTTTATTTTTTTAAGTTTATTTTCACATATCTTTGTAACCAATCGTACCATAGCATATTAAGTACGCGAAAAGTTTTCAAAAATCAGAAAATAAAAACTATTAAATATTCTTCCATAATATTGTAAGAAATCTATTTGTTGTTTAAAAAAGAAATTTAGAATAAAAAAAAAATAATTGAGCTGTTGCGCTTATAATTTGCTGTGATATTTAGTTTCCTAGTTAAAATTTTTTCTGAAATTATTGATGTTTGATCCTACTTCACACTGATATTTTTTGATCTCTTTCAGAGTAAATACCGATTACTTTTAACAAATTAGTTCAGTTTTTAAAAAAACGTAGTGGCAAGATGTAAATTTATATGTTTTTTATTTACTGTTTTGTGTAAAAAATATGAGAAAATTAAATCTTAAACTAAGCAGTTAAAAATGTCCAAGTCCAAATTTTGTTTTATGTAGCAGAAACAATGGCATTTTTTAATTTATAAACCTAACCTTAAAAGTTAATAGTTATTGAAGCATAAAGTAAGCTGATCGATCACTTTTAGGTAAAAAGTGTAGTTACAATAAAGAAAAACCAATAATCCCTGTTTCCAGATCCTAATTGTAATTAATGATATTGAGTGTCTGTCAACTTAAATTTCAATTAAACCATCGAACAAACTAGTTTATGCCTTAATATGTATGTCTGTCAGGGGTATTAGAAAGAATTTTTAAAATGAAATTTTAAAGATTTTTTCCCTAGCCTTTAAAATGTATTTCAAATTACAGAAACCATTTCAAACAACATACGTTAGTGCATATTAGTTTAAAAGATCTATTTAACATTTAAAAAATGTACAGAAGGAGATACAACAAATTATAACATCCTTATAAAAAGTCTTATTTATTTGTGTATTAATTTTTTGTATTTATTTATTTTACTTGTAAAGAGTACCTGTTGTCCTTAAATTCAACTAATAAAAATTGCATTCATGTCAGTTATTGCGTTATTGTGCAGCCAAATGTAGATAAACTGTAAAAATTTCATATTTAGATATAATTTTTATTATAATCTTTTTTTACAATATTTTTAATTTTTTCTTTAAATATTATATTTTAAATATTCGAACCAGTTAACCGGTTTTTTCTAAATTTTCAAAATCGCAACCGGTTTTTTTTTAATTCTAAATTTCAAACTATTTGAAAACCGGTTTCTTAAAAAAGTCGAATAAGCGATCACCCTAATATGTAAGCCCTCCACACGCAAAGAAAAAATATGGTTGTGGTAACCATAATCGAAGAGCAACATACTACGATTGAATTGTATGATTATGGTTAAAAATAATAATGGTTACCAGTTATCATTATTATGTTTAATTTAAATATCATTCAATTATCATATATATGACTACAATTGAAATCGACAATCTTTGCTTTTTTACGGCAAATTATTGTCTTTTGCTATAACATGCACATATTGATTGTACTTACCAATTTAACTGCAATTTTTATACCAACATTTTTTTACATTTTCTCGTTTATTTGAAATTTTCTTTAATTTCTCAAAATTTTTGTTCATTTTTTTTAAATTTCAAACTTTGAAATAATAAAAATTTATTCAGCAAGAAGAAGAACAGTTGAAATCAAATTATTATTAAAAAAAAATCATATATTGATTAATTTGTAGTCATACTGTTGTCTTACTTATTATTTAATGATTATTTTTAATTTATAATGCTTTTGAATATAATGTTATTTTTGTCGTCATACTTGTTTTAAATCATACTATTTTTAAATGATAACCATTTTGAAATTCTTACGAAAAGTTATCATTAAGTGATACAATTCAAACAAATGCTTGATTATCGTGACAAAATATATGATGAAACGAAACAAAAATAACTATTACTTTTTTTGGACAACCAAATATTGTTTTAGAAAAAATAATATGACCGTCGTGATCATGCCGTAACCATGGTTTTTCTTTGCGTGCACTAACTTACATACTTATGTTAGTTCTGATAGACGGTGTAACCCTTTGTAATACCGGGAAACATTCATCTGGTACCTAACAAATCGTTAATATTCTTTGTCCTTTTAAATTATTGAGCCGATATAGTTTTGTCCGTCAGTCCGTGTGTTTGTGGGAAACATTGCCACGACTAAAATATAAGGCTAATTAAAATTGTCAAAAGTTTCTTACAGTATGGTATTATATGTACTAATATTGGAATTTTCAATAAATAATTAAATAAATTTTAACTGTCTATTTCATAAAAATTAAATTAAATAATCAATTTTATACAGCCTTAATAAACTTTTTATAACTTTTATGAATAAAACAGTAATTGTATAAGTGCAAAATTAAATTCGTAAAAAAAACTCCTAGACTTGCTATTTTTTTTACCCGCTACTGTTTGTTTGAACTTATGTTATGTTCTCGTATTAATTAAATAAAGTTTATCAATGTCAATCTTTATAGCTTCTAATTTTTATTTATATTCCCACTTATAAATCATAAATTATTTTGTGGATGAGCTTGTCTCGTTTCTTTTGTTTTTAGCTTTTGGATTTTTTTTTTATATTTTTTATGAAGAGTTCTACACGATTTGCGCTAGACAATTTTAAGAAATGGTTTTATTTTTTTATTTATACGAAAATCTGTGTCTGTATGCTGGTGTAGAAACAAATATTAGGCCAGTAGGTAACATTTTTGTGGATTAAGTTCTGTTCAAGACAAACTTCAATGACAAAAGAAGAGAAATTTTTGGTTTTGTTGTGTTAAGTACTTTGAGGGAAATTTTTTCAAAAATATCGTTGATAAGTAATTCCGGGTGTCCTACACTTATTGTCAACGATTTTTTATTTTCCTGTACCCATCTTTCAAGACATATAAATATTAAGAACTCGACCATTTGTGTATTATTGTGTGTGGTAAAGGGTGGCTTAGTAAGAATGCACTTTCTAAATTTAGTGTGACGCTTTAGGAAAGAACAACGTGTTATAATTGTGAACAGTTATCGGAAAAATTTGGAAAGTTGTGCTGAGACCGCTCGAAAACTACAAAGAATTATCAATCAAGAACCTAAAATATATCAACCATTCGAAGAGCGTTAAAAAAAATTTACAGCTGTGGGCAGTTCTTCCTGTACTTCAGTGAACCAAACAGTTGCTGTTGTAAACGAGAGTGCCCCCGAAAACCCGCAAATATTTATTTTCTACAATAACAGATTTTACGAAGCACTTTTTTGCGAATTCAGATAAGAGACCTTCACCTTCATATATATACAATTAAACTTAGTCAGGTGAAGTTATTTCAATGCTAATGAAAAAAAACCCCTTCTCTGATGAAGAGTATTCCATCTTAATCTACAAAATTGTCATTTTTGGGGCTCAGAAATTCTTCCTTCAATGCATGAGAAACGAATGAACCTACAACGCCCACAGTCTGTTGCAGGTTTTGTTCAGGGGGCGTAATTGGGTTTTAATATTTTGAAGTTAAGGCCGAAATTGCAGCGACTGTAAATAACATTCTTTACGAGAACATGACAATGGAGTTCTAGTCGCCTGAACTGAAAGTCATGAAACTGAACAACATGCGTTTTTCACAAGACGGCTCCACCAGCCACACCGCACAAATTATTTCAAGAAATTCTAATGTCAACTCACTACCCATGTCATGAGATTTAAAGATTTTGAATCTTGGGTTTATGCAAATGAAACAGAAACAATTTCTGAGCTTAAAGCCGAGATCCAATGCTTCGTCGGTAAGATATAGCCACACCTCTGTGACAAAGTTATTTAAAATTTCATAAAAGGTGAGTCCATATTGAATCGGAACATGTCGTCTTTACAATCCAATAAACAAAAAAAAAAATCGTCTCAAAAAATAAAATGTTTTTGTTTTAAAACGAAATAGTGCATTCTTACTGAGACACCCTTTATATATGTATGTATTTGTTATGTATGTATGTATGCATGTAATATTTAGTCTGCCACCAACTAATTAAAAAGGATATGAAAATGTATATATTTTAATTTGAAATTATAAATCTGAATTCACTTCATTTGATTGTATTGGTGTCCGATATATTGGGTTATAAACTTTCTTTTAATTTGAAGTTTTTGCAAAAAAAAGTGTTTTCCGCTACTTAAGCATTTTCGTAAGAAATTAATTAAAAGAAAAGTAGCACCCTCAATTCACAACCTGTCCTAGTATCGAGTGTCCCAACTAGAACGCAATTTTTAAATTTTAAATAAAACACAGATATTTAAAAAAAAATCGTGAAACTTTATTATATCGTAAAGTAGACAGAATGAGGTTATGTATGGAACAGTATATCGTGCAGATGGCCGCCGCGGCTTTGCTGGCGCACACTCGACCTTTTTGCATAAATGCTGCGGTATTTCATTAATGCAGCGTCCAATTTCCTCTTAAGGCTTGAGTCGTCGTCGGCTTATTCGCGTAAACCATCGACTTCAAAAAACCCCAAAGAAAAAAATCTAATGGTGTTAAATCACACGATCTAGGCGGCCAATTCTGGTCTCCAAAACGCGAAATAACACGACCGGGAAATGACTGATGCAGAAATTGAATTGTTTCTCTGGCTGTATGACATGTGGCGCCATCTTGTTGAAACCACATGCCCTCCACATTCATTTCTTCAATTCTAGGCAAGAAAAAACTGGTTATCATTTCACGATACCGAACACCATTGACTGTTTGCGCTTGACCTGCCTCATTTTCATAAAAAAAGATCAAAAAGATTCTCCAGCCCAAAAACCACACCACACAGTGACACGTTGAGGATGCATTTGCTTCTTGGGAATCACTCGAGGGTTTTCCTCACCCCAAATGCGACAATTCTGCCTATTGACGAAGCCATCAAGATGGAAATGGGATGATTGCAATTTGCGAACTGTAGCCGCAAAACTTTCACCATTTTGGTAAAACAATTTCACAATGAGAATGCGTTGTTCATTCGTGTAGCGCTCCATTTTTACTAACCTCGTACCTTCTACTAGCAAACAATAACAATTGTTCAAATGTCAAACAATGACACTTTGAATGGCGCCAAATTTAAAAATTGCGTTCTAGTTGGGACACCCGATAGTTGAACGTTGTAAGAAATTAGCTGAAAGATATTAGAAAAAAACGTAGTTAAAGTGTCGTACATATTACTGGAGAAATTATCAACAAAATATGTAAAACAATTGTTAAATTCAACGACATACTCCTACAATAGATTGTGAATGTTTCACGAAAACTGTGCGCCAAGAGTTTTGAGTAAAAATTTTGTTGAACGAAGAGTTCCGTTATTGGCTTAATTTAATTTTGCTACGAAACAACTTCGCATAAATACAGACCCACATCACAACTCCTACCTACAATAAAAAGAGCCATGGGCAATGTGTTTAAACTGCAAAAAGTGCAAGTCAAAATAATGAAAAAAAAAAGAAAAACAAAACAAACAAAACAGTGTGCAGCAAAAGAGTTTAAACAAGTTTTAATTTTACTTTTTTAACATTTTACAGATGCATTTTACTTTTATTTCGTTACATACTGTCATAACTCACTGTCATTAATACTTTGATACTTCTTTGTGTTACAATTTAAGTTCTTGGTGATATATTTAATACGAACATTCGTTTGCATGTTTGTAGGTACCTACACATAAATACGTATAATATACACACAGTAGCAATGTGTTTTAATTTAAACGCACCGTAGAAGGTGTAAATTATGTTTACGGCATTGGGTTTCATAAACAATGTGTGACAAAAGATTAAAAAGAAAAAAAAAGTTTATTTGTGTTATGAAAATGAAAGAAATGTCAACAATCTTTCGGTGGCAATGACTTGCCAGTCTAGTAAATAGATGGGCATTAGAAAGGAAAATTGAATAAAAAAAAAACTTATGATACTCGTAGTATACAAACTATACAAACGACAAAAAAAAAATTATCGTAAATATGTCCACACTTTGATTTTCATATTTAGGAGACAATTAAAACACACTTCAACAGGTTGTAAAATGGTGAAAACAAAAAAAAAAAAAATAAAAAAAATCAATGAGGCATTGCGAAAGCAAATTCCTTAATCGTTAACATTGTGGGGATTATTTTGTCAAAAGGGAAAAAGGTGCTATAGAAAGGTCAGAGAACTTGAATTTTAAAAATCCTTCAAGATGTCATGGTTATTCAACACTTGCGAGCATATTTAAATTAAACTGTAATAGACAAGTCATATTTATACAGGTATGTATATGCAACGGCGAATTGCTACAACAAGGCAACTATTAAGGGGATGTTTTCTGTCTGTCAAGTCCAATTCGTTTATCAGGGATGGAAAAGTTGTTATCATATGTTTTATTTAATAAAATTTGACCATAAAAAGGATAGATATTTATAAAGCACATTATAAATGGTGCAAAGGCAACAAATATATATATAAATGTAGGAATCAAACACAACACTTTTTAGAATGTATTTATATGTATGATATTTTATTGAATTATTTATTTGTACTTATTAACCATAGTTAAGTACGTGTCGTTTGCGTGTTTGTCTACAACTGTCCTGTCCGTATGCGCAGCAACCTAAGTCGATCTCATGAGTAATTCGCAGTTGTCGTCAGTCAAGTCCGGCTTTCGTATCACCCTACATAAATTTGGTTCATTTATTATTAAAAAAGTACACTCAAGATAGTTCTTTAATACCGCAACTAAACTTTCATTTTCCATCCCTGCGTTAAAAAATAAAGCTAAGGCGAATTCAACAAATTTTCCCCATCAGCTGGGCTGCTAATTTAACCTGTATGAATTCGCCTTGGTAACAGACAAATTTTATGTAAAACAAGTACAGCGAAGCTTACATTCCGGAGCTCAATTCTGTAAAACGTTGAAATTAAAACTTTTTGTGTGTCATATTCTATGATGCCACCATGCCTGTAAAAAACTTTTCATATCTCATTTTCACAGAACAAAATTTAACCACCTGTTTATATGAAAATTTCGAATTATTTAATTTTGTTAGAAACACAGAACAGGAAGAATTCTTTCTTTAAACTTTCTTCTGCAACGGTAATAATTCAGAAGACTTTAGCAATTTTAGGTAACACCTTAACTTCAAAGGCATAGGTCGGTTCCGACTTATGGGCATATATCTGTGATTTTAGAGGATTCCGAAAAAAATGAGACATTCGCTTATTTTAATAAAACTATGTGTGCAACATACCATCTCTGAAAGGTCGAGCAAAGGTTCGCATAATAGCATGGATTGGAAAGCTTAAGATATCAAATATTTTATCAAAATAAAAGAATTGTTTGTTTAATGGCGGTCAAAACTATATCTTATAGAAAAAAAAACAAAAAATGGCTTTGGTAACTCTTCATTCTGGATCGCGCATAGCAAGACTTAACCACACCTTCAAATCACTAAATTTTTTGTTGAAGTTTGCTGTGTTGAACTTAAAGCCATCTGCAAAAAAATACGTTTACGCAATCTACTGTTTGTGTTCTTGTATACACTTATAAATAACTTCGGCAATGTTTTCGGCCAATCTTGGGTTTCCTTGATCTACTGGTATTGGTTATTAGTATCGCAAAATGAATTGACTTTCTAGTAATTGGGACACCAAAGGCTACGGAACGGACGGAACGTTTGTTTTGGCACTTAAGTTAATAATAAGGTTTTATCATTTGAGCTGCTTTGACAGCTCTCACACGCACAAATTAAAAATTGCAAACTTTAGAGTTTGTTGATGTTTGGAGTACAGAGTTAGTTGTACTACAAATAACTTTCTCCTTCGTACTTCAACCTTCACACAAACTCATAAGATAATACGGACACACAAGTTTAATTGGAAAATTAAAATTTCTGTGTTTAAGCTTAATAGTAAGTTAAATAGAGATTTCGAGAAAATTTGTCAAACTAAAATTTGTGCGTCTGAAAGCTGTATTAACCCTGTAGATAACGCGACTAGTCCATACACGCATGTAAAGTATAGTATAATGAACTATAACTAATTCAAAGATCACCCAAATGTATGCAGAAAACGTGATCGATTTAACATTACGATGTTCTAGGGCTGAACCATCATCGGAGCAGTCTCAAAACTTCTCTTTGTCACTACTCGATGGAGTAACTACACGACTATTATACACATCTTGACAATAATAGATGTTATCGTTAAAACACGAACACTTGTCGTTTAACTGAAATCTCTTGTTTAAAAATGATATGGTCCATGACTGCATTACGTAGGACCATGTTGTAAGTAGTACATTTAGCTAAATAGGACCAAGTAGTCCAATATTATCTGTAGGGTCTGAGTTCTGTAACGTAGTTTTATATACAAATTGGTATTGTACAATACACTGAAACATTCATTTGCGATATTTAGCAGATTTTCGATCCACTTTTTACTAAAAAGACTTTTGAGGGACTTGACTTTTAAAAAATTCTGTAATAATTTGTAGTCGTTAAAAAGTTTTAAAAAATATATTACTTTTTACTTTTTTTTTTTTTTAAATTCCTCAATTTTTATTTTAAAAGGTTTAAACATCAACTAACGGAAGAGACATGACTATTCTTAAGGAATGAGTGATTAATAAAAAATACAAATATAATTCGGTATAAATTTAACTGCATGTTGCAACTTCAGTTTTTTAATAGTTATTGATTTAGTATTAATTGCACGTCATTGAATTTTGTGCTTTTTCTTCTGCCACATGCAGGTATTACCCAGTTGTATTTGAATTAGCAGCAAATCCAGGTTAAGCATTTTTCTTTGGCGTACAATTTCACAGACATTGTACTATAAAGAAGTTTAAAAATGATTAGTTAAACTTAAACTAATTTCACATAATTTGTTTAAGAAAATACATACATTTTATTTATCTCCGTCTATAAATTAGCTGTAATAATTTAAAGCTTTTATTTCTAAAGTCGCCTAAAGCATTTAAACGAAATTGTGATGATTAACTGGTTATTTTTTGTACGTGGTGAAATACAACATAATGTATAATGACCTTTTAAAATTGCATTAGAAAATTTTTGAAAAGGTTAAAAGTAATGCAATAGCAGAGTTGTTTATTTATTTGAAATATGTTAAATTTTGTTTTATGAAATAATTACAATTCGCAATAGGAGTGTTAGATGCTAAATTGTGGTGAATATTAATTTTCTATTTATGTAAAGAGATTGACATTTGACATTTTTGCTAATGCTTTTGCGTTCCAGGCTGGCTTATCCGCCCACTCCTTACCATAGTGGCCCCTATGCATAAGGACTCCGACTAGAGAAACGTCAATAAGTTGAGCAAGTCTTGACAACCCTTTCCTGTTTTGACCGGCTATTTTAGATTTGATAGTGTGAAAAAACGACATACTGAAGGAAATCTTTTTCAAACGCTGTATTTATCGACATGACCTTATAATTTCGTTATTAAAATCATGTGGTGTAATGCCTTTGAATTATTTTGTTTATAAGTTTAATCATTGCTGTTCTGTATTCGGAGAGAAATTAAACTGTTCGGATTTATCATTGCAGTGTTGTCTATAATAGCAATACAGATTAGGAACGAATAATTTAAGACGACGTAAAAGAAACCATTGTGCGAAGTTATGTCAAATGTTTGAAAAGGGGGTCGAATATAGGACTTCCTAAAATCATATTGAAAAAGTAAATTTTTCGCTTAGAAATATGTCCCCTGAAATAATATAATTTAAAGTGATACACATTTAAAATATATAAAAATTTCTTTGAAAGAATGGAATCCTCGGTAAGAAGGGACTTTTTCATTTTAAAATAAAAACACGTGTTTTCTAAGACAGTTGTGATTTCTTATTGTATTTTAAAGAAGACATGTTTTGATAAGGCATATAAAGAAATATCCATCAAATGGCCCCACAGATTTGGTGAAATTTTTTATGACTTTTTTACACAGATGACACGTTGGATTTTTGATTTTAGCTAAGAATTGAATACAATTTACAACATCAATGTTGTCAAGAGACCGACCAGTAAGTTAATGCACAGTAGTCTTGTGTCCACAACCGCATTAGCTTCTTCTTTTTTTGGAGCACTCTTCGAATGGTTGACACATTAAAAAAATTGTTCCAAGTTTGCGAGCGATCTCAGCTTAACTTTACTTTTTTTTTCTTACGTTTTTCTTCCGTAAAACCATTTTCAATCGCCTGCAAAAAATATGTGAGAGATGTTTAATTTCAGAGTTGCCACACGCAGAAAAAACTAACACTAAATTTAAGAAGTCGGTACTTCTGAGACACCAGTTTAATGAAATGGACTGTACATTTTATTTGGCAAAGTTTTTGAATTTAAAGACAAATAAAACATAAAAATAAAAAACGAGCGATTCTTCTTTGATTTTCTCCATAAATGAATTCAAAGCAAACTTACATTTATGGCCTTTTATCATGTTATCACGTTTCTATTAGTATAAGCAAAAGCCGTTAGGATATCGGTTAATTTAATAATAAATATGATTTAATAAATTCTATTTAACGGAGGGAATAAGTTACTAACACAATATAAATACAAATCTTCACTTTTTGTACTTTAGCTAGGTATGTATCATTTTTGCACTCTGCAACGCTTAACAGTAAATATTACAAAGAACGAAAGACTTATTGAATTCTTCTTTACATTTCTATAACTTTTTCTAAATATGTAAGACAACAACAACAACAACAGTTAATCTGTATTAAAAATGTAGCATTTGCCGTTAGCACACAAAATGTGTTTTAATGTTGCTTGAATTAAATAATTTAATTAAATATATAATTAATTCAATTATTAAATTATTTAAAATTAAATACTACTACATTAAAACATTGCATTCAATAAGATTTATTATTTTCAAATTATTCATTATTGAGATCTTTGTATGTCTGTATGTATGTATATAAAACACGTCACAACCAGGGTATATATTACACCGTGTTTTCAACTGCATGCGTGTATTTTACTTGTTAAATAAACACTTGATGATGATCATGAACTGTGCAGGAGTATGACTTCAACTTTATTGTTTTTGTAATTTCTACAAAAAAAATATTCGAATACACACGTGTTCAATTCACAAACTTCCATTGTATTGGTTTGCTTTATTTTTGCACACAATTTCAGTTCTATCGGTTGTATGTTATTTAACATCAAATAATATTAAAAGTCAGATTTAAAAAAATCAAAAATGGGAAAGTTGATAAATTTTTACTTCGGCAGTGGTAAAAAGCATTTTACAACAACTTCCAGTAATTTTTTTGGCAAAGTTAAAAACAAAAAAAAAAAAAAATTATTAAAACATTTTAGTTTGTTATACAAAATGTTTTATTGAAAATTACTAACAACAGCCATACAATACTGTAAACACATACAAAAATACAACATTGAAATAGTATTTACAATACAACTAATGAATTGCACAAATTGATTTGAGTTTAAATACAAATACATACATATGTATTTATGAAAGTCTGCCGGTATAAAGTTTTTAAAATATTTCTTTTTCTTTTGTTGTTGTTAAACTTGCGTAAATAATACTATGTACTGTAGTAGCCTACTACCACCACTATTTACTAAGTAATCTGTCTAGGATCTATGTTATGCTGTTTGGTTGGATGTAGATAGGGTATTCCATAACAAACTCTAGATTTGAATTACATACGAGAGTGTTTGTCATTCCATTTGTAATTTCTAAAATATGTATTACCGACCCCATAAAATGTATATTTTCTGTAAGCTTATGACTAGATGTGTGTGAAGTTAGCTCCGTAAGTTAGCTTCGTTTTTTAAGTTTACCTAAGTTACATGGTAACTTAACATAACTCTCACTCTTTGTCTGCTACTTTAACAGAACAGTATATTTTTAGTTTAAAAACATTGTGTGCATACAAATCAAAAATGTATGCGTAACAGAATGTTAATATTAAGTAAAATCTATATGAACATACATATGTATATTGCAATTTCGCACACCTTAAAAATTTTATAAAACAAATAAGATCGAAAAAATCATTTAATAAATTTGAAACTATAAAATCTTTATTCAGAATTTATTTCAGATCGGAGATATATGACTTTGAAAAATAAAAATGTTAACATTTTTGCTATATGGACAATTTGAAATTTGCAAAAAAAGGCTAAATCTAGAAATTGTGCTCCAATCAGACCTTTAGTGCTCGAAAGCTATCATTCTAGAGATTTCAGAACCATATAGTCTATATTCAGAATTTATTTCAGATCGGAGATATATGACTTTGAAAAATAAAAATGTTAACATTTTTGCTATATGGACAATTTGAAATTTGCAAAAAAAGGCTAAATCTAGAAACTGTGCTCCAATCAGACCTTTAGTGCTCGAAAGCTATCATTCTAGAGATTTCAGAACCATATAGTCTATATTCAGAATTTATTTCAGATCGGAGATATATGACTTTGAAAAATAAAAATGTTAACATTTTTGCTATTTTAAATTGTCCATATAGCAAAAATGTTAAAAATTTTTATTTTTCAAAGTCATATATCTCCGATCTGAAATAAATTCTGAATATAGACTATATGGTTCTGAAATCTCTAGAATGATAGCATTCGAGCACTAAAGGTCTGATTGGAGCACAATTTCTAGATTTAGCCTTTTTTTGCAAATTTCAAATTGTCCATATAGCAAAAATGTTAAAAATTTTTATTTTTCAAAGTCATATATCTCCGATCTGAAATAAATTCTGAATATAGACTATATGGTTCTGAAATCTCTAGAATGATAGCATTCGAGCACTAAAGGTCTGATTGGAGCACAATTTCTAGATTTAGCCTTTTTTTGCAAATTTCAAATTGTCCATATAGCAAAAATGTTAAAAAATTTTATTTTTCAAAGTCATATATCTCCGATCTGAAATAAATTCTGAATATAGACTATATGGTTCTGAAATCTCTAGAATGATAGCTTTCGAGCAATAAAGGTCTGATTGGAGCACAATTTCTAGATTTAGCCTTTTTTTGCAAATTTTAAATTGTCCATATAGCAAAAATGTTAAAAATTTTTATTTTTCAAAGTCATATATCTCCGATCTGAAATAAATTCTGAATATAGACTATATGGTTTTGAAATCTCTAGAATGATAGCATTCGAGCACTAAAGGTCTGATTGGAGCACAATTTCTAGATTTAGCTTTTTTTTGCAAATTTCAAATTGTCCATATAGCAAAAATGTTAAAAATTTTTATTTTTCAAAGTCATATATCTCCGATCTGAAATAAATTCTGAATATAGACTATATGGTTCTGAAATCTCTAGAATGATAGCATTCGAGCACTAAAGGTCTGATTGGAGCACAATTTCTAGATTTAGCCTTTTTTTGCAAATTTCAAATTGTCTATATAGCAAAAATGTTAACATTTTTTTTCAAAGTCATATATCTCCGATCTGAAATAAATTCTGAATAAAGATTACATAGTTTCAAAATTATTAAATGATTTTTTCGATCTTATTTGTTTTATAAAATTTTTAAATTTTTTAAATTTTTTTAAGGTGTGCGAAATTGCAATATACATATGTATGTTCATATAGATTTTACTTAATATTAACATTCTGTTACGCATACATTTTTGATTTGTATGCACACAATGTTTTTAAGCTAAAAATATACTGTTCTGTTAAAGTAGCAGACAAAGAGTGAGAGTTATGTTAAGTTACCATGTAACTTAGGTAAACTTAAAAAACGAAGCTAACTTACGGAGCTAACTTCACACACATTATGACTAGGGGAGTCGATTGAGTAATGCCCGTCTGTCCGCATGTTGGTTGCAATCAACATTAAGAAGCCCCCACAAGTTACTCAAATCTGTATGTGATCTCAATTTTTTGCAAAATTTCGGGAATAAATCGTTATTGAAATCGAGCACTATCGGCCTAAAACTTTCTGACATATGAGTAAATGAACACGACCGAGTCTTTTTTTCTATATTTTAAAAAACAACATTTTTCAACCCTACATTAATTTATAGAGACGTTTGTTACTTTTTCTAGGTAACATTTGCCTATAAACTTATTCTTAAAATTTTTTTGGATAAATCCATTACTATCTGACAAAGTTATAGGCAAAAATAATTTTAAAAAATATGTATATTTCTTTAATAATTCAAGTTATTAAAGCTTGTTATTACTTTTTGGAAATGTTAGAGGCAACAGAATATAAGACGTAGTCTTGAAAGCTACTTATGAGAAAAGCTGACAAATCGTTTTGGAACTAACTGAGATGTATATATAAGCTTAAAAATACAAGAACTTTGGTGTTTTTCCTAAAAAATTGCCCTTTCATTTGATACCAATTTTAAGGGTGCTGAAGAGGGTAGATTTTTAATAACTATTTATATTTGAGTCATATACAAAAGTTATGTTGCGCAATTTCGTAGTGGCGGCCATCATAGGTTTTAAATACTTTTACAGTATCTTTTCTGATATTAAAGTCCATATTCAATCTCCCACTTGTCTGGAAGCTGAACATTTTTGATTTTTGTTTGTAAATTCAAGGAAAATATTCCGAAGCAGTTCTGTTTTGGTGCTTATATCTTAGTTAGTTGTAAACCAATTTGTTAGTGTTTCTGGAGATTAATTTTCGGGATTACGGCTTGTTAATTGGTGTGCTTGGGTTACGAAAAATTAATGAGGAATATGACATAAATATATATAAAAATATTTTTCCAAACTAGTTTTGCCTATAACTTTGAAGATTGGTGACCGATTCGTCTGAAATTGTTTACAAATTGTTTCAGAGCAATATCATATCTTTTAACATAACTTGATTTTATCGTAAGGCTGAAATTTAAAATTTTTGTTACACAGTTATGGGAAAAGAAAGAGACAGTCGTGTTTATTTCCTCACATCTCAACAAGTTTTGTGGCGATTGTGCTAGTTTTTAATAGCGATTCATTCCCAAAAATTTCCAAAATATTGATACTAGATGCAGGTATTCCTAAAGTTTATTTCAACAAACAACTTTTGATCGACTTGCCATTCCGTAAGCTTGCAGATAATATAAACTTTGGAATATTGTACACATTTAGAATGGAATGATAAACCTCTATCTCTGTATTGTTACAGAGTTTGTTTAATTAGCTTTAAATTTCATTAGTTTAATTTACATTTTAATTCCTATTTGCCATAATATAATTTACTTTAATATAATTAAGATTTCATTGAACAACTTTGGCAACATTGAAATCTAAAAAATTCACACTTTATTGCATATTTTCGGGACGTTTGTTATATAACTATTCCTTAAGATTGCATTGTTTGGAAAAGTATCTTTCCAAGTATCACTGTATAAATATACGAAAACTATAGCAAGTAGTAGTTGTTGTATATAAGATATACATAAGTGAATATAAAATTGAATTAAATAATAGTTAAATAATAAATAAGGTTTTGTAATATTTGAGTGTGTAAATAAAAAAAACTTTCATAACGTAGATTTCAACGGTGCTGATTTATATTTGCAATTAAAATTGTCCCAGTTTATTTCAGGTAAACAAAACAACGTTTAAAAAATATATAAACGTGGCAATTTATACCAAGAATCTATTGTCAGCTTTCAAAATTATCTCTGTTTTTAGTTGACGAAAATTTACCGCAGAAATTTTAATGTTGCTTTGGGACACCCTATTTTTGGTTTTACACGTAGACAGGAGTGTTATTTTAGCTGTCGTTTTGTGTTATAAACATGATCATATCTGGTGTTACAAACAACATTTCGGAAATATTTAGAACGATTCAAAGGCAGTTTTTTTTTAATGTTTATGCTACTCATTGTTTATTAATCGATGTTGAGCGAGTAATCGATTACAAAACAAACTCGCAAAGTTAGACGATCAATCGATGTGTGTTTAAATGTAATTCACAATTAAAATTAACAGATGTTTATTATCATTTGCCAACCTTTTTTAAGTGATTAGCAATGCCTCTGAGCTATTGGCAGTGAACGAAATTTTTTTTATTTTATTTTTTAAGTTTTAATAAAACTGTATAAATTTCTGGTTTTAATATACCTTATGACTTTCAAAAATTTCACACTTATTCAACATTTTCTATAAAATTAATTTCAAACCATAATATCTGAAGACATATTTCGGTTAATGCCATAAACGAATAACGAAGAGCACTAAGCAAATTTCGCTGTTGTAAGAATGTGCATATAATGAAGACTCTCATAATCATGACGCGACTGTTGTTCCTCATTCGTTCAATCAGTCAAGAGTGCTCGGATAAGGCAACATACTATTTTCAGTAAATATTTATGTATGTAAAACACACATTTCTGAATATTTGCTAAACTAAACTAAAACTTTAACATATAATCATTGCCTGTTGGGTCTTCCGTCCGCGTCTTCTCTACTTAAACAAAAGTGAGCGAATGAGTAAATGGGTTTTTCTTTTAGTACAAGTCATCTTTTTTCTTTACTCTTTTGGTTAAAGTTTTTTTGAGGGGGCTGAGCGTGAGGTGTGTTGTGTGTAGAGCTGTTGGTATGATTATTGAAAGTGTATGATTTTAGACAACATTGTTGCAAGAATGCTTTGCACAAATGTCTGTATTGGCAACCGTTTGTCCGTCTGTCCGTCCGTCCATCTATCTATATACATACACACATACATATATCTGCTACATTTTCTTGCACATAAATATTTCTTATGTTGCTCGTACAAACACACATACACAAATACATACTTATGTATAATTATTAGCTTCAATTCCTAAAACAAGTATGTACAAGTATGTACGTACTTTTAGTCTGTTGCCACTGAGCCAGCATGAATTGGCAACGTAACGAAATGCTACGTATGGGCCACAGTGCCGGCTATTGCTCTTTTTGTAGTTTTTTATTTTCTTCTTGTTTTTGTTTTGAAAAATTACGCTTTTGTACATGTTGCAATATGCATTTTTATTATTAAGTAGACTCAGAAGTTGTTTTGGTTTTTGTTGTTTTATTTCTTCTTCACAAATCCACAATACTTGGACAATTTTTATTACACTTGTTTCAATTATTTTTAAAATTCATACACATGTACATGCATACATTATACACACTATTTGAACAAAAATCACAAATTGTTGTGAATCTGTATATTTAATCACTCTAATGGCACCAACTATTTATTTATGTTTGCAAAAGAAGTGCAAAAATGTCTACAAATAGGGAATTTAGGAAGCATTTTGTTTAATTAAGGAAATTTCTAAAGAGATTAAGATTGCGTACTTGTAAAAATTGCGTGATTTTGTTTTTTTAACATGTGCAGCATTTCATTAATTTTTGTTTCATTAATTTTGGTTTGTTTTCGTATTCGACAAATGCTTTACACAATTAAAAATGCCATTGTCTTCAATTTCCTCAGTGCAGATTACAACGAACAAGACAACAGCAACGTTAACAGATGATTTTTTTTTTGTAGAAATACATATGTATTTCGGTGATGCCGCTTTCAAATATTTTACTTCTCTATAAATTTTAAAATAAATCAATTAATTCATTTATAATATTTTGATTTTGTGATGCTCTTTTCTGTTAAATAAAAAACATTTTTGGAACTCTCATTGATTCTAAGTTTCTAACAATACTGTCAGCACTAGATCAGTCTGTTATCGCTTATGAAAATCGTAATTGTCCTATGCCGCCGACAGGTTTAACGATAGTCATGTTGGCGTGATGGCGCCAAAATAAGTATCTTCATGTAAGCGTGTGTGTTTTAGTTTTGAAAAATTGTTGTAGGTGGCCTTCTGCCTTCTATCTGTTTCATGTATGAAAATGTATATTTCTCTTAAATTTTTTGAACTTAGTGCCTATTGATCACGCTAAAGAGAATATATTTGTTTTACAAAGGTTAAGGTTATTTTAAGCATTACCACTTCGGGTCCACAGTTGGTCTGTTTGTGATACCTGATACATGTTATATAGCGCGTAGCTTCTCTTTTTTCCACCTAGAGAATAACGGTTCCATAATCTTAAATCAAACTGTTGTGCGAAGGAACGAATATATTCTTCTTCTACCCGCTAAATCGTGAAGAAAGCTTTCCCGTTAGCAACCGGTTCTAATCTCTGCTAAAGCCGGGTAATAACAAAAAAGATGTTGCACCGACAATCTTCTCCTAGTCTTGACAACTTCTATGGAAATCATTTAAAATAAGATCTAATCTTGTGGCGTGCACTTTTGAGAAGCAGTGTCTGTCTAGAGCACCAAGAAGTTCATAAAGTTTGGAGCTAAAATGCTGCATAAGGGTCATTGTTTGCAGCCAATTTTGTTTTGCCATTTCATAAGTAGCAGTCTTCGCGCACCATCTGGTGTGTGCAAACTTGTATAATTTGTGTTTGGCCAGTGTCTTGTAGGACAGAAGAAATAAACCAATCTCCCCCGAAAAGAAAAAAGACAAATTCCATTCTTTGTTATTCTATCCGCAGTACAATTTGGTGGCACTCCTGAGTTACAAAGTACCGATTTGAGCTGAACTGTGAAATATCTTGCCATCTCATTCAGATAATCCTGGTCTTCCATATTTAAAATATATGTTCTGCAAAGTCCCGCTAGCGATTTGATAGCAGTTTCATTCTCGATAGAGGTATATAAGTCAACTATATTCTGTAGTATTTTTGAAAGTTTACTGCGCTTTTGATGGCAAATATTTTAGCCTATAAAATGGTACAATGATCTGGTAGTTTAAAAAAATTGTAACATTACAAAACAACAACAATGTAAACACAACCCTCTTCCTATGTTTCTTTATAAATAGCCATTTAAAAAAATTTCAGAAAACTATCCTCCTTATCGTGTGGAGTAGACCTGGTGATTGTCTGAATTTTCTGTCATAGACATTGGGTCACAAAATCCTCAGGTAGCCAATTCAGCTTGGCAAATTTGCAACTGTCGTGCGAAGAGTAATGCTGCGCTTAACATGACTTTCTCAGAAAGGCCACTGTGTGTTGTGAATTTCTAGAGCTTCGTTCATAATAATAAGTTTTATAATCTTGTCAAGTAGCCAGGAAGATCTCTAGATATTTGTTACACAAATCTTAGCAATGGACTTTCTGCATAAATATATGGCTATAGATGTCACTGACGCTCGGGATTGTGTGTTTTGGAACGTAGATAGTCTTGCATCTAGTATCAGACCGATATATCCACTAAGACAATTTCCACTTCCAACAGTCTCGGAAGTAAGAACTGCGGCATCTTTTAATTCCTGGCGGAAAGTACACGTTTAGCTTAAGTTGGATTAACACTTTAACCGCTATTGATACTTTAAGCGGTTTTAGGGTACCTTTATTTCAGTTTGACAAAGGAGCCTTATACTTACTCTGCTATAGCGACGTTGTTCTCTAAGCCGAGTTTTTTTTTAGATCAGAGACATGAGTTCCATGAATATCCACAAGGGATGTTATAAAACACCTTTTGATAACGATTTTTCTAATGCTCTCAATTGTACAAAGTAATTTTTTAAGATTTGGTACAAAGAATAATATAAACAAATTAAATTTGACTATGAAATGATAGTATTTAGGATTTAGTCATGGGCAGCTTATTTAAAAACCGATTTTTCTTGCAGTTTTAAAAGCGATTATTTTTTATCGTTTAATTCTGTTCAATATTCACACGACATTGAGAAAATTTAAACTTTTACTACATAACAGATGTTCTTCTTAATACGTTTATACTGGTTACACTCCATACTTTTACGTTTAAAACATTACACACAAAATTATTTTACAGTTAGTCGTAAGTCTTTTTGAAAATAGAATTCCAAAAAAAATCTGTAAACAAAAATCAAATATCCACGAATACCACTGAGATTGAAACTAAAAATTTCCACTTAAACTAAAATCGATACATTTTTCAAACAATTTATTTAAGTCTTTTATTAGTTGGTCACATTATTCTCATCATTCTATGGCAATGATTTATCTTGAGGTGTTGCAACGTCTGTCATATTAGCGCGTCGCCTTCGGAAAGGTGTTGGGGCATAACTATATGGAAATAAAATATAAATATGGGTGCAATAATCAAAAACAAAATGAAGCACTTTAAGTCATACAAGCTAATTTTAATAAATGACATGCATCCAAACACACTGAACAAATAACGGCAATTTGTATCTGATGTGTCGCTCTTTTTTTTAATTTCTAATTTCTTTTTGTTCCCCCTTTTTTCTAAAGCGATTTTGACTTCCTGGAATGACAACAAAAGTAAAAACAAAAAGAAATTGAAAACTTTCATTATAATTGCAAACATATCTTTTAATAAATTCAATTTGAAATTCCTTTATTTCGTTAAAAGCAATTTAATTTCTGTGCATCGTTTTGTTTTCTTTCCCTCTGGTTTTTGCTTGTTTTCAATTTGTCGGGATTAACATTTTGTTCCGCTGATACTGTTGCTTCTTTTTAAATTTTATTGTTGCTATTGTGGCCTTTTGGTCCGCGATGCTAATGCTTAGGCTTCGCTACGTTGTCTCTTGCCTTCTGATTGTTTCGTTGTGCCTTGTCTTCAGCATCAATCAATCAAACAATGTGTTTCTTGATGTTGAAAAATCTTTGTTTCATAACCGAAAAGATCAATTGGGTCAGTTTCACTGATAACTGATCAATTGTTAAAAGAAAAAATTGCAAAAAAAAAATAAAAGAAAATTATTCAATTAAATGCTGTACTTAATCTACAAGTGGGGAGATTCGCAATAATTTCGTATTGTCATAATTTTCTAACATTTTAAAATGGCTTTATTATGTACCATTGCCATTTGTTTGTAAAACTCTTTAAAATGTTTATAATTTTGAAACACTACGAAAATATGACATTGCAAACCATGATAGGACACTTTGTGAAACCCTCAAATGTTATTTCTGAGTGAACTGCTTGTTTGGTGTGCAATAAAATTAGCTGGATCTTCAACATACTAGTCGTGACTAGCCCCATATTTTTGGCCTTCAATTGCAGAATTTATTTCTGTGAAATTTACTTACAAAACTTTTTACCTCCCTTAATCATTCTGTAATAAATATTGTGTGTATAGATCCATTAATTACTAATTTTCGAATTTTTCATTGGTTATGGGTATACAAAACTTCGGTCAGATTTGCCTGAAAATTTAAAATTCAGGGATTAAACAAATTTGTCTAGAAATATACTGCCACTGCGCTTTAGCTTTCCATTCACAATTGCGCAATCTTGTTTAATTAAATTGAAGCTGGCGACAATTAAGGGGTGGATTTTAGATGCTATTATACTGAACAATTTTTGTATAACCTTTACAGAGACTGTAAAGATATAAATACATACAATATTAGTTTGCCATTAAGTGTGAAATTTATAAAATATTCATATTCGTACCCATAAAGTATATCTAAAGGGGAATTGATTGAACAATGTCCGTTTGTCCGTTTGTATCATAAATATTCGCGAGCAGTGCGGTATGTCAGCCAAATCACCCCATAACTTTTTGAGATAAGAGCAAATAAACACGTCTGCCTCTATCTTTTTTTTACAAATTTTTATTATTATTATTAATTTTTCAAGCTGCTAAATAATTTTTGGACACTTTAGAGACATTAAATTATAAGCTGTGATCTCAAAAACTATTTCTGAAAAAAACTAAGAAATCAGTTTGAAAATAACTGAGATATAAGCACGAAAATTTAACTGCTTCGATGCGCTTCCTAAGATCTACAAACGAAAGTTGATTTTTTTTAATTTCTATACAGTCGAGAGAATCAATATTGGTATCAAATGAAAGGACTTGACTGGAGCTATGAAATACACTATAAAAAAAATTAAAGGCCATGGTGGCCGGTACTACAAAATGGCGGTATAAAAATTATATGTGGATTATATTTAGTATTTCAATATCAAATAAAAGGGCTTGACCAGTAAAATACAGTTAGCTATAAAAAAGTATAAAATCCAAGATGGTGTCTAAAACAAAATGGCGGAGATTTTTTTAACTCCATCAATATGGGTATAAAATGAAGTTGTTTAATCAGTAGAATATAGCTAATAATGTGAAAATTAAAAATCAAGTTAAAAGGCATTGGATATGAAAATAAAATGGCGTGCAAAATGAAATCAAAACAACGATGTGGTCTTTTTATCTATGTTCACGATAAATAAGGTATTATCAGATTCGCCACAGCTGAATATAGCACTCTTACTTGTTTGATATCAATCCATCAATTGTAAGTCCTCATCCATATAATGAAAAATTTTCTGCAAAACTTTTTCAGATTCTCTTTTGAAATTGTGTTCGTGTCCACACAGTGAGAATTGACTTGCGAAAGTTAATTTTGTATCACAAACTTTTTGGCGAATGAAAAGAATAAAAGAGAATTGCTGGACGTAAAAATTGTACCCTCTTCTATTCTTCTTTTCTCTTTCATTAAAGAATTCAAAAGTTTTACAACAAATGTTCCATAATGCGGACATTGTTTTAAAGTGGTGGCAGTGTAAATTCTTTCTACGTTGCGATGATATATGCCTAATTTATTATCACGTAGCACTGGTGCACCTTTTTTATACCCTTCACCTGTTGTACACAAGGGTATATATAGCTTTGTCATTTCGTTTGTATTTTTTTTTACAATTTTCATTTCCGACCCCAGAAAGTATTTATTTTCTGAAAGCCACTACAAAATGGCGGACAATAAATTTAAAAATGGGTCAAATCTGGCATTTTAAAAAGTAACTTCTTGAACCCCCTTAATATTGGTATCGAATGAAAGGGCTTGACCAGTAAAATACAGTAAATTATTAAAAAATGTAAAATCTAATATGGCGTCTAAAACAAAATGGTGGATCAAATTTTTTTAACCAAATTAAAGGTTTCAACTAATAGAATACAGTTAACTACGTAAAAATTCAAAATCAAGGATGGCGTCGGAAATAATAAAGAAAAATGGCGTATAACATGAAATATAGGTTAAGCTACGATGTGGGATTATACTTATGTAAATAATGGTGAAGGGTATTATCAGATTCGGCACGGCCGAATATAGCACTCGTACTTGTTTATTTTTAAATTTGTTTATGGAATAACCATAAGCCATTTTCACGCGCAAACTCTGACACACACCACAAATTAGGCAATAAAGTTATATTTTATCAAACTAAAAGCCAAACAACGTTTTAAAAAGAATGCAACAAAATTTTCTCTAAGAGTGTAAAAAAATCACTGCAAAAACAAAGATGTGTGTAGCTGCTAGGTTTCTAAAAACAATCTTATGCAGTGCAAGCGGACTTTATATCTACAGTGGTGCTTCCTTTACACACAAATTAGTTTGTAAATTCATTTATGATAATCTATGAAACAATAACAATTAAAAGTCTATATAATACGTCCTTCTTATCTTGGTGCTTTTATTTTTATTATTTTTTTTTTTTTACAGGTAAGTTGATGTCAGAGCAATTATTAAAAGCAAGAACCTGTCATGTAAGTGAAAATTATTGAACAATTATCTGCGTGTGTTTTTTAAATTAACTACTTGCCACATGCTCGTTTTCTTAGGGCAAGTTTATACTACGATTATCTTTTTCAAAAAGGGTGTTTTTTTATAAAGGTATAGAATATTGAAATGGAATAAAAGATAGATGAATTATTTAAACTGATATAAAATTCACTTTATTCGAAAGATAAACATTTGGCATTACAATTGTAAATATGACTTCTGCCATTTGACCGACGTGACTGGCTCGGACGCAGTTTAATCTGGAGGTCCGATTCTCGCTGACTTTTACCAACATTTGTGATCTTATATCGGCAAAAACACAGCAAATGTTGCCCTCCAAGTGGTTCATGGTTACGAGCGTAGACTGGCAACTAGGCGTTAAATCGTACGATCTTAGAGGTCAATTCATGGGTCCGTAACGTGAAACTATGCGGTTGACAAATGTTTACTTAATAAATCAATTGTGTCACGAGCTGTGTGACATGTTGCGCCGTCTTGTTGAAACCACAGCTCCTGCTCATCATGTTTTAATTGATAAACGAAAAAGGGAGTAGTCATGGCTGTAAAACGGTTAACATTGGTTATAATTATTAGCATTATTTTTAAGCAAACATGGTCTAATAACTTAACCAGTCCATAAAGTACACCAAACATTCAGGTTTTCTGGATGTAACAGTGTCTCAACATACACATGAGGATTAGCATTACTCCAAGTACGGCAGCTTTGTTTATTGAGGTGTTCATTCAAACAAAAGTGAGATCGGTCTCTTAGCAAAATTGTCTTATCAAATTCGGGATTAACGGCAATCTTGTTTTGAGCCCATTTACCGAATCTATGCCTTGCTATTCATGCGTCAGTCTATTCATCTTGAAATGTCAAATGAAATTCAACATAAATCACTTGACAGCTGATAAAATGGCCGCCAGTTAATGCAAACTTAAAGTTCTATAACTCTATAAAAAACACCCGATATATATTTCTTAAACATATTTATGTAAAACACTTATAAGATCTCTTAAAAAAATAATTATAATATTCACACAATCATTGACTACAATGTCCCATTAACATGTTTTGTATTCATTTAAAATTACGCAGATACACTCTGCGGTGGCAGACGTTTGTGAAAATTAAAACTCGTAATGACTTCCAGTATAAAATAGTGCTAAAACATTCTGTTCAACAAAACTACCCCGTGACTTTTTAAAATAAATCATACTTTTGTTTGCTACTACTGAATTTCTAAGATGAAACATTGCCGCCAGTCATATAAAATGTCCCTTATGACTTTGATAATGATCTTTAGGCCAGCAATTATTTATAAATTTATTTGCATTTATGAGTTAAAATGCAATGACAGTGATGTCTACATTTATTTGTAAGCAAACAAACAGAATGATTACGGTGTAGTTCATAAAAGTTTAAGCAGGTTTATAAGACTTTTATATATCAAATTTCCATAGAAAATTAGATATATAAGCCCTTTATAAAACTTTAATAATTTTTGTAAATAAGGCAGTTAGTGTTTAAGTTGTTAATATAAAGGGTCTGCCAAATAACTTTTTTTTTTTTTTTGAAAATGCTATAAAAAAAAGTGTAGCTTCGGCTGTGTGGCACGTAGCGCCGTCCTGTTGAAACCAAATGTTGCCAATATCCTTCTCTTAAAGTTTTTTAAACAAAACTTTGTTCAACATGGCCTGATAACAATCGCCATTGACTACGGCCACTCCTTGCTCATTTTCGAAGAAAAATGGCCCAATTATGCCTCTGGACCAAAATCCGCACCAAACAAAGACTCGTTTTGGGTATATCGGCTTATCAATGTATGCGTGCGGATTTTCTGTGCCCCAAATGCGACAATTTTGCTTGTTTACATCCACGCCAAGATCAAAATGAGCTACATCTGAAAAAATTATTTTTTTTTTTGCAAAATCGGCCAAAGTAATGTCGCAATATTTCCCAGCGTTGATCAACCGTATACGCAACCATACTCGTTCAGCGGAAAGATAAAACTAATTATCTGGCAAATCAGACACGAAATAAGCACTAGTTTAAAAAAAAAACTTTAGATGGCGGACTCTTTACTACTATAGTACGATAAGCTGTGAATAATTTAAAAAAAATTTTAGTAAACAAATTAGATTCAATTTAGATTTGACTTTATAGTTTGGTGATTCCACTAATTTAAAAATCTATAGTTGGTATTGAATAATTGTAAACGAGATTTAATGCACTGCATTGATCGTAAAACACCTCGGTTTAGCAATTGCCTAAGAAAATCGCTATTATGTCAGCATTCAGTTTATATTAATATTAAAACGTGGCTTAAAATTGTAAAAAAAAGTTTAATTCATAACTGTTTGTGTAGCGCAAATCACCCACCAAAATCGCTATATAAACAACACTGTCAGACATATAGTGGAGAACAGAACTGTAAAAGAATGATACTATTTTGAATGAAGCTATGAATAATAAAAGGCAATAATATGGATTTTAATACCCTTTACGTTGAGAGTGTAAAAGGCAAAATATTGACTAGTAATCGTAATGAATAGTAATTAGTTTCCTTTTTTTAAGGCGAAGTAATGATTAAATTTCGATTATATTTAGTTTTAACCTTAATATATAATAATAAAATAAAAGTCTATTGTAGGAAAAAGAGAACAAAAGTTATACTCCTGTTTTAAACGAGGTCATCATTTTGTTGTCCTAAACTTTATAACTCTACACAGTATTTTTTTAAATTGAATCTAGTTTTCGAGATATACCGTTATGTAAAATATGAATGTAGTTTTAATGCAGTCTAAAGAAAATACAAATCTATACTTCTACAATAAAATTCTCCTTAAGAAAGCTTATATTTTTTTTTTAATCTACCCTGCAGTTGCAGAAATATTTAAACGGTTTTACGAACAAAATTGTTTTTAAATAAAAAAAATTAATTTTTGTTTTTAAAATTTTTTATAAAAAAAAGTAATATAATAATAGGAAAATTTAAATTTAATTTCATTTATTATTGCCAAAAAGTGACTTGAATTAAAATATGAATAAAGCCATCATAAACTAGAAATTCTTGAATTTTATAATTTTATCTAAAAAAATAATTGAAGCAAAATTTTAATGAATTCAGCTGCGCTGATGGTTATCACATAAAAAATTCTTTAATTATAAATATTGAAAATCATTAAATAACTGTTAAAAGTTGACCGCATACTATGCAGCTTATTAGCCTAATGGAAAAATTAAATGAAAAAATTAATTAAAATTCCTAACCGTCCAGTTCTCGATGAATTAACTCAAACTTGAATTCAATTCTTTTTTTAGATGCAACAAATGCATAGAAGAATTTTAAAATTATTATAAAATGATATTTTAATTCAAATCTTATTTTATGCCGAATAAATGCATTCAAGTTTTGTTAATTCATGGTGAATTAAAAACCAAATATGAATCATCCGTGTACAGCTCTGATATAGACACATCAAGAAAATGCCGGTAATTTTTTTTCTACTTTTCTTGGTGTCTATTTGTGCACATAATAAATACATTATTGTTATACAAAATTGTTGTGTGTTTGTAATTTGTCTTGTTCTGGAATTTTTTTTACAAAATATTTACTTGTCTTTGTAAATAATATTTATATACAGGGTGTCCGCCGGAAAGGTATACTACTCGTAGTAATTCCATTGTAATCCTGGCTGTATGCGAAGTGGCACCGTCTTGTTGAAACCACCACATGTTAGTTAAGCCAAAATCATGCAGCTGTGGCATTAAAAAGTTTTCAATCACATCACGCTCCCCATTGACAATTACCGTTACGCCGTTTTCAGTTTCAAAAAAATAAATTCCAATGATTCCTCCTGACCAAATTGCACACCAGGCTGTCACTTTTAATGGATGCAAAGGTGACTGATGAATAATTTGAGGGTTTTTCATTGCACTGTATAAGACTTTTTTACAAAATTAAAATGGTTGAAAGTAACACAACGATAAAGATATAATTATTTTTTTTTTTAAATTTGGAATTAAACTGTTAATAAGGTGAACGAAAACTTTACAATACGGGAAACTACTGTGCGCAAATTAGGCAAAAAAATGCATTATTATTACTTAAAATATTTAAAACATAACAATTTGTTTCCTTTTATTGTGTGATTCTTGTAATGAATCGTACGATTGTGTCGTTTAATGAATCAACACCTTTATTTAGTAGTAATAGATCAAAATATTGCTCAATAAAAGTGTAATTTTACAAAACCCTTAAACTTTTTTCTTAATACGCTTTTTTTAGACCTTCTCACCGCAAACTTCTATGACCTCAAGAGTTGCCCAACTAAATCGCCATGTGTTATGTGTGACTTACATAAGTATAAACTAAACTAAGAGAAATTATATTTACAAATTTGTTAATTATTTTTGCTCTTTCGTTGCACCAACAGTAAACAAGTTTATCAACTATAATAGATGTTATTTTTTTCATCGTTATTGTGCTTCATACAACGAATCTTGCATAGTGAACTTTTACCAACGAGTTCGTAGTGTTGGGAAGGGATTTGTACTTCATCTCAGTTGTTTGAAGTTGTCTCATGTTCTTTACCCGCATAAATAAGTTAAAATTTCTTTTATTCTTAAGATTTTTTAAATAATTTTTTTTAATACTTTTCCGTTTACCTGATTAGTATTCAATAGTAAATACTTACTTACCCACCTTAAAAAGTTTTTTTTAGATCAAGGTTTTAAACTTTAAATATTATCTGCTTATTGGCGGCTGGCTTTTAGATCTTTTCTTGTGCGAAATAATGTCCGGCAGGTGATACAGATCTTTTATATACAAAATAAAATAATATAATAAAAATATTTTTATTTTAATTTAATGTACAGTGGGGATATTAACAAATTATGTATGCGAAAATTCCAAAAATCCACACAATCATTTCTGTAGGCAGTAGACTTAGTAAATACGTTAAGTTTTATTATGTGACATGACATGAGATGTTGTTTAAATGTAAAATTTGTCAAGATATACTGTATTTTGTCAAATAGTTTTTAAATTAAAATATTCGCTATTTAAGTCTTGCAAAAGGTATCTGATATATCATTTCGTTTTTAACACCATCTTGGATTTGCACTCTTAGAGTGTACGTTTTATTATGTCGTCAAGGCCTTACATATCATTGCGGGAGTGTAAAGAAGGAGTCTGGCCTTTTGTATTAAATTTTTCATTTGTACTACATTTACACCTACAGAAAATCTACTACTTAAGGGATTTTTGAGCGAAATCTTGTTAATTTCTACCAGATTTCCCATACAAAACGAAATCTACTTCGGCACTAGATTTTATCAAAATCTATTTTAAATCTAGTACTACTTAGTGATGCAACTGTGGTTTTTATTAAATTGTAATAGAATATACTACACTGCATAAAGGAAAATTTAAGGTGGTTGCAATTGCACAAGTACTTTATTGTTTACATTTTTTTTATGGAGTTTGAATTTTGGAGAAGTAGAGCATAGTGAGCCTCTAAGACCACCTTGTAAATAAATATATTGTTTTGAAAACGAAATCTTGCAAAAAAAGTGGTATAAACGGTAAAGATTTTAATAAAGATTTGAAATCAAATCTACTAGATTTCGCTCAGGTGTAAATGAAGTATTAGTCTTTTTTATGAAGCCATATTAGAATTGAAAAAAAAAAAACTAAAACATTATTTTGTTCCGGTCACCTTATAGAATTTTTAAATTGCTTAAAATGTATTGTATTGTCCAAACATGTCTGTAAATTATTCAAGAGCTAAAAAATTGCCAACCAAGATTCTTCGTAGGTTCAGAAATAATTGTTTTAAAAAAAACTTACAAATCGGTTTAAAGTTAACTGCGATATAAGCACCAAAATACAACTACTTTTGTGATTTTTTTTTAAATTTTCCAAACGAAAATTAATTTTTTAAGCTTTTAAATAACACAGAGACTGGAAAAGTCAGAGCCATAAAAAAGAGGGATACAAAAAAGGGATAATGACCATATAAAAAAAAATGAAATAAATTATGGTCGCAACTCTAAAACGGTGTACAGTTAATTTATATTTACGGGCAAATTTAGCATTTTAAAAATTTACATATTTCGAGCCTCTAATATTGGCCTTAAGTAAAAAGGCTTAAAATCTTAAAAAAACTGTAAATTCCGAAATGGCTTCCGAAATGAAATGGCGGATAATTTTGCGTAACCCCATTAATATGGATCTCAAATGAAAGGTAAAAATCATTGATGACGCCGAAAATGAAGTAAAATGTCATATATCGTTAAGTCTGGAACCTAGGCTACACTACGATGTGGTGAAGGGTATAATATAGCACTCTTACTTGTTGACATTAAGTTTTTTTTATTCATTGATTTTAATTTTAAAGACTGAATTTTTTAATTCTCCTCAATTTTAAATGAACTATTTTTCATTTAAATAAAATTTGTGTTTTTTTTTGATTTTTATATAAATAAAAAACAAAAAAAAAACCGGTTATTGGAACCGGTTTTAGGTGCAAGAAAGTTTTTTTAAATTGTTTAAAAGCCGGGTATTCTTAACATGCCAAATATTTTATTACTCTATACACAAACAAATATAATAATCTTGCTGACTATTTCCTCATTTTACAGAAATTTTCCCACTGTGCAATACACATTGGCTTAATTTCGTTTCTGTTTTATAAAATATACATAAAAAACGCAAAGTAAAATTAAAAAAGGGCGGCTGAAAAAATATTAAAAAAAACTCTTTAGATGTTTTAAATAAATTTTAATGACAACATTAAATGTATATATTTATGTTCACCTACACACAGTCACAGACGAATGTAAATTAAATTAAAAGCTACAAAATATTTCTGTGAACTTCTCCTCAAATCTTTTTGGTGACCAATCGTTACATTATTATGAAGCTGTTGTGACCACCTTTTTTAATGTATCACAACTAATACAAATTAAAAGCCATCAGCTGGTTAAAACTGTGTGCAAACGAAAAACGGACTTTAAATAATATTATGTTGGTTGCATTTATGTTTTTTAATCCAACTTGAACAAATCATTGAAATATAATTTGTGCAAATTTTAATTGCTTAATTATGAATTTACATGGAACAAATTTTATTATTATATTAATTTACTGTTACGTTTAAACCTTTTATAAAAATTGTTTAATTTCTTTTAAATAAGCGGGGATTCTTTTTATTGCAAGTAGTACTTGAAATTTAGGGTATACAAGTTTAAAGCAATTAATTGATGGAATACCTAATAATTTGTTATTTCAGCTATTGTTATGTACACGTTCTTTAAATTCAATTTGATATACACTCAACAAACTCCGTGTAAATATAAATGCGTTTTTTCCTGCAAGAATATCTGAATATCAGAAAACTCCACCTCAACTCACATAAGTGTATATACAGCGTTATTCCTTAAAACAATTTTATGTTTGGCGGCCAAATAGCAACTAAATACAAGTTATAAAATATGAATAAAAAACCGACCAAAAGCAAATAAAATCATAAAATCAACTATAATTTTGTTATGCTGTGTGTGTACTTCTATTTGTACAAAAGCGCTTATATCGTAGTAGTAGTTACTGTTGCAGCAAGTTAATACGATTTGTTGCAAAAAAAAAGCGAAAACTAATTTAATACTAAACACTAAATATTAAGTGTTTGCCAGCTTGGTTATTTGGCCCTGCTGTTGGATAAAAAGATTTGCCTAGTTAAATACCACAAAAATAATTCCTTTTTCATTAACTGATGCGTACGTTTTGTTTATGGCCATTAAATTCGTTGAAGTTATAAAAATATTTATTCGTATTTAATGAATATTTTCTTTTTTTTATTTAAAACAAGTTAGTTAGGATTTGAAATTCTTTAAGGTTTGGATTAAACAAAAAAAAAACAGTTTGGGTTAAAAAAGTAGCAGTAGCAGACTATCGGCTGCAGAAAATTATAAAAAAAACTTCTTTATTATTTACTAATGATATGTGACAGCATAGGTAATTTTAAAACTGTCCCTCCCAAAATCGCTCTTAAAGAACTATTAATGAAAAATACTTACTGCCGTATTCATAAAAACTATTTTAGGTTTATTGAAGGCTTACTTAACAAATCTCTGTACAACATCTGTCAAACAAGCCTTAAATAAATCTAAAATATTTTTTATGACTACGGCAGTTATTCTTTATATGTCAATTTTGATTTAAAAAATTTTATCAAAACAAATTTTTTTCCCCTAAACTTTACTTAACCAGCTGACCAATAACATGTTATACACTCCGCGCTTTATCATTAAGGCATAGTCTACACAATACACAGATTAATTACAAAACAGACTTGACTTTAATATAAACTAGAAACAAACCTAAACAATAGTTTATAATATATAGACTAGACTGCAGTCTAAACGGTTAACCTCACATCAGTCTGAGCATTAAATTGTTCGAATTTTCAAAAACTCACATTGAATAATCCTCAACAAACGTTATTTATTTTAATCAATAAAGTTGTTCACAGAGACAATTTCTGGCCATTTATTGATACCAGTTAAAATTTTACTTCTTTATTCATTCTCTTGTTCACGTGTTGTGTAAAAAAAACAAGTAACAGGGCTATATTCGGCCATGCCGAATCTTATATACCCTTCACAACGTGTAGCCTCTAATATTTCTAATATTTAAATACCTCACCCGGGTCCAGGCGATGTTGGGTGATTTCAAAAAGTTGATTTCAACATACACACGGACAGACGGTCAGACTGACAGAGCTTAATCGACTCCCCTATTCATAAGCTTTGAAAAAATATATACTTTATGGGGTTCGAAATGAATATTGTAGAAATTTCACACAGAATGACAAACCTATATATACCCTTTTTTACTGTGTGAAGGGTATAAAAACTTAAGTTAATATAAGACAAATAAGAGTGCTATTTTCGGCCAGACCTTGTGGAAGCTTAGCTTAGATTATAGATTTAACATCATATTTGATTTTGATATTCTTATTTAAATTTTAAATGTTTTTTACTATTCAAGTCTTTTAATTTGATACCCCAATTGATGGAATGAAAAAAATTATTCGCCACACTTTTGATTTAACACTGTCTTATGTATATACTTCTGGTCAATCCCTTTCATGTGATACCATTATGGTGGCCGTTGAAAGGTGCAAATCCGAAATTACTATATTTGTATTTTAACATTGCCATAGTTTGCTTTATTCTACTTGTAAATCTCTCTTATTTTATTGCGATAACAAGATGGTTGGTGGGGGTAAATTTTTTACTAGATTTGACGCCATTTTTTACTGGCGATCAACATGAATTTAGAATTTTTTTACAGTGTATTACTGTATTTTGCTAGTCATGCACACTCACTATCTCGATTGCCCGGAGCTAAAAAAAATTATCCGAAAGCAGTTATATATTGGTGCTTAATCATCGAAATTGGTTTAAAACCGATTTGTCAATTTTTCTCCAGTCTAATTTCCGACACTACGGCCAGCATCTTGTTGTCATTAGCTTGTTTTAAAATTAACTAGATGCTTGAGGAACTTAATGTGTTTATTTTTTTTGCCTAATAATTTTTGCCAATAACATTGCCGATTAGTAACCGGTTTTTTGTAACAATTTTTGCGTAACCCTAGATGCTTATCATATTTTAAAATAGTAACAAACGTATTTAAAAATTTTTCAAGCAGTGAAATTTGTTTTAAATTTATGAGAAAAAATAGAGAGAGAAGCTTATTAGCTTATACCTCTGAAAGTTATGGGGCGGTTTTAATAGTAATTTATTCCCGAATTTATCCAAAAGATTGATACTATATACAGGCATGTGTAATATGTGCGGGCTTTTTAAACACTCTTACGGTGATAATGCAAAATGGAGTACTGAAATAAGATAATTGATATATTATTTTCGCAAATTTATATACTGAATCCTCATAAGAGCAATGAAAATGAATTAGAATACAGTGACCTAAGGGTGATATCGTGTTATGATACCAACACTACTAATGCTTTATTTGAGCCTTCAGCTAAATCTTCCATTAATTTATTTCTAATGGAACTTGGGGAAAAATTAATGAGTGAAAACAGTTATGGCGCTAATTTTTACATCGGGTAGAAGTTAAGATTTATTTTCAGTGTAAAAAGTGCATAACATGTAAATATTCTGGAACTGAGCTATTATCTAATGTACATTTGTACGTTCACCATTTTAAGATTCGTGTTATTCTACTGTTACGGATGTGGACAATTTATCTCAAGACAATGCTAAACATGTATTGTTTAGTGCAAAATTAAAAAAAAAATTTTAGAAACTTTCTGAACAAAGCTACTAGTGTTACACTTGCACTTGATACCTCCAGTAATTTTAATTTTGCTGGCAATGCAGACTTAATTCCCCTACCGTATTGCATTCAATAAATGATTGTTTGTATAAGAAAACGCAACAAAGTATATGTTCAGAACTGCTTATTATTTCATTAGTTGAAATTTAAAACACAATGTAGTGTGCTATATTAGTGCACACTTCTACATTATTGAATATTACAATAATGTAACATAATATAACCCAATTGTTACTTTTATTAAACACATGACTAATGCAATTATGAGAATTGAGTGAAAGTAATTAATAAGTAAATGTCACTCAATTCTCAAATTGAATACGTTTGTGATTGGTCAAACGTATGAAGTAATAGTAAAGAAATAATTTTAAAGTAAGTGCATATAGTAGTAAGATAAAGATATATGTAATATTATAATAAGTTATAATATGTTAGAATAGTTAGAATTAATTCTCATGTTAAGTATAAAAAGGTCCGCGAGCCACTAATAAAACAGACATTGATTTTAGAAACGAAATCGGCAATAACTGCCTTGTTTTATTTTCATTGTTTCAAAAACCTTTTGGCAGTTCTTTTGAACGCCTACTATTTAGCTGGAACCCTTCCAGCTGGGTAAAATAAATATAAGGGCTATAGGGCACTTTAACTAACATAACTATTCTTCTACTACATGGAACTATATTCTATTACAACAATTTTATTTATTTATATGATGCTACTTTTTTCAGCAGCGCGTGATTAAGCGCTCTTTGCAGCTAAGCGACTCAAGAAGTATTTTTTGGTAATGATGTTTTAGGCGGTGGACGGAGACTTTAAACTTTATTATAAAGACTTAATTTTTTCAAGCACTAAAGTTATTGAACATTCCAAAACCTTTATTGCAAATAAGAGCAGGGGATTAAGGATATGAAATTAATATCGACATAATATCTCAAAACTGTGTACCTTGTTGAAATGCGAAAGTGGTGCCGAAGAAATACTATTTCTACAAATAGTAGCAATATATCACCGCGTCTTTAGTCTACAGTATAAACTGTACTGTAGTCTACATCAAGGCATATTATTTTGAAGTTGGGCAAAAAGGTCTTAAGTCAGAAACTGCAGTTTTTATTTAATACACAACCAAATATGAATTTTTATGAATTAAAGCCTAAAAAGCAAATTGGAAGCAGTTTTGCTAAACTGTGTAGACTATGATCTAGAGTACTATAGTCTACAGAAAGGCTTTTCTTTGAAGTAAGGCAAAAAGGTCTTAAGTCAGTTTCTTTATTAACATCAACCAAATATAAATTTTTTTTTAATTAATGTATTGGAAGCAGTTTTAACCAGGCTTAGGATACCAAACAAAAGAGAGAGAAAGTTAAAGTTAAACCAAATCAAAAATTCAAACTGCAATTTTTAGATTTAAGACTTTTTTGCCAAACGTCAAAGAATTATTATTAAGGTAATGTTGATTCGTAAGCAGTCCAACTCCATGGATATGAAATGTTTCGCTATCTTTTCTTACTTAGTTCTTTTCAAATGTCAAACTTATTACATAAAAAAACTGCGATTACCCGATGGTCTACATCATAGACTACACAACCCTAAATTTTTTAACATTTCTTATTATGCTTTTTCATCAACATTAATTTAGCAAAGGAAGAATTCATTCCAAAAGTAGTCGTAAAAACTACAAAAAATCATATTAAAACTTTTGAGATGAAAATGCAACTTGACAGGCAATTCTGCAACAATATTTACGAGATTTCCAACAAATGCCATCAATATTTGGCGGCATTAACTAAAACCCTTAAATACTACAAATTATATGTCTGCTCAAACGATATTAGAGTAAATCCCTACTTATAAATACATACATTCACACATACATACATATGTATGTATGCACTTATGACATTCTGCTGAATTTCTTTCAAATTAAATTTTATTTAGTCTTAAACGTTATTTACAATTTTTATATCGGCCAACAATACTTAGCCGCTGGATGTGTGTTATGTATTTCGTTATGACTAGTTCTCAGTTATTAGGGATTTTATGATTTTTCCTTTGTTTTTGTAATAAAAACTTAACCATTCTATTTTGATACTGTATTAAGGTTTAATAGCTTTTTTTTAATTTTTACTGGCTTGTTTATTAGTTTTAATACAAATGCTGAAGTATATTTAAGCCGAGTTTATAACCAAAATATTAAAAAACAAGTAAAAGTGCTATATTCGGCCGTGCCGAATCTTATATACCCTTCACAACGTGTAATAACAGTAGTTTGTGTCACCATTCATCCCATATGAAATACGTACATACATATATAAAAACATCACATTGTAAAATTATAAATTCTCGTATGTATGTTAAAAAAACAAAAAAAAAATAAAAAAAAAAAAAAATAAAAAAAAAATTTAAAAAAAAATTTAAAAAAAAATTAAAAAAAAAATTTAAAAAAAAAATTTTAAAAAAAAGTTATTATATAAATAATATATATAAAACAAAAAAAAAATTAAAAAAAATTTAAAAAAAAATTTAAAAAAAATAATAAAAATATTAATAATATATTAAATAAAAAATAAAAAAATATAAAAAAAAATGTAAAAAAAATTTAAAAAAAAATTTTTTTTTGGCTCAGCTGGGATTCGATGCCACGTTTTGTCTAACCAGTATACACGTTTGTATGTATGTATGTTGTTGTTGTAATGTTATTTTTGTGAAAAAAAGATCGAGGTGGTCGTGGGTTTTTGCTCATATCTCAGTCGTTTATGTGCCAATGTTTCTAATTTTCAATACCGTTCTACTCCCGAATATTTCTGATATTTTAATACCTCACCCGGGTCCGAGCGATGTCGGGGGTCTTCAAAAAGTTGATTTCAACATACACACGGACAGACGGTCAGACTGACAGACTGACAGGGCTTAATCGACTCCCCTATTCCTAAGCTTTCAGAAAATATATACTTTATGGGGTCGGAAATGAAAATTGTAGAAATTTCACACGGAATGACAAACCTATATATACCCTTTTTCACTGTGTGAAGGGTATAATAAAAAAAATATTTATAAATTAGAAAATTTTTAGGATGAAACGATTAAAACCGCAAGACAAAAAATCAACATGCAAAATGCTGTTGATAATTATGACAAAAGTATTAAATATAAGTATTCTATATGCTGCAGTTCCATATCAAGAAATAATTTTTTTAAAAATTTTTTAATTTTTTATTTACGAGTAACCCCTTTGACTGACTACAGTTTGAAATATGAATATGGCTGTGCAGATTTATATTTATTTATATTTTTTGTTATATTCTACTGTCACTGACTGATTACCTATTAGATAAATATAATTGTTTGCATAAAATTGCTGGATAAATTAAAACTACACGCAAGTTTTTAATGAGTTATGCTTTTTTGTTTCCTTAATGTTTTATTCATTTTCAACACATTACCATCTTTGTGCTTCAGCGCCTAATAGGCATTGTTGTAGCACGTTGCTCAAAATATATAATTATTTTAAAATAATTACACACATACATGTTTACATTTGGTTACATACTTACACATACATAAATTTTTAACAAGAAGAATATGTCTGTTTGATTTATTACTTAAACACCCTTTACCACTTTATCAATCACACAAGCCATGCATTTGCGAATTGTTTGAATTTTAAAGTAAAACCAAAATTAAAGTAAATTAGTTGATACTTACAGTTAACATTTTGTAGTTCTGATCAGAGGAGTGCTTATGATGAAACCGTAGTTCTACCTTGTTATCATTTGGGAAATTTCCAAGTTGTCTATCATATCGTTTTGTCATATCATAATGTTTTAAAATTTAAAAATGAATTAAATATGTATTTACTATTTTGTTTCTGATAATTTTAAACCATTTAAAAATTTGAAAAGACAGTACGGTATGTTAGAAAAATGTGAATCCCCCAATTATACATAAGAATACATACATTCTTACATACATAATTTGTCAAATAACAAAACATTTTTATTTAAAATGTTGTTCACTTAAATATATCTCCGTATTTTGAATAGCATAGTCAGTACGTGACTACTTACAAATACAAAATAACAACACAACTCGTATTAACAATTCGGCTTACTTGCTGGGACACCCAATACTTAAATTAAGTATTCAATGGATTCTAGCAAAGAATTTCTTTCCAAATATCTTAGCATTATACGATATTGTAAAACAAGTATTATTTATAAGCAACAACCATGTTCACAAATCAAGGCTCCTTTACCATCTGAAAGATGCAACTTATCACTTCCATTTCAGATAACAGGAATTGATTTTGCAGGCCCTTTCGATCTTAAAGCCTCATCTCTACCAAAATCAATGACTTGTTTGCGTTTTTGTATGCTTCAGTACGAAAGCAATTCATCTCGAAGTATGCTCGGATTTATCCTCCGCTGCTTTCCAAGCCGCATTCTCTCGATTTATTGGGAGGCGGGGGCTGCCCAAAAGGGTAACATCCGATAATGGTAGGAACTTTTTAGGAGCCAGTAGAGAACTAGAACGAGAGTTTTCAACCTTCACAAAAACCGCGGCTCATGATATATCCCTGAAATACATTGCTCATGGGTTTGAATGGCAATTTATACCTCCTCATGCACCACACATTGGGGGATTATGGGAGGTTGCCGTGAAAAGTTTTAAATTTCATTTAAAACGAGTTGCAGGAGCTCAGAAATTTAACTTTGAGGAATTCAGCACTATTTTAGCACGAATCGAAGGTGTTCTCAATTCTCGCCCAATGTCAGCATTGTCTGAAGATCCTTCTGATTTAACGGCACTAACACCGGGGCACCGGGGCAGATGCCTCGATTTTTCTAACGCATAGGTCCGACTAAATTTAAATGATTATTTGAAGGTCTCCTGGCCTACATCTACATCTATGTTTTTCTTTTAGTATTTATGTTCGAACAGAATTTCGACGTAACGTACTTTTCTATAGTAATCAATTAATTAACTACTTAACTGTACTACAAAATTTATCAAACTGATTAATCAATGAACTCTAGTATAAAGGTGCAGATTGCATCACAGAGTTGAGAGGTTCTGCCTAAATTTCGGAGAAAAATTATTTCATTTAATTCTAAATGGAAAAATATTTATGTAATTGTGTTTGTATTAAAAAAAAGGAAAAAAAAACGATTACGCTGATGCGTTCCACCGGCATGTGAATTTTCCTTGTCTATGAATAAATTACGAGGTTGAGGATTTTCCTTTACCCCTATATTTTCCTATACAAATCCGACCCACAGGGTTACCATGTGCGATTTCTGTGCATCCAAATGGCCGATCTATTAGTCGCTTTTCCTATAAATAAGTCCAACGGCAGCAATCCTACTCGCCTCTATTGTATACCTTGGTGCGGTACTAAAATGCCAATCCAACTTAAGTCTTAAAGTCGCCTGAGAGACCTTAGGCCACCAGACGACAGATGCGTAAGTTGATCGCTGGTCTCATTACCACCGTATAAATTCAGTGTGTAGCCTTAGGTGAGATTTTTCACCGTTTACCCCGTTTACTTATAAAGAATTCTTAAGGATCCGATCATCTTGATAAGTTAATAATACTACACCCCGAGATAGCAGTAACACCAATGTGTGAGACTATTCTAAAGTTACATTTCCCAGGGGTACTTATGTGACGAACAGCAATATACAATTTTATTTTTATTTAAAACCCACTAAAAACAACAAAAATTGAAAGAAAAAAAAAGATTCAATTTAAAAGCATTGATACCGCGTTATTTCAGTTTGAAGTCGATGTATGGGGAAGGCATGGTTAAGCCACCGATAACTATTTTGGGCGAATTTAGCCATGACTATCGGGCAGGACTGATAAGGCATGGTGGAACCGAAGGGATTGCAGTGTGTTAAAGGCTTTATGGCCCAAGTTGATCTCGCGGAATTTCTTCTGGACCTGCATGGGGTATGTCTGAGGGCCAATGTTATAAGAGAACACTGTGTAGTAAGAGCTATTATTAGTAGATGAGATCGCGACAGTCCGGATTATTGTAGGATTGTGAGGAAGAGGTGAAAACTGTGGAGCATGTTGTCTGTCACTGTCCGAGACTAAAAAATCAGAGAGATAAGTGATTAGGTAAACGATTCCGCAATGAGTTGGCTGATATTTCGGAGTGCAAAACTAGAGAATACATTAGATGGCGTGGGATGGTTAGTGAACAGTCAATGAGGGCATGTTAGGTGTTTAACACCTTTCTATTTAATTCTTTTGGGCTATTCGTTCATAAAAGAGAACACAATGGACCACATAAGTCTTTCAGTGGCGGTGTTGGAAGTACCTCTTCTGCTCCCTATGTTCCGACAATCCGACGAATAATCAATTTACTTTTCTCTTCCAGAATTTAATGAAAATCTAACGACTTGTAGAATAGTGTAAAGCCACCGATAAGAAGTTCTTATTTGATTTCTAAGCGAATTCGGTGTAATTTACAAACCTAAAAATCTAACGTTTCAAAGAGATAATTGTTTTTAACTACCTCCAAAAATAAATGATTTCAAATAACATCTTTTTGTATTCTTTTCGTTTAGAAGGAACATAATATTTAGTTAATTTCTATTAATAATTGATTTATACAGTCACTACATGAGCTCACGCTTTCGATTTCATAATTTACGACCAAAACCTATGTAGTTAGTTGCAACATGCGTATGTCCGGGACTCAGACAATTTCTTACAAATGTCAAAGAAAGAAATTATTTCAATCCTCTACGGTGGGGGGGTGGAAAAAAGTGGCTTTTAAAATGTTAAAGAAAATCCATTAAGAATACGCATTATTTCGTCTAGTGAATTATACAGTTTTGTTGTTTCTTAGATTCTTAAGATCAGCTTAAAAAGTTGTCACATGTACGTGTCGACATTCGTATTAAAAATTAGTGTAATTATAGCTACCTTACATAGCACACATACGTATAAACAATATACGTGTAAGCAAATACAAATAATTGTAATTTAAACCCGCCCTTCATTTACGCATTCTTAATTGCTGCAAAAATAATGGCAGCATTTTATTTCTATATCCACCATTGTTTGACTTTTGTTTAATGTGCCAGCGAAGCCACAAAAGGTATGTTTTTACAGAGTTCTTTTAAATGTACAAAAATTTACACACACCTTTTTGAAATTAATAAAAAAAAAAATGGGAGGGCTTTGCAGGAACAGTGTGCGGAACTTAAGGCTGTCGTAAATGATTTTGATTAATTATCTTACTCTGAATAACAAAAGTTACCACACTTTATTAAGTTTTCTTTGACACTTGTTGAAAGTGGAGATTAAAGTATATGGTCTCAAAATTTTGGAGAAGTGACATTTGGAATTATGAGGATTACAATAAAGTCGACAACAAGAATGGTTAAAAAAAATATCTGCACGTTTGCCATTCCTGGCTTAGACCCAGCTTTTTATTTTTGGTCCCAACGATTTTTTAAATGACCAAATGTTACGCTACACCATGGATTTCAAAATATTTTTACAAAGCATTCAAAAAGTTGTGAAACATAGGGGTCACCTTTTTGAATTTTTCGTTTTTATCTTTGGTATAAACATTTGAATAGTAATGAAAATAATTTAAATGTTTTTATCTCGAGAAGACCAATAATCTCAAAAACTGCATTTATCCATAAGATTAGGACGTGCAGTACCCAAACAGAAAGATTCAGTTGGAACACAAGTGCATAAAAAGGAATGTAGAGACCATAGTTGTTAGGAGACAGTTTGAGATATTGAAATAAATTGAAGATTCCTGAGCCCCTCCGCTTCTCTTAGATCATACGTTGAGAGTATAAGGAGGCAGTAAATTACATATTCACCAATCAAGAGCCGACCTCCCTTCGGTAGCAAGTGCCATGCAGTGATAAAGTAGATGATTCACAATTTTCTCTTCTTTCTCACTATCAAAGATTAAGATACCTGTCTACTAAAGTACTTCTTCAACTCTCTCCGGTAACCGGTTAAAATACCTGTTAACAGATTCAGATTGGTTTTAACAAGAGTTAAAAGTATTATGATTCTTCTAGGCAATATTTGCTGGATAAAGTGATTTTGCAATTTTGTATTCTGCAGTTTGGCCAGTTTCGCTTTGCTAGATCTTAAAGTGCCGTACAATTCACATTTTAGAGAGAGGACACTGAGGTCTGGGCAAAAGCAGTTGCCATCTCAGAGCCTCTTCGTGCCAATTTGTCGTCCGCTTCGTTTCCAGAAACCTAAAAGTGACCAAGCGCAGTCTTTTTTGCCTCCTATGTGAACTACTGCAGATGTTCAAAACTGTGGTCTCAACCACGTTGGCTTGCATAGCTTTCAGAGCAGCTTGGTTATCGACATAGACAGCTTTGTGCTCCAACTCTGGTTTATTCGTTTCGTAGACCTGTTTGGCAAACATTTCCGTTTGGATATGTATTCGACAACTCGATCCGTAGTTATTCTCAGGAAATACTTGCTTCAGTTTCAACGTTTATTCTTAATCCATCAATGTATATCGAGATTCCCTCGAAGAATTGAGATCATTTATCCAAACTGCTCTTTCCAGGATAATGATCTTAACTATAGGTATTCAATCCAACAACAACGATTGATCGTTTAATCCAATCGATATGTTGGAGTGCCCCATTTGTAAGTTACGCTAGATACCTATTTCTCTAAGTCTTACAGCATTCTTTACTATTAAACAATACATATATAATTCCAGAGACGGAATGTAAAGTTAGGATTTCAATTTCACCATCTAAACTTTTGCTATAATTCTATTCTAAAACTACTAGTACAGTCTCTATGACATTTCGATTCTTTAGGAGCAAGAGGGTGCTCTGATTATTCTCTGTTATTCTGAAATTCCTATGTAGAATCGGCCCACGAAAAGAACATAAAAACTTAGTTGCCATTTTTTGTAGTAGCGGTGAGCGTGGTGAAACTTTTACCAATAGTACATCGAGTGGCCAGATTGTGGGCGCCGCTGGTATGCTTGCGTATGCTCTGGCTAGAGCTCGCCGAACGGAATGGTTATTGCCAACTTACTGGTCTAGCACTCACAAACTAACAAAAATAATCATACCAGCTAAAAGTCAAAATAATGCAGGAACCTAAAGCACCTATTCTTACATACATACATCGGACTTAAGACAGGTTTTATGCCAGGGTTAATAGAAACATTACTTCTCAAGCAAAGCCACTGGTTAAACACTTTAACATTGTTACTTAACTTCCACATGTGGGGATCAATTCTTGTTCTGTACTAGATCCTAAAAGTATGCTTTGACTTAACATTATCATAGAACAAGAACTGACCTTTAGGAACAGTAAACGAGACCGAATCAAACCACCTGATATTTAACATAATTCAGGTTACAAAATCATACAGTTCTACTGAAGGATCCTGTATATCCGTCTGTCTGGGATTACATTCTCACATTTAAACTGTGATACTCACTCAAGTGTGGCACACATATGATGTTTACAATTTCCCGACGCAGTTTGCTATTGAAAATCAGTTAAGTAGTCCAAGAATTAAAAATCAACCAGTAAGTAATTACCTCTGTCTTTCTTAATAATTTGAAGATTTAAAAGAGTTAAGTGTAGACATGGAGCTCACAATTTGGTTTGAAGACTAAAAGGAAAAATGTAGAAAGAAAATAAAGAAAAAAATATATCGTTGTGATTTGTTGTTTGTATGTACATATATAATTGCAAAATGAGATAAAAATTGATTATAAAGCAATAAAACGTAAACAAATTTGAGGCTAAATGAAAAAAAAAGAAAAAAGCACCAAAAACTAAATGCGATTCATACATGTAACAAACATATTTGTGGTTTTTGGGATGCTTGGGATTGCTGCCGTTGTTATTGTTGTTATTTTTGGTTGCACCTCTTGAATATAAATTTTCAGGGCCAAATATTACAGACATATTGAAATGAACTCAAATGCACCACCTTTTGAATTTTTGAATTTATTAAATTTTTTATATTTATTTATGTGCGTATGCATGTATGCAAGTATGTATGTTTATATGTACATATTTATATTCAATTTTGGTTTTTGTTTTAATTTACGTGATTTATATTCATCATGAATTGCTTTTTAAACAGGATTTCTGTCCAACCAGTGAACATGATTGGCAGTGAGTTTAGCGAAAACTAAAATTAACTGACAGAAAAATTTACCGCAAAATTAAGAAGGTGTTAGTCCAAAAATAATTTATGATTTATATTTGGATACATTGAGTTTTTCTTAATAAGTCTTCTGTTTTTATAGGCAATTTTCTGGAAATCTTAGTGAGACAAAGATTTAAAAAACAAGTAAGAGTGCTATATTCGGCCGTGCCGAATCTTATATACCCTTCACAACGTGCAGTCATGCAATAACTGTAGCTTGTATCACCATTCATCTCATATGAAATACGTACATAGATATATAAAAACATCCCATTGTAAAATTATAAATTTACGTATGTATGTTAAAAAAAAAAAAATAAAAAAAATAAATTAAAAGAAAAAATTAAAAAAAAAAATTTTAAAAAAAATTAAAAAGAAAAATTAAAAAAAATTAAAAACAAATAATTAAAATATAAATAATATATATAAAACAAAAAAAAAAAATAAAAACAAAAAAAATTAAAATAAAAAAAAATTAAAATAAATAAAAAATATTAAAAAAAAATAATAAAAATATAATATATAAAATAAAAAAAAAAAAATAAAAAAAAAATTTTTTTGGCTCAGCTGGGATTTCGATACCACGTTAAAAGAAAAAATTAAAAAAAAAAAAATTTTAAAAAAATTAAAAAGAAAAATTAAAAAAAAAATTTTAAAAAAATAATTAAAATATAAATAATATATAAAAAAAAAATAAAAAAAATTAAAATAAAAAAAATTAAAATAAATAAAAAATATTAAAAAAAAAAATAATAAAAATATAAATAATATATAAAATAAAAAACAAAAATAAAAAAAAAATATAAAAAAAAATTTTTTTGGCTCAGCTGGGATTCGATGCCACGTTTACTCTAACCAGTATACACGTTTGTATGTATGTATGTTGTTGGTGTAATGTTGTTTTTGTGAAAAAAAAAAACGAGGTGGTCGTGGGTACCAATGTTTCTGATTTTCAATACCGATCTACTCCCGACTATTTCTGATATTTTAATACCTCACCCGGGTCCAAGCGATGTCGGGGGGCTTTAAAAAGTTGATTTCAACATACACACGGACAGACTGACAGAGCTTAATCGATTCCCCTATTCATAAGCTTTCAGAAAATATATACTTTACGAGGTCGGAAATAAATATTTTAGAAATTTCACACGGAATGACAAATCTATATATACCCTATTTCATTGTGTGAAGGGTATAAAAATCCAAAAACTTAAAAAATATTTTTAAAACTCGGCTTAACAGATCATACAACTTTTACTGGTCATCCATCACCAAACAAAACTAAATTGGAGATATGTTCGTTATGCCCTTCCATTTTAAATACTCCGAAATAACCGCTTAGGTCCCAATAAAAAAATATATACGAAAGTCGTATTTTCCAGGTCCAGCAGTTAAATCAGGTGGTTCTCAAACTTAGGTAGTCAGTGTAGGGATCGGTCTAGTATATTTTTTCTCATGTTGAATCGTAGTTAAAACGAAGCATTAGCCTAGTGAAATCTTATGCCTTTGTTTACGAAATAACGCTTTTGCGACCTTAATACAGTGACAATTTCTTTGGTAGTTTAATGTTCCTTATCGTGAGCCGATTTATAATGGGCTAATTTATTATATGGTAATAAAATTATAATTAACCTTTTACGTATATAATTGTTTGGCAGACTTAAAAGTCTTTAACAAACTAAAATCTGCTGATACCATCGACCAAGTTAATTCAGTATTTAAAAGACCACATGATACATTTGCAAAGAAATATGTAAATCTATTTAATGGAATAAAATATTTTTTTAACTTCACATCACGTTTCTGCATAAAATTTTGTACCAAATGTCGCATCGGTAGATACATTTTTCGCCTTACAAAGAGTGTTTTCAAAAACGATAAAAATTAAAAATTTAGATTTTTGTCTTCATGGTATAAAGTTGTGCAGTATTTGTTGGTTAAGATAGCAAAGCAATTGTTGAGGACAATCTTTGCATTGTCAATATTTTAGCATTCACTTAATAATACACCCTTTATTTAAGCAGTCGATTTTCTAAACATGATAAACCCAAATAGACTCTACTGTTTTGATAGTTGATATAGTGGCCTGAATTGTTACCAAGAAATCTAGTGCTAAAGAAAAGCATCAAAAATAAATAGCAGACAAATAGCTAGTAAATAGCCAGTAAATCCAATAAAATACGTTTAAAGAATTGATGGCGAACGAATAAAAGGCTCCCACGTTTTGTAGCAAAAATCAGACGAAAAACAGTTACTAACAGTAGAATTGATTTCACTCTAGTTTAGTGCTGAATTATTTCAGTTGTTTTCATTTCTATCATTTTTTGCCATATTAGAAATGAAATAAAATCCAGTTTTCAGGCTTAAGCCAGTTATGGATGTTTTGTTCAAATACATCAGCAATACTTTGTTGCAATGGCATCATAAGTCAAGCAAATATAAAACAAACAAATGAGGCTGCAACGACATTTGTTTTCACTACGTAAAATTACACGAAATAACAGTTACGGATGATATTGTACCATGTACTTATAGCAAATCATAGAGGAGGATGTATGTATGCTATCCCCAACCACACGAGCAATATGTTTGGCAATTATTGCCACAGCAATTCGCCGTTCGTAAATTATTGTGTTCTATGTGATATATAAAATAATAATAATAATAATAATTCTTAATAATTTACGAACGACGAATTGTCAAAACAAGATATTAACGTGTAGACCGCATGTACTAGAACACATATTAAGCAATAAATGTTATAATACATTGCTGAGCAATAATCTTTTAACACAAGCTGTAAAATTCAACTGCAAAAGAATAAAATGTAACAACAACACTAATGTTTTTAAAGAACAATATTAAAATTACCATTGTAATTATGAAAACATTTAAGTTTTTAAATCAATGTATATAAGGGCAAAAGAATAGTGTTAATTTAGTGAGTTTCGTGAAATTGTTTTACATATATTTTTTGTGAAATTTCAATTACAGAACAATTTTCTTTAACAAAAATGTCCAATTTTATGTTTTAAAATATTTACATTTTCAACAATTAGAGATATAAGCTTCAACATTGGCAATTTGATGCCGTCATTCTGTCGGCGATATTGCTTAAATTAAGACATAGCAATCGCTCGTGTGGTTGGGGCGTTACTATTGTCAAGTTGTTTTCTGTTATCTCTAATATTTTGTATATAACACATATATTTACCTAGAAACCTAATGGAAAATAACCTTCTGTATTTAAAATTAGATATTTCCATGCACTGGTTTTTACATTTTAGGAATTTAGCAAGACAATATACTTTTAGTAGATACGAGTCTTGACTCATTTTACAACATGTTAAAAGTTTTTGTAAAAATTCGCAAGTGTAAGCATTAGCACAAGATTTTAAGAACCTCAGCCTAGGCCAAACGCACATGAGTGGTCCACATATCATTAATATGAAAAATAATGCTCGGTGCACAATTGGAACGAACGTCGAATTTCGCCCAAGACGACGAAGTTGTCGGTAAAAATTCGGTGTGTAAATTTGTCGTGTGAAGCACAATAACGACGAAAAATATACATCTTTTATAGTTGATAAAATTGTCTACTATTTGTGCGAAGAAAGAACAAAAATAATAAAAGAATTTAAAATTTTGTGAAACTCAACAAAATAATAAATATAATTTCTGACATAGTTAAAAGTTTTTTACGTACAAAGAAACGTTTGCAAATAATGTCGTGGTTACGTGCAGTAAACAATAATAAAAATTTTGTTTTTGTATAACAGTTAATAGTGTGACCATATGAAAAAAATATCACTTTATAAACTTCAACTTTTATAAAAACACAAATAAAAACAATTTTTGTAGTTAACTTTTTTATATTTATTTTAAATGTTTTAAAATAAAACAGTTATTAAAGAAAAACTAACTTTATTTCTTAAAAAAGTTGAGAAGTAAAACCAAATATAATAAAAAATGGTCACCTTGTACCAATTTGTTCGTCGTTCGCCGGCGCACGATGTTCGATTCTTTAATCTGGCTGTACAAAAACCCAAAAATGAGTTATAAAAAGGAACAAATTGGACCACAATATTTAAAGAAGAACATACCAACTAAGATATTTCTCATGATTTTTTGCTATAACGGTACTACGAATATCATGTAAAATGAAGAAAAAAAATTTTGTTTATTTCGCTTGAAAAATTGCTTATGTTTAGAGGTCAATTACAAGTTGTCTATGCAATTTAAAATTTGGACTAATAGAAAATAAAAAAATTTTTTGTCCGAAAGTGCCCATGCCGAACAAAATTTTTCAAAAACGACATGGAGTCTACTACAATTTCTCGCAAAGATCTCTTTCAAATATGGTTATCCACTGTCAAAAAAGACAAAGTTGATCGTATGGTTGACTTCATTTCACAAAATTTTGTCAGCAGTTCATCAACAACAATCGATTTTAGTAAACTGAAAAGTTTTTGTTTTACTATATGTAATAAATTTCGGGACAGATGGATGGACAGGTTGATGTCTGTAGGCGGATTTATCCATTTTTTTGCAGTTGTTTTAAATAGAGAATTTAAAGTTTTTGTGCCAAAAATCAACGTTCTACACGTTTTATTACAAAAGTTATTAATTTTGGCCAGCTAGATTCAAGAATCGAACACTGTGCGGCGTAAGCACTAGAAATAAATCTATTGCAGGGTTCGCCGCATATAGCGAATTTCGACTGACGCCACAACTGCATGCATTCTCATATACATAAATGTGTTTTATTTTTGATGACGAATATTCGCGACGAAAAGTTCGTCGTTCGTCCCAATTGTGCGCCTAGCATAAGATCGAAAATAAAGATGGATGTGCGGTAACTGTAAATGAAGAGCGATCGGTTTATGATATCTTCATTGCGAATCATCAACACTTTAGTGACATTATTTTTCATACTTACAGTAAAAAAATTATTCACTTTGTATATAATAATCTAAAATATTTATAAAACCTATTTAATATTTTAATACCATGGTGACTTTTGGCCCCCCCTTTATATTTTGGTTAACAGTATACCTATATGCTATATAGAGTATTATATGCTTTATTCGATTAATAAAGTTGTAATTAAATTATAATATTATTTGGGCTATTCCGAAAGTCTGATATCATTTCGTACTATTATTATTGTATATTGTGACAATTTTTTAAAAATGCTTTAGAATATTTACAAATAAAAATTCCAACAACATATTTACGGCATGATAGTATATTCTGTGAATACTCCAATTTTATAAAAAAAAATATTTAAAAATTATCCAGGGCTGCCAAAACTGCCAGAGTTTAATTTATGTTGCTGTGCAGTCGTAAGGTATTTAAAACAAATTTTAGCAGCACTATTTATAATTGATTGAATTATTTAACGAAAATGAAAAAAAAAATGAATTTCTTTCTTATAACTTCGACAGTTTTTTGTTTGTCGGTTTCTATCTTGTTTACTTATACTCAAAAAATCTATTACTTACCAATTTCAATATTATATTTATTAATTTAATACCATTTAAGCCACTCGAAGCGTGTCCCAAATTGAAAACATATTTTTATAAAAAAAAGAAATTAACATCAATAAGGCTTAATTGTGTCCAAAATCTTGTTATTTGTCGCATACATTAAGTTGCCAACATATTTGATGAGCTGAAAGTTAAGATATAAGAAAATATTGTAAGAAAAAAGAAAAAAGCAAAAAAAAAAACAATTTGTAAAATCAACGCTTGCAGTCAACTAACTTTAAAAAAGGAAATGGATGTTTTCTGACATCTTAATGCATAAATACAGAGAGAAGAAATGAAATGTGTTTAAGAGTAAGTGTTCAAACAGGATTGTGTATGCAAAAACCAAGATGAAAAAATATGGCCTAAAATTAAATCGAAGTCTGCAAACTAGATTCAATCGCGCGACTGAATTTTGCAACATAATTTAGATGCCAATATCCATTGAAAATTAAGTTACGTCGCAATTCAATTTGATCCTTTAAAATGGCATAAACGCGTGCATAATTTTAATCCAGATAAATTGCCGTCATTTAAAAATATATTTAATATTTGTAAACTATAACGCTATAAAGATACATGGGTGTAACTAGAAAATTCTGAGTGGTGCAACGCCTTCAGAGCTGTTTTTCAAAGAATTTAAAAAAAATTAACTGGGGCCACATTACGGCATTCAGTCACCATCGAAATTTTACTCGAACGTATTCTAATAAGAATTTTAAAATTTCGATCACGTTTGAATGCCGTAATTTGCCCCCTGTTTACATTTAATGTACATAAAATGTTAACTCAATTTAAAATTTTATAGTAAAAAATTTTAACCTTTGCTACCCTTACGAACAACTTGTAGCTACGCTATTGATTAGATATATAAGAAACGAAGTTTTAAAATATATTTTTAACTTTTCTGGGAACCTACAATTGCATAAGTACTTGTGTTAAAATGATGAAAACGTTTAATAACTTTTTCCTTTATTTTGGGTGGGCCATCTGTCGGTTTAAATTTGAACCAGCAGTTATTTTCAATCTGGCAATACTTATGTCATTCTATTTTGTCACAAAATTTAGAAAATTATATCCGCTGAACGAAATAAATCTATTTACGCTTGAACAACGTTGGGATTTGTTGGAATTTTTTTTTTCAAAACAAAGGCAATTGGTCGAAAATTGCAATTGGAAAATATAATATTTTCAGATGAAGCTCATTTTTATCTTGGTGGGTAACGTATGGCGAATTCGCCATATTTGTGGAGCGGAGGTACCATTGGTCATTGAAAATGAGAATGGCGCAACCATTATGGCCAATGAACCAACATATCGCACCATGATAACCGATTTCTTTGTGTCCGCTCTTTAGGGTATTGATTTGAACGATGTTTGGTTTTAAGAGAATGTTGCAACTTGCCACACATCTCATGCCACAATCGATTTATTTCATACAACGTTTTATAGCCGTTTAATTAGCGGAAATGGTGATGTCAATTTGCCGCCAAGAAGCTGCAGTTTGACACTGTTGGGCTATTTTTTGTGTGGGTGCTGTTAAAGACATGTCCAGACAATCCAGAGGGAATTGATCATTTGAAGGCCAATCTTCATGATGCTATTGCCGAGATACAACCTCATAACTTCGAAAAAGTGCTCAAAAATTTGTCCGACCGAATGGGGTACTGTGAGGCCAACTGCGATAGTCTTAATAATAATAATGGAATCATATTCTGATAAAAACATTACATTTTTGGTAACTACTATTACTGTTACATGCTTTGCCTACAGTAATACAATCTTTGAATAGTGGAAACATTTTTTCCTTAAATTAAAATTTCTAGGATTAACAAGTAGGTGTATAATAATGGCTACCTGGATATACCCATTTACTGTCTTTTCGTTAACATCTAATATTAATTTGCTTGTTTGTCGAATTCCTTTTTTCATAATTTTCAACATTTGTTAATTTGTTTAGTTATTTTTTTGTTCACAGATTGTCTACGTTTTATTGTTTTTTAATAAATTTTATCGAGATTAACTATTACTTTTTCCAGTTTAACTACAATTATAGCAGAGATGGGCAAACCACTAATCAAATAAAATAACATTTTTAAAACTGCACAAGTTGTGTAAATCAGTTGTCACTGAAAACAATGTAAATATGTCATGACATAGTTATAGTTGGCTGAAGGCTTTGTGTATCAAAGAGTGTAAGAAGCTCTGTTGTTAAATTTTTGTTGACATTCGTGTTTAACGGTGGGGCACTAAAAGTCCAAACCCATAACAGGTATACACTTATGCCCAGTTGGCATGTTGTGCGCTCCATGTGGGAAACGGAATTCCCAAAAAAACATTTAAATCAAGGCAGATTGTTTTTTTTTTTTTTCATATACAATTTATCAGACTTACTTTGTCAGCATCTGTCAAACTTAATGTTTTTTTATTTTTATTCTACAATAAATTATTTGCACTTTCAGTTTGTTAAAAGCCAGGAATAAAAAATTTTTTCATTAAAGTTTTTCAAAAATGATTAAAATTAAAGAAAAGCTTCAAAAAATGTGTGACATATACAGATTGTTCTGTATGTTGCCGATATGCATATACTTCATGCATATGCCTTTATTTAAATGATACATTAAAAAAAAATACAAAAAATTAGTGCCTAAGGTTGGACGTATAAAATATTAAATGTAACATTGATTTCCGTGGCCTTTAGACATCTTTGCATAAATGTTGTTGTTGTTGTTGTACGATTTCAAAGACACGTACAAAGAAGCATCATTAAAATTGAATAAAAATAATTTTTATTGTGTTTCTTACTTCAGCAAACTTAAATTATACGTCTGAATGTAAAACAATATCAATACACTGTTAAAAGTTAAAAGGAATTCAAAAATTAATTTTTTAAGTTCCAGCAAATACATTTATAAGAGTATGATTCACTTGATCTTTAAGTAAATTATATTTTCAAATTGATAGATTTTCTTTCAGTGTTTTTCAATTTAAATTTTATGCAGCCAATATTAAAGTCTTATCATTACATCAGCATATTAATGTTAGCAAATATGATCTACAGTATTTGATTTCATTTCTTTTAATATACAAGAGTTAAAGTTATGATGTGTTTAAATATAATGTTTATGACTGCCAAGGTTGACTTAAGATTTTCCTTGAGAATTTATTCAATCATTGTTTCTTTTGATGTGCTTATGCAGAAATAATATTTTTATATCGACACATTTATGAAACTTAATTCATAGTTATATGAAAACTAATAGTTGTTGGTGATTTTTTACATGTCACATTTTATTTGTTTTAAAATTTGTCTGAATATGTTAAACAAAAAATCCTTTAACAATAAAATTTACATCCTGCTAAATCCTTAAACATTTGTTAAACTTAAAATATTATTATTATACCCTTCATTTGTCATTCCGTGTGAAATTTCATTTCCGACCCTATAAAGCTGAAAGCTAATGAACAGGGGAGTCCGTCTGCCCATGTGTATGTTGAAATCGACTTTTTGAAGCCCCTGGACATCGCTTAGACCCGGGTTGGGTATTAAAATATCAGAAACATTCGGGAGTAGATTCGTATTGAAAATCAGGAACATCGGTACATAAACAACTGAGATATGAGTTTTTTAACACAAAAACAACATACAACAACAATTTACTTACATACATATATACAGACGTGGTATACTGGTTAGAGAAAACGTGGAATTAAACACCAGCTAAGCTCAAAAAAAAATTTTTTTTAAATAATTTTTTTATTTTTATTTTATATATTATTTATATTTTTATTATTTTTTAAATTTTTTTTTTATTTTTTTTTTATTTTTTAAATTTTTTTTTTATTTTTTTATTTTATATTTATTATTTATATTTTTATTATTTTTTAATTTCTTAATTTTTTTTATTTTATATTTATTATTTATATTTTTACTATTTTTTTTAATTTTTTTTGTTTTTTTTTTAATTTTTTTTATATTTTTTTTAATATTTTTTTAACACACATACGTAAATTTATAATTTTACAATGGAATGTTTTTATATATGTATGTTTTTTGTATCTGTATGTACGTATTTCATATGAGATGAATGGTGATACAAACTATTGTTATTGCGTGAATACACGTTGTGAAGGGTATATAAGATTCGGCACGGCCGAATATAGCACTCTTACTTGTTTTTTTTTTAAGATTTTTATTAAAAAAAAAAACTTTTTCTTAAAAAAATTATTCATTATATTTTTATTTATTTCAATTTTACCTTGAAATTTTAAATCAGGCCGCATAATTGAGAACAATAAATAATTTGTCAAGCTAAATGTTGAGATGTGTGTTACTGACAGTTTAAAATCTGTAGCGCATACCCAAAGTTTTACAGTGAATGGACAATAAAATGTGTACACTACATAGTTTTGTGTATGTATGCAAAAACCATTATACTATGGAGATAGTTTTTATCTAAGATTAAAAAGTAAAGTTTTAAATAAATATTAGGTGGTCTAGATATAAACATACAGTCTACCAACAAGAGGTTTCCTTTTAGTATGAAAAAAACTGTAGTATTTTTAGGGAACGTCTTCGGATGTAAAAAGGAGAAAATGCCTTTAATAATGGAAAACAAATGGCCGCTGCGACTATAGTCAAATGGCCGCTGCGACTATGGTTACAGGTTCTTATTATTTTCATAAAATTTGCCTCCATCATCAATTCACATACTTACGTCTGTATATTTTTGATGACTTAATGAATTTCAAAAATGATTCCTGAATCTATTGTTAGACAGACACACAGACAGACTGACCTAATCTTTTTTTTATAGGTTTAGAGATAAGAGTTTAAAGGCATTTAATTATAAATCTCTTTAGCTTATTGTAATTGCCTCCGCGAAAAATTAAACTAATTTTTATTTAATTTGTTTTTCCCATTACAAGGTTTTATTAAGTTCACCGTTTTAGCTTTACAAAATTATCAATTGGACATCGAATTTGACCAAAAACTCATCTCTTCTGAAACAAAATTATAATAACTGGGAATCGGAAAATACGCACGTTATTGTCAGCGAGGCAATACATTCGCAGGAAATGACATTTTGGTTTGAAATGGTGGCATTATTCTTTTAAACTTTGCTAAAAATGTCATGTAACGTACGGTCCACACCAGCCATCGATTTGTTCGAACAACGAAAAATTTTTTGTGGGCACCATAGCTACCAGATAAAATAGGGGCAAAATCGTCTAATTTCGGGAAAAAAATCGTCAAAATCGTCAAATAGTTTACTCAAATCGTCATAAAAACGTCAAAATAAAAAAACGCGTTTTTCAAAACAAAACAATTTTTATTTAATGCATAACATAACAAACTTTTTAAATCCAGAGAGATCAATGGTTTTATTAGACCCTTTTAAGTTAAGAACATGACAATAAATATAATACAATTTAGAATTAATTTCGAAAAATAAATATTTATATGTGTATAAATACAAAAAATAATAAATAATGAATTGGCTGCATCTAAATTAGACTAATTGACAAATAATTATAATCATTTCTTTCTAAAGTTTCTACCGATTAAGGTAGCTTTAGGCAAGCGTAAGACGAGCACAACGCCAAAATAAACTACATCGTTTCGCTTTTTAGCCCATAAACTTATTTCTGAATCTGCAAACCAGTCTTCCTTAATTTTCCTCTTTTTGTTCGTTACCTGTGAAAAACACCATTAAAATTTCATTTTTGTATCGTCAAAAACATAGCATAAATCGTCAAATCGTCAACACTTAATTTTAGCACGTAAAATCGTCAAAATAACGATAAATCGTCAAATCTGGCAGCTATGGTGGACACATGAATTTGCCTGGTGTGGACCGCTGTTGTCGATGTTTTGTTCTTGTTCAAACAGCGTTGTCAGAACATTTGTTCGAACAACGATGTCTGATATTAAAAGGTATTTGGAATATGAAAGAAAGAGACGACACATAAAAATATCAACAAAATACACTTTATACGTTTTCTCCATATCAAAGAACATAGACAATTTTTTGACAGTTTCTCTGCTGACATTTTGTTCTAGTCTGAACAAATCAATGGCTCGTCTAGACGTAAAGTTATGAATATAAAATTTTTACGGCATACAATGATAGATATGACTAAGGCAACATTTCGCTTCAGCAGGACCATGCACCATGACATGCTGCTTATTTGATAATCGCTATTTTGCGCACTAAGTTATAGGGAAATCAGCACAGTCTTAACGATATTAATTTACCGTCTCGAAGATATGTTTGAGAATGATTAATTTAAAAGTATATTAAAATCTAGAAGGCTTATATTGACCGAGTCATACATTTTAAGAAAAATTAGAAACTGTCAACCAAGTTTTGAAAAATTTGTTTTTTTAGATTTTTTACTTAATTTATTGTATGAATTAGCCATTAATTTCTTGTATACATGAGAAGTAACCATAAACTCAGAAATTCTCTATTAAAGTAAATTTGCTCAAATAAGCAATTTCTGTTATCCCTTTTTATTTGACCACAGCCTGTTTTTATTAGTCTATGCGGTTTAACTTATTTTTGAATTTTTTTTTAACTTTTAAACTGGAGTAACAAGTTTGGCATTATGCCGAATAATTTTCAATATTGTCTGTAAATCTCTAATTTATTAAACACAACCATAAAAGGATTTGTTTTTTGATATTTCGAATAATTAGAATTGGACTTTCTATCTTGTCTGGCTAGTTAATTATATGTCTAGATTACAACCTTTAATAGTAAAATCATGATTTCTTCATTAAGTGTTATTGTATCTTACAATTTTGTTGCAAATTTTACTTGCTTTATATTTACTTACTATGTTTTTACTTCTATTAAAACGCCTATAATTCGATGTTAAACAATTTTTGTGTTGCACCTTGTATAAATGTATTTTTTTTTTGTAAATTAAAATTGACTAAATTTAAATATTTTAAAAGTCAGTATATAAAAATTAAAATTTAAAATAAACAATCGGTGAAAAAAAAAAAAAAACTCATTGTATTTTTAAAAACTACACTCATAAAAATATGACTGACTTTGGTCTATTTAAAATGTATTCCGAAGAATCATTTTTAAACGTAAAATCAGTTGCAATACAAACACTCTAAGCCCATTGAGTGTACCTCTAAAACTAAGGCTTTGAGAGAAAATTTAGCGAATCCTCTACTGCAACAGCGTATCGATTAATTCTGCTTCCTTGGGAGCATCATCGAGTTTCTGGCAGCTCTCACGAAAATGCCTTAAATCTTATCAATAAGGCTAGGCAATCGTATGGCCATCTGCCTTAGTTTTGAAATCTAACTACTTCTCAGTACGTTCAAAATGCAACATATTTAAAAAATTTTTGAAATCTGTGGTGATATACAGATACTAAGTGTGGAACACAATAAGTAAAGATATGAATATATCGTAAAAATTTGTAAAGCCTGCGTCATATGTTAGGCTCTGAGATTTAAGTCACACATCTCCTTAAGCTGTTGAAATCTAATGGTGATAAACTTTACAGGCCACAAGATGACATTACCAGAAATTCAGGGCAGACGCAGCAAAGGGCGTAGTGGCAACGACAATTAGATAATGCAGCAACAAAATCTAATAAAACGTGGAAAGATCTAAAGTTGCTAGCAATTGATGAATTTCAATGAAATAAATTCGTTGAGGTCCTACGTTTCTTGTAGTAACCAAAAAGGAATCTTTATAAGTACAATATAGACCAAAAGTCACCATTGGGTTTACAAATTTAATAACTTTTTCGTTTATATATTTTTTAGATTATATTAATAATAATAGTGGTGAAATTTACAACTGAACAAAGAACCAGTATATATATATAGGGGGAATATCGATTTAGATCACTACTATCACGGATCCGTTTTCGATCCAGTTCATTCCTCAATGATTTCGTGTCTACCGATCAGTATCCCTTCAATTACTAAATCTCTCGCCACAACCGGCGTTTGCTTTGGACTAGGAAAACGATTTCACACAGCATTTCCCTCAGACTAAGGTCCCTCATAGCACTCACATTTAATGTGTGCTCTGCCCGTGATCCTCAATCTTTCGCTCGCCAACGCCGGACACACGCATACTACATGCGCTGCCGTCTCGGCATCCTCCAGGCACATTCTACAAATATCATCATCCACGATCTGCATCCTAAGAACCAGTTTAATAGAATAATGGTCATTGCATTGCGGAGAGAATTAAAAAAAATTAAATAAAGTTCGACAGATGGAGATTATGAGGAATGAAAGAAAATAAATAAAATTTTGACATTTCGAGAGGAACAGCTGATGATCAGCTGATCAACTAAATGCACTCAAAATATAATTTTGTTCACCCACAGTCTATTCTGCGTCACCCATATCGCCGTCAATTTTAAGAAAACATTACTTTAATACAACGTCAATGCAAGTTTGGCATTCCCAGCAGATGGCTTGTAAGTGTGGAACATTTAAAAAAAATTTTACTCTTATTCGCTTATAAGGTGCATTGGTGCAAGAATTAAAATTTGCAGATCATCGGCAACGTCTAAATTTTGCAGTTAAATTTCAACAGTTGACCAGATATAAAATCAACGTTTATCGAAAATCTGACTGTGAACAATGAAGCGCATTTTCATAAGCAGAACTGTAAGTTTAAGGGTTCTAAATATCCCAGAGCAATTCATCAAAGTTAATTGCACATCATTAGAAGTACAGAGTGGTGTGGTGTTATATCTGAAAGCCGTAAATGAAGAGCAGTCCTTTTTTAGTCCTGTTCCTGGCACATTAAAGTAAAATTTTTGAAAAGCTTTATTATTTCTGGGAAGTTGGAACTTAATCGGCTAGCGCGTTTAAAAGATTTATCAACACCCGACAATTTTCTTTGTGGTCATTTGATGGAGCGTGTATATGTTAACAAGCGCGAGAACAGCCTTGAACTAAAGGCTAATATTATTGCAAAATTAGAGCTTCACAGTCAAAAATTTTGAAGGATGTTGTGGAAAATCCTTTAAAAAAACCGTAATTTATTCTGAAAAAAACCCATGATGACTTAAGTATCTGGACGAAAGAACTGGTTCTTTTTTATGAGCAAATTGCCATAAATTTTCTCTCATCCAATATTCGAATATTTTGCTTTTCTCATTGGGCTTCATTACTATTTGTGCTATACATTGGCGTAGGTACAAATTTTTTTTAAGGGTGGCAAAAACTTAAAGACATTTTTCTTGCAAACATTTAAACTCAGGTAATTTTATATGGATGTTAAATTAAAATGTTTTTTTTTTTTAAATTTCAAAAACAGTTCTAGGGGGAACATTGAACCCCCCAAGTATTATATTAGATGTTTTGAATAGTAAACATTATAAGACCTAAAGAAACTATTTCCTTTTTTTGTGTTTTAAAAATAAACCTTCACTAGAGTGTTTTAAAGCTTCCAGCACTGTTGTAATGACGTTTGTTTAGTCGTGATACATGCATTATGATTTCTCAAATCAAATCATAGAATGCATATAAAACAAATTATATGTACATGGAGTTGCAAGTATAATATAAAAGTCTTTTACTTAAAATAATTGCTTTAATTAAATCAATTACATTTTTATTGAAATTGTTTATTATAATTTAACTTATTTTTAATTTATTTTAATTTATATTTGTCTTCTCTATCTTTTTCGCTTGCAGGTATGTATTACAACAAAAACATAACTGGAAACAAAATTTTAATTTATTTCGTAAGTTTTCTTTAATTTATTTTAAGCCTTAAAATTATCTCTAAGCAAAAGAAAATCAAAAACGCAGCCATGTTTTTGAAATTATTGTAAAAGCATTTTAGTTTTATGTTGTGCGAACATTTCAATATACAGTAGACTCGCGGTAACCTGAACTATTAAAAACCGAGCGTGTTCACGTTTGCGAAGTTGTTCAAGTTGACGAAGGTGTAGCTGTTTAAAATTTCCAAATAAATAAATTCATATATTCTTTTGTCTTTCGGATTGTTATGCAAAGAAAAAAATACGTTAAAATTAATTTAAAAAATCTATTACCTTTGGGATTATCTTTTAATTTTTAAATTTTAATTGCTGAACAAATTCTTTCGCTCAAAATAGCTAACGGGATATCCTCTTTACAGTCTGCTTCATATCCTAAAGAGCTAAAAATGTTCGGCCAGCATATTTCTATTGTTTTCTTTTCAAAGCTTTGTCAAGTTGAATTTAAATAGCCAATAGCGTCCATTAAATCAAATCAGTCAGATGTGGCAACTGAGATTCGAAAACGAAAATGGCAATGGATTGGTCACACACTTCGACGGCCAGATGAAAATATCGCCAAGCATGCGTTACGTTGGAACCCGTTTCATCAATCAGGACGAAGAGTTGGAAGGCCTAGAATAACTTGGAGACGTTCCACCGAAGCCGAAATGAGATGTGTGGGTTTAACATGGAACGAAGCTAGAAATGTAGCCCAAAACCGAGTACGGTGGAGATCGACTATTGTTGGCGCCCTATGCTCCAGTGGGAGTTAAAGGAACATATATATATATATATAATGGTAAAGCCAATTTTTAAAAATGGCAGCTGACATCCATTACGATTTGGAGCAATTGTAGTTCACAGAAGATTAAAAATTTCAAAAAGAGCGAGGATTTTTTGCCTTTCCAATCACAAGAAGTTTAACTTTTTTTGTGTAGTTTTTGTGACATTTTGCATGAAAAACTTTAGATTAGATAATGCTAGATCTGCATTGCGCACTAAACTAAACCTAAACAATCATTTACGGGAATACCCCTTTTTATGAAAACGATTTGGATAACTGACAAATTTGTTCACGTTATAAGGCTATCTCACTGTGTTCACGCTGCAGAGTAGTCAGTGTAAAAAAATTATGTTCTTGTTATCCGGTGTTCACGTAAGGCCGTGTTTTTGTTACCGCGAGTCAACTGTATTACGAATTAAGTTAAACTTTAAATTGTAATCAGATATATACATAGACTTACCTTCCATCAAAAGGACAGGACCTAAAAAAAAATTATAAAAAAATATATATAAAACAAACACACACACACATCGTGCTCTACATCAAGCAGCAACAAGTTTTTTTTTTAATAATTTAAACAAAAAAAGAAGCAATTGCTTTAAAATTGTATGTATGTTTGTATGTAGTTATTATGCCTGTTTTGCCACCTAAATAAAAAAAAACAAACAAGCAACAAAAGTACAACAACAAGAAAATGTTGCATGACAAAGTGCCATTGAACTTGAGAGAAACATACGCGCACATCTGTTATGATCTTTACGATGAAAGACTGGCACGAATAAACTGGTAAAATAATTCCAAGGCTTCTTGGAATCGTGGTCTTATAACGCTGTCATTTTGAAATTTATTAAGAAAATATTAAAATTAAGTCACTTGTTTTGTGATGAATAAAATAGAGCACACACTCAAAAAAAAGTTTACTAAATTAAAGTAAATTTTACTAAAATTAAAGAAATTCGGTAATGATTTGGCTCCAAGTAAAATAAAACTTAAACGAAGTTTATATTTTTCCTAAATTATAGTATAAATAATTTTCTATAATTAACTAGAAATTAGTAAATTTTTACTACGATGAAGTTAAATTATACTTTTTACTTATCCACACTTCTAAGGAATAAGTAAATTTTTTGCTACAACTAACCATTTTTTTTACACAAACTTAATAAAATTTTCTAATATTAAGTTAAAAATGTATGAGTATGGGGCATTATATAGTTAATTAACTTGTTTTTACGAACGATTTTAACTTAAATAAAGTTGTTTTTATTATTTTTAAAAAATATTTAACTTATTTCAAGTAAAATTTTTCTTAAATTAAGTTTTTGTGATTATTATTCATTAAAAATTTCTTTAATTTAAGTACATGGTTGTACTTAATATTATGAAGTATTATTTGAAACTGTCAACAAATTCTTGAAATTTAGTATAAGACGTTAACTTAATTTGAGTATATTTTGTGTTATTTTTAAGAAAGTAGTATTATATTTGAGTACAAATATCAACTTAAAGTAAATAACTAAAAGAAGTTATTTCCATATTTAGGTAAAACTTTTCTTATATGAAGAACTATTTTTTCTCAATGAAATAGCAGTGAACTAATTCTTAGCAAAATCTAACTTTCTTTCACTACATACACCTTTAATAAAGACTTTTAATTTTTGTTACTTTTTTATTTATTAACAGATTAAATAGATTTTAATAGTTTTTTAAATATACATACATATTTACATATCTTATTTTTTAGTTGGTAAAATTAATTGTTTTAAGTTAAAAGAGTGGTTTTGGCCTTAAATAGTACAAATTGTTTATTTTTTTTATATTTTTTATATTTTTTAAAATTATAAATACATGTTTTGACAAATGTTCTTCTTCGGGTACATTCAATAGGTTTTCGGGAACTTGGCTTAACAAGGCATAAAGTTTTTGCTTGAACACAACTTTTCTTAAATCTGAAAAAATAAAAAATACTTTAAAATAAATGTTTATAGCTCTGAAAACGAAAAATAAACCGTATATAATACGTTTAAAACTTTTAGTATTTAGCAAAATATAGTGTCTGCTAGGATGTTACAACTAATATTGATAATATTAAAATAAAATGGAATTTATTTCAGCAATATGTTTATCTTTTATTCTCTTTTATGAAGAATTAAAAACGATTTTACAATTTTATTTTTCAAGTTTGAAATTTAAAATTATGTACTTAGAGGTTACTCTACAGAAAAATAATTTGGGGTAAGGAAAACCAGCTTTGCTATGGTCTGTTATATGCTACCATATATTTACCAATCACATTTGTGAAATTGGCTCATTGAAATAAACGAACGCATTTAACAAAATATTGATAAATGAAAGCTGTACAATTAATTAAAATGCGTATTCGCTTATCCTCTTGCGAGATTATAAATGGGGATCGATAAGAGCAATTGTGCTTTGACCTGCATCTACAATCCTTTAAACCAATAATTCAATGGCCTAATGTAAATTCTGAATCTTACAGCAAACAGATCCAATTAAAAGCAAACCAAAGTTATTTACTGAAGCTCAACTATTTTAATTTTTAAACTTGAAAAAATCAAAAAATTTTCAAAATTTCACTTTATAAATAACTTTTAACAAAATCACGTATTTGAAAAAAAGGAGAAATAACATTTTTATATATAAAGGAGATTTAAATATAAAATTTTTGATGTATGACACTAATGTAGTAAAAAAGCGATATAACGAATTTGATGAAAATCGCTTAAATTAACTATTTTTTTTAAATTATTTTTAAAAGGAAAATAAATAAATTAATTTCTAAATGAATTCAACTTTTCCAAGAGTTCTACATAAAACACACTTACAATTTTTGATAAATAATTTAAACTTTTAGCCGCCACCCATTTTTTTCTGTAAACGCCGTTGGCTCTTGAAATAATTGGCGGCGTTACCGGCTAATTTTTTACACCGACTTCGGTTTTTTTTTTTACAAACCTAGAACAATTTGAACTAATTACACTAAATTAACTTAAAATAACACTTTTTAAATTCATTTTTTACTTACCTTCTTTAAATTCACTATTTGCACTTTTTTCACAATTTCTTATTTATAGTTTTAGCTTTTTTTGAATTTTTTCCGTTTTTTACTATTTTTCATTTATTTTTGTATGTACATATATCAAAACTAAAATGCTTACATCGGGGCTGGAAAAGTAAATACCAATGTAATTGTTTTAATATGAATTAAATACATAGACGACGGCAGTCTACAGACCACAAATAGTCAAAATTAATATATTTGTATGGAGACTATTATTTTTTATAATTTAATTCGTCTAAAGTAGTCTTAAAGTAGTAAATTTAACAAAAGATTAGTTTGTATCAGCGTTGCAACTTTCCGGTTAATTATTCAAAAAGAAACATTTTGATAGTTTTAAAGTGATAAAAGTTTTGAATAATTTTTGGATAATTTGTCTTATTACAGAAATTTTAACAAAATCCAAATTAAATCTGCATTTTATAATACAAAATACAAATTTTTATATCTGTATTTCTGCCTCACTGAAATTTAACTCAAAAAATTTCGATTTTGACAAATTTTGGATGAAGGTACTTTGATATAGAATACTGCGAAATTACAATATTTAATAAATTTAAATTGTATAAGAAAGTTAGCAAGTACACGCAAAGAAAAATCATAGCTTGATTAATTTGTAATCATACTGTTGTCTCAGTTATTATTTAATGATTATTTTTAATTTTTAATGCTTTCGAATGTAATGTTATTTTTGTCAAATTATTTTTTTTTAATCATACTATTTCTAAATGATAACCGTTTTGAAATTTTTACGAAAAGTAAACATTAAATGATACAATTCCAACAAATGCTTGATTATCGTGACTTTTCTTTTTTTTTTTCTTTTTTATCGTGGTTTTCTTTGCGTGTAATAAATTGATGTAAGAACAGGAAAAAAAATTTGCTTTAAAAGCAATATAATATGCATTTGCACTAGTAGCAATAGCAAAATATGTCCATCTGTATATTTTCTAATACTAGCACGTACCTACTTTAAAAATTAGTCGAAATTTAAGAAAAGACTGATGCATCAAAAAAATGCATAACGATCGTTACCAAACATCATTCTGAATAAAAAATAAATAAAAACAGCAGAAACTATTTTGACACGCCTACTTCAACGTCCCCTTCTCACGTAATTTACCGTTAATGAAATTAGAAAGCTCACTCGTAATATAGACATACTTAATTTTACATTGCAAGACTAAATTTAAGAAAAAAATAATAGCAAACAGAAGTTGCACAAAGAAAGTAATATATATTTTATTTAAAGAGTTTATTTCATAGCGATTTCTGTTAATATCAATATAAAATTTTTTCTGTTATAAAAGTACCCAAAATTGGTGGTGGGCATTAAAATGTATGCATTAAGCATTTAATTTATTATTGCTTATATTTTTGCTATTAAAGCATTCTATACTATTATACAAGTTTAGATTTTTTAGTAGCAATTGAAATTTTCAAAACATATAAATTTTAACCTTAAACATTAGCTTTGATTTGCACTTCCCATTCCTGATATACATTTTAAAGATTTTGTACTTAATAATAACATTTTGTATTTAAAACAAGTACGAATTAACTAAAATTTAACCAACAACTATTGACAGAAGTAAATACATATACATACTTATGTATGAACATTAATACATACATACAATATATTTGTTCATATTTTTGATATTTACATACATATGTTATTTTTTAATCATACTATATCAATGAAATTTTTCTTTAATTCAAATAAATTTTACCTAGTATACGCTTTACTAGAATTAAGCAAATGGTACTATAATCAAATATATTTTCTTTATTGAAAGTGAATTTGTACTTAAAGTAAAGAATGAAACATACTTCTTTTAAGTTTATAATAAAGCATTAACTAGATATAAGAAAGCAATGAACTAAATTTTTTACATTTAATACAAAAATCTTATTACTTGTTTTAAGTATGAAAATACTCAATATTAAGATATTTTTACTGTAGGTCTGAAAAATTTTAATTAATTTAAGAACTATTTACTCTATTTAAGTATGTACAATTAAGGACATTTATGGACTGTTTTTAAGTTAGTCAGAGTTTTGCGTAAACTTTTATCAAGTACAATTTTTTTCATATGAAGTTAAATTTTTTATATTTTAGTTAATTTGGACTTATTTTTAGGAAATTCAATAAACTAAAATTAAGTTCATGCCAAACTTAATTTTAGATCAATCTTTTTTTTCGGTGCAGATAAGACGCTTTTAAGAAGAATAATTATTTTAGCTTACCACATACAATACTTGTATTTCTGTATTGGATGATTTGCATGTACTATTATGGAGCGGCCTAATAACGCCTTAAGAACTCTCCCAACTTTGATTGTTGTCAATTCAGTTTGAGTCAAAGTCAAGATGTTGGATAAATATTGTTTATTTCTTTCATTCAGTAGGTCCAGTTTTTTTAAGCACTCACACATAAAAGCTGACAAAAAATTTTTTTTTTACCAAAATACTTATCATACGTACAGTAATGTGCGATTTAAAGACGTTGTATTAGGGTTTTACAAAATATATCATAAAAAATTTTCTATGCTAAACTAACGACGTTATAATGTTATAGGTATTTATATCGTGCATCCATATAAGATATTAGCCAGCTGTGTTGCATCTAAAGCAGTGCTTACATGACTTCTTTCAGCTTTCCAGAAAACAGCTGTTAAGAAGAAAGAAAAAAATATATTAAACATTAAACATTAAATATAAGTGAAAAAGTGTGTAGAAAAATAATTAAAAATTATTTTTCTGTATTTAAAAATACTAACAGTTACTACTAAAACACGTGTTAAGGTGAATGTGAATAAAAAAAAAACAAATTTCACTGCAACTATTAATGGCCACAAGATGTAATGTAAGTTTTTTTTAAATATTTTTTTTATGTATGTTTTGTTTAAGCGTGTAGTAGAGAAGAGAATTTCGTACTTAAATAGCACCCAAAGGTTGATGAAAAACCACCTTTCGAACCGGGGGCATGATAGTACACAAAAAAAAAAAAACAATCATTGCGAAGCTGAAGCGGCGGTTTTTTTAGTGACATTTATTTTCCTTCTTAGTGTGAAAATGTTCACATTTTGTATATTTTATAATCTGGAAAAAATATATAAAAAAGAAAAATTATTAAATTTTTCAACCTTATCCTGTATGTAAATATAAAGAGATTAATGTAACAATATCCAAAAAGCAAGAATTTACCTTGTGCCGCAAAATATTTTTTACCCAAAATTTTCCTATCATTCACCAGAAAAGCCAATTCAAGTATTAATTAATTTATTAAATCTTTCTTTAGCTCCAGGCAATTCTTCATTGCTATTACAAAATATCATGCAAAATCTATAACCCCAAATATATAACATTTTTATTTATTATCTTGGCGTTAAACAATACAAAACTACAATTAAAACTTATTTATGAAAAGTTCATAAACCAAAAGTTTAAGTACATTGTTAACAAGGAGATAATGAATTAAAAAAATATTTTTATTTTGACATAATAATAGATTTTTTTTATTTATTTCTCTAACTATTAAATAGTAAAAAAAAAAATTTACATTGATTTTAAAATGCACGCTACTTTAGATTTGTACTTCCTCAAAGAAGCAGTGGCGGTGGTGCCCACAAAATCCAAACAAACCATTAACAACAAACAAGTCAACCAGTCATTCACTTCTAAAAACTATTGCCGCTGCAGCTTCTACAACAGTGGCCAACAAAAGACATTTAAAATAACAACTAATAATTGGCACAATTATGAAACAGTATACGAAAACCGCGATTGTGTCAAGTAAACAATGACATGTTGTGCAGACAACTCAAAACAGGATTACTCAGTTTGTTTGTTAGTTTGTTTGTTTGAGTTTGAAATGACATGGAGATTTTTTAATTATTATGAATTTAGAATAAACTTTTGCTTCTGACTGTATAGTGCTGATGTTTTTATACATTTTCCTTAAATATTTAGAGTGTTATTAAAGCGGTTAAAATTTTTGAGATTTTAACTTCAAGGATAGAGGAAAGAAAAACTTGTTAAACTTTTGTTAAATTCAAGTTTATTTTTTTTCAGTTTTCGATTGTCACACGTCGCATTATTGATTAAAGCACCCATAATGTTTATTTTTTCTGAGTCCTGATTTTATTTTAGGATGATTTACCTACCACCTGTTTAACGTCTGCCCATCTGTTAAAAGCACGATAGAGTTTAATAAAACAAAACTTGAGAAACAAAATTTTGCAAAAATATATCATTTAACTGTTGCGTGACGTTGGCCTGACGACAATACCAGCTCGTATGGAAATCTCAGGGTGTCCCTACCATTACGTCAGGTTTGCACAACCACGTTAAAACAACATAGGTAATTTATAAAATAAACAAATATAAAAATGATTAGACATGTTTGGAATGAAAATTGATTGGCAAAATCGGCTCATTTGTAAAAAAGTTATACCGTTGAAAGCATCTTATCTTGTTGATTTTTCACACCACCATTTTAAGAGAGATCATTTCGCGACACATCAAGTACCACATAAATTAGTAAGCTACTAGAACTTGTCGTCGACTAGTTGTTGTTGAGGTCTCTCCAAGGATCACTTCGTGGCTGTAACTGCCACCAAAAAATAGTAAAGCGGATACCAGTGGTTTATTGCCTGATGCTTTTGGTAGTGACGGACTTCGGTTATCTATTCACAACTCTAGGAGCTGCTACGTATAAACAGAATTTATTGGTTGGTTATTTGGCGTCTTTCGGAATGAAGCTGGAGTTTACTTAATATCCCTAAAAAAAACTAGATTCAAGTTTAATGCTTGCCTCGTGCTCTCTCTCTCTCTCTCGAGCTATCAAGAAAAGTATGTATGAATGAAACGAAGATTTTTATATAGAAATTTCCCATCTCGATGTTATTGTTTAACCGTTTTTTTTTTAAATTTACATTTTCTTATATGCCGAATGTATTATTAGTTTAAATTTGTATCAACAAAAATGCACAGAAAAATCTTTTAATTGAATTTTTTTTTAGTAATTAACTATCTCGTTTGTTTATAAAAAAAAAACTAAATTCAATTTTACTGCTTATCAATGAACCGTAAGATTTTTATATAGAAATTTGTCAACTCGATGTTATTGTAAAGTGAACATGGCACCGAAAGCGGTGATCAATAACTCAACCAACCACTGTGTGCAATTGGTAATGTTAAATCAAAATAAAAGCCCACTGAAGATATAGAAGGCGATCCTTAGACGATAATCAACATATCAACATATTTTCATACATTTTCCTGTATATTACGTCAACGTAACAGATATAAATCGAAAAGTCATCATATTTCTAGCCCATATTGTCCAAAACCAGTTAAATATTAGAATATAGTCTAAAACAGCTTTTCTGTGGTAATAGAGATTTTAAAATACAAAATATACCCGGGTATGTTGCTGTTGACGTAAAGGTTAAAAGGATAGGGTTATCGTGTAAACAAAAAATTAATATTATATAGAAAAAATCGTCATGCTACAATTCTGCTTTACAATTTATATTTGTTCTTAAAGTTTACCAATAATTATTAAACTGTTAGTTACATTATCATTCCTATTGTCAATCGTTTAGTTTAAATGTTTATGGCATTTAAATCCCTGCTCCTTCTCCTGCTCCTTCTTCACTCTGTTACAGTTACTATTTTCATTTGCCTTAAACACGTATGGTCGTGTCCCGCTGTGACTGCAAATTTTTTTGAATTTTAAATTTACCTACAAGTAAAAGTATTGTTTCAATTTAACCCGTTGCCGCTTTACACAGCATAGGGTGGGGTTTTTTTTGCATAAAACAAAGGTGTCACTTTGTGTCATTTAGTCGGTAAAATGCAATTGAAAACGAAAAATGGTATTAACATTGAAATACTTTAATCTTCTTTTTCAATATGACTGAAATAAGTCTGACCCTATCTTTAAAAAAAATTTCTTTAATATAAAAAGTGATTTTTTTTATACCAAATATAATTTAAATATTTAACAAGAGAATTGGCATTAAAATTTGTTTTTTTTTAAGCCAAATATTGATTAAATATATATTTATTTATTATGACAGTAATTATAGCATTTTATCGGTTACGATCATTTCGTCAAATATTTGCCTAATGTAAATATTTAGAAGCTTTTTAACAACAACAATAAAAGAACTAGTTTTAATAATGAACCATTAAGGATTAGTTTTAAGTTTCAGTTACTTCAATTTGTTAACTCAACACTTTAAAAAAGTTTGACTTTATAGGCAGACCACCATGACACTTACTTAAATCTTCCCTTTTTTTTAAATCGAAATTTTTCAGTTAAATAAGTCATTTGCAAAAAATCTTGTACTGACCATACCTGAGAAGAAATGTGAGTTTATCTGAAAAAGGAATAGGAACAAAATAAACACCCACACACATACACAAATGCATAAGCGACAATATGAGAATGTTTACAAAAATTCTTAATGAAATTCCAAGCAGTACACAGACAAATACTCATACAGCTAGCGCCAAATTGACAGCTCGACATGTTTGTGGTGTGGCAAATGGTGAGTGCTACTGACAGACATGTAGTCAGTCATTAACACAACAATAACTGCAACTACATAATGAGTTTATCCAAAAGGGTATTTAATGATGAACGGTCAAAGTCAGTATCACATACATATATACATGCATACATACATACATACATGCAAAAGTTTTTTTCCCAGGATTAAGTATCTTTAGTTATTAGAGATTTTTATTTCTAAACTAGCCAAACCCGGCGCGCGTTGCTACGCCCTTTAATGAATTGAAATGCATTCTGAATTTTAATTGAATATCAAGTGCAAAAACCTAAATATTATAATTTTTTTATAGGCGTGGCATTGCCCACTTTTCTAATCACGAAATTGTAAAGTCATAACAGCGCAATATAAGTGCAAAGTTTCAGAAGAATCGGACCAGTGCAAGTACCTTAAAATTATAATTGTTTTTATGGGCGTGGCCCTGCCCACTTTTCTAATCACGAAATTGTAAACTCATAACAGCTCAATATGTGTGCAAAGTTTCAGAATAATCGGTCCAGTGCAAGTACCTCAAAATCATACCTTTTTTTATGGGCGTGGCACTGCCCACTTTTTTAATCACGAAATTATTTAGCCATGACAGCTCGATATGTGTGCAAAGTTTCAGAAAAATCGGTCTGGTGAAAGTACCTCAAAATTATAACCTTTTTTTTATGGGCGTGACCCTGCCCACTTTTCTAATAACGAAAATATATGGTTATGACAGCTTAGTATGTGTGCAAAGTTTCAGAAAAATCGGTCCAGTGCAAGTACCTCAAAATTAAAACTTTTTCTTATCACGAAATTATTTAGTCATGACAGCTTGATATGTGTGCAAAGTTTTAGAAAAATCGGTCAAGTGCAAGTAGCTAAAACTGATAACTAATTTTTATGGGCGTGGCCCCGCCCACTTTTTTCCACCCATAAACACTCCCTGGTATGTGTACAACAACTTGCCAAAGTTTGAGTCCGATCGGTTTTACAGTTTCGGAGTCTATAGCTAACACACACACACACACACACACAGAGTTTCACTTTTATATATTTCTAAATGAACAAATAACTGGTGATTTAATAGATGACATGATGAATGCATGAACTCACACGTAGCTCTAAGTGAAAGCTTTGTTAAAGGGAAATGGGCTCAAGTTAGTATCAATGTTTTTTTATCTCCTATTAACACTTTTTCCATTTTGCCTTATTTAAAATAAACAAATTTTGTACGAAAAATTTTTGAAAATATGCCAACATTATTAGGAGATAGTGAGTGTCTTAAAGTAAGAGTATAAAAATATTAATTAATAATAAAATAATTCTTGATTCAAAATTAAAAAAAAAAAAAAACATTGCGCAGGCACAATTGTTGTAAGATTGCCTCTTACCCTACCCAAAAAATAATTTCACTACCAAAAATTACCTGCTTCAAATAGCGCTTCCAGCAGACATGATTTTTATAAGCGATTCCCCTTTTTTCAACATTCAGAAACATTTTGATCATGCCGTCTCCCTACGCACTGCTGAAATAAATAAGCCGCCTTTTTTCCACTGCTATTATAGTAAGCAGCACAGAAGACATACTTTCTTTTGCTCACTGCTCACAAGATTTTGAAAAATGTTTAGTGGAATGCTATAACATTTTTGGAAAGTATTTCTTACTTCTGTGTTCAAAAAAAAAAAAAAACACCCTTCACCATATCAATCTGTATAAAGTTGCCAAAACCAATTTCCGAGCAATATAAAAAACCGGCTTTTAATATATTTTTAAGGTTTTTAAAATTTTTTAATTTTTTAATTATTCGAGGAACCAGTTTTTATGTCTTGAATTATTCGACAAATATATATGTATGTCCTTAGTCATATACACACTTTATGTATTAACAATTTTTAAAACTCTCTTAAAAGAACTCTCGAGTAAGCATTATCCGTCTGCCCGTTTGTATGTTTAAATCTAGTTTTTTGAAGTTTTTGATTAACAAAAATGGAAAATAAAAAACAGGTTATTCAAACCGGTTTTTCTTGTAAAAATATCGAAAACCGGTTTTTTTTAATTAAAATTTTTCCAAATTTATATCAACATGAATGGAAAGAAAAATCTTTTGATTGAAATATTTTAAGTAATTAACTCTCTGGTTTTTTTTATAATTTTTAGATATATTTTTATACCCTTCACTTCTATTGGTCTATTTCAAACCTTTATTGGTCATACATCCATTTATCAAACCGTTTAGAAATACCTTGATTGGATAAAAAATAAACAATAGTCAGAAAGCTTTAGTTTAATAAAAAGTTATTTTTTGCTCTCCTTAAAAATTCAACTGAATTTGTTAGACCAACGACGATATGTGGTATACGCATGTGTTGGTAGCAACTTCAATCACTTATAACTCTTGAAATACTGAACCAATTTTAATTGAGATTATACACAGTTACAGGAAAATTCCTTTAAAACGGTACATTTTTAATTAAAATTGCATATATAATGTGAGCGTAAACTGCGTAACAAAAAATCTTCTTGACGATTTATATTAAAAATGCTAATTAACTCGTTTAGTATTTTTGTTGACGATATGCAAGAAGTGCGACTACCGGTTATAGTATTTTTACTTGCTTTGTCAACAAAAAGTCACTGGAGATGTCTTGCCAACAGTAGCATAACCGACCTACCCTCTGGCGATATGTGTTTAAATTATACTGTCATCACTGACTGGTTGTGCATATTAAAAGTCTGTGCAGAAACAAAAAACAAAACACACGTTTAATTATTCAAACAAATGATATATTTAAATATTTGCTACTGTTGCTAATTTTCGCTTTGTTAATAAATTAATTTGATTTATTTTGTAGATTTCATTCATACGAGTGCTACAGCAAAAAGACAATGTCTAGAGATCAAAAAAAAATAAACAAAGTCTGCATTAATTATGATTAATGAATGACTGTCTAATCCTTTAATACTGTATGACATGTGGTTTGTGGCTGGCGTTTGTTTTTTTTTTTTTGTTCTTGTGTGTTTTAGGCACGTACCATACAGTGCAGTTGGTGGTGCCTGACGGCACATTTGTTATGCACTGTAGGCCCATTGTTGTCATTGGTAATATTGTGTCGTAGACTATGTAAGAACTTGTTTCCGAGTTTGGTTTTTGTGTTTAGTTAAGAAATATTTTTTATAAAAATCTTGCTTGCTTTAATTCAAGTCTTGTCCTAGTTTTTTAAGGACCAGATATTATAACAAAAAAATTTTACACAATGAAAAGTTTATGAAATTTTTAAAATTAAATTTGTTTTATAATCTATAAATTTATAAAAACGAAAATAAACGAAAGTTAAAATTTGTAATTTATCTAAAATTTTCATTTTGGCAAATACTGAAAGTCTATTGTCATTGTTTTTTATTTGCATTGCCCACTGTAACGTGAATACACAAAATGATCAAATTTAAAAAAAAAATTTTTTTAACTTTAACTTATTTTAAATAATATAAAAAAATGCATTTTATTTCTTTTCAACTTAATTACATTTCACATGTAAAAAATCAACAGCAGTAATTGAATTGAAATCTTTTGGAAATCTATTATTTATCTAGCAATTTCTAAACTGTTGTTCCGATTGGCATGAAGTTTTACATGAACATAGCAGAGAGATGCTCAGCCACTATAAATTATCCATTTAGGGCACATCGAACATTTTAGTTTTTTTTTAATTATCACTTGCCATTTTCAATTAGACAAATCTAGCTAGTAGAAAAAGTAAACCCCGCAAATCCCAAAAAAGAGAGGGAAAATTAAAAAATCTTTTTTTTAAGATATGTTATCTAACTTCCATAGTTGCTCGGCGTTTGAATAAATATCTTAAATAATAATTTTATTTATGCTCTATTTGGAGACTTTATAACGCCAGAGCAATATGGATGGTTCTCCTCAAAAACTACTATGAGATCTACATTTGAAATTTTGTTCCGATAGGTACAGGTGATTTCTTATTAGTTCAGCCACACTGAGTAATATTGCAAGTAAACACAGTAAATTGTCTAAAATAATTTTTGTATTCAAAAGAAGTCCAAAGTGTCGAGTTGTCTTAAAGTCATCATTTAAAAAAAAAATATATTAAAATTAATTAACAGTATTGTATTGTATATTTTAAAATTTCTAAATCTTTTTTAAATTAAAAAAAATTATATTATGACTAGGGTTACTATTAAGAATTTTTAAAAATTTTCAAAAAAGTTTGTTTTATAAAAAAAGTCGCACAAACAGAGTTTTTAGAAAATAAAAGTTGCATACACTTTTTTAATGATTTTTATTATTTTTTTTTTTATTTTTTTTCGTATTTATTATAATTAAAATTACAATAAATCTTAAAGCTAAGAGCACTAGCGTCGAAGGCTATTATTTTTTTTTAAGTAAATGTAAATAATATTTTAATATTAAATTTGGTTGTGCAGGGATAGTTTTCCCAAAAATTCAGAAACTTTGTTAATGTTGTTAATGGATGGAACTTTTAACAAATCGATAATGTTGGAAGAGTTGCAAATAGATAGCCGTAGGTTGGCTAGGACTGGGCAGTCTGCTAAGATGTGACAGACTGCTACAGAAGGTGCTACAGAAGGAGCATACAGGTTGGGCAGTTCAGTTCATCAAATGTTGGTGAGTAATTTTTGTATGTGTAAGGCGTAGCCTTGTAAAACATTTATTTTGTAGGCAGTTGGTTAATGTTGGCAGAAATGTGATCTGTTTTGTAGGATTAAGGATTCTGTATGGATGATTGTACATCATCCATTTGCGTTCAAGGGACGTATTAAGTTTTGAGGTAGCACATCGGTTTAGAAATTGTCTGCATTTAGGTATGAACAAGTAGGTGGGTTGCAGGTATACTGTTTTTGCAGCTAGGTCGGCTGCCTCATTGCCTGCGATACCGATGTGGCTTGGGATCCAAAGAAGTTTAATCTTCTTATTCGTCTTTATAATTTGTTGTTGTATAGAGATAATTAATTCATTTTTATTATTTTGATTTAAGGCAGCCTCAAATACCGAACGGCTATCTGTGCAGATAATATATTTGCTAAATGAATTTTCCCCTAGCTTTAAGGCTTCGATTATCGCTATTGCTTCGCCTTCAAATATCGTTGCCTCCTGAGGTAAGATTCCTATTTTTTTGGGTACTTCCAGCTTCATCAGTTATGGTAAAGCCTACATGTTTTGTAGTTTTTGAAACATCTGTGAAGATAAAGTGCCAGTTATTTTTGCTATATTCCTTGAATATTTCATTGAATAATGATTTGAAGACTATTGGGGATGTAGTGCTTTTGTTGAAGGTTTGAAGTTGTTTTAAGAAATTGATTGATTCTAGTAGCCACGGAGGATGAAATTCTAACGGTGGATTATAATCACATATGTTGTGCTTCCTTGCAGTTTTAACAATCTTGCTTAGCGTTTAGGTACATTAGTGTTGCATACACTTTTATTTATTAAAAATTTTATTTATTAAAAATATAACAAAACAAAATTACAACTCCCACAAAACATGAAACAATAAAGCATTCATTGCAAAATGATTTTAGCGTACATATGTATTTCACATACATGGGCACACTACAGTAAAAAAAGAAATTGCATTAAAAATAGACTTTTACTCGTACTGCAAATTAAATTTTTACGGATATTGAAACTGAGAAATTGCAGTAAAAATTTCATTAAATTTTACGGAAGTTAACTGTAATAATGTATTGCCTTACGTTAACAATTGTGCAGTTCACAATCCCCTATTGTATTCTATAACATGTATTGAAATACAGTTTTGTTTCATTTACTTGAAAATACAATTTCTGTTGTATCGATTGTATTGTTAAATTTCCATTGATAATTAATGTCAGGCAAGGAGAAGTTAAAGCATGAGAAAATTAGAAAGCTACAAAAACAATTTAAAAAATTTATATTCTAAAAATTTAACAAAAGTAAAAACAAATTAAAAAAATGTTTGATATAAAAAAACATTATATACATATTTATTATTTAAGAAGCAAAAAAAAAAAATACTACAAAAAAAATTTTTTTTTTCACAAAATTATCATTATCCCATCCCTGCATTAATACAATACAAATCATATGAATTCAGATTGTTTAATTATACAAAATGTTTTAATGGAAATTACCAACAACAAGCAAGTAATGCTGTAAACACATACAAAAATAGTACCAATAGTAAAATACAACTGGAATTGTGAATTGAGTTAATTATGTTAGAGCCTTGACGATTTTTTGTAAAAAGAAACTTGAGAATAATGAAATTTGCAATGTTTTAAAAAAATTTTTTTTTTCGGTAAGTTTACAAAAATTGGGCAAAAAGACGCAAAATTGGTTGAGGTTCAAAAAGTTTCACAAAAAGTCACAGACCGGCAAAAAATCGGTTAAATTGGAACTTTAGTCGACAAATGGTGACCCTGATTATGACAATAAGGCACTTTATTTACCCGGGATCTCCACGTAGCAATATTTATTGCCGAAATTGTCAAATTTAAATGATTTTGTAACAATTGCAATATTTTTCGTGATTAATTTAAACATTATTTTAAAAATGGGAGTCGATAGTTTTATAAAAAGTTTAATTTTTTGAAATAGTTAAACTCAAATAAATAAACTAAATACATTTTTGAAACATTAAAACTTTTTCTAAATTATCTTTCTTTGTGTTTCACTGTTATCAAAAATTGCAGCGAAAAGCAAATCATACACCTGCTTCTATTTATAAAAATCTGGTTCTATATGGAAAGCACATTTTGTTTCTTGAGAATCGTTACAATAAAATAAAAAAGCAAAAGGGAATTTTCTTTAACTTTTATAAAGCGTATTAATATTTAACTGAATACTGTTACGCAATTTAAATTAAATTGCAAAAAAAAAATCGTGAACCTCAACATGAAAATACCTGTTTAATGAAAAAAAACTTGGTCACAGTAAACGATAATAAATGACAGTTTTAACAATAAATAAATATGAACTTGAACCAGCAATATGAAAAACTCACACTTGAAGGCTTAAAATAGCACCTGCAAGATTGTTTGTATGCTTAAACTGGAACTTAATTATATAAACGAATTATTTTTTTTTTACACTTGTGTGTCCTTTGTAATTTAACATGCATAAATTATTTTAAAGTTTTTTTTTTACACAACCGGTGAGACTTTGTCATAAATTAATGCACAAAAAGTGTGCTAAAAGAAATCTGAAAAAGTTTCTAAAGCCCTCCTGTATTTGAGTTTAAAATATAATAAAAACATATAAACAATTTTATCGTTTGACCAATCGCAAAATAAATAATATCTTTGTATATAACTGCCAAATTATTAATAAATAGAGGAGTTTTGTACCCAGCAAAAATTACTGCATACCCGGAAGCAGGTTTGTAAGGGAGAGATAAATGTACTCTCCTTTCCCAACCGGCTTCAGGAAGGCATGATTTTTATATGAGATGTCCCACTTGGTAGGGCTCTTTGATGCTCTAATTATTTGCTATTTTCACACATGGTTAATGCAGTAATATCATGTCTCTTTTATGTGTTTTTAAGAACTACAGTAAAGAGAGGTAATCATTCGCTTACATTCCTGCATCCTCGTAAGCGAGAGAAGTTGCAGTAAGTTATTTTGTAAAAAATGAAATATATTTAATAGAAATTTCTGACTTCCATTTATAGCACCCTCGAATGCGCTCTAATATTGCGCTAAAAGAAGGCATGATTTTTTTTACTGCTTACCGGTACAAAATAAACTTTTGCTGTATACAGTAGACAAGAATTACTCAGCTTGGATTCTTCTATAACACAAAAAGAAAAATAAAATAAATAAATTTTGTTTTATATCGTTGGCAAATTACTTTCTTAGTTCAGTTTTGTTTGCAAATTTGCAAGTTCTGTAAACATCGCTATCAATAATACTGTACACACTTATCTTATTTTGAAGATTATATTTTTTTCAGATAGAAGCATCTATTACGAGTAATATTTTTTTTAAATTTATCTTATAATATTGTTTAAACTGATCTTTTGATCTTCTAAGCACCGTTAATGTGCCTTATTATGGATTAAGTAATGCCAGAGGACTTATATACAGCATTATTACATGTATAGTGTTAACCATCTACTACCCACATTTCAACTATGTACTATATGTGACTACATTTAGTATGTAAGCAGATACGAAGTGTTTACACTTGCCAAGGAAATATAACAGCTCGAACTGTCAACATGTTTCTGGTTTGTTTTTTAAGTGAAAATTTGCGGTAAGAAAAAAAAAACGGAATTTACTGTGTATACCGGTTTACACATAAGTCAAGAAAATAAAACTGCAGTTTATACATATTGTGAATCCATATAGATAGAGCAGTCGATTTATCTATGTCCGTCTGTCCATTCGTGTGAGCGTGGAAACCAACTTTTTTGAAGGCCTCATATATCTTACGGACTCGTATGTGTTGGTAATTTATGAGAAATGCTATCAAAAATTTTGGTATTGAAAATCAGCAAATTCGACTTATTAGACGCTGAGATATAAGCAAATAATCAAGTATGACGCTGTTTTTATTACGATTGCAATAACAAAATTCTATTTAAGAAATAATAAAAAGCAGGTGGTGGTAAAACTGTGTATTGGTGTATTTTATATGTTTATTCTTGTGCACGAAAGTATGTATTGTACAGTTTTTCATTTGTTTACTGTACGTTGCATAAACGCATTAAAAAAGTACGTAAATTCATGATGGCATACCATGAATAAACAACAGCAAAGATTGAGCCTAATCAACTTATATGTATAGGCTTATATTCGAATATCTGCACTTTTGTGAAGGGTGTATTAGGATTTGGCACTGTCGAATGTTTTTTAAACACACAATGGCGAATATTAAAGCAAAACGAATTTCAAGTACAAACAAGTGTATCGCTTTATATTCCTTTCTCTTTCTCTCGCACACAAAATAAGAATTTATCGCTAAGCATGGACTAATATGAAAGACAACTATGGGACAGTAGTTGCCACCTCTTTTTTCATTCAACTTGTTTTGTTGCTCGTCATGAATTGAATTCATGATTGTGTAAATTTTCAAACTGATCGGATGTCATAAAATGAATTAATTTATTACTTCGAAATATTCCGTTAAATTGAAATATTTAACATTTTTCCTTTAACACTTAAAGAAACTAAAGGCGCCATACTAGCATTTGGAAACCTGATTTTATACCATTTCTTTTAAGTCCTTTTTATTTGCTTTAAAATATTCAATACCTTTATCAAGAACCTAAAAAGACCTTTCATTACTACAAAAAAATTAATAGAAAACATTTCTCTGCTAGTGTAACTCGCTAATTCTTCATAAATATTATGTGGTATCAACACTGTTTGGGAGGGTAAGATAATGCCTGAAGAAGAAAAACACTTTTACATGTGCGGCAGGCGTGTAGCACTCCTTAGATTGTTGCATAAAAACGTACAAGGAAAACAACAGAATTTAACAAAAGAAACAAAGAAAAACTCATTGGCTCCTTGATTACCTTAAATTGTTGCACGTGTTTACTGTTTCTAAAATTGAAAAGAAAATTTCATGCTCTAGCACTATGGGATGATAACAGAACATCCAGTGAACTAGTAAAAATAGCAAACTTGTATTCTAGAAAATTTATTCGTTATTTCTTTTTTTTTAATTTGGAAGTCGAAATTGTTTAATTGTTTAGTTTTTCGTAAACAAACAAATTCCTAGTTCCGTATATATCGTTAAAGTTATACCATGTTAAACGAATTAATTAATTAATATCTACACTGAGCTTATTAGAAAACAAAAGTGTTTGTTTTAACTAACTAGACAAAAAAATCAAAATAATTTTATTTTGGTTCAACACGTTTGCTACTTTAAATGGGAAAACGGTTACACATTTTGATTGATTTAAATTTCGTATTAGCAATTCCGATCGATTTTTGTTTTGCCATTTTTAGATTCCGTTCATTTTTTAGTTTTAAATTTTAACACAATACTTGCATACCTTAAGGTGGCATATTGCATTTCGATCAAAACGCAAATCTAAAGCTTTAAACTCATAGACAACTGCAGGCTGCCAGCTACAATCTGTCAAAAATAATATACAGTTGTTTATATAAAGACGATTATTTTGACGCCAACACAGATGCACGACTGCATGGCTACATTTGGCAGTGACAGATTAAGTGTTGCTAATATAACAAGAATCGTTAAATTTTATGAGATTTAAAATACTTTATTTTGATTATCAGAAAAGGAAATACAAAAATTTATTTATTGATTTTATTGTCCTTGTCCAGTAATCCGCTGAAGCGTAATTCCTACAGCTAAAAAAAATTTTTGCTTAATTTTGAAAAATAATTTTTTTAAAAATTATTTGTTTGATTAAATTAATGTTTTCTACAGAAAAAAAATATTTTACTAAATTAAAAGAAAAAAATATGTTGTTTCCTTTTACAATTGTTCTTGGGGATGTTTAAGCAGCTGTATTTTCCCCTAACACTGGTTAGTAGCTTTATTTTGTATGTATGTCACTGACAATTTATAACCAACAAAATATCTTCAAAAATGATCAATACTAGCATTTTTTATCTAATTGTGTAGTTGGGAACAACACCAGTACATACAACACACAACATACAATATTTAGCTGATTGATTACAACTTGTAACTTAGACAAATAAATATTTAAATTTTAATTGAGGCTTGAGTTCATATTAACATTATTATTGTAACAAAGAATTTTTTAATTGTGATATATGAAAGAATAATCTGAAAAATTAAATTTTTTACCGACACTAGTCGAGTGGAATGCATTTTCGAAAACAGCAACGATTTCATCATCAGCACTCTTTGATCGGTGGTTACATGTTGGTTGTAAATATCATCTATTTTACTCCCGGGACTTAAGTTAATTGAATTCGGCAACTACTTAGTTTTCTTTTTTTCATATGTTTTTACTACAATGAGTTAAGTTGAAATTTTACCAAACAGCAACCATTTTTAGTTTGTTTATTTTAAATTTAAATATTAGTTTAAACCGAAAAGTTCGATTATAAAAAAAACAATAGATTAAATTGAATAAAATAAATATAAAAATAAGTGCATTTTTAAATCATCCACTTATTTTTTTTAGAATTTAATAGGCCAATGTAGCTGGCTAAATTTCAATTTTATTTTAGTAATTTTTGACGCGGTGTAATTCTAGCCCCTGTTATCAGTCAGTCATGGTGTATATTCTAACATTGTATTAACTTATGGTGTACAATTTTGTACATAATTACTCTTTGAGGCACTTACTGATACATTGCCTCTTTCGAATCATATCTGAACTCACGATTTGAAAAATTGTATTAGCAGCGTAAATTTTTATTAATTTATTATTCTTAAAGCCTGCCAGATCTTTTCAAATGCCTAGGAAATTTTAATGTGAGTGCAAAGCAGAAGTATTGTTTTTTCGATAACGAATAGTAGTTGTTCTTCTACGTACTTGTCAAATATTTCACACAAATAATTGTCACTAAATTCTTCTATACACAATTTCCATTTATACATGTTTTTTTTTTTTGCAAAATAAAACTTTAGATTAAATATATACACTGATGGAAAGCTGAGAGCAATATTTAAAATTTATTAATTTTTTTTGTAGCTTAAGTCACAAAAATACTTAATATTTTGTGCCACCCGGACCCACTGTTCCATTCGCCCTAACTGATGTTACACATTATATAATTTCAAGAAAATAGTGTTCATAGTAGAATAGTAGAAAATATAGTGTTCAATAGAATAGTAGAAAATATAGTGTTCAAGAGCCACTACCTGTATTTTGAGTAAATACAAGCAACAGCAAGAAAACATCATTTTAGAAAACTTCCACAATATGAAAGCATGTATAGGGTGTTTTTTTTAGAAGTACAGAAAATCCAATAGGGATAACAAGCTGTCGTAACAATAAACTGTGTTTGACTTTTCTTTCAATACATATTGTCAAATCCTCGTGCTAAGACTTACACCAGAACAAAGTTTACAAATTGTGGAAATTTTTCTTTAAAATGTGCGCTCTATTCACCAAACTTATAGAACACTTAGTCAAGTTTACGGTGCATATAATCGTCCACCTAAACATTTTAAACGTGATACTATCAATCGATTCATGATCACATTTACTATTTTAAATATTATTCATCCAAGCCGACCCCATACTGTGCGCTCATAAGAAGCCATCGCCGCTGTAGATACGAATATGATAGAGATCTTAAATGTATCGATCCCACCCCGTTTTCGGCAACTCAGTTTCTGCCTGTCCACTATTTGGCATCGAACTAGTGGAAAAATTTAGTCCAGCGAACAATTAATTATATGGTGTGTATGGTGTGTGGTTCAACTGGAAACACATTTTTTTACTCAAATCATTTTTAGCGATCTTAACTTGCTTGTATACGAGCAAAATTGTCGTTTTTGGAGAGACCACAATCCTCATGTGACTCCATTACATTCCGAATAAATCGGTGATTGGTTACATTTACATGCCAAAGGTGTCATCGCCCAATAGAAAATGCTACAGGCAAATAATTCATGATTTGTTTTATTCCTCATTACACTGCAAATCATATGGAGCAGAAGTGATTCCAACAACAAGGTGTTTGCATGCCATACAGAGTGTAAAACCATCACCCTTTTGGAACTACAAATTTGCCGAATCGTTAAGCAAAATTACCTGTAAATTGGTTACCCCGTTTGTGTATTGCGGGAGTGCCTTAAATCTCTAATATACCATTATAAACCAGCAGCGATTGATCATTTAGAAGCCAATATTCGAGACACTTTTGACAAAATAAATGGTCGAAAAAGTGTTGTTAAATTGGATTGACTGAATGGCGTTCATAAGGCGCAGTCGACGAGTTCATGTGGCAGAAATTATTTTTAAATATTTAAAGACTTTGAAATTTGTAAGCAAATAAAATTAAGATTTTAAACATTTGATTAAATTTGTTCTGTTTTGTTTTTCAAAAAAAATTAAGCCTCTTCAAAAAAGCACCAAATACTTCCACAGCTCAAAATATAAATATCAACCATCCTTCAAATTCCCTATGTCTCCTGCACACAAACCATACAAGTAAGTAAAAGTAGGAAAACAACTGAGAAGTTTGAAGACACTCACTCTTATGAGTATTTTGGTTTCCAAAATACTGCTACGACACGTTTTTTGCTTTATATTTTTTGTTTTTGTTGTATTTTCATAAAGAAAACAATTGAACAAAATTATAGAAATAATAGAGGAATTGCATCGCAGGTATATAATCATTTACCATGATCATTAGATTGTGTTTAGATATGCATTCGTATATTACAATCGTTTTGGGGCTTAAGGAAATAAATATTTTTGCTATTCAACTGGTGGTTTTGGGTTTTGGCTTAAAATTTAATTTGAAAAAAATTTGAATAAAAAATTTGTATTTAATGATCTTCTAGAGGGATGATAATTATGGTTCCAGCACGAGCACTTTAAAATGAATTCTGATTTAGAGGTTAATCTGTCTAGAAATAATTTTCATACATGTAAACAAAACATGGTTAAGGTGATCATAATCCAAGGCCGTTCTACCGTTTTCCAAAGAATACAAAACAAGGTCTCTATTGCTCAATTTGTGTAACAAATTTTATTTGTAGAAAACTAATACAAAACCTACATTTCATTAGAGCTATTTTAATTTATAAAAATTAATAAAAAATGAATTAAAAATAATAAAATTTATAAATTATAAAAATTGCAATAAATTCTCTAGTAAAAAAAAAATATTTTACAAATTTCTACCTTTAAACATTTTAAGAAAATTCTGAAAAATTTTTCTACTTTTAAAAAATTATTTATAAATTTTGCTTTTATGTCCACAAAAACATTTATAGTTAAATTCTTATTTCACAAAAATTTGTATTCAGCGTGAATTTTCGACAAATTGTCAATTTATTTAACATATTAATAAATCTGTTATTTAAATAACATTTTCAATTAAAACAATTTTCCATTAACAACCTTTCAAACTTGTTAACTCTTATCCACTTGTTAGCTATTAACATTAATCTTACAATCCTGTTTGTTTTGCCAAAAGAAACGAAAAGAAAGAAAAACTATTATTCACTGTATAAATTTAAATCGATTGTTAACATATTGTATTTAACCTCTTTGTTCAATCGCTTAATTGTCTGGCCTTTTGTAGACATGAACAATTTACAACAAACTAAACAGCCCACATTGAAACGAGTTCATGAGCAGAAACTATAGGGTTTCCAAATTTGTATATAAGATTTGAATAAAATAGAAAATATAGATTTTGTTCGAAGGCCTTTTTTAATTAATTAAAAATTCCTAATATAAAAAAAAAAAAATACATGATTTATGGGATACCCTAAATAATGTAATAATTCGTAATAAATTGTCTCTATAAAATAATTATATAAATAAAGGTTACCTAAAATAATGTTTCATTTAGTTGTAATAGATCTTTGTGAGAACAAAGCAAAGGAGGAGAAAGAGTAGAGTTTGCGGATATTTCATAAAATTTTTTCTTCATTGACAGTAATGGGAAATGGTTCTGCGTAAAGTTAATTTCAATTTAACTAAATTTCTCCTAATGGCCAGTTGACCACAAATAACAAAAACCTATTTAAGACAAGCAAGTTCTTAGCGCAAAATTTTAATAATTTCATTACAACACATTACATTTTAATACAATTAGAGCATTAAAACTCATTCTCATTACGACGATGATTCAGTAAACTAAAAGAGGACTTTAACTAATAAGCATCTGGGCTTCTTATGTACTAAAATAATCTAGTAATCTAGATTATGTACTAGTAATCTGTTATTGAAAGAAAGAAATATTTCATATCGTGACAATTAAATGCTTCTTTTGACGCAAAAAAATCTGATTAGTGTTCCAAAAATGGCTTCTGATTCTTTAACATTTTGATGGTTCAGTGTTGTAGATGGAAGGTGCATGAAATAGCGTACATGTGTAGGCAAATAGACATCTTTCAGTTGAATGCGTGTTAAAGTCGACCCAGTTCGCATGACCGCATTCAGATATTGTTACAAGATCTGAATTAAGCATAGCATTAATATTTTGGCCATAGTCTCAAATTTTAAAAAACTCTACTTAAAATTAAAGGAATACGTGTGCATTAAGTTACAATCATTGACAAAAGAAAAGAATGGGTTGAAAGCTGGGTATAAGAAAAAGCCTTGTAGTCACCATGTAGTCCCTGTAGTGCAATAATTGCATCGGTAAACAAGCCATTCCGAATCTGATAAAACACTTCATCATCATGTACATAGGAATAGCGGCCACATCGTTGCTTAGCCTAGATTTCAGATTCAGTGCCATTTTGCTTAATTCTTTACGCCATTTTTGATTAATCCCGCACGCAATTTTTGCTTTTGCATTTTAACATAGTTGGCTGTTTTCTACTAGTCAAGCTCTTTAATTTGATATCCATATTGATAAGGTTGAGAAAAAAATTATTCGCCATTTTGTTTAGAACGCCATCTATGATTTAAACTTTTTCATAGTTTATTATAGTCTTTCATTTAATACCAATATTGTGGGGATTAAAGTGGAAATTTTTATAGTGTATTATTGTATGTTGTGCTAGTCAAGCCCTTTCTTTTGATCCTCTTTGTCGCCCAGAAAGCTAAAAAATATCATTGATTGTGATTTTCAACAATTACAAAAGCAAACAAAAAAATTTTATCTAACGCTCCTTCCAAACCGTACTTGGCTTCGTATTATCTCGGTTTGCTTCTTACAAATTGTATAGGCATACGAATTTTTGACAGCTAAAAAACGCTTGCCACTCATAATTATGTTTGGCTGTTAATTGTAAGTCTGGGTGTGGTGAATTTGTTTTGACTTTTCATTTAATAAAGCTGCCACTTGATTTTAGTTTGAAGACAAAAAAAGTCTACGATAGTAAACAGATCACATACAGTGCGAGACAAATATGTGTAAGGGTTTGTTATATGATTTTATTTCCCAATTTTATTTTGTGATGATTAAAATCATGTAGTTTGGACAGGTTAAATTAAAATTAATTTTTTTAGACTTGATGTACCTTAATTCGCTTATAGAAAAACAAACGCTACACTCACTGATCTCGATGTTATGCCGACTAAAACTTACACATATTTGTCTCGCACTGTAAATCCAAGCGCAAACATTTATTACAGTTTGATTTAATTTCACTTAAAACATTAGGTATAGAGCGATCTCTGGTAAAGTTCATAATAAAAATTAAAAATTTAAAAACAGAGAGAATATTTTACGACGCCACTAGCAACTAGTTGTGATGGAGTGTAGTATACCAGACTCTGCTGAACACTTTAAAAATTTTTGGAAAAGAATGTCGCAAAACAAATGAAGGAAAGCCCTCTTCAAAGTAAATTAGCAAAGTTGGGAAGCTTTTAACTTCAAACCTTTGTCGAGTAGTTTGAAATTTTATTATGATTTGGCTGTTTGATATCCATTTACACAGCATTTTGTGTGTCCAAGTCGTCAAGTTAATGCCAGTTGATAACAGTGGTAACGATGTAACTTGGCCATTGGGGTCTTCTTAAATCGTTCTTCATTAGCTTGACTTTAAAACTTGTTTCTACATCGCCTTTCACAGTTACTACACACCTTTTTTATATTCCGTTACATCATATAAATGTTTAAGTGAATTTTTTGTAACGGCGTTAACGATTAAAAAACTGTTAATATTTGGTGTCAATGGTGTAACAAATTGTTATTAGCAATGTATAACAACTTGACTTCGAATGTAGGTGTGAGTAGCAGTGAACAACCGGTAACTATTAACTTAAATTGCAATCATATTTGTTGTTAATATTTTTTTTTTGTTTCTATAAAGATATTAATGATCAAATATTGCTAGTAAATTTGACACTTGTGCTCAGGGATGGAAAGTTCAGTACCATTTTACTTACCAGGCTAAACCAATACCGGTACATGTTAACTACATTTCTATAGTTCAATATTTAGGAAAAAAATAATAAAAAACAGGTTTAAAAATTTACGATAAATTTGAATTCACCAGCTTTTATGCTGTAAAGTATTGGGTACTCTAAAATTAATATGACAGCTGACAACTCCAGGCTAGTAAAAACAATAATAATACCACATATGAGAACAACCCGTTTTAGAGGAAAAAAAACCAACTTTTAAAAAATAAAAAACAAATTTCGTACAAAATATAGTCGGAATAACTTTGATGATTGTAGAGGGAGTTATTAAAATTGTCTACAAAACTTGATTACTTGTAAATACTGAATTACAAAAAATTGGTTCTCTCTGTAACTTCCTTACACGTATTGGTTAAGGCTTTAAGAGTTTCGCTTAGATTATTATATGTAGTATTTTTGTTTTTACTGAACTGATTTGAAAATTTTTCTTTTTGGTTTTTTGTTATGGTTTTGCTGGTTTAATTTTATTCATAGAGTTGACAAAAAGCTCATTGTAATTTAATACTCAAAATTAGCACTTGATTAATTAAATGCATTGAATAAATGAAATTTTTATTTGCTTTTCAACTGCAGGTGTAAATTATTTACCAGCTTAATTTAAAGATTTTCAATAAATTAAATGTTTTTAAGGTGCTGCAACAACATGTTGTTTCTGATTGATTCGACATGATAACGCCAAGCAATTAGCTGTTGGTTGTGTGTAATGCAAAAAATTTATTTTTTTCTTGCAAATAAATCTCTTATTTAAATGTCTCACAGTGACATAATACGTGTACAAAATATTTTAGTTGAAATCTCCATTAATAATATCTGTAAGCTTTTGAAAAAACATCTTAAGTCAGGATAACAAAATGTTCTAGTTTCTATACATAAATATTAAAGCTTGAGATGTTTTATGCCAACCAAGGCATAGTAGGACCAAAATTCTTTTTTCGCGGATTAATTAATATCTCCACCACTACAATAGTGAGACTCCCTAAATTTTATGTGAATAGCTCTCAGAACAAATGGAAATTTTCAACGAAATCTTTGTAGTTAGGGGTACAGGTATCACCCAACACACAAAGTACTTTAATATTTCCTATATCTGCACAAAACCTCATAACTGGGCACACTAAATTCGATGTGGGTAACACATGGGACCAGCTGCCAGTTAAAAAAAAATCTTGGAGACCTTGAGCTTATTCCTGCAAAATGTTAATATATTGCATTGAAATATATAAAATAATATTTAAAAACGAACAACATAAATAGAACAGATGTGCATGTTCTCATGTCAACAGCATGTTTTATCACACACGTTTTTTTTAAACAATCCATGTATATATAAGTGAAACTCTGTCTGTCTGTGTGTTAGCTTTAGACTCCGAAACCGTAAAGCCGATCGGACTCAAACTTTGGCAAGTTGTTGTACACATTGCAGGGAGTATTTATGGGTGGTAAAAAGTGGGCGGGGCTACGCCCATAAAAAATAAGTTATCATTTTTAGCTACTTGTTCTTGACCAATTTTTCTGAAACTTTGCACACATATTGAGCTGTCATGACTATACAGTTTCGTGATTAAAAAAGTGGGCAGTGCCACGCCCATTAAAAAAAGTTATAATTTTTAGCTTCTTGCACTTGCTATGCAATTAAAATTCAGAATGCATTTTTATTTATTAAGGGGCGTAGCAATAAGAGTGTCAGCAGGATTCGTAAAGCGCTCAATGCGTGAAGCTTTAAAAAATGCATGCATTACTTTCGAGGCGCAACCATGCTCAGCATAAAATTTTTTCATATAACGCTGACTGGTTAAGCCTTTAAAATGAAATCTCTGCTCCACCTAAACTCAACTCAAGTCCATTTTTTTATATCCATTATAAAAATTAAAACAAAAGAATTTCCGCAAATAGTTTTTAAAATAAATTTAAGTAAAATTTTTTAAGAAATACCAGAACCTGATGGCTGCATAGTTAGATTTAATACTTTTCCAAAATTACTTAAAGTATAAACGATTAAATATGATATAACTTTTTGGCTATTTCTGCCTATTTTTGCACAAAAGTACCATTCTCTATTTGTCATCTTTTTTTTACTAGTGATTTAATGCACTTTAATCCAGTTTCTTCCGTTTTCACTGTACCTGAACTTTTTACATTTAATTCGTGCAATAACTATCTTTGGCCCTGATGTGCGACGGCTGGCATCGTTAGAACTATGCGAGTGGCAATAATCCGACCACACAAATTATTTGTAATACATTTAATATGGCTTTTTCTTTGTAATAGTTAAGGAGAAATATTACACTCAAAAATCCACTACTTTTGACTCCTGTTTTTCTCCTTTAAAATTTTAGTAAATTTGTTCTGGAGAGGCGTGCCGTACCTCTCCAAAAGTATGGTTGTTCACAAACCCTTGATTGTGAAATATCAAATGCAACTATAGAATTACTGTAATTAATAATGATGTTATCGAATGGTAGATATCAAAAATGTTCTGTCAAAAGTACAGTACAACGAAAATAATCAACTTAAGTTAAATTTCTTGTTGCTTTGTTGTCTGTTTTTCTAAAATATTTGATAATTAGAAATAAGTTGTTTTTTCAAAAGTCCACAGAAATAAAAACAAAAAAAAAAAAAACATACAAAAAGTAAAACCAATATTAATTTAAACAATTTGATTTACTTTTAAGAAAAAAAAATTTTAAACATTTCATTTCACGTTTATAAAAAAGTAAAAATCAACTTAACCAACAGGTTCATTAGAGGCTACACACATTACTCCTTTTGCCGCTGCATGACTAAACCACTAAGTGTTGGGATTTCCTTCTGTTCGTTGAATCCGATGAATTTTTGAAAAATACAACAAAATTAGTTTAACAAATTATAGCCCGGTGTGCGTGTAGCTGTCAAGAACAATTTATCAAAATGCTGAATAAGCGTAAATTCAAGACGTTGAAGGATAAGTGATAAGTAACGTACACTTAACTACTTAAACAGTGTCGGTAACAGTGAGTTGTGAGATTTTTAGGATGTTCACATATAAGCATAGCGTTTAGTTATTTTGTTCAAATAAGAGCTTATATGACAGCAAAATATTTACGAAAAAAATGTGGTTCTGTAAAAGAGGAATAAGAAGCTTATTTAAGTCTAAGATTATGTTTATACTTAAGCTCAATAATGATTGAGATTTGTGTGAAGTGCTTGCATTTAAAATATTTAAGCATGTAATATGATGATCGTGTTATCTTATGTAAATGCGGAATATTGAGAAAAAAAATTAAATTTCTTAAAATTTCACATGAAAGAAATTTAAATATTCGTTTAAATTTGAAAAAAAAAACTGTTACTAAAGTTTTTGACGAAAGCCAATTTGTGGTTTTAGAATTTTTTAAGCACATGAAGCACTTTAGCATTTTCTATACCTTAAACTGATTTACAAATTTTCAGTAATTGATTAAAATCAGTTTGGTTTTTTCTCTGTATTTTTGCATAATTGTCTTTAATGTGTATTTTATAATAAAAACGTGAGAAAATTTTTTTATCCCTTTTAAAGCATATTTCCTACATCGAGACGTGTGAAACTCACCATAAATAAAGTTCATAAGAAAAAGTTATAGACATTATAAGTTGATAGCTACTTAAAAACATAAAAAAACAAATATATTTGTTATAATTTTTACAAACAGTACTTAACAGGGTAAACTGTTATAGATTGCACAGAGTAAACAGTATAGGCTGTGAGTATCAGAATTGTACACAGCACATTACCTTTTTTTTAACGTTGATTTCTTTAAATAAACTGGGATTTCTTTTTATTGTAAATAATAAAACTTGAAATTTGCGATATAAAAATAAAAAACACTTTTTTTATTTGAACATACTCGAATATAACCTAGGCAGTACCTGATTTGTTATGTTTTTCAATGATTTATTAACACCTATTATATAAAGCTCCATTTAGTATTCGTGCCACAAACTCTATTGTTATACTGATGCAACTGACTGTGCTGGTCGTCTTTTTATAGTGGCAGTGCCTTCTAATTGTGCCATTCTGTAGCATTGTACAAAGTTTGCGCACTTACTTTTCGGTATTGAAAATCAGAAACATCGGTACATAAACAACTGAGAAATGAGCAAAAACCCACGACCACCTCGATTTTTTTTCCACAAAAACAACATTACAACAACAACATACATACATAAAAACATGTATACTGGTTAGAGAAAACTTGGCATCGAATCCCAGCTGAGCCAAAAAAAATTTTTTATATTTTTTTTTAATTTTGTTTTTTATTTTTTTTTTTATTTTTTATTTATATTTTTATTATTTTTTTTTAATTTTTTTTTAAATTTTTTTTTTATTTTTTTTTGTTTTATATTTATTATATATATTAAAATAATTTTTTTTTAATTTTTTTTTAATTTTTTTAATTTTTTTTATTATTTTTTTTTATTTTTTTTTTTATTTTTTTTTTAACATACATACAATGGGATGTTTTTATATACATATGTGTGTTTTTTATATGTATGTACGTATTTCATATGGGATGAATGGTGATACAAACTACTGCTATTGCATGACTACACGTTGTGAAGGGTATATAAGATTCGGCACGGCCGAATATAGCGCTCTTACTTATTAAAGACTTAAAAATTTTTTTTTCAACTTAATCATCATCATAAGTTCCACTATAAGACGCAAACTTATCCCGGCGCAATTTTTTTTTTAAATTTTAAATTTATTTTTAACTTTCAATAAGTTGTATCCTTTTGTACTTAAAACACCATTAGTCCCACTGTAAGACACAAGCCAATCCCGGCGATTTGTTAGTGTCATATTAAAAAAGCCTTCTTAGCGTTTTCGTTCTAATCACTTCGTTTCAACAATTTATCATCAGAAAAACGCAGCCTTTTTCAAATTTCTTATAACCAAGTGTTGAGTATAAAAATAACAACATGCAAAAATAAATGTACAACGATTTTATATCGTATAATTATTTCTACACTTTAAACTTGTTATAAACACTAATGGGGCTAAATTATAATGTACAACAGCAACAAATTAAACCGAGTAAATAAAGAATCAATTAAAAACTGAATGAATTAATTGTGAACAGAACGATGTTGATGTTGTTGAGGCTCCAAACCAGTTATTTAAAACACGGAGTGGGGTTTAAAGTTTCGATAAAATTTTAAAGAATTTATAATTTGTTAAGAAAAAGAAAAATAAATAATTTTTTTACTTAATAGAACATTGTATTCCAAATTATTTCGAAATGTTACTTATAAAATATATTTTATATTGGTTTACGGTTTTTAAAAGTAAGGTGACCAACTATTTTTTGTTCAAAAAGAGAACACTTTGCAAGTATTTCATAGGTGAAAAAAAAGAAAAACGAAAAAAACGTTATTTTCTGGATTTTTTTGCTTAATGAGGATGTTCGTCTAATAATGTAGCCAATGACTGTTAAGACGGCAGATAATGTTTTTACAAAAAGTTGCGACTTCTCACCGCTCCTATAATCATTCCTTAGTTAAAATGCCCTTTCAACAGCAGCATTAGTGCCTGGACAACAAAAGGAAATTTCTATTAGAACTTTTAAATTTTCATGTGGGATATGTTCTACTCTAAAATGTCTAAAGATTTCCACCCATATTTTGTCAAGTTCTATTTTCTCATCGTTCTTTTCGGTTAATATTTCTTAATTTAAATATATAAATTTACTCTTCGAATTTCTTCAAAGAGAAAATTGTCATTGTCATCATACAAATTCGACTGCTGAAGAAACTTCTGTCCATTCAATTTTACTATTTAGAAGGGTCCATTTGAAACAATTTAATGCTCTGAAGTTCGCTATCCATTTCTTTTCATTAATTTAATTTTGACGTTGTTAGCAAAAGAAGTCTGTAGTATCTATCTATCTATCTATCTATCTATCTATCTATCTATCTATCTATCTATCTATCTATCTATATATCTATCTATCTATCTATCTATCTATCTATCTATCTATCCAGGTACATAATACGGCCTTTCAATTGTGCCGGAAAAGGCAAGCAATATCCGCACGTGAAATTCAAATCACTGTCAAAATAATTTTAAATATTTAATTAATAAAATTTAATAAAATAATCTAAAAAAATGTTTTAGAAATACAAATGAGTATTAAATTGTACAAATGGGTACTTCCAGAGTACGGTTTGCGAAAAAAGAGTACAAAACTCAGTAAATGAGTATAGTTGGTCACCTTAGTAAAAGCCATTTTGTTTTGGTGGCGTTTATCAAAACTTCTAATTGTTATTCAAGTTTTTGTGACAGCACGATGAAACTTTGTAGTCAAAATAAATTCTCTTTAGTGCAAACGTTGGATCTATTTAATGCCTAAATCGGTGGACCTCAATCGGTGGAAAACAATTATCCAATATCATTACATAAAAAAGGGTACATTGTTCCAAATTACCTGAAATGTTTACTGAACCTGAAATGATTTACGGAACCTAATTAAAATTTCAATTATGCGACATTATGCTAAGAAACAATTTTCGAGATCATTTACACACTCAAATTGCACAACTTAACAAACCATGCTGGGAATCACTGTTCCAAATACACTTGTCCACAATCTGATTAGCGGCAATTCTTATGTGTTTAGCTATCTAAATAATAAATTAAACTTAATGTATCTTGAGTAACATGCAAGACACAATAGAGACAAAGTACGAAAAATATTTCATACTAAATGCTAGACATTCTGACGTATCCAGAAACAGACAGGCAGGCACACTCATCAAAATATATGTAAGTTTAAATAAACTCCGAGCAACTATATGTTTGCAACCAAATTTTTTTGTCAGATTTTCACTTTCATTTTATCGTTAGACATGATTAGAAAGATTATTTCTATTTTGGTTTGGCTCTTTCTGCAATTTGTCTACCATTAGACACCGCATTTGAAATTATAGCTAAAAATACAGACCCAGTCATCCATACAATCTAAAGATACTTAATGCAAAAGAACTGCAAGTTTTTATTTGGGGGCAAGGAAAAAAATAAAATAATAAAACATAGAACCACATGCAGTGATACTGCTGCAGAAGAAAAAAAAAACCTGTTGCATGCAACTAAAGTAAACGATACTTGTTTTGACATCTTTAAATTGTTTTGCACAAATAATGGCCCTGTACAAAGAGTTCAATTTATTTTAATGTGACAAAAAAAAAAAACGAAAAGAATGAAAAAGCAAGAAGCTAAAAGGTTACAGTAGATCAAGTTGATTTCCATTATACCCTACATTATATAAATACATCAAATGTAAAATTATTTATATTTAATTTCTATTGCGATTCAAGCTAAACTTTAAAATATTTTTAAGAGTTCAGATGAGAAAGGAATTTTGGACCATCAATGGACTAACTAAGTTTTATATACTAAACTAAGTTAAAATGGCATTGATATTGAACAATAACAAAAGCACAGAAACCAATGTTAATTGTTTTGCAGCCAACTTCAGTACTTGGCGTTCTGTCAAAATCAGATTTTTCTATTGCAAAGCATTAACGTTACAACGTTTTGGTTTGGTTCATACAAATTTTATAGGTTTAAGAATTTTTTCGGGGAGTAATAATTCTTTCATTTTGGAGCAGTCCACTGTCCCAAAAGGTTATGATATTTGACCCCAACTAGATAATTTTTTGCGGCAACTTGTGAAGTCCCTTGTATACATGAACAAACTAGTCGCAATCCAAGCTGTAGAAGACAAAATTACAGCTGCTATTAATGAGATATTGGCTACAACGCCGGAAATAGCATGTCAAAATTGGACCTCACGTGTGTTCTTTTCAGCTTTCAAACTTTAAATCGTATTATGGGGAATATGTTAATACACTGCTAATCTCTGCAGCACTGAACTATTAAACAAAATATAAAAACGACGTTTAAAACAAATAACGAGACCTCATATAAAAAAACACTTAAAAAACTGTTAACAAGATATTTATTGTTATAAAGTTGTACAAACTTATTTACAACAGCAGCATTTCGCTTTCAAGTTGGTTTGTTGGGTATGCATTTTTCACTTGTCCACCAACAACCGGTTAAAGTCAGTATGCATTTTATTTTTTCATTAATAAGTGATAAGCAGTTTACAGAAAACCAGCATTTAATAAGAATGTTGCATGCACTTTATTCACTTGCCATAAGCGAACATAAAAATTAATAAAAATCAATATGTATGTGGCTATGATATTAGATTTAAAAAATATAAGAAAATTAAAAATTGTGAGACAAACTAACAATTTAATTCATATGTCGGTCAATTGAATCTTCCTAGAATGTTGTGAAAGTTCTATGTTCGAGCGTTAACTTTCAAAAAAACTCTCTAAATTTTGCGCCCAATAACAATATTTGAAAAACAAATATTCAATTGCAATTACCGAATATCATCATACTGCTAACTAATGTAAACATTTTTGGTTTTTACACACACGAAAACAAACTCACTAGTGTGGCCGATTTGGCACATCACAATGTCTTCTGATGCGGCAAGAACACTGATCTCATTAAATGTCTTTTAATAAATTGTTTGCAATTTGTATAAAAAGACTTGTTTCTATAGTTGCACTGCAACATACCTTTTAAATGCAGGGGACAAGTTATATTTCCGGTTTTTTTTTGTAGCTCCTCTTTGTAGCAAATCTTTAATTTTAAGGTGATGGCAGGGATGGTAAAACGAAAGATTACATTTTTTGATAGCACGTGTATATAGGAAATAAATCATTATTGACAATCAAATAATTACAATATGGTCAAGTCAAATTTTTAAAAGGAATAAAGGGTCACAACAAAATTTGTTTAATTTGGCTTTATCGGCATTCAGCATGTGGAATTTTTCTGTTAATATTTAAACAATAATAAGTTTGCGATAAACTACTAATTAGATCTTCATTATGATCTTGTAACCATTGGTTTTCGTCCCATGCATTTAAATTTATTCACTTACCTATTCGAGGTTGTTATTCAAAGCATATCTAGATGTAAGAGTCTCCCAGAGAGCTCTTAGGTGCGTCAAGCCAAACGCTCTCATGAAGATTTAATATCATCAAACTGTTAGTTCGAAAAATCGCTGAAACATTGTAGAACGCAGTACGGTTAATACGGGGCAGAATTAAGTCATAAAATATCATATCAAAATCCAAATGAAATATAATACTAAACTCAATTAAAATGTCGACCAATATTGAATGTTATAATTCGTCGCCAGGATCTACTGTGTCTATAACCGGCCTACTTGAAACGATTTGTTACAGCATAGTCAGTTGTGACAAATTAAAACAAACGTTTAGCTGATAATAGTAAGATAAGTTATATCTTTCTAGTTCCGACACTTAATCAGTCAATTTAATAATAAGTTTAACTTTTATGTCATATGAAAAATTGATTAAAAACTGGGTATTTATTAACGCTAAATTTTTTCTTTTTTTGCTATTAATTTAAAAAGGTTTAGAAAGACTAACGCCCGAACCTAAGCAGAAGCGGCAAGCGTTTTTTAGCTGTCAAAAAATTTCATACCCATACAATTTGTATGAAGCGAACCGCGTAACTCCCGCGGTATTTTCTACTTCCATGTTTCAGCCCCATACTCCATTGCTATCAATGCTGTCAATATCATTTGCATTCGTTAGTAGCATGACACTTGTTGTGGATTAAATCGGTGGTTTTAATTTTAGATTATCGCAAGATCTTTTTCATTAGTAAGTTGAAGAAGCAACAGGATTAGGCATTGTTCTGCCTAAACCCTCTTTAAGTTTTGAAATAGTATGAGAGTTTTGTTCCAACTTTGACGCAGCGTTTGATATTCTTAAGCATTATTATGCAAAGCCGGAGTATATTTTCGAAGCCACCAAGCTCATACATGGCGATGTAAATTTTGTAGTCGACAAATATATAGTGAGTGTCAATTTGTTCTTATTTTTTGTCTTTTCCAGGAGTCGGAATATCTGGTCTACTCAGGTACGGCTTCAGTCGTGCATATATTATGCTAAATACAGGGTAGACTAAATGTAATCATGGGCTTTAAATCTTTTGATTTTATTTATCCAATTTTAATTATTTTAGCAAAAAATAAAATAAAAATGTAAACTCCAATGTGACTTTTGGACTTTTGTATACGATACGGAGAACACTTATACCACGGTATAGTATAGCTTGCGCAAATTGCAAGGACTCCTTTTTTTTGTAGGTAGTGATTAGGGCACTGAGTCCGTCATCATCCGGCATGCATTTTTCAGACCATAATTTCAATAAGAGATGATGCGTGGACCTTAGCATCTCTTCTTCACTGATGCAAAAGAGTTCAGGTAAAAGACCATCGACGCCAGCAGTTTTATTATTTATTTAGCTACACAACCTTATTCTACCTTGTGCGTCCGCTACTGAATTTTCTCTCTACAACTTTTTAAGAACAAAGTGACAGCACTGTATTAAAAAAAAAAAAATCTATAATCATTCTTAAATTTAATAAAACTAGTAATTAAATTCCATGCCATGTTAAAAATTTGTGAAAATTAACTACTCCCAGAGAAGCGCCAATGCTCTAAATTATTCAATTTCTAATTTATGCCACTTGTATTCATATTAGTCTAATGTAACGGACTAGTTATAAACAGTAATACGTGCTTGGTGTAACAAAAAAAACTTACCGGTATATTTTCGAATACATACTTACATGCAACTTCTGGTTGGCAGTCAGGTTTGTGTTGCAGGTTTCATACGGTCTTAAACAAACAGAATCTGTTTCTCAAAGAAAAAGAAACAAAGATTCACATCACGATTTTTAATGTCACTGTACACTTAAAAAGAGTTTCCAGCCTACAGGTGAATACAAGGTACACTGCCATGACAGCTGTCATTAATCATTTTTTTCTGTTTTTTTTTTTTGCAAAGTCTTTTTAATTTTTACAACTTCCAGACACAATTAAAATGTTTGAACTCAACCGAAACGATACAAGCAAGTCAATTGATTTTTTTTATATTTTTTTGAATTGAATTCGATTTGGTTAGGTTTGATTTTTTTTTTTTTTTTTTGGAAACCTATAATTAAAGACAAAAAATTATGTGGGTAACCAAAGACATGATAGTTTTGTTTCAACAACTGTTTTCAATAAAATTGTGTCACTGTTTAATAAGTACCTGCACCTGTAAGTTTGATTACGTTTTTAAGATTGATTTTTAGTTAATGTTTATTTAAGAAGTTAAATATTATAACGTTTTAGCCATAGGGGCCTGCTGAAGTTACAAAAGCGATTGATTTGTAAATTGCTAAAACGTTTAAGAACTGCACTAGTGTTGCCAAGATTTTACTATTATCTACATGGCTCAGGGTGGCTGCATATTTCTAGCGCACGATTTGGCAACATGCCACTATGGCAAAAAGTCGCTTGAGTGCTATTCAAACAATAATGTAAATTTTTTACCACATGAGGCGAAAATACCCAACTGTCCGCAATTTCGACATGTTGAAATGTTTTATATAATTAAAAAATACATGAATGGCATTCCAGGATATGAAGGATTTTAAGTGTAAGTGGAAAAAAAGTAGCAGAAGCAACAATTTATAAAATATTTAAGAGAAAGATTTCCGAAAAAGTGGATAGATTTATAAATATTTTGTAATATGCCAATATTTTAATGTTTAATCAATTTGGACAATATTTAAATAAAACTAGATGTTTTTGAGAGTTTTTATATTGAACGGTTTAAGTTTTATTTATCTTGATACAAGCAGGGGGTACACTTATACAGGTGGCGGTGCCAGTCCAGCTGATTATTTTTCTGTGTGCCAATGTTTGTCAAACTCCATATATAAATAAAAAAGAGATTTCAGTGCCAAGAATTGTCAGACTTTATTTATAAACAAGTAAGAGCGCTATATTCGGCCGTGCCGAATCTTATATACCCTTCACAACGTGTAGTCATGCAATAACAGTGGTTTGTGTCACCATTCATCCCATATGAAATACGTACATACATATAAAAACATACATATATAAAAACGTCCCATTGTAAAATTAAAAATTCACGTATGTATGTTAAAAAAACAAAAAAAAAAAAAAAAATTTTTAAAAAATTTAAAAAAAAAATTTTATAAAAAAATTTAAAAAAAAATTTAAAAAAAATTATTATGTATATAATATATATAAAACAAAAAAAAAAATAATAAAAAATAATAATAAAAATATAAATAATATATTAAATAAAAAAATAAAAAAAAAATAAAAAAAAAATTAAAAAAAAAATTAAAAAAAAACTTAAAAAAAAATTTTTTTTGGCTCAGCTGGGATTCGATGCCACGTTTTCTCTAACCAGTATACACGTTTGTATGTATGTATGTTGTTGTAATGTTGTTTTTGTGAAAAAAAAATCGAGGTGGTCGTGGGTTTTTGCTCATATCTCAGTTGTTTATGTACCGATGTTTCTGATTTTCAATACCGATCTACTCCCGAATATTTCTGATACTTTAATACCTTACTTGGGTCCAACCTATGTCGGGGGGCTTCAAAAAGTTGATTTCAACATACACACGGACAGACGGACAGGCTGACAGAGCTTAATCGACTCCCCTATTCATAAGCTTTCAGAAAATATATACTTTATGGGGTCGGAAATGAAAATTGTAGAAATTTCACACGGAATGACAAACCTATATATACCCTTTTTCACTGTGTGAAGGGTATAAAAAGAGAGCCAAAAAATGCTCGCCTTTACGCTAAGTATCACCTTATGTAATGACACCATGTATACAAGTATAACAGACTAGCCTTAACAAGAGCGGCAGGCGTTGCGTAATATTCCGCTAACCGGACAACGTTGTGTAATGAACAGTAATGTTCACTTATGTTTTTTAATAAAGCTCAGTCAATAGTAATAAAACAGCTTGATTAACCTGAAAATAGCTAAAATAACATTACTGTTCAACAATTACAGAAGCAAAAGAAACCACAACAGTTGTACTGCAGCCAACTTCCATACCTAAAATTGGATTTTCCAATTGCAGTGTTGCCGCCGCGGTATTTCGGTTTGTCTCATACAAGTTGTATGAACATGAGAATTTTTTACAGCCATAAAACTCTTGCCGCTTATGTTTAGGTTTGACTGTAAGTTTTTTTCAGACTCACTTTATCATATGTCAGAAAGTTATGGGACCATTATGTTGGATTGCAATAGCGATTCATTTCCGGATATTTCCATAATAGTTTCTAAAAGTTGATTTTAACCAACACAGACTGAAAATGGATATTGCATCCAAGTCATAAGCTTCCAGGAAACAAAGTGTCCGCCATCTAACGTTTTTTTTTTCAACTAGTGCTTATTTCGTGAATGGTAACACTTAGCTCATGTCTGATTTGACAGATAATTATTTTTATCTTTCCGCTGAACGAATATGGTTGTGTATACGCTTGAACAACGCTGGGAAATATTGCGACATTACTTTGGCCGATTTTGCCGAAAAAAAGTCATCTTCTCAGATGAAGCTCATTTTGATCTTGGCGTGGATGTAAACAAGCAAAATTGTCGCATTTGGGGCACAGAAAAGCCGCACGCATACATTGAAAAGCCGATACACCCAAAACGAGTCACTGTTTGGTGCGGATTCTGCTCCAGAGGCATAATTGGGCCATTTTTCTTCGAAAATAAGCAAGGAGTGGCCGTAGTCAATGGCGATTGTTATCGGGCCATGTTGAAAGAATTTTTGTTCACAAAAATTGAAGAGGAGGATATTGGCAACATTTGGTTTCAACAGGACGGCGCTACGTGCCACACAGCCGAAGGTTTACTTTTTTTTATAACATTTTCAAAAAAATAAGTTATTTGGCGGACCCTTTATATACTTTATGTTGTTGGAAATGCACAATGCAGAAATTACAAAACGGAATGACAAACCTATACATCGTTGATCACAGGTAGAACTGCCTTCCCTCAAATAATTGTAACTTTACAGGGGAAGGCAAAAACGTAATAGAAAATGTTGTGTCATAATGTAATTTCTTTTTTAAACTCGCTTGGAAAACTGCTTTTTTTGATACTACTGCATTAAATTTTTGTGTCGATGCGTAGGTGTGAAATGAATTGGAATCAATGAAAACTATATCGAGTTAGGGCCTTTCAACCTGCGACCAACGATATACTCTTGGTACAACAGGTGAAGGGTATAAAAAGCTATTTAAGTGTGTATAAGCATCTTTATTGTTAGTGTAAAAAACAACAAACGTCAATGTGAACTTATTAACTTAATCTCAAGTATTGTTTACTTAAACATAGTCAGTCTCTGGTACTAAAAGGTACTAAAAGTAACAAGACAGAACTAAACTAATAAGTAACTACACGTATCACTTAATAGTTACGTTGTTACAGCTTGCAAAAAAAATCTTGTATATAGTTATTAAGTATAAAATTTCAAACATGTTTAAATATTTTTAAATAATACTTATTCGTTTATTTTATGACTTTTTTTTAAATAAAATTTTTCTACTGATAATACTTTTATAACAAGGTTCCATAGATTTTTTATGCATGTATGTATGTATGTTTGTATATGTAATTCCAAATACATTTTAATATTCTTATCGTCATTTGAAAAACAATTCTTTATTGTTGGCAATTATTTGTAGTGGAATTAGAAAAGCTTTATCTCGAAAACTCAGTAATTAATGTAGGGCAGTAATTTTCTGAGTAAAAAGCAAACAAGTTTCAAGTTCAATTACTAAATCTAATAATTGTTTCTAATCAAACTTATACCTTATGTAAATGTAGCTAATAATTAACTGCTAAAGATTAAAATTTGTTATTAACATCTACAAAATTTTCGTAAACTTTTTGAATTGCTTCAAGTAAAAACATAATGTCAAAAATGACCGATTCACATAAAAATCTTCTAAAATACCCTAATTTATCCTTATACTTATATTGTTTAGCCACACTTAAACTATTCCCCCTTGAACACTCACTGTTTACTTTATTGTAGAGCAAATATATCATCATGGACTGAATACTTCTTTTAAAAACTAGTTATCAATTTGATAAAATGTCCCTTCAACCATAAAACATTCTGCTGCGAAATTAAAAAAATTCTTTGAATATTAAACTTTTGTAAATATGTACTTCCAGTTCTACAAATAAATTATAACAGAAACAAGTAAAAGCGCTATATTCGGCCGTGCCGAATCTTATATACCCTTCACAACGTGTAATCATGCAATAACAGTAGTTTGTATCACCATTCCATATGGTATACGTACATACATATAAAAAACATACATATATAAAAACATCCCATTGTCAAATTATAAATTTACGTATGTATGTTAAAAAAAAATTAAAAAAAAAAAAAAAATTAAAAAAAAAATTTAAAAAAAAAAATTAAAAAAAAAAATTTCAAAAAATAATTAAAATATATATAATAAATATAAAACAAAAAAAAATATTTAAAAAAAAATTAAAAAAAAATAATAAAAATATAAATAATATATTAAATAAAAAATAAAAAAAAAATTAAAAAAAAAAATTTTGTTGCCTCAGCTGGGATTCGATGCCACGTTTTCTCTAACCAGTATACACGTTTGTATGTATGTATGTTGTTGTTGTAATGTTGTTTTTGTGAAAAAAAAATCGAGGTGGTCGTGGGTTTTTGCTCATATCTCAGTTGTTTATGTACCGATGTTTCTGATTTTCAATACCGATCTACTCCCGAATTCTGATATTTTAATACCTCACCCGAGTCCAAGCGATGTTGGGGGGCTTCAAAAAGTTGATTTCAACATACACACGGACAGACTGACAGGGCTTAATCGACTCCCCTATTCATAAGCTTTCAGAAAACATATACTTTATGGGGTCGGAAATCAAAATTGTAGAAATTTCACACGGAATGACAAACCTATATATACCCTTTTTCACTGTGTGAAGGGTATAAAAATAAAGAAAAAAGTGAAAAGTATTTACAACAACTTGTTGCACTGCTGGCTGCAATAAATTTCAGTGTTACCAGAAATCTATGTAAAAAATTAAAACCGTAATTTCTATACACCATTCTATTTAGGACACCATATTGGTTTTTAACTTTTTCATAATTTTTTGTATTGTATTAGATAAGACATTTTATTTATATAAGGGGGTTAAAGGAGGTACATTTTTAATTACTAGATTTTACACATATTTTAATTTTATTTCGCCATCATGAATTTTTTTCACAGCTACGGCTTTTAGGACCACAATTAATATTTGACTGTTTTTAACATTTCTATTAATTAGGAGCTTTAGTAGCTTGTTATATTTAAAATATATATGTTTTGCTTATAACTTTGCCGATTAGTGTTTAGCGTATTTACAAGTTGTAGCCAGCGTGTCTATAAATTATCCCAGGTCTGAAATGAATTGATTTTTGTGCTAAAACTACAAGAGAAAACAGAGGTTGCCCTGTCTATTTGCTCATACTTAAGAAAGTTATGGGGCGATTGTAATGGTTTTCAATAATGATTCATTTACGAATATTTGATTGAGACACAGATCTGTTCTACATGTGGGAGCTTCTAAAAGTTGATTTCTACAAACACACGGACAGACAGACAGACAGTTGAATGGTATAAAAATATCTGATGGTTATTAATTAATTGGCTAATTCACATGGTTTTCCGAATTGTTGTATTGTCATAATATCCAAAAAATTTAAAAAGGTTGAAAAATTGTTCAATAAGCAATAGAAAACTTTTAAAAAATGTTAAAGTTTTTGGAAAATTATGATTTTATGACACCGTTGTGAATTTGCCAAATATTTTTTTTAAATTCTAACTTACTGCCTGTTCAACGATGTCGAAAGAAAACCCAAGCGAAATTTCATTCGTACAAATAAATATATTGAAAACAACAAGAAAAACTAAAAATTTGTTTTTGTTTTCAACGTATTTGTACGAATGAAATTTCGCTTGGGTTTTCTTTCGACATCGTTGAACAGGCATTTAAAATAAAAGTTTATAAATTTTTTGTTCAAAAAAAATGAAGCGAAAGTTGCACTTAAGTTTGTAAAAAAAAAGATTCTGAGACATGCTTGCTAGTGAATAGCACTCATAGTCCCCGACGTCTTGCATGCCATTTGTCTTCAAGGTTAATAGCTCGCCTCTGCACGCACTATCACCTTGAAATTTTTTTTAAAAAGATCTTGGATTATTTACTTATAAGGTTTACCTAACTCAGTAATTAAAGGCAAACGATCATTGAACTTTTCACAAGTTTATTGGTGTTTTCTTTTCTAACAAACAATGTTGCCCTTTTATTGTGAGGCACTTTTCAAAGGTCACCTGCACCCTAACAAAATGCTACCTTTATAATCAGCAGAATAGAACAGAAATTTTCAGCTTTTTTACATGATAGCTATACTTTGATGTAAAACTGCATTGCTTGCTTCAATTTTAATAATTTGGGACGTTTAAAAAAAACTAAATTCTCCTTTTAAATATCAGCTGTTAAAGATTCTAACCCTTTGATTTAATTCAGGGTACGACATGTAACATTTTTTCTCATTTTTATGGCAACACTACTACAAAAGAAATTGTCACCCGTTTATAATATTGTATATTCTTAAGAGAAGAACACAAAAAAAGGCATAGGGCAAAATTAATGCAACATTTACGTCAGAAAAGAAAACACCGTAAGTTTGAGCTTTACTTAAGCTGCTTCTTGAAAAAACTTTTTTTCCGACAAGTAACATTTTAATTTTTTCAGACAAGTAACATTTCATTTCATTGGCACAATTAAAGAGAGAAAAATTTAAATTATCTGAATACCGTTTTATGAAAACAAATTTAAAAAATTCGAAGTGCAAAGTTTAATAAGATTTTGGCAACACTGTTTTAAGTGTATTTGTTTTGTTGTACATACTTGTTAGCGTGCAAGTTTAGTACTCTGTCATCGGTGGTAATATGACAGATAACTATTTATAAATATTTATATTTATGTACATATGAACGTACATAAATACATACATACATCAAGCTATTTTAAGCCTTAAAAGACGAGTGTGTAAGAAAAATAATGTAATTTAAGAAAACAAATTAAAACTATCAAAATATAATTATAATGAAATTATTCTTCCTTAAAAAATTAAAATTTCAAAAAAGAATGAAGCAATCAAACAGCATACATTAGTATCAAACAAAATCTATATGCAACTCAATATGATTTTTAATTTTAATTTAAAACATGTGTATCAACACAAAATTACAGCAGCCATTTTCCTTGTGAGAGTCAAGTGTTGAGTTGTTGATTAAAAATTCAAAAAATTTGAAAAGATGGTTTGTTTTTGTATTTTTCCTCTGTTTTAAATTTAACTATTATATTTTATTGGATTTACTTTTAAATTGATGAATGCTTTTCTTGATCCAGCGATTATAAAGAAAGACATAAAACTTTATAGAAAACAGCAAAGCGGTCCATGTTTAGCTTGTATATATTAAAGTACATTGTTTATACAATTAAACGAGAAGGCACTAATTGATCTGACACAAGTTTTCCTAATATAATCGTTGTAGCCGAAGTAATTTTTTCAAGGAATTTTTTTCTTTAGGTTTAAAGCGGTTGTAGCATCTACCACACAAAATGAAAAATTTTTTTGTCACGTATCTTATAATAATAATACATAAAGCCTTTAAACTTCGTGCAGACTATAATTCTGTTAGTACTCAACTTATGGTCAACATAATTGGCCTACTGAGCGTACTATTCGCAACACCATCACCCATTTTGAGACCCAGCATTCATTACCGAATAGACCACGTCCAGCTCGCTGTGAAGAAAATATGGCGGCCGCAGCTGAGAGTGTACACGAAGACCGTGGAGAGTCGATTGGGCGCCGTTCGCAGCAACACGGACTGACGTATGAAACGACTTGGCGCATTTTACGTCAACATATTAAAATGAAAGCGTATAAAATATAGCTTGTGCAACAACTGAAGCCTTTTGACCTTCCCAAGCGACATTTTTCAATAATATATTATTGAAAAAAAAAAAAAAAAATTATGGGAGCATATCCCGAATAATTTAGTAAATTAGTATTTTATAAAAGATTTTATTTTTCGGTTGCCCTTATAAGCATTTAGTGTTAACCAACGGTTAGCCAAATATTAAAGGGATTGGAAAAATAAAATAAATTAAAATTGAAAAATTGTTGGTTGGGTTTTTGAAAAAGTTTTTTATAGTTTTTTGTTGTATTTTTGAATTCTCGTTTTGTTAATGAGAATTTAAAAATATAACTTATAACATTTTAAACTTTTTCAAGAATTTGGGCAAAGGCTTACTGATGATCTGGCATAAGCACCAGTGAAATGCATATAAACCAGCTTAAACCCAACAATCAAATAAATATATTATTGAATCATGGGAGCATATGCCGAATAATTTAGTAAATTAAAAAGCTTTACTTAAAAACTTTACTTTCTCATACAGTATGATTAATACTAAACTAAACTAATTAAATTAATTTTTTTTATTTTCTTTGCAGGTATGTCTTCCACTTATATTAACATATTCCGTACATATTTAGTAAGTAAAAAAAAATATCATATTATGAAGCTCATTAATTTAAACATCTTAAGAAACTTATAAATTTAGCAATTTTCCCATCTCTGCAGTATTTTTATGACTTACATATATTTGTTTAGTTTACTTAACTTCTCAATAAAAAAAATTCTTATTTGATGACAATGTTAATCTCCATATAAAAAAAGGCAAAACGTCTATCTTCGACTGCTTTCACCTGATTAAATCACTGCTGCAAATTTGGAGATTTTCAAGATTAGTTTAGCGGTTTTAATGAACTTGGTAGTTAGCGTGAAATTTAGCGTTTTTTAAACTAAGTCAGAGATATAATTTTTTAAAACGAAGTTTTTATAAACTGATATAAAGGGATTTACAAAGAAAAAATGCTATTTTTGTAGTTCTCTATGTCCCAATCTACACATGCAACTCTCACATCAAAATTGTTTTTTTGATTGCCCTTAGAATTTTCACTTGTTTTTGATTCTCTTTGGAATTTTCATATGTTCCAACATTGTAAAGTTCTGTTTGTGTAATTTTCAGTATTTTGTATTTTTCTTTTAAGCCAATCTTAGATCGAAAATTGCGAATTATAAAAACAGACAAAAACTGCGACTTTGTGTGCACGCATGATCACCTCGTCTTTTCACACCAATACAAACTGGATGAGCGTAGGTTCGAATCCCAGTTAAGACATTATAGTTATAAATTTTCAATTTATAATTTTGCAATGGAATGTTTTTAAGCGGATAAAGTCATTATAAAGATGATGAAACATATACCTATATGTATGAATGTACGCATTTCATATTAATGAGATAAATGGTAATACAATTGTTATTGCATGACTACATATTGTGAACGGTACATAAGATTCGGCACGGCCGAATATAGCACTCTTACTTGTTATCACAATAATTTTGTTCATACTTCTTTTTAACCCTTCAATTCCCATAGTCAAAATGAAAAGAATTTTTATTTTATTTTTGGCTAAAATAGATTAGATATGTTAAAAAATTTAGCAAAATATACTTGATAAATAAAACCGCCAAATTTTTTGTTAAAGGGCGGTCACCTGCAGGTGACACTGGGCATTGTGTAAAGTTAATGGTTTAAAATACCCGTTCTTTTATCTTTTCATAGATATAAAACATGAATTTTTTAATAATATATATTTTTTTAAAAGAAAAGATTAAAATTTATTTATTGTGGAAGCTGTACCAACATTTTATATGCAAACCGATATTACACTTAGCACAGATTTTGCTAGTGATAAGATCCAATGCATGACAGTTTGATACAATGTTGACAATACTATTATCATGTCACTTAGCTGCAATATTTTCTTCGGAAAATTTATAACATAATATTACTCCTTGGTTCTTTTTTCATTTCTTTTGAGCTTGGCAGATTGCAATTTTCAGTACAGGTTTCCCTTATAGTGCCAGTTGCCAAACATTCTGCTCGCGTAAATATTTAAGTAATGGTAAACCGGTAAAAAAAAATTATCGAAGTACTAATTGTAATGTCCCATATCTTGGGGCAATCTGGAGTGGAGCTCTCAAATGACAGCAGCTCCTAGGACTAAATCTGGCTGTAGCTTTAGACTTGGTCCTGACGCACCCTGATATAGTTCACATTTCACTAAATATCCACAGCGAGTAGGTACAGTTAGGCGGCAAGGACGTACTGTCTGCAAAGTGGTGATATTGTTGAATTTCATAACTAGGTCATTGTACGTGTCACTCTTTACTTCTCAAAACATTCTCATATACTTTGGCGTCAAATATCCTGGAATTAAAAAATTCCACAGCAGTCATCTCTTTCTGTAAGTTAGTAAAAGTTTCTTCGTCACAGTTTCCTTTGCCACAAGAAGCAAGTGAAGTATTGTAGATAGTGCTTTCCCAGTTTTTGATAGTGCTGTGATTCTGCCTTTTCTTCTTGGGCAAAGTTTCGATAATGTCATCTTCTCTATCTACATTATGTACACTGTTTTCTGTGCATATAGACGCATTTTGCAGTTCTACTATAGAACGAAGCATGCGACCAGGAAGATGACTAATACCAGCTTATTTTCATCACAACTGTCTTCATCAGTCACTTCGCCATCATCCGGTGGAAATAAAATAATATCATCTACGACTTCACCGGCATTAAAAATATCGCCAATCTAATCTTATGTCAACCTATGTTGCATATGAGCATACAAAATATATTTATATTGTAAATAAAATAAGTACTAAAAATACCCAGTGTCACCTACAAGTGACACTTGGTATAGATTGTTATTTTTTATGAGAACCAAATAATTTTTTTTTAAAACTTCATATTAAATAATTTAAGTGAATATTTCAAAATAATAAAGAATAAAAAAATTTTGAATTCCTACCCTTTTGGCATTTTTATAAATTTTTATTTATCACAAGACACACTAATATGTAAAAATCAAAACCACTGCTTAAAAATGCTCAAAAATCTCCTATTTTAAAAAATGACAGCAATGCCAAAATAAAATCAGATACAAAACATTATTATTTTGAATATTGCACAACACAGTTGAGCATGCAAATAGAACCACCTTGAAATTTCCCCCCACACAAACTATTCTGACGGATCCACATCGCTATGCTGTCCTGTATGTGTACAAAAGTTACAGGTGAATTAAAAATCTTGGCTTATGTCATGAAACATTTATTTTTTATTGTTTAATATTACAGTTAATAACTATTATTTTAATGTGCAATCAAATAAGTTGTTAAAGTAATTATCTTTTAAATAATTAAAAAAATATATATTTATTGTGATTTATATCTGTTACAACAATATTTTAACGGAAAACATTTTACTTAATTAAATGATGTTTTAACATTTTAACAACACATAACCTATCCCATGTTAGTTAATGTTAATAAACTTTTTAGTACCTTTTTTTGTCACACACACACACACACACACACAGATAACCTACAGCAAATTCTTTAGTGAAAACTCGTGTATATTTTTTAAATGAAAAAAAAAACTTTTAATAATTCTAGTTGCTGCTATCATCTAAATGATGAAATATTTTTAAATAAATATTGTTCAAATATTAGAACTCAACTGCATACATGCAGGCGCGGATCCAGCTTACGCGTTAGGGGGGTTTAGGAGTTTTTATGAATTGTTTGCTGCCAAAAATATTACTTATTGAAAGAAGAAAAAAAATAGTTTGGTGTGGGGGAGTGATGAACTATCCTTTTTTTCTCCCCCCTGGATCCGCACATGACACATGTATACATTCATATGGATTTGTTTCCATTACTTTTACTTCTTTTGTTGTAAAAAAAAAAGCAAACGAAATGTAAACATTATTTAAAATAAATAGTTAGCACGAGCAGTAAACTAAATGTAATATTGTTGGTCAGTCTGTCAGTTTTAAATATTCTTAATTCATAACATATCCCAGCAAACAATATTCAAATACGAAATTATAAAAATTACATTTGATAGTCAATCAAATGGGTAAGGTAATTGTATGTAAAGTAATGTTACCATAAATAATGTATTGCGAAGTAACTTAACATAACTTAAATTAAGTGAACGTAACGTTGCACTATCGATGCACTGACACCGCAAGAAAAGCAATAGAGTATCTCTATCATCTTTTGAGTTTTCAAACCCAAGCATTTAAGCTTTTAAATTAAATCATTCGTTTTTAATGAAGACGATATTGCCCTTTTGGTTTCATTTAGGAATGCTTTTATACTGACGCTTCGTAACTGTGTACTGCACACGTTTACAATACGACACCACAAATAACAGCAAAATAAATGCCCAATGTGTAACAGCCATACTTAAATAAAAGAATTGAGGATTAAGTGTTGAAGTTGGGCACATGTTTTGTTTTCTGGTACAATAATAAAACACATGCAACGCCTTTCGCCTACGATAAAGTGTCCAAGTCGGCCCAGTTGTTTTCTGCTTTAGGAGCTGCCAAAATTTTTTTTGATAAGAATAGAGGTGGTCTTATTTTTTTTTTTATATCTCAGCCATATACATATCTACATGGCCAAATGAATTACAAACCTAAGCATACCTTTTACAATCTTCTCATATAAAATCGTTCTTTCTAGCAGCGCGTTCGTGTTATAAAGTCCAGTTTATTATACCCTTCACACAGTGAAAAAGGGTATATATATGTAGGTTTTTCATTCCGTGTGAAATTTCTACAATTTTGATTTCTGAAAGCTTATGAATAGGGGAGTCGATTAAGCCCTGTCAGTCTGTCCGTCTGTCCGTGTGTATGTTGAAATCAACTTTTTGCAGCCCCCGACATCGCTTGGACTCGGGTGAGGTATTAAAATATCAGAAATATTCGGGAGTAGATCGGCATTGAAAATCAGAAACATCGGTACATAAACAACTGAGATATGAGCAAAAACCCACGACCACCTTGATTTTTTTTCACAAAAACAACATTACAACAACAACATACAAACATACAAACGTGTATACTGGTTAGAGAAAAGTGGCATCGAATCCCAGCTGAGGCAAAAAAAATTTTTTTTATTTTTTTTATATATATTTTTTTTTTTTATTTTTTATTTAATATATTATTTATATTTTTATTATTATTTTTTTTAATTATTTTTTTAATATTTTTTTTATTTTTTTTGTTTTATATTTAGTATACCTATATATATTTTAATTATTTTTAAAAAAATTATTTTTTAATTTTTTTTTTAATTTTTTTTTTTAATTTTTTTTCTTTTAATATTTTTTTTATTTTTTTTTAACATACATACGTAAATTTATAATTTTACAATGGGATGTTTTTATATATGTATGTTTTTTATATGTATGTACGTATATCATATGTTATTGCATGACTACACGTTGTGAAGGGTATATAAGATTCGGCACTGCCGAATATAGCGCTCTTACTTGTTTTTTTTTTAATTTATTAAAGTGCATTTGTTTGCTGGGCTACTAAATGTATTTAAATGTTGTTTAATAGTGTGGAGGTGCATGAAGTGGTAAAATTGTGATTGTGAGTGAATGAACCAAAGAACGTACTTGTCTGATGTAGTTTTTTTTATTTACATTTCAAAATGCTAACATCTGTATGTGCACGCGTGCAAAAAGTTCAAGGTAAGAATTCCTTTATGTATATATCAAAAGGGTGTTTTGTTAAAGGTATAAGTAAAAATTGGCAATTTTGTTTAATGTGTTTTAGCAATTCAAGAGAAACTAAAATACAGCTTATGTCACCGTTCCAATTGCTTTGACCAATGACACGCTTGTATTAAAATCACCACTTAATCAAATTGTTTAATCCTTGAAAAATCACTCCTTTGTCATAGTTTTTTTGCTGGGATAAATTAATCCTAGAAATGCATACTTTAATTTTTTTTTTTTTTTTCATCAAATGTATTTTTCGTAAAATCAACTACTGTGAGTTGTACAGCGATCCTGAAGCTCAACTACACCCTAAAAATTTTTAAAGTTGAACTCGTCTTATTAATTGTCTTCAAAATTATATTTATTTTTGTCCCATAAGGTCTTTATAATACTACGGCACTAGGTCTGCAAAAAAATAACAAATATTTAAATTTTTATCCAACCTTAAACTTTTTATAATTTTTAAGTTTTTTTTTAGCAAATACTAAGTTTACTATTCTTTTATAGATATTATAATTGAATGTAAAAAATAAAACTATAAGTTCAAATGTAATAATTCTACTTCTGACAATTCACTTGATTCTGATCGAATGTAAAATTTCGTTTCCATTGCACTTGACTTTCATTTTTACTTGTCATTTCCATGAACCTTAGTTAACATATGATAGTTAACTTTCCGTAGTTAATTTAAAGTATTTATAATCGTTAATTTAACATTTTATTAAATTGTTTGTTCATAGAAATGCAATGGAAATTTGCGTGACAAACCCCGATAAAAACTTGTAAATGATAAATGAATGTGTTTCGAACAGTAGAACTCAATTTCATACACTACACAAAGTAATTATTAAAAGGAACTCATTAAAAACCAATTTCAACAAAAGTGAATGAGAATAAGTTAATAAAGTTTTTCTAAAAAAAAAAATGCTGAACGAATGTGAGCATATGCACAATGTGTATCAATTTAAAGTTGGTATTTCTTTCCATAATAATTTTAAAACATTCACCTGTTGCGCCAAGGGTATAACAGCTTTGTCATTCCACTTTAAATTTTTAATTTCTCATTTACTCATTTGCGACTCTGTAAAGAGTTTTATAGACCTTATGAAGAGTAAAGTCGATGATGCCTATTTTTTCGAGTGATGGTTGAAATCAAGGTTTTAAAGCTCCATATTTTGTAGAGACCTACATACTTGCGATATTAATCGTTTGGAAATATTTGGGAATGAACCGTCATTAGAATCCATTATAATCAGTCCGTAGTATCCTAAAGCCTGTAGTACACATACGCATATGACTGTGACGTAATTTTGATGTCATCATAAAGCATAAATGTATCCGCTTTTGTGTTTCATTTGTATTTTTGGACTAAAATACAATTCGCGTAATATCAAAATCTAACCTCATGCGGCCACTACGACCATTTAAAAAATGTAACTTAAGTGCTGAACATTTTAGTGACGTCAGACACATATGTGAATGTGGCTTTTTACATTTCGTGTAGTATAGGCTTAAGATGTTTTTGAATTTTTTTTTACAAAACAGTACATTATATAGGCCTCCGATTTTTTACAAAAATATTTGTTATTGTAATAAATACAGAGTAGGCCAAAAGTGACGCCTGGTAACTAAAAGGTATAATTTTGCTCACTAAATTACCTTAAATATTTCCACCCAGACTAGACTTTTGGCCTATCCCTTATATGATATTCTTCTAGCGTTATTCGTAGAAATTTTTAGAGAAATAGGCTTCAAATCTGCAAAGTTACAAGCATAAATAACTTAAATAAAAATCTTTTTATACCCTTCTCACAGTGCAAAAGGGTATATATAGGTTTGTCATTCCGTTTGAAATTTCTAGGATTTTCATTTCCGACCCCATAAAGTATATATTTTCTGAAAGCTTATGAATATGGGAGTCGATTAAGCTCTGTCCGTCTGTCCGTGTGTATGTTGAAATCAACCTTTTGAAACCCCTCGATTTTGCCTGGACTCGGGTGAGGTATTAAAATATCAGAAATATTCGGGAGTAGATTGGTATTGAAAATCAGAAACATCGGTGCATAAACAACTGAGATATGAGCAAAAAACCACGACCAACTCGATTTTTTTTTTCACAAAAACAACATTACAATAACAACTTACATACATACAAACGTGTATACTGGTTAGAGTAAACGTGGCATCGAATCCCAGCTGAGCCAAAAAAATTTTGACAGGTATACACTTATGCCCAGTTGGCATGTTGTGCGCTCCATATGGAAAACGGAATTCCCAAACAAAAACCATAAACATATTTCCCCATAAATAACGGACTAGTCCAAGAAAGCAGTCCCCTCAATGTAACTCCTTATGGATCTCCAGTTCGAGATCCCCCGGTATTCCAAGTTCGGCATAGTAGCCACTGTAAAATTCTCGCACCTAATATGCCCAAACGCAGGACAATGACAAAGGTAGTGTACCAAAGTTTCATCCTCTTCCTCGCATGCTCTACATGTTGTTTCCTCAGATAATCTCATGCGAGCTACATGGGTTCTCAACTCCGTATGATTTTTACTTACACTGGTTAGTTTCCTAAGTGTTGGTCTACTTAGTTTCAGAATCTCCTTTGATTTCCCAAGATTTGGGTCACCCCATAGTGTTTTTGTCACTTTAACGACATCAGTGCTTTGCCATTTTCTGACATGTTCCTCCATTGCCAACAATTAAGTTCATCCTTAAGTCGTTTAAAGTATAGTATATAGTACTCAGAAGAGCTCCCATTTTTGATAATTGGTCGACTTTCTCGTTACCCATCAGCCCGTGATGGCTTGGTATCCATATTATCTCCAGATGTTTACAATTTGCATATGATATAAATAGGTCATGCATAATAACTAAGATGTCTCAACATACACTTAAATAATATCATCACTCAAAATTTGGTAGTTTTGTTTATTGACGTATCCATTCAAATAAAAGTGAGTTTCAGCCCTAAACAAAATGCGATTTTGAAAATCGGGATCAAAGTTATTCTAGGTTTGGGCTTATTTTGCCGAATCTATGTCTTGCTCTTTATAGGTCAGTCTATTCACGTTGAAATGCCAAACCATTCTAAACACAAATCACTTGACAAAATGGCCACCAGCTGAAAAGTGTTGTCAACTTATAGTTCTATACCTCTATCAAAAAAACACGCTTTATTATATATTAATTTTCTCGTCTGAAAGTCATATTTAATTTTGTTTTAAAACGTATGAGAGCTGAACAATAAAAATAAAATTATATTATGAATTACAAATAGAAACATTTATGTCTGTAGATTGGTAGACTTCCACTAAGTACATAAATAAAATAATAATAAAATTATAAAATTTTTCATAATTTTTTTTTGTTGCTATTTGCAATGCCAAACACGATTTCATTCATTTAAATCCCCTTGATGTTTAACACAATCTTCTGGTAAAGAATTAAGGGACTCTCTAAACATGCATGCACATTTTACGCACACAAATTTAATTGTTGCAACTTCCTTTTTAATAACAACCATTAAAGACTTGCCCACCATTAAAATGTATTTAAATTCCAACTGTGAATAAGACCAAAAGAGCTAGCGAGAGCCTAAAAGGAAAAAAAAATATAATAAAATGAAATGAAAGAAAACTATATATTTTTTTTAAATCAGTTTTAGGAGAAACCAAATAATGCCTTCATGCAGACTTATGTATGTTTAAAAACAAAGTTGTAAATTTTAATTTTATATGGCCATTTCAGAACCACCAATCTACCTTCTATTCTCCGGCTGGAACAGCAGCAGCAGCAATTCGAAAATGCTGCATTTATGGCGGGGATACTTAAAATGCCGCCAAGAATTGAGGCAGAAAATTAAAGTTAAACCAAAACTAAAAACATTCTACTTACGATTTTCTTTATACTTTAAATAACTTTAATTTTTATTACCATATTCTATACTTAACATTAAGAGAAAGAAGAAAAAAAAAAACAACTCGAGTAATAAAAACAGAAACAAATTAAATTCTACAATACGAATTTTTTTAAAACAACATAACTCGTTGTATGGCCTAAGTAGCAATCATATGTATTATAATCACACATACATACACGAATTCATATGTATGGATATGAGCAATAATATTACAGAAATTTTATATATTGGCAAAAAGCAGGCAACAACAACAACAACAAAAAAAGAATTATATTGTATTTATGTTGAAATACATATAATAAAAAAGTAACAAACTTAAATCCCATGCCATCCACATTCATTTCATTTAACTGAGCATATAGTACACAGGAAAACAAATGCTTAAACTGAACATATTTTTTACGACTTTTAACATAAAAATTGGCCAATGACTTTTGCTGCAAATAAATATAATTGCATTTGTCGTCGGCTTCGTCGTCGTCTTCACAGAACCCAATTTACAATTCCACAAGTCATTAATATCCAGCCGAGAGCATGCTTAAGCAATAATATGGAAGTAATGCTCGTTTATGTTCGCCAAAAATTATGCTTCCTCGGAAGCTCTTTTCTAAGACAAAATTCGCTTTCACTTGTTATTAAAGTCTGCCAAATGCTTATTCTATAATTCCTTGTAGAGATGTTTCTTTTCAGAGATGCTGTCACACTGTTTTAATTAGGTTAGGTTGGATCCGGCAGCCGCCCGAAGGCATAGCTCACTTGGGTCCTCCGAGGGTCCTGTTGTGATACCGTTAATTAACCTTGGATTAAATACATACTGCGCAGCGTTGCCAACTCGTTGATCTTAGCACTGTTTTTAGTGATTTTTGAAATTTTTATCTCGGACAATTTTCAAGTCAGTGCTTGGCGCGTTTTTTTTTTTAATTCAAAGTGCTTTTCTTTTTTCTTCGGTGACACAAAATTTTAAATAAATACCACAATATTCTTAAGGGTAATTTAAGATACAAAACTAAAAAATATTTACTTGTTGTAAATGTCATTGTCATCAAGTTGAAAGTGAAGAAAATACATGAAAATTTTTAACTAGAAAAATGAAGATGATTAGGAGAGATAGAGCACAATATTTCAGTTATTATTGAACCAGTTATCAGTCAGTTGTAAGAACCATTAAAAAAAATAGTTATTAGTGGATTATGAATTTTAAATTATTTATTTTAATTTAATTCCGATACTCGTTTCTTGATAGCCTGTGTATGGTTTATGAGACATAAATAAAGCACATAATTTTTATAAAATTACATTGTCACGAGAATTTATTATGAAAGTAAGGTTTCAAGTTGATCGCACGTATTTAATATATAAAAAATTACATTTGAATATCAAACGTACTTTTCAGTTTGTACGCAGATGCATAAAAAAAGTAAAAATAAAAAAAGGAGATTGATATGAAACCTCTCTTCATTTTACAGTTTTACCAAGCAAAAATTGACACCCAGTTGAGGTAAATATTTACATTGATAGGAATTTTCATACTGTTAGTATCATAATTTATAATTGAAAGGGTGTTTTTGCCAGAAAAATTTGGAACCTGCTGCACACACAGATGCGACAATTTTGGCTGATCTGGCATTTCGTTGATTATAAAGTTTTATCAGTTGAACGCTTTGATCAACTGTGTAACTCTAGATGATGTTTGGTATCAGAAGATGAATTGAATTTAATAATATGTAAAATCTTTTTTTACACGGTCTTTTTTTACACGATTTTAAAATAACACGGTTTGTCAAGAAAAAATTTTAAATTTTTTAACACGTTATTTTTAATTTAACACGAGTTCCAAAAAAAAAATTGTTTAATTTTTAACACAATTACCTGCAGTGTTGTATTTCATCCAAATGCCAACTCTACTTCACGGCTTGTTTACTTTAAGGGAAATACCCTTTTTATTTAACATATCAGTTTTTTAATGACGCAATATATAATTTCAATAAAGTTCTTAAAGTTAAAGTTAATTACATAATCGGAATTGTTAATAATTTTTCAAAAGGTAACATTGTGTTAGATTTTTATCTTAGAAAATTGCTGTAAGCAATTTTATTTTATTTCGTTTTTACAGTGCCCTTATTAATACAATGTCTAAACAACAGCTGAAGAGACAAACAGTTTCATTAGAAACGAAAATAAAAATCCTAGACTGTCTAAGCAGAGGCGAAGGTTTAACATCTGTTGGCAGAGCTTTTTTTTGTTTAAACGAGGCAACAATAAGAACTATTTAAAAAAAATGAAAGTTTCATTCGACAATCAGTAATTTCTGGGTCGTACTTAGTTCAAAAGCAACTTCTTATAGTCATAATTCTACTTAAAAAAAAAAAAACCTATAGAGGCTTCTGCATTAGAACAAAACCCAACAGTTGTGTTAGACATATCCTCTGACGACAGTGCTATTTTTAAGCCGGTCCATAATAAACGTACACGATTGTTATCAACTAGCGATGTGTAGCTGTACTCTTGTTTCCTATTTTTTTTTTATTTTTTTGTACTTGAATTTAAACTGTAAACTAAGGGTGCCCCGGTGGACTAGTCAGCAGTGTGCTGTTCTGCTAGTTTGGGGGTTGCGGGTTCGATTCCCGCCGGAGACTCTGGACTTGTCTGCTTCCTTTCTATTCTATTATTACTTTTCTATTCAGGTATCACAAAGGGATCAATATAATGGACCCAAGTGAGCTGCACAGCAGCTGCCTGTTCTACCTAACCTAACCTAAACTGTAAACTAAATTTATTTCATTGTAATAGATATGAATTGTTTTGTTTTATTATTACTTAATGAAGTTTAATATCACTTTTTTAGCACGGTTTTTTTAGAAATTATTTGAATTTTTTTCATTTTAAACGATTTTTTAAGGTTGTGCAACAGATCCCCAAATTTACATTGAATCGTGTATTTTTTACACGATTTTGATTTACACGGTTTTCTTAGGAACTTTCTTAGGAACTTCTTAGGAAGTTTTTACTGTATAAGAATCTAAATCAGCGCTTCAAGTAAAATGTATAAAGCACTAGCCAAACCCGGCGCGCGTTGCTACGCCCCTTAATGAATCGAAATGCATTCTGAATTTTAATTGAATATCAAGTGCAAAAACCTAAAAATTAGAATTTTTTTATGGGCGTGGCATTTCCCACGTTTCTAGTCACGAAATTGTAAAGTCATAAGAGCTCAATATGTGTGCAAAGTTTCAGAAGAATCGGACCAGTGCAAGTATCCCAAAATTAAAATTGTTTTTATGGGCGTGGCCTTGCCCACTTTTCTAATCACGAAATTGTAAAGTCGTAATAGCTCAATATGTGTGCAAAGTTTCAGAATAATCGGTCCAGTGCAAGTACCTCAAAATGATACCTTTTTTTATGGGCGTGGCACTGCCCACTTTTCTAATCTTGAAATTATTTAGCCATGACAGCTCAATATGTGTGCAAAGTTTCAGAAAAATCGGTCTGATGCAAGTACCTCAAAATTATAGACTTTTTTATGGGCGTGGCCCCGCCCACTTTTTTAATCACGAAGTTATAAAGTCACGACAGCTTAATATGTGGGCAAAGTTTCAGAAAAATCGGTCCAGTGCAAGTACCTCAAAGTTAAAACTTTTTTAGGGGCGTGACCCCGCCCACTTTTCTTATCACGAAATTATTTAGTCATGACAGCTCGATATGTGTGCAAAGTTTCAGACAAATCGGTCAAGTGCAAGTAGCTAAAACTGATAACTAATTTTTTATGGGCGTGGCCCCGCCCACTTTTTTTCATCCATAAACACTCCCCGGTATGTGTACAACAACTTACCAAAGTTTGAGCCCGATCGGTTTTACAGTTTCAGAGTCTATAGCTAACACACACACACACACACACACACAGAGTTTCACTTTTATATATATACTTAGATAGATAGATAATAAAATAGCGTTGCGTCAACACTTTGCAATAGGAAATCTGATTTGATTTTTTTCTAATTGGTAAAAAGTAATGCCATTTGAGCTACTTTCAAAACAATTTTGCGATTTTTCTCCATTTTGTTTTTATATTTAGTGTGCGTGTTTTTATTTAAAAAAAAAATAAGCGAACATTAATGTTTGTGATGCAACGTTAAAGCTCATTTTGGCGTAACAGTTAGGCGCTAGATAATTTTATCACTGACCCGCTAATTCTAATCGAACTGTAAGAAACAACAAATCTTATATAAACATAAAATTTCCAGCACAAATTCAATCGAGCAGGGAATTAAGTATTTTTCAAAGAAGTGATTCCCACCTGCACTACCAACTGGATTATTTTTACAAGGCTTAAGAATTAAAATAATTCATTCTTTGTTCTGTTTGATTTTCAAAACAAATACATAATAAAATTTATTAAGTCGTTTAATGTTTATTGTAGTGCTTTGTAATGTAAGATTTTTTGTTGGGTTATCGTGAGTTTTCTTTAAAATTTAACACTTTTTGTTTTACCAGTACTGAGCTTTAAGTCGTTTTTGTTACAGGAAAATTTGTTTCGTCAACTAAAACAAAAATTTATGTTGAGATAATTGCCTGGTTAAAGCATGTTATAAATTTTTAATTTTTTATTATATTTTGTTGTAACCAAACCATTACCCATTACCCAAAAGCACTTTTTGAATCGCTTATTTAAAGGCTGACTGCATCTAAGCAGGCCTTACCATGAGCATCCTAATTATGCGTTGCCCTTAAGCTGTCTTTACACCATCTGATTTCTCATCTGAATTGAGCTGTTAAACATTAATTCAAATCTCTTTCAGTGTCCAAAAAATTTTAAATTTATGAGATAAGACTTAAATAGACTCGTGGGAAGCTATTCCAAATTAAAAGCAATAAAGATTATATGTCTGGACGTGAATCAGTTGTTAAACTTAGATAGTGTAAACATTACGCTTTGCTGAAAAACGTAGAATGTAAGGAAGAAATATAAAAAAAAATGCTATTTTTTCATTGCTGAAATACTAAACAGTACAAAAGCATTACATGGCAAACAAAGCAACATTTTTTTTATAAATAATTTAATTTCTTTTTAATAAAGTTTACGTTTTTATTAAGAAAGTTCATGCCAGTTGGTACGATTTTACGCTGAAAACTTATTACGTGTCTATACATTTAGATACAAAATAGATATATTATTGTTGGCGATTTTGCTTGTTGCATGTTGACGTTTACGCACTGTTAAATATTTATTTATTAAGCATTCTATACAAAAAAACAAATAATTGCATTAATAAGAAATTTATTTCCTTCTTGCACTCACATTATCAGAGCAGTGCAACACACACACACTATTTTTAAAATTTATTTAATGCTGATCGCCTGGTCACCTCAATAGTTATGTGTCATAACTTCGTGTCTCTCCTGCAACTACACACATGTACACGTGTAATAACTGACGAAATATGTAGAGAAAACTAGAAAAAATTTAACAACTGCTAAAAATTAATAATATGTTGCAATATAAAGACAATTCGACTTTAGCCTTTTGGTCATAAAATGTTTGTGTAAATTTCGTGAAAAGAAAAAGTATAACGTAACGCAGACTGTTTTCTGCGAATGATAGAAGCAAAAATGCGCCAAATTAGTCTGTCGGTCAGACAGCCTTTCTTCTTTAAAATTTTTTTTTGATTTCATTTTTAGTGTGATAAAAATAGTGTGCACGATATAAGTTGTGATTCATTTTTTATTTCCATTTTATTTTATAATTTTTAAAATTTTTAATTAATAAAAGACGATATGTTTTCGAACTGTTTGGATATTGTACAAGGTGGCGCAAAATTAATCATCCTAATTTTTTTTATTTGAATAACGTTTTTACTAAATAAAACAAGTAAATAATTATTTTGAGTGGTGAAAATCTTTGTTGGGACCTGTACAATTTTTTCTGTTATTTGGAAAATATGATATCAGCCAAGTGGCTGCCGCCAGTGTTGATACACATATGTGCCTGTTTTATCGGTTTTTACAAAACTTTCCTCAATATTTGTGGTTTGCATTCCTGTCGAATATTCTCCTTAAGGGCTGCGATTGTCTGGGGGTTATAAAAACTCTTTTTTTGAATGCATATGTGAGATGAGAATATATTTGATTGAGAAAGCATTTATTTTCATGCTCTCATGTGAAAGCACAACAACTTTACCATATTTACATAAAATTGTGTACAATAAGTTTTTGCAGTTGAAGTGCAACAAAACGTAGGATCGAGACGAATTCAAGCAAATAAATTATTATTTTGTTTAATTTAATTTACTGCCATAGATTTTACTATACATCTTGTTTTCTTGGACATGTTTTGAATAACTGGAAGCCGCAAAAAAAATTGACATCCATTGGCGTAGATATGTGTTTATGTCTGGGTGGCTAAGCCCTTAAATAGTATTTAAATTTTGACATACAATTTTTATATTTTTTTAATAAAAGAATTTTCAAAAGGGTGATAACTTACACACACACACAAGCCACCATATGGAATCAAGCGTGTTAATTTTGAAAATTTAAATCAAGAGGTCAAGAATTTTGTTACCTAATTGATGCAATCTTTTGCGTGGCCAACACAGTTTGAAAACAACCTGAATTTTTAAACAGAAGGAAAATTAGGGCATTCAAACATCATCGAAATTTAAAAATGTCGATCGTTAGAGCAAAATTTCGACCGTGATCAAATGCCGTAATTTGCTGATTTGCCCTGATAAACACTCGCCATTTTAGCTCATGCACCTGTACTATTTTGCCTAAAGTGCTCACTATTTTGCCAGTTGTTTTGTTTAATATAATACGGCTTTATTTTGCTGCTGAGAGTTTTATAGAAAGCACAACAGCTGTAGCAGGTTTAAATCATTCCAGCTAAGCACAATTACTCTACAAATTACATCATGTAAATGGAATGAAAAATTGTTTGCAAAATAATGGACATTAAACACTAAAGAGAGTCGTGTCTGGATATAGTGAACACCCGATATAGTGAACACCTCCATATAGTGAACACCAAAATTTTTGCATGGAGTACTGTAAATAGTGAAAAACTCTAATAGTGAACAAAATTTTGAAAACAACTTCAACAACAATTCTTTTATTAAACTTAAATACTAAATATTAAACTTAATCAGCTATTGCATTTACATGTATGTATTTTTAGTAAATAAAACGAGTTTTTGAACAAAAATTTCAACCTTGATATAGAGAACAACCTGGATACTATGAACAAGCCTTGAAAAAATTAGTTCACTATATCCAGACATGACTGTATGTACAATTAAACTTCTTAATATGTACACTCTACTCTCCTTTTAAGCCCCTGTGATCAATGCTAGTTGCGCAAATGTTTAGGTGCACAAGTATGTAATAAAACAACAGAAACAAAAACAACAACAACAAAATAATAAATTAACTCTACATACTACTGCCTACTTCCTCTAGATTCATTGAAAACAATTTTGTCGTAAACTTTTTTAATTTATGACATAAAATATTATTGGCAGACATTTACAACTGTGAAGCCACATACGATTCATGTGTGAGGGTACATTGGCGTTCATGTTTAAGTTTGTAATTTGATTTGTTTATTTAATATTAAATAAATACTCTTGAGCTTTTAAAAATTAAAACCAAATTTCTAAACAAATTAAAGAACAAAACTATTAAAAATTTTTTACAAAAACTTAAGCGCAATATATTTATATGAAGTAAACAAATCTTTATTTTGTTCACCAAAAGGATTTATGTTAATTGGTCATAAATTAAAATTTAGTATGATTTTTATGTTTATTGTTATAAAATTTAATGTTAGAACGAAAACTTTTAAGAGTGGGCATACAAACATACATAAAAAAAAGTTCGTAAATTAAATTTAAAGTTTACTTTGTATGCATTTTTAACTTTCGTATCATATTTCGAAGTCCTCCACAGTTACTATTTGAATTGAGTTTGGGGTAAAACGTTTTCAAGTTTGTATTGCGGAAAATATGGTGGCCAAATTTGTAGAAATTTCCTAACAATTTAGTTTTTGTTTAAATAATCTCTTAAATCTATCATTTGAATATAAATATTTGCAAAAGTTACAGACTTTAGATTAGCAAAAGTTGGTTTTAAGGTGGTCAACTTTGATGCCCTATAGTTCACTATCTAATAAAACAGTGTAAATAAGAATAACAAATTCTAGAAGCTGAAGTTTTCCTCTAGACTTTGTCTATATACATTTTAGCAATAAGACTTATAGTTTAAGAGTTACTGATTTATTAATTAACACTTCTTTCTGTATGAAACCACAGAGCGAAGTAGACCGGGTGTAGCCAACGTAATATAAGACAGTAATAATTTTTCGGAAATGTCGGTTTAAGTAGAAATTTAAAAACACTCTCTAAGACCAACAATTTTAAAATTTTTAATTCAGAACTGCAATGCTCAATTTCCAATAAAGTGAAGATTTTATATATGTATTGTTTGGCATTTTTTAAATTTCTAAGAAAATATTATTTCAACAATTTTTATAAAGTCTACATGACATGTACTATTAAACGTTGAAATGCAAACAATTTAACTTTTATCTAAGCCGACATTTTTCTAAAAGAAAATGTTAACAAAAAACGTCTCTGTTAATTTTATAAATCACTTCACCTCACTTAACAAATTATATCATATAAAATGTTTAAAAAATTAAAACGTTTTTTGTTTTTTTGCAAAAATTCTTAAAAATATTTTCAAATATATTTTAACATTTCCAATCTTGTTCTTTTTTTCCTTTTACATTTTTAAGTGTCGACTTTTGAAACCGAAATATTTGCAAACAATTAATATTGTGTTGTGCATTTTAAAACTCTTGAAAATGTCGCAGATCTCATGGAAAAAACAACAATAACAAAAAAATTATTGGACAAAAATTTTACACTAAACCAGCTTCAGCTTGTGTATTGTTTAATTGATTTTCAAAAAAAAAAAGACAAAAAATAAAAAACAAGAAATATATTTAATTAACTTAAACAACAATTTAATTAAATGTACTTAAATGGTAAGATATCTTTTGGCTTTGATTGCAACAAACAATTGGTACATTCTGATAATTGTCAATACAATTTAACACAGTAATTTAGAGGAAACTATTGCCACAGTGTCTAAAATAGTAAAATATTGTAGTGAACTTTACGAGGGCAGAGCTTAAAGTTTCTGCAAATTAAATTGGCAATAGAAACTTGAAAAGGTCCATTAAATCTTTATTTCTAAAAATGTTTTTTTTATACCCGCCACCAAACAAATGGTAGGGGAAAACCATAAAACTTCGAGTGTATATTTCCTGAGTAAAAAAGATATTTTCCCTGAAAATTGCTTAAATCTATGCATTAGGAAAGGAGTTATAGATTAAAAAGTACAATAAATGAATGTTTTCGATCTTTTTAATTTATAAATATAAACAGTTTTCTCTATTGAGCTTGAGATCACTATTCTTAATAAAAAATAGTTTTAATTTTATTTTCCGATATTTCGCTACCACATTGGGTAGCTTCTTCAGGGAAAGTTTTTTCAATTTTTAACAATTAACAATTAAAATATTAGAATTGTTAAAAAATAAATTATTTATTTATTTTTTTTTTAAGGCGGGAAACAAAAAATTTTCATATAATTTCTCCATGAATAAAGATTTTGGAAGAATCAAAGACTCTATATTGAAATATCTGAGTTAAATTTAAAGCAGAAACTACTTTGACACGCCCACTTATCATGTAATCTACTGTCAAAGAATTTAAATGCTCATAAAAACGCGAAAATTAGAGGTATGCTGATGAAATTTCTCACATACAGCTCTCTAGTCAATGTCACTGTTATGCCAGATATTGAAGGTGCACACCCTCTTTCATGCCTACTTCCCATATAACGCTTTATCTTAAATTCATATGTAATTTCTCTATAGACAAAGTTTTTGAAAGAAATAAGAACTATGTATGTATATTGAAATATCTAAGTTGAATTTATTAGTAAAAACTACATTGACACGCCTACTTTAACACCCACTTTTCGCGTAATCTACTGTCAAATAAATTTAAGAGCTCATAAAAATTTCTAGTCAATGTTATTGTTATGCCAGAAAATTTAGATGACGCGCCCACTTTAACGCCTACCTCCCATATAACGCTTTATATTAAATTCATATAATTTCTCTATGGACAAAGTTTATGGAACAATAAAGAACTATATTGAATATCTCAGTTTTATTTATTAGCAGAAACTATATGGACACGCCCACTTTCATCGAAATATAAAGGGTGTTTTTTTAAGCCCGATAGAACTTGAAATTGTAAAAAATAACACAAAAAATTAAATTGTATTAAAAAATTTTTTTTTATTCGAAAGATCAATACGTGACATAAACATTTGAAAATGATTTCGGGCATATGGGCACCGCGGCTGTTCTTGACGAAGCGCATTCTGGACGTCCAATTTTGGGCCACTTTTTCGAGCACTGCTGGCCGTATGTCACGAATGACACGAACAATGCTGGCCTCCAAGGCGTCAATTGTTGCTGGTTTATCAGCATAAACCAGTGACTTCACGTAGCCCCACAGGAAATAATCGAGAGGTGTCAAATCGCACGACCTTGGAGGCCAATTGACAGGTCCATTTCTCGAAATCAACTTATCGCCAAATTTTGATTTCAATAAGTCGATGGTTGCGTTCGCCGTATGGCACGTAGCGCCATCCTGTTGAAACCACATCTCCTCCGGATCAATGTCATCCATATTTTCAAACAAAAAATCATTGATCATGGTGCGGTAACGATCTCCATTGACCGTAACTCGAGCTCCGGCCTCATTTTTGAAGAAATAAGGTCCGATGATGCCACCAGCGTGAAAACCGCACCAAACGGTGCATTTTTCTGGATGTAATGGAGTCTGTAGGGTCTCTTGTGGATTGGTGTCGCTCCATATGCGGCAATTTTGCTTATTAACAAACCCGTTAAGCCAAAAATGCGCCTCATCGCTGAACACAATTTTGCAATAAAATTGGACGTCCAGAATGCGCTTCTTCAAGAACAGCCGCGGTGCCCATATGCCCGAAATCATTTTCAAATGTTAATGTCACGTATTGATCTTTCGAATAAAAAAAAAAATTTGATTACTATTTAATTTTTTGTGTTATTTTTTACAATTTCAAGTTCTATCGGGCTTAAAAAAACACCCTTTACAAGAATATTTTACTAGCATATCGAAGTTATACAAGGAAGAATTTTAGTATAAAGATATTATTTCATAGCGATTACTGTTAATAACAAAATAATAAATTTTGTGCTATAAAAGTACACAAACTTGGTGGTGGTTATTAAAGATTCGGCACAATCGAATATAGTGTTCTTACTTGTTTTAAACTATTGTGAAATCCTAGAACATTATGACAATATGACTTGCAACTACACCTTGTGAATACTGTATTTATAGTATTTATTGTTTTTCTATTTTACTTTCTTTCATGTAAGTCAATTGAAATAAAACAAAAGAACTGCAAAATATTTTTTCACTTGTTCCAGCTGCTTCATTTTAAAATGAAATTGAGATCTTATAGTCACACAACGAAAAATGGCCTTGAACTGTAAGTTGTAACATTTTTTTCATTTAAACAAATTTTTTTTATATTTTATACTAGCTAATACCCGGTGTGCTTCGCCACACCAAATTTTAGTATTTAATTCATATGGCAGGTGCCACGCCCACTATTGTTAATGCACCCATTTTTTCTAAAAATGTTTATTCGAATATCAAAGTTGCTTTTGCAAAATTTTAGTACTCTAATCGATATCGTTTTCCAGATATACGAATTTTAGTATTTAATTCATATGGCAGGTGCCACGGCCACTATTGTTAATGCACCCATTTTTTTTATAAATATTTATTTGAATATCAAAGTTGCTTTTGCAAAATTTTAAGTACTCTAATCGATATCGTTTTCCAGATATACGAATTTTAGTATTTAATTTATATGGTAGGTGACACGCCCACTATTGATAATGCACCCATTTCTTGCCTAAATGTTCATTTGGGTGTTAAAGTTGCTCTTGCAAAATTTTACTACTCTGATCGATATCGTTTTCCAAATATACGAATTTTAGTATTTAATTTATGTGGCCACGCCTACTATTGCAAGTCCGCCCATTTTTTACCCAAAGGTTCGTGTGGATGGCAAAGTTTACCGTACTTAATTTGAAGACTCTAGCTGCATTAACTTTCGTGATATATAATATTTAATACTATGGGCGTGGCAGCCCGCCCACTTACAATTTCAAACCAATGTATAGCCTTCCAGACATACAGGAAAATTCTGTGAAAATTTCAAGGAAATCGGTCCAGCCGTTTAACCGTCTATAAAGCACAAACAAACATACAAACACACATTGATTTTTATATATATAGAAGATAACGAATATTAGAAACAAACACAACTATGAAGCTGTAGGTGTTTATCTGTCTACAAAATCTTAGAAATACAACTTTTAGCAAAAAATTAATATTTGACTTTTTGCAAGAGAAGCTGAATTCTCTGATCTTTTTCTTTTGCAATATACATAAAAAAATAAATACATACATGTACATAATTTTTTTCGAAATGATTAATTTCTTTACTGCTTTATTTATTCGTTGTTCTTTGTGGTGGCAAAACATAATGTTGACAGTTAAATGTCTTAATGTCGGACATGGTTGGCATTAAGACAACTTATGTCTGATTAAAATAAACAGACACAAATTAAGATGTTTAACGTTTAAAATACCATAGAAAAAAGTGTGATTTTATTTATCCGTAAGATTAATATACGGTTTTTTAAAATTGAAAATAAAAAAAAATTATAAAAAAATTAATCATTTAAGAAGTTTTTAAAAACATTTAATTTAAATCAAAATTTTAAAGACAAAAAAATTTTTGATAAAAATTTTCAATTAATAGAAAAAAGTAATCGTATGTCCTATTAATTTATTAATCACTTTTAGTAGTTTCAAAATTATAAGCGCTTAAAGCTGCTACTAACACATAAGCATACCACATGTATGTAACAAAACTAAAAAAAATAAACAAGGTAATGCGTTTTTGTAACAAGTACTTTATACCCAGCTAAATTTTTTTTTGAAATTGTGTAATAGGTTGTCATTATTTCATATATTATATAGTAATAAGGGGTCGTTACCAACATCACTATTTTTGTTAAAGTAGTAAACTAGTTTTTTGCTTTAAATTAACTTTCAAAATATTATAATAAGAACAATGTTATAATTTTTATACTTTTTTGTATCGCAACAGTATAAAAGTATCCAGCAATAACTCAGCTTTATTGGCAACTACTTATTTAACTGGTTTTTGTAAGTACATTTGTGAGCGAGGGTTATGATTTCTGGGACAACTCAAACAAAAATAAGTAGTTATTCTTAGTTTAGTGTACATCTCTACATACAACTGCCGTTTAAAGAATTTTTGGTGTTTTATTTTATCTGCTATAAATTGGTTGTTCACATTTTATTAGATTTTTTTCCAAATCAAGTTTAGTTTTTCCTGGTTAAGCGAGTTTTGGGAAATATTTAATATCTAAATATGTGTATTGACTATGTAAGGACCAGCAAAGCAGCTAATAATCAGCTAGTTATATTTAATTTTGTTAAGTATATAAATTACATAAACGTTAGCTTATTTACCTATATAAACTGGGATTCTTTTAATTGCAAATAATAATCAGCACTTTTGAAATATAGGGTATCACATATTACGAAAGTCTAATAAATATTTCAATATTATTTAATTCAACTAGATGTTCACTTATGTATGTCTTATCTTCAACTACTACCTCTTTTTGTGGTTTCCTTATATTTATACTTTAATACCTGAGCGAGAATTAGAAACAGAAAAAAATCGATTTCTTTGTATAGAATTTTTTTAAAGTTAATTGAAGTAAGTTAAATTTTGTACCAAATTGAAGGTTTTAAAACGACCTTTTATGTGTCCAATTTCTAAATTTGCGTGAATTTTCTATAAGATATCTAAATATTATAATATTAATATTATTTGCAGTACCAATTTTGAAATCAGCCTATTGATTGCTATAGATTTTTAAAAGGTTTTTAAGTTGGTATTAAATTTACCTAAAAAAATCATGGCTGTATATAAGATACAAGCCATTTTAGAAAGCAAAGTTAGGAAAAGGGATAACATTTCTGCAAAAAAAAATGGCTTTGGTTAAGATTTTCGAAAATGGTTTAAATAGACTTTTAATGCTAATTTTTTAATAAATATTTCTTCAGCTATACAGCTCATTTTTAACTCGGTGGTTAAATCAGCGAGCAAAATTGTCGCCAAATGGGCCATTGCATCCGGAAAAAATTAATGTTTAATACGAATTATGGTCCGGAGGTGTCATTTGGTGATTTTTTTAAATGAACGTTTGAAGCACCACAAATAGTAAAAAAATAAATTAAATTAGTTGTTTTCTGTTTTATGTGTACAATTTCAAGTTTCCGATAATTGTCTTACCTCGATTGACAATGCTTCGTCAAAAGTCCACAGATATATATATTAAATATAACATTTTTGAATAAAACTTTTTTTTTATACCACTAGTCGCACCAGAGCCACATTGCTGGCCCTTACAGTAATTTTGTTTTGTTTTTCATTATTAGTGCAAATTGTTTTATATTCCTTAGTCGTGCATTTAGTTTTTCTCAACCTTGACTCTTTTAATTACCATTTTATTTGATATTTTTCTATTTCTGTTAGAAATAAGATGTTAACCCCGAAACTAAGATACCTCAACACCAAGCTGTACCAAAATTTATTTAGTGGTGTTTAAGCCAAGTGAGTTTAGACACATAGAATGACAGACAGACAAAAATTCTAAAAATTATGTTTTGTATTCCAGATAATTGACTATATTATACAAATTTGCGTAAAATATTTCTTAACAATCTTATTATAAATATACACTCAAGCTCTGCATTCAGTATTACAAAAACATGTTCAGAATTGTCATAACATTATTGTTATAACAATAACATTGTAGAGTCAATTTCGTATGATTTAATTACACACGGAGTACAGACCATGGCGAATAGATAAGCAGTTGTTTTTGTTGTTTTTAAGTAATCATGTAATATGTTATTTTTTTTGTTGCTATTGTCAACAAATATTTGTTTAATGTGACTTTTATTTTATCTGTTCTGCCATCATGCCTAGATTCATTAAGACATAATTTTTTATTTAGTTTTCTCTAGATTTTATCTATGAAATATTAGGTAGTTTTTGGAGTATAAACACCCACTAACTATGAAATACTCTAGAAATCGTGTGCTGCTGCTTAACTTTATAATAAATAACAAGCTAATGCTTTAAAGAAAAGCAACTTAAAACTGAGAAAAAAAATCGTTGTAAATTTGCACGTGCCTTGATAGTTTTTTTTCTTGGTGCTGCAACATGTAGTATTTTATGTTAAATGTTGCACATCATCAATTTTTGAGATTTTTTTCTGGTAGAGTGATGCATAATTGTACCACCACAACGCAAAAATGTAAACATGTACGCGTACGTACGTACAACTTGTTTGCAAAAAAAAAAAGAAAATCTATTTATTAAAAAGCAAAAAAAAATCTACGTAAATAAGCAGATATACAGTTAAAAATTATTTCGTGTTGATGGAAAAAAATAAAAAAAAACTATTAGCAGTGACGCTCGATATTTAGAACCAGTATACTTAGATCGTAAACTATACTACGGACGGCATTGGTAAATTTATTAAGGCGTACCTACAAACATTTCTGGGGGTGATTAAAATTTTTTTTTTTGGTGCGTGGGGGGGGGGGATGTGTTGGTGTAAAAATTGTTAAACTGAGTTAATTTTATGTATTTTATCGTTATTGAATCGAAATAGTTAATTTTTTTTAATTCTGTATGGTGGAGCATTTCCCCTCCAGAATGGTCCAGTTATGCCAATACATATATATATGCATATTTGTATATATGCATATTTGTATTATATAAAAGAAATAGTGTTTTTAATTACAAGTTGTTTGTTAAGTTCATTATTTAATAACGTTTTACCATAACTGCGTCTGCAAAAGCCAATCGAAACACCACTACACCAAATAGTGTAGTGATGTCTTAGAGATATCATTAGTTCCATGAGGATTGTACCGCATCACTGAAAATGATTTGACGATAAAAATCTAGTTCAACCTGCAGTTGATTCTCAACCCATTCAGCAAAAGACACGATGCTATTATTGGTCTGCTGGCTTTAATTGTAATTATAGCAAAGTACGGAGTCGAATCAATAAATTCAAGTAATCTGCCACACTCTCGTCTACAGCGGCAATCGATATCTTCTTCTGTACACACGGTACGGGCTTAATTCTGTTTATTATTATCCACAAAAGAGTGTTTTTGGTCATGAATCGACCCGTTGCGTTTTTCCTCTTTAGTTGAACGATTTTGCACACAAAACACTTGATGAAGTGCTGGTGGTTTTACGTACAGAGCATGAATTTGTTGTAATAAATTTTTAACGCTGTTCTGGGTATCAATTCTCGTTCTATAAAACTATGAAATGAAAAGTTTTTGTGTGTCATATCATGTGGTGCCTCAATACCCTTTTCTATACAAAAACTTTTTCATTTCACAGTTTCACACAACAAAAATTGAGCCCCTGTTCTGTATAATGAAAAAATGTCAAACATACATGATTAAGTAGTAGACAGCTACTTTAACAGTCATCGCTACCGGAAGTTTTATACATTCAAGCAAGGTTAATGTTTATATATAAAAGATATATCCAAAGATAATCTCTAGGAAGCCATGATTTGACCCAACTCCTACACAAATGTTCTCCTAGGTTAGGATTTTAATATAAATAACTTCCTAATTAATATTGGTTCATGAAAACCAACTAAATAAAATATTGGCTGTCTAGGGCCAATTTATTGATTAAATACTTGATTGTAGTTGCTACAGATTATAAAATAATAGAAGAATAAATTTAATTTTTTTTGTTTTTATATTTGAAAATTCGAAATTATTTGTTTTGCAAATGTCCACAAAAACTGCGGTGTGCCGCGGCATATTAACTTTCTTAAAATTTTTTGGCGTTTTCTCTTTCACATTCATTTAAATGCTGTTACTAAAAAAAAACTCATCAAACGTGCTTGATTTTAGTGTCCTTAAGTTGTTGTTTATTTTACTTTTTTTATTTTCTAAAGAATTTTTTACAGATGCCATACAATCCTGTTTTTTTTTATATAAATTTAAGCCAATCGTACATGACAATAAAAAATCCATTATGCCGTTGTACACGTATGAATAAGTTGCAAGAAGACCAAATAAACACAAACAAATACAAAAAAATGTTCAACAACTATCGGAACAATGTTTGCTGGCATTTGGTTTGCTTCTTTGTCGATATCTATCAATAAAAAAATATAAAGCGGCAAAACTAAGGCACGTAATAAAGTTTTATTAGAGCTTACAACGCTGTCAATTAACTTCAGAATTTGTTAAAAAATAGAAGCAAAATAACAAAGAGTTTTTTAAAATTTAATTTTAAGAAAATTTGATTTAAAAGTAATGGAATTCATAAAGCAAATAACTTAAACTAAAAAGTGTATTTTTATGTAGTAACTATCTAAAATTAATAATAATGAAGTCATATTCATAATTCTCTTAAGTTAGACTATAAGGTCTTAAGTCAGAAACTGCACTTTATGTTTAATACCTAATAACATACGATAACTCCTGAATTTTTGGGCAGAAAAGCAAATAGAAGCAGTTGTAATTTATTTAAGTTATTAATACGAAACGAAGAGACAAAAAGTGTATATATATACCCAATCAAAAACTCAAACTAAAATTGTTTGACTTAAGACCTTTTTGTCTAACATCAAAGTATTTTTGCAGTAGAAAAAAAGGGTGTTTGATTAGTTGTTATAAGCCCATTGTCTTCTCTTTTGTCTTAATAATTTTCATTGCTGTTCGCTATTTTATTCGAATAAAAAAATGTGTATAGCGTTAAAAGATCACAGCAATTGCCATTAACATGGCACACCTCCGTCTTAGGAACCAAAAAAAAAAAAAATAACAAAAACATATTTTCATTCTCCAGTGCATGTTTAAAGAAATACAAAAAGGTTTATGTGGGAGTTTTATTCACGCTGATTTTGTTAATGTGCATACATGCATTTCAATGTATATTTATATCAAACACCACATATCTGCGTATAGCGATAACTGAAATGTAAAAAGTTTCATATATATAACACATTTCACACACTGTATGACGGGTTCATATGAAACAACAAGTATCTTTTCCAGTTGTTTTTTTAACACAGGATGGGCGAGCTTAGACTGACTGAATTGATATGTTTGTATTTGGCTTATTTTTTTATTTGATTTCTTCTTGGCGAAGAATATACAGTTTTATAAAAATGTACAACTTAATTACTTAATCACGACAATAATTTAGAGATTTTTAAGTATTTGCTATTCATGTTTCTTATTCTTCCAAAATTTTTTTCCATAGAAAAATTATATGATTTTAAGAAAGATCTTTTTATATGGGCTTTAAAGAGGGTGTGTTACCTTCATTTTCCGTTATTACAATAATATTACCCAAAATTTTTTTTTGTAGAATTTCAGAATCGTACATCTGAATCTGTCGGTTTTATGAAGTTTTGACTTATTTTTAGACATTAAAACACAGATTATTTAATTTAAGGAAAAAAGTTAAGTGGGCGGTAAAGAAGGCGTGTCACTTTCATCTATTGCTATAGCAATCGTATAAACTAAAAACATACATTTGCAAAATTTCATAATACTACCTGTAATGTTGTCGGTTTCATGATGTTTTAAATCTTAAATAGACTAGAAATGACATTGTAAGGGGTGAATTTTCGTACATTTTGATCTATATATAACTCCTTTTGTGATGTTCGGATTTTCAACATTTTTGGAGAAACATAATTTTTTACTTAAGAAATATACCTGTGAAATGTAGGTTAGGTTAGGTTAGGTTGAAAAGGAGGGGTATAAAAGCCCAAACCCATGACAGGTATGCACTTATGTCCAGTTGGCATGTTGTGCGCTCCATATGGAAAACGGAATTCCCAAACAAAAACCATAAACATAATTTCCCATAAATAACGGACTAGTCCAAGAACCCAGTCCCCTCAATGTAACTCCTTATGGATCCCCAGTTCGAGCTCCCCAGGTATTCCAAGTTCGGCATAGTATCCACTGTAAAATTTTCGCACCTAATATGCCCAAACGCAGGACAATGACAGAGGTAGTGTACCAGAGTCTCATCCTCTTCCTCGCAAGCTCTACATGTTGTCTCCTCAGATAATCTCATGCGAGCTAGATGAGTTCTCAACTCCGTATGTTCTGTAATTACACCGGTTAATTTCCTAAGTGTAGGTCTACTTAGTCTCAGAATCTCCTTTGATTTCCCAAGATTTGGGTCACCCCAGAATGTTCTTGTCACCTTACCGACATCAGTGCTTTGCCATTTTCTGACATGTTCCTCCATTGCCCAACGTTTAAGTTCATCCTTAAATCGTTTAAGGGGTTTGGCGTTCTCCAAAGTTATAGTACTCAGAAGAGCTCCCATTTTGGATAATTTATATTATCTCCAGATGTTCACAATTTGCATATGAGTTTATCTCACTCTTGCATTGCAAAACGTTCCGGGATTCAACTTTCTCCTTTCTCAATGTCTTAATCACTGATTGGCTATCCGTAAAGATACGAATCGGAGTTTCGCTATTCGTTTCCTTTATCCATTTAATTCCTTCCGTAATCGCCATGATCTCAGCCTGAAAAATAGTGTTGTGATCTGGTAGACGGAGATATTTGCTTCTATTTCGGCTTGTGTCCTATCAGCCCATTCCAGTTTGGTCACCAATCTTTGAACCGTCTGTGTAAAGATCGATTCCGTGGGTGTTTCCCATCCTGGTTATCTCATCCCATTCTCCCTCTTCCGGTATAATGATGATGCAGTTAATATTCTCATATCTCATCGGGATTTTATCACATGTTAATTCCGTAATATTTCCCATCGGTAAGATATCCGTTATTCTTTGGTATCTGGTCTTATGTTCTCTTATAAGCCACTCATCTATTGCCATTAATCTTGTGGCAGCTAAGGCCGCTTCATATTTTACCTGTATCTCAATATATATTCTATATATATTCTCAATGGCCATTGTCGATGTGGTCCTGTGAAATGTAAGTCATTGTGTTTAGATGCAATTGAATTATATTTTATCGACGTCAAAAAGACATATCCTTACGACCTTCTCTTGCTTTACAAGCTATAAGTTTCTATATAATAGGACAATTTTGCCCATTTTCAAATTCTTTCTAATGTATAGGAAATTATTTAAAGTAAGATTAAGTGCCCCTAGCCCTTTCTCTTTGACATCTATCGTGTTTTTAATGAGAGGAAAGACAGAAAGACGGATAGACAGTCCGACAGACGAACGGAAGTAACTAGATCGTCCTAAAGTAAATCCAGGGTTCAGAAAAAATATACCTTTTAATTTTTCGTTGCAATACAAACGGAATGACAAAAATAATATTCCCCCATACTATTTCTTTGGTGATGGGTATAAAAAAAACATCAATCAAAACTGTTTAAATTTAAAATCTTAAAAAGATTTAAAATTAGTCGGTCCAACCCTGTAGTCATGAGTAAATTTTAATTTGACTGCAAAGGTTTAATATAAATGCAAAAATTTAATATAAATGAAACATTTTTTAAGAAGAGCCGAGAATCAAGGTTGTGTAAAAAACAGCTTAAAAAGGATTTTTTTCACTTTTTTTACCATCTAATCAGTGATAAATACTAGTAATTTAAGTATTTAGGAAAAACTTGAGATATTAGGGTAACCATTATTATAAATATACCAAATAAAAATTTTATATTTTTTTTCTTTTTTATTGAAAAAGATCAAATCAATTCTTTCTTAAAGAATTTTCCAATTTTTAGAAATTATTTCTTAAAAAAAAAGTTTTAAAAAATTATGTATATATTAATTAATTTTGTGCTTCTTTCTATTTATAAAATAATTTTGATAATTTTTAAATAAATTTTATTCATTTCCTTATACGATATTGAGATTATAAATATTTTTACATTTATATGTAATAATTTTTGTATTGTTTCAATAAATGTATGGATTGTGGCTTTATTATTTAATAATGCAATATCAAAATTTGTTTATTTATTTTCTGCTTTTTTGTTTATTTAAAAAATAAACTTCTATACATAGCAACAGAAACATATATATTTCATTTGTATAGACTACAAAATAACTATGAACTTTTAGTAAAACATCTTAAGTCAAAATAAAAACAAAAATTTTTCTTTAATACCGGAGCAAGATCTTGTTGACCAGTCTATATCAAAAATAGTGAAAGTTTAAAAAGAGGGGTGTTTGTATATTTTGAGCACTGTGAGAAATTGCTAGAATCTAAACGCTGTGTTAACACTAATTGGCATCATCTTATTCATTTTATTTAACTGCTCTTTTTGCTTTTTGACATAATTTAAAAATTTAAATAAAAAATTGTTGTCAAACGTCCACAGGCTACAAACTAATCTGCAACAGCTAAAAAGCTCTCATTAATAAAAAGATTTAAATTATTTTTTCTTTATTTATGATTATTATTTTTGCTTTCATAAAATATTTGAAAATTCGACATAAGTTGTTTTGTCAATAGTTCACAGACATGGATTTATGATTTTGTATTTTTATAACTTTTGCATTTTTTGTTTTCTCTTATTTGTATGTACATAAGTGTGTGTATCACACACATGTGCTTAACGGACAATAGCAAAGACTTGTGATAGCAAAAGGCTTACATGGGCATATATTTAATACATTTCTGTTTTGGTCAAAAACGGATTATAACATTAAATTTAAATATTTTAAGGAAATTTATGGAAAAATTTTTTCACAAAAGTGTGTTTTTAATATGACCTTAAGATTTTTATACTCTTCACAATGAGGTATATAGGTTTGTCATTCCGTGTGAAATTTCTACCTACGACCCCATAAAGTACCAAAATATCAGAAATATTCGGGAGCAGATCGGTATTGAAAATCAGAAAAATCGCTCGATAAATAACTGAGATATGATGAAAAAACCTAAACCACCTCATCTTTTCGCACCAATAAAAACTAGTTGAACGTAGGTTCAAAGCCCAGTTAAGACAAAAAATTTATTTTTTTATTTTTTTGTTTGTTTTAAACGTACATATATATTTTTTCCCGTCGTTCCAGTGTGGAGCTTAGGGCCATAATTAAACATACGTACATAAACTCAATTTATATTTTTACAATGGAATGTTTTTATATGTATATTTTTTTATGTATGTTTTTTATATGTATGTACGTATTTCATATTAATAAGATGGTGGTGATACAAACAATTGTTATTACATGTTGTAAAGGGTATGTAAGATTCGGCATGGCGGAATAATTAAATTAAATTAATAAATTAGTTTAGTTGATGCGGCCTTGACGAATCTGATTAAACCTTTCACCATTACGTATTGTAAATAGTTATAATGACCACATCGTACACAGAAAAAATTATTATCAAAATGTGGTTAAACAAACACTTGCCTAAAATTCATTCCAATTTCCAAAAAAATATTTTTATTGTTTTTATAAATTTCGTTCGTCTGGTTGAAAATAAAATTTTGTTGACAGATTTTAAACAGGACACTTTTTCTAAAATTTGTTTGTTTGAATTCATAATTTTAGTAATAGATATTAATTCAAATAAAATCTTACTTAATTCTGTAAATTTCGTTATTGAATAAGAAATTAAATGTTTCTATCTATTTACTATTTCCGTTGTCATCTATTTGAGTTTTCACATAGTTAGCTGTATTCTACTATGCAACCTCTTTAATTTGATAAACATATTATGGTTGAGAAAACAATTGTCCGTCATTTTGAATAGGGCGTCATCTTGGATTTTATCTTTTTCATAGCTTACTCTGTATTCTTCTGGTCAAGCTCTTTTATTTGATATCAACATTGTTGGGTTTATTGGACGACATCTTCATTTTAATATTTTTATAATTTACTGTATTCTACTGGTCAAACCCTTTTATCTGATACCAATATTGAGGGAGTTTTTGATTACTATATTTGGCCAATTTATAAATTTATTGTACGCCATTTTGTAGTGGCTGTCATTGTGAATTTTAATTTTTATTTAATAGTGTATTGTTTTTTGCTAGTTTTGATACCTCCTCTCTGTTTTTTAAAAGCTAAAAAAATTATTTCCTTTTTTTAAATTTAAAGCATTTGTACTCTTGTGCTTATATCTTTGTTAGTTTCTCAACAATTATTTTCTAGACTACGGCTTAAATTTTGGCATGTTTTAGTAACTATATATACTATAAATACATACATATGTATGTCTTTTAACTATGTATGTTTCCCTATAACTTTGCCGATTAGTGACCAATTTTATCAATATGTTTTACCATTAGCGGTAGAGCCATAAAATAACTTTAAATAGAAGCAAATATGTTTATAAATAATTCCAAAACTGAAAAATTTTAATTTGTATGGCCAAAACCAAAGAATGGCAAGTTTATTTGCTCAAATCTCAGAAAGTTATAAGGCGGTTTTGCTGGATTTCAATAGTGATTCATTTCCGGATATTAAAAAAAAATTTATATGACATACAAATCTGTGCTACATGTGGTGGCTTATGAAAGTTGATTTCAACCAACACACGATCATATGAACATTGCTCAGTCGACACCCCTAGTCATTATAAGTTTTCTGAAAAATTATACTTTATGGAGTCGGAAATAAATATTGTTAAAATAACAAATGGATTGACAAAGCATGACACCACAAGTGAAAGTTTAAAAGTTTTTAATTTTTTTACATACGACTAAATTAGCAAGTTGACAATACACGGTCTGTTTTTCTTGTCATTATTTGCGTCATAAAATTGTTAAAATTTATTACAAAATTATATGAAATTTTCAACCTTTATTTTATACTAGCCAAGCCCATCGCGCTCTGCTACGCCCCTTAATGAATAAAAATGTTATAGTCATGACAGCTCAATATGTGTGAAGAGTTTTAGAAAAATCGGTCCAGTGCAAGAACCTCAAAATTATATTTTATTTTTATGGGCGTGGCACTGCCCACTTTTCTTATCACGAAACTGTATAGTCACGACAGGTCAATATGTGTGCAAAGTATCAGAAAAATCGATCTAGTGGAAGTAGCTAAAAATAATAACTTTTTTTTTTACGGGCGTAGACGCGCCCACTTTTTACCACCCATAAATACTCCCTGGAATGTATACAACACCTTGCCAAAGATTAAGTCCGATCGGCTTTACGGTTTCGGAGTCTATAGCTAACACACACACACAGAGTTTCACTTTTATATATGTATGAAGATTAAAAGCAAATAGCTTGAATATTGTTTGATGATCATAAACTAAAGACAGAACTCAAACATATAAAATTTACTAACAACAAATTAATAAAAGATCTAACTAGTACAAAAAAAGTTAAACAATTAAATGGAGAAAACAATGCGAAAAACACAATAAAACAGTTTAATTTTTAAATGACAAGTTTTTAGTGACAAAAAATCCAAACTCTAAAACAAAAACAAAAAGAACAAGTAAGAGTGCTATATTCGGCCATGCCGAATCTTCTATACCCTTCACAACGTGAAGTCATGCAATAACAGTACTTTGTATCACCATTCATCTCTTATGAAATACGTACATGCATATAAAAAACATACATATATAAAACATCCCATTGTAAAATTAAAAATTAACGTATGTATGTTAAAAAAAAAAATAAATAAAAAAAAAATTTAAAAAAAAATTAAAAAAAAAAATTTAAAAAAAAAAATTAAAAAAATAATTAAAATATAAATAATAAATATAAAACAAAAAAAATAAAAATATTAATAATATATTAAATAAAAAAATTAAAACAAGTAAGAGCGCTATATTCGGCCGTCCCGAATCTTATATACCCTTCACAACGTGTAGTCATGCAATAACAGTAGTTTGTATCACCATTCATCCCATATAAAATACGATACGTACATACATATAAAAACATACATATATAAAACATCTCATTGTAAAATTATAAATTTACGTGTGTATGTTTAAAAAAAAAATAAAAAAAAAATTTTAAAAAAAAAATTAAAAAAAAAATTAAAAAAAAAATTTAAAAAAAAAAATTAAAAAAAATAATAATTTAAATATATATAATAAATATAAAACAAAAAAAATATAAAAAAAAATTAAAAATATAAATAATATATTAAATAAAAAATAAAAAATAAAAAAAAATAAGAAAAAATTTAAAAAAAAAATTTTTTTTGGCTCAGCTGGGATTCGATGCCACGATTTCTCTAACCATTATACACGTTTGTATGTATGTATGTTGTTGTTGTAATGTTGTTTTTGTGAATAAAAAATCGAGGTGGTCGTGGGTTTTTGCTCATATCTCAGTTGTTTATGTACCAATGTTTCTGATTTTCAATACCGTTCTACTCCCGAATATTTCTGATATTTTAATACCTCACCCGGGTCCGATTTCGGGGGGCTTCAAAAAGTTGATTTCAACATACACACGGACAGACTGACAGAGCTAAATCGACTCCCCTATTCATAAGCTTTCAGAAAATATATACTTTATGGGGTCGGAAATGAAAATTGTAGAAATTTCACACGGAATGACAAACCTATATATACCCTTTTTCACTGTGTGAAGGGTATAAAAACAATGTCTCACACATTAAAAAAAAATCAAATGCAGAAGCTCTTTGTTTTATTATTTATTTACTTCTCTGCTTGTTTGCTTTAATATTAAACTAATTAACGAAAAAGAATCTGTAGAAAAAATAAAGAAAATGTTGTTGACAATTTATTGTTGCTTTTAACTTGATCACATTTTTTTATCTTTAGATATCAAATGACCATGTGAATTGTTTATTTCTCAATCGCTAAGAGAAAAAATAATCACCTCTAAAGTTATCAAATCTGCACTATCATCTTCTTGTTAAATTTCTTGCTTTAAGTCTATTGCTGCAGTTGTATTTTTGCATTCATGATTGACGCATATTATTTAGTAATTGAGACTACTTACAATGTATGCTATAAAACAGAGTATATTAGACCGTACCGTAAAAAAAAACCTCGCCGTATACATACGACTATAACGCAAAGCAATTTCGAAAAACTACAAAACCTTCTCGAAACAAAAACCTCGATATAAATCTACACATTACTCTTTGGAGTAAGTAGAACTAGTTTTCACTCCCTGTTGCCTAACGAATCAGCTGACTTTTTTCCAAAAAATGTGTATATAAAATATTAAAGTACCTTTATTTTAAAGATGGCACAGAGAGACTCTTACAAAATTATGTTTTTTATATAAAGACTGAGTTCTGTAAGGTTATCTCTTAAAGTAAGACACGTCACAGAACGTCAACAGAAAGTGAAGACAAATGAAGCCTTAAATCAGCACTAGCGGCTAACGTAAATATATGTGGCTAAGGAGAATATCGAAGTAGATTACTACAGTTTTGGGTAAATTTTCGACATTTTCGGTCACCAGTAATATTAGGGCTACAGATTACAATCCCTTCCTTCACTGTGCGCCGTGCCAACTGACGCGGTGCACCGCAAAAACATTTTCAAACCGTCGAATTCTAATTGCCTTCAATACTTATTACACAGTCTTTGGCAAACATATTCTTTAGATTAAGGTACCCCAAAGCATCACACATAATGTGTGCCTCTTCCACTAACCAATGCTGGACACTCGCCTAATACATCTGCTGCTTCCTCAGCGTCCTTCAGTCACATTCTACAAGTATCATTATCCCCGATCTCCATCTATTTTAGATTTTATTTAGCTACGAGACTCTGTAAGCATCATATGAGTCTGTTCAAAAGTGGTTCCCTCTATCCAGCTTTGCAGATTTTTAAAATTTACCCATTGAAAAAACATTGTCTGCACCAACCCATAACCCAGGACGATTCTGAGTTCTGGTTATAGCAGACCTTTTTATTCTTAACTATGTTCACGTCTCTTTTAAAGCTTAACATCATAACCTTATTTGTATAATCACACCTATACTAAACCAACTGGTTATCAAGTGAAATGTGAACTTCTTCCCTTATATTTGAAACTCCAGCAGATGATCTAAAGCATGCTGCAAACTAGCATCTTTGCCAGATAGAGGGACATGTGCTTCCAAAGGTCAAAGGTGCCGCAAAAGTCTAACTCAGTGAGTGTAAACTAGCGTCTGCCCTAAACGTGTGATGTAGCCTTTCGATAACATGTGCCAGCGGCTAGCTTTTATGCTGAATTGAGGCAACTTATTTTATTTCATAAAATCCACTTTAATAACATATATATTTACAGACATACTTACAAATATATATGAGTATTAAGCTGTGTTGACGTTTAATAACAGAAATTCTTTTACGTTTGCTTAATAACTTAAACCGCATATCGAAGACTTGCAACGTTCCTTGAAGTGTTATAGAGGAAAGCTTAAAAACATAAAAAATAGACATTTCTAGCTCTAATTACAAAATCATTAGGGTGGCGTTTTTACGCATATCATAAATATAATTTAAAGAAGAAAGAATAAATAACAATCAATATTATTTTTATGTCTCAATGGCTAAAAGTTGATCACAAGTAGAAAGGCATTAACTCGAATAATTGCAACTACAGAAGAACGTATTAGAAACTGCATTATCAAAATGTATTTTTTTTTTTTTTTTTTGTAAAATTGCTTGTAAAACTGTTATTTTTGATACTATTGTTTAAAATTTCTCTGTCGTGGTGTATTTGTGTAAAATGTATGAGAATCGCTGAACAACTCAATTTCGTAAAAAAAATACGAGTTAGGACCTTTTTACTTGGGACCATCGATATTAAATAGTTAAATACTCAAGAAACATTATATTGCGCAAGGGGGAGAAACACTTATTCATATACTTATTAATGGCATCCTAATGGCGCCTAATTAATTAATATTTCTCGCGACAATTTAAGCCAGTCGCACGTGTTTATTTATTCGTAAATTGTTGCCAACTTAATGTTACAAGCACTTATGTTCGTTCGCTCAAATGTAAATAAACTTATACCACACACACTTACGCACATATACGCCGTAAATGAATTTACATTACATTTGAAAGATTGTTGGTTATCGTGGTAGTTCGCTGCACGCCAACAGTCAAGTAGAGTCTGTATGACTCCGTTTTGACAATTTGAAAGATTACTATTGAAAATTCTTGCAAAACCACATAATCAATGCCAGTAAAATTTCGTTTGATTTCAAACATTTTACACTGTCGCTTATAAACACAAGCAAAAGGCTAGAACAGACGTATAGATAGACGATAAAATTGTCTTGGACTTGAACAGAAGACATGCACTATTCGTATTTTTATATATTTTTTTTTTTTCAATAAAAAGAAAATATATTTCTAGATTGTTCTTTGTTTTTAGTAAAATCAATAACCCGTTAATAATTATATTAAATTAGTGCAAAATGCGTTAATTTCCTATTTCTGGTTTCGCATTTTTTTCTTCGTTTTTAACAAACCGGCACAACAGCGATGGAAATATTTTGTCGGCGTAGAACACAAAATTTGTTTATATTTTAAAAATTTTATAGCCAAGAAAATTATGCAGTTCGACAAGGGAGTGAACTAGGCCCACTGTACTACCCGTTTTTTATAACTGATCTGCCAACAACAAAAAATTTTTCAGTAATGCTGAGGATGTATTAATATTTATTTTTACAAAATATATCGGGACAAAGTTTATCCCCAACAAGATTATTATCGCTACAACACGTGCTGCAAAATTAATTAAAATTAATGGACTCAAACCTGCAAAAAAGCTAACATTTGCGCTTCTACAGATTTATTAGTCTCCAGTACATACATACATTTAATGGATTTAACCTTTTGGTAAAAGAATTTATAAATCTTGGAATTTTAGTAGATTTCTTCAAGCGTATAAGAATGATCTGTAATAAAGTGCTTGGGGTTGCTGGCTTATATTACGTGAAGTCTTTTGATCCAAATGTTCAGGAAAATTAAATATGTATGCCCATAGAAGGATAAATTTTAGAGTATGAATCTATTTTTGGGATCCAAAGTGTTATATTGACTTTGATTACATTGTATTTATGCAGAAACAAATTGTAATTATACCCTTCACATAGTGAAAAAGAGTATATATATGGGTTTGTCATTTCGTATGAAATTTCTACAATTTTTATTTACGACCCCATAAAGTATATATTTTCTGAAAGCTTATAAATAGGGGAGTCGATTAAGCTCTGTCAGTATGTCCGTCTGTCCGTGTGTATGTTGAAATCAACATCGCCTGGACCCGGGTGAGGTATTAAAATATCAGAAATATTCGGGAGTAGATCGGTATTAAAAATCAGAAATATTGGTACATAAACAACTGAGAAATGAGCAAAAAACCACGACCTCCTCGATTTTTTTTCACAAAAACAACATAACAATAACAACATACATACATACAAACGTGTATACTGGTTAGAGTAAACGTGGCATCGAATCCCAGTTGAGCCAAAAAAAAAAATTTTTTTTGAATTTTTTTTTATTTAATATATTATTTATATTTTTATTATTATTTTTGTTTTTTTTTTGTTTTATATTTATTATTTATATTTTTAATTATTTTCTTTTATTTTTTTTTAATTTTTTTTTTATTTTTTTTTAATTTTTTTTTTATTTTTTTTTTAACATACATATGTAAACTCAATTTATAAATTTACAATGGGATGTTTTTATATATGTATGTAGGTTTTTTATATGTATGTACGTATTTCATATGAGATGAATGGTGATACAAACAATTGTTATTGCATGACTACACGTTGTGAAGGGTATATAAGATTCGGCACGGCCGAATATAACACTCTTACTTGTTTTTTGTCTAAGAATCTCTTTGAAAGACTATACTAAGAATCTTCCGCCGTACAAATCCAAGGTAAATTTTAATTACATTGCATTCGCTTAAACGCATTGCATTCGCCAACAGAACCATACATTTATAAATACATTGAATGTTTTAAGAAATTGTTTGAGATAATTAAATCATATTTTATTAAAAAAAAATTATACCAGAGTTGCGTTACAGCAACCCCAGCGCTGTAATCTATCAACTGACGTTCTTATAGTTAAGTTTGACATTTTTGACAATATACGTACTTGGAGCACCTTGACGAGAGAATGCTTTGTTTTGTTAACACTAACTTCGAAAATTCTTGTCAGCCAAAAAATTTAATTAAATCGTCAACATAAAAACGGAAAATTTTTCAGATTTAGACCAGACTTAAATCAACAACAATGCATTGATAAACTCAACTCAATTTTTAATGATGGTGCACTATCTAGGATCAGTGTTTATCGATGGTTTACTGAAATATATCGTGTCCGTAGTTGCTCAACGACGACTTTTGTGAAGGTCGTCCAAAATCGGTTGTTGCTCTATAATTGATTAATGCTGTGCGCGAAATCATACTGCAAGATCGTCTTGCAACTAATGGTGAAATTCAAGGTTATCTTTAATACTCTTTGGGCCATTTTACATTCAATATTGCATGAACATTTCACTGTTAAAAAGATTTGTTCGCTTTTAATCCCACATAGTTTTTCAATCCCTTAAAAAGAGACTCTTGTTAATTGTTCGCAAGAAATACTCAAACAGTATGAACACAGATCTCGCAAACATGTATATGACATTTTGACAGTATGACCTTGAAACTTAAAAGCAAAAGTCATTGAGAATGCATTTTTTAGGGTACCTCAATCGAAATTCATCTTCATAGAGAATATTTTGAAAGGCAATAAAGCCATTTTCGACATATTTCTTTTTTTTTTTTTGACGATTTGTTGTCTCTTATCCCGAAATATAAAAGGCAACCCTAGTAAAAATTGTAAAATAAAATTTACAATTATATTTCTTACCCCTTTCGTTTTTCCACTGGCTGTAAGTTGTCAATATTTTATACATTCATACAGATTTACATGCAAAATCAAGCAGAAATAATAATAATATTTTATTCAATACTACACAATTTAAATGGAATTAAGCAGCCATTATCGCCTAGATTAAAAATATATTTGTGTACATTTGTTTGCCTGTATACACACACACATCTATATATATAAAAATCAATGTGTGTTTGTATGTTTGTTTGTGCTTTATAGACGGTTAAACGGCTGGACCGATTTTCTTGAAATTTTCACAGAATCTTTCTGTATGTCTGGAAGGAACTATAGGCTATAATTTGGTTTGAAATTGTAAGTGGGCGGGGTGCCACGCCCTATTAAAGAATAAGTATTAAATATTATATATCACGAAAGTTAATGCAGCTAGAGTCTTCAAATTAAGTACGGTAAACTTTGACATCCACACGAACATTTGGGTAAAAAATGTACGGACTTGCAATAGTAGGCGTGGCCACATGAATAAAATACTAAAATTCGCATATTTGGAAAACGATATCGATTAGAGTAGTAAAATTTTGCAAGAGCAACTTTGACAACATTTAGGGAAGAAATGGGTGCATTATAAGTAGTGGGCGTGGCACCTACCATATAAATTAAATACTAAAATTCGTATATCTGGAAAACGATATCGATTAGAGAACTAAAATTTTGCAAAAACAACTTTGATATTCGAATAAACATTTATAGAAAAAATGGGTGCATTAACAATAGTGGGCGTGGCACCTACCATATCAATTAAATATTAAAATTCGTATATCTGGAAAACGATATCGATTAGAGTAGTAAAATTTTGCAAGAGCAACTTGGACACCCAAATGAATATTTAGGCAAGAAATGGGTGCATTATCAATAGTGGGCGTGGCACCAACATATGAATTTAATACTAAAATTCGTATATCTGGAAAACGATATCGATTAGAGTAGTAAAATTTTGCAAGAGCAACTTTGACACCCATATGAACATTTAGGCAAGAAATAGGTGCATTAACAATAGTGGGCGTGGCACCTGCTATATGAATTAAATACTAAAATTTGGGGTGGCGAAGCACACCGGGTATTAAATAGTACATATATAAAAATTCATTTACAATTGCACAAAACATAAAAAAATTCACAGTGAAAAAATTAAGAAAATATATAAAAGTTAAATAAATAATAATTTTTAAAAAGTTTACTTAAACTCTTAGAGCGCGATAATAACGTTATCACTGTTTTTTTATTAGTTTATTCGTTTAATTTTATAATTTTTTTGTTTATATTGAATAAGTCACTTTGTTGTTGCAACATTAAACAATAATCAGCAATAAATTATTTACTTATAATAAATTAAATAAATATTTTATAATATGTATTAATTGCCGTCTATTTGACAAATATAAACAATTTTGATATGAGAACTTGAGTAATTAAAAAAAAAATCGGATCTAAATACTTTTTAATAAAAATGAGTGCGCTGTGTATAAACAATTTTAATGTGTTTGTTTTAGAAATGTGAGGGATTTTAAAGAACAATAAATTCACAATGACACTCTAGGTTGCCCTTGTTTATTAAATTTGTTACGATTGGCCACACTGTATGTGTTTTGTTTTAGAAATGAAATCTTTAAGCTGTGTTGATATTTCATGCCATGGATTTATTTTAATCTTGCTACTCGCAGATAACATAAGCTACCTGCTGAAAAGTTACTACATTTTAAATAGCTACGGAAAAGCTTAAAAATAATACCATAAAATAGTTTTCATTCTTGTCTATGTTCCGAAGAAGCAGGAATAATAAATAACCAATTTTTAATAAATCCTTCACAACTTCTTTGAATTTAGTAGTTTAGTTTTTATGTGCGGGTGCGAAAAAATTATGAAATAAATAATACTTTTCCGATAAAGCTGTAATGTCTGTATGCTGCTTAAGTTCAAAGCTAATCACTTTACTCTAATGCAAGACCATTTCCATCAGATACTTAACTATTTAAATAATATTTACAGTAGAACATATGTATGTTGTACAATTCTGTAACTTTTAACGATACGACAATCGTTTAATTTGTCGACACTCATTTTTGTTTGCACCAATGATTATGTGATTCACTAAACGATAGTCAACATCTGCTACATTACAGTGGCATCTTTGTCATAAAACATGTCTAAATAAATTCACTCTCACAGGTAGTCTCGCCATAGCCGAAACTTAAACAAGTTGTGCTTGAGTCAAGTATAAAGTTTAACTTTTTCTTGATAAAATAAACAACAAAATTATTGTTGCTTAGATAACAATAACAACTGTCATTAAAATACGTTACTGGATACCGAAATCGATAAGATTGTTGTTTAATTTTTTTTAACGATACGATTATAGTTACAACAACATACATGTTACTAATCAATATTTTGAGAATCATTTGTAAATAATACTGGACGTCAAAATAAATTATTTTCTGTTACACCAGGTTTGTTAGTTAGTTTGTTACCGCAGCTTCAGTGGGTAGAGCATATCCGAAATGTCCAGTTTTCCTGATGACTGATGGCATTTTGTCTTTGTAATCCGCTGTTGTTTGTAACTTATTTGCATAGACCTGTGGCTTACGACAACTCTATCTAAAAGTAAAAGTTTTGCAACGACAAATCACACAATATCGGTGGCCAGTTTGCTTTCAAACCGCTCGTAGATAATGTACATTGTGCTACTTAGTGTCTTCCTATTAAAACCACAGATCATTGGAGTTCATAATTGGAAATCAATCACGTTTAACATTTCTCTTTGAGCGTGATGGTTTGGCCATCTTTATTTTAAAAGAAATGTAGACGAATGATGCTGCTAGCATAAAAACTACACCATGAATGGATTTTGAACAAAAATTTAATGTTATAGAAGCCCAAGTCAAGATGCTTATTTTACCAAATTATGGTCTATGGAAAGCCGTGGTCTTGTAAAATCGACAGCCTCTGATACTACTGCAACTCTTAAGAATTTACAACGGTGATGGTTTCCGCATATTTTGCATTTCTTCGTCGGTCGGAGGATGATTTATTGTTCACTGAACTAGGGACTCAAATTTTAAACGGTACTGCGAATTATCCTCTAGCTAGGATGGTTATAGCGACCGTGTAATGGTCGAAGGGACCGTATAATGATCGACAAAACAAATTAAATTTACAGGTGCTATACTGTGTAAAGGCCATGACTGACTATCAGATTTAGTCGTTCGATATGTCAAAAATTGTATGTGTGTTCAGAAAGTGTGATAGTGTGGACACAAAGTGCACATGTGTGTCAGATTTTTTGACATGTGTGTCCGATTTGATAATCTTTTGAAAATTTTCATAAAATAATAGAGTCTGTGCGATCAGAGTTGCTTTTTCTAAGCAAGTATGACAGTGTGGCATCCAATAACACATTTTGTTGCGATTTTTTCAAGTAGGACAGAAAACTATCAGATTTTTATTTGACATAATCGCACGACTTTGTAGGATAGTCAGTCATGGCCTTAAATGGTTATTTCAAAAACAAACTAACTAACAATTTAGTCGATTCGATATGTCAAAAATTGTATGTTTGTCAGATTTTTTGACAAATGTGTCCGATTTAATAATCTTTTGGAAATTTTCATAAAATAATAGTTTCTTTGAGCTCAGAGTGGCTTTTAGTAAGCAAGTATGACAGTGTGGCATCCAATCAGATATTTTGTTGCGATTTTCTCATGTAGGTCAAACATCAATCAGATTTTTGTCATAATCGCACGGCTTTAAAGGACAGTCATGGGCTTAAATGAATAATAGCCATTTCGACGGATGTAATTTCAACAAGACGGCCGCTGTCCTTTGGCGGAATGCAGTGAACTTTTCAATCATCACTAAATAACTAACTTAAGGGCTGACATCCAAAACGTTTGTTACTGTGTTTTTGTATTTGTTACTGTGTGATTGATTTCATTGTTAATGTACATGGTTGCATTAACTCGATCTTACGATTTAAATACCGCATTCAAAATATATAACACCAAGCTTCAGCAGACCATCAATTTGATTTAATTTTGCATAATAGTTTAATACTTAAGCGCCAAGAATATACAGTTCTTACTTGTGAACTTGTGACACAAACAACTTACTTCGAATTTTCAAATATTTGAGACAAGCAAAAAAAAAAAAGATAATAATTAAAAAAATGTAGTTTTAAGGAACTTTTTGGACTGTATATAAAATTTTAAAAAAATATTAGATTTTAAAATGTATTAGAAATGCCTAAATACAAAAATAATAAACTCATATCTCATTCAGTCTTACACTTGGAAAAAAAACCCAACCAATGCATATTGAAGATTTTAATTTTATGATTAAGAAACTTGAAAACATTATATCTCGCCTTAAGGTGTTTTGTGAGAAGTGCACAGATATATATTTTGTTAAGTGTTTGTTGAATATTAGAATTTTATTCTGGGTGTTACACATGTTCATATAAAATTTTACAATATAGTTTATAATAGATAGCTCGAACAAATATAAATTCAAATTATAATAGAATTTAATAAATAAACATGTGTTTCCTATAGCAATACAAAGGTGTGTGTATTTCTTTAATTAAATATATTTATTTAATTTATACTTTTTGATACTTTTATTAAAAATTACATTAATCTCTTAGAACTAGAAATATTTTAAAACTTATTTTAAATTGTTTTTTGTTTTTTACTTTATAATAATAATTAAGTTGTAGTGCATTTGCAATGCAATCAAATCAAATTAAATACACTTTAAAGTAAAAAAAAATAACATTCAACATCCAACATGACTATCGAACAACACTATCATACAACCAACCCATCATCCAACTGTAAACATATAGTGTAACAATATTTGTATTATACTATTTATACTTTTGTATGTAAAATATAAATTGTAATTTTATAACAGGTTGCCCTCTTATAACGTGTTGCATTGTGTTGAATATGAATCTCGTGGTTCGCTCTCTGAATTTCGAATGCAAAACCTGCCGTTCAGACGATAGTTTTTGTTTCACTTTAATATAATTAACGCGGCTTTTTGTTTTTTCTAAGGGTTTATTGAAGTCATACTTCTACACTTTAAAATACGTTTCACTATTTCTCTTGTTTCCATTTTAATTTAAATATATATGTTTAAACATATATTTTTTATTACCACAATGATTTTTTTTTTAATTTTTTACACATAATATTCTTTTGTTTGTGCTTTGTTTTTGACAGCCCGTACAGATAAATTAGGCCCCTTTCGCATTAGGCAACTTTAATTGCGCAAGTATAATTTTAATTTTTATTTATTTTCTTTTGAACTTGCTTTCATGTTCACATTGAGCAACTTGGTTGAGCAAGTTAAATTTGCTTATGCTCGAATTTTCCAATTTCTCATCATTTTTAAATATTTGATTCACTTATATACAAATAAAATTTTCACACACACAAAATTACACAACACACCGAAGAAGAAATAAAAGACAATGTCAAAAACAAATAAATATTCCAATACAAGAATGAAAGCAGAAGCAGAATTGCCAAGTACAAGCAAGTCTGTACTTAAATCTCGGCAATTCTTTCCCCTTTACACCGACCTTTCCTCTCACACCCACAAACACAAGACTTGGGCAATTAAAGTTGCCTAATGCGAAAGGAGCCTTAGCGATTTTTTGTTATCAAAATTGGAGATGATAGTAAATTTTTCGAGATTCGCAAAAAGATTCAAAATTAACCATAAAGATTCGCTCTAAAAATTTTGTATGGCGAATCTTGTAGTTTTAACCAAGATTAAGTCGGGAACCTTGAATGAAAGAGCGAACCTCGAAATTTGCTGTCCGTGTGAACAACACTTTAATAAAATATATGTTCCTCTATACGTTACTGAAGAGATCATATAAATGTTGTAGACATTGTTTGTATAAACTTTCATACAAACAAATTAAAAAAGAAACATTTTATTAAACAAACAAAAAATGTTTAGGTAAACACACAGGTAACAAATTCATTGTGTCAACCGAATTTATAGGCAATGATGCAAATAATTCAGTTATTTTGTGGATAAAATTTATCCGGCAATATTTGAAGCTACTTGCGCTGACTAGATATTGAAATTCTAAAATAAAAAAGTTCTTAAATTGAACTATCACAGTTTAAACTTGCGCTGAGCAGCAATTCTGATGATCACAAACCAAACTGTTGTTTCTGTACAAAATTTTCTAGATTATTAATTAAATACAAAATGTAAAAGAACTTCCGTTTACATAGAGCCTAGTGTGGCTTTCTATGATTTCTCTGTTATTTACATGAAAAGCTAAAAACGCTACATATCTACAACCTGCAATTAGTTTAAAATGCATTACACTTGTTGTAATAAAAATGTATTATTTGTATAAACGTTTGTGTCATTTTGATGTGTTTAAATGTTTTAAGTTTGTATGAGTTTTCATACTCTACACACAAGAGTATAAAACGTTATATTTAAGTTTGTCTTTCCGTTCGTAATTTCTTTAATATTGATTTTGGACTCTAAAAAGTATAAATATTCTGAATCCCTATAGACAGAGGAATTGATGTGGCTAAGTCCGTATGTCCGTGTGTATATTGAAATCAACTTTATGAAGCCCCCACGTATACTTCAGATTCTTATATGGTGTCAATTTATCAGAAATGCTTTCAAGAATTTTGCTATTTATAATCAATTATATGGGTATATTGCGATCTAAGATATGAGTGAAAAAATAGGAATAAATAAAAGTTGAAATTATCGATTTTTTAAATAAATTTTGGTCACAGCTGCACCATGTTATAATTGTCAGTTATGGTCGTTACACGATGGTACAAAGTGAGTGAAGGGTACTTAAGATTTGGCACAACGGAATATAGTTCTCTTACATGTTTTTCTATAGATAGTGTTGGATTTATTATTTTTTTGTAAAAGTATTAGTGGGGCACGTGTAAGCAATTTACTTGGAGACGGGTTTGGCAAAACAACACAAATTGTTGTTAGTGCTTATTTATTGACTAAATATTCTGCTCAGTGTTTGCAAATCTATATATGTATGTATATGTTTTGCTTTACATACCTATACAATTAATGTATCAATGTATGTGTGCACTTTTTTCAATTATGTATTTTGAGTAGGGGTCTAGTAAAGGTAAGTGTTACTAACAGTGATACCATATAGTAAAAATTTTAATTCTAGAAAAAAATTAAAAAGATCTCAGTGGCAAAAAAATATTGTCTCATTTAAATTTTATTTAAAAGAAAATAAAACAGAATGCAGTACATTTAAACAATCAATTACTTTTGCATTAAAAGTGTAATAGTTTTAAAATATTTGATTTTTTTTTTAATGCAAAAATGTTAGAGACAGCAATATGAGAGGAATGTAAATTTCATGTATTTACTCACTCACTCACTTACGCAGAGGAAAAATATTCCAATCACACACAATTTCTCACAAACATATTTTGTTAATTGCACTCATTCAAGTGAGAATAATTGGTTTTCACACACACACACTCACGTTGACCACTATAGTGCTAAGTATTAAATTCAGCTTTTTAAAATTATGTTTCTAAATAAAACTGTCAAAAATTTTACACAACCTTTGAGATCTGGAAGAAGAAAAAATGCTGATGATTTAAAGTTTCTTAATATGTCGGCCACAATTGTCGGCTAAATTATTATACTCCGAATTAATTAAATTCTCAAATATGCTTTTTTTAATGCGCTACATAAATTTAATTCAAGGCTCTCGTTCTATTATATTGGTATTAACTTGTATATGTTTACGGTGTCGTGAATTGAATATTAATTTCTTAATCTCAGCTAATGAAAAATTAGCCTTTTGGCCACCTTCTCTAAATATGTGTCACAAATATAAATTAACTAGCCAAACCCGGCGCGCGTTGCTACGCCCCTTAATGAATCGAAATGCATTCTGAATTTTAATTAAATATCAATTGCAAAAACCTAAAAATTATAATTTTTTTTATGGGCGTGGCATTGCCCACTTTTCTAATCACGAAATTGTAAAGTCATAACAGCTCAATATGTGTGCAAAGTTTTAGGATAATCGGTCCAGTGCAAGTACCTCAAAATGATACCTTTTTTATGGGCGTGGCACTGCCCACTTTTCTAATCACGAAATTATTTAGTCATGACAGCTCGATATGTGTGCAAGGTTTCAGAAAAATCGGTCTGGTGCAAGTACCTCAAATTTACAACCTTTTTTTATGGGCGTGGCCCTGCCCACTTTTCTAATCACGAAATTATATGGTTATGAAAGCTTAGTATGTGTGCAAAGTTTCAGAAAAATCGGTCCAGTGCAAGTAAATCAAAATTAAAACTTTTTTAGGGGCGTCGCCCCGCCCAATTTCTTATCACGAAATTATTAAGTCATGACAGCTCGATATGTGCACAAAGTTTCAGAAAAATCGGTCAAGTGCAAGTAGCTAAAACTGATAACTAATTTTTATGGGCGTGGCCCCGCCCACTTTTTTCACCCATAAACACTCCCTGGTATGTGTCCAACAACTTGCCAAAGTTTGAGTCCGATCGGTTTTCCAGTTTCGGAGTCTATAGCTAACACACACACACACACACACAGAGTTTCACTTTTATATATATAGATTAATTCGACTTTATTTAGTAAGAAAAGGCGAAAGATTCATTTTTGAAATGTAGTTAGAAAAGCGCCAAACTAAGCATCAATAATTTAGCATAAAAATTAACACACTGAGTAAAATTCACCGGCTCTGAATTAAAAAAAAAAAAAAAAAAATATTGAAACATATAATTACGCCTTTTAGTTTTACTCGCTCTTTTCCAACTGTTTAGAATTTGCTGGTAACCCATTAGCATTTGCAGTTTAACACTCTTTGGACAACATTTCCTACTAAAGTAATTTTTTTTTAAGTTTTACCATTTGAGAGCTGTTAGCAGAGATATTTTTTTTTAATTAAAGGTTTAACATAATTGTAGTCATATAGATATAAACAAAGTAAAACATCTGTTTTCGGACTTGAAGTCAGAACTGTAGGGCAATTTTTGTTTTTGCAAAAACCCACATCTTCTACGTCTCAATCTATGCATGAATGTGTTAGTAATCATTAAAACTTCTGTGTACATTGTCTATTGTATTTAAATTTAAATTATAATACAATTTTATTACCTACAAATTTAATTAATTGAAGAAAATAAAAATTATTTTAAGATAAAATTTATAAACTTTTTTTTTTTTTGTACATCACTAAATGATTATCAAGTATTTCACTTAACAGAGTGTGAATGTTTAGGTTTTTGTCTGCATAGATTAGTTTGACTATTTTCTCCTTGTTTTTACTATTTATAAGTATTGACAGACATATTTTTTATTTAAGAGAAAATTGTTGCCAATTTATTTTTTGTCAATCAAAAATCAGTACGCAATTAACTAAAACTAAATTTTAACTTTTCAATAAATAGAGAGTTTAATATCAGTTTGTTAATGATAATGTAAACACTGCCAGATTTGCAGCAAGATTCAAAATGAACCATGACGATTCGCTCTTAAAATTTTGTATTGCGAATCTTGTAGATTAAATCATGATTCAATCGCGAACCCTGAATTATAGAGCGAACCTCGAATTTTACTGTCCGTGTGAACATGCTATTAGTTTAGTATTTGAATATAGCGATTTCAGTTACATTTGGTCTAATTTTTAGAAGACGCACATTTGAAAAAAAAACAAGCAAAAAAAACAGAAAACATGCATAGTTTTCTCTCTCTAACTTTACCCTTTTTACTCTTAGTTTAAGAAAAGACAGAAAAAACCAAGTGTCATAAGGGCTTAAAGATGGTTTGTAATAGGGTTTCCAATTCGTTTAAAATCGCTCTTTGGCGATATGCGCTGGTTGGCAAGATCAAAATTAAACGCTATTTAGTGGAAAATTGCAAATATTTTATTATACTAAGCATGGCTATTAGGGAGATCGATTATTCGAATTTTTAAAAGCGGTTTTTCCGAATAATTGCTATTAAAAAAAATTTAAATAGAAATATAACCGGTACACCGGTTTCATTAAAAAAAATATAATAACAACCAAATAAAGTAATATAAAAATTTTATTTTAATAAAAACAAAGATAATTAACCAATAAAATAATTAGCTATGACTTATGTTATTATTACTTATTTTTCATTCCCATCATTTGTTTCTAAGGCCTGGGATTTACTCCTAGGGGGATAAAATGTATGACCGACCTCCAATGTTTTTTGTTCTTAACATTTTCTCAAATTATACTTTCCCTTTATCAAAATCCCTAAGGGGGGTTGCGTTTAATGAAATTCTTAAATTAATTAAAATTTGTTGACTTTTGTGAATAAAATCAAAAGTTGCTAACAGATATTAAACATTTATGGCTTGTTTTGTTTGCAGCTTTGCTTTTTATACGTAATTAGAAGACTAGCTACATTTTTTAATTTTTTATGAATTTTTCAAAAACAAAAATTTTGAAATTTCGGTAAAAAATTAATTTTTTTTTCAAAAAAAAAAATTATGCTTCTAAAACGACTGCGGATATTAGAAAGAAGTTTTACTTTTCTTAAAGGAAATTTTATTGCGGAATTTCGGTTTTTTAAATTTTTTCAATAAGCTAAAGCGTTTTTGAGTTACGCGAACATATGTTGTGCAACCTCCTCCATTTTCGAAATAACGGTATTTCTCGAAAACCAGAGCCAATCTTAAAAAACCGCGCCACTGGATTCAGCGTACCCAAGTTATGTTAAAAAGTCAGGTGCCCGGCTTGTCTGTTTTTTCAAATAGCATAGTGTAATTAAAATATCCTTCAATTAACCTCCAACTTAAGGATTTTATTCCTCTTAGACTTAATGTAAATTTCTTGTTAATAAAAAAACAAAAATGAAACAAACATAAAAAACCGTACAATAAACCATAAAAAACAAGCAAGAAAGATATTGCATCAGCATAAATTTTAGATTTTTTGGTAAACGCCATTTTGTTTAATATTTTAAATTTAAAATTTCTACATAGTTTTCTGTATTCTAATAGTCAAGCCCTTTCATTTGATGGGGTCGAGAAAAAACTTATTACTTGTGGTAATGACATGCAAAAAAGAATACAGAAAAAACAGATGTTGGTTAATTTCGTACCAACTCAATGATATTCATATGAAAAACATGAAATTAATTAGGACAAATAATTCTATGTTTCAATTTTCAATACAATACAGAGATAAATAGTTGATATTTACACACAACAAAAGAGTGCTGATGATGAAACCATTGCTGGTTTTGAAAATTCATTCCACTCAGCTAGTATCGGTTAACTAACTTTTCCTAGATATTCTGTCATTATCGCATTGAACTTATAGCCTAAATTTAAATTAAAAATATAATACAAATACAGTGCAACCTCGCTTAACGCAACTAATAGAAATTTTGGCCGTTGCGAAAACTGAACATGTTGCGATAACCGAGTCTCAATTTTTTATGGCACAAATTCTCTTCTATGATTTAATATGGCTTCATAAACAACTTGTACAAATCCTTTTCCATTTTTGGATATTCACAAGCTCTTATTGTAAAACGCTTGCCTGGTCCAAATTCAACATTTGCAACGAATTTTTTTAATGCAGCTTAATTTTTTTTTTAATTCTGGATATTGTTGATTTGTGCACTATATATTCATCGCAGGCCACTTTTACAGATATGCTCCTTTCAAGCTTATTACGAATATCACTTTTTTGTTTAATTGAAAGTTTTACAAATTTTGTAATCACCGGCATTTTATTCAATGTAAATAGAACCTTTCACGAAAAGAGATTCTTTCAACTGAGTACAGATCTACAAGAAACAAGTGCAACACGCATATTTCAGTATTCTTGGAATAGCGGTAAATCTAAAGCTAAAAAAATATAAATAAAAAAAATATGTAAATAAAAATGACAAATTGATCATTTTGGGTGAAAAGCTGCGATAACTGAGGTTTTTTTTTTAAGTTGCGTTAACTCAGACAACAATACAAACAATTTACGAGTTGCAAGGAGTTGCGCTTATCGAGGGTTGCGTTAAGCGAGGTAGCACTGTAAAATACCTACATTGTTTTCAAAAATATAAAAAAATTATTCTTGCGTAAAACTTTGTCAGTCATGTTTATTTGCTCATATCTCAGAAAGTTATAGGGCGATCGTGCTTGATTTCAATAGTGATTCCTTCCCGGTTAATTCCAAAGGATGGAATTAAACAATACACGGATTCCCGCAGTTATAAGCTTTCAGAAATTATACATTTTATGTTGTCAAAAATGAAAACTAACTGCATTCACAAAGTGTCCTAACATGTCATATTGTCATGTTCATGTTCTAATTTCACAATAGTTAAAAAAATTGTGTTTCTTTTTAAGTTAAAATGGTCCTAAAATAATACTACTTTGTAAGGTAGTTTATTGTGTTGTCATAACTATTCAGATACCTGTGGCGATCGATTAAGGATCTCTGAAGCAAAGCCGTCTGCAGAATTTGCAATCCGCCCCTTCGATATCCGCTAAAAAGATCTGTTATCAAAAATTTAGCTTAATCGGCGATTTAAAGACAGTTATAACAGTCATATTTTTCATGCTTTTATTTAAGAACACCTTGTGAATATAGTTATTGTATTAATAACAAACGAACTGACGAAGCTATAATATATCCTTGGCACCACAGGCCATGCAAAAATTTATAATATACGTATCAAGGTCAAATACAAATACATTCCGACAATATTTTATTACATCATTTAATAAAACTCTTCTCTTAATTTTTAAGAGTGCTACAGTACCCACTATTTATTAAAAAGTGTGTGTCTGTTTTACAAGTTTCTTTGCAACATTTTAAACACAGCAACTGTGTCACAAATGAACAACATGTTATTGTTGTATATTTTTTATCCTCCAAAGAGGACCTCTTCTGCCTCCGACCTTTATTAACTAGAGATGTTCAATGTGTTCTTACATTTACTTTCAGCACATTCTTTGTCATCAAATGTTTTTCGTCTGTCTTATCTATATTGTTATTTACTTTTTTTTATTTTATATTTACATTGTTTTTGCTTTTTTGTAAATTTACTTTCAAATGTCATACACGCGAACTTGTGTAACGTATATAATGTTGACGTAGTCCGTATAACGTGTTTTTTTCTGTTTTCATTTTTGTCTTCCTATTTATTTTGCTTGCAATTGCGGACTTTTTTTATTAATTTTTTTTTGTACTTTTTACAACAACAATAATATAATTTTTGCGATATTGAGGTTGTAAAAATTACTTGCATATAAACTTGCTTGCCCCCCATACACATATACAAATGTAATTTTTGAATGCGTCTATGACGATCAATGGGGTACAATTCTTAGTGCCAAAGTACCAAGTTATTATAAGAATTAAATGTTATTATAAGAGTTAAATTGATGACGTGTTGTAAAGTATATGGGATTTGACAACTTGTTATAATTAAATTATTTTTTTTAACAGAAATAAATTTCATTTAACACATAAATTATTTTGTTAAATTTTACGCCGTTTTCTATTTTTTAGTTTTCTTTTTTAGAATTGATTTTTTGGCAAAGCTGCTTATTAAAAGATCTGTTCAATGTTGCAAGCAAACCTTTTCTATACTGCAGAATATTCTCTTCTTTAAATATCGTTCTTTAAATATCGTTATGACAAAAATATTTTAAGAAAAACCCCTAAAATTTTAACATTTATTCATTAAATCCGCTAAAATATATTGAATGCAATAGACCTTTTTACTCAATTTGACTACAAGAAAATAATCACTATTTAAAATACATACAAGCCATTTTAGATAGCAAGGGCTAAACAGGTTCAAATTTTTATTGCAGATATGAAAACGACATACTTAAGTTAAAATGCACCATAAGTATCTGTTCTCGTCAATGATAAAATTGCCAATTTTGGGCCACTTTTACTAGCATTGCTGGCCGTATTTTACTAATAACACAAACAATATTGTTTATCAACTTAAACCAGTGACTTTACGTAGGCTCAGAGAAAATTATCGAGAAGTGTCAAGTCACACGACCTTGGAAGCCAAACAAATAAGGCATCTTTTCGAAATCAATTAATCGCCAGTTTTTTTTTTTAATAAATCGATGGTTAGTGGCAGTTTCCATATTATATGTAGCGCTATCCTGTTGAAACCACATCTCGCTCAAATAAATGTCATCCATACAAAACAAAATATTATAAATCTAATACCCAATGTTCCTACTCAATCGGCAAAAAAAACCGAACTGTCACAACAACAGGCACAACAATTTGGTTAATTTTCGCTCAGTTTAAAATTTGTATATCTGGCAGCACTTTTCCTTTTACACAGTCTATAATGTTTTGTATTGCAAGTACCTCAAAATTATAACTTTTTTATGGGCGTGGCCCTGCCCACTTTTTTAATCACGAAATTATAAAATCATGAAAGCTCAATATGTGTGCAAAGTTTCAGAATAATCAGTCCAGTGCAAGTACCGCAAAATTATAACTTTTTTATGGGCGTGGCACCGCCCACTTTTCTTATCACGAAATTATAAAGTCATGACAGCTCAATATGTGTGCAATGTTTCAGAAAAAACGGTCAAGTGCAAGTAGCTAAAAATGTTAACTAATTTTTTATGGGCCACCCATAAATACTCCCTGGAACGTGTACAACAACTTGCCAAAGTTTGAGTCCGATCGGTTTTACAGTTTCGGAGTCTATAGCTAACACACACACACACAGACAGAGTTTCACTTTTATATATATAGATAATCAAAGTAAATCTGTTGCTGAGATTGACGACATAATGGCTCTTAACCGGTTTACCATTCGGATAATTATAAATCATTTTAAAGGCAGATCTAATTTTAAAAGTTGGAAGCGTAGTGTTGGTCCGTGCAAATTAACTGACAACGGAAGTGCACAAATAGTATGAGAAATAAAAATGGATACTTAGCTTGCAGCAAATGTAAAAGAACTTTTTGGAAAGGTCGTGGACTCTTAAACTATACGGAGATATCTGCATTAAGTGGGTGCATTGTACCCTCAAGAATGGTATACTTACGCTTTTGCATGCATACCTTTTTTATATTGCGCAATTTATCTTTTCGCTACACTAAGTTTTATCTGTGAGAAAAGGACAGAGAAATATTAATGCTCTCCCATAGAAAAATTTAACCAGCGGCAAGAAAAATTGCTTAATTTAAACTAGGAGTTAACGACACCACTGAAGAGAAAACAAATTTATATGAAACTAACAGTTAAAAATTAAAAACGAAAAAAAAAAATAATAATATAAAAAGAAATATGGACAAAGTTATCGTTGCCATATAATAAAAAATATGTAGTATGTAGTAGTACCACGGTACCCGGTACCAACAAAGTTTAAAATGTACCACGATTTCCATTAGTGACTTTTTTTTCTTTTGTACAAAGAAAAACATTGCCTCCATCTGACATCACTGGCTTATGTCAATATGTAAATGAATTTTTATATAGTTTTTTTGCAATTAGATTTAATTTGAAAAAAATTCTTGCTTTATTTATGAGCATCGCACAAATTAAATATAAAAATTACTTAAGATTTATTTAAGTATGATTTTAATTTATTTATTTTGTTGCTAATTGCAAGTACGGAACGAATTTAAAAAAATTCAAATGATTTATAGAACACGATGTGTGAATTTTAATAAATTCACAGTAATTAAGAAAATATGAATGTTCACTATAAAGATATAGGAGAATAATAGCTTTCAATATTGTATAAAATGTTACAGAACATAATTTAAAGCAAGTAGAATTAATTTGTGTTAAATTAAAGCCACTCCGTCATAATGGTTTTAATGTGTTTTATGTGCACCTTGACGCTTGAGTTGCCACATCATATAGACTTTCAATAGCAAAGTGGTGACATTTGTTTTGGTAAAATTTTTAATAAACTATAAAATGGACATTGTGAGATAAATAAAATGGGAGCCTTATAATTTAAATGCATACAAGTTGATTTTATGCCAGGTTTGATTTTTCCGTATAAATTTATTAAAACTCCTTGTTAAAGACAACTGGAAAACACAGTAACTGACAACTTTAATTTTCAGGAAAGCATTTTTTTTACTTTTAGTTCCAATTGAACCTTGCAAACATGATTTGATATTTATGTCTTAGAAACAAATTTATTCTTATAAAAATACCTTGCCTTCTTAACCCTAGAGTACTAACCATATGCACGATCGTCGGCTCGACGACGACTTTTTCTTTTACTTTTTTTTTATAAAATAATTTTTTATTTATAAATAATTTTTTCTTTACAAAGTCGATCTTACTGAACTTTGTAACAACTCAGCAACTAACGCTATACAAAAAATAAGCATGATTGACGCATTCAATAGGAAGAAAAATAGTAACAGGAAAGATGTGCTCGACGAAACGACGAACGTTCGTACTCTTGGGTTTATTCAATAAATTCAAAATGGAATAAGTAAATTTTCTTTTTGTCAGCTATTATGCCTTGAAACCTATCACTTAATCTACCTTAAATTTTGTTTTAATATTCAGCCGTATTCATAAAAAATATTTTAGGTTTATTAAAGGCTTAATAGATAAGACTTTAAAAAATATAAATTATTTTTATCAACCTATTTCGCTAACCTATTTTCCTTTATTTTCTTACAGGTAAGTCAATTCGCCCTTAAATATTTGTAAGTACAATAGGAGTAAGAAAAATTATAGTTTAGAGAAAAAAACTTTAAACGTTTTTCTATTAATTTACTAACTTACGAGCGTTTCCTGTTGCCAACAAAACAATGAGATCATTATAACTTGAGAAATATAATTGTTTTTCAATTTACACTTGAACAAATTGACACCTCAAGATCAAATGATCTCCACTGGGAATTAATACCGAATCTAAATAAAACTGCACACAAGCACACCTCGTGTATTAACCAGTACGCTGATTACTGGCATACTTTGTACAGCGCCAGTTTTTTTGTTAGTTCTACGAATAGACCAAACTCCAAAGTGACTCACAATTGTACTTGTAAATTGGCAACAATCGTATGATATTGTTGAGAATCTATAAAATAAACACATACTTAGAGACTTGAACATAAATATTAAGACAATTAAATCCAACTGTGAATAAGTTCAACTCTAAACAAAATGTCTGGGATGTCGTTTTTGCAACATCTTTCTTCAGCTTAAGTTCTATGATAACCTTATTCTGTTTATTTTTGTATGCTGCAAACCTGCTTAAACATTAAATATTAAAATTAAAAAATTTCAACTTCAATAAATTTATTATCCTGAAGTCTAGAAAAAAATTTGATTATTTTATTAAAATTAATTTTGTATTACTGTTTTTCAAGTTCATGTAATTTGTTTAAGTTTTTTTATTAATGAAGAAAGTTAATTCTTTCTTCTACTTGTAATAATAAAAGAATAGACTAAACAAATAAGTTTTTACCGACATCAGTAGAAGTTGTTAAAAAAAAATTAAAAAAATACATAAACTTAAAAGCCAGTATAAGAATGTAATAAAAAAAAAGTTCGAATATGAAATATAAAAAACTAAAATTCATTTTCGTCCAATTAAAATTTTTTACTTTAAAGCAAGAATGTCCAACAAATTAATAATTGTTTTATTTATTAAGCTTGAGATCAGTCTGCAACTATAAGCCGGGTGAGTCAAAACCTTCCAACCAATTTCTCTAAACATTTCAACATGTGGTCGAGTGTTATGATGATTGAATATTACGGTAACATGTATGGCCGCATATTTGGAGAATTTTTCGACTAATTTTAAAATTATTATTTGCGTTCGGTACTGTTAACGTCTAGCCAGATTTCAACAACTCGTAATTAGCAATAGATCATTACTTTAGTACCATGGATATTTACCCAGCAAAAGCTCTCATTACAAAATAATGAGTTGAATGTACTCAAAAACAGTACTTCACTACTTGCAATTCCCATCTAAACCCATTATTTTGCAACGGTGATATCATTGGAGGCTGGTACTCATTACGTTCGCTTACAAATAGGGACTCGAGTAAGTACTCTCTACGATCGCTTTTTAATAGGGACTTAAATAGGTACTTATAAGTTCTTATTACGATCGCTTATAAGTACTTACTTTTATAATAAATAATAAGTAATGCTAACAAATGTCGCAATAAGAAATTGTATTGTGTATTATTATTATTATTAATTCGTTACCTAGTTTTTGCCGTGTAGCTTTGGTTTTGATTCAGTTGTTTAACCAAGCTTTGCATACGATCTCTTATGCTTCGGGTTCTCGTAACGGATTCACATTCGCAGTAATGTTTCAATATTTACACGGCTTCTCTCGGCTTCAATTCGTATTGTACCTAATTTCCCTGCTCTTGGATGAATCCTGCTGCTGACAAATTTTTTGAAATTGCTGTTTGGATTGCTCACAATGAATTTTCATGCTCTTGTTGATTTTGACCACAATCTTTATTGAGTATTGCCTCGAGTTCTTGGTCTTCAAACTTTTTCCCTAAGCAAGCGAACATGATTTACATTTTCAAAGCAAAAAAAAAGTTGGTTGCTTCCTGTATGATGTTCAATAAGTAGATGAGAACGAATGGCAACTATGTATCCTTCGAAATGACATTTAACTAGTTAATAAAGACAAAAATCGTGTTCCAAAGATACGCCCTCTATCGCAAATCTCACATTTTAAACTTATGTATATACCCAAACAAATTTTATAGTTTTTTAATTTGTATTGCAGCATTAATCAGTTTACCAAAAAGAATGGTAAACTATTTTTTTTCCGACCGGTTTTTTTTTAATTCCAACTTTTTGAACTACATATGTGACAGCGCATAGAAAAAGGGACCTAAGGGTAAAAAAAAACAATTTTTAGTTTTTTTGATGTGGACAACATCTGAGCATCGAATGAGACCGATCCCATACCTCAAAAGTGTTCCCTCCCAGAGATATGCGCGTTTTATAAAAGTGAAGTCGACGATTCTAAGCGTAAATAGAAAGGGACCTAACGGTAAAAATTATTTATTTTCCATTTTTCCCCTACAAATTTAACAAAATAACTTGATTTTACAAAACTACAAAAAATTTATTTTTTTCCTTATGAACAATTTAAAAAAATAGAAAAATCGTTTAATCTTTAAAATGGCTCTCCTGAACAAAACCTGTTTTTACCCTTAGGTCCCGTTCTCTATGCGCTGTCACATATTCGAAAACAGCGGGTAAATTATACGATAGTAATTATAGAATTCTTAGTAGAATGTCTATACAAAAAGCACAGGAAACTTGATCATTTGAGTAATAATACGAACAACACGTTTGTGTATCGCAATTTGGCCTCATTTTTTTTGAAAAGTCGAACAATCGATCACCCTAGTGTATATATAATAAACGCAGTCGAATATTGTATGCAAATTTTTATTCCTCTGCAGGCGGACGCCAACGCTCTTTTTCTCTTTTTTAATCATAACTTGCGTAAGACTTATGAAATTTCTTATAAATAAAAAATGTTTATAATTATTTTTTGTCACAAATCTGTCTCGTTATAAGTAGATAAACATGCTATATGAATGGCAACACTGGTTATTAATAGCTTAAAGCTTGTGTGTAAATAATTCAAACTACCTGCTGAGCACACGCAAATTGACGTCCCATCATTAAGTAAACCAGTACACTTCTTTAACTACTAAATACTTATCAGTCGCACAACCCGCATTACTCTACTTCTGTTTTCTATCTAATTCCACATACTTACACTACCCAACTCTTGCACTCAAAATCAATTCAACCAGTCAATAAGTATTTGTGTTTAGTTGTTCATTCTCTACTCCTGTGCGGTATTTTGGTTAAAAACGCATTCTTTTACTTTGTTCCATTTTTTACTGTTTTTTTTTTTGTTTTTGTATTGTTATTAAGGGCCGTTGCTCATCTTATTCTACGATTTTTGCGGCATTTTCACTGTGTTCAATTTGCTGGAGTGCAAGTTTTAGTGTGTGTTTGCGCTTTTGTCACACAGTTTGTCTGGCTTGCAACTTGACCATATAAATTTTTGAGGATACTAAGTACTAAATAGGTAGTATGAATGAATGCATGTATGGATGAATGTGCATATGAATTTATTAAACGTCTACCAGACGCTTTAAATTTTATGTATGCGTGCCAATGGCTCAGAATAATATAAAAAATAAAAAAATAATAATTAAAAAAGCTTAAGAACGACAATGTAAATGAAAGCTTTAAAACAAAATTTTGCCTTTAGAATGAATACGAGCTACACCTTGTTGCACATTTATAAATACACTTGTGTTTTGCTAAATGTTTTTATATATTAATCTTTTTATACCCTTCACCTGTGGTGCACAAGGGTATATATAGCTTTGTCATTCCGTTTGTAATTTCTACAATTTTCATTTCCGACCCCATAAAGTATATATTTTCTGAAAGCTTATGAATAGAGGAGTCGATTAAGCCCTGACCGTCTGTCCGTCTGCCCGTGTGTTGGTTGAAATCAACTTTTAGAAGCAACTATATGTTCATCAGATCTGTATATGGTATCAATCTCTTAGAAATATCCAGGAATGAATCGCTATTGAAATTCAGCACAATCGCCCAATAACTTTCTGAGATATGAGCAAAAAACCACGACCACCTCGTTTTTTTTCACAATTACAACAACAACATACATACATACATACATGCAAAAAACATACCAAACAAAAAAAATTACAAAAAAAAATATTAAAAATAATAAAAAAAACTACAAAAACAAAATTAAAAAAAAATTTAAAAAAAATATAAAAAAAAATAATAAAATATAAATAATATATTAAATAAAATAAAATTTTTTTGGCTCAGCTGGGATTCGATGCCACATTTATTCTAACGTGTACGTATGCACGTATTTTATATGAGATGAATGGTGGTACAAACAATTGTTATTGCATGACTACACGTTGTGAAGGGTATATAAGATTCGGCACGGCCGAATATAGCACTGTTACTTGTTTTAATTAGATTTTTTTTTAAAGAAACAAATCTGGGAAATCATTTATTAATTTTATTCTTGTTTACATTTACATTACATTTACATCTACACCATTTGTAAACGTTAGTTAGTTAGTTAGTTAGTTAGTTAATAACTGGGATTCTTTTATTGCAAATAATATCAGTTGAAATTTGGCCATTACATTTATTTAAACATACTCGAATATTACTTATGTTTGCAAGATTTAATTTATTTGTTCACTTAAGGTGTATAATACCATGAATAATAATTTAATATTCGCGTCACAAACTCTACTGATATACTGATGAAACTGGCTGGCTGGGCTGTTCGACTATTTATAGTGTTAGTGGTATCTAATTGTACCATTCTGTAACATTCCACAAAGTTCGCGCACTTACACACCAGAACATTGTGGAACATTCAGAGATCATTACATTTATTTAAGAAGTAGATGGTAATGTTAAGTAATATGTAGAGGATATAACTACTCCTTAAAGTATGCCGCACATGATATAAAATTTCGGCTGTATATTACTTAATATGTTAGGCAATGTTAAATGTAAATAAACTACTGTAAATTAAGCTAATAAAATTCAACTAATGAAATTTAAATTCATATCAAACTAATTCAAATGTAAATCTATTACCATATAATCAGAATATGACACAACACGATAACAAAAAAATTTAAAATAATCATAATATGTGAGATAATATAATAATCAATCGTTATCACAATATATTCACAGATTATCGCAACAGAAACTAAGTAACTACTAACTATTAAGCAACATACTTTTCAATTAATTTCTTTGAGTTGTTTTAGTAATTAGTTGATTTAGCGGATCTAGCTTACGCGTTTGGCAAATGAACTTTTCTTTACAATTTACAAGTTCTTGGCTTAACAATGGATATGGTGTTTGGATAAATAAATACTTCTTGTCTGATAGTTGCTTAAATATATACACTATGGAAATTTTTAATGCGAAATTTGTTATTAGATGTCATTCGAATTACATTTTACAATTCACATTTCGTTAACAACACTAAAAGTATAAGTTATAATGTTTTCAACAATTTGGATTTTGCTCTTAAAAGAACTGAAAGACTTTTATAAGTCCATAATAATAATGGATTTATAAATGATACTTATTGCTATAAAAAATTAAATATTGTTACAGATTTATTTTTAAATAGCTTAATTTACATTTTAATTTATTTTAATTGTAGTAGTTTAAGTTACCGTAGCTTTGCTTGTATTAGTTTATTTCGCTTGTTGTTCGAACATGATGTTTGTTATTATGTGTAGCATACTTTTAGGCACTTCTATTATTCCTTCATATTACTTAACGTCTTAATTTAAATGTAACGGTTTTCGAATGTACTAGAATGTACATACGAGAACTTTGTCGAATGTTACCGAACACCGCTATGTTACTATAAATAAAAAATAATCCAACTTTTATAAAAGGTATAAACGTAACAATATTTATTTGAGTCGCTTTTTGTAGTAAGTACTTATTTGACTGCCTACTTGTAAGAGAGCATATTAAGTACTTGTCTCCAATGACATAAACGTGTTAAAATATTGAGTTTAGATGGCAAATCGTGAGTAGGAATGAACTTTATTTGAACTCATTATTTAGCAATGAGAGTATTGGCAGAGATAACTTATAAAAAGCCCTCACCTTCTTAAAAACTGTATCTTTAAAAAAAGTTTAAAATTTTTTTAGTGTAATTATAGTAATGCCACGCAGTGTATGAACACTTTCCAGGTAAAAAAAAATTCAACAAAATCTCATAAAAACTCACACGTCTTTTGTTTTTTATGTTTTAAATCAATTATATTTTGCAGTTTTTGCTTTTACCATGTTGGCAATCCTTGGCATATTTTGTTTTTAATTTCTTTCACAGGTTTATGTTTTATTTTATTGTAATTTATTTTTTTATATTAACGCGCACAATATCTTAATGAAGCAAATAATTGAAACTAATTTAAAGTACAATACAAAAAATTACTACCACTAATATTGAGTTGAAATCCGTGTTTTTTTCTAATCCAACTACATTTTTGTCCCTTGCCTAATTTTCATATTTTTAAGAAGTGTGCAGAAACTAAAATATAAAAGGGATTTTCAAAAACTGTGAGTAAATGTTTAAATACAAAAGTGGTTGTGCGTGAGGTGTAAAAGAAATATATCTCTTTGATATGATAATGTAGAAATTATTTATGGAATATGGCATAAAGCTAATATTCAAAAATCCTGTTGTATAGATCTGACTGATTTTGAGCGGTGGGCGCCTGCACTAAGATTCACTCACCTTAAATCAACTAGCAATTGTTAAGTTTGACCACAACCACATAGTTTATTTCTTACCATGTTAAACAACTTTATTTAAAGTATTAGGTTTTAAACCTGAAATCAAAATAAATTTACGACTTAAATAGGCATCAGAAGGTTTGTTGTTGTTAAGATAACCATAATACTAGTTTGGGCTGACTTTGATGATACCGATATATCGCGACTTAAGAACTGACTTAAACATCAGAAAATCCCATAATAAAAGATCTTGGCAACCAACTTACTTCATCTCTCCAAGGGCTATATTAGTTTTTTCTTTGCATGCGTATAACACCTTACGCGTGGTGGGACCAGACGCTATTCTTGTTCATATTTTATTCAATTTTTTTTTTTTTTTAACAAATTTGATCTGCAGTACTTGCTGTTGATGGTGATTATATCATGAAAGGAGTTTTTTTAAAGAAGTACTAAGCAATGATGTTGCTAGATGAATTACAATTTTGTGTGGATTTATTACTACCAAGAGAACCTATGGTTCATGTTAGGGTAATCAAATCTGAATACTTTAAGTGGAAATCTGTGAAAGTCCATATTCTTACCACAATACAAACAGAAAACAAAATAGTTTTATGAAATAGACACAGAAAACAAAATAGTTTTATGAAATAGATTTTATAGGACAATATTTAATTACCGCAACCAGAGTATAGTTATTATTATGCCAGAAGCTTAAAATATTTTTCTTTATCTTTTATAGTGTCATAAGCGGCGCTAAAAATTATTTGTATTTATTTAACTTTCAATGCTATCGAAAAATATATTTGCATCATGTATAAGTTTTCTTGTAGTTTTTAAAGCAGCTAATACACGATATGTTTATTACATCTGACTTTAAAATAAAAATAAAACAGAGGTAAATCTACATGCCTGTCAAAATTGTACTTTTTGCAGGCACCCATCGCTGACTGCTTTACAGCAGCAGAGATTTCTGCCAACGGCTGACGTCACATGTTTTGACAGAAGAAAATAGAGCGCGCTCTATTTGAAATTTTGTCAGATGTTTCAACACATGTTTTTTACAGAAGTAATGTTTTAAAGGTAACACACGACATGTTCGTATTTATCAATGTGAAATTTGTCAACTCAGATGTAAAAAAAACATGCCGTGTATTAGTTGCTTAAGTAACAAATTATTTTAAAGAGTAGGAAAAGCTTTCGTCATTATGGTTGTAAATATTGCAAGAATAAAATAATTATATTTATTAACAAAAATTTGTCCACGAATAAAATATTCATTTTGCTTATGTTGATGACGTTTACGTCCCCCTCTATTTGTCGTGTTTGGTGAGAGAAAAAAACAAAACCTAAATTAAATATAAATATTAAAATAAAGATTACAGATATGGTTGTTAAAAAATCCTAATGTGAAGTATTTAATATTTAAAAATTTTTGGATAATTTAACAATAAACACAAATATTAATTTTATCAACCTTTAATCTGCCACCTTTTTTATCAACAAACATCTTTTTAACAAGTAACAGTGCTATATTCGGCCGTGCCGAATCTTATATATCCTTCACAACGTGTAGTCATGCAATAAAAATTGTTTGTATCACCATTCATCTCATATAAAATACGTACATACATGTAAAAACATACCAAAAAAAAATAAATAAAAAAAAAATATAATAAAAATAAAAAATAATAAAAAAAAATTACAAAAAAAATTAAAAAATAAAATAAAAAAAATTTTTAAAAAAAGTTTTTAAAAAATTAAAAAAAAAAAATAAAATATAAATAATATGTTAAATAAAATAAAATTTTTTTGGCTCAGCTGGAATTCGATGCCACGTTTACTTTAACCAGTATGTATGTAGGTTGTTGTTGTAATTGTGAAAAAAACGAGGTGGTCGTGGTTTTTTGCTCATATCTCAGAGAGTTATGGGGCGATTATGCTGAATTTCAATAGCGATTCATTCCTGGATATTACCAAGAGATTGATACCATATAGAGATCTGAGGAACGTATAGTTGCTTCTAAAAGTTGATTTCAACCAACACACAGACAGACTGACAGAGCTTAGTCGACTCCTCTTTTCATAAGCTTTCAGAAAATATCTACTTTATGGGGTCGGAAATTAAAATTGTAGAAATTACAAAAGATTGACAAAGCTATATACCCTTGTGCACCACAGGTGAAGGGTATAAAAAAAGTAGAAAGATTGCTTTAAAAAAATGTGCATATTATTTTAAAGATATCCAATATGTACTTGTTAATGTATAAGCTCATCATTAATTATAATTTTATTTTGACAATACAGGCCATAGATAAATTACCTTTATATTACATATTTTAGTTGTTAACGTGGACTCAACTTGTAATTACACAAAATTAACAATTATAGGCCGACATTTAAAATTGTTAAAATGGCTAAGAACGAAAATCGTAAATATATTTTTGCACAAATCTATTGAAATGTTTGAACCATAAAATCAATTTCATATTGCCTTACTCTCTTGCGATTCCATTGAAGCACTTGATGCCAAACAATTTTTTAATTCTTTACCTAGACGTTCGCTCGTACGCCACCTGTCTTAATAAACATAAGTATGTACACATGTATGTAAATATGCAGTATGTGCGTATGGACGCATGAGTATTTCCTAGAAGAGGTGAACAAGCATTAGCGAATCCTTCATAATTTTTTAATTATGATTTGGGTCTCTTGCCACAAATAATTTAAATTTTGACATATCGTTTAGCCAACTGGAAGCAATGTTTATACAGAATTATTGTTTTTAAATATTTGTGGTTTTTAAGGAATTTTATGGCGGACGGCTAATGTAAGACTTAAATATAAACTTAAAAGCAAAAGTTAACTGCGGTTTTAGCGAAATCACACAAGTTTCATTAGATGGCTATGCATCCACATTGAGTTAAAACAAGTGAAGAAAAAGCTTAAATAGATTTTGTCATGCGACTGCATTCGGCAACGTATTGTAGTTAGCAATTTGTATATATAATTAAGTTATGTCGGAATTCTGTTTGAGCATTTGGTTATTTAATTTAGTGCGTGATTTAAGACTTATATTTCACTAGCTTGTGCCCGCGACTTCGTCTGCGTAGTTATCGGGATAAAAGTTACACTTAATATTAACAACAAAACTAAAAATATTTACAACACAAACAACCCGTTTAGGATGTGTTACGATGAGTTTGCCAACGACTTCGCGTTATTATCACGATAAAAAGTACCCTATGTGTTAATCTAGATTGTTATCTATCTATGTGCCGAATTTCATTTAGTTCCGTTCAGCCGTTTTTGCGTGATTGAGTAACAAATATCCAAACATATAAACATTCACATTTGTTATATTTATTAGTAGGATTAACATAATTATATCGAGTGATTTTTTAACAATTTAGGTTTTGAGAATTAAAAAAAACTCGGAAAGTTCGCAAAATTTAAATAAATAAGAAGAATTACTTCATTTAAATGTTGCCTGCGGCTACGCCATAGGTGGTCTATAAATGAGCTTAATTTTTGGCATACCTTTTCTAGCATTTCGACTAGTATCTCAGCAGCTGTTGTTTAATCTTCCAGGACTGGAATTATGCCTACCTACTCCCTGAACAGCAAAGACTTTACCTATCCTCACAAAAAATAGTTTAGAAGGGTAAAATGATTTGATTTTGTCGGCCAATAAACTGCTCCAAAACGTGAGATTAATTGCTCATCAAACTCGCCTCTCGGTAGGTTCATGGTATTGCAAGCCATGTGGCTTGTAACACCGTCTTGTTAAAACTACATGTTAACTAAGTCCAATTCTTTTATTGTTGGCAAAATAAAGTAGTAGTAGTCATAGCACGCTACCTTGCTCAATTGATTGTGATATTGTGAATTTCTTCGTTCTTAAAGACGGTACGGTCCAATGATACCGCCAGAACACTAACCGTACCAATCAGTGTATCATTCAAAGTGCATAAGCAAATCTTGAATTTTGCTGCTCTTCACATCGAATTGGACAATATTGTTTGTTGACGCACTTGTTTTGAAATGAGTTTATTTTTTTAAAATAATTTCTCAATAGAAAAATGGATCTTTATTCAACTTTCCTAAAGTTCATTCGCTGAAAAAACAACGTTGTAGTACGCCATCTCGCTTTAGGTTCGAACGTTAAATCTTGCAAGTAGTCGACGAAAACGCTGCCGAATTAACATATGGTTTTCTTTATTGACACTGGCCGATACATCAGCAATATTCTACTCAGTACGCGGTGTTCTCGTAAGGGTTGGTGGATTAATGTAGAATAAAGTGAAACTGTGGCGATTATGACGACCATAAAATGAACGTAATTTACGAAATATATTTATAAGACTATTCAATATGAAATGGCAAACCCTGCTCATAATTTTTGGTCATATGACAAAAATCTTTTTTTTTACACTAAAAAAATTTACACTGAAAACCAAATCACAAGTTTCGCCAGCCATCCAATAGTTAAGCTATAAACACAATCAAAGGCTACCGACCATCGTCTACCGACTACAAAAGTAGCCAAGTCGCCGGCTACTTAATTCTTTTAACGACTACCGACCACTAACTACATAAAATAAACATCTGTTTTGACATATGTATTAAAGTTAACCAAAACAAAACAAACCTAATTAATAGTGCCACTATAATAGTTTTTCGCGTTTTTAATAGCGATATTTAATGTATTGCGTTTTTGAAACCACCATTTCATGCATTTATTGTATTGGCAGCACTAATCTGTTTTTTCTAGCCAAGAAAAATAGAAATTAGCCTAAGTTGGCTACGAGCTACAAAAGTAGCCGTGTAGTCGTGTAGCGTCTAAAAGAATTATTCTCATAAGCACGCATGTATTCTATTTTTGACATCTTGTAGTCGATGGTCGGTGGACTTGATTGTGTTTATAGCATTAAGCTTAACTAAATAACTTGCAGTAGATCAGGCACTGTAAGCCAATATGGTTAAAAAAGTGTCTACACCAAAGGTCCTTGAAACAATTTTTTCCAATATAATTTCATTTTTAGGATAAATAATTCTTCCGCCAAAATCTCCTAGGTATTGAAAATATAAAATTTAAATTGCTAATCATATTCTCATTATAATCTTAAATCAAAAACATTAATTAAGATTTTCTAATTAATTTATCAGTGCTTGATAAATCAATATGAATTGAGTGTGATAAAGAATTGAAATTTAGTAAAAAAATAGTGTTAATAAGCCTGGGGCCATATAATGGCATTCGATCACGATTGAAATTTTACTTGAACAATCGAGTACGCTGTGCTTTAGGTATAGAGATTCTAATAAGAATTTTCAAATTTTGATCACGATCGAATGCCGTAATTTGCCTTCTGGATTATTTTGAGCACAGTGTGCTCAAACCATATTTAACTCTTTATTTTAAGCTGCTTGTGTTGTAAACCTATTTTTACCTTCCCCTAAAAGGTATCAAAAGCTCTTTTTTATATTTTATACAATATACGATTTCCGTTATCCTGATTTGCTTTAGCTAAACAATTTAAAGGGTTTTGTATAACTTCTTTGATGTCTCAAATTGCCTCGTCGAACAACAATGCATTTTTTGAATTAATGATTCAGCTTATTACGAAAAAATAAGTCGAGGTAGTAGTGTACTAGAAAATCCCGCTTGGGTGGCATACCATTGTCTCGGTAATACACATGTATGAATGCATGTACATACATATGTATGTGTAAAATAACCAAACCATCGGATATGCTTAATAAATTTTTTCCATCAAAATTAGAGTTGGAAAAAAAAAATTATTAAAACATGCAGTTTGGTATGAGCGATAAATCTATCGAAAAATATTTGCATATAAATTTTATAATGTTGTTGATATTTACAGTTTTTTTTTTATTTTTCTTTAATTAATATTGTTGTTGTTGTTGCTATTTGTGGGTTTGGTGTTAATAGCTTTTGAAAATTGCTGGTGTTTGATTTTTCTACATGTTAGCAAATATTTACTCAAATTGCTCTCGTGTTGCCAGTGTAAGAGAATGTATTCATGTTTGCCGAATTAAACAAAATAAAAAAGAAAGATTTTCTAGAGTTCTTTTGCGTAAAAATGTGCATAAAAAACAATAATTGATTTTGTTGAACCGAAGCATAATATACGAGAACAAAAAAATACGAAAAGACAGGTGTAACATAGAACTGCAAGTACAGAAGTTCATGCAACTAAAGCAGCTACACGGAATGCTTTTTACATCTGACTTGACAAATTCCACACTAATAAATACGAACATGCCGTGTGTTACCTTTAAAACATTACTTCTGTAAAAAACATGTGTTGAGACATCTGACAAAATTTCAATTAGAGCGCGCTCTATTTTCTTCTGTCAAAACATGTGGCATCAGCCGTTGGCAGAAATCTCTGCTGCTGCAAAGCAGTCTGCGACGGTTGCCTGCAAAAATACAATTTTGACCGACACGCAGATTTACATATGTCTCACAAATTTTAAAGTCAGATGTAAAAAACATGTATTATAGCCTTAAGATACCAGTGTAGGAGTGGGCTCAAAGTTAAATCGTACGTTCTTAATTACCAATTTTCACGAAATGGTTTAGAACTAATTCGTAGACAGTGATAGTCCTATGAATGTATTTTTGCAGAAGTACGATTCAATTACTGTTTCAGAACACGCAGCATTTATTGAATTCAGCTGGTAGTAGCTAATTGTGGACAATTTTATGTGGTTTGCCCTCACTATATATGTTGCTTGTTAACATTGCCGTTTATCAAGAAATGCATTTCCTTGTGAACTCTTATTATTTGGTCAGAATTGTGGTTCTTTTCCAAATGCTTTGTGATCTACTGTAGAAAAAAATGCTTTTGTATGTGATCCTAAATCTAAGTTTCTAGATCGATAAAACTTTTTACTGTTATAAGCCTAAGGTGCGATGCAAAATTTCAAAAATTTGAGTGTAGAAAGTTCAAGTTCTTATTTACTGCCAAAAAAATGTCAGTACATGGCTCTCCTGTATGATGTTCTCGTTTGACATATTGATTTTTAAAGTGCAATTTTTTTAAGCTTTTTTCACTCCCAGTAAAATTGTGTAGGTACGCCAATGGCAATTATTGGCTGATTGACTTCAAAATGTCCTAAAGTGTAACGAAAGTTCATACTTCAAATACTTGCACTATAACAGTAGCGCCACGGACCTTAAAAAACAGGCTGCTTTAGCTGGAAATCTCTACTTTTAAAACACCTTTCATGTAGATATAAACCACACAGACAAACTTTATTTTTTATCTAGCGATTATGAGTTGATTGTAACACTGATACTTTGTTGTTGGTTGTTAATAATATCGCAAAATTTTTGGATACCTAAACCGCTATCTAATACCAATTTCCACTTCTCATTTTACAATACACTCTCTGTCCGCTCTGTTTAAACACTACCTACATCTTCATTTGTATGCATATTTTCTGTCTATATGTAAATATTTGCATATTTAAGAGATTTTAATGGTCATGGGTTTCATGTACACAAACACACATTTTGTATACGAGTACTTCTTCCAACAACATATATTTACGTCTACTGCATTTTTGTAATTTCTTTTTCTGTTTTATTTGTTGTACTTTTAGCTGGTTTCTGGACATTTAACAAATATTTACATTCAGACATTTAACACTTGCGGAAGTGTAGGTGGTTGTGTGTTGGTGTGTATGCGCGTGTGACGTTGTGCTTTGATACTCGTGTCAATTGTTTTTGTCACTCATTCCTTGCACGCATATTTGAACATAGAAGTATATTTTGCATTCCTTTAATAATTTCCATTATGCTACATATCTCCATTACTTTGACAAAGGATTTTATAATTTATTACTTATTGTTTACATTTCAAATTAATTCATCTTTTCATGTCTTAAATATCATTTAGTATAAAGAAATTTAATGATAATTGTTTTAAGTTTCAAGTTCAAGTATCACCTGTGTTCTGTACTCCGAGAGAAATTAAATCACTCGTGCCTTCGTGGTGTTATTGAAATTTCTAGTGATTTAATTTCACAGAACACAGGGGTATATCTTTAATAAAACAAACACTATGTTAAACATTTATAAATTTGTTCAATTAAAAAAACACGCCAAGAAAGTTATAGTTGATATTCTAAACTGTGTACAATTAAAAAATTATTTGTGCTGAATTTTTACTCTGCTTTTCTTATACTACATTTACACCTAAGCGAAATCTAGTAGATTTGATTTAAAATCTTTATTAAAATCTAAACCGTTTATACCACTGTTTTATGACATTTTGCAAGATTTCGTTTTCAAAACAATATATTTATTTACAAGGTGGTCTGAGAGGCTCTACTTCTCCAAAATTCAAACACCATATAAAAAATGTAAACAATAAAGTACTTGTGCAATTGCAACCACCTTATATATTATGATTGAATTTTTCTGTGTGCAGCGTAGTAAATTTTAGTACAATTTAATAAAAACCATAGTTGCATCACGAAGTAGTACTAGATTTTGCCAAAATCTAGTGGCGAAGTATGGGAAATCTGGTAGAAATGGGAAATCTGTATGGGAAATCTGGTAGAAATGAACAAGATTTCGCTCAAAATCCCTTAAGTACTAGATTTTGTGTAGGTGTAAATGTGGTATTAAGAAGTTTTAGTGTAGTGCGTTCGTAAAAAACATTTGGCAAGAAAAAACTTTCTTTTTAGTTTATCTTACTCCCACTTACTTCATTTTGATAAAATAGCATTAATTTCCTTACAAAAGAATTTAACGATTAAAAATTAGGAAAATAGCTTTAAATTGATATATCTTTATACACTTCACACGATAGTGTAATAGGGTACATATAAGTTTGCCATTTCATTTGCAATTTCGACTGGAATTTATGAATCCTTGTAGATAGAGAAGTTGATTTAGCCATGTTTGTATGTCGCTCCATTCATATAAACGTTGAAATCAACTTTTTGGGGCCACCACATAACCCACCGACCCGCATGTGACATCAATTTATCAGAAATACCCTCGAGAATTTCGCTATTGAAAATCAGCAGTTTCGATTTAATATCGGCCAAAAAAAATAAGCCAAAACACCTACAGAGGAGAAAAGCTTACTTAACTGTTTTTACTTCTCCATTTGTATGTATGAGCGGCGTATGATTTAATCATCTATAAAAAAAAACAAGGTAGTCCAAAGGCACTATAATAGTTTCACAATAATTATCTTATCAACTTTAACTTTAAATTATATTTAATTCAAAGTGGACCTAATATTTATCATAAAGTTTTAGCATCACACCTCCTGACATGTATTTATCACATTTTAGGTTCTGTGTAGGCAAATCATTAGAATTACAAAAATATAACTAATTGCATTTTCATAAAAAAAAATTGGTTTCTTCTTCTTAAATTATGCCAAAAATTCTGCCTGACAGTACGAGCAATTATGCACGTAAGTATGTGTCTTATATGGAAGCCAGAGTATGCTTGTGAGTAGATTTGAGTAGGGATAATAAAGATTTTAAGTATTTAATATCTACAAGCACATTAGAAATAGTCAATATCTTATAATCAAGTATTTACTAACCCATATGAACACAGTGTGCGTATGACTCAAGAGGGACGGACACCCATACACCTATTTGAACAAAGTTATTACCCAATATGCATAAAGATTAGTGCTAACGGCACAATCAACCAAATGTTTATGACTAACTTCTTTACAGTTTTTGTCCCCCTTTCTCGAAAACTTAGTTCATAACAGTTATGTTGACGATGATTATGATCTAGGGGAATTGATAAGATACAACTTTAGTACATGCTGCCAATAAGAACATTTTCCATAAGAAGCAAAATTATAGCACATATTTTATTTTAACAGTAGGGCGAGTGTAAGTTAATGAATACATGTGTATGAGTGTTAACCACATTCAAACTGTGAAAAAAGATTAAAACTCTTATAACCTTCTTGCACACTGGTAGATGTAAAATTTCTATACTTTTCTCATCCCTCTCAACTAGTCACAGTGCGTAAATGACGATGTACGTGGAGTTGAGAATATTTGAAAGTTAATAGCAATGCAACAAACGGCATTTGTTTTTAAGAGTCACTACTACGAGCTGATTTTATGTACAAATTTCGTGCATATTCTTGGTAAAATATATTTTTTGTGTTTTAAGGACGCTCATAAAAAAGCCATGAATATTATGAACGGTACAAGCAAGTCGTTGTAAGATATACAATAACAAAAACTGCTAGAAACTGGAAATTTTACGATGCTACAGTCTAGAGCAGTGATTCTTAAAACAAAGTTTTTACGATCTTTTTCCTTAAAGTTAAAACAGCCTTATAAGAGGTTTATTAAAAAAAAAATCTTCTATAAAAATTCAATTAAAAACCTTTAACAATTTTTATGAATAAGATAGTTAGTACAATTGTTATTTTTAAATACATTTTTTTAAGATTTTTAATTCTTAATTAATTGATAAAAAATTCTGATTTTTCACACATTAAAATTTTTTAAACTATACGTCCATGTCATGGAAATCGAAATCATGAGAAATTGAAATCGACGAATATTTTTAATTGAATTTTTGTAAAAATGGACGCAGCTTTTCCAGATTTCAAAAGTAGTTTAAGTATAGGAAAGTGGTCTTCAAAGTATGAGGTATATAAAAGGAAATATTTTTATGAACTTTGAATAAGGGAGAGTTTTCAAAATTTGATTGATTTCAATTTCACGTGATTTCGATTTCCATGACTTGACTGATAGATAACAGATTGGGAAACCCATATGTGACGGTTGTTTAAGTAGACAAAACTTTAAACACACTCTTAAAATAACTTGCATTCAAATTTGATTTGATTTTTTATAGTGACAGGGGTAGCATAAACTAATACCACTGCTGATACTTTTAGCTTTGAAATAAGAGAAAAATATGAAGTACTTCCAAATAACTGTTTGAAATGGAAACTGCATTCCAATTTACAACCATGTTATTAGTGGATTAAGTAGATATTTTAAAGACTTTGCAAGATTCGATATGTTATAAAGAAGCATAGTTAGCAGGTTTGATTTTTAAGATGTTTTTTTTTTTGGGTGATTATTGCAGCATTTTTAAGTCAGCTTTTACCTACGTTAGCTCGATTAATTTTAAAATAAAAAAGGACATATAGTCTAGCTTAAGTAATTTATTAAAATATCGCGACTGACAGCAGGATTGAAGTTAAAGGGCCATTTTATTTTTGCAATTGATTTTGAATTTATATGTATTATTTCTTTATGCTCCGGGCACTAGCAAACGAGATGTTAGTACTTTCCCCATTAGTCTTTGAAATGGAAATTCAGTGTCCTGACATGCACTCTTTAGACGCAGTGTTCGATTAGAACATCAGTTAAATCATGGAATTCAGACAAAGGCAATTGCAGCAGTGCCGTCGTACAATGTTCGTTGGGTGATGTCCAAATCTGTCTAGCTATTAAGCAAGTAGAAGTGTTTGCAGACCATCTAGTCTTGCATAATTTCTGTTTTAGCTGGAGTCTTGCAGACAGAAGCGAGGAACCAGTTTATGTAACGTTTTCTCCCGAATGAAGAAGAACCTATCTATCTAACGGTGGAATGTCCTGCCATCTCATTAAGAATTGATCAGCATTCAATAACCAAAATGGATGCCATGTAAATATACTCGCTAGCGATTAAGTAGTCGTCTGATTACCCATTAAAGTACAAATGCGACTATTAACCCATTATATCATGTTCTTTTGATTGCTGATATTTCAGCCTGGAAATTGTTGCAATAATTCAGCGTTTCGAGCTAATAAAAGACACCCACCTTTCCTTTTCCCAATATCTTTCGTCACTAATAACTCCAGCGAAACAACTTCCTCGTCGAATACCGATTGATACAGAGAATCTTCTGTCAAAAAATGTAGTGAGCTATCGTGAAATGCATTGCTATTTTAGCCTACCCCTGGTTTATATACATTGGAACATAATAAGGATAGCCGCTTGTTCGTAAGAACTCGGTTTTCATATACCAATGGGACGAAGTCTTATTACCGTTTTTAGTGGCACTTTTAGATCCGCAGGTTGCTAGTTCAGCATGGCAAAGAGGTCGTTAAAGGAAAACTTGTAATGAAAAAGTGCTGAGCTTCGCATGACATTGCCAGAGAGTCGACTGTATGTAGAACGACATTCCACAAAGCCTTTTATTTTTGACCGAGTCTTATAAAACCAGGATAATTTCGCATGCAATATAAGACCTAAATACCTTGCTAATCTACTTAAAAAAGTTTTACACATCCCATTCTCAGAAATGGGAATTTGTCTTTCCTAGTAGAAAGTACATAGTCCATTTTAGTTGAACTGACACTTAAAGAGAGTAGTCAGCCACTCTTCCTATACTGCTATAGCGTTATAGTCCCAGCAGGCGACAGTTTAGTACAACAGAGAATTGATTTCATTAACCAAAGTGTTGATAGTACGATTTCGCAATAGAGGTAAAAAGAACACCCTTTAAACTAATTTAATTAATATTAAATTTTAAATAATTTAGTGTGAATTAAACTACGATTTAATCGTAATATTTTTTTTTTTTTCTAAGATTATGATCGCAGCGACCATGTTTTTTCGCTGCTTGTAGTAGTCGTTGTCTGATATTGTCGACTTTCTTTGTCGCTCTTAAAATAGATCTGTAGACAGACTGTATTTAAAAGAAAATGCAAACTTTTTGTGCTGTTACACACTGTGTCAGTACTCGTGATCTTTTCCATTTGAATTTTGTTGAGACCTTAACATTCACTATGAGATAAAACTCACAAAACAATGATGTGAATGATGCGTTGTTAATTCGTCGTTCTTTCCAAAATATAATCTGTTATTTACAATCTCTAATAATAATAAAGGTAATAAAACAATCATAAATTATATTCATTCGCAACAGTTTTACGACTTAATCCTCAATAAAGTTTTGCCAAAGAAATTATCAAATTCTCTTTAATTAAATGCCTAGAGAAAACGTTTCAAACACGCAAACATTCTTTGCAAATCTATACGAGAAAAATGTTATAAATGTACTAATTGCACACACTAAGTAAGTGTGTGTGTGGAGAAAAATCTTAATAAAATAATTATAAAAAAAAAATTGTTTCACCATGTAACTCACAGCCTTAACAATACGAACAATACTTACAGCCAATTATTTCAAACATTTTTGAATCCATTGTACGACAGCAGTACGATACTATACCACACTATACCACACCAGTTTCTGGAAAACGTTTGATATGTAACAATGAAAAAAATATATATAAAATTTTAAATCAAGAAACATTTTCTAGAAAGTACGCTATTTGAAGTACTGAGACTTCTCATAACACATGATCTCACAAAAAAATTATATATGTTTACCCTCCACCTATGGTGCCAGAGTAATATTGCTTTGTCATTTCATTTGCAATTTTTATACTTTCTAAAAGCTTATGACCAGATGAGTCGATTGATATGTTTGCTACTATTTGTAGATACAAATCGGTAACTAATTCGCAAAGTTATAGGAAAAATTTATTTTTTTTAATTTTTTTTCAATATATCAAGATCTAAAGCTCTTAATTAATTTTTTGACACACTAGGTAGGTAGGTAAGGCTGGTGCAAAGTTACCCTCACACCCGAAGACCATTACGGTCCATTGTGACGCCTTAATATAGAAATATATAGAAGAATAGAAGAGAAAGAAAAGCAGACCAGTCCAGAGTCTTTGGTGGGAATCGAACCCGCAACCCCCAAACTAGCAGACCAGCACACTACTGACTAGTCCACCGGGGCACCCTTTTGACACACTAAAGACACAAAATTTAAAGCCGTAATCTCGACAACTATTGCTGACAAAAATTGACAAAGAAATTAACTGAGATCTAAGCACTCAAACAAGACAACAGAAAGGAGTGATATGGATATCGAAAGAAAGGGATTGACTAGCAAAATATGAACTACACTAAAAAAAATTTTTAAGTCGAATATTGTGCCCTAAACGAAATGGAAGATATTTTTTTCTCAACCCCTTCAACATATGTATCAAATAAAAGGTCTTGACTGGTAGAAATTCAAAATCAAGAATGGCGTCGGCAATAATAAAGAAAAATGGAGTATAACGTGTTCACTATACCCACATACTTATGTACATGATGGTGAAGGGTAGTATTAGATTCGGCACGGCCGAATGTAGCATTCTTATATGTTTTAATTTTTATTGTTAGGTTTTCGTAGAAATGTTTGCTGCTGGTAAAGTGCCAGCAAATTGCTCTACATCACACACTATTTAAATGCAATGTTGTTATTGCAATGCAACACCATGTTGTAAACGTTGATTTTCTGTGTTTTTTTATATTTATTTTATTTTTTTTTTCTCGCTAAACCAACAAACGTACGAAATAACGAACATGCCAATTAAAAGTAAAGTCATAAAATATTGTTGAAATAAATGTTTATTTAAATAAATTTTATAGTTGAATAATAATACAATTCGTAAGCAATTTCTTTGCTTTCTTCTTTTTTTTTTTTTTTTTTGTTTAAAATAAATATGAAATATTTTATTATGAACTAAAAAGAAAAAGCAAGCAGACATACATGCATTATTTAAAACAAAGTGATATTGAGGCATGTACAAGTATCAACCATTTTTTTTTTTGTTTAAATTAAAATGAAAAAGAATGAATATTTATTTTTATTATTAAATGTTGACAAATTTATGCAAAATTTTTGTTGATTTACACCATTTAAAAGCTTTAAATATGCGGCCCATACACGTAATGCAGTTTGATCAGGTTGTACAGACAATTAGAAGTCCAAAGTTGAAATATCGGTGTACTGGTAATTTTGTAACAAACGTGGTACATTTAGTCAGTTGCTTATCACAGTGGGGTCGTCTATTTATCGAAATTGGTCTATAAAAGTTTTTTATATATAAAAAAATATATTGGCTTTAAACGCTTTCACTTTACAGATGCCCAGAAAAACTAGGTAATGAGTTGCTTTTACTACGTAACATACTTTTCAATGACAATTACATATCGTCTGTCTTACTAAGATGTATTTTAGTTATGACTTGATTTATAATGTGTTACGTAAATACTTATTTTCAGACATTTGCTTAGATACACACACAGTTGTGGCGAAATTCGCTAGAACTCATTCAAAAACATAACTTCTTTTAATTCTTATTTTGTTTAACACGCTTAGAGTACCTGTAAGCAATAATGATTTTGACAACAGCGGCAGCGCTCTTTCTTAAAAAAAGTAGTGATTTATAGATTTTCACTAATTGTTAAATTTCAGATTAACGAATCACAAAGTAATCAAACTGAATTCTCGTACTTAAAAGAACCGAACGACTTTTGTAAGTCCATAATATTAAAATCAAGTACTTATTTATTGCTATAAAAGGAAGTACTTATTTAAGTCCCTATTTATAAGCGACCGTAATAAGTACTTATACGAGTCCCTTTTTGTAAGCGAGGATGGTAAGTACTTATTAAAGTCCCTATTTAAAGGCGAGCGTGATAAGTACTTGCCTCCAATGACATCGCTGTGGTAAAATAATGGCTTTAGATGCCAAATTGTAAGTACATAATGTGTTATTTTGCTGGGTGACTTATTTTTATTGCTTTTACACGTATGTGCTTTTGTGTTTAATTACCTCTGACATAACCTTTTGTTTTCAATTACTGATTTTGTACACGAACTTTGTTTTATTAACTTTTTATAAGTTTTTTGTATGATGGCCTTTAAACGCAACAAATAAAATTTGCAATCTCTTCAGTTTGTTGGTGAGAGAGGAAAAGAGACTAGACAACGTACACCCACCCTATTCTCTCCTCCTCCCCTCTTCCTCTCTTACCAACGATTTCAAGAGTTTGCAAACTTTAACTTGTGGGTGTGAGAGTTGTCTGTGCTATTTTTGTAAAAATATTTTTTTTTACTAAATCGCGTACAGACTTATTTACAAAAATTTAAAAACTTTTTATATTAATAACCAGCAAGTCTTAAAAATACTAAATTCTAACTTTCTTGTTTGCTCATTTAGTTGTTTCTTTGTTTGCTTTATGTTTTACCGCCAAACGTAGCTTAACTATACCAAAAGCAATTGATATCAAATACTTTATCATATTAAGATGGAACATGCTTTAATTGAAAATTACTTTTACATATTTATATTACAAGAACAATCTTTCAGCACGCTCACATGACATGTATCTGCAGTTGAAAATGTCATATGTAAAATACACGTCGTCTGAAGGCACCTTAACATGCTCAAAATATAAAGAACAACTCAGGCATGTTGTGAAGATTGTTATGTTGTTTTTAAAGACAATTTTACTTGACACTAACCAATCTAAACGAATTCCTTTAACAGATTTTTTCATATTTGTCGTATTTTTGTATATAATTGGTGAAGTTTACTTTTGGCGTAGAATACGTTTTACCTTACGGTATAGGGAGTCATGTCAGATGGTTATTGTTGTAATCTTTATTTCATTGATTATGAGGAAACGGCGAGATAACTTTTATTAAAATTTTTTTTGTAGGTAAATGAAGATGTTATCTTTCGTTTGATATACATTTCATATTAGTTGATATCTTCCTAATATTTAAATTTCTCAAATGAAAATTGTTTAAACACATACACTCAAACATATGTGTGGTGTTTGGTTGAGTGTTTGAGTTTGTAGCGTGAACACAAACTATGCTGCTGTTTCAGTGTGGACACAAACCTTCGGCTGTTGTTTTGATTGATGAAATATTGAAAGCGCAATATATGAGCGATACATTTAATTTGGATTATATTCGAAACGATGCTCCCACAACTATTGATAACACAACCATTGACTTAGTTTTTGCGAGAAATTTGAATGTTAATTTAAAAACATATTTATCCTATTTTTTCTACCATAAGCTTATGTATTTGCTTATATTATTTATCATTTATTTTTATATATATATGTTTTCTGTCTTATCGGATGGTGTATTCTACGTTAAACTAAATGACCGTGTCTCTGATACAGCCTGCAGGGACAGTCCGTGGCCGAAGGCCTCGGACAACTGTCTGCTGTTTTTTTTTTAATACTTGATTGTTTGAGCCATTTGGATCATTTCAAAAATGTAATTAAATTCACTATTATTGTGATTCTGAACTAAATGTACTAACTCGTAAATTCGACTTGAAACAGGTTTGATTTGCAGTTTCATTGCTTTGGCATTTTAAATTTGTTCATAAGACAAATGTACACAGCTTATAAAAGATAATTATAAGTTTTTTTCTAACGTGTTTAACAAAAAAAGGCTCTGACGAACCAAAATGCGACTTTTGGGCTGTTGTAATGCGCTATATCTAAAGCGATAAGGCCTAGATTATCTTCGCTGATCTCGCAACTGAATTCTGCGACATGGTTTAAATACCAATTTCTATAGAAATCATGTTACGTTCAAAATCTACACGTCACTGTACATATTTATTTACAAATTTTCTATTTAACAACTGACAACAAAAAACAATAAAATTTATTGCAAAACAGAAATGGATACATCTTTTGCAGATATTCTGTCTTATTTACATAAATTACACTGCTCAGCAGCAAAATCCTCCATTAAATAAAACTATGTGGACTATATGGATTTTGATGCGCTGAACTCAAATCCGTTGTCGGTTTTTTTTCCATCAGATCGGGATTTTTTTTTATGGGCGTGGCAAATTTTTTCCCCTAAATTAGTCAGGTACGGAGACATATTTCATCGTAACTCAAGAACCAGACATCCGATTTTTAAAATAACAACACTAGACGATGTGTAACAAAATTGTATTTATTTTAGTCCCATAGAATTTTTCTCTATCTCTTATCGTTTTTATATTATTCAAAAATTAATGGAAAAAAAATTGTTTTTCGTGTAAAATTCGTAATATTTTTCAATTTAAAAATGGAATTAAAAAAAAATAAAAAGCAAATACTCAATATTTTAAATTTTTTTTTTTGAGAGCTACGTATCTTAGAAATAAAAAAAACTATAAACCATAAAAATCGGTTAAAAAGTGTAGATTTTATTGTCAATTTACCGCAGGTACCCAATATTGACCAAATATGTGTAATGCAGCAAACAACGTCAGAGTGGGCGCACTAAAGCGCCTTTTACCAACAACGAATGGCAACTATTTACTTCTAAGGTATATATTTTCGTACAACAAAAACAAATACAAGCAAATAAATTTGCCAGATTGTAATTTTGTAGCAACGTCTCGCTTAAAGCACCCACCTTTAACCTTTAATTTTAATTATAGTCTGGTAGGTTATAGGACATATAAGATTTTTTACAATTTATTATTGGTCGTAAAACCGTAATTAGCTTTTGAAACTATTCTTAATAATTAAATTAAAAACATTAAAAAATATTAAAATACATAAATAGAAAAAATCTTTTGAAAGCCTAAAAATATGCTTTATTCTTATATAATTTTTACACATGCACCACTTTATCACACACACACACACACTCTCTCACAAACAAATTATCAAACATTCTAACATTAAAAAAACAGACATTTTGGCTCCCCCTTATGTTCGTAATAAACTTTCGTTTCTGTATTTAAATTATAATTGTTGCTGGCGGACTTTGTCTCGTCAAAGATTTAAAAATTTACATGCAAATTTATTTATTTATTATGCTTTCAAATTTTGTTTTGGCAGGGTTGAAAAGTCTTTTTATGTTCCATTGTGTATTTGAAATTGTTTGCATGTTTTTTCCGCACACTCTTGTGTCTGATTTAAATTGTTGTTGTTTTTTTATCATGTTTTTTTATCATGTTTTTTTACTGTTTACTTGTTGTATCTGTTGCATTACGAGTAGTGACAAGTGTATTTAAGATATTTATTACTTAGTAATTAGTAAGTTAATTGAAATTGTTGTATCAACAAAAGGATGTCAAATGCATTACCGTATTGTGCTTAAACACTTGCCAAACGACAACATGTGTTTAAGCATTTACATAAAGAAGTGATAAATATTGAAATGAGTTTGTGAAAAATGTCAGTAAAATAAAATTATTAATTTATGCAATTTGTTCTTAACGAATGAAAAAAATGTTATAATGTTATAGTCATTCTAGTCCAAGCACAAAATACTTATAATGTATTTTTTTTAAATATTGTTAATACAATTTCGAGTCATCAGTAATACACAGACAAATAATTCGTTACAACAACTGGATTCTTTGCTACTCGAACGATTAAGTTTTATCAATAAAATATATTCTTCGTAGCCACAAAGTTCTCTTAACAACATCAAAAGTAATCAGTTTTAAATAAGAAGCAAACGATAAAGAAAAACCATTGTTGTGATGATTGTAACCCCACAACAACAAACTACAATTAGATAGTATGATTGTAGTTCAAACATATATTAATGGCTGCTAGCTATCATTAAACATTTAAATGATCACTGAATATTCACATATTATTATAATATAATTCCCTACATTCATAACATGGATACAAATTAACTATAACATTTAATTTAAATTTGTTATTTTTTAAAACAGATAATCTGTTTGAATATTTTCTACATATCAAACTTTTTAACTAATAATAAAAAGAAAGAAAGAAGATCCTCCGAAAACAAAATATTATTTAAAACTACTTCTTAAAAATGTATGGCTTTGCAACTATACTGTTGTTGCGCCTAATATTTTATGGTTTATATTTTTTGGAACAACCATGTCGTAGTGTGAATGAACTTAACATTGATATAGAGAGTATAATATGACCCTAGAGATCATTCCATATTCATGGTTTTTTCCACCATAAATATTTCGAAAAGCCGATAAATTAAAAAAAAATGTTTTCATAAACCATTAAACTTAAGCTAGTCTTACACGAACAAAATTTTTATAGACGTAGTTGCCACCTTTGTTGTTAATTTAGTAGATCTTTTTGGCGATGTTACAAATCAGCAGACAAAATTTGTCCTATAAAGAAAGACGAGTTGTTTATTAAACAAGTGTCGTTACTTTCCGTCAGGTAGAAATCTAGAGAAAATTGATTTTACTTTGAGAACGCAGTACATTGACATTTTTTTTCAAAAGATAGAAAGAGACAACACTATGTAGACTTACTAACGCATACATTTTAGAGAGGGCTTTAAGGAACCACTTAAAAAGTCGGAAGCTGACAAATCTGGCGAACACGAATTTCCAAATTTCTGAAAATTATTCGCTTTGTAAAAATTTTACTTAAAGGTGTTATTGCGTATAAGACAGTGTGTACAGACAGCTACATCCTGCCGAAACCACATTCCAGATCTGTTTTCGAGAGCAGGACTAAAAAATGTTTTATCGTAAACCGATATCACTCTATTTAAAGTTCCACTACTTACATCTTCCTTTTTGAAGGCGAAAGGCCCACTTATATATTTTCAGATTTAATTTCACACCACACTGTACACATAATTGGGTGCAATTTTCTCCCCTATAATTCTGTTAACAAAGCCATTCAAATAAAAATGCCCTTCATAACTCAGAAACAGATTTTAAATATAGTTGATTTAATTTCTGGCTAAGGGTTAAAATTAAACTGCAAAATTTAGACGTTAATGATGATCTAAGGTTTTTAATTCTTAAACCGATTACACCTATAAACCGTCGTAGTAACACACGAGCCATTCCTAGCTAAGCAGAACGCCTTCTGGTGGATATTTCTGGTGTTTCGTTAACACTTTGCTTTTTGAACGTGTATTTCCGCAATGCCAATTACCGGTGTCATGTTGTTAGTGAGGACATTGGCGTAACCAATCTGGGGGCCGTAATGATCCCCCCAGAATTGTTTTTGCCACCCCAACCCCTCTAGAAATTTAAAAAAATTAAGAAAATTAACTCGGTGTAAGGTTTAGCCAACATCCCCCACAAAAAAAATTTTTTATATTTTTGTAGCTACGAAAATAGGTTACGGTGAACAAAGCAGCGAGTCATTGCTTCAATAAATCTGCCATTAAAATGCCAACGATATGTTCATAGCGCTCAAATATTTGGTCGCTGATTAAAATAATAAAATTCTATTATTTTGGTTCTCCTCATTATTTATCCTCCAGGTGTTATTTATTATGACTTTTGCCATACCCTGTATTTTTCATATATTTATTTCAATAAGAAACAAAACTTTGTTTCATATTTATTTTAAATTTTGCTCACATTGTTGGGTCACCATATAATTAAGTTTACAAATATTAAATTTGTTCGCCCACACACATGTAAGTGCCTGATTTATATTCAATTTCCGTTCATAAAACTTGCATATTTTTTGATAACAAGTCATAAAAATTTTTCTGTATGTACAAGAAGTTACATGCAAGAAATCACATAAAAATTTATTAATTCAATAGGGTAGATTAATAAAAAAATGTAATTCAAATAGTACAAAAACATTTTTTATTTAGTTTTATGCAAGTTATGACCCTATAGTTGTAACCTTTATTTAATTTTTAGTTTTTATTTTTTTTATTAAGTAGAGAATTCTTAAATCATTATAGAAAATTTAGGCTAAAATGTTAACAAAGAAATTTTTTACTGTACAGGGGCTCAATTCTTGTCCTGTGAAGCTGTGAAATGAAAGAGTTTCGTGTGGCATATGATATGGTGCTGGCATACCTTTTGCTGTACAAAAACTTTTCATTTCACAGTTTCATAGACACCCAGGACACCCACAGTACGCAGTCATTGAAAACTTTTTTCAAATTTTTATTAAAAAATTTTCACATAATTTTTGCATTTATTTTATTCATTTTTACAATTTATGATCTTATTCGAATTTATGAGTTTCGTTGAGACATTTGTAGACAATTTTCATATAAAATATAAATTTTTATTTGCATTTGCATTGGCAGATGTGTGTTCACATGAATTTCAGAAATTCACAGTTCATGTTTATTTGTTTTTTTTATGATAAAAATGTAAAATTTATTTATATTATAAGCAGATGAAAAGAAATTTCAATTTTTGAATACATATCAAGAAATGCATTTAATTTAAAATATAAACCATTTAAATATGTATTGTAGTTTGTGTTACTGGTTTTGGGCAGGTGAATTAAAGTAGAAATGAAAATATAAGGCAACCGAGAGATTCATTTAGATACTTTAATTATTGTCATCAAATGTTTTATTTCCGGTAATTTACGGGGACATCAAATAAAAAATTTTTTAGTTAAATTTTACCTGCTTATTATTTATTAAAAGCTTTATGATATATTTTTTATGTGTAATACTTAGTTCAATAGTTTTAAAGTGATAGTTGTAGCTTTTTTGCTGAAACAGCATACGAATACTTAAATAAGAGTTAATCCACCCCACTAAATTTAAATAAAAAAACTAAAAAAAATCGCTAGATTGCCACCCTTTGTCATCAATTACGACACCAATACCAGTTTCTTTGCAGCCAACTTCACTACCTAGCCTTCTCTCAAAATCAAATTTTTCAATTGATGCTGCGTGATTTGTGTTTGTATTGGCATTAAATGCAAACAATGCATAGATTCAATAGCTTGTTTTATTATATTGTAGTCGATAAGTTGTGATTATTCCTTTAAAGATTTGTAATATTTTTATTATTTTCTGAATGTAATAAAACAATTAGGACATTCACAACAAGTCCAAAGTAACTTACACAAATTAAAGTTTGCAAATTCTTGATCTTGTTGGCGAGAGTGAAAAGGGAGAGTAGAGAGAATGTTGTTCTCGCAAATTCCTCTTGTATAGGGTCCGCCATCTAACGTTTTTTTTCTTTCAACTAGTGCTTATTTCGTGAATGTTAACACTTAGCTCATGTCTGATTTGACAGATAATTAGTTGTATCCTTCCGCTGAACGAATATGGTTGTGTATACGCTTGAACAACGCTGCGAAATATTGCGACATTATTTTGGCTGATTTTGCCAAAAAAAAAAAATCATCTTTTCATATGAAGCTTATCTTGATCTTGGCGGGTATGTAAACAAGCAAAATTGTCGCATTTGGGGCACAGAAAACCCGCACGCATACATTGAATAGCCGATACACCCAAAACGAGTCACTTTTTGGTGCGGATTTTGGTCCAGAGGCATAATTGGGCCATTTTTCTGCGAAAATGAGCAAGGAGTGGCCGTAGTCAATGGCGATCGTTATCGGGCCATGTTGAACGAATTTTTGTTCACAAAAATTTAAGAGGAGGATATTGGCAACATTTGGTTTCAACAGGACGACGCTACGTGCCACAAAGCCGAAGCTACACTTTTTATAGCATTAAAAAAAAAGTAATTTGGCGGATCTTTTATTTGATTTTTTTTTTTACTCTGCTAAAAAATTTAACTAAAATTTGCAACAGATTTCTTCAGATAAAATAAAGATATTGTGTTTAGAAGTAAATAAACCAAATCGGTATGTTAATAGACGTTACATAATACAAAAAAGGGGGGGGGGGGGTGAATTGAGCAATTGTTTTGATTACAAAGTTAAATAATATTGAATACTGCTTTCTACGACGTGACTTTTTTTTCGGTATGGAAACATTCTTCATGCCCCATGTTCTGTTTGATTATTGAATTAATTTTTAGTACGATTCTAGTTTAATGTTATTTCAGTTCCAGTTTAATTTCAATTTTGTTCTCAGTTCTTATTTAGTATTTTTGGAAAGCTAATAAAATTGAAAGTCGTTAAAGAAATTCATGAGAACCATTTTGAAGTACTATTTACATATGTACTATAGTAGTCATTATCTACAACCATGCTGTGATTTTTACTGCGATTGTAAAAGCCATACAAAATGAATGAATGAAGTGGAGAAAAGTTAAATTTTTTAAACAAAATACACCCACGGTGTAGCGTACTTTTATGAAGTGATGAAGTACATAATTAACTTGCACATATGTTTTGTTATTATACATTCAATACATAAATATTATGGGCCAATTCAAAGTAGACTCTCATATTGTACTATGTCATATAATTCATATTAATATGACTAGTGACTTTGAACACCTTTTGTTAACAAATTATGTATTTAATACAAGAAAGAAAACAAAGAGATGACGCTGTTAAAAATTGTATGTATACAGGAAAGATGAAAATAGAAAATATTCTCTCTGAGGTGAGAAGCGAAGAAATTCTCTCTGAGAGACAGTATGGTTAAAAGTATAACATAAACAATTTCTTATACATAGGAAACAAATGTGTAAAGTCATATTTTTTTTTTTTTGTATGGAAATTGCTAACAAAAATTGTATGCATGCATAAAATAATATGAAATAGTACAAATATGACTGATATGCAACCACTTTGAATTGGGCGTATATGTATGTATATCGTGAGAAAAATACTACCTTTTACGTATCAAATGTTTGTTTAAAAAATACAAAGAAACCGTAAAAAAAACGAAAAAACAAAAAACAAAATAAAGACTTAACTATTTTATAAATTACTACCCCCTTAACATAAGACCCAACACCATTTTATCTGTACATCTATGCCAACACTTACACAGAAAGAGACATTAATGTTCGCTAATGGCATCGTTTACTTGAACCTTAATGGGTGTGGTATATACTACATACATAAGTCTATATACTTACATCGTATATTGTATACAAAACATTGCATATAATGTACAAACAAAATATCTGCAAACGTAAGGAAAAAAAGAGAAAGAAGTAAAAGTTTACAAAAACGAAATATGAAGCATAAACAAGCAAAGAATGTTGGTATGTTTGTGGAAATGAAATATTTTTTTGGCGCGCGCATAACGGAAACGACCGGAAATAAATATATTTTAGATGGAGTTGTGCTACTTGCAAATTGTTTTTCTTTTTCCATGCACAACAACATAAATTTATGTGAAGAAACAAAGAATATTATTTTTTTTTAAACTAAAACACTAACTGCCGTAAGCATTTGTTTACAAGTAGGAGGAGTTAAACATTTTACAGTACACGTTTATATGTCATTGTGCGGATTATAATATAAAGTAGTTTTCCTTATGAATAGGTACCTTGAATTCTTGATTATTTGGTTACAGCAATTGCTGTTGATGCAATAATACTTATACTCAGCTCATAGGTATGTCTTCATTTTCAAAAATAAAAAAAAATATTATTGATAACTAATTTGATTTTAGTCTTTATTCCACCTTTTTCTTTTTAAAAATTTGCTATTTATGTATTGTTGAGCTTGAGGTCAAGTTTTTAATTTTTTTAAAATAATTTTAAAATTATTAATATAAAATAAGTAAAAAATAAAAATAAAAAATTTTAAAACTTGAACTCAAGCTCAATTAATACATAAATATAAAATAATTGATAACTTTAAGAACAAAGTGTAAAATCGTTAGAAATCCATCAAAATTATTTGAATAGCGATATAAATATATAGCAAAAAATTAACTGTATTCGCTCTAACTACATATAGTAGTTTATATAGCATGGAATTAGGGGTTCAGCTGAAACAGATAAACAAGCTTTGAAGATGAATTAAAAGCAACACTCAGCATCAGGAAAACCTTCAGCAATGATAAAAATTTCAAGAGCCAAATTGTTCAGGCTGTTATTAGGTTTTGATATTACCAACAATCAATCTGGTAATTTGCTAGTTTTCCGGGCCGGGGGTTTTAGGTTCGACTACTGCCTGTGACTCTGGTCTGCTATACTACAACGGGCAAATAGTCCTCGTTACTCAAGTTTGGTTCATTAAATTATAATATTATTTGTTATTAAAATTAAAATAAATAAAACTATTATTGCGCTTTATATAACTTAAAGTATCTAGTAGTAACTTCTTTGATTTATCTTACTAGTATCGAAACCAAATGTGCTTTGCATAAATGTATATATCCAATTCGTACAGTATTCTATGAAGATTGGATTTTAATTGACCAAGAAAAAAAGAAACAATTTAAAATCCAATTAAATTTGGGTCAAATATTTTTATGTCAATACGAATTCTACTACTAAATTGAGTCCAAAATAAGTTTCACATGTTCTAAAACGGCTACTCCTCGAAATCTCGAACAAAATTTCGACGTAACGTAATTTTCCATACAAATTGGAAGAATTTCTGAGAGTTTTTTTCTTAAATTTTTATTTTAAGAGACTCAGTTGCTTAACAATATTATCAATATCAACATTACATTTTGGATCTTAAACACGTCGCAGAATTTCGGAGCGTTTTTTCTAATGCTTTTGATTAAGTAGTATCGCTTGCTCAAAAATATTACCATACTTTCATTAAAATTTGTACACTTACAAGCAAACCAGTATGTTTTTGTTGTTGTGGCGAGAAGAACAATAAAACAAAATTAAACAAACAAATGAGAGTATGAAAAACAAAACATTTTGCAAACTTAGGCAACAATAAAAAACATATTGTTTTTTAATATTAAGTAAATGAGATGTAATTTGACCACCAACCTTATTTCTGTTGCAGGCTTTTGAAGACGCAATTCTCTTCGCTCATGAAACTGATTAAAACTAGGTAGTGTAAAGCATAATTTTGGCAGACTTTACAGACTATAACTATTTTACTTTTATATTGTATCATTTTAAATTTTTGTTAATTTTATTATTCACTAGAAAAGCCCGGCGCGCGTTGCTACGCCCCTTAATGAATACAAATGCATTCTGAATTTTAATTGAATATCAAGTGCAAAAAGCTAAAAATTATAACTTTTTTAATAGGCGTGGCACTGCCCACTTTTCTAATCACGAAATTGTAAAGTCATGACAGGTCAATATGTGTGCAAAGTTTTAGAAAAATCGGTCTGTGAAAGTACCTCGAAATTATAATTTTTTTTATGGGCGTGGCCCTGCCCACTTTTCCAACCACGAAATTTTATAGTCATGATAGCTCAATATGTGTGCAAAGTTTTAGGAAAATCGGTCAAGTGGAAGTAGCTAAAAATTATAACGAATATTTTATGGGCGTGGCCGCGCCCACTTTTTACCACCCATAAACACTCCCTGAAATGTGTACAACAACTTGCCAAAGTTTGAGTCCGATCGGTTTTACAGTTTCGGAGTCTATAGCTAACACACACACACAGAGTTTCACTTTTATATATATAGATATAGAATATAGATTACATTTGAAATTCGTATGAAATTTATTTCTCTCAAATGAAAGAAATACGCAACAAGCGTAACACTCACGTCAGTCATATAGTTTTCACAGAAAAAAAATACACACGCAGAGATATTTCCTCAACTAAAGGCAATTTATTATCTTAATTATTCTGTATGATTATTAAAATTATTCATCTTTCAAATATGTAGTCTGTTTAAGAGTGCGTATTATTGCACTAAAAAAAAATTATTAAAAAATATTTTTATCTAAAAAACTCTGTGTGTGTGTGTGTGTATGTGTGTGTGTGTGTGTGTGTGTTAGCTATAGACTCCGAAACTGTAAAACCGATCGGGCTCAAACTTTGGTAAGTTGTTGTACACATACCAGGGAGTGTTTATGGGTGAAAAAAAGTGCGCGGGGCCACGCCCATAAAAAATTAGTTATCAGTTTTAGCTGCTTTCACTTGACCGATTTTTCTGTAACTTTGCACACATATCGAGCTGTCATGACTAAATAATTTCGTGATAAAAAAGTGGGCGGGGCCACGCCCCTAAAAAAGTTTTAATATTGAGGTACTTGCACTGGACCAATTTTTCTGAAACTTTGCACACATATTAAGCTGTCATGACTTTATAATTTCGTGATTAAAAAAGTGGGCTGGGCCACGCCCATAAAAAATTCGTTTTCAGTTTTAGCTACTTGCACTTGACCGAATGTTCTGAAAGTTTGCAAACATACTGAGCTGTCATGACTTTACACTTTCGTCATTAGAAAAGTGGGCAGTGCCACGCCCATTAAAAAAAGGTATCATTTTGAGGTACTTGCACTAGACAGATTATTCTGAAACTTTGCACACATATTGAGCTATAATGACCTTATAATTTTGTGATTAGAAATGTGGGCAGAGCCACGCCCATAAAAAAAAGTTATAATTTTGAGGTACTTGCGCTGGACCTATTTTTCTGAAACTTTGCACACATACTGAGCTGTCATGACTTTACAATTTCGTGATTAGAAAAGTGGACAGTGCCACGCCTATAAAAAAAAGGTATCATTTTGAAGTTCTTGCACTGGACCGATTTTTCTGAAACTTTGCACACATATTGACTTTACAATTTCGTGATTAGAAAAGTGGGCAAGGCCACGCCCATAAAAAAATTATAATTTTTAGGTTTATGCACTTGATATTCAATTAAAATTAAGAATGCATTTTGATTCATTAAGGGGCGTAGCAACGCGCGCCGGGTTTGGCTAGTATATATATAAAAGTGAATCTCTGTGTGTGTGTGTGTGTTAGCTATAGACTCCGAAACTGTAAAACCGATCGGACTCAAACTTTGGCAAGTCGTTGGACACATACCAGGGAGTGTTTATGGGTGGAAAAAAGAGGGCGGGGCCACGCCCATAAAAATTAGTTATCAGTTTTAGCTACTTGCACTTGACCGATTTTTCTGAAACTTTGCACACATATCGAGCTGTCATGACTAAATAATTTCGTGATAATAAAAGTGGGCGGGGCCATGCCCCTAAAAAAGTTTTAATTTTGAGGTACTTGCACTTGACCGATTTTTCTGAAACTTTGCACACATATCGAGCTGTCATGACTAAATAATTTCGTGATAATAAAAGTGGGCGGGGCCATGCCCCTAAAAAAGTTTTAATTTTGAGGTACTTGCACTGGACCGATTTTTCTGAAACCTTGCACACATACTAAGCTGTTATAACCATATAATTTCGTGATTAGAAAAGTGGGCAGGGCCACGCCCATAAAAAAATTTTATAATTTTGAGGTACTTGCACCAGACCGATTTTTCTGAAACTTTGCACACATATCGAGCTGTCATGACTAAATAATTTCGTGATTAGAAAAGTGGGCACTGCCACGCCCACAAAAAAAGTATAATTTTGAGGTACTTGCACTAAACCGAATATTCTGAAACTTTGCACACATATTGAGCTGTTATGACTTTACAATTTCGTGATTAAAAAAGTGGGCAATGCCACGCCCATAAAAAAAATTATAATTTTTAGGTTTTTGCACTTGATATTCAATTAAAATTCAGAATGCATTTCCATTCATTAAGGGGCGTAGCAACGCGCGCCGGGTTTGGATAGTAATTGATAAAAATAGATTTTTATCGCCATTTATTCTTGTAATTTTACTGTTCAAACAACTAATGTAAAATGCATGTAATTTAAATAAATAATTGTTATTAAAATCACAACAACAACAACAAAAAACGTTTATACAAACTGTTATTATTTTTGTAACAGAAAAAAAATTAAATTTATTTTTATAAAAATTTTAACGGCTTTAAATATTTAATGAAACAAAATTGCTATAGAGTATAAATTGTTGGTGTTTTCCTTTTTGATTTAAAATATTTTTACTTGTACGAGATTTTACACACAAAACTTTAATTGTTGAGGTATGTTTTCCTTTCTTTTTTTTAATTTAAAAGAATTATACAGAGTTTTAATTTAAATTCAGTGCATGAACATACGTATCTGTCTGTATGGTGGTTTATTGTTACATAATCTTTATATATATTACTCTTCTATACACGTGTATGTCACTGAACAATTCCTTAACGACCATGACTATTTTGACAACATTTTGTGTGTGTTTGAATGGACCTTTGTATGGTTTGTATTAAAGACGGTTGCTTAAACCAACATCTTTTCAAAGAAATTTGGTCGTATTGCTTTTTACTAAATTTACTACAATGATCTACCAAGCCTGCCGCAAAAAGGGTCAAATGTGCACTAACGAACAATAATTTTAATTTATTGCTCAGACATGCAATTTGCAAATGTGATTCGGATCAGATGCTGTTCAAATAACATGAAACCAACCGCAAAGTATAATTTAGTGGAAAAAGTAACAAATGTATCCAAAAAGAGTTACCAACTACAAACTCAATATGATATAAAACCCAATTCTCTCTCAAATACTCACCAGCTGAGAGTGACTTGAAAAACATAGCTTTTTTTTGATAAACCTATAAAGTCTATTTTTAATTTGAATTGTAAAGGGGGTATCAGTACGAATGCACTTTTTAAATTTTGTGTAATTTTTTGTGCAAGTGGCAACTCTAAAATTTGACAGCTCTCACATATGTTTATTTCGATTATTGAAAATGGAGCGCTTTAAGAAAGAATTGTGAAAACTTTATAAAAAAAAAAAACAATTTCCCGCCTTTTTTTAAAATTTGTTTTTTGAACAATTTTAATATTTTAATTGTTAATTGTTGAAAATTGTTAAAACTTTTCCTGAAGAAGCTACCCAATGTGGTAGCGAAATATCGGAAAATAAAACTAAAACTATTTTTTATAAAAGAAAGTGATCTCAAGCTCAATACAAAAAACAACTGTTTATATAAATTAAAAAGATCGAAAACATTCATTTATTATAAAAATAAGGAAAGTTATACTGAGACTGCTTACAAAACTCGAAGAATTTTCATCTGAGAAAGAGTGTCAAGCATTCGAAGACTATTAAAAAAATTTTAAGAAACTAGGTCTTTGCTGTTGTAAACCAGCGTTTCGCTAAAAACTTAAGAACACTATTGGATATTGTTCTCAACAATTTTTAATTTTACGAAGCACTACGCAGCTAATTTTGGACAAGATTTTGGACGCAACAGCTCAAACCAGCAAACCATTAAAAAATTCAATTTAAACTTTTTTGAATAAAGTAATCTTCTAGAATGAAACGCGTTTTCATCTAAATGGCTTTGTGAATACACAAAAATTTTAAATTTGGGGCTCAGAAAATGCTCCATGACAAACAAACGTATGCTCGGAGAGCAACGGTTTGGTACGTGTTTTGGTCAGACGGCATGATTGGGGCTTACGTTTTAAAGTCGTTACAGGAGCATGATAGCGGAGTTCTTGTGGCCTCAACTGAATTGCGACACCACCTGCCACATCGCTCATAAAACAATCCGAACAAACAAATTATTTTTATTTTCCTTTTTGATTTTGTGAATTATCGGGTTTATACGAATAAACCAAAAACAATTTCTGAGCTCAAATCCGAGATCCAATGCGTGACCGGTAAGATACAGCCACATCTCTGTGAAAAATTCATGGAAAATTTTATGAAAATATTAAATCCATGTCGTCAAAGCCGTGGACAAGTTAATCGGAACATGTCTTCTTTACAATTCAATAAGAAAATCACAACTCTCTTAAAAATGATGTGTTAATTTTTTTAATAAAAAAGAGCATTCTTAATGTCTTTGATTAAATTTAATTTAAAAGTTTTTAAGGTGTCTTAATATGACATCATTGAGCTCATCTCTAGCAGACTAATTTTAATTTGCTGTCACAACTGTCACAACTTCAATTGTGCATGACAATTAAATATGTTGTTTTATCATGGTGTATTGGTGTCAAGGGCTAATGGTCATTTTAGATTAGAAAAATCTTATTTAAATTGTTTATATCAAGTAAAAAAACCTTTTTAGGAAAATACTGATATGGTTTGTTATGCAATTTTAAATTTCAGCTATTCAATAATAGATAATAGAAATATTTTATTATGAACACAGTAACTACAATTGTGATAAGTAATAAGATTGTAGTAGTAAAAGTCAGGTTTGTGTTTATAATTTTGCAGAAAAAAATTTTAAAAAATTGAATCAAAATTGTTAAAAAAAAGTAATTTAAACAATTTGATGCCAACCCAATTGTTGCTATTTTAAAATAAATGAATAAATAAATTTATGTCAACCAATTATATCATTGTAAGGCTGTACTAATTAAAAGCATTTTTATTTCTTGTTTAATGCACACGAGTCAGAAATAGCAATGAAAAGAAGTTAGTAAAACACAATGCAAATACGAGTTTATTTAATACACACTGCAGGCATTTAACACCAAAAAAACACGCCTTATTTACCTCGTTTACCATTAATTGCATATGAACATCCTTTTGAATTTAATCTTAAAAGTTATTTAAAGGAAGTTGCCTTAACTCACATGCACACAAACGAACTCACACTTGCATAATAAATATATGGTTTATACGGCTTGTCCCAAATTGATTGTTGCATTTACAACGAAAAAATTTTCATCTCAGTAATAATTGATGAATTAAATGAGCTTTTACGCACGTTTTAAGAACACTTTAACGAATTGTCATCTGATATTAACCTAGCGTTTACACATGCCACTAACAGTTCGAAAAACTCAATACACTTACAGTGTATTGGTACACTAAAATTTTTCGCATTGGCAGCTAAATTTGCATGCAAGTAGGAATTTAACAGTGACATGCCACTAAATGTCAAAACAATAAGCAATGTAACACTGCTAAAATTTAGTGCAAATTTGTAATTAAAGTTTCAACTTGTTAAATGTATTAACAAGTTGAAATGAAATTCGCATTAAAAAAAGCTAATTTTTTAATTATTGACGATTAATTATTAAATAACACTAATAATAATAAACGTTAAACGCTTCCCCAAAAATTCGCCTGTAGGTATGATGAACTCGGTAACTCGATCTTAACAAAACAAACAAAAGGTAAATATGAAGGTAAAATTAAAACAAAAAGAAAATTTTGGGAAATTTACGCTTTGAGGAAATTTTGAAAATGAACTTGCAGTCGCATGTGTAAACACAAAAGCAAATGGCAAGAGATCCGACCATTTCGAAAAAATTTTCGCTAATAATACGTATACAAGACTTGCTTGCCACTACTTGCATGTATAAATGCAAGGTTAAGGGCTATAATACACGGCATGTTTTTTACATCTGACTTTTAAATTTGTGAGACATACATATGTAAATCTGCATGTCTGTCAAAATTGTACTTTTATAGCCAACCGTTGCTGACTGCTTTCCAGCAGCAGAAATTTCTGCCATTTGAAAGAAAAAAATAGATCGCGCTCTAATTGAAATTTTTTCAGATGTCTCAACACAAGTTTTTTACAGAAGTATTGTTCTAAAGGTAACACACGTCATGTTCGTATTTAGCAGTGTAGAATTTGACAAGTCAGATGTAAAAAAACATGCCGTGCATTAGCTTCTATAGGTGGACTGTTTTATATACCCCCATAGCTGCCACATATTATGTTTGATGTTATGATAATTAAAAGAAAAAACAAATTGGTAAATTTAAGTTGTAGGAATTTTATATAGTTTTAAATATAAGAAATTATATTTAAAAATACATTTTTCTTCTTTAACAATTTTAATTTTTAAATTTGATTTATTTTATAGAAAATATAAATAACTGTTATAAACTGAGGACCATTTCTAAAATCACTGCTTTTATCTGATAGTCGTCTGGCAGCCCCGTACCAATTACTTAGTTTTCTGCTCTCTGCATCTCAAACACACAAGCGCATACAAGTACTTACGGCCATATTTCTTTATTGTTAGTACTTTATGAATTACAGCATATTGCAATGCACAATAGGTACATACATAGGTATGTATAAAGTTTTTTTTTATGTAAATTTATAGGTAGTTAATACATGCGACATAAAACAAAAAGGTCTTATGAATTTTTCAAAAAATAGGTCACCATATTGTGTTGATTAATAAAAGGATTACTTACTCGTTGTTTGTAAAATTTAACACAATATATTTTCGATCGCAATTTCTGATAGAATATGAAAATTAATTTAGAAAAATAATTAATTAAAAGGGAAACTTTTGGTGAGCATAGGTTAAGGCGAATTCATACGAGTGAAATTATCAGTCCAGCTGATGGGGAAACTTTTTGTCAAAATTGGTTGAATTTGCCTTGATTTTATATATGCCTTAGGTGGATATACCTCACTATGGGATTTCTGCTGCAAAAAAGACATTTTTTGACTATTACTTTTAAAAAATCTAATGATGCTATTTTATAGAGAAGAGTCTGGCAAACAAAAATCTGCATTTCTTATACATAGATTTATATATCAAAGATGTTTTGAGCGGAAAAATCTAAGTGTCGATTTTATTTAAATCCGAAGCCTTGTTTTTGATTTAATGGAAAAGAAAAAGTTATTGCGTGCGTACATAGTTTGGGAGATATGAGTGAATCAAAATTGTCCTTAAAAATTCAGCATTGGCTGTTTTCGTTGGAGAAAAAGTAAGTTAGCTCGGCTTATTTCCGTACTCTCAGTATAACGAAATGAATGGTAAACGGCTCTTCTTTCAAAAAAATTCACAAAAGTTTTTTAAAGAAATCTAAATTTAGTAAAAAAAGTCACGAAAATTGCACCTTAGTATTTGTAATAAAAAAGTTTTGCATACCTTAAGGCTTGACGTTTTAAAGAAATTTTAGTTATTAATAATAACAACAATTTGTTAATAAATTGTTGAGAAAAAGCTAAAAGTGAATAAGAATAAAAAAAAAAACAAAATCATATGTTTTAATAGATTAATGTTTTCTAGAAACTGCAGTAGAACTGCAACGAATACTGATGTTTTTCATCGTTTGCTTAAGTCGTCCGATCCATATATTAGTAGCTGAAGACATCAACCTCATAAGAATATCTTAGAATTGGATGATGTAGTTAAAGAAATGATAGTTGATGAATAAAATGTTTAAATATTATTTACCTATATGCATATTTTTTATTCGAGTTGAGAGGGAATTACCCATTTTTTTATACAAAATTTTTTCATTAAGGTTACATACCTACAAGACGACGCATTTCAACCAAAATTTTTAGTTTTTTTTTTATCAATTATTAAGTGTGTGCCAAATTTAATCAAATTCTATTGAGAATTGCGTCCTATACATTGAAAAGAAAAATACGTGAAAAAATGGGAGTCCAAGGGAAGTACCCTAGGAGTCGACGGATTTCAACTAAAATTTGTAGTGCTCTTTTTTATATCAACTTATGGACACCTGCTTAATTTTATCAAATTCCGTTGCGAATTGCGGCCCATACGTTGAGAAATAAAAAATAAGCGAAAAATGGGGGTCCAAGGGAGGTATCCCTAATAGTAGACAAATTTCAACTAAAATTATCAGAACTATCTCTTGTATAAATTCATAGATGTATACCAAATTTCATCAGATTATATTAAGGATTACGGCCTATATATTCTAAAGAAAAATAAGTGAAAAAATTTGCGGTCCAAGGGAGGTACCCCTAGGAGTCGACGGATACACGTGTACCAAATTTCGTCAAATTCTTTGAATAATTACGACCTTTACATTGAGGACGAAAATTCGTGTAAAAATTGGCGGTCCAAGGGAAGTACTTCTAGGAGTCGACGGATATTAAAATTTTTTTGAATTTTTCTTTTCTACTTAAAATTGAACAAGTGTGCAAAATTTCATCGTTGTAGGATCACTCCTTCTATTTTTCGCAGTTAGATGTATCTATGAAGAAATACCACTGTGTGCCTTGGCAAAGGTATTAAGAATAAATAATGAAAATATTTTTCATTTCATTCTCTATTTTATAGTTAATTAATCAAACTGCTCATACTACAAGTAGGTCGAAGTTTTCTTCATCAACTTAAGATGGGTACCTACTTTATGTAGGTAGGTATATATTAATACTTAAAGTTTTTCACTTTAAGTGCTTAAATATAGATATGCTTTGTTTATGTCGAAGCGGCCAATATTGTACTCTAAGATCTATTGAATAAATAAAGCGAATTCAATGCTCTGCCGTAACTTCAAAATATTAAAATTTTATTAATAAAATAACAAAAAAGGAGGCAAAAATATGTGAAAATCCAAAGCTTAAAAACAAATAAGTAGGTAGGTACCTAGCGCTTTTTCTAGATAGGCATGGCATTTTTTTTATTTTTAAAACCTTTTATCGTTTTTAATACCTACTAAATGTCAACATTTAGTTAATGTAGGTATATTAACTTGTATGTATAAAAGAGTTAATAAATTACTGATTATCTCTTTAATGTACCTAGTTACAAATTTAAACCCGAAAAACATTGTTTGAATTGGTTTTCAATTTTATTTATTAAAAATTAATTATACCTACTTACTTACCTACCTAGCTAAAAGCAATCTAAAAAAAACTCCAAAAATAATTTTATTTTAACATATTTACAGTTTTGTTACATTAAGTACTATTTCTAACGATAATACAGTATTTTCTAGCTCTTGTTGTTGTTGCTGTTCGGTAACATAAAAGGTGGAGAGTAAAAATATTAAATATAAATTGTTCAACCAATCACCGAAGAGTATGACTCCGCCTTTAAAGGCAAAACAACACTCATTATCCGAATATAAAAACAACAACATGGCAAACACACATATACTATACAGTATAGAGTAAAACATAAGAAAACCAAAAACACAAACGCACACGAATTATTACCAACAACATGAAGAAATAATAAAAACAAAAACTAATGGCATACAATTCAAAAAGTAAAGAAAAACATAATAATAGAAAAAATTTAAAAAGCAACACTAAAGCATGGTCGAAGCTGTTTTACTCTATAGGAAATTCAAAAAAAAATTTGATTAACTAAAAATTCAAAAAATATATCTTTATAGCATCGTATGTATAATTTCATAATTATTAACCATTTTCTTAATAATGTAGGTATAGATAGAACTCATTAAAACTTTATAACAAAATCATATTTTTGTTATAATAGTAATTTTTTTTCATATGCATTTTGGAAAGGGTGAATATTTCTAACTGCTTTAAACTCAGTGCACTTTTAAAGTTCTGTAAAAAAAAAGTATACATAAATGAATTCTATACATTTTATTTTTTTATTATAGGTATATGTATGGTAATAAAATGGTGATTATATATAAAATAAAATATTATATATTTATATTTTTAACAGTTATAATGTGGATTTTAGTAGATACGATGCATATTAGTTTTACAATTTCTTAGATATTATATAAATTTGCTTCGTAATTCTTTCATAGTTTGAAACGTTTCCTTTTAGTTATGGATAAATATACGCTTCAAGAACGTTTTAAATTATCCTTTTTTCAATGTAGAATCACTACGTTTTTGCGTTTACTCAAAATTTCGCTGAATGGTTTTGTCAACAAGAAAATCCTCGCATTAGAATGAATAAGTAGCCCAAAGAATATTTGCATTTGGTAAGGTTTTTAATGCCTACGTCGCGATCGACTCTTTTTCATTTTCTGGTGAAAACGGCGGACAAACGGAGGAGCATTTTTCCGACTGGTTCAACACTATAGTTGTTAGTTTGAATATTCTTCAAATTATAGACTATTCAAATATATAACAAACATTTTAACATAGAGATAAATAACGAACAAATAGAAGATATTGAAGATATTGATTCCTATTTAATAAGTTTCATTATTAGTAACCTGCACACGAGAGTGTTAAAGGGTATAACGAGTATACCTATGTCTGTAATTCGGTTTGCAATTTCTACAAAACTCATTTGCAACCCCATAAAGTATATACATACATATACATATAGTATTACATATTTAAGTTCGTCTATCCGTGTGTATGTTGAAATCAATTTATTAGATATGCTTTCAAGAACTTTGCTATTAAAAATCAATTATATGGTTATATGCTATTACGAGTTAAGATATGAGCGTAAAATCACGATTGCCTCTGTTTTTTATTCAAACAAAGTTAGATCCTATAGACTTCTTGAAATTGTATTTGTATACATAAAATATGTACCGTTGGCAACATTTATAGAAAATTTTGATTCAATGGGGTTATTAAAGACTAATATATAGACGAAAAAATTTGAATACATTTTCTATTTATGTATGTACATGACGGAATAAAGTGTGTGAAGGGAATAAAAGATTCAGTCGAATTTAGCGTTCTTCCTTATATCCTAATATAGTTATACAGTTACTGTTAGATACTAAAGAATAAAAATGAGGTTTAAATTGGAAATACATATACAAAGATAGAAAGAAATTAATTTTTAAGTATTCTTAAATTTTTCAATAAAATAAAATGTTGGACTGTTTACCTTTCTATTATTGAATTGTAAGAAATTTCTGATTAGTTTTTGAAAATTTTGTTATTTTGAAAAGTTAATATAAAACAAGGACAAAAAAACTTAATATTTTAAAAATTAATTCATTAATAAATGTGTACATTCCTATAGATATTTAAAAAAATAAAATGATCACCCAATCTGTTTGTATGTAGGTACATTATAGCAAATAGGAATTTATGGTTATAAAAACAACAATAAAACCATAATAATTATAGTTTTGTGTTTCGTTTTTAACTCTATTCAGTTATTCAAAAGAATACTTAAAATGTGGTAGATTTGAAAAAAAAAAACAAAAGAAACAATGAACAAGAAAACATACTACAAGATTCCATTGCTAAAAGAACAACATAAAATACATATTATTCAAAATAAAAGAAAAAGAAAATAATATAAACAAATGGCAACCATAATAAATTGCACACATTCAAATAAACAAATTAAAATACAAAATTTTATGTTGTTGTTGCAACAATTGTATTATTTTTCTTGCTTTAAAACTAGTACCGGTTTGATTTTGTTTTATTGTTGTTTCTACATAAAAACTCAACAATCCAACAAAAAAAGGTTTCATAGGTACCCAGCCATCAACATTAAAAACACAACAATAATAACAAACAGACGAATAACTATTCGTATGAGTAAAAAAGCAGTGACGCAAACAAAATTAGCACAGCTTTTGTTTTAAAAAATATTTTTATAAGGGAAGATCTAATCATTTATTAATAATTTTTTGTATGTTTTAGTTTTATTATTTGTAATAGGACAATGTATATATTTAAAAGACTAAGAAATTATATATCTTTAGGTACTTATTTGTCTTTGAAATATTTTACACAAATTTTTAATAAAAAAAAAAAATTATAGATAAAATACCTATAGTAAATTATCCATTTATTATCTGTGGTTAGCGCAAAGTTTTGCAATATTTTGAATTAAAATTAAACTGTCATAAACTTGAGTTTTATAAATTTTTTAATGAACTTAAATAAAAAACAAAAATCTAAAACAAAATTCTTAGACTTATCTTAATAATAAGTGATAAATAATTATAGAAAAATTTTCGTAATTTGTATTATTTGTCCAAAAATTGTTATAAAAGGTTTTATACCCTGTTTAGACAGATATTTTTAATTGTTTCAATTTAGTGTTGATTGAGCAATTAAAATAAGTGTTCACACATACCCAATTTATCTTTCTCCATTAGCATTTGATAGCTGTAAAAATACGATGTATTTATACCAAATCAAATAATGCCTTTTCTTCAGTGTTCTTCCTATTTATAAAATATATTTACAATTATATTTATATACTTATATGTATGTATTTGACTTTATTCAAACATTTTATCAAAATTTCCATCAACCATTTTCTATTTTTTTACTTTTTATTTTTTGTATATTTATTTGTTTGACATTAGAAATGGCACCTACATAATTTTCTTCTCACTGAGCATACTTCTCAAGAGTTGTATTTCGAGTTTTAGATAATAAGTGAAACAGTTAAGAATATATTGCTCAATTTAAAAGTAATTTTTAGTATGGTAAATTGAGCTCAATAAAGGCCTTTTATTGCGATAATATTAAAAATTGACAATTAAGGCGCGTGTGTGAACATAGTATTAGGTAACAAATTTTAAATAATAAGTAATTAATTATTGTAGAAAAATTTTCATAAATTGTATTACTTATACAGAAATTGTCATAAACTGTTTAAGGATGTTTAATAATAAGAAAATAAATGATTTGCAAAGAATAGAAATTGTCATACATTTAATTTTTTTTTAAGAAATATGTATTAAGATAAGTGTAGTAAAAGATTTACAAAACGCTTACAAATTAAAAAAAAAATACTTCTTACAAACAATTTATTAAAATTTATTTTTTTTTTTTGGTGAAGCAACTTTTATTCAAATTTTCATTAATATCAATCAAACACAATTAATAAAAAAACTCCAATTTTACTAATGTTACCTCAAAATTAAATTTTTGCCAACTTAAGACTATAACAGGTACAATTTGCAAAAATATATGAAACCGAACACCATTTCTTCAATAAATTTCCTAAATTCGGGCTTTCAAGGTCATACGTTTCATTATTTTAAAATAAAATAAAAGATTATTTATTTCATTTTATAATCCGACGTTTCGTTGGTATTTTCCAACTTCTTCAGGGATTCATTTATTAAAATCAATAATCTTTTTAATTTAACATTTTTTTAAATATCACAGTTGAGTATAAAGTGGACAAGACACAAAACACAAACTTAATAAATTAAAAAATGTAAAAATATAATAAAAATATCACAGCCAATTACTTAAACATTAAACTAAACTATTATTTCCAAACTAAAACTATGGTTTCCAAATTGTTTGAATTTCTAGTAGGTAATCTATTCCTCTATGACTGCTATTTTTCTCTCCACTGCTCTTATTAATTACAAAGGGGAACTTTTAATTAAAATTGCAAACTAAAGAGACAGAACGAAAAACTGCAAGAAAATGGTTTACAAATATAAAATAAAAATGGCTAAATTGTATTTTATTATTTTCTTGTTTAATTAAAACATTGTGTAAACTTATTTAATGTGCGAATATTTATTTATTTTTTACTTTTATGTCATTAGCATACACATACAAACATACATATGTACATAAAAGGTTACATATGTTGAATAAATATTAAATAAATTAAAAAGTTCCTTTTATTTATTTGCACTTACTTGCATATTTATGTTAAATTTTGCACAACAATTATCATATTTAGAGAGGACATGAAATAAGTTGATGAATAAAGCTTTTAATTTTTTTTTGCTTTAAGTTTTGTTTCTTATTCAAAAAAATATGTAGGTATTAAAATAAAGACTTACTTTAATCGGTATTTTGTGCATATTTAAAAAGTTAAATATATTAATGAATGGCTGCAGGGGAGATCTACACCTTTGAAGGATAAATAAATATTGAGGTGGTTTGACAGCTTTAACCCTTTGCTACTATTTTCATATGTACCTACATAAGTATAAATAATTTTCTTAGATTATATTCGCGATAGGTATGTATGGCCATTACATATACTTAATATTATGAAATGAGTTGTGTTTTTGAAGGAAAGAAAAAAAAATTGAAACAAATATGCCATTTTTATAAAACTTTATACCTACAAATACAAAAAACGGCCCGTAGAAAAACCAAACGTATACAAAATAATTTCCAATGTGGAATAACCTGTGTGGCAATCTTCGAAAATTTTGTTTGTTAAAATATTTATTCATCTGCAAACGTACCTTATTACTGAAATTATTTTTTAATGGAAGTTATTAACTGTTTCCATGATTATCCAGGGCCGATTGGGTGAACACTCGTCGTTGTCGTCTTTTACCTTTGACTCCTATGCCAGTTAATTTTTGTATGCACGACCAAGAAATCACACAAAATTCCACCAAACTCTTGTGAGTGACGCAAAATTAACTGTGCGTGATTCTGATGGATGCATGCTATCAGAGACAGTGTCAGTGTTTTCGGTAGATCCAGCCTTTCGTGTTCGTAAGGATGTTAATTCTTTGTTTACTGAAACAGTGAACTCAAATAATTTGTCAAACAGGGAAGATTACAGTAACGATATATCTGTGGCTTGGAGCTAAAAGGGCCAATGTCAAAATATTTACTTTTGAGAAAATTGGAGTTGAACTTTTACGTTTAAACACGTTTACGTTTATTCTTAATCCAAGAATTAAATTCTTAATTTAAGCCGAAATCGTGCTTAAAAATTCAAGTACGCTTTATTTCTGGTTTTCTTAAAACAAGTACAAAACGGGATTGTTTTACAAAATCAAGTACAAGACTATTAAAATAAGAATTAACTTCTTAAATTAAGTCTTATTTCTCTCAAATTAAAAACAAACTTACATTTTTTTGACATTTGCTTAGATAAACACACATTTTAAAATTTCAAGTATGTTTTTTTAATTCTCATTTGTTTATGATACTTAAGCTATAAGTAACAATACTTAGGACAACAAAGCTGTAGCTGCTTCCAAGTTAACTTAGCTTTAATGAATTGTCCGTTAGTTTTCTTTTTAAGTTTAAATAAAACGTATCGCTGAATAATTGCCAAAGCGTGAGTAATGAATATACTGTACTATGAGACTGTCAAACTAAGTTACGAATTCTTGATACAAGCGCATGTTTTGATTAATTCAATCTCATTTATACTTGAATTAATCTTTTTTTTGAGCTTACGTCAAGTACGGTTTCGGTCTTAAATCAAGCTAATAATTCTTAAAATGAAACTTTTTTCGACTTAACTATTCCTAAAATTAAGAAATTCGTACTTGAAACATTTATTCTTAAATCAAGAATTTTGTACTTGGTTTAAGAAAATCCGTACTTACCGTACTTCTGACACCGCTACGGATTGATTTAAGTACGGATTACTTGATTTGTTTTTTGAGTGTAGGTGCTTTCGTAGTGACATTGGCCAGTGTTTTATTTATGAAGCTGTTCTGGGTTAAGTATGCCTTTAGATTTTTTACCATAATGAAAAAGAGCAAGAAAACAAATCTAATGCAATGATTAACTCAAAAACGCAAAAAAGTAACATTGGCCCTTTTAGCTCCAAGCCACAGAAATGTTAAAACAGAATTACGTAACGTAACGTATTTTTTTTACAAATTGTTTTCTAAAATATAGAGTGGTCCCAACTAAAACACACGATGTTAATTGTAAATAAAACAAAAAGAGCAAAATAAAATGTCGGTCAAACATACATACGCGTGGCCCTGCCTACTTTTCTAATCACGAAATTATATAGTCATGACAGCTCAAAACGTGTGCAAAGTTTCAGAAAAATCAGACAAGTGCAAGTGGAAAGAAATGATAACTAATTTTTTATGGGCGTAGCCCCGCCCCACTTTTTATAACCCATAAACACTCCCTGGAATGTGTACAACAACTTGCCAAAGTTTGAGTCCGATCGACTTTACGGTTTCGGAACCTATAGTTAACACACATACACACACACAGAATTTCACTTTTATATATATAGACTACTCCGACTATTGTATACTACTCGGCTACTGTATTGTGTACTATTGCAGTTGAAACAAGTAAAAGCGCTATATTCGGCCGTGCCGAATCTTATATACCCTTCACAACGTGTAATCATGCAATAACAGTAGTTTGTATCACCATTCCATATGATATACGTACATACATATAAAAACATACATATATAAAAACATCCCATTGTAAAATTATAAATTTACGTATGTATGTTAAAAAAAAAATAAAAAAAAAAATTAAAAAAAAAAATTAAAAAAAAAAAATTAAAAAAAAATTAAAAAAAAAATTTTAAAAAATAATTAAAATATATATAATAAATAAAAAACAAAAAAAAATATTTGAAAAAAAAAAATTAAAAAAAAAATAATAAAAATATAAATAATATATTAAATAAAAATAAAAAAAAAAAAATAAAAAAAAAAATTAAAAAAAAAATATAAAAAGAAATAAAACAAAATTTTTTTTGCCTCAGCTGGGATTCGATCCCACGTTTTCTCTAACCAGTATACACGTTTGTATGTATGTATGTTGTTGTTGTAATGTTGTTTTTGTGAAAAAAAAATCGAGGTGGTCGTGGGTTTTTGCTCATATCTCAGTTGTTGATGTACCGATGTTTCTGATTTTCAATACTGATCTACTCCCGAATATTTCTGATATTTTAATACCTCACCCGAGTCCAAGCGCTATCGGGGGGCTTCAAAAAGTTGATTTCAACATACACACGGACAGACGGTCAGACGGACAGACTGACAGGGCTTAATCGACTCCCCTATTCATAAGCTTTCAGAAAATATATACTTTATGGGGTCGGAAATGAAAATTGTAGAAATTTCACACGGAATGACAAACCTATATATACCCTTTTTCACTGTGTGAAGGGTATAAAAACGTTGAATCTATAATACAATTCACTAACCGGTGTTTTTAAATTTTTGAGAATTCCCCTAAGTGTTTGGGAATACTGATATAAAAAAACATTTTTAACAAGAATTATTTATCTTTGTCTTTGAATTCCAAACTAGTTATTTAATTTTTGTTTTTTTGATTACATTTCAGATCTGATATTAGATTATTGCCAAAAATTAAAAGAAAAATTTGGTTATCCCTGGGAAATGATGCCACTTATGTATGTGATACTAAAGGATGCTGGTTTAGACATCGATGAGGCTTCAAAGCGCATTGAAGAGGGTAAGTTGCCAAAAAAGCTTTTCTATAGATAAATAATAAATTTTACATTAAAATTCAAATCAGTGTTTTCTGAAGTCTTATTTATTTAATTTGCAAAAAATAAAATTAAATTGATGCCAATAATGTTTGAACAAAATAACAAAAAGTATTAAAAAATTCAAATGTAAATATTGGAACGTATATTTTTGGTTTATATGTAGGCATACAAGTCTTAAAACCCTACGATACAATGTTAAATATGTACGAGGAAAATGGGTGGCATGATAAGCTCAAATTTAGTCGCCGACACGAAAATCATGATGCCAGATCAGAATGTGATGAAACTACCAAAAGAATAAGACTAGATGGTAAGAATTATTTTAATGCTGTTTTTTTCATTTACAAATTATAGGTTTTTTTTTTGAACAGAAAACACTGAAAATATTTAGGAAGTTTTTATTTTTTTCGATTATTGTTATTTAAACGTTTACTTGACAATAATTTTAAATTTTATTTAAAACTAATTTAGGACAACATGTTGTTAATGAATATTCACGTCAACATAATCTAAATATTTATGATGGGTGTGAATTACGCTGTGCCACCCGGCAATGTGGTTGATAAATTTGATAATGAAACACAAAAAATCAAACACAAATTTGCACCCATTTTAGAAATGTTATTTCTTTAAAAGAATACTAAGAAAAAGTTAAAAAAAAAATTATTAATTAAATTGTACAAATTAAAACTAAAATAAAACTTGTTGAAAAATATTAAAGGTGCTTAAGATTTTTCCTATTTAAATAAAACTTCAATATCATGTTTAACTATTTGACGAGCTTATTACAGTCTGGCAACTACATGTATTATTCAATATATATAATATATCAAAAAAAAAAACAATATCCATATTTAATACAAATATATAAAGCTAAAGATATTTCTTAACACAATGCATAACGTAAGCTTAAAGTAATTGAAAAAATGTGTTAAAAAAAACCTAAAAGTTGAACAACAAACAACAAAGCAAGTGTTAATTAAATCTGACGTTATATTAACAAATCAACATACTATAAAATGGTTGGTAAGACACGCCTACAAAAAAGGAAAAACAGTGTATGGAGACTACTTTTTAGCACAATACATAACTTTAGTTTAAAATTATTAAAAACCAAATATGTTAAAGGCTTAACACTGAAAGAAACAATGAACAAAGCAAGTGTTAATTAAATCGTACGTTATATCAGCAAATCAACTAACTATGAGATGGCTTGCAGAGAACTCCTGCAAAAGGCGAAAACAAATGTATACAATTAAAAAAGAAAAGAGAAACATCTTGTTAAAAAAATTAACATTTAGCATGTTTAAGTTACAACTTTATTTAAACAGCAGCAACATAAAAACTCAATATGTATTTTTGTTTGACCTCCTTTGAATTACAACAACAATCAACATACCAATTTGTTTGGCTCACGATCAACATACCAATTTCAGGATATTTAACCAACAATCAACATACTAAAATTTTGTTTTGGAAACAATCCTCCATAACTGTTTATCTGTTTATCTGGCTAAATAATTTCTGCTGTCAGAAATTCAAATTCTAATTTCATCAATCAACAAACCAAAAGCTTGGAATCAATCTTCAATCAACATACCAATAAACAAATCCATTAAAATTAAACTCGTTTTCTTTCGTCTGTTGGCATATTTAACATTAAGTTTAGTTATAAATAGCAACGAATTTTGTTTATCTTTTTATTGTTAAAATATTAAATTCTTATTCTTTTTTGAGATATTGCTCGAATTTTAGTTTGTAACAAATTTTGATGAACTCAAAATGAATGTCGACAAATCGATTTAGATTTTAATAGTTCAAACGAAAAACTCATTTGTTTGTTGAAAAAAGTTATTAAATTTTTATTTAAATTGCCAAGAAATAATATTTAAAATTAGACTTCGTTTAAATTCTCATTCTTGATTGATTATAAGTTTCCTATTCAGTGTAAAATCCAATATAGGTAAAGCAAAACTTTTATGTAAAAGCTTCATTTGTTCAGCACTTTAGCTTTTCAATTTGAAATAACTTATAAAGAAACAGCTTCATCGTTATTAAGTTAAGTTTAATTTATTAAAAATTTTTTTTGTTTTTTTTTTTTGGTAACATTTAAGATTGTATTTTGTAAATAACAATTTTTTAATTAAATATTGTTTATTACATATTTAAATATTTTTCTTTTTTTTTATATATAATATATTGTTAAATGTATTGTTTGAATAAAATGGTCGAGTACTTACTTGTTTTAGAAAAATTCATTTAAATACAAAAAATATGAATTATTTTAGACAAACTATAAAACTATAAAATCTTTTTTTTTTTTAAATTCGAATGTTTATTTAAAATTACGAACAAAATGCCGTATGCATAACAACTATTAAGGGTTTATCAAACAGATTTTCTATAAAAAATTTGATTAATAAACCTTTAAAATTTTTATGCATGCGACAGTAAATATTTTTAAAAAATTACAGCGGATTAAATATTAATCACATTTCAAATAAGAGATACAGGGTTGTATTATAAATGTTTAGTTTTTAGGAAATACTATAAAATGCTACTTTTTCTAGCATTACAAAACTTAGGGGTCGTAAGCAATAGAAGCTTAATCTATAGTTTATCACTCAAATACAACACAGATATTAAAATTGAAAATTTTTAAACATAAATTGTTGAAATTAATTTTGATTAAATATTACAACGACAATTATGAAAATTTAGATCTAGGGCCGAATTACCGCATTCATGATCGAGTAGGCTTTCGTATCGAATACAATTTCGTCACGTAGCGAATGGATGGATTACTGCATTCGTTAGCTGACGTATCGAATTTTTTTTTAACCAAATGTACCAGATTTGTTGTACATTGTAATAGATTCATGTTTTGCCATATGTTTATTGTAAACATGGCACAATAATATACAGGTGGCCGCAAAATATTTTATGTGATGACAACTGTCTAACATTAAGTAGCAAACCATACCTGGTAATGTGTATGCTTTGACAGATCATATCACCAAACAAGCAAATAAGAAAATGATCAACTAGTGCTTCGAGATTACCCAGTTATTATTGTACCATGATTGTAAACAAACTTAAAAGAATAAACAAATTTTTCGCGTCTCATACAATTCATTCAATTATTTTTTATGAAATAAAATATTGTGCAATTAGAAGTCCAATAATTAAAAAAAACTTTGTTGGTGGTCCATAGGAATTAATCTTATGACAAAGTTCCTCCCATAATCTTTTGGATGATGCTTTACCTTGGCTTCAATTTGGTAATAAATTTTTGGCCAAATTGGGATGCTCAGTCATGTACTCTGCCAAAACATCTTTTTCTTTCCGATTATTTTTATTAATATTGGTCCTACAAATTAACTATAATATAATTTCATTGTTTTAAAATTAAATTATCTTTAAAAATTTACATTTTTTCGTTTTTCTTTTCACACACAATTGAAAAATATTGTTTTCAATTAATGTCGAGCTAAAGAGTCAAATGTAAACAGCTGGTACTCGATTACACACTCGTTATCACATGCTAATCGTATAATCTTAAATTTCGATTGTACTTGTTCGATAACGAATGCAGTAATCCCAAAAACAAAAATTACGACAACTTCTACTCGATCATTTATGCGATTATTCTGCCACTGCCCTAACCATTCTGCAGGCATTGAGTTTGCACTCCTCTCCACGACAAAATTTAAAAAAAAATTAAGTCAGTTTAAGATTTTACATACCCCCTTCCCCCCTTCTGAAAAAAACTTTTTAAGCTTTTGCTACCCCTGAAAAAACTTCTTAACCCCGCCATTGTGTGTTAACTCCAGATTAAGTTTATATTGTTAATGAAGGGATTGGAGATTAAAAAACATTTTTTTTAATTTAACGTTTTATTTAAACTAAAGGTTTCTGGTTTGTTAAAAAAAATATAAAAATATGTCCTACGATTTCAACTGTTAACCTAAACCAGTGAATAAATACACATAAATGTATTTAAAATTTTTAAAACAAACAAAGTTTAATAAATAGTTTAAAATATTTAATAAAATCTTCGCACATATTAAAAAAAACAAAAAAAAATACTATTTCATATTTCTGATACAATTTATTAATTTTAAAGACGAGCATATAGTTCTGCCTGAATTTCCGATTGCCATTGCCATTATGTGTAGAAAAAAAGAAACAAAATTCGAATTTAAAAATTTTCAGTCAAATTTTCTTTAGCTAAGTAGTATGCAGCTATTACGAAATGTATGTGGATTTTTTAAAATATAATTTTCATCGCTGCTGTTGGCTTAAGCGAATTTCTATTAGTATAACATAACGTCTCTATTAGCCATCGCTTTGTTCGGGCAACAAAAAAATTTTTTGTACACAAATGAATTGGTCGGACATTGTTGTTAATGGTTTGTTCTTGTTCAATCAGCGATGTCATTCATGTTCATTATGAAAGAAAGACACGACGACTGTTTGCAACCAACAGCATTTTCGTGGAGCCACATTCAAAGAACTTCTGATATTTGTATAATATTTTATTATATTTTGTTTTACAATTGGGGGATTCACAATAGTGTCATAAAATCATATGTCCTATAATAATAGCATGAAAAATTAAGACTATTGTGAACAACCCCTCATAATTAAGTGTGCTATTTTGAATTTAAATCAGCTGATGTAAAACAATTATAAAAATAAATATTTTCGCTGGGTTTATGCGCATACGCTTTTTTAATATTAATCCATGAATTTATTAAATTAGATCTTACCACAATATTTCCCATTTTTCAGTTTTGCCGCAAATCACAAATAAATTAAATTTTGTTTGGTAAACAAAAATAGCAGAGTCCTTAGCCGATCTTACTTGACGCCGCAAGTGATTTGTTATCAAAAATTAGCAACTGCGCCTAAATTTGGATGTCCGCCCCATAAAATTATAGATACAATGAACGGCGACGGCTTACAAAAACTATTGCGGCTTGGCTTAGCCGTTTAGCACAGGTCTCTGCTTATTAAATACGATAGCACAATAAACATAGCGTACAAAGTTCTATTATTATAAGACTCTTTTTGTTTAAAAAACAACAACAACATTTTTAAACCATTGTAAAATTTTAGAACAATATGACATGATAAGACACCTTGTGAATCACCCAAATGTTTATTAGACTCTAATAAATATGAATGCAATAATCATTTGATTTTTGAATTTTATTTCGTAACAGCTTGTAAGTTAAAAAGGTGTTATTTACAAACAACAACACAAAGCCGATCATAGGTACCACCACAGCTGGTTTCGGATATGCATTGCAATCGGCTGGTGTTGGTAAAAACTTACTCTTTCAGTGCATTCTTGTTTTTTTTCACAAATAAGGTTTAATTCACAAACTATCACAACTTGAAAGCCATTATTAGAATTTAATAAAAATAAAAAGTTCAAATCAAAATATTGACAAGTAAGAGTGCTATATTCGGCTGCGCCGAATCATATAATACCCTTCACCATCATGTACATAGGTGTAATACCACATCGTAGCTTAACCTATTTTTTATGTTATACGCAATTTTTCTTCATTATTTCCGACACTATCCTCGATTTTTAGTTTTTACGTAGTTAACTGTATTCTACTAGCCAAGCCTTTTCATTTGATACCCATATTTATGGGGTTAAAAAATTGGTTCCGCCATTTTGTCTTAGACGCCACCTTGGATTTTATATTCTACTGGTCAAGCCCTTTCATTTGATACCAATATTGTGGGGGTTGAAGGAGTTATATTTTAAAATAGCGGATTTGGCTCATATATAAATTTATTGTCCGCCATTTTGTAGTGGCGGCCATCAAGAATTCTAATTTTTTTTATAGTGTCTTATATTGCGCTAATCAAGTTCTTTCACATGATACCATAATTGACTCTCTCGGTTGTCTAGAAGCTGAACAAATTGGTTTTCGTTTGTAAATTTTTGGAATACATATTTTTCAAAAAAACATTTTGCCTATAACTTTACCGATTTAGAGCCCGATTAATACAAAATTTTTCAAGAATATCTTTAGAGACATATTATCTACAAATAGTTGCAAACGTACCTATAACCTATTCTATGGCTGAAAAATTTTAATATTGGTGGTAAAAATATGGGCAAAACCAGAGGCAGTCGTGTTTTTTTGCCCATATCTCAGGAAGTAATGGGGCGATTGTGCTGAATTTCAATAGCGATTCATTCGCGGATATTTCCAAAAGATTGATACTATACACAGATCTGAGGAACATATGGTTGCTTCTAAAAGTTTATTTCAACCAAAAAACGGGCAGACGGTCAGGGCTTAATCACTCCTCTGTTCATTTTTTTTTTCAGAAAATATATACCTTATGGGGTGAGAAATGAAAATTTTAGAAATTACAAACAGAATGACAAAGCTATTTATACCCTTGTGCACCACAGGTGAAGGGTATAAAAAATTTATATTTTTTTATTTTGTAAAACCCTTCACAGTAAGTGAACCTTGTCTTTTTACACAAATACAAACTGGATGAACGTAGTTTCGAATCCCAGTTAAGACAAAAAAAAATTTTTTTTTTATTTTTTTTAGTTAAAGATAATAAAACATATCTGATTGCACGTATTTCATTAAAAAGATGAATGGTGATACAATTGTTAATGCATGACCACACGTTGTAAAGGATATTTAAAATTCGGCACGGCCGAATATATCACTATTACTTTTTTTTTTTTGCGTATATTGGGTTTAACATTAATGTACGATAAAAAAAAAAGTAATTCTTGGACCATTTTTCTGTGTAGAAATAAGTTAAAAAATGTATACCAAAAATTCAGGCAGAACTGCATACTGGTCTTAAATTAAAAATTGTTTTTGTTAAAATTCAAATAAAAGTTTATAAAACCTTCTTTATCATTTGTTTTAATTGACTGTTAAATTTTGGCTGCAAAGTATTGAAGAACTCATTAAATGCATTGTTCTTTAAATACAAAAACATTTACGTTATTTTTAGAATTTGTGTTAAATAAAACAAAACAAAATAAATGCTCTTAATTCAAGAAAAAAAAACACACACACACACAAATAAAATTTAAAATTCTACTGAATCTTAAACTAATTCAATGATATTAAAAATCTATTAAATGCATAGAAAAACAAAATATTTGTAGAAATAAAAATAATGTTAAATTTACAGCAAAAAAAAAATACACATAAAATATTAACCAACTAAATAATTAATTAGTAATATTAGTTAAGTTAAAATTATATGCATTATTTAAATTAAATACATAAAAAAAAATAAAATTAATTTAATTTAAAAAATGGATTGCTTAAGTCTTATAAATAAATTCTATCAACAATTAAATTTTAAATGTTAAAAATAAAACTAAAAATCTAACATTTTATTTTAAGCCCAGCTGGCGCTAGGAAGATCATTTGACCAGCGTGATCATTTTGCGGATCTTTTTTTTAACGTTCAGGCGATCATTGGAGTATAATTATGTTGGTCTTCTAAATGATGCTTTTGCTTTTTTTTCAAACTTAAAAAAAATATTAGAGTTTAAAATGATTATTTTCGGGGCATTGCCGTATAGATAGAGTTTCTCCCGTTGTATTGAACTTACATAATCGAAATACCCCATCGCAGATGACTAATCAATCGCCCGCTCCGATCACGAAAGAGTGTTTTACGATTGTATATGCTAGTTGGGAAGTGCTGTTTTTTTCGTTGATTTAAATATTAGTTTAAAGCTCTCCCAGTATCCATAAACTTTAAGATTTATTAGATTTGACTTAATTATGGGAAGCTATTCCAAATTAAAAAAATAACGATTATTTGTCTAGATGTGAATCAGTTGATAAATTTAGATGAGAACTTAGATAGTGTAAAGACAGCTTAACCGAATTGTCTTAAGAAGTGTGGCGGTATGTCAAATCTGTGATAAACCACCAACTATTGACCATTTAAAAACTGACATTCGACGCACTTTTGACGAAAGAAGAACGGATTTGCTAGAAAAAGTTGTGCAAAAGTGAACTGCTAGAATGGCGTTCATAAGGCGCTATTGTAAACCCATATGCCAGAAATTATTTAAAAAAAAAATTCTATGACTTAAAGGAAAACACTCTATACATAACAAAATAAAGGAGACTTGTGTGTTAAAAATTAACCTTTAGGAGTAATGAAAATGGGTACAAAAAAATTTATAACAAAAGTGTCTGCTTTGGGATCGAATCAGCAAAAGTTTAAACAATAAAATAGATTGACAGTCAGTGTTGCCAGAAGCTTTAGAGAGAAAATCATCACTTAGAAAAAAAAATCATCAAATTTTTTTAATTCAAAAAAACATCATACATTAAACAATTACATATGTATGTATTTATGTATTTAAGTATTTTAGGAATCATCATTATTATAATACAGAATAGGTTTCATATTTTAAGTTATATCTTTATCTATTTTTAAATTATAGCATGAACAATCGTTTAACATTAAGAAAAGCTAAGATTTTGTCAGCTCAAGTTATTTTTGTGGCTTCTGACCAAAATTATTTACAACTTTGATTATCTATAGTTGTAAGGTGTTCGTTAAAGTGGAGAAGACATTCGCTTGTGTTCTGCATCACTCGGAATTGCTATTGTAGTGTTATTGTCTACAATAACAATTTCATGGCAATTCCGAATGATTTAATTTTACTCGCACAGCCAATAGTTCTCTAAACTCGCCTTCTAAGTTTTGAACATCATTCTCATCAATTAAATTTGAAAAGTTTTGTATTAAACAAGGTTCAAGACAAGTTCTTTTAAATCAAACCGTTCCAGTATTTGCTTACACAATTCAATGTAAAACGAAGTACAATTGTCAAAAAATTTATTTTTTTCATTTTCTGCAAGTTTTCGATTGGAAATTTTTTGTTTTACAAATCTTCGTTTTGTAAACGAAATAATTTATTTTCCAAGTCAAGTTCATTAATAAAATTAATGTTAACGTAATTTGGTTTTATAAAATTATCTAAAATTTTCAGATAAAGACGTTGCATTTTATCATAAACACTTTCTATTTGAGAGGATGTGGTTTGAAAAATTATGTTAACTTTTTTTATTATGTTGAGAATATACTTTAAAAATCACAGATAGAGTTTGTTAATGTCATTCAACCCGTTTTTAAAATGCTCTGGGACAAGCTGATACAAAACTTTATTGGTTTAGAAATTGATTGTTGTTAAGAATTGTATAAAAATTATGTTTTGTATCTACAAGTTAAAACAAAAAAATATAATTTCTTAAAATAAAAATCATCATTTTGAGGAAAAAAATCATAAATCATATTTTAGCAAAAAAAAAAGTCATTAAAAATATGATAAAATAATGATTATGGCAACGCTTTTGATAGTATTATTATTGAGATAAAAATAAATGTATCCCCAGAATTCATATTTCATACAAAAGCACTTATAAAACACCAAAAAATTTATATGAATAAAAAAAGTCGTGTGTTTAATATAGTGCTTACTCTGACACCTTCTAGCATTATTTGTATATCACAAACTATTATCGCTTCTTTCTTAACTGCTAGCGATCACTCTGACACCAGCTTAAGATGTTGCCGTAGGGGCATATATAGCACATACATACATACATGCATACATACATACATACATACATACATACCTCCATTTATAGGTTTTGAAAATCCAGTTTTAGACTAAGTATAGTGCGCTCACATAATGGGTAAGATCTCTGCATTAAAACATGCCTCTTTTAATATAGAATATTTGATCCATTCGTAAATATCTTCGGCTGTAAACGAGAGTTATAGCTCTTCTGATCACTTACTTCTATCAAAAATGATAGTGAAAAATCTCTTATTTAAGTGAGTTTGTTTATTACACACACAGTACTGATAACACCGCTCTGTAACCTTATTGCAGAGTTGAGAGATAATTGTTTCGGTTTAACATGGCAAACAGTGCCAAGCATATGGGTCATTTTCGCTATATTTTGTATATAAAGGTTTTAGAATATTTTTCTGTCTACTAGTAATTTTTTGTAACCTTCAGGCTAATAACATTCAATTTCTTGACTATAATTCTGTTCTTTGCTGTATTAGTTAGTATTAACAACTGTTTCTTACTTAAGAATTTGCTTAGCTAAAACTGTGGATGGCACACTGGCCACCGGAAGATTTACAAAATTTTCTTTTTCAGAAATACCTGAGATATATTATATTTTATTTAATTAACTAGAAAATCCCGGCGCGCGTTGCTACGCCCCTTCATGAATTTTAATCGCATTCTAAATTTTAATCAAATATCAAGTGCAAAGCTAAAAACTATAACTTTTTCTTTATGAGCGTGGCACTGCCCACTTTTCTAATTACGAAACTGTATAGTAATGACAGCTCAATAAGTGTGCAAAGTTTCAGAAAAGTCCGTCCAGTGAAGAATTAAAATTATAACTCTTTTAATGGGCCTAGCCCTGCCCACTTTTCTAATCACGAAATTATATAGTCATGACAGCTCAATATGTGTGCAAAGTTTCAGAAAAATCGGTCCAGTGTAAGTACCTCGAAATGATACCTTTTTTTATGGGCGTGGCACTGCCCACTTTTCTAAATACGAAACTGTATAGTCATGATAACTCAATATGTGTGCAAGGTTTCAGAAAAATCGGTCCAGTGCAAGTACCTCAAAATGATACCTTTTTTTTAATGGGCGTGGCACTGCCCACTTTTCTAATGACGAAAGTGTAAAGTCATGACAGCTGAGTATGTTTGCAAAGTTTCAGAATGTTCGGTCCAGTGCAAGTAGCTAAAACTGATAATTAATTTTTTATGGGCGTGGCCCCGCCCACTTTTTTAATCACGAAATTATAAAGTCATGACAGCTTAATATGTGTGCAAAGTTTTAAAAAAATCGGTCCAGTGCAAGTACCTCAAAATTTAAACTTTTTTAGGGGCGTGGCCCCGCCCACTTTTCTTATCACAAAATTAGCTAACACACACACACACACACAGAGTTTCACTTTTATATATATAGATAGTTATAAAATTGTTTTTTGACCAAATGTTAAAAATTAGCATCTTTCATCAGAAGCAAATGCTGGTAAATATTAATATGAATTTCCTAACGACTACTAAAGACACATCAAGACAAATTGTCTCAACAAGTTCTCGCTAGTTGTGTTTGCTCATAAGAAAATTCGAGAATAAAGTATGTTTGCTATCATTAGAACCCATGAAATTATTACTTGTTTGTCATACTTTTTTTAATATTCGTTTATAAAAGCACTCCAATGTTTTAGTGGCTTAAACAAAATTTAGAATCTTATATAAATACAAACAGTCTCAATATTACCACGAAATCATTCAGCCCCTATGTTGACCAAAAATAATACTTTTTAAAAACAATTATTATGAATTTTAAAGTTATGCTTTTAAAATTGGAATGCTCAAACATTTCCAATATCTGAGTGTGTTGAACTAAAATCGTTTTTAAATAAATTACAAATTACTAGCACTTTATTAAAAAAAATCTAATTTGCACAAAACGTGGTAGGTATGTGTATCGCTACTGTGGGTATTATACACTTAAGACAGAGTTTGTTATTCTGAAAAACATTTTATATATTAAACCGAATTAGTTATCGAAATTTTATAGACTTTAGCATATAAAGAGTGGTTAAATTTTAAGGGCCGATGTTGAATGTGAACCAGACCTAAACGTCAAGTCTATTTCTGCATTTCATTTGACTTTTCTCAATATAAATCTAACTCAATTTGAACCAATCGAGCAACGCGTAAATTTTATTCAGGCTTATTATGAAAATGGGCGTTCAAATCAAAATGCATTTCGTGCACTTCGCGATTATTTTGGTCAACATAATCGTTCAAATTCGTCCATAATCAGGAGAATCGTGAAAAATATTTAAATTTCAGCAAAACAGTTCTGCACGAAATGTAAAAACATCTGTGAATGCCTTCTTAGTTCGTTGAACGAAAAACATTGCTGTTTTTCGCGATAGTGTGGCAAAAGAGCAGTCAACCTCGACTCATCATCGTGCCCAACAATTGAACATCAGCATTGTCATTGAGGTCGCCGCGGCCAATTGGCCGATATTTTGCTCCATACATAATTGACCCATACCAATATTATCATAATACAAAGAAATGACAGTAATTTTCTTAAAAAATTGTGTTTTATTCAAAATCAACATCGGCCCTTAACATTTACCCACCCTTTATTTCCACTGACGTTGCCATACATTTTTTTCTTGTACATAAGAATGTCAAAATTCCAATCGCTCTAAATTATAAAATTCGCCATTTTATTTCAGACACTATTTGGGATTTATAGTTTATTTATGGGAAATTAATATGACCACGCTAATAATTTTAATAAAATATTATTGTACAAATGTTACGTTGTATAAAACGCAAAATTTTTTAAGCAAAAAAAAGACAGGCAGCGGTGTTTATTTTTCTGATTTTATATCAGATATTTATGCACCAATTGAGACTCTAAAATGTCAATCAATCCCTTATTTATAGTCAAGTCAAATTAAGAGGATTTATGTGAGTGGAACTAAATATTTCAGAAATTGCAAACGGAATGTCAATGCTATATATTTCCTTGTTACCCGGGGTACAGGCTTAAAACAGGTGATGTCAATATGTGCATTTGGCATCGAACAAAATACAATTGCGCCGAAATATAATAACGTAGAGTAAAGAAAGTACAGAGGGTATTTGTGAAATAAAAAGATATGTAAAAGATATACGACGCTGATATTTCGTAAATGTGACTTGACAGTGGCTCAAGTAAACCATTTTAGAAGGCACAATTCCCTGAAAATTAAAAAAAAAATAACTTTTATACATAAACAGTTAATTAATTCATACTAAGATTTTATTCCCTATAAAAATTTTTGTAGCTACGCCACTGCTCTTTAATCTTTATTTATATATATATATATATATATATATAAAAATCAATGTGTGTTTGCATGTTTGTTTGTGCTTTATAGACGGTTAAACGGCTAGACCGATTTCCTTGAAATTTTCACAGAATCTTTCTGTATGTCTGAAAGGAACTATAGGCTATACTTTGGTTTGAAATTGTAAGTGGGCGGGGTGACACGCCCTATTAAAGAATAAGTATTAAATATTATATATCACGAAACTTAATGCAGCTAGAGCCTTCAAATTAAGTACGGTAAACTTTGACATCCACACGAACATTTGGGTAAAGAATAGGCGGACTTGCAATAGTAGGCGTGGCCACATGAATTTAATACTAAAATTCGTATATTTGGAAAACGATATCGATTATAGTAAAATTTTGCAAAAGCAACTTTGATATTTAAAAAAACATTTATGGAAAAAATGGGTGCATTAACAATAGTGGGCGTGGCACCTGCCATATGAAATAAATACTAAAATTTGGGGTGGCGAACCACACCGGGTATTAGCTAGTATCTTTATAAAAGTAAATTTACTGAAAAATGACACAAGTATGCCCTTAGCTATAAAATTTGGCTGTCCTAGTGCAAAGGGAAGTTGTTAATTTGCATGATGTCAGGATTTCGAGAAGTAAATTTTTCCAAAACTTTGCAAGATAAATCTAAGCACGTATCCAGGGAGGAAAGGATATTTGATAGAAGTATAGCCAATAATGCTGCCTATTATTTAATGCATTGTCACTTGATGGACTCGTAAAACTAACTAAACGAATAAAAATTATCTTCTGCACAAATAAAGGTTAAAATCTATGAATGTCCTTTCGACACAAAATACGTTCTATATGCAGAACGTAGAGTATCTTTGAAATAAAAAATTTCTATCATACTGGCTACTTTTTAGCAAAACTGAAAATCACACGCAATCAGAGATGAGAAGGTATGCCCACTCAGCCAATAATGTTTTATTGGAAATACCAATAATCTTAAAAATCACTTAAAAATAATAACTTGTTCAAAGCTCGTACTCGCCACATCCAAACTAAATTATATGAGGGAATTTAATAAAAAAAAATAAAGCAGGCATGTGTCATAAATGGTTGCAACAAATTTGATAAGAAAATTATAACTTATCACTTAACCAACAAAAACAAAATATTTAAGTTTGTATATAATGGCTTTAAAAGCTTAGAGACGTGGTGCAACTTAAATTATCACAGACATTTTTGTGAGATGATGGATCCTTTAAAATGAATAAAATTATCGGTGTATAAATGAAAAGTAAACTATAAACGTTTGTCGCATGCTCTAACTAAAGTTGGCTCATGTGCTGCGAGTATTTTTGTGCAATCAAACAGGAGGAAGAAATTAATGAATGAAGCAGGTGCTAGCAGTAACTTGTTTGATTTTAACTACTGCCAATGCGGCACCAAGCAAAACCATTAAAAAGTTGTTTAAATTATGTATGATACGATACGAGTAGGACGGATGGAAGGATGGATGGTTTAGGGTGCCAACTCTAATATTTTTTTTTTTAATTTTGTTTGTTGGTTAAAGTAACATTATAAATATTTGGTTAATGTTTTTGTTACTCCTCGTTTTTTAAATCACTTAAAGGCATAAACGATTCATACTCATCTTAAGCAATAAAGAAGCTGCAGTGTTATTTATTGTACAGCCAATTACTTCAATGTTAAAGAAATAGTTTGTGGTATTTCTGGTAATGTGTATTTAATTTGAAAAAAAGATGAGCAGTGAGTTTTAAACTGTTTAATAAGGTAGACAGAGAAAACAGTATCGGTTGTGAGTACCGCAATTGTTGCCAATGGCATAGTTTAGTTGTCATAGTAGAATTTTATGGTTATATCTACACAATTTTGTTTCGGAATATAAATATGAATTCAGCACTAATTAATTATGATTATTGCAATAGAAATTTTATAATCACAAAAGAAAAGTTCGATTGCAGGAACTGAACCATTCGATTGGCTTCTCTTTGGATGTGATTTTCTGTTTTCTGGGTGTAGTCATGATCCTTTAAAAAAACAACTCAGTAGAAGTTTTAATAAATTGTTGCGCTTAATTTCGTTTGGCTTTTACTCTTATATAAAGAAATGTAACTTTAAAGTGGCCAAAAGGCTCTCAGCAGATGTTACTTTACGAAATATGAGCTTAAAATGAAATAACGCTTTTTCGTTATTTTTCATTTTAAATGTTAGTTTGGACTTTAATTTTTTCAGTTTTTAAAAATTTAAAATCTTTTTTGACAGCGTTTTCAATGGTTATGGTCACAATTCCAGCCGATCAATTATCACAGTATTGTGAAATATTATCTTTAGATTCTTTGACTTATTGGCTTAAGCCCGCGACTTCCAATAACCCCAAAGAACAAAGTTAGATTCGGGCGTACTTAGCGCCCACTGTGAATTGCCGGGAAATGAATTCTTAAAATCCTACTGATTAAGGAGGTCACAGTATAAAATTTTTTGTGTTGACATATTTCACTTGGATGAAAATAGGTCTCGTTTAGAGTTGTTTCAATCAATTACTTCGTCTTTGCCAACAACTTAGTTAATTTTTTAATTACGAATTACAGTGTTAGTTATTAGGGGTTTGTGGCAAGAACGAACTAGTTTGTTCGCAAAAATTAACTAAAATAACGAGTCGGAAAAAAGTCGAGTCTCGTTGCTCATTATAAGTTTGACTTTAATCATTGACAAAATATTCATAAAAATAGTAACGAGTATTCCACATTATTGATTAGTATTATCCAAAATTGGAGCTCTTCTGAATACTATAATTCTGGAGAATGCTAAACCCTTTAAACGATTCAAGGATGAACTTAAATCTTGGGCAATGGAGGATCATGTCAGAAAATGGCAAAGCACTGATGTCGGTAAAGTGACAAAAACACTATGGGGTGACCTAAATTTTGGGAAATCAAAGGGTATTCTGAGACTAAGTAGACCAACACTTAGGAAACAACCCAGTATAATTACAGGTCATACGGAGTTGAGAACCCATCTAGCTGGCATGAAATTGTCTGAGAAAACGACATGTAGAGCATGCGAGGAAGAGGATGCGACTTTGGTACACTACCTCTGTCATTGTCCTGCGTTTGGGCATATTAGACGCGAAAATTTTACAATAGATACTATGCCGAACTTGAAACACCTGGGGAACTCGAACTGGAGATCCATAAGGAATTACATTGAGGGGACTGGGTTCTTGGACTAGTCCGTTATTTATGGGAAATTATGATTATGGTTTTTGTTTGGGAATTCCGTTTTTCATATGGAGCGCACAACATGCCAACTGGCATAAGTGTATACCTGTCATGGGTTTGGGCTTTTAGTGCCCCTCCTCTTCAACCTAACCTAACCTATTGATTAATATTGGATTCTATGGCTTATCCAAGGTTTATTAATAAGGTACTCGTATCCCATCAGTTGATTGTTGTTTTTTAAAGAATTCACAAGTAGTGCCAAATTTTTTTTTAATAACGTGTCTGCATCCGTCGAAATAAATCTCTTTTTTATTTTTTGTCTACGATAAATATTTTGCAGTTTCAGTTGGTTTGAAACGTTTCCAAAACGAGAATATAAAGTTAAAGTTTTAAAAACATTATCACAATTAAAGAAAACAAAATGTATGACATTTACAGGCGTCTATCCAAAAACAAAATACATGTGTTTTTTAATTGTTGTGTTTGTTGCCGGGATGCGTATGCCTTATAAATATGCCTTGCGCTTATCGACTTGTAATCTGTAATTATTTACGTCACCATCACTTGCAAAAGCTATAGTACTATTCCTTAGGGTAATATATTTGCATATTGAATTTTGAAACATTTTAATGATCCTTATGAGTTTTTAATCGATTGTTAAGCTCTTGAAATTGCGGTCGAGTCCAGCAAACAGATCTTTTTTTTTGTCCCGTAACATTCATTATATAAGTATTGTAGTTAAATATTAAAGACCCTTTATCAAGAGAGGCATTTTTGTATTTGTCTAAGTGACTTTGGCCTTATAGTATTTCTTTTGCAGTCCTTTGTCATAGTCTTATCTTCTTTAACTTATCCCCCAAATATAATTTGACAAAATTTGAAAAAAAAGAACTTGTATATCATCGGCAAGACAATTTGTGATTCACTGGTAAATAATAATATAAATTTTTGGTCCTTCCTTACGAGTAATTCACAGTGATGATACATGTAATGCTGCTAAGTGCAGCCTTAAAGGCATCCCCCAAAACATTTCATATCACCTGCATAAAGTAGTGAAAGATTTTCAGCAACGGCGTATTTATATTAATTTTAGAAAATGCATGTGTAAAGCCTAGTTTGTGAAATATGTTGAGCAAAATTAGTTATTTCACACGAAGAATCAGACATACAATAATAGTTTTTAAATCGATCATTTCAAAATAATTGATCAACTCTTGCTTTTAATTTCGTACGAAATAACTATTGTTCATATTATTTCATACGAAATAAAATGTTGCTTGAATGTTGCCCTAAATATTTCATATGTTTTTTTACGTTATAAACAGAGTACTGATTAGGCAACATTATTTCATACGTATTTCTTACGAACTATTTGTATATGGAGTTTGAAATATTGAATAGACTACCAAGCTCAACACAAAACAGTCATTCACGGTATCATATGTTTTATGCAATGAATTGCACAGGAAGTTCCATAAATACAACTCAAATACATTATTTATTTCGAAAAACCGTTTTTCGAAGCAGATGGGTAGTTACTAGGGTGATCGATTATTCGACATTTTTAAGAAACCGGTTTTCAAATAGTTTGAAATTTAGAATTAAAGAAAAAACCGGTTCCTTTTTCGAAGATTTAGAAAAAACCGGTTAACCGGTCGAATACATACCCATGACAGAGATACATATATAGGCATAAACTAGTTTACTTTATGGTTTAATTGCATTTTAAGTTGACACAAATTCAATGCATGATTATAAAATGCCGTTATTTGAAATCAAGGAGGTTGTAATAATGAAAAATATTAAAAAAGCACTTCACTGCTCACTGTAGTCAAATTTACATTTTACTAACATTAACTTTGTAGGCAAGTTGTAATAATGACCCTTTGTGTGCCAAACTATTTTAGTATACAAGTCATATGTTATCAGAGATATTCGTAGAAGCAAAATATTATGAAATTCGAAAATAAGTTCAAAAAGTATTGCAAAATACAATAATTTGGTTAAAAAACTTAACTGAACAGCTTATTATCACAGCAAATTATAAGCGCAATAACGTATAAAATACCTGCTCTCCATTTAAAACAAATAATATTTAACCTAATTACTTTTCTTGTTTTACATTTGCTTTTGAAACAACAAATACATTTCTTACAACATTATGGAAGAGTATTTAATAAATTTTCTGATTTTTGGAAGTTTTTTGAGTAATAAATATTTTATGGTACGTTTGGTTACAAAGATAAATGAACATAAAAACTAAAAATGAAAAAACCGGCTTCTGTGAGTAAAAAAACCGGTGTAATCGACATTCGAAAAATTAACATTTGGAAAAAACCGCCAGATGAAACAGTAAAAAACCCGGGTTTTCCACCGGTTTTAAAACCGAGTCGATCACCTTAGTAGTTACTGCAGTCGATCATGAGCGAAGTTTTTTACTTTTGTATTAAAATTTCCAATGATGTAACTCGACAACAAGCTTACTTTCGAATGCAACCTTGTGAGTTTTTGATCATTACCAAATTACCAATCAAAATTTAATTTTTCAATAAATTTGTCTAAAAAAGAAAATATAGAAATCTCATTTTTTTGCAAACTAAAATCCCGTATCGACAAGAATATAATTATTAAAAAGTCATGAACATATGTGTACCTCTTCTACCTCACGGGTACTGGTATTGAATCTAATAAATTTTACACTTATGTTTCTATCCACTTCATTCACTACTCTCTTTATAATTCTGGAGAGTATGCTTTGGCTTACTTCTATCAGAAAATCATTTCGCCGGTATTATGAAGTCCACCGAAAACCAATAGTATTAAAGTTGTGGCCGATTTAATTGAAGGGGTTATCGCTGTAGACGTGTATGCCTAAAATTTTAGCTCCTTAAGAATATAATAAAAAACCTTCTAAGTGAGCCTAAAACATGGAATAACAAACTAATTGAAATCTTCACAATGTCGGCGAATTTAATGGGTCACTGGTGTTGGAAATTTGCTTCCTTATTTATGTTTTTATTGCCCTTATCTTACGATTTAAAGGATTAATTATGAAAAATACTTTAAAATCAGCTGCTTTTTTTTGTTTACATTTGTTCTAAGAAAAAAATTAAAAATTCCGCAGTTAAATTACCAACGAATTGTACTACAATATTTTATCAGCTTAATAGCTTTGAAAATATTAAACAGTTTCCTTACTAAATCGCACAAATAGTTCTAAACTTATGCACCTCTCAGTAAAAATGCATTTTGCTTTGCGCAAATAGCAACTGTGAAAGTTCACAGAAGTCGCATATGTTAATTCCGATTTTTGAAATGAACCGCTTAACGGATGAAAAAAGCGTTATAGTTGTAAAAATTCATGGCCAACTTCGAAGAATTTTCAGCCGAGAAAGTTTCCCTAAGGTATCAACTATTCGATTGTTATTATAAATGATTGCTGTCGTTAAAGTATATGCATGGTTTACTATCAAACCTCGAAAACCGAATATAGCTCAAACAAAAAAAATCCATAAATGTTTTTACATTTAAGGTTTTAATACAGAATTTGTCTCCAACGTTAGAACCGATCATTAAAAGCTGGTTTTAGAGTAAAAAATAATTTCGCAATCTTGGAACCTTTTTTTCATTTGGCTTTAAGTAGATTTTAATAAATACAACATTGTTTTTGGTGTACTTAAGTCAGTGCTACCAAGTTAAAAAGATTGAAAACAGCTGCTAATGTTAAACGGCGCTCAATAATAAAAATAGTTTAACAAGTGAAATAATTTAATTTTAAAATCAATGGATGTAGCAATAACACCAAAAAAGTAACTCCATAGTTTAAAAATATTAATTTACAGAAAACAAAATAATTTTTATTTTGTAGCGCGTTTTTAAAAGGTCTTTCATGCATACAAAAGCAGCTGATATACAGTGTGTCAAATAAATATTGAAGTAAAAATATTAAAAAAACACTGCAAGAAAGACACTTATTTGTGCGAGAAATTTATTGTATTCTCAATAAATTTTTTAGACAAACTGTTAGTTAAAACTTAATTTAATTAAACTGTTAGTTTTAATGTGATTCATGTTTTTCGAAATTTATTTATAAATGTTACAAAATCATTGTTAATAAGCGTTAATAATGTCTTTAAGTAAAGAAAAATATTATCTTAAAACTTTAGTTTAAAAATAAAATTTAATTTCTAAAACATGATATTGCTTTGATAATAAATTGCACGGTACTGTCTTTTCTTAAAAAAAATGTTTTAAAAAAAGGCATGAAATTGTTTACTTTTCGAAAGCATTCCATAAACTAGATAATTAAGGATTTAAATATCAACTAAAAGAAATCATTTAAAGTGTGCCTTAAATTCGCCTACACCATTCTAAATTATAAACAATATATTTACGTTTCGTATTGCATCAATATTTTCTTTTATAAGCAACATGCTTTGTTTTGCACAATTGCCACCAACACTCATCGACATTCACGGAGTCGCTCACATTTTATCCTTTCTAAAAGCGAAAAATATATATTCAAGCATGACTGAATGTTGTTGATGCAAGGCATTTCATGCCATCACGTAATGCTGGATAATCCTCTTATACTATGATTACTACATAGTACGTACGTATGTACTACCAAACAGCCATTTGTTTGTTTGTGTGTTTGGTAGTACGTAATAGTACTTATACATTTGAGCTATAAAACTTAAACAGGAGATTCATTTCCTAGCATATAAATACAATAACAACAACTACGAAAACTACATCAGCTTCAGCAAACGATCATAAAACGTCAAGTGTTTATGGCCTTCTGGAAGGAAGAAACGAAAGGCAAAACAACAAGATTTTACAATACATCTAAAGGCAAAACCAACTTTAAAAAAACAAATGAAAAAAATCATTTATATGTTGCACTTAAAAATAGCAAAAATTTTAACAAAAAAAGAAAAAAACTGCGAATTTTATAACATTTTCACATAGATATCTGTTTATATGCGTGTGTGTATAGGTAATATACTTTGTAAATGGCATAAATATTTAATACGTTAAGGAAATTTTTAAAGATCTGTTTATGACTTAAACAGAAAAATAAAATAAAAAAATAATAATAATTGCAATCTCGAAAAAAAGTTTATGGTTTTTAGGATGTGCGAATATATGTGTCTGCACGTATCAATGCAATGATTGAAAAGCATCCCCGGTGAACGTTTGAAATTTATTATTAAAAATTTTATTTGTGATGAATGTTAATAGTTGCTGTAGAGGAGCAAGTTTTTTAAATATTATTTTTTTAAATCAGAAAAATTATCAAAAACAAGTAAAAGCGCTCTATTCTATATTTCTGTGGCTTGGAGCTAAAAGGGCCAATGTCAAAATATTTACTTTTGAGAAAATTGGAATTTAACTTTAACTTTTATAGGTGCTTTCATAGTGACATTGGCCAGCATTTTATTTATGAAGCTGTTCTGGGTTAAGTATGACTTTAGCTGTTTTACCATAATGAAAACAAATCTAATGCAATGATTAAGTCAAAAGAGCAAAAAAGTGACATTGACCCTTTTAGCTTCAAGCCACAGATTTATTCCTTTACACAGTTTGTACCATCATCTTCATACATACATACATATATACATAAGTATGTATTAGCGACCGGTAACTTTTATTATTGCTTTAGCCTAATCGTCTTCTCTATCTATGAAAATTCAAAATATTTATATTTTCTTTATGGGATCGCAAGTGAATTGAGCCATTGAACCAGGATTTTCGCAAACGTTGCAAAAGGTTCTTATTATGTAAATACGTAACAAACGTTCGAAGAAGTTCTATAAGAGCTGAAAATATTATTTTGTTCTTTCGGTCATATCTCAGCTTGTAATGTGCTTATATAACTGATTTTCAAAACCAAAATTCTCCAAAGCATATCCGATAAGTTGATAACACTTAAGAGTCTGAAATGTAGGAAGGGCTTCACAAAGTTGATTTCAACATACACACGAATAGACGTACAGACGGACTTAGCTAAATCAATTCCTCTATCTATAAGAATTAAAGTACATTATAGGTCGTAAAATCTCAAATTAAAATTGTGGAAATTACAAAAGAAATGACAAATCTTTATAATCACTTTTTCACTCTCACGTGAAGGGTTTAAAAACAAATGACTGACATATTGGATATGGGTTCTCAGAATATAAGCATTGTCTTATCTATATATGTGACAGCGCATAGAGAAAGGGACAAGGGCAAAAAAAACAATTTTCACATTTTTTTTTTGATGTGGACAACATCTGAGCATCAAATGAGACCGATCCTATGCCCCAAAAGTGTTCCCTCCTAGAGATATCCGCGTTTTATAAAAGTGAAGTCGACGATACTAAGCGCAAATAGAGAGGGACCTAACGGTAAAATTTATTTATTTTCATTTTTTCCCCTACTAAATTAACAAAATAACTTGATTTAACGAAACTACAAAAAATTTATTTTTTTCCTTATGAACAATTTAAAAAAATAGAAAAATCATTTGATCTTTAAAATGGCTCTCCTGAACAAAACCTGTTTTTACCCTTAGGTCCCGTTCTCTATGCGCTGTCACATATGTATATAAAAATCAATGCCACTTTTCGTTGTAATTTTATAACTCAAGAACGGGCTCACCTATCCGAACCAAATATTTAGGCTTTGTTCGGACTATTTAGTAGATGGTTGACGCGAAGTTTGCACAAAATCCGTAGAGCGGTTTAGGGGTAAAGAAGGGTAAAATCGGTAACTCCGTATCTCCGGGCTTAATAAAGATATCACAAAAACACAAAAAGGACCAAAGAGCCTGTTAAAAAAATTTGGATAGGTGTCTGGTACTTTTTGGAAGTTTTAAGGGGATAAAATGGGTAAAAACTGAATTTTGGTACTTTTTTTAACAGCATTTATCTTTGAGAGGGATAGCAATAGGAAAGAAGTAAAAACGTAGTTTTACTCTCCTTAAAACAATCTATAATGAATTTTTGTACTTTTTCGAAATTTTGGAATTTAGGGGGAAAGGACTGGTAAAATCGGTAATATTGTATCTTCGTACCTAATGCATTTAGCACAAAAATTGAAAAAGATCCTAGAAGTATAATGGCGCTTTTTTTTAAATTTAGTATTCCAAGGTGTTTCCAAAAGGGTAAAAAAATAATTTTGGTACTTTTTTTCAATGTCAGTTATCTGTAAAAAGGATGAGCGGGCCAAAAATTATTAAACAAACAAAAAATATTGTTTATCCAAATGTTTTAGTTTAAGTTTAAAAATAGTTAGCAATTAATAAAATATTTTTTTTTTGAATAAATGAATTTGATGTTCCAATTAAATTTTTTTATTATTTCACATTATACGTAGAGAAGCACGTACCGGGCGGCTAGTAGTCTGGAAAATATTTCCTATACAATTTTTTTTTTATATGAAATCCTTTATAAATTTTCATTTACTAAAGAAACAATTACGAGTGTTATATTCGGCTGTGCCGTTTCTGATAATACCCTTCACCATCATAAATAATGACAACTTAGCTTAGCCTACATTTCAGATATAATGCCATACGCTATAATTTTTTTTATTTCCGACACCATCTATAATTTTGAATTTCTACATACATAATTAATTGTATTCCACTGGTCAAGACCTTTCATTTTATAGACATATTGGCTCTAGGTGGTATAGAAACTGAAAAAAGTCAATTTTCGTTTGTTTAGTTTTAGGAAATATTTCTTGAGACCACGGCTTTTAATCTAGTGTCTTCAACGTGCCCAAAAATTATTGAGGAGCTAGAGAAATTTAATAAAATAAAAACAAATGTATATTCTTCCAAATAATTTTTGCCTATAACTTTGCCGATTAGTGACCTATTTGTCTACAAATTTTACAAATATTTCTAGAGGCATTTTATGCCCTTAAATATTCACAATTTTAATTTTTGTGGTAAAATATGAAAAAAAAAAACAGGCAGTTGTGTTTGTTTGCTTACATCTCAGAAAGTTATGCGGAAGATTGTGCTCATGATAACACACACGGGTCTAGGCAATGTCGGGGAGCTTAAAATAACTGATTTAAACATACCCATGAACAAACGGATAGGCAGGCATTGCTCAATAACCTCCGTTATACATAAACTTTCAGAATATATATATATATATTTTATGGGGTCGGAAATGAATACTGTAGAAATTTCACATGCAATGACAAACCTACACTCTTTGTGAAGGTTATAAAAATGTTGTTTTTTTAATGAAAAATTTTAATAAATTTTGTTGTTATAGAAAATATTCAATAACTGTTTCTGCAGATAACTTCTAGAAACATAATTTTTTTTTCTAATTTTTTTTGCAACTGACCCATTGTGTTACATGACAAAATAATATTTAATTGAATTTCCTTAAGGCTTTATTTTTGACACCACAAGCTAATCAAAACATTTTAACAAGTTTTGAAAATAAATTTCATTGATTGAATATCAATTTATTGCCAATGTATGTATGTATGTATGTATGTATGTATGTATGTATGTATGTATGTATGTATGTATGTATGTATGTATATATGTATGAAAGTTTATTTGTATATATAATTAAATGTAATAATATTTTCTATAATAAATATAATTCTTATGCAAATTAGCTTGATTGTAATGTAGTTTATTGGCCACAGATTTTATTTATTGATCAAAAGGTATTAAAATGTAAATTCGTCTATTTTTTTTCGAATTAATTTTAATACACAAATCAAATTTATGGAAGTATTTTTATAAAGCTCAAAATAAGTTCATTGCAAAAATGTATACATATTGATTAAAATTTTGCATACATGTGTTTCGAATAAATTTATTTTGATTTTTTTTTTATTTCGATTTAATGCGGGTTATAATTTAAAACATCAATAGTTGTTTATAATGACGATGGCTGATAATGGTGATTGTGACGCAGATTATGACAAGGACGTAGATAATTATTGACTTATGAAAATTGTATATGTATTTATGTATATGGCTTGCAATGACATGCTTCGGAAGTCCAAAAAGTTTGTAAATAAAAATAATTTATTTCAATTTTCGTTAGTATTTAGTGTCTTTGCATCAGTGCTGTCAATACATGATCCTATCAAAAAACTTCATTACCAAATAGCGCTAATTGAAAAGCTTGCTTTTTATATGCGATGTACCACCTCGATGATATCTTTTTTGCAAATAATTTTATTAGCACTAAATTTAGTTTCTATCAGGAACAACTTAATCTTGCTTTCCCTTTATATTCGGCTGAAAAAGTCAGATGTCGAGGAAGAAATATAAAGGAAAAAATTACCATTGAAATGTATGTATATCCTTTCATTAGGGCTTAAACAATACACTCATAAAACAGACAATTAAATGCATTGCAAATCAAATGGTTCAGTTCTTGCAATCAAACTTTTCTTTTGTGGCTATAAAATTTCAATTGCAAGAATCGCAAGTTTTTAGAGCTGACTAAATATTTATATTCCAAAATAAAAGTCTATAGATACAATCGTAAAATTCCACTATCACAACTTATCTACGCAACAATTGTGGTACTCACAACCGATACTGTTTTCTCTGTGTTAAGCAGTACAGAAAACACACTCTTCGTACGCAAACAATTAAAGCGTTTCCATGGAAGCAATATGGCAAGGGAATGTAGTCTGCACTATTTACAAAATTAAAAAAAGAAAAACAAAAAATTGGTGGATCGCTAAAGTGTGAAATCGAAAAATCTTAACGCAAATTTTGTCTCCTGACTTTTTTCGAAAACAATTCTAAACTCTTTTTGATCTAGTTTTCTTTGAAAAATGTGTCAGTTATAATTTTTAATGACAATCAGGGTACACTTATACAAGGTGGCGGTGCCAGCTCAGCTGACAATTTTTGTGTGTTCTGTAGTATGTCAAACTACATATTAAAAAATGATTTCAACTCCGGAAATTCCCAAGCTTCATACATAAAAAAAGAGAGCCGATAATCGCTCTCCTTTACGCTATCACCTTAAGTAATTACACCATGATGACAATTATGTTTATCTCTTGTGAGTTTGATTAAAATGAGTGTCAAAAAGGAAGTACGTGCTAAAATTATTGAAAATTTTCTAACAAATCTTAATTAGTCCTACATAAAGTTGGCAAAGAATTAAAAGTAGGTACTCTGTGAAATTATTTCTAATGTTATCAAACAGTATCAGAAGAAACACATCTATTTAAAAAAGCTGTTTGGTTAGCTTAGTGCTTTGACTTTAAAGCGAAGCTTTAAAATATTCAAAATCTAAAATTAAGAAGCTAAAAATAGGGCACGAAAATTGAAATAAAATTTTATAAAAACATACTCATATTGTATAATAGACGACGAAACCTATGCACTGGAAAATTTTTCGGAGCTTCCGGGTCAAAATTTTTATATTTTGCTAATACGCGAGGAAATGATAAAAGATAAGTTTAGTACCCAAGAGTAGACAAAATCTTCTAACAAATTCTGCAGTGGCCTCTATCAATACGGAAATTATTACATTACAGTGAATAATGCTTTCAAGGACAGTTTTTTTCTTTCATAAGAGACCACATATTTTTGGCCCTATTAGGCATCATGTCACAATGATAAAAAAAAAAGCCCTAGAGTCGTACCAAAACAATAACATAGTTTTTGTACCAAGAGAAACCAGTTCTCCAAATTGTCCGGAGCTAAGACCATTGGTGGGGCTCTTGTGGGAAGAGAATTAAAGAGAACAAAAGTTGGTCAAACTCTTTTTAAAAAGTGACTTAAACAGTTATCAACTCTATAATGAAAGGTCCACTAGTTCGTAAGTAGTCGGTAGAACTGTAAAAGATATATTATTTTTTTATCTTTAATATAATATCTATTGAATAAAAATATCAAAACTTTTAGGATCAACCGTTTCCAAATTATTATATATATATATTTAGTCCTTTAATTCCCAGTGGAACATAGGGCCGCAACAAATGCTCTCCATTGTATTCTATCTGTAGACATCGTTTTCATTTCACTCCAAGACACACCATGCTCGTTCAACTCGTTCTCAATTTGGCGTCTCCAAGTAAATATTCGCAGGTCTGCCAGGTCTTCTAAATCCTTGGGGGTTATACTCTACTCCAAATTATTGAACTTCATATATCAGTACTATACAATAATTGGATCTCCTTTTATCAGTGTTATATAGTAATGGGAATTTTTTTTAACAAATTCCGATTCATGTGCTCTCGATATCACTAGAAAAAAGCTATATTTTTTACTTATAAAATTTGTTGCGATAGTTTTCTAACTTTCCTCCTATAGTTTAAAATTATTTCAAAATTTAAGAGATGGACCGTTCAAATTAATAGAAGTTTATACAGTCGCCTTTCACACCTACGAAATTTAGAGTCGAATTTACGAATTTTGTTGGCAATGGTACAAAAAGAGGTCAAGAGTACAGAACACCTTTACTTTACAGTATTTCACTTATATTTCTACTTTTCGAAATTTGTTTTTTAGACTTCAGATAATTTAACACCTCCGGTATCTTGATACCTTAAGTTGTGAAATTTTAAAACTGACCAGTGACTTATCTGGTACCAAGGGAATTAATGACCAGAACTTATTCTAGTCTGATTATCGATGAGGTCTCTATAGGGAGCACGTGATGGCTGTGTTACTTCTAAATGGTTAAACAAATTCAGAATTGGTTTTATGGTTGATGTTTGACTTTGGTCAGACTGATATTTCTGGGCTTCTGTTTGCGCCTTAAAATAAACACAGAATGATCGTTTAAGGAGTGATGCTTGCATAAGTGACAGGCAACTTTATATAAATCACGGGGTACTGTTGCTTTTCAACATAAGTAGTTACTTGGTGAAATGTTCGGATTCTTTCAGACTGATGACTCTGTTGCTGATTAATTTATGGCATTTTAGCGAAAAAAAAACGGAAATAAGCGATAGATAGCCCGAGCTCTTTGGCAAGATGCATTTACATAAGCTAAAAATTAATTTCGATAAGGTTGCTACCTGTAACGGAGATTGAGATGCACAACATGATCACAAGGGTTTTGATTGGCAATCACAGATCCAACCCCGCGTTAAGACCACCATCAGATTATAGCACTTGGTATCGTTGCTGACGATAATCAAACCACAGCTATAAAATAGTCCTGGTCCTGGTCCATTTTTAGATCAAGTATTTTCCAACAAGAGTTTGTAGTTAAGCGGCAACTATTCGAGTTTTAACGATTACATTAGTTTTGTAAAAATAATGTTTAGCGATCGTTTAGGTAAACCATTGAGTAGAAAAAACAATTAGTTTTAAGACTATTCCAATAAAATACAATGCTAGGTTATATGGTCCAGCTCAAGAATCGATCACTTTTCTTTTATACATTTGGCTGGTCTTTCAACTGGTCCCAGTTCATTTTAGAGTATACTTTACATGCGGGTATAGACTATATAGTTGCGTTGTCTATAGGGAATGACATGGATGATATTTAAAAATCTTAATGAAAACCCCTTTATTTTCATATAAGTATAAGTATTTTAAACAATCTACATTTATTTTTTAACTAGCTAATACCCGGTGTGCTTCGCCACCCCGAATTTTAGTATTTAATTCATTTGGCAGGTGCTACGCCCACTATTGTCAATGCACCTATTTCTTGCCTAAATGTTCACTTTGGTGTCAAAGTTTCTTTTGCAAAATTTTAGTACTCTAATCTATATGGTTTTCCAGATATACGAATTAAGGTATTTGATTCATATGGAAGGTGCCACGCCCACTACTGTTAATGCATCCATTTTTTCCATAAATGTTAATTTGAATATCAAAGTTGCTATAGCAAAATTTTACTACTCTAATCGATCTCGTTTTCCAAATATACGAATTTTAGTATTTAATTCATGTGACCACGCCTACTATTGCAAGTCCGTCCATTTTTTACCCAACTGTTCGTGTGGATGTCAAAGTTTACCGTACTTAATTTGAAGACTCTAGCTGCATTAACTTTCGTGATATATAAAATTTAATACTTATTATTTAATAGGGCGTGGCACCCCGCCCACCTACAATTTCAAACCAAAGTTTAGCCTATAGTTCCTTCCAGACATACAGAAAGATTCTGTGAAAATTTCAAGGAAATCGGTCCAGCCGTTTGATCGTCTATAAAGCACAAACAAACATACATGCATACAAAAATATTTACAAACACACATTGATTTTAATTAATTAAAGCTTTAAAGTAGTCCCCTGGCATAAAAATACAGTGACAGTAGAGATGTTATTAAACTGTCAACACCTTGAAATATGTGTATGCATGTGAACATAATTGTGCTTATAAAACAGTTTTGACAGTCTTTTTAAAATTGGGCATATTTAGGAGAATCTTAAAATATCAAACACAATGCAGCCTGAAGAATAATCAATTATCTCAATGTTCTTCGTATCAAGGCAAGATAAAGTTGTCATACAGTTGTCATCTCAGCATGTCACAGACATTTTTAGACATGTTACTTTTTTTTCTCTCTCTTTTTTAAATTGATAAAAAGCTTTACATACAAACGTATTTAGTAGAGTTTTTTTCAGCAGAATTTTGACATTCTTATTTGCCTTAGTAGTCCTTTCCTTCTTTAATACTTCCATCTGTCTACATTTTTTTGCCTCTTATTTAGGTTTCAGATGTGTTATTGAATGTGTATATTATGATATTTATTTAATTTAATTTAGTTATAATATTTCGCTAATGTTTCATCTTTACAGTGAGATATATAAAACCAGAGAAGAAAGAAAGAAAAATAAAAAAAAGTGCGATTATTTTGACTTTGAAGGGCGTGTTTAAGTTGTTGTGGCACGAGATCGAAACACCTGTTTTTCTGCTGTAAAAATAACACACAAAACGATACTGCTGTACAAATTAACCAGTTGGATGCCGTGTGTCAAGTTTTTTCTCTGTTTTCTCTTTTATAAGATTTATTATAAAATTTTTGTTTCTTGTTTTTGGCCTGTAGTTGTCATGTCACATGTTTATTTTGCACAAAAAAAAATTAAATATGTGTTTGAATTCTATCAAAAATATGAATACGTTTTCGACCGTTTAAAGCCAGTTTGTGTAGTAATTGGTTGTTAATGCCAAGCGGTGAGTTATTTTAAATTATATCGCATTTAGTAAGCCATTGTTAACACATTTGGGAAAATTTTTAATGTCGATGTAATTGGCAAGTTAAAAGTAAAAAAAGTCTGTCGTACTTTCAACCAAAACAGCTTAAAACAGTGTTATTAGTCGAATCATGATATGATATGAAGTGTTTATGAAACTGACTACATGTCATCAACATTGCACTCAATCCACTTACAAAAGTCGGTAGTATAGATTTGTTCTATACAGCAGTAGCTTAATCACTAAAAGTAAACCAAATTTGTATTCCGATTTTTAATAATATCAAGCTTCGCTTGAAGATTTTTATTTTATCCCGCAGACTTCTTGTTGCTGTAATCTAAATATTCACATTCCTGGACAAAATTTATTCACTGATAGTTTTTTTTATTTTAAACATTTTGTCAGACCTCTTAAATATAACACATGCCTTCTCTTCATTTGTATGTACTGCTCAATCATTAAGCCTTTTGATGTGGCATCAGTTACTGAATGACAAAATACAAATATAAAAAACGTTGTTAAAATAGCATGGACGCCAAAAATTATGAACATCTATTGAATCTTATTAAAAAGCCCTTTAGTATAAATACCATTTTAAAAAATACTATTTTCCTTGTTTGAGTAAAAAACAGAGGGAGTCGTGTAATTTCGTTCATATCTCAGCTCGTAATGTGTCCACATAACTGGTTTTCAATAGCGAAACTCTCGAAAGTATATTCAATAAATTGATACCTTATAACAGTCTGAAGTATACGTGGGGTCTTCAAAAAATTGATTTCAACATACATACGAAATGAAATTACAAATGGAATGACGAACTTTTTTATACCCTTTTACACTTTCATGTGAAGCGTATAAAAGCTTTGGTACAAAAATAAGCTGCATTGTGTAACCGAAAGTATACACACATTACAACACTACGTGTTTAAATCGTTCGTTTTCCGTTCTCGTACTTTTGCTTCAAATATTTTTTGTGAGAGGTTTGTCATTACATGTGAAATTTCTAAAAAATTCATCACCGAGCCTATAGCGTACACATTTTCTGAAAGCATGTAAATAGAAGAGTCGATTGAGCATTGTTCGTCTGTCCACGTGTATGTTGAAATCTGTTTTTTTAAGCCCCCGACATACTACATATACTGGACCCGTGTGTAGAATTAAAATATCAGAAATATTTGAGAGCAGATTTGTGTTAAAAATCAGTATAATCGTCTCTTAACTTCCTAAGATATGAGCAAATAAACACGACTAGATCTGTCTTTTTCCCTTATTTTTACAAGAAAATAAAAAAAATTTAGCACTAGTATGAATTGTAGATGTGCCTAGTCAGTAGTATACTGGTCTGCTAGTCTAGGGGTTGAGGGTTCGATTCCTGCCAGAGACTCTGGACTGGTCTGCTTCTCTTTTTCTTCATTTTTATTCTATTCAGGTATCACAAAAAGATTAGTATAATGGACCCAAGTGAGCTGCTCTACAGCTACCCGTTCTATCTCGTATAATTTATAGACATGCTTCTGGCTATTTATGTATATAATTTTCCCCTAGAGATACGCGTGATACGGTGACTAATCGACAAAGTTATAGGTAACAATTACTTGGAATAAAATATATTTTTTAAAATACATACATATATCAAATTTTTCAAGCCTATAAATAATTTTAAACACGCGAAAAACAGCAAATAAAAAGCCATGTTTCATATCTGCCATTTAAAACTAAACCCTCTTGATTCTACCCAATATTGGCATTAAATAAAAAGGGCTTAACCAGCAGAATACACTAACCTATCCAAGATGTGTAAAATCCGTGATGGCGTTTGAAACAAAATAGTGAAACATTTTTTTAACCCCATCAAAATGGCTGGTCATTATACTTATGTTCATGATGGTGAAGGGTATTATCAGATTACGGCCTAATATACCACTCTTATTTGTTTTTTAATTACTCAGTTACTGGACTTTACTGGAAAACGAACCTAATATAAATAAAGGCATGACAAAGATGACACAATTATTCATTTTTTTAAAAAAAATTTTTTGCACTATTAAATATTTCTACATTTTTGGGTATTTATTTAGACATAAAGTTTTCTGTATTACAATTAAAAATGGAATTTCGAGACTTAGGAGACAAATAAAAATAAATAAATATACAACATCAATTTCAGTAGACTTTCCCTTAAACTCTGCCTAATGAAATTTAAAAAATTACGAATAATAAAATTGCTTTGAACGAAAGGATGCAATCGTACCTTTATCTTCTCTCTGGCTTATTACACTAGTGTAGCTGATATAAAAATTAATTTAAATATATATTTCCTTTTAGATTCATTTCTAGCAAGTTTTTATTTTATGACCAATTGGGTGTGTTTGCTAGACGCATTTTCAGTTAAAACAACAACAAAATTAATAATAAAAAAAACAACTTTATATGTAATTCTTCCTTTACTATTTGTTATTTTTATTGCCGTATATTTTAATGTTATAAAAAGTTTTCTAAGATACAATATTCCTTTCGCAATAGCATATACGAGCAGTCAACATAATAGGGAGAGGTTACAAAAGGGTACATATTTAGTTCCTTATAAGAAAACGTTAAAGATTTTAAATTGTATATATTTAAAAGATTGCATGATGTGTCATTAGTTTAAAATGCACTCAACTGGAAAGTTATAAAAAATATAGAAAAAAAAATAATAATAAGAAACAGAGAATAATAGCCTGCTGACTAAAAGGAGAACCAGAAAAATGTTAAGAAATATCAAGGATGACCGTTATAAAATATGGCGGCAAATCTATTAGTTAATTTCTTTATTTTTTTTTCATGTTTTTACGGCATTTTAGTTTTTAAATTACACATCGTTATTAAACATGTTAAGGTGTTGAGTAAATATTTAAAATAATTATGTGCATAAGTACAAAAATATTAAAAATATTTATACAGTCAATTCTTTATAGCAACAACTTTGTCTTAAACGCATTGAAAAAAGTTCAACTGTGGTAATCATAACGAGCAACATTTTATGAATGAATTGTATGATTGTAAGCAAACCATATAATGATTACAATTGATTTATTTTAAGTATTGTAAACTAAGCAAATTATTCCCTGCTATTCCTACATAGAATTTTCTTAAAATAATAGAATTACGTATAAAGAAAAAATAACTTGTTGAAAATAGAAGAGAATCATTCATAAACAAATTATATTCCCAAATAATTATAATAGAATTCCACATGAACATAATATGTTTCCATATATTAAAATTCTGAACATTTTACTATCTTATTGTCCCTGTCATATCTGTTACTATAAAATTATTATTTATGCCATAAATATTGATACTTATACATGAAATAAGTTAATAATGTTTCGATGAGGAATATAGAACAATTTATATACATATGTATGTGTGTAGGGGAAATATCGAAGCAGATCACTTTAATTTCGAGCCCCTTTTCGACCTCCCTTAAGTACTGGCCAAGTATTTTCGTGCTACAGATCGGCATCCCTTTATTTACTACCGTGACACCACCGGCGTTTACTCTAGACTAGACAGCGACTTCACACTGTCGTCTGGTGATTGACAACAATACTTATTGTAAAGTTTATCAAAATCACCAGCATCTCCTTCAGACTAAGATCTTTCTTGACATCCACACTTAATGTGTGCCTGCCTTTGATCTTTTGCTAACCAGACAACGTATGCGTAAGCGAAAAAGGCACGATTAAGTTTCTCATAGTAGTATTGAAATAAACATTCTTTAATTGCAAGATAGAGACAAATCTCACATAAAAATCATACCTTCTACTAGCGCTCTTGCAAGCGGGAAAGTATAAAGCAAGCGATTAAAGAAGCGCTGGTCATAAAGTTTTGTGGTTGAATGCACTCACTACAAAATATATAAAATAAAATCTAAATAGCGCGGCGTTAAGTCTTTGCAATTGGATCATCTGATTTTAGCATATAAAATTAGCGGTAAAACAACTGTTACTGTTTTTTTTTTCTTTTACTTTTGCAATTGTTGTAAAATCATGTCATTTGCAGGCCAATCTAGCTACTTAAGCTTAACTTTTGTCTATATTTAGTAAAGAGCTGCATAAAATGTTTTAAAAGTTGTGTTTTCTATGTCACACTACTTCCAATCAATCACTATTTGCAGTGTTAACATAAACAACAAATTATTACTTTCATTCAAATAAAGTAATTGTCATTCGAAATGTTTTTCTCCACAGCTTTGTTAGAAATTTTTTTAATTTATGTAAACTCAGCTCGCTACAGAATATTTAAAGTTAAAGTCTATATACAAGTTATTCGCTGGTGTTCTGCATTTCGAGTGAAATTAAATTACTCGGCATTGCCATGAAATTGTTGTCATAAACAGTAACACTACAATAGCAATTGCGAGTGATTTAATTTCACTGGAAATACAGAGTACAGACGCTTATTTTTTGTCCAGTAAGTATCAGTATCTAGTATCAAAACACGTATGTGTATTAAATGTTCTATTTCAGTTTAAATTTTCTATTTCATATTTATTCTGATTTTTATATATTTTTGCCAGCGTTGTTCTGTTTCTGTTTCTGTTTTTCAATATTTTTATCGTAAAGTAAAATACATATTTTTGCAAATATGTTTTTTAAAATTCTATTGTCTATTACAAGACACACACTATTTTAAATTGATTTACTTGTAAACCATTTTTCTTTAGTAAATCTATCATATGATTTGTGTAAAATTTTATTCATTAAGTTGTGCTCTGAAAATCCACAAAATCATTTTAAAGTTTTCTAATTTTAATCTACATTTCAAGTTTAATTTTGATGATGCAGCACATTTTTAAGTAGTTTTTCCTAAAATCCAAATTTTATTTGCAAAACTTAAACATTAAAACTAAAATGGTTTACGACCCTGCCAAATCTATGCATCATATGTTTAGGAGTATGTGTGTATAAATCTTTGTGCACTTGTTTAATTTGAGAAAGACGACTGACTTCTTTTTCAGCAAAATGTCTGTATTTAGACGAGAGAATAATAAAATATCGGTAGTTTGCACTTAAACCAAAGCAAACGAAATAAGTTAAGCCAGTTATTACTAAAATTTTAATATTTTTTACCTTTATTTTATTTTGCCAAATTACGTGTTCTAGAGCATTTTAAATGGACATTACAGTTGGGGCAGGTAATTTATGTTTCGTTCAGTTTAGCGCAACTTTTTTTGGTTTTGGATTCGGTTTAACATTTGAAATCCTTTCGGTAATAAAATTAAGAAATAAGGAAAAAGTAAACAAACACAAAAAAAAAGAAACGAAAATAATAAAAACTTGTTAAAATGGAAAAAGTCATAAAACAAAGTTTATTTTTACTACCGTTTGGAGTTCTTTTATTTCGCCAGTTGTTTTCTTTTTTCTATTTTTATTTGATTTCTGTTTTAATAACAAAGAACAAAAATACAAAAATTGTTAATTTTTTAACGAGAAAATCTGTTAGGGATATATTATTTGTTTTTTGATTTTTTTTTATAAATACTCTTGCATAGATTTTCAGTCTGGCCAAAGCCGATTAACACTTGATGACAAAAGCGTATACAAATTTAAGTTGGCGGAAACGTCAAACACACAAAAACAAACTGCATGATTTTATTTAATAAATAAAAAAAAAACAAATAATAAAATGAAATAGTCTCGTTCAAAATTTTGTTTTTAATTTCCCAAAAAATATTTAATTAATGCAACAATATTTAGTGAGACTCTGTGGGGAGTCGCAGAACAAATCGTACATTTTATTACATTAAAAAGGTTTGTTAATTTGACTTTTTTTAACTCGATTTTAATCTATATATATAAAAGTGAAACTCTGTGTGTGTGTGTGTGTGTGTGTGTGTGTTAGCTATAGACTCCGAAACTGTAAAACCGATCGGACTCAAACTTTGGCAAGTTGTTGGACACATACCAGGGAGTGTTTATGGGTTGAAAGAAGTGGGCGGGGCCACGCCCATAAAAATTAGTTATCAGTTTTAGCTACTTGCCCTTGGCCGATTTTTTTGAAACTTTGCACACATATCGAGCTGTCATGACGAAATAATTTCGTGATAAGAAAAGTGGGCGGGGCCACGCCCCTAAAAAAGTTTTAATTTTGAGGTACTTGCACTGGACCGATTTTTCTGAAACTTGGCACACATATTAAGCTGTCATGACCTTATAATTTCGTGGTTAGAAAAGTGGGCAGGGCCACGCTCATAAAAAAAGTTATAATTTTGAGGTACTTGCACTGGACCGATTTTTCTGAAACTTTGCACACATACTAAGCTGTCATGACTTTACAATTTCGTGATTAGAAAAGTGGGCAGTGCCACGCCCATAAAAAAATATAATTTTGAGATACTTGCACTGGACCGATCCTTCTGAAACTTTGTACACATATTGAGCTGTTATGACTTTGCAATTTCGTGACTAGAAAAGTGGGCAGTGCCACGCCCATAAAAAGATTATAATTTTTAGTTTTTTTGCACTTGATATTCAATTAAAATTCAGAATGCATTTTGATTCATTAAGGGGCGTAGCAACGCGCGCTTTTCTAGTATTGTATAAAAATCAATGCCACTTTTCGTTGTAATTTTATAACTCAAGAACGGGCTCACCTATCCAAACCAAAATGTTAAGGCTTTGTTCGGACTATTTAGTAGATATTTTATGTGAAGTTTGCACAAAATCTGTAGAGCGGTTTAGGGGTAAAAAAAAAGGGTAAAATCGGTAACTCAGTATCTCCAGGCTTAATAAAGATATCACAAAAATTCAGAAAGGACCAAAGAGCCTTTTAAAAATAATAGGATATGTGTCTGGTATTTTTTGGAAATTTTAAGTTTAAAGGGGATTAAACGGGTAAAAACTGAATTTTGGCACTTTTTTGAACAGCATTTACCTTTGAGAGGGATAGCAATAGGAAAAAAGTAAAGTCGTAGTTTTACTCTCCTTAAAACAATCAACAATGGATTTTTGTATTTTTTCGAAATTTTGGAATTTGGGGGGAAAAGGGTTAAAAACGGGTAAAATCGGTAATATTGTGTCTTCGTACCTAATGCATGTAGCACACAAATTTAAAAAGATCCTAGAAGGCTAATGTTTTTTTTTTTAATAAATGAATTTAATGTTCCAATAAAGTTTTTTTTATTAATTCACTTGATACGTAGCGAAGCACGTACCGGGTGGCTAGTATTGTATAAAAACAACAAAGAAGAAAAATTGTTTTTCATAAAAATTAAAAAAAAAAAAACGTTTTGTACATATTTAGTGGGTTTATAAATTATGCCACTTTCACAGAGTAAAATGAACCACTAGGTTCGCTTTCTAAATCCGGATTGTTCTTGTTTAATTTCTTCTACACTTTCACTATTTCTTTTTTAAAACCTGTTTGTTGTTAAGAGCTTTTATTTTTAAACAAATTAATTTTTGTTTTTTCTTTGTTTATATTTTTTTGACAGCTAGTTCAGATAAACTGGCGTTTTTTTCATGATACAATCATCAGGTAGCCTCAGTTCTGCAACAACAAAATTCTACATGCATTTTGTTGTTGGAAAACGACGACTGAAATGTCAAAAAGCATAGGTGTGTGTGTTTTTTTTTTTGTGGTATATATGCATATACACAATATATACTTACACATACATAAACAAAATTTGACATTTTAGTTAAACCTTAAAGTAGAGAAAAAAAAGATCAGCTGTTTTATTGAGGCTACCTGATGATTGAGCCATGGTTTATTTGTTATCAAAATTTTCGATAATTGTAATATTTCGCGGTTCACAGTAAGGTTCAAAATAAGACAAGATGGCTCACTCCAGTGTTGCCAATTCTTGGTGACCAAAAAAAAAGATAAATTCTGTACAAAAAAGAGCTAAAAAAGGGCTATAAAAAGGCTAAAAATTTTAAAGCAGATTTTATCAAAAACCATCAATTACTTATAGTTGTTTTACATTCACTCAGAATATTAAGATAGCAAGTGACTGTGGTTTATGAAAAATGAAATTAAATCACTCGGAATTGCCATGAAATTGTTTTTATAAATAAAAACACTACAATGGCAATTCTGAGTGATTTAATTTTACTCGGAATGCAGAACACAGGCGATTATCTTTAAATAACTTTTAAATTTATCAAAGGTTTAAAAGACGTATTTCCTATAAAACTTAATTTAGAACTCTTATTTTTAGCCAACAGCTACAAAAATAAAAGTTTATTAGTACGTTACGTTACGTTACGTTTACACTCAGTGTTTTCACTAACAGATACCAGTGATTTCTAATATATTATTTTTATTACTTTAAACATAATTATGATGTAACTAATATATTTTTTATTTTTATGTCCCCCTTTTAAAATTAAAATCCCACCCTGCACACGTCATACTTTCACAGCTACAGAACAGTTAAATCTGCTGACACAAACTTACTACAATTATCAACGATACAGCACATTACCGCCAGCATATTGGACTTATCCATCTATACAATTTGGTCGAGCCATTTGGACTGAAGTGCCAAATCCACATTTCGCTGCCATCATACCGCCACATCCAGCAGCAACACCCGAAGAACCTCTGCCCCTGTCAAGTCGAAGATCACCGAGTCCGTCCAAAATCAGTCGATCGGATAGTAGTATATGTGGTGAATCGATAACGGCCACCTCAACGCCAACACCCACAACAACAACAACACCAGCCGCTGGAGTTATTGCTGCAGCAGCAGCAGCGGCAGCGGCCGCCGCAGCTACGTAGCAACAATATCAAAGAAAACTAAACACAACAACAACTTCAGCTGCGGCGGCAGCAACAGCTGTTGTACACGTGTAAGTACATACTTACAATCATTCTTATATTTTTTTATTTTAAATTAAATAATTATTAAATATTTAAACAGCAACCATAATAAAATAATTTATTTATTATGTACATATGTCGGTGGAGATGTCAGTATTTAAATATTTTATATAAAATTATGTGTAAATTATTCTATTCTTCCTTAGTATTCACATAAATTATGGCGTATTGTTGATGTGGTAGAGACTGTGTAGCAGACATGGCTCATTTTATTTTCCGCACCATATCAAATAGTTTTTAAAATCGTAAATTTTTTTTCAGCAATTTAGCAATGTCTGGTAAAGACAGTAGCGTCAGTTATTATCTAAGAAGGAGAGTTTAAAAGAAGTAGATCAAATCTTACATAAGTGATGTAGTTGCGAATCTAGTTCTTTGTATCTTTGTATTTTTTTTGTTCTTTTAATCTTCTACTTTGCTACGCCACTGCCAAATATTTATATCAACACCGTTTGTATATATCGCATTATTTACAACTAATTTACTAATTTTATTAAAAGATAAACATTTAATATAATAAATGCAAAAGCAGCTGCTTTGGGAAATACAACAATAATTTTGGTTGAATGCATCAGTAAATGTTGAAACTAAGAAAACGAAAGAGAATTTTTCTCTCTGTATAATTTATATTTTAATTTACGAGTTTAGATAAAGGAATACATACATATATAATCAACTTATCACTTTATTACAGAAATAAAAGCACAGTGATAACAAAAGCAGTTGCAATAATAAAGTCTAATCAAATTTTGTTAAATTTTGTAGCCTGACATTAAAAAGGGGAAATATATATGAACAACAATTAATATAAATTCCATTGACATTTGGAAGTCAAGTGTGACAACAGTTTGTTCTCAACTGTATTAAAATCTTTTAAGCATATGGATATAAACTAGGAAATTTTAATAGATTCAAAGTCATCCTTTAATCCTATTTAGACATAATTTCCTATTCGCATGTTTGAAAACATTCGTATAAACGTACATTAAACTAGGTAACCCCAATTAATCAGCTGACCATCAGCTGATCCTTTTTGTATGTAAAAATTTTATACATTCTCTCCCTTCTCCAGTGTGAATACACCAAATGTGGTTTTCTTGTTTAAGTTTGTATGTATATATTCAAATGCATACAATTTTCTTAATGTTGATTGGTTTTTAGTTTTTATTTATTTACTACTACTTTCTTACTATTCATTAATTAATTTATTTAAAACATAAAATTTATATTTAATTTCGAACTTGTTTTAATCACCTGTCTGACTGACTACGACTGGTCGTATAGGTTCGTCGTAAATATGTATTTTAAGTTTAAGTATTTCATGGTACTTTTAGGTCTTCTGATCTTTATTTCACAATACGTTAGTTGTTCTTTCGTTTTATTTATTTTTTTTTGTGTCTTTGGTTCATCTCTTAACATTTTAAGTGTTTTTCTTATTTGTTGTAATTGCAGTTGGTGTTGCTATTCATGCGTCTTATAATCTTAAGCTTTATTTTCATTTGCAGTTTTATTTTTATTAGTCCAACTTTTATGTATGTTTATATGCATGTAGACTTGGCTGACGCATATGTAGCGCAAGAGAGCTTTTAATTTTTTACATCTTGTATGTACAGAAAAGTATTAAAAACTAGAACCAAAATATAGCTGGAAAATAACGACTATGCGATGCACTATAACTGAAATAGTTTAAGGGTCTAAGAGTCCCTACTTTATTAAACAAAATTATCTTTTTCAAATAAGAAGTTTTTTTAATAAAGCAAGTATGTATTTTCAAGCGAAACCATCAGATGTTCACTGATTTGTGAAGGAAAAGGTATGTCAATAGTAATGGAAAATAATTCATGCCAAGTGGCTTATGGTTGCAGTGCATTATTCTTTTTAATAAAATTTTTCAGTACCAATTCGCAAAATTGCAGCTTTATGTTTTATATAACTTAACGAATTCTGTCTTTGATATCTTAAATCGATGTCGGCCATTGGATTAGACCTTTTCTTCCACCTAGCCTCAACGAAAAAAGTCTAAAGGTGTTAAATCACAAGATTTTTTCCGCCAATTGTGATCTCTTTAATAAACCACACGTTCAGAAAAATTTTCATGCAAAACAACGATGATATCTGCTCATTTCGACCATATGTGACGTTTGCTTAATACCCAATTCTAAAGATCTAGGAGAAACAAAACAAAGCTGGGGTTTCCACAACACTTTGGACGTTAGCAGCAATATTCTTAGTTGCTATTCAGCGACTACCAGGAGTTCGATTCTTCACATTACTACGAACAGCTCAAACTTTTTCAACAGTTTCACAACTGCTAGAAGATGGGATTCGTAAAGTTATCGAGGCAATACACAGCCATAAAAAGGAAAAACAAATTATTTTCCAATCAAACTTCTCTTTTGTAGAATTTCTTTTTCAAGACTTATAATTTCTAAGTATTGACTTTACTTTGATATTTCTAAACGAAATTCTATAGATAAAACCTTTAAAATCTACTATCACAAATAAACTATACTTTGGCCACAATTCTGTTACTCTCAGCCGATACTGCTTTTTCCGTGCAGCAGTATGCGAATTGGTTATGGATAATTTCATAAGACGAATAAGATCCTGCAAGTGAAGCTGTGCCTACAAATTGACTAATCTTGTTTTCAATTATTAATGAAATACCCTGTCATAATCCACTCGAACGAGTTCAATACGTCGAAACTGTAGATAGAGAAGTAAACCTTTTCACATGTTGAACATCGAAATTTTCTTAGCCTGTGAAAGCATATTAATGACTACCTTTTACGTCAATGACGGACCTCTGTTTCGATAGAGTTGATGGCTAGTTATTTGTTCTTCATCTGCGCGTAAGGCTGGAGGTTTACTTGTAACCCGAAAAAAGTAGATCCAATCTTGTGGCTGATTAACCAAATACATTGCCTTATCTCGAGCAAAGTGCTTGTACGTTAACCTAGAGAGTTATGTGTGAAAATTTGCCACCTGTTTCATACTCCGCTTTTCATTCAAAAACGATTGTTTAAAAAAAAAACAATTAAATTAAATATAAAACCTAAAGCTAATCATCAATTTGAATTTGGCAAACGACCTAAACTCAAATTCTGTTCTTAAAATTTAGTTGACAACTAGAATTTTCGAAATGTCTTTAACATACCCTCAAAATACTCTTTTGTATTAGTGTAGGGTCTTAAAACACTCTTTAAAAGTAAACAGTTGTACTCCGGCATTTTTGTTTCTGCAATGTGTTGCTCCTCAGGTGCATTGCGTTTGTGTTTATGGCCCAAAATGAATTTAATCGTTATGACCAACTATTATAATGACTTAAAACAGCCCACATGGTTAAGAACCATAAATCCCTCAAAAGAAAGATAAGAAATTTAACTAAACGAATAAAATATTTATAGTTTTTTGTTAAATTAAATATGTTCATGTATGCGTCTGAGTGCGAGTGTATTTGTGAATTTTTAATAGAAAACGCATTCAACGAATTGTTATACTTAATTGCATTGCAGTTTTATTGCAATTAAAACCAAAAAAAAAACACTAAATTACGTTTGTTTAGCAAGTACTTTGCTAGAGTTGTATAAATGTAAAAGAAGCAAAAAATATTAAAGTCGTTAAAATAAATAAAGAAAACAGCCTGGATTTTAATGGCTGATTTCTTAAGATTAACATTTTAATGTAGAAAAAGGTAAAAACTAATCAAAAGATTAATATTTCTAATTATGTTTAGATGCGTTTATGTCTTTTGATATGCATTTAGGGATCTAATATTTGGATTTAAGTTTTTAGTATGTAGGTTGTGAACTAAAGGGTTTTTCAATATTTGCTATACTTGTTACAAAGAAAATGTTTTTTATGGCCGAAGAAACTTTTAAAGAAAGACATTAATTAGCTTAACTCAGTATGGTATTGAAGGCCTTGCAAAAGTTTAAAGTTAAAATTTTGATGTTTTTATTTTTGCAATTCAACAAAAAGAGTACATTTCCCCCAACATTTGAATTTTTAATACCTACAACTCTATAGTTTTTATCAAAACTAATTCCATTTTCACCACTTTCTCTTTATCAAAATAACACAAATAAAACAAAGAATAAATGAGAATGAAAAAAAAAAATAAACATATTTTGGTTGTTTATTGATTTTCCGTCTTGCAATTGCTGATTTTCGCAAAGAAAATTTGACTAACTGTCGAACAGTTTTAGTATGTGTGAGGCAGCAATTGCCTAATAAACAATCGCAACGACAATTGCGCATTGTACCCTTTTATAAAATTTTAGAAACTATTCAGCACATAAGAAAACGTTTTCGTATAACCACTTTTGCTTAAATGAAAAACCATAAAAGACCTCATTTAGATTCAAGTTCTCTTTGCTGAATTTCATAAATATAATAAAAAAAAGGAAAACAATTTTATCTAAGATACAACTCGGCTTGCTGAATATAAACAATATAAGACATTGTAGAAAAAAATCTCAAATTTTTAAATTTATGTTTGAGATTCCAATCAGCTAGCTGAATTGAAAGGGGTTCTCAGTGTTCAAACAATTTGATAAAAAAAGTTGTGTATGAGGTAGTGCGTGTGCAAATTATTGACATAGATCTTCAATTTTTTATAAGCCGACTGGGACAATTTGTTTTTAGTATTTTATATTAAAAATTGTTTAAAAATATTCTCTTAATAATTTACAAATTATCTTAATATTAAACACAAAGAAATGAAACGAAAATATTTTAAACTTTTCTTAGTTAGCTCAATATGAAACATATTGATGAAAACTATAATTTTAATAATGAATTTATTATTAAAATCTTTATTCAGCTAGCTGAATTTTATATATAATGCAGTTTAAGGAAAAACAACATTTGGTGTATAAATATATTTATAAAATTTTAGCCCACAGGCTGAATGGTGAAGTTCTTAAGCGGCTTTAAAAATAAATACTTAAAATTATTTAATTCTTCTTAAAGAATGTATTCAGCTAGCTGAATAAGAAAAAAATAATCAAGTATAACTGACTTATGTCGTACTTTCATAATTTTTAAAACTTCAGAAATTGTTTAATAATAAATATTCAAATTTTATTTAGGCTTGAGTTAATTCTTAAAATTTTATTTTATTTGAAATTAATTTTACATATCTTCCAAATCCATCAATAATCGTTATGTAAATTTAAAAAAATAAACTTAAACGAGCTATTAAAACTCTTATTTAAGCCTTTTCGAATATCTAAATTTCTTCATCCTGTATTTTTTAATACTAAAAAAATTCTACGAAATACATATAAATTGTGCATTTCTATTGATTTCATAAGTAATTTTCGCCTTATTGATCTTCAACTTTGGTTGTATTTTCTATAACTCAAGAGCAGCAGCAACATTTCAAACCGAAACAACAATTTAAGCGCCAATTTAAACAATATTAACGAACATTGACGTCTTTCGACTTAAGGCTTTAAAAAAAAACTAATAAGCTTAAAGTGATACATACAAGAAAAAGTAATGTCCAAAAAGTACAAATTAAACAACTTCAAAAAGCATGAAAAAGAAATAATGAACAATAACGTTTTTCGAAAACGGATTATGCACACACAAATATTTGCCACAGATGATGCCATTTTAATGGCCCATCACTTAAAGATGCAAAGAAGAAAGAGAACTCCCTGACAGAATTCAACTGCAGGGAAAGAAAATGTTTCCACATTTAACAATCACAATAAGCAGAAGTAAATGAAAAAGTAACAAAAAGAAAAAAATATGACGACAAGACATTTATGATTATTATTTTGTATATTGACTTTTATAGCATCTTTTTTCTGCTAAAATAAAACTTAATAATTTTGTTTTGTTCTTGTTGTGTTTTTTTTTATTACTTACTAGTTGAAAAAAAGGGAGGCCAAAGAGTAAAAACCCATAATCAGCCATTACAATTGGTTAGCAGGGGAAGAAGCCTAAAGAAAATATGATTAACCCATTGGGAGTGAGAGATAACATATTCAAGCATTTGAATTTATTTTTGTAAAAAATTTTCTTTTAACTTTAATCAAATGTAAATTGAAAGTAGAATAAAATGTTAATTAGATTTACAAATTGAGAACTTGTGAAAACAATTTTGTAAGAGGTAGAACATACCATATCAGACATTTGTGCACAACTTACAGCAAGACCATTAAGCACTTAGAAAAAATAAATTACAAACAAATTTCAGTTAAAAAAAAATTTCCATAGAATACTGCTCAAGTAGAGGCAAACAAACGGAAATCACCAAAACACTCTTAACATTCGAAAATAGATTAAATTATTAAAAATTATTATTTTAACAATTTATTGTAAATTTATGTAAACCCTACACCTTTTAATGGGTTAACCATGAAACCCTCAAGTTTTTTGTTATTCCTTTTAAGCATCATTATATTGCTGATGATGGTAAATATCATCATGTTTCTTAGGTGGATAATAAAGCTTTTTTTTATTTCTCCGCAAAACAGTTTTTTAGAAGGAAAAAAAATTAACCCTCTTGTTACTTAGATCACCAGAAATAAACTACCACCATAACACCACACACTGATACGAGCTGTTATACAGAAGTATTACCGTAATCCATAAAACCTCTTTTAAATTATCTGAGATATTAATGATCATATAATTCCCATTGAATGCTATTGTTTTTGCAGTTGTTGCTGTAGTTGTTTATTTGTACTCAAAATGATGATGAAATATGAGAGATAATGCTCATTCGTAAATATGATAATGCGAGTTAAGATTATCAATACAGTTTTAATTTGTTTTTTGTTTTTGTTTGTAGAGTATAAAACAAAGATGCGTTAAAACTCAAGATGTTTTTATAATGAAGAGTATTTTTGGTTTACGATGGCAAAAATAAAATGGACAGAATAACCGATAAAAATCGTATAAAAGTTTTTATTTTCGAATGACTATGAAATTTGAACATGTAGCACAGTGGGTAGGGAACATTTTCTCCTAGTTTGAAATTTTTATATAATTTTTTTTTACTTATTTGCGAAACGTAAAGGCAAATTTTAAGAATAAATATTTTTATAAAAAGTTTTAATTTGTTCGGAAAGGAAATAGAAGAAGGCAGAAAAGTGGTGAACTTTAAAGGAGATATACATATAATATAGTGCTGTCAAATTCTAATGCTTTTAATTAGTCAATACTACTAAAAAAATTTCGTTTACATTCTCATAATAATTACTAAGGGAAGAGCACCGTATAAAGTATATGTTCATATGCATGTGTTTTTACGAAGTACATACAACTAAAAATAGTAGGTTTAAATATTCCTAAAAAATTTATTTAAAAAAAATTAAATTTGCTTGATTTTTTGGTTTCATTAAAATTTCAAATTTGTAGTAAATGAGAGCACAAATAGAGCGAAAAGTGACAGTTCTTGACTGAGTATTTGCAAATTTTTACTACAGAAATTTCTTGCAGTAAGATTTAGCGAAACCAAAAAACATATGATTCAAAAGGTAAACAAACAAAAGTAAGCAAACAAAAAATATACAATTTGTGAAAAAAATATTAAAAAAAAAGGAAAATCCAAACAAAAGTGCAAAATATTATTAAATTTAAATTGTTTGTGAAATAAAGTTAGTTAACAATGTCTACAGATGAAAGAATGGAACTGCCTGAATCTGGCGCAGGTATACATACTTAAGTACATATTTGCACATACATATGTATGTACATAGTTCCCATTAAACAACACAATATTTATTTGTCATCAGCTGTTGCTTCAATCTTACGAATTTTTACAAATGTCTGTTCGAGTAATTTTTTGGACAAATTCTCTTTTTGAGAGTAAAATTTTCAATTTACTAAATAATTACTCATTTACTACAAAGTGCAGTAAAAGTACTCGAACGAACCTATTAATTACTAAAATATAATATTGAAAAACTATTGCCGTATTTGAAGTAATAGGCATCCCGAAGAGAACCAAAAATCACAATTATGTATATCCATTGAAAAAAAAGATATGGTGCGGTTTATGGGCTGGTGGAATCACTGGATAAACTCTGATTTTAACAAGAAGGTTCTACGTGACATACAGCGCGTAAAGCAATGAACTTGTAAAGAAATGATTTTGCTTAGCAAATTTTTCACGTTTTACAATGGCAACCTAGATCGTGTGATATCACACCTTTTAACATTTACATGATAGTATTTTCAAACAGTAAATGCCATAATTTTTTCTTTGAACCGATAAAACAAATTTTATGTTTACTTTAAAATTTATGTGTTTTATTTTACATTATATCTTAGTATTGAGTACTCGATACTCACTACCCAATCAGTCAATATTTGCCAGCACTAATGGAAAGTTTTTAATCGTAGCGGTACTGCAAGTGCTAACTTATTTTTGTGCAGTATTTCCGTTCCATCTAGTGGTTCTACATATTGGTACAGAACTGAAATCTCCCATTCTTAATGATTCCGCCAAATATGTAGATGCGCCTTAATTTGGCCGACCTTCACATACTATATCTTTGGCGTTGGGTTATCGTAATGGATCCATTTTTTATCGTAAGTTAGATTCTTAGCAAAAAGGATTTTCTTCTATAGCGTTTAAGTAGCATTTTCAAAATCGACTTTCCTGGTCTCTCGGCATAGATCCCAATTTCGGTTTGAAATTGCTCTTTGAGTAGCTTCCAATAAATTCGCAAGCACTTATGGAGCTTGATAAAATTCTTCGTAAAGTAATGAATTCAATTGTTGATTTTTTAAATTTCTGAGCTGTCTTGGATGACTTTTGTCCTCCTTGTCTAAATCAGCACTTCTAAGTTTAACAAAAGTCATGGATGTTTGACAAATCTTATATAGAATGGAGGAACAGAAAAGACTGTATACTGTCAAGGGCTTTATCACCAAGGATTAATTCAGCAGACTCTAGGCTACTTCTGGACCTGAATAGTGTATGTCTGAAGGCCACTGTCTGGTAAGGGCTGAATCAGTAGATGTCCGTAGTATGTAGTGCGATAGTCCAGGATATTGAAGGATGTGAAGGATTCTGAAATGTTAAAGGATATTGTTTTTCACTGCCCTAGATTACAGAACTATAAAATTAGGTGGCTAGGTAAGCGACTCCATGATAAATAAGGTGACATCTCGATAGGCAAACCAGAAAATATTATCAAATTTAGCATACGACTTAGATGGCTGATATATAGGCAATGCTTACTTGATAGGTTTGATTCTTCGTAGGTTTTTATCTCAATCAATCTTTTTCGTTCTTTCATCTTTAGCTGTCTTTATTTAAAATACTTTTCTCTTCTGCATAATAGACAATAGGAGTCTCCAAGTTTTTGCTTTCTGCACGCTCCTTTTCAAACTAACCTTTACTACACAAACCATCTATAGCAAATTTAAAAAGCAAAGCAAAACTTTCCGCATATTACGCTTTATTGACATAAAATTCAACACTTAAAAATCAAAAAAAAAAAGTCGATGTCGAGAATATATTAAAAATTGCGAACCATACTTTGATTGGTTACAAGACTTATAGGGACAGACGGACGGTCATTAAATAATCGACGCAGTAAGTTTTATTTAATACATAAAGGTATATGTGAAAGCTTATTTAAAAAACATAAAAAACACTTGACAAATCGTACTTCGGTTTCGCTCTTGAATATGAATAATTAGCTAATGAAATTAGTTTATATGTACATACTTATGCATGCATTTATTTCCTAATCTTTAATAATTTTTAGAATTAATTTCTTAATTCAAATGTAGGTTTGTTTAAGTATGTGTGTATGAGTTTATTTTATTATTTTATATTTTTTTGTGACATTTTCATATCTCTTAAGTCATTATAAATCAAATTTTATTAGACTCAACTAGTTAAAATGAACTCTTAAATACATACAAATCTCGAAAATCTGTTGTTGTTATTCGATTGTACGAAAACCATAAATCTTATTCAAAACACCAAAACGAATCTAAATTAATAATTGTAATAAATATAAAGTTTCATACATTTTTGCTTTCAAATCATTGTTAATGATTTGGCGACGGTTTTAAATTCTTTTGAATATTTGACAAAATTATTTCATGGGTCTATAAATAATATGTTTTAAGTTTAAACGACAAGAATATTTATGTTGAGTAAGGAGTATTTTGTCAACGAAAATAAATAATAATGACGAACAAATATAAAAAGAACACGATTACAAACTGGAAAAAAACAATCACACAGAAAGAAGTAAGACATTTCAGTTTGGTCATATGATGCCCTACACCATATAAATATGTTAAATTGAATGCTTTGACTTTTGATCATATAGCAAATAAATTTAAATAAAACTTTTTAAAATTTAATTATTACACAAGAAACTTATTATGGCAGAGAGTTTTATTTTTTATGTGTATACGCACCTAATGTCAGATTTGAAATTACGAAAGACAAACCAAAATTACAGGCCAGTATGAACTGATTCTAAATTTACAACTAGAAATAAAACTTTCGGAAAAAAGCTTTGTTTAATGTGAACTTACATGAATTTAAAATCAATCTTCATATTTATATTTTAGTTGCAGTGGTACCGATTCTTTAATAGTGAAAATAATCCCTCTCCACATACCATCCGGTTCGAACAAATCTTTTCTTCCAAACAATTGTTTTCTATTTGTATATATGTTGAGGTCTTTTTTTAAAGAGAAAAATAATTTTGTTCAGAAAATTCTCAACTTACATTAATTTAGTTTTAATTTTTGTATAAACAAAATTTAAATGAGTGGCCAAAAAGTTGTTGTTGTGTAAAAAGCAGATGAACAAATTTAATATATTGGTCATTTTTTAGTAGTGTGTATAAAAATTGTTTTGTAGCGTTTATAAGTGACTCATGTTTTAACCACAAATAGAAAATTTCTAAGGGAAATTGAATTAAAATTGAAATAATCTGGATCGTTTATACCACGCATACCCCAGATATCTTAAAACTCCTTATTCAAAACATTTTGTCACTAATACTCATAAGCGATTTTTAACGAAAATTGTAACAGCTGTTTCTATTACATTTATTGGATCTCACAATAATTAAGATAAATTGTTTTTTAACGTTATAATACCAAGAATAGTTAACTATGAAATTTGCAAACTGAATAGATTTAGAGTATGTATATGTATGTGTATTCCTTATGACTTATGTGGGATAAAAACTAAAAACTAAAAGTATGTCTGTTGTCGCCTGCCTCTCGCATTGTATTTCCTTCGTTAGTACACAATGCGTCTCTATGATTGCGATTCTCTATAGTGTGGTCTTCTTGATAATTTTTAAAGATGACTATTATGCTGACGCTGGAAATTTGAAAGCATACATATGTGTTTATAAGTGGTGTATGTACTCAACGAATTGTTTGTTTTAATTGTGCGTAACGATTACGATTTTTTCTGCTGTCAACATATAAAATAAAAAATAAATAAAAACTTTAGAGTTTTTACGGTCATTTCTTGTTTCTGGGTCGTAAATTATTTCAAAGTAGTTTTTATGACGGCAAAAATATATTAGAAAAGATATCAAAGAAAACTAAATTATTTTTAAATTATTTTAAAAAAAACGACTTTTAAATATTTTAAAGGATAAAGTAAAAGTAAGATAATAAATTTTTTAAATTGTATATTATATTATTAAATAATACCTTAGGTAAATATACACATTTTATTTTTATTTATACCAATGGTGTCCATAATTAAATTTCCTTAAAATTGAAACATATTTACTTAAACAAAGCCTAACAGCATTGAATTTTTGTTATCACAAAAAACCGAATGTTTAAGCAAATTAATGTTTTTTTTTTTTTGGTTCTTAAATTTATTGACCAGCCAGGGTATCCCAGGTTAGTTCCTTTTCCGTAAATCGACCTATACCTCTGTATAGAAAGTTGGAGACACAATAAATAAAACTGAGTTTTATGGTTCTTCTCCAGTTACAAAACTTTAGTTCAGGCACCCCAAGCCGACCTATACCAATGTATAGGAAGTCGGAGATATCTGAACAATAATTACAATAAGTTTTATGGAACTCCTACAGTTAGAAGTAAATGAGTTTATTTGGTACTCCTCTAGTTAAAAAGTATAAGAGTTAAGTTGGTTCTCTTGTATGTATATATTTGAGTTTAGTTGGAACTCCTCCAGTCAATCCAATTAAAATAAAAACAGGCGGTTGCGCAATGCCACACAATTACAAGTCAGATAAAAAGGGACGGCCTGATTGGCCTTAAACGATGATGCGCGAGCTCCCGACCCGACCAGAGCTGAGTTACGACGTGTTTTGTCATTTAAACAAAAGCAAACAAAAATGTGCCTGCAAAAGAGCACAGTTAAATAGATGGCAATAACTCTAAATGAGTACTCTCGTTTTATTGTTAAATTTAAACTTTTTTTATTTTTTGTTGCGACAAAATAGGAAATAACATATTTACTGTATCCACAAGGAGTCATATTTTCATAATGTTCTAGGATTTCACAATAGTTAAAAAAAAAAATATTCTTGCTTTTCAAGTAAAAACTGTCCTAAAATAATACTTCTGTGTGTGTCTGCTAAACAAACCCAGATCTGTTACAAAAAATTAAACAAAATCGGCAATTTAAATGTGATATATCACACTTAGTTATGAGGAGTCGTTCACAACACTCATACTTTTTATGTTATTATGGGTGTTTTCATAAATGCACTATTGGATTTTAGTATGAATTTACCACTCTGTATAAAGGCAACCATTAATTTTTTTTACAATATATTTTGTTCCCAAATTAGGATCAACAGCAACCGTATTGCGTTACGATCAGAACACATTGTCAAAAATCGAACGGTTGCCTTTCCAAAGAATTGTGAATTCATACTGCAATGCAACATTGCATTTATGAAAGCATTATGAATTTGGACACCCTGTGAAAACAGTAATTGTGTTTTTCACCGCATGAAATTTTAATAAAAATATGATAACATTGCTGAGCAAGTACGAGTCTTAAAATAAGATCACAAGCGAAAAAAAGCATATAAAAAATAGGGTTGTTTTTATCACTTTTTTTTTATAGAAAATCTCATTACGTCGGAATTTCGTTATTCAGTAAGTCTGAAAAGATGGTGAAGCAAAAGTTATAGCGTTCAAAAAAGCAACGATGTGCTAGCACATATTTTAGCATATTTTGCTTTAAATTCAAGTTTTTTATTTTCTTCTATAAATGCATAAAAATAAATAAGTTTCACACATATTTTTAGCTTCAATACTGTGTCATGTTTATCAAAAACATATTTTTCCCGTAATGCGGGATTACTGGGATTTTTACAATAAATCCTGAGATTCGGTATTTCTCGATCACCATCTCTTAAAATCTTATTCAAAAAATCTCTTAATACATCATCTACGATCTATAAAGTTTTTTTTAACAAAATTTATTAGAAAAAAATAACAATAATTTAATTTTAACTGTCAAATTGTAAAAAAAAAATTTAAGTCAATTAAAAAATGATATAAATGATCACTTTTAAATGTTATTATATTTACAATTTGTAAATTTTTTTGAATTTGAAGTTTATAAGCCCTTGACAATCACACCTAAAGGGTTAAATGAAGCCGTATTCAAATCACTAACCACGATATGCAATATGAAGTGATTGAACTTAAAATAGAAAGGGGTATTCATAAAAAACAAAAATGGCGGTAGTTTAGGTGCGGAAAAAAAATAATATTTTAACGTTGAAGTTATGTAATTTTAAAAAGAATATCCTATTGATTAACCAAAATTAGTTATTATTGGGGATGTATCCAAGATATCAGAAGTCATAAATAAAATTTGGCGTCTAACTAAAAAAAATTAAAGTGCAGCCAAGTCATTAACAACGATATACAATATATTTCGATTTGGCTAAAAATGGCGACACAATATAAAAGGTCTTGCAATAGGGATGATATGATTTGGAAGTGACGTTTCGGGCATTTGTAATATGTCATGATCTGTTATTTGTTTTTCAATGTATGTATTCAGTAGTGTTTACAATTTCATTATGTAGAGATATACGCAAGATTGACGTTTACAAAATATTCAGTTTTATTATCAAAATAATCGTTCTCCAATTGCAACTTTTCGTGCGCTTTGTCATTTTATGGTCGTAATGATGAGGTTCTTTTTCATCTGAGTGGTGCAGCAAATAAACAAAACTGTCGATTCTGGTGCAAAGAAAATCTACAAGTTATTCATGAAAAACCATTACATTCACCTAAATTGACAGTTTGGTGTGGTTTTTGGTCTGGTAAAATAATCGGTCCGTACTTTTTTGGAAATAAAGCTGGTAACACCATTACAGTCAATGGAGAGCGGTATATATCGATGATAACCAACCTTTAATAGACGAAATTTAGAGAAATTGATCTTGACAACATTTGGTCCAACAAGACGGGTAGAAAAATTTTTTAAATTCGATTATCCCAATTTCAAATTGTAATATTGAACGGCCTCCAAGAAGTTGTGATTTAACACCATTAGACTATTTCTTGTAGGGTTATTTGGAGTCATTGGTCCTTTAAAATAAACCAGACTCTCTTCAAGCTTTATAGGTCAATATTGAAGGTGACATTCATGACATACGACTTGATTTAGTGGTAAAAGTGCTAGAGAATTGGGTTCATCGAATTCGTTCCTGCAGAAGGTGGAGTCGTGAAGGCCATTTGAATGAATTAAATAAAAAACTTTTGAATTTCCTTAACAATAAGTGTGTTGTTTTTTTTTTTTTTTTGTTAAGAAATCATATTACTCTTATTGGAAAACCTTTTACAAAAAATTAAATCAGTCATATTAAGCAAAAAATCTTTGTAGTTTAAAGACTACTGAAAACAAAATGCCTTCCTAGGTCGACTCACTTTAGTGAACATTTTATTGAATAAAATAAGATTAATCATCATCAATATCAAAAAAAAAAAAAAAAAAAAACTGATCAAATTTCGTAAACACTGGGATTTTAGAAACACCCATATGTTTATAACCGTTATTATTAATTGTAACAATATATATAACTAATAAGCTAATTATTTATATTATTTTCTTATTTCTTTACAGAGACGATTAGATTATTAAACGCTTTGCAATCAGATGTGAATATGGTGTATGAACGGGTCTATTAAGAAGGTTATAAAAATAATTGTTAATAAACTAAACAAAATGCACCATGTAAAGTTAAATTCTTTACAAATATTTTTGTTACTATGTATCTAGTAAAAAATATGATAAAATATTATTTGTACAGGAATATTGGAAAATTAAACCAAATACGGTTGTAGCCACTTATAAGAAATATTTACTTATTAAAGATATCCTACCAATACTACTATTAATAAAATAATATACATAAATGTAGAAAAAATACAAACTTAAAATATTAAATCATTAAAACTAAATAATAATAAAAATCGCATAAATCAAAAATAATATTAAATAATAAACTGGATATTAAAAATAATAAATATTTAAATAGTAGAGAACAAAAACAAGTTTAAAATAAATACAACACACAAACACAATTTAAAGTCATTAATTAGTTTTGTTGTATTAGTTGAAAATAAGAAAACTAATAAACAATATTTAATAATTTAAAAGCTAAAACTGTGTATGTAAGTATGAATATGTACGATCTCAATGAAAAATAATAATTATTAGCAAAAAACAATTAATCAAAGAAATTGCAAAAAAAAAGGATAAAGTAAGAACTTTTGCTTTTTTCTTAAAGAACAAAATCGATCTCTGGAATAAAAAATTCTTTGTTTTTTATCATTTCTTTATGCATCTAGATTGGTTCAAAAAAAAAAAAAAATTAAACTATAAAACAAAATTAATAAAAATATAAAAGAAAATGTCAATGTGTTAAATGGGTAACTCCAATATACATCAGAAAATACAAAGCGTAATGCCATTTTCATTTCTGGGAAAATGATTTTTTGTTACTAATCATGTGCTTAGTTTCTTGTTGCCGATAAAATAATAAAATTATCTAATTTGTTGAAACTTAGGGTTGACGTGTTAGTTCACAACGCGCAAACAGTCCAGTAGATTTGAAATCAACCACAACACTCTTTAGAGAAAATAAAGGACATACAACAAATCCAAACCATAGCCATGAGTTATCTCAGACTATTTAACCGTTTCCAGATATCTCACGTCAGAAATATTTTTTTTTTGTCAAATTAAATCGTGTAATATCGTAATAAAAAGTAGTGCTTCGTATGAAGCATATTTGTCAGGGAGAAATGTAAAAGTTTCATTTACAATTTAGCTTACGGAAGACATGAATTTTATTAGGCTATTTCCCGCGTTTAAGCCTTACATTTTTACCACAACATACCCGTTTTTTAAAGCCTATTGTAGTTTGTAAATGACAGGCTTACGCACAGAGTTTCTGATTTTTTTTCCTTTACAAACCTGCTTCGTAGTAAGGAATTCTAATTGATTAATTTATACAAATTTTTCTTAAATTTATTCACTTTTAATACTGCATCAAATTTCGAAGCGAAATAGTTGAAAACTTTACAATGAACAACAAAAATATTTTTAAATCATCTTAAAAATATATAACATTAAAACCATGGCATAGTTAGTCATCAGGTAGTCTCGATTCGTCAGCTGATTATTTTTTTCTTCACTTATTTTAAATTTCAGCTGTCAAAGTCTTTAGATAAAAAACAATTTTCTCTCCTCTCTCATTTTTTTTAACTGTCAAATTTTATATATAAAAAATATAAACAAAGCAATTCTCTCTGAACTGCAATTACCTGATTAATTAATATGCCTTGATTAAAACAATTGAAAAATTAACAAGGCATCCTAAACGTAATTATGTCATAATTTTTAAAAATTTTAAAACCATTTAAAAATTCTACAATGAACAATATAATACTTTTCAATTATTTAAAAATTTTTGGAAATTTATGACAATACAGTACTTAGGACTTCTTGTGAGTACACCAAACATGGCATGATAGCAAACCCGATTGCATTCTTTGAAATGAATATTTTGAATGTCTATTCCTACCACAGTTTGCTTAAAAGCTTTCAAAGGACATCTTGTTTTTCGTAGGAAATCAATTTAATAAACTCTCTATAATAGCTTTTATGCATACTTCAGCTAATATTTATTGCTCTTCATGCAATTTTAACAAAGACAAATTTTCCCAGAAAACAAAACAGCATACGTTTAGTTTATTACACCCTCTTGTTATCTTGGTTGCGTTAAGGAAATAATATTTGAGATCATAATTTCAAAACATGGTACAAAATTATTGTGTTTATACATACGCCCACTTGTAAACAAACCCTGTAGAAAATGTCACTAGTGAATCAGTACTGATTCACTATTGACACTGTCACCAGTACTACTGACTTATTATACCCCCGACAATGCTTTTTTACTATAGACATTTACCATGTGCGTGTCATTGGAAATCTACTACTGACACTGGTACTACTGAGTAGGTAGTTCTTTTGGGAGACCATATGTAGACATTGTCACCATAGATTCACTAGTTCACTTTAGTAATTCTAGTCTACACTTTTGGTACTTTTATGGTGTAAATGTCAGTAGTGAATCTGTACTGACCCACTGTTGACACAGTCACCAGTACTAGTGACTTATTTACTATAGACATTTACCATGTGCGTGTCATTGGAAATCTACTACTGACACTGGTACTACTGAGTAGGTAGTTCTTTTGGGAGACCATATGTAGACATTGTCACCATAGATTCACTAGTTCACTTTAGTAATTCTAGTCTACACTTTTGGTACTTTTATGGTGTAAATGTCAGTAGTGAATCTGAACTGACCCACTGTTGACACAGTCACCAGTACTAGTGACTTATTTACTATAGACATTTACCATGTGCGTGTCATTGGAAATCTACTACTGACACTGGTACTACTGAGAAGGTAGTTCTTTTGGGAGACCATATGTAGACATTGTCACCATAGATTCACTAGTTCATTTTAGTAATTCTAGTCTACACTTTTGGTAATTTTATGGTGTAAATGTCAGTAGTGAATCTGTACTGACCCACTGTTGATACAGTCACCAGTACTAGTGACTTATTATACCCCCGACAATGCTTTTTACTATAGACATTTAACATGTCGTGTCATTGGAAATCTACTACTGACACTGGTACTACTGAGTAGGTAGTTCTTTAAGGACCATATGTAGACATTGTCACCAGAGATTCAATAGTGCATTTAAGTAATTCTAGTCTACACTTTTGATACTTTTCTGAAATAGACGTCGTTAATGAAACTTTTGTTAAAATATGATGTTTTATTAAAAAAAAATTTGGAATTCATTAAATATCAAATATAAAAAGTAAATTAGGTACATTTCATTTAATTAGAACTCCTATTTATTGTGTATACATTTTTTTTCTCATCAAAGAAAATGAAAAAAAAATGTATGTAGACACTTTGTTGACAATGTCGCCAAGAAGTCACCACAATAGTCGACAAAACTGGTGACTTGGAGACACTTGCCCCCAGGTTTCCTTAAGGGAAGATATTGCAAATAAAAATACTACTACATAAACGCCGTCATAAGGGATATCAATTATTTGACATTTTCAAAAACCGGTTTTCGGATATTCCGAATAATTGCTATTTAAAAAAACCGGTTTTCATTTATTGGTGCACCGAATTTAAACTTGTACTTTGTTTTTTTTACAGTTGTACCGACCACACGATTTAAATATTGTATAAACACATTTCAAGTTGGCAAAAATTTTGCCCAAACAGTTTGCCATTAAATGAAATTATAAAATTTACGCTGATAGACCAGAAAACCATTGTTCTTCCTTGACTTGTCAATTAATGAGTAAGTGATAAAATGACCAAGAATACAAGACCTTCCATTTGTGATCGTGGTCTAGAAATACAAATTTTAGAAACACGCACACAAGGTTCAATTGGTGCCAGAAATCAAGCCAACGTACCACACACCAGGGAAGGAAATTGGCTTTTATGATTTTGTACCAAGTATGAAAACAAAATGTACTTTTTAGGCCATGACGGTACCATTTCTTTTAAAATATTTATTAATAAAAACAAAAACTTAACAAAAATGTTTATAAAAATTTAGAAGTATACAATTAAAAAAAAATATTAAATATTACATTCATAGGTACATACGTAGAGATCGGTTATTTAACAAATTTTATTTATTAAATACTTTTAGAAAATAAATTTTCTGTTATTTTAAAACTAAAGCAACAAGAATTTGTTGACTTGTTTATTTGTATCAAATTTGAATTTGAGTCTATTTCTTTCATTTTCGACGTTGGCCGAGGAATGTGGAATAGACAGAATTCCTCTTAAAATTCTTGAACTATTTGGGAACATGAACTCATTTAATTCATTTTTCATCTGTGATAATTTAGACCAAAAATAGGAAATATTTGAATCTTTGTGTGATCTACTGATTATTCATTGCTTCAAAGTTTGTTTGTTCGTGTGGAAACATTTTCACCAGAAGAAGTTCCATTGAATTTGTTTCTCCCACAATGAATTTTTCTGGAATAAGCTTATCGCACCATTTTAGTACTACATTATTAAAGTCCACCTTACATGCTTATGAATCATAAGTAAAATTAAATACATTAACAACAGCCAAGGCGAATTCATGTACCAGGTGGTGCCAAATAAACAGGTGATTTTTGTTAGAAGTTTGAAACAAACTACTAGATAGATTTTGTTGTTGCAGACTTGCCACCAACTGGTACATGAATTCGCTTTGACAACAGCATTGCAACAAAAACAGAGAATCTGACATTATAAAATTAAACACATACAAACAAAATTAAACAGAACATGGACAAATTTTTAAATTGTACCAAGTAGCTCGCGGTAGTACCACGGTCCAAACAAGGTCAAAAATGTACCATAAAAAGTACAATTGTACCATGATTTCCATCCCTGCCATACACAGCGCCGTGAATTAACTGATTGGCTGTTGGTGCAGTATCAAATTAATGGTGTTATCGAAGAGTATATTTTTTTAGATGAGACAAATTTTAAACATACATTTTTAAAATAATTGAAATTTGTTTGATTGAATATTTCTCCAGATCCTAAAATCCATATACACAGAAATACTTATTATATATGAATCAGAGACTGACATTGTAAACAAAAATTCATGATAAGTAAAAAAAGTGTGTAGAAATTTGAGGCTCTATTTCAATTTTAATAAGAGAGTTTTTTTGAGATACTAAATAAATTTTTATTTTGGTTTTTTACAAAAAGGTTTCGGTTAAAACTTCTGTCGGTGACCTTTTGTACTGGCTTGGCAGGCTTTCAATATTTTACAAAAATTCTCAATCACTTTTTTCAATAAACTGTTGTCAATAGTTGATATATGCTCTCGATAATGTTGTTTTTAAGCTCTTGAACAATTGTGGGATTATTACTGTTATTTTCGATTTTAAAAACCCCAACAAAAAATAGTCTAAAGTTGTCAAGTCACATGACCAAAAATTTACTTGTCCTCTACGAGAAATGCCTTTTTCAAACTTTTCTTTAAAGAGATCCATTTGTCTTGATGTGTGGCAAGTGGCACCATCCTGCTGAAAACACATTTACTCTACGTCTAAATCATACCAGTGCCTGTAGCGATTTTTAACTGATAATGATAATTTAAATTTAGACACCCGTTACAATCACGATTTCTAACAATGATGGTGCTCACATAAACACTGTATATTAAATCCAATTCCTTTACCCTGATTAACCCATGTTTTGTTAAAAAGAAAAAACAAAAATTCAACACAATAAAAACAACACTTGCTAGGAAATTGTGATAGAGAAAGGCAAAAGTGTTCAGAATTTGTTCGAATTTCAACTCAGCCAACTAAAAACAGTAAATGAGCTTTACACTAATACACAGATAATTTTTTTCTAAAGAGTATGTGTTTGTTCACTTAATTTAAACAAGAATATCTAACTATGAGTAAGTAATTTAACTCTATAAATATGACGTTCTCTAGTGTTTGACCATAAAGCCGAATGAATTTAATTAATGACGACATTTACTATCAACAGCTGTTTAGACTTTTGTAACATGGCCTGCCAGTATACCTCATGGCAGAACCACAACGAAATTTCCGCCGTAGAATTTATGGTCACCGTTGTTTGTGTCCATAGACAACAACAATATCTTTCAGGATCGCTAAACAGTAAATGCTTTCCCATACCAAAAACTCTTTTGGGGTTTAAACAATAAAAAAACTAACAAAAATTTATCACATTTAAAAAACTTGAAATGGAATCTCTTACTTTATTAAAATCTAATAGCACATTTTGAAGTTATGACATCTTGAATATTTTTCCACTGCAAAAACATAACACTTCAATAATTAAAAATCTGTCGTAACAGCTGTTTGGATTACTTACCAACACCGACATACATACATATTTTAAATTAACAAGAGAAAGTTTTTACCCCATATTTATAATAAACACAAAATCACGATTAAAATGTGAAAAATGTAGTCAAAAATTAATTATTAAGTACTTTTAAATAAACCTTAAGGATAGTAGTTCTACAAACAAGTTTTGAAAAAATTATAAAAAACACTTTGAAAAAAATATTTGTAGATTTTTTTATTTACAAAAAAAAAAAAAATAATAATAAAAATTAGAAACAAATAAGATTTATAATTGGTCAAGAAGTAAGCAGTACCAGTCAAAATAATAGCACCACAGACCCTAATTGCAGCAAATGTGACAGCGCATAGAGAAAGGGACCTAAGGGACCTTTTTTTATGTGGACAACATCTGAGCATCGAATGTGACCGAGCCCATGGCCATGCCCCAAAAGTGTTCCCTTCCAGAGATATGCGCGTTTTATAAAAGTAAATAACTTGATTTTACGAAACTACAAAAAATTTATTTTTTTCCTTATGAACAATTTAAAAAAAATAGAACAATCATTTAATCTTTAAAATGGCTCTCCTGAACAAAACCTGTTTTTACCCTTTCTCTATGCGTGTCACATATATTAATATAGTTGTATTATAAATTATCAAATCCTTAGTAAAACTGATGGGACCCTTGTTTGATATGCATCGTTTTTCTGAGTACCACGTTGAAAAGATTCGATACAAAAATATTACAGATTGTAATAATTTATTATTACAAATTTATACTTTTTTAAACAATTTTTAAAATATTTTGTTTCCTTTTTACTTAAAAATGTCGTTACGAAATTTTTCACATTAAAAAGGTAACTTTGCTTAAACGAGACTTTGCTTGAAATATTGAAAATTTTCCAAATTAAAAATTTATTAGAAATTAAATTCTGCTTAAAAAGTTTACATCATCGGGAAATTCATAGAATTTCATGCAATAAAAATTATTTTATTTCTAAAACATGCAGCTTTAAGATCAAGTACAAAAAGAAAGACCTAAAGCTGGCATAATTTAGAATTTTCTGATTGATTACTAAATAAAATCGATTATTTCGTTCCAAAATTACGACAAGATATATGGAGCAGCCTCTCAAGAAATCTCAAATTTAAAAAAAAAAATTTAAAAAAAACCGTACCATTGTAATTGAAATAATGATGATTTTTACAGTTAGGAGACTATAGCGGATAAAAAATAAAAGTAATTATTTTGGGAATTTTTTCTTGTTGCATAATGTTATAAGAACATTAATTTTTGCCTTACTTGTCGAAAAAACATCCCTGCTAAGTGTTATAGCATCTCTATTTTAGAAAACAAATGGATGCATAAAAGTGACTAAAAATTTTTCAAACATGAACTTCAGGCTGTTTTTTAACACACTTTTAATGCCAGCCTTAAATTTAGGCAGAATTGTATACTAGCCTTTATTTAAAAATGAGAAAATTAAGACTTCTAGAGAACATTGCAAAGAGTAACATCTCAGAAGAAGGGGATGGAAAATTGAATGGTATTGTAATTTATTCTGTATTTGTATTTGGCAATTTTTTTTATTTAATTATTTACAATAAATGTTTTAAAAACACCTCGATTTTCCATCACTAATAGAAAATTGTTTCCTTATAGTAGGAGTAAATAGGATGAGGATATAAGATAGTTTGTGTTATTGTAACTAACTTCAATATCTTAATACAAATAAAAATATTAAAGAATTAATAGAAAATTGTTTTATTTAATAGATATCAAATTTTAAGTTATAAATTGCCATTAAGCATTCAGGATCAATGTACCTTAACGCTAAGGTTAAAGTGAGCGCTAAAAGCAAAGCTACTGCAAGCTATAAATCAGTACACTACCTGATTCTTAACTTTAAATTTCGTTAGATCTTCTCCTGAATTAAGGACATGTTCTGTTCTCATAGTTTTCATTTCATTTCTCAACTTTACCAAATTTGATCAAAATATTGCCTGTATCAGTTTTATGACATTATCTTTTACCATTAAGATAAGAATGTAAATATTACTAGCAATAATTGCAGACAGCTCTCATTAAAACTAGCAATTTACACTAAAGTAGTCTGTCTCTGAGCTAATCTCAAACCCCATTTCTTGACCAAAAAAAAAAAGCTGCTAATAATGTAAATACTAAAATCTTAATCAATTTTGGCTGTTATTTTGCTTCCTATATAACATAATCGAATAAAATTATAATAAAATAAAACTTTTCCATAATACATCCATCAAAATGTTTATAAAATAATAAGAAACATAAATGTGAAAAAACATTATAAATGTCGTAGTCGTATTTAGCATTTACTTAATAAAATTATTAATTAACACTCTTAACCATATTTGGCTTTAAACGAAACTTCTTGTTATTTGTAGATTTAATTAATTTAAATATTATTTCTTTTTTAATAAAAAATAAAAATAAAAAATAAAGTCTGTTTTATAGTTCTATAAAATACATAAATTCAATGTCAAATGGATAGTTAATTAAGAATTAATTAAATAATTTATTAAATGTGTATTGAATGATAAAGCAACAAACCAATGTAAAATTAGAAAAACTATTCAAAAAAGTATAAAGAAAATATATATAAAAAATTATTAGAAAAGAATAAATGTGAAATGGTTTTAAATTGAAAAGAAGAAATATTTTTTTTTTAAATGCAATGACAGGGATAAAGAAAGGACGCTGGCTAGCCTATACATACGAGTGCATATGTAGATACATTGGGGTAAGTATTTTAATTGCATAAAAAATTAACTACATACCGCCGTATTAAATACAGTAGTGTTTCCAAGTTTAGAAAAAAAAAACATTTGACCAACTAATAAAAATTTCATTAACTCACAGATTTAAGGCAAGCCCTTTAACTGAATAAAAAAAACTCACCACATGCACTTACTGACCAATACAACTTTTTGTAAAAAAGGCGACACCAGTTCGGTAGTAACAGAATTATCTGGCGCAATCTCTTAACAAATTTTACCACAACAATCCTAGATAAGTTTTTTTTAAAGTTATATCTCCACGTTTTTCCAATATTTTTTTATTTCTTTAATCTTTGTTTTATACACCCTTCACCTGCGGTGCACAAGGGTATAAATAAATAAAGTATATATTTTCTGAAAGCTTATGAATAGAGGAGTCGATTAAGCCCTGACCGTCTGTCCGTGTGAAATCAACTTTTAAAAGCAACCATATGTTCCTCAGATTTGTGTATGGTATCAATCTTTTGGAAATATCCGGGAATGAATCGCTATTGAAATTCAGCACAATCGCCCCATAACTTTCTGAGATATGAGCAAATAAAAACGACTGTTTTTCCCCATATTTTTACCACCAAAATTGAAATTTTTCAGCCATAGAACTTATAAGTACTTTTGCTACTATTCGTAGATATAATATGCCTTTAGAGATATTCGTGAAAAATAAAGCAGGATCTAATCCGTAAAGTTATAGGCAAAATTTTTTTAAATATATATTCTGAAAATTTACAAACGAAAATCAATTTTTCCAGCTTCTAGACAACCGAGAAAGTCAATGTTGGTATCATCTGAAAGGACTTGACTAGCGCAATATAAGCATTATAAAAAAAATTAATATTCATATTGGCCCCCACTACAAAATGGCGGACAATAAATTTATATATCAGCCAAATCTGGTATTTTAAAATGTAATTTATTGAACTCCCTCAATAATTGGTGTCAAATGAAAGGGCTTGGCCAGTAGAATACAGTAAAATATTAAAAGATGTAAAATCCAAAATGGCGTCTACAACAAAATGGCGGATAAAATTTTATTAACGCCATCAATATGGGTATCAAATTAAAGGGCTTGACTTGTAAAATACAGATAACTACGTAAAAATTCAAAATCAAATATGGCGTCGGAAATAATATGGAAAAATGGCGTATAACATAAAATAAAGGTTAAGCTACCATGTGGGACTATACCTATGTACATGATGGTGAAGGGTATTATCAGATTTGGCACGGCCGAACATAGCACTCTTACTTGTTGAAATTTAAAATACAAAATAAAAACTTAATCTTTAATAATAATGAAGGCGTTATTGCCACTGCATTATCAAACACTCATTCAAATTAAATTGTCAAATCAAAAGTTCAAATTTCTTTGAGACGCTTGTGACTTTTAATTGAAAGTAAGTATCTTGCAAAAGGATTGTAGGAGTTGCAATTAATTTTAAAAAATGTCTATGTATTTAATTATTTTGCTTAAACGTTTTAAATTTTTAGTTTTTGTATAAATGTTTCTTTATTTTGATTAAATGTCTTATTATTATTTTATTGCTTTATTATTAATTTTGGGTTATAGGAGTTTTTTATTGAAAATCGAGTTTAATTTTTTTTTTTTTTGTACAAATTTAAATCCCTGCATTATAATTTTAAGACTAAGGGCCATTATTACAACTTGCCGACAAAGTTAATGTTAATAAAAGGTAACTTTTGTTAACGTGAGCAATAAACTGACCATTAAGTATTTTTCGTTATTACAACCTGCCTGTAAAATAAATTGTATTTATTTTAAAGTATGGCAGCACCAAAGCAAATGCTGAACAAATTTACTAGTTCTTTTAAACCAAAGTGGCAACGACAAGCAAATAGTAAACAATTCCCTTATACGGTAGAAAATATGGTAACTTTTAATTATAAACCTCACGTTAAAAGTTAAAGGTAGAGTGATCTTCCCTTTAACTTATCGGACACTTTTAGGTTAAAGTGAAGTTGTAATAACGAAAAACTAGTTACCCGTCCGATAACATCCTAACTTTAGTTATCGGTAAGTTATAATAATGGCCCTAAGTCTTGTTGTGCAAGGAAACAATAAATAAATAAATAAAATAAAAGTTGTGTATTTGATGCATGAGTTTTTGATTTTATCTCTGAAAGTGGTAACGTTAATATTTTTAATAGGCTTCTACTTATTTTTCAAATTTATTTTACAATTGCTTTGCATAAGAGAACGTTTTATTGTAAATCTAGGTCTGATTAGGGTCCAATAAGTCAGTAGACTTAAAGCTGCATGGATTTAAACATTATAATTTTTGATGAGTTATAATAGGCGTAAGACCCTGGTGAAAGTTACATGAACGCACTTTGTGGCATTCAAATCACTTATGTAAGACTGTAGTTGTTCGGATTCAGCTAATAGGTTTTAACAACTATTTATATCTGTTTGCTTGTCGCCAAGGTTTGACGATTTAGCGAATATCTGTTACCGTCTAGGAATAAAATTTCCTAACCTAGTGTTGTATTCATGTTTGCAGACTATTAGAATTCCTTAGTGGATTAAGTGATCCCGACTTAATACGAGCATATACTTCTTGGTAGTTGGAAGGCACTACACTTAGTAAGGTTCACCCCCTACCCCCTCTACTTCAAAACCCTGCCATAATCGTGCAATTCCCTGAATATGTCGAGTTGTCAAAAAAATTTTTTTATTAGTTTTTGCCAAGCCTACAGCATAGCGTTCCATATTCTATCCATCATCCACCGATTTCTCGTTGTGTTTTGGGATCGTGTCACGAATATAGTGCTGTATTTTTTAAATTAAATTTAATTGATGATTGGGAATAATATAATTCAAACCAATGTTTTGTTTTAAAAAGAAAAATATTTCAATTTGCTTTGTTATTATTCACCAAGTAAAAAAAATTCCGGTGGTTACTCGGTCAAAATTCGATGGAACTACACTGGAATTCTCGGCCAAGTATCTATATGAATTCAAAAATGTCATAAAAACTTAATACTGACATTAAATAAAACATGTCGGTCTGTGTATTTTATGCAATTAAGAAGTCCTTTGAAAACGACAATCAGACCTATGATCACATATCTGACACTTGTTTGGTGAAGAGCAGTGGACAAGACATCATATCATCACATGTATCTCAATCCTAAATAAACCTAAATAAAGTACAATGATTAGCCTGTCTGGCTAAGAATCTGAAGGACAGCTGAATGACGGCGTGATTACTTGTCGATACGGTACAATGTTAAGGAAGTTGGGCTGGACGAATTTAGAGAAGAAAACTGACTACACAATCTTGAGAATAGAGATAAAAAGAATTTTAAATTTGATATTCAGACAAGGGACGTCTAAGATTTCAGCTCTGGTTTTCACAAGAGCGTGATGGATCAAGAACTATTTTAGCCACGGTGTACTCCCTATTTGATGACCTGGGTATCGCAAAATCTCTCAAAATGCCGGAGTATTGTACTATTGTATTTTAGGTGAGAGTTATACTGTTTACACAACTGCGAATTCGATTAGGGAACAAAATCCATCTACTGAGGATGTTATTCCATTAGGATAAGAGCAGGTGAATTTACCATCTGGCTGTACTTAAATGAAACCATGTTAGGCTCACGTGAAAAATATGGTTTTTAGGCATTTATGGCAATGAGATAGCTGATGCATGCATGTGAAATATTTCCATGTTAAATGATCAGGTAACTCCGATGATTTTTAAAATACCTCTGATGGCTCTTTCGAATAATAATGGCTTGCAAGCGCTAACGATTACGACAATGAGATGGTCAAACGTTCACACATGTAGAACGTCCAAATCTCTCTGGATACGATTAATAGGACGAAAGTTCTACTCAAACTTGTGAGTGAATAAATATCGCTTGTGATAGAAGAACTCACCGGAACCAGTATGAATAATCAACTTAGAAGAACCTGAATTCTATTCGGTGCTGTACTTCATCATTACTATTAAGTAATAAATAAAATACAATGATCTGTATAATTCCGAATAAACATTTCAAATTTTTGGCTTGTTGGTTAACTTTTGCAGTTAAATTTCCTACTCATTGAGCGTTATTTAGACAAATTAAAAACTTGTACGTGGTTGGGCCTCGTGTCATGAATGCTTGAACAATTTCATTGAACATCAAACAGAAGTCATTGTGATTACAACAAAAACAAGCATTTTCTTACTGATAATAAACTCTTGTGTTTGATGTTCGATATAAGGGCATACAAATTTTGTGTTGAAGTGTTGAGTTTATGATTTTCAATCTCCTCTCTCCAGAAATTTCTCAAAACTGACAAGTTGTGAAAAACGTTTTGACTATAAAAATTCCTAATGGTGTAGAAGTGACAAACGTGACTGACTGTCTTTCGAATGTCCAAACTAAGAAGTGCATTTTTCTTATATTAGTTCACTAGGGGAAATAGACAAATCCAAATTTACAAAATTTATTTAGTACAAGAGATTGTGACGAATAGCAATAAACAGGATTTGTTTAAGTAGTACGAGCGGTAATAAATTTTAAAATGTAGTAGTTTAGTCTTAACTACCACAATTGCCAACGATTTAGTTCGAATAGTCGCAGCTCATATTTGATGGCCGCTCCTTGAGTTATGCAATGACGTTTCCCGCCGTTTCTCGACAATAAATGTCGGTGCGCCACCTTTAGTCTTGAAAACTCATACTGGCTTTTGTTTTTATTTAATTTTTATTATTTTCAGTGTTTTTTTTTTGGTTTTTTTTTCTTACGAAACAGAAAAGTCGTAAAATCGTAACTCATATAAAGTTCATTTTTGTTGGTTGTTATGCCGTGACTTTTTTCTTTGTGTACGTATTTTAAGCCGTTAACACCATTACGTTAACAACAATCAAACATTGCCATACGATTGCAATAGTGAGGTGGTAAAGAGTCACCATCGGTCAGAGGACTGTAAAAAGTGTTCATAAATTATTTGACATTTCAGTAATTTTTATATTTTTTTACATTAATTAATTGGTGTTCATTTGTGCTTATACTGTTAAAAATGCTTGGTAAGATACATTTACATTTTTTGAAGAAATTTTTGTTGAATTTTTTTTTTTTTTTTTCGTTGTGGTAAGAAAATATGCACAAAAAGAAACCATTTAGTTACCGAATCCAATTTACTTTAAATCCTAATATATACATACAAACCGTAACCATCGATCAAAAGAGTGCGGATGATTAAATCGTAGCTGGTCTCGAAAGTTCATTCCACTCGGCTAGTTTCGGCAAAACATACTCAGCTTATTTGTTCATTATCACAATTACAAATTCTTTGTAAAAATAAGAATGTTAAAAATTATTTCGGGCCTGAAGCCAAATTTATACCCTTCACCTGTGGTGCACAAGGGTATATATAGCTTTGTTATTCCGTTTGTAATTTCTACAATTTTCATTTCTGACCACATAAAGTACATATTTTCTGAAAGCTTATGAATAGAGGAGTCGATTAAGCCCTGGCCGTCTGTCCGTCTGTTTGTGTGTTGGTTGAAATCAACTTTTAGAAGCAACTATACATATGTTCCTCAGATCTGTGTATGGTATCAATCAATCGGTATTGAAATTCAGCACAATCGCCCCATAACTTTCTGAGATATGAGCAAAAAATCACGACCACCTCGTTTTTTTTCAAAATTACAACAACAACATACATACATACTGGTTAAAGTAAACGTGGCATCGAATTCCAGCTGAGCCAAAAAAAATTTATTTAATTTTATTTAATATATTATTATTTTGTTTATATTTTTATTTAATTTTTTTAAAAAAAAATTTTTTAAAACAGTTTTAAAAAAAATTTTTAAAAATTTTTTTTTTCAATTTTTTTTTGTAATTTTTTTTATTTTTTATTTTTAATATATATTTTTTGTATTTTTTTTTTGGTATGTTTTTTACATGTATGTACGTACGTATTTTATATGAGATGAATGGTGATAAAAACAATTGTTATTGCGTGACTACACGTTGTGAAGGGTATATAAGATTCGGCACGGCCGAATATAGCACTGTTACATGTTTTAAATACGATCATTACAAAAAGTAATAAACGGTGCAGAGGGATAGTGGCGCTGTCGGAATGGTCGATTGTACGGATTTGTCAGTCACGATGTTGCAGTGGTCGGGTGGGAATTTTACAGAAAAGTTCAACAAATAAATTAAATTAAATTTTCAAATAATATGCAATCGTTCATTTAGCCTATATCTATTTAAATACCTTTAAGCCATAAGTGCCCATTTCATCAAACAATTGTTTATAACCTCAACTCTTTTATTTTTATGCTCTTTAATTTAGTCGTCCATGAGACAGTGACGAGTGCACATGCTTAGCAGCTGTATTGATATTTATTCAAATACAGTGCGTAAAAAAATTGTGATGGCATTAGAAAAAAATTTGGTTTTAAAAAGTCAAGTTTAAAACTGCATAACTTATTGATAATTTTCCATTTTACCAAGAAAACAACTAATAAATTCAGCATTTACCGCATTGTTCCAGCAAATATACATTTAAATCCATTTATTAAATTCCCATAAAAAAAAGAAATCATCACAAAAAAAACTGAACTATTATGGATTACATCAGATGAAACTATAAACGTAAGTGTGAAAGTAAAAAGCAATGTGAAAGCATGTTGTCATTTTTGACTTATATGCGCAATAACAAATGGATCTTACTATTGACAAAGCCACTAAACAATACAAAGTGGGAAAAAGTAGCACAAGCATATTTATCAATAATTACCAAACTCAACTAACTTCAATACAACCGAGAACCCTTAAATCAGCTGTCACAGAAAACAGTCCTGCCACTTCAAAGGCTTTCGCCTAAAAAGCACATCCATTATCACGTTTAAAGTAGTTTTTATTAGAAACAAATTAAAAAAAAATCACAGCTAATTTCTGATGATCTTTTCTTAGCAGCATGATAAAAGAGCGACCATACCATTTGAGAAAAATTATATAAAAAATATTTGTTATATTTTAGTTTATAAAGTGCTACACTCAACTGGGCGCATAATAAAGGGTCCGCCAAATAACTTTTTTTTAAAAAATGCTATAAAAAAAGTGTAGCTTCGGCTGTTGAAACCAAATGTTGCCAATATCCTCCTCTTCAATTTTCGTGAACAAAAATTCGTCCAACATGGCATCCAACATTGACTACGGTCACTCCTTGCTCATTTTCGAAGGAAAATGGCCGAATTATGCCTCTGGATCAAAATTCACACCAAACAGTGACTCGTATCGGCTTTTCAATGTATGCGTGCGGGTTTTCTGTGCCCCAAATGCGACAATTTTGCTTGTTTACATACTCGCCAAGATCAAAATGAACTTCATCTGATAAGATGATTTTTTTTGGCAAAATCGGCCAAAGTAATGTCGCAATATTTCCCAGCGTTGTTCAAGCGTATACACAACCATATTCGTTCAGCGGAAGGAAAAAACTAATTAACTGTCAAATCAGACATGAGCTAAGTGTTACCATTTACGAAATAAGCACTAGTTGAAAAGAAAACGTTAGATGGCGGACCCTTTATTAAGCTCTAAAAAAGATTTAGGATTTCTCGTATATAGTTTTTTTTCACATCTAACTACACTATGTAGTCCCAGTGTGCATTTTTGTTTTAACTTTTTCCTTATATTGTTTTTCAACTAATGCTTGCCAGACTGTAGCATCGTAAAAAATATCCTTGGTAAGCAACTTTTTTTTCTTTTGCTTTCATTGCGTCTTTTGTATGAGTATTTCCCTTCATTTCAGTAATTTTTACGATCATCGTTGCATTTGTATTTTAACGTGCATATGACGTGTTTTAGCTTTTAGTATTTTGTTGTTTGTTTTTTGTCCACCAAACTTTTTCAAAACGGAAGGTTATCTGTGCGAAGTATTCGCATAATAATATTTAAGGGTCTTGGATTTATGTTGTTCTGCTGCCGCTGCTGATAAAATTTAGCTTTATAAATCGCCCTTCAGTGGCCGAAGGAGAAAACAAAACTCGCAGTTACCTGTTTTTAGTTTAATCTTAACGCTTGTAGCAGGATAGTAAAACTTAAATATAAGAACTGCAAATTTTGATGAATGTTAAAGAAATAAAACTAAAAAATATGTCAGTTCGTTGTTTCTTGTGAAAATTTATTTTAGCGCTCTAATCAGTTGTCATCAACTGTAGTATTTAAAGTACTTAAACTAAAATTAGTAGATATTTGACTATTTTTTTTTTTTGCATATTAATATAAAAGAGAATAATCAAAGTAGCTTAGAAAAACAATATAAATGTTTTAAAATAGTTCAAGCTAAAAAAATATATGCATATTCTTAGGAGACTTATCTCTTGAATAATTTTCAACGAAATCATAAAATATAAATTTTATATTTTTAATCAAAGTAATTTCTCTGCACATTTTATTTTTATCACTATGACAAATAGCAGTAGTGTGCAGAAGCAAACACTGGCGAAAGTTTTGAAATTTTGTCATTCTTTTTTTTTTTCTTAGTACATTTGTAAGTGTTTGTAGCAGCGAAAAGGACCATGTGTTCTTATTGATCACGTTTTATTAATTTAATTCAATATCAATTACATTTTCTTATCCTTCCATAATACTTAAACGCGTAATCGTAATCAACTTAAGTACTTTGCGAGAAATGTCTTTTAAAAATTTTATTAAACTTAAATTTAGCTCCAGTCCGCCATTTAATGGGAATAATGTAAGCGTTGGGTGGTAAGAACGTATGAAGTGAGGTAAGAAAATCAAATAAATACAATAAATTTATTTTAATCTTTGCCACCGAACATACAAGCACATACACACACACACACACATGTGTGTTGCACATGAATTGAAAATGTCATAAACGTTAATCGTTTATCGCATAAATCTCGTTTAAAGGAAGAACTTGGGTAAATATTGACTTTAAACCGAACATAAAAAGTATTCGTAAAAGAGGTGTTATTTTACTTCATCTAGTGTATTTAAAGTAATTAACATTTAAAATACATTTTATATAAATGTGTATGTTCATACATTAAATTCCAACTTGACTTACTTTCTTTAAATGCTTTCTCTTCCTGCTGCTAAACCCTCTACATTCTTAACGTTTAATTCGAGTACTTATTCATACATTGTGTTTTCTTGTACAAATAATCTTCAACATGATAAACCCAACCACTGGAAGCCATTCTCTTTCTTATAACACAAAATGGTTTGACTTTTTACTGTTGTCTTACATACTTATTTGTTTTGTGTTTATTTTAGCCTTTAGCGAAACTTTGGTTATAATTTATTGTTTTTGTGGCTGGTACATTTGGTGACCACGAAATTATAAGTATGGCTGTGTATATATGTATGTATGTATGTATGTGTTTTTGTCAATAGATAAAAATGTTTACATTAAATGCTACATACTCCTAAGATAACTACTAAATATTTAGTATCTATGTATATACAAAATATACTTGACCTGCCCCAAATAAAATTGAATTAATGTATCAACTTAATATAGTGATATGATACAATAAAACACACTCGAAAATTTTTTATTATAGATTCGGGTGTAGTTAATATTAAAGTCCATGTTTAAATATACTCGATTGCTTGGTTGGTTGTTGTCATAATTGATTGTGTAAATGTGTTTTTGCAATTAATATTGCATTCAAATGATTATGTACGATTTTCACGAGTTATTAAAATTTTTAGTGTATTTCGTTTCCGAGTATAGTTCTTGAATATATAATTAAGTATTAATTGAGTAAAAAAAATCATTAAATTTTGTCAGACCTTATTATAGTTTTATACAATTATACTCATAACAATTATAAACAAAAAATTAATATTTATTTTTTTATCTCTGATTTACTGTTAACGAAATTCTGTAAACTTATACCAATGCCATTTATACGTATGTTTTAATTGCAATTATAATTATTGCAATATAATTTTCTTTCGGTTAAATGGTAAGTTTTTGTTTCAGAATATATGAAATTGCTCACGAAAAGAAGTCTTTTGATAAGAATGTATTTGGCTATTTATCAATACCGGACCACCAATTTTATGTAGTGACTTTATACCACAAAAGTTATTATTTTGATAATGACTCTAACCACTGTAAAATAATCTTGTTATATTAAAAAATATAATATTTTCTTTGTTTAAGATCGCTTTGCTATTTACTTTTTTAGTTTTAGTCTCAAATTGCAACTAAAAGTATTTCAACAATTGGAGTTATACTCTTCACTTTTTTTTTAAATAATGTATTTTCACGAAAAAAGGAACAGTATGACTCGATAACTATAGATAGTTATAAAAAAATTTAAATTGTATGAACATGGCACTTTCTACTAATACAAAAACAAATATTTTAATATTTTGATAAAAAAAAATACATAAATTGTATACAAATTTTAATACAAACAAGTAACAGTGCTATATTCGGCCGTGCCGAATCTTATATACCCTTCACAACGTGTAGTCATGCAATAACAATTGTTTGTATCACCATTCATCTCATATAAAATACGTACAACATGTAAAAAACATACCAAAAAAAAAAAAAAAAAAATACAAAAAAAAATACAAAAAATAAATAAAAAAAATTACAAAAAAAAAAATTTAAAAAAAAATTAAAAAAAAAATTTAAAAAATATATTTAAAAAAAAATTAAAAAAAATATATAAAAAAATAATAAAATATAAATAATATATTAAATAAAATAAAATAATTTTTTTTTGGCTCAGCTGGAATTAGATGCCACGTTTACTTTAACCATTGTGTATGTAGGTTGTTGTTGTAATTGTGAAAAAAAACGAGGTGGTCGTGGTTTTTTGCTCATATCTCAGAAAGTTATGGGGTGATTGTGCTGAATTTCAATAGCGATTCATTCCTGGATATTTCCAAGAGATTGATACCATATACAGATCTGAGGAACATATAGTTGCTTCTTAAAGTGGATTTCAACCAACACACGGACAGACGGTCAGGGCTTAATCGACTACTCTCTTCATAAGCTTTCAGAAAATATATACTTTATGGGGTCGGAAATGAAAATTGTAGAAATTACAAACGGAATGACAAAGCTATATATACCCTTCTGCACCACAGGTGAAGCGTATAAAAAAGATGTGTGCTAAGATTGATAATAATCGAATAAACAGAAGAGGTTTAAAGAGAATATTCATTTTTTTCTGGGCGTGGCAATTTCCACTTTTTAGTTATAATATAGTATATTAAAAAGACAATTATAAAATTTCGGCATCGTATTTTTGTGGAGCTTTTAAATTTGATTAATAGTAGACTAAGGGCCATTATCACAACTTGCCGTTAGTTAAAGAAAGGATTTTGTCGGACCGATAAATGACTTTGCATTATAAAGCCCTCATTGATTTTTTTTGTCTATTAAATATTATTATTGTTAACAATATTTACAATAAAAAATGGAAGTTGTAATAATGCTTAGCTATTTATCGGGCACAAAAATTCCTACCTTTAACTAAAGGCAAGTTGTAATAATGGCCCTAAGGGTATGTCTGAAGTGGGCGTGACAAATTAAATTCTGCTAATTTTTATAATATTACAAAATAGAATATTTTATCCTTCTAAATTAAATTTCCATTAAGAACTTTTCCTTATTACATCAAAATTAATTAAAAATCTAAATTTGAACAGTTTCACCATCGTACATCTGTCTGCTTTATAATATTTAAACTTTTAATCGTAAGGATTACATTTTTGTACATTTTTAAGGGACAGATAGATGGATATAGTTAAATCGTCCTAAAATAGAACCAAAACTCAAGAAATATAAGCTTTGTTACGACAGCAACCTCCTACGAAAGGTTATAAATTCAGCAAATATATATGTATGTATGTGTGCATCTTTTAAACATTAATACAACCATACACAATAGAGTATTTACTTAAGAAAAATTTCGAGTGTATTTAACAGAGATTTTATAAACAGACTCAAACCATTTGTACAACTCATTTTTGTATAAATTACATAAGCGAAATGCCAAAAGTAGAATTGTGTTTTAACATTAAAATATGTATGTATGTATGCATATACGGCACACAAGTTCTATGTTAAGTGCTGTTGTATATACTATATTCATAATCAAAATTCCAAAAACGTGTTAAATATCTTAATTTATTTGGGAACTTTAAAATTTGTTCACTCTCCGTAAATTTCTTATTTGAAAAGTTGATTGCTTAATTTGAATTGTTTAAGTATTTTACTATTTAAATATTTCATTGTTTTCTTTAATTCAAATTGAAACCAACAACCGCAAAACTTTTCTTCTGACATAAATATGTATATGTTTGTACAAATATATCGTTTTATTTGGCAAACAAATTTGTTGTGTTTATTAAACATGAAAACTATTTCTAAAGTTTTCGTTTTCGTAACTGAATAATCTAGACATGTGAGTTTCTTTTGACCAAAATAATTGTTTAAGTGATGCGTTCTATAAAAAGTACAGAAAATTGTGTATGAAATGTTTGTAAATACAATTGGGAATAAAAACAACAAAATTTCATGTACATATCGCACACTAAATACGATAAAATAAAGTTTAAATTGTATTAGTTAATTCGGAAAAAAATATAATAGGATTTTGGCACTTTTAGCAAAATTTTAAAATTTTTCCCTCTTTTTTGTACTTTAAAAAAATTGTTTTCTTACATTATTCAATAGGACATAATCTTATAATTATTATCGCCTAACATAATATGGACAATTATTTAGCTGAAACTCTTAAAAACTTTTAGTGGGGCAAAAAAAGGTATCAAAAGGGGCAAAATACCAGAATATATGTATAATTCATAATTGCAGGCCTTATTCGGAAAAAAATAATGATGGAGATAATAAGTGAAAATTGAAACACATTTATAACAGGGGAAAAGGAGAAAACAAAATATATATATTTGTGTCTATTAAAATATTTTATTGCTAAATAGATATTTAAACATTTAAAACTTAGACTTTGTCCTGTTTTGTAACTACCATACATAGTCTACTGAGGATTCTATCGAACGAGGGATTCAAGCCTATCTGTTACGCAGATGATGTTGCGATACTGATCAGGGGGACGAATCCAAATTCTTTATGTATGAGAGCAATGGAGGCTTTGAATATATCCTATAACTGGGCGAAGGAGCGAGGGCTCAATGTCAACCCGGAAAAGACTGAAATCTGTTTGTTTACGAGAAAGAGGAGGATACCGGTGCATAGCTATCCCATCTTTCGGAATAAGACAATTAAGATTGATAAGAAGGTCAAATACCTAGGAGTAGTACTTGATTGGAGACTATCCTGGAAGGACCACATTGAATGTAAAGTGGAGAAAGCTCAAAGAATATGTGCCCTCTGCGGAAGAGTGATTGGCTCAAAATGGGGCTTAAGCCCAAGGATGACGCATTGGCTATATACGAGTGTACTGCGGCCTACAATTACGTACGCTTCGTTAGTGTGGTGGACATCCTAAGAGAAGAAGGTGAATATAAAACCTCTTCAAAAGATTCAGAGACAGTGCTGCATTAGTATTTGCGGCGCCATGAGGACCACATCGACAATGGCCATTGAGAATATATTATCCATTTGGCCTATTGAGATACAGGTAAAATATGAAGCGGCCTTAGCTGCCACAAGATTAATGGCAATAGATGAGTGGCTTATAAGAGAAAATAAGACCAGATACCAAAGAATAACGGATATCTTACCGATGGGAAATATTACGGAATTAACATGTGATAAAATCCCGATGAGATATGAGAATATTAACTGCATCACCATTATACCGGAAGAGGGAGAATGGGATGAGATAATCAGGATGGGAAACACCCACGGAATCGATCTTTACACAGACGGTTCAAAGATTGGGGATCAAACTGGAATAGGCTAATACGACATAAGCCGAAATAGAAGCAAATACTTCCGTCTAAGATCATAGCGATTACGGAAGGAATTAAATGGATAAAGGAAACGAATAGCGAAACTCCGATTCGTATCTTTACGGATAGCCAATCAGTGATTAAGACATTGAGAAAGGAGAAAGTTGAATCCCGGAACGTTTTGCAATGCAAGAGGGAGATAAACTCATATGCAAATTGTGAACATTTGGAGATAATATGGATACCAAGCCATTCCGGGCTGATCGGAAACGAGAAAGCCGACAAATTATCCAAAATGGGAGCTCTTCTGAGTACTATAACTTTGGAGAACGCCAAACCCCTTAAACGATTTAAGGATGAACTTAAACGTTGGGCAATGGAGGAACATGTCAGAAAATGGCAAAGCACTGATGTCGGTAAGGTGACAAGAACACTCTGGGGTGACCCAAATCTTGGGAAATCAAAGGAGATTCTGAGACTAAGTAGACCTACACTTAGGAAATTAACCGGTGTAATAACAGGTCATACGGAGTTGAGAACTCATCTAGCTCGCATGAGATTATCTGAGGAGACGACATGTAGAGCTTGCGAGGAAGAAGATGAGACTCTGGTACACTACCTCTGTCATTGTGCTGCGTTTGGGCATATTAGGCGCGAAAATTTTACAGTGGATACTATGCCGAACTTGGAATACCTGGGGAACTCGAACTGGAGATCCATAAGGCGTTACGTTGAGGAGACTGGGTTCTTGGACTAGTCCGTTATTTATGGGAAATTATGGTTATGGTTTTTTGTTTGGGAATTCCGTTTTCCACATGGAGCGCACAACATGCCAACTGGGCATAGGTGTATACCTGTTATGGGTTTGGGCTTTTATACCCCTCCTTTTCAACCTAACCTAACCTAGACTTTGTCCATTAATATGGAAAACCTAAAAAAGGTACTTTTACTTTTTTATAGTGCTATTTGCATTTTCTAAGTTTATGAAGCTAGAATTTTCAAATTCAAATCTATTGATCCGTGATGAGACTGAAAATGTTTTGAGCGACCGAAAAGGTGCTTTTTCGCATGTTAAAGGTACTTTTTGTATTTTCTAGGTTTATAAAGTTAGAATTGTTAGGTAAAAGACCTCGGATTCCAGGTGAGATTTTAAGTGCTACGGATGAGCAAAGGGTACTTTTTCGAATTTTTAAGGTACTTTTTATATTTTCTACGTTTATGTAGCTAGAATAGTGAGTAAGGGACCACTTATTTTAGGTGAGACTGAAAACATTATGGGCGACCGATAAGGTACTTTTTCGCATTTTAAAGATATTTTTTGTATTTTCTGGGTTTATAAAGCTAGAATTGTGATGTAAGGGAAAACTGACATCAGGTGAGACTGCAAATATTATGAGTGACCTCAAGGGTACTTTTTCCAATTTTTATACGACTTTTTGTTTATTCTGCGTTTATGAAGCGAGAATTGTGAAACAAGGTACTATTGATTACAAATGGAAATGATTTGGGCGAACAAAAGGTTACTTTTTCTCATTTTATGGCAATTTTTTTTTTTTTGTTTTTTTAATTTTTTATATTTTGGAATATACATAGAATCCTTAAATTACACACTAATAATCCAAACTGACTTTGAATATTACAGTGAAGGACATAATGTTACTTTTGGTATTCCTCTAGTCATTTTTGAATCTTCTGACTTCATAAATCAAAAATTTTTAAACTTAGAAGCATTGTTCGTGATTGAGATAGATGATATGTTAGCGATATATCCTTAAAGTACTTTTTATTTTTCATAGTAAAATTAATCAAAGAAACATGTTTTTATAAATTGAATGAAAAATTATTTAGTAATTAAAAAAAGAACTTAAGTATACCAGCAAAAACTAGGTAATGACTTGCTCTTACTTAACAACATACTTTTCAATGACTATTACATATCGTCTGTCAAAGTAAGAAGTATTTTATAAATGACTTGATTTATAATTTGATACGTAAGTAGACATTTACTTAGATACATACACAATACAATTTCTTATTGCAAGTTTGCTAGATGCCATTAAATTACACAACTTTTTATAAGTCTCATTTTTTTTAGCACGCTTAGGGCATAAGTAAAATGATTATGACAACAGTGGCAAAGTAATTCATTAACAAAGTGATGACTTATAGATTTTCACTGATTTTTTCAAAATTTCATATTAACGAATCGTAGAATAATCAAAACGACTTCTTATTAAAATCAAGTACTTATTTATTGTGTTAGTTTTGTTCAGTTCGTTTTTTCATATTTTTTATTGATACAGACCCGAGGCTAGGTTAATGGGTTAAGACCTCCCTGGAGCAAGTCCTTGCATAAAGTTAGTCGGTGGATTTAATAAACCTGGTACGCATAAGGTCATGTAAGAAAGTAAGTACTTATTTAAGTCTTTTTTTATAAGCGAGCGTGGTAAGTACTTATTTGAGTTCCAATTTGCTAGCGAGCATGATAAGTACTTGCCTCCAATGACATCGCCGTGTCAAAATAATGCCTATAGAAGCCATATTGTAAGTAGTGAAAAACTGTTTTTTAGTACATTCAACTAATTATGTTGTAATGAGATATTTTATTGGGATACAATAAGTAGTAAGAACAGCGCTAACGAAGTAGCGAAAATTTTGCTGGTTATTATTAAAGTAATACTTTTAACAAGTAACAGTGCTATATTCGGCCGTGCCGAATCTTATATACCCTTCACAACGTGTAGTCATGCAATAACAATTGTTTGTATCAAACCATTCATCCCATATAAAATACGTGCATACGTACACGTTAGAATAAATGTGGCATCGAATCCCAGCTGAGCCAAAAAAATTTTATTTTATTTTATTTAATATATTATTTATATTTTATTATTTTTTTTTATATTTTTTTTAAATTTTTTTAAAAAATTTTTTTAGAAAAATTTTTTTAAAAATTTTTTTTTAAATTTTTTTTTGTAGTTTTTTTTATTATTTTTTTCTTATTTTTAATATTTTTTTTTTTGTAATTTTTTTTTGTTTGGTATGTTTTTCACATGTATGTATGTTGTTGTTGTAATTGTGAAAAAAAACGAGGTGGTCGTGGTTTTTTGCTCATATCTCAGAAAGTTATGGGGCGATTGTGCTGAATTTCAATAGCGATTCATTCCTGGATATTTCCAAGAGATTGATACCATATACATATCTGAGGAACATATAGTTGCTTCTAAAAGTTGATTTCAACCAACACACGGACAGACGGGCAGACGGACATACGGACAGACGGTCAGGGCTTAATCGACTCCTCTATTCATAAGCTTTCAGAAAATATATACTTTATGGGGTCGGAAATGAAAATTGTAGAAATTACAAACGGAATGACAAAGCTATATATACCCTTGTGCACCACAGGTGAAGGGTATAAAAACATTTAATAGACACCTTGATGATATTTGTAAAAAATTCTTTACCACTTGAAAAGAAATTTTTCTACAAAATGTCCACAAAATTGTAACTTTAAAGATTTATATTTAAATTAAAAAAATAATTATTTTTATCCATTGAATTTTTGCCAAAATGTTAATTGAAGATTATGCTTCCTCAAAGAAAATTTAAAAAAAAAACGCCATAAAAAACATATTATTATGAAATATTCAAACATCAATAACAAAACTAGTTTTCACAAGATTTTTGTTTAATTTTTATTTTCTGGTTTTACTTTTTTCGAGAGATAAAGCGCATAAACTGAAAAGTAATGAAAAACCCATAAAATATTTGAAAATAAACGGAAATGCACATGCACACAAATAGATTTGAAAAAGTGCACTTAGTGAGGAAAATATTGCAAAAAAAGAAAATGAGTACAAGAACTAAATAAAGTAAATCTTTCTATCGAATACAGCTGTAAAAGTTTTTTGTTTGTGCTTATACGTACTTTAGACATTGATGATGCACACATACTCATAGATGAATAAATAAATGAAAGAATTTTCTTTTTATTTTTATTACCTTCTCTGCTGGTTTTTGTTTTATTCAGCAAAATGAAAGGCATCCTTAACTTAACCAGAAGTGTATCTAAATAATGCTTCCGTTTTATGTGTTTTTACTTACTTCCGCTTATTATACCCTTCACACAGTGAACAAGTAAGAGCGCTATATTCGGCCGTGCCGAATCTTATATACCCTTCACAACGTGTAGTCATGCAATAACAGTGGTTTGTATCACCATTCATCTCATATGAAATACGTACATACATATAAAAAACATACATCTATAAAAACGTCCCAATGTAAAATTATAAATTCACGTATGTATGTTAAAAAAGCAAAAAAAAAAAAAAAATTAAAAAAAATTTAAAAAAAAAATTTTAAAAAAATTAAAAAAAAAAATTTAAAAAAAAATTAAAAAAAAAAATTATTATGTATATAAAATATATAAAACAAAAAAAAAAAAAAAAAAAAATTAAAAAAAAAAATTAAAAAAAATAATAATAAAAATATAAATAATATATTAAATAAAAAATAAAAAAAAAAAAATGAAAAAAAAATTTTTAAAAAAATTTTTTTTGGCTCAGTTGGGATTCGATGCCACGTTTTCTCTATCCAGTATACACGTATGTATGTTGTTGTTTTAATGTTGTTTTTGTGAAAAAAAAATCGAGGTGGTCGTGGGTTTTTGCTCATATCTCAGTTGTTTATGTACCGATGTTTCTGATTTTCAATAGCGATCTACTCCCGAATATTTCTGATATTTTAATACCTTACCCGGGTCCAACCTATGTCGGGGGGCTTCAAAAAGTTGATTTCAACATACACACGGACAGACGGTCAGACGGACAGACGGACAGACTGACAGTGAAAAAGGGTATATATAGGTTTGTCATTCCGTGTGAAATTTCTACAATTTTCATTTCCGACCCCATAAAGTATATATTTTCTGAAAGCTTATGAATAGGGGAGTCGATTAAGCCCTGTCAGTCTGTCCATCTGTCCGTCTGACCGTCTGTCCGTGTGTATGTTGAAATCAACTTTTTGAAGCCCCCCGACATAGGTTGGACCCGGGTAAGGTATTAAAATATCAGAAATATTCGGGAGTAGATCGGTATTGAAAATCAGAAACATCGGTACATAAACAACTGTGATATGAGCAAAAACCCACGGCCACCTCGATTTTTTTTTCACAAAAACAACATTACAACAACAACATACATACATACAAACGTGTATACTGGTAAGAGAAAACGTGGCTTCGAATCCCCGCTAAGCCAAAAAAAATTTTTTTTTAAATTTTTTTTTTATTTTTTATTTAATACTAGCCAAACCCGGCGCGCGTTGCTACGCCCCTTAATGAATCGAAATGCATTCTGAATTTTAATTAAATATCAAGTGCAAAAACCTAAAAATTAAATTTTTTTATGGGCGTGGCCCTGCCCACTTTTCTAATCAGGAAATTGTAAAGTCATAACAGCTCAATATGTGTGCAAAGTTTCAGAATAATCGGTCAAGTGCAAGTACCTTAAAATGATACCTTTTTTTTATAGGCGTGGCACTGCCCACTTTTCTAATCACGAAATTATTTAGTCATGACAGTTCAATATGTGTGCAAAGTTTCAGAAAAATCGGTCTGGTATAAGTACCTCAAAATTGTAGCCTTTTTTATGGGCGTGGCCCCGCCCACTTTTTTAATCACAAAATTATAAAGTCACGACAGCTTAATATGTGTGCAAAGTTTCAGAAAAATCGGTACAGTGCAAGTACCTCAAAATTAAAACTTTTTTAGGGGCGTGGCCCCGCCCACTTTTCTTATCACGAAATTATTTAGTCATGACAGCTCGATATGTGTGCAAAGTTTCAGAAAAATCGGTCAAGTGCAAGTAGCTAAAACTGATAACTAATTTTTTATGGGCGTGTCCCGCCCACTTTTTTTCATCCATAAACACTCCCCGGTATGTGTACAACAACTTACCAAAGTTTGAGCCCGATCGGTTTTGCAGTTTCAGAGTCTATAGCTAACACACACACACACACAAACACACACACACACACAGAGTTTCACTTTTATATATATAGATAGAAGATAGATAGATATTATTTATATTTTTATACCCTTCACCAGTGGTGCACAAGGGTATATATAGCTTTGTCATTCCGTTTGTAATTTCTACAATTTTCATTTCTGACCCCATAAAGTATATATTTTCTGAAAGCTTATGAATAGAGGAGTCGATTAAGCCCTGACCGTCTGTCCGTCTGCCCGTCTGTCCGTGTGTTGGTTGAAATCAACTTTTAGAAGCAACTATATGTTCCTCAGATCTGTATATGGTATCAATCTCTTGGAAATATCCAGGAATGAATCGCTATTGAAATTCAGCACAATCGCCCCATAACTTTCTGAGATATGAGCAAAAAACCACGACCACCTCGTTTTTTTTCACAATTACAACAACAACATACATACATAGATACATGTAAAAAACATACCAAACAAAAAAAATTACAAAAAAAAAAAAATATTAAAAATAAGAAAACAAATAATAAAAAAAAACTACAAAAAAAAATTTTAAAAAAATTTAAAAAAAAATTTAAAAAAATTTTGTAAAAATTTTTCTAAAAAAATTTTTTAAAAAAATTTAAAAAAAATATAAAAAAAAATAATAAAATATAAATAATATATTAAATAAAATAAAATAAAATTTTTTTGGCTCAGCTGGAATTCGATGCCACATTTATTCTAACGTGTAAGTATGCACGTATTTTATATGGGATGAATGGTGATACAAACAATTGTTATTGCATGACTACACGTTGTGAAGGGTATATAAGATTCGGCACGGCCGAATATAGCACTGTTACTTGTTTTATTATTATTTTTTTAAATTTTTTTTTTTAATTTTTTTTTTATTTTTTTTTTTTGTTTTATATATATTATATACATAATTTTTTTTTAAATTTTTTTAAAATATTTTTTTTTTTAATTTATTTTTAAATTTTTTTTTAATTTTTTTTTTCTTTTTTGTTTTTTTAACATACACACGTGAATTTATAATTTTACAATGGGACGTTTTTATATATGTATGATTTTATATGTATGTACGTATTTCATATGGGATGAATGATGACACAAACCACTGTTATTGGATGACTACACGTTGTGAAGGGTATATAAGATTCGGCATGGCCGAATATAGTGCTCTTACTTGTTTTTTCTTCTTCTACTTGCTATATGTGATTGAGTTTGTTGTAGAACTAAAATGCAGCAATTTAAATTGCATAAGAACAGGGGCAACACTAACTAAGGGAAGGGTTACAATTTCCTATCATTACTTGTTTTAGAATTTAACATGGCAAAAACTATACAAATATGCACAGGCTGATGGAAAATTTACCCACTTGATATGAGTCAATCGAATAATTGCATTAATTGTTTTAAGCGTTAATTCATTAGAAATTTGCTGTTGTTAGGGAATATAATATGCCTATTGGTGATCTATTAGCTTTTGTAACAGAAAAAAAAAACAAAAGGTTTCCATTTATAATTTTTATGAAAGTGAGTGGTGACTCTAATTATTTCCGGCCGATCAATGGAGTCTGTCAAAATACAGTTGTTGCCTTTGCAATCGATTTTCAGAAATAGATTTATAGTGTATAATTTACTAAGTACTTATTTCAAGTCAAGAAGTTTTTAATGACTTTCTGAGAGAAAGAGTTATGGCCTAATTTATTACTAACTATTAACTCAAAATTTTAAGAAAATTTGTAATGCAAATAAAAAACTTGAACTTTCCTAGTGCCAATCCCATTTAGTGGCGCCTATGCCCCAAAATACTATTAAAAATCCTATATATTTATTTACAAATACTAACACACTGTATATGTAGTTGTATAAGTATATACACACGAGCAGTTATAGTCGTATTTACTAATATCCTTTTTAACAATATCAAACAGTAGTATTTGCTGTTGTCGGTTGTAAGTTTGATTGAATGACGCAGATTATGACAAGATAGAGTGTGTATGTGAGTAAAAGAATAACGTGTATGTAAAAACTTGACATACACGTAGTGCTTTGTTTTTCTCCTCTTTTCTAGTCCTTTAATGCATTCCATTTCATTAGAACATGTATTTGTGTGTTTGTATTAGTAGTTTTGTTGTTAAACTTATTCGACTGCTACTTTTTGCATCTATCAGTATTTTGTGATCTGTCGATATATTTATTTTTATTGTGGTTACGTTTTACGACTTTTCACTTGGAATGCATCATTTCACCATCATGCTACTCATCATTAGTAGCAGCAGTAGTGGTGGTTCAGTGTTTGTTCACTATATGTTTGTATGTATTGCATGGAATAACACTGTTGTTTGGTTTGGTTGGCTGGGCAAGTGGGAAGAGTTAAGTGATGAACATTTTTAGCCAAAAATCATTAAAAACAAAAGATGAACAAATATTTCACAAAAGGGTCATAAAAACTGCACAAATTTACGCAAATTTCTACAATTTATATGGGAATTTTTTTTGTTTGTTCTTTTTTCTTACATTTTGCTTGGTTTTACTTCTTGTGTTTTACTTGATTTGGTTTTATGAGTATAATTTCCATTTATTTATTTTTTCTTTTTTGTTTGATTTATTTTTTCTGCAAATGCAGGGTTTGGTTTTATTTTATTTTGGTTCTTTTTATACCCTTCACACAGTGAAAAAGGGTATATATAGGTTTGTCATTCCGTGTGAAATTTCTACAATTTTCATTTCCGACCCCATAAAGTATATATTTCCTGAAAGCTTATGAATAGGGAAGTCGATTAAGCCCTGTCCGTCTGTCCGTCTGTCCGTCTGTCCGTCTGTCCGTCTGTCCGTCTGTCCGTCTGTCCGTCTGTCCGTGTGTATGTTGAAATCAACTTTTTGAAGCCCCCCGACATCGCCCGGACCCGCATGAGGTATTAAAATGTTGGAAATATTCGGGAGTAGATCGCTATTGAAATTCAGAAAAATCGGTACATAAATAACTGAGATATGAGCAAAAAACCACGACCACCTCGGTTTTTTTTTAACAATAGACACTAGATGAGCTTATGTTCGAATCCCAGTTGAGACAAAAAATTTTTTTTTTTTTTATTTTTTTCATTTTTTTTTGTGTTATTTTATTTTTTATACGTACTTACATTCAAAAACTCAATTTATAATTTTTTTACAATGGTACGTTTTTGAGCGGATAAAATACTTTATTATAAAGAATAATAATGAAACATATAGTAGGTATGTATGTATGTATGTACGCATTTATTTAAAGAAAACAAAATGTCACCGCGGCTTTCGCTGCTAGAGATAACAAAGTAACAACAGCTATAACCTTGATCAACGTAGCATGTGTGCGTGTGTAAAAAACCTACATACGAATATTCATTCAAACATATTGCTAATACTTAAATGTATGTATGTATGTATATGATTTTTATTTTGTATGAACCTCATATAGGTTGCAAGTACTTTTGTATATTTAAGTTATATAAATATTTATAGGATGGTAGTGCAGTGGGTACACCACTGAACTATGAAGCTGGTGGTACGCAGTTCGATACCATTAAGTGTTTGCTTAATTTTTTTTTTTTACATTTCAATGTTTCATGGTCAATATGAGTAGAATATGAAATATCATGACTAGCAAAATACGATGCACTATGAAAAAAAAAACTAAACTAAATACATATCTATTTTTATGTATTTTTCCCATTGAGTACGTAGTATACGTTAATACATATTATATATTTTAAATTTCAATAATGTATGCTCTATTACTCTTTACTTTTTCCTTTTTTTAATTATTTTAATTAAACTATATATGTACGTAAATTTATTTTTTTACAATGGGATGTTATTTTTATATATGTATGTTTTTTAAGTATGTACGTATTTTATATGAGATGAATGAATTTGCCATTGGGAGATTAGTAGCAAAATACGATGCACTATGAAAAAAAAAACTAAACTAAATACATATCTATTTTTATGTATTTTTCCCATTGAGTACGTAGTATACGTTAACACATATTATATATTTTAAATTTCAATAATGTATGCTCTATTACTCTTTACTTTTTCCTTTTTTTAATTATTTTAATTAAACTATATATGTACGTAAATTTATTTTTTTACAATGGGATGTTATTTTCATATATGTATGTTTTTTAAGTATGTACGTATTTTATATGAGATGAATGGTGTTACAAACTATTGTTATTGCATGACTACACCTTTACTTCTTCTTAATTTTTTTAATTAAACTTGCAAACAAGTGCAAGAAATTACATGCCGTTGGGAGATTAGCGGTTACATCAATAAACTTCAAATTCGTTGTAGTGTAAAAATTAATTTTTTTCACATAAATACCTAGATACATTCATACAAATGTCCATATAAATTACATTTATTTATTTCCATTAAGAAATAATTTTAAATGCAATACCTTACTACACCTTTACTTCTTCTTAATTTTTTTAATTAAACTTGCAAACAAATGCAAGAAATTACCTACATGCCGTTGGGAGAATAGCGGTTACATCAATGAACTTCAACTTCGTTGTTGTGTAAAAATTAATTTTTTTCACATAAATACCTAGATACATTCATACAAATGTCCATATAAATTACATTTATTTATTTGCATTAAAAAATATTTTTAAATGTAATACCTTATGCTAAATGTAACAACTCTTAAGGAAAATAATAGATTTTTTCAATCTTCCTCTGGTAACTCTGCTCACAATATTTTTCAATCTTCCTCTGGTAACTCTGCTCACAATATTTAAAGAAAACAAAATGTCACCGCGGCTTTCGCTGCTAGAGATAACAAAGTAACAACAGCTATAACCTTGATTCAACGTAGCATGTGTGTGCGTGTAAAAAACCTACATACGAATATTCATTCAAACATATTGCTAATACTTAAATGTATGTATGTATGTATATGATTTTTATTTTGTATGAACCTCATATAGGTTGCAAGTACTTTTGTATATTTAAGTTATATAAATATTTATAGGATGGTAGTGCAGTGGGTACACCACTGAACTATGAAGCTGGTGGTACGCAGTTCGATACCATTAAGTGTTTGCTTAATTTTTTTTTTTTACATTTCAATGTTTCATGGTCAATATGAGTAGAATATGAAATATCATGACTAGCAAAATACGATGCACTATGAAAAAAAAAACTAAACTAAATACATATCTATTTTTATGTATTTTTCCCATTGAGTACGTAGTATACGTTAATACATATTATATATTTTAAATTTCAATAATGTATGCTCTATTACTCTTTACTTTTTCCTTTTTTTAATTATTTTAATTAAACTATATATGTACGTAAATTTATTTTTTTACAATGGGATGTTATTTTTATATATGTATGTTTTTTAAGTATGTACGTATTTTATATGAGATGAATGAATTTGCCATTGGGAGATTAGTAGCAAAATACGATGCACTATGAAAAAAAAAACTAAACTAAATACATATCTATTTTTATGTATTTTTCCCATTGAGTACGTAGTATACGTTAATACATATTATATATTTTAAATTTCAATAATGTATGCTCTATTACTCTTTACTTATATATGTACGTAAATTTATTTTTTTTTTACAATGGGATGTTATTTTTTTTATATATGTATGTTTTTTAAGTATGTACGTATTTTATATGAGATGAATGAATTTGCCATTGGGAGATTAGTAGCAAAATACGATGCACTATGAAAAAAAAAACTAAACTAAATACATATCTATTTTTATGTATTTTTCCCATTGAGTACGTAGTATACGTTAACACATATTATATATTTTAAATTTCAATAATGTATGCTCTATTACTCTTTACTTTTTCCTTTTTTTAATTATTTTAATTAAACTATATATGTACGTAAATTTATTTTTTTACAATGGGATGTTATTTTCATATATGTATGTTTTTTAAGTATGTACGTATTTTATATGAGATGAATGGTGTTACAAACTATTGTTATTGCATGACTACACCTTTACTTCTTCTTAATTTTTTTAATTAAACTTGCAAACAAGTGCAAGAAATTACATGCCGTTGGGAGATTAGCGGTTACATCAATAAACTTCAACTTCGTTGTTGTGTAAAAATTAATTTTTTTCACATAAATACCTAGATACATTCATACAAATGTCCATATAAATTACATTTATTTATTTGCATTAAAAAATATTTTTAAATGTAATACCTTATGCTAAATGTAACAACTCTTAAGGAAAATAATAGATTTTTTCAATCTTCCTCTGGTAACTCTGCTCACAATATTTTTCAATCTTCCTCTGGTAACTCTGCTCACAATATTTAAAGAAAACAAAATGTCACCGCGGCTTTCGCTGCTAGAGATAACAAAGTAACAACAGCTATAACCTTGATTCAACGTAGCATGTGTGTGCGTGTAAAAAACCTACATACGAATATTCATTCAAACATATTGCTAATACTTAAATGTATGTATGTATGTATATGATTTTTATTTTGTATGAACCTCATATAGGTTGCAAGTACTTTTGTATATTTAAGTTATATAAATATTTATAGGATGGTAGTGCAGTGGGTACACCACTGAACTATGAAGCTGGTGGTACGCAGTTCGATACCATTAAGTGTTTGCTTAATTTTTTTTTTTTACATTTCAATGTTTCATGGTCAATATGAGTAGAATATGAAATATCATGACTAGCAAAATACGATGCACTATGAAAAAAAAAACTAAACTAAATACATATCTATTTTTATGTATTTTTCCCATTGAGTACGTAGTATACGTTAATACATATTATATATTTTAAATTTCAATAATGTATGCTCTATTACTCTTTACTTTTTCCTTTTTTTAATTATTTTAATTAAACTATATATGTACGTAAATTTATTTTTTTACAATGGGATGTTATTTTTATATATGTATGTTTTTTAAGTATGTACGTATTTTATATGAGATGAATGAATTTGCCATTGGGAGATTAGTAGCAAAATACGATGCACTATGAAAAAAAAAACTAAACTAAATACATATCTATTTTTATGTATTTTTCCCATTGAGTACGTAGTATACGTTAATACATATTATATATTTTAAATTTCAATAATGTATGCTCTATTACTCTTTACTTTTTCCTTTTTTTAATTATTTTAATTAAACTATATATGTACGTAAATTTATTTTTATACCCTTCACACAGTGAAAAAGGGTATATATAGGTTTGTCATTCCGTGTGAAATTTTACAATTTTTATTTTCGATAAGTATAAAGTATATTTTTTCTGAAAGCTTATGAATAGGGGAGTCGATTAAGCTCTGTCAGTCTGTCCGTGTGTATGTTGAAATCATTTTTTTGAAGCCCCCCGACATCGCTTGGACCCGGGTGAGGTATTTAAATATCAGAAATATTCGGGAGTAGATCGGTATTGAAAATCAGAAACATTGGTACATAAACAACTGCGATATGAGCAAAAACCCACGACAACCTCGTTTTTTTTTTTACAAAAACAACATTACAACAACAACATACATACATACAAACGTGTATACTGGTTAGAGAAAACGTAGATCCCAGCTGAGCCAAACAATTTTTTTTTTTATTTTTTTTATATTTTTTTTTAATTTTTTTTATAATTTTTTTATTTTTTATTTAATGTCTTATATATATTTTTATTATTATTTTTTTTTTCATTTTTTTTTTATATATTTTTTTTTAATTTTTTTTTTATTTATTTATTTTTGTTTTATATTCAAAATATATATTTTAATTATTTTTTTTTTAAATTTTTTTTAAAATTTTTTTTTTAAATTTTTTTTTAAATTTTTTTAAATTTTTTTTTTTTATTTTTTTTTAACATACATACGTAAATTTATAATTTTACAATGGGATGTTTTTTATATGTATGTACGTATTTCATATGGGATGAATGGTGATAAAAACTACTGTTATTGCATGACTACACGTTGTGAAGGGTATATAAGATTCGGCACGGCCGAATATAGCGCTCTTACTTGTTTTACAATGGGATGTTATTTTTTTTATATATGTATGTTTTTTAAGTATGTACGTATTTTATATGAGATGAATGAATTTGCCATTGGGAGATTAGTAGCAAAATACGATGCACTATGAAAAAAAAAACTAAACTAAATACATATCTATTTTTATGTATTTTTCCCATTGAGTACGTAGTATACGTTAACACATATTATATATTTTAAATTTCAATAATGTATGCTCTATTACTCTTTACTTTTTCCTTTTTTTAATTATTTTAATTAAACTATATATGTACGTAAATTTATTTTTTTACAATGGGATGTTATTTTCATATATGTATGTTTTTTAAGTATGTACGTATTTTATATGAGATGAATGGTGTTACAAACTATTGTTATTGCATGACTACACCTTTACTTCTTCTTAATTTTTTTAATTAAACTTGCAAACAAGTGCAAGAAATTACATGCCGTTGGGAGATTAGCGGTTACATCAATAAACTTCAACTTCGTTGTTGTGTAAAAATTAATTTTTTTCACATAAATACCTAGATACATTCATACAAATGTCCATATAAATTACATTTATTTATTTGCATTAAAAAATATTTTTAAATGTAATACCTTATGCTAAATGTAACAACTCTTAAGGAAAATAATAGATTTTTTCAATCTTCCTCTGGTAACTCTGCTCACAATATTTTTCAATCTTCCTCTGGTAACTCTGCTCACAATATTTAAAGAAAACAAAATGTCACCGCGGCTTTCGCTGCTAGAGATAACAAAGTAACAACAGCTATAACCTTGATTCAACGTAGCATGTGTGTGCGTGTAAAAAACCTACATACGAATATTCATTCAAACATATTGCTAATACTTAAATGTATGTATGTATGTATATGATTTTTATTTTGTATGAACCTCATATAGGTTGCAAGTACTTTTGTATATTTAAGTTATATAAATATTTATAGGATGGTAGTGCAGTGGGTACACCACTGAACTATGAAGCTGGTGGTACGCAGTTCGATACCATTAAGTGTTTGCTTAATTTTTTTTTTTTACATTTCAATGTTTCATGGTCAATATGAGTAGAATATGAAATATCATGACTAGCAAAATACGATGCACTATGAAAAAAAAAACTAAACTAAATACATATCTATTTTTATGTATTTTTCCCATTGAGTACGTAGTATACGTTAATACATATTATATATTTTAAATTTCAATAATGTATGCTCTATTACTCTTTACTTTTTCCTTTTTTTAATTATTTTAATTAAACTATATATGTACGTAAATTTATTTTTTTACAATGGGATGTTATTTTTATATATGTATGTTTTTTAAGTATGTACGTATTTTATATGAGATGAATGAATTTGCCATTGGGAGATTAGTAGCAAAATACGATGCACTATGAAAAAAAAAACTAAACTAAATACATATCTATTTTTATGTATTTTTCCCATTGAGTACGTAGTATACGTTAATACATATTATATATTTTAAATTTCAATAATGTATGCTCTATTACTCTTTACTTTTTCCTTTTTTTAATTATTTTAATTAAACTATATATGTACGTAAATTTATTTTTATACCCTTCACACAGTGAAAAAGGGTATATATAGGTTTGTCATTCCGTGTGAAATTTTACAATTTTTATTTTCGATAAGTATAAAGTATATTTTTTCTGAAAGCTTATGAATAGGGGAGTCGATTAAGCTCTGTCAGTCTGTCCGTGTGTATGTTGAAATCATTTTTTTGAAGCCCCCCGACATCGCTTGGACCCGGGTGAGGTATTTAAATATCAGAAATATTCGGGAGTAGATCGGTATTGAAAATCAGAAACATTGGTACATAAACAACTGCGATATGAGCAAAAACCCACGACAACCTCGTTTTTTTTTTTACAAAAACAACATTACAACAACAACATACATACATACAAACGTGTATACTGGTTAGAGAAAACGTAGATCCCAGCTGAGCCAAACAATTTTTTTTTTTATTTTTTTTATATTTTTTTTTAATTTTTTTTATAATTTTTTTATTTTTTATTTAATTTCTTATATATATTTTTATTATTATTTTTTTTTTAATTTTTTTTTTATATATTTTTTTTTAATTTTTTTTTTATTTATTTATTTTTGTTTTATATTCAAAATATATATTTTAATTATTTTTTTTTTAAATTTTTTTTAAAATTTTTTTTTTAAATTTTTTTTTAAATTTTTTTAAATTTTTTTTTTTTTATTTTTTTTTAACATACATACGTAAATTTATAATTTTACAATGGGATGTTTTTTATATGTATGTACGTATTTCATATGGGATGAATGGTGATAAAAACTACTGTTATTGCATGACTACACGTTGTGAAGGGTATATAAGATTCGGCACGGCCGAATATAGCGCTCTTACTTGTTGTTATTAAAAAGTTTTGCTTTTAAAGAATTTATTTTAATTTTGCATTGAGAAATATTAGTTTTTTATGATCAAATATTTTTTTGTCCTGTTTTTAGCATTTATATTCTTTTATGTAATAGATTTAAAGTTTTAGTTATATTGTAGAATACTTTACAACTTCTCATTGCGACTGATAATGTTTTTCTAAGTAAATTAGGTTTAGCTTTTTAAAAAACTTTTATTAAGTACTTTGAAGAGGCTGAGGAAATTTTTCCGAATGAGATCTTTTCTTTAAAACTATTAAGACAAACTTGAAGCTGGTTCTTTCTGTAGTACACGGAATGTACAAGACCATAGCCAAGGCGAATTCACACAGATGAAATTATCAGCCCAGCTGATGGGGAAATTTTTTTTTTTAATTGATTGAATTTGCCTTGATTTTATTTATTTATGCAGGGAATGAAAATGTAATTTTGGCTTTGGTATTAAACAATTAACTTATTTAATAATAAATGTACTAAATTTATGTATATTTGTTTCTCTTGCATCATTAATAATGTGTTCCAAAAATGTATAACCTTTTTTTAATAAAAATTTATTATATTTAATATGTCATAACAACTTTTCCATCCCTGATATATTAATCGGCCTTAACATAAAACATCCCCTCAAATGTTGCTTTGTTATATCAATGTACCTGTATGAATATGGCATGTACCTGTATGAATATGACTTGGCCACAGCGTTTGTCTTGTTCAAGGCGAAGTTATAAAAAAGTAAATGTCGTAATCAAGGCGAAATCAAAAAATGTTTTTGACAAAACATACATAATATGTTTTTATTTATTTTTGTGTTTTCATTAAACACATATACATATGTATATGTACTTATGTATGTAAGAAAAGAAACCAAACTATGTTTTCTAATATTGGAGGGCGAACGTACGCGGGCAACGGTAGTAAAGGTCATTTAAAGGGCGAAAAAATTTATAAATATTACTTTCTTTTCGCTGTGTGCATTTATCTATCGCTTTAATATAAACAAACAATTTATTGGGAATAACAATGCGCAATGCCCAATTCCTGGGAAACGATATGACACTGCTGTTGTTAATTTTCTTTTTTAAGATTAATTTTTACATCCGGGTGAAATTTAAAATTAGACCATCCCGTTAAACATATTGAAATTTAAGTTATATTTTAACTATCACTGTAAATTTTTTATGTACTTACCCACACATTTGCATCCTATTCATTTTCGCTTTCACCTTTTTCTCTAATAGAACTATTTGGTTTACTTTGGAATAGTTGAAAAGATTTCTTTTTATTTTTATCTGCTAAATTTATTTTGTTGAAAACTGAAAAATAAAAATAAACAAATTTGACATTCATTTTGTACAAAATATAGAGCGAATTTATTATTAGCTGTATTCTTATAGTGTTTTCACATCTAAAGTTCAAGACGAATTCACATCAGGTGAACTCTTTAGCCCAGCTGTTTATCAGCTGTGAACAAAGTTTAAGACCTAAATGTCAAAATTTATGTTTTTTATGTTTGTTTACATACAATTGTCAGGAAATTAAATAAAATTAAAACAATTAAAAGCGCTATATTCGTCCGTGCCGAATCTTATATACCCTTCACAACGTGTAGTCATGCAATAACAGTAGTTTGTATCACCATTCATCCCCTATAAAATACGTACATACATATAAAAAACAAACATATATAAAAACATCCCATGGTAAAATTATAAATTTACGTATGTATGTTTAAAAAGAAGATAAAAAAAAATTTTAAAAAAATAATTAAAATATATATAATAAATATAAAACAAAAAAAAATTAAAAAAAAAAATTATAAAAAAAATTAAAAAAAAAATAATAAAAATATAAATAATATATTAAATAAAAAATAAAAAAAAAATTAAAAAAAAATATATAAAAAAAATTTTTTTTTTGGCTCAGCTGGGATTCGATGCCACGTTTTCTCTAACCAGTATACACGTTTGTATGTATGTATGTTGTTGTTGTAATGTTGTTTTTGTGAAAAAAAATCGAGGTGGTCGTGGGTTTTTGCTCATATCTCAGTTGTTTATGTACCGATGTTTCTGATTTTCAATACCGTTCTACTTCCGAATATTTCTAATATTTTAATACCTCACCCGGGTCCAAGCGATATCGGGGGGCTTCAAAAAGTTGATTTCAACATACACACGGACAGACGGACAGACTGACAGAGCTTAATCGACTCCCCTATTCATAAGCTTTCGGAAAATATATACTTTATGGGGTTGGAAATGAAAATTGTAGAAATTTCACACGGAATGACAAACCTATATATACCCTTTTTCACTGTGTGAAGGGTATAAAAAGTGAAAAAATTTAATTTTTACATTTGTGGGAATTGTAAAAGAAACATTAAATAATTGTGTGTTTGTTTGAATTCGCCTTGTCTAAAGTTAAACCTGTTTTTAACATTAAAACTGCTAACAGCTGAATTTGCGTTCACACTACAAGGTTTAAACTCATAGTATTTCCAATAAATGTTATGAAAATAAAATTATTTTCTGGAAGAAATAAGTGTATTTCTTATGGTATTTCTTATATTTTTACTAGCCAAGACCGGCGCGCGTTGCTACGCCCCTTAATAAATAAAAATGCCCTCTTATTTGAATATCAAGTGCAAGAAGCTAAAAAATATAACTTTTTTATGGGCGTGGCCACGCCCACTTTCCTAATACCGAAATTTTATAATCATGAGAGTTCAATATGTGTGCAAAGTTTCAGAAAAATCGGCCCAGTGCAAGTACCTCAAAATTATAACTTTTTTTATGGGCGTGGCCCTGCCCACTTTTCTAATTACGAAATTGTATAGTCATCACAGGTCAATATGTGTGCAAAGTTTCAGAAAAATCGATCAAGTGCAAGTAGCAAAAATTATAACTTTTTTTATGGGCGTGGCCCTGCCCACTTTTCTAATTACGAAATTGTATAGTCATCACAGCTCAATATGTGTGCAAAGTTTCAGAAAAATCGATCAAGTGCAAGTAGCAAAAATTATAATTTATTTTTTATCGGCGTAGCCCCGCCCACTTTTTACCATAAACCTATAAACACTCCCTGGAATGTGTACAACAACTTGCCAAAGTTTGAGTCCGATCGGCTTTACAGTTTCGGAGTCTAAAGCTAATACACACACACAGACAGACTGAGTTTCACTTATATATATGTGACAGCGCAAATGATTTTTCTATTTTTTTAAATGTTCATAAGGAAAAAAATAAATTTTTTGTAGTTTCGTAAAATCAAGTTATTTTGTAATTTAGTAGGGGAAAAAATGAAAATAAATAAATTTTACCGTTAGGTCCCTTTCTATTTGCCCTTAGAATCGTCGACTTCATATCTTTGGTAGGGAAAACTTTTGGGGCATGGGATCGGTCTCATTCGATGCTCAGATGTTGTCCACATCAAACAAAAAAAAGTGAAAATTGTTTTTTTTACCCTTAGGTCCCTTTCTCTATGCGCTGTCACATATATATATAGATTAAAATATTTGGTTGACATACTGTTTTTGTTTGTATGAAAAACTTTGAAACTATTACAATGCCCTCCACAATAGAAATTTTTTTTTTTCTGTAAATGAATAGTTACAAATTATGGAGCATCCTTTGCTTTTGTGTGTCTGTTTTACTTATTAAACTATTTTTTTTAATTCAGCGCCTTCTAACATTAACAGCTTTTTTTAATAATTTTAACGAGGTAGTACTAAATTTAGTACACCGGAAAACAAGGTTGTATTTCATAAAATCTAGTTAAAACCAAAACAAAAAAAAGGTTTAAGAAATTATTTGTATGTTAAAATCAGGTTTTAATGATTGGTTTTAACGTTAAACTGAATTTAGTATTTAAACCTTAATTGTGAAAACACTATTAGGGTCAGCTGTATTAATTTGCCTTGTACATGTGTCAATATTTCTTGGTCAATATAAAGTAAGTTTTACTGTATGAAATTGCTTTATTTATATTCTTAATAAAATTCTAAAAAACTGAGTCTATTCATGAAGTAGTAATGTTTTAGGGCCGTATTCATAAAAAATATTTTAGGTTTATTAAAGGCTTATTTGACAGATGTTGTAGAGAAATTTGTCAAATAAGCCTTCAATAAATCTAAAATATTTTTTATGAATACGGCCTTTAAACTTTTGTATATCTGTCGACCTGTGAGCTTCAAAATATTATACGGCGGGCTGCGAATTTGAGAAATCTGAGTTTGGTATTTATAATAATAAAAACAAATTATTATGTAGCGTATAAGCATTCAAGTGTAATTTTATTAAGCATACGTCATAACTCCATAATATGGTACAACTTAATTATACCCAGCAAAAAAAAACTGGAAGTAGTGCTAAGCGAATTACATTTACAAGACTTCTAAGTCAATTGTGTAAAAGCATTAATTCTAAATGACTTCCTAACTGCAAAATAATTTGTCATAAATGATGTGCTTAAAAAATAATGCAACATCATGGAAAATACCTTAAAGAATTCTTGTAAACAAACAAATTTAGCTCATGAAATAATCGATGCTTTTGCCAAATATGCATGAGTTCCATGCACTTATTAGAATGGAGTGCAGTTCATTAATATATTCATGTAAACACATGATCTCCAATGACACGCTAATGTTGAAATCATAAGTGTTTTCACTTAAATTTAATTACTTTGTCAGCAGTTGAACCCCTGCAAATTCGTTTTTTTCCCATAGATTTCTTTGCTGGGTATTAAACATATTCAAATAAAAACTATAAGTTATAATTTCCTCCTCATTCATAATCAGTATGAAAATTTCATTTTTTAAACCTTTAAAAATTAAAACAAAAAACTGATTAAAAATTGATATGGGGGTTAAGCTTTATAACTTAACTTAAATCCTTACTAAACTCAACTCAACCTTTCATGTCGATTAACTACAGAAATGCCTTAATAAAACTTAAACATTTCTTTGCAAGTAGTAAAATTGTTGACAAGCAAAATATGCACATAAAAGCGCAACAACAATGAAAAACTCCCCGATCATAAACAAAAATATAATAAAAATTAAGTACATATATACAATATAATTTAAACAGTTGACAAGATTATAAACTACTACACAAGTATAAATAAAATGAAACAAACAAAATAAAAAATATTATATTATTAAATTAAATACACAACTTAAGAGAAAAAACAGTGAACAAATCAAAATAAGAAAAACAGGCAACCAAGTGTAAGGAAGAAAATAAGTTGTAAAAACTAAATTATAAAACTAGAACTGGCAGCTTAATCGTGTTTATCAACAAAAACATACATTTAAAAATCGTAAAAAACTTATATTATTTAAGTAACAAACCCTATTTCATCTCTCTCAGTCATGCATTTGTTATTTTCTTGCTCCAGTTTTTGTTGCTGCTGCAGGTATATAAACAAACTTAAAATTGCAACCCATTGTTTTCTTTAAGAAAAGCAAAAAACAAACAAACAGAAACAGCAACAACGTTTAATCTTCACAATTTGAAAATTTTACAACTTTAACTTAATATCAGCATCAAGGAAATCCGGTATCATTTTAGTTTATTTTCCTGTCGAAAATTACTACTGAAGTAAAATATAAAGTTCAGCTAAGTGTTTGAAATATAATTTACATTATTTTAAAATATTGTTTAAAATATTTAAATCTTAATATTTTTTGAGAGGAGCATTAATTATCTATAGTTTGCATAGCAACCATTAAAATTTTTATTCAACAAAAAAAGAGGCTTGTATTTAGGGTATTTACAATTCGCATTTACATATTACATTTGCTATAATTACGACTTGCACTATCAAGGCAACCCTAGTATCCTCTAAATAGTGTAAGTAGTAAAAAGTTTAAGTACGCCGTTTTAACTAATGCTTGAAAATATATACTAAGTACATTAATATAAAGCGCAAATTCCTTGTAAATCTAATAATATAAATAATATTTTAAAATTGAGTATAATGATAAAAAAGGGGCAAAATAAGTTAAAGGGGGAGTTGGCATTAGAAGTTATTCAATAATCACACAGTCTTTCAATGGGTAAGTGACAGTGCTGTCATCGCAGAAATTTAAAATTATACTTCGAGTCAAGGAAAATCGCCGAAATTATTTAAATCACTGGATTTGGAATAACAATAATCAAACAACATTTTGTAGTAAAAACTTTGCAATGTTGTTTTTTTGATACCTTAGTAATGGGGATAGGTTTTGTTCCACAAACTAGCAACTTTGTGAGATTATTTGTTATGTGATTTAAGACTGCCCTCCTTCCTTGCAAGGAATAATGATAACTTGAAATAATAATTTTGAAAAACAAGTAAGAGCGTTATAATCAGCCATATCAAATCATGTATTGACTTCACAGTCATGTATATAGTATATAGGTATATCAAAATTCGTAATATATCCTAAATTCAGCTATTTTATTTCGGACACCCTCATGCATTTTTTTTATTTAATAGCTAACTCTATTCCAATAGTAAGTTCATTCATTTGTTAAAGGGGTTTTTTTTTTTTAAAACAATATTTTACCCATATATTCGTCATTTTATTGGCAGCCAGTATCTTTAATTTTATATAATTTTCATTTTGTATACCCTTCACCTGTGGCGCACAAGGGTATATATATAGCTTTGTCATTCCGTTTGTAATTTCTACAATTTTCATTTCCGACCCCATAATGTATACATATATTTTCTGAAAGCTTATGAATAGAGGAGTCGATTAAGCCCTGACCGTCTGTCCGTCTGTCCGTGTGTTGGTTGAAATCAACTTTTAGAAGCAACTATATGTTCCCCAGATCTCTAGGAAATATCCGGGAATGAACCGCTATTGAAATTCAGCACAATCGCCCTATAACTTTCTGAGATATGAGCAAAAAACCACGACCACCTCTTTTTTTTACAATTACAACAACAACATACATATGTATATACAGGTTAGAATAAACGTGGCATCGAATCCCAGCTGAGCCAAAACATTTTTTTTTATTTTATTTTTTTATTTTATATAATATTTATATTTTTGTTAGTTTTTTTTAATTTTCTTAAAAATTTTTAAAAAAAATTTATTTTTTTAATTTTTTTAAAATTTTTTTTTTTTTTATTTTTTTTTTAGAAACACATACGTAAACTCAATTATAATTTTACAATGGTATGTTTTTATTTATGTATGTACGTATTTTATATGAGATAAATGGTGAAACAAACAATTGTTATTGCATGACTACACGTTGTGAAGGGTATATAAGATTCGGCACGGCCGAATATAGCACTGTTACTTGTTATACCCGCCACCAAAAAAATGGTGGGGGTATATTCATTTTGTCATTCCGTTTGTAACACATCGAAATATCCATTTTAGACCCCATAAAGTATATATATTCTGAATCGGGGTTTGATTTGATGACGATCTAGCTATGTCCGTCCGTCTGTCCGTCTGTCCGTCTGTCTGTCTGTTGAAAGCACGATAGAGGTCGCACCGAAAAAGCTAAAGGGCTCAAATTTTGCCAGAATCTTTCTAATAGACAAGGTTTATTTGGTATTGAAAATGGGCTAAATCGGAATATTAGAAAGAGAGTTATAGCTCGTAAAGCAAGAATAGGTCGAAAAAACCGTGTCCTTCAAACATCGAAAAAAAAGGAATTGTGTCCAAACGCATAAACGTAGAGTCATGAAACTTCGAATATATATTTCTCGAGTCAAAAGAATATTTCTCCCCAAAAATTGCTTAAATCTATGCATTAGAAAAGGAGTTATAGGTCAAAATGTACGAAAATTTATACCGCTCAGTGTATATTAAAAGTTTAAAACGTAATAAAACTGACAAAACTATATGTACGGTTCTGAAATTTTGCAAACATGGTTTTTTGGTCAAAGTCTTCGTTATAACGGAAAATAAATGTGCCACGCCCACTTTTTTTTTTAATTTTTATAAAAATATATTAGTCATATTCATTAGCATTTATTCATTGCAGATGGCGACATCTGTTGAAGGCGCCACTACATTTTGCAAACACTGAGGATGATGTCTTTGCTAAACATCACGTAGAACACTAGATGACTCTAGTAACATTTTTTTGCACAAACTACAAAGGAATTTTATAGGGGTTTGTGAAAACGAAAATGACCGAAGTTTGTTGACAAAAACTAACTAGAGTAATGATTTGTGCCCAACTTTACATATAGTTGTACACACAGTCTTATGAGGTTTAAGATTTAAAAATATTAAAAAAAATGTGCATCAGTAGATTTAAAATAAGTATTTGAATATTTAAAATACATATTTTAACAAATTTTTTTTTATCTATCTATTTTTTTGTAAAGGGTGGTTAAATTTTAAGGGCCACAGGGTGATTCAAAATAGACATGCTCAGCATTTTGCTAAAACAGGAAATTTATTAGTAAGATTTTGATTTTTAAAGTTCTATAACATTTTACTTTTAGAAGATTTTCAAACGAAATAAGTTTTGTATAATTTTAAAATTTGTTAGCCATTAATACATGAAAATAAATTGTTTATAATGTTTAGAAATAATTTTTTTTTTATCTTTAGGTCTAAATTTTCCTAAATTCCTTTTTTTAATACACCATAACTTCTAGAAAACATAAGATAACAAAAAGAAATTAGCACCATTTAGTAGATAAAACTCTCCTCTATACCTCTATACTCCATTTTATACCCGTTACGATCCGACCGTGATCAGCAGACCAATTTTTGTGACACAAGGTCAAATATTTTTTGCAAAATTTTAGTAAAAGAGATAAACAAATTTTTTTGTAATGTGTTTTTTTGAAGTATTTGAGTTTTTATATCCGCCACCAAAAAAATGGTATGTATATTCTTAATCGGGGTTTTATTTGACGACGATCTAGCTATGTCCGTCCGTCTGTCCGTCTGTTAAAAGCGCGATAGAGGTCCCATCGAAAAAGCTAGTGGGCTCAAATTTTGCCAGAATATGTCTTATACACAAGGTTTGTTTGGAATAGAAAATTGGCTGAATCGGAGTATAAGGAAGAAAGAAAAATTGCCTAAATGCATGTATTAGGAAGGGAGTTAGAGATCAAAATGTACGAAAATTTATACCGCGCAGTGTATTTTCCAATATGTTAAAAATTTTAAACCTAATAAGAGTGACAAATTCTGAAATTTTGCAGGAATTGCTTTTTGGTCAAAGGCTTTCTTCTGACGGAAAATAAATGTGACACGCCAACCTCCCATACAACGTTTTCTCTCAAATTCTTATAATTTCTCTATAAATCGAATAATAAAGGACTTTATTGAAATATCTAAGTTGTATTTATTAGCATAAATAACTTCGACACACCTACTATAACGCTCACTTTCCACGTTATTTACTGTTAATGAAATTTAAATTTATAAAACCGACAAAATTAGAGGTATGATGATAAAATTTGCTACGGAAATCCTTCTAGTCAATGTTATTATTATGCCAGAAAATTTAGGTGACACGCCCACTCTTACGCCCACATCCTATTTAATGCTTTATTTCAAATTCATATAATTTCTCAATGAATAAATATTTTGGAAGAATTACGGACTATATTGAAATATCTAAGTTGTATTTATTAGCAGAAATTTTATTGACACGCTTACTTTAACGCCCATTTTCACTGAAACACTTAATTTACGAAAACATTTTACCAGCATATCCAAGTTATAAAGGGTGGTTAAATTTTAAGGGCCGATGTTGATTTTGAATAAAACACTAATTATTTAGGAAATTATTATCATTTCTTTTTTAATGATAATATTTGTATGGTTCAATTATGTATGGAACAAAATATCGGCCGAATGGCCCCGCGACCTCAACGGCGCACCTCGATCCGATAGTCCAAATTTTAAATAACATTGCTGATGCTCAATTGTTTGGCACGATGATGAGTCGAAGTTGACTGTTTTTTTGCCACACTATCGCGATAAACAGCAATGCTTCTCATTTAACGAATTTAGAAGGCATTCATAGATGTTCTAACATTTTATACAGACCTGGCGCCGAATTACGGCATTCGATATTGATCGAAAATTTACTCGAACGATCGAGTATGCTTTAGGTATATAGATTCTAATAAGAGTTTTCAAATTTCGATCACGTTCGAGTGCCGTAATTCGGCCTCTGTTTTAAATTTAAAATTTAACCACCCTCTACAAAGAAAGAGATGTATATTTTATTATAAAGAGATTATTCCAAGCCATTAACAAAATAATAATTATTGTGCTTTAAATGTACACAAAATTGGTGGTGGGTATAAAAGATTCGGCATAGCCGAATATAGTGCTCTTACTTGTTTTTTTTTTAATTTTTACTTTCATGAGATATCAATTACACTATTTGACCCTTATGTCCACCATTTTGTTTTGGATTTTAATTTTTTTTTTATACTATATTTTATTTATCTAGTCAAATTCCAATCTTAAATGGGTTTAAGAGGGTAACTTTGTAATTACTACATTCATCTAGTCAAGGTACAATCTTAAAGGGGTTTAAAAGGGTAACTTTGTAATTACTAGACTTGAAACATTTTTTAGTGGCAGACATCAAGCATTACTATCGTGCATAAAAATAAATTAAAGCTTTACGAACTTGATCATTTAAAAACAAGTAAGACTGCTACATTCGGCCGTGCCGAATCTTATATACCCTTCACAACAACAATAATAATTGTTTGTATCACCATTCATCTCATATGAAATAAGTCTACATATAAAAAACATACATATGTCTATAAAACATCCAGTTGTTAAATTATAATTGAATTATAAATTGTTTAAAAAAATGAAAAATAAATTTAAAAAAAATATTAAAAAAAACAAAAAAAAAATAATAATAAAAATATGTTTGTATGTATGTGTTATATGTTGTTCTTGTGAAAAAAAGGTGGTCGTGGTTTTTCCCTCATATCTCAGTTGTTTATGTACCGATTTTTCTGATTTTCTATACCGATATGCTCCCAAATATTTCTGATATTTTAATTCTTTACGCGGGTCCAGGCGATGTTGGGGGGCTTCTAAAAGTTGATTTCAACACACACACACGTACAGACGGATAGGCGGATAGGGCTCAGTCAACTCTTCTATTCAGAAGCTTTCAGAAAATATATACTTCATGGGATCAGATATGAAAACTGTAGAAATTTGAGCTCAACTTTTGAAGGGTAAATTTTTTATATTCTTAAAAGAGAAGAGTGGACGCCGATAAATGAAAGTTTTTGTGTAAAAATATGAAAAATAATAGTAAGAAAAGTCCACAAATTCAACTTAAATATTATACATTTTTCAGTTATCGCAACCTACATAAGTGTCAAAACGGAGTCATACAGACTCTACTTGGCTGTTGGCGTGCAGCGAACTACCACGATAACCAGCTAAAATGCCTTGTGGCATGAAATATAAAACTATTTGAAAAGCAATTATAAGAAACAATTTTCTCTTAGTTTTTGTTGAAAGCCGTCATCTAAAAGATATTTTCATTTAAGTATATTGCATCTTACTATTATTTACAAAAAGAAAAAAAATTATATCGCATACATATATAAAAGGTTAAAAGCAGCTGCATTGCAACTTTCATCATTTAATTCTTTTTATTTTATTTAAGTAAAACGAAAATAAAAATATTGTCATAAAATTTTGCGACATGATTTTTTACGACTTACGCGAAATGAAATTTTCTAAATTTTACTACTTTTAGTGCGAGTACGCATGATGATAATAATACTTACGGCTGCTGATGAGGAAGATGGCAAAAAGAGCTGACATAAAGCTAAAGCAAAAACTAGTGGAAATACTAGATATTAAGTTGAAACATGTACATACATGTGAACGCATATGTTTAAGTGGAGGATATGCATGTATGACATCATTTGGTTTTCAGTGGAATGCGTTTTTTATTCTGATGTTTGTTACATAAAACTAGCGCTTTTGTAATTTTATTAATTTTTTAGTTTCTTTAAGTCTTTTTTAATTATGTACTTTGAAGTTCTTAGGCAGTTCTTCTTCTTAACATGTACACGCACACATGGTGTACGTTTATATATATAATCCCTTTTGAATTGACAATAATATTTTATAATATTGTGCATATTGTCAGCATAACATTTAAAAGATTATAATACATATGGATGCTTAAAATTTTAATTTTCAAAGAAATGTACAAATTTTTTTAACAAATGGTCTTTGAGTGTATCGTTTTCACCTATGGTGCCAAGAGTCGATATCGATGGCCACAAGTAAAAAAGGCCCTAACTCATATTTTTTACGAAATTGAGTTTTAAAGTAATTCCAATTGATACATTTACAGAAAGCCTGTGAATTGTGAAGTCAATTTAGCGATGTCCTCCTGTCTGTTTGTCTTGAAATCAACTTTTTTTTTAAACTCCATATGTTAAGCAGACCTTTATGTAGTATCAATGTATTAGAAATATTTGGAAATGAATCGCTATTGAAATCCATCACAATTGCCCTTTAACTTGCTGAGATAAACGCAAATAAATACGATAGCCTCTTTTTTCGCATATTTTTAATATAATTTTTAAACTTTCTTAGCTTAGACACGTTACCATTTTTCAATATAAAATCCGTTTAAAGTTTTTAATAAAAACTTTTTAACAAATCGGTTACTAATCGGCGAAGTTATAAGCAAAAATTATTTTAAAAAAATTTTATATATATATTTTTGTAAAGCTTTTAACTAATTTTGGACATGCTAGTGACACCAAATTAATAGCCGTATCCTTGGAAATGATTTCTGAGAAAAACTAACAAATCGGTTTGAAACTACCTGAGATATACTATAAGAACCAAAATACAACTGTTTCGGTGTTTTTTCTTAAAACAAAAATCGATTTTTTTCAGCTTTCAGACACCTTGACACTTGCTTAAAGCTTAAGTAGCAGAATGTAATATACTAAAAAGTAAATTTGAGATCTTTTATAGTCGCCACTTAAAAATGGCGTGCAATATATGTTTATATTGGTCTAACAAATTAAAATTAAATTTATCCCTCAAACTCCCTTAATATTGAAAAAGCTTGACCAGTAAAATACAACAAACTATGAAAAAGTTAAAATCCAACATGGCGTCCTAAATAAAGTAGTGGATATAAGGGTCAAATATAAATATTACGGATTTGTTCCCTCCACCTTCCTAAATAAAAAAGGGTTTGATCGGTAGAATACAAAAAAAAAGGGTAAAAGTCAAGGTGATGTCCCAAGTTCAGTGGGAAATAAATTTTTAAGTTCATCATTTTGGGTATCAAACTAATATCATTTATTTCTTTCTTATAAAAGCCATCCAATAGATTGGATGATTTGGTGAATTGTTTTTATACCCTTCACACAGTGAAAAAGGGTATATATAAGTTTGTCATTCCGTGTGAATTTCTACAACTTTCATTTCCGACCCCATAAATTATATATTTTCTGAAAGCTTATGAATAGGGGAGTCGATTAAGCCCTGTCAGTCTGTCCGTCTGACCGTCTGTCCGTGTGTATGTTGAAATCAAAATTTTGAAGCCCCCCCGACATCGCTTGGACCCGGGCGAGGTATTAAAATATCAGAAATATTCGGGAGTAGATCGGTTTTGAAAATCAGAAACATCGGTATATAAACAACTGAGATATGAGCAAAAACCCACGACCCTCTCGATTTTTTTTTTCACAAAAACAACATTACACAACAACATACATACATACAAACGTGTATACTGATTATAGAAAACGTGGCATCGAATCCCAGCTGAGCAAAAAAAAAAATTTTTTTATTTTTTTTATAAATTTTTTTTTATTTTTTATTTAATATATTATTGATATTTTTATTATTTTTTCTTTTAATTTTTTTTTTTGTTTTATATTTCTTATATATATTTTAATTATTTTTTTACATTTTTTTTTAATTTTTTTTAAATTTTTTTTAAATTTTTTTTTTTTTTTTTTAACATACATACGTAAATTTATAATTTTACTATGGAATGTTTTTATATATGTATGTTTTTTATATGTATGTACGTATTTCATATAGGATGAATGGTGATACAAACTACTGTGATTGCATGACTACACGTTGTGAAGGGTATATAAGATTCGGCACGGCCGAATATAGCGCTCTTACTTGTTTTTAAGTAAAATATTTATAATCAAACTGATTTTTCCTACAAAATTTGTTGTTTAAATTTTTTTAAATGGATTATAAATTTGTGAGTAAATCTCAAAGTTATTAAGAAAAAAATGTAATTTTCGTGCTGAAGTGAAAAATAGAAACAGTGAAAATGGTATAAGAACCAGAAACGAATTTCAAATATCCTACACATATAACAGAGTATAAGGTACATACCACAGGGGGCATGGTTAAAGTGTTTTAAAACCAAGCACTCTAAGTTCGATCCCGAGCAGAGGATGGCAATATTTTTCACCTTTTTAACCTCTTTAACCTTTCTTCAGACAATCCAAGAAGCCCCTGATCTCCAATACCACGGAGAGCGTTGTTTCAATGTAATAGCAAGCCAATCATCTACTTAGCTTGAACAATAACCAATTAAGGAAACTGACACAAGGCAAAATAAGAAGAGACTGAAACTTACGGCAACAATCTTTGGCACACGCGTCAGTGCAATTTTATATGGCAAGGCGCGAAAGCATCTGCGACAAACTATGTATGACTGAAATGCTTTGTGGAAGGCATATGCACCTAAGAATTGTAATGAAAAAAGAAAATATACCACAACAAAAAATAGTTTTTTCTTAATATTTTTCAATACTTAAATCCTAGAAATTAGTTTGCCTAAAGACTGAATTTGTTTTTCACGAAATTATATTTTTTTCTATAATTATTAATTAAGTTTTTTCTAAAATAAATATGTTAAGATTAAATCTTTGCCAAGTATGAACCGAATGAACCAAAATTAACAGCAAAGAATTTGAAAAATATGTCTTTTAAATATATTCCAGATTTGGAAGAAATTCCCCTTGAAAAATTTTATTAACTTTTTTAAAATAGATAAGTATCTGCTCATAAAATATATGGTTACATGATATACATATATTTTGTACCCTGTAGTTAAATTGATAGTGATAAGCATAGATATTTGAGGTTTTAATATATAAATACAAATAAATATAAATTCTTACTGAAAAATTTAAAAAATTTAAAAATCTGTTTGTTTTTTTCTCATGTTATCGGTTTAAACTTAAAAACTTTAAGCTTAAAAGGAAATATTAAAAATATTCATGTCTCGGCACCATTTAGCTGAAAAAAACACACACACACACTTACAGCCACAACCTTATATGACTACTTACGCGTATGTTTATATGTTGTAAGATTGATCATAAAAATAAGTTTTATTACAAGACAAATGATCCCACTACCAATAACAACAATAAGAATGTTCATTGATATATGGTGCCATAAAAGGACGCTTAACTGGACAGTTGAGTTAATAATGGTCAAGACAACAATTTGTAGTACAAAAAAAAAACACACAGGCATACATACACAGTTATATAAGAGGTGTGTTTGTAAACGTATGTGTGTTAGTCTCTGATATTGTTTGTATTTATGAGTTTTAAACCATAAACTAAATAGGATTCTATCTAGCCATGACTGGTACTTGTATATATTGTCGTTGATGTACATGTACATATGTATGAGTGTGTTTTATAACAAATTGCTTTTAAACTATATGAGAATTCTATAAAGAATGTCATAAAAATAGTTTTAAAATGTTTTCATTTTAAGGTTTCGCTTTTCAAGGTGTGTGATATGAAGACGTTTTAATGGTGGTTTGGTAAAACATAAAAAATTATTATAAATACGTATGAATATTGTGGTGCCTCGAGAAGAGTTCATACCTTATATAAATATAATATGAAAACAAATTAATTTTTTACAGACGCTAAATAGGAAAATATTTTCAAATTAAAGGTTTAATCAAATGATTCAGTTTTTTTTTTAATCTTCGAAATCTCTTAAAGGTTTGGCAATAATGTAAACGTCTCTTAGTGTCCTTCACTAAACAACATAATGTGATGCATCTTTAAGAAATTTTAACAACTAAAGTAATAATATGAAGAAAACTTTTTATGAAATGTCAAAAAGAAATTGTAGAAATTAGACAACTCTCATAATTTTTAGCATTATTTCTAAGCACTGATATCAACAGAGTTTTATTTTCACATAGAAAACTGGTACGAGGGTCGTCTTTTATATTGTGTGGTCGACAACCCCAGTGCTGCAAACTGGCAACTGTCATTCCAATAGAAAAGTTTCCCATTTTTGAAAACATACGTACTCAGAACGTTTTGACGTACAAGCGCTATTTTTGTCGTTTACAGTAACTTGCAAAAATTCATTTTGGCCAAAAATGGAATTTTCATGAGATTGTTTTTTAGAACTTTCGAGATGGTTGAAATCAGCCACAGTACATCGATGAATTTTATTCAATTCTTAGCGATGAAACATCATCAAAGACCGGTTTTTATCGTTGTTTTACTGAATTTAATCGAGGACGTAGTTCGCTCAACAACGAGTTTCATGAAGGTCATCCAGAATTGGCTGTTGCTCCGAAAAATATTGGTTCACACATATGCAAAAGCGTATTGATTATTTTTTGCAATGATTTGTTTTCTCCTATCCCGAAATATAAAATGCAACACTTGGAACATACTATTTGTCTATCCTGAATCTATGCTTGCTCTAAATAGAAATAGAAAAGGAGATAAAATCTTTAGATTCACCTGAAAACACATTAAATGGCATTTCAATAATTACAAAAAACAAAAAAGGAAAACGAAACTAGGGGCCAAATTACGGCACTCGCTGTACTATAGATTTTAATAAGAATTTTTTAATTTCGATCACGTTCGAATGCCGTTATTTGCCCCAGTTGCTTTGCAGCCGACTTCACTACCGAACGCTTTGTCAAATTTTGATTTTTTTAATAGCAAAGCCTTGCCATAATCTATTTAAGTTTGCTTCATACATTTGGATTCGGCTTGAAAATTTTTGACAGATAGACAACACTTGAGACTCAATGCCCCCAGGTCTTTTTAAATGAGTTTAATTTGATAACAAATGTATCTCCGAAATAATCCTGCGTTAAAAAATCAATAACGAAAGCCAAAATTTTGTCCAGAAAAGAAAACTCATAAGTTGTTCAAAAAATATGGGAAAGGATTTATATTTGTGTCTTTACTTTAAATACATGAAATGCTTTTACTGAATTTTATGTGCTAATTTGCATCAGTAGGGTCAAATTGATGTTTTCATGCGCAACCGTATGCGTATGTCTAAAAATTAAATTTTTTAAATTACTAACAAAACCGTTCTGGATAAAATCCATAGTTTTAGAACTTTTTAAATTTTTTTTTAAGTTTTAAATTTCATGCAATATCTTTTAATATATAGATCCTAGAGAAATCCAGACTTAACAAAGTGGCACGAAAACCAAAAGTATGTGCAGATTAAACAATATATGTCAACACAGAAAAAAAATATTTTAAGCAACTATTCTTTTTTCCGAAACTTTTACATCCATTATAAAATTAAGCAAAATGATATCAATAACTCAAAATCAACAAAAATGGACGTACGTGGCTGCCATTGAACATCACAGAAATATACTGTCAATAACAGTAACGAGTCACAAAAGTTTTCTTATTTTTTGGTGATTTTATTCATTTGATTAGTACGCTGTATGGAACGTTATAGCATTATTAAGATTTATTATTGTGATTATATATATCTGTGGCAAAAAGGAAAAACTGCTTAAGTCGACATAATCTAAAATTGGGATATTCACATTATTGTTATCCCGGAATTCAAAACTACCCTCGGGCAAATTTTCAACTATTTTGAATAACCTTACAGGAAGTATAGCGTAAAAACTTAAAGACTATGGTCCGTATTCATAAAAAATATTTTAGGTTTATTGAAGGCTTATTTGTCAAATTTCTCTACAACATCTGTCAAATAAGCCTTTAATAAACCTAAAATATTTTTTATGAATACGGCCCTATATATTTCAAAGAACAATATTTTAAAACATATTTTATTTTTTAATTATTTCTTGGGCTTTCAATATTAAAAATAATCATAATTAAAACAAGTGCCGAATCTTATATACCCTTCACAACGTGTAGTCATGCAATAACAGTAGTTTGTATCACCATTCCCCATATGAAATATGTACAATGTACAATGTACATTGTACATACATATAAAAAACATACATATATAAAAACATCCCATTGTAAAATTATAAATTTACGTATGTATGTTAAAAAAAAAATAAAAAAAAATATTTAAAAAAAAAATTAAAAAAAAAATTTTAAAAAAATATTTAAAAAAAAAATTTAAAAAAAATATTTTTTTTAAATAATTAAAATATATATTATAAATATAAAATAAAAAAAAAATTTTTAAAAAAAAATAAAAAATTAAAAAAAAATAATAAAAACATAAATAATATATTAAATAAAAAATAAAAAAATAATAAAAAAAAAATTTAAAACAAATAAAAAAAATTTTTTTTGGCTCAGCTGGGATTTGATGCCACGTTTTCTCTAACCAGTATACACGTTTGTACGTATGTATGTTGTTGTTGTAATGTTGTTTTTGTGAAAAAAAAATCGAGGTGGTCGTGGGTTTTTGCTCATATCTCAATTGTTTATGTATCGATGTTTCTGATCTACTGATCTACTCCCGAATATTTGTAATATTTTAATACCTCACCTGGGTCCAGGCGATGTCGAGGGGCTTCAAAAAGTTGATTTCAACATACACACGGACAGACTGACAGAGCTTAATCGACTCCCCTATTCATAAGCTTTCAGAAAATATATACTTTATGGGGTCGGAAATGAAAATTGTAGAAATTACAAACGGAATGACAAACCTATATATACCCTTTTTCACTGTGTGAAGGGTATAAAAAAATATAAAAAAATATCGTTAAATTAATATTCTATTTAATTTTATAATTAGCTTAATATGCGACAATAAATATTCCGTTTAATTTGTATAACGCAGAATTCATATAATAGTCTTTACGTTAAAGGAAATACATTTTCAAAAATCAACTTAAAAATTTAAAAGTAGTTTTCTGAAAAACTATAAAAACAGACATAAGCAGTTTTCTTTATTGCATTATGTACAAATTTGGACCTAATTTAATTAAAACATCATTTGGCCTATTAACAACCCTCCATTGTATGTTGTATCATCTATAAACATACAGTTTTGTTTAATGTTAAAAAAAACAATTTCTTTTATTATTCTTTATTATTATTTGTTGTATTGTATTGTATAGTTAATTGTTGTATTATTAGTTGTATAGTTATATGACAAGCAAATAAAAAATCAGGAATAGTTAAAGACAAATTTAAAAACTATTTTTAATATAAAATTTTAACAAATCAAGAAAAAAAATGTCACAAACATTTGCGCTAAAAAAATAATACTTCTTTTTCTTTTGGAAGCGAGAAAATATAAAAAAAAAATTTAAATAAACTAGGATACAATGCTGTAAACTAATACATAAAAATAGTATATTACGAGGGGTTGTGAATTGAACAACTCTATTAATTTTTAATAATTTCGCAACACTCAAACTCAATATTCCGAAAGGTAATTTCAATGAGAATATAAAATTTTTCAACAAGAAAAGAACACAAAAATGTAACTTATTGCCAGAATCTTAAACATGAATGGTCATGACATATTAAAAATGTATCCTTAGTTTTAAGTATAAAGATAAAGTTTTATAAATACAAAAAAAAATTAAAACTAAAATTTTATTTTTTTATTACTTATTATAAAGTGCAAAATAAATACATAGAGTTTTCTTATATACTAACAAACTTTCCTACATATGTATGTATTATCTAATACTACAAGATAAAGTATATAAAGTATATAAATGTATTAAACATATAAAAATGGGATGGGTTATAAAATATATTAAACACAAGCATACATACACACACACATACGTATATACTTTTGTATATAAAAAGAAACATAAAGATAACTTTAACTATAACTATAATATCAACATACATATAATAGTTATAAAAAAAAGTTATATAGTATAAATTGCAGCTGCACTTCTTAACAACAAAAAGAAGAAAAAAATGTGAACAATTTAGAGAGAGGGCGTTGCTAGATTGTCATTGGTGGAACAAGATGGAAAATTTTGTGTAGCATTTGTGAAAACATTATATAACAACATTATGGTATACCATATTTTGCCTACATCTTATAATCACAACAACAGAACCTTGATTGTGTAATAAAAATAATTATAAGCATTCTAACAACAACTAGCATATGCATCAATAGAAGAAAAAAAACTGTTAAAACTACATCAATTGCATTAAAAAGATATTTTCTACATCGCAAAGATACTCTCGCCTTCGTAATCAAATACTTGCAGATGCTTTGCAACTGTTACGTCTTTTTTTTACACACAGATATGGCTTAAAAACGATGTTGCTTTATACTTTTTAGTGTTTTTTCTTTTTCTCATAAAGAAAAATTTCAGGTTGTGGTTTTTATTGGTCTCATATGAGTATGAGCTTTTTTTTTGGTTTTTTATATTTTTATTTCTTACTTTTATTTGCAATTTAATAAAAAACCCATTTCTACTAAGAAACAATGGCAACTAGATAAAATAATAACTAGAGATAGAAAAAATAAGCAAAATCGTAAAAAATTCTTAGAAAAATAACCACAACACTTTTAAAGCTCTACAGAATTATTTACATATTTACAAACATATGTCAGTATGTAAAGTAGTTATTAAAAAGTTTTAATGTTAAAGAGACAAGAAGGTGCAATCCTCACAGCATAAATGAGCTCGTAATATTTGGGAAATATCCTAACGTTATGTTTTAACTAATATTTACAAACAACAAAACGGGTGGTCTAAACACAAGTATTTTATACAAATCTAAACCCAATTTGTTTTGGTATATTTATGGCTTTATTAAAAAGAACAATTATTGCCATTATTTATAAGGCTCGTCAGCCAGCAAAGTTGATTCTCTCAATCCAATTTTCCAAACATTTTTTGACTATTTCAGGTTCTGACTAAAAGCTCGAAAGACATTAGTTTTAAGAACGTGGATCTTTTCTGCAATATTCGTATAGTTGTCTAGTTAGGTTAGGTAGCTTAGATTCGGCAGCCGCCCGAAGGCATAGCTCACTTGGGTCCTCCGAGGGTCCGGTTGTGATACCGTAGGCACCAACGCCCGTGTTTGTCTACGTCTGCTGGCCGTCGTTCCTCAGCCATCCTGCCCTGTTTACAAAGGTGTGGATCTTTCCCAGATCACCGGCGGAAAGGCGAGTCTTATTTTCAAGTATTCGCTGACCTAAAATCTGGCGTCTCAGGTCCCTGAATGCAGGACAATTACAGAGAAGATGTTCAGTTGTCTCCTCCTCTTCCTCGATATCGCATCTTCGGTAGAAGTCGTTGTAAGGAATATTTAACCTTTTCACATGTGTACCTATAGGCCAGTGTCCGGTAATGACCGCTATGAGGTTCCTAAGGTAGATTCGGGGCATATTTACCGTCCTATGCGCCTGTGTCTAGTTAAGAGTGGCAAGTTTTTTAAGGACCACTCTTATACATTATTTTCAACTGATAATTTTACAACGTGCAACAAAAATCAACTTTTTCTAGATATGAAAAACTTGATAAAAATCATAAATCTACAGATCAAATTTAATAAAAATTTTAATTTTTTTCTTCGTCCTTATAGGATACAACAAATAAAATATTTTTTTAGGCGTCACAACTGGAAAAATGTTTTTTAATGTGCTTGCTAGTTTTGATTGTAATATTTTAAAATAGAACGATGGCAAACCCCATGTATATTGCACTACTTGTAAAAATTTCCGAATGTCCCTTAGTGTTTCCCTGATTATGAATGTGGTCTAAGTCAGAAAAAAAAATTAATTTATTAGTTCCTTCATTAATTAGTTTTATGTGATTTTCATGATGTTTTTAAAAATTAACCATTTATGAATGGCTGTTATTTCAACGTTAAATGGAATTCATTTAGTGTATTTATAAAATGGTGTAAGTGAAAAAATTTTTAAAAATTGGGTTTATTAATTTTTTAAAATTTGCTAATGACAGTAATGACAACGACTGCTACACGTATTTTTTATGAAAAATAGTACCGTTACATTATGTTACACATATTTTCTTTATTTGAAAATCTTTTGATAATATTTCTCTTGTGTATTTTAGTTATTTCGAAGTAACATTTGCAAAATTATAAACAGTAACACAAAAAACAAGTAAGAGCGCTATATTCGGCCGTGCCGAATTTTATATACCCTTCACAACGTGTAGTCATGCAATAACAGTAGTTTGTGTCACCATTCATCCCATGAAATACGTACATACATATAAAAACATACATATATAAAAACATCTCATTGTTAAATTATAAATTCACGTATGTATGTTAAAAAAACAAAAAAAAAAAAATTTTAAAAAAAATTTAAAAAAAAAATTATTATATATATATATATAATATATATAAAACAAAAAAAAAATAAAAAAAAATTAAAAAAAAAAAATTAAAAAAAAATAATAATAAAAATATATATAATATATTAAATAAAAAATAACAAAAAATAAAAAAAAAATTAAAAAAAATTTTTTTTGGCTCAGCTGGGATTCGATGCCACGTTTTCCCTAACCAGTATACACGTTTGTATGTACGTATGTTGTTGTTGTAATGTTGTTTTTGTGAAAAAAAATCGAGGTGGTCATGGGTTTTTGCTCATATCTCAGTTGTTTACGTACCGATGTTTCTGATTTTCAATACCGATCTACTCCCGAATATTTCTGATATTTTAATACCTTACCCGGGTCCAACTTATGTCGGGGGGCTTCAAAAAGTTGATTTCAACATACACACGGACAGACTGACAGGGCTTAATCGATTCCCCTATTCATAAGCTTTCAGAAAATATATACTTTATGGGGTCGGAAATGAAAATCGTAGAAATTTCACACGGAATGACAAACCTATATATACCCTTTTTCACTGTGTGACGGGTATAAAAATATGATAAATTAAAAATTAATATTTTCAATCAAAAGTTTGTTTTGTTTTGCTCTTAACATTAAAATTATGCTATTATTTGAATAAAGGTTAAAAGTTTTAATGAAAAAAATAATTAATAAATTTCAGTTTAAAAATTTTAAAAATTAATAAATTAATTTTTTTAATTAATAATTTCATTAATTAGTTAATAATTTAATTACTTCTATAAATTAAATTTGGAGTTATTATAATAAAGTATTAATTGCTTCAATAACTAAACATTTATATTATAAAAATGATCGCCGATGCAATAAATAATATTAATTTTAATCTAATTCTACCTAAGCGATACCTTTGAAGCCTTTCAAGCACATTTAGTGAACTCACAATGTATCATGTTGTATTTTTATATTGTCAAAGATTTTAAAAACTTTAATATTATAAAAAAAATTACAATGAACAATAAAATATTATTTGTCATTTTTTTAATAATTGGAAATATTATTAAATTATTAGAAAATATGGCAATATAAAAAATATCTTGTCACACACAACATTGTGAAAAACAAGTAAAATTTTTAAATTCGGCTGTACCAAATCTTAATATACCTTTCAGAAAAGTAAAGATATAAAAAGAAAAACCTCGTATTACGTACCAACCACAACCGACTAATACAACCAACTAATACAACAACCAAGACATTTTTACCTTCGTACACAAAACCGCCTGGTTTTAAACCCTTCACCTGTGGTGCACAAGGGTACATATTTGTGGCTTGGAGCTAAAAGGGCCAATGTCACTTTTTTGCTTTTTTGATTTAATCATTGCATTAGATTTGTTTTCTTGCTCTATTTCATTATGGTAAAACAGCTAAAGTCATACTTAACCCAGAACAGCTTCATAAATAAAATGCTAACCAATGTCACTATGAAAGCACCTATAAAAGTTAAAGTTCAATTCCAGTTTTCTCAAAAGTAAATATTTTGACATTGGTCCTTTTAGCTCCAAGCCACAGATATAGCTTTGTCATTCCGTTTGTAATTTCTACAATTTTCATTTCCGACCCCATAAAGTATATATTTTCTGAAAGCTTATGAATAGAGGAGTCGATTGAGCTCTGACCGTCTGTCCGTCTGTCCGTGTGTTGGTTGAAATCAACTTTTAGAAGCAACTATATGTTCCTCAGATCTGTGTATGGTATCAATCTTTTGGAAATATCCGGGACTGCACCGCTAATGAAATTCAGCACAATCGCCCCACAACATTCTAAAATATGAGCAAAAACCCACGACCAGTTTGTTTTTTTCACAATTACAACAACAACAACATACATATATATATGTTAAAGTAAACCTGGCATCGAATCCCAGCTGAGCCAAAAAAAATTTTTTTTTTATTTTATTTTTTTATTTTATATATTATTTATATTTTTATAATTTTTTTTAAAATTTTTTTTAAATTTTTTTTAAAATTTTTTTTTAAATTTTTTTTTTTAATTTTTTTTTTGTAATTTTTTTATTGTTTTTGTTTTTAATATTTTTTTTTATTTTTTTTTTGTATTTTTTTTTTTTTTTTTAAACACATACGTAAACTCAATTTTTAATTTTGCCGAATATAGCACTCTTACTTGTTGTTGTATTTTACGTAGGATTTTTATGCTCATATTTTAGCGGCTAATGGGTGACATTGTTAATACCAAAATTTTCGAATTAATTTTTGATAAATTCATACTACCAACAAGTCCATAGGATGTGTATATGGGAGCTTCTAAAAGTTGATTTCTACGTTCACACGGACGGACAGCCGGATTTGGCCAAGCTTTCTTTTGTATCCATGAGTACTCAGAATATATATACATTTTATTAATACTGTAGAAATTACCAACGGAATGATTAAACTTTTAACACTCTCGTGTGAAGTATATCAAAATGGCCTATGTCACTCTAATTCTAAAAATACTTTTGATTCTGTTTTGAGATTTAAGAAAATAAATTATTTATTGAATATTTTTGCATAAATCTTTTTTTTAATAATTGAAATAATTTTAATTATTTTTAATAACATCAGGCAATAAAAATATACTTTTTAATTGACATAAAAAGTTCGATATGGTGGAAATGTAGTTAATAGTTTTCATAATCAGTTTAAAATTTTGTTTTTATTATAACACTAGCCAAACCCGGCGCGCGTTGCTACGCCCCTTAATAAATCAAAATGCATTCTGAATTTTAATTGAATATCAAGTGCAAAAACCTAAAAATTATAATTTTTTTTATGGGCGTGGCATTGCCCACTTTTCTAATCACGAAATTGTAAAGTCATAACAGCTCAATATGTGTGCAAAGTTTCAGAAGAATCGGACCAGTGCAAGTACCTCAAAATTATAATTGTTTTTATGGGCGTGGCCCTGCCCACTTTTCTAATCACGAAATTGTAAAATCAAAACAGCTCAATATGTGTGCAAAGTTTCAGAATAATCGGTCCAGTGCAAGTACTTCAAAATGATACCTATTTTTTATGGGCGTGGCACTGCCCACTTTTATAATCACGAAATTGTACAGTCATAGCAGCTCAATATGCGTGCAAAGTTTCCGAATAATCGGTCCAGTGCAAGTTCCTCAAAATGATACCTTTTTTTTATGGGCATGGCCCCGCCCACTTTTCTTATCACGAAATTATTTAGTCACGACAGCTCTATATGTGTGCAAAGTTTCAGAAAAATCGGTCAAGTGCAAGTAGCTAAAACTGATAACTAATTTTTATGGGCGTGGCCCCGCCCACTTTTTTTCACCCATAAACACTCCCTGGTATGTGTACAACAACTTGCCAAAGTTTGAGTCCGATCTTTTTTACAGTTTCGGAGTCTATAGCTAACACACACACACACACACACAGAGTTTCACTTTTATATATCGATGCCTTACTTGCTCAACCTCGTATCTTAAAAAATACGGTTTTCACTTTTTCATATCAAACGATTGTTTTATGCTTTAACTAAAAAAGATTAGTATATTATTACTACTAATATTCATAAATACAATCAATTCCTTAATAATTGCATTTAAACTTTTAACCAAACACCGAAGTATAAAAAAATTAACCGTTTTCTTTGTCTCTCCTGAAAAATTTTATTTTTTAAGATACGAGGTTGAGGAAGTAAAGCATCGATATATAGATTTAACATTTTTAAGGAAAGGAATAATCCGAAGAATAAAAAAATTTTCTTTTTTTTTTCGTCAGGATAAAAAAAGAACGAAAAGTGTAATTTAAAAAATATCATAAAAAATTTTTTTTTTTTAAATTTTCAGAAATAACAAGAGTAATTTTATTACTTCTTAAAATTTTAAGGATACATTTGAAAGATATTTTTAAATTTTGTTGTCCTGACGAATAAAAAATATATTTTTTTAACGAATTATTTTATATCCTTTATTGATGTTCAATATTTCATATCAAATATTTATATAAAAAAAAAACTATTTTATATTCTTAACAATAGGACTTGAAGCATAAAAAGGAAGATAAAAACTAAATATGTAGTTTTACAAGATTTGGTCTTTAGATTTATGGCCATGTTGAATTCGTCGTGTCCACAAAATTCTGTTACACGGTGTTATAATTAATAATAATTTAAAAAAAAAGAAACAAACAATCAAAAATTTCAGGAAAATAAATCTTTGACAATGAGTTAAAACTGCTTATGTCTAAAATTATTAATTTGAGAAAAACTGTATTTTATCTTTTTTTAATTTTTTTTATATAATCAATTATCTAGATTACAACAAATTTCTATGTATAATTTTTGTCTATCTGTCTTTTGGTTTTTCCACATATCGACCCCTGTGCGCAAAATTGTCGTATGTTACATAAACAAAATCTTATAGGAAAGCGTTTTTATTACTTTGAAATAAATAAAAACGTAAATAATACTGCTACACAGTGATGGTATATGAGAATTTCAGTCTTGTGCCAAAATTTTAGCTAAAAAGTGCCAAAACCTCCTAAAAAGTGCCATAACAAATGTATACACATTTCTACATATTTAAAAAAATTAAATTCATTTATTCAGTTATATTATTATGTCCAAACAAATTTTCAAACTTCACTATTTAAAAAATTTATACAGATATATAAATATTATTATTTATTAAATATATACATATGTATATTATATGTAATGTTAAATAATTATTCCAAAATAGGGATATATTAAATACATATATATTGATAAATAAAATTAAATATAAGTAGTATACAGTAGATACAACCATTAATGTACAAATTTGGTTGAACTTATTTAAGCAGATCCTGCACACCATTATTCTTTCCCATCATAACCGAACAATTATCCTATTAAATTTTGTATAAGAGTTTCATTATCCTGTACAACGTTCATAATAGCATTGCAAATCGATTGACAGGAACCATCAGGGCCTTTAACTACGGTCAAAAATCGATCAACACATTTTCCAACATATAAAAGTACTAAAATGGCCAAATTTTTTGATTCTGTGCAGCCCGTACTTTCGCATTTTAGTAATTACAACAGGGAGAAAAAGCATTTTTTTCTTTTTAATAAAAAATATATTTCTTTAAAAGTAAAAAAATATTTTTTTAATTGTTTGAAAAAGTGCCAAAATTTTATTGAGCGTGCCATCGTGCCATTAAACAATTAATTGTGCCACTTTTACCAACAGTGCTGCTACATACGATAAAATGTACACAGTGTTATCTCCATAATTAAAACAGTTATTGCTACAATATTTTAACAGCAGATGGATTAATGGATGTAGATCCAATTTGCATAACAAAGGCGATTTCTAAAAAGAACGTTACATACGATAATTTCGCGCACATGGGTCGATATATTGAATTGGCTCAAAAACTAGTGAATAGATTTTGATAAAATTTGATACCTGTGTTAACATATAGGGAACTTTTTTTGGCGATATAATATCTCAATTCTAACAGAAAATAGAAAAACTAGCAAATCAAATGTTATAAAAAATTGCACTAAAAGGAGTTCATAGAAAAAATTTCATATACGGAGAAGACAGAAGATATTTATATAATAATATTTTTAGGGCCAGCAAAGTGGACCGGGTTTAACTAGTGGTATAGTGCACAATTATTTTCAATACATTTATATGTATTTTAAACCTCTCTTCAGGCACCCTGAATATGAAATTTTCATATTGTAAATATTTTTGAATTTTATTCAACTGACACACAAGCATATTCTTCAACTTAACTCTATGTTTAACGGTTATGTTTACACACAAAAATACACCAAAAACTACAAGGAAAATCAAATAAAGTTAAGGCGAATAAAAATGTTTGTATATGTATGTGTTATGTATGTATGTTGTAAAATCAAATTAATAAAATGTCTTTATCTTCAATTGCATTCAAGTTGCAGTTCGATGGCACAATTGCTACAAAGTTTGACAGACAAATTTGACATAAAGCATGTTGCATGTAACAAAATGCATTAGTTACCTCAAACTCGAGTCTTAGACTCATTCTCTTTTGGCAGTTTACAACATTTCAAGTTGAAATTGTATTTCTCTATTTTTAGAATGACTTTAAATTTTTTTTTTGTAGTTTAAATTGGCTTTTGTATATGCGCTGCACAATAATGGGAGTTAACGACCACTTTTATGTATAATTTTTATCGTTTCTTTTCTTACACTTTTCGAATTGCTTTTGTGGTACGAGTGTTTGACTATGTGTGCGTGTTTGTGAATATTTCAACACCGGAAGCAGGAAATGAAAACATTGCAGTGTAGTACATATTACATGATATTTACAATTTGTGTGCTGCAAAAATAAAAAAAAGCAATATCTTGGGTGGAGCTATAAAATTACACTCGATATGTTTGCATATGACGAATTCTTGCACACATAGATGAAATTTTTCAAGGTTTGAGAGTATTTTTACGATTTACTTTATTACAACTACAGTTTTTAATGTTTGTATTTAATAATAATAATATTTTACTTTTTTAAGGCGTAAACAGAACCTTAAACTTGAAATTGAAATTTACTAAAGTGCTCTGACTTGTTTAAATATTTTTCAATATTTACAAATGTTATTGTAGAAATTAAAGCAATTTATTTCGATATAAATTAAAAAGTTTTTGCTCGCAATTTATTTCAGATACAATGTAAATATATTGCTTTAGTAAAACCAATTTTTTTATTTAAATTTATTGAAAAGTTATAGATTTATAAAGAAAGTCATTAGGCATATGTATGTAAGTATAACAAATTCATATCTAGTTAATATTTCTTAGCAAATGTATTTTTAATCTATGTTATAAATAAAATAGTCTTGATTTGTCAGCTGATTATTTTTTTCTTCACTTTCTTTTAAAAATTCAACTTACAAAATCTTTAAATAAAAAACAATTTTTTCTCTTCTCTCATTTATTAAAATGCCAAACTTTATATTAAAAAAAAATAAACAATCTTTTTTCGAACTGCAGTTATCTGATGAATAAATATGCCTTGATTGGGCGTATAACTTAAAATTTCGGAATTCACATTAGATGGAGCATCTTTTGAATCTGGTTTTTATTTCTAATAACTTATATATCATTTTAAAGGGTATATTCTGTCATTCCATGCCACTAAAGCACACTGATTGCTCACCAAAGCTTATGGTGCATGTCTTCCATCGGATTCAGCAAGCGAGATATTCTCGTGCCGTTCTGAAGGGGTAATTTTGAAACGGAAGTACAAAATCGACCAGGTTAGCCATACAAGTTTGAATACCAAGAATTGGAGGCATTACTCCATGAAGATTGTTGTTATGCTCAACAAGAGTTTGCATATTTATTGGAAGCAACGCAGGAAGCACTTTCAAAAGGTTTGCGGGCAATATGATTCCAATAGCAGTAACATTGGCATACACATTAAAAGAATCTTGAAAGAAAATTTTACATGTCTGAAATGCTGCCTGAACGCTATAATATAATTTTTAAATCTATTATGTTAAATGGAAGTGAAGCCTGGTCAGAACCAGAACCAGACCATAATCGACATTAAAGCCAAATATCTAAGGTGCCAAGATAATGCTCAGTATTTTTTGGGAATGAAACCTTAATATTCCACACATTGTTAAAAACTATATAGAAAAAGTAGTGAAGAAGTTTTAATTCATACGCCTTATAGTCCAGACCATGCCCCAACCAACTAATATTTGTTTTGATCAAGGCAGAATATTTTTTCTGGGAATACTTCATTTCAGAACAGGGTACCTCAAATTTTCTTGATTCATTCCTGGCCTCATAAGATAGACAATTAAAGGTCATAGCTTACAATGGCCAGTACTTTCAATAAATTAATATTTTACAAATGTTTCTAAATAAATGCCGAAAGTTGGAAAAACAATCCCGTATTTTTAAGTTATACATCCAATAATAAGAAAGTTTAAGGTCAGTATAAAAACTCTAAAAGATAACTTATTATGGTCCGATGAAGAAAACACAGAAGATTTGAAGAGAATTGTTCCTTATAAGATAGCAATAATCTATGTGTATTTAAAATTATAATTAAACTATAATTCGAACCTACGTCAACCTACGTGATCGAGTTTGTTTTGGTGTGTAAAGACGAGGTGGTCTAGGTATTTCATTTTATGTAAATTGAAATCGATAATTTTTCTGTAGAGCGCTAAATGACTTAATTTTTTTTTGTAGTTTAGCGATGCAAAAAAACTACATTACACTCAGGTCTTTTTTTATGCGGTATTATATTTAGATAATTGATAACACTGGGAGTTGATATTTCTGTTAAGGTTTGTGCTTTCTGTAAAGTTTGTAGATTTCTGTTAAGGTTTGTACTTTCTGTTAATTAATGCGTTTCATGCGAAGACCAGCAGCGCTTATTTGAAATTTGGGATTTCCCTTATAGATTTTGTAAGCAGGCGACGAAGAAATGTTCTAACGTACGTTTGCTGTTTAGTCATTGACAGTTGAATTTTGCATTAAATTTATAATATTTATTGTGGTGGAATTTTACAGAGATTTTTAAATTTAAATTATCGAAGGTTTTGAAGTTTCGCTCCAAAAAGTAAGTGTAATTTTTTTTTATGGTTTCAAAGCTAACATAAAATTTTTGGATTCGATTTTAAGAAATTGATATGGAGAAAAATAAGAAAAAACGACAAACGATTTCTTTAGAGACCAAAATCGAAATTTTGGACCGCTTAGCAAATGGAGCTAAAAATAAGGCTCTGGCAGACCACTTTAAACTAGGCGAATCATTTTTAATACTTTAATTTCAATTTATGCGATTTTTTTTTTAAATTCCGGAACGTATCCCTAGTTTTTGTATGGAGCTAGAGTCTTTTTATGCGAATTTTTTTTATGCGGAACGCATCTACCGCATAAAAAAAGACCTGAGTGTATACAAATTGACAAAAACTGTACAGTGTGTTCCTGCAACGCTGGTAACTGTGCAAAGGACATTATCTGTTCTAAAATTGGTATTAGAGGTCTGCATCAGGGAATGACAACGATTACAACTTCGGATATACATTGAGTATTATTAGCAAAACATGTATAAGTGCGTACGGTTACAGCTAAAAAAATTACTCTATCCGTACATACTCGTTTGATGTTCGGCATAAGTATATACAAGTAACCGAAATCTAAGTATTTTTCGCATAAATACTCTATATTGTACACAGTACAACAAATTGGACTTAAGTACTTAAGTGTTATCGATTATCCGTAAAAAAAAGCGAGTAAAATGAGTAACCGTTTTTACAATTCAAGCGAAAGCATCAAGTAGAAATTTTGCATGCGTTTTGATTTAGTAAAAATGCACTTGCTTGGGTTATGAAAACAGCACAACCATTATGGTACAAACGCACACATACATAAATATTATTGTTATACATTTATTTGTTGTTTTTTTATGATCGTTTGTGTGTATACGGCTTAGCAGCCGTAGTTGCAAGCAGGGATGCCACAAAAAATATTATTCCTAACAAATTTGTCAATAAATGCACTAAAATCTACCAAAAACTTCCATTTTTGCACATAATTTTTCTAAATACTAACATTTATATTTAAAAAATAAAACCAATAATCAAATGGTAGTAAATGAATATAATTTACCAATTAATATATTAATCATTTATATATATTATTTAATTAGTATTTGAAAATATCCAAAATACAGTTTTGTTTACATCAATATTTAAAGAAAAGTGTTACTAAGCAAAAGTATATGCCACTACTTTGGTAATTTATTCGAATCATAATTAATTTCCTATATAAGTATTGGAATATATGTCCTGACTTAACTTTTATTTAGAATATATGGCTTAAGATATCAAAATTGAAGGCATTTCTACATATTTCCTTATAGCGTTTGTTTTCTTTATTTTGTAAAATATTTTCATTGACATTAAAAGTTATCTACTATAAATTCGTGTTTCAAGTTTATATGATAAACTATTTAACATGTAACTTTTATAAAACCATAAGACGCTTAAATGGAAATATGATTTTTAATTAAAATGTTTATTGGCGAATTATTTTAACTTTTTTTACCACTAAAAATATTGTTCTACGAAAGCTTAAACATAACAAAGCAAACAAATTCACAAAATTAAAAAATTTATACCATAAAAATATCCAGTTTAATTAAGCTGGCATCCCTGGTTGCTAAATGAATTATGGACAGAGACATTTTTTTATGATTTTTAATTTAGGGGTTGATGAAACAACGACATGCGTTATTTTTTTAGCAATGCCCAGCGAGCATGTGGGATTTATTTTAAATTTATAAAAAAGAAAAAAATCTTATATTTAGATATATTCATTAGTTTTAACAGATATATTTGTTGTTTATTGTTTTTCTTATTAACTTTTTTTAGATATTTTAAGTCCGTCAAGAAAAAATTATATGGTTTTTGTTTGTTTTTCTTTATTAATTTTCCAAAAAACAAAAACAGAATATCGTTTTTTTCTGCGGGAAAATACTAATCAGATAATAGCATTATGTTTATTAACTTATAAATAACTATTAAGTGGTTGATTAAAACCTTTTAAAATTGATTTGTCTCGTTATACCGCTTATAATATTAGCTTAGAATGTATAACACGGCATAATACTTTAATATTTGTGTTCTTGTTTGCTGGGTATCAGGTATTTTACAGAAATAATTACACTCTCTTTGTTGTGTTCCTACCCAGCGTTGTCAACTTTGGCTTTATGCAATATTATTTGTGCTTTTTAAAATTTTTGTCGCGCAAAAAATTTGAGTCAGTGCTCGATGTGATTTCTCAAATTCTTTAGTGCATTCTTTTTCTTATCGAAGTAAAAATACTAAATTCAAATAAAGAATAATTTTTGCAAGGTAAATTTCTTACGAAACAACGCAACAAAAATGATAAGAATTGATAATAGACAATGCTTTTGTTATAAAGATCCTTAGCTTACATTTAAAAAACTGTATAAATAGATTATATATTTTATATTATTATTAGTTATAATTTAAATATATATGTTTCTGATATCTTCTATGGTTAAACAAACATAACTTTTTATAAAAGTAAAGAAAAGAATAATTATATGCATAAAACCAAAAGCTGTAATTATTTTTAAAGTAGCGATTATATGACCAACTGTGAAGTTAAAGTTACAACTTTATCTTAAAATTTATTATTATTATAATAATTTTAGGCCAAAAGGTTCTAATAACGAAATTTATAATTTTATAAAATAAATAAAATCGAAAATTCAAAATTTTAAACTTTACGCATATTCTTAAAAATCAAACGTTTTTTCCTGTTTTGATGTTTTTTGAATCTTAAAGTTGACAACACTTGTGATGTAATAGAACCTCTCACTTCACGATGAGAAGTAGATTTTTATACATAAAAAGCAGGGATGGAAAGGTTAATATCTGACTTTGAATACAATTAAGGTAATAATTATTCATACTCTCAAATCTCACTGTGTGAACACAAATTCGATTTCAAAAGTTTTAAAAATGTTTCAATGAATGTTCCATTATGTGGTCCAGAACATAAAAACATTTACAGGTTTTTTCTGGCATTAATTTATTTGGGTCAGATAGGCTGTCATCACTACCTGTATAAGAGCACCCTTCTTAATGATGGATTTTCCTTGGAAATTTGTGTTTTTTTTTCAATAATTAAGGTCAAAATTCTTACAGATTTTTTCCTAACAAAAAGCAATGTAAATACATAAATAGTAAATCAAAATAAAAAATACATTGTTAAATACATATCTATTGCCAGTATCAATTCAACTAAATTTTCACTTTTATTTTCTTTAAGTTTTACTTATCTTTTTCTGCTTTTATATCAAAATAATTTTTTTTAAGTTGATAAGCCATACAAATTTCAGGTATAACAGTTGCGTTTCTTAATACTAAAAAAAAATAATAAATATAAGTAGATTTATTTTTATTTAAAGAAAACATTTTATTATTATGTGTTAGCTCGTTGCTTATTAAAATAATAAGCAATATAAGTTATGTTATATATATTTACTACACAAATAGTTCCAGCCCTGACCAATTTTCTTTTTGTTTGATAAAAAAAAAATGAAAGAGCAGAATAAAGCACTTTTACTTGTTTTTTACTTGTTTTTTTGTTCAAAAGTACTTATAAGTATGTCGCAATACTTATAAGTATTTTGCCAATACTTATAAGTATTTTGCCAATACTTATAAGTATTTTGCCAATACTTATAAGTAATTTGTTTTCGCACATGTATATCCGAATAATACGTATGTATAGAGAGTATTTTTGAAAATAAGTAATAAATATACTCGTAACCGTAGCAATTCATGCATGTACGAGTAGCTATTTTCTGTGATAAATGCATGGTTATACTTATAACCGAAAAAGATAAGTAAATATTCGAGTTATTTTTTTTTCGGATAACCGAAGTCAGACTCTGGTCTGCATATGTGCGATTAAACGACACATGAATTCACATATCAAGCTAGCAAGTAGTGTGTTGTGTGTGATTTTAGAATCACACACAATTAATTGTGTGTGAGTAACAGTGATGGTATATGAGAATTTCAGTCTTGTGCCAAAATTTTAGCTAGAAAGTGCCAAAATATATTAAAAAGTGCCATAACAAATATATACACATGTCTATTTAAAAAAACTAAATCCATTTATTCAGTTTTTTTATTAATATATTTTATTAAAATAAATATACAAAAAAAAATTTAAGACTTCAATATTTAAAAAATTTATACAGATAAATTATATATAAATATTATTATTTATTATATACATACATATGTATTTAATATGTAATGTTTTTTAAGAGTGAGAAACAAACGGACAGACGGACGGACATAGCTTAATCGTCATAAAATGAAACCTCGATTTAGAATATACTATATACTTTATGGGGTCTAAAATAGATATTTCGATGTGTTACAAACGGCATGATAAAATTAATATACCCCCACCATTTTTTTGGTGGTGGGTATAAAAAAGAGAGTTAAAAATTACCTTTCCTATGCAGTCATCTGATTAAATCCACTCTGAAAATTTAGGATGTCATTAATTTTGAACTAGTACTTTCAGAAAGGGGATTTTGTGTCATTGATGCTGTTTTTAGTAGTATTTATAACAGGGAGAAAAAGCATTTATTTCTTTTTAATTAAAAATATATTTCGTCAAAAGTAAGTAAAATTATATTTTTATAATTTTTTGAAAAAGTGCCAAAATTTTATTGAGCGTGCCATAGTGCCATTAAACAACTAATAGTGCCAAAAATGGCACGATTGTGCCACTTTTACCAACAGTGGTGAGTAATAGCCTATGTGTGCAAAGCGTTCAATTATTTATGTGAGTGTTGTGAGAGAAATATTTGATTCAGGTGTAAATAACAAATTTGCTCTTTAATTCGAGTAAATACACTTGTGTGTCGATGTACATATTGTGTTTTATCAACACAACATGTGTTTTGTGTTTTAATTTTTTTTTATCGTATTGAAAACAAAATATTAGTAAAAAAATGTTGCATTAAAAAGTGATACAAACTTTTTAGAAGCAAAAAGTAGTAGTTTTAAATATATTTTTTAACAAATCGAATTTTTATTAATTTGTTATTAATTTAGCACTCTTACTTGTTTTTTTTAATTATGTCACACAGTTGACATTAATCACTATATCTACCGAATTTAATCGTAAACAAGTTAAAAAATTTTACAACTGGCTACTTTTGTATACTTTGGCAGATTTTTAATTATAAATTAAAATAATTATTATTTAAACAAATTAAATGTGTTTTCAATAAATAAAGTTAAAATAAAAATAAATTCAATACATTGACAATAATGGTAAGGAACTAGGTACCTATGTATATCAGACTTTTTTTTTATAAAAGACGGAATAATATTAAATTAAATATTAAATGAAGAAAATATATATCTCATGAGGAAAACATATAAATTATTTTTGTAAAATATCATGTGTGCACTAATTTCAGTTTCAAATTCATGCTTTGGAATATTATAATGCAAAAACATAATTTTATTTACACTGTCATCATTTGATGCAATACTGCATCTTTTTTCTGTGATTAAATTGCGTGCTGCCGAAAATACCCTTTCGGAAGCTGCACTGCTTGCAGGCGTACCTAATATTTTACAGCTGAGTTTATGTAGCAATGGAAATTGTTGTTTGTTAGCTTCCCACCATTACAGAATGTTGAAGTCGTCATAAAAATTGATAGTTAAAGTTTCGTATTTCAATATTTCTGTTTCCACAACATCCATACTGTTGTTTAATTGGGCTGGTGGCAAAAAATCGCAAATTAGCTCTATGTTTTCATTAGATACTTCTGACGTGCCCCCGCTTTGAGTTTGAGGTTCAACAACTTCTTCCAAAAACTTTCTCATTGTACGTTTACACTCATTTCTGATTTCGGTCTGCTCGTCTTCACTAAATTGAACCATTTTATTCAAAGGTGGGAAGAGAAATAGCCCAATTTTGTGAAATATTGTCAAGTTGTTTAATACGACATTTTCCAAATAATACAGCAATTTCTCCTTAAAATGTTTTGTAATTTCTATATCTGAATTATCGACGGCACATTTTTTTTTAAACGGTAAATGTAAATGTAGACATATATTATTTATATTTTTATTATTTTTTTTTAATTTTTTTAAATATTTTTTAAATTTTTTTCTGCAATTTTTGTTTGTTTTTATTTTTTTTTAATTTTTATTTTAGAAACTAACATACGTAAACTCAATTATAATTTTACAATGGTATGTTTTTATATGTATATTTTTTACATGCATGTACGTATTTTATATGAGATGAATGGTGATACAAACAATTGTTATTGCATGGCTACACGTTGTGAAAGGTATATAAGATTCGGCACGGCCAAATATAGCTCTGTTACATGTTTTTTTTTTGTTATTGTTTTGTTTATTTTATTAAATGTTGTCAACGTTTTTGAGAAACATAAAAATAAAACAAACAAAAAAGCGGTTAGTCGCTGAATTTGCCATAAACCGCTGATTCAGCAACACTTTTAATATTTTAAGCTTAAAATGTCAATTTTAAGTTGAACAATTTTACTATTTTTTTTTACATTTTTTACTGTTTGTTTCTATCAATTCTATACATATCATCAATGAATAAAAATATAGTGTAGTAAGTGCTTAAGAATTATTGCCTTTGTATACTGGTTTTGTCATATTGTAAATTTTTTTTTATAATATTATTATTGTTATTCTTTTTGCATATAAAAAATACATATATTACAACCATTTCATTTGATTACTTTTTTTGTTAAAATTTTAATTTTCCTCTTCACTTAACAAAATAAGAAAGTCAAGAAACACACGAATGATTAGTGTGATTTTTAACTTCGCTCAGGTTTTTTTATTGTAATATGTAAGAATTTGAGTTCATCAAACAATAAACAATAATAGAGAAACACACACAATTAGTGTAAGTGTGTGTGGCTTACTTTTTAATGAACGGTGTTGTGTTGATCTCTCATTTAATATGATTGAGTGTGAATGACTCGCTCTCATTTTTTTTACACATTTGATAATAATATCAAATACACACACAGCATTCATTTGGCTACCAAATCATTTGTGCAGACCTCTAATTGGTATTCAGTGAGTGACCGCGTCCAAATCTTTGAGCAAAAATTTTTTTAACAATTTAATTTTGTTAAATTAAACAAATAAATTACTACACACATTATATCAAATGGACTCAATAAAACATAAATTAAACAAGTAAGAGCGCTATATTCGGCCGTGCCGAATCTTATATACCCTTCACAACGTGCAGTCATGCAATAACAGTAGTTTGTGTCACCATTCATCCCATATGAAATACGTACATACATATATAAAATTAATAAATTCACGTATGTATGTTAAAAAAAACAAAAAAAAAAAAAAATAAAAAAAAAATTTAAAAAAAAAAATTTAAAAAAAAAATTTTAAAAAATTAAAAAAAAAATTATTATATATATAATATATATAAAACAAAAAAAAATAAAAAAAAAATTAAAAAAAAAAATTAAAAAAAAAAAATAATAAAAATATAAATAATATATTAAATAAAAAGTAAAAAAAAAATATAAAAAAAAAATTTAAAAAAAAATTTTTTTGGCTCAGCTGGGATTCGATGCTACGTTTTCTCTAACCAGTATACATGTTTGTATGTATGTATGTTGTTGTTGTAATGTTGTTTTTGTGAAAAAAAAATTGAGGTGGTCGTGGGTTTTTGCTCATATCTCAGTTGTTTATGTACCGATGTTTCTGATTTTCAATACCGATCTACTCCCGAATATTTCTGATATTTTAATACCTTACCCGGGTCCAACCTATGTCGGGGGGCTTCAAAAAGTTGATTTCAACATACACACGGACAGACGGTCAGACGGACAGACGGACAGACTGACAGGGCTTAATCGACTCCCCTATTCATAAGCTTTCAGAAAATATATACTTTATGGGGTCGGAAATCAAAATTGTAGAAATTTCACACGGAATGACAAACTTTTTCATTCATTTTTTCACTGTGTGAAGGGTATAAAAAAATAAGAAGAAAAAAACAAAATGAGTTTTATTTTTTGGCAAACTCCTTAAAATTTTTTTGCGACGGAAAAATTAAACTGTCTTTTTAATAGTTTTAACCGAACTTGTTACTTTTTCATTGAAGAATTACTCCATTGACTCTTAACATAAAGAGTTATTAAGTTTGAATTTTCTAAATAACTCTTATTTACGGTCTCTGATGAGTATATGTAAATGTTTGGATTCAGGGAGGAAATGATATTGTACAAAACAAACTTATTTATTATGATGAATAATAGTTTTGGAAGCCATAATCTTACTAAACTAGGGTGATCGATTATTCGACTTTTTTAAGAAACCGGTTTTCAAATAGTTTGAAATTTAGAATTTTAAAAAAACCGGTTGCTATTTTAAAAATTGAGACAAAAACCGGTTAACCGGTTCAAATATATAAAATATAATATTTAAAGAAAAAATTAAAAAAATTATATTTAAATATGAAATTTATACAGTTTATATACGTTTGGCTGCACAATTACGCAATAACGCAATAACTGACATGAATGCAGTTGACTAATTTGGTTTTAATTAGTTGAATTTAAAGGCAAAAGATACTCTTTACAAATAAAATAAATAAATACAATAAATTAATTCATAAATAAATAAGACTTTTTATAAGGCTGTTATAAATTTTTGTATCTCCTTCTGTACATTTTTTAAATGTTAAATATATCTTTTAAACTAGTATGCATTAACGTATTTTGTCTGAAAGGATTTCTGTAATTTGAAATACATTTTAAAGGCTAGGGAGAAAATCTTTAAAATTTCGTTTTAGAAATTCTTTCTAATACCCCTGATAGACACAGACATACAAATATAGGCATAAACTAGTTTGTTTGATGGTTTAATTGAAATTTAAGTTGACAGACACTCAATGTCATTATTTAAAATTAGGATCTGGAAGGAGAGATTATTGCTTTTTCTTTATTATAACTACACTTTTTCCCTAAAAGTGATTGATCAGCTTAGTTTATGCTTAAATTACCTTTAACTTTTAACGTTAGGTTTATATCCTATAAAAAAATAATATTTAATCGCAATCATTTTTTTTATTTTGCATTTTTTTTTTAAACAACAAACAAATTTTTTACGCGAAACTTTTCGCGTACTAAATAAATATACTATGGTACGATTGCTTACAAAGATATATGAAAATAAGCTACAAAAAAAATAAAAAACCGGATTTTTCGGATAAAAAAACCGGTGTATTCGATATTCGAAAAATCAACATTTAAAAAAAACCGCCAGCTGAAAAAGGAAAAAACCGGTTTTTCCACCGGTTGTAAAACCGAGTCGATCACCCTAGTATATACATACATATGTATGTATGTACATATGTGTATAAATATATGATTTACCTAACAACCAGCTAAAGTGATTATTAATTATCTAGTAACGTCTTTAATAGATTATAATTACATTAAACACACTCTTAAAATTTAAGACAATCTTAACATTCTATCTTTTAGAAAACTTCAAAAAGTTTCATCAGTTGCCATCTTAAATAAATTTTCGCATAGAAAAATTCTAATTTTTATTTTTATTGATGCACTATTTTATGGAAATAAGGCAAAGAGAGAGAATAGGAAAGAAAAAGTTGTAAAATTGTAAAATAAATAATCATCACAAATATAAGATTCTTTTTACGATTTTTTTTTAGCAAAAACTGTCACTTAACAGCAAAAAGGAAAATAAAAAAAACACACACAACAAAAATGCATAAAATCAGGCAAATAAAAAATGTCTGCATATGTGAGGGCAAATAAAAAAAAAAGAACTACAACACTTTATGAATAATTTGATGCAATAATAAAATAAACGTACATACATACATATATAATACTCATTAAAATTGTATATTACTCGTTAAAAAATGTAAATTACATTACAAAGGAAAAAAATAATAATACGAGTAGATATTAAAATAAGTGTCTAGAAGTTGTAAAACTAATAATATGAACGATTGAAGAGACTGAGGCGATAGTTAAGAAACACTTGTAAGTATTAGTTTTCTTTTAAGTTGTTTTTACCAGCAACACCTATAGCAATTATAGCCCTATACTAGAGAATAATAACTATTGGTTGGGATAATAAACAGTTGAATGTTTATAACTAATTATACACTTGCATTGCATAAGTATCTTGTTCTCTTACACCAAACATCAAAGAAAATGGTGGGGGATATATCTGTGGCTTGGAGCTAAAAGGGCCAATGTCAAAATATTAACTTTTGAGAAAATTGGAGTTGAACTGTAACTTTTATAGGTGCTTTCATAGTGACATTGGTCAGCATTTTATTTATGAAGCTGTTCTGGGTTAAGTATGACTTTAGCTGTTTTACCATAATGAAATAGAGTAAGAAAACAAATCTAATGCAATGATTAACTCAAAAGAGCAAAAAAGTGACATTGGCCCTTTTCGCTCCAAGCCACAGATATAACACATCGAAATATTCTTTTAAGACAATTTTATTTACAATTTATATTTTAAAATTTTTACAAAACTATAAAACATTAAAAATATGTAGGTCCGTCTGTTGAAAGCACGATAGAGTTCTAACAAAAAAAAAAACAAACATTACTAAAAGCCATAACTGACTAACAGATTTAGTTGTTCGATATGTCAAAAATTTTATGTGTTTTCAGTGTGGACAAAAAATTCATATGTGCGACAGATTTTTTGACAAGTATGTCCAATTGGATACTCTTTTGGAAATTTTCATAAAATAGTAATTTTTGTGCGATCATAGTTGCTTTCTGTAAACCAGCTGTACAAAAAAAAATTACAACAAATTGGCTTTAAGCTCGTATCCAGCTTACGCATTTAGGCTATGACTGACTATCCTACAAAGTCGTGCAATTATGTCAAATAAAAATTTGACATGTTTCTGTCCTACATGAGAAAATTATAACAAAATGTGTGATTGGATGCCACACTGTCGTACTTGACTACTAATAGCAACTCTGATCGCACAGAAACTATTTTTTTAATGAAAATTTCGGATTATAAAATCGGACACACTTGTCCAAAAATTTGTGGGGTTACTCCGTTTGTAATAAACGAACTGTTGCCGCAGTAAATGGTTAAGATGCCTGTTAGCAGCTTTATTTTCGATATTATTGCCTAAAGATATTTGTAATCCTGCAGCCTGCAGCGTTTGCCCAGTTTGCTAGAACCCTTAAGTCTTTTAATCTCAATACAGAGGTTGTATACTGAGTGATAGCAAAAGCAATTGCCATCACAGAGTCTATTCGTGAAAGCTCGTCATCCGCTTTATTTCCATGAACTCAGACATATATAAAAAAGGAAACGAAATTTGTTCGTATAGAGCCAAGGCATATTAATTCATCAGATAACCGCAGTTCAAAAATAAAATTTTTTTTATATTTTTTTAATATAAAGTTTGGCATTTGAAATAAATGAGAGAAGAGAGAAAATTGTTTTTATCTGAACTTTCTGATGAACTTTGGCAGCTGAAATTTAAAACAAGTGAAGAAAAAAATAATCAGCTGACGAATCAAGACTACCTGAAGAATGAATATGCCTTGGTATAGAGCAAGAAAAAAGTCCATAGATGAAACACAATTCTCTCATTTATTTCAAATGTCAAACATCTTTATAAAAATAAAAATATAAACAAGAACATGTTCTCCAAACGGCGATTACCTGACGAATGAATATGCCTTGTTATAGAGTTTGTCTTTGGAGAAACGTTGCCATCTGCTACAAGTAAGTCAAGCGTAACGTTAATTAGCGCTTAGTTTTTTAGAAAGCAATACAAAAATAAAGGTAGTGCTTATAAAAGGCTTTTATACCACAGTGGTAGCAGTGAAAATGCGCTTATTTTTTAAGAGGTAAAATCTCTAAGTGGATACTCATTTGAAAAGGGAGTTTAGCTTTACTATTTACTTTACAAACCTGCTTACAGATAAGCTTAAATTTGTAACAAATATTTGGGAAATCATATCATTATATTACATAACCAGAAATACCTTAATAGATCCTTCCGGTTACTTCATATAATGGCATGATTATCAAATAATTTCCCTTGATAACTATGCCATTATTTGAAGTATTCCTAACTATTAATAGGATTACAGAACGGCATGCATAAATGTTATTAATTTAGAGATCGTACCATGATAATTGTAATGAAAGTCTAACAGCGATATATAGGAGAATAAAGTTCTGGCTTATATAAGGCCAAAATAAGTGGCCAGGTCCTCACGACACATCTCTACTTCTTATTTATGTTCAGAACATTAATAAAAACATTAAACTAAATTTAATACTTAAATTTTTTTATTGCATAACAATTATAACAAAATTCTAATTATCTCTAAAGTACATCATCTATCAATTATCTTTAAACTCCACAACTTCTAATTCCCTTAAAAAATTATACTAATACTTTCCTCTCTATGTTTTTATAACATTTTTATAACCCTCATTCTTAAAATAAAAAACTCTTCCTTTTTTGCAAAAGTCAATTTAAACGAAATAAATTATAAAATTAAAGCAAAAGATACAATTACAAAAGAAAAGCTGTTAAAAACACTTAAATTTTAATTAAAACAAAATATTAAAACAATGCAAAACCAGAACAACAACAAAAAAGCACAACATCTTTTGAGTGTCCTGTTTTCGGAGAACAGAAGCAGCTTCATTTTCTCAAAAGAAATAGTTACGCACTCACATAAAAAAGCTTAAACTATAAAAGAAAGATCCTCTTGAATAAATGTTGAAAAATGAAAATGCAATTTTAAACTTTTGTATTAATAAAACAGACGTACACAACCAGAACATCGACCAAACAACGAGGAAAGTTACAAAAGTGAATGTTAAATTTGATATATAACATTTGTGAATGTTCAGTATGGTGTCAAAATTATTTAAATGTCTAATTTACAATATATCGTATGTATGTTGTAAGAAACTTACTCCAGCATATTTACTTTTCCAGCTCTGCTGTATTAAATGGAATTTCAAGGCATATTTATTCATCAGGTAGTCATGATTCGTCAACTGATTATTTTTTTCTTCAACCAAATTTTTTAAATTTTTTCTATCGTTACTTTATACATAATTCCCATGTATGAATTTAAAAAAGAATTGCGTTAATAGCAAGGCACATGCAACGGCGAATTGAGACAACAAAGCAAATTTATCAGGGATAGAAAATATGTTATATTATCTTTATTATCAAAAAAGTACATTTAAAAATCAAAATATAATTTTCCATCCCTGCAATAATAAATTAAATCAAGGCGAATTCAACAAATTTTGACAAAATGTTTCTCCATCAGCTGGGCTGATAATTTCACCTGTATGAATTCGCCTTGGTTAATAGTTTACACACATCGGCTAGTGCCACGGTACGTGCTTCGCTACGTATAAAGTGAAATAATAAAAAAATTAATTAGAACATCAAATTCATTTATTCAAAAGAAAAAAAATATTTTATTTATTGCTAGCTATTTTCAAACTTAATCTTAAACATATGGATAAACAATATTATTTGTTCGTTTAAATATCCTCTCCTTTTTACAGATAACTGACATTGAAAAAAGTACCAAAATTATTTTTTTACCCATTTTATTACCTTGGAACACCAAATTTCAAAAAAGTGCCATTAGCCTTGTAGGATCTTTTTGAATTTGTGTGCTACATGCATTAGGTGCGAAGATACAATATTACCGATTTTACCCGTTTTTAGCCCTTTTCCCTTAAATTCCAAAATTTCGAACAAGTACAAAAATTCATTCAAATTCAAATTCAGAAAAGTAAAACTACTTTTTTACTTTTTTCCTATTGCTATCCCTCTCAAAGATAAATGCTGTTCAAAAAAAGTACCAAAATACAGTTTTTACCCGTTTAATCCCCCTTTAAACTCTAAATTTTCAAAAAGTACCAGATACCTATCCAATTATTTTTAACAGGCTCTTTGGTCCTTTTTGTGATATCTTTATTAAGCCCGGAGATACTGATTTACCGATTTTACCCATTTTTACCCGTAAACCGCTCGACGGATTTTGTGCAAACTTCACATAAACCATCTACCTAAAAGTCCGAACAAAGCCTTAACATTTGGTTCGGATAGGTGAGCCCGTTCTTGAGTTATAAAATAACAACAAAAAGCGGCCAGGGCATAGAGAAAGGAACTTAAGGGTTAAAACAGGTTTTGTTCAGGAGAGCCATTTTAAAGATTAAGGGCCATATTCAAAAAAAATATTTTAGGTTTATTGGAGGCTTATTTGAAAAATTTCTCTACAACATCTGTCAAATAAACCTTAAATATTTTTTATGAATACGGCCCTAAACGATTTTTCTATTTTTTTAAATTGTTCATAAGGAAAAAAATTAATTTTTTGTAGTTTCGTAAAATCAAGTTATTTTGTTAATTTAGTAGGGGAAAAAATGAAAATAAATAAATTTTACCGTTAGGTCCCTTTCTATTTGCCCTTAGAATCGTCGACTTCACTTTAATAAAACGCGCATATCTCTGGGAGGGAACAATCTTGGGGCATGGGATCGGTCTCATTCGATGCTCAGATGTTGTCCACATCAAAAAAAAAATAAAAGTGAACATTGTTTTTTTTACCCTTAGGCGCGTTAGGCCTATTGATTTTAATAACAAATCATCGACTAGACCAGAAAAAACTTTATATGTATTCGTTTTTTATTAGAGACACTAGTTTCTTACTCCACTTGTAGCCTAGAATTCATTTTTTTTTGATGCGATATTTTATTGTTTTATATAGAAGCAAACGTATCTAAAAATTATCATAGAGCTGAAAATATTGATTTTTATGGCAAAATTATGGGCTGTTCAGTTTATTTGCTCATATCTCAGAAAGTTATGGGGCGATTATGCTGGATTTCAATAGCGATTCATTTTCGGATATTTCAAAAAGATTGATACAACAGATCCGTTCAATTTCAACCAATATACAGGCAGACTGATATTTCTCAATCGACTCCCCTCGACATAAGCTTTCAGGAAATGTATACTTTTTGAGGGCGGAAATAAATATTGTAGAAATTACAAACAGAATGACAAAGACTACTACATGTAACCTTAGGAACCACAGGTAAAGGTTAAAAAAAATAAATTGTTACCTTAATATTATTTGATGGTAATTAGTATTATGAAGAAGCTCTTTAAAAGGCACTTTCCGTCCTGCCCTCATGTTACAATCGAAAAGACAAATGTTTTCTTTGCCACCATTGTATTGTTAAATGACACTGATGCTTAAACATGTACACTTGCATACCAGCACACACACACACACACACAAACATATTTTTGTTTTCAAGTAATAAAGAAAATTTAACCTAGCATTTCATTGCATTTCATCATTTCCGTATCCGTTACACAACAGTTTTTTTGTGAAATGTGTGTGTGTGTGTGTGTTGAAACAAAACGAAATATGTGTGTTGTTGTAGTTCCTTTATTATTATAATTTTTTTTGTTTATTTTTTTTTTTTGTGTCTTTATAGGGCAAATAGAGAATAATGGCAAATTGTAACACAAAACTAAAATACTACAACAACAATAGCAGCTGTAGAGCTAAAAATAAGAAAAACGAAAATTGTATATCATAAAACTATGCTTTTGTAAAATTGATTTGATTAAAAGTGGCTGCTATGCATTGCATACAAAATTAGTTGGTGGAAAATATTTTGCAACACTTGCCACATTTACACGGCACTGCAGTACAAACACAGTTACACATACACCTTAGCGGAAAGTTCTTATTGTTGATTGTGACTATCGAAGCAAAGAAAGAAATGCACAAAAGGATACAACTGCAAGAAAGGATATAATAGTACAGCAACAATGCGTAGGAAAATAGTGTTATAGTTGGACGTGTGAAACATAAATATTTGGCTTTAAATTCATTGATACTGATAATGAAGCGAGGATTAAATAAGGAATGAAGGAAAAACACACTGACACCACAGTTTGAAAAGAAAAATCCAAGTGATATGCAAAAATTTAAACTGCAATATAATTTTAGACAAATAAATCTATATTTATAAAAATGAATCCCTTTTTCCCTTGGTCACGGCATCACGCGTGAATGGCTGGATCGATTTCACTAATTCTTTTTTTTTTGTTGTATTTGTTATTATTAGGAGAAGGTTCTTATGTCAGTTTCGTGATTATAAAAGTGGGCAGTGCCACGCCCGTAAAAATGAGTTATCATTTTGAGCTACTTACACTAGATCGATTTTTCTGAAACTTTGCACACATATTGAGCTGTCATGACTACATAATTTCGTGATTAGAAAAGTGGGCGGTGCCTTGCCCATAAAAAATGAGTTATAATTTTTAGCTACTTGCACTAGATCGATTTTTCTGAAACTTTGCACACATATTGAGCTGTAATGACTACATAACTTCGTGGTTATAAAAGTGGGCAGTGGCACGCCCATACGAAATAAGTTATAATTTTAAGCTACTTGCGCTAGATTGATTTACTTGCACTGGACCGATTTTTCTGAAACTTTGCACACATATTGAGCTATCATGACTATATAATTTCGTAATTAGAAAAGTGGGCGGTGCCTTGCCCATAAAAACAAGTTATAATTTTTAGCTTCTTGCACTTGATATTCAATTAAAATTCAGAATGCATTTTTATTCATTAAGGGGCGTAGCAACGCGCGCCGGACTTGGCTAGTATAAAATAAAATTAATTTCTACATACATACATACATACATATGTATTTAAATGGATTTTTTAACAGTTTAGATTTTAAAAATTAAAAAAAAAATACAGACAATTTTCAAAAGTGATTGCAGTCGTAATACAGCTCTCGTCGGGTCAAGAGCTCGCGCGTCATTGCCATTATCTCCTAAGGTCAATCAGGCCGTCCTTTTTATCTGGCTTCGAGAGTTTTGCGTCTCACTCCCGCATTGGTTAATTGCGTGGCGTCGGTTAACTGTAAGAAGGTACAGTTACCCAGACTATCAATTGACCACATGCAGATTTTTATATATGGAGTCGAATTCGGAAATTCCGGCTTCTTATACGAAAATATAGAGGAGGCTCTGAAAAACATTTGGAAATTAAATTAAAAAAATAATTGGTGATGCCAGTTTTGTCTTTTGACAGCCAAATAATTGTCTAGTGCTAGTACACTAGAACCTCGATTGGAGTAACCCTAAACCTCAAAAAAAAAAAAAAGAAAAGTGATTGAAATATTTATTTGGAGGCGATAAAAATTTTAGAGATTATTTCATGTAAATGTTGCCCGTGGCTAAACCGTCGGTGGTCACCTATGAGCTCTAATTTCGGCAAATTTTTTTCAACATTTCGGACGATATTTTACCAACGGCAGTTGTAATCTTGTCTTCTACGACTGGAATTCCGGCTGGCTCATCCTCATACAAGACACTCACGTATTCCCACAAAATTATAGAAATAGATTAATTCATAACCAAACTCGCTTCACTCGTTGATTAAGAGATATTTTAATCCAACAATAATCACCGATCAAAAAGTGCTGACGATGAAACCGTAACTAGTTACGAAAATGCATTTTAATTGGCTCCGTGTCGGCAAAAATATAATTTTTCAAATTATCCTTGAATTTCATAATTAAATTTAATTATAAAAAAGAAAATCAAGAAATATGAGCAAGTAAGAGTGCAATATTCAGCCGTGCTGAATCTAATGATATTTTTCACCATTATGTACCTATTTTTTTTGAAGTTTTAAATATTATTAATTCTATGTAATAGTTTTTTAAGCTTAAGGTCATAGAACAAAAAAAATTATTATTAAAAAGACCTTGAGCTTAAAAAAAATTATTACATTTTATTAAAAAAAGGTCAAAGAAACTAATTATTATTACACTGGAAAACAGCATGTCTGTTGCATGAGATTTTTTACATGAATCTGAATAGTTTTTTCAGGTTGATCTCAAAATTATATGCCGTTTTCATGTAGCAGCTCTAGGTATGGAGTGACGGGATTTTTAATTGAAAATGCACATGGTTTAAGTTTAAAAAATTTATTAAATATACTTTTTCTGAATAAAATTTCCTTTTTTGGATTTTCTAGAGTGAGATGTTATATGAGTACTATTTTGAATGCTGCAACAATAATCAGCCATCATATGTTCATTCCAGTGTCCCTGATATCTCTCCTCCATAGTGCGAATATCCTCGTGAAAGCGCTTTCCTTGTTCCTCGCTTAGGTCATCGAGTTTTTCAGGAAAATAGTCTAGATGGCTGTGAAGGTAGTGAAGCTTAATACCCATGTTGCATTTAAGCCACTGGAAGTGTATTAGCAACTGTTCAACGTGCTGAATGTAGCCGTCACATTTGATATTGCCCAAAAAATTCCTCACTACGCAAACAAACTCTTCCTATGCACACTTCTCGACAGCGGTCATATGGTTGATGAAATTTTTAGCATCTATCAACTTCCTGTTTTGTGGTCCCTTACGGGGGGATGGTTCACGCCAAATTATAGGAGCTTTGTACTTAAAACTGGGTCTTTTTTTTTTTGGTTGCTTACAGTCGCAAAGACTCAACACATGTTTTACATACCAAACTTGGTATCCAAGGTTTAGCGTTTGACGGCAACGGAAACCCAAAGTAGTCCAAGTATGCCTTCTGCACAAAGTCCGACACATTTAAACGAAATTTTTGAAACATATATTCTCCACAAATTACACAAAAACAATCAGGATTATTTAAGCACGTCCTTCTTGAGGAAGACATACTGAAGTTTATAAAGGAACTAGTTAAGTTACACCGCTATTGATATAAACAATCGACTACTTATGTAAATTTAAGACGGTACCTGTATCTCACTAACTAGAGCCGCTACAAAAAATCTGGGGACAGTAATAAAACTTTATGCAACAATAAAAAAAGTGTTATTTTGTTTTTCTGTGTTATTAATTCTATATTTCCTAAGTTTTTGTAAAGTATACTCTTAGTAGATTTTTGAACCAGGGAATACATTTTTTTTAAATCTGATTAAAATAGTGTTTTAAGAATAATTTTATTTAAAAAAAATTAATTCTAATCAGACGGATTGTTTTTTATAAGAATATATTCCTCTTAAATATGAAATTTAAGATTCTATATTCAAGTGATGTACACCAGGAGCATTCGATCACGTTCGAATGCCGTAATTTGCCCCAGGTCTTTATCAAAACAATTTTTCAGAATATTCATAATAAGAAAACCTACTGAGCATTAGAAAATATCACTTTTTATATTACAAAATATATTTTTATCGCTTTTACAAACAATACCAAACAATATCTGCACTATTCATACTGTTGTTAGATAAACGCACGTTCATTTTTCAACAACCCTCGTATAACTTTAACCATGCAGTTGATTTGATTATCGCAAATGGTTTTCCTAAACTTTAAATTGTTTTTGCTAGCAATGAGCGCATGAATACAAACAAAAGGGTTTTATATTTATGTAATGTGGCTAACAAAAAGAAAAATGAAAAGAAGGTTATTTTAAGGAATATTGTATGTATAAAAAGTTTATTTAATTTGTTTAAACTTATCAAAAAGAAAAAGTAAACAATATACTATTTATAAATATGTATATGTGTAGCGTAAAACAAAAAAATAAATAAATGAATGAACAAAAATGGAGGAAGAACAAAAACATTAAAGGATTACATGCCAAAAAGACCTTTTAAATCTTCCATAGTTAATTTACTGCCTTCAGAGGTGCGAGCACCAGTCAGTACACCATTCGCTAATGCCAATTTATGATCTTGTAAGGCTTTTATACGCTCCTCCACGGTGTCTTTGCACATAAACTTGTAGATAATGACATCTTTCTTCTGACCCACACGGTAAATGCGATCCTGCGCTTGAGCCTCTAATTGGGGATTCCAATGCAAATCGATGAGTAATAAATGATTGGCACCCACTAAATTCAGACCCACACCACCGGCGGTCAAAGACAATAGCAATATGCGATTCTTGCTTTTAGGATCATTAAATTTCGACACAATATCTTGGCGATCTTTTACAGGTATGCTTCCATCTAGTGAAAGCGTAGCCACTCCCTGTTCTTCAATATGCGTTTTGAGTATATTTAGAACACTTGTCCACTGAGACACTACAATTCCTTTGTCGCCTAAAGAAAGCACTCTGTTCTTAAGGGTTTCCAACACTTTTAACATTTTCGTTGAGGGTCTTTTATAGTCAAACACTGGATTGGTACGCTGTAGTACCCGAGACGATGCTTTGGCCATTACCTGATCTTCGGGTCGCAAGGAATTATCAGCTTCATTACTATTTAAACTGTGACTCAGCATGGGATTGCTGTCATTTTTATCCGTGATAGCAAGTTTATTGAGTTGAGCCAAAAGATCGATTTCCGGTTGAGAAACATCACTTCCTTCGTCAATGTGTTGAGCATCCTCATCTTCTAACATCTTTACGGGACGGGAGATATATTGTAAAAAAAAAAAAAAAAAAAAAAAAAAAAAAAAAAAAACTGTTATAAAGGTAAAATTTTCTGTTTTAACATTGGTTGCCAGCTGAGCAATACTCCGTTTTAAAAGGAAATAAAAGTTAAACCTTTTTGACCTTAATTTAAAATAAATGGACATATAAATATGCATATGTATGTATGTTTGCATTTTGCATATACATACATCTATACTTGTGGTTAAGCTTTGTTAACTACTTTCATTTTATTTTGAGTAATAAGTAAAAATCTATAATTATATACACATTCAGAATTATTTTTGCAAATTTCATAACTTAAAACAATTTTTGAAATGTATAGAAATCACTGAAAAACTAAATTTCTTAAAAGATTTGACCTTTCCACTTATGACCATCGAAATATACACATGTAAACTACGAGCAATGACCCCACTGACAAGATATAAATGATATATGTATAAAATTTTCACTTACCGCATCAATTAAGCCTGGATGGCAACAAATCTGCCTTAATCGAAGAAGAAGAACTAAAATTTCGTGAGACTTAATCTCTTTTGATCCCTGGTGTATTTTTGTAAATTTCTGATGCATCTTATAGTAAGCACCATTCGGATCCTTTGTTTGCATAAATGTCGGCCGCGAACTTTGCTCTTTGTACATATAATCTGTATTGCGTTCGGCACGTTGAAAAAGAAATTGAGCAAAAAGTGTACGTGAGAAGATCATAATTTTCTGATAGACATTCATTTCATCCTTATCCAATTCCACTTCAATTATTTCAATAACCTTTTGAGGCAAACACTCAAGTTCGCCACGATCTTGCAGTTGAACTTTTGTGCGTCTTAACATAATAGATTTCATTATGGTATTCAAACGCTGTTGACCACCAGCACTTTTGTCAATCCATTTCTTCCAATGGGAAAAATCATCAAAAGGAGAACAACGAAGAAATTTGAGCAGGGCATAAACATCCATTTCTTTATTTTGTATGGGTGTGCCGGTAAGGGCCCAGCGTGATTTACCTTTTAACTCACAAACAGCTATAGACGATTGGGCCTTGTGATTACGCACGACATGAGCTTCATCAAGAATAATTCGCTTCCATCTGATGCCATAAAGTGCACCATTTGTTTTTTGTTCTCGAGTCACTATATTATACGTGGTCACCACTAAATCGTAGGTTCGCAAATGTTTGGGTTTTGTTTCACGATTGTTGCCATGATGTACGCACACGGTTAAGCGATGGCGAGACACTTTTGTTTGAACCTCTGCCTCCCACTGACGCATTAAACTGGCCGGACAAACCACCAACGTGCCACCGGGGTAATCTAGAAGTTAAATTATTATTTTTTAAGAAATTTGTAAACATTAATATCTGGAAAAACTTACATTCCCTACGACCTTTTGAAGACCAAGCACCTGGATTTCTATTTTCTTCCTCATCAGTACTACTACCACTTCTTCCTTCACTATCTTCTTCTTCATCACGATTTTTACATGACAAAACCAGCGAAATCATGGTTAATGTCTTACCTAAACCCATATCATCAGCTAATATACCGCCTCTAGGTTTTTGCTTTTCACGCCAATTCATCCAAGCCAAAGCGTGTTTTTGATGGTTCATTAAGTTAATTTTAAGACCTTTTGGATCTTCTGCCAAAACATTTTCAGCGGGACAACTCTCCAAAGATCCATGTAAATCCTAAAAAAAACGCATTTATCGTAATTTTTGCTCAATTGCGTCTACATTATTACGTCTTTTAAAGGCAATGTTTATGTTCTTCAGTATTGTGTGTGAAAGGATTTAATCAATTAATGCACATTTTCTTGAACTACTGAAAATCTAAAAGCAAATTAACTCTTGCTTATACATTTCATGGGCGGTTCAAAGAAAAAAAGATTTTTTTCAGATATCCATTCCATATTAATCATCACAGTGTTTTACAAGTTATATTGACTAATACTTTTTGGTATTATTTATGTATATTTTAAAGGGAAGTAATGTCAAATACCTAATATATTTTAAGTTTTTTTATTTATTAATTTTTGTAATTATTCGGGATATGCTGACAAACTAATTTTTCAATATTTTGTTTGTTGGATTTAAGCTGGTCTATATGCATTTTACTGGTGCTTGTGCTAGATCGTCAGTACAACACCTCTTACCAAACTTTTGAAAAAATTATGTTTTATTTTCAAATTATCATTAACAAAATGAGAACTCAAATAGAAAAATAAAATACTTTAAAAAGTAGGAAAAATTTTGGTTGGGGTTTAAAAGAAGTTTTTCATAGTTGTAAGCTAATATAAAAAAGGTCGACACTTAAAATAAAAGTTAATATAAAGATATGTATAAATTAAAATGAGTTTTTGTTTTATTTTTGAATTCTCATTTTGTTAAAGAGCGCTTTTAAAATGCATATAGACCAGCTTAAACCTAACTACCAACTAAAATATATTTTGTTGAACGTTAAAAACAAATAACAATTATCATCTTACCTTTAAGCGATCTACCGTTAAGGCTTTTTGGTTATTAAATGTGGCCATTCCTTGTTTACCGGTATGTTTGGGTTGTATTTGATTTACGGCCGCAGACAATTCATCCCAATCTGGTGCTTGATTATTAAAGAAGGCTTTGCGTTGTTGCTGTATAAGTTTTAATTTTTGTGAAGAATCTTTATCATCCACTGGCAATATCGCCGGATCATATTCAATACTCATAGAAGAAATATATTTAGATTTTATTGTACAATCACTACGTAACCGCTCAATACGCAATGACAACTGTCGTCCGCCATCGGGTAAAGATTTTGAAATTTTTTCCAAAAGTTTTTCAGCATTCATAAGCTCAGCCTTAAGGTCTTCAAATTTCTTGATTTCTTTATCATAAAATTCTTGCGACACATATCTTAACTCTGCCTTGGGCTTAGCAGGAGTTAAACTAGAATTTTTAAATTTTGGCACTTTATTAAGGGCGGCAGAAATTTTAGGTTGAGCTAAATTACCACCGGACATGGTCGTCTTTGTTTTGTTTTCCAAAAAATTTACCACACTATTTTCTTTATGGTCTTCCGAATCAGAACTCGATATTTCAATAGCTTTTTCATTGCGATCAATTATTTGTATATCACTATCAGCGGAAGAGTTCATTTCCGGCGCTCGATAAACAGTGGACGATAATTTATCTTTAATTGCACTTTCAAAATGAGTGCTGTAACGTGCTGATAAAATAGGAGAATTAAAAATACTATCATTTTTACTTATAGTTTTAGCAGGACTTTTCTGATGGCTTAAAGGGCTTACGGAGTTTTGATCAACCTGAGATAGAGCGGAAGCCATTGATGATGTCAGTGATTCAGAATTTTCTTCAGAAGATTCTTTTAATAATGATTTATTTGCCGTCTCTTTTTCGCTTTCAATTAAATTTTCATTTTTCTGATATAAACTCTGAGATTTTGGTATTTCATCATCATCCACGGAATTATACAATTTAGAAGATGATGTTTGCGCCTCCTCTTCCTCTTCTGAATACTCAATTTCACTAGAATCATCTGTTAAATCCGCCGGCCTTATGCCCGTAATACTCATTCGAGTGCGTGGGGACAGCGCACGATTTTCTATTTCATCATCATTATCCTCCTCTTCTGTTTCAGAGTCAATTATAACACCACGTTTCTTTCTACTGGCCGCATTTTGCCTACGTATTGCAACTGATTCATCACTATCATCTGATGCGTCGGAATCTTCTATGGTCATGTCAACACTTGGTCGACTTACAATTTTATCTTCCTCTCCGCTGGTGTTAATCTCACTTTCTGGTGATTCTTCATCACTACTAATGATTTCATCAGAATCAGACATTTCATTAAATAAATCTTAAGCTTTAAATGTATATTTAATTTTTTGCTACCCAAGATGCCGTTCCTTTAATTTTTAAATGCGCTAAAACCGTATTAGCTGTCAAAATCTGTTTTTGTATTTTTACTGCGTATTCACTGTAAACTAATCACAAAATCGCTTCGTTTATGCTTGCAATGCTTTGGAAATCAGTGATGAAAATTAAACTTTTCTGATGTGAAGCCGGCGATTTTTTAATGATTAATATGGGAATAATATATTTAAGATAAAAAAAACTTAATTTTTATGGCGTTTTAACACAAAAAGCTAAAATCTGTTATAAAACTATTGTTTTAGATAAATCGGGCTTTCACTCACAGTATGTCCAATAAATTATTTTGAATAAAATAAATTTCTCGTAGAAATAACAGTATTCAAGTATTTTTAATACTTGTGTTAAAATATTTGTTTTGTTTGTTAGCTTTATTTATTTGTATGAAAAACTAAGAACTTTTTGTAATGCACTCCATATTTGAAATTATTTTATTATCTGTGTATGAATAGTTGTAAAATAATTAAAAATTAGAGATACTTTTTTTTTGATATTGTTGTTGCGGCCCTTTTGTATGATATCAATATTGATTGAGTTCAATAAAAAATCCACCCTTTTATTCGGATTCTAACTTTGTCATATTTGGTCAATATTTTGCGGGTTGTAGAGTACAAAGTCATAGTTACTATATGTCAAGCATATCTCCAATTTTATTCCAAATGTCATCTTATTATTAGATTTTTAATGATATACATAATTTTGCTTTCTTTTATGTTAAAAGATTTAATGAAATTATATTCGTAAATTCTGAAAACCCTGAAATGTATACTTCGCAAACCCTGAAATGTATACTTCGCTCTGGTAACATTAATCATATAAAACGTGAGATATCATTTAACAGTGATTACAAAGTGTCAATAAGAGTTGTCAAATACTTATTGTGTTCGATTTCAATTCAACGACCACTGCTGTGAATATTCTTGATAAATTTAAAATAAAATTATAAGTTAAACATAATGACTGGAATCGTGGATGCTATAGAGATGCCTAAATTACCAGAAAATCAGAAATCCTTTGCCGGCATACCAGAAGCAGTGTTCTTGGTAAGTATGTTGCAATAGCCTGCATGCAAAAAAATTTACAAGAGCCTTGCACGCATAACCTAACAAACCGATGTCATGAGAAAAACAAAATAACCGAACAAATCTAATAAAAACAGGGTGTAAACTACAAGCAAATGGCATTAATCATCCAATCAAATATTGGATAAATGAAATAAATTTAATAAGTATGTTTTATGTTAGTTATACCTTTATTTATGTTAATTAGGAAGAAATTGATAAATATATGGCCCAACCAGAAAATGAAGAAAATTGTGAAAAAGTTTTACAGCGTCTCGATGAACAGCATAGTAAATATAGATTTATGGCTTATAATTTAGAAGCCCGAAAACGTAAATTAAAGTCACAAATTCCCGATTTACAAAGATCTCTTGAAATGATTGATGTTTTGCGCAAAGAAACTGAAGAACGTGAGACACAGTTCTTGCTCAGCGACCAGGTGTTTATCAAAACTATGGTACCACCAACTAAAAGCGTGTGTCTATGGTTAGGTGCAAATGTTATGTTGGAATATCCTTTAGATGAAGCTGAAATATTGCTAAAACAAAATATGACTTCAGCTATATCGAATCTAAAAACTGTTGAACATGATCAAGACTTTTTGAGGTTACTTGGTGATTAATTTTAAAATGTTTTAAATATTACATATGTTTTTATTTTAGGGATCAAATAACTACGACCGAGGTAAACATGGCGCGAGTATATAACTGGGGAGTTAAAAAACGCCAAGCTGCTTCTAAGACTGCCTCAGGCGCCTCTTCATCTTCATAATGGCTGTGCTGATCCATAACAATGAAATCACATTAATTTAAAAATCACTTCCCAGTCCTTTATTAACTTTGCTCTGCATTGTAAGCACCTTAAAGTTGCATTTTTTTCCTCACCCTCTTACTATTTAATTTTTTTTTTTAATTTATCATTTTTTTTTATTGATCATTACTGTATTTCTTAAATTATTTCGGTTCTTTGTTATAATTCTTTTTGAATTTTGATTATTTATTAAAAAAAAATCAATTATAAATTGAAAATGTGAAACTTACAAATGGAGAGTGTTTTTAAAAGGCTTTTCATTTTTCAACAAATACAAAAACAGTACGTGCATTTAGAAATCCGACTAAATAGCAAAAGAAAAAAATATACAACTTAATGAAATGCTTGTTAAAAAAATAATAAAATGCATTAATCAAAAAGGTTTGAAACGTGTCTGAATAATTTCTAACTTTACTTCAATTGTGTTATTGTTGTAACAAATGAAAACTTTAAAATTCTTCTCAATGTAATGTGTTTAATGAAAGCACTTTTGAATTTTTTTTTTGTTGATTTTTATAAATTGATTCTCTCTAAAATTATTATTATAAATGAAGAACATAATCGGTTTTCCTTTATTTAGATAATTTATAAGTTATTGGTATTATTATTGAAAATAATAAGCAAAAGGTTTTTAGGCTACAATTTCCAAAAGATTTTTCCAAAATAATTGAAAATTCACTCAAAATATCTTGTCATAATTTTAATTTATTTCGACATAAGCCATTATTCCTATTAGCTACAGATATATAAATATTGTTAGAGACAAACCAAACTATGACTTAAATTTCAAAATTAATGAAAAAATAAACTTTTTTCGTATATAATTGGTCCTCGAAATATTTTCACTTTTCCTAAAATATAAATCGTAAATAAGTTTCACACAGATGTTTCCACAGAAAATTCACCAATTTCCACTTCGAAGGAATCAAAATTTAATGAAAACAAATACTTAACTTCTTGTACAAGATAGGGGTGAATTTTTATCAATTATTTCAAAATACACCATTGCTCTTACGTATGTACAGTATTTTTGTACTGTATACGTTTCAATTTTATACCAATTAAAAAAAAAAAAAAAACTAAATGAACTAAATTGACTAAAGAAATTTAGTTCATCAAAAACACTTTTTAATTTAAAAATTTGAATTTAGAGAACTTAAAAAAATACCAGGGGCCGAATTACGGCATTCGAACGTGATCGAAATTGTTAAATTCTTATTAGAATCTCTATACCTAAAGCACAGCAAACTTGATAGTTCGAGTAAAATTTCGATCGTGACCGAATGCCGTAATTCGGCCCCAGGCATGTACTGTCATGTTGAAAACGCTTAATTGGTGTTCTAAGTTCACAAGAACTTTTGCGACTTAAACTCGCAAGCACATATTAAAGTGAACTGATGTATATTTTTTTAAACTGTTATTAAAAATAACAATAAATTATACACAAACTCAACAAAAATTTGTAATATTTTCAAAAATTTAAGTTGAAACTATAACATTTATAATATTTGTTTAAATAATCTGTGTTAATTGTTTATTTTTTACTGCCGATTTTATATAAACAGATAGTTTATATGATGAAATTTTTTTAATGTTTTTATACTTAGCGAGAACCCAGATGGCGATTTTATTTATAATTTTATTTATGTTTTTATTTTGAACTTATGTTTGAAACAGCAAATAGTCAGCAAATGGCATGAACTGCAGAACATGCATATTAAAGATTGGCGATTTCACAATCATGCGAATGTCTGGACATCTACATTTACATACATATATCTTACTGCTTATTTTATGCAGTCACATCTCACTAATAAATTTTTGTATTACGGATGACTTTTTTATACAAATAAATCACATACCGTAAAGTATGTCATTGTAGTAGAAGCAAATAACAAGAGTATCTTGTAAATTTTAATCTCTTTGTGGAATATCTGTTTTTAGTAAAAATTCCATACATTACAGTGTATGGATGGACATTAACGGCATAACAAGATGCTGTGTATTATTTTTCTTTTAATACTAATAATTATTCATAATTTCTGGTATAATTATGTTAATAATTTTTTATTAATTATGTATTGAAGTGTTTGAAAAACTGCCCTTGAGTTGTTAGTTGTAGGGGTCAGTTTTATATAGCCTTCACTTGTTTGCAAGAGCACAGTAGGTTTGTCATTCCGTTAGTAACTCTACAGGAAGCCTAGGCTCTAATGTATCCAAGTCATCACTTTTGGAATTGGTGGCTTTTTGGTTATATTGTCAGCAAAACGTCTACACTTTTTGCACTTACATGTAAATAATAAAGATAAAAAATATATGATAAACTGAAGTTTACTTTTACATTTTAACAAAATATTTTTATTTAGTGAGGTAAAAAGTATCAAAAGTGAGACCAGAATTCTTAAAATAATACCTGGCGCCAAACTACGGCATTCGATCACGATTGAAATTTTACTCGAACATTCGAGTTCGAGTTTAGGTATAGAGATTTAAAAAATAATTTTCCAATTTCGATCACGTTCGAATGCTGTACTTCGCCTCCTGGTTCCAATGTCGCCTTATGGCCCCATAAGAACTACCTAAGAAAACAATAGTTTTAACGTTCTTTCGAAACTTCTATTTAACTTTTGAACTTCAGATAACCATAGCCATGGTCCCAAAAATAATTTCTTAAAATCCGTCCGAAAATATTGAAGATATAAACACTAAAATACAACTGTCTTGGTATTGTTTTCACAATTTACAAACAAAAATCAGTGATGATAGATTCAACATTATTTTCAAATGAAAATTGACTTTATATTTCTTTCAAATCCATTATAACGTCTAAAGCAAAATGGTGCAATAAATTGCATATATTGTTTAGTTCAATCAAAGACCCTTTTTGATAAGGTCACTTCTGGAATCTTCGCATAAGTACATATCTACAAGTTGCTGAAGTATATACATATAAGATTCATAACCGCCGTATGTATGTACATAGCACTTTTACTTGTTTTTTTTTTGTGTTCACAAAGTCATGGTTATTTAAAAATTCAAAACTTTTATAAAATGCTAATTTTGTTTAGCTTATGGCAAAATCATTCTGAGATTTTGCATACAATTTTCTTTTCTAAAAAATCAAATTAACTTAAAGTTCTAAGAAAAAAAATTTATCAATATTGATAATATCTTGGTATTTTTTTGTATTGGGTAAAATCCTTTAACACTTAATTAAACATAAAGGAAACATTCAAACAAACTGATACGATAAAAATGTCTATAAAATAAGTAACTTTTAAATGAAAAGGCAACAGTTCAGCTTTAGATCTCTTAATAGATAATTGTCCAAGATGTCCTACGGAAACCTGGAAACTTTCTATCATAAATATCTATTTACCTTATTAATGGTGGTGGTTTTTTCTTTGTGGTGGCAGGATGGCTGTGCCTATAGATTGGCCTCCTTATCGCACAACGCTGAACAGCTAAATCCTAATTTAAGATGTCCTGGCAAGAACGTAGATAATATTTGGACTCCTTGTAAATATGGCGGCTATATAGAGAAAAATCCCGATCCTAAAAACTGTGCTGATCGTTATGTGTGTTATGTGGGCTTAAATGAAACCTGCTATCGTGGTGATAGATGTGCCGAAAATGCCATTTGTACAGCGTGTGGAATTTGCCAGAAATGTGATAGTGCCGAAAACTGTTCAGAATTCGAGCTGTGCCCTAGTCTGTATGGTTTTCGTGCATTTAATTACATTAAACGTTTAGTGCAAAAACGTGTTACGGAAAATAAGGTAAAATAAGTTTTACGAATGTTGTAAATACATAATTGCTTCTTGGCGTGTAGGTGTGAGTCAAACAATATCCGAACATTTACACATTTTTTCGGGTTTTTTTTTTAGAAAAAAGTTTAAAAATTATTTGCTAAATTCACAAGTTGTTCAAATGCATCGTATTGTCATAGTTTTTGAAAATTTTAAAAAGGCAATAAATATTTATTCTATATAAATAAAAATTAAACAAAATTAGTCTCTTACGGAAATAGCAATTGACTAAGCCTAATTTTATACCCATTTTTTTAAGTTCATCTAAAATTGAAAAACGGCTAAATCGATTTACCTATTTTTTTTTTTTTTCCTTTAAAATATTGTATGAAGTTTAAGAATGTTTTTTATGGACATTTTTTCTTAAAATTTAAACAATTCTTAAAAAAACGATTTTTTACACATTTCCAAATCACTCAGGTTTTATATTATAATACAACAACATAGTTGAGTTTAAAATGAGCTGGAAAAGTGCATTGTACAAGACACCTTTAAAGATAGAAAATGTATTTTTTGTGACATCTGGAACTCTATTAGATTTATAATCTTTCAACTATGTATGTGTGTTTTACTTTTATTTTATTTGTCTTATTCCATCCAAAAATTAATACAATCAAAGCTGGGCAAGTAGTGATTACCCCCCATACACACAAAAACTCATTAGAGTTTAAAATCCTGAGGGAAAATTACGGCATTTGAACGTAATCGAAATTTGAAAATTCTTATTAGAATCTCTTCCTACCTTCTTAAAGCACAGCGAACTCGATCGTTCGGGTAAAATTTCGATCGTGATCGAATGCCGTAATTTGGCCCCTGATGTTAGACATTTTAATAAAAAAAAAAATTGTATAATACATTCCAACAAGATGTAATCAAATATGAGGCGTGGTACTTGAAGAAATATAATTGATATAGGCTATAAATTCTATGTAGTTGGCAACGATATCAGTTTACTTCCTGGTCTTTAAATCGATAGGATAAGAGCAAAGAAGAACCGAAATATTATTTATGAAAATTATTGTATACCTTAAAAATGGTTGCAATAATATTTAAATCTATCTCCTAATTAAAATAATCAAAAATTTTGTTTAAAATTTTTTAATAAAAGCTCTAAATTCATAGAAAATATTGCATATATTCAAACTTAAGATAAGACACAAATTTCTTATTTTATTAAGAAATGCTTTAAAATTTTTTAAAAATATTTTTTTTTAATTTATTATCTGTTCCTATTCAACGAAAAACTTTAATTAAAAGTAACATGTTCTACATTTTATTATATTGATTCCTCTATTAATAATGAAAAGAAAAAAAAAGATAAAATTCACTCAAATAAAAAAAATAAAAAAAAACTTCATCGATAAAAAATTTTTTGGCTTCTCTGGATTTGAGGATATTTCAATCGAAAAACAAAAATACTATCGATCAAATTCCATACTGTAAGGAGTTAAAAAAAATCTCTATGTGCAAAAAATTATTCAACATAAGAATTTATAGTGTAAAACAAAATATTTAATAATTCTCGTTTCGTTATTAACAAGTGTTAATTTGTTTTCTTTTTACAGCAGTGGATGCTTTAAAAGCTATTAAGTGGGGCTTGACGCAGCAAGGAAAGATTGATCAACAGATTGATTGAACAGACATAAAAAAAAACGATTAAAAATACGAGCATTATAAATAAATATGTACATATATCTATTATTTAATTTCAATATTTGTAGTATTATTTATTTACTTACATTTAGAATGTTATTAATACTTAATAAACTTTTGAGCTTAATTACTATTAAAATTATATATAAAATTATTACTATTAAAAGAGTCCCATATTCGTAATCAGTTTTGAAGTTTACTAACGGTTTATTAAATAAAATCAAAAACATAGAAAATAATAAATATGAATTTTAATTACTAAATTAATATATTTAATTGAAAATTTATTTGATTTTTCACCGAATATCAAGATGATACTAAGTAAAGGGTGGTTAAATTTGAAGGGCCGATGTTGATTTTGAATAAAACGAAAATTATTTAGGATATTATCGTTATTTCTTTTTATTATGATAATATTAGCATGTTCAATTATGTGAGACAGCCCTAAAGTAACCACGGCAAAAAATGGTTTTTGGCGTGTCGTCCAATTTGGATGAAATTTACAGTATATTAACAGATATATGAGTAACAATTCCCTGAAATTTCAGCCTCATAACTTCATTACTTTTTGGTCTAGAGCAAGTCAAAGTTGAGGTAAGCTAACGCGCTTGAAATATGTTAGTTCAGTATGTAATATTCAAAAGCTTATCAATAAAAAAATACATAATAAATATAACTTTAAAGTATTTTTTTAATTAATTTAGTTGTTGTAGAATGAGTAGATAAAAAAATAAATTTAAAAAAGAAACACAAAAAAACATTTCTTTACAACAGAATTGTGGTGTAAAAATTTCAATGGACTAGGAAATATAGAGCAGCCACTCGCCCTAGGTGCAGACTTATATCAAATGAAAGATTGAAGTCTCAGCTTTCATTTAATGTAAAGAACATATGTATGTATAACAAAAATTTGCAAAAGTACTTTTAACATACAAAAAACCACAAAAAATACGCAACGCGCACATTCTGTCGCTATACGTATGTTAGCGTGCAATTGCATGTTTACAAATTTTTACTTTTATTTTTACTTTTATTTTTTTAAATTGTTTGTTTGATATTTTATTTTGTGTTCACAAACTTTTTAAAAACAAACTGTAAAATAATATTACATTGTTGTTGTTTTAAATATTATTGATCAGCAAACGGTAATTGCAATTATATGTTTAATTCACAATCTATTTGAGAGTGCAAGTTTATACAAGTTTATATAAAGTGTTAAAAAAAATTTACAAGGTCATGAATAATTTCTTATAGTGCAATTTCTGATATTTGGATAGATAGCAATAAAGATATTGATGTTGTTGTTGGTGTCATATTATTATTTAAATCTTTTTATTGGTAGAATGAAAAAAACATTGTTCTTTTTTATTGCATTTCAATGGGAGGTGGGCGTAATAGTGGGCGTGTTATTGTAATTTTTGCATGAAACATTTTAAATGATATAAATTACCGTAATATCAAATTTGAAGGTTGTACCTAAAATATTTTAAAAAATATTTCACTTTTTATACTGAGGTTGTATGGGTGGTGGGGGTAAAAGTGGGCCAAAGTCCAAAACTTTATTCCGATAATGTTTGTAACAATATAACATTCAATACAAAATTTAAAGTTATACCTAAAGTATTACGGACAATACGGCATTTTACAAATTTCGATTGTATGGGAGGTGGGCGTAAAAGTGGGCGAATTTTCTTAATTTGTTTTTTAAAAACTGAAATTGTCTCAAAAATAACCTGTGCAAAATTTCAGAACTCTGCGTTGTCTCACTGTGCGGCACAACTCTATCCGATGATCCAAATTTTCAATGACAATGTTGATGTTCAATTGTTGGGTACGATGATGTTTTTAACAATTTTCCCGATTGTGGACGAATTTGAACGATTATGTTGACCAAAAGAATCACGAAGCGTATGAAATGCATTTTGATTTAAAAGCCCATTTTCATAATGACCCGGAATAACTTTAACACTTTGCTCGATTGAGTACCTTTCCATGGTTCAAATTGAGTTAGTCTGAAATTGAGAAACATCAGATGAAATGCAACATTGGCCCTTAAAATTTAACCACCCTGTAATAATGAAATGTAAATTAAATATTTTAATTGAAAAATTATTACGAAAAATATCAATTAGAGTACAAATTACCAAAAAAAAAAAAATTAAAATTAATATAATTTGAATTAATTTGGTCTATTTTATCTATAACTTGTATCAGTTATTTAAATTTTTGTACATTAAAATACATATTTTTTAACAATGGGTGGCATCCACAATCTAGGTAAATTTGTATACCCTCCATCAAAGAACTGGTGGGGTATATTCATTTTGCCATTCCGTGTGTAACACATCAAAACATCAATTTAAGACCCCATAAAGTATATATTTTCTGAGTCCTTGTATCATTTAAGGACGATCTAGCTATGCCAGTCCGTCTGTTGAAAGCACAAAAGAGCCCGAACCGAAATTAATTTCACCATAATATTTCTTATACACAAGGTTTGTTTGATATTGAAAATGAGCTAAATCGGTATATTAGGAAGAGAGTTATAGCTCGTAATCCAGTTGCGTCTAAACGTATTGACGAAGAGCAATGAAATTTTGAATGTATATTTTTTGAGAAAAAAAATATCATTCTCTCAAAATTGCTTAACACTATGCATTACGAAAGGAGTTATAGATCAAAATGTACCAAAATTTATACCGCCCAGTGTCTTTTTCGGTATATTTAAAATTAAAAACGAAATTAAACTGACAAAATTAGATGTATGATTCTGAAATCTTGCAGGAATTGCTTTTTGGTCAAAAGACCTGCAATAACAGAAAATTAGGGTGACACGTCCACTTTAACGCCCACCTCCCATATAACGCTTTATCTCAAATTCATATTATTTCTCTATGGACAAAGATTTTGGAAGAAAATAGGACTATATTGAAATATCTGAGTTGAGTTTATCAGAAATTACTTTGACACGCCTACTTCAATGGCCATTTCTCACTAAATTTACTCTTAATGAAAATTAAAAGTTCATAGAACCGACAGAATTAGATGTATGATGATGCTACAGTAGACATCCTTTTAACTAACTCTTGCCTTCCTTTTTCAACCTTGGAAACACATCCAAATATGTTGCAGTCGGACCATGTACCACTATCTTGCGTCATTTATGGAGAGGTACAAAATAGCATTTTGATGCTACCCTTGTATAATCGAGCCGATTGGTCATCAATAAAAAACTTCGTTGAAAGTGAAATAATATTACAAGAGATTGATCAAAATATTACAAACACAGGTAATCTAGATTTAGCATTAAGTAAACTAATATCCATTGTAAAAGAAGCTACTAATAAAATACCAGTTGGTCATAGAAACCCCTTCCAACGTGAAATTTCAGAAATTAGTAAAATGCTTATTTCACAGAGAAACAAATATAGACGTAAATTTCAAAGATGTAGGGATAGTAATTTTAAAATGCAATTAAACTGTATCTTAAGGCAGCTAAATAGGCTTATTGACTATCACCTAAATAAAGACAGAAATGATTCTTGGTCGAAATTCATATCAAATCTGCCTACCGGCTCTAAAAAGTTTTGGAAATTAACAAAAACTCTTAAAGGAAAAAATTCCACATTGTCTAAACTTCATTTAAATGGAACAATTTTAAATTCTGACGTCGAAAAGGCAAATGCAATAGCTGACGTATTTGCCAGTTCACATACCATTACTTTTAACAATCCATCCCCCATGGAATCGGTTGTATCAAGATACATTAATGACCTTAATCAAACTCTTATTGATGATACAAGTATTGAACTTACAAATTTGTCTGAAGTCAAATCGTTTGTCCATTTGTTAAAAAATAATAAATCTCCTGGTTTAGATGGGATTAACAGCATAGTACTTAAAAATATGCCCGATTACTTTTTTGAAATTTTAAGTAAACTATTTAACTTTTGTTTAAGCAATGGGTACTTCCCACTCGTTTTTAAAATGGCTAAGGTAATTCCAATCCACAAATCTGGAAAGGATCCTAAATTACCCTCCAGCTATAGACCAATTAGTATTCTAAGCATATTAGATAAGGTGTTCGAGAAAATTATTCACACCAGGATTTTAGATTTTTCAAATTACAATAATATTATAAATCAAGAACAATTTGGTTTTCGAAAAGAGCACTCCACTGTACATCAACTTAATAGAGTTGTAAACTTTATTGAATGTAATAAAAGTAATCGGAAAAGTACTGGAGTCGTTTTTCTTGATATCGAAAAAGCTTTTGATTCAATCTGGCATGATGGACTAGTGTATAAATTAAATACGTTGCATTTTCCAAATTATCTACAAAAACTTATCAAAAGCTTTTTAGATAAACGTACGTTTGTTGTATCTGTCAATAACAAATTTTCTAGTGAAAGGCAAATACCTGCGGGCTTGCCACAAGGATCAGTATTATCCCCTACACTATACTCTATATATACATCCGATGTTACTCTAAGAAGAGACCATGATGCGGCTTTTTACGCGGATGATAGCGCCTTTATTTGTTGCGGTAAAGTGTCGAATGCGATAATTAGGAGAATGGAAAATAATCTTAAATTAATTCGTAAATACTATGACAAATGGAAAATAAAAGTCAATGACGATAAAACTCAAGCAATTATATTTCCATTCAACAAATCGCGAAAACGCTTTCCTACTAGATATTTATCGTCTAGGGGAACAATAATTCCATTGAGGGACGAAATTAAATATTTAGGAGTTATCCTTGACAAAAAACTTTTATTTAAACAGCATGTTAATTACATTTGTGAGAAGGCAATTAAGTGTAGCCGTGCCTTATACCCCTTAATTAGCCGAAGATCTAAACTTAATATAAAGAACAAGGTACTTATTTACAAAATGTGTATTCGACCGATTATGACCTATGGTTGTCAAATCTGGTCACAAAAGGCTGCTAAAACGCATACAAAAAAATTGCAAATCATTCAAAATAAAAACTTGAAAATAATACACAATCTACCTTTTAGATATCCAACTTATCTTCTACATAGAAACTTTAACTTTAAAATGTTTAATTCATTGACAAGGGAACTGACGCTGTCATTTAATGAAAAATGCAGAAGGTCAAATTTTGAAATAATAAGAAATTTGCTGAACAACCACTGAGGGTCTTTTGTTTAAAAGACACATTTCAGTGATTGTTCTAAAATCTCTTATGACTTCTAAGTTGATACGAGGTTTTTTATGAACAACTTTTCCTTTAAACTGTGATATTAGTAGTTTCTTTATTTAATTAATCAGATGTTAATTGTTGTAATACTATATGTAAATTCTCATAACTCTGTTAACGATATTGATAAAATTAATAAGTTTTAATAAATAAAAATATAAAAAAAAAAAAAAAAAAAAATGTATGATGATGAAATTATATAATTTTAAAAGTAGGAGGTGACATGCCGCCTGATATAAGGCGTATATCGCAATTTATGAGCTGAAGTTAAAGGACATCTCGTGGTTGCTGACGGTATTGACGGGTCACTAGATGTTAGGAAAACATGTAAGCTAACTAGGACGTCTCTCTGAATATCCTTCCCCGGCTGCCAAGAGATACAGAATCCTAGTCAAACATATACTGTATAACCTCTTTGAGCTATCAAAGGTCAGAGTGTACGCTCTACTGAGATTTACATGGCTATAGCGGATATTTTTTTTTCTTAACCCTAAAAATATGGATATTAAATAAAAGGGTTTGTATGTTTAATAGTTTTTTAAGCTTGAAAAACTATAAATTTATTTAAAAAATAACAAATATCAAGACACAAATCCAACAAAAAACTAATATATAATAAAAAACGTATATCCTGATGATGCTACACAAAGAAGTAGCGAAATATTGATCAAATAATATAAAACAAAACAAAAAGATTTTTTATTATTAAAAGGACCTTAAGCTTAAAAAACTATTAAACATATATTATTATAAAAGATCAAAGAAACCAATAATTATTACTAAAAGGGTTTGCAGTAGAATATAGTTAACTATGTCAAAATTCATATTCTAAGATGGCATCCGACATAAAATTGTTTATATATTGTTTTTTTTTTTAACCCTAGTAGAGTACAGAAACCATAAATAGTTTCAAAACTTAAGATGGCGTCCGTTGAGTTTTACATTAAATCTGAAATCAAGGCTCCTGCCATATCTTTATTGGAAATTTGATTTAAATGAAAACCTGAAAGTAAAGATTATATAAGATTCGGTATGGCTAAATATAGTACTCCCACTTGTTTTAAATTAGGGTACTTAAGGAGGGCAGTGCAAAATGTGTAAAGGTGCGCGGGAGTGCAAAATGCACTGTGTTTTAACACAACAGCAGAATGAGTACATTTGCAATTCGGGTTACTATACTAACTTTGCACTAAGGAAACCTTAAGCAAAACTGGCTGTATACAGTTGCAAAAACTTAAAGTTTAACAAGTTTATTTTAAAAGCTATAAAAATTAATAATATATAAAATCTTAAAAAATAAAATGAATCAACAGAAGGTAGTAATAAAACATAAGAACAAAAAAAGAGCTAAAGATAAGCATTGGAGTAAAATAAAAAACATTTTGCAATATGTGTTTTGCAATGTGTTATAAAATCTCGCTTACGATCAGTCATAATTAGCTCGTTGCAAGTTTGTACAGGCTTAACGGTGAATACCCATAATATTTTAAATGCAGTTTTTGTATTGTATTTAGTAACGATTTTCATGAAAAATTTTTAAAAAATTTTCTAAGATTTTGATCAATGTTTTTTTTTTTTTTAAATTATGAATCTAATGATTTTTTATCCCATATTATAAATTGGAAGTTAAAAAAATCAATTTTGTACTTTAAAAAGTACTCGATAACGTTCAAGGCAAAAACGTTAAAATAATGGATTTTCATAAAAAAAAATTCAAAAATCTTTTTGGTCATGAACAGTTTGAATAAATTCATTTAATATTTGTCCGTTACACACGGAATGACAAACTAATATACAAATACTTTTTGTTACCATTGATGATATTTAGTAGAGGGTGTAAAAAATGTTTAATACTTTATGTAAATTAGATTAATTCAGAGGAAAAAAGTATTTGTGTATTCTGCTCACTTAAAAATAATTTATTATTATTGATGGCCATTTATTATTTGGACCGTTTTCATACAAATCTTTCGTATTGAAAAACTTTGACTTACGCAAACAACGTGCCACCTACAACATACATAATTGACCTAAGTGTCCATTTAAAGTATAATCCATAACGCTTGACTTAACGATTAATTGAAAATAAATAAAATGGATATTTATGAATATAATTAAATTAATTATGTATATCAAATAAGAAGCATTGCATTAAAAGCAAAATTTCCTTTAAAAGGATTCACCACAGCCTAATAGAGACATACTTCAATTCGTTTTCCTCTAGAAAAGTCGCTCTGTTCATTAATTTTAAACTAACTACTTAGTAAGAACAATATTTTCTGCTCATAAAGATGCTTGCCAGAAATCGTGCAATTGTTTACAATAACAACTTTAATTTGACTATGATAGTAATTTGTATCTGTTCGTTTTGGTGGCACTATTCCAACGCTTATAAGTTGGCCTCGTTATCGCCCGACGCAATACACATTAATCCCAATATTCGATGTCCAGGCAAAAATGAGGCAAATATTTGGAAACCCTGTGAATTCGGCGGTTTCGTAGAAAATCCCGATCCCAAAAATTGTGATGACCGTTATGTCTGCTATGTGGGCTTGAACGAAATCTGTCGTCGTGGAGATAGATGTGCCGATAATGCGATTTGTACTGTTTGTGGTATTTGTCAAAAATGTGACAACCCCGATACATGTTCGGATTTTAATTTGTGTCCCAATATAAGCGGTTATTTGGCTCTAAATTTCATTAAACGTTTTACGGAAAAACGTTTAACTGAATTCGATGAAAAATAAAAAAATAAAAAAAAACAGTGAAATTGTTTATTATAATGCTGTTAGATATTGGCTAAGATAAATAAGAAATATTTATTAAAGCGTTTAAAAGAAAAATAATTAAAATATTGTTTATAAAAAAGAAATAAATAAATATGTATATCCGTATAGTATAGCTTCAAATTTATGTATTAAAACTTAAAATATATAAAAAAATTTTGATGCAGTAAGATTTAATAATTTAATTTTATTTATTTGTGCAAGTGGACGATACGATCTAAGCGTTGCCTTTTAACATGCTAGTCCATGCAATGACAATTTCTCTCAAATAATCAAATGTCTTGCAAATGGCTTTTCGTTAACTCATTAAAGGGAAAATTGATTTGAAATTGCCATTGCAATCAATTCATATGCTTTGTTTTTCAAATAGTTATGCATGTAAGATTTATTATTAGTTTTCCAAAAACGTGGATGAGCTCTTAGTAAATAAATTAATTTTAAAATATTTGGTTGGTTCAGTTCAATTTTACTTAAATATTTTAACTGTTTGATGTGTTTATAAAATAGTGTTGCCGAGTTCATCATATGGGAACCAAGGTATATTCAATGCATTGTGCCAATATACACATGAATGAAAAACAGGGGAATTGTGTTTTTTATCTGCTAATGTTAAACTATTTTTTTTTTCTTTAATTTTAATAATTGTTTTAAGCTTTAAAGTAAAAATTTTATATTTACTCTTTTATAATTTTTAAAAATGTTTTAAATCAACTTCAACTTTGTATTACTTGTTGTAGATAAAATCATAAAGTTTGACAGATAAGGTAAATTGTTAAAAAAAAACTAGTAAATAGTAAAAAAACCAATCAGCTGATTAGACACAAGCAACTTAATAATCTAACTTAATAAGAATATTTATTATCGAATCAGCTGGCATTAGTACAATATCTCACAATAGTGTAAATGCTCACACTACACAACTGGTTTTAATAAAAAGTACATCATATGAAAGGAATTTCCCTGCAAATGTGACCAATCTAAATTAAATTAAAATTAGTACGGTATTTTAGGAGTTATAAGCGTTTAAATTTGCTACTAACACATGCGCAAAACAATATGTATGAACATAAAAAAATAAAAATTAAATAAACATGTGAATCAACATTGTTAATACAATAGCGGAATTCACTGTTGGTAGCATTTTTGCAATTAGTGCAAATATGCACTAATTTTTTGCTACCAAGCGTGAGTACATTTTTCATGTGTGTTGCAAACTTATGGCAACGAGCTGATTTTTTAGGTATTTAAGAAACAACAAATCTTATTTTTTAAATTAATAAGTAAGATCCTGTGTTTTAATATTTTCCGAAAAGAAAATTAATTAATTTTAAATAAATTACAATGCCTAAATCAACGGAAAAATATAATACCACAATTTTCTTGATAAAAAATGTCATGTATGAAATTGAATTTGTGGAGATTTTAAATCTTGAGAGTAAAAAAATTGTATATCTGTTGTGCAAATTTGTGTGACATTACTTTGCACTGATTTTTAGTTGTGCATATTTGCTCAAGTGATGCAAATTGCAATTTAATAGAATTTGTTTTTATAGTCGTGCACAAGTTAAATTGTTTGCTAGACTTGCACGGTCTGCACGACTTGCAAGGGTAGTTTGCATTAAAAAGTGAGTTCCGCTAATTTGTTTTTGCAGGGCGCATGAATTAAAAATTAAACAAAGAGAGTATAGTCACTTGTACAACTAGATTACGGTATTACTTGATCACGCGTTGGTGATTTTTAAATCGCCATTTAATGTTTAGTAGATTATTCGTTAACAAACATGGCTAAAGTCTCGCAAGACTACAACTACAACACAACATGATGCCAAATGTGAGTTGTATCTTAAATAAAGTCGCCAAAATTGTTATCATAAATTCACCAACTGACGAAAAAAAACACCATTAATTTCTTTTGCCTAATTAAAGAACAAATCGTCGCTGCTCTGACATGATCGGTTATGTGACAATATTTTGAAACTTTATTGGTCATACATACATAAACTAAACCGTTTAGGGATTTTTTGATTGGTACAAAAATAATCAACAATCGATATGTGAAAGGGCCTGTTCGTAAATGCATCACTGCACTGCATATTATGCGCATTACATTAAAAAATTCAACACTACTGCATATAATGGGCAAATAAACAAAAAAATCGAATAGTAAAATGGCTGATGCAACGAATGAGCAAGTACAAAGAATGTTATTTTTTATTATTAATTTTTGATTTTTTTACTTTTTAAATAAGGAAATATTTGTCAGATGTTGTATCATCAAATTTACAAAGTAAATCTATAATTATTTTTTCCATTTTTGCGCAGTGTTCGCTCGTTCGTAAATGCAAACAATAAAATAAGCAAAAAGAAGCATCAGCAACATATAATTTGCAGTGGCATCGCAAAGTAATCATATTATGCAGCGCAGTAATGCATTTACGAACAGGCCCTAAGTTTAATATTATCAAGTAATAAAATAAAATGTTTTGTTTGCTCACCTGAAAACTTAAAACACATAATTGAATTTGTTAGAGCAACGACGAAATGTTTGAACATAACAAATTTAACATAAATAATATTATTACAAGCCAGACCAGGACTTAGCAAATATAATATTTTAAAGCAACTAAAGTTAAGTATATACATATATTTTTTTTTGATAAATAACTTTTGGCGGTCATAAAAAATAAACAATTTAATTACTTAATTAAAAATTTAAAACGCATATTCTGGATTCGCGCTTGTATTAATATCATATTATCATCGAAAAAAAAATCAAAAACATTTTAAACATACACTTCTGGCAACACTGATTGACCCATGTTGTAGTAAAATAAAACACAACACACCGCAAACATTTAAAAGCATTTATGAAATGACTTTGTTTGTATTTATTAAAATATTTAAATATATTTTTTATTCAGTTTATAAATGTAATATTTTATGCTTAAAAATAATAAAATTGCATTTGCACATAATCTATATAAGATTTCTACAGCTCCAGATTTCAGACCATAAGATTTTTTCTTTAGCATGCTAAACATTTCGTTATACAATCTATGTAGGTATAATTATTTTTGTTTTTAATATTTAAATAAGTATATATTTTTGTAAAATATTTGGTATATATTTTTAGGTTGATTTCCTGTCTTTTCGTTCTCATCAATAATTTTTTTTTTTTTTTTTTGTAAAATTTGAGGCATATTTAAAGTAGGTTTGTTTTGCAAACTGCAGTTTTTTTAAACAAAAAGTTTTTTTTTTAAAAAAGCTACTTATTTTAAAAGTTATTAAAATCAATTTTATAATAAAGCACACAAATTTTCAAGACCTTAAAGTCACATCTTAAACAATTTCTATTTATTTTTAACTTCTGTTTGCATTCCCATAACATTTCTAACTGCTTTATTACAGTTACAAAAATAGAAAATGTTGTATCTTTCTGTCTCTCTCTCTTAAATGTTTAAAGTAAAGAAAACTAGCTCAATGTAAACGGCCTTAGATAGTTACTTAAAATTATTATAAGGATTTGCTTAATAGAACAAATTAAAGACACAAGCATGATTTATCTGTGGTTTTGTTTTGAGTGTAAATGACTTCATATTCGATTGTGTTGGAGAACTATGTAACTATTAATATGCATTAGATTTTTTTAGGATCAAGAAAATATTCTTGTGTCGCGTATTTGTTCCATTATATGTATTGTAAATTAGCCATACGTTAGGTAAACTATCTTTTGAGATTTCAAATCCAGTCGATTCAGTTGTCTTTTCTGCTTGGAGGGAGTTAACAAATAATAAAAAAAGTAGTAGTTTAAGTTTAAAAATTTGTTTCCTGAAATTCTTTTGACTGCAAAGTGGCATCATCATTGGAAAATTGCCTTTCGGTTGTTAAGGATATTTGTGGTGTTTGTTGATTACCCTTGGCACGTGCTGGGATACCACCACCCACTGTAAAGGCCACTACTGTTGCATGATCCAGTTTGCCTGGTAGAGCGGCAAAAGCAGGACTATCTATAACACGCTTGCGGGCAGCTCTATGTTGCATACGATTTAATTCTACCTCACGTTTAATACCATCAGGTCCTGTCGATAATTTGTAGAATAGTTCTCTTTGTTCCAAGGTCTTTCGCCTAGCTGATGTTATCATGCGCACGAAATCAATTAATAAATGACATAGACGACGAGCGGATGAACAGGGTGAAAAAGTACCATTTATTCCATAACTTAAAAGATCTTCCAAACGATGCAGGGTGAGAGCATGTCTTTGTGGTCCAGTTACCAGAGGTAGACCAGTTAGAGATTTTGGTATTTTGGCTTTGTAATTGTAGGACGTATGTCCAACATTGGCACCAGCTGAAGAAACTCTTCGTGGTTCTATGACTGTGTGGGACCTCATATACTTGGGACGACTGGGAGCTACTGGATTTTCAGGTGATGAGGATTTCTTCGATCTTGGTGGTCTAACTGGCGGTACAGGACTTGTGGGATTTGAAGAACCATGTAAACGTGCGTATATCGCAGAGGCGCTTTTATTTTGCCTTTTAGGCGCCAAAACGCTGCCACTACGCTGGGGAGGTGAAGTAGTCGATGGCAAGAGTTTAACATCTGGGGTCCAGGCTTCTGCGAATTTACCCACGACTGGATCGAAATTATCACTAACACCATCTGATGTCAAAAATACTATATCACCACGATCTATTATTGTCATGGATAGTGTTAGATTGCTTAATTCAGGTTTATTGCCATCGGCTGGTCCTAAAGCCCCTAAAGCATCACGCATATCTCTCATGGAGGTTATATCGTGGGAAGCTGAAATGGAATCACTTAATACAATTACTTTTTTTTTCAAAATTCATTAACAAAACACTTACCCAACGTAAACTCTCTTACACCATGCTTCTTGGAGTATACATAACCCAATGAATCGCCTACATTACAGGCACAAACAACATACTTTTCAAACTTCTCCTCCTCCTCTTCATCACTTACTCCATTCACGATAACACCACCATTCCTGGTTAGAGGTAAAACGACAGCAATTGTCAGCGTACTAAGAGCACCGCCTACTTCCAATATACAACCATGACCCTCCCAAAGGCTACGCAATAGGCTTATGAATACCTCTTGTGTAGAAGTGGCCATACACTCATGGGCCAAACCAAATATGGCACGATCCAAATAATCCAAACAACCATGTACCGCTGATCTGGCCGCCAAACGAGCACCATCTCCCCAATTAACACCATCAGCTAAGGCCATAGCGGCTACATTGCCTCTTACCACCATACCATAACAATCAGCTATGGGATTGCCCATGGGCTCCTTAGTCAACATGTTATTTTCGTATAAAGAAACCGAAATGCCATAGGCTGAATCACATTCCATCTTCCAGTTACTAACACCTGCTATAGAATCATCAACTTCCACTACTGAGGGCTGATTAGAAACCGCTTCGCGCAATAAACGTTCTGTAGTACCCTCCAGTATTTTAACCGTACCCACCTCAACACTGGAATCCATATTGTTTTCCGTCAGCTTTGAATTGGCCAAATTACTGTCAGTCTTTGTATTCAATAGATTTCTATTATTTTGATCATTGGCAGCATTTGTTTGCATATCGATGGCAGTGGCTGACTTGGCTGTTGTAGATTTGGCCACCATACTCACCACTATGGTGGTGGATTTATTTGAATTTTCTTCGTTTTTCTGTTGTGTCTTAATTCCTACTTGTCCGCCTTGCCCATTTACCAACGAGGCTTCTTTGGTTTGGTTCTGTGCTAGATTTGCTATACCGGTCTTTGAGTTCTTTCGCGAGCGCATAGCACTACCGCCATTAGTTTTATTCGCATTTTGATCATTTGTGCTGGTGCTGGCTCCATTACTCAACCGTCGACCACTGCCGTAACGCTGAAATCTATTGTGATTTCTATTGTTGGTGGGATTTATACTTTTGCGCACCTCAAAACAGTCAGACTCTTGTATTGTATCGATAAAATCAATGTCATCTGCGTAACTAGCACTTAAATGCAATTTCGATCTTTTTATACCCGTCAAACCATCATCAGGTCCGGTACAGGCAGCCGTTATTGTATTCGGTCCAGTTGGATAGGTGGCTATTTTGGCGTCTGGTAAATCGGTAGGATTTTGACCGTTGTATATATCCGGACCTGTGGTAAAAATACGATCCATGCGGCTGAAATTATAAATTTAGCTTAATTAGGATCAATAATTTATTGATAAATCAATTTCTACTAACATTGAATAAGAAAAGATTTTTACTTTTGGTCTGGCTAGTTTTGAATTCATTATCAGTTACACATAAAAGCACTTTTATTTTAAGAGTTAAATAAGTTTCGAAAAACAGTAATTAAGAAATTATTAATCCGGTATACCAATACCTCAATTTTTAATCTGGGTAATTGCCAAACAGAAGTGCGGATCCTACTTACGCATTTGCGGGGGAAATATTTATTAAAATTGTTTAATAGCTGTCAAAACTATTACTTATCAAAAAAAGTTTTTTTTATTGTTCTATTTGCAATTTATTTCACAATTAAAATAATGAGCAAGTTTCATCATTAACAAATTTAATAAATTTTTCTATTTTCGGAAGGGTAGGACAAGTACATGTAGCCTTGTAAGTCTCTGGATTTCATTGCTATCATCTAACAGGTTCATTGCTAACACATTGAAATGAATACTTAGTCTATTTAGGTATTTTTCACTGAAGTTATTAATCTCGTCTTTGACCATTAAAATTCGAAGATCTCTGTGTATTTTTTGTGGCTGATAAACCACGGCGTATTTTGTCAAAAGTCTGAGGGTTTTGGACTGATATCTCAGCATTAGAATTACTTGTAGTTCCCCAAAGTTGACTGCCATATGTCCATATCGGTTTTAATATTGTTTTGTAAAGCAGGATCTTATTTTCTAAGCTTAAGCTTGATCTGGGGTACTTATTAAAATGAAAAAAATATAAAATTGGTTTTGGGTTTAGAAATATCCTATGGTCCACCCCTCTGAATATGCGCTTGGTCAGATAGAAAGATGTTTAAAAAAACAACAAATGCAAAAGTTAATTTTAAACAACAAAAATACAAAATAAATTTGTGTCTTGTTTAGGCTTTTTACGAAAAAGATTAAAACTCATCGCCAATAGGAGAATGTAAAAATAATTTAAAACTTACCCCTCCAAATACTTGATTATAAAATTTCCATCTTCATCTGTTTTACGCGGACTCTTAGGGCCATCACGCGGCTCAGCTATAAAACTCAATTGACGAAAATAGGTGGTGACCTTTTGTCTCAAAGATGGCATCTCGATGCTGCTGCTATTCTATTGCACTCACCGTATGGTGGTAAGTGCAGTAGTAGTAAATAATAAATTGATGATTACAACTCTATTATTATGAAGTATGTATGTAGTTGATTTAATTAAGACAACAGAACAGTAACTTCTCTTTGCTTGCAATATTATAAGTACTTGTCAAATGCTGTTGTTATGTTTTTCTTAGGTCTTCTTAATTATCTCAATTCTCAATAAAATATAAATTCAAAATAAATTTGTGGTTGGTTAGGGAAACCGACCGACCGACGGAGTAGGCAGTTTAACTGATTGCAAAAAAAGTATTAAATTTAAATTGTACCACAATAATAATTAAGAAAAAAGAATGACAAAAACTCTTTAGTGATGTTTAACTTTTTAGTATTGTTGTACTTGTAGTTAAGTGTTGTTGTGGCTAGTGATGTAGCCGTAATATACATATAAGTATATAAGTAGAAGGGATTGTTTTTCTGGGGGCTTTTCAGTAATTGTAGTTGTACATTTTTATAGCCACTGTCTCAATAAACCGACCATGCTTGGATGCTGCCTGTCGTTTCTGTGGATGTATAAATGCATACGTTTAGGTGTGTGATTGTGTTTTTATGGCAAACATACATTTATATATAGAGTTCATTCACATTATCAAAATAATTATTGAATTTATCTATTTTATTGCTGTTTCTGCTGGCTACGAATGCTGAAATGACGACGTTGTTAGTTTCTTTTACTTTAATTGGATTAAATCAATTTATTATTATTAATATTAAGTTATGAGGGTCCAAATGCCATCAATTTTACAGTTGATAAAGTTTTTTTTAATTTGTGTAAAGATAACTGCAAAGAAATTAAAGAAAAAAAAAATATGAAAAAATATTTAATAAAATTTGAAATTATTTAAATACATTTTATAAGTAAATTTTATACAAATGTCCGGTTTAAAATTACAATTAATTAATTAAAGTTTATTTTTTGTATCTGGTTATGGATTAGGTTAGCCATATTTAGCCGTATATCTTAGGTACAGTGGAGCCAATCACAGAGTAAATAATAATTTTTTAAACTCATATACATTAACATGCTTGTAAACTATAACTTTAATAGGTCTTTAGTATCTAGCAATATTGCCTAAAAAGTGTTGGTTTAAGCTTTACACTGCGGTGCAATATTATAACTGAACGTCAATTTTAAGTATTTCTTATATTAACACATCTGAAGGAGCATTAAAAAGTGATAAATAATGAAACAAAAACCTTTATTTGTTTACAAAAAACCTTTATTTGTTCACTTGTTTTCTCACCTTTATAACAATAACTTTGATACCAGAGTGGTGCGCTATTATAGCCGCACTCTTAAGAGCATATTAAAACTAGAAATTATTTATAAATCAGTAGTAGTGAGTTGGGCCTTAATTGTTGGAAATAAGCTCGAAGATTAAATTTTGCATAGTTATAATAAGTTTAAACATATTCCTTTAGTGATTGTCTCCCCCGCATCAATAACAGCGGCTTTGAATTCCATAATCGTGACATATTGCTTATATCCAGCATAGATTTTGCGCACCATCATGCCTCAGAAATTTTATAAAGGATTTCGGTTTGGATAACCGGCTGGCCATTCCAAATGTGGTATGTTATTTGACTGTAGCCATAATCGGATTTGGTTCATTTTATGATTTCCGCAAAATTATCTTGCTGGAAAATCACGATTTGTCTCAAAAAAGGTTTCAAATTTGTCTGGTAAAGACTTATAAGTATTATGTCAAATTCATTGTAGAAAATGTGTAGAGAATGCGCCCTAAATCATTGTCGAATTATTACAAAAATTTCTTTTGCAAAAATAGCGTGGATCCCTACGCAAATTTCTTCAGTAGAAGTAATACCCATCTGGACCGTCTAAGTTACATTTTTTTCTCGTTGTAAAAGATGATCTACAAACAAAACTTCTAAGTATTAAGTGAAAATTGCAAAGTTGCGAAGTTGTTCATACATTATTCCAATTCGAACTTATATTAATTTGGGCAGATTCTAAACGCGACTTTTTAATGCTGGAGAAGTAATCGTGGCGTATTTTTATATTAATTTGGGCAAATTCTAAACGCGACTTTTTAATGCTGGAGAAGTAATCGTGGCGTATTTTGAAATTTTTGGCGGCGAATGAATTTAGACTGCTGTAGCACATGACAGTCCAGCGTGACACTTTAACAGTTTTTGTGTAGCTGATTGCGATTGACACAATTTCGCGTTTACTACGATAAAGGAAGAATCGATTTTCTTTAAGCATTTTCTTCTTTTAGCCGTGCATTAAAGGGTCTTAAAAATATGTGGCCTATCTTATCTGGTCTTTATCTCCGCATAATTTCCCGAAAACTAATACCTTCCAACTGGATAGCAATAATTTTGTCCTTTTCTATTTCAGACAAATAACAACCGCGTGGTATTTTCAAAGTTTGACGCAGATAGTAACCAAACGAATTAAAAAGAAACAGTAGAGAAAAAACTGTTAGCCATGTCTAAAGTATTTGTAAGAAGGAATATTGGTTTTAGCTATGGAGGCTACTGCAACGCATTGTAATTGGGGTAGGTATTAAACGAGTTTTAAGATCTTTACACTTTAAATTTTAATGTAAATAACCATCGCGATGTACTTATTTCTCATAAAGCGTTAGCTATTAATCTTAAAAAAAATATGAATTCACCATCGTATAATTGGATATAAGGAATAATGAATTGACTTCTATTAAATAGAAAAAAATGAGTTGTTAAGCTTTTTCAAAACAGATAAATATCTTTAGAAGATTTTACAATTTTTCTTTCAAATCTAAAAAAAATAAAAAAATTCAATTCTTAAGAATATAAAAATACTTGTGTGTATAAATGTAAAAACTTCATAATCCTTTAATAAATTTCTAAGATGTAGATTTTTATGTCTGCTTATCAAGCGTATCTATTGTATATTTTACTCTATCTTTGCACTTCATCTACTACTGTATGTCCTATTATTGCAATTGTCTGCGACAGGATGTCGTTATGCTTTTTTCGCTCCCCCCTCAAGCTTATTCTTCTATTCAGTATTTTAGCTTAGAAGTTTTTTTCCTCAATTTGTAATTCCAAAATGTTCGTTGGATTGCACAATAAAAATTTTATTTTAGGGTTGGAGTATGTTTGTTCAAAACTCTGTGTAAATGTGTGTAAATGCAACTGCAAGTAAAATGAAAAAAGAGTACGAGTACCTCATTATATTATTTAAATATGCAAAAAAAACCCATAAACAACTTCCAATGATACCATAATTACGCCGTTTTGTTTTTGTTTGCATTTTGCAATCATAAATGCTCGTAATACGCCTGATAGAGAGACGATAATGATGAGGACGATGATGAGCTTATAATGACAATTGTAATAAAAGTTTTTGCTGTCTGTCGACTTGTCTAACCAGATGGTGGTTGGCGGTCGTTATTATGGGTTTTGTGTTTAATTTTTGAAACGTTTACATGTCTCTGTATCCGTGACATTAGAAAATAATAAAATGTGTTAAATGGAGACTCTCAACATGACGAATTATCGACAAAGATGTGTGATTTCTAAACAGATTTAGGAATGTATGTTTACTTATGTAAGGTATTGTCGAATATGAGTTTGGAATTCTGAATACAGCTAACAAGGGACTGACAATTAGGTACCCAACTAAGGTACCTATTGCATAAGGCAACGATTTTATCTGCAAAGTAAATACCTTAACTTAATGAAAAGCAGGCTCGATATATCTTACAACTGGGCAAAGGAGCAAGGACTCAATGTCAACCCGAAAAAAAGAGGTGTATAAATGTCTCGTCTTTTAAGATAAGACAAAAGAGATTTATAAAAAGGTCAAATACCTAGAAGTAGTACTTGATTGGAGGCTGACGTAGAGTGACCACATTAATAATAGAGTAAAAAAGCTCAACCAATTTGGGTCTTTTGGAGAGCAATTGGCTTTACATGTGGCGTAGGATACCCCGGTGGACTATTCAGTACTAGACAAGTCAGTAGTTTGGGGGTTGCGGGTTCGATTTCCGCCAAAGACTTTGGACTGGTCTGCTTCTCTTCTATTCTAACTATTTCTATTCTTCTCGTTATTCTATATGAAGGCATCACAATGGACCGTAATTGTCTCCGGGTGAGGGTGTGAGGGTAACTTTGCACCAGCCTTACCTACCTACCTACATGTGGCGTAAGCCCAAAGATGACACACTGGTTATACACGAGTGTACGAATCCGATCATTACGTTTGCCTTTAAGAGAAGAAGGTTTTATAATATAAAATTGCTTCATAAGATCCAAAAAAAGTGCTGAATTAGTATATGCAGTACCATGAGAACCACAAGAACAATGGCTATTCAAAATATTTGATCAAATGCAAAAAATAAAACATATGATAAAATCCCAACGAAATATGAAAGCGTCCATCATACCAGAGAAGAATGTTATAAAAAGAAATACCCCACGCATCGATCTTTATACAGACGGATCGATTATTGGTGACAGAACTGGAATAAGTTTTTATGACGTAAACCGAAACAGAGGTAAAAACTTTCATCTATCAGTTCATAGTAACGTTTTCCCGATAATAAAAGACATGGACATCGGAAACAATAAAGCCGACAAATTATCCAAAATGATACAATTTGTTCATACCCTGAAAAATGTTACAACCCTTCCAGAGCTACAAAAAATAACTTTTAGCGGTGAAAGAACAAGCTAGCAAAATACTACCCTCGGTAAGATGGCAAGCATACTCAAATCCTGAGAAATCGGAGGAGATTACGAAACTGAGTAAGCCAACATTAAGAAGATTAACAAGTGTAGTAAAAGGTCTAGCTCGCATGGGACTGTTGAATGAAACGACATGTAGGGCATATAAAGATAAGATAAGACTTTGGAATACTACCTTTGTCAATGTCCTGTGTTTGCGACTATTAGACGCGAGAACTTAAATGCGAAAGCTATGTCAAACTTTAAATTTTTAGGGAATTCAAATTACAAATCCATTGAAGAGACTGGGTTCTTGACTTAGCCGAGATATTAGCTTAGTTCGTCATTATGGTAAATCTTAATTACTTTAGACCGCACAACATGACAATTTAGTCATATGTGTTTACTTACGTTTGGAATTTTGGTGTCTCTCTTTCCAAGCTAACCTAAATAAAATTTCTGTTTTAAAAAATTTTTACGAAAGTTAATTGTTAAATCTATCTAGAGCTTTCTAATAAAAATTTCTATAAATTAGTCTTCTATATAACTAGTCTTACAAATCTCTGATAAACCTAAAAATTGCTATTGAATATAAAATTAAAATTTTAAGAAAATTGAGTCTAATTAAAAAATTTTTTGTTGCCAGTTTGGTGTCTGTAAAAATAAATAATATAAAAGAGTCATCTGTAAAGACAGTAATATAGGAACTTAGGAAGCTCGATCGATTAGAGATGCTATACACATTTATAGCAAAAAGCATTTAAGGGTTGAAAAGTCTTAAAGTCTTTCGTACTCGTAAAAAACAAAAAAGGAATTATGAAAAACATGTTTGAGAATCACTCTCGTAGATTTAAATGAGGATTATTAAACTGTCGGCGAAACTTAATGAACACAGCAGTTAGAATACATTTTAATTGGTATATTTTAAAGTGAGTGAGTATGTAGAAACATGAATAAGTATTTTAACAAATAATAATTAGAAATAGCAATGGGAAAGCGAGATATTAGAACAATGGTCATTGTCATTATTATAATCGTACACTTTAAGATTAAATGAGCAATAATTGTAAATTTGATAGTAATCTGGGTAATTTTATATTTAAATTAGTGATATACTTTTATATAAAGTTTTTTCTAAATCTAATAGTTCAAATTTAAGATTTTCAAGTAAATTGGCTTAGATGCACCTTTAAATATCCCAGCAAAATCTTTTTGAAATTGTGTAATAGGTTGTCATTATTTTATACATTACATTGTAATGTACATTACATTTTAAAATACAGAGTAATGGCCTATTGGTTATGACCTTCGTAAATACTTTTTTATATATTTTTTTAAACAGTAAACTAATTTTTAGCTTTAGGTTAACTTTAAAAATATTATAATATGCACAATATGCACAATATTATAATTTTTATATATTTTTGTATCGCAACAGTATATCCAGCTATAACTCAGATTTATTGGTCACTACTTAATTGTTTGCTTTTTGTAAGTTCATTTGAATGCAAGGGTCATGATTCCTGGGACAACTCAAACAAAAATAAGCAGTTATTCGGTCGAAAAGTAACTAGTTTATTTATATCTTCAAAATTACTTGCTAACTTACTAGGTAAGTAAAGATTTTGCTAGGATTAATTGATACGAAAGAAAAGTATTAATATTATATTTAAAAGTTGAATATGATTTTGGTCAAATATCAAGTTGTTGAGCTTAAATTTTATCTTTTAAAGCATTAGCTGAGTTTAGTAAAAATTTAATATAATCAAGAATTAATTGGTATTTTTTACGGTTAAATTCTGCTAAAAAAAACAAAATTTGAATAAACCTTATCTCTAATAGCATTTTGTCACAGCAACAAATATTCGCAATTCAATGTCTTTCAAATTCAGACCATAATACAAGTTAAATTACATACTTTTCCATATTAAATTTTAGTCACAAATACCATCTTTGTAGGTAATTCATTTGAATAACAAGCTGAATTACAATAAAGTCAATATCATCTCTATTTTTTGAGTTTTACATAATCAGCTGTAAAAGCAAAGCAAAGCATAGCAAAGAAAAACAAAACAAAAATCTTATTTACAATGAGAAAAAGAAAACTAAAACAAACAAGTAAAAGCGCTATATTTGGCCGTGCCGTATCATTGTAAAATTATAAATTTACGTATGTATGTTAAAAAAAAATTTTAAAAATAATTAAAATATATATAATAAATATAAAACAAAAAAAAATATTTAAAAAAAAAAAATTAAAAAAAAATAATAAAAATATAAATAATATATTAAATAAAAAAAAAAAAAAATAAAAAAAAATTTAAAAAAAAATATAAAAAATTTTTTTTTGGCTCAGCTGGGATTCAATTCCACGGTTACTCTAACCAGTATACACGTTTGTATGTATGTATGTTGTTGTTGTAATGTTGTTTTTGTGAAAAAAAATCGAGGTGGTCGTGGGTTTTTGCTCATATCTCAGGTGTTTATGTACCGATGCGTCTGATTTTTAATACCGATCTACTCCCGAATATTTCTGATATTTTAATACCTTACCCGGGTCCAAGCGATGTCTGGGGGCTTCAAAAAGTTGACTTCAACATACACACGGACAGACGGTCAGACGGACATACTGACAGAGCTTAATCGACTCCCCTATTCATAAGCTTTCAGAAAATATATACTTTATGGGGTCGGAAATGAAAATTTTCACTGTGTGAAGGGTATAATAATATTATAATGCAATTTAAACTATAAAAGGTACGAAATTGGGATCAGACGGTTAGCGCAAAATTTTTTTTCCTTTATGAAGCATTTGTTGCAAAATTTTTTTAAATTCTCGTTTGATATTACATTCGTGTCCACACAGTGAGGTCCCACTCGACTGACGAAACTTTATTTTTTTCCATACCTTCATATAGCAAACTCCTTAGCGAATGAGAATAACAAAGAAAATTACATGTAAATAAAACATTGTACCCTTATTTGTTTTTCCCCCTTCATATTAAGGGCGATTTTTTATGAATTAAATTTTTTGAGCTGGCAGAACTGGTTGGTAATTGTGTCCAAATTACATCTGTGAAAATGAAAAGTGTTCAGTATACTCTGCCATTTCATCATGAAGAAACTCACAAACGAGCAACGAATGCAAATCGTTGAAATTTATTATCAAAATTCGTGCTCTGTGAGAAATGTCTTTCGTTTGGAAATCCACTGTTTTATCGAAAAATTGTGTTCAGCAATGAGACTCATTTCTGGCTAAATGGATACGTAAACAGGCCAAACTGTCGCATCTGGGGTGAAAAACAGCCACATGTCGTACAAGAGTTACCGATGCATCCCGAAAAAACTAAAAAACAAAGACGACCGTGGAAGAAACGTTACCGTCAACGGCGAACGATATCGAGCCATGATACGCGACTTTTTTTTGCCGCAATTGGCTGAGTTGGGCTTGGTTGATATGTGGTTTCAACAAGACGATGCCACACGGCTCGTGAAACAATGGAGATATTGAAGGATGAATTTGATGAGCAGTCTCTTGACTGTTTCTTGTCGGGTTGTGTAAAGTCTTTGGTCTATGTGGACAAGCAAAACACGATTGAAGCCTTAGAGTATAACATAACACGTGTTATTCATGAAAAACAGGCCAAAATGCTCGAAAAAGTGGTGCAAAATTGGACATTACTAATGGACCATTTGAACCGGAGCTGCGGGCAACATTTACATGAAGTTTTTTTTTTTAAGTAAATGGAAAAGACCAATTTATCAATTCCAATAAAAATTTTGAATATATAATCACGCGTTACTAACTTAAAAATCTTGCAACAAATGTTAAACAATGTGGACAGCATGTGTAAATGGGAACATGTATAATTAAAAAGCAGTAAATTTTTATTCTTGAGCAAGTTTTATTTTATTATCCTGAATATAGAGATCTTTATTCAAAATATTGCTCTAATTGACTCTGTTGATTTCCATATGTGGCAAACAGCGATTTTCTTCTTAAGATTTTGCTGTAAAGCAGCTTTACATATTAGGGTCACTACGAGTGTATTGCTTAAATATATTCCTAGGTTCAGAACCGTGAGTCTCGAATATAGCGATTCAGTCATTCACAACGGTTTTTAAAAAAACCTAATTAAATAGGAAAATACTAAACTTTTTCAAATTGATACTGACAAATATTCATACATTTAAAATATATTATTAAGAGCTAGAGTTCGTTGCTCACGAGAGTAGCGTTTCATTGTCCTAAATAAAGGTCAAAGAAAATTTCGTTTTTAGACAATTATCTTTTTAACCTCAAACCGTATATTATAATTTTTTCATGTTTCTTACGTACATATTTGATTTTAATTAAAATTTCTCATACCATTTATACAGATATACATATGTATATGTAAGTATGTATGTATGCATATATTTATGTCTACTTAAAGAAATTGCAATTAGTGCATGCAAATCAATTCAAATTTAAATTAAATTGAAAACCTTGAACTTAAAAGCATGATATAAATAAAAATTTAAATACAATAAAAAAATTAATTAAAAAAAATATGAGAAACAATAGATATTTAAAACACTATAAAACAGCGTCACCTACTTTAGGAAGCAATAGATGCACAAAGACAATTGACATTTTAAAATAAAACGTAATTTAAAAGTAGTTTTTGGATAAAAATAAAATTTTATGCAAAAAATAACAACAATTGTTGTATTTTTTTTACCACATGATATGTGGGTATCGAAAACAAATTTTTATGTCTGTATTTGCATTAAAAATTTGTTGCTTGCTGATCATACCACACGCGACTATTACTAAATATTCGCCAAACGCCTTTTTCGTAAATGCAACCACATATAAATATTTGTTTGGATGCATTAATGCATGGGTTGTGTTTTTTTGCTAAAAATTAGAACGAATGTAAAAAAACTGTAATTTTTATTTTGATGAAATCTCACGCACATTTGGCATGTGTTTTTATTTTTGTTCAGTTGTTAGTTGTGTCAAGTGGACAAATAATATATATATTACGTTGTGTCCAAACCGGGAGCTCATAGATATTTTAGTTCCCTAAAAAGTGTGTAATAGAGCTGACATTAAAATACAAATAAAAAATGATTTTAAAAGATCCGCATACTATTTTTAGTAAATAATATGAAGTTCTGTTTTGTTAAAATTTTCTATTTTTATCTTTTTATTCCAACGTTGTTCTATTTCAGTTTTGTTCTATTCTATAATATTTTTATTTGGAAGTATGTATTTTATTATAAGAGAGTGTTATTTATATCCACATACAATTTTAAACTAAATGAGATTGCATATAAGCCATTTTTCTCGCTTTAGGAACTACTAAACCGCGACTAGTGTTTTACTTTATATATAAAATTTGACTTCATTGTTTTAAGGAAAAATATTATCTCTATCGAAACCTTAATTATTATACCCTTCACATATTGAACAAGTAACAGTGCTATATTCGGCCGTGCCGAATCTTATATACCCTTCACAACGTGTAGTCATGCAATAACAGTTGTTTGTATCACCATTCATCCCATATAAAATACGTGCATACGTACACGTTAGAATAAATGTGGCATCTGAGCCAAAAAAAATTATTTTATTTTATTTAATATATTATTTATATTTTATTATTTTTTTTAAATTTTTTTAGAAAAATTTTTAAAAAATTTTTTTAATTTTTTTAATTTTTTTTTTTTAAATTTTTTTTTTTTTTTTGTAATTTTTTTTGTTTGGTATGTTTTTTACATGTATGTATGTATGTATGTTGTTGTTGTAATTGTGAAAAAAAAACGAGGTGGTCGTGGTTTTTTGCTCATATCTCGGAAAGTTATGGGGCGATTGTGCTGAATTTCAAAAGCGATTCATTCCTGGATATTTCCAAGAGATTGATACCATATACAGATCTGAGGAACATATAGTTGCTTCTAAAAGTTGATTACACCCAACACACGGACAGACGGATAGACGGACAGACGGTCAGGGCTTAACATTTCAACATACACACGGACAGACTGGCAGAGCTTAATCGACTCCTCTATTCATAAGCTTTCAGAAAATATATACTTTATGGGGTCGGAAATGAAAATTGTAGAAATTACAAACGAAATGACAAAGCTATATATACCCTTGTGCACCACAGGTGAAGGGTATAAAAAGGGTATATATAGGTTTGTCATTCCGTGTGAAATTTCTACAATTTTCATTTCCGACCCCATAAAGTATATATTTTCTAAAAGCTAATGAATAGGGGAGTCGATTAAGCTCTGCCAGTCTGTCCGTGTGTATGTTGAAATCAACTTTTTGAAGCCCCTTGATATCGCATGGATCCGGGTGAGGTATTAAAATATCAGAAATATTTGGGAGTAGATCGGTATTGAAAATCAAAAACATCGGTTTATAAACAACTGAGATATGAGCAAAAACCCACGACCACCTCGATTTTTTTTTCACAAAAACAACATTACAACAACATACATACATACATACAAACGTGTATACTGGTTAGAGAAAACGTGTCATCGAATCCCAGCTGAGCCAAAAAAAAAATTTTTTATTTTTTTTATATTTTTTTTTTTTATTTTTTTTTTATTTTTTTTTATTTTTATACCCGCCACCAAAAAAATGGTGGGGGTATATTCATTTTGTCATTCCGTTTGTAACACATCGAAATATCCATTTTAGACCCCATAAAGTATATATATTCTGAATCAGGGTTTGATTTGATGACGATCTAGCTATGTCCGTCCGTCTGTCCGTCTGTCCGTCTGTTGAAAGCACGATAGAGGTCGCACCGAAAAAGCTAGGGGGCTCAAATTTTGCCAGAATCTTTCTTATAGATAAGGTTTGTTTGGTATTGAAAATGGGCCAAATCGGAATATTAGGAAGGGAGTTATAGCTCGAAAAGCAAGAGTAGGTCGAAAAAACCGTGTCCTTCAAACATCGAATAAAATGGAATTGTGTCCAAACGCATTAACGTAGACTCATGAAACTTCGAATATATATTTCCTGAGTAAAAACAATATTTTTCCCCGAAAATTATCAAAATCTATGCATTAGGAGAGGAGTTATCGATCAAAATGTACGAAAATTTATACCGCACAGTGTATTTTTCGGTATATTTAAAAACAAAAACGTCATAAAAGCAACAAAATTGGATGTACGACTCTGAAATTTTGCACACTTTGCTTTTTGGTGAGACGCTTTTTTGTAACGGAAAATCAATGTGCCACGCCCACTTTTACGCCCACCTCCCATATAACGTTTTACCTAAAATTCATATAATTTCTCTATTAATAAAGATTTTGGAATAATACAGGGCTATATTGAAACATATAAAATGTACTCATTCGCAGAAATAACTTTGACACGCCTACTATAACGCCCATTTTTCACGTTATATACCGTTAATGAAATTTAAAAGCTCATAAAACCGCCAAAATTAGAAGTGTGATTATAAAATTTGCTACGTATATCCTCCTAGGCAATATCATTACTGTGCCAGAAAATTAGGGTGCCACGCCCACTTTTACGCCAACCTCCCATATAACGTTATACCTAAAATTCATATAATTTCTCTATTAATAAAGATTTTGAAATAACAAAGGACTATATTGAAACACCTAAGTTGTACTCATTAGCAAAAACAACTTTGACGCGCCTACTATATCTACCGTTAATGAAATTTAAAAGCTCATAAAACCGCCAAAATTAGAAGTGTGATGATCAAATTTGCTACGTATATCCTCCTAGGCAGTATCATTACTGTGCCAGAAAATTAGGGTGCCACGCCCACTTTTACGCCCACCTCCCATATAACGTTATACCTAAAATTCATATAATTTCTCTATTAATAAAGATTTTGAAATAACAAAGGACTATATTGAAACACCTAAGTTGTACTCATTAGCAAAAACAACTTTGACGCGCCTACTATATCTACCGTTAATGAAATTTAAAAGCTCATAAAACCGCCAAAATTAGAAGTGTGATGATCAAATTTGCTACGTATATCCTCCTAGGCAGTATCATTACTGTGCCAGAAAATTAGGGTGCCACGCCCACTTTTACGCCAACCTCCCATATAACGTTATACCTAAAATTCATATAATTTCTCTATTAATAAAGATTTTGAAATAACAAAGGACTATATTGAAACACCTAAGTTGTACTCATTCGCAAAAACAACTTTGACACGCCTACTATAACGCCCACTTTTCACGTTATCTACCGTTAATGAAATTTAAAAGCTCATAAAACCGCCAAAATTAGAAGTGTGATTATAAAATTTGCTACGTATATCCTCCTAGGCAATATCATTACTGTGCCAGAAAATTAGGGTGCCACGCCCACTTTTACGCCAACCTCCCATATAACGTTATACCTAAAATTCATATAATTTCTCTATTAATAAAGATTTTGAAATAACAAAGGACTATATTGAAACACCTAAGTTGTACTCATTAGCAAAAACAACTTTGACGCGCCTACTATATCTACCGTTAATGAAATTTAAAAGCTCATAAAACCGCCAAAATTAGAAGTGTGATGATCAAATTTGCTACGTATATCCTCCTAGGCAGTATCATTACTGTGCCAGAAAATTAGGGTGCCACGCCCACTTTTACGCCCACCTCCCATATAACGTTTTACCCAAAATTCATATAATTTCTCTATTAATAAAGATTTTGGAATAACAAAGAGCTATATTGAAACCCCTAAGTTGTACTCATTAGCAAGAACAACTTTGACACGCCTACTATAACGCCCACTTTTCACGTTATCTACCGTTAATGAAATTTAAAAGCTCATAAAACCGCCAAAATTAGAGGTGTGATGATCAAATTTTCTACGTATATGCCTCTAGGCAATGTAATTACTGTGCAAGAAAATTGAGGTGCCACGCCATTTTTTACGCCCACCTCCCATATAACGTTTTACCTAAAATTCATATAATTTCTCTATTAATAGAGATTTTGGAATAATAAAGGGTTATATTGAAACACCTCAGTTGTACTCATTCGCAAAAAAAAACTTTGACATGCCTACTATAACGCCCACTTTTCACGTTATCTACCGTTAATGAAATTTAAGCGCTCATAAAACCGCCAAAATTAGAGGTATGATGATCAAATTTGCTTCGTATATCCTTTTAATCAATGTAGTCGTTGTGCCAAAAAGTTTAGGTAACACGCTCACTTTAACGCCCACCTCCCATAACGGTTTATCTTAAATTCATGTAATTTCTCTATTGACAAAGTTTTTGGGCAAATAAAGGACTATATTGAAATATCTAAGTTGTATTTATTAGCAGAAACTTTATTGACACGATTACTTTAACGCCCACTTTCATTGAAAGACTACATTTACAAAAACATTTTAGTAGCATATCGAAGTGACTGCTCTTTTGCCACACTATCGCAAAAACCAGCAGTAGTTCCCATTCAGCGAACTAAGAAGGCATTCACAGATTTTCTAACATTTTATACAGACCTGTTTTGCAGAAATTTAAATATTTTTTACAATTCTCCCGATTGTGGACGAATTCGAACGATTATGTTGACCAAAATAATCACGAAGTGCACAAAATGCATTTTGATTTGAACGCCCATTTTTATAAAAAACCTGAATAACTTTAAAGCGTTGCTCATTTGCATATCTTTCCACGGATCAAATTGAGTAAGTTTGAGATTAAGAAATGTCAAGTGAAATGCAGAAAACAAATTTAAGGACTAAGTGTAGTTCACCTTCAACATGGGCCCTTAAAATTTAACCACCCTCTACAAAGAAAGTGATACATATTTTATTATAAAGAGATTATTCCATAATGATTAACAAAATAATAAATATTGTGCCTTAAATGTACACAAAATTGGTGGTGGGTATAAAAGATTCGGCACAGCCGAATATAGTGCTCTTACTTGTTTTATTTAATATATTATTTATATTTTTATTATTTTTTTTTTTGTTTTATATTTATTATACATATATATTTTAATTATTATTTTTTTAATTTTTTTTATTAATTTTTTTTTAATTTTTTTTTTAAATTTTTTTTTATTTTTTTTTAACATACATACGTAAATTTATAATTTTACAATGGAATGTTTTTATATATGTATGTTTTTTATATGTTTGTACGTATTTCATATGGGGAATGGTGATACAAACTACTGTTATTGCATGACTACACGTTGTGAAGGGTATATAAGATTCGGCATGGCCGAATATAGCGCTCTTACTTGTTTTTTTTTTGATTCCAACCAAAATGTCATTATTTTAGACTGAAACTTTTCTTCTATTTTTGATTACTATTCAAGAGCGAATCTCTCTGTCGAAAGACACTTGTTTACATTATTACAGAGTGCTTCACGCATGCTTATGGACAAAAATAGTATCATAGTTAGGAACTACAGTAAAAAATTTAGACACAAGTATATAGTAATGAAGACGCTACATGCTTAAATTAATTTAGTTAAATTAAAATATTATAAAATCTATATATATAAATCACAGTTTCCGCAGAGAGAGCTTTACCGACTTCACAGATTCTTTTTCTGTTCAATTCATAATTACTAATACAAGATTTGTATGGCAAAAAAACTAGAATGGCTAGACGGATTTCGATGATCTTATTTTTATATTCGTAATGACCAGGATAATATTGTTATAGAGAAAATTTTTAAAAAATGGGCGTGGTATTCTAATAATTAATTTGATATACAATTTTTTTATTTTTGTTTGAATAAAAAGAAACAATGAGAAATATGGAGGTTACCTAAATACAAAGAAAATATATTTCGACTGATATTTGGAAATTAAAATAATAATAGAACTTAAAATTTTTTATATGACATTTACATATAAAGGGATATTTGAAACTATGTATATTTATAAATTGTTTTATTTACTATTAGTAAATTTTCCCCGTGTAAAACCGGGTACCACAATTTACATGGAAATGAAATAAGTAGTCTTTAAGCATCAAATAATATTTAATTTACCCATTTTATGGGCCACAATTTTGACACTCTTGCAGTTGCTTTGAATAAATATGCAAATTTGAATGCATAAAATTTATTCTTTTTGTATATGTAAAAAAATTTACTTTTTAAAGAGGGAAAACAACTGTTGATGTAGGTCGTATAAAAATACCAAAGTCCTACATATGATACAAAATTAAATCACTAACAATATGCTAAAGTCAACTTGATTTAAAAATCACTGGAAAATATAAAACAGATTAAAATGCATAGAAAAAAATGAATTATGAAAAATGAATGTATGAATTTGCAAAATACTTTTGGATGGAGACAACCGCAAACAAGTTGTAGTTTTTAAAGTGTCATACACAATTTAATTAAACTAGATCGAATAACAATTACGTACATAAAAAGTCGAGATATAATTTATTTTTTTAATCTTATGTCGACAAATAATAATTTTAGTTTGTATTGCAAATACAGTAAATAGTAGTCGTAAATAAAAACGAGGATAATCTGAAAATGTCTAAGATGAAGTACATATGTACAAACATACATATTTATACAAGCATTTCAAAGTGTAATTTTAGGAAACTAATTGTAGTTGAATATATTTATCTTGTCATTTGTTCGAATTTTCTTATTTAATATTTAATTTTTATAAAAACTTCATTATGGATGTGTTTTAAAAATAGTATGATTTAGAAAATTATTACGATAAACATATTATGATGATTATGATTTTATTTCTAGGCATTTAATATAAAAAAAAAACAAAATTCTTAAATACAAAACAGCATAGTTACAAAGTAATTAATTTTTAATAGCGTTCAATAGTATTTTCTTTTCAATGCTTAGAAATTTGAAATAACTTTCTGGTGGCTAATTTACCCTTCTGCATTACAGTAAACATTAAGCAAAATAAACAGTTATAACAAGTTATAATTAAAAAGTTAATTACCCTTAATATTACTATTAACCAAAAAAGGTATTTTTACGTCACATTATAACCATTTGAAGTTATATTATAAATTTATCAAATACCATAAAACATCTTTATAAAAAGGCCGCCAAATAACTTTTTTTTTCGAAAATGCTATAAAAAAAAGTGTAGCTTCAGCTGTGTGACACGTAGCGCCGTCCTATTAAGACCAAATGTTGCCAATATCCTCCTTTTCAATTTTTGTGAACAAAAATTCGTTCAACATGGCCCAATAGCGATCACCATTGACTACGGCCACTCCTTGCTCATTTTCGAAGAAAAATTGCCCAATTATGCCTCTGGAACAAAATCCGCACCAATTAGTGACTCGTTTTGGGTGTATCGGCTTTTCAATGTATGCGTGCGGATTTTTTGTGCGATAATTTTGCTTGTTTACATACCCGCCAAGATCAAAATGAGCTTAATCTGAAAAGATGGTTTTATTGGCAAAATCGGCCAAAGTAATGTTGCAATATTTCGCAGCGTTGTTCAAGCGTATACACAACTGTATTCGTTCAGCGGAAGGATAAAACTAATTATCTGTCAAATCAGACATGAGCTAAGTGTTACCATTCACGAAATAAGCCCTTTATATTTATATTGCTGTATTCATAAAAAATATTTTAGATTAATTGATGGCTTATTTGACAGATGTTGTACAAAAATTTGTCAAATAAGTCTTTAATGAACCTAAAATATTTTGTATAAATGCGGCAGATAGTTTATAATTTTATGGTTATGTGCGAAAATGCAACTTTATTTAAATATAATAATGATAAATTGCAACCATTATTTGATTGTTTTAACTACAATCCACTTCAATTATTGTATGTTGCTCTTAGATTATAATATTTTTTATATTTATTTTTTGTTATTTAGGTACAGATTTATTTTATTGTGTTAAAAATACACTTCTAAATATGCTAGACTCAGAATCACTTTATGTGTCTGTGATATATAACCCGAAATCACTTCTCTAATAATTAAACTTGTTCGTACTTTCTTATATGTTTGTAATCACTTTTTAGCCTACCCTCCTAAGAAACAAAAATAATCTATTTATGCAAATAAACATGCTGCACAGACACTTGCTGTAGAACCAGTAGTATAGATGCCTCCAACATCGATAACATCATCCTCACTATGATGTGTATTTTTTACGCCCCAATTATTATCACAATAACAAATAAATTACGTACGACAAACATCAACCTCACTCACTCAAAACTTTATTCTCTATACAAGTACTTAGCATGCACATACATAGTTCTATTCAATTCAACCGTGTATGAAAACATTATTTCAATTGAAATCTTTCCATTTCTGTTGACACGATCATCAGCACAATTGTCGCCAATATTTGAAAAGAAAACATCTTTTCAATTTAATTTTTACAGGTAGGGCTTATAAAATCATGTACCTAAATGTGTTTTTTTTTTACGGCCTTGTTTCTCCACTCTATTGGGTGATACAAATAAATGTAACAATGGAAGAAAAAACCCACAGTTGTTTTTTTTGTAATTGCCTGTAAGAACTTGAAGTAATTTAAAACAAGTAAGAGCGCTATATTCGGCCGTGCCGAATCTTATATACCCTTCACAACGTGAATTCATGCAATAACAGTGGTTTGTGTCACCATTTATCCCATATGAAATACGTACATACATATAAAAACATACATATATAAAAACGTCCCATTGTAAAATTATAAATTCACGTATGAATGTTAAAAAAAAAAAAAAAAAAAAAAAAAAATTTTAAAAAAATTTAAAAAAAAAAATTTAAAAAAAAATTTAAAAAAAAAATTTTTTAAAAAATTATTATGTATATAATATATATAAAACAAAAAAAAAATAAAAAAAAAAATTAAAAAAAAAATAATAAAAATATAAATAATATATTATATAAAAAATAAAAAAAAAAATAAAAAAAATATAAAAAAAAAAATTTAAAAAAAATTTTTTTGGCTCAGCTGGGATTCGATGCCACGTTTTTTCTAACCAGTATACACGTTTGTATGTATGTTGTTGTTGTAATGTTGCTTTTGTGAAAAAAAAATCGAGGTGGTCGTGGGTTTTTGCTCATATCTCAGTTGTTTATGTACCGATGTTTCTGATTTTCAATAGCGATCTACTCCCGAATATTTCGGGGGGCTTCAAAAAGTTGATTTCAACATACACACGGACAGACGGTCAGACGGACAGACGGACAGACTGACAGCGCTTAATCGACTCCCCTATTCATAAGCTTTCAGAAAATATATACTTTATGGGGTCGGAAATCAAAATTGTAGAAATTTCACACGGAATGACAAACCTATATATACCCTTTTTCACTGTGTGAAGGGTATAAAAAAAACCTCTTATCAACCACAAGTGATTTAGCTTTTGTTAAACTCAATAGAGGAATTTATGTTTTAATAGAAATAAGTGATGTAGGATGGAAAATTATAAACGAGAACATACACTGTAAAAATTTCAAGTTTTGGAAGATTTATATTATAAAATGATACGGTATAGATTTACAAAATATAATAAACATTGAAATAAATTTAACGTGTAATATTGGGCAAATTTATATCCTGAAGATAAAGTACTCCATACTAACGGGATCGTAATTTTACACGAACGTCGAGTTTTTGTTGAACGAATTCTAATAAGAATTGTAAAACTTCGAACGCGTTAGTATGTTGTAATTTATGTATGTAGAAAATACATAGATACATATGTGCATATATAATTCACTTCTGTGGAGAATTCTGTATAAAGTGGCCACGTTGTGAGATGAAATGCAGCAAAACAACATAAAACAATGGCCAGGGGTCATTAAATAAAATAAATTAATTATGCGGTTTTTTTTAGAAAAAAAAAACTTTAAAATAAATATACAAACAATTAAGAGTGCTATATTTGGCCATGCCCAACACTAAAATACCCTTCACCACATAGTAGCATAGCTTAGATTTCAGACTTAATGTTGTACACCATTTTGTTTTATTATTTTCGATGCCAGCTCTCATTTTGAATTTTCACATAATTGACTGTATTCTACTAGTCAAGCCCTTTCAACTGATGGTGTTAAGAAAAATTTCATCCGCCATTTTGTTTCGGACGCCATCTTAAATTTTACACTTTTTCATAGTTGACTGGTTAAGAAGCTGTTTCATTTAATAAAAATATTAATAAGGCTGAAAGGACTAAATTTTAAAATACTAGATCGGATCCATATGTGACAGCGCAAAAAAACAATTTTCACTTTTTTTTTTTATATGGACAACATCTGAGCATCGAATGAGACCGATCCCATACCCCAAAAGTGTTCCCTCCCTGAGATATGCGCGTCTTATAAAAGTGAAGTCGACGATTCTAAGCGCGAATAGAAAGGGACCTAGCGGTAAAATTTATTTATTTTCATTTTTTCCCCTACTAAATTAACAAAATAACTTGATTTTACGAAACTACAAAAAATTTATTTTTTTCCTTATGAACAATTTAAAAAAATAGAAAAATCATTTAATCTTTAAAATGGCTCTCCTGAACAAAACCTGTTTTTATTTATTGTATGCTATTTTGCAGTAGCAGTTAAGTTAGTTAGTTATTTAAGTTTAATACTAATATTGGTCTTTTCGGATATTTAAAGGCCGATTTTCGTTTATAAGTTTTAGGAAAAATGCCAAAGTAGTTGTATTTTTGTGCTTATATCTCAGTTAGTTTTAGATCGATTTGTTAGTTTTTCCTAGCAATAATTTTCGAGACTACGGCTTATAATTTGATGTTTTTACCGTGTCTAAGAATTAATTAAGAGCTTTGGTCAACTGATATGTTTGAAAAATAAAAAAAATATATTTTTGAAAATATTTTTACCTATAACTTTGTCGATTAAAAAACGATTTATTTTTTACGAATAACGCTAGCGGAATATTTTATCCAAAAATGGTAACAAACGTTTCTACTAGTTATTCTAGGGCTGGAAAATGCCATGTTTATTTGCTCGTGTCTCAGAAAGTTATAGAGGGATTATGCTGGATTTAAATGGCGAATTATAACTGGATATTTTCTAATGATTGATTAGATATGAGCAACATGTGGGGGGCTTCTAAAAGTTTATTTCAAACAACACACAGACAGACGGACATTGCTTATTCAACCCCTCTTGTCATAAGCTTTCAGAAAATATGGGGTCAGAAATGAGTGTTTATTATAGAAATTATAAACGGAATAATAAAGCTTGAATATAAAAATGCTATACAATAAATTTAGATGTGATGGAAAATATTTTATAAGTGTGGAGTTCACCAAAATATCTCTTTAAATAGAAAATTGCTTACAATCAAAAAATTATTGATACTTAACGAAAATATTTTTTTCAGTGCAATTTATTGTATGCAATTAGTTGTAGAGATATGTCATTATCGCTCTTGCGGTTGGAAGAAAAATAATGTTATTGTGACACTTTTCAATATTATTTAAATTACAAGTACATTTGTTATAAACATGTGTATATTAAAGCGATAAAATTACTTATTACTAATAATAATAATGTGATATTAATAATTTTAAATAAAATTACTGTGTATTAAAAACACATAATGTTTGAAGAAAAATTAAGTATCATATTTAAAAACAAAACGTTTGAAAGTAATACTGTCAATTATTTACAAAATAATAATTTCAAATAAACATTTCTACTACATTTTTATATTTATAATTTTGACTTTCATATGGACCAAAATAAATAATTTTTGTTTTCACACTTTGTTTCCACACTATCACACTTTAAGGCCAATTATTACAACTTATCGATAGTTTTAGTAAGAAAGTCTGAGATAAATAATTGTTCGTATTTTTAACTAAACATTAACTTTAAAGTTACCGATAAAAAACAAAAGAAAAAAAACGACATCAGCAGCAGGATATTTTAAAAAGTATTTATATAATCAAAAATTCATAGAAAAATACACTTATTAAATCTGTTTGATTTCAATTTTTTTTTACTAAATGTAAGTAATATTCTGAACAGTTTTTACATCGATTAAGCCTACTTTCGTTTGTAATTCTTGATTACACAACGGTTTTATATTGTTTGTATTCATTTTAAAAATATTTTTCGTTTTTTTTAACAAGAATTTAATTTTATGAAAAAAAAAAATAAAAATGTGTCTTAGTTTTCTTTCTTTTTTTTCATTTTGAATATATTTAGAAAATGAACATTTACAGCACCACTCCCTGGGTAAATAAATTTCTACAAAGGGATCGTACACACATAAATCATAAATATTTATGTGCCTATGTATTTAGTATGCTAAAAATAATTTTGAATAAATTTAGAGTTTTTTTTTTGAATTTTACTTATTCACTTTGTAAGGAATAAGTTGCAGAGTGGGATGAAAATTTGGAAAATAAACAAGTAAAAGTGCTATATTCGGCCGTGCCGAATCTTATATACCCTTCACAACGTGTAGTCATGCAATAACAGTAGTTTGTGTCACCATTCATCCCATATGAAATACTTACATACATATATAAAAACATCCCATTGTAAAATTATAAATTCTCGTATGTATGTTAAAAAAACAAAAAAAAAAAAAAAAATTTTAAAAAAAAATTTAAAAAAAAACATTAAAAAAAAATTTAAAAAAAAAATTTAAAAAAAAAATTTAAAAAAAAAATTATTATATATACAATATATATAAAACAAAAAAAAAATAAAAAAAAAATTTAAAAAAAAATAATAATAAAAATATATATAATATATTAAATAAAAAAAAATATAAAAAAAATAAAAAAAAAATTGAAAAAAAAATTTAAAAAAAATTAAAAAAAATTTTTTTTTTGCTCAGCTGGGATTCGATGCCACGTTTTCTCTAACCAGTATACACGTTTGTATGTATGTATGTATGTATGTATGTATGTATGTTGTTGTTGTAATGTTGTTTTTGTTAAAAAAAAAATCGAGGTGGTCGTGGGTTTTTGCTCATATCTCAGTTGTTTATGTACCGATCTGATTATCAATACCGTTCTACTCCCGAATATTTCTGATATTTTAATACCTCACCCGGGTCTGAGCGATGTCGGGGGTCTTCAAAAAGTTGATTTCAACATTCACACGGACAGACGGTTAGACGGACAGACTGACAGACTGACAGAGCTTAATCGACTCCCCTATTCATAAGCTTTCAGAAAATATATACTTTATGGGGTCGGATATGAAAATTGTAGAAATTTCACACGGAATGACAAACCTATATATACCCTTTTTCACTGTGTGAAGGGTATAAAAACGAAAACTCGTTATAAGTGTGTCGATTTCAAAATAAACTATTATAACAAAAAGTCGCAAAAAGTGATGTTAATGTCATAAAATTTTAATTTAAAGTTTAAAAAAAAATTGCGCTATTTAAATTTAAAAAAATAGCCAAGTTGATTTTTTGTTACGGTAGGTTACGCTTAGTTACGCCTATAACCGTTTCTATTAATATACCATTTGAAAGGCGTTTTACTGCACAATTTCAATTCTAATTAAGTTTTAAGAGTTATAAGCGACTGGCTGACCCGGTCCGTGTTGCTGGCTCTATGCAAACAATAGTGTTGTATTACCACACGATTTAAATTGAGCTTTTAACGAAATTTACGGCCTTCAAATAAAAATTCATGGAATACCTATCATAAAGTTTTTTTTACAGAATAACTTACTTATGGTGTAGGTATGGGCTCAATCAAAAAAGAAACGCATGTATTGAAGGAAAATTGGAAATTATATTTATTTATTATTATTGAATTATTAATTATTTTAGAATGCAACATTTCGAAAGTTTTAAAATTTTGATATAACCGGTTTAAGAGTTTGATATCTCGTTTTGAAAAACATGACAACGGCTTTAAAAAAAATAAATAAATAAAAAAAGCAAACAAAATAAATATACATATGTATATGTCATTGGTGGTGCAATATGAAAATAGGATTTTGGCAGGCCCCTCCGCCCGCAGACCGAAAATCAAAAATCAGACTTCACAGTGTCACCCTAAATATTCTGAAGATTCCCTGAAAATGTCATTAATATCGGCCCAGCCGTTTTGGAGTCCATACGTTACATACATACATACATACATACATACATCTTGCTTTATATACAGCCGAACTTCCATAACTCGAATCACCATTATCCCAAAAAAAAACTTCGACTTACGGAGACTTCGCGTTACAGATTTTTTTATTAAAATAGAAAAAAAAGGTTTTTTATTATGTATTATTATTTAAAATAGCCTTGAATGGAAAACTAAAAACTTAACAATATAAAAGAACAAGTATATGTACTCATATATGTAATTAAAAAATTACAGTTAAGTAAAATATTTTGAACTAAGTGACTGACATTTTACTTTTATTTTGTTTTTTTTTTTAGTAAAAAATAACTCTAATGTGCTTAAAGCTTTATAGTGCTCATCAGTTGTTGCGCCATTTGTCTGTAAATAATTATTTAATATTCGGAAAGATCTTTCTACATCATTTCTTGTTGGTTTTGAGTAGTTTTTTCTCATGCATGTTTTAGCTTCTCGTTGCTGAAAACCAATCGAGGACTGCTTTGTCCACTTTTTTGAATTTTGGGGTCCTAAGTCTTTTACTACATAAAAGAAATCCAGATTCAAATGAGTTAATAGTTGATTCCTTATTTTTGAAAATTGTTGAGACCGTGCTTGCCGAGGTACCATATATATCAGCCGCTTCCTTTTTCTTTAATCCGTCTTCGACGTCTTTTATAAGTTTATATATTTTTTTTTTTTTTTTCAATTGAAAAGTATTTTAAAACACGTTTAGTTGCCATAATAATTTAAAAAAAATTGATTTCAACATTTATCATCTAGCCCGAATTATGCATAGAACTGATACTTACGCAACCAAAAAGGAAAGAAATTCGTAATTCCCCGAAAAAAAAAAATAAAAATAGCACGTAGAATAGAAACAAACGAAACAAGTAAAATCCTTCGAGTTATAAGAGTTCATGTGTATGTTTTTTGTTCGAGTAATGGAGAACTTCGACTTATGGAAGTTCAAGTTACGGAAGGCAAATTGTATGTGATTTGTTCTTTTAACGCTACTGCCAACCAAATTAGTTCGAGTTAGAGAAAATTCGAGTTAGAGAAGTTCGAGTTATGGAAGTTTGACTGTATATAGAAAGAAGAAGAAGATTAAAGTTGCTAATAACACGTGTGCAAACCATATGTGTGTAACAAAACAAAAACAAAATTATATGTGTTGATAAAAATTGTTTTTGCTAAACAGTGCTTTGTGTGTTTGCTAAAAAACATAAACAACTGAAACTCCTTTTTATACCCTTCACACAGTGAAAAAGGGTATATATATGTTTGTCATTCCGTGTGAAATTTCTACAATTTTCATTTCCGACCCCATAAAGTATGACGTCTGACCGTCTGTCCGTGTGTATGTTGAAATCAACTTTTTGAAGCCCCCGATATAGGTTGGACCCGGGTAAGGTAATAAAATTTTAGAAATATTCGGGAGTAGAACGGTATTGAAAATCAGAAACATCGGTACATAAACAACTGAGATATGAGTAAAAACCCACGACCACCTCGATTTTTTTTTCACAAAAACAACATTACAACAACAACATACATACATAAAAACGTGTATACTGGCTAGAGTAGACGTGGCATCGAATCCCAGCTGAGCCAAAAAAATTTTTTTTTTAATTTTTTTAAAATTTTTTTTTTTATTTCTTTTTTTATTTTTATTTTTTATTCAATATATTTATATTTTTATAATTTTTTTTTTTAATTTTTTTTTTATTTTTTTTGGTTTTATATATATTATATACATAATAATTTATTTTTTAATTTTTTTTTAAATTTTTTTTTTTTTTTGTTTTTTGTTTTTTTAACATACATACGTGAATTTATAATTTTACAATGGGACGTTTTTATATATGTATGTACGTATTTCATATGGGATGAATGGTGACACAAACCACTGTTATTGCATGACTACACGTTGTGAAGGGTATATAAGATTCGGCACGGCCGAATATAGCGCTCTTACTTGTTAAAAGATGGTTTGTTGTTTTATTTTATTATACCCTTCACACGACAGTGTAAAAGGTAACCCGACATCTCCAAGACCCGTGTAAGGTGTCAAAATATCAGGGGATCAAATGAAAGGGCTTGAGTATTAAAATATAGTTAGATATTACAAGAAAAAAATTCAAGATGGCATCCTAGATGCAATGGCGAATATATGAGTAGTTATGACTTTGTCCCCTTAACAAAAAAAAAGCGCTCGACTACTACAATGTAGTAAACTAAAAAAAGTGTAAAAGCGAATTTTTTAAATCCCAACAATATGGGTATCAAATGAAAGGGCATGACTATAAGAACACAATTAACTATGTAAAAATTTAAATTTAAGGGTGTCGTCGGAAATAATAAAGAAAATAGCGTATTGTATGAAATCTCAAATCTAAGCTAAGCTATGATGTGGTCATTATACCTATCTTCAAGACGGCAAAGGGTATTATTGTATTCGGCCGGATATAGTGCTCTTACTTGTATTTTTGTAAATTTGGTGTTTAAAGTTTATTTGTTTTTAGGAAACTTTGTGGGAATCAGCAAAGGAGAACTTTAGTTCAATAAAGAATTAATACAAACAATTTTTTATATTAAAAAATCGCTTTTTATGCATATAAATTTTATATTGGCGCTTTAAATTTTATTTCAAGCAAAAATATCAAACTTCTCCATTTTTTTTTATTAATATTTTTAGGTTTCTATAAAGAGATATAAAAATAATGGGTGTTATTAATTGTTTACTAGCTGGGCCCTTGCAGAATTTCATTACATGGATTTTATGTTGCTTTTTTGAGATAAAAATAAATAAAAAGAACAAAAAACCGAATTATTCCTGGAAAAAAATAAAAAAACATAAATAACAAATATATATTGATTTTTATTCAAAAAGCCATAATTATTACGGTCCCTAGAAATGCTATTGAAATTGTTATGAAACATGTCCACGCCTCAAATCCATTAATAAAAATCTACAAAAAAAAATGCTTTTAAATGCCTAGAGAAAAAAAGACCATTAAAATTTTGGCTGCTTTGTGTAATTTCAATTTAAAAGTGAACACATTGTTTACAATACATATTTAAACAAATTTACTAAAATAAATTAATTAAGAAGAAATTTACTAGTTGTTAATGCATGTAAATAAAATGTGTTCACTTTAATATCGGTTTTATTAGTGTTTTTAGTTTTAAGTTTAATTCTCGTTCTGTGAAATGAAAAGTTTTTTTTTATGATAAAACTTTCGAATTAAATTTAGTTAAAACATTATATAGAGAAGTAAAAAAAAGAAACTTGTTCCCTTTTTAATTTAATTCCAATTTGTGCTTAAAACATAAATTAGTTGTTCCTTTCCAAAAGTAGATATTATTAGAATTCATGTTACCGGATTTAGTACGAACAATTCTTAAACAAATTAAGAAAAATATTGTAGAATTTATTTCTTAACTATAAAATAAAACCACTAAAGCCACGAATTTTTTTTAAACATAATTAATCAAAGAAATGTTTATTAGTATGACTGACGAACTATATAAAACGTATAAAATTGTTCCAGTTTCAAATCTTTGGATAAAATTTACAAAACTAAACAAAGAATATGTTTCAAGGTTTCAGCTGCTGAAATAAAGTCTTTGTCATCTACTATATGGTTGTTTAACATTCCAAAAGCTTTTTATGGATGTTTTCTTCCCATTAAATATATTTATCTTTTTTTTATACCCTTCACACAGTGAAAAAGGGTATATATAGGTTTGTCATTCCGTGTGAAATTTCTACAATTTTCATTTCCGACCCCATAAAGTATATATTTTCTGAAAGCTTATGAATAGAGGAGTCGATTAAGCCCTGACCGTCTGTCCGTCTGACCGTCTGTCCGTGTGTATGTTGAAATCAACTTTTTGAAGCCCCCCGACATAGGTTAGACCCGGGTAAGGTATTAAAATATCAGAAATATTCGGGAGTAGATTGGTATTGAAAATCAGAAACATCGGTACATAAACAACTGAGATATGAGCAAAAACCCACGACCACCTCGATTTTCTTTTCATAAAAACAACATTACAACAACAACATACATACATACAAACGTGTATACTGGTTAGAGAAAACGTGGCATCGAATCCCAGCTGAGGCAAAAAATTTTTTTTTTAAATTTTTTTTAAATTTTTTTTTTTAATTTTTTTTTTATTTTTTTTTTATTTTTTTTTTATTTTTTATTTAATATATTATATATATTTTTATTATTATTTTTTTTTATTTTTTTTTTTTTAATTTTTTTTTTATTTTTTGTTTGTTTTATATATATTATATATGTATATAATAATTTTTTTTTTTTAATTTTTTTTTTAAATTTTTTTTTTTTAAATTTTTTTTTTATTTTTTATTTTTTTTTTGTTTTTTTTAACATACATACGTGAATTTACTGTTATTGCATGACTACACGTTGTGAAGGGTATATAAGATTCGGCACGGCCGAATATAGCGCTTTTACTTGTTTAAATTTGTATCGTTTGCTAAAATGCAAAATCACGCAACTGTAGTTTTTTGATATTTTAAAACCTTTATGTTTAAAAAAAAAATAACAGATTCTGTATATCAAAATTGCTTTTTAATTTCGTTATTTTGTTTTTATTATTTACCACATCATAGTAAAGTTTTATTGAAATAATGCCATAAAATGTTAGAACAAAATGATTTTCGATTTTTTGTTTGATTTTGCATTTATGCTAACGATATACATGTACATTCAACACATGCGGTTAATTGTCTGTCTGTCTGTCACTGTGTCTTTTATTCTGTTTGTTTACCAGTCTGGTGTTTAAGCTTCTTTTATCTGTTGATGCTTTCATGAATATTAAAACATGTTTATTAGAACATGTTTATTAGAAAACGCGTTTTTAATATTTTATCCCATATTAAATGGTTCACGCTTAGTTACTTTAAACTAATGAGATGATTATTAATAAAAACCTAAACTTGCAATGCCAGTTGCTTAAAATTGTGTTACAGATGACATTTCGTTCAAAAGTGAAATTGAATTCGCATGTTGCTTCTTTATAAAAACCTAAACAAAAATTCAAACCACACTTGATTTCTAAAGTGAAATTTTTGGTAGACATTCCTAATAAAATTATTCATATAAAACCGCTCTTTGTGTGCATATTTTAGCGAAAAATTTCAAATACGAAATTAAAATCATTCCGATCGGAATGTGTGAGAAGCCTGTATATTTGCAAAATATATTTACATCGCTAACGGTTATATATGGCAACGCTGAAGTTCAGCTAAAATCCATAAAATTAATTATTTAGAAATACAACAATAAAGTAAAGTATGACGCATCAGCGTCCACCATTTGCCTACAACTTTTCCAGTTCTCTTCTCCCTCAACCAAAAATATTATAAAAAAAAATACTTTTTTTAAGCGAGTTTTTAAACAAAAATTAATTAATTTACTCGCATTAATCAAGCTTTTTTCAATTTATCAGATAAATAAGTTTTACTAAGTTTATCAAAATTTGTTCATGTATGAACTAAAAACTTAAATAAAAGATAAAGCATCCTTCGAATCCAGTAAATATCACCTCAATTTTTGTCTCTTTATTTACCCAACGCAAAACAAACGACTACAAAATGATCAGATGTTCAACAATTCACAAAACTAACAATGCGATAAGTCCCGACGGAATGCTAAATAAGATCTGGGGCCGAATTACGGCATTCGATATCGATCGAAATTTTACTCGAACGATCGAGTTCGCTGTGCTTTAGGTATAGAGATTCTAATAAGAATTTTTAAAATTCGATCACGTTCGAATGCGGCAATTCGGCCCCTGTTTTATTAAATAAGCCTTAGAAATGCCAAGGACTTGTTTAACTAGTTTAATAAGCATAGGCCTAAACTATAGCTATATGTTTGTACATATGTACTAAGGTATGTAAACGTCAAAGTTCCTCTCTAATATAAAAACCTCCAAAAATGTTTAATATTTGTAATGATCAATCAATCTTACTTTCAACTTATTGAATGTAATTTAAGCAACATAGGTCGATATGACTTCAAATATTGCCTTAAACGCAATATTCCATTCATTTGGTGAACAGCTTAGTCTTAAGGAGATAATACGCGGCATGTTTTTTAAATCTGACTTGTCAAATTCTCCACTGCTAACACAAACATGTCGTGTGTTACCTTTAAAACATTACTTCTGTAAAAAAACATGTGTTGAGACATCTGACAAAAATTTTATTAGAGATCGCGCTCTATTTTCTTCTGTCAAAACATGTTACATCAGCCGTTGGCAGAAATCTCTGCTGCAAAGCAGTCAGCGTAAAAGAACAATTTTGACAGACATGTAGATTTTGATATGTATGTCTCACAAATTTTAAAGTCAGATGTAAAAAACATGCCGTGTATTATAGCCTTTAGGGAATGACACAGAAATATTATTTGCTGTGGAAAATAAAGACCTTATTGCATCATTTCTGCTAATGCTACTCACTCCCAATCAGTTGCTAATCGGCGCTATACGTACTGCCATCATAAAGTTAAATTGCGTTTCTTGTCCTAAATTTTACAAAGTATTTGTTAAAAGTCTGACTTGCAACAAACTTGTTGTTGCAAAAAGAACCGTATAAATCACTTCGTTTATAACCACCAAACACACGATTCTTTCTTCTATTCATGTTACCAACCATGGTACAATTATCAGGTAGCCTCACTAAAACAGCTGATTATTTTTTTCTCTACCTTAAAGTTTAACTTAGATGTCAAATTTTGTTTATGTATGTGTATATATTGTGTACGTATATATTCTACCGCCAAAAAAACACGCACACACATTTGCTTTTTGACATTTAAGTCGTCGTTTTCCAGAAACAAAATACATTTAGGATTTTGTTGTTGCAGAACTGAGGCTACCTGATGATTGTACCATGTACAAACATTATGATATTTTTTCTGCTATTCGACCTGACCTGATATTGACATACACAACAGTCGATTTGTATAGAATGTGTAAACAAGCTCAAGGGTGTTGTTTTTTGTAAGATACAAACTTTATAAGTGTCATCATCATAGCTGCCAACATTGTCCTCGTGTTGGGTCGTCAACGCAAGCTACCATATTACAATATTACTGGCAGAACAAGCAAACATTTATGCTGCGAAAATTCAGTAAAAAGTAAATATTTTACAAAAAAGAAAAAAAAAAGAAAAAAGAAACCATTATCGTTAGTCAAAAGAGCATTAATTTGACATTCAAAAAAATATTGTAATATTTGTTTTTGGTGCCTCGGGATTTTGTCAATATTTTATGGAATTTTATATTAAATCACGATGTGAACTTTTTAATGATAAATTATGCTAGAAATTATGTTAAAAAAATCAAACCTTTTATGGGAAAGAGTTGCTGACATCAGATTATCTCTGTCAATATACAGGGTGGGATTAAAGTTCCCCTGGGTTTTAAAAATTTGAAAAGCTTTCCTTTTATATGTATTTTTTTTTTAGATTATATAAATAACACTTGGTAAACAAATAATGGAGAGATTCACAACTAAACAAAGAACCAGAATAAAAGAATTTTATTACTTAAATCAGCGATTAATTATTTTTACGCAAACTACATACCGTCGAGATTTTAACGTCAGAATTTCGCCCTTTGAAGCAATAATTCCTTGTTGGCTAGTGGCAACATTGATGCAGAAGAGCGACAACTACAGACACAAATTTTGTGAGAAATTATGAAAAAGTTTCTTAAACAAACCTATCATTGCGAATCTGTAAACGGCGATAGTTTAAGTCACATTATTTTCCATATTTAGTTTAAAAAAATACATTTTGTATATATTTTTTTTAATATTAATTTTTCATTTACATAACCGATATTATAAGACTATATATGGTTAATAAAAGCTGCACCCAGTACATACATTTAGTGTTTGCTTAAGTTTGAGAAATAGAAATTCAAGGGGGATTCAAAATGTGGTCGTATAAAATCAACTGATTAATTTTTTTTATTTTGTTGAGATCAAGGCGAATTTATACAGGTGAAATTATTAGCCCAGCTGATAGGGAACACTACTGTCAAACTCCATGTATAAAAAATTATTGCTTGTTTTTATACCCTTCACACAGTGAAAAAGGGTATATATAGGTTTGTCATTCCGTGTGAAATTTCTACAATTTTGATTTCCGACCCCATAAAGTATATATTTTGTGAAAGCTTAAGAATAGGGGAGTCGATTAAGCCCTGTCAGTCTGTCCGTATGTATGTTGAAATCAACTTTTTGAAGCCCCCCTACATCGCTTGGACTCGGGTGAGGTATTAAAATATCAGAAATATTCGGGAGTAGATCGGTATTGAAAATCAGAAACATCGGTACATAAACAACTGAGATATGAGCAAAAAACCACGACCACCTCGATTTTTTTTTTCACAAAAACAACATTACAACAACAACATACATACATACAAACGTGTATACTGGTTAGAGAAAACGTGGTATCGAATACCAGCTAAGCCAAAAAAATTTTTTTTTTAAATTTTTTTTTATATTTTTTTTTTATATATTTTTTTTTAATTTTTTTTTTTTATTTTTTATTTAATATGTTATTTATATTTTTATTATTTTTTTTTTTTAATTTTTTTCTTAAATATTTTTTTTTAAATATTTTTTTTTGTTTTATATTTATTATATATATTTTAATTAATTTTTTTTTTAATTTTTTTTTTTAATATTTTTTTTTAATTTTTTTTTTTAATTTTTTTTTTAAATTTTGTTTAAAAATTTGTTTTCAAAATTTTTTAACATACATACGTAAATTAATAATTTTACAATGGGATGTTTTTATATATGTATGTACGTATATCATATGGAATGGTGATACAAACTACTGTTATTGCATGACTACACGTTGTGAAGGGTATATAAGATTCGTCACGGCCGAATATAGCGCTTTTACTTGTTTATAAGTGGTATTTGACAGAGAACATCACAGCGAATTCGCCGTTGCATATACCTGTATGAATATGCTTTGGTTGAGATTTTAATTGTAAATGAATTTGCCTTTGTTTATGTTTTTATATATTTTTTGAGTTCGAAAATAAAACAAAATAAAGGGCCATTATTACAACTTGCCGTTAGTTAAAGGCAGGATTTTGTCGGACTGATAAATGGCCTTACATTATAAAGCCCTCATTTATTATTTTTTTATCTATTAAATATTATTATTGTTAACAATAATTACAATAATAAATGGAAGTTGTAATAATGCTAAGCTATTTATAGGGCACAAAAAATCCTACCTTTAACAAAAGGCAAGTTGTAATAATGGCCCTAAAAGATATAATAAAACGAGTCAAATGCAAATTATAACGAGCGCCTAAACGGAGTTAATTGCTGCTGGTATACGTTTGGTGGTAATCGATGTCACAGCCACTTGGTAAGACATATAAATACAAAAAATATGTTTTGGAAATAAAAATGTTTTCTTACAGGACCTTGCCAACATATTGCTTCACACTTTGAAATGTTATCTGCCATGTTTTCAAACTCAATGTAAATCAATGCCAGAATTTTTCCTCCAGTCATGCCTACATTTTTTACAGATATATGCTTTTCCATATATACAAGTAAATTTAAGGAAAATTTCAAGTAAATAACAAAATGTCTTGTTTTTGTTGCAGTTATATAATCGCCTGATTCATTCGCCTTGGAAAAACTGATACCTGCATTAATTTTTTTTCCGGACTTAAATTGCAAACGCGAATTTCTTCAATTTATATTACTAAAAAATAAAAAAAAAAATTCTCACTCACAAAATATCTCTTATGTCACAATTGAAAATTTATAAAATTAATATAGCAACTAATTTTAATTGCATCTAAAAATAGTTGACATTTAAAGTAAAACAAACCAAATAAAGTTTTTTAACCTTTTGCCTGACAACTTTTGTCGCGTGTGAAAATGTTACTGATGGGAAAATACTATAAAAATTGCTATCGTGTTTTGTTTTTCCATTAATGGTAATTGGAGGCATTCATAAACACACTTTTGTGACAAAATAATAATAAAAAGTGTTAAATTAAATTTGTATTCTTTTCCCTCTATCTGTAACAATAGAGGTTTGTATAGTGAGTTTAAAACGTATGTAAATTGTTGAAAAAATATGTCATTTTTACGTCATCTGAGAATTGAAAAGGGAATTTCGTGAGTATGTATTGAAAATATAAGATAATGTAGGTTAAATGATAGTGAGCGTGAACTGCATTAAACCATGTTAAATGTTTTATACACATATTACAACAAATATTTTTTTTTAATTTTTATTATGTATTATTTCGAACAATAATAAAAATAAATGTCATTCGTACAATTAGTTTTATATGTATGTATGTTCCTTTAATATCACATTTTAAATGTGAATGCCCTTAATATTCAACATCTTGTTCGAATTCAAAGACCATTTAATGTCAAAGTTTGTACTAATGGCTTTGTCAAAAAGTGCTTATGCTTACAATTTTTTTTTTTGTTATTGTTAAAATGCATGCTTGAAAACTTTTAAGCTTGCAATTCTATACAATATTGCAAGCGATAGAAACTGGGTCATAATGAGGGCTGTTTTTGGGTACATGGACGTTTTTATTGTGCAATGATACAATAAGTGATGCTTAAAAAATTCTGTTAAGGTAAAACAAAAATTAGTAACCGTTTTTTTTAAAGTTATTAAATATATTATACAAATATATACATATGTATATACGAGTACTACTATATTAAAGCATTGCACAAGCATAAGAAAAATTACTTACAAGCAATCTTATTATATTTAAAATAGTGTGTTTGTATAACTCGTTATAAAATAAATACATACATACTTGCAAAAATATATGTTTTACTTTACGAAAAAAAATTTTAATAAAGAAACAAACCTAAAAAGAACAACGTTGGAATTAAATCAAGCAGAATTAGAAAAAATATGAAATAGAAGATTAAAATTGAAACAGAACATTCCAAACAGGTTTTATGGTTTTGATAGCAGGCCTAGACCAAAGAAAAACTTGCACATAATTTTAACTTTTAATGCTCTTTAATGAGATGAGTTCACATATTTAAAAACATTGGTTTTATAAAAATTGTTTTTTCTTTCAAATTACTGAAATGTAATTATTTAGTGACACTACTTTTGAATATTTTTAACATTTTTTGTATGTTTTTTATTGTATACGATGTTTTTGCTATGATTTATCGTTTTTTATTACATTGCCACTCATTGTTTTATTAAATCTTACTTTGTTTGAAAACTCAAATACTAACAAAGCAGCAGGGAAAAGCTTTTGGAGCGATAATTGCTTTATTTTAATAAGAATTTTGTTTTTAATGCTTACACTGAAATATAGTAATTGAAAGTAGTGTGAAATAGAATACATAATGCGAAAAAAAATAATTATAACCTGCAAATAAAACATTTGAAGCCTTATGCGATGTTATAAAGACAGATTGTCAAATTTTACCTTTATTTTAAATTTGTTTGAAATACTTATTGACTAATGTTGCTAAAGCCTTACTCAGCTTATAATATGATGAACATATGAAATAGTTTCTGTCAACTTTAAAGCAAAACTTTATTTTGTATAAAAATAATATGAACAATACTTTTTTTATATGAACTCCAAAGGTAGACTTTTTTCAACTTTTTTTGTTTGCTCGACTTAAAAATTATTTTTGAATGTCAAATTCTTAATGCGAAATAATTCAATATACATATTTATTTCAAGCTTATCAAGCTTAAGACTTCAAGAAACAATAAAGCACTTGGAAACTAAGGTCTCTGTTTTTTTTTGTGATATTATTTTTTAGGGTTGTTGCATAAATTTGTCATAAATAAAAAAGATGTACGAAGTGCTCGCCAGTCATTTTTTTTTATCAAATCTGAGAAGCCTTTCAATCTGTAATGTCGTTTAAACCAAATCACAATTCTTTAAGTGTTTATTATATAATTTTATTTGTTTAATTTTGCCGATACGGTTAATCGAAAAGTGAGAAGTTTTCATTTAATTAACTGTAGTTTTATAAAAAAGCTACAATGACCCATAATGTCACAAGAGTAAAACATATGTATGGATCTAAGACAATTCTTGTTTAGTCTTGCACACGTACATATGTGTTTCAAATAAATTTTTTGTGTAGAAAAAATTTTCTTCAATAAGTCGTTTGAAGTCTTTCTTTTTGAGAGAGTGTAACAATTTTGTTCGGAAAACTCTCAACTTAAATTGATTTAATTTTAATTTTATTTTTACCATACCATGTGTTATTAAAATTGTAAAATTGTTAATTTTTAAAATTTAATGACCTTATTTGCAAATGTATTTCATATAGGAGCTTTATTTTTTCGAACAAATTTTTCAAAATGAATGAACAGTGTTGCTGAATTTTTTTTTTTTTTTAATTTCTCTACCTAACGTATGTACATTATGGTAACAACCGAAATAAGGACCTATCACCACGCTGTAGCCGATGTTGTGCTGAAACTAAAAAATGTTTCCTGAGGTCATTTTGAAACAAAAACGTTCCACGTCGAAGCCGATTTCTAAAAGATCTTTAATTTTTATTTTATTTCTTCAAAATTTTTTATTTTATAATTATTATTATTTTATTTGACGCAGAACCTTTTTTAAAGATATCGAAAATCTAAAGATGCAGTTCTTATTGTTTTTTTATGCACTACATGGTATGGATAGGGCCATTTTAATATTTTCAAAAATTGTTAAAAACGTTGTTTCCCTAATGTACATTTATGTTAAAACGCGAACAATTTTAAGACAATTGTGGCATACGTTTGTGGACGACGAACTCTGACAATTTATATGTAAAAATTGTACATTCCGTTTAAAATCACCTTTAATAATTTGCCATGAAGAGTTTTTCTTACATCACAAACAATTGAATTTATTTGATATACAGTTTCCATTTAAGTTAGATAATTATATTTGTTTTTCTTATTTGTTATTTATTTTTATTTTGCGTGATCCTTAGACGGTCAGTTCGTGATAATAAAAATAAAAAATTTATAAATATCATGACTAGAAAAGTTCGTGCCACTTATAAACAAACATTCATTCCATTTAATAAATGATGTGCTTAATGTTCTTTATAAAAATGAAAATTGCTTTGACCAAATTTGTTTTCATACTTTGTGTTTAAAATAAGCGGCTAAGCGTGTCTGTAAGTAAGTATTCCAAGGATATAGGTCAATTACAATCGATTATAAAAATAAAAAACCAAAGAAAATAATTCTTAGTTGTTTGTTGCCGGAATTTATAACAGAACTGCAAAAGAATGATTCATTTAGGTAAAGAATTACGATTTTTAAAATTATTAATTTTGTCTAAAGTATGAATAAATTTATAATAAAATTCTTGAACCAATTTTTTCCATATAAAAAAAGAATTGAATTTAAAATTGAATGAATTCAGTTGCGATGACGTTTATTATATAAAATATGCCAATAAATTATTTTATATATTGAAAACCTTTAGTTAGTGGGCCAGGTAATATGCAGCTTGTTATTGTTACTAAAAACATTTAATAAAAAAAAAATTACAATTTCTAACCATCAAGTTTTTGTTACATTTTGTTAAATTTAAGTAAATTGTTTTTCGATTTTCATTCATTCATTCATATTTTAGTTTAAATCATATTCTATGCCAAATAAATGCATTCAAATTTTGTTAATTCATGGTGAATTATAAAAAAAATTCAATCATTCCCTTAAAGCTCTGATATAAAAGTATGTTTTTTATTTAAATCACTGACCTAGTTTATGTTTTACTTAAAAAACATTTATGGTAACAACATGTCAAAAAGTGAAAATGGTTTGCATGTAGAAAGAGTTCCTTTTTATGCAAAATGTAAAAGCATAAAGTATGCTAAGATGTAAAGACTTTTCTCATAGAAAAGTTGTAAAGTTTTTAGCTTTCTACATGTGTTACAAGTACAAATCTATGTTTTTCCTTGTTTTCATACAACTTATAATACATCAACCAACTTAAATCGAGTATGTCCTTAAAATAAAGGCTGTATAGGAAAATCCTTACAGCAATTAAGTGTGTTATACAGTAACGTATAAAAAACAAAAATAATAAAAACATGCCGTGTATTAGCTGCTTTAAACAACAGTTGTGAACTTTACTGTTCATTACACAACGTTGACGCACTTGTTTAGGTTTGTCACTTCAGCGCTTTTGATGAGGTTTGTCTATAAGTCTTAATAAAGAGCACTTTTTTTTAGTTAAGTATTAATTCGAAATAAAAAACAGACAAATCGTAAAAATGTACATACAAATTTTTATAAGCTATTTGCCACTTTTATTTGAATATTATTTGTGACATATTGTCACGTCAACCACGATTTTTAACAATGGAGGCCATATGTCAGTGATAAGATGAATGTTATTCTTCAAAATCTCAATAAACTGTAGCCGTAGAAAAAATAGTCCAGCTGTTGCTCTGAAGAACATTTTCTTGTAAAGAATGCGATTAATTTTCTTATGCACAATTTACACGCGTTGTCCAAATACTTTTAATGTTGAAAAAGCACCACTTAGCACAACCAAACTAAAAACAAGTAAGAGTGCTATATTCAGCCGTGCCAAATCTAATAATATCCTTCCTAATAATGTACCTAGATATAATAACCGTAAAGTAGCCTATATTTAGCAGTTTTTTTTTACATTTTTTAAAAACTCCATAAATACTTGCTGTAGTGCTTGGCTTAAGTATAACTGATGAAGTGGTTCAATTTAGGTGAAACATGCATATTTTTACATTAACGTGTCATTGGAGAGCATGTGTTTATATGAACATTTTAATAAAGTTCAATTTATTCTAATAACATGAAACACATGAGCACAGACTATAGTCTTTGATACGAGTTTATAATGTTTGTTTACACAAATTGTTTAAGATTAATTGCATGCATTTTTAAGCACATTATAAAAGGCTAACTATTTTGGATTTGGAGATGGCATTTTGCATGCCTTCTCTTGCACTTATGAATTAGAAGTCATGAAAAATTTCATTTATTTTTGCAAAATTTTTTTTTGCTGGGATGCTTTAAAATTCCAAATTAAAAGTTTAGTTTTTTCACTCTAGATATTTTTAAAAAAATGTGGTTGTGGTAAACACAACCTCAGAGCAATATATTATGATTTGAATTGTATGATTATGGATAAAACATATTATAGTTGCCAGTTATCATTAGCATGTTTAGTATCATGCAATATCTGTGGTTTTCATGGGCAATCACGAATGTCTTAAAATCAAATTTTTCAGGACGGCCACAAAACCGTTTCATAAAAAAACAAGTAACAGTGCTACATTCGGCCGTGCCGAATCTTTTATACCCTTCACAACGTGTAGTCATACAATAACAATTGTTTGTATCACCATTCATCACATATAAAATACGTACATATGTATATACTGGTTAGACTAATAATATATAAAATAAAAAAAAAATTTTTTTGGCTCAGCTGGGAATCGATGCCATGTACTCTAACCAGTATTCACGTTTGTACGTACATATGTATGTATGTTGTTGTAATTGTGAAAAAAAACGAGGTGGTCGTGGTTTTATGCTCATATCTCAGAAAGCTATCGGGCGATTGTGCTGAATTTCAATAGCGATTCATTCCTGGATATTTCCAAGAGATTCATACCATATACAGATCTGAGGAACATATGGTTGCTTCTAAAAGTTGATTTCAACCAACACACGGACAGACGGGCAGACGGATAGACGGTCAGGGCTTAATCGACTCCTCTATTCATAAGCTTTCAGAAAATATATACTTTATGGGGTCGGAAATGAAAATTGTAGAAATTACAAACGGAATGACAAAGCTATATATACCCTTGCGCACCACAGGTGAAGGGTATAATTACATCATAGCGAATACCAAAATAAACAAAGTGGTACGAAGACTAAAAGTGTATGCAGATAAAGCAGCGTATGTCAACATAGGTTGTACACAAGTAATTATTCTACTTCTAGTAAACTGAAAAATTATCAGAAAATAACTTTCAAATATGTTAAGAAATAACAACGTATGCGGTTGTGTGTTTTTCTAAAAAATGAAATAATTAGCCATTAGTCAGTCAACATACTGGGTTGGTGCTGAACGCTTTTTGAATATAGTATATAGAAGTTACGTTGTTATGTCATTAAAAAAAATCGGAATGGGTACATCTTATTTCAGAAATTTTTAAAACCAAGTAAAGGGCGTATAACCAAGCAATATGATATTATTAACTTAAAATCGTAAAAACATACGCAGTTGCCCATGAAAACCACAGATATATGATTACTGTTGAAATCGACAATCTTTGCTTTTTTCGATGGCAAATTATTGTCTTTTGCTTTTAGTTTGATATAAAGATTGTACTTACCTTTTTAATTGCAATTTTGTTGCATTTTCTCGTTTATTTTTAAATTTCTTTAATTTCTTAAAAATTTTTGTGCATTTTTTGACATCTAATACTTTCAAAATAATTAAACGTTATTCAGCAAGAAGAACAGTCGAAATACAAATCTATATATAAATAAGTTGAATTTTTTTTTAATAATTGATGTTCTCTGGAATATCAATAACAAGGTTTTTATGTATAAACGGTCTTTGTTTGTGTATTGGTTAATGAGTTATAGCAATTTAAGTGAACACGAAATATGTATTTAAAATATTTGAGTTTTTTGCACTACAAAGTGTACAGGTGGTACTTCGGTGATTGACTCGGTTTTAAAACCGGTGGAAAACTCGGTTTTTTCTCTTTTTGCTGGCGGTTTTTTCAAAATGTTGATTTTTCGAATATCGAATACACCGGTTTTTTTATCCGAAAAAGCGGGTTTTTTAAGCTTATTTTCATATATCTTTGTAACCAATCGTAGCATAGTATATTTAGTACGCGAAAAGTTTCCAAAAATCAGAAAATAAAAACTATTCAATATTCTTCCATAATATTGTAAGAAATTTGTTTGTTGTTTAAAAAACAAGTGTAAAATAAGAAAACTGATTGAGCTTAAATATTTTTTTTATAGGTTATAAACCTAACGTTAAAAGTTAAAGGTAATTGAAGCATAAACTTAGCTGATCAATCACTTTTAGGTAAAAAGTGTAGTTACAAAAAAGAAAAAAAACAATAATCTCTCCCCCCAGATCCTAATTTTAATTAATGGCATTGAGTGTCTGTCAACTTAAATTTTAACTAAACCATCGAACAAACTAGTTTAAGCCTATATTTGTATGTCTGTCAGGGGTATGAGAAAGAATTTTTAAAATATTTACAAGATTTTCTTCCTAGCCTTTAAAATGTATTTCAAACTACAGAAATCATTTCAAACAAAATACGTTAGTGCATATTAGTTTAAAAGATCTATTTAACATTTAAAAAATTTACAGAAGGAGATACAAAAATGTATAACAGCCTTATAAAAATACTTATTTATGTATTAATTTATTGTATTTAATAATTTTACTTGTAAAGAGTACCTTTTGTCCTTAAATTCAACTAATAAAAACCAAATTAATCAACTGTATTAATGTCAGTTATTGCGTAATTGTGCAGCCAAATGTATATAAACTGTAAAAATTTCATATTTAGATATAATTTTTATTATAATCTTTTTTACAATATTTTTTTAAATTTTTTCTTTAAATATTATATTTTATATATTCGAAACGGTTAACCGGTTTTTTCTCAATTTTAAAAATAGCAACCGGTTTTTTTAAATTCTAAATTTCAAACTCTTTGAAAACCGGTTTCTTAAAAAAGTCGAATAATCGATCACCCTAGGTGGTACGCTAGTATTATTATAAAAAATCATTGCTTGATTGCTTTGTAATCATATTGTTGCCTCACCTATTATTTAATGATTATTTGCAATTTTAAATGCTATTGAGTATAATGTTATTTTTGTCATAAAAATTGTTTTTGAATCATTCTAGTTTTTGAAGGCAAAAATATCGAAATTTATACAAAAAGTAAACATTAAAAGTAAAACTCAAACAAACGCTCGATTATTGTGGTAAAATATATGATAAAAAAATATAAATAACTATGTATTACTTGTTTTCGGCAACCAAATATTGATATAGAGAATATAATATGATCGTCGTGATCATGTCGCAACCATGGTTTTTCTTTGCGTGTATGTAATTTTACATCCATACATATGTATATGTAAACATCTTGCCATACTAGATTATCTTCAAATCCCTCGTTTCCCTTCTCTTATTTAATAATTAAATAAAACTTAAGTAAAACCATCTCTATAATCATCTGAACAAGTTCATTATAATTGCTACATGGAACAGCTGCTTAAATAAATATTTAACTTGTATTTTATACATGTATGAGTTAATTAAAATTTAAGAGCTTTTCATATGAATAACAAATCATTTAGCATTTCTTTAGCATACGAAATGTTTATATTAGTTGTGCATCCCCATCCAGAATTGACTGGAATTTACATTGTAAAATACTTTGTAAAATTTAAACAAAGGAAAAGGTTTTTTTTGCTGTTGTGTTCATTTCAATTTCCTTAAATGAAATGTTTTACGAACAAACATGCGACAAAATAAACAATAAAGAGAAAAAAAAACAGCAACAAAAAATATAAACGTTTTATATTTTATATTGTTTTTAAGACGACAAACTAGTCATTTATAAGAGAAATTTATGCTAAAAAGGGAACGGAATATCACTGGGGAATAAAAGTCCATATTTGTTAGTGTTGAAAGCGTGACAAACCTAAAAAAAATAGAAAAGTTGATGGATGCATTTTCAAATAATAATAATATGTGACATTAAAGTGCATATAAAAATGCTTTCATAAACTGAAAGCTTTAGAAAAATTTAAAAGCACACACACCGTTAATTCTAGTTTAAAAAATTTTAAAACGCAAATATCAAAATAGAATCAAGATTTTTTATTTTCCTTGACAGTTAAGTTCTTGCAATCGAACTTTTCATTTATGGTTATAAGTGCTGACTACAAATTTGCAATCGAACTTTTCATTTATGGTTATAAGTGCTGACTACAAATTTATATTCCGAAACGTAATTCTATAGATAAAACCATAAAATTCTTCTATCACAACTAAACTATACGTTTAACAGTAATTCCTGTACTCACAACCGATACTGTTTGATCTGTGCATGAATACTATTACCAAAATTTGAAACAAATTTGGAGAAGTTTCAATAAGTCTACTATACAGGTATATTAAACTAGATAGCCTCAATTTATCAGCTGTTCATTAGCTGACATTTCCATATGTCAAAATGTCTTACATTCTCTCTCTTCTCCTATAATTTACAATTGTCAAATATCATATAAAAAATTCTATCGAAAAATCCTCTTCGAAGTGCTATCACTAGGGTTTGGGATTTCCCGGTATTTTTACTTTCCCGGGAAACGGGAATTAAAAAATCGTCTTCCCGGGAATTCCCGGGATTCCCGAAAATAATATTTCTTTTAAAATAAATAATGTTTGTTAACTTTAACATCACGATTTGGTTAATAATTCATTGTTTTAGTAGTAGTTTATTTTCCATTAGAGTCCTTATTGTGTCAGCATTACATCTTCCGGAAATATAAACTTAACCCAAATTATAAAAATAATTATTGCCATGTAAACAGATACTTTTTTTTGGGCAACACTACTCCACTCGTCTAATACAAGAGCAAACCACAAATTGTCACAAATTTGACTCGATATTGTTTTCAACATCGTATTTTTAACGGCGTTGTAATATTTTATTACAGTGTTTTTAACATCAGTTTAATTTTGGTAATGTCATATTTTTACTGAAAAAATTTTGACGAATAAAAGGACTTTGTGTAATTGTTCGAATAGATATTCCATCGACTGCTGCCAATTTTGAAACAATTTCTGGTAATGTTTGGGTGTCTAAAAAACTTTTAATGGTGGAATTATTTTTTCACTTGGTGCAGGTGTTGAAGAATCGTTTTCAAATTTTATTTTATGAACCAAAAGAAGGTGCCGTATGAGACCACTAGTACTACCGCTCTTGGACATTAACCTTTTCGGGAAAATATTACATTGTGCTGCGTTGTCTACTTTTTGAAAACAGTTCCAGACATTTTGCTTGTAAACAAAGTGTATTTTATAAAAAAGTATTTTACTAAATTATTCGGGATATGCTCCCAACTAATTTTTCAATATTTTATTTGGTTGTTGGGCTTAAGCTGGTCTATATGCATTTCACTATTGCTTATACCAGATCATCAGTAGACCTTTTACCCAAATTCTTGAAAAAGTTTTAAAAAGTTATAAGTTTTATTTTTAAATTCTTATTAACAAAATAAGAATTCAAAAATAAACCGAAAAACTATAAAACCCAACCAACATTTTTTCCTTATTAAAGTATTTTATTTTTCTTATCCATTACACAATTGGCTAACCGTTGGTTAACACTAAATGTGCATAAATGGCACCGAAAAATAAAATTTGTATTTATAAATAATTTACTAAATTATTTGGGATATGCTCCCAACAACCAAATAAAATATTGAAAAATTAGTTAAAATTAGTTAAAAAACGCTAACAAATTAAAAACCTTACTTTTTATTCAAATATTCTCTAAATTTACCAAAACAGATAAGAAATTAAAAATAAAATTAAATATATTTCCTAATATACTACATATTTTTTATTTCCCGTTTTCCCGGGAATAAGAGCAAATTTTTCCGGGAATAATAAGTGGTTAATTCCCGGGAATTCCCCGGCGGGAATTCCCGGTTCCCAAACCCTAGCTATCACCTTGTATAATTACGCCATATAACTACTTTACATTTAATTATTATCGTATTCATTTATCAATTATATAAAACACGTGAGTGGTACTTTAAAAACACACGCTCTCATCTCTTGCAGCAACAAATTACCTGTTACTGCTGTTCCTGCATATCGAAGGTTTCCATTACCTTTTGTTTAAATAACCACAAATTTTGAATTTCTCTTCTCCATCAATAGGTATGGGTGGAAGATTGAGCGGTAGCAGTGGTTGTGTGTTATAATTAGTCACCACCTTCAAGAAAATGGTTTTCATAGCTGATGGTTGTTGATTTTTTTTTTTGTGAATTCTATTGAAATGACTAATCAATCAGACATGAAAAAAAAAACAAATAAAGAAAAAACGAGTCTCTCGGTATGAAAATTACAATAAGAAAATAAAGGAATGATAACAAAATGCAAGAATAAAAACAATCAGCCATTTAGTCTGGCGCACAGACAGTATCAATGAACTTTTTTATTAGACTTAAATGCTTCAATTAATGTGATGTTGTTGAAGTATTTGTGGGAATACTATTTATCTTAGGGATAGTTTTGTTTTATGATTATTTTTTTTTTAAATGGAAGACTTTAATAAATGTACATACAAAATTTTAACTTTGTGAGTATAGGATATGGAGAGTTACTATATATTTATACTGGTGGAAGATTGGTGACTGAACTGGAATGAGTTTATATGAAATAAGCCAAAACAGAGATATATACTTCCGCCTACCAGATAAAACTGTTTTCCAGGCTGAGATTATTGCAATTACAGAAGGCATTAAATGGATGAAGGTGACTGATAGCGAAGCTCCAATTCATATGTTTACAGACAGCCAATCAGTTATCAACACCCTAATGAACGAAAAAGTTTAATCTCAGAATAAAATTCAATGCAAAAATAAGATAAACCTGCAAGCAAATTGCAAAACAGGCCATCTGGACGAAATCGAAGAAGCCAAAATATTATACAAAATTAAAGAATGCTTAGCTCTTTCAGATGTTAAAAAATTAACTTAAAATTTGGGCAAAGAAAAAAACGAAAAAAACACGTCAAAAGGTAGCAAAATACTGCTGTCAGTAAGATAACAAACATGCTATGAGGTGACCCGAATCTTGAGATATATAAGTTGATTCTGAAACCAAGTAGATGAGACTTTGAAACACTACCTTCGACAATGTCCGGCATTTCAGCGTATTAGACACGATAACTTTAATGTGGAACTAAGAATATTTTAGGAATTCGAATTGAAAATCCCTTAGTAATTATATTGAAGAACTGTGTTCTTAACTAGGCCGAGATATTAGCTAAATTTGTGATCATGGTTCTGTAGAGTTTCATTACTTTAGTTTACAGTCAATTGGGCATACGTGTTTTTATTACTCCTCTTTTCAACTTAACCCAACCTAACATGTGATGCGAAAGTTCTTATAATTTGGAAAATCTTAAGTAGTAATCAACAAAGTATACAGATTTAATTAAATGTTTTTTTTAATCCGGATTGAAAGCGTTAACTATCAAATGATCTGTCATACTACAGTCACTTCTTGACATTTATGATCAGTGTACTATAGCAAATCACAATTAATAAATTTAAGGACAACGATACCAAATTAATCCAATTTACTTTGAAAATTATTCATCGATTCTTCAGATGTTTTAGCGCAAATTTGTGCGATAAGGCTTAATTTTGGTAACAGATTTGTTAATGAATAGCATTGCCGCATTTGAAGTGAGACCAATTGACAACAACAGACCCTACAGGCTCCATTACATTCAAAAACAAGTAAAGGTGCTATATTCGGCCGTGCCGAATCTTATATACCCTTCACAACGTGTAGTCATGCAATAACAGTAGTTTGTGTCACCATTCATCCCATATGAAATACGTACATACATATATAAAAACATCCCATTGTAAAATTATAAATTCTCGTATGTATGTTAAAAAAACAAAAAAAAAAAAAAATAATAAAAAAAAATTAAAAAAAAAATTTTAAAAAAAAATTAAAAAAAAAATTAAAAAAAAAAAATTAAAAAAAAAAATTTTAAAAAAAATTTATTATATAAATAATATATATAAAACCAAAAATAAAAATAAAAAAAAAAAATTAAAAAAAAAACTTAAAAAAAAATAATAAATAATATATTAAATAAAAAATAAAAAAATATAAAAAAAAAATTTAAAAAAAAATTATAAAAATATTAAAAATTTTTTTTTTTGGCTCAGCTGGGATTCGATGCCACGTTTTCTCTAACCAGTATACACGTTTGTATGTATGTATGTTGTTGTTGTAATGATGTTTTTGTGAAAAAAAAATCGAGGTGGTCGTGGGTTTTTGCTCATATCTCAGTTGTTTATGTGCCAATGTTTCTGATTTTCAATACCGTTCTACTCCCGAATATTTCTGATATTTTAATACCTCACCCGGGTCCGAGCGATGTCGGGGGTCATTAAAAAGTTGATTTCAACATACACACGGACAGACGGTCAGACGGACAGACTGACAGAGCTTATCGACTCCCCTATTCATAAGCTTTCAGAAAATATATACTTTATGGGGTCGGAAATGAAAATTGTAGAAATTTCACACGGAATGACAAACCTATATATACCCTTTTTCACTCTGTGAAGAGTATAAAAATGTACCACTTGCTGTGGTCCACACGCCAGTGTCATCGTCAGTCTTATTTATAAAAAAAAATTAACAAAAAAAGTTTGTTAGATTTAATTAAGACCGAGATACGGACCCATGATAAATCATTTTTAGTTTGAAAATATGGTTGACATTTATTTGGGCGAGATAAGATTGCAACTGGATGACGCTACGTGCCACACCTCAACTATTGATTTATTGAAATTAAATTTGTGCTATAAGTTGATTACGAGAAATATACCTGTCAATAGACCTTCAAAGTCATGCGATTTGACACCTCTCGATTATTTCCTGTTGGCCCACATGAAATCACTCATTTATGCCAACTCTGTTCGTGTTATTCAAGGTAGGCGGCTATTAATACTCGAAAAACTGTTCCGAAATGTCTACTCTTGGTCAAGAACAGCAGTGGAGGACATATGCTGAAATCATTTTTTGATTAAAAATTTCTTTTTTGTGTTATTTATTCATTACTTATATAAAATCTGTACATCAAAATTTTCTTACTTAGACTAACAAAAAATCTATTTTTTTTTCTATTTATTATGAAAGGTAAATTTTGTGAGAAGTTTAATCTCTGGAATAACTGTTTTTTAACTTTTAAACAATTTTAAGAGATTTTTGTAAATTTTATTAAATAATGCGCTATAAATCTAGTTCATTTATCCACTATTGAGCTAAAACATGTTTTTCGTTATAAATTTAAGAATTTAGGATATAATTTAGAATTAAGGAATTAAATATTTTTATTCATTTTATTGACATTTTAGAACCTTAATATATTCGTTTTTAGTTTTTAGCTCAAATTGTTTGCACAACTTCACTTCATAGTAGTACGTAATTACATTAATTTTTTCATTTACAATTTTAGTCTTAGTATTAAATAAACAAAACCCTTTTAAAATAATTCAACAAGTTTTAATTCGATTAACTTGTTAACTAATATATCGTATATCGCCCGTTTAATGTAAGGACATTGACCAGAAGCAACCAAATTTTCATAAAAAGTAAGAATATTAACCTCGAATATAAGCAAAAAACTAATAAATAAAGAAAATATGACACCCAAATTTCTCGACAAATATCTTATTGCAGACATAACGTGAGATACTGTACCATAAAAAAAGCAACTTACAGCAATAAAACAACAACAAAAATAAAAAAGAATATGTAACATGAGAACTTTAAATTTTTTGCCGGCAGATATGTACATACATACATATGTGCAAATATGTATTTAAGTATGTATACCTGCGCCAGATTCAGGCAGTTCCATTCTTTCATCTGTAGACATTGTTAACTAACTTTATTTCACAAACAATTTAAATTTAATAATATTTTGCACTTTTGTTTGGATTTTCCTTTTTTTCACAAATTGTATACTTTTTGTTTGCTTACTTTTGTTTGTTTACCTTTTGAATCATATGTTTTTTGGTTTTGCTAAATCTTACAGCAAGAAATTTCTGTTGTAAAAATTTGCAAATACTCAGTCAAGAACTGTCACTTTTCGCTCTCTATTTGTGCTCTCATTTACTACAAATTTGTGTAAACGAACGCAATTTCGTAAAATGCAGTAAAAATTTGTACAAATTCGTACAAATTTGTGAGTTCTCGAACGAACCTAAAAACAAAGGATAATAAAAACAACTACAACTCTAGAAAGAACAAAGGCAACTCTAGAGAGAAAGAAATAAATAAATAAATAAATATGAAAATGGTTAGAGCATAAGAATTGGGGGCGATGAACATTATTCATATCCTGTTTAGAAATTTAATCAGACAAATGTACATGATGGCAGATAAACAATATCAAATATTTACACAAAAAAATCAATCGTGCGTGTGTGTGTATGTGTTAGACAAATATTCTGTAACGGACTTTTAAGCGACCATTAGTTTTATTACAGTGGTGGTTCCTTATATTTTTATTTTTTATTTAATTTGATATAGAGAAAAATAATAAAATAAATTTGTCTATTACTTAGATTGGGGGCAAAACATTGTTTACACATGCCTATTCACATGCGCTAGATAAAATGTAAAAATATTCTTTTACTACAATCATTTTATACATTGCACTTAAAAAAAAAGCAAAAGGTGGATTAGCATTTTACCGTTAGGCTGGTACTTAGAAATTCTCAAATTTTATTTCTTTTTTAAATGGCATATCTTTTGGCCTTAATCCAGATTTTATCGTAAAAGAAGAGAATTTGAAATTAGATTGTTTTAGTAAATAGTTTTTCGCATGTGATAGCGTTTTTTGAGAAGTTTTTTTTTTTTAATTTTTGGATTATTTTTCTAGGGGTGTTTGTTTTTATTAAGCACTAGAAAAGCCCGGCGCGCGTTGCTACGCCCCTTAATGAATAAAAATGCATTCTGAATTTTAATAATATCAAAAATCTAAAAATTATTACTTTTTTTAATGGGCGTGGCACTGCCCATTTTTCTAATCACGAAACTGTATAGTCATGACAGCTCAATATGTGTGCAAAGTTTCAGAAAAATCAGTGAAGTTCAAGTAGCTGAAAATGATAACCTTTTTCTTATGGGCGTGGCATTGCCCACTTTTCTAACCACGAAATTATATAGTCATGACAGCTAAATATGTGTGCAAAGTTTCAGAAAAATCAGTCAAGTGCAAGTAGATAAAAATGATAACTAATTTTGTATAGGCGCGCCCACGCCCACTTTTTGCCACCCGCAAACACTCCCTAGAATGTGTACAATAACTTGCCAAAGTTTGAGTCCGATCGGTTTTACAGTTTCGTAGTCTATAGCTAACACACACACACACACACAGAGTTTCACTTTTATATATATACTAGCCAATCCCGGCGCGCGTTGCTACGCCCCTTCATGAATTTTAATCGCATTCTAAATTTTAATCGAATATCAAGTGCAAGGCTAAAAACTATAACTTTTTCTTTATGAGCGTGGCACTGCCCACTTTTCTAATTACGAAACTATATAGTCATGACAGCTCAATAAGTGTGCAAAGTTTCAGAAAAATCGGTCCAGTGTAAGTACCTCAAAATGATACCTTTTTTTATGGGCGTGGCACTGCCCACTTTTCTTAATACGAAACTGCATAGTCATGACAACTCAATATGTGTGCAAAGTTTCAGAAAAATCGGTCCAGTGCAAGTACCTCAAAATGATACCTATTTTTTAATGGGCGTGGCACTGCCCACTTTTCTAAGGACAAAAGTGTAAAGTCATGATAGCTCAGTATGTTTGCAAAGTTTCAGAAAATTCGGTCCAGTGCAAGTAGCTAAAACTGATAACTAATTTTTTTGGGCGTGGCTCCGCCCACTTTTTCAATCACAAAATTATAAACCCATGACAGCTCAATATGTGTGCAAAGTTTCAAAAAAATCGGTCTAGTGCAAGTACCTCAAAATTAAAACTTTTTTAGGGGCGTGGCCCCGCCCACTTTTCTTATCACGAAATTATTTAGTCATGACAGCTCGATATGTGTGCAAAGTTTCAGAAAAATCGGTCAAGTGCAAGTAGCTAAAACTGATATTTAATTTTTTATGGGCGTGGCTCCGCCCACTTTTTTTCACCCATAAACACTCCCTGGTATGTGTACAACAACTTACCAAAGTTTGAGCCCGATCGGTTTTGTAGTTTCGGAGTCTATAGCTAACACACACACACACACACACACACACACACAGAGTTTCACTTTTATATATATAGATGTAGATGTTATATTTTTCATGAATATTGTTTTTTTTAATGTTTCATTTTAAATATATATATGTATATATTTTTCGTTCAAATATATATATTCAGTTCTATTGGTAAAAGTTCCAGGAGATCTGTTCGTAGTTGTGGATATAAATTAAAAATGTCTGTATGATCTCTGAAACTGGAACTGAAACTTAATGACAAAATAACAAAATAATTCGTTGAATGAGTTGTTGAATATCGACAAGCAAATCTAAATTTTTTAATCCACATCACCAGAAACGGTAAAGTTTATTTTCATTTTGATGACTTCGTTAATCGTCCGAATTTTAGCATATGTATTCGAAAAAAATTCAATGTGATTGTCTCAAAGCGAGTGCGTTACTGCAAGTCAGAATTGACATTTAAGATCACATTTACCATCACATTACTACCAAAAAGATAACTTTTATCATAAAAAAGTTTTATGTCATCTTGTATTTAAAAATAAGATTGACCAAAAAGTGACTGGTACTTGCTTCCACAACATGTTAACCGAGCTATTTTTGCTAGCGATGTTTGATGTTAAATATCAACATTCTCTCGTTCATTATATGAATATATAATTTCGAATAGTTAAAGTTTAGACACATTTAAACAATTAAACAGGTCAAAGTTAAACAAAAATAAATGCGTATGTTCCCATTCATATACAAGGACATTTATTTTATTTGAAGAAAAGCGTATTAGAAAAAATAACTCGCCTATATATTTATTAGCGTGTAATTCCACTATTTCGAATAAAAAATCTTTATATATTTTTCACATTTTTTACCACCCTGTTTGTACTCTGTTTGATAAGGCAATATTTACAACTACTTAAATCACTGTTTATTTGGCAAGTTTTATACAGTGGTAATGGACGGGAAAAAATAAATTTTTTCTACTTGAATTTTTGTAGCATGACATCCTCATTTTAATTGTTTTTTTTTCGATAATTGTTAATTTTAACAATATAGACAATATTTTTATTTTTAAATAAGTAGTTTAAACATCACAATACGAAGGAACTGTCTAACTCTGTGGAAAAGGTAACTTGTATGTGGTTAGAAATATACTTAGTTACTTCAGAAGAGTTAAATGTCTGTCCTTTTTTTCATATCTCAAACCATCGATTTTTACATTAGGTTGTCATGGGAACCTAACTAGTTCATTTGTATAAAGACGAATGCATGATTAAGTTGCTTATGATAAGAATTAAGTAAGCGCTTCCTATTTGCATAAAAAGAGAGATGCGAAGTAAGACATTGCACATGAATATCAAGCACTCTTGTAAGCAGGAATGCAAGCTTTACAGGAACAGGTTTTGGTTATAAAACTTTTTAGAGGGAATTTGCTAATGTAACTCTATCCTTAATCTAATTTAAGTGTTATTTACAAAAATATTTATTTTTGCGTGTATAATCGGAACACATTTACCAAGAGGATGAAGATCAACTAAAATAAATTTTTCTATAACAAATAGGCATTCCTGCAATTCAATTTAGTCTTGACATTTATCCACAAGTAAAAAATATGATTTAAATGCATTTTATTCTGTTATAAAAGACAAATAATAAAGACTTTATTAAAAAAAATAAAACTCAGTGACATCATACTGACGCCAACGGTAGCGCCAAATATCCACGTTATATGTATGAATACTAATGCAGACATAAACAGGCCGCTTACTCCCCCACCCATACACTTTGCCAGTTACTATCCATACCGTCTGAGTGTCTGCTCTTACGCGTGTCAGCCAGTCAGTTACTCACTCCCCGACACTAAGATTGGCACTAAGAGTTTGCTATTGTTGGGGTTTTACTTTGCAACAGAATTGAACTGAACTGAACTAAATGAAACGTAGCCAAATCAACCACCATTAAAAGTACTTTACTTGTAAATGTTTTAATGCCTGATATGCGTTTTTTATTCACATGGTTTGGGCTTTTGGTTGTTGCTGTTGTTGCATTTGCAAATCTTTTCTTTTTCTTGTTGGCACAGAATAACTAACAACATAATTCAAGGATAATGCAAAACAATGTTTACAATTTCTGTGCTGAATAAACAATTAGGAAAAGAACACATAACAGGAAAAAAATAAAAAAATCAATAAATGAAAAGTGAATTGCAATAAAACAATGCTGAAACTTTCTAGGAATAAAACATAAACCGGAAAAGGAAATTCAAGTAAAAATCTAATTTGTTAGAAAATTTATAGCACACAAGGTTATGGTGTTCGATTTTATTTGATAAGATTTAAAACAATTTTAATATTCATATTTTTTTATTAATTTATTTATAAAAATTGAAACAATTTATTGGTTTAAAACGTTTTAAAAAATACAAAATCGTTAATAAACAGTTTTTGCTATAAAGTTTTTTAAAAATGATTATAATTAAAAAAAGAAAAAAATGCCATAGAAAAATTTATAGGTACCTTTGCTACTTTTTGTAGAAATAATATGCTTCTAGAGATATTCGTGAAAGTTTTTAAATAAAGCGGGCTCTAATCGGTAAAGTTATAGGCAGAATTTTTTTTTTAAAAATATATATTCCAAGAATTTACAAACGAAAATCAATTTTTTCAGCTTCTAAACAACCGAGAGGGTCAATATTGATATCATTTGAAAGAACTTGAATAGCGCAATATAAGCACTATAAAAAAAATTAATATTCATATTGGGCGCCACTACAAAATGTAGGACAATAAATTTACATATATATGAGCCAAATCTGGTATTTTAAAATGTAACTTCTTGAACTACCTCAATATTGGTATCAAATGAAAGGTCTTGACCAGTAGAATACAGTAAATTGTTTAAAAAAATGTAAAATCCAAGATGGCGTCTCAAACAAAATGACGGATCAAATTTTTTAACCCCATCAATATGGGTATCAAATTAAAGGGCTTGACTAGTAGAATACAGTTAACTACTTAAAGAAAAATGTCGTATAACATGAAATATAGGTTAAGCTACGATGTGGGATTATACCTAAAGGTGAAGGTTATTATCAGATTCGGCACGGCCGAATATAGCACTCTTAATTCTTTTTATTTGCATATTTTATCAGATACTGAAATACAAATTGAGATCGTTTTTAATTCAGTAATTTTTTGCTTAGCCGTAAACTAAAGTTGTTACAAATTTGTAAATTTCTGTGTTTAGAATTGCATGCGTATTGCAATTTTTGTCAAAATAAACTATCGTGTATATAATCAAAACTTGCGTACGGATTTCAATGAATAAGGGTGGATTTTGTTTGAAATATATTTAAATGCCAATACATTCAATTTAATATATGTATGTAATTGTATAACATAACATGTTTACAAAAATGTAAAAATTATTATTTTTTCTTAATTTTTATTGTTTCTATATTTTTTTGTTTTTTTTTATGAATTTTTTAAAATAAATATTAACGATAAAAAAATTATTGCTGTTATTTAAAAGTAATACTAAGTAGATTGAGCCAAATTTTTTCACATCTCAAAGGTAGTTTGATTGCAGAATTTAGGATTTTTTAAACTGAATTGCAACATACATCTGTCGTGGAACTGATGTCATTTATGACATAACGGCAAATCTTGAAAGCTAGACTCAAGAAAATAAAACGGAGTGCATAGTTAAGTTTAAGCCTCCCTAATAACAAATTAAAAGGCCACATCTTGTCAAGGCATATTTATTCATCAGGTACTCTTGATTCGTCAGCTGATTATTTTTTTCAACACTTATTTTAAGTTTCAGCTGTCAAAATGCATAAATAAAAAACAATTTTCTCTCTTTTCTAATTTATTTCAAATGTCAAACTTTATATAAAAAAAATATAAACAAAAAAATTCTCTCCGAACTGCAACTACCTGATGAATAAATATGCCTTGATACAAAGTTATACGTAAAAACTTACTGCTTATATTTTTCAACAAATAATGTCATTTAAAATAATAACTTTTTTCAACGTTTAATTTAAATATGCACACGAAAACCAATATTTTTTTTATATATATATATAGAGGAAAATTCATATAGAAGTCTTTATTTTAGACGGAATTAATTGATAAAAATTAATTCAAAAGTGTCTTCGTGAAAAAATATAAAAACCGACATAAGCAGTTTTTCCTTTTTGCACAAAAACACTGATAATTGTGTCCATGACAGAGTCATCAAGACAAAAATTATGACAATTCATTGTAAGCAAAATGTCGAACGTATGGCCCTATGCCCCTTATAGAAACGACGTATATACGAAATTAAAATGTCGAACGTGAACGATGAATTACGTGTTCCCGCATTACGCGTGTTGTGAAGCTATTTAAGCTAAAACAAAAAAAAAAAAACCAAACAAAGCCCATTTAAAAATAGCAAAACTTCCGATATCATGTTATCCCTCTTTGAATTTTTCTTTCATGCAAAAACTTCAAGTTATTACCAGCATATGTACGTCAAATTATTGTCTGGATTCACTGTAGCTTAGACTATTGTAAAAGTGTCCATGTAAGTAAAAAAGTTTGTATATGATGCTTTTGTCACGACAACAGTGTCAGGTGTAAAATTTGGAATAACCAACAATGTTAAGCAATATAATATTTAGTATCTGATTAAAGGGGACTAGACACGATCAAAATACTTATCAAGCCTTTAAGTACTATTTTTCAAACATATTAAGGTATATATATATTTTTAGGTACGACATATTTTATTTTGTAACAAATAAATTGACGAACTTTATATATCTACTTCTAATCGTTTTTGGTGGTGAAAATAAAAAACCGACAAAAACATGTGTGCGTGATATATACGAAACATATAGCACACTGTAGAACATTACAAACATCATGTACTGAAGCTATTTCTGCTTTTAACATTTCAACATAAAAATCAATATTTTTTCTAATATTTGGTTGTTGTTGCTTATGCCTCACTTTCTAGTAATGAGTAAAGTATATAGTAGAATGTTTTTCGTAATATGAGCTAGTAAATACTCGTACAAACCCCCAAAGGTGATAATGCATTAACACAGACAGTAAAAACAGTAGCAGCATAGAAAACAAAATTAATAAATTAACAATAATTAAAGAAAAATACTATGAACTAATGATATTATTGATATGTCAGTATGTGTGTATATGTCAGTATTTATATAAGTATGTATGTTTAAATAGGCATACATCAACAATATTCTTACTTTTTCCGGGTCGGTCTTGTTGGGGAATAAATTATTTGATGGATTGTCTGTAGGTATGTCTATTGTTTTACTTTAAACTTTTAAGTTGAATGTTAATTATGCAAATTGTTTATCTCTCTTCACTTGGTTGTTATTTTGCATTTTATTAACTTTAGTTATACCTTTTTGTTTTTGTTTCGTTCGCGTTTATACAGCAACTTGTTATTATTATTTTTCTTTGTTATTAATTTTTCTTATTGTTGTTACGATAATAATAAATTTTGTAAACAATTATTTTTTTGTTCGTAAGTTTCAAAACTGGTTTTTGCATCCAGTCATAACAATAAAGCGTGCATATTTAAACACATTTTACTATTTTTGCTTCAACTTAAAATAAAATGTAGTTTTCTCTCTTTTTTAATATTTATTTGTGACACCCACAAATGTATCTATGCACCTATATGTATGTTTTATTTTATTTAAATTAATTTTAATTAAAAATATATTTTTTAAACATTTTTACACACATACCTACTACATATAGAAATACAATTTATAACAACACTTTACACTTTCACACCGTTAATTTTGTCGCACATCCGTCTAGTTGGACAAACTCTTGTTATCTGAAACAGATAATAAACATTTCCAACTAAACATATGGTCTGTAGTGTTACCGTGTTAAAATTTCTTCTACAATTTTTGGGAGAACGAACAGGGAAATTTTACTTTATTATAATATATGAAAAAAAGGCAAATTTTCTATGTATGTATCAAGGCATATTTATTCACAGGTACTCTTGATTCGCCAGCTGATTATTTTTTTCAACACTTATTTTAAATTTCAGCTGTCAGAATGCATAAATAAAAAACAATTTTCTCTCTTTTCTAATTTATTTCAAATGTCAAACTTCATATATAAAAAATATAAACAAAAAATTCTCTCCGAACTGCAATTACCTGATGAATAAATATGCCTTGGTATGTATATAAAATGTTTGTAAAGTATATACAAAAGCGATAAATTTAAAGAAACTTAGGATTTTTTCGATAAATTTGTTTAGTATATATGCTTTTTTTTAGATGGCGGACCCTTTATTATTTATTTTATTTTATACTAAAGGGTCCGCCATCTAAAATTTTTTTTTCAACTAGTGCTTAACGCTTAGCTCATGTCTGATTTAACAGATAATTAGTTTTATCCTTCCGCTGAACGAATATGATTGTGTATACGCTTGAACAACGCTGAGAAATATTGCGACATTACTTTGACCAATTTTGCCAAAAAAAAAATCATCTTTTCAGATGAAGCTCATTTTGATCGGGTATGTAAACAAGCAAAATTGTGGCATTTGGGGAACAGAAAACCCGCACGCATACATTGAAAAGCCGATACACCCAAAACGAGTCACTGTTTGGTGCGGATTTTGGTCCAGAGGCAAAATTGGGCCATTTTTTTTCGAAAATGAACAAGGAATGGCCGTAGTCAGTGGCGATCGTTATCGGGCCTTGTTGAACGAATTTTTGTTCACAAAAATTGAAGAGGAGGATATTGGCAACATTTGGTTTCAACAGGACGGCTCTACGTGCCACACAGCCGAAGCTACACTTTTTTATAGCATATTAAAAAAAAAAGTTATTTGGCGGACCCTTAAAAAAAATAGTGTTAAGTCTAGCACTAAAAGTGCTAATAACATGTTCACACGGACAGCAAAATTCGAGGTTCGCTCTCTCATTCAAGGTTCGTGACCGAATCTTGATTAAATCTACAAGATTCGCCATACAAAATTTTGAGAGCGAATCTTCATGGTTCATTTTGAATCTTGTTGCGAATCTCGAAGAATTTACTATCATCTCCAATTTTGATAACAAAAAATCGCTAATTTATCTGTACTGGCTGTCAAAAACAAAACATAAGCAAAGGAAAACAAAAAAAATATTGTGTGTAAAGAATTAAAAAAAATCATGTTTGAAATAAAAAAGTTATGTGTAAACATATATATTTAAATTAAAATGGAAAAAAAGAGAAATATTGAAACATATTTTAAAGTTTAGAAGAATGACTTCAATCAAAGACTGTGCTTGAATAAACCTCAGAAAAAAGAAAAAGCCGCGTTAAATAATTAAAAAAAAATAATAATAAAAAAGTCAAAGTGAAACAAAAACTATCGTCTGAACGGTAGGGTTCGCATTCGAGATTCAGAGAGCGAACCACGAGATTCATATTGCCGTGTAAACATGGCATAAAATGCAAACACTGATTTCCATAACTTAACTTACTATCATCTCCAATTTCGACAAAAAATTATCGCTAGTTTATCTGAACAAATATAGAAAAACTTTTAATGAATAAAAAGTATATATTTACTTATATATAGTTAAATAAAAATTAAAAAAAATGAAATAATGAAACATATATGAAAATTTAGAAAAAATTAATAAACAAATATCAGAATAGCAAGGTTTGTAATTTCATTGCATGTAAAAACTTTTGGTAACACTGTTGAGTAGTGATGGCAATAAGACGATTATACAGATATATCATATGAGTTTGTAATCAATTTAGTGAGAAAAAAATTGAATTCATATAACGGTAATTCAAGCGATTTTTTTGTTAAATGAAAACTATTCAAAATTTTTATAATGTACGTGATATATTTTCTTATTTTGTGTGAAACACAACTTCTCAATGGCTCATGTATTTAATGTCCCAACTAAAAATTGCGTAGTTGATACAAATTCAAAGTGATGCAAGTAATATAAAACAATCATCAAACATTTTTGGTTAAAGAGAATGTACAAACTTTTCGGTCATTGGAGATATTTTCTGTGAACTAGCTTTTGAGCATAAAACCGCTATTAATAATATGTCAAGAATATATTATGTAAATTGTTAGACACTTATTGTATAATATGTAAAAAATGATAGCAATCTCAGGAAATTAAAAATTTTTTATATGTTTTTAATTTTCCTTTATTAAGTGCATATAAACTGATAAGTACTATTGATCCATCAACGACATTTATCTTACAATTTTTAAGTTGTCAGTGCTTAAATTCTGAAAACTTTTTCATAAATCTGCATTAACTATTATACATAGTACGTACATAAAATATATTGAATTTTTTTGTTACAAACTGTTTAATGTTTGTTACAGCAAAAATCATAATTTGATACTCATGTAAATATACATACATAGTCTCTATGATAAAAGATAATAATTGTTCTTAAAGAAAAAATTAAATCTTTAACGAATAGAAAAAGAGGAGAGAATATAGGTATGCATACTTATGTTTATCACTTTGTTTTTATATAAGATATATGTATATACTTTAGCTACAGTTGTGCAGCGTTTGAATTTTAGCATACATACGTGTATATTTATAATCAAATTTAAAATTTATTTAAATTTAAACTTATTTATAAAAAAGCACAAACTTAATGTTATTTGCAATCAAAAAGCAGAATTTACTTAGATGGAATATAGTTCAAAACAAAATATAAATTGACAATAATAAAGTAGCAAAGTGTACAATGTTTGGCATTTTTGGTATAATAAATAAATAAAAAAATAAGCGTTGCTCTATTTCGTAATTATTAAAGTGCTAGTTGCTTATTTAAATGTATGTATTGCATTTACCGAAGTTTTGTTTTTTATAGCTTTTTTCGATTAAGCATTTACTAGTAGAAATATGTAAGACAAAAATAATAAATATAATTTTTAACTTTCTTAAAATCAATTATAAAAAATTTCTTTACATAATGAATAATTTCTAACTATTTATTCTTTTTTAAAAAATTATCACCCTGTAGTGGGGTAAAAAAGTACAGTATTATACAACTCTGTCAATGCATTAAGCATAGACACAAACTAATTTTATCAGAGAATACAACGCTAAGAAAATACAATAATAATAATTACACTTTTATCGATAACAGTTTTCGTTTAACTATGACAATAACCAATTATAATAAAATGGGACATTCTTTTCCATGTACTAGTAGATGGCGCAAAATAGAAATGCCAATTATAAGTTGTCCAATTACAGTACCTACTTTGCGATGACAGTGACGTACCAAATTACTTATCATATAATCAAATTAATTTATTTTATTTATTTTTATTTAATTTTTTTTATTTATTTTTTATTATTTATTTCTTTTTTTTAATAATTTTTATTATTGATATAAGTAAAAAAGATCGAAAACATTTACTTATTAATAAAATTTTTTTTAAACTTGCTGGCAACAAAGACGAATTCAATTATGGTGGAATTCTACAACAAATACAACATTAATAACAAAACATGTAGCTTTAGTTTGCCGATGTGTTAAAAACAACATGGTTTTTGTTTGCTTGTTTAAAAACTTTTGACAAGTTAGCCATCATTATGGAAATAAAAAAAATAGATCAGTTGGGTTGTCAACACCCCAACTAAATAATAATAAAAGGCTACATGTTTTACTTTGTTGTATTTGTTGACGTGATGCATTTACCTTAAATATACCTTCCATGGTGTAACTACATAAGGTGATAGCGTAAAGGAGAGCAATTTTTGTCTCTCTTTTTTTATGTATGGAGTTTGACAATTTCCGGAGTTGAAATTATTTTTTAAATATGTAGTTTGACATTCTCCAAAACAAAAAAAGAATAATCAGCTGGGCTGGCACCGCCACCGTGTATAATTACACCATGATACCTTCATCATTTTGAACTACAAAATAAAATTTTATATAAACATTAAACCAAAGCAAATTCAATTGACAGGTGGTGATAATACTACAATAAGTATTTAAAAAACAACAGGGTTTTTATACCCACCAACAAAAAATCGGTACGGTGGTTTATTCATTTTTTCAGTCCGTTTGGAACACATCGTAATAACCAATTAGGTCCCATAAAGTGTATATTTTCTGAGTCGTTGTTTCATTTTAGGACGATCTAGCTTTGACCGTCCGTCTGTTGAAAGCACAATAGAAATCGAACCGAAAAAGTTAGGGGATATAATTTTGTCCCTATTTTTAATACACAAGGTTTGTTGGTATTTAGAATGGGCTAAGTCGATATATTAGGTGACATTCAAAAACAAATATATAGTATATCCAATATTTTTTTATTGTGTATTTTTTGAAGCTCTGTAGTTTCTAAGCTGAAAAAAATCGATTTTCACTTACAACTTTTTAGAAAAATAGCAAGGAAAGTATTCTTGAAGTAATGCTTAGAATACGACTGACAATCTGGTGCTAATATCAGGTCCAAAAGTAAATTCAGAGTTTTAGGAACTTGATTTGTTAAATGAAGTTATCAAATCAATATTTGTATTTATATAGCTGTGCTGATTCTCGACCGATAATTCAAATTTATAAATTATCCCTCAATTTTAGTTTAATAATTTGAAAAATAATATTTTTTTTGCTAATATCTCATAAACTTAAAAAACTTACCTTGACTTAAAAATCTTTTAGAAAAAATATTTTTACCGTTTTGCAAATAAAACCACTATTTATGAATTACTATTTTTATATGATTTTAAAACTTTATTTTTCAAGATGAAAATAAACAATATATTTTTTGTTTGTTTTTGTAGTTTTTTTGTTTCTTTAATTTTACATAATTTCAATAAAATATTTACGATTAAAAATGACATATTATAGCTTAATTGTTGTTTTTGGAGACTTTTTTATTTTCAAGTTTTTTCTTAATATTTTTTTTTAATATATTTTTCGTGATAAATACCATACGTTTTTCATGTTTTCAGTTTTTAATACCAAATGACTTTTTTTGTTAATTTTGTTTTACATACAAATAGTTTATTATTATTTTTTATGATAAATGTGTGTATTTTGTTTATCGCCAGTAGGGATTTTTTAAATATAAAAAATTTACAAGTCAATGAAGTTCTTTTCTTCGATTTTGTTTTTACATCCAAAATATAAATACGAGTTTTTTGTGTCAAAAGATTAAAACACAAAATTTATAAATTTCTTGTTAATTTGTTTCTTATTTTTTTCCTTTTATATAGAAGAGTTAATTTTAATTTTTTTTTTATAATTTTTCTAATCAAATGCGAGCTTTTGGTTTAGAGGTGTTTAATTTTATAATTTTTATATATTTTGAAACTCAATTAATTACAACCGGAATGTGGGTTTTTTCTACTAGATCTGAAATTTTTTTTAATTTCCAAAATTCCAAAACTGTAAAATATTAATAGTACAAAATAAAAGAAAACATTTGAAGCCTTAATATGTCGATTTGCTGTAGTTGCTTATTTTGTTTAATGGTTTTTATGTAGGGTGTACATTTATATGGATCTTATCAATTTGTTTTCATTTTTTTTTTTGTTATAAAGAAATCAAAGTATTAGTAGTTTATTTTTAATATATTTTTGGTTTTTCGCTATTGTTTATGACATATAAATATTATTATGTAATTATTTTTTTATATTTATTTTGGTATTTCTTATCTTTCTTATATTTCGGTTATTCTTTTTTTTAATACTTAGACTGTTTTAACTTTATTTATAAAAAAGATATTGGTTTGAAAAAAATATATTTTTAATTGTTTTTAGGAAATTAGCTTATTTTATTTACTTATAATATAAATTAAATAGTTTTGTTTTTGGAATTTCGAAATTAAAATATATTTTTTTACTTTTTTTTGTTGGGTTTTTCAAAAATTTTTAAATTTTTCCAAAATTTTATACTTCCAGTTGTTTTTCTGTGCATGTTTTTTTAACTTTGATTTCTCAAAATTAATTGTTGTTAAAATTTAAATTAAACATAAATTAAATTAATAAAAATTAAACAACTCAATGTGTGCTTTTGGTTTTACTACAAATGTTAACTAAGGATTTTATAAAGTTTATCATATCATTATCATTTGTTTTTTTAAAATAATTTTCTTAATAAATATATAGTTTGTTTTTACTATTATTATTTTTTTTTTGTTACACAGTGCTGTTTTGTAAAAATTTGTAAAAAGTTATGTTGGTGTTACCTTGGCAGCACTGTTACTGTAAGAAAGTACTTTTCTGCTTTGTTAGTGATACCAAGTATTTTTAATACATAACATTCATAAATGTTGCGAAACAAATTTAAGTTCAACCCTTCTTTGCATATTGATGGAAATTTTTATTATAATTGCTATTATTTTGCTATTTATTTTGGGCTATGTTTTACGTATTTTATACTAAGCACTAAGCTTAACATGCAATTTTATCTGATGATTTACGTATTCTTCATATAGTTTTTACTTGTTTTACATTATGTATGAATATATAAGATTTTTCTATAATCTATAGCATGCTGATTCTGGATTAATAACTGCTAGAAAAAAAAATACATTTTTTTTACTAATTTAAACATCATAGAAAATACTACAATTTTTTTTATATAATATTTTATGTATACAGTTTTAATTGCACATATCAAAAATAGTGCTCTAATGTTATAGAAAGCGTTTCAGCAAAATCATTAGATATCCCGCTAATAGCAGAAATGTATATTTTGCCCGTTGAACTGGTTTTGAAATCACTAGATTAAACGGGAAAATAACTCAATTCCCAACACTGTAAAGCAATTTAATGCCAATTTAGCGATTTTATCTTTATTTTTATTTTTGTTTAGTTATATATAACACAACGTTGTCGCTATTATTTAGGTTTATCGGCTAGAATTAAATAATTAATATTGATATATGTACATATGTAAGTATATACATATAGTACAAAACTCTACAGAAAATTATGTGGGTTTTCAAATAGCTTTGATTAAAATTTTTGTTTTAAAGGTCCCTTAAATATGTTTGAATTTAAAATGGCAACCAATTTTTATGTTAAAAACACATGATAGCATTTATTAAAACAAAATTTCTGAATATAATATACTACATTAGCACTGTGTATAGTTTTTATATTTAATTTATTTTTTTTTATATTTTTATTGTGGTTTTTTTCTTTGTTTTGTTAGTTATGTAAAAAACTTTTGTTTATCCTAAATTTGTTTGTACTCTTGTATGGAAATAATTCCGGTCTATTGCAGTTAACTAAAAAATGTTTTTTTTTTCACTTTATTACAAAATAACAACTAAAAATTAATCAAAATTATATTTGAAGTAGTGTTGGATTTCAGAAAAATTTTAAACATACGATTTTGTGTTGCTCTAAACTTTTTGAATATTTTAGTTTAAGATTTCAAACACTCTAAAATGCCAAATATAGAGTGCAAAATTTTGACAATATTTGTATTTTTTTAATTTTTTCATTTACTTAAGTATAATGAATAAGAAATAACTACCAATATATAATTTTGTAAGTATTTTTTTTGTTCATATTTTAGCCAAACATTCAATTTTGCTTAATAAATGTTTTTTTAACGTTATAATTTAATAATAATGATTTCGTTTTTGTTTTAAATTGAGTTTAATGTTAAGTAACTGTTTTTTTTTTAATAAACCCTTTTTATTAAAGAATATTTTGTTTGTTTGGATGACTTTTGAAATCTTAGGGTATTATTACCTTCCTTGGTTTTAATAATAAAATATAATTTTTTAAGCCAATTATTATTTTTTCTTTTTAAGTTTTATCTAAATATTTTTTTCGGATTATTTCTTAATATTTAATAATTTACAAACTTTGCCCGTATTTGAATAGCTGTTAAGATGGTTATTTTTGTTTTAAACTTAAGTATTTTTCTTAAAATTTTGCTAATTTTCACTATATATTTTTTTGTTTTTATGCCAAACTGAAAAAATTATAAAATATATTTTTTTTTCTTAATTTCCTCACAAAAAACTAAATGCCAGGAACGTTTACTTCCTCTTTATTACACTTTCCTTTTTAACTTTCTTTCATGTTGAAAGAGAAAACTAAATTATCTTATTTTATTTTTCTTTTGATACCTTCTGCTTTACAAGGGATCATTTTAACTTAAATTTTTTTTTTTTCATATATGAGTTTTTATTTGGTTTTTGGGGGATCATTTTTATGTAGGACTATCCTAAAAACTATTTGGTTTTGTGTAACAGTGTGATTTTTTTAGTTTTTGTTGTAGTGTCAGTGTCAGTTTTTTAATATTATATATAAACCATAAATATTCACAGAAAACTCCTCAAAATTTTAAGTTTTATTTAGAGTTTTTTTCAATGCTTTTATTCTAAAATTATTATGTTTTCTTTTGTTTACCATAAATTTATTTAATAGTTAAGAATGGTTGGTATGTTATAATAATTTTTATGTAAATCAGTTTTAGCCTTAAATTGTTTTTATGAAAAATGCTCAAGATTTTTATTTATTAAGGAAATAAAATAAATCTACAACTTTTATACATACATTAATCAAATAAGAAATAAATACATACTTATATATTTTTGTTAACTCTAAAACTCCTTTAGAAAACTAAAAAGTTTTTTGTTTGATTTTTCCTAACAAATTTTGTTTATTTCTTCTCTTTTTTTTCTAACTAAGATTTATTAATAATATATTGTAGGTTCACATTATCATATTTCTAAAGTTTAAATGGTTTTTGTTGTTGATAAATTTGGTCTATTTAGGGCCCGTATGTATATTATAATTTTTCTTTTTTTTTTTTTTGTTAATTTTTAAGTTAATTTTATACAATTTTTCATTAAATTTATTAACAATTTTTAATTTATTTAAAATTTAAGTAGTTTTTAGTGTTATTTTTGGTAAAAATAATTTTTTTTTAGTTTTTTCTTGAAGGCACTTTAGATCGGACGTTGTGGCCCTGGTTGTTTGTTGAGCGTTAATTGTTGGTCTTGTTATAGTTTGTAAATTTTTTGATCGAATATTGAACTTAATAATATATAAAAACAGTTTTCTGGATTTGCCGAAAGTGTTTCGAAATGTGTTTGTATTCCAAAAATGTTAACAAAAAATTTACTTATTTTGAGATTATTTCAATAAAGCCGGTTATTTCAAAATAAATGTTGTTGTGTTTGCCTTCATAACTATTGCCAAAACTGTTTTGTGGTTGTCAAAAATGGTTGTTTTTTTCATGAGTTATGCTGACTTTTTGGGGAAAAAAATTAGGTTGGTATTGGTTTATAGGTATAAAACAAAGTGATGCCAAGTTTACGTTTTATACAGGTTGAACAAAAAGTCCCGCCTGTGTAAAAATTTATAACTTTTTTGTTTAGAATTGTTTTTCTTTCATAATTCAAGTATATCATGCAAAGTTAACAAAATAATTTCAAATACATAAAAATAGCGAAAAATTTTGCAATTACCTTATGTAGCACCATATTCGAATATTGTTGAATTAGAAACATTTTACACATTGACTAACATAGATTAATATATTCTTGTTTGTTCATTGCAAATTTTAAATAAATGTATAGAAAACTTTTATAAAAAAATTAAAATTTATTAAAATTTTGTTTTATTCTGAATTTCGTATAAGAAGTATAGCGGGATTCGCAACATACATATGTCGTATCTATTGAACGCGATTTTTATCTTCAATAATTTCTATACCATTTTAAAGAGTACATACGCTTTTGTTTGAAAGTGGTGACATAGAAGACTTAGACCGCCCAGGCCAGACAAAAAAAGGTTTACAGAGCTTTCAAATTCATTGAAAGCAACTTAAGCAACAATTTTTAAACGTTTGCGAGCAGGATTTACTCAAAAGCAGGGATATTTTAAAGATGCTTTTATTGTCCGAAATGCTGCTTGAACGTTATAAAAAAATCATTTTTGCATCGAATAATAACATCCGATTGATGATAGATCCATTGCAATAACCCGTAACGTAAGAGATGTTAATCAAATTAATCGACAGCAAAGCTAAATATCCATGGCAAAAAGTTAATTCTCTGTTTTTGCTGAGACCAAAAGGTTGCTATCACAGGAAACTTGTACCTAATGCATCTGATAAGTTTGAAGTGATAATTGGCCCAAAAACACCCAGAATATGCGGGAAATATTCCATTATGACTACTATCGGCCACATGTTGCAATTCCTTTTATAAACTTTTTAAAACAAAGTGGTTAAAAATTTGGCCTCACTCGTTTAATAGTTCAAATCATGCCCCGTCCGACTACTATTTGTTTCTATTAATGCAAGACCCTTCCTCTGGGGCATGCTTTACTCCAAAGTAGGGAATACGAAAATTCAAGCCAATTGACATGATTCGTTCTTAGACTCAAAAGATGATCTTCTTGAAGCGAAACCCATTTGTTGCCAGAAAATGGGAAAAGGAAAGAAAAATTTCATAGAATTGTGACCAAAATATACGTGTACATATGTTACCTTAATTGCTATAAGGAAGAAAATTTTTAAACTAAATCTAAAAAAGAGGAAAAACCCCGTTTTTTTAAGTTTTGCACACAATTAAAGAATTAAAATTGTAACAAGAAACTAAAAATTTTGCATTTTTATATCAACATTGACATTTATGTAAGTATAACAATTATGTTACAGTTATGTTAAACTGTTTTAAAGTAAAATTAAAATTTGTATAAAGCAGAATTTGTAGGAACACTTGTACGGCAAATGTGCTGCCAAGTTTGTATATCACATTAGGGCAGGAATGCACAAATTTTTTACATACATTTTGATAATCAATTATATTTGTATGTATGTACTGATTATTTATTAAACGTTATTTGTATACAAAGCAATATAATTCACTTAAAATTCTCCTTAATAAAAATTTGTTAAAAAGAAATTCCCCATAAATAGAACCCTAACTGGAAATTTTGTCACTACATTATTAATATTTCGTAAATTGGACACTTGATGAAAATCTTTCCCTTCAGCATAAATCATTTACAGTATTTTACTTTTTTGCGAACTAAAGAAATATGATAAAGAACCTACCACCGAACTTAAAATTGTGTTATTGTTAAAGAAAATATTTGCCCTTTCGAAGAAATATTTCCTTAATTTTTATATAATAAACTATTGAAAACTAAATAAAATATTAGGTAAACTTATTGGAAGTATAAAAAAGATTTCTATTTATTACAGAAATCCTAAATGCCGTCCTGTAACATAATTTTTAACTAATAAAATTACTGTTCTAAATGTGTTTTAAAAACTAACCTAAAACCGGGTATTTGTTTCAAATCAAAACTTTATTCAAAATTTATATTAAATGAAACCTGAAAGTAATAGGAGTTTTAGAGCTTTTTTCAATACTTATATTAAATTGTAAAATACTTGAATTCAAATTTAAGTTTTCTCAAGGAAATAATAATTATTAAATAATGAAATCGCTTAGAGTTTTTGCTTATTTTGTTTTAAGGATATTTTTTGTTACATACATATAAATATACACATTTCTAATCATACTTAATTTTTTATAATAATCATAATAATATTGTTTTTTTACGATTTTTTTTTAAATTAGTTTTATTAGTTTATAATTCATAAATGCCTACGAGTCATTTTTTATACAATAGATAAAACTAAAAAAAAAAAATGATAAAGTTAAAATTAAATAGAAAACAATAATAAAGTCTTTCTAGGGTTTAAAACAAAAATTTTGCTTAAACTGTTTAATGTCAAAATATTTAACTTCTTGAGTGGTAATAACGTAGAATACACTTTTTTTTTTGTTTAATTTAAATCTGCTTTTATGCTCTTTTTTAGATAAAATTTTGAATTTTGTTTTGTAACTTATAATATGAAACTATATTTTGTTTATTTTTTGTTTGTTTTAATAATTTTTTTTAATTTGTTTATTACTCTTTTGTTGATTGTTGATTGTTTATTTTTATTTATTTTTATTTTGTTTTTGAATTTTGTGTTTTTTTCAATTTATTTTCAATTTATTTTCAATTAATTTGTTTATTTTTGTTGATGTTGTAATTTTTTTTTTTTTGTTTCCAGCAGTGTTGTATTCGAATTAACCCTTAATTGTAAATAATAGGACTATAGAAGAACCTTTCCAACGACAGCTGAAGATTCAACACAAGCCCCTCACTTAATGTTTTGGAATAAGAAATTCGAAGATTATCGATCCAAAAACAGATATAAAATGCTCAGCAGATAGTTGCACTTGCATTTAAGCAATATATTAAAAGCTCTACTAAGTTTTGCGGTAAAACTTGTGGTTAAACCCCTTACAAGAGTGTTGAGCGTTAATCGTTGAATTTTTGGTTTTTATTTCAACCTCAACCAACATGCAAACTCCAATGCTTAACGCTCTTGTTTAGGTTAGAAAATTTTTCTTGTCATATTCAAGTACATCCACTTTATAAATTTAAGGGTTAATATTACTGTTGATACTGTCGTTAGCTGCACCGTTTGCCTTTGTTAGGCAAAGTTTAAAGGTGTATTTACTATAATTTAAGGCAGATTTTGTTAAAATTTTGCTGTTGATTTGTTTTATAGTTTTTTTTTTCTTTTAAATAAAAATTATACGAATAAAAAAACAAATTATAAAAAACTTAATTAATAATGAACTAAGAATTAAATATTTAATAAAAGCCAAAAATATTGACTTGAAACTAAATATGTTTTGAATTTTGGATTTTTATTATATTTTATAAATTTTTTTAATATTTTTTTTTATTAAATTTTTAAATTTTTTTTTTGTTTTTTTTTCATTTTTTAATCTTAAAGATAAGGCGCGAAGGTGCTTAAAATAAGCTTGTACTTTTTTTAGTGATATATATTTTTTTTAATTTATATTTTCTTCCACTTTTTGTTCACTTTTTTTAGATTTTTCCTTTAACATACAGATCTTATGGATGTTGTTTTTAATATATGCCAAAAATTCCAAAATTTTGTTAGTGTTTTCTTTTATATAAATTTTGTTAAAATTTTGTAATTTTGTTGTTTTTAGATTTTGAGTTTTTTTTTTGTCCTGGACTTACACCGAGAGAAAATTATCCAAACATGGCCGAGAGTATTTTTATTTTTTGTCGTAGTTTTTTATATCTAAAATTTTTATTTTTCCAAAATTAGTTTTTTTGTTCTAAATTTCATTGGAGCTTTTGAATTTTGTCACTTTTAAGTGTGTATATGTCATTTGTTCGATTTTATTAACGCGTTTATCAAGTACAATTTTTTCTTTATTTTGGAAATAATTTAAATAAAAAAAACTTAAAATTGAAAACTTATGAGGAAACTGAAATATATAAAAAATTCTTGGAGTTATTGCCGAAATGTTTTTTTTTTGGGTTTTATATATTGAAGAATGTGTTTTCTTTTTATATTGTTCGAAACCAAAAACTTTTTTTTATTTTTTTTACAAAAATGCTGCCTGTAAATTATAAATTTTTGTTCATATTATTAGTGTATTTTTTTAATAAATTATTTAAGAAAATTAACAATTTTATTTTTTAAAGAGACTTTTCATAAATTGTTTATTATTGTGAGGTTCTCTTAATTTGTACACCAAAATTTTTTTTTTAAATTAATTTTTAAGCCTAAATTGTTTTAATTTTTGTGTGGTTTGTTAATATAATTATATAGGAACATTACCGAAAGTATTTTTTTTTTAATCTTATTACTTTTTACAATAAAATTTTGCAATTTTTTCTTAAACCTAAAATGTGTTTTAAACCTTTTTATAATGTCCAATTTATGAAAATTCTTTAAAAAAAAATTACCAATTTTCTATAGTAAATAATTGTTCTTTTATTTTGTTTGTTTAATAAAGTTTGTCCAAAATGTTTAGTCCAAGATACATTGACCGAAACATTGTTTTAATCGAATTCAAAATCCTGTTTTTTTAATTTTTTGTACAAAAAGCTTTTGCGTTTATTGGTTTAGATCGCGCTTTTTTGTTTTAATAAATTTAATTTGTACGTTTTAGTAAACTCAAGTTTTTTATAGCCAAAATTTATTATGTTATTACATAAAGTTATTAAGCCGAAAAGTTTTATATCGAAACTTTTTTATTTTTTAATTATAACCTCAAATTTCCTTTATATTTTTCTTATGTTTCAAAATATAGGCCAAATTTTTTATTGAACATTTTTCAAAATTATTATTTAATTAATTAAAATATTTTATATTGGTGCATTCTATGTTATTGTTGTTTTTGTTTCTTTTTCTTAGATTTTTTTGAACTAAAAAAATAATTTTCTTCATTTTCTTCGTTATCCAAATAAAAAATCTTTATATTGTATAATATATTAAAACTTATGTTATTTATTTAAAAGTCAGTTGAGAAGTCCATAGTGCTTGGTTTCTTTGAAAAAAATTTCATGCCACTGTGTTATCGGCATACATAAAATGAATGGCAACTTTAGTTAAATCACTATACAGTGGGCAATTTGTAAAATTTTACTATGTAAAAATAATTAAAATTTAGATAATATTTAAACTTTCATTCATATTTTTAAGTTTATTATTATTTGAAAACGGTATTTCAAAATCTAACCCCCGACCACACGAGCAATGTGTTTGGCAATTATTGCCACAGCAATTGTCAAAATCTAATGCCAACACCAGATATTAACGTGTCGACCGCATGAATATGTATTAGAACACATATTTAGCAATAAATGTTATAATACATTGCAGAGCAATAATATTTTAACATAACGTCGTTCGTAAATTATTGTGTTCTATTAGTATAGGTTTTATGCGTCACATAGAACACAATAATTTACGAACGACGATAAGCTGTCAAATTCAATTGCAAACAAATAAAATGTAACAACAATACTAATGTATAAGAGAACGAAGCCGGAAAAAGGAAAACAAAATATTAAAATTAACATGGTTATTATAAACAAATTTAAGTTTTTTAATTATATCTAAATATATAATGGCAAAAGAATCGTTTTCATCTAGTGCTTTTAATGAAATTTATTTTCGTATATTTTTTATAAAATTTTAAATTATAGGTTAATCACCAGGAAAATTTTTAATTTTATATTTTAAGATATTTACGTGTTCACCACCTATAGATATAGGGCCGTATTCATAAAAAATATTTTAGGTTTATTGAAGGCTTATTTGACAAATTTCTCTACAACATCTGTCAAATAAACTTTTAATGAATCTAAAATATTTTTTATGAATACGGCCCATAAGCTTGAACATTGGCAATTTGATGCCGTTTTTCTGCCGGCTTTATTGCTTATATTAAGACATAATCAATCGCTCGTATGGTCGGGGGGTAATAAGTTTTACTAACCGATATCAAATACAATTTATAAATAAAAAACTTTCTGATAAACATAACGAACATTTGATGCACACAACATCACTGTCCAAAAAGCTTTAAATAGAAACAAAAGTTTTTACTACATTGGCTCTCAATACACTAGTAAAAATAATCAACATAATTCCTAACAAATTTTTGAGAATGTCTAAACTTTAATGCTGAAAAGAGATGCGTGTTTTATGAATGATTTAGTAGTGATATAACGTATTTTTTTGAAACAAAGAAATTATTTATATTCAAATCAAATAAATATTTTTGTTTGATAAAAATTTATCAAGTATTTTATGGCTTATACATATAAAATTATGATTTGTTATTGTTTTCCTTATTTGCTGTGTGTTTAATTTTTCTGTTTGTTGGTAGGTAGTATTATTTTTGTTTTTGAGGAGATAAGGGTTTTAAGGATTATGTTGTTGATGAAAAAAACTAAATTCCAAACTTCTTTATTGAGTTTGTTATTTATTGGGCTTATTTTTTATTTTGTAAAAGTCTTCAATAAAAGCTTTCCATTTAATAGAAAATTTGTATATATTGTAACCAATGGTCTATGGTTAATTTGCAAATTATTTTTAGATATTTGTCTATGGTAATTTATATAAATTATTGGATTTTTACTTAGTTTGTGCTATTGTTTAAAACATAGTACAACTTGTTGATAATTATTATTTTTATTTTGTTTTTAATATTAAATTTAGTAAAAGATTTTTTATTTTATCTTGGGTTTTTTTAAATAATCTTACATTTAAAAAAGCTGCTTATATATTTCTATTTATGTATAGTTAATCAGTTAATTTATATACTTAAATTATCATTTAGTTTTATTTCAATTTATAATTATTTAATTACGGAATTATTTTTAGTTAAAACTTACAGACTTTTAACAGTCTTTTAAAAGCCTTTTAGATGTAATTTTTCTAGTACAAATTATAAATTGTTATGGTAGGTTGGGGCAAAAGACATTTTCTGTTGCATTAATGTTATTTTTTTTTTAAATGAGATAACTATTTTTTATTTTTTTTATTTTATGTTTTATTATTTTTAAAAATATTACTGGCACTATTGTTGACAACTTAGGTTTTTGTTTAATTTTACTTTTAAAAATGCTGGAAACTTAAAATCCTTAAAAATGTCCAATTGGTTTTGTTGGCTTGTAAAATAAAATGAATTAAAATCATAAAATTATACTTTCTTATATTAAATATTTAAACATTGTATTTTATGTTTAATATTTAGGTTTTTATGTGGTTTTTGTGTTTTAAAAGTTTGTCTGAAAATTTCTATTTGAGTTTTAAAATCGGTTTTGTATATAAAATACTTCATACGAAAAGAGTTTGATTTGAAGAACGAATCAGTACTTTTAGTTCTAATTCTTGTGTTATTCAGAATTTAACTGGCACAAAACTGTTATATTGAGAAAGAAAAAACGAGTAAAATATTTAATTTTATTTAAAAACTCTCATCTGTAATATTTTTTTGTTTGTTAACAATTTAAGTTACATTATGACAGCGTCTAAAATAGATTGAGTTATAAACATTATTATAACACTTTGCTGAATTGTTCACTCTCAAGAAATTTATAGAACCATATTTAAGAAAAATATTCAAAAAAATTTAAATTTTTTATCTGTCTGTGATTAAATAAAATCAGAGTAAAATTTCTATTCTCTTCGTTATGATGCCCCATTTTATATACTTTACCCTTTTCTTTAAAAAATATTAACATATTAGCTAGATCTTATGTGTTCTTTTGCTCTCAATTAATTTGTAAACTTAATAAAACATTTTGTATTTAATTATTGAACTAAACGATTTGTTGGTGGTTTAAAAAATAAAATTATTAAGATTTCTTTAACATAAAACTTGTTAATTTTTTTCTGTTAGTTTTAGCATTAAAAACCCCAATAAAAAATATTCACCGTATGGCAGCAGTACAGGTAAGTGTTCGGCAAATAGTTTCTTATAGAGTTTTTACACTAAAACAACAGAAAACCGTGGTTTTTGGAACCCTACCGTTTTTTCATCCAGTTTTTTAAAAAAAGGCACATAGGTTCCTTGGTCTATTGCAAATGAATTGGCTTTAATGATTGTTTTTATTATTATTGATTATATATATAATATATATATATATATATATATATATATATATATAGACTATTGTAAAATATAAAATACCTAAGGCTTTTGTGTTGTTATTTATATGTTAATATTTTAAAAAATGGCTGGTAGGTGTCTGTTTTATTCTTGATTTTTTTTTCAATATTATTTTAGGCTTAATTAATATTTAAGTTTTTGATTTTTCTTTCATTTTATTATTATTATTTTAAGTTATTTATTTAAATATGTATTTGTTTTAGATTTTTTATTTCGTATTATAAACCTATATATATTAAAATATCTGATCACATTTGTTTGCAGTCTCTGTTTTTATATTTTATATGTTTTTAAAAAGTTGTTTTTTTATATCTTCAATATAATTATTTTGCTTTTTATACATACATATATATATATTTGCTATATATTTAAGTAATGGTTTTATTGTTTTTAATTAAAAGTTTATAAGAAATTATAACAAGTTACTCGTTGCTTTTTTTCAATAAATTGTAGAGTAAATTGCGTTTTTCGTTTGCTTGACTGGTTGTTTTAATTAAGCAAAATTTATTTTTTCTTTGTTTGTAAGTAAACAAGAGTTAAGTTTGTAATTACAAAACATTGTTGCAAAAGGAAATTGTGTGAAACGAAAAAAATTTAAATACTAAAATTATTTAGTTAAAATTCAATTGGGCTATTGGTTTTTATATATATTTTTGTTATTTTTTTTTTATAATATAAATTCGTTTACTATGGCTTGGTTTATTTTTCGTATTGTAGTGGTTTTTAATCAAATCTTGTATGTCAGAGAAAATATTTATTTCATGCTAAGGGCTTGTTCATATACAGGCATTGATTTTCACAACTTTACAATATATACTAAGTTTTAAACATAAAATTCATTTTATGCCAATTTGTTGCAGTATTTATTTGTACTAAGTTTTGTTTGACGGTGTATTTTAATTATTTCCCGTTTGGTGCACAAGGAACAATTGAAAAATACACACACAATTAAATTAAAAAATATAAATTACTGGGCTATTGTTTTTTATTTGTTTTATTTATTTATATTGTTAATTATAGTTTTACACTATAATGACTATGGTAATTTTTCTAAGTGTATGTGGTAACCGAAATTGTATATATTGTAATTGTTGTTATTGTGTTTGTTCTATATTCCTTCTGTATTTGGCTTAGTATTGCTCTTGTTATTATATTCTCTTTCTATATGGTGGTTGAACTAAAGCTTTTTTTTATAAAACTAAAACATAAGCTGTTGTAAAAGGTTTGTAGATGTTGCCATATTTTATAAAATTTAGGCAACATGTTACATAACGGCAACTGAAAATTTTCCCTCTTGGCAAATGTTTGAAAATTAAAATCTTAACTCTTTAATGTTTTACTCTACTTCATTTAATATTTATGACGCAATTTCTTTAGATGGTAATTGGATTTTAAACAATTGTTTTATTAATTATGAAAACAGAAAAATGTTTTAAATACTTTAATTAAAATATTTTTATCACTTATTTTTCAGAAAGACTTTTTATGATATGATTTATTATTGTTTGCCTAAAGACTTGTCTTTCTTTAAATTCTGTTTTATTTTTTATTATTAAAGAAATTAAAATATAAAATAAGTAAAAGATTTGTGTGGTTTAAATTAACTAAAATTGCTAAGATAAAACAAAAATATCTTTAAAATCATGTTTAAACAAGTAATTTCCAATAGAGAATTCTGGTTTAAACCTGATTTTCTAAAATGATTTGGATTAGTTTTCAATTAACTATGTTAAATTCTTATTATTGTTTTATATTTTTAATATAAAAATATACTCTTTATGTTTCATTCATATTTTGCTATAAAAATTGTTTTTGGGTTTTTATTTTATATGCGTATATAAAAATTGTACTATAAATTATTCCGGTTTTTATATTTGAAATGCTTAGAACTGTTACAGTTCCAAGCATTTATTGACTATTGCAACTTAATTGGTATCGATTTTTTTTACTTAAAAATAGTTAAAAATGTAACTATTTTTCTTTTTTAAACTAAAAATTTGTGTTTAAATTCAAAACTAAAAATGTTGTAATTGTTTTGTTATTTAGAGTTTTTTTTGTTGTTGTTGTATTTTACAAGAGAAAAATTTGAACTGAGGATGTTTAATATGTGAAAGAAACTACAAATTTGATTTGTGAAACTGTATAAAGACAACCGTTTAGGGCGAAATTGGACTTTAGAAGTCCAGCCCTAATATGTTTTTGTTTGTCTTTAATATTTTGTAAATATAACTGAAACATTTGTGTATATATAATAAAAATATTTTTGGTTGGTTTGTTGTAAAATAAAAAATATCACATTCGAGTTGCGAATGCTTCCCTGGCTATTGTTTGTATGAAATAAATTCAAAAATTGGCATTTTGGTATTTGAGTTTGGTTTGTTGTTTGTTTAATTTTTGGTTTCCTTATATAGATTACTGTTTTATAAAACTGGAAGTAGTTGATTTTACGTTCTTAATGCAACATTTTCATTGTTTTTCTTCTATATAATGTATATATATCAATTGGATTTTATTTATTTTATATTTTGAATTTAGATGCCAAAACTGATTATTTTTTACTAAAAAAATAACTACTAATTTCTTTACTATGAAATATTGAAGAATTTTTAAGGAAGTAGAATACATATATGTTAATTTTACATTGCAAAAATGAAGTTAAGTGTAAATAATGACCGAAAATAATTTAAAGGAAAAATCTTAAAAAATATTGATTGTGTAGAAAACTTTTGCAAACATGTTCTTTAAAAATACAAAGACGTTTAAACACGTTTAAAGGAAGAAGAAGAAACATTTTTAAAAATTAAAATAGTTTTTGTTAACATATCTTCTTAAAAAGCAGAATTGTAGCTATGAAACTATCTGGCAGCTCTTTAGTAATGTTTAAAGCTTTTTTACACTTAACAAATTAGTAGTTATTTCTTTTGTTAGATGTCTTGTTTTCGATCTTATTTGCTTTTTATATATAAAATAAAATATTTTTCTTAATTTTTTTAAAACTAAGGATGTTTAATTATTATTATTTTTCAAAAATAAAAAAAATTCGAAAAATTTAATAATATATTTTTTTGAACCAAAAACCATGTTAGAATTGTGACATTAGGCGGAATGATGATCACAATTCTACTATTGCAGTTTTAACTAAAAAACGATAATAAATATATAAGATTTTCTATTCTGATGTTACTGTTACCACTGCGTGTTAATGAAACTCTGGTGTGATAATATTTCGTTTGTTTTATTTTTGCGTCCAAATAAGTGATAAAAAGTTTTTTTATATTAATTTTAGTGATTTTTTTCTTCAAAAAGTTAATATTATTTAAGCCGAATAATTTTTGCTAATTTTGATTAACAATTTTGAATCGCGTTTGCTACTAAAAAAACGCAATTATTTGTATTCATGTATAGTTTTATTTATTTGCTTGTATTTATCGAAACTTTGTCTAAAAGAGAATTTTTGAAAAGTTTTTTTTTATTTGATTTGTATTATTTCCAAAACTGCTTTTTTGAATTTTGTTGTTATTCCATTTTGCAAACAAAATGGAATTTGTTTAAGCAATTTGTGATCAGACCTTTTTTTATAATTTATAATAACTTAGGATGTGTAAGAAACTGAAAGATTTATTTATATTATATTTTATAAGTTTTGGTTTTTCGTTGAGTTTTTTTTAATCTGGTATTTAAGAGCCAAAATTTTCTTGATATATATGCATTCTTTGAGGATGTTTTTTCAGATTTTGTTAATCGAAAAAAATTTAATCCATAACAAAGGAAAATGTCTTAATTCAGTTTTGTGTTATTTGCTTATAATTTGTACTATTTCATATTGTTGTTTTAAGAAAAATTAGCTACTTTTAAAAAACTGTTAAAAAATCTTGTGTTGTGTTATAAATATTTTTTTTTTGATTCTGTGATATTTTTTTATTTTAATTATAAGTAGAATGATAATTATATAAGTAATGATTATATGTTTTGAGTTTTTTAATTTGCTGATTATATACATAAGTTATAAATTTAATTGTTTTTAAATTCTATAAAATACCTCACTTTTGATATTGAGGCTTTACAGAACTTTTTAATAATGCTGCTGACTAGTGTTACTTTTTCATTTCAAAAAAATCGTATTCGATTAACGAAAAAAAAATTGAAACTTGTGTCAAGCTTTACTAGGCTGGCCTTATTGGTCAACTTGATTTTAAGGTTATATCCGGTTTTTAAATTTGTTTTGGCTGGTATTTTTTGTCTGATTTATTATGTGTTGAGAGCTCTTGGAAATTTTCTTTAAATGGAAAACTTGTATCAATAACCTTGAACAATATTTTCAGCTTTGGTTTTTTGTTTTAAGACATTTAATTAAAAATTATTTCATATTGTTTTTTCTTCAATATATACTTTTTACATAAGACTTTCTTTTATCTTATTTTGCTTTAGATTTAAATTAAAATGGTTTTTATACATTTCTGTTACTGTGTACTGAAGACGGAAATTCTAGTTATTTTCTTCTGTTTTATACATATTAGCTGTTGTTCATCTAATAATTGTAAATTTTTGTCATTCGTTTAAGCACATGGAGTTTATTTAATGTTAAAAACGTGTTCCTTTTCGGCTATAAAGTGGCTTTTTGTTGGTTGTTTAGTCTTATTGTGTAATATTTTATTAAACTAAGTTTAACTAATTATATAAAGAGAGACACATACATTTTTTTCTATGTGTAAACTGCATTACCTGATGTAATTTAAAATGTTTAAAGTTTGCTTACAAAATAACTAAATAAAAATTGTATAGGGCTATTGTAAAGACTAAACCAGAAAATCAAGGCAAGTAGAAAGACATTTAGCATATTTTTCATATGTTTAATATACTTATTAGTTTTTTTTAGTAACAATTACAATTTCTTTGTGCAAAAAGTTAAAAAGGAAAAACTTCATATAGGTTTTTCATTTGTTTTGTTTCGAACACGTGTAATGTTTAGCTAAGCTCAATTCATTAAAATGAATTTAAAAACATAACTGATTTCAAAAAAATTTACGAATGAATTCAATAATAAGGAGATATTTAATTTCGAAACATTTTTCTTTTGTTTAATTTATTTTGGAAACGATTTTAGTTAAACTCTCAGAATATTTAAAAGTATTAATTTGTGACAATGAGGATTTAAAAATACATTTTAAAAATGGTCACACCAACTTATACAAACTTTTATACACTGTAAAAATTTTTATTAATGTTTAATTTTTTATGACGAAGGTAATGAAAATAAAATAGAAGAAATTGAATGTGAAAAATATATCGAAATATATGATTGTAAATTAAAAAAATATTGATTTTTAGTAGTTTTAATTTTTTTTTCGAAATTGTAATGACTGCATTTAAGATTATTGAAAGACCTTAGATTTTTTTGTTCATAGTAGTAGTAAGGCAATAATTAAATTCTAAATTTAAAGAAGTTATTTTTTATATATTCAGAATGTTAAAAAACAGTTTGATATATTATATGCAACAAGACAAAAAAATATTTGTAATATTTTAATATCAAAATTAAAATAATATATTCAAAAAATTTGGTAAAATAAATATATGATAATTTGTATGGACAATTTTTTTAAAATTTATATACAATACTAAATGAAAATTATTCACTCAATTTTTTTGTATTATTTCGAAACTTACTTCGCTTGCCTTAATTTGTTTTTCGGTTTTAGCCTTTCTCTCTTAGTTAAAATTTTCGATTGTTTTTTTTTTCAAGTAGACCTAAAACATTATATTGATGTGACTTGAAACTTAAATTCGTTAATTTTGCGAATCCAAAGATATATTTTACAGCCAAACATTATGTATGTATATACTTATAAATTTTTTGTTGTAAGTTTAAAAAAGTTTTAAGAAATAATTTATTTTGAATACTTTACCCTTTTTACCTTGCATTGTGATGGTGATCATATGGTTTACGTTGTAGTTGTTGTTGTAGTAGTATTTTTCTTTTTGTTGAAATCGTGCTATCAAAGAAAAACTCACTAATATTCATAAGAATTAAATTCTTTTTTTTGCGGTCTTTGTGAATTTTTCTTTTAACAATTTTGAAAAAAGAAATCAATCCAAAAAATTGTGATCTATGAACGATCGATGCTGCCATAATACCCATAATATTTCTAACAGTGTTTACAGAGAGATATAAGTGATGAATGATGTGATGGTATTGGTGAGATGTAGCAAGTGTTATAAAGAAAGTGTTGAGAGAATTTGAAGATGTAGAGTGATGCCATTTGTTATTTTTGTTAAAACAATAGTAATAAGGAGAATTTTGTAGCCAAAAGTTTGAAAAAAGCCAAATTTTGAAAAAGAAAATAGTTTAAACCAAATTTGCACATTTTTTTAAAGAAAAAAATAAACAGATTTTGGTTAAAAAAATCGATTTACTTTTCTTCAACAGTTAATGCTAATAAAGAAAATCTGTTTGTTTTTCTTGTTAAACTAATTTTAAATTAAAATAAAAATAGCATATTTTGGGTTTTTTTTTTAAAGAATTTTTATTGTTTTTTTTCCAATTATTAGCGAAATAAGTTAATATGTAATTTGTTTCTTCCAATTATATATTTGTGTATTTCTTTTTTTGGTATAATAATGGTATATGACTTAAGATTAAGGAATTTTTAATGTAAAATTTGTTTGTTACATATGTTTTTATTTTATATTTAATAAAACCATTAAACCAGGAAATTTTAAAAAAGAATAATATTGAAATAATAATTTGTAAAAATGTGTAAATATATGTAAATTCTGTTTTAGTAATTTTAAACATAAATTTTGGTAAATATATAAATATTTAAAATGTGTGAGCTTTTGTTAGGATTTGTACTGTTATGAGGGAAAAAAAACCAAAAGTTTAAGCTGTTTTCAATATTTTCAGAAACTTCTGGATCTTTTGTGAGGTTTTTTATTTGCCAGGTTTTTTAGGTGTTAGTTTTTTATATATTAAGGTTGCATAGTCTATTTGATATTCCGAAATACACAATATTGTATTAACCAACTGATCTTTATTTATCATATGACTGAAGAGTTTAAAAATTCGTTTATGTTAACAAAATTTATAAGTATTGTGTTAAGAATCAACATTTTGACATTTCAATCGAAACCTTTAAGGTAAATTCATTTAAGAATTTATGTTTTTACTGTTTTTTTTCAGAAGTTACTAGTTTTCAATACGGATATTTTAAGGAAACTATTTTTGTTAATAGTTGATTTTTTATAAAATATATTGGCATTTACAAGAAGCAACAAAATGAGAAGTAGTTGAATCGACCAATAAAAAAATATTGACGGATAAATCTCTTAACCTTTATTTATTCACTCAAAAAACACTGTCTGGCAGCTTTATTATAGTTTTGATAGAACAAACAAGGTTGCCATGATATATTTTGTTTGATTACAGTACATCTTTATGTATTTCAGTTACTTAAATGTTATTCCAAAATGTTATCTTCTTTTAACAAATAATAATCAAATAAAACATTAAGATAATTAAAACAGAAAAACTCAAAAATATAATAAATAAATTGTGTAAATTTTACTTTTTGTCTAAATATGTTTTTTTACTTAAATTTTGAAACATTTTTTTTCTTAAATTATAAAAATTTTGCCTAAACGTTGTTTTAATTTTTTATGTTTTTTTAATTTAAATCCAAAAGTTTTGTAATTTGTTTTTTTTTTTGGTATTATACCTTATTATAGAGTTTATTGTTAATATGCCTTTTTAAATTGCCTAAACGTTTTGCACAAATGTTTTAATTTAGCTATTTTTTTAATTATAAAAATTAAAAAAAATTAATAAAATAAACTATAAATTTTTTGAATAAACGCCGCTTTTAAACTAAAACAGGCCAAAAATTTAGCAAAAGCTTTTGGAACGTTTATTATAAGTAATTTTAATTTCATTTTTATACAAACTAAAGCAATAAATTATAATATTAATTTTGTTTAAGTTAGATTTCGTTATCACAAACTCAGTTACATTTGTAGTTTTAAAAATAAGATATATAACTTTTTGTTTTAACATAAATTTCTATATAAACAAATTTTGACAAGGCATTAACAATTAACGAAAATTTTGAAAAATATTTTAGTAGATATTTTTTGCTTTTTGCATAATTTAGGAAAAGTGTTTTTAAATAAAAATAAAAAAAACAAATATTTAAAAAGAAAAAGTATAAAAAACAAATTATATTTTTAAGGAAAAATAAAACTTACTTGCTAAATTTAGTTTTTACCAATATTTAATTTTTGTTTCATTAAAAAAGTTTCTTTAAATAGATTAGGAAACTCACCGTTTTTATATGAGATGTTTAATTTTTTTTTTGTAAAACTTAAGCTGTTTTTTAGTCAAAAACTAAAAAAAAACTTAAAGTTTTGTTGAGTAAGCCAAAACTTTACTATTGTTGTGTTTTTGTTTTTTTTTTCATTTTTAGATCTTTGCAAAAGCCAAACATTTTCTTAAAAATTCAAAAACGGTTTGTTTTATATCTAATCAATTTTTTTTAGTTTTCGTATAACAATTTTGTTTAAATTTAGTAGCCAAACTTATTATTAGTTTTAATGTCCACAAAATTTTGAGCCTATGCTTATCAATAAAAGATAATTCAAAATTAAAAAAAGGGTGCCCGAAATGCCTCGATTTTTTGTTATTCCTTCCAACTGGGTTTTTGTTTTTTTGGGGGTTTATTTTTCCAAATTTTTTTCTAGTTCTTTTTTCCCTTGCGTTTTTTTAAAGGAAAATTAAATTTACTATGATTAAGAATAAATGTGCTTGATGTGATTTTTTTAAAGTTTAAAGCAAATTTTCTTGCTTAAGTTTATAAATTCACAAGAAATTTGCTTGCCTTATGCATTAAAATTATCACAGATATTTTAAGGTTTAAAAGGAAATTTTCATAGAAAATTACCTGATAATATACCCTTTAATACACTTTAATAACTTTTATGCATACGACAGTTTAAGTTTACCTTATTGATGCCAATATTCAAACTAACGGGAAATTGTTTTTAGAAAACCAACAATAAGGCAAACAGATCCCTCTTAACCCTCCCACATTCCATGAGCATAAATTGTATGAATGATATAAAATAATTACAAAAGAAAAAATTAGCAAAAAGAAAAAAATATAAAAAAGGTGGCATCTTTAAATTAAATTCTTTAAAATGGTATATCTTTTCCAATAATCAATATTGCACAAATTTAAAAAAAAATTAAATTGTGATTGTTTTTATTTTAAAGCTTTACTTCGTTTTCTTGCCCCTAAAGTTCTATTTGCTATGCTAGCAACCGTTCGATAAAAAATCTACTTGATTTTTAAAACTTGGCATCACTTTTGATAAAATATTATGGTTTCGGCTTGCATACTTTTAGGCTGCGATTTTCAAAGAAATTTATTTATCAAAGGTTTGTGACAAAACTATAGTGTTCTTGTGAACTTTTTCAATATTTTCGATGCCTTCAAGTATTTCAAATGTAGCACTTTCGTTCCAATCATAAAACTTTAATAGCAAAACGCACTTTTTAAATAGCGCAATTAATGCTTACCAGCTTCTAAGAGCTCGTCTTGAAGCATAATTTTTAAATGTGATGTCCTACTTTGTAGGACAATTAACAACTCCTTTAAAAACAAGGTAGGAGCACATATGTTATGGAAGAAATATAAAATATATTACTATTGAAATAAAAATGTCTCCTTTTTACGATCGCTGACATCATGAGCGGTACGGAGGACTTACTTTGTTGAGCTTTCTTTGTGTGGAAAAAATTTAATTAAAATAAAAAATTTATTAACAATTAAGGAATAAAGCTTTTAAAAAATTTTTGATTTGATTGGATTTTATCTGAAAAAAGTTTTCACTCTTTCTACACTAGATTTTTTGCTAAGCACCACTAATCCTCAAATCGACTGAAAATTTTACATTCAACTGCTTTGCTTAAATGAAAAGAATTTTAGTAATTGGCAAGAAAAAATCTATATTTTAACCGTACATTAACTGGTTTTAAAAATATTAAAAAATTTTTTAATGTACAAGACTTTGGTTATATGTTTAGAGAAACCGCCTAGTGTAGCTACTAGAAATAATAATTTCAGTAACGTTTTGTCTGGTAATTTTATCAAAGTTGTTTTAATACTACTGCATTTTTGAAAATACTTAGATTTAAATGAATTTAAGTGAAAAATTAATTTGCGTGTTGGTTGCAGGAGTAAGAAATCCATGTAAAACTTAACAGAAATTAACAGGTTTTATAGAGACTGATAATGGCTCCTAAGAGTATGCTTATATTAAGCGTAAAATAATTAATTGAAAAAGGTAGCGATAAGTAAACAACAGGGTTGCAAAAGTTGGTACAATTGTACTTTTTGTGGTACAATTTAAACCTCAAAAGTACAATGGTACGCCAATTACCCATTTGGTACAATTTACTAACTTTCTCAGTTTATGTTTACGAATAGCATAGTGCCACTTCTTATAAAATTTTTTCCTTACGAATACAAAAATTTTGACTCAATTAACACACAGCTTAGATCCCTGGCGGATAATAAAGTATTTTAAAAAATTTTAAAAATTAAAGTATATACAACTTTTGGGATAAAGTTTCTGAAATAAAAAACCAATTGAATGAATTAATGTTTCCGGAACTTTAAAGAGTTCCACATTCGCAGACGATTTTTTTCTTCCAAAATATTATTAAAACGAAAGAACGAAATAGGCTTCATGTGCCTGCAGTTTCCGGTCTTATACAGACAAAATATTTGTTAAAGTCATCAAATTCTTGTTGCTTTAGTTTCAAAATACCAGATAACTTGTTATCAAAACCAATTTGATCTCATGAATATATCGGTAGACATTTTTTGTAATTTATTTTATGTTTAAATATGTACATATATATGTATACATATATCTTAGTGCAGTTTCTTTTTTTAAAGATATACTTTTAAAGTATAAATGAATTTTAAAGTACAAATGTTAATTTTAATATTACAAAAATGAATTTTTATGTACAATTGTGCGTTCTGTTTATGTTTTTTTTAACATAAAAAAAAATAATTTTTTGCTACAATTGGGGTCGAAAAAGTACAATTTTATGAGCTTCTTGGTACAATTTTGATGTTCTCATTTTGCAACCCTGGTAAACAATGTTCCTTACTTAACCCTCAGTCATAGGCGAAAAATACCAATGCATTTACAATTAAAAATGTGAGTGGCGCTCTCTCGCTCTAACAACATACTGAAATTACATAAAAATAATGTAAATACTTGCCTCTAATAATAAAGCTTTAAGCAAAGCGTTAAGTACAATGTACAAAAACCAGCTCTCGTTAAGGTAACGAACATGCTATGAAGTAAGTGACCCAAATGTTGAGAAATCGAAGTAGATTATGAATCTAAGTAGACTAACACTTAAAAGACTAAATAGTGTAGTAACAGGTCACACTCATCTAGTTCGCATTGGAATGTCAGATAAAAGGAAATTTGAAGCATGCAAGGATTAGCGTATTATATGCGAAAAATTTAACGTGTATACTATGCCGAACTTGGAACACCGTAGGAATTTGAATTAAAAATTCCTTAGGAATTACAATGAAGGAATTGGGTTCCTAAACCACTCGAGATATTAGGGGAATTGGAATTATGGTTTAGAGAAAATTCGTTCCAATGGATCATAAAATGAACAAAGGTGGATATGTCTTGGTAAAAGTATTGTTTATAAAGCCATTTATGAATTTAAAGATAAATAATTTTAAATGAGAAAAACTGACTTTTTTAAAATGTTGTTTAAAAAATAAAAAGATAAACACAATTTTTTTATATTTTTCATTAATTCATTTCATTTCTTTTTGATTATTGTGTATGTTTTAACATAATATATTAAAAAGTATTTAAACTTAAGGCAAAAAAAATTATTTATATATAAAATATTTAAAAACTAATATTTAAATTTAAAATAAAAATAAAAACTAAAATTTACTAAATCATATTAAAGTAAGGAAAAAATTATATTTTTTTTTTTATAATATTTCAGAAAAAAAAAATCATATAAAATATAATTATGTTTTTAATATGTACAATTAAATATAAAATAATAACTAACAAAGACTAGGGGGTGAGACCTTAAAAATTAACAAAGTTTAATTATTCGAAATTAAACCTATTTTTTTAAAGGGTGCCTTTAGAACTTAAGCTGAATGTACAATTATAATTGATAACAATTGGTAAAGGAAAATTTTATAAAAAAAGGAAAAGCTTAAATTAACTTTGGTTTTACAAACAAACATATGCTCAAAATTTTTGGTGGTTAAAAAAATAAACTAAACAGTTCATATTTTGTTTTTGTTAAAAAAAAAAAATTATAAAATTACACATAGACACAAATTCTAAGATTATGTACGTTAAGGGTTAAATAAAATTTAAATTTTTTTCTTTCTTTTGTTTCGTTTTTTTTTTTTTTTAATAATAAAATTTACTTTGCAACCTTGGGTGTGTGTGTGTTTTTTTTTTTGGAATGGTAGTGGTGTAAGTAAGAAATTTTTGTAGGGGATTATATGGGTGTTAGCAAAGAAAACTTGGTATTCTCTACTAAAATCTTCAACATAAAGAACCTAAAGGTCCTTCACAAACAAAGGGTTAAGCTAATGTTATTTAGAATTCTAAAACTTTAACTTGTGGTTATACAAACTGTATTATAAAAAAATTTTTTAAAATTTAATTATGTATATATAAATATTGTAAATATTTTACTCTTTACTTTTAAGGTAATTTGTAAAAAATATTTTAACTATTATCAGGTTCTACAGTTTACACTATGGTTGGTTTGTTGGTTTGTATTTTATTTTCTTATTTTTTTCTTTTTGTGTAAAAAAAATGTATGTTTATGTCTATAATTTTATAAAGGTAAACAGGTTTGTGTCTTAGCTAGTGGGTAATTTATTTAGAAACTAAACAAATGGTTCGAGTGTATCGTTTTTCTAGGGAATTTCAAAATTTTAGGTTGACATTTGTTCAAATATCAAAGAAAATTTTGTGTAATTATACAAAATTATATAAATTATATAGAAATGTGCTATATAAAAAATAATTTGCAAATAATTTTCCAAAAAAGGTTGCCTTTAAATCATTTTAGCTGTTTGGCAATTCGTTCGATAGTTTTTTGTTTTTTGTTTTAATTTTTAAATTATTTAATAAAAAAAAAAAATATAAAAAATATTTTTAAAAAAGTCTTTAAATTTAAATACGCCTGTATATGTATGCATACATACATACATATGTATATAAAAAAAGTTAAATCATAAAACTAGTTTACGAACCATTTTTTTAAATCTTTTCTTTTAAGGTTAATTAAATTCTCGAAGTAATTGTTACTATTTCATTACATTTTCTTAATGAAAAAAAAATATAAAGGGGGTTTCCTAAAGGAATGTTAGTTGATTGATTGACTGACTGATTTTATCTTTCGTTTGTTAAGAAAAAAATAATAATAAATTTTTTTTTTGTTGGCTGTTGTTGTTCTTGTTTTAAAATAGTGTTGTATGATAAGTTTGTTTGTTTTACTCCAATTGTTCCAAAAAATTTGGAGATTTAAAATATTCTGGTACTGGATCATCGAGACGCGATATAATTTTATAAATTGATTTCTTCCACGATTGTTCTGTATCTTTGCCACCTTGTATAGCGCGGAAAAATTCACGTAATGTTTGCTCCACTACAAAACGGAAATTTTGGGGAACCTTTGTTTTTAAAGTAACAATAAAATAAAACAATAATTAAAATTTTATTATTAACATTTTTCATCAATGAGTATTTTGCTGAGAATAATATGTAATGCAGACATGCATTAAACACAAAGTAAATTACCTCGATATGATTGTTGCGATTATAGTGTAAATTCAATACTCTATAAAGTTCACTATCGCCGCTAATGTGCAAATCTTCGGCACATTTAACACCTTCGGTAACAGCTTGACGGGCATATTTCTCCATTTGTATATAGTAAAATTCTCTGTAAATAGATTGTTAAGGCAAAACACTAGAAATTAGTATAAGGGATAAATTATTATAAAGTCTACTTTAAAAAAGTTTAACAATTTCAAAAGCATAGCGTATTTTAAGCTTTAATCTATATATATAAAAATCAATGTGTGTTTGTATGTTTATATGTTTGTATGTTTGAATGTTTGTTTGTGCTTTATATACGGCTAAACGGCTGGACCGATTTCCTTGAAATTTTCGCAGAATCTTTCTGTATGTCTGGAAAGAACTATCGGCTATACTTTGGTTTGAAATTGTAAGTGGGCGGGGTGCCACGCCCTATTAAAGAATAAGTATTAAATATTATATATCACGAAAGTTAATGCAGCTAGAGTCTTCAAATTAAGTATGGTAAAATTTGACATCCACACGAATATTTAAGTAAAAAATGGGCGGACTTTCAATAGTAGGCGTGGCCACATGAATGAAATACTAAATTTCGTATATTAGGAAAACGATATCAATTAGCGACTAAAATTTTGCAAGAGCAACGTTGACACCCAAATAAAAATTTCTGAAAAAAATGGGTACATTAGAAATAGTGGGCGTGGCAGCTCTCATAGCAATTGACGATAACAGTTATAGTACTCAAATTTTGCACGAGAAGCTTTGACATCTATATGACTATTTTGATAAGAAATGGATGCTTTAGTAATAGTGGGCGTGGCACCTGTCATATGAATTAAATACAAAAATTCGTATATCTGGGAAGCGATAATAGTTAGAGTACTTAAATTTTGCAAGAGACACTTTGGCGTCTATTTGATTATTTGAATAAAAAATGGTTGATTTATTAATAGTAGGCGTGACACTTGCAAAATATATACATTTTTGAACTATAAAATTTTTATTTCATTACGATGGGGGTGGTGAAGCACACCGGGTATTAGCTAGTATATAAATAAATTGCATTAAGCTTTTCAAAGCTTTACTAGGCTTTTTTAAGTTGTTGTAAGATTAACCTTAGTTTAATTTATTTTAATACTAGCATGTGACCCCGATTTCATCTGCATAATATCGAAATAAAAATTAGCCTATGTTGCTATCTATCTGTGTACCGAGTTTCAAATAATTCCGTTTAGCAATTTTTACGTAATACAAATTTAACTATCAGGCTCAGTAAGCAACCCCTGATAGAAACTCCTTTTATAGAGTAGCACCTCATGACCTGTGCTAACTAAAATGTAACATTTTAATGTAAAATTTAGCCTATGTGTTAATGAAGTTGTATGTCTGTAAGTCAAATTTAATATAATTCCACTGAACTGTTTTTGCGTGACTATGTTATAGATTCATTAACTTAGAAATTACAAAAGGTACCATAAAAATGAAAAAGTGCCTTTTATGCAGCCCCTCCTTATCTTTTTCAATCTTAACTTAAACTTAAACTCATTTATTTAAAAATTTAAAATTTATAAGCTTAGAAAAATTAAAAATTGCCATGTAATTTAGTCCTCATCATCATAACTTGGATCAATAGTTCTTAATTTAAAAATTTTATGTTATAAAATGCTAAAATAAAGAGATAACTTTAACCCTTTATACATGGGTAAATAACACAACTTAACATTTTACTCTATGTTCCTTCGTTTGGACGTTACATAGGCTACCAAAAAAGTACCCCATGTAGCTTATCTTTTATCTAGATTGTTGTCATCTGTGTGCCAAATTTCATTTAGTTTCGTTTAACCGTTTTTCTGATTAAGGATTAAACCCCATATTTCATTAATAGTGTATTTGTTAAAAATTGTCCATAACAAAATAATTTTTAATTTTTTTCTTAAAATGCTGAACTTGTTTTGTAGGAATTTTATTAGGTGATTGATAGTGAGGTTAAACTTTTCTTGACAGATCACACATAACTCATAACAAACCGCTTTGTAATTTTTGTTCACTATCGTTTGGCAAGTTATTATGGAAAGACTCACATCTCAACGAGTTCTTTAGATTGTTCAGCTGTAGTGAGAAAATCAGCCGTCTATGAAAAATGTTTTTCGGTGTTTTATAGAGAAATTTTGTTCAGTGATATAGAATATTCTGGCTCAATATACAATAATGAACAAAATTGCCGCATTTAAGCTGATGAGCGATTTAAAGTGTACCACAAGCTACAATTACATCTCTTAAAACACAGGAACAAATTCTTAAAAATGAGGAAAATCAGAATGTAACCATCATGCTATCAGTCTTGGTGAGCTCTGGAGCGCATAAAACAATAGACTTGTTGAGAAATCATTTTGGTGAGCACTGTATTTCATGTTTTGCTGCGGTATATTGGTCACCTTGATCGTGCGGTATCACACCTTTGGACAATTTTTTCTGGAGATATGTAAAGCCTAAAGTCTTTAGAAATAAGCCAGATACGACTGTCGATTTAATAATCTTGGAAATCGCAATGTAACAACTGAATGGTTAACATTAACATACTTTCAGGAGTAAATAGTAACAATTGGCCCAAAAAGCTTTGCACAGTGCGAAATTTATTAGAATTGCATTTGCAGTGCTGCTGTTGATAACAACACTTCTAAGATTATTCCGAACAATTTTATTTCACTCGAAATTCGGAAGGAGGATGACTATATTTGAGTTTTGCCGATTTAAAAAAAAATATGTATTTTTTCTTAACATTGTTTTAAAAAATAAGCTATGTATGTATTAAAGTTGTTGTCATTTCTTGTTAATAATTTTAATTAATATTTTCTGCAATTTTTTTATGCAATCTTTTATACATTTTCTTTTGCTCCCTTGGCGCTTGCATCGCCTTACACTTATAAGCTAATCTATGCCTAAAGCTTCTGTATAATTAAATGCCACCATACACCCTCACCACACCCCACCAACCAGTCTAACAAAATGACAATATTGTTGGATGAGCTATTAAGAATACTGCAAATATTGTTGCATACTTTTGTGGTTATTAGCAAGTGTTTGGGGATCTAGAGGGTTTTTATACTTTGACAATATTTACAAAATGACATGCATAATGACGGCATAAGAAACCCCCTTAAGAACTGCAATCATTTTCTAACAGTTGAGAGATTTTTTTTATTATTATTATTAATATATATTTTTCTTTCGTTCTTGTTTTTTTGTGTGTGTGTTTTGCACATTTGAGATTTATTAAAAATTCTTTACACAAAGACAAAGAAAAGTAATACCCAAACATGAAGTATTACTGTTTTTTTTTTCACAATTCCATACATAAAGGATTTAATAATTTGCAAAAAGGACTTAATAATAAAAAACTGCTTATAACCACACACACACACACACATACACATACAAAACAAATAAGTGCAGTGACTGGAGAGTCTCAGTTGTAGAAAAGAGTGAGAAGAAATTATTGAAATATGTATTAACAAAAAGGAAATGATAATTATAATGTTTGAGTAGAAACATAATAAAACCTAAAAGTATGCTGCAAATTATTAATAATGTCATATTAATCTTCTTGTATAACAATCCAATATACATATAATGCATTAAGTCTATATGCTGCAATAGCAGCCAAGCATTAAATGATAAAGCCAAAGAACAAGAAGATGGAATAAGAAAAATATTACAAAACAAAAGGACTAACTAACATACACACACATACTCACACACACAATGCACAATATACTGTTAAACAAGAGTGACACAAAATGAACATAAATTTTGCCGGAAAAAAAGTGAACTACCATTATGGACTCTTTAGTTAAAGGACTTATAGAGGATGCTTGATTTAGAAATCTTTATATAGAAAGACAAAACCACACTGTTAACAGGCAAAAGCAAGGACTACAATATTGTTTTGTTGTTGTTGTTGTTGTTGTTGTATAGACATTCATATACACTATTATGAAGGGACATCATTTTTTTAACCGTTATTGCTTATTTTAACACTAAACTAAACACTTAAATAATGTTAAGTGGTGTAGAAATTTCCTTTTAAGACGACAATTCACACCTTAATGTGAATATGTGGAGCATACTTTTAGGTGCCTTACACATCCACAAAAGCCTTTTTACTACAGCTACTAAGTAGTAGAACATTGGCTGTGGCTGCCTTTAAAATAACCTAAAGAGGTTGTTAAAGTTCTAAAGAAACAAAAGCTTACTTGTTTACAAGAGTTGAGATATTTTTTTCTTTTTTTTTATATTTTACGAAAAAAAAACACACACAAGAGGAGGGAGGCAACAACAAAATGTCAACACAAGCTAATTAGTTTATTTAAGATGGTGGAAAATTTTGTGTAGAAAAGAGGCTCCTTATTAATATATTAAAAATAATCATGCAAACATGTGTACAACCCATAATCTCTTTACTCAAGTTCCCTACTCTCATTCATATGTATACACACATGCACCTATTCATATAACCATATAAAGAAATTTATATTAACGTTTTGTATACAGTTATTATACCCTTCACACAGTGAAAAAGGGTATATATAGGTTTGTCATTCCGTGTGAAATTTCTACAATTTTCATTTCCGACCCCATAAAGTATATATTTTCTGAAAGCTTATGAATAGGGGAGTCGATTAAGCTCTGTCAGTCTGTCCGTCTGTCCGTCTGACCGTCTGCCCGTGTGTATGTTGAAATCAACTTTTTGAAGCCCCCCGACATCGCTTGGACCCGGATAAGGTATTAAAATATCAGAAATATTCGGGAGTAGATCGCTATTGAAAATCAGAAACATCAGTACATAAACAACTAAGATATGAGCAAAAACCCACGACCACCTCGATTTTTTTTTCACAAAAACAACATTACAACAACATACATACATACAAACGTGTATACTGGTTAGAGAAAACGTGGCATCGAATCCCAGCTGAGCCAAAAAAAATTTTTTTTTATATTTTAAAACATTTTTTTTTAAATTTTTTTTTTAATTTTTTTTTTTATTTTTTATTTAATATATTATTTATATTTTTATTATTTTTTTTTTTATTTTTTTTTTTTTTGTTTTATATTAATTATATATAATTTAATTATTTTTTTAAAATTTTTTTTTTTAATTTTTTTTTTAAATTTTTTTTTAAAATTTTTTTTTTAATTTTTTTTTTTTTATTTTTTTTTAACATACATACGTAAATTTATAATTTTACAATGGGATGTTTTTTATATATGTATATTTTTTATATGTATGTACGTATTTCATATGAGATGAATGGTGATACAAACTACTGTTATTGCATGACTACACGTTGTGAAGGGTATATAAGATTCGGCACGGCCGAATATAGCGCTCTTACTTGTTTTTTTTTGTAAAAGAAGCTACTAAAAGTAGTCCCAGTAGTAGTGTGTTGTTGGTGTAAGTGTATAAGTGTTAGATACTTAAGTTTTTTTTTTGTTTTTTTTGCTATTCATATGTTTAGGTCCTTATATTGAGTAGCACACTGTTATAAAGCAGGTGTATAAAAGATGACTGTCTATTTGTGTGAGTTGGGGTGTAATTGTATTTGTGTTTTTTTGAGGTTAAGTGTACTTTTTTAATAAATATCTATGTATGTAAAATTTTTTGTTAACAGTTGCCAATTACTTCATTATGTCTTTTTGTGTGTGGGTATGTACATACATATAGTCGCATAAATAAAAAGAAAAGCTAAAGAGTGCTGGAAAACTTACTATAGAAAAGACTAAGAAAGGTGCTTATTAATAATGCACTGAGCACTGTTTTTTATACTTATTTTGTAATTGAATACAAAAGCAGTGTCTTTTATGTGCAAACAAGAAGGCACTTAATATAAAAGAATAATTAAATAAAGGGATAAGTATAATTAGATGGATTCTCTACTAAAGATTGAAATAAATACAACTTAAGCAGTTGTTATAAGAATTATAATCAAATTATATGTTTATTTAAATATATACATTAAAACTTAACATTAAAATATTACAGTAAAACTATATACCAATAAAATAAAATAAATGGTGTCTCAGTAAAAATGCACTTTTTCATTTTAAAATAAACGCACGTAATTTTAAATATAGTTGTGGTTTCTAAATTAGATTGCTAAGATGACATGTTTTGATAAAGAATGTTAAAAAATATTCGTCAAAGAGCCCTTACGGCTCTAATAATGACTTTTTCACAGAGATGTGGCTATATCTGACAGACGATGCATTTCATCTCGGATTTGAACTCAATAATTGTAACTAGTTTATTTGCATACGATCATTAATTCATCAAACTACAAAGAAAAAGATCACACGGCTTTAAATCAAATGATGTTGGTGGCCAGTAAATTTTAGAAATTCTTCAGATAATTTGTTCTAGAAATAGTTGCTGCATTGTTTTACGCACTGTGTGGTAGGTGGCGCCTTCTTACTGAAACCACATGTTGTCAAGAATTTATACCCTCCAGCTGAGGCCTCAAGAATTCTGTTATCATGTCCTTTGACGAATGCCGTCCACAGTCATTGCAGTTTCATCTTAATCTCAAAATAATTTAGGCCCCATTACGCCGCCTCAACCTAAAACCGCACACGATATTCTCTCGTTGTGGGATTGCATGAAGATTTTCTAATACCAAATTTGGTATTTTGTAATAATTCGCTGCACAGTGCTTAGAAAAAGTTAAAGTTGTAAAAAACGTGGCAAACAAATCGTGGCAATGCGGAATGGATGTTGTTAAGTTTCGGCGACACTCTTGTCTAAAATAGCAATATTTTCAAGAGACCGACATGCAATTATTTTTAACTTTTTGACCACTTTTCGTATGGTTGACACATTTGGTGCACTTTTACGACTGAAAGTCGTAATAAGTTTTCACAATCATAATTTATTGTTCTTTCGTAAAGCGTACCATTTTTAATATATATTTTTTTGATATTCGAAACTTATAATTAATTTAAAATTATAATTTACCTCATAAGAAAATGAGATAAGCAAAAGTTCTAAAATTGTTTAGAATTATTGCAGATGACAAATAAGTAGTAGACAATTTGCATGTATTATTAAAAAGGACCCATTGCCAATCATACAGCTTGGCAAGCATTCCCACAACAAAGCCTAAATTTAGGCCTTATTAAAAATAATTAAAAATAAATCTGCCGCCTTTCCTACTTTGTAATGTCACCATCATCTATTAATCGTGCTAATTTTCAAGATTTCCCTAAGCTCCATTACATCTTATTTAATGTTTGTTAAATGTTGCATATGCTGTTTGATTTTTTGTTTGTGTATACATACACATAAATATGTATGTATGTATGTGCCATAAAGACTTTATATAAATTTCTTGTCATTTTTTTTTGTTATTTCCAAACAATAAATATTTGCCGCTATCGCTGTCACACATACACAATTATATATTTCACACATTCAAAATTGCAACAACAAAACAATTTATTGCTGCTGCTTAAATAGCAGCAACAAACGAAAGCAAGAAAAAAACAAAACATAGGGAATAAATAAACTGCGACACAACAACTATAACAAAAGAATTACAATCTCAAACATCAGTTTGCAGGCTCCTTTTATAGTCAGTATTATTGCCACTGCCTGCTGTATGGCAATATGACAACTTGCTAGATGTCAAATTATAAACGCGCTAAATAACAAATTCCCCCTGGTATTATAGGAAAAACAAAATAAACGACTTTTACCACTTTCTCCGCTCCCTCTCTCTCTCTTACTCACTCTAACTATCTTTAAGTCTGCGGCTTATAGTGATTGCACCTAAAAGTAGGCAGCAGTATCGTAAAGAAAAACATTTTATGATTGTAAACAAGAAATTATTACAAAAAATAGCAAAACAGTCAGAATTGTAATGATTGCAAAAAAAGAAAGAAAAAATAAAAAAAGAAAATGTAGACATTCTTATGAAACATAAAATCGTTGTAATATGAAATGTACTTATTGCATGTATGTGGTTGTGGGTGTTACACTGTACATCAGCATATAGAAAATAAAAAGAAAATTACAAAATCATTTTCTGTTGTTATTTGAAGTCCCTACACAAGCCTTGAAGTATGCAATATAGCAACAAGAGGATCAGAAAAAAAATATAAAAAAAAAATAAAATGAATATAAATAAAAAAGAAAAATAATCAATAATAAATAAGATATTTGTGTTTAACAGGTATTTTGTAAAGAAATAATGAATAGATACTGACACAAGAGATAATAGATTGTGCAAGTTTTTAATTATTTTAAGCAAAAACATACGAATGAAAAAGTTTTCTAGAATTTTATTTTTATGAGATTTTCAAAAGAAAATATATACAAATATATACATATATATCGCTCATTTACTGCAACAATGTCATAAGTCAAAAATCATAGTTTCTAGTAAAAAGTTTTGACGGTTAACAAAATCGTATATTAAAAAATCATACTATAAAGAAAATAGGTTTATGTGTATTAAAATGAGCTTTAGTAGTTTTAGTGTTGCAAATATCCTCTATTTTACTTACAAGTTTTTTTAGAATATAAAACTTAAATTAACACCAAAAAAAAAATTCCGCTCAAAGACTGCTGATAATGATACTGTTTTCGTTTTGTTTTTCGAAAATGCATACCACTCGAGTGGTGTCGGGTTAAAGCTTACCTTTTCAGTTTATTCTTTCATAATCATAAATAGGAAACTGAATCTCTTCGTATAAATGAATTTAAAATAAATGAACTTGAGCCTGAAATTAATAAAAAACGTCTAGAAAACACAGGCTTGTTCAAAAATTGACTGAAGAATTTTTTGTAGTTCTCAGTTTAGTAAATGCAAATATTAAGTTATGACACTATAGCAGTAAATGAGCGATATGTATGATTAACTGTTTTTTAAAGTTAATTTACAGAGTATTGATATTGCTTGTTAATTTTTTTGAGGTCTTACAATTTATTTTTTTTAAATTATTTTTTTCATGATGTAAACAATTGTTATGTAATAATTTGTTTAATTGTTAAAATCTAATGGTTATTGTATAAACAATGTGTTAATAATTGTGATTTATATTTTTCATATATTTTAAAAATTAATAAGTAAGGACGCTATATTCGGCCGTGCCGAATCTTATATACCCTTCACAACGTGTAGTCATGCAATAAAAAAAATTTAAAAAAAAATTAAAAAAAAAAATTTTTAAAAATAATTTAAAAAAAAAATTTTTTTTTAAATAATAAAAATATATATAATATAAAACAAAAAAAAAATAAAAAAAATTAAAAAAAAAAATATAAAAAAAAATAATAAAAATATAAATAATATATTAAATAAAAATTTAAAAAAAAAAATAAAAAAAAATTAAAAAAAAAATATAAAAAAAAATAAAAAAATTTTTTTTTTGGCTCAGCTGGGATTTGATGCCATGTTTACTCTAACCAGTATACACGTTTGTATGTATGTATGTATGTTGTTGTTGTAATGTTGTTTTTGTGAAAAAAATCGAGGTGGTCGTGGGTTTTTCTCATATCTCAGTTGTTTATGTACCGATGTTTCTGATTTTCAATACCGATCTACTCCCGAATATTTCTGATATTTTAATACCTCACCCGGGTCCAAGCAATGTCGGGGGGCTTCAAAAAGTTGATTTCAACATACACACGGACAGACGGACAGACTGACAGGCTGACAGAGCTTAATCGACTCCCCTATTCATAAGCTTTCAGAAAATATATACTTTATGGGGTCGGAAATGAAAATTGTAGAAATTTCACACGGAATGACAAACTTATATATACCCTTTTTCACTGTGTGAAGGGTATAAAAAAAAATCGAAGATAAAACTTAATATTTTCTTTGTTTTTTATTTATCAAAACGTATAAACCAACAAAAACTTCGTGAAAACCGGAAAAAAATCAAACAGTTGATGCCAAAGCAAGTCAACCGATATATTCGACTGTGCCCAGTCTTATATACTCCCTACACAGTTTATGTCATCATATAATGACGATTACCAACATTTATATGGTGCTACTGTGACCAAAAGTTATTTATGAAATCAATAAATTAAACTTTTAATTGATATTTTTTTTTCGCTGATATCTTTGTCGATAATTGAGCCATTCAATTAAGATTTTCGTTAATGTTCGCAAAGCAATATATTTTATAAATACGTACCAAACGATCAATAGGAGCTTGAAAATCTGACTATATATGGGCAAAGAACAGAGAAAGTCGTGTTATTTTGTTTATATTTCAGCTGATAATGTGCTTATATAACTGATTTTCAATAGCAGCAACTTTTTTGAAAGCATATCTGATAAATTAAAACCATTTTTGAGTCTAAGGTATACGTGGGGGCTTCAAAAAGTTGATTTCAACATACACAGGGACAAAAGGACTTGGCTAAATCAATTCCTTATCTATAGGGATTCAGAATATATGTACATTATAGGGTTTAAAATTAATATTTTAGAAATTACAAACGGAATGACAAACTTAAATTTATATACGAAAATAATAGTTTATATATACAGTGAATACCCTTAGTGTAAGGTTCTTTTAAGTGAATACTCCTAATACTGCATGTATCAAATTTCCTTTAATTATAGTTGTTAAAATTCAAGTTTATTTTATTTTAATATCTCATACTTATTTATTTTTCTTTCTATTTGATTATGATTTGTTAAGCTATGACTACCTTATTAATCTATTTTGGTATGCAACTTAAATAGATTTCAAATTATTATTGTGTTAATAAAATATTCCAATTTTTATTTTATGATTTTAATAAAATATTTCCAACTTGTTTTAAGTAAACAATGTGTAAATGGAATGGCATTAACTGAAAAATGTAAACATTTCACTTTTGTTTTCTTATACTTCTTATGAATTGAAAAAATATTTTTATTGAAGAGTTGCAAAGTTCTGCGGGTTTTTCTTGTACAAAGTAACAAGTCTAAACCTGGTTTTCCCTTAACTAGCATGTGTCTTTTAACTTTCCAACTTAAAATATGTACGAGTTTTTATTTTCTGTAATTATTTACATTGAAAGAACCCGCATTATTTTTGTTAAAAACAAAACAAAAACCAAAAATTGCATTGACATAATTTTGTTTTTGAAAGACACAAACACATTACGTTGAAAAGATAAACCTCTTTCCAAGTAAATAAGTGAGCATTAATTGTTGATGTTTAAAATCGAAAGTATATTTAATGAAAATTTAATATTCAACTACCAGCAAAAATGTTTATTGAAAAATTTTACGCGCCAAAACTATTTTGTTTTAATTAAAAACTAACAAGCTGTTCGTTCTAAGCAAACAGTTCAAAGTGTGCCACACGTTTTAGTTTTGTAAATCACCTGGTTTGTGATTTTATAAATCTTAAAACACCCTTAAAAACAGCTGCTTTAGACGTATTATACAGACACACCTTTTCAACAAAAATATATTTTATATATTTTTTTAAACGTCTTAAGATCATATTTAAGAAAGTTTGTTTAGTTTCTTTCATACGTAACGCTCGATTTGATTTTCTTTACTGTCTCTTGTCCTAGCGATTTGATGTTCTATTGTCATTATTCAGTGCGCAAGTCTGGGGTAGTTTTTGCAACGTACAAAGAAATCTTTAAGACATTTGTTCCATTGTCTTGAAAACGTCTTAGGTCTTTTGCGTTCAAAGATTTATAAAAATTTTCAAAATTAACCGTTTTTCTATGGGCTTTGTTTAGGGGTTGCTTTTTTTCGTGTAGTAGTTGTTAGTGTATGGGAATTTGTTTACTTTTTTCTTTCTTAATTTTTTGTGCATTTTAGGGTGTTTTGCTAGAGAGGGTTAGTTAGGTTACTTCTGCGGCTTTCTGTAAGTTAAAATGGGTGGGAATTTGTTTGGCCTTACCTATATTTTTGCTTTTAACAAACGACATTTGCGTCATTGAAACTTATGATTATTGTTATTATTCTTGAGAAAAGGCAAAACGTTTTTCGGTGTGAGAAAGTTTTTGTTAAAAAGTCTTTTAAGGAGTTTTAATATGTACACAAATGTAACGGTTTTTTCAAGAAATCAAAAAGTGAAGATTTCTTAGAAATCTTTAGAGCTCAATAAAGGGTTGTTTTTAAATAAATTTATTATATTGTGTTTTTTTTTTTTGTAAAGATTATTGACTTACTGAATTATAGTGAAAAAAATGTCGGTTATTGTTGTAAAGAACTGCTTTATATTTATAAATTAATTGCTTTCTTTTTGCTTTATATTAGAACTCTTCATTTCCTTATTTTCAACAGTTTGCTATCATAACCTGTCTTATAAAAGCTGCTTTTAAAAATCATTTATTAAAACTCTTTGTATGTATGTATGTTCACGTATAGCACTGTCCTCTACTCATCTATAATCTCAATAATAAGAAGAACAACAACTAGAAGAACTAACACAAACGACAATTATCGTATTGTTGTTATATAACAAAAATATAACTGTAGTACCTACCTATAAACGAGTACAACCATACTCTTAACCAAATCAACATGCACACTCTGACTCACATACATACACATTGTGTGGTACATTTATGTGAGGAGTAAATAACAGTAGTATTGCACTTTTTTGTTGGTTTTGCAAAAAATATAGAAAAAATAAACGGATTTTACTTACTGCACAGGTGTTTGTGTACATGCATGTGTGTAATGTCAGCAAGTGTGTAAATTTTGTTGTTGTGTAAATAAGATTGTGTGGGTGATTGTGTGTATGTTTAGTTTTCTATTAGAAATACTTGTATGAATGCAGAAGAATGTGTGAGAGTGTGTGTGTTTGTTTCCTTTCAATAAAACAGGGTTTAGTCACTTAAAACTGTGTGTTTTTTTTAGAATAAAAAGAAAACAAAAAGCTAAAATAAATGCATAGAAAAAATTTTTTTTATAGAATTTATTAAGCTTTTGACACCTTTAGCTATTATTGTTATTATTTCTTTACCCATATTTTGTAACTGTTTAGATAAATACATATGTGTGTGAGAGTGTGTGTTATACATTTTCTAACGGAAAAAGCTAATTAGCTACTCATTAGGAAAACAAATTAAAAAAAAAAAAATTTTAATACTTTTGTTTTTGTACAGTAGACAATTAGGGTGTTCACTTAAGGCTGGTTTTAGAAAGATATTCTTAAAATTGTTTAAACATTAATATCAAAAAATATCAAATTTAAATTTGCCTTTAAACATATAAAAATTGCGCTTTTCATACAGATGAAAATTAAAACTAATAAAAAATTTTTAATTTATATTTGTGTGTGAAATGTGTGCAGGCATGTATGCACAGAGAAAAATGTATGTGTGTACTTACCGGAAATTCGAGAACCATTTCACCAATTGTGCTGTATTGTTTTTGTTGAATTTAATATCGGGAAAATACATTTTCAATACCGATGAGCTGGGATAACGCACCCAGAAGAACATCAGTTTCGCCTTTCTCAAATGCATCGGCGTTAGGGTTGAGGAATGCGATGTTGTTAGTGAATCGCTATTTTTGCTAAAGTTGAATCCCAGCCATGGAAACATTTTGAAATTTTCAAAAATATAAACAAAAATTACGATATTTTTTTGTTTTGAGATTTGAAAATCAAAATGCATTTGGTAATTTTGGAGAACAAAACAAAAAAAAAAAAATGAAAAAAAAAGAAAACGGAAAAAAGATATAGAGAAAAAAGCATATAAATACATATAATTGCACAAGTTACTTTAATCCTTAGCCACTTGCAACCAAAAAAAGGAGAAGAAACATTTTTCAACCAAGTTTTTTGCCTTAAATTTTTAGCAGTTTTTTACAATGTTTGATTGAAATGTTGTAAATTGTATGAAAAAAAAGTACATCAAGTATACATTGACTTCTATATCAGTGGATCAGGGAGAGGGTTAAAGAGTTAGAAAGCTACAAGATATGCAATCTCAGTTGGCAAAATATGTAACAGAGAGAGAGAGAGAGAGAAAGAGAGAGGGGATAAAGTAAGAAATACATTTCAGTGATTTCACTTTGTTTTTTTCTTTTTATTTCAATTTGTTTAATGTATATGCATTGATTGATTTTGAATGCATTGCACCTTGAGTAGTAGTAGTAGTAGTTGTTGTTGTTGCTATTTTGTTCGTCAGCAAGTGGGTGGTGTGGGTTATTTTTCGCTAGTGCTGATATTGCCTCCAAGATTTGTTGAGGCTTGCATTAATCGATGGGTTCTTTAGCTATTTTGCTGCACTGAGTTTTATATAGAAATTCTTAAGTTTTTATTTTCTTTTTTCCTTTTGTATGCAATACTGTAAGTGATTGGGGTTGTTGAAATAAGGTTTTGATTTCACTGCTACTTATTTTTAATAAAAGTAAGAGAAGAGATTGGTGGGTGTTGTTTTTATTGCTTGTAATTGAATGCAGCTACTTAAAATGAAAAGCAAAAGAAATAAAATCAAATAAAATATATTTTTGTTATACTACAAGACACTTGATGGGTTTCCTGGTAAAAAAAAAACAGCATTCACAACATATCAATCAACTTTTAATTCTATAAGAATTCTTTAAACAATTTGTTTCTTTCACCATTTTATTATTTTTTATTGCTAGTGGCTGGAAAAGACAAAATTATAATACATGAGTAAAAGTATACTCACATCATTTGTTGTTTCAAAAATGAGATGGTAGGCTGCATACCCTCGAATTGCATGTCTGCAGAATTGCAATCAGAACTGCGATCTTGGGCATCCATGGCGGCACGCAGATGGGCGCTATAGTCGGGTGAGCCACCGTGATGGGCGGCCGCTAATAGGGCGGGGTGTAGCATGGTGGATGGATGTGGCGGCAGTGGTGGTGAGCCATCGCGTGAGTCCATTAGACTGGCGAGACTGCCGGGTGGTGAGGCTGACAGTTTCATGTGATGCATTTGAGCGGCTGTAGGCGGGGCATGGGGACCACTGTGCGGGCCATGAGGTGGCGGCGGTGGTGGTGCATGCGGTGGATGTGGATTAAAGAATGGACTGTACGGTGAGAAGACTTGTGACTCGTGCAACGAAGGATTTGGTATGGCGACCGAGGTGGGCAACGAAACGGGCATCATAGGAGGTGGTGGTGGTGGCGGCGCTTGTGGATGGTAGTTAGTGGGCGCTTGACCTCTAGGCGAAGGACTTTGGGCGGGTGTTGTATTGTTATTGCTACTAGTATTGTTGCTGTTATTGCTATGATTCATTTGTTGTTGTTGTTGCTGCTGTTGTAGATTATTTGCATTCAACGCATTATTACAATTATTGCCATTGTTAGTGTTGTGGTTAAGCGAGGCGGGATTCATCGTGTTATTAATATTACCTTTATTATTGCAGGGTCCATTATTTTGATTCGATTGCAATTGCTGTCCATTGTTTTGAGGGCTGGGCGGTACCATGCCATCTTGAGCCAATATTCTGCTAACCGTACGTGGCGTTATTCGCGTATCAGTGACCTTATGACGTTTCTTTTTGGGTGTTACCACCAAACTCAAGGCTTCATTCTGTTCCAACAACTGTTGCTGCTGCTGTTGTTGTTGTTGCTGCGACTGTTGCTGCTGTTGCTGTTGATCCCTGGGCTCAGGCATACAGAAGGGATTGGGCTGCATGGGTCCCACTTGTCCTCCTGTCATCGAATTGTAGAGAGCTGCTGCAGCCACGGGATTCATACCCTGTGGTGTTTTGGGTGCCTGAAACATTGCTGCCGCTGTGGGCGAAGGTCGTATATGAGGTGGTGGTATATTTATGGTACTTAAACTATTGTTGTTAGTATTGTTACAGTTATTATTATTGTTATTACTATTATTGTTCGTATTCATATTGTTCAGATTGTTCATATTGTTACTATTGGTGTTATTACTATTGCTACTACTGAGATTGGCCATGCTAACATTGATATTGACACTATTGGCCGCCTCATTGAGATTTTGTGCATTAAGATGTGCCGCCTGATTAAGAGCTTGAATACTTTGCTGTTGACCAGAGGCGGCAGCGGCGGCTGACATAGCAGCCGCTGCTGCTGCATGATGCATTTGTAAACCCATCGCTGCAGCAGCTGCTGCTGCTGGCGATGGAAATGACAGTTGGCTGCCGTTGAGGCGTGGTGCCGCTATAAGACTTTGACAAGTCTGTGCATTTAATTGGGCGGCCATATTTGGCGTAACAACTTGATTTGTGGTCGTTGGAGCCAGTGTTTGGCAAGGATTGTTCATGTGCTGTTGAGGCACATTTACATTGACACTGTTAATCGGTCCTGCCGTTAGCAGAGGTGGACCTGTATTACTTACATTGCTGTGCAAGTGGCCTAATTGTTGTTGTGGCGTTTGTTGTTGTAGTGGTATATTTGAATTAGAGTTAGTAATTGGATTGTTATTTAAACTATTCGTTGAACTATTAGTATTATTATTACTATTATTAACTAGGAGTAGTGTACCATTATTACCTGCATTTACTCCTGTTGTGGATTGGGCGGATTGTGAGCTGTTCGTGCTATTGTTGTTTGATCTGTCCGATTGCTTGGTGCGCGGTGATTTGCGATCCAAGATCTGAGAGGCTAATAGCAGGTCCTTGTTTAGCTGTTCAGCAGCGGCGGCCACTGAATCGGATTGCTTGCTAAACAGCCTTCTTTGGTGTACAAATCTTGTGACAATGGTGTCCACTAGAGCGGAGAGCGAAGTTGTAATTTCAGATTTCAGAACGTCGGCTAGCCCTTCCAAATCGGCTCCGGACATTCGCATAATCGAACTAGAACTGGAGCGCAGCATATTAAATTTTTCCGATAGTTCCGTTTTGAGAGCAGTATTGTGGCGGCCATGATGTCGATTGTGATGTAGTTGAGGTCTAGGAGGTTGTTGCATAGTTTGTTGCTCTTGCTGCTGTTGCTGTAATTGTTGGAGCTGATGTTGCCTTTGCAATTGCTGCTGCTGTTGTTGTGCTTGTTCTTCTTTGCGTCTTTGCTGTTGTTCCTGCTCGAAGCGTCTTTGTTGTTCCTGTTGCTCTTGCTGTTGAACTTGTTGCTGCTGTTGCTGCAATTGTTGCTGTTGTGCTTGCTGTTGCTGTTCAGCAGCTTCCTTAGCCATTCTAGCCTCCTGTTCAAAGAAAAACTGTTGGCCCAAATACATGGCAGCTGCATTACTAATAGCTGGATGTGGCATACCACCTTCTGGTGTCTGCAACTGTGGCATGTGTTGCAACAAAGGCAGGGGAGCATTAAACGATGGTTGAATGTGAGCGTGCTGCACCAAAGGATTATGTAGTTTACCGCTAATCATTTTGCTCATCATTTGAGACAGTACATTATTGGGATTTGTATCCAAATTAAGGGAGGTATTTGATGCACCCAAATGCTTCCCATTTTTCAAATTTAGCGAAGGCGAGGTAGAAGAAGCTCTTTCATTATCTACATTCTGTTTGATATCATGGAGGGAAGGTGAAGGAGAGAGATCTCCATTGTTTTCTTCCTGCTCCATACTATCACTATTGTTATCTTCAATTTCTTGACAATCTGATTCTTGTTCCATGCGAGAGCATAATTGCACATACTTTTGTTGCATTTCGGCCAATTGTTCCTGCATGGATCTTAATTGGGACTTGAGGGCATTCTTTTCATTGCGCTTCTGCTGAAGCTGGGGAGACTCATTTTCATCGGAGTCACCATCATCGTTAAGCATCATGCTTTGTAAATTCAGACCAAAATTTAAGCCAGCGGCAGCAGCTACATAGCGTTCCATGGCGTGCTGTTGAGGCTGGTATAATTTACGCTTCTTACAACCATTGACTTGCAAATTTTGTTGCGATGAAGGACTAGAACGCATGGTAGATACTATATTTTCTACTCGGGCACGTTTTAAGTCCGATTTCTTGTTAAGGCCGGTATTTAGTTCCTTATCCATTTCTTCTTCTAAATCATCTTTACTATTGTCCAATAACATCATGTCCGATTGACATGGTGAAGCTAAAGACTCCAGGTCGGAGCGTGAATTCAAACCCATTAGTTCTACATCTTCCAAGATATCATCGGCCTCCTTTTTCGTTACTTGAGCAGGCAAGTTCAAATGTTCACTATCATTTTGTTCAGGATCATTATTATCCATGTGATCTACTTCCGATTGATGATCCTCAAGATCATGTTGAGATTGTAGACCTTCGGAATCCGACGACTTACGTCTTTCTTGAGATCCCGAGCCATTCATAAGTTCCATGGGTGTAGGTTGGCTGATGGGCTCACTTTTGATTTTTATTTCTGACATGGAATCTTCTATTAAATTTATAATATTTGAAGAATTTTCTTTGCTCTCGGAATTGTTGTTATTGTTATTAGCTAAAGAGGAATTATTGTTGTTAAGCTTTAGCGTGGAGTCTTGGCTCTCCTTCATTTGTTGCTGCTGGTTAATAACTGATCTCAATTCCTGGTCTAATTGCATGAGCTCTTTCTTACCTTGCAAAATATTGCGCAGCATATGATGGGCCAAATCATTTTGCTGCTGTAGGGAGGGAGAATTAGGAGCTCCTGAACTGGTTGTTGTGACAGCAGCACCATTTGTAGAGCTATTACCAACCGAGGGTGTGCGAGGTGGAGAGTTAATTAAATCCTGAGAGCGTGTAGTCAAACCATTTTCCTCCAAAGACCTTTCACTACAATTACTAGTTCGGCGATTTTTGGGCGTAGGAGTGTGAGGTGAAATTTGCTGCTGATCATTTGAGTGATTATTCGAGTTACTGCTGCTGATGGTATTGTTATTATTGTTGCTGAGCAATTTATTAGAGCTGTTTAAGCCCAAACTATTGACCAAGTTGGCAGCACTTAGAAGTTCGGCATTGGTGGCCGATTCCATGGCTGCAGCCAACATGGCATTGTCCAAGGAGGTGGGTAAACCACTGGTAGCATCTTGGGCCTGTTTCATTTGGCGACCAAATAATTCGTTTAACATTTTAGCCGAACCGAAACCGTTGGCCCCAAACAAACTACCCAATGCAGCCGTAAACTGACCGGTTAATAGAGACGAGTTGGGCGACGAGGATACCGAACCCGAATTTGGCGAATGCAATGAATTTAAATTATTACTATTACACGAAAATTGTTTATTGTTTAAAAGTGAATTTGAGGACTGTTGTTGTTGCGATGAATTTATTAAGGCCCCATATAGAGCTTGTCCAGCGGCACCCGCGGCAGCCGCAGCAGCACTACTCATTAAGGCAGCAGCTGTTGACGGCGTTAAGACGGCAGGCGTTTGACCGAGCAATTGTGGACTGGTTGAATTTTGTAACTGACTTATAAAATTTGGCAACGAAGAAAAAACACTTAAATCACTTTTTTGCTGTTGCTGTTGTGTCTGTAAATCCTCCAAAGAACTTAATAAACACTCATTCGAGGAATTATTTAAATTATTCGCATTGAGATTTGTTAATTTTGAACAAAAATCATTCACTTGTTTTTGAGTTTCACTAAATAGATTAGTTGTGTTTAAATTAGAATTTGTCGAATTAATGGGAGATTTCGATAATTTTATTTTTAAGGACGAGTTCACCGCGTTATTATTAACTTTGAATTTTGTTTCTTTTTTATTCGTATTATTTTGATTATTTCCACCAACACTTGTATTATTTTTAATATTAATCGCATGAATTGTATTAAGTTTATTTGAATTTTTTATTTGTTGCAACGTATTTAAGGAATTCCTAAAACTTTTTAAGCCGCACGACGACAATGACGATGTTGTCTTATTGACGGCACCTTTATGACTACTTTCTAAGTTATCATCAACGTCTGTTACGACTTGTTGTTGTGTATTATTTGTGAATATGCCTGACGACGATGTTGATGTGGATGATGGCGATGTCGTATTATTATTGTTATTCTTAGTAGTCGTCGTTGAAGTCGTCGTAGTAGTAGTAGTAGCAGTAGAAAACGTTAGGGTCGTTGTTAAATTTGAAGCAGACGCTGTGTTTTTGTTGTTACTTGATTTGCTTGTGTTAGTGCTAGTACTCGTCGCCGTCGTACAAGTAGTGGAAGTTGTATTAAGAGTATTATTTTGTTGCTGGCCGAAGAGAAAAATAACTTCGTCGTCTCCTTCGTCGTTAGTGCTAGTATTAACATTTACACTGCTGCTAGCGTTATTCTCCTCTTCCTCCTCTTCGTCTTCGTCAACAATATTGTGAACGTCGTATGGTTCTTGCTCTTGTTGTTGCTGTTGTTGTTGGTTCACAGCTTGATTTTCGTTGTGGTGGTTTTTTCTTGCAACGGTCGTAGTATTAGTGTCTGCTGATTTGAGTTTTTCGCCTTTTTCTTCCTTATATAAAAGATCGTTATTTCCACCGTTTGCTAGCGGTGGTTGTTTATTAGTATTACTTGTATTTAATTGTCCCTCTTGTGTCTGTATGTCTCCCAATACATTTGAGTCCAAATTTAACAAATTTGGTGAAGTCGAAGAAGAAAGTATTTCAATTTTCGCCTTTAAGTCGGGACAAATTTCTAGCGAAGTATTAGTGTCTTCCGCTAAAGGTGACGTATTGCTGGAATTCAAGGCCAATGTTGTTTTTAATAAAGATTTGTCATCAGTAAACAACCCAAAACATTCGTTATCCTCTTCTGATGACATCATAAGATGTCACCAATTTTATTGAAGTAAAATCGGAAAATAAACAAAAAGTCCTTAAAGGTAAATTTTGTTTTATGAAATAACGATAAGCGAGTAAGTAATTCTCCTTTTTCGTAAGTCGTATACTCTATACAAATCCTGTTAGACACTCTTTAGACACTTTGATTTCTTTCGCTTTGGTTCTTGTTGCTTAGCAAGTAAGAATTAAATAATTTCGCTTTAAGTTCTCCTTCTTTGTTTGAACAAAAGTAATAACAATAATTTCGCCGTTATATTATACACACACATTAACATAATCTTGGTAAATATAAAAGAAATTTTATATAGAATATAAATGTGTGTGTGTTTGTTAGACAAAAGACAAATATTATTGGTGGCTGGTTTAGAACTTGTAGCTGAGAGTTAACTGTCGAAGAGTAACGTGAAGTAACAGAGTGTATGCGTGTATGTTACTAATACCGACACCGTCAATACCTTTGCAGTACTTTACTTTTGTTTTAAATCTCTTTTTTTTTTTTTTGAATATTATTATATACTCTTCTTACAAGTTATTTTTGTTGGTTCTCCTAGTTAATTGGAAATGTTTGTTGTTGCTTTCGTATGATTTAGCTAAATACGGAAATGAAATGGGTTGGGTTGTTGAGCTAAAGTTGTTTGTTGTTGCTTTATATGAATGAATGAAATAATTCGCCGTAAATATTCTCCTTCTTGTTCTTAATGTTTATAGAAATAAAAAAGTTTGCGTTTTCAGCAGCAGCCTTTTATTGCCTTAATTTCATTGATAATTTGGTTAAACTAAATGTTATAGCAGAGTTTTGTTTTTGTCAGTCTAGTTTCGTTTCTTTATTTCAAAATAAAGAATCCTTTAGTTTAATTTGGTTTGTTTGTTTGTTTTATTTATGTATGTATGTACGTTTTAGATGCCTGTGTGTGAGTGTTTCCTTTATTTTTGGCGTTTTGTTTCTTGGTTTTTGTTTTACTAAAAACAAACAAAGACCTGTTTCATGAGCTTATAAGTTCTTTCGTTGGTACGCTTACCCTAAAAGCCTTTCTAACGTTTTCAAAAAAGTAATAAATTTCGCCAAACTTAGAAATTTTGATTCACAACTTGATTTTTCTGTTTGTTTTTCTCCTTTTTAGCCTTTCGTTTCAAAATGCGACGTTTGCGTTTTTTCCGTTTTCTAATTGTAAATTTTGTTTTGAATCTTCTTTCCACCACCACACACATGCGAATGTCTTTAGCATTTAATTTTTAAGATTTTTGAATTTTTTTTTTTATGTTTTATGTTTTTTTCTTAATTTTTTTTTTAAGATTTGGTTTTGTTTTTGTCTGAATTTCATAAATTTTTTCTTTGTTTTTATAACTAAAAGAAATTTAATTTTGTTTGAAATTTTTTTCTCTCTCCTTTTGCGCGCTTAAAAGTCTCTCTGTACAAATAAAGTTAGAAAATGGGAAGAAAATACAAATTAAGTGTTGCTCATAATAAAATCTCAAAAGATAAAATAATTTTAGTAATTGTCTTTAAGGGGAGGTTGAATGGTTGCTGTGTGACAGAAGTTCGAAAATAAGATAAAACTGTAACCCCCTTTTTTGAAAAACTTTCTAACAGTGCTGATGATGGTAACAAAATTTTGAGTTTATTTTCTTTTGTGCATTTGGGGGTTGTTAAGTTTAACCCATTTAACTCAATTGGCAAACAGGTTAAAAGTGTTGTAATGTAATGGGGATAGAGAAAGGAGGTGAGGATTTTGTTTGACTTAATATTTGGTCATTTACTTGAAAGTAATTATAAGTGAAATATATATCATGTTTTTTTTTTTTTTTTGGTTTCAAATATAGATGGCACTAAGTGTTTTAAATGAAGTAATTTTTTGGAATTTTTTTGAAAATATTCTTTAAAATAGAAATTTTGTCAAATTTGGAATCTTGGTATTTGAGAACATGTATAAAATGTTTACTAAGATTAGCCGTCATATTTTTTTTCAAACATCAGGAGCGATTTTCATTTGCCAATTATTTTCAATCTGCTAAACGAAATTATGTGAAAATTAATTTAACGAATCATTGCCTAAACCATACAGGGGCCAAAAACTAGTTTAATTTATAATTAAGTAATTTATAATTAAAAATTTAGGGGGGATGTATAAAAAATAAAATTCGACACAACCAACCCTCCCTCCACTAAGAATAACAACATAAAAAATGTTTGTCATTGCATTTGTAAAGTTCCTTAATATTTATTTGTGGCTTCGTTTAGTATATTATATTGACATGAGTCCTTATAAATAGGGAAGCCGATATACTGGTGCTCATCTGTAAGTGGTGTGATTGAAGTCAAGTTTCTGATGCCTCAAGTAAAAGAATTGATCAGTATGTAGTATGAATTTACTAAAAATAGTTGGAAACTTAATTGTTAAAATTGGCAAAATTAGAAAATTATAAGCGACTGACAAGTAAACAGCAAACCATGACAGATTTAACTTGTTACAGTGCTAAATATACATTTGAAAATTACAAACTAAATAGTTATTAATATGTGAAGATATGCATGATGATATGCCATTAGGTGTGATTTTTTTTGTAGTTCGGATTGTCCTTAAAGCGTCAATAAGAAACCATTTTATTTTCAGTTTTCATCAATATGGGTTTGTACGAACCTTTCGTAGGGAAACACTGGTTTAAACAGCTAACGCACGTTTCGTGTTTTGTTTCACTGTCAAACATCTTCAGCTTGGTCTATAATTTAACCATGAATCGTCTTACAAACGAACAACGCTTGCAAATTATTGAATTTTATTATCAAAATGCGTGCTCTATTAAGAAAGTTCATCCCGCGCTTCTTTCATTTTATGGTCAGTTTAGTCGACCCACTGAAGCTGCTATTCGGGCTATTGTGACTAAATTTCGCACCAAAATTACATTGTTGGACATTAAACTACCAACACGCTTACGTAGAGTGCGAAGTGAAGAAAATATCGCAGCTGTATCGGCCAGTGTTAATGATGACTATCAATTATGGATTCGTACGTAACTGTGAATGGTGAGCGCTACCGTGAGATGATATCTAACTTTTTTTTGCCCAAAATGCAAGAGCTTGACTTGCATGACATGTGGTTTCAACAAGATGGTGCCACATGCCACACAGCATACTTAACAATGGAGTTATTGAAAAGTGAGTTCGGTGAACATTTTATTTCACGTTCGGGACCGGACAATTGGCCGCCTAGATCGTGCGATTTAACGCCTTTAGACTATTTTTTGTGGGCTATGGTAAAGCTCATGTCTATACACACATGTCCGCTTCAATTGACGCAGTAAAAGACAACATTGAAGCATTTATTCATGAGATACCGGCCGAAATGTTGGAAAGAGTATGCCAAAATTGGACTAAGCGGATGGACCAATTGAGGCGTAGTTACGGTCAACATTTGCATGAAATAATCTTCAAACATTAATTTATAAGGACCGTACTATCGATTCAAAGAAAGATTTCATGAATTTTTATGAATTTTATGTGTTTTTTTTTAACTTTCCTATAGCTCTTAAAAAATCACTCTTTATATTAAATGTGTATGGTATAACGTAGATAAGAGAATTTAACTGGCGAAAAAGTTTACTGGTTTTACCAGCTACTGGTAGTTTTCTTTAGGAATTTATTAGATGAAGAGTATATGCTAAAAAGCCAAGGAATCTTCCACAAACTAAAAACGATCATAATTAAAGAAATCACGGCCATTAGAGCCCAAGTTTTGGTAAAAGTTATGGAAGATATATGAAAAAAACATGCAAGCACAAAACGGAAAATGGCTACCTCCTACAGGATAACATTTTCAAAATTTATAAAAACAAATCCTCAATAAAATATTAATAAACTCAAGAAAAAGTAATAAGCAGTTAAAATCGTGTAAAGGTAAGGTAGGTAAGTAATGCCGGTGTGAAGCAACCCTCACACCCTCACTCAGAGACCAATATGGTCCATTGTGACGATTATTCGATTTATTCGATTAAAATCGTGTAGCTAATTGTCTACTCCTTTGTAATAAATGGAGTTTTGTAAAGGATGTATTCATATTGAGAATATTGTTTTTAATCAATTAGATTTATTTTGTAAGTTACAAAAATGTTAAATTTTCTTCACAAATATAAAAATATTAAATTCTAACCAACAGAACGCAACTATCTGTGGAAGTCACTTAATATTCGAAACAGTGTATTTTTGGTGGTGCAATAAAAAAATATATTCCCAAACTTTAATTTAATCCACATAAATCTTAGAAAGTTTCTAAATTTTATAAGTAAAAAATCTTTTAAAAAAACTCATGCAAATTAATTCTCATAATAAACTTTCATATCTCTCTTTTTTGGTTTAGCGACAAATAAGTTGGTTGTTCCTAAAATTCCTCAACATAGAAATAAAAAAAGTAATAAAGAATAATGCAAATCCCTAATCCCAAATACAATTATAGCAAAGCAAATAAAACATGTTTAATAACTAAAGGAATGACTGTACTCTGTTATAGAATTAAAAAAAAAAGTCTGTTGCATTCCAAAGGAAATTCTATAACATCAATAAATGTTTCAAAGAGTGAAAAGGAAAAACAAATATGATTGCAATATACTGTCTACCCACCACCATCCTAAATAACTATTTACCTCTATAAAACTTTATATTGCAGATGAAAGGACAATTACTATACGTGTGCATGTGCATGTGTTTAGTTATCACCACCCCTTAAAAGGATATCTAAGTGTTGCTAAGAAATGCATTCGCTTTAGTTTATAGGTCCACAAAATAACATTCCGATGCACATGTTTTGTCTTTAGATTTTTGAAATACATATTTCAATTTTATAAAAATTGAATTTAGAATTTTCTTACAAAAAAAAAAAAAAAAATGGCAAAAATGGGAGGAAAGTTACTTAAATTATAATGAATTTGTTTTTTTTTTGATTTTCTTCGTATTTCTTTAGTGTTAGTTTGATGTTGGAAATTTACCACAAACAAAGCGTTATTTATCTCTGTCGTCCATCATTAATCCTCCTAAAAAGAGAACAAAAATAAAAAATAATTATTAAAAGTTGCTTTTAAAAAAGGGTAAATTTTTTATTCATTTAAATTAAAATACAAACAACAAAAAACATGCTTATCACGCTACTTAAGAAAAGAGCTTTCTAATTCTGCATTTTCATTTGTACGGAGCTTTAAAGCATCTTAGATTTTTAGCTCTTATGAAAACTGAGATAATGTAAAGAAAGTTTTAATAAATATATGAAAGCTTTTTTTTTTTAAATCAAACTTTGTACAAAAGCTTATATTAAGAAACATAGCGTTAGCTTAAACGAAAAAAGCCCTCATTAACAAATTTTATATCTACTCTTTAAAAAAAGCCCTCATTAACAAATTTTATATCTGCGTTTTAATTGATTGGTGTTTTTTTTTTTATCATCACAAAAATGTAAGACTTTTCCCAACGAACAAAAATATAAATTTCACTAACAATTTCATTGAAGAAATTTGTATTAAAAGTCATAATTTTTTTTAAATTTAATTATGTATGTTCTTTTTACTTCCACACTTAAATTATGAACATGTTAGTAAGAGCGTTTTGTGTTTGAGGTGACGATATGTCCATAGTTTTTACCAGATCTTTTGTGGATATTTGAGAATGAGAGCATTATTATTCTTTATTTAGAACAGTTATGATATTAAAGTTGGCCAACTCAGATATAACGGGTTCTCCAAAAGGGACTTCAAAATTCTGACAGTCGATAACGCCCATGTTATTGAAGCTAAATTTATTGAATTGATTGTCATTTAATCAGTTTGTGAAAATTTATAAAAAACATTTTGAGCGATGAAGCCCGTTTATGGCTGAATGGATGCCTTAAAAAAATATTAAATTTAGGACCAATCTAATCAGATTCAATAGCGTCGAATACACTTCGAAAAAGTCTCTGTTTGGTGTTGAGTTTGTGCTGGTTACGTGATCGGTCCATAATTATCTCAAAAAGACATTAAAGGTCCAAATGTCACATTCGACATTTTGCATAAGCGATTTGGGGCGAAGTCATCTTATGTGGAGGTGGTGCAAACTATTAGACATTTTCTTGTAGGACTTCTTAAGTCGCAGGTCAAAGCCAAAGCCATGCCTGATCTACCTGGTTTATGTACAATGGTTGGGGAAAACTGGAAGCTATTGCTGACATTTGTACGATATTATATTCCGTACATAATAGAATCGAAATGTCTTTCAAATTATTATAAAATTTTGATAAAATTTAACACAGATTTTGTTTTTTAATTTAAATATAAGAAGTTGTTATTGAAAGAATCGTTATGAACAGATGGTCAGGCAAACGGATATCGTTTCGAGTAGTAGTAGGAAAGCGATTCAAAAAGAATCTAAATTAATACTTTGAACTTGTGTAAACCAAATTCGGCATAGACGAATAAATATTACACTATAATTTTTTTTAGATTCTCCCTAATAAGTAATTCCAATAGAGTCTAAGTGCAAAAACTTTCTTATCCAAAACTTCCTTTTTTTATTTTGAGATAAATTTTGATATGGTTATTATTGCACTTTAATTGCTTATTTTTGTTAGTGTAATTTCTTTTATATTCCTTCTTCTGTCGTGTTCGTATATGCATTTCTTTCTCACCATCTTCTAACACCGTTTTAAATGCCGAATTTTATTCAAATTCATTCAGTAGTTTTTAAGCCAATTGAGTTAAGGAAAACAGACAGAAGGACAGACAGAGTGATAAAATTTCTAAAAAATGATGTTTTGTATTTCAGAATATTAACTATATGGGTACACCGCCATTAAAAAAATTTTAAAATCTTTTTTTAAATATAGATAAAAAATATAATCAAAATTCTAATAAATCTGCTATCGATTAAAATAAGTTTAACATCATTCCGAAAAAAATATTTTTAAATAATTTTAATTTACCTTGTCAATAACTAATATACAAATCTTTGTAAATAAACCTTTTTTCATATTTTAATTATATAATTGCTGCCTATGTGCTGAAACTAAATATCTACACATACATGTACACATCTTCTTAAAATTTCTCACAGTTCTTTGAGTGACGGTGCGTGCCATAAGTTATTGCACACCTGGACTTTATGCCTCAATACTCAGTTAGTCACCACAGTAATAATGATGATGATTATGATTATAATTGTTGTTGTTTTTTTGTCTTTGCTGCCGCTTCATGAAGGGATTGTCTTTGCCGTTGCACATTCAAAGAACACATGTAGTTAAAAAAATATGTAGCAACTTAAACAAACGAGTAGAAGTACAAGTTTTAAAAGGTAAACAAACAATAACAATAACAAAAAAAATTGTCATTAGTTCCGATTTCTACCTGAAGAGATACGCACACATATACCGCACATACCCGTATCTTTGTACTCAGTATTTGCTTCCTTAAAATATTTGATGATCGGTCGATCTACACGAACAAATTTCAATGCCGAAGTCAGAAGGCGTAAACAATGTGTTGAAGAATGTGTAAATATTGAAAGGGATAAAATAAAGACATAAATTACCGGAGTTTGTAGATTTAAAAAAAAAAGAAATTTATGATGAATATGAAACATCATGAGAAATTGAGAGAAATTTGTTTTCAAAAAGCGTAGTTTTAAGCATTTTGTTTTTAGACTGGTAAAGGAAGAGATACATATTTGTCGTGTGACCAGTATCTAGGGAATAAGTAGAATCTAGTTCTTATTTCAATAAAGATTTTCTTTTAGTTCTAAATACTTAAACGTTGTCATTATTAGTTAATCAATTGTTTTTAAGATTTTCACTTCAATCTCTTGGTGTCTTGATTTACTAGTTAGTTTTCTGAAATTCAAATTATAGCTCTTTGGTCACTGTGAACAAAGGACCACTGCACGGATAACTTAAGTCTTAAACTTAAGATCAGGTTTGAACGCTTAATTATATGACTGATATCAAAAGGGTTCACCAGTATTCGCATGGCTTAGAATTTTAACTTTAGTATTTAAACTGAGACCTACCTGACCCATATCTGCCATAATTAAAAAAAAAAAAAAATTGCATTCGTTAACTCGTTCGAAATTTGTTAAAAAATTTACGTTAAATTGAAACTTGTTTCTGTGTAGTTTTATTTCAATAAGATAAGCAGTTACCACGCAAAAATAATTGCTAAGCTGTTAGTAGTTTTGTTAGGGGAAGAAAGGTTATCTCCCTCCTAAAAGCATGCCCCCGAAAGGCATGATTTATATTTGGCGATTATCCATATAAATGCAGAAAAAAATAAGTGTGTTCTTTAGTGCTTATTAAACTGTTATGAAAAAGCGCCGCTTTAATGCCTTATTTTATAGACTCCACAAAAAGCTTCCACAATACAACCTGCTCCCCTATACGGCATAAAATGACATACATAAATAATTTTCTCCAAAATACTCGTTATAACAGTTAACGGTTTCACCTGTATTAAGTGTGTGTGAGCTATTATCGAAATTTTGCATTCGCTTAAAATCGATGGTGAAAGCAACCATCTCGTTTTCGCTAAGTAGCGCGCATGTCAAATTTTTAATTAGTCTGGCGCATAAATCAGACGGAATTATACGGATGGTATGTGTTACGCTGACTTTAAGGATCGCATTGCTTTCGGCTTATTTGTAAAGAATTGAGACTTAAGTTAGTCCTACATATCGCAAGATCACGTTAGCGAAATCACATTACCTCAACATGAAAGGACCATGACCTCAAATTTAATGTCATACATAATGTTTAATGCGACACAAACTGTTTTGCATGTCGTTGCTATCCATACCGTACAATTTAGCACAAAAGAAGTTGGTAATCATCGTACTATAGCGTTCGCCGTTGATCGTGATGGTTTGGCCAATGACGTTCTTAAGGAAATATGAACCAATGATGTCGCCAGCCTAAAATCTTTATCTAACAGTGACATACTTCTTCTTCTCTTCTTCTTGAATCTCATACTTTCTTATTCATTCAAAACGCCATGCATTGATATTTTTTGTTATTGTAACAAAAACATGCAAAATTTTAACGCTTACCCCTTAATGCTGTTGTTTAGGCTTAGGTGTATTAAACTGGCTTTTTCCCTAAAGATATTTTCTGATTCCTGATAATTCGGTAAAACATATTAAATAAATAACTTTCAATTTGTCAGATGTCGCTTCAACAATATGTCCGCTAACAGTTGGCAAAGTTTTGAGGTCTCTCTTAAAACAACAGTTTAAAAACATGATTTCAGTAATGTTCGCCTACTTTGCTCGGAAAAACTTATTAGCAAGTGCAATACCAATACCCCCCTGGGTATTTACTATTTTACAAAAATTAAATATCTATCTCAGTAGATAATTCAGTCTAACTTCAGATATCGCCAAGAGGCCATCCAGTACATGTTCGCCCAGAAATCTGTGTCTTTTAGCCGCCAGTGCAGGACGTTCCCAGAGAAGGTGGAAAACCAATTTCTCCTTCTCTCTATTCTGACAGCTGCGACAATGGTCGTTCGATGGAAGTCCGAGTCAACTTGCATGTTTGCCTAACATCCAGTGACCCTTCAATACCGCCAGCAAGCTCGATATGTTCCTCCGACTTCGACTAGTAAGTTGCAATGTACGCCTTGACTCAAAAGAGGGCCACGTAAGCCGTGCCACTTTACACGTGCTCAGCCCACGCCACCTGTCATCGGCCTTCCGGATAAAGTGTCTGGAGATTCTACTTTTAATAGTTCCTAAAGGGATTGCAACTGCACTTGCGATAGAGATATCCAAAGCAGATCCTCTACTGGCAAGCTTATCAGCCCGCTCATTGCCATAATGGCCCTTATGCGCAGGAACCCAAAGTAGACTAACGTCAGCCCGTTGACCAAGCCTTGACAGTTTCTACATTGGCCTAGCCCCGGTGAGTATTGGTAGACGATGAACATGAAAACTTTTGGTAAGGATAATTTTTTTATCAAGCCTTATGTGAATTGTTTGCATAATGGCTGCCAAAACTATTATATATCAAAGAAAAAAAAAATTATTTAATAAGAAAATATTTCCTTTTTTTCCTTCCTGGATCCTCGTTTGTAATTATAAATGAGCGAAAACCTTTTGTTACACAAATTGGAAACCATTTAAGTTCATACTTAACACAATGGAACATGCTGGTCCCCGAGAAAGGGTGTTGGAAGTATCTCTTGCTTCCTGCACCGCCCCTTACCTACCTACTATCTACCTACCTATACATATTAAGAATTAACATTTGATAGTGATTTTCAAATATATAAATTAAAATCGAGTTTTTAAATTCGTGATCTCTAGATGAGTAAAATAACTTTATATTTATTTATGTCCCTTCGTATGTATGTTTTAGTACTTTTCTACATTCATAAACTTGCACTTTGTTATTGTAATTTCGCTTTAAAAAAACAACAACAATGTTGTCTTAATAAACTTCAAACAAAACATCATACTTTTATTTGCCACATAAAAAACAATATTTGTAAACTCATAACAATTGCCATAAAAAGCGTATTATACGAGTAAATTTGACTTAATTCTTGCAGCAAACTTTAGCGTTTTACACTACAATGTAAAAGAATGCTTAAACTTGATGGAAAGAACCCCAAAAACTGTGAAAATATTTTAATTTCTGTAAGACATTTACATGTATTGTACTTGTATTGTTGTAGACAATAAGAAGTTTTTTTTTTATTTTAAAAGATTTTTATGATTATAGGAAAAGTTTTGTTGGTTGTAAACTAATATGGTTATTTCTTTACCAGAAATAAAAAAGTCATACAAGCAAATACATACGAATATGGTAAATAGGTCTGTGCATTACATTTAAGGATATGAAAGGATACTAAGTTTTATAGGCATTATTTTGCAATCTTATGACTAAAAAAAGAAGAAAAAAATATACAAGTTCTTCTTCAACAGCTAAATGTGTAAAACTGTAGTTTAATTTTTGCAAATTAGTTGGATAATTGTTGTATGTGTTTGTTAAGAAAAAGTTTAAAGAAAATCTACAATTAGCAATAGACCTCCTTAAGTAAGTTGAATAAAGGGGTTTTAGAGTCAACGGAAATGAATGAAGGAATTAATATATTTTTGTTTTTCAAATTTTGGGCTAAACGCCAAAGAAAAACATTGAAAATAAAAATATTAAAGTCAGCAAATTTACAGTGGCACAAGATTTGGATTGAAATTGTTTAATATGTTCATTCAATTTTCAAGACAAATTTTATTTTAGGTCGTTTGTGTTAATGAATACTCGTAAACAGTTAAGTAGATCTTATAGGTATACACATTTATAAGACCATTTCATTTGCCTGACAACATAATAGAATTTGCTAAATTAAACTTGTAGGCATGAGATATCTCAGCAGATCCATCAATTCATCTCACTCAAGTCAGTTAGTTGTTAGTTTCAATAGTCTACTCGCAGAGAAGGTGAAAAACTTAAAAATCAAATAGTACTAACTTTTATTAATATTTTTTACCTTTTACCTATGGTGTCAAGAGTCATATCCGATCCCATAAAGTACATATTTTATGAAAGCTTATTACTAAGGGCGTCGATTGAGCTATGCCTGTCCGTCTGTATGTGTGTTTGTCCATGTGTTTGTTAAAATAAACTTTAAGAAGCCCCCACAAGTTGCACATATCTGTAGGTGGATATTTGGTAGACACGTTTGCTACTATGTATAGATACGATATGTCTCAAGGACTTTTTATAAAAAATTTTGAAAAAATCAGTCACTAATCGGCAAAGTTATATGAAAAAATATTTTTATTTTTGTATACCTAAAAGTAAAAAAAAAATACTAGCCGTAGTCTCGGAAACTAAAGCTGAGATAAACTGAAAAGATAGGTTTGATACGAACTGAGGAATAAGCACCAAAAACAACTACTTAAGTGCTTGTCCTTAAATTTTATGAAGAACACCGATTTGTTTCCAGTTTTGGGATAACAGAGATGAGCAGTATGAAAATCAAAAGAAAAAGCTTAACTGGCGTTATATTATAAATTAATAAAAGATGTAAAATTTAAGATGGCCGCCACTTTAAAATGGTGCATAGTAAATTTATTTACTTCAACCTTCTCAATATCCGTATCATACGGAAGGGCTTTACTAGTAGAATAAAAACTCTTAAAACTAGTAAAGTATGAAAAAAAGCTGAAATCTAAAATAGCGAATGAAAAAAAAAAATGTTTTAATTTTTTTTAATCAAAAATAAAAATTATTAACGAGCCCGTCAGATTATATAATGGTTGTGTGGGATCAAATTATAATTTTTAATTATTTTGTGATCGTGTGTATTATTATTTTAGGATTATATGGGATTAAATTATGACTACATGGTCACAGTTGGTCACAATATGTTCACAAAATAAATACATTAATTAAGCTTAATTAAACTGTTGAAAGTTTTAACAATAATCTTGCAATCCAATCATATATGTTGCTCTTAGATTATGATCACTTCAATCATATTTATTCTTTGAATGCAGAACAGCGGCTGTGATTGTTGTATGATGCTCTGCTATCACCTATTCTTCCGTCTATTTCGCTAATGATCTAGAAATTTCGTTCTTATAATGATTTGTAAGCTACATATAGTGTTTTACTTTAGTCGAGGGCTCTGGCAACCCATTTTATGCCTATTTTTTAACCTCTTCAAGAACATTTTTAAAGATGGTTATTTTAATTGAGACTTATGCGATGTTAAACATATATTCTAAGTAGGTTTAGTTTTGATAAGCTCGTCTTCCTGCTTGATTTTAGAGCTGCTTCTATGAGCAGCGATTCAAAATAGAAATTTTGTATTAAGTCGATTTAATGTTGAGAGAACTTTCTTACATTTACTAACGAAGTAGTCTTAAATTTGAGAGACATCAGTCCCAACCAAGGCGAATTCAATAAGGTGAACTCGTCGCTAAAACAACTACAAAGTGAAAAAATACAAACGTATATTTTGTTAGTGTAAAACAAAACGATATGTCAAAAATACACAAAAATTTGACAAGTGGTCCCTAGAAGTAGTCAACAGCTGATGATCAGCTGATCTAATAACTTCACCTTATTGAATTCGCCTTGGTCCCAACTGACTGTCAACGACTATGCCAAGATTTCCTCAAACATTGTTATTGTATATAATAGCTCGCATAATTTAAAATATAAATATTTAAGCTTGAAATACGCTTCATTCATTCATTAGGTCCGACGCCACAGACAAAGTTTGCGCTGTTAAAATACATAGAGATTTTAAACTATGTAGAATATGATAAATATTTGTTACTTTTAAAACAAGGCTTTAATAATTTTTTTAGCAAAAATTTTAAATTTTCGCTGAAAATAGGTGCCCTCATTATAAATTTTTTGGAAAAGGCCCCTGATTTTATTTTTTTTTTATGATTTCCCACAACTCTATATATGCACACTTCAATCCGCCCTTGTAAAACAACAATAAATTTCTTCAATTTGTACATTAAAACTTTCTGCACGCATGCGTCTTAAGAAATCAACGAACAAATTAAGGGGTGTACTTCTGGCAGACGGTCGTTACCTTTAAACTTAATACTACTTTAATAAGTGCAATAGATATGAAATGCAAATGCCATAACGTAAAAGGAGAGAGACACATGTCTTTTAGAAACAGTTTTTCTTGACTTGTCTGTTAAGAAAATTGAGCATATGTCTTGTAAGACTTTTCCCACCACCACTATTTAGTTAAAAGACAACCCAATGCACCTTTTTAACCCCACTCTTTATAACGTTCGTTACTTTCTAGCACCTTAAATTTGAATATAATGTCTTTGCCTCTACACCTACAAGAAATTGTTGTGAAATGAAATTATAATTTTGTTAAATAAAATTAAAAATAAATTTGTAACGTACTTTATGTTTGATTTACATACATACATACATACATATATTCCTGGGTAATGTACGAAAGAAGTATTGTTGCACGGAAAAGAAGAAGATGAAGGCAGAAGGAAAGGAATGAGGAACTTAAGATTTGGACTTTAGGTGGCTGAAGTTCAGATAACATTTTTAAGAAATCATCAATTTGAGTATAGAAACTATATATAAGGGAATTATATTCTGTTACAGTTTAAAAGACAGGCATAAGAGTTATCAAGCGTTAAGAAACCTTCTTACGTTGTAGATAACTTTAGGACACTATTGTGTTAATTATTGGGTTTTTGCATTATTAAGAAAATATAAAATAAAAAAAGTTTTAAAAATCTCAATAATTTTAACTGCAATAAATAACTTTAGGAAGCAAACTCTACAATGAACTAATCGTATTAACTCATTCCAGTGAAGAAAGGGTGTAGGGGTCACAATAATAATAATAATAATAAAAATAAACTGAAAATAACTGAAGACACAAGTTTTAACTATTTTGTTTTAAAATTCATAATACTGATGGACATAGTTTTTTATATTTTAGTTTATGCATTTGGAATGTGCCTTCACAGATCAAAGAACACAATAAATGTCGCAGCGTATTTGGCATGTGTTTACTAAACAACTACACATACTCGCGTTTACATACAAGTACCCAAGCTAACCATCTAAATATTGTGTGTCTATTATAAAGGGAGGGTGGTAATAATAATATTTTTTTATTCTCATGTTTTACATATTGTCCTAAATGTATGGTGTCATCATTATTATTGAGTAAGAAAAGGTGGGTAGTTTTCATATACATTTCTTCTGTACTTAAAAAAAGCACGAGTTTAATGTCATTTATAAAAAAACACACATGTGTTTTAGTAATTTTTTAAACTGAAAATTTTATAAAACACAAGTGGTTTTAAAATTTATGAATAGTTTTTATAACACATCCATACATAGAAAAAGTTTTTGCTGTAATGGTATGAGTTTGACCAGGAAAATCTGTCGCCTTGCCAGTGTGCATGTCTACAGCAATGAGTTTTTTAATGGACAATTTTAAGTTCTGGTCAAGTGATTTTAAAATCCGTTAAAATCAAGTTGATTTTTAATAAAAAAAAAATTTGTGGTGTTGGAAGTTTTTTTTTTGTCCTAATGAATTTTGGTAATGATTAGGGGTTTATATGTGTTGATAGTTAGCAACTTACTTTTGTAAGAAGAAAATTTTAAAACCTTTTTTATAAGTAAACTAATCAAAAATCTTAACTTTTATTTAAGAAATACAGTGGCGCAAAAAAAGTACAAACAAATATATCACTATTAAGTCTTAAACAACAATTGTAGTACTCACAATCGTTACTGTTTCCTCTGTGTACCCTGGAATTTTTTACAATGTAAAATGCGCCATTACTTTTACTATAATTAATAGAATATTATTAAAATAGATCAAGCACTTTCTCTTTTTTAGGGAATAATTTTAAATTACACTTTTCAATCAACGGACAAAAAATTTTAAATTTTTTCAGAAAAGTGAATTTTATAAAATAATTACGAATTTCTACTTGTGAACCAAACACAACAAAGAATTATAATAAATGTAAACTATCAGTTCTGTTGCAAAGGTAAATTCTGTTACAAGTGATATAGACTCCACATATGGGCGTTTCCATGAATATGTCAACCACTAATGTAAAAATAAAAACTCTTGAAAGTTTTTCAATATAAGTTTATTGATAAAAAAACAATTAAATTTTATTATGCGCAGGTATTAAGAGCTTATTAAATTATTTTAAGAGCAATAATAAGAGTTTAATCTGACTATCTCTTTGACTTATTTTAAAGAATTGCAATCAACTATTTTTTTAGGGACTAAATTGTAAAAAATAAATTGTAATTTTAAATATGATTTAAAATTAAGGTACCAACAATTAACAAGATCCATATGAAAAAAGAAAATATAGAGTCAAATTAGCAGTAATTCTTTTTAATTTCCCTTGGATGTTATTTTAATGTCACGTACGTAGTGCAAAAACATTATTTGTCTCCGTCATTCGTATTTGAACAGTCGCAAGAGCACCTAATTTGGAATTTAACTTTTTTTTCTTAACATAAATATTAAAATTTTATTACCTAAATTTTATTACCTAAGAATACTTTAAGAGAAAAATCTGTCACGTACGATATGTATCGAACGATATTAAATTGAATCTATTATAAAAGCATTTAAAAATTGTTTTCAATTAAGTATGATGGATTTTAGATGAAAAATATTTGGTTAAGTGTAAGAAATTAAAAAAAGAAAAAATACCTTCCAAGATTCGCAGATTTGTTCATATTTCCATATATGCCTAAAAATCACTTCTGTTTTATGTCACGTACGATATATTCTTATTTTTCCGGATATTTTAGACAACAATGATTCGAATATAATTAATTTTTCTTTTAAATAAAGTACCCTTTGAATAGAACATAAAGATCTAATTTGTTTCAGTTACTGTTACTTTTGTTAAATTCACTCCACTTTATAGCAGTACAAATGTCAAGTACGATGACATGGAAATGCCCATATGGCTTCTTCAGAAAAGTAAAACGAAAATTTAAATCACTTTTAACGTCTCAAGTGAAATTTATTGAGACATTTCTATTTACATTATTGATAAGAAATAGGGTGAAGTGTTTATATTTTTCAAGGCATCATAAAAATATTTGTTTCATAAAAATTGCTTGTTAAAAAAAATTTTAGGTGACACCCTAAGATACGATAAATAATTTTTGGGTAAAATTAAAAAAAAAATAAATAAAAATCAAAGGAAATTAAAAATATTTTTATGTCAGTTTATAATAAATAAAAAAAATGTTGGTTAAAAATGCAAAATTATGTTGGTGCATCCCCTTCTCCCATACTGTCTCTGCAGACATCCAATCTTTTACCAAAATTCTCAATCACGTTTTTTCAAGAAACTGAAGTCACTGGTTAATATCTGTTCGATAATTTTGTTTTTAAACACTGTGCACTTCATTTTAAAAATACAAACCCTGCAAAAAATTGCTTAAAAGTCTCAAATTGCACGATCTTGATGGCTTGTCACTTGTCCTTTACGGAAAAAATGCTAATTTCGAACTTTTAAAAGAGCCAGTGTTTTTTTAATGTGTATTCTCTACGTCTAAATCAGGATCATCTTCCTGTAGCGATTCCCATTGACCTAATTATATTGACCGAGAAGCATTTGGTCGTTGTTATGTAACAGACCAGAATCTCTGGTGCAATTAAATCCGCAATTTCCAGACTGGCAGACTATCAACGACTACACAGTGGGATGCTTTCAGTAAAAATAATGACTTTCATAGAAAAAGTTTTCTAAGGGAGACTATATTAATTAATCACGTGCTATTGTGCATTTATATGGCATCATTTTTGTTCGAGATGAGCCGTTCAGAGGGAGTAACTTTCATAAATTTTCATGCTCTCTTTTATTAGCAGAACTAAATGATTTGCGTTACTGTAAAGAATTCTTGAAGGCCTTAGATAGGGTTTTGTTTGCCTCAGCTCATAATGCTTCTTACAAATAATTTTTTTCCGTGCTGAGCCAAGACGTAATTATGCAATACAGTGATCATCGAAAAGTTTCTAAGTAGATTCAGTGTAATGTTAGAACTTAGTGTGTGTAGTTTTTTCGATTAGTAGTAGTAATCGCATTTTCTTTAACTTTAACTTTAACATTTTTTTTTAGCAAAAATTACATGTTTAAGAAGTAATAATGAAACCTTTTTCTTAGCCGACATTTGGAAAATTCAAAGTATTTTTTTCCTTTAACTTGAAAAATAAACTTAATGGCGTGTTCATTCTTGACGAATATTTGATGAAATTGACTAAAAAGTTATGTTTTCTCTCTAAGTAAATAAATATTTATTTAATTTAACAAAAACTCAATCCCTTGTTAAAGGTTTTGACCATATTTTTGGTAAGAAAACTCATATAATATGGAATAAAAGTAAAAAAAAAATATTTACGTTTATTTTATCAAATATTTAACAAATGTGAACGTAGCTTAAGTCCTAAATGACATAACTCTTACTACAAAATTACTTTATACAACTCTATATTAATAAGGCAGCATTAAATATGTGTCTGTCTCATTTTCAAAAAATATTTTATTTCATAAAAATTTTTTTAAAGTTTTTATTAAATAAAAATTTATCAGGATAACGAGATTCTAAATAATATTTTAGATTCTTTTTTTTTTATTTTTTTAAGGATCACTATTATTGAGTAATTATTTTAATATGAGTTTATAATGACTGCAAAATAATTAACTCTTGTTAAACTAGTCATTGAGGGCCCTTTCTTAAGGCCATTATTTTTCTACCTTCAATACGTCACTGCTGCTTAATCACTGATTTCTTGTAAAAAAAACCTAATTTGCCAATACATTTAAAAAATACACAAACAAGAGGGTAAATATGTTTCTTAACAAAAGTAACGTATTTAATACAACTCAAAATGTAAAAGAACTGCACAAGACAACAATAATAAAGATAATGATCATAAAGTAACCTTTAAATAAGAATAAAGAAAAAAATTTTTAACGGTTCCATTCACTTCACTTTAAGCAAATCGTAGAACAGAGAAAAGTTCCTTAAAACACCGAAGAAACTAAATACGTTGTGGCATGTGCCTTAAGTAAAGCTACATTCATTTATAAGCGTCTTGCAAGACGTTAACTAATAAAAAAAAGGAAAAATTTTCGTTTCTTTTGGGTGGCTCTAATAAGGGTGACTTATGCTAAATATAATGAACAATTAAAGAAACATATTGATAGAGAGGTAAAAAGTGTATTTTATAGGGAAATAATTAAGCAATTTGTAACTAAATTTTATAAAATATATATTCTTTTGTAAAAATTATTTGTATAATTTGTAGGTAGGTAGGTAAGGCTGGTGTAAAGTTACCCTTACACCCTCACCCGGAGACCGTTACGGTCCATTGTGACGCCTTAATAGAGAGAAGAATAGAAATAGTTAAAATAGAACCCGCAACTCCTAAACTACTGACTAGTCCCCTACTGATTAGTATACCGGGACACCCTGTATAATTTGTAAAACTTAAGAAATCTTTTTTGTATTCTTCACCTTGGGAAAGAGTTTTTTTATCATACACTTCTCTTCATTGTCGACTCCACGATTGGGCGTCTGCAGGCTTCTTTTAAAAAAAATTTATAAAACTTGGTGGTACCCAAGCTCTCTAGTCATACTATACACGATGACGCATATGTGTTCTGAAGATAGTGGAGTCACTTTAAAAATGATTATTTGTTGTGTGTTGTAAAAAAAGTTTAACCAACCTACTATATTCTCAAACCGATTTTTAGGGAAAAAAAATACTTTCTTTTTTATAATTTTTAACCTTCAAGAAAATTTCTAAAAAATCGGAATCTATTTGAAAATTTTGGAATTGTCTAAAGGCACGTTCAATTTAAAAAACAAAAATTTGTCCAAATAAGCGTAACCACTATTTTTAGAAAATTTTTATTCAATGTCATGTGACTTTTTCTTACACAAAATATAGTTAAAATATGTAACAATGAATGATATTTCCTCTTTTTTTTATCTGTTTAACTTCTATCGAAGTATAGGGCCTCTAAAAAGTTTCTTCAGTTTATTCAGTTAGATGACTTAGATTTGATTTGATTTCACGATATTCCACTCTTCTTTATATATTTTTGCAAGCAGTTCATCCCGGTGGTTTTTAGTCAACCTCCTTTTCTATTACCTTGTGGGTTCCATACAAGAGCTTGTCGGCATATTTCCTCTGTATTTAAATTTATTTGAAATAAGACAATTGCAATTCCATAAGCACTTATTTATTAGAGTAAAAACTAAAAAATACCTTAAGTATTACTATTGGATATGCTTAAAGCATATAATCACTTATAAATGTTTTAAAAAGTCTCTTAAAAGGAAAACGTAAATAGTTCAACCTTAAAGTGCATGCTAATAAAAGGTAGTTATACGTCTGAATCCCAGGTCCAATTTTCTACCACTTTTTAGAAAATACCCAATTTTTTTTCGTCAAAAGTACATCATATATCGGCTTCTTAATGACCAATCGTTTCCGGTTTATAAGCATGGACCAGAGATTTGACATACACCCATAAAAGTAGTTCACCACGAAAGAGGTGGCCTATTTACAGGCCCATTTCTCAAAATAATTCGGCTGTAAAATGTTTGGCTCAACAAAACGATTATTTCACACACTAAATGAAATGCTTCTCGGTCTTGTTGAAACCATTTTTTCTCCAAATGTTTTGCAATGACATAAGAAATACAAAAATCACAAACGAACATACCAGGATGCTGCGACAAGCTTCGCACTAACACTCACATCTACAATGATAATGAATTCTTTTGTACGCAAGGTATGGCTTCGATTTGCATAAATACTATTCTTAAAAGAAAATATGGACTTTTGCGATTATGTTAAAAAAAATTAACTTATACGATCCAACCTTATCGCATATAAAATCCCGTGTCTAAAAATTTCAACAGAATTTTATTTAATGATTTTGTGCAATTTTCTACTTTCGTCTTTTTAACACCCACATGTGTCATTTATTAGCTGCGTGTTAAATTTTTCCTTGAAAAAAAAAAAAATAAATAAATAAAAAAAAAAAATCCCCCTTAAATGCACTTAAGTAAGTTGGCTCTTTTACTCTAATACCACTGATACAGTTTTTTCGACGGCTTCCATATGGAGAACTTTATTGTTGTTGTTTTTATTAAGTTTCGTGTTATTTATCGCGATCAATAAATAATATATGATCTAAAAAATATTATTAAAGTCTGAAAAAAGCAAAAAATTAGAAAACAAACACATAAATGCATGTGTATATGTGTGTGTGTGTAAAAAAACAAGTTACTTAAAATGAGTGTAGGAACTTTGAAAAATTATTAAAAAGCAGGCACCAGATGCATTTGTATAATTTGTTTGTCGTATTTTGATGTTAATGTAGAAAGTGTAATGCACAAACTATAAATGTATAAGAGTATGTCCAAATCAGGTGGGTGGTGCGAGAAGTTTTGTAATACCAAATTGTTTATATTTGTATTTTAATATATCAATAAATTTTAATTGTATTTAGCAAACATTTTGGACTAATATAACTAATATTATTTTGTTGTTGCTGGAAATTCTGCCATTCGAAAGCTTTATTGATTTTTCTAGTGTGGTGATTTTAAAATTATCATACAGATTTATTTGCATTTAATGTTAAAATAATTTATTGTTTTAATGTTCTGAAAATGTATAAATTCAATTATTTTTGGTGGCCAAACAATATTATATATGTTTTAGAATCAATCCACCACCAAAAAAAAAAAAAAATGTGGAATAATATTCGTTTTGTTACTCCGTTTATAACACATCGATATATCAATTTAAGACCCCATAAAGGTTATTTTTCTGGGTTTTGAATTTATTTGAGGACGATCTAAAATATCCCCAGTGGGCTAGTCAGTAGTGTGCTGGTCTGCTAGTCTGGGGATTGCAGGTTCGATTCCCACCAGATACCCTGGACTGGTCTGATTCTCTTTCTCTTATTTTCTATTTTATTGTCTCTATTATATGCCGCTATCACAAAGGAATCAATATGGTGGATCCAAGTCAGCTGCATTAAAGTTGCCTGTTCTACCTAATCTAACCTAGCTATGTTTGTTTGCCAATCCGTCTGTCCGTTTTTTAGTCTATTTAAAGCACGAAAAAGGTCAAACATAAATATCTAGGGAGATGAAATTTTTTCAGAATATTTTGTATACATCAGAAATAATTCGCATTGAAATTGGTCTAAATCGGTTTATTATGAACAGAGTTATATATTTAAATGCAAAAAAAGGGTCACAAAAAATGATTTTCTGACATCGTATAAAAAGCTATTGCGATTGTCTTTTTTAACTATTTAAAATTTAAAATCAAAAGAATTAGATGAACAGTCCTAAATTTTGGCAGTTGAAATAAAAGTGGCACGCCCATTTAAACGCCCACCCAGTGAAACAAGTCGACCGGCTCAAAGCCTACGGCGCGCCGCCGCCGTTTTTGTCGACTTAAAACGGCTCAAGAAAGCCGCCGTTTTGATCAACTTCAGTCGACTCAAGAAGAAATTTTCTTCGAAACAGTGATGAAAAATTTAGTAATATTTTACCGTTAGAATTTTTTAAAAAATTTTTCGTGACGTCACTTTGGAATTTTGAGTCGCCGATTTTAATTTGTTATAGCCGCCGGCGCTTAAAAAATGCTCAGCCGCCACCGCCGAAAATTTTGTCTCGGCTTGTTTCACTGCGCCCGCCTCCCATATAATGATTTCTCTTGAATTCATATATACTTTTTCTAAACAAAGATTTTGGAAGAATAAGGGACTCTATTGCAATATCCAAGTTTCATTACTTTAATATGCCTACTTTAACGACCACTTATTAAATATTGTGGTAAAGAGAATTGAGTTAAATCACTAAATCATTAAAATATTTTAAGTATAATATTGAGATTAAAAATATGAAAATAAAATTATAGCAAATTGGTGTTAAACAAAGAAATCAAAAGTTGTAAAAATTACCACACAGAATTGGTGGAGGGTATCAACAATGTGGCACAGTCAAAACCCCTGCAATACAATGTTTTGACTTAATCAATTAAAAAGACTGCTCTTGTCATATATTTTATTACGCAATTTTTGTGTACCATATTTAATACTCAATATCTTACTCTTAATATTTTATTTAGAAGCAATCTATCATTAAATGAGTATTAATTTTTGGCAATATTGGCTCTGGTGACTTTTATAAGAGCATTTATTTGTTAGCTCGGGAGTAGCATATTTGATTTCCACCAGAGAATCTATTTTGCTTTAGAGGTCAAACGGTGTTTGCTTTTATAACTTATTGACTGTTGTATTGCAATTAAAAGAATTTGTCATATATTTTTATTCTAAAAGTTTTCTTATAACTTCTCTCACCTCCTTATATCTAAGTACACGTATCTTTTTATTAAATGTCGTGTATTAGTATAAAAACTATAATGATAAAATGGCTTGATTATAATAAAGAAAACAAAAAACACTACATATGTATATGGTACTTTGTTTAATGCCACGAAATTATACAAGTATAAAAACGAATACACAAACACCTTGTGCACATACATATAATACCTAAATAAGTCTATATTCTAATAGACAGAGAAAGATATCTAGGATAGATTATAATCGACGTATGCTAAAGCTTAGACATATTTCAAATATTCCATATAACCACACACATATTCTACACAATATACAAATACAATAGAAAAAAAAAACACACACACAACAAACTTATAGATCTATACAAAAAGATAATAAATGAAAGCACGAAATTTCTGAAAAAAACAGCAACAACGGCAAAAAAATTCAAACTAATGATTATAAATAATGACAATACATACGAAGCCTCATATCCTCACCCACACTCCCCCACATTTGTTCGCTTCTTTTTATATGTGATTTTTTTTATGTCTATAGACAACAGGTAAACTAAAATCTAAGAGCTTATAAAAACCACTTACCCAAACACACAATAACTTACGTGTAAAATATGTGTGGATGTATGTATGTATGATTGTAGATTTATAATTATGGACATATGCAAAATACTTTGAAATAAACTACAAACACATATGCTCACACGAAAAGTTATTTTTATTATAGAAATTCAAATTCAAAAAGAAACTACAGCGAGTACTTAATAATTTTAATGGCAAATAGATACAGTGGAGGGTAAATTGTGATCATATCCTGCGAAATATAAACTTGAAAAATTCAATTCAATAGTTTTTATTTCCTTTATAATAAATGTTTGCAATCATAAACAGTTTCAAAAGCGTAAATGTAACAATTTGGATTTAACGATGACAGTCTTACCATCTGTATATTTGTGGGTTAGAATTGGTAAAACATCCGGCCTTTATTAATCAGAAAATATTTGTTTAAGCAAAAACAAAAATATCTATTGAATTTTTTTATAAATAATACTCATAATTCTGTGGCTTGAAGCTAAAAGGGCCAATGTCACTTTTTTGCTCTTTTGTGTTAATCATTGCATTAGATTTGTTTTCTTGCTCTATTTCATTATGGTAAAACAGCTAAAGTCATACTTAACCCAGAACAGCTTCATGAATAAAATGCTGGCCAATGTCACTATGAAAGCAATTTGCTCAAAAGTGAAAATTTTGACATTGGCCCTTTTAGCTTCAAGCCACAGAATTAATTTCGTGATTTTTTCATGATTGAACTTATTTAATAAGGTGAAACAATTTTAAGCATAATGGCGATATTTTTTTTAAAAATCCTTGCAAAGAAATCGGTGATTATTAGAAAGAGCATTATTATATGACAAGAGTGTATGATTAAGGTTGAAATATTAAATATTTAGTTGCGAGTAATACTCATAAGTTTTATTAAACTTAAGATGATAATGGTCATCAAATAAATTCATATTATTAGAATATAATCCCACCTGATCAGTATATATTTGTATATAACTATAGTATGATATCATACGACAAAAGAATAGTGTAAAATTATCAAAATATGATTTTACTTAAAAACAAAAATAATAAACTGTTACCATAAAATATTCAAATAATAAATTATTGCATCATAGTTTGTTTGCCATTATAATATTCTAGTTGATATTTTTTAAAGGCAATCATATACAAATTTTAATGAAAAGTATACATTAAAGAATAATATTCAATTATCATGATGTAATTAATTAAGGTACATAAGGAACAAAATTGAATTTTTTTTGTGTTGAGCAGAACTTTATTGTATTTTTTTTCTATTAATTGAGGTCGTTGATTTTAAATCTAAGTTACATTTCTCTCCATCATATTTAAGGTTACAGTTAATATACGATTAATATTTTTGACTTTTTTTTCAATAAATAAAAGTTAAAAAAAACTTAATTTTTCATTAGGCGTTTTTCAATATTGTTTTTGTAAAGAAAAAAAATTAAAATTTTATATTTTTAAAAATCATGAAAACTCCAAAACGGGAAATAAGTTTAAAGTCTTTATAAAATAAAGAAAATGTGTGCCAGAGTTCATGAGACAAGTATATTTTTCCGATTAACCATGGAAACGTGTGGCAAAAACTGGATTCCTAATACTGCATGTATCAACTGTGTAGCGTATTTAAGGTTATGGGCAAACAAGAAACGAACCAATTTCAAGTATTAAACAACAATGAGCTGGCGGGAACCTTCGAATCATCATGATTATTGTTATTTTTGCGCTGTCAACATAACACAATTGTGTGGAAATTTCAGCAAACCGGGTCTCTAGGAAATGTAAAGATACAAGTGCGTGCTCGCTCAGTTCATTCCGTGGAAGACGTAGCTGATGTTCGCGATAGTGTGGCAAAGCAGCCGTCAACCTTGTCTCGTCGTTCCTAATAATTGAATATCTCACGAACATCACTGAGGTAAATTTGAAAAAAAAATTTAAATTTACATGTTTACAAGGTTCAGTTGACTCCAGAGCTGAAGACTACTGATTATTTTAAGCGTCGTCAATACGCCGCATGGTTGCTTGAAAAGACAGAAGTGAATGGTGAGTTTAAAAAAAGTCGATCTTTAGCGACGAGGAACGCTTTCACCTCAGTGAATTCATTAACAATTGCGTTTGTTAAAAAGCCGATGGAATGGCGAATATGCGGGTCGAATATAATTATTACGGATTTTTCTCTTCAACCGGCACAGTTTTTTAATTGAAAGAGCTTAACTAAAAAAATGCAGCAAACTATTATTAAGTGTAAAATCAAAGATGGCGTCCCAAAATAAAGAGAATAATTTTTGTTGTCTTTACCTCATCAATATGGGTATCAAATCAACGGGCTTGGCATGTAGAACACCGTTGACTATGTAAAAATTCAAAATCAAAGATGGCATAGGAAATAATGATGCAAAATTGCGTGTGTATGTTCATGTACATGAAAATTATTATCAGATACGGCGCGACCGTATAAAGCACTCATACTTGTTTTTATATAAAAACATATGTAAGTATATAAAATTATTTATACATTTAGAGTATTTTTATAATTTAAGTACATACGTATTTAAAAAAGTTTCTTAAAAATTTAATTTTAAATTTTTTTTTTTCAAAAAACACTTTTACATCTGCGTTCAAAAAAATTATGTGCGGATGTATTCAGTTTGTTTAAAATATTTTTAATGTTTTTAAGATTTGTTTAAAAAATTTTAATTAATAGTTTTAATGTATTTGCTTTTCAGTGTCTATGTAAAGGAATTATATTAACATTGTTCAAAAACGAATAAAAAATGAATGAACCTGAGTAAAAATCTATTAGAACTTAGGATATGTAAATGTAAATATGTTTATGTAAGTTTTAATATATACTTAAAAATATATAGCTGTTATTGGTCTTTATTTTAGCCGATTAAAGGTATTCTCCAATATCAATAATTACTGTAAGTACAGTGCACACGCATACATATGCATGTAAATAAATATCTAGTTCATTTACGTCTAGTGTTGCTATCTAATCTAGAGTAAGTAAAACTCAGTCTTTCATATAGAAAACAAACAAATAAATATTTCTATTTATATTAAAAGACTTCGTATTAATACATGCTGTAGTGCAAATATTAATACGAAAAAATCAAATAAAAGTACAGTTGTGTTTTAGTTGATTTTTTATTTTTTTATTATTTCTACTTCATTCCTAATACCTGTTGGTTTATTTATCTTAAATGCAAAGTCCTAAATGCAAATATTTTTTTTTTCCTGATAATAAAAATTGTTCTATTGTATTTGTTTTATAAAGATTTCGTTGCAACAACCCCTTTTTAATTATTTATTTTTCGCCGTATTTAACTTAAGTTGTAGGAGTTTTGTTTTGTAGTGAATTTAATTATATCTTATCTCTAGTTGATTTTTATATTTTTGTTGATAATAGTTTTATTGATTGACATAGTCGCGTTTTATTTGTTTAGTAAGAAGTTTGTAGTCCATGATACTTTAGTGTGCAGAAGCGGTGAAAAATAGCTAATGGAATTGTGTGATAAATTGTTATAAGAGAGAGAGAATCAAATAATAATAATAATTTTGTTATGAAATCCAGACTGAAAATATAAAAGTTTAGTTGAAGCTTGCCTTAGCTATTATAGATCTTTATATCGCTCTTGCCAAAATTATTTAAATTTTACAAACATTTTTATTTACTAGTTATTTAAAGGTTGTCCCAAAATTAACGCAATATTTAAAATTGTCACTCTTTATGCTGTAAAGTTTTGGCAATCCTAAAACACAATTCGGCAGCTAACAGTTTAGGCTAATTAAAACAAGAGCTTAACATGACAAAACCATGCACAGCGAAGAGAGTTGTTAAATAAATTATTGAACATTGACAAATGGAGGCTTATTTTTTTAAGTAAAATCATCTTAAGCGATGAAGCACATTTTCAAAATGAAATCGAGAAGGTTCAAGTTCTTGATTTTATTTTAAACTAGCCAAGCTCGGCGAGCGTTGCTACGCCTCTTAATGAATAAAAATGCTTTCTGAATTTTAATTGAATATCAAGTGCTAGAGGCTAAAAATTATAACTTTTTTTTTATTGGGCGTGTCACTGCCCACTTTTCTAATAACGAAACTGTATAGTCATAACAGCTCAAAATGTGTGCAAAGTTTTAGAAAAATCGGTCCAGTGAGGTACCTTAAAATTATAACTTTTTATTATGGGCGTGGCGCTGCCCACTTTTATAATCACGAAATTATAAAGTCATGACGGCTCAATATGTGTGCAAAGTTTAAGAAAAATCGATCTAGTGAAGGTAGCTAAAAATGATAACTTTTTTTATATGGGCGTGGCACTTCCCACTATTCTAATAACGAAGTTTTATAATCATGAGATTTCAATATGTGTGCAAAGTTGTAGAAAAACCGGCCAAGTGAAAGTAGTTAAAAATGATAACTTATTTTTTATGGGCGTAGCCCCGCCCAATTTTTACCACCCACAAACACTCCCTGGAATGTGTGCAACAACTTGCCAAAGTTTGAGTCCTATCTGCTGTACGGTTTCGGAGTCTATAGCTAACACACACAGAGTTTCACTATTATATATATAGATAATACTGGCTGAACCCGGACCACATTGGTGCCTTAAACAAAAACATAGAATTTTGAATAACTTGATTACAGTGCCACCTATTGAGGCTTAAACCATCTCAAAACGAAACATACATTTTTAAAATATATGAAATTAGGTCTAGAAGCTTAAGAGAAAAATATATACCAAGAAAATTCGAAGAATTTAAATGCTTACATATTGCTCTCCTATAAATCCAAATTCAATATAAAAGGCTCAGTAATGAAGAGTTTCACTACTATAAATTACTTAAAAAATAACTTAAAAAAATTACTAGTCTTTAGTGTAGGTTTTCAAACATGACAATGGTTCGAAACAAGCTTTGAAAGTTGTCAAGAAATGATTTAATAAAATTAAAGTAAAAGTTCTCGGGTGACCCAACCTGGACCTGATTGAAAACCCCTGCAGCACTATAGATCGCAAAATATAAAGGGATTCTAAGATAAACAAATACACAATTTTTAGTCGTATCTAGGATGCATACAACAGCAATTCTAAAAATCAAACTGAAAAACTTATTGATTCAATGTAGTCAATACATTATCGACTCCTAATTTTATTTTTAAGTTTTGTGAGGAAAGTACAAAAGTTGCTTTCGTTTTGACAAGTCATATTTAATACTTCTTTTGTTATTTAAAAAAAAGCATCTTTTAACAAAACAAATTAACACTATTCCTTATTATTATGTACATGACTATTTTTGACAGCTTAAGAAAACGTTTGTCGCTTGTCTGTTGGTTGTGAATACTTGTTGACTTTGTAAATCGAATAGAGTGCCAACTAATGATTCTGAAGAGAATCAATATCAGTACTGGTTCTATATGTTTCATACAATTTGATTCGACTCAGAAAACAAAACTGGCATGGAAGAGAATGTATTAGTTCTATAAGTTCCATACAATTTGATTCCACTCAGAAAAAAGAACTTAAAGGCATGAACTTAAAGAAAAAATAGGAAAAACTTTTTAATTTCAATAAAACTTAAAGAGTTTTTTCTAGAACCAATTAAAAATCTGTTAATATTTAATTACTTTAGCTAACCAGAGGACACCTTTTAGCAAATATTAAACAATTTCCGTTTATAATTTGTGTATTCTTTTTTTTTGTCAACGGAACCTATAATTTACATGACATGATTGAAAGAAATTCATTAATGATTTCGTGCAACGTATGACACTACTGTCTAATGCATTTTAATATAATACTTATACACACAAACACACGTGAATGCACACACCACTAAGTAATTTTCCTGTGAAAAATTACAAGGCATTAGTCTAACGAAACGAACTAATAAGGCATGCAATATTCTTTTAAAATATGCCATTAAAAAGTATAAAAAAAATGTATTTAAGTGATGATGGAAAAATCCCCACAGGCAAAATGAGTCCTTGATGACCAATACACTAGGTTTTTTTAATGTAAATTATCATTGAATGCATATACGATTAGAATATTCTTTTTTTTTGTTTAAAATTTTTGTTGTATTTCTCATTGTTGTTGTGCTTCAAATTGCAACTACACACTAAAAGATCTGTGCTAAAAGATAAAGCTTTAATGGGCAATTATGGAGAAAATGTTCGTTTTGGAACTAGATGAAATTGGAGCAGTGTTTCCCGAACTTCTTAATAACAATTTTCTGAAGGTGGTAGAAGTTAAAATCTTTTTTTCTGGGAGTGGCAAAATCATAAACTGAGTTAACTTTATATGCATATTAAGCGTAAATAGTTAATGTTTTTCAATTTCATTAAAGCACCAGAATGCTCTGGTTACGCCCGTGAATAAAATAAAGTCTTCTATATTTGAAACACTTTACGGATATTTCTTTGAAGAGATAATTTATTAAAAATTTGTATAAATATAGAGTGTTGCCTAAAAATATGTACATACGGCCGCTAAAGTCTTTTTAAATATTTTATTCAAAATAACATATTAAGCCTGTTATTGATTATAATTTACTTGGTTTATAATTTCACTTAACAATTGTACAATTCTTACTGCCGTATTTTTAAAAATATTTTAGGTTTATTGAAGGCTTATTTAATAAATTTCTGTACAACATCTGTCAAATAGGCCTTTAATAAGCCTAAAGTATTTTTTATGAATACGACAGTTAGACTTTATCGATCACCTCCCCACAAACATGTAAATGCCTTCTTCCTTAAAGATATGTTTAATTACACGCAGAGAAAAACTGTGGAAATAACATGATTACGGCCGCCATATAATATTAGCTGTTGCAAGCAACTTTAAGTTTTTTTATTTTTCTAAACATAAACTTTGTTTAGAAAACTCAGTGTTTGTTTGAATTTTTCATATGGTTGTTCTCAAAAATATTCGGATTTAAAATAAACAAGACGAAAAATATAATATTTCTATTTGAAAAATAAACGTTCTTTTTGTAGGCATTCAAAAAACAAATAAACATCAAATCTTCGGTGCAACAATAGTATTGGTGCGATCCAAGCAAGTTATAATAGCTTTAAATATTAAATTGTTTTCGACCAACTTACTCTTTGATGCATGTTGCCTTAAATATTATTTTTTCGTGTAAATACGTAAACATACATATATGGTTACAAATATGAGAGTTAAAGAACTTTGTTTTAAATAAATCTTAAAAAAGCTAAATCTACATTCCCCCATTGGGTAGCACTGGTCACGACGTTTTACTTATAGCATGTCCCCTAGACTGACATTATACACAAATATAAAAAATATATTTGACATGATATACCTTATATTAAGTACATACACATATGTATAAGGTTTAAAAAAAAAATTCATACCAACACTGTATTGGTCATAAACTATAAAAAAGTTGTATAAAAGAAACAAAAATTATTATTACGCCGCTATTAAGTTAAAAGCAACGACATGTTTTTGGTTTTTTTTAATCGTGTCTAAATATTGTACAATTGTGTGTGCTTTAGACGTTTAAAGCCTTCGCTGACAGACAACATTTTTATTAAGATTATTACTTTTAATGTATCGTACATTGTATTATTGTCCTTAATTTTTTGTGGTAATCGTAACATTTTAATCAATTCTACTCCCACAGTCTTATTTTTTTTTTTGGTAGCACACATGTATTGGTGCATGTTTTATTAAGGAATATTATTTGAATCATAACGGTAAGAAGAACAAAAGAAAGGAAATGAGGCATTTGGTAGGTGTAATAGAAGTAAGTATTAAAGTTGTAATATTTCAAGGTAATATCGTGTCAAAAGTTAATTGTCTAAACATATGTCTAATATTAGAGACAATAGATTAGATTATGTGGGGATATATATGTATTTAAATGGACATTGCTTTAGTTTTTATAAAAAAAAATCATTGCACAGAAATGTTTCTATTAAAATTAAGTTAATTGAATTTGATATTGTAAAAGTTGTGGTTTTTCCATAATAAATTATATTGACTTTTAACTTTTTTAAACCAAAAAAAAAAAGAAATTTAATAAGATACATAAGTACAAAAAGAAGAAAACAAAAACTTTTCAAAAGGACAAAGGCCAAAACCAATATGTTTTCTTGACCTTTATACAATATAAAATTAATTTTCAGGAATGACATTCAAATACCCTTAGTAGTCTAGTAGTTTTAAAGATACCGCAAAAGTTTTGAAAACAATTTTTTTCTATACTAAATTTACAATTTTTAATCTTTAAAAATTCATTAAAAATATAAATAAAACATACAACAAATATTTTGTTCAGCGGCGTTTAGCTAAATATATTCTTAATAAAACCGAAAAGTTAGTTTTTGGTACTTCTGTGCCAAATCTTATCAAAATTTAAGTTATTGAGCCAATCGAGTTCAGGAATACAGGCAGGCAGACGACAGAATGACAAAAACAGAAAGACAGACTGAAAAACAAATATTCTAAAAAGTGGCAATTTGTGATCTTAACTGTTAACTGCAAATACTTTTTTATGTTTAGTCACAGTTTGCAGTCTTATTGTAATAATTTATATTACAGGGTGAGCTGAAGGTCACCCAAGGGGCTTAAAAATTCGATAATTTTTTCGCTTATATATTCAAAAATTTGTTTGTTTAGAATATGAAATATATAAATAGAGTTTTGTACACTAAATTGGGAAATATTGTCATGTAAATGACCTCGCTTTTTCAGCTACGCAATGATGGCCTCGGTTTAGTAAATTGTCCATAACATTTTTCGAAATTTGTGGGGGTGGCACTTGAACATCTGCAACAGTGTTGGTCTTGAGTTTAAGGATTGTCTTGTGTTTGTTCCCTTCTTTAAATAACCTCAAAGAAAATGATCGGGTTCTATTATGTAATTTGGCAGTTTTTGGAAATTATTCGCATTTTGAAATTTTGCCATTATGTCTCGGACAGTATGGCTAGTAGCTCCATTCTGCTTAAACCATATGCAGCATATAAAAGATGTTCTATGATAAAACGATACTGCTTTCCATTTACGGTAACAGCACTTAAATCTTTTTTTTCGCAGGAGTAACGCCCAAAAGTATTTTCAGATGTAGTACTACACTATACTGTATACATAATGGAGTGCAATTGGTGTTGATGAAGGGCTTTTGGATTTTCAGAATCCCAGAACCCACTGTTTTGCTTATTAAAAAGGCTTTTCAAATGAGCTTTATCACTTTTGAACAGATATTCGATAAAATTGATTTCATTTCTTAAAATTTATCAAGTGTTGAAATTGAACTGCAAAATTTGGATTTTAAAATAATCTGTGGTTTTGAATTCTTCTGACAGCTAAGCCTTATAAAGGAACAACAGTAATTCTTTCTTTAAAATGAGAAAATTAAACGTCGATGATATGTTTTATGCGTAAAAATAATTGATCGCTGATTTTAATAAGAAAACTATCCCCGGGGCAATGTTAACTTGGCAATGTATCCGCGACTTGGTATTATTGCTATCCCGGGGTACAGAGGTATTACCAGACCCTTTGACTAGAACATAGCCAAACCTTGGAATCGTTAACACGGAAAACAGACAATCCAATTCCTGCAATCAAATGGTTCAGTTCCTGCAATTGAACTTTGTACTTATAAAATTTCTATTGCAAAAATAACATATTCTTAGTGCTGCCTATATATTGATATCCCGAAACAAAATTCTGTAGGTACAATCGCCTAATTCTTTCACCACAACTAAACTGTACGATTGGCAATGATTCTGGATACTGTTTTCTCTGTGTACAAACAGCGGTTAGGCAGACTCAGTGAATGTGGTTCAGGGGCTTTTTGGACTCTCATAGCGGATGATTTTATTCACAATAGGGGCATGGATAGTGACATCAGTTGTTCTACTAATGGGGCATATGAGGATTCTGGACTCCGTACTTCAAGAGGTTAATGATGCTCAGATTCCGGGTGACTGAAGTTTACAGATAGGCACACATTAAGTGTAAATGTCTAAGGAGTCCTCAGTCTAACAAAGATGTTGGCGGCTACGAAGGACTGTGCCTAAATAAACTATCACCATTTAACTATTTCTTACTTATTAACTTGAATTTGTAATAATGGTCACTACATTATCTTTGTTTATTTTCAACCTAATTTATTTCTTCAAAATCAATGAATATTCGTCATAAGACAACAACTTACCTACTCCTTAAGATTTTTGCAAATACCTAAGTCAATTGCAAATTCTGTTACAAATAAAAATACGATTGTTTTAATATTAAGATATTTAATCTTACTTCTTGGTAAAACACATAAATTGTATTGTTAGCAAACTGTAAAAAAACAAAAATAAAAATCAAATAAATTACAAGAGAATAGAGTTTCAATGGTGCAACATAAAACACTTGAAAATTTATTTGCATTTTGAGACTGACATACAACATAAGAATAAAAGAATCCATACTCAGACTTACAAAACAAATAATCTCTTAAAATACAATACAAATGGATTAGTTATATAGAGTGTGCCGTAAGTTGCAAGTGAATAATTCGGTTTTACTTATTTTACCCAACAAATTTTTAACAGGTTAATGTATTGATATACTGTTGTAGTTGTGTGCAAAAATATATATATTTTCTTAAAATTTTACATTTGCTGGGTTATGACGACTTTCCACTAACAATGAAAAGAATATTTTTCTTGAATCTAACTGATTCATTTTAGTTAAATCATCATTTAACTTGCACTGGTCTTTTTTCATTGTCCATTTTTTTTATTTATTCATTCATTCATTTCATTTCAAATTTCCATCCATTATTAGTTTGTTGCTTCTAGATGATTGTATGTTTTTATTGAAATCAATTTAATTTAATTGTTCAACTCAAGTTGTTTTGTGAAAATATTATTTTGAATTTATAACTTTTAAAGTTGTGATAGTTTATCTGATGCCATCTATAGGAAAGTATTTTTCTATATCCTCTATTAAAACAAGCTAGATGAAGAAGTTTTTTTTTGGTCAGAGTTTCTTTTTTTCTTTTTCTTTCTTAATAAAATTTAGATTATCTTTATAGTTTTATTGTATAAATAAAACAATTTAATTTGATTTAACAATTAGTTGTCATCTCATTGTGGTGTGACAAAAGTGCATGACTTTTTAAAGCCAATAAAGATATACATACATATGTACGTACGTTTATATGTATGTGCATTCAAAAATGTTTAGTCATTCATACATACATATGTATGTGTGAACTTTTGAAATGTATGTACTCGTATGTAAATATGTTTGATAGGATGGTGCTAATTTGTTAAGGATGGGGGGAAATTGTTTTAACATTAATACTACTACTACTACTACTACTACTACTACTTAATACTACTTTATAAAATCAAATCAGGTCCTAAGATGATAAAAATAAATAAAATAATTATAATTTTTAATCTAGAAATACTCATTAATATAAATTTTAGAATTTATCCATAATATAAAAAACTACCCTAATGTCTTTTCTGAATTCTATGTCAACAGATTTAATTGAACTTAAATTAAAGGGTGTAGCTGCCGTGGCATGATCATGTTAATATACAACAAGTTCAATGATTTTTAAACGATACAAACCATAAAATGTTGTTTAGGTGAAAAAAATGAAAAATTAGTTTTTATTATTATATTATTTTTCATATTTTTTATAGCATTTATTAAACTATTGCCTTAAAAAAGGTGATACATACTTATAACAATTTCGCCCAGTCATGAAAAATGTCACGGATTAAGTATGAACGAAAAAGAATAGAGTGCGTATTAGGGTTCAGTCTACGCAGATGAAGTTGCGATTATGTTATTTTATTAAATCTATGTGTGAGTAGGGAAATGCAAAACAGGATAGTAGGTTTTTCTTTTTTTTTTAATTAACCGATTTAACCAAAAAATATTACCATTTGAAACGTACTTTCTAAGAACAGTGCAGCAATTTTGTTGAGTTGTAATCAAAGCAGTATTTTATAGGTTATTAGCGTTAAAATACGTTTTTTCTCATATGCACATACACATGCGTCAAAATTTCTAATTTCTACAAATTTCCAACCCAATAGAGGAGTCGATTAAACCATGTCCGTCTGTCCGTGTGTTGGTTGAAATCGACTTTTAGAAGCAACCATATCTTCCTTAGATCTATACGCAGATCACAGTCGTCAATGTCGTCATATGTTCCTGTTCTAACGTCACTAGTGAAAATTAAAGACAAGTACATGTTAAGTGTCTATAGCAAAGAAAATTATCAGGGGTATAATTGGTCAGTATTACTGGTGACAAAGTCAATAGTCAATCAGTACTGTTTCACGATAGACAGTTTATGCAGGGTATGCAAGTATTTATGAATGTATGCAGTTCTACTTTCTTTTTTATTTAGTATTAATTCTCAATATATTTATAATATCAACAAAAAATTAAAAATTCTATTGCAGATATCTCAAGACTATTAAATCAAAAAGGGGGCGTTAGAAAACAAACAATTAAAAAAGTTCTCAAACTGCCCAAAGCCAAACAAAACCACACAGACATATGCCAGCTACTTAATTTTTATCTGTCTATGTCTCAATTAAAGATACCATCTCCGACTCTTAGCAATCTACGATTTCATATTTGTTTAAACTAATCTTTGTGTTTACAAAGCCAGTCATTTACAAACAATAAAATACAACAAAACAGAACAGAAACCAGCAAAAAATCATAATTTCTTAGACATAGATCACACAAACAACAAGTAAAACAAGCAAACAAATAAAATATTAGTTGATTTATGGTGGGTTATGACAACGCTGACGAAGATGACGATGATGATGGGTGACAAGAACGTACGATGGACCATCATCATTATCATCATCATAAAGCATTGGTGTTGTGCAGAACCACAACAGACAGTCTGACGCAGTTGATACATTTGTCTTTACAGATAATGCCGGATATGCTAATCAGACCCCAGAGTATACGAAGACTTAAATGGACAATAAAATTTATTTGTGTGTATGTGGTGTTATGTTTGTATTTAGATTTAACAAAAAAAAAAAAAAAAATCAACCACAAGAGAAACACTTTGATTTAACACTTCTTGTCAGAAATTGATTGAAATATTAATAAAAATCATACAATTTTATAGAGCGTGTGTTTTTCTCTAACCCTCTTTTGCGCTGGCGCTGTTGATTAGCATTTTATTTGAAACTGGAATTGAAATGTACATGCATTGAAACTGCTTTCAAAATAACCCACATAATACAGAAGATGGTACAGAAGTTGAGCGTTAAGCGAGTAAACAGGAACGTGTTAAAAATACTCTTAAACAAAAGAAGGTGGCAAAGACAGCCGTAGGCAATCAGTCGGTAAAATTAAGTTTTTAGGAATTTAAGATTTAGAGAAAAATTTTGGATTTCTCACACCACTCGGTAGTTGTTACTCCAAATATATTTTGTTTTTTTTAAACAAACAAATTTACTAATTTACCGAGTAACAGCTACCGAACAAAAAGGTATGACAGCTGTTTGATTAGTTGGTAGAAATAAAATTAAAATCATCATATTCTAGAAGAAAATCTGATATTATATTGAAAATTTAATTTAATGCTATTTTGCATTAACAATTGTTATTATTATCATGCGTTCTTAAAAAAAAGAGTTGGTATTGATGTTGCAAAATACTTCATTTTCAGCTCGATTCCTTTTATGATAATGTTTTGCTGGGATGTGGGCTTACAGAGCATTTGCTCAATATTTTTTTTATGGCCAGAGATCTTTGTGTTGTTTCTGGCCTTAAATTCAAGAAAACGATAAAAAAAATATTTTTTTTAATACTTTAATACTAGATTTTCTTTCAATTTTTATTTTTTTCTAATCAGCTCTCTTTGATTGATATTCTAGTGTTGGTTGTAAACATCACCCACTTATCTCACAAGTTGTTAGGAAATTAAATTTAAACATTTAAACATACAAACATACAAACATTAATATTTATTATTATATTTATTATTAGTGGAAGACGTTGAATGATTACATTTTATTCGCCTGAACGTGTAAATTTTGAACATTTGAAACCTTTGAAATTCAAAAAAAAAAATTTTTTTTTCACATAATTCCGCTAATTCACTTGATTATTGCGATAAAAGGTAGCCTATGTGTTAATCTAGATTGTTGTCTATCTGTATGCCAAATTTCATTTAGTCTCATTCAGTCGATCTTGCGTAATTGAGTGAGTAACAAACATCCAAACATTCACATTTATTATAATGGGTGATTCAAGTAGAGATAATTTTTTCAATAGCCTCTTTTTGACAGATCACGTGTGAGTCGTGTCATTCTGTCATGTTATTAGTGCTTAGTTTTGATTAGCATTTCATAATGGGAAGACTTACGCCTGAACAACATTTACAAATCGTTCAGCTTTATTACGAAAACCCACGTTCTGTGAGGAATGTGTGCACTTTGCTCAACTTATGGTCAACATAATCAGGCTACTGAGCATACTATTCGCAGCTCAATAGCCCATTTTGAGAACCAGCATTCATTATTGGATAATATTCGACCGAATAGACCACGTCCAGCACGCTGGGGCCGGTGGAATCGTCGGTCCATATTTCCTTGAAAATGATGCCGGTGTGAACGTAACCGTCAATGGCGACCGTTATCGTGCCATGATAACCGACTATTTTATGCCTGAAATTGTAGCACGTGATCTCGGCGACATTTGGTTACAGCAAGACGGCGCCACTTCCCACATATCACATCAGTCAATGGATTTATTGAGAGAACACTTTGGTGAGTGCATAATTTCACGTTTTGGGCCGGTCGATTGGCCACCAAGATCGTGTGATATCACACCAATAGACTTTTTCCTATGGGAATACGTAAAGTCTTAAATTTATGCGGACAAACCCGCTTTGAAACAGGCCTTGAAGGAAAACATCACGCGTGTCATTTGCCAGTTACCAGTCGAAATGCTCGAACGAGTCATCGAAAATTGGACTCAACGGATGGACAATCTGCGACCTGGCAACGGCCAACATTTGATAGACAAAATCTCCAAAAAATAAATGCCAAGAAATGTTCTTTTAAATGATTATAAACATTCCCCTTAAAATTTGAATTTTCTGCGTTTTTTCTTTAAAAAAGTAGGGAACCTCAAAATGGATCACGCTTTATAAGAAGGAGGATATAAATTGGTTTGTTTGTATACTGAATTGAATCTTTAGCTTTTTTTGTAATGCGTGGTTTTTATTTTAATAAAAAGTAACAAAAAAATATTTAAAGAAAAAGGAATGTGAATAAGTTGTCCTGTTATTTAAGCTTGAGATCAGTCGTTTTATATAAAAATTTATTTTACTTTAATCCAATATTTCGCTACATAGGTTGCTTTTCTAGGGAAAAGTTTTATTTTATATAAAACAAGTAAGAGTGCTATATTCGGCCATGCCGAATCTTATATACCCTCCACACATGTAGTCATGCAATAACAATTGTTTGTATCACCATTCATCTCATATAAAAAACATACATATATAAAAACATAAAAAAAAAAAAATTAAAAAAATAAAAAAAAAAAAATTTTTTGGCTCAGCTGGGATTCGATGCCACGTTTACGTTTCAAAAAAAAAAAAAAAAAAAAATATTAAAAAAAAAATATTTAAATAAATAATATTTAAAATAATAATTATCTTTGACCTTTTTATAATAATATATAATAGTTTTTTTAAGCTTAAGGTCCTTTCAATAATAAAAATTTTTTTGGTTTTATTTTATATTATTTTAATCTAATAATAGATCTGTTAATCAAACTATAAATTTATAAAATAACAAATATCAAGACACTAAACCAACAAAAAACAAATATATAGATAATAAAGAACTCGTATCCTGATGGTGCTACACAAAGAGGTAGCGAAATATTGATCAAATAATATAAAATAAAACCAAAAAAATTTTTATTATTGAAAGGACCTTAAGCTTAAAAAAACTATTATATAATATTTAAAATAAAAAAAATTAAAAAAAAAAAAAATTTATAAAAAAAATTTTATAACAAAAAAAATTTTTGGCTGGGATTCGCTGCCATTTTTACTCTAACCAGTATATGTATGTTTGTATGTATGTTGTTGTTGTTATTGTGAAATTATTGTGAAAAAAACGAGGTGGTCGTGGTTTTTTGCTCATATCTCAGCTGTTTATGTACCGATTTTTCTGAATTTCAATACCGATCTACTCCCGAATATTTCCAACATTTTAATACCTCACGCGGGTCCAGGCGATGTCAGGGGGCTTCAAAAAGTTGATTTCAACATACACACGGACAGACGGACAGACTGACATACTGACAGAGCTTAATCGACTCCCCTATTCATAAGCTTTCAGAATATGTATACTTTATGGGGTCGGAAATGAAAATTGTAGAAATTTCACACGGAATGACAAACCTATATACGCTTTTTCACTGTGTGAAGGGTATAAAAATTATGTCAGTAGAATTGAGTTAATCCTTAGATTAAATTTCACTGGATCAGATAAACCATCCTCACTTTAAAGTTGCATCCAATAAACTTTGAATAGCAAAAACAAAATAGAAAAAAAAAATGGAACAACAAAACATCTTTAAACGAAAATTCATATTGTGACACTCTCTTTGTTTTGTTTTTTATATCATTTTTATATCACAGTTTGTATCAACCAGAAATACTTTGTTTATTTTTTGTTACATTTATATAATTTGCTTATGTGTTAGTAGCAACTTTAAACGCTTATAACCTCTACAATACTAAGTCCATTTTAATATGATTTAGATTGTGCACAACTGAAGGAAAATTGATTGTAAAATGTGAGCGCAATATGTGTTACAAAAATCGACTTGCCTATTATATGTGTATGTCGTAACTTAGCTACGCCACTGCCCTCTAACAAAAAAAAAATAATAAAATAAATAAATTTATGAATGAATTGCATCACATGTCTTTCATCTACTGCGGATTATAAAAAAATATGCTTGATTGTTGGGAGCCAAAAAGGGAACTAACCATCCAAAATTTATTTTTAATATTCTTTTCCTACTTGTCATAGACATACATAAATTTGTCTATGCGGAACTAGAGTAAATGTGTAACGAGACATTAAATATTAAGTAATACATGTATTAAATATAAAACAAACTGACTAAAAGATGTAATACTTAGTTGATGGTCATCAATTTACAGTTGTATTTATAAATAACAGTGGGAATTTTAATTTTTTTTTTGAAAAATTGTTTTTGCTGGACTTGTCCTAGAAAATATTATTAAACGTACTTACATATGTAACACAAATTAGTATTAATATTATAATGATGATAATGATGTTGCCGACAGTTAGACCATCTTCTTTGCATCTTATGCTTTAACATGTATGCTGCATGCAACAGAAGGCTGATGCATTATATCTAATGAAAATTGAAACTCAGCTTAGAATGAAAATAATGTGTGTATGTCTGTATGTATATGGGAATTTTTTCTTGTATTCCTAGTGTGCTTTTCAAATTAAAGAAAGGAAATTATTAAAATATTGTGGTGTAGTTTTGTTATTTTGTTTTTGTTTTAGACAACAAAGGCTTGAGAACGAGTATGTATCGCTCACAGAAAATACTTTTGCATATAGAGGCCTGGGTTTTTTTGTTTTTGTTTTTATTAGGAAATTAGTTTAAAAACGACATTATCAGCAGCCATGAAAGTAGAAAACCAGGAACCTTACCCTTACACACTCGTTGCTGTTATAGTTTTCTATGCCACAGCGTGGGAAATAACACCCTCTTTAACAGGGGCCGTGGGCTTGTAAATATTATTATTATTATGAATTTTTCTTTTTATTACGAGTTGTTTTTTCTTTATTTTTTTTTTCGACGGAATTATGTAAATGCAGCTTTTGCATTATTGTATTTTTCCTGTTTAAGTATTACATTAAAACAAACATTTTCCTGTTGTCTTTGTACGCGACCAGGTGGGTGAGGGTGAGAGTGTTGGTATGTTACCTGTTATGAACTTGCATATTATTGGTTATGCATCAAGGAATTGCCACCCCATTTTTCCTATATAGAGTTTAAATAGGAAGAGGTGAGGTATGGGTCAATTGTTGCATGATTTCTTTTCTTTTCTATTTGTATACATTGTTTAAACGGAAATTTAGTTTGTTAAGTTATTATCAACTTCCTTAATTCTCATACATTAAGGTTTGGTTTTAAAGAAAGTCCTTGTTCCTTTTTGGAAATTCCCATACTTGTATGTGATTATTATTAATTGTTTTAAGAAAACGCAATTGTTTATCATCTCAACCATGACATGAGAACAATTAAGGAAACTTTAGTTTTAATTAAAAAAATAACAATTTTAGAATATAAGTTTTAATAAAGATTTTAACAATAAAAAGGGATTATTAAGTATTCCTTCATATAATTCCCAGACACAAAAATTAACAGTTAGTGAACCAACTCTTTGCTTTAAACACTAGGACTTAATTATTGTGATAAAGATCTTAATACAAAAATAAAATATTATTCAAGTAGCATTCAAATATGCTGCCTTTTATAACGTTAAGAGATGCCAACGAGAAAGGAGAAAACAGTTTTCCTCTTCAGGGACATATAACTGTATATTGCTGATGACGCATTGGAACTCAAGCTTAGGAACACAAATCCGAAATTTCACAAGAGACAAAAGAACAAATCGCACCCCGTTAAATCTCATGATCTTGGTGGCAATTTTCCATCAGAATCCTTTAAGACAATTTGTTCTAGAAATGGATTGTTTCATGCGTGATATGAGAGGTGGCGCCTTCTTGCAAGAACCTAATATCGTATAGATTAATGCCGTCCAGTTGAGGTCACAAGAACTCCGCTATCATATTTCAGGAACGAATGCCGTTTACTGGCACTGCAATTTCGACCTCATTTTAAAAAAAATAAGGCCCATTAATACCTCCTGATTAAAATCCGCACCAGACAGCTCGTTGTGTTTTTCATGGATTTTTGAAGGATTTTGAAAATTTTGTATTTATGAACCCATTCAGATGAAAATTCACTTCTACAGAGATTTTTTACAAGAAATTGGTATTGAATTCACTCTGCTCCATTGACTTGCTTCTTCACTTTGGTCCATTGAAGGAATTGCCAGTGCTTTTCATGGTCTGCTGGTTTGAGCTTCTGAATTCTTACCCATTAATGTGAAGCTTTTTTTGGACAAAATTCGCTGCGTAGAGCTTTGTGAAATTTGAGGTTGCCAGATTGATGATTTCGTTTTTTCGCCGAGGCTCTATTAACAACAGCTATGATTTCAAGAGACCGAATGATACGTTGATGCTCAGGAATCGTATTATACATAACCCGACCCAGTTTCCTAACAATTTTTAACACTCTTTGAATGGTTGACAAAAAAACTCACACTCCCTATTTAATGATATCAACATATCGTTGGCTTAATATAAAAAGGGTGTATCTAGATTTTAAATGACAACGCCCTTTAAGGTTTTCTGATAGTCCACAAACATGGGTAACACTGCTAAAAAATTAAGCGAGATGTGGTTTAAACTGACGGACTTGTAGCCACATTAAAAAGCTTTGAATCATTTTACTAAATTAAATTTTATTCAGTTTTTTTTCTTTTCCTGTAAAGTGGTAACAAATCGAGATATACCCTTTTTATATTAAGCCATCGTAACGTATTAAATTTTTTAAGAACATTTTTAAAAGTTTTCTATTTTTTTGGAAAATAATTAATAATTTACCGATTTCATTACACAAAATTGCAAAGTTCTCTATTAAAGACATTAAGTAGTCGATAAGTTTAGTGGTGTTCACAAGTTTCTTATTTAAAAGTTTTTTTTTGTTTTTCAATCAGCTTTTCGTCATTGTTAAATATTGCTGTTTTACTTTGTACTTCAACTCAAAGCAAATTCATATGCTTGGGAAAGAAGTATTTAAAAGCGTATCGTTTTACCTTAATGAACCGCAAAACGAAATAAATATAGAACAACAAAACACAAAAGCAGTTCAAGATATAATGACAAATAAACAAAAAAAAATAAAAGGGTAATTTTAAAAATAACAACAACAATAAAAAAATCTACAAGATGTCACAAGAAGGAAAATAAAATAAAAAAAACAGTAGAAAACAAAAGAAACACTTAAAAACGCATTTTGGGAGTAACAATCATTTGTTTGTCCATTCCTTCGTCCAGAGCTAATGAGACCTTAAGAAATCATAATAAAAGTCAAAACAATACTAAAAATGTTACAGTGGTTAAATTCACTTCCTTGTAAGGCTTTAGCTAGCCATTGTTGTCGTTGTTGTTGTCTGCCAAGACGATATAGACAAGAAGTTTTTAACAATTAAAAATAAAATAATAAATAAAAAAAACCTTTAGATCTTAAATTATGTCTCAGGTTACCATTGAAAAGCGTAAGAAATTTAATATTGAAAAAAATTAAGTCAAACTTAAAGAAAGAACAGAGAGACATTTTAACAGGAAATGTGTTCAGTGACACCTTTTTATTTTGTTAAAAAAAAAGAAAAAAAATTGGAAAAATAATGAACAAACAAGTTTATTTAATTTGTACAAGCGATAATTGATTTGCTTCTGGATGACACTAAGAAAAAGTGGTGGAACATTAATTTATATTAGAGTGAATGGAATGGTGTTTAAATATGAAAGTTGTACAAGTACCCATTCGGTTTTTGTACATTTCAATGACTCTTTAAGATAGTGTTTTTATTACCTGTTTCCAATATTTCTTATGAATCTTATCTAGCATGTTATTTTTGGATACAGTTCATACATTTTTTGTAACTTGATGTGTAAAAAAAAAAAAATAAAAATAACGAAAGCCTTAAAAATATTTTTGAAACTATTAAAATAGTAAAACCTATCGAAGCTCATTATTTCTTTCAAAAACCTTTAACCAATTTACTTGAAAAATTTACGACTGACTTGGCCAAGGTTTATTAAACTGCTATTTTCCATATGGACATTTCCATGAATATGTCAACCACGACTGTAAAAATATAAAACTCTTGAAAGATTCTTAATATAAGTTTATTGATAAAAAAAAAAACACTCAATATTTACTATGCGCAGGTATGAAGAGCTTATTAAATTATTTTAAGAGCAATAATAAGAGTTTAATCTGATTATCCCTTTGACTTATTTTAAAGAATTGCAAACAACTATTTTTTTTAGCGACTAAAAAAGAAAAAAAATATAGAGTCCAATTAGCGGTATTTTTTTTAATTTCCCTTGAATGTTATTTTAATGTCACGTACGTAGTGCAAAAACATTATTTGTCTCCGTCATTCGTATTTAGACAGTCGCAAGAGCACCTAATTTAGAATTTTACATCTTTTTCTTAACATAATATAAATTTTATTACCTTAGAATACTGTTAGAGAAAAATCTGTCACATACGATATGTCACGAACGATATTAAATTGAATTTGTTACAAAATCATTTAAAAATTATTTCAATTAAGTATGATGGATTTGATATGAAAAATATTTGCTTTAGTGTAAGAAATTAAAAAAAGAAAAAACTACCTCCCAAGATTCGTAGATTTGTTCATAATTCATATATACCTAAAAATTACTTCTGTTGTATGTCACGTACGATATATTCTTATTTTTCCGGATATTTTAGACAACAATGGTTCGAATATAATTAATTTTTCTTTTAAATAAAGTACCCTTTGAATGGAACATAAAGATCTAATTTTGTTTCAGTTACTCTTACTTTTTTAAAAAGTATTCCACTTTATAGGAATACAAATGTCACGTAAGGTGACATGGAAATGCCCATATGTCAAAGTATCATACATTCTCTCACTTAAAATTTTCAAACTTCATTAAAAAAAAAAATTTATAGAAAATCCTCTCCGAATTGTTATGACCTTATATTATTGCACCATGGACTTGACTTTACATTAAAAATGACGTGAGCACGAATACATATGCAAATTGTAATGTGCATATGTATTGGGAGAAGTTTTCAATTTAAAGAATGCTGCAAATGAACCTTTTTTTTAAATCGGAAGAAAAGTATTGTGTTTAATTTTTATACTTCTATTTTCCAATGCTTGTGTGGAGAGAATATTGAGCGAACTAAAAAATCTTGCATCAGTACGAATACACCTTTGAATTTAGTGTAATTTTTTTGTGAAATGGTAACTCTAAAATATGGTAGTTGTCACATATGTTTATTACGATTAATAAAAATGTAGTTCTTTACGAAAGAACAACGCTTAATAATTGTTTAAATATCGAAGAATTTTTAGTTGAGAATGTGCCACTTAAGGTGAATTCACCCATTTGTTCTGAACAAAATTTTTTCCGGAGAATTACATTTTTTACTGTGAGCTTTCTGCAGAACGATTCACCCATTTAAGAAAATGTGTCCGAAAAAACAAAGCTGCCATATAATATAAAAATGCAAACAGTTGTACAAAGTGGCAGCACCGCTAGCAAACTATGTAAATAAATACAAATGTAAATTATTTCATTAAAATATATGTGAAGAAAATGTAGAATAGAAGAAAACTAAAATTATTAAAGTGCATAAAGTCAATTTGTTTGCAAAAAAAATTTATAAAAAAAATCGAAAATAAAATGAGTTGCAATGAGAAAAACCCAGTTTTATATAATTATTTTTGTATGCACTATTGCTTATGTCATACAAACATTCTCTTCCTGTTTTTTTTAGTTCTTCTATTAATTTTTGAGCAATATTTTCATTAAATTTTTGTATAATAAATGTACTGACACTGTGTGATGTGGCAACCAAATTCAATTTTCATGTAAATATTGAAAAAAAGTGGCATCCCAATTCAGTTTCTTCTAAACAAGAATTAAAATTAAACCAATTCAATAAAAAACTTTCTGAACAAAATAATCTCTCTCTCTCTCTCTCAAAAGTAAAACATCAAACTCAATATAAAAAAAAATTTGTTCTGAACTAAAGTTTTATGGTTGAATCCAGCTTTATGTGCCAAACATTCAAAAAGGGGTTTAAAAAAACGTGAAAAAAATTGATGAGCTCTGGAAAGTAAATCTCTAGAGAGTCAACGCACCGGACGATTTCTTCAAAGCATTACTGTTGTAAACAGGAGTGTTGCCAAAATGTCGAAATCATCAATTCCAAATTGTTCTCAACAATTTCAAATTTCATGAAACAAAAGCCCTCTATCTTCATTAGAAGAAGAAATTAGTTCAAAGCAAAGAGAAGTCAATTTTTTTTTTATAAAAGTAATCATCTCAGCTGAAGCGCATTTTATCTTAATTTTTTCATGAACACACAGAATTATAATTTTTGGCTCAGAAAATCCTCCTGCAATCCATAAGAAAAGAGTACACCCTCAAAGACCAATGGTGCGGATTTTGGTTAGGTGGCGTTACTGGACCTTACTTTTTAGAATATTGCAGTGGCTGTGAACGGCATTCGTTACAGAAATATGATAGCGGAGTTCTTGTGACCTCAACTGGACAGCATGTATCTGTACGATAAGTAATTTCAGCAAGATGGTGCCACCTTCATGAAAAAATCAATTTATCGCAGCAACAATTTCCAGAATAAATTAAGTCAAGGTATTCTAAGGAAAACTAGTCACATAATTAATGTGATTCAACGCTTTTTTGAAATATCGACTTATGCGAAGAAACCAGAAAGAATCCCTGAGCTCAAATCCGAGAGTGAAGGCGTCATCCGATATAGCTAGATCTCTGTTATGATTCATGGAAAATTTCATGAAAACAACAATGGTCTGTTATCAGAGCCGTGGAAGCTATTTGATGGATATAATATTAAATATTTAATTGATACATTTCTTCTATCTAAGCCAATAAAAAACTCACAACTGTATCAAAATATACGCGTTTTTATTTTAAACTGTAAAAGTGCATTCTAACTGAGACAACCTTTACTTTCTGTTTTTACTTGTTTTATCCATAAATATCTTATCTGGCAACTCTAATTGTATGCGGCATTATGCCGACAAGTATGGGAACGAAATATGGACAATAAATATTTTTTATATTTATAAAATTATTGGCCGAAAAGTCAACTTGACAAGAATTTTATTTTAAACTGTGTAATTTGAAGTAGATTAAGAGTATCTTATACAAATGGACAATTAGGGATTTTTTTAAATCTCTTTGATTTTCCTTTTTAAGGCTCATTAAGGAAGGAACTTTAATTTCGTCCTAAAATTAATTATGCTTTAGCATTTTTTATATTTTTGAATTTCTTGACATTTCTACTTTTAAAATAAGATCACACTTGTCTTGTACTGCCATGTCTGCAAGTAGAGTTATGTCGTTTGGAAAAGATATACATATACCAATGGGGGTGAAACTTAACTCATAAGTCTATAGTAATTAACAAAAATCTAAAGAAATTTTAATTTATGTATGTTTTTATACGGCTAGTACATACTTACACACACATACATCCATACTTACATATAAACACTAGTTTAATGCCGACGTATGTTTGTAACCGTAATTGTGCATGTATTAAGAATATTAATGGGTTTTGTAAAATGCTGAAGTAAAAAAGTCTAAAAATTTATGAAGAAAGTGCAATCAACCAAAGCATTTAAATGTCCAAATACACACATTCACGCTGCCAGATAACCGGACGCACTCATTAAAGCCTTGAAAATGCTTGTATGCATATAATGAGTATACATTAGCATGTGTGTGTGTGTGTGTGTGTGTGTGTGTGTTTAAATATAAAAAACTAATAATAATTTCTTCTTTGTTTAACCTGCTTGTACTTTGTTTTATTTGTTTTTATTGTTGTAAATATTTCTATATCAAGTCAATATTACGAAAGTCCGTCAGACAGCCCATTCACTAGACATATTCAGCACCCGCTTTAAACATTCAAACATTTATTTGAATTATTACGAGTTTGATGAAAATGACGACAATGAAGAAGAACACATACAATATTCCTTTTGCTCATGATCATAATGATTATGATGTAAACAGATGACAGCCAGACAGTTAAAATAAACATTTTACAGTGTCGCTTGGATATTAAGTAATTAATAATTTTCATGGTATAGAGGTATAAGTAGTGCTATTTTTGTTGCCTTTGCTGTTGGAAAAAAATTTCGGTTTTTATTAACTCTTTTTTAAAGTGGTTTTATTAAATCAAATCTAAATTAAATTAAGGCATGTATAATAAAATATAAATTAATTTTTATAGTTTTTTGTTTGTATTTATATGGTTTTCTGTAACATTGACTCATTGTTGAAGTGTAAATAATGCGTACTTTTTTTGGTACGAAAAGCATATATCAGGGTTAGTTTAAACAAAGTTTTAAGCGTACGTATTAAGTTTGATATAATAAAATTAAAACTATGATAAAATTATGTCAAAAGTTAACATGCCCTTACAAAATCTGTGAAGCTAAAATTTGCGCGGATATAAAGCTTTACAATTAGAGAAACCGTTTTTGACAGAGCGTTAGATACTCACTGAATTGTTATATTTTTATTGTAATATTTTAAAATTACATATATTTATTTAATTCACAATTTCGAGTTGCTCATTTGCTATTTCCATTAACTAACAACTTATAACGGACGTCTCAGGCACTTTCTTTTTGCAACTATCAAAGCCTCTTGCAAGTGAGTTCATTATAATTATCTGGCAATCACTTTTTAATTAGAGAGAATTTTTGTCCAAAAAGCAACAAATATTAAATATTAAAAAAGTCGAAAAAAACAATTTAATAATCATGAAACGAAATTTTGAAAGAAAAAATATTTTTTCTTCAAACAATTTCTTCTATTCACATAATGATGCAGAAGAGAAATAAAACTTGCGGTAATTTATTAACTTTTGCCTGTTTGCCAAACAAAAATAAAGACCAACAAACTGGTAAGAACGTTAAGCGCGTAAATAGAATTTAAACTGGGGTGGTGTATAACAAACTTTAAATACCCCTGAAAATGTTTAATAATTCGCTTAAGGCAATCTGGGTATAAATGATTGCAAAACAAAACTTAAATTTTAATAAGTTTCAATTAAATATTTAATAAAATTGAATAAATTTAATTGAAAATATTGTCTCTACCTCTGGAAACAAAAAAACTCTGCAAAAATAATTTGTATCAACAAAGTTGATTCAACATTTTTATTTATTTTTGTTGTTGTTTTGTTATATACATATATGTTTTGCTCATGTGTTAGTAGCAAGTTAAAACGCTTATAACTCCTAGAACCACTGAACCACTTTTAATTAGGATTGTGCATATCTGCAGAAAAATTTCTTTTAAATAATATATTGTTTTTATTAACATCGGTTGTATAATGGGATCATAAACCGCATTTTCGAAAGTTCCCTTATAATTAATTTTCATTCCTAAACATCCATGCCCTTCACTCTAACTTTTTACTCTTAAAACAGAATTATGTAAGAGTGAACAAAAAATTTCAATAATGGGAGGAAGAAAAAAATATGGAAAAAAAACTAAAATAGAAAAAAAAATTTTTTAAGATAAAAATCGTTAGAATTGAAAATAAAACTTAACCTCAACAAGATGTAAATGATGATGAATTTCAGCAGAATATTTTATTTGCAAGAGTGATGAGATGCATGTATAAATTTCATATCACATTAAAGGAGTGAAATGTTTAGTTGTGAGCGCGAAAAAAAAGTGTTAATGATGGACAAGGTTTGAGGTTTTTTTTCGTCGTTACAAGACAGTCAGTCAAACTTTTCTAGAGCTGTTGAAAAAAGGTGGTTGACAGAGTAAAAGCTAAAATACGAAATGAAAGAAAAAAGTTGGCATAAAAAACCGCATCAAAAGAAATCATTTCATGTGCTGGGTTTTATAATTAAATAGACAAAAATTGTTTGCAAGGGAAAAAAGTCCTAATACAAGAAAAAAAAGAAAAAAAATTAAAAGAAATTAAGGTCATATCCACGATGTACATATATACATACACACATACATACATTCATACACATACACTTAACAGTTGGTGGTATACATGGTTAAATTCAATGCTTTTTATTAATTTCTCATTTAAAATATTCTTGCAAGCATTTTAAAGCTTAAGCATCTATTACAAACAGTTTTGTTCTTATATACGTTTTTTTTACATTTTAATCCTTTATTCTATTTTTGGTGTACTTTTTGCTTGATTTCGGTATACATATTTGCATTCTGTATTGCAAAAACAAAACAAAACAAAAAAAAAAAAAATCAAAAGCTCTTAAGAAATTATTTAACATCTCCAAGTGTTTTACAAAGTCTTAAAGGGTTTAGCATTTCGTTCGTTATACAGTCTAAAATTCAAGAATAAGGGATTGTTAGGCAGAATGGTAGCTTTAACGACTCCTAACTAAAGCGTTATATTTGAGAGTTTTCTTGATTTTTTTATATAAAATAAAATCTTTATTACGCCCTTTGGTTTATTTTTCACATTTTAAAACTCTTCTGCATTTTTTTTATTTATGTTTTTAATTTTTGACTGTTTGCAAACGATTTTTTACATCCTTAATGGAACTTTTTCTCCACTTTGCTGCTCTACTTCATTTTTGTATTTTTGTAATTTCTTTAGCTAAAATTGAAATCCTTTTTTGTGTGCGTTTTTTTTTTTTTTTATACAGAATATGCAAAATCAAGTGTTGCAGTAGTCAGTTCAGTTTTGTGTTAAGATGCAGCATAGGAAAAGAACTTTTTAAACGAAAAACTCAAGAATAAAAAATCTATTATAAACTTGTGTTTGAAACAGTCACCCCTTGTAGGATCGTTTTCAATATTTTTACAAATACTTTAACTGCTTGCTTTCACCCTTTTCGGTAAAGTGCATTACTTTTGCAAAGAGATAGTCTTTAAGTCTTAAAATAAGTCGCACTTTGACTTTGGTAGTGGGAGTAAAAAAATTGTCAAGTTTCTTAAAACGCATCTTTTGTTTTATTTGACAGACTTCAATGTCTAAAGATTTATGGGTTTGGCAACTTGTAATTAAAAAAGAGAAAAACAGTCGTTTTTATGCAGACGGCATGTTTATTTGGCAGGGATTAAAAAATGTCTTCCATTATTTTCCTTTTTCTTCGCAAAGTTAGAATTCTATAAACGGCTACATAGTACAGTCTTTCAAAGTTGCTGGTCTTGTATTATATATTGCACGTTACTTTAGAGAAAATAATTTAAAGGTATTTTATAGAAAAATTTGTTACTTCACTGTGTCAGTTGAAAGACGAGCTTTATGGCATGTTAGGATCCCAAATAATTGATAATCATGTTTTCGATGCTGATGGCCTCAAAAAGTAGGAAATAATTGGAATTGTCCCTCCATGTTAAAAATAAATTTTATCACGCAGTTGTGTATCATGAGTGAAGCAAAATACCGTTTAGCGGTATTATTATAAAAATTATTATTAAAAAAAATTCGGCGCAGCTCTTACGGGGTATTTCTTAAGTACATTTCTATTGACATTAGCAGAAATCACCCTTCGTTGCAAATAGATCATGCAAATGTTGCAAATCTTGCAAGTCTAGTATATGTTCTAAAGTTTGCAGCGCGACAAAAACAATATAGACTAAAATTACATCTCGCACACAAGCACTTATTTCCAATAATAACAAGTAAGAGTGCTATATTCGGCCGTGCCGAATCTTATATACCCTTCACAACGTGTAGTCATGCAAAAACAATTGTTTGTATCTCTATTCATCTCATATGAAATACGTATATAAAAAACATACATATATAAAAACATCCCATTGTAAAATTAAAAATTTACGTATGCGTGTTAAAAAAAAGATTAAAAAAAATTTAAATAAAATTAAAAGAAAAAATTAAAAAAAAAAATTTTTAAAAAAAATTTAAAAAAAAATTAAAAAACAAATTATTAAAAATTTTAATAATAAATATAAAACAAAAAAAAAAAAAAAAAATAAATAAAAAAAATTTAAAAAAATAGTAATAAAAATATAAAAAATATATTAGATAAAAAATAAAAAAAAAAATTAAAAAAAAAAATATATATAAAAAAAAATTTTTTGGCTCAGCTGGGATTCTATGCCACGTTTACTCTAACCAGTATACACGTTTGTATGTATGTATGTTGTTGGTGTAATGTTGTTTTTGTTAAAAAAAATCGAGGTGGTCGTGGGTCGATATTTCTGATCTTCAATACCAATCTACTCCCGACTTGTTCTAATATATTAATACCTCACCCGGGTCTAGGCGATATTGGGGGGCTTCAAAAAGTTGATTTCAACATCCACACGGACAGACGGACAGACTGACAGAGCTTATTCATAAGCTTTCAGAAAATATATACTTTATGGGGTCGGAAATAAAAATTGTGGAAATTTCACACGGAATGACAAACCTATATAGTACATGTACCCTTTTTCATTGCGTGAAGGGTATAAAAACAGTTGGAAATTTTTAACAGCAACGTGTGCAATAGAATATAACAGATCTCAGTGTGTATATTTTTAGTGGCGAATTGCAAGTACGAAATTAAAACTATTTCGTTTGGAATAAAAAATTAATAAAAAATCATAAAATTTAGAGTGACATTTTTTCCAGCTTCCTCATAGATTTTTTTTATTTTTGCCAGAAGTTATACTTTTTTTAATTCAAAATGTTTAGTGTACATCTTTTCTACATTTTATTGATAATGATTTTGCTTATAATCACTAAATAATAATTAAGTAATTCATACGTTTTATTTTTTAACAAGTTGAAATAATTAAAGATATTACTTTTGCCACCCATACACATTTCTAAATTAGATGCCACCTCAAACGGCTTAAAAAGATGGAATACTGTTTGCCATTATTATTTGAGATGTACTAATTCAAGCGGTTTAGGAAAAAAAGAATCACACACACACATACACATGCTCTACAAATGTTTAATAAGCACAATACATAACTGTTAGTAGAAGCCAACGAAATAATACTAAACAAGGCTAACCAAAATTGCACATACAAAATTGATAGTACAACATACATTTGTACGTATGTATGTATGTATGTATGTGTTTGAATACTCAAACCATGACATATTGAAAAAAATTATAAATCATAAAGCTGAGAGCGGTAAAAAGCAATTCCTTTTAATTGAAAACTTATGTGAAAACAAAAAAGTTGCCAACTGTAACAAAACAAGTAAGAGCACTATATTCGGCTGTGCCGAATCTTTTATACCCACCACCAATTTTGTGTACATTTAAAGCACAATATTTATTATTTTGTTACTCATTATGGAATAATCTTTTTATAATAAAATATGTATCACTTTCTTTGTAGAGGGTGGTTAAATTTTAAGGGCCCATGTTGGAGGTGAACTACACATAGTCTTTAAATTTGTTTTCTGCACTTCACTTGACATTTCTCAATCTCAAACTTAGTCAATTTAATCCGTGGAAAAATACGCAAATGAGCAACGCTTTAAAGTTATTTAGGTTTTTTATGAAAATGGGCGTTCAAATCAAAATGCATTTTGTGCACTTCGTAATTCTTTTGATCAACATAATCATTCAAATTCATCCACAATCGGGAAAATTTTAAAAAATATTTAAATTTCTGTAAAACAGGTCTGTATAAAATGTTAGAAAATCTGTGAATGCCTTCTTAGTTCGTTGAATGGGAACCATTGCTGTTTTTTGCGATAGTGTGGCAAAAGAGCAGTCAACCTCGACTCATCATCGTGCCCAACAATTGAGCATCAACATTGTCATTGAAAATTTGGACCATCAGATAGAGGAGTGGCACCAAGGATGGAGGGGCCATTTGGCCGATATTTTGTCAAATACATAACTGAACCATACAAATATTATCATTATAAAAATAAATGATAGTAATTTCCTAAATAATTTGTGTTTGATATAAATTCAACATCGGTCCTTAAAATTCAACCACCCTCTATAACTTCGATATGCTTCTAAAATGCTTTTGTAAATGTAGTTTTTCAATGAAAGTGGGCGTTAAAGTAGGCGTGTCAATAAAGTTTGTGCTAATAAATACAACTAAGATATTTCAATATAGTTCTTTATTTTCCCAAAAACTTTGTCAATAGAGAAATTACATGAATTTAAGAAAACCCGTTATATGGGAGGTAGGCGTTATAGTGGGCGTGTCACCTAAACTTTTTGGCACAACAACTACATTGACTAGAAGGATATATGTAGTAAATTTCCTCATCATACCTCTAATTTTGTCGGTTTTATGAGCTTTAACATTTCATTAACGGTAGATAACGTGAAAAGTGGGCGTTATAGTAGGCGTGTCAAAGTTATTTTTACGCATGAGTACATTTTAGATGTTTCAATATAGCCTTTTATTATTCCAAAATCTTTATTAATAGAAAAATTATATGAATTTTAGGTAAAGCGTTATATGGTAGGTGGGCGTAAAAGTGGGCGTGGCACCTTAATTTCTTTGTACAATAATGACACTGCCTAGGGGGATATACGTAGCAAATTTGATCATCATACATCAAATTTTGGCGGTTTTATGAGCTTTGAAATTTCATTAACGGTAGATAACGTGAAAAGTGGGCGTTATAGTAGGCGTGTCAAAGCTATTTTTGCGAATGAGTACATTTTAGATGTTTCAATATAGCCTTTTATTATTCCAAAATCTTTTTTAATAGAGAAATTATATGAATTTTAGGTAAAACGTTATATGGGAGGTGGGCGTAAAAGTGGGCGTGGCATCTTAATTTTTTGGCACAATAATGACATTGCCTAGGGGGATATACGTAGCAAATTTGATCATCATACCTCTAATTTCGGCGGTTTTATGAGCTTTTAAATTTCATTAACGGTATATAACGTGAAAAATGGGCGTTATAGTAGGCGTGTCAAAGTTATTTCTGCGAATGAGTACATTTTATATGTTTCAATATAGCCCTGTATTATTCCAAAATCTTTATTAATAGAGAAATTATATGAATTTTAGGTAAAACGTTATATGGGAGGTGGGCGTAAAAGTGGGCGTGGCACATTGATTTTCCGTTAAAAAAAAGCCCCTTACCAAAAAGCAAAGTGTGCAAAATTTCAGAGTCGTACATCCAATTTTGTTGCTTTTATGACGTTTTTGTTTTTAAATATACCGAAAAATACACTGTGCGGTATAAATTTTCGTACATTTTGATCGATAACTCCTTTCCTAATGATTAGATTTAGATAATTTTTAGTGAGAAATATTGTTTTGACTCGAGAAATATATATTCGAAGTTTCATGGCTCTACGTTAATCCGTTTGGACACAATACCATTTTATTCGATGTTCGTAGGACACGGTTTTTTCGACCTACTCTTGCATTCCGAGCTATAACTCACTTCCTAATATTCCGATATAGCCCATTTTCAATACCAAACAAACCTTGTCTATAGGAAAGATTCTGGCAAAATTTGAGCCTCCTAGCTTTTTCGGTGCGACCTCTATCGTGCTTTCAACAGACGGACAGACGGACAGACGGACAGACGGACGGACATAGCTAGATCGTCATCAAATCAAACCCTGATTCAGAATATATATACTTTATGGGGTCTAAAATGGATATTTCGATGTGTTACAAACGGAATGACAAAATGAATATACCCCCACCATTTTTTTGGTGGCGGGTATAAAAAGAGGATAAAATTTATCCTTTTTGTTTTCTAACACATACGCACACACTCACTAATGGAAATGAAATGCACTTTCAAAATATTGTAGATATTTGGTTGCACAAATCTCTATACACAACTGGCTTCATATGAACATATAAGATTAAGTGATTGAAGCAGACAATGTTAAAAAAAATGTGTTGCAATAAACTTTTTTTGTTAAGTATGTGGCCTAGCGTGTGTGAGTGAGTGTGTAGCAAGTGCAACTCTTAGCCAAAAACAGAGCGAACAAAAAAAAAAGCGAAAATCTGTTGAAAAATGCAACTTTTACCATTTTAACTGTTGTTGTTGTTGCTGTTGTTTTTGACTATGCAAACAATCAAACTTATAATATTGTTGCGCTGGCTGATGTTCCTAAACTTATGAATACACACGTAGAACTTATAGGTTCTTTCTATATACTTTTTTTTATTTGTATCTTGTATCTACATCTATACAAATGGATTTGATTTTGTTGTAAATTCAAATAGACTTTTGTAATAAAGACTTTAGGGCTTTTAATGATTGACTTGTAGTAACTACTAAGCCCAAATATACAACCACTGTTGTCCCTTCCCATCACCCATTAAAGCAAAAAAATTAAAAATAAAAAAAGATATTTAGTAAGTATTAGAAAGTAGAATAGAAAAAAAAACGCATTCAGTGCATAAAATTATTCATTCTAAAAAAGGATATAAAACGAAAAAAAAAACATTTTTTTTAAAAAAGTTAAATTTTTTTCGGCTTCATACCAAAACACATATGTATGTACATTTGTTTATACATACTTACGTCTGCACTTGCCTTTTTTCGTTCATAAGTGTTTCATAAGTCTAAAAGTGTGTAGGTTTGTTTGCAAGTGCATGATTAGCAAAAGATGCATTGAAATCCGCAATGCAGCCAATATTGCAATTGCACTTATTTTCACTGCTATTGTGTGTTTTTTTATATTTTATTTTCTATACTTATTACACTAAAATGTGTAGTGGTAGAAAATTTATAGCCCCTTTGTTGGATATATTTTTTTTTTAATAATTTTTGTTTTGTAAATCAAACATAATAATTTATATGTACTTAAATGTAAACAAAACTGAGCTAATGAAAGTCAAAGTAGTTGAAACATAAAAACTGCAGGCAAGGAAAAAACATGGTTGCGGTAATCATAATCGTAGAGCAACATAATATGATTAAATTATATGATTGTGGTTAAAACATATAATGGTTGTAAAATATCTTTATTACGTTCAAGTAAAGTATCATGCAATAATCATATTATGACTACAAATAATATGCACAATCTTTGCTCACTTCCGAGGTAAATTATTGGTTTTTGCTGTTATTTATATTGGTTGAACTTAACTTTTAAATTATAATTTTTTTTTCAATATTTTCTTTTATATTATCGTTCATTTTTATGATTTCTTGAATTTTTTTAATTTTTTTTATAATTTTTGATTTCATGAAGAATCGTTGAAAACAACTTATTATTACTAGATATCATAGTTTGATTGCTTTGTCAACATACTGTTGTTCCACACAACATTTATGATTTTTTTAATTTTTAATGCTTTATTTAATATGAATTTATGAGTTTTACAAAGACATCATACTATTTTCATTATAATAATTTTTAAAATCATACTTTTTTTTACTTGAAAACTATATCGAAGTTTTCATGAAAATTAAAAAAAAACTAAATTATAAAATTCAAACAAACGCTTGAATATCGTGACAAAATAAATGATAAAACAAAATATAAATAAACATTATTTGTTTGCTATAACCAAATATTGTAACAGAGAATATAATATGATCGTCGTGACCATGTTGTAATCATGGTTTTTCTTTGTCTGTAGTACTTACATCTTTAATACAAGAAATTATTAAAGCTGTGGAAACGAAAACAAGTAACAGTGCTATATTCGGCCGTGCCGAGTCTTACATACCCTTCACAACGTGTAGTCATGCAGTTACAATTGTTTGTATCACAATTCATCGCATATAAAATACGTATATACATGTAAAAAACATACACATACAAAACATACCAGTGTAAAATTATAAATTGAGTTTACGTATGTATGTATGTGCTTTTTTAAAAAAAAAGGAATTACAAAAAAAAAAAAAATTACAAAAAAAAAAACAATAAAAAAAAATATTTTAAAAAACAAAAAAAAAATCAATAAAAAAATTTTTTTTTTCAAAATTTGTTAAAAAATTAAAAAAAAAAATATATAAAAAAAATAATATAAATATAAATAATATATAATTTTTAAATTTTTAATCAGGCTTGAGTTCATATTAATATTCTTTATTTTTACAAAGAATTTTTTTAATTGTGATAAATGAAAGAATAAATCTTGAAAAATTATATGAAAAATTATTATATTTTTACCGACACTAGCCGAGTGGAATGCATTTTCGAAACCAGCTACGATTTCATCATCAGCACTCTCTGATCGGTGGTTACATGTTGGTTGTAAATATCATCTATTTAACTCCCGGGACTTAAGTTAATTGAATTCGGTAACTACTTTTAGTTTTTCCTTTTTCATATATTTTTACCACAATGAGTTAGATTGAAATTTTAACCAAACAGCAACCCTTTTTACTTTTGTTGGTTATTATCTTTCATTTATCACTATTTATGTCGACAAAATAAAAATTCAATTTATAATATATAATATATAAAAAAAAATTTTTTACTCAGCTGGGTTTCAATGCCACCTTTACTCTAACCAGTATATATGTATGTTGTTGTAATTGTGAAAAAAAACGAGGTAGTCGTGGTTTTTTGCTCATATCTCAGAAAGTTATAGGGCGATTGTGCTAAATTTCAATAGCGATTCATTCCCGGATATTTCCAAGAGATTGATACCATACACAGATCTGAGGAGCATATAGTTGCTTCTAAAGGTTGATTTCAACTAACACACGGACAGACGGTCAGGGCTTGATCGACTCCTCTATTCATAAGCTTTCAGAAAATATATACTCTATGGGGTCGAAAGTGAAAATTGTAGAAATTACAAACGGAATAACAAAGCTACATATATATGTACCCTTGTGCACCACTGGTGAAGGGTATAAAAATAGCAAGTAGACTTAATTTAGAATTGGTATTGTAACAGCATTGAAAATTTACAATTTTTTAAAAATCTTAAGAAAAGTTTTAATTGTCTTTGATGTTTTTTTGTGTTGTTAGTATTGCTGCCAGTTTTTGGAGTCTGTTATAGCCGAGTAAATTTGTTGTAGACCTTCGATTTTACTTTAAATAAAAATTATTTGGAGTTTTTAAATGCACTTTTCCCATTATGTTTTATATCTACAGGTGATCTAAAGAATGAGATCAGTGAAACCTTAACACACATTTTTAATTCCACCTTTCTTCATGCACAAAAAATATAACTGTTTATGATCAAGTTTGTATTTAAAAACTTGTCAAATTATGTGTACAAAATAATAGCATAATCGGATTATTAGTTTGTTTGAAAATGGATTCCGGAGAAAAAGTGCGTGAAAAAATAATAACAATTTTTTTAAAAAATCCCAGTCGTACTTACAAATCTATTGCAAATGGGATAAAGGTGTCACGACAAACAGTTTCGCGTGTGATAAAAGTGTATAACGAACGTCGTAGTATTAAAAGGAAAGCTGGAAGTGGAGCTAAAAAAGGTATAACTGACCCACAGTTAGCTTCAAAGATTGTTAGTCTTCTAAACCAAAATCCCAACCTCTCAAACCGTAAAGCCGCCTTAAAAGCAAACTGTTCCGATTTTTTTGTAAGGAAGGTTAAAAGATATGAAGGCCTTAAGTCCTACAAGGTTCAGAAAGTGCCAGACAGAAATTCGAAGAAAAACTTGGATGCAAAAAGTCGTGCCAAAGAACTGCTTAGAAATTTTATCAACAAATATGAGTGTTGTATTATGGATGATGAGACTTACGTTCTTGCCGACTTTTCTCAGCTCCCAGGGCGAAGTTATTATGTGGCCGATGGAAGAGGTAATGTCGATGACCAATTTAAGTTCCAAAAAAAAGACAAAGTTTCCAAAGAAGTACTTAGTTTGGCAAGCTATATGCACGTGCGGAGAAAGAAGCAGTAAATTTATTACTACTGGGACTATCAACACTGATATTTACATCAAGGAGTGCTTGCAGAAGAGGTTGCTTCCATTCATACGAAAACACAATAAGTCAACATATTTTTGGCCCGACCTAGCGTCGTGTCATTATAGTAAATCTGCAGCAGAATGGTATGAAACAAATAATATAGTGGTAGTGCCAAAAGAAGCAAATCCACCTATTTGTCCAGAACTAAGGCCCATCGAACGTTACTGGGCTTTAGTCAAAAGAGTGCTGAAGGATACAAAACAAGTTGCTAATACTACTAAAATTTTTTCCCAGAAGTGGTCTTATTCCAGCAATAAAGTTACTAAGGATACCATCAAAACCCTCATGGTCTCAATTCCGGAAAAGGTGAAACAGTTCATCAAAAAAAGCTGAATTTTTACAAAAAGCATTAATATTTTAATTTACTGTTATTTTATTGTTAAACCACGCTATTTTCATTAAAATGGATTAATTCGTTTCAAAGTTATTGCGTTTTATTCGTGTTAGGGTTTTATCGATCTCATTCTTTATAGATAGAGAATTTTTAATAAGTTGTCTATAGCGCCACCTATTGCAACTATTCCAATTTCAAATATTTTGTTTGACCACATTAATTATGAATTAAGCAAAGTGGATAAAATTTCGAAATGTTGTGTTTAAGATATACAAAAATTACAATATATGTGCCACGCCCACAATTTGTAGCTCTTAAACGTTTTGTTTGGCCATACACACCTATAAGATGTAATTTATACATTGTTTTTAAATTAATTCTTTTATGTTTCTTCAGACATGCTGTAATAAATATTTACATTACATTGGCTTGTGGCATGCCCACTGTTTCGCTTATTCAAATTTTTTGAAAGATAATTTATACGATTGTAGTATCAAAGTTACTTCGAGAAAATCTTAAGATTCCAGGTATCATCTTTATCCAGGTGTACAAATATAAAAACTTAAGTTGTATGGGTGGTACAAACAACCCCATCTATAACATTTACATGAAGTAAAGTATTAAACCTTGCTTTATTAGGTCCTTTCCGATTGCTGCCCTGTAAAACTTCTACGTCAGTTAAGCTAATATAGCAAAATAACAATAATGTTGGTTATCATGTCTACAGTAGTGGCATGTAGAAAGCATGGACGTTATAGAGGCGGGAATATTTCAAAGACTCATACAGTTTGATTTGTAAAATTAAAAACAATGGCAAAAAGAATTCAAGAACTTGTGGGGTTTTTGTACGTCATATTCTATTGCATAAAATGTATGTAAATCCTTCTACCAATTTTTTTTTACGTACATAAATATTTTTGATTTTTTTTGTTTCAGTCAAATAACGTGTTTGTTTTCTTCCTTCTCATACTAAATGCCTCCACATACAGCACATGTAAAATATATGAAAAATGCATACAAGAACTGCGTTCGATTTGTCTGAAATCTTTTTGTATGCACTCGCAGTCTTGTGCATTTTTTCCAATACATACAAATAACAAAAATATAGATTTTTATATATTTGTGTGTGGATTTGGATTACTTATCTACTCCTTCCTTGTGTTTGTTTAACTTTAACTTTTGTGTTTGTTTGTAACAAACTTTGGGTAGTCGTTGTATTCTATATGCAATTTTGCTGGCCATTATCCTTGTACAAATCTGAACTTTCATAGACATTTACATTATATTTTGTTTACTTGTGTTTGTGTGCGTTTGCGTTTTTAGTCAGTGTGTAAGTTAGAGCGTGTGTAAATGTGCTATTTGCCAAATGCATTCATTGTATTGCTGTTTTTTTTCTATAAGAACTGCATTTACTGCATTGTCAATGTTCTACTTCAGACATTTATTTATTCTTTTTGGTTTTTTTTAACGCTTTTTGTTTCAGTTGTGTTGATTTTTTGAGGTTATTTAAGTTTTATTTCGATGGGTTTGAGTCTTCAAAATGCAAACTTATTTCGGTTGCTGATTGCATTTCTTGCTCGTCAGCCTTATAGTATGTATGCGTGTGCATTGGGTTTGGTTTGATATTTCATTTCGTTTTTGAGTTTATAATTACATTTTGCCTCTGGAGTACTCTACTCGTACTCATATTTAGATATGAAAGAAGACCCATCAGCTGTTTGATGGAGGGTGGGAGAGGGTTTGTTTAAAAACCAGAGGAAGTAGGCATTTTTTTTGGATGGCAAAAAAGAAATAAATGAATTTTTTATAAGGAAATAATCCCAAAAAGATTAAAATGCAATAAGAGCCTTAAGATTTAAGATAAAAAGATGCAAGCTTAGATACAAAGAATTAAAAAAGTTTTATAGTTCATAATTAATTTTTCTTTATCTTAAATTTGGAAGTGTTTTAGGGGAATTTTATTTTATAAGCATAAAAGCCTTAAATTGAAAATGTTAAAATCTTTATAATTTTATTACATATTTAAATTCTTATGTAATTTTTTATAGAATATTTATTTAGGAGAATTCAATTCACCTTGATATTTATGGTGTCTAAGGTGAAGCTTGGAACATAATTTTTTTCCGAATTTTATTTCAATAAAAGTTTTCTGCAGCATACGAAAAAGCTTACATATAAACAAGTAAGAGTGCTATATTCCGCCGTGCCGAATCTTATATACCCTTCACACCGTGTATTAATGCAATAACAATTGTTTCTATCACCATTCATCTCATATGAAATACGTACACACATACAAATAAAAACATAAAAAAAAAAAAATGTTTTGGCTCAGCTGGGATTCGATCTCACGTTTACTCTAACCAGTATACCACGTTTATACTTATGTATGTGTTGTATATTGTTGTTAAAAAAACGAGGTGGTCGTGGTTTTTTGCTCAAATCTCAGTTGTTTAGGTACCGATGTTTCTGATTTTCAATACCAATCTTCTCTCAAATATTTCCAATATTTTAGTACTTTACATGGGTCCAGGCGATGTGAGGGGGCTTTGAAAAGTCGATTTCAACATACATATGAACAGACTGACAGAGCTTAATCGACTCCCCTATTAATGAGCTTTAAGAAATTATATACTTTATGTGGTCGAAAATGAAAATTGAGGAAATTTCACACGGAATGACAAACTTATATATATATACCCTTTTTCAATGTGTTAGGGGAATAAAAAAACATATCGATGGTCGCGAATAGAAAAGTCTTAATTCACATTCGAAATGGGTGTTTTTTTTTTAATTTTATTGTGCAAATACTTTATTATATTGCAACTTATTTCAGTTTTGTCTGAGCCCAAATTAAATTTAGACATATTTAAAGGTAAATTTTATAAGCAACTCTTACCAACTGATTGTTTTGTTTTACCACTCATAAGTGCTGCCAAGTTTTTTTTTAAAGTAACTTGTTTGCATTTGTCAAACTTATTTTCTTCTATGAAATTTTTTTTAATATATTTTTTTTAATATAATTTAAAGTTGCATTGGTATAACACAATTAAAAAAATACAACATCTTATATAAAGTTTTTCTTTTAGATTTTTTAAAAATTAATAATATTAAGGAAACGAAATTGGCATTTCCATGTCATCGTACGTGACATTTGTACTCCTATAAATTGGAGTAATTTTTGCTAAAGTAGGAGTAACTGAAACAAAATTAGATCTTTATGTTCCATTCAAAAGGTACTTTATTAAAAAAATAATTATATTCGAACCATTGTTAACTAAAATATCCAGAAAAATTAAAATATATATCGTACCTGATATAAAACAGAAGTAATTTTTATGTATATATGGAATTATGAAAAAATCTGCGAATGTTGGGAGGTATTTTCTATTTTTTTTTATTTCTTACACTAAACCAAATATTTTTCATTTAAAATCCATCATACTTAATTGAAAACAATCTTTAAATGATTTTATAATAGATTCAATTTAATATCGTTCGTGACATATCGTACGTGACAGATTTTTCTCTAATAGTATTCTTAGGTAATGCTATTTATATTATGTTAAGAAAAAAAGTTCAATTCTAAATTAGGTGCCCTTGCTACTGTCCAAATACGAATGACGGAGACCAATAATGTTTTTGCACTACGTACGTGACATTAAAATAACATCCAAGGGAAATCAAAAAACAAAAAAATTACCGCTAATTGGACTCTATATTTGATTTTTTCTTATGGATATTAATAATTGTTGTTGTTACCTTAATTTTAAAGTATATTTACAATGTTACAGCTACCTGAATTTAGTCACTAAAAAAAACAGTTGATTGCAATTCTTAAATAAAGTCAAAGAGAAATTCAAAATTCTGTCCGTCTGTCCGTCTGACCGTCTGTCCGTGTGTATGTTGAAATCAACTTTTTTAAGCCCCCCGACAAGGTTGGACCCGGGTAAGGTATTGAAATATCAGAAATATTCGGGAGTAGATCGGTATTGAAAATCAGAAACATCGGTACATAAACAACTGAGATATGAGCAAAAACCCACGATCACCTCGATTTTTTTTTCACAAAAACAACATTACAACAACATCATACATACATACAAACGTGTATACTGGTTAGAGAAAACGTGGCATCGAATCCCAGCTGAGCCAAAAAAAAATTTTTTTAATTTTTTTAAAAATTTTTTTTAAATTTTTTTTTTATTTTTTTTTTATTTAATATATTATTTATATTTTTATTATTTTTTTTTTTAATTTTTTTTTTATTTTTTTTGTTTTATATATAATAATTATAATTATATATAATAATTTTTTTTTAAATTTTTTTTTAAATTTTTTTTTAAATTTTTTTTTTATTTTTTTAAAAAATTTTTTTTTTTAATTTTTTTTAAATTTTTTTTTTCGTTTTTTTAACATACATACGTGAATTTATAATTTTACAATGGGATGTTTTTATATATGTATGTACGTATTTCATATGGGATGAATGGTGACACAAACTACTGTTATTTCATGACTACACGTTGTGAAGGGTATATAAGATTCGGCACGGCCGAATATAGCGCTCTTACTTGTTATTGTTGTGTTTGTTGCGGCAATGCATAAACGTTACGAGTATGCCTTGCGAGCACTTTATTACTCTACGTTGTTTTCAAGTATGCTTTTAAATTTAGCTGTCATTTTCTAAAATACTTTTATAATTTTCATTATAAAAACCGTCACATAAGTTTGCCAGTTCAATTCCATATGGACACTGAGCCCTTTCAACTCAATAAACGATTTCGATATCGAGAAGAAGACGACAGTATGCGAACTAAAACATCCTGGACTAAAGCGATAATTAATCTTGAAAATGGCACAGTGCTAACACGACGTCCATTCCATTGGCTTTTACTATTAATATTCTATGCAATATTCTTTTGTGGCATTATCTTTCTCTGGGCACTATGCTATTGGGCATTTGGTTATACCATAACGAAAGAAAAACCTAAATGGCTTTTGACACAGCCAGGACTTAGCTTTGAACCGGCTACGACGTTTCGTGAAAACTATTTAAAAATTGAATATCACGAACAGTCACACGAGGAAGTGCAAGCTTATGTTGATCATATAAATAAGGCTCTTGGCAAATATGGCCAAATACCCAAGTACTATTTTATCGAATGTCAATCTCGCAATTACTATGGTTACAGGGAGCGTAAGCCTTGTTTTTTTCTTAAGATAAATCGTGTAATAGGTTTTAAAACGCTTCCCATTGACAGTTTGGGCTATCTGCCCTATGACGCACCCAAGGATTTGTATTTCTACATAAAGAGTTTGGAAGGGAAAAAACTTAAAGAGCGCATATGGGTATCCTGTGAGTCGAAGCCAGAACTAAAGTTTGTGTATTATCCTCAGCGCTTTTATAATGTCTCAGCGGTGGATTATGCTTCTGCAACACCACATGGCGATGCCAAGAATGTAAATGACTTCTATAATGAAAGTGATTTTCAGCGTGTAATTGCGGTACAAATTCAAGATATTTCCTTAGATATTAAACATCATATACGCTGCTTTCTGTGGGCTAGAAATATTGTTCGAGATTTAAAGGGTAAAATTGGCAAAGGTTTGGTGCGTTTTAGTTTTGAAATCAAATCGTGAAAATGATAAATACAATTGAAAATAACATTGCACTGCTATTGTCTTGTTTTTGTTGTTTAGATAAATGAAAGAAAAGCTTGCAAAAATTAATAATACGAAAACAAATTTAAGAAAAAGGAAACACCATTATTTGCAGTGGGTTGAAAAGCGAAAAATTGATTAATTTATAGAAATTTTAATATTTTTTTTTTAATAAAAGGAAACATCGTGTATACAGAAATTGCAAAATGATGAGGTCGGAATTGGCGAACAATATATAGATAAACTTTTCTAAACTACAAAAAGCAAAATAAAAAAAATAAACAAACAAACAAACATACCGTTTAAAGTCTCTCAGAGCAAACATAAAAAAAGGAAGAAATAACGAACTCTTATGTATCCTTTAAATTTGGGTAAGTTCTGCAGTAGGTACTTTGTAGTTAGCTTGTGGTTGGCTGATAAAAAGCTCGAGTTATTTTCGAAGACGACTACTCTCTTGCTAATGTGTTAGTAGCAATTTTAAACGCTTATAACTCTTAAAAGCTACACCGATTTTAAACAAGATTATGTACAGTAACAAGAAATCGAATTGCCTATTAATATATAAAATATTTTTCCCTGACGACGTATTGGATAAAATTTTCTAAGCAGGCAGGATGATTTATACGATATCGCATTTATTCGCTTTTCTAATAAAATCAGTTTACGAACTTTAAAATAGCTTTTATGCTGATGTCTTCTTTGATTCTTAGTTTATGAGATAACTGTAAAAATTTCACATAGTTTTAAAGCTAAACATTTTGAAAATAAAGGGTCCGACATCTAACGTTTTTTTTCAACTAGTGCTTATTTCGTGAATGGTAACACTTGGCTCATGTATGATTTGACAGATAATTAGTTTTATCCTTCCGCTGAACGAATATGGTTGTGTATACGCTTGAACAAAGCTGAGAAAGTAGGCCTGTGACTTACAGAAGATGCCGATTTAGCCAAAAAAAATCATCTTTTCAGATGAAGCTCATTTTGATCTTGGCGGGTATGTAAACAAGCAAAATTGTCGCATTTGGGGCACAGAAAGGCCGCATGCATACATTGAAAAGCCGATGCAACCAAAACGAGTCACTGTTTGGTGCGGATTTTGGTCCAGAGGCATAATTCGAAAATGAGTAAGGAGTCGCCGTTACAGTCAATGGCGATCATTATCGGGCCATGTTGAACGAATTTTTGTTCACAAAAATTGAAGAGGAGGATATTGGCAACATTTGGTTTCAACAGGACGGCACTACGTGCCACACAGCCAAAGCAACACTCGATATTTTGCGCCTTGTTTCAAAAAACAAAAGTTATTTGGCGGACCCTTTATGAATGACTAACTCTGATGTGAAAGTTTATTTAAAATAATATTTTCTTTTAAATACTTTTGCCTTCTTTAAAAAATAGTTCTTAAAAATTTCTTGCAGTTTTCCCTTCCCACTGTTCAATATTTCAACGATAAAACTATTGCATTGGTAATGGCCAAACAACAAATTCTTTAGGCTCATAAACAATTAAAGTAATTTTGGTTAGATGGCGAATGGATGTTGTGGGTGGATAGTGGATTTGCTAGTTCGTTGGTTTGAGTTAACGAAGGCTTAATGCATAACAAGTGCATTTCTCTCTATTGAAAAAAATCTCTTTATTTTTTTTCTGATTAAGTTCGTTTCTTAACTTTTTTTATTGCTGCATATTTGCTTTGTTTTGTTTTTGCTCTAACGCATAAGGAAGGTAGACCTTTTATAATGTTCTGTTATTTACTCTTGCATATAGTATACTCCATGGATTTCCGTTGCCCAGCCTCTATGCTGGTGGTCGTTAAGACTCAAACCCTCTAATTCTCTTTATCACTCAGAGATGCTAATGAAAACGGCAGCAACAACAATTACACTAGAATCGTCCTTAGTAGAAGTAGTAGTAGTAGCATTAAAAAAAACAAATATATACATAAATGCAAATCATAATAATAGAGTTCATGATGTAGCTGTTTTCTCAAACTCCCCTTACCTAGCATTTCCTTCTACTTCTTCCTTTTTAATGTCCGCTTTAAGCTGGTCAGAGTGTAGATGCTAAAAATCCTTGTATTTTAATGCAATTTGTTTTAATATTATTATTATTGCTGTTGTTGTTGTTGCTGTTGCTTCTTCTACTGCTTTGTTTGTTTTATTTCATTATTAAACTCCCCAATAATTCTTTCCTTGTGTTTTTTTTCTTTGCCCTTCTTTTTTTTTATTTTTTGTTGCATTATTATTTTTTGGGGTCCCGTTTTCTTGTTTCTTACTACTGACTGGCCTATGTTGTTCGTCCACCCTTCCCATTTAATTTGTCTAACAAATTATTACAACTACAAAAATAAAAAATTTGCATCCGCTGCATTTATTTGTTTGTTTTTGTGAATTTTTTTCTACTCTTCTTAGTTCATTCATGTTTTTTTTTTGTTTGTTGTTGTTATTGCTGCTGTTTTCTCCCTTCCATCTTAAAGCGATAGAGAAGTCATCTTTGAACTTTTCTGCAATTTTTGTTTTTGTTGTTCTTGCTACTACTGTACTGTTGTTATTTTATTTTTAATTAATTAATGTGCTGTTGCTAGTACTAAAACTTCTTGGCAGGCAGAACTTAAAAGAATGATAACATTTACAGCCTAAAATGCAATAAGAAGTAAATAAATTTTAAGTTGTGCTTCTTTACAGTGAAATAATTAGAGACCATTTAGAACTAAGATGGTGAACAAATTAGTATCGGCTTACATCAGATAAACATATAAAATTTGAGTAAAAAATCTTTGAGTATCTTTCTAGAATTTGGAAGGATATGGTTTTTTTGACCTTATATTACGAGCTATAACTCTCTTCCTAATATTCCGATTTAGCCCACTTTGAATACGAAGCAAATCTTGTGTATAAGAAATATTCTGGCCTCCTAGCTTTTTCGGTCTGACTTCTATCACGCTTTCAACAGACGGACAGACGGACGGACATAGCTAGATCGTCTTAAAATGAAACCCCGATTCAGATGGATGGATATTTGGATGTGTTTTAAACGGAATGAAAAAATTAATATACCCCCACCATTTTTTTTTGTGGCGGGTATAAAAAATATTGATTCGCTATCAACAAATTTTTTTCTGGCCAAAAGCACTGGTGTTGTTATAAATTGTGGTTATTTTCAGTTATTACAGTTATCCGAATATAAAAATATTTTGTACCACGCCTATTTTTCAGAGTTTCATAAGTTGCTTTTAAGGCATACGACAGCTAATTCTAATTTAACATTCTTGTTTGATTATGTTTTTCGAATAACTTTTGCGTGTGTGTAAAGATTTACAATTTAAAGTGAAACTCTTATTATTTGATACATGTATATACAGAAAAAAATTTTTCTAAAATATTTTCAAACAAACATTTGCCTAAATTTAATTTCAATTTCATTGTCTGTTATTTTTATACCCTTCCCACAGTGAAAAAGGGTATATATAGGTTTGTCATTCCGTGTGAAATTTCTACAATTTTCATTTCCGAGCCCATAAAGTATATATTTTCTGAAAGCTTATGAATAGCTGTCAGTCTCTCCGTCTGTCCATGTGTATGTTGAAATCAACTTTTTGATGTCGCCGATGTCGCCTGGACATCGGGTATTAAAATATCAGAAATATTCGGGAGTAGATCGGTATTAAAAATCAGAAACATCGGTACAAAAACAACTGAGATATGAGCAAAAACCCACGACCACCTCGATTTTTTTTTTCAAAAACAACATTACAACAACAACAGACATACATACAAACATGTATACTGGTTAGAGTAAACGTGGCATCGAATCCCAGCTGAGCCAAAAATTTTTTTTTAATACTTTTTTCTAACATTTTTTATTTTATATATTATATATATTTTTATTATTTTTTTTTTATTTTTTTTTTGTTTTATATTTATTATTTATATTAATTAATTTTTTTAAATTTTTTTTCTTAAATTTTTTTTTTAATTTTTTTTTTTTTTAACATACATACATACGTAAATTTATAATTTTACAATGGGATGTTTTTATATATGTACGTTTTTTATATATGTATGTACGTATTTCATATGAGATGAATCATGATACAAACTACTGTTATTGCATGACTACACGTTGTGAAGGGTATATAAGATTCGGCACGGCCGAATATAGCACTCTTACTTGTTATAATTAATTTTATAATTCCTTTTTATTTAAAGATACTGTAGACTAAAAAATTTTAGTTTGATCGTACGTCTATTATAATTAATGAAATAATTCTGTTTGATTAAGTGTTTCCTTAAGATTTTAACTGATTTTTTAAGTAGCTTGACATTGATACGTTCTCTGAAAATTTTTTCTGAATAAAACAAATATTTTTTAAGTATTCTTCAACTTATATCTCAAAAATTTTTGTGGTTCTTTTTTAATAAGCTTTGTTTCTATTAATAATTTGTTGAAATATTTTAATTAAAAAATTTGATTAATAGGCCTTTTATAAAGCTGTTTTAATTTTTGTGAAAGTTAGTTCGGTAGACATTAAAATCTTTTACGAAGATTTCACTATCTTAACGCTCTGACCTTAAACTCTTTTAAAACAACCAAGTGTATGTACGTTTTCTACAAGTTAAAATGTTGTTTCATGTAGAATACTTGTAGACTCACATACATACACTCACTATTCTTAGGTAGGCTCTCTTTCTCTGCTTCTTGTTCTTTACATAATTTAAGTAGTATTTCGGTCCTTGCAAATGTATTTATATTTGAGAATATTAAAAAAAGGAGGAATAAAAGAACTTTGTACCTGTGTTTACCTTTTAAGTTTTGTAGTTGTTTTCTGGTGATGGTGGGTTGTAGGGTCAGAACTGGTGATGGGTTCATTTTGGTTGTTACAAAATTTAAGTATTTTTTATGTAAATCTTTTTTTTTTTTATGGTTTTCGGTTAAACTTATGCAAGTTGGTGGTAAGTAAAAAAAATTAAATACTGCTGGTATAAGATCAAGTAGAAGTAAGTAAAGTTCATTTAGTTGGAAGTTGTAACTATTATTTGGGCTTGAAGTTTTGTGCAGAGTTGTTTTGTAGGTTTTATTTTTTTATAAAGTTTTTTTAAATGAAAATTTTCATCAAAAGAAACAAGTATAAAGTTATGTTTTATTAAATCATATAAAGTCAAGATAAATTTTATTGGAACAGTGTTAAATTGTAATATTGTAAAACATAGAAGAGAGATATAAAATATTGTCATAAACGATAAATATCGATAAATGAGATTTAAGTTATAAAACTAAAGCAAAAAATTTTTTGTTGGAGAGAGAGAGAGAAATCAAGAAAAACAAGAAATTGTTGCTTTAACTGTGTGTTCTCAATAAGGAAGTCAACTGTCCTCCTTAACTACAGTAGACTCGCGGTAACGTGAACTATTAAAAACCGAGCGTGTTCACGTTTGCGAAGTTGCTCTTGTTGACGAAGGTGTTACTCTTTAACTCAAATTCATATGTTTTTTTGTATTTCGGATTGTTATGTACAAATGTGTTACCTTTTTTTGGATTATCTTTTAATTTTTAAATTTTAATTGATGAACAAATTCTTTCTTTCAAAAAAGCTAACGTGATATCCTCTTCACAGTCTTCTTCATCTCCTAAAGAGCTTAAAATGTGCAGCCAGCATTTGGCTATTGTTTTCTTTTCAAGACGTTTCCAAGTTGAATTTAAATAGCCAATAGCGTCCATTAATAGTTAGACCAATTTTCAAAAATGGCAGCTGTCATCCATTACGATTTGGAACAACTGTTGTCCACAGAAGATTCAAAATCTCTAAAGGAGCCAGGATTTTTTGCCTTTCCAATCACAATAAGTTTAACTTTAGAATTTTGACAGGTTTTGTGACATTTTTCACGAAAAACTTTAGATTAGATCATGCTAATTAGCAGCGCTCACTAAACTAAAACTGCAATAATTTACGGGGATACCCCTTTTTATAAAACGATTTGCATAACCAACAAATTTGTTCACGTTATAAGGCTTTCTCACTGTGTTCACGCTACAGAGTAGTCAGTGTAAAAAAAATCATGTTCATCTTATCTGGTGTTCACGTAAGGCGCTGAGTCTACTGTACTTGTCATTGCAACACTGCCCTTCATTTTGTGTTCTTGAGATGTTTTAATTTAAATTTCTTTTTTACTTAAAATATTTAAAGCTTTAACAAAACACAATAACTGTGTTTCTTTTCGTACGCCTTTTCTTCTCCTTCTTGCAATTCTTTTAATAAAATATTTTAATTAAACAATTTCTTGAAATTTTTTATTTTTTACATTTTAATTTCATTCTATTGTTTGCACTCATTCCAATTACGCGAAACTAAATGATTTGATGAAATAAAAACCGCGTAATGCACAAAATTATTGAAAGGAGGAACTCATTCATAAACATCTTTTCTTTTATGCTCTTTATTAAATGCATCATCATCAGCAGTATGAAAAAAAAAATTAAAAAAAAAAAGAAATATCAAATATAATATAAGACTGACTCTACTTGATTACTCTACGTTGTGCTCTGTAATTTAAAGAAAATACTAAAATTTTATTTACTTAAAACAAACTGTACAGTGTGGAGTAGAGAAATAGACGTGTTAGGAGATTTAAAATAGAGATGATGGCATCTCGTTAATCTTACGAACATTTGTCGAGCGCAACTTCCTTATTACTATTATTCTTCCAATTGAATGAATCGTAGTTAGTTGATGGGTTGCTTTGACTACTTTTTAATATAAAAGGGGTTACAAAGTCCAATGGGATCGATTTCGTTAAGAAGAAATAATTTTAATTTTTAAAAAATGTTAAAGAAAAATTCGCCGTTAAATCGTCTATTGTTAGTTAGTTGCAACGGATGTAAAATATGAATAGTACTTAAGATTTAATTAAATAAATATATTTGTGTATAAACGTGAATTTGGTCGATCATTTATTAAAGGGATCTTGTATGGAATATCAAGTTTGTGGTGAAAAATACTTTACGATTAAATAAAAATTTAAAAACTAGGATTGACGTAAATATTTTTTTGCATAATAGTATACAATTGGAAGTGAATTTCGTACTATGTATGTATATAGATTGACTTTTATTATTGCTATTAGTATTACAAGATCATTGATTGACCGTTATTAGATTTCGTTCAGTGAAGTTTTCTCACGACAGGTACTTATGCCATAAAGCTCACATGCAACTTTTCTTTCGCACTAAAATTCAGCAACATAATGGTCATTAATCTTGTTACACTAAACGCTAAAAAGTGTACTTTATGCACTTACATTTTTTGGTTTAGATTAGGGTTGAAATTTGTTTTTAAAATGCAGAAACACAATATGATTACAATAATCATATTTGGACAATAATGTGTGTGGCACAATAGTATACTCGCAAAGCAATCAAGTTGTTCTATGATCAGATTCACCCTATCAATTTCAATTCAATTTAGGACCCCAAATGATGTTTGATGTTTGATGAATGATGTTTGACATAACAATGTCTAGATATCCAAAGTCCATTAGTGAACATAGCAGATTTTCGAGGAAAAGTCTGCTGCCACGTTACAAAATTCGGTGGTTAGGTCTCATCTAGTTAACCCGGCAGTCTAATAAGAACATATTCCTTCACACTCTTCAGAAAAGAAGGAGCAGATCGTCTAGATTTAGTAGAAAATATATGAATGGGACGTGGACTATCGGATGGCCTTTTGATACAAGCTTATGTGAAGATGATTTCTTCGGGCCTGATACTTATGTAATTGAAAGTTTTAAAGGTTTGAAAGCAACCAATAGAGTGAGAAAGATTCTAGAAGTTGTACCTTTTAATTGCTTAAACTATGCGATTTATGAATCGTTCATGCAACCCACGATTTATGAAACTAATCCCATATCTAAAAGTGAGATTCATTTCGATAGAGGCCATGAAATCCTTTATCTGCAATATCGATCGTTCTTCTCCATACGAATATCGGATACGAGGCATATACTAACCCCCAATCTCGACTTTTTCGAGAAACAATACAGAATTAAATTTTAATTCTAACAGAGGTCGAGCCACTGTTATGAAGTACCTGCTCAGTTACTAAAGCATAAGTCAGAAATGGTACAGCTTGAATAGCGCTTCCTAATTACTGCATAAGTACCAAAAGAAGCAGCTTGTTAGAAATGCGAACATTGAAAGCAAAAAAAAAAAAAATAAATAAAACGTAGTTAGAAGTGTTGGTGATATTAAATGCGAAAATTATCCATCTAAGACCGTGTCACAAGTTGCACTTTATACTTTCTTCGGGTATGTGGGAAATTTCCACAGTATTTCTACCTTGGAATCCCTTATACTTTTCCTGTATATTTCTTACTTCGGGTGTTGTGGAAACATTTGTTTGATTATTGTAAAAGTCGAGAAAATATACTGATCAATGCTGAGATTAATTAAAAGTTACATCACAAATTATGTCATGACCGACAAGATAGAAGGATGGGGAATGAAATTGGCGATGTCAACTTGTTCTACACGTGCAATAATTCATGCTATTTTTTTAAGCAAATCTTTAAATATTTTATTTGCTCTTTCTCTCTATACCAAAGTTTTTTTTATCATTAATTTCTTTAGAAACTCAGTTCTTTTTGTCTTTGATGCAGTAGTTGTTGTTATATTCGTATTCCTTGCAAGGCCCATTTTAACCAAGAAAGATATTTTAATTCAGCAAATATATTTGTATGCACATGTGTGTGTATGTTTGCATTTTTCTGGGCCAACAAACGTCAAGGGGAAGACAGGAAATGTTTTATTCATAAATTCTAGGTTTTTGGGGTTGCACACACACACACACACACACTTCTTTCGTCAAGGTACCTCTCATACATCTACATGCAATAAGATTAAAGATTTTTGTTTTTTTTTGCAACAACATCAGCGTGACTAACTGCCACATCTTGCATAAAAATTAAAAGCACGTGAGCTTAACTGAAAGTATGTGTTTGTACGAATTTTAAATGGATGTGTATATGTTGCTATTAGTGTATGCAATGCACTTGTTGTCAAAGCTTAATTGAAGGCATCAAGATATTTGTATACTTTTACAAACGACTTGGCACTCAATATACGTACGTAGGTATGCATGTATGTAGATGTATAAAAAAAAAATTGGAAGTGAAAACAAAAGAACAAGCCAAAAGAAAGAAAACTGAACTGAGCCTCGAAATGCAAACGTCGCAGCTTAAAAAATAAGTCAGACATAACATCTATGCTTAAGCCTTTTATATTTTTATATGCAAGATTTTTGTATAAATCATGTTTTGTTGTTGGCTAAAGCAGAGCTAGTTGCAGTAGCTGCAACCAGCAGACGTTGCCAGCAGTCAGTAGTCATTCTTCTTTTTATTTGGAGAACTTTTTCTTTTTACAAGTCTTTTGTTTTCATTTCTTTGAATACAATTTTCTGTTCTGATTCGTTTATTTGCTTTTGTTGTTGTTGTTGCTTCTATTTTATATTTGTGCATAAATGCACAAATAAGAGCTTTGTTGCCTCTATAGTTGTTGTTTTTGCAACATTTCTTTATTTTCGCTGCATGTCGTTTTCTCTGAAGACAATTTCTAAGGTAAAGGTACTTGAAATTAAGTAACGTCAAATTGTAAATACATATAAAATTTATTATATTGATGTCTATGTATGTAAATGTGAATATATATGTGTGTGTATGTGAGTCTCATATATAAATTATTTTACCTTTTTAGGTTTTTTTCGCTTTGTCTTGACTAACGAATGCAATTAAGTCTCAAGTTATTAACTTAAATAGAATAAAAGATAAAGAAACAATTTCTGTTGCAAAGACTAGGAACAAAAAAGGTTTAGAGAGACACTGTGAAAAATGTAACTAAATCTTAGATGATGTTCTGACTTCAAATACACTATATACTGACTGTTACGAATTTTTTTTTATGATCCTCAATTTCAATTTATTTATTTTACTCAGGTTTTTGTAATGAGACAAATTATTTGTTTTTTTATAAAAAAATAATTATCTTGCGTTAGACCACTTTTAAACACTTTATTGGCTTGGCAACGACTTAAGTTATCTTTATTAAAATTATTAAAACAGAGCTCCATGCTTCGACAAATTGGGTAAAAAAATTTTTATCTTTTAAAATTGATAATTTAAAAAATTAAAATGTATTAGTCTAAATTACTGTTTAATGTAAATCGTTGAAGCTTTATTTCTATATGTCATACACTTTTATATCTATATAAATAAAAGTGAAACTCTGTCTGTGTGTGGGTGTGTGTGTGTGTTAGCTATAGACTCCGAAACTGTAAAACCGATCGGACTCAAACTTTAGCAAGGTGTTGTACACATTCCATTGAGTGTTAATGGGTGATAAAAAATGGGCGGGGCTACGCCCATAAAAATAAGTTTTAATTTTTAGCTACTTGCACTTGACCGATTTTTCTGAAACTTTGCACACATATTAAGCTGTCATGACTATATAATTTCGTGATTAGAAAAGTGTAAACTGCCACGCCCATAAAAAAAGTTATAATTTTGAGGTAGTTGGACTGAAGCGATTTCTCTGAAATTTGGCACACATATTGAGCTGTCATGACTATAAAATTTCGTGATTAGAAAAGTAGGCAGTGTTACGCGCATAAAAAAAAGTTATCATTTTCAGCTACTTGAACTACATCGATATTTCTGAAACTCGTGATTAGAAAATTGAGCAGTGCCACGCCCATAAAAAATTCATTTTTATTCATTAAGGGGCGTAGGAACGCGCGCCGGTCTTGGCTAGTATGTAATAAAAGATATGCGCTAGATAACGTAAAGCTTGACCGGCTAATTTATATGCTACTGTATCTGTTTTCTGTACTTTGGTGGTAGAAATTCTATTATGATTTTTATAACTCCGCAAACAATTAAAAGCCGTCGTGGGTACTCTGGATCGTAATTTGACCATTAACAATTTTTAATTGAAGACTTAAGAAATTTTTTTTAATTGCACTTTTATTTTGCTTAGTGCAGTTTTTCAAAAACTTTTCTATTAAGAAAACAATACAAAAACTCTTTACTAAAAATTTTCTAGGATATATTTCAAATGCAAAGAAAAATAAATACCTGAAAGATTTTATCGTCATCATAAACATCATCATCATTTTATTAAGAAGAACAAAAACAATAAGAATAAACTGCACTCATTTAAGCATACAATTGACATATGAAAGGATATATGTAATAGCAAACAGGAGAAAATCTCTAGTGCACTTCCTCAAGATGATAAACGAGAAGCCAATGCAAGCTACATACAGCAATGGCGAATACCAGAATCTGGTCTTAATATTTATGAGAAAAATATAAAGAATCAGAGTTTTAAAAATAATCCATCTATACATGTAATGTAATTGTCAAAAATGATTGGTATTGCAGTCAAGAATAAGTATGTGAACTTTTAATTTAATAATTGTAATATAATATTCCTCAAGATGAGAACAATTATAATTTAAATGATTTCATTTGGTCACCTTAAAGTTAAAAAATGTTCAAATGCTAAACATATGTATATTCAGCATCAAAGCGAATTCAATAAGGTGAACTCGTCGCTAAAACAACTACAAAGTGAAAAAATACAAACGTGTATTTTGTTAGTGTAAAACAAAACGATATGTCAAAAATACACAAAAATTTGACAAATGGTCCCTAGAAGTAGTCAAGAGCTGATGATCAGCTGATCTAATAAGTTCACCTTATTGAATTCGCCTTGTTCAACATGTTAATGTTAGTCTCATATCCTTCCAATTTCCCATGGAATGTAAACAATGTTTAAGTACCGCGGCTTCTAAATACATCTTATCATGAATATATACGACATACCAAGAATGACAAAATTATATATTTCGTCATGCACATGTTATACCGTTAGATGACGTATTTTCGTTCGAACACTTTTTAATACCAACATGCATTGCCAGTTTGTTTTATATTGAATTTTAAAATTTCTTTTATAAAAATTTTGCATTATCTAAGGACTTTCAACCCTGTCAATAAAAATATTGGCACTTTGAAATTATAAGCCAATAGGACAATAGTATGAGTGACGTCATTGGCACGGCATGCGCAGAAAATATTAATTTTATGCGCGGGAAGTTGTAGTCTATATTTTAACATTCGTTGCGACGTACTTATTGTCTTTGAAAACCATACATATTTCTAATATTTTGTAGGGGATTCCTTAAACAAGAGCTATAAGTGCTTTTTACATACATTTGCACATATGAGGTCAATAGATATTCCAAGGATGTTGAAGAGAAAAGCTCAAGCATGATATAAAATATATGTTTCTGTATACATAAACTCTTTTAAGTTTCTACAAGATTTATCTTTAATATTTTTCGTTGTTGTTTTCTAAATATATACCTTTCTACAGCAACAACCTCAACATAGTATTTGTTTAGCAAATAAATGTTTTAAGAATTCGCCCGAAGTATGAGTACAACATCTTGTTGAAAGCAGTATTCTACATGCATACTTACGTGTTTGTTTAAATCTGCAATTCCATAAAGATTTATGTGAAGAAAGAAAAAATCATATCTTCATATGTTCAAAAAGTATTTAATACTAGGTAGGTAAATTAAGAATTTTCTAAGCAGACATAGAAAATTTGTCTCGTCCTTTATCGTAGTCGTAAATGAGCGCTAGAAAAGTTGTTTTGGTTTTGTTTGAAGTTGGATGCGTGTGCGAGTATGTGTGAATGCACTTTTATTCGTAAGATAAGAGAATGACTTATTTATGCATAGATAAATCATAGCTACAAATATTTATGTAAACATCTACACGTGGGCGGAATAATGTTAACTGTAGTGCACAATGGGTAAAAATGTTAAGATGTAAGATCTTGAAAAAAAAAATAAAAACATAAACCCCAGCACAAATTAGGCAAACTAAAAGAAACCCTAGTTGGATTTCAATTTCTTAAAAATGGTTTTTTAAAGACGTTGTATTTTTAATGTTAATTTGCTTGGAAAATCTTGTTACGACATGGTTTAGTTTGATCATTTACTATTCTCATCGAAATTAATCTATTTAAGACCTATAATTAAGTAATAAACTCTATTTATATTTTTTTATTAAGGACTTCAGGGAATGACAGCTTAGATATATCTTAGTAAAGGATGTTTTTATAGAGTTATAGAAGTTTGAAATGGAATTAAAGTAGGCAGGTAGATATAACAGGCAGCTGTTGTGCATCTCACTTGGGTCCATTATATTTATCCCATTGTAATACCTGAATAGAATAGAAAGAATATTATAGAAAAGAACAGAAGGAGAAGCAGACCAGTCCAGAGTCTCTGGCGGAAATCGAACCTGTAATCCCCAGACTAGCAGACCAGCACACTACTGACTAGTCCACCGAGGCACGCACCGAACCACCGGAATTAAACAAAGATGAATGTTTTGAATTGACTTAAAATTAGCTTTATTCGAAGATAATCTTCTGAAATTATATTTTTAATACGACTTCTGGCATACGATGGTCACAGGAAAATTAAATTTTTTATAAATTTTCCCAACATTTGTGGCTGTATTTCGGCAATAACTTGGCGAATTATCCTGCAAGTGGTTAATCGTTTCGGGTTTACCTGTGAAGGCCAACGGCTTTATATAAATTCCCACAGAAAATAGTCTTGTGGCGTTAAATCGCACGTTCTTGTTGGACAATGCACGGGTCCCAAACGTCAAAATATGCAGTTGTCATTTGTGGCACAAGGTGTGTGACATGTTGCGCCGTCATATTGAAACTACAGCTTCTGCAGATCATGAGTGTTCAATTAATTTTTGAAAAAGTTAGTAATCATGGCTGTTCATTGGGTGTAACGTTCTAACCAGCAATGTTTTTAAAGAAGTACGGACCAATGATTACACAAGCCCAGAAAGAACACCAAACAGTCAGTTTTTCTGGATGCAATAGCGTCATACACTTAAGGCTTATCATCACTCCAAATACGGCAGCTTAGTGTATTGATCTATCCATTAAAACAAAAGTGAGTTTCATCGCTCAAAATCGCTTATCAAAATCGCGATCAACAGCAATCTTGTTTTGGTCTCATTCACTGAATCTACGCGTTTGCTATTAATGCGTCATGTCTATTCATGTTGAAATACCAAACCAAACTAAACGCAAATCAATTGGCAGCTGATAAAATGACCGCCAGTTAAAAAAGTGTTACCAACTCAAATTTCTTTACCTCTTTTAAAAACCACCTGCTACATCTTCAAAATTTTAATAATTTGTATATTCCCATCCTGGAACATTTTTTAAGTACGTCAAGGCAAATGTAACCCACAGTGTATTGCAAGTTTATTACTGGCACTATTTTCTTTTTATTCCTTTTCATTGCCTCTTCTTATTTTTTTGATCCTCTGTTAGAATTGCATTAGATATGATGCACTTTTAAGAACATCCATAAATTTTTTATTTTTTCTTCCTTTATTTTTCTTTTTGATTTGTTGTATTTTTTGCTGCTGGTTTTTACATTCTTTTAAAGTTAAGTTTTGCTTATGTATGCATCATTAAAATTTCTTGCTTTTGTAAGTTTTCTTCATTTGGAAGAAAAAACAAACAAACAAACAAAAAATAGAACGTACGAAATGAAACTAAACTAAAGTTGCCAACGGCGACTATATCCTATAAATTGTAGTATGAGTTAAAGGTAGCGAACAAAGTGCAGAATTTGATTGAAGCAAATAACAGTTTTATATTTTGCAGTGGTTAGTGTGTATGGGCATGAATAAAGTGTGAGGTAATGGGTTTGTTTTAGATTTTATGGTGGCTTAGATGTGGCAGCGAATGCAAAATAAAAATATAAAAAAACAGCAAAAAAGTTAAAAGAAGTCACCTTAACAAGAAGATTTATCTGCAGAGTTTTCTTGTTAATGGTTTAGTGAAGAACAAGTGTATGTGTGCCAACACATATATATGTAATCATGTTCTTATATAACTAAGTTTATTTAGGATACGTTTAAATGCTTAGTTTATGACACACGTGAACATTATGTATATGTACACACACACACACACACACACACGCACATACATAAATATTTTTTTCTATGGCAAAGAGTGTTTTCGGTAATGATGCTGCATAGGAAACCGGAAATTTTCTACAGTAAATTTAATATTCTAGTAGTGGTAAGAGTCATACTGGTGTTAGTATGTATTTCGAGCTGTGAAAGATGATGATGCAGAAATGCTAAATAAATTTTCTTGGTAAAAAAATGTAATTAAAAGATGTTGAGTATAAAAAAAGTTATATCTGCCTTTATTCATTTATTTATAAGAGAATTTTTTAGGTTTTTTTTTTTCAATTTAAACTCATCAGTAAAAAGAAAAGTTATTTAAATTAAAAATAGTTTGATGAAATACATATTTACCAAAGGCTAAGATAGAGATTTTTTTTAAAGGAAATCACAAAGTTAAGAAATAAATGTTCTGTAAATAAACTTTAGATAAATTCCTGTTTTTTAGAATGTTTTTGAAAAAGTGTCTTATTTATAGAGAACTTTTGGACAAATTACATTATAAGGGAAATTTTTTGATAAATTTTATTTAAGTGAATTATGACGTTCAATATAAAGCGTTATGGATATATGAATACCTAATATTAAATGTTGAACCAAAGAATTTTAAAAGCACAAACATTTTAATTTTTATAACAAACTAGCAGAACCGCCTAAATTTGCCGTCCCAAGTTTTTGCTTTGAATTCCTTACTAGATAGATATTCTAAAATAATTGCTAGTTTTCTTTAAATGTCTAATACAAGAATAAATAATCATTGGAATATGTCACGCAATTAGCTTTTGTTTTTTACTATGGGAGATATTACTTCCCTTGCCTTGGTCGTATTTATTTTTGGCCGTAATAAGACAAGTGAGATAGAAGTTTAAAAATTATACATGTAAACGTTTTGTAGATATCTTATAATGGGCATTTTCTTAATGTTGCAAGTGCAACGACTTCTCTAGCTCATTCTTAGCTCAACTATGCAAAACATTATTATAAGACCCAACATTAATTTTGTGCCAGAAAAGAATTATACTTGTATTAAGTTAAATAAAACTTAAGCCGTTTAAAATGAGAACTCTTAAAAATACGTAAATATATTCTTATTTTTTACAAATTCATTAAACAGTTTAATATTGGCATATTAGTCGATTTTTATAAATTAGTCTACTTTAAATATTTTGTACATTTTCTGGTTTAAAAAATTTTTCATCCGAAATAGCTCAAGCGATTTTCATGAAATTTTGTGTGCATATCGGGTAGTTCTAAGAATCGTCCAACATTTATTTTTCATATCCCCCAACGTCACGCCTTTTTTCACGCTCCGTCAGCTAGGCCGGACTGTTGGACCGATCTTCTTGAAACGAAATAAACGTTTAAGAATCGGTCATCATCTACTAATCTACATAATCCTAAATATTTACGGTAACGACTTCGATAAAATTTTAAACTAAGATAGATCTGCATACCAAAGGCTTATGTTTTTTTTTAATGTCAAAAAAAAATATTTCCTAGAAATAATTTATATGGCGAAACAACATTTGCTGAGTCATCTAGTTTTCTTATAAAGGGCTTTTCAATAAGAGCGCTACAAAAGTTGTTTTTTAATTAAAACAAAAACGGTTTTGGATATCAATGAAATTCTTTATTCCTGTTAAAGTACGTTCGATGCCATTATGTATGGAAGTCGATTTCTTTTGCATGGCCATCACGGGCACGCTTTCAGAAGTCCAGACGCTGAACCCAATTTTCGACGGTTTTCAAGCATAGAGCGGATGATACTGCTGCAATTTCACGTTCGATATTCGTAAAAAGTTCATTAATCGTCTGACTGGACCATTTCGTGAAATAACACGTTCTGCAAACTTGGTTTCCAATAAATTGTTTGTGACATTCGCTGTGTGGCTTGTGGCGTTGTCTTGTTGGAACCACATGTCCTTCAAGTCCATATCATCCAATTGGGGCCAAAAATATTCTATTATCATTGAACGGTAGCGATTTCCATTCACAGTAACGTGCCGGTCTTGATCATCACGAAGAAGTACGGCCCAATGCCGCCGCCGACCCATAAACCGCACCAAACCGTAATTTTTTCGGAATGCAATGATAACTCATGAAGTACGTGTGAATTGCTGTCTGACCAATAACGCATGTTTTGCTTATTGACAAAGCCATTCAGCCAGAAATGAGCCTCACCGCTGAAAATGATTTTTCGATGAAAATCCGAATCATTTTCAAGTTGTTGCCCAATTCACAAACATACGACGCTTCTGGTGATCAAGCAGCAGATGTAGGCCAAGATCTTTTCGCAAAATTCGCCACAACGACGTCAAAGAGATGCCCAACGCTTGAGAACGACGTGTGAGAGACACATTTGGGTTTTCTTTAATTGAAGCCTCAGCGGCAGAAATGCTCTCGCCTCTACGGGCATTTCTTTGTCTTACTGGCACGGCAACATTTTGTACTGTGCCTGTGGATTCAAATTTTTCCACTAGACGCTCAATTGTTGATCTGGTAGGACGATTATGACGACCATATATTGGACGTAGCGCTTAACGTTGAGGGCACTGAATCCGAATTTCGGTAGTAAATTTTAATAATTTCGGCTCGTTGTTGGCTTGTATATCTTTCTATCATAAAATGGCAAACCTTACTAAAGAGAAATGTCAAAAGAGCGGCAAAAAATATGGCGACCTTTGCTGTCTCTATCGGTCTACTTTTGTAGCGTGCCTGGTTAAAAACCCTTTATTTAACTTAAAAAACAGGTCAAAATAAGTTATTTTTCTATTTAAATTTTTTCTTTGAAAAATATAAGCAATAACTTTCTAAAGTTACGACTTCATGTAAGCTTGTAAAAAAGTACAAACGGCTTGCCACACAAAAAAACTAGTGAAATTTTGTTTGTTGTTCTTGCCCAGAGTTGTTGTTGACCTTTCGTCAGTCAGCCACACAGTAATCTTCACTCGAAAGTTTAGAAAAAGCGTTATTTAAGCTTACCTCAATTTATGCACTCGTTCTTTTGCATTTAAATTCGTTACCACATTGCGATATAGAATTTTTCGAACTTAATACAACTTTATCCCAATATTAACTTTGGCTCTGCGCACAAAAGAATCAGAGCATTTAACTTTATAAACCGATTTTGTTTAAGAATTGCTTGGGTGTTCTTCCAAAGGGTTGTTTGACATCTTTGGTCTTTTTAGTTTTTTTAAATGTTAATTCTTCTTTAAATTTTGTTTGTTATATATTCAATTCCATGTGGGATTTAATTGAAAAGTTTTAATTATTTTTTACGTACTTTTTTTCGCTGACAATTTTAACCGAAATAACCGTTGACAATTAATGATTTAGAAAAGTTAATATCTGACACACTTTTAAAAGTTAGCGTAAAAAAATAAAAATTTGTTGGATCAAGGATAAATTTTGGCTGTACCAGTGTGTATAAGTTTTTTTTTGGCACATCATAATAGTCACAGAAAACTAAACATTTAATTATTTATTGATAACGAAATAATCAATCGAGCCTATAAAGCCGTGTACAATTGATAGACTGGCAACATTTTGGATTCAAGACCGCAACATATATTTGCACAGTTTTATATTCCAAGCACAATGACGGTTAATGAAATAACCATATATTCTAGTATCTTTTTTAAAATTTGTCTTTATTGTCTTTCATACCTAATTTTTTTTTTGTAAATCGACGAAAGTAGAATTTATTTAATTGTACCCAAGAATATTAACCTTACGAACTTCTCCATCCCTGGTTTACTTAAATCCTTTATTCAGTGCAATATTTTCAACTCATTAAAACTACTGCCATTTTACCTTTGAAGCATTTATTTAATTATATGATATTCTTTACCTCTAGTGAGCAAAATCAGATACCAGAAACGGTTACCTTTAATTAAATAATTTGTTTTAATTTAATTAACAATACATTGCATTGTAATATATTTTAATTTTGCAATTTTTTTATATAAGATTTTATTTTATTGCAAATTATTCTTAACTCGGATATGTTATACATTTCAAAATATATCAAAATCATATTCATTCAACTAATATTCTAAAATTTTTTTTTAAATCATTTAAAAACTAATACTCCCACATACCATGGCACAATACTTTCAGGATTAGCCGCCTTAAAACTATAACAAAAAAAAAAACATTTCTAGATTCATAGCTAGAGTAGGGGAAAACCAGCATAACAAATTACCCAAAAGGTGTTTAACACTCAGTTAAATCCTAAAAAACCAAATTGCTATAAACTGATTAACAATAGCATGTATTAACAGGTAGTTGCAAATCATGAATCCTTTTCAAAACAATTCATTCACACAAATACTTTCTTACACAAATACTAAACTAAATATATGCAATCGCAGACAAAAGGATAATCTCTAACATAAATACAGGACAATAAATCAATGAATATTTTAGTTTTATTTTTCTTCTTTTATTTGTATTGGGTGAATGACAAAAATTTTACACACATGAATGCAAAAAAAGAATATGTGTTTAAGTATGAGATGAAAGGAGTAACAGAGAATGAAACTGCAAAATAAAAGTGTTATTCACGCTTGCTTATGAGCACGCAAATTATTAAAGTAATTGAGAGTATAGTTTTTTTTTCTCTGAGAAAATGCTTGGGTTTTCAAAAACCAATTCAGAAACAAGAAATAATTGTTGTGATTTTTGTTAAGAAAAACACTTTCTTTTTGACAATGTTTGTGTTTTGCGTTAGGAACCATAAAATCGCATAAGGGTGTCTTACCTATTGACCCCTTTCTTTTGGTAGATTTCTTATATGCATGTCAATTTTATGAAGGTGGCTTTGTTTTCCATATTTTTCAGGACACATTGTGCGGCATGGTGATGCAGGGAATGTCTGTATCATTAATTTCCATGTTTTGGCTTTAATTGTTGTTGACATTTGATCAGAAATGCATCTGCTTACAAAATATACGCTCACTAAAATGCATCTTTTTTGTTTTGTTTTTCTTTTCTTTATAAAGTATCTTTATACATTTCAATAAAGGCATCTTTATTTTGATTTCTTTACTTCTTGACATTTGGAAATTGTTGTGTGTGAAAAAGGGTTTTGATTTTATAAAATATTTGCTTTGTGTGTGATTCTTTGTTTTATTTGCATAGTGGTTGTATAGGGTTGCCATTAGCGATTTAAGTAGCAGTTAGTTTTTATACCCTTCACCTGTGGTGCACAAGGGTATATATAGCTTTGTCATTCCGTTTGTAATTTTTACAATTTTCATTTCCGACCCCATAAAGTATATATTTTCTAAAAGCTTATGAATAGAGGAGTCGATTAAGCCCTGACCATCTGTCCGTCTGTCCGTGTGTTTGTTGAAATCAACTTTTAGAAGCAACTATATGTTCCTCAGATCTCTATAATGAATCGCTATTGAAATTCAGCACAATCGCCCCATAACTTTCTGAGATATGAGCAAAAAAACACGACCACCTCGTTTTTTTTCACAATTACAACAACAACCTACATACATACTGGTTAAAGTAAACGTGGCATCGAATTCCAGCTGAGCCAAAAAAATTTTATTTTATTTTATTTAATATATTTTTTATATTTTATTATTTTTTTTTATATTTTTTAATTTTTTTTTAAAAATTTTTAAAAAAAAATTTTTGTTTAATTTTTTTTTTAAATTTGTTTTTGTAATTTTTTTTATTATTTTTTTTTTATTTTTAAAATTTTTTTTTTGTAATTTTTTTTTTGTTATGTGTTTTACATGTATGTACGTATTTTATATGAGATGAATGGTGATACAAACAATTGTTATTGCATGACTACACGTTGTGAAAGGTATATAAGATTCGGCACGGTCGAATATAGCACTGTTACTTGTGTTTTTTTAGTTTTTATATTTATAGAGAAATCTTTAAGCTGCAGTCAAGATTCAAATTATTATTTAATACTAATGAAACAGGGACCGTTTTGTTTTTCCTAAAAATCGCTGGATCAGTATAACTTGTTCTCTGTTTTGAAGTAAATCCAATAAGCTAAGAATACTGAATTTAAAGCAAAGAAAAATACAACAACAAAACATCTTCTAAACGGAAGTTTTTCTGTTTTGCTTTTAGCACACATACACATAAAGCACTCTATGCAAAAACAATTTTTTATCAACAAACATTACTTTGTTTATTTTTGTTTTGTTATGTGTTAGTAACATTTTTAAACGCAAAAAAACTGATTTAAATAAGTTATTGGTAAAATCAATCTTCCAATATACTGAGAGTCCCGGTTATTTTGGGGGCAAATTTTGGTACACGAACCTGCTCAAAATATACCAAAAGCACAACGAACTTCTAGTTCTAGTTAAATTTCGATTGTTTTCGAATGCCGCCTGGATAATTAAAGCTCGATTTATGCTTTCGAATTAGGCTTTATATGATCTCAGTCAGCAATAGTACGACAATATCTGAAGCAGACGTATCTGACAAAAATCTGAGGGCAAATTTGTGTTCAACACTTCTAATGTTTTTCTAACTAGAGAAACAAGTAAACGACTCCCTCTACAAATTATATCATATGGTATCATTTGGCAACCCTAAATGACTTACACCAACACTAAAACCAACACACCAACAATACTTGCACATACCAGCTTATAAATCAAATTTCGTCCTAATTATTTTTATAGAGTCTTGACTTAAAAATCTTACCATCAATAAGGGTTAATTTACGTTTGTATTCTTGTGGTGGCATTGTTCATTTAATCTTTTGATATACAAATATAAAAGAGAAAAAGATTTTGTATCCTAGAATTCCCAAGAAAAACAGCTGAATTTTGCAATGTCGCCAAAATTTTTATAAATAGTAAAAAAAAAAAAAAAATAAAGAAGAAAAAAAAAAAAAAACAACAACAAACTTTAATTTGTCCTTCAAATAAGATTTGAACAAAGAACTGCAAGAAAAGTGGAAGAGGAAATATTAAACATTTTTAATTATATATTTAATTCTTGCTTTTATTTCTTAATCATTTTATTTGTTGCTTTGATAAAATATTTAAGTCTTTTCTCGTGGCTGTTTAATTATTTTTGTTTGTTTATGGGCTTGTAATTGTTGTGATTTTAATGGCACTGCAATTTCTTGAAGCATTTTTTTAAGTTTTCTTTATATCTGTGGTAGTTGCTTTTCAATGCATCATCATCACTTTTTTTTTTGGAATAAAACAAAAACAACAAAATGGTTGGTGTTTATGTATGTGTCTTGTCTGTTTTAAAATCCTGCAAGTCACTTTGGTAGACTTTCTGTTGTTGTTATTGCTTGTGGTCAATTTTGAATTTTTTTTTTATAATTTTTCTTTATTTATCTTTTGTATTTAAGAATGCAATCAGCAAGATTGATTAAAAAAATATAAAATAAACTCTTTTTGGTTTGCATTTTTTTGCCCTCGCTGTAGCTGTTTGTAATGTCTTTCGTTGAAATTATCAGTAACTACTTTGAATATTAAATGTCTTGTGTTGGCATTGCAATGACTTATGAAAATTAATATTTTGTTATTTATGTATGTATTTTGAGATAAAAAGGGGGTGGCTTCTTTTCGTTTGGAATACAATGTTAGAAAGTTCCCTAAAATGAATGAGGTTTTCAAAGAGTGGATTAGAAAGTTTGTCAATTTTTTATGAATTCAACATGAATATTGAGAAATTATTTACAAATAGAGAAATTTTCTACTAAAACCATTCTTTTTTTAACGCTGCATTGTTATTGTTTATATCAAAAATCCCAAAGGCAATATACTTTAATAGTTTGCAAGTTCGAATATTATTGAGGTTCTTACTTGGGAACAAATTTGTAAAAAAGCATTTCTCAATTTAAAAAAATTTAATTTACTATTCAGATATTTCTGTTGCTTAAATTATTTACAAATCATTACAAAAGGTTTGTTATTTGATAGAAAGTGTGATTTGAAATCATTTTTAAATTGTGTATTTATGTATGTATGCAAGTATGTATGTGAGATGAATTAAACTCATGGTATGCAGACGATGTTTGATAATTATATCAGGACTCTTCCCGGACTTGATTAGTTATCTCATGTCCAATGTCTTGGCATTTATAAGTAATTGGCCATCAGGCCATCCAAGAATTTTTGATGGAGTTTTACAAATTTCTTTTATCAGCCAGGCTCAAATATCTGGTTATTATTCTGGTCTTAAAATTTCCAAGGAAACTGAACACCCAAAATAGAGTTAAAAAGGTTACGGTAGCCTACTTAGCATGTCATAAGATATTCGGTGTTAAATGGGTAGACAACCCTTAGATGGTTGAGTGGATGCATAAGGTTGTAATACGTCTAATTCTTACTAATGAACCTCTGGTATGGTGGACTGAAATTCGGCGATAATATGTTGTAGAGCAGTCATCCAGGGTCGAATAATTGTCATGCATGGGAATTAAAGATGTATTGGAAACTAGCCCTTCAGAGGCACTAAACACTATGGTGCACCTCATACTCATTGACCTTCATATTATGGTCATTTTTGCTGGTAATGCAGTAAGAACTAATGAATCTGGATATTGAAGATCTAAGACATATTGGTTTGTAAGAATTCTAGTTGTGCTGCATTTGATTCTAGACCAACCAACTAATTTTGTCATCCCCTACTTGGATATTGGCATAGTGTTTACAATTCTCATAAGAAAGGGTGACCTTCTTGGGAGCTTCGATACCAAGATCTATACGTACGTTTCTAAGATGGACTGTGGAGTTGGATCCAGTGTTTTCTCTTGCAAACTCTCGATAGAGCTCTATTTCCACAATCCGGATTAATGTAACGTGTTTCAGGCTGAAATATTAGCTTCATGGGAGGCGTGTAGTATAGTTAATGACAACAATATTTGCAGGAAATTGAGTATTTTTGTTGACTGTCAGGTGGCGCTCTTGCCACTAATATACCACAAAGTCCAGATAAATGGGCCAATGAAAAAAAGATTCTCAAGGCATGCATAACTGACGTTGCTCTCGTCTGGGTCCCTGCCTATAACGGCAACTATGGTAATGAGCAGGGAATGTGCTAGTCAGGAATGGATCTGCTTTGGATATCTCCAACACAAGTGTAGTCGAAATCTCGTTATGAACTGCCAAAAGCAAGAGCCATCTTTCATATTAATTTTGTATAATAACGACGAAGTGAGTGACATTGTTGCTTTTGTGGTCTTACGTGATTGTAAAGACATTGATGCAAAAATATCCATTATCAGGTGTCCTTTAATTACATTTTAAAATTTGAACTTATTGAAAACATTGGCGGTGTAACACCAGTTACGCTTGTCTTGTCAAACAACAGCAATTCAAGAACCCACCTTTTACTTGCATTGTTTCAGAGATATTTTTCCCTATATGTATCATAGGTTTTTATACAAATCTATTTGTTCAGTTTTACTTTGTCTTAAAACACATCAAACAAAGTGTCAATCTGGGTACTAGGAATGAGTAAAAATTAATGTGGTCCTTATACAGCCTTAGTTTACGGTTCAACTACTTAATTATAATGCCATCGTGGATCTTTATGTCAATCCATTTCACTATTTGTTTCAAGTCGTAACTTGAGTGATAATTGTTTAAACTTTTTTAAGTCCGAATACTTAGCACTAACCGCCACTAGTGAATATTATCAGCAGGTCTCTTGTATAAAAATGTTTAATGTTTTATTATTAAAAAAATTTAGTTCTTATCTGCTATGTCCATAGCACGTAAATCTTCATTAACAGTTCAAGTGACAACAAAAACTTGCGTTTTCGCCCTCCTCCCCTAATAATCAAGTATAATAACTAACATTTATACTTCTTACTAAGTGCATTATTTATGGCATATCAAATCTTCAGTAATATTTAAATTAGAATTTCACTAAAGCATAAAATCAATGACACTTGAATTTTCTGCACTTCATAAGAACAAAAAAACTAAAACAAAGTTAACATCAACTACTAGTCCTTGCTACAGTTTTCCTTGAATTTCTTCTAATTTTTTTATACAACAGTTGTACACACAACAGCATTTATACTTAATAAATTAAAGAAAAAATAAATAAAAACATATTGTCCACCTCTAAATAGAAAAAGTACTTCAGCTAGAAGTCCATCAAGGATTAAATAACAGCAAAAGAAAAAAATTACCCAGAGTAACATTAGAAATTGTGAATAAAACTTTAGGGGAATCTCAATCTCATCCATTTAAGTACATATTTACAAAGGAGATTCATTATGATAATTATTTATATAATTTTTATTTATATTATTTCTCTCGGTACTTTAAGTTTAAGTTAATGCGATGGAAAATGAAACTGCATTGACATTTTTATTTTATACTTTTTTTTTTTTACTGTCATCCTTTATTTTATCTTTTCTATGTGAAGTGATTATTAAGTGTTTGCCCTTCTTCTTTAGAGGATTAGAGAGAGAGAGAGAGAGAGAGAGAGAGAAAATATTAAAAATATAAATATTTTGAGGGCAAGAAACGTTTAAATAGTAAGAAAAGTTATTTGATGTCGATAATGGAAATTTAAATAGCAGAAAAATGCTATAGAAAAAATAAATATATTTTTGTTATACTTAAAATGTTTTCAATGATTTTCAGATTTCAAAGAGATTTGAGATTTGCACTGTACTTTAAAGTTTAACACCCTATTGAAATTGCTTTTGAATTTTTTCACGATGAATTCTTAAAGGTCATGACTGACTATAGTACAAAGTCGTGTGATTATGTGAAATAAAAATCTGTTTCATTTCTGTGCTACATGAAAAAATCGCAACAAAATGTGTGATTGGATGCTAAACTGTCATACTTTCTTACAAAATGCAACTCTGATCGCATATGTGCACTTTTTGTCCACACTATCACACTTTCTGAACACACATACAATTTTTGTCATATCGAAGGACTAAATCTGATAGTCAGTCATGACCTTAAATAATTTATGCTGACCGAAATGAGTATTGTGCTTCGGAATATTTTATTTTTATTGTGTCTAGTCGTCGGAGCAAAACTGAAGCAGTTTCATTTTGTTCTGAGCCCATCGTTAATTTGTGTTAACAAATCAGCTTTTAATAAGTTTTTTTTTTTTAATTTCGAACAGACATTTAGTACTAAAAAATTGATCCGATTGACCCATTCCCTATATGCAGGTGTAAGTTGCCGAATCGTTCAAGTCTCACTTTCGCGTACGATTTACATATGTTGATACTGGAGTTCTACGGGATAGTGTAATATCGTCTCTGCTTTCTAACATCATGTTTGACATTGTCATAAGTCACGCGATAGTACAAAATTTATTCCTCTCCAGAATAATCGTGATGAATCGTGACTGAGAGTTTTAATACTAAATTGTAATCGTAACAAACGCTGAAAATGTTAAATGTTAAATTTTCTTTGACATCATAAATGAATTTTTAAAGTGAATTTCCAGAATTGTATAGATAACCAAAGTTGATTTTGTTTCGTAGGCGTATCTCTATCAACGAGTTTAAAAAAAGAAAATATAATTCAGATCCCTTAGCAACTTCATAAGTTAAGTTATTTATTCATAACAGAAAATGTCGCTAATTTTTAACTTTTTTAATTACGATGACACTACGATGATATTGTCATGCATAACTCCCTTTATTTGTGTCACTGGTACGTGTACTCATGTATGATTCCATACAAAATACAACTCTATATTGATTCTGTGACATGGTTCTTCAATGTCATTGTGATATTGAAAATCAAAGTTGCCACCAGGTTATTGTTAACTTAAAAAAATTCAGTCTTTGATCTTAATGCTAGGCGCACAATTGCGACGAACGACGAATTTTTCGCCGCGAATATTCGTCGTCAAAAATAAAACACATTTGTGTATATGAAAATGCATACAATTATAGCGTCGGTCGAAATTCGCTGTACGCGGCGAGCTCAGCAATAGATTTATTTCTATTTCTTACGCTGGCGAACGACGAACAAATTGGTACAAGGTGACCATTTTTATTAAATTTGGTTTTACTTTTTAACTTTTTTAGAAAATAAAGTTAGTTTTTACTTTAATAATTATTTCATATTTTTTTTTAAACATTTAGGGCAGTATTCATACAAAATATTTTAGGTTTATTGAAGGCTTATTTGACAAATTTATCTAAAACATCTGTCAAATAAGCCTTTGATTAACCTGAAATATTTTTTATGAATACAGCAGTTAAAATATACATAAACAAGTTAACTACAAAAATTGTTTTTATTTGGATTTTTGTAAATGTTTGAATTTTTTGTGTGTTTTTTTCAATATGGGCACATTATTAGCTCTTATACAAAAACAAAATTGTTATTATTGTTTACTGCACGTACCGAACCCAGCACATTCTTTGTAAACGTTTACTAATACGTAAAAAAGTTTTTACTATGGCTGAAATTATATTTATTATTTTGCTGAGTTTCACAAAAATTTAAATTATTTGATTAATTTTGTTCTTTCTTTGCACAAACAGTAAACAATTTTATCAATTATAAAAGATGTTACTCTTTCGTCGTTATTTTGCCTCATACGACGAATTTACACAGCGAATTTTTACCGACGAATTCGTCGTGTTGGACGAAATTCGTCGTTCGTCGCAATTGTGCGCCTAGCATAATAGTCAATAACTATTCTGTAAATGTAAATGTTTTTCTTACACTACCAAAAAGGAAGTCAAATTTGAATCTTGCTTTTATTTTGAGACAACGAATACATACTTTCGTACTAATTCGAAATTGTTATTTTAAAAAATTTTTTTTAAATAAACAAAAACACAAGGTCTTACACTTTTAATAAATATTTTATTTACATACTCTTCACATATCGCACACTAAATGCATAAACGTCACATCTCAAAATTTTGAAAAATTTCCTTTTTTCCATAAGTTAATTCACAACGCACATCTCTAAGTACTAAAAACATTTCTTTTTAAACACTTCTTTTTTTTTTTGGCTGAAAAAATACCACTATTTTTGTTTTTTTTTTATTTAATTTTTAATGTGAATCATTTTTATTTTGGCTTAAGTTCATTTATTCTTTTATTTAATTTTATAATTTAAATTAAATTAAATTGTAACCATTTTTAGGAATTCATTTTAAAAATTATTTCCGATTTTAGCCGAGTGGAATGCATTTTCAAAATCAGCTACGATTTCATCATCAGCACTCTTTATCGGTATACTACTATGTAACTGAAAATTCCTATTTATGTTACAATTTAATGAAATTTGAATTAGTGAATCTTAGTATTAATTTTCGAATTTTTGTTGAATTTTAACTTCACCTATCAAATGACAATACTTTATTCAACATGTTCATATTTTTTTATATTCGTAATACAATTTCGTTTTCTTTTTGTTTGTTAATTGCACTGATTATATTCAATTAACAATTTTTTACCTCTCCTGAAGATTTGAGAATTTTGAGTTGTGACGTTATTTTATTTATTGTGCGATATGTTTAACTGACATTAAAATTGAACTTATTTCTGCTGGTAGTTAAACTTTTGTATGTTTTTATGGGTCTTATAAAATTAAAAAAAAAATTTGATAAGTTTCGTTAATTTATTGAATTCAATGTAAATTTTGCATAAACTTAAATTATCATAAACTTAATTTTAAAGCAACTTAGCTTTGTCAATGCTAAAGACATATAAGAAATAGGCCACTTCAAGTTGAAATGCGGGTAATACTAAATACAGTGGATTTAGAAGAATAAAATATATTGTGCTTTAGGAAATTAAACTTGATAAATATATATATTGGCTTTTAATTATTCAAAAGTATTTAAATGTCATATAAAGTATCTAAATCTAGTACTAAAATGAAATGAAGTATAATTTTTTGTACGCGCCCTGAATGTTTTCTATTGCATTTATGCTTTTTAAAATATCGGTCTCAATAACCTTTGAAGACATACTTAATATGATCTAGTTGTTTGCTTTGATCATGATGGTGTTTAAACTGAGGTATTCAAGTTAATTATTTTAACCCAGGGGTTTTGTTCACATTTGTGCATTAACTAACCAGTGAGATAAAGATATTAATGAAAAAATGACAAATTGTTTTGCTTAATTTTCGGTACAAAAACATATGTTTGTAACAATACAACACAACACAACACAACACACTGAAATTTTGTATTAAGGAATATAAATCTTTAGAAATACATATGCATTTCAAAATTATTTATTATCTTATCTTAAAGCACGCGCTATTATCTAACACCTGATATAAAGGATATAAATAGCTATTAATGCCAGATCGTACGGTACGAGTACCAATGAAACATCAGAAAACAAGCAGATGACAACAATAATCATACATACATACACACATACTTATTGAGGAATAAAATCATAACAAACAATACACAAAATCAAATCAAAAGATTTCCTGTGATCTCAGATGTTAAAAACGAAAAAAACAAATATAAATTCAGCCACCGAAATACTAGCAAATGTAGAACATGCACGCATGCGACTGCAAAAAAAGAAAAAAAAAAAAAAAGGTGACAGAAGGTTAAGTGCATTAGATAGAATAAGAAGCATTGCATATCCCCAAATAAGAAAAAGAAACAAAATCAAAATCAAAAGAAATCAATTTCAAAACAAGTTTTGCACATTTGTCGGAGAGACAACAGCAGCAGATGATTTTTCGAAAATTTCTTTCATTCTGCATAAGACGCATGATGTTTAATCTTGAATGGATTTTATTATTGAACAAACGTAGAGAATGAAATAAAATTAAACCTACAAAAACCATAGTATAACTTTAGTTTGTATGTGCGGCATACTGGTGGTATTGATTACAGCATAAACATAAACACGTTCTATAGGGATTCTATTACTTGTAATGATTTTGCTCTTTTTTTTTTGTAAGTTTTGCACCTTTTATTTCCACCAACTAATTTCAATATTTTTAAATGCGAAAAACGTGCCAATGCAAATCTTAAATGGTTTAGAACATTGAAAATATTGACTTTTTGTTTTATGGCCTCAAGTAGGAAAGATCAAAGCTGTTGTAAATAATAAAACCCAAAAGATCTATGCAGTTTGATAACAATAATAATCTGCTAATCATTTTCAAAAATAAATACTCCACAAAAAACAAATGTCTTATAAAACGTGTAATTCTAGGAATACGCTCACATGTTATAATGTCGCGTATTAATTACGCGTCAATGATTTTTAAGTTTTTCTTGTTCGTTTTTCGTTTTGAATAGTTGAAGTTGTAAAGAAAATTTCAACACCATATGTTGCTGGGAAAGTAAATTTTCAACTCAAGTTTTGGAAACTTCTTAACATACTGAATATACTTTACTGTGTTACATTCTTTTGTTTAATGATCCTATAGATCATGTTGTAATTAGTTTTCTTTTTTCTCTTGTTGTTTAGTTTTGGGGTTGCAAAAGTCTGTTATAATTTTTCATATGCATTTGAACATTTTACAGTTTTCTTTTATTTTAAATTAATTTGTTAAGAAAGAATTTTATTGAGTTTTATTGCTTTAATAAGAATTGTTCACATACCATACATGTATAGAAGATATTTTAGTGCTGTGAATGTTACTAGAGTTCAACAAAAATGTATTTGTACCTAAAATTATTGTCAGGAATTTAAAAAATGATTTTCAATAATTAAGTATTTAAAATCGGTTGAATTTTATCACTTTTAGATGTTGTATCCGTTAAAAGGTTTTTACAAATTTTAACGGAACCTTACTTAATTGTTCTCATTGCACATAATTTAATATAAAACGTGAACATTTAAAAAATAGTATAAACTTTAAGTAAACATACGAAACTACTGCTTAAATAATTATGTACGTCATCAAGGCAAAGATATTTTGTTTTGTATATTTTACTAGCCAAGCCCGGCGCGCGTTGCTACGCCCCTTAATGAAGTTGAAAGGCAAATCGGTGGGAACCATTGGAGTGCGTGGACATAGCTGAAAATAATAACTTATTTTTAGTGGGAGTGGCACTGCCCACTTTTCTCATTACGAAATTATATAATCATACCAGATCAAAATGTCTGCAAGAAGCTAAAAATTATAATTTTTTTATTGGCGTGTCACTGCCCACTTTTCTAATAACGAAACTGTTTAGTCGTGACAGCTTAGTGCAAGTATCCCAAAATTTTAACTTTTTTTATGGGCGTGGCTCTTTCCACTTTTCTAATCACAAAATTATATAGTCATGACAGCTCAAAATGTGTGCAAAGTTTCAAAAAAATCTGTGAAGTTCAAGTAGCTGATAATAATAACTTTTTTTATGGACGTGACACTGCCCACTTTTCTAATCACGAAACTGTATAGTCATGAGAGTTCAATATGTGTGCATAGTTTTCGAAAAATCTGTCCAGTGCAAGTAGCTAAAATTGATAACTAATTTTTTATGGGCGTGGCCCGCCCACTTTTTTTCACCCATAAACACTCCCTGGAATGTGTACAACAACTTGCCGAAGTTTGAGTCCGGTCGGCTCTATGGTTTCGTAGTCTATAGCTAACACACACACAGAGTTTCACTTTTATATATATAGAAGGTATATGTGGACTGAAATTTGAAATAAATGAGAGATTAGAGAACATTATTGTTTATCTATGAACTAAGGCATATTTAACATCGCAACAGCTGATCCTAATGTCAAATTTCATTGAATTCGGCTTAATTTCATTTATATATGCAGGGATGGAAAATACGATTTTCGCTTTGGTATTGAACAGTTAACTTTGTTGACAATAAATTTACTTAATTTATATATTTTTGTTATTTTTACATCCCAATGGGTTTAACAAATATATATTGTTTAATATATAAAATTTTATTATTGTAAATTAAACATATCATTGCAGCTTTTCCATCCCTGGTATACAAATTCAAGTTGGCAAAAAACATCTGCTAAAAAGTTGATTTGTTATATCAATTTGCCGTTAAATAATCTATATGAACATGCCTTGCTATGGACTTTAAATATCACTTATAAAGAAATAAACAATAATTTTTTATAAATGGAGTTTGACAGTAGCATTTGCCATCAGTTGGCCTATTAATTTCACCTTTATGAATTCGCCTTGTTTTATACAAAACGACTGTCCAAGGATATGGATATGCCTTGCGACTGTCAATTAGGTTTGTTTTATTTACATTTTTTTTTTAAACTCAGAACAAATTAAGAGCAACAACATTTTAACAAGAATGTTAAAACAATTAAAAAAATAAATCAAAAGTATGGAAATAAGAATTGAGTGTACGGGAAAGGAAATACTTGAAGCCAAATTATATAGACGTTTACAAAGTGAAAGTTGCAAATGGGTACGTAGGTAGACAGAAGATACAATGTTGAGGAACGCACAGATTTAAATATGGAACAATAGTACAATTTAATTGCGCAGTATGTATTTGATGAAACACCGCTGGTTCCAATAATAATTTTGTGTTGAATTAAGTGTTGGCTCAGTGCCCGCAGCAAAAGGAATAGTTGAACACTTTTCAACTATTTTTGCTCTCCCCTTAATAGAACTGAACAGCTAAACAAACTGAATGCTCTTCAACTTTGTCGCTATTTCAGGAAGAAAACTTTATGTTCTATCTTTCAATCTATTTTATAAAAAAAATTATCTATCGGCTATACAATTTAGATAAACAATTATTTAAAAAAATTATTTTTTTTTATATAAATTAAAGTCGTGTTATTTGAATGAAACTTTTGCATTGAAGCTACTTACTATGTTTGGTGTGTGGTGTGTACTGAACAGTATTAGCTGCATAAGCTGTAGTATAAGCTGCATTCAGTGTGATTTAACGAAGTGAATACAGTAATTCAGGACTCTAATATACTCTACGTATCATTCAAAGTTAGTTTAACCAAAGATGACTTTATGTCTTTAATAAAAGGATTGATAGTAAGAGATTTTTATTTACCATTAAAAAAATACATACATATGTACAATTATTTTGATTGGGGGCGATTATAAAATTGGTATTATAAGTTCAAGAAATACTTTCGACTTTCATAGTTTTTTAGTTATCATCATAGCATTTTTAAGAACCTATGAAAATAAGTCCCCTCCTAGGGTAAGTCTTAACAAAATCTTTTAAAAAGACGCAACAAATAAACTTCGGTATTGACTAAAACAGTTTCACAAACCTCTTAATTGCAATATTTCTGCATTCATGTGATAGCGGCGCTATAAAAAGTAAACAATATGTGCCCCTAAGACACATTTCTTATTAGCCAATCACAAGACACCAATTAGAATCCAACCAGACTAAAAAAACTTCTTAAATATCTATATACATGCATGTAGGTGTAGCCATATACTTATAAAAAGTATTTCATTTATATATTTGTTAGAGAAAGAGAAAAGGCACACAGACACACACACACTCGTATTAGCAAGCTAAACCAATTGCGGCGAAGAAACTAAATAAATACTAAGAAAATGTAGGAGAAGAAATGACAAACAAATACTTAGAAAACACAAAGTGTATGGAATAACCCCCTAAGAAAACTCACACCACAAAAAGCATTAGCGTAGAGCACGAACCAACAGAATAAAAAAAACATACAAACACACACATGTACACAACCGATACCACAATAATAAATTTCTTACAAACATTTACTCACTTATACTTGAACATTTCTTTATGTAAAAACTACTACTACCACTACTTGAGAACAGAACAAAAAAAAACTTCGCCGCAATTGTCTTTTGCCGACAATTTTCTTAGGATTGAACAAAGGATATACCTTTGGCCTCTCTCCCCTTTACCCAAAGTAAAGAAATGTGTAAGTATGAGAAACAAAGAATTTTGGGAGAGTTTGTTTTACTCTAAAAAAAAAAAATAAAGAAGAATTAAAATATATACGTTAAGTAATGCTTTAACAATGTTAAAGAGAACAACAGTATATTTAAAGAGTTTTTGGCAAATATCTTTTAGGACGTCTTATAGTCTAGTGCTTTGGAATTTCTGTAAGCAGTTGCCTTTCAAATGTCTTCAAGCAGACTTCGTATACGCAATTTTTATCAAACAGTATGGGCGAAGAGCAGAAAATAATTTCTTGGATAAACAATTTAACGTTTAGGTCGTTGGTTGGGTTTAAGTGACGTGTGAACATCTTAAGTGTCTCTATGGGATTATTTGTGCTGTTGCTATTGTTGTTGCTGTTGTCGGGTAAGTTAAATGTAGCGTTTATAAATTAAATGGTGTTATATCACTTTATTATCTTCTTCTGGTTGTTGTTGTTGTTGTTTTTTTTGTTGGTTTTATTGTATATCTTTCCAGATGGCTGTTCTTGTGGTTCTTTTTATCTGTTTTGTATATTTTTAACTTGTCTTCTAGACAAGTGGGCGTTTGTTTGTCATAATGTGTTTATAAGTGATGTACTGCTGATGTTTATGTTAGTGTTATAGAAACAAATAGGAAGGCGTTAAAAGTGTAATGTTTAATTAATTATGTTATCACAAGGGATTTCCTCAAGCGTCAAAGAGTTGGGAGTAAATAAGATAAAGATTTTAGAAGAAAATTGCATTTACGAAAAGAAACTGCTGGTAGAAAAAAACTCAGAGTTATTAAAAAGTGAATTTTTAAGGTACAAGTTGTGTTAAGTAAACATTTTGGTTAACTTTTTATAACAAAATGGAATAGATTAACTAAAATTGTTTTTAAATTCTAGTGGCAAATATTGAAAGAATTTATAGCTTTTAAACGATTTCAGTTAGCTTGTCTGTGTGAACATACATATACTTAAGACCTGCGTAAAATATTGTAAAAGTTGTGTGTTCTATTTCACACCAATTCCAGACACTATATTTGAGCATAAACTTAAATAACAAGACATTACTCCTACTTAAATAACTTAAATTATTGTTAGAAAAGTTTTTCTCTACAGCTAGTTAGCTGCTAGTGATAGTGTTTTCATACAAAGTAGAAAATCAAAAGAATTGTAAATGACTTAGAGAAAAGGTAAATAATAGCAAAAGTATCGAGTGCAAAAGAACGCGTATAAAAAGCGTAAAAAATATTAAAGAGCGATATTCTTAAACAATTATATTTAGGACAGTTTAAAGAGAATTCTCATTCCCAATGAAGGTTAAGGTCTCTATGTAGTTTTTCTTTGGTATAGATCAGGCAACACATACCAGTGCATTTCGCCATTGTATATGTGAATTTCACTTTTTAACTCTCCCAACGTACTGGAAAAAAATGACTATATATTTTACATAGCAATTTCAAAAACAAGCGTCAGCGCAACCGCTTTGCTTAAAAGCTGATGTCAGACAAACTTTTTATTTAGTTTTAGTTTATACGTGTGAGGTGTACATGTGAGACGTGATTTGCCTATCGCTTTTCTTGATGTACTATCAAAACATTTAAACATACTTTTTATGTTCTATTTCAATTTTAATGTTCTATTTCATCTGTGCTCTCATTCAGCTTTAATTTACTTCAACGTTGTTCTATTTAAACTGCGTTATATTATTAAATATTTTGCAATTAAGTACTTTATGATGAGAAAGTAATATACGTACACTATTTATAATTCAAAGAGATGGCTTGTAAGCCATTTTTCTTATGATTGTGCAGCTCTGTATCATACACATACATCGTCTTTGCTATTAATTAAGCTACAACATTTCTAAGAAACAGATTCTTATGAAACATTGTCCAAAAATTGGGTTATCATTACAATAAAACATTGTAATAATTTTATAAGGATAGAACAAGTGTACAGGGTATGTTCTGTATAAAGTTAATAATCAACATACCATTTTACTAATGTGTATAGCTAAACAGAGGCAAAATAAAATTTAAAAGTGGGCGTGGGACTTTTGGTAACGTTGTTACAAATTTGTCTCTGATAGATTCCATACAATGTTAATAATTATGGCCATATATCTAGAGAACGATATGTAATAGTGAGTACCTTTAAATTATGTGAGAGTAACTAATGTCCAGTGTGAAAATTATAGACAAATCCCTACCAAAGTACATATACTTATTTCAAAATAATAAAGAGAAGGAAGAAGGAAAATTGTTATATAATTTAGTAAGATTTGTAAAGAAGGTAAACTAGACTACTCCTCACAACCCTACTTTCTACAGAATATGATTTTTATTTGGCGAATATGCACTTGCATAAATTAAAAAACTGACGCGTTTTTACTGCTTATATTTAGCTTTGATATGAAAGCTTTCAGTAAAAGCTAGTTTTATATTTGAAAACAACTTTTTTCAAAGTATTCGCAATACATTCTTTAAAATAATAAATTTTTCGTGGTTTTTACAAAAAATAGTTTCATTAATTTGTTCCTTACTTTGCTGCTTCTTAGTCAGTAATAACAATAAAAGCATATGTAGTGCTTACCTCTTTCAGAGCTGCTAAACATGTTTTATTTTTTGTACTGGAAATATAATACAAATAATTCAAATATTGAGTTTCATAAAAGCCTGCATAACAAAATAAAAATTAAATATGACCAAATTGCTTTGAAAAGTGTATTTTCAAATGCATCGAAAGAAATATTTTGAATGCATTCGAGAACCTATTAAACCATCTACATTTCCTTATATCAAAGTGTAACAAAACTTGAATGCAAGCATTGGTTCTCAATATTATTTGGGCAAATCGGTTAGTTTGAACAATTTAAAGCATTTAGTTTTTATGTACAACGTAAAAAATAATTCTAATCCTCCTCAGATTAATTAACAAACCAATAGATATCGTTTCTAAAACGACCGAACCATTTAAGGATTATTTTTATTCCATTCAATTCGACACAGATTTCCTTTTAAAACCTAACTCTTTAAAATCCACCATGACCTAAAATTTCCAAGAAAAATAGTCACTTTTATGGTTGCATAAATGGAACACAATATTAAAGATTAAATATATATATATATGTATGATCCTATGTACATGCATGCAAATCTGTGTTATGAGAATATAAAAGTTTTCTTCTTCTACTACTCAACATTATCCTTTTCATTTTTTATATACAGATTTGTGCAAAAAAAAAAAAAAATTCATCCCTCTTTTAAATCTTTACCCAAAAAATCGGCAAATGTCAATTTATGAAAAAAAGAATTCTCTCTATGTTACAATTGTTTAAGGACGATTGGCAAGACAAAAAAGGAACCAAGGAATACAGATTTGCTTTAGATTAAAAAAATAAAAAAACAACAAAAATTACTGCACATATGTGTGCACAAGCAAATGTAGTTGTTTAATGTTGTAGTTATTGTTTTTAGTGTGTGTTAAGTTGTTGTTGCGTTTCGTTGCTGTTTCTTGTTGTTGAAATACATATCCTGTTTTCTAGCAATGACTGCGTTTAAAGGCGAACAAAAGATTTGAAATATTTTTTGAAATAAGAAGGAAAACGACAATGTGTTCTAATATTATTTGCTCAAAGTTGATTGTGTTTATGTTTGTACCCCTAAAAGTGGTGCTTTATTGGTGTGTGTAGAAAAAGAAAAAAATATAAAGAAGGGAATTACACCATTTCCTAACAACAAGAAAGTTATGAAACAGGTATTTATACGTTAACATTTTATAAAATATTTTTAATCAAAAAAAGCGTTTAAGTCTGTATTTATAAAGATAAGTTGTCCTCGTTAGCCGCTTAACCGATTGACATCAAAAAAACGTCTACGAATATGCTATTTTTGTAGTAGCGGTGAGCGTGATGAAACTTTTACCATTAGTACATGGAGCGGCCAGATTGTAGGCGGTGCTGGTATGCTCGCGAATGATCTGGCTAGAGTTCGCCGAATGGGGTGGTTCTTACCAACTATCTAGTCTCGCACTCACCAACTAACAAAAGAAAAAAACTCATACAAGCTAAAAGTCAAAATATTGCAGGAACTTAAAGCTGAAGCAACTCCCTACTCTTACATACACACATCGGACTTCGGACAGGTGTTACACAAGAAAAATACACCCTTCCACTAGAGACGGGCAAGTCTCTCCATGACACCATGTTAAGGGTTTTGGGTGTCCCAAACATCTCCTTAAAATAGGATTAATTATACACACTTTGGTTATGGTGGACTTAAACAAGTTTTTTCAAAAATTCATTTTGTGAAAAACATTTCTAAAGCAATAATTTTGAACTAGAAAAATGGAATAGAACAAAATTGTCAAAAAAATTGTATAATAACTCAGCATTTACACATGAAAGTAATTTCATGAAATTCGCAATACACTCACACTTCTTCACTAACACACTCACATTAATTTTACTTTCCACTCAGATTTCAACGATTTTTTCAAGAAAGTAAATTTTGACGTTTCCAAGAAAGTAAAATGACAAATGGTGAACACTGTTGCCTACTAATAAAACTTGTACAAATTAAATTGTGGTAAAATAATAATAGTAAATATAACTTATTTTTGTATAAATGAAAATATTTATAATATTTATTCTTCAAATATGCATCAAGAATAATATAAATGTAATTTTAAAACAATAGTTTTATTAAAAATTAACAAAAATTATTTTTGTCAACTATTGCCTTTTAAATTTGTGTATGAAATATTCTTGGTAACTCTAAAGGTAGTAAAAAAATGGAGGCAAATTAAGCGCATCAATGTAAAAGGTATAGCAATTTTTGCGACTCTTCGCTTCGACGACATTTTTAAAATGATATTTCACTTTCCTGTGTAAACGCGCAAGAAATTTACTTGAAAGTAGTCTATTTCATAGAAATTTTTATTTATCATACGTAATACGTATGGAATCACTTTCATGTGTAAATGCAGGGTAAGACAGAAACTTTAAGTAAACTTTTAGTATTAAAGATATTTCCTGGATTAAAACAGTGACTCTAAAAAACCTCTTATCTTTAGTTAAGGAAATTGATGATATTACAAAATCAGAGAAAATATTTAAAACTTCCTATTTGTAAAAAGCTAAAATTTCTGAATTTTTTACTTCCTTAAATCAATAGTCAGAACAATGATTTTTCTTATCACCAAAAACTATTATAAAATTTATATAAAAAATGATAAACTATAGATTTTTATTTAAAACTAATAAAAAAATATTCTTTTTTCTTTTAGTAAACAGTGTAGTTGCTTAAAAGTAAGTAATTGTCTGATGTATGTATGTTTAACTGCGACACTGGGTATGGTTAAAGGTAAAAAGCCAAAAGAGGCAGCTGCAATTGAATTATTTCATTCGTAATAATAATGATGACGATGAGATGACGACTATACAATACAATTTACACTTCTTTTTTTTTTGCCATAAATGCTTGTGGCAAACAACACAACAGCAACAAAATGTAATAAAATTTGCTTAAAGCAAATGTGCTGAGGAAAAAAAAAAACAAAATAAAAAGTAGAAACGAGCAAGAAAGAAATGTTGGAAAAAAGGTAGGAAAATAATCTGCACACACGTGCAATATATTACTTGTATATGAAACAATAGTAGACAGGATCAAGGACGTATAAAAATAAGCAAGATACAAAGGTATAGAGAGGGTAGGAGAAGCTGAGAGTATTGTTGCAAAACTGGTACAAATTTAAGAAAAAACAAGTAAGAGCACTATATTCGGCTGTGCCGAATCTTTTATACCCACCACCAATTTTGTGTACATTTAAAGCACAATATTTATTATTTTGTTAATCGCTATGGAATAATCTTTTTTCAATAAAATATGTATCACTTTCTTTGTAGAGGGTGGTTAAATTTTAAGGGCCCATGTTGAAGGTGAACTACAGCTAGTTTTTAAATTTGTTTTCTGCATTTCACTTGACATTTCTCAATCTCAAACTTACTCAATTTGATCCGTGGAAAGATACGCAAATCAGCAACGCTTTAAAGTTATTCAGGTTTTTTTATAAAAATGGGCGTTTAAATCAAAATGCATTTTGTGCAGTTCGTAATTCTTTTGATCAACATAATCGTTCAAATTCATCCACAATCGGGAGAATTGTAAAAAATATTTAAATTTCTGCAAAACAGGTCTGTATAAAATGTTAGCAAATCTGTGAATGCCTTCTTAGTTCGTTGAATTGGAACCACTGCTGGTTTTTGCGATAGTGTGGCAAAAGAGCAGTCAACCTCGCCTCATCATCATGCCCAATAATTGAGAATCAACATTGTCATTGAAATTTTGGGCCATCAGATAGTGGAGTGGCGCCAAGGATGGGGGGAGGGCATTTGGCCGATATTTTGTTAAATACATAATTGAACCATACAAATATTATAATTACAAAAAGAAATAATAATAATATCCTAAATAATTTATGTTTTATTTAAATTCAACATAAAATTTAACCACCCTTTATAACTTCGAATGCAACTAAAATGCTTTTGTAAGTGTAGTCTTTCAATGAAAATGGGCGTTAAAGTAGGCATGTCAATAAAGTTTCTGCTAATAAATACAACTAAGATATTTCAATATAGTCCTTTATTTTCCTAAAAACTTTATTAATAGAGAAATTACATGAATTTAAGATAAACCGTTATATGGGACGTAGGCGTTAAAGTGCGCGTGTCACCTAAAATGGATATTTCGATGTGTTACGAACGGAATGACAAAATGGATATACCCCCACCATTTTTTTGAAGGCGGGTATAAAAAACAAAACAACAAAAGCAAACAAATTACATTGAATAGAAGGATATACGTAGCAAATTTGATCATCATACCTCTAATTTTGGCGGTTTTATGAGCTTTTAAATTTCATTAACGGTATATAACGTAAAAAGTGGGCGTTATAGTAGGCGTGTCAAAGTTTTTTTTGCGAATGAGTACAACTTAGGTGTTTCAATATAGCCCTTTATTATTCCAAAATCTTTATTAATAGAGAAATTATATGAATTTTAGGTAAAACTTTATATGGGAGGTGGGCGTAAAAGTGGGCGTGGCACCTTAATTTTCTGGCACAGTAATGACATTGCCTAGGGGGATAGACGTAGTAAATTTTATCATCATACTTTTAATTTAAGCGGTTTTATGAGCTTTTAAATTTCATTAACGGTAGATAACGTGAAAAGTGGGCGTTATAGTAGGCTTGTCAAAGGTGTTTTTGCGAATGAGTACAACTTAGGTGTTTCAATATAGCCCTTTATTATTCCAAAATCTTTATTAATAGAGAAATTATATGAATTTTAGGTAAAACGTTATATGGGAGGTGGGCGTAAAAGTGGGCGTGGCACCTTAATTTTCTGGCACAGTATTGACATTGCCTAGTGGAATATACGTAGCAAATTTTATCATCAAACCTCTAATTTTGGCGGATTAATGAGCTTTTAAATTTCATTAACGGTAGATAACGTGAAAAGTGGGCGTTATAGTAGGCGTGTCAAAGTTATTTTTGCAAATGAGTACAACTTAGGTGTTTCAATATAGCCCTTTATTATTCCAAAATCTTTATTAATAGAGAAATTATATGAATTTTAGGTAAAACTTTATATGGGAGGTGGGCGTAAAAGTGGGCGTGGCACCTTAATTTTCTGGCGCAGTAATGACATTGCCTAGGGGGATATACTTAGCAAATTTGATCAACATACCTCTAATTTTGGCGGTTTTATGAGCTTTTAAATTTAATTAACGGTAGATAACGTGAAAAGTGGGCGTTATAGTAGGCGTGTCAAAGTTATTTTTACGAATGAGTACAACTTAGGTGTTTCAATATAGCCCTTTATTATTCCAAAATCTTTATTAATAGAGAAATTATATGAATTTTAGGTAAAACGTTATATGAGAGGTGGGCGTAAAAGTGGGCGTGGCACATTGATTTTCCGTTAAAAAAAAGCGTCTCACCAAAAAGCAAAGTGTGCAAAATTTCAGAGTCGTACATCCAATTTTGTTGCTTTTATGACGTTTTTGTTTTTAAATATACCGAAAAATACACTGTGCGGTATAAATTTTCGTACATTTTGATCGATAACTCCTCTCCTAATGCTTAGATTTAGATAATTTTTGGGGAAAAATATTGTTTTTACTCAGGAAATATATATTCGAAGTTTCATGAGTCTACGTTAATGCGTTTGGACACAATTCCATTTTATTCGATGTTCGAAGGACACGGTTTTTTCGACCTACTCTTGCTTTTCGAGCTATAACTCTCTTCCTAATATTCCGATTTAGCCCATTTTCAATACCAAACAAACCTTGTCTATAAGAAAGATTCTGGCAAAATTTGAGGCCCCTAGCTTTTTCGGTGCGACCTCTATCGTGCTTTCAACAGACGGACAGACGGACAGACGGACGGACATAGCTAGATCGTCATCAAATCAAACCCTGATTCAGAATATATATACTTTATGGGGTCTAAAATGGATATTTCGATGTGTTACAAACGGAATGACAAAATGAATATACCCCCACCATTTTTTTGGTGGCGGGTATAAAAAAAAACATAATAGAGGTGTTTGACACAAAATTAAATGATGAAAAAAGTCAGTAGGATGCCAGATTATATTTCGATGCCTTACTTCCTCAACCTCGTAACTTAAAAAAACGGTTTTGACTTTTTCATACCAAACGATTGTTTTATGCGATTGTTTTATACTAAAAAGATTAGTATATTATTACTACTAATATACATAAATACAATCAATTTCCTAATAAATGCATTTAAACTTTTAACTAAACACCGAAGTATAAAAAGATGAACCGTTTTTTTTCTCATCGGAAAAATTTTATTTTTTAAGATACGAGGTTGAGGAAGTAAGGCATCGATTTATGTTATAAAAAAAATCAAATAAACTTTATTTTTTGTTAGGTCTTGAATATTTCCAGTTAATATTTTGCATTATTGAAACATCATCAGATCTAGGAAACTTACTATTTGATGTGCTTTAAGGGACTATTAAAATATTAATCTATATGTCCTCAAAAATTAGGCTAGAGTTAATGTTGATCATTACAGAGTTTTGGCCCAGTTGAAATGCATTAGTATTGCCGACATATGGCTTTTAGTAGCTCTATCATTTTACTACGAGAAATATTTGATGTGAACGAATAATTTCAAGAAATATACATTTTAGCTGGTCACCTTTTTCATATGATTTAACGCCATTAGATTTTTTTCTCTGGAGTTATGTAAAGTCCCACTTATATGCAAAGAAAAACTTGGACGTAAATATTAGACCCGTTATTGTCAAAATACAGTCTGGTTTACTGCGTAAGGTGTGTGAAAATTTGACCATTAGATTACGCCACGTACACACCTGCCACGGCGGCTACAAAAAATTATTAAGCCTTTCTCTCTGCTTTATTAAAATTTAGAGCTATCCACCTCTGTAAAAACAACCGTTATAACTCACGTTTGTACGGCAATTTATTTATTATTAAACAAAAGTGAAAAAGGGTATATATTGGTTTCTCATTCCGTGTAAAATTTCTACAATTTTAATTTCCGACCCCATAAAGTATATATTTTTTAAAAGTTTATGAATAGGAAAGTCGATTAAGCATTGTCAGTTTGTCCATCTGTCCGTCTGTCCGTGCGTATGTTGAAATCAACTTTTTGAAGTCGCCCGACATCGGTTGTACCCGCGTCAAGTATTAAAACATTGAAAATATTCGGGAGTAGATCGCTATTGAAAATCAGAAACATCGGTACATAAACAACTGAGATATGGGCAAAAAACCACGACCACCTCGTTTTTTTTCACAACTACAACAACAACATACATAGTACATACAAACATGGTATACTGCTTAGAGTAAACGTGGCATCGAATCCCAGCTGAACCAAAAAAAATTTTTTTATTTAATTTTATTTTTTTATTTTATATATTATTTATATTTTAATTTTTTTTTATTTTTTTTATAATTTTTTTTATTATTTTTTTTATTTTATTTTAATATTTTTTTTTAATTTTTTTTTTATTTTTTTTAATATTTGTTTTTATTGTTTATTTTATATTTATTATTTATATTTTAATTTTTTTTTACTTTTTATTTTTTTCTTGTTTTTTTTTATTTTTTTTTATTATTTTTTTATTTTTTTTATCATACATACGTAAATTTATAATTTTACAATGGGATGTTTTTATATATGTATGTTTTTTATATGTATGTACGTATTTCATATGAGATGAATGGTGATAGAAACTATTGTTATTGCATGACTGCACGTTGTGAAGGGTATATAAGATTCGGCACGGCCGAATATAGCATTCTTATTTGTCTTTTTTTAATTTTTTTGTATGATGTTTTTATTTAAACTTAAATTTATTTTTTTTCTCATTCTTATTGCTCTTATTTGACCTTTATTTTATAAAATTTTCAAATTGATTCTTCAAGCTCGAGGTCTTTATAAATATTTGTTGTTTTATTTATTATTCAATATTTCGCTACTCCTTTGTGTAGCATCTTCAGGAAAGAAATTGTGTGTTTTTACAAAATTTTATATAATTTTCTAACATAAAAATATTTTATAAACATTTCAAAAAAAAATTTTTAAAAAACGTAGTATTACAAAAATTAACATAAAAATTATTATATTAAAAATGTAACATAACAAAATATTAACACAAAATATGTATTACTAAATTTAAAGCTTTTGGGAATGTTATTTTTTGTGTATTAAATGCCTATAGTTCTGAGCAACATTATCTGTGTCTGCCTTAAAGTTAATTCTTTGTGTTCCTGGAATATTTATTATCTGTAGCATTTCTAACATATATCTACGTTTGTAATTATGTTCAATGTTTAGAACTGATACATTTTCAAAGTTTGGATAGTGATTCGATTTAGAACAATGTGTTGCCAAAGCCGTTTTTTGTGAATTAATATTGTTTCTATACTTTTGGTCCGATCTATGTCCAGCTATTCTCGTCTTAAGTTTATTCTTTGTCGTACCTATGTAAACCTTTTCACAACTCTCATTATCATTACCGTTACAAGGTATTTTATATACTACATTTGACATGTCCCACTTATTTATTCTATCTTTCGTCTTACTAAATAGTCTACCTAATGTATTATATGTCCTATAAGCTATTCCATATCTCTCAGAATCAAAGATTCTAGATTTCTTCAAACGTTCCGAAATTTGCGGCACATAAGTCATAGACTTGTAAATTCTCCGTTCCGTTATGTCTGAATAACTATTTCTATTATTATTACTATTATTATTATTGTTATTATTATTATTATCATTATTATTATTATCATTATTATTATTATGATTCCTTCTAAATTGATTTAGCAAACTTTGAACTACTTGAATAGGAAAATTGTTGTCAATCAATATCTCCTTAATTCTCTCCCTATTTTCCATATGGAAATCTTTATCACTAATTGTTAATACTCTTTTTATAAAATTTTTAGCCGTATTCATAATAATCTGTCTGCTATGTTTAGAATAATAATTAATGATTCTCCCCGATGCAGTTGGTTTCTGATACCAATCCACTACTATACTGTTACCTCTCCTAATCAATAATGTATCCAAATAAGGGAGTTTCGAACCAACTTCCACTTCCATTGTAAACTTAATATTAGGATTGAATTGATTAAGTGTATCCAACATTTCATTAATTGCACATTCCGAAACAATGCAAAAAAGATCATCCACATATTTTATTATTATCTTCGGTCCAATACTTAATTTTCCCATACAAGTGTCCAATAATTTATCCATAACTATATCCGCTACAATTGGGGATGCTGGAGATCCCATTGGTAATCCCTTTTTCTGCAAATACACTTTACCATCATATTGAAAAAATCTGTTTTCTTCAATACAAAATTGAATAATTCTCAAAAATAAATTCTTCCCCATTTTCGTATATTTCTCTATCATATTCCATTTCCCTTCTATGATATCTAAAGCTAAGTCAACAGGTATACTTGGAAATAATGAAACTACATCTAGTGAAATCAATTTCTCATCATCTTCTATGTATTGGTCAGTTATTCTATCTTTAAATTCTAATGAATCCTTAACATTATACTTAGAACTCTCAGTAATCTTCTTCAGAATGTTAGCTACATATTTACAGAGTTGGTAAGAAGGAGAATTAACAAATGAACAAATTGGTCTTAAGGGATATTCCTCCTTATGAATTTTTGGTAGTCCATATATCCTAGGTGCCGTAGCAATATTTGTCTTTAGTATGTTACGCTCAGTATTCGTTATTATCTCTAGTTTAAAAAGTTCTTCAACTATGTTATTATTCACCTTTTGTAATCTATTTGTTGGATCCCTATTAATTAATTCGTACTTTGTAATATCTCCTAGAATATTTTCCATTCTCATATCATAATCTTGTTTCCTTAAAGCTACAGTAGTATTACCCTTATCCGCTTTCAAAATAAGAATGTCCTTATTTCCCTTTAAGAATTTATTCGTCTCATTTACTGTATCCAATAGAAACTTATCTCTATTCGTCAACTTCATTTTATTTAAATGATTATCTATAATTGTAGTCAATTTTGTCCTAGCTATTTATTATATTTATAAAGACCTCGAGCTTGAAGAATCAATTTGAAAATTTTTTTTCTTATTAAAATTTGTTTGGATTTTATTTCAAGATTGAACGAGTACACACTGATAAAAGATGCAACTCGGGCGTGAAAAGGTAAATCGGTACATTAGCCGAAAAATGGTAACAACAACTTTCAACTAGTCATCTTATGGAAATTCCAAGCTTAAGGAAATGAGTATGTGTTACTAGTCAAGTGCTACCTGGATCACTTTATTTACGAAATAATATTAATTATTTTATTTAGATAAATTTGTTGTCTTCATTGAATTACTGATAATATATAAACTAAGCGATCTTTTGACTTTATATATAATCTTAAATCATTTTACTTTGTTATAAAAATATTTCAGCAAATCATAGACTGTCACCATTGCTGTGACAGTTTAAGTATGTATAAATATGTGTTTTCTTTAAATATTTGTAAACATGAACGAATTACCTTACATTCAGTTTTACTATAATTTACAAAAAAGAAAAAAACAAAATAAATTTGCAAAATTCTGACAAATAATTTCTGGCACATGCCACGCACGCGTATTTCATTGTTATCATATTCCGTTAAAAATTACTTCTTTTTGATTACCACGCCACCCCTTATAAGTTTCTTTTTTTTTGTAAGCCAAAACAAACACTCGTACGAAAGACAGTTACTTTTTTTTTCCAAATTTCTGTTGAAAGTACAAAACTATCAGACATTAAGTAATTTTTAAGCGGCTGAATGAGTTCACAAGGACATCTGTCATCTATGAACAAGCTTTTCTTTACACACACTCATTTACTTTGGGTTGATCTTCATAAGGGGTCCCTCGAATAATGTCGACTACAAACAGCATAAGTACAACGATAATGAAAAATTTTCTGCAAGATAAGAACTATTTCTATTGTTATTTTAGAAAAAAAAACACACACACACACACACAAAATTAAACTAAAACTCATGATGGTCTGTAAAATAATTTTTCAACCCTGTCGAATAAGGGGTTCTTTGTTTTGGCATGTTTAACACAACCACACATCTAAATATGTACAGAATTTTTGTACTGTTTACTAGTGTTCTGCTTGCCGTTGATCAAAAAGTTCCTTTTTAATTTTTTTTTAAGAAAACTACTTGCATTTAATAAAACTTCCTGTGGAAATTTGAAATTCGTTCCACTATGACTCGGGAGAAAAGTTAAAACCACCCCTAGAAAAAACTGCTTTTTGATAATTCTTTATATTTTGTTAATGGCACGAGTCCTTGTTCATATGCGATCCTTTTAAATTGCTTTTATTACTTTTACTTACAATAGACTATTAAGTCGTGCTGACACACTGACTGGCTGACTGACTGACTGAGTTAGTAAGTGAGTGACGATCACTTTATATGCGAGCTGTGTATTTGCTTTGAAAGAATTAACAAAAGGTGCACGTCTTGCTGGGCTGTGTGTGTGTGTGTATGTGTTGTTTGCTCGTAAATTCAATTTGAAGAGTTTGTTGACTTGAAGGAGTAATGAACATCTGCTATTTGTTTGATAGAAAATTTAATTTGAAATAAAACTATGGGTTTGATTTAGCAAAGAGGTGCTACGGTTAAAATAGGAGGCATATGTGCTGGAAAATATGAGGGTTATTTATACGCGCATGTAAGTATGCATAAACAAAATAAAATTTTAAATTACTTTTTGTGTTCATATATTCTGGGTGTAATTAATTATAATTCAAGGAATGGAAATTGAGAAAAATATGTTATTAAAATTAAGACTAAGCTGGCTTAGGTAAAACAAAATCATTTTCAAACTCTTAAATAATTTATCACCATAAAAGCGCTTTATGAATCGCTTACTTAGTGTTTAAATGGTAATAGGTACTTGTTTGTAGGTACCAATCCACATTATTGCCAATCGTTTAGTCAAGTTGTGATAGTAGAACTTTATAGTTGTATCTACAGAATTTTGATTCGGAATGTCAATAAACATTCAACACTTAGTAGTTATGATTCTTGTAATAAAATTTTTATTACAACAAAAGAAAAGATCGATTGCAAATACTGAACCAATCGATTGGCAATGACTTAAATGTTTTCTGGGTGTAATTCATTAGTTCGATTGTAGCAGATGTCCTACATTATAGGTCTCGTTTTTTGCTCTTAGTGAGGGCTCTTTTCATTCCTATACAAATATAAGTATTTGTGTTAAAACAAAGTAATGCCTTAAACAGATCGCATATATGCAGAATCGTGTGATGCTATAGTATATACACCCCACTCTTTTTTTACATGGTAGATACGTTCTTCAGAAATCCGTGTAAAAAAACCGTGTAAAAAAAGAGGTGTTTCCTATAGTAAAATGGGGGATACGTTCTATGTCATCTGAAAACCGTGTAATATGAAATAAAGAACTATATTTAATTCGAAAAACCGTGTAAAAAATGTTGAAAGCTACAAAATTTCAGATATGCATATAAATTATATGTTCATATGGCATTTTATTGAGCATTAAAACTTCGAATATGGACATCTGTTAATCCAGAATTAAGAACAGAAAAATTAGAATAGAAATAAAGAAAAAATATTTACATAGTTATTCGTCGCTACTTGATAATAAGCGCAATTCTTTGCGACGAACTGGACTAAAGTCGGTATCATCACTAGAGATATCCATCAAATTATCCAATGGTGACTTTCGTCCGGTAATAGAGTTTTGAACTGTCGGACTACTTTCCGAAAGGTCTTCCGCCGTCGACCTTTGTATTCAAAAATCTTTTATAGAAAGTTGAACGTTTGGTTTTTTAAGTTCTTTATACAACTTTTTATACCCAGCAATACAATTATTAATATCTCGTTCGAATTTCAGGGCACGTTCCATATTAGGATCATTTTTTAAGAAATGATTCACCATACTTTTACCAAATGTTAGACCGTCATCAATTAAACTAGCAGTTAGTTGACATATTTCGGTTTCCTCGTCGTTATCGCTATTATGGTTCTCAGTTTTGCCGTCATCTGTTGTTAATTCAATCAGACAATAAGCCTCTAGGCTTATCTATCATTAATGCGTCGACATCTTCAATTTGACAGTCCAAGATTTTTAATTTTACTTCCAAAGAAATGGCTTGCCTTTTACGAATCTTTGAAATTTTGGACATTTTGTTAACTGTTAGTAAGGGCAAACATTTTATTTTTAAAACTTAACTAAAAATTTATAGATAAAATACCTTCTTTCACTTATTAAGGTTAGAAATGTTCAAATCTAATTGATAGCACGAACAATTGATAAAATATTGCGAGCTAATAAATTTTAAACACTTTAATTATGCAATATTTTATGTAAATATCATGCGAACAAAAAGTGGGAGGTAAGAGTTATCGAATAAGGGGATTTCCCAGTTACTACTATGGATGTTCATTTCAGCAATGGTGCCAAGTCTGGTAAAAACAAACATAATTACAAGACATTGATTTTGAAACCGTACTAGATTAAAAATTTTTAACAAAAAAATTTTTATTTTCAACCGTGTAACTTCAAATCCGTGTAAAAAGAAACCGTGTAAAAAAAGAGTTGGGTGTTTATAGTATTCATATTTGCCACTAACACTTTAAAAGTGCCCGAAATGTTATTTGTTGTCATTTTCTGGTAGGCAGTCTTTTGTTTAAGCATTGCTGCTCTAAACCATGTTCAGATTTACATCTTAATTGAGACAATTAAACTTTACATTGCGTTATCGATTTCAGTGTCCACACATATTGTATTAAATATTATTAAATAATTTTTATTTTGTTTTACAAAACTTGTGTTTATAATTTTTAAAGAAAATAATTTTGTTGAAAATATTTTTAATAAAAATTTGATTAAATTCTTAAATTTATATAAATTCAGTAAATCAATTTCAGCTTCCCTTTATGTTGTGCTTCGTCTTTTTCTAATTTTTGATTTGTTTTTTTTTTAATACATTTAATTTATTGTTACGTTGATTTATTTACTTCTGCAAAGAAGTTTCGTAAATATTTATTATAAAAATAAATTTAATAATTCATTTATTTTTCTCTTAAGTTTGAAGGATAATTTGTTTAAAACTAAGAACACAAAATTGTATGTTATATTTGTATTTTTATATTTAAAATTATATTTTTAAATAAACTTTAAAATGTTTTTAAATAAGATGATCGAACCTACTGTAAACAAGTTGTGCCTTCTCACTGAACAGACTTGTATGGTTTGTTCAGTGGAACCTAACACAATTACTTCTGCAACTAAGTGCTAATTGTTAAATTAATTAAATTATTTATTGTATGGACTCAATTAAGAACTACATTGTTTCAATTTCGCGTACTAAAGGTGTCTGAACATAGTAGGTATGACTTATTGAAATAAAATTGATTCTAAAGACATGTGTTGATGTGTGTTCAACACCGATAGAAAGTTTTTGATTTTATTAAAAATCGCTAGTTATGTAAAGTTGAAACAGAACATTATTATTTAAAAATTTTGTTGTCGAAATTCCAAATATTAATTTTGCATCACTAGCAACAATTTGTTTATATGAAGTATGATATTAAGGCATATCGCAGGTAGTCTTTATTTGTCGGCTGCTTTTATTTTTCATTTTTTGCTTATGAATTTTGCTCTTCCAGAAAATAAATAAAAAAAATAAGTTAATTTAACAAGTCGTTCGGCAAAAACTTTTTTTCCGAAATTACCCTGCAGAAATATATATCCGAAGCTGCACTGCGCATTTTTTTTATCGTAAGATGTTACGTTCTAGTATACACTCTCATGGATGTTGCAGTGCAGGGCAGTAATGTGTTATGTGAAATGTGGCCTTTGTCATATAAACTACCCTTAAAGGTAGTTAGAAAAAAAAGAACAAGATTTTTCTCTACAAAAGTTGAAAATATTGCTTCCCCTGCACTCTTAATTATTAGATTTTCTGATCTACCCTTAAAATAATTTCTTTAATACGTTCGATGCATGGCGATCGTGTCGTCTGTATTATTCAGGTATATTTTCGATGTCTTTGTTGTCTCCATGGTTTAAGGTTTTTGATACTCTAATAGAACTTTAATACGATTTGTTCATTTCACAATTGCCCTAAAATAAAGTTTTGGTTTATTTACTTGTAAACAAAATTATTGTTTTATTGATTGTATGTTGTATGTTATGTCAAATATAAAATAATACCACGTACAAAAATAAAACTTTTGCAGTTACAAAAAACTAAAACAATAAAAACTTTTTTTACAAAAAATATTTAGAAAAGTTAAAAACTTGAAAAAAAATTTTTTTTCCATATTATTTTACAAGTAAACAAAGAATTAAAATTTGAACAAAAAATTTTCTATTCCCATTCCTGTACGAATAAAATATCACACTTCAAAATCATTAAAAATTTAATTCTATTATTGCACAAAATCATTTTACGAATATTACCAACAAGAACATACAATTCTGTAAACTAATAAAAAAATAGTACCAATCAGGGTACACTTATGCAATGTGGCGGTGCCAGCCCAGCTGACTATTTTTTTGTGTTCTAGGTATGTCAAACTATCCACTATGCAGCGAATTTTGACGAAAGATTTGCATCTTCGTCCATACAAACTTCAATTTACTCAGGAACTGAAGCCAGCTGACCATGGACAGCGAAGGGAGTTCGTTAATTGGGTATTGGAGAGACAACATGAAAATTCTGATTTTGCCGATAAAATCATCTTCTGTGACGAGGCCCATTTCCATCTTGATTTAACACCTTTAGATTTTTTTCTTTGGGGTTTTTTGAAGTCAATGGTTTATGCGAATAAGCCGACGACGACTCAAGCCTTATAAGAGGAAATTGGACGCTGCATTAATGAAATTCCGCAGCATTTATGCAAAAAGGTCATTGAAAATTTCATTAAAAGATCGCGTGTGTGCCAGCAAAGCCGCGGTGGCCATCTGCACGATGTATTGTTCCATACATAACCTCATTCTGTCTACTTTACGATATAATAAAGTTTCACAATTTTTTTTTAAATATCTGTCTTTTATTTAAAATTTAAAAATTGCGTTCTAGTTGGGATACCCGGTATATATAAAAAAAATTTTTTTTTTTTATAACTGTGCCGAATAATGATCCAATTATCCATTTTTATTAAAAGCCCTGAAGGCGTATTATATCTACAAATGGTAGCAAACGTGTCTTTAAATTATCTTATGGTTGAACATTTTTAATTTTTATGTTAAATATGTATATCGAGAAAAACAGAGGCATTCGTGTTTTTATGCTCATATCTTAAAGTTATGGGGCAACTGTGCCGTATTGTTATACCAAAGTAGTCGAAAGTACTTCTGATTAATTGATACTACATTGAAGTCAGTGGAATTAATGAGGGCTTCCAAAATTTGATTTCAACGCTCATGCGGATGGACAGACGGACATAACTAAATCTTCTTCTCTATCTATAGAGATTCAGAATATTTGTATTTAAAAGGGTCGAAAATGAATGCTGTACACATAACAAATGGAATAACAGACATATATATTCTTTTACATTCATGTGCAAAGGTTTTATATCCTTTTTAAATAAAAAACAAGAAAAATTTAATTCCGTATCTTCAAATATTTTAGCAAAAACAAAAAAACCTTCGTCTTTATCTTGAAAGTTTTATTTATACATAAAAAATTATAAGTTAAAATTAGTTTAAAAATATTCTTATTCACTACCCTACAAGAACAGTGACGGTCATTTGACCGGTTATATGACTGGTATTAGTGACTGATATATCGGTTAAAGTTTCTATTAGTTTCTTAAGGGCAATGTGAAAAAAATGATTGAAACTTTTGTGTACATGTGATTTTGCGTCTTTCTCTTATTTATTAGTTCTGTCGACTGCAAAACATATATCTGGACTACTTACACTACAGCTGTTTCTAATCAAATATATGTAATATAAATAGTAGTCACACTTAACGTATATATCGGTCAAAGCAAACTAGTCACACTTAACGTATATATCGGTCAAAGCTAACCAGGTATATATTTTACTCGTACAATAAAACAAAATTTATTATCTTTTATATTATTTATTATTATATATTTCATTACATTTAATTTATTATAACCATTAATACGTAATGTCACTGCTTCCTGGATGGGCTCAATTTAATCCTTTTCCATGGTATCAGCGTCATTGGTATTATGACTGGAATTGTTAAAAATAAAAATTATGAGAATATGCAAAGACATATACATATTTATGTTTGGCTGCTATCTTTCGTACTTACCTTTTATTTCTTAAGTATTTTATAAAAAACCTCGTCGAAAGAACGGCAAATTTTTTAATAAAAATTAATTTTTGTTACACTGAATTAAAAATTTTTCACAATAATTTTCCAATTTTAAACGTCAAAAAATAACATACATTATTTGTCTGACTCTTGCATACGCATTATTTTTCCTGTCGCAGGAATTACTAAAACTAAAAGTGTTTATATGTATTTGTTTGATTTTGTATTAGCATTTGTTATTCTGTTCTTTTTTTCTTCACATTTTCTTCTTGTAATACAAATTTAATTAGCTTTTTACAATACTGCTATTTTGCTGTTAATTAGCGCCTGGAAGTAAAATCAAGAAGTTAAACTTACAATTATGCTAATGTTCGACCCTTCAATCACAGTTAGTAATAAAAAAGTCAACGTTTTAAATGTCCTTTTTAATGCAGCCATGCTTACAAAGACAAAAGTTTATGCTAAAAAAACACACACACAAAAAAGACTTAAAGCTTTTTGATTTCTTATTTATTGAAAAGAAATCCGACTCTTATTACCTTGAGTACTTGAAAGATGTATAGAAAGAACAACAAAATAGCGGTAAGAAATAACAAAGAAATATCAGACTAAGTGTATAAATGTCCTTACAAAATGCCGGTACAAAATTACCGTTATACGCAAAACTTTGTCCACATTATTTTCCTTCACTGGACACTTGTGCCAGAAGAAAGTAAAATAAAAACCAAAATCTATTGCAAATATTTTATGCCACAAGAATTCAGCTTAATTTTCTTTCCTAAACAAACAATAATATTAAATGTGAAAGAATGCACACTTTTTGCCTGGTTTATTTTCAATTCTTATAACTGTAATGGACAAGTTTTTGTATTTGTATTTGTGTTTCTTATTTTATGTCTGTTGGTTGTGGGCGCATTATTGTCATAATTGTGGGTGGCCTTAAGCATTTGCCTCGCCACACTTAAGGCGTTGCAAAAAGACACTTGTCTTGAAACATTTTCATACCTCTCCACACTCTATGACACCCTTAAACTACACCATCATCACACTTATGTGCTTAAAAGTTGTTGAAATTTTCTGCTTGTAAAATCTTAACTTGTTCTTGTCCTTTTTTCTTATACTTATGTTTTCATTTTCTTTCCTGTTGTCGTTTTCTTTTTCTTTTTCTTTTTTTAATTCTTGACTAAAAGTTTATAAAATCATTATTGTTGAAAATAATCTTGATTATGGCCATCATCCTCAGTTTTGGCTGCCTTGTTTATTTGTTTATTTATGGCCAGTAAAAGGTTACAATATGGTCATAAATAAGAAATAAATTTTATGGGTTTTAATAAGAACAGGATGTTAAACAAGAAGTTTTTCTTTTTATTTGTTGGTACTTTGTTTGAGTATCTTTTATTAAGAAAGTTAAAAAGTTTAGTCTTTTGTTTAGCTGGATAATTATGTAGTGGGGATGAAATGGATCTTAAATATTTTTTTTCCTTAGTTTAAAAGTTGTTATACATTTCAGGCTACAGCTTGACTTTTCTCTATGGATAGAGGAAACATTTTCTCGCAATGTAAGGGCTTAAGTGGCCTTGACAACAAATATAATGAACACATAATAATGTTAATTTTTTAGCTAATATCACCAATATCTCAACTAAATATTGCTTCAGAGGGAGCCCATCTTCACAGAATTTAATATTATTTTCAACTTTTGACATCTAAATGATGCAGAAAAAAAGTAGCGCTAAAGGGAGTTTTTTTAAGGATAAAGAAGGACTGAATAAGTCGATTTTATGTTTTGGAGGAAAAAAGTTTGAAACAGACGAGATATATATTCAAAAAGGTAAACTTGATAATACCATCTTAGTTACACTATTTTTCTGACAAAGAGGACAACTAATGAAGAGCGTTGAATGTATAGTTCTGTTAGAGGACTCCTTACTTCTAGTTTTCGCGGACAAGCATGTTATCATAGTGAAGTCTGTTTCCATGCAGGAGGTAAAACAATGTCTTCCACTTACCATTTGTACTTCATGTGTTTGTATATTTTGTTAATAATTTGTAGTTGTTTGCTTGTTAATCGGCGTATGTATGTGCTAGTTGTAACTCAACTTTGTAACCCAAAAACCCTTCGTAAGGGTGGTTGTCTTAATAGTTCTGTGTCAATTTTAACCTATTTGATATTATATTTCATGTCGCGGTAAACCAGTCCAGAACTGTACGAATTTCCGAATTGTGGACACAGATGCATGTGCAGTTGGGACTAGCATATGAAATTTGGTTTAATCCTGTACAAACTATGTGGAGAACTTAAGTAAGAATTTTAATCTTGGAATACCTATTTACGTACATATATTTTGCGAGTAGAAAACTTTCCATATTAATGCAGAATAGTGATTTATTTTTGTTAATATATAATGGGTGATTCATTGTGAGGCTTGTTTAAGAACGTCAAATAAAGCATTTAAATTTAAAACTAAACTTAATATTTTTATTATCGGTTCAAAGAACACTTTGGTGGATCATTCAGAAGGTTTAATTTTGTGCGACTCATTCGAGCACAGTGACTGGTATCTCTCAAATAATATGAATAATGTTGGCTTTCAATGCATCAATCGTAGCTAGCTTATTCTTGAAGACCTCAGACTTTACATATCGCAGGAGAGAATAGACTAAAGATGTGATATCGAATGATTTAGGTGCCCTATTTACCGTAGCAAAACGTTAAACCATATGCTTACCATAATGATTTCTCAACAAGTCCATTGTTGTACCTGCTGTTTGACTCGTAGAGCCGTCTTGTTGAAAGTACAGATCAAGCGCTTGAATTTCAGGAAACAAATGGACCGGTAAAATGGTTATCATTGACGGTAATATTCTGATTTGCCCCATTTGTTAAGAAATTTGGACCAATGATTCCACCAGCCTCTAAACTATAACATACTTTTGTTTTAGAGAATAAATGGTAGGTTTTGGTACTCTTTGGGTTGCTCATCAGGCCAAATATGGCAATTTTGTTTATTAACGTATTCATTGAGCGAGAAATGTGCTTCACCAATGAACAAAATCTTACGATAAAACACCGGAGCAAAATTTTTCACAGAACGCTGGTTTTCATAATAAAGCTGAATAATTTGGAGACGTTGTTATGGGGTGAGTTTTCCTATGATAATTAGCCAAGCCATACTGAACAAAATAACAAAACAACTAGAAATGAGTCATGCGTGATCTGTCGAAAGAGGCCTATTCGAAATAAAACCGCAACATGAAACATCCGATTTGTTTGTTTAATCACTGCCAACACAATCAATCTTGCTTTTTTAATACTACTCTTTCCTACCCTTTTGGACCCGAACTTGTGTCATTGTTCCAATAATACAACTTAGGCCTGTTCCCATTTCAGTTGACTGGTTACGATATGTATATTCCCATCTGAACGACGCCATACCATCTACCGTACGAACATCGAATGTTTGTTAATTTTATAGTTTTTATGAGTCTTTACCTTAAAATTAAGTATTAATTAATTAATTCGTTCTGCTTACCATTACATTGACATCTGTGTTTTATTTTAAAGTTAGCAAAATGTTGCACTATTACTGGACAGATTGAGTCGGCTGTGAAAGGAAATCGCATTACAAAACTAAGGCCCATACCTAAACAAGAGCGTCGAGCGTCAAGCGTTGCAATTTTGCATGTATTTTGTTATTGTAACAAAAACAAAACACATGTAAATTTCCAACGCTTGACGCTCAACGCTCTTGTTTAGGTATGGGGGTAAGGGTTCGGAAATTTTCAAAAATAAAAAAAAGACATGATTCCCAATAAAGTGTTGTTAAGTGTTATTAATTTGTAGCTCTTTTAGAAAGAGGAAATATCACTCTCTTAGAGAAAACAAAAAAGTCAATGTGAATGAACGAATGTTGTTTAAATATTTAGACGAATGTGTTAGAACTGGATAGTGACATTCGACCTGAGATGATACAGATTTTTGATCAACCAATATTTGTATTACACACGGAGCTAACTTACGATTTTAGGGGGGTAGGGGAGGTGTGTAAGTTTTGATTAAAATATATTAATTGTTTCTTTAATGTCTGCCAAAACTATTACTTGTCAGAAAAAAATTGTTTTGGCGTCCGAAATATCCTATTTTCCTCACTTCTTAATCCGTGCTTGATCTGTAAGTAATGTCAGAATTCATCAGTTATTAGACGAGTAGATACTATACTAACAGTAACGGTTGATTGTGAATTTGTATAACCTAACCTCAAACTTAACCTTTAAAACAATGACTTGGTATCAAGGTGACTGAAATTTAATGTTCTGACTAATTTGTTTACTACAGTATTGGCAATACTATACTATTCAAACGATCATATTTTCTTTGTATGAAATTATTTTTTATTAATTCGAATTGCAAAATGTCAATAAATATTTCAAATAAATTTCTGTATTTGTTTACTGTTGCTTGATGTGGCCAGCATTTTTCCTTGACTATGGCCTTCAAAGGGTTATTACGTGAATTGCATGTATTTTCTTGAATAACAATTTCATTAATTTCCTGCACAACTACTACTAAAATGTTTTTTTGCTTTTTTATCTTTTAAAATCGATTCTGATTAAACTTTTTTAAAGTCTTCTTAAAACAGCCATTAGAAAAATATTTTTAATTGAATTTAAACTTCTTTAGATTTAATTCAAATCACTGCATTAGTTCTACTTCCTTCAGTTTCTATTTCCTTAATTTTTTTCGTACTTGTTATTTGCGCTTAATAGTTTTTTAAACTATTTTATCTAATTTTATGCTTGATTTAATGCTATAATAGTTTTTGCTTGTTCTGCTGTTTCCATGTTCTTTATTTTTTATTTAAAGTTATTTTTCAATCTTTATCCTTGTATCAGTTACGTGTAGTTTTAAAGGGGATTTTTTCTTGCTTCTTTAGTTTTTCTTGCCCATGTTCTTATATTTCCAATCTATTGTTTTTCTGTGCAAGTTTCTTTTTTGTTATATTTTTTTAGTTCTTAGTTTAGCATGCAGCCTTTCTTCTCTCGTTCTCGTAAATGTAGAAAGGTTTATTGTGTTAATCAGAAAAAAGAACAGCAAAAGTTTTTTATTTACAATTTTTTTTTTTGTTAATTTTTTCTCATACTTGTAAATATTTTCGCATGAGTCTAGTATAAGAAAAAGTTTTAATTAAGAAAACCTTCAAGTGATTTATCGATTAGTGCTGAGAAGACAAAACTTAAAAAGCAGAGGGCCAATTGTTTTTCAAGTTACTACGAATTTTTATATATTTTAATGGAATAGTGTGGTATTTAAATCACATGTCTTTTAGGGTTATGAACTACAATCATACAATTCGTTTATATTAGTTGTTCTTAGATTAGGATAATTTTCGTTATGTCTTTTCTTTACCTGTACTTGTTTAAATCCGGGGTCTCTACGTAGCAATACTTATTGCTTCAAAAGTCAAATTTGATTACGTCCATAGAAATTGCGATGTGTAGACCACAAAATACCATATGTAGCAATTTATTTGGCAACCATTGCTTTGCTGATTGTTTGAGCAAATATTGCTCCAATAAGGTGCCATAAGCATTTCATTTTCATTGAATTTTTTGTTTTTCTTTACAGAGACAATGGAAAATTAAAATAATTTTACCTGATAAAAATAAATTAGAGGGAAATATTAAAAAAAAAACAAAAAATTTGAAACGAAAATATAAAATTTCATAAATAAATTACTTGTGTTGTTATCTCCACCCAATAAAAAAAGACAAACTTAAACAATAAAGTGCCGTTATTCTGCCGTCGTTTTTGCTTTAAAAAAATTGCTACGTGTAGACCCAGGATTATAAAATGATCAATTATTAGCCGAATACTAGTTTTATTAGATGTGAAAACTTTATATTCAGTATTGCTAACATTCAGTTTTGCTAATTTAGCCATTTTTGATTTCGCTTAGCAAGAAAAATATTAATTAGCATTGATTATAAAAAATTTTGCAGCCATTTTTTTAATACTTTAACATTTTTATACTCGTTATAAGTTATAGATTGAAGAAAAAAAATCAGTTTGTTTTAATAAAAAAATCAATTCGTTTAGGCTTCTTAATTTAACTGTCTACTTAAGTAAGAGATACAAATTCCGCTTTATATTTAAATACACAAGAACTTTGATTCCCACCCAATACATATATAAACGTTAGAAAAATTTTAGCTTTAAACAGCCAACTGCAGCCAAATAAAATAAATAATAGTATGCGGTTTGCTCTAATCTTCCCTGAAGTTTCCTAACAACTTACCACCTTTATAAACAAAAGCAAATAACTATTCTCTATAATAAACGATAAAGGGGTTTTTAATTTTAGCTTATCGATTACAAAAAAAAAAAAACAAGTAAGAATGCTATATTCGGCCATGCCGAATCTTATATACCCTTCCCAACATAAATTTGCGTATGTATGTAAAAAAAAAATAACAAAAAAAAAAAAAATTAAAAAAAAAAAATAAAAAAAAATAACTAAAATGTAAAAAATAAATATAAAATAAAAAACAAAAAATAATTAAACAAAAAAAATTAAAATATATGTAAATAATATATAGAAAATAAAAAATTAAAAAAAAAATAAAAAAAAATTAAAAAAAAACATAAATAATAAATAATAAATAAAATAAAAATAAAAAAAATGAAAAAAAAATTTAAAAAAAAATAAAAAAAATATATATGTATGTTGTCGTTGAAATGTTATTCTTGTGAAAAAAAACGAGGTGGTCGTGGGTTTTTGCTCATATCTCAGTTGTTTATGTACCGATGTTTCTGATTTTCAATATCAATCTACTCCCGAATATTTCTGATATTTTAATATCTCACTTGGGTCCAAGCAATGCCGGAGGCCTTCAACAAGTTGATTTCAACATACACACGGACAGACTGACAGAGCTTAATCGACTCCCCTATTCATAAGCTTTCAGAAAATAAATACTTTATGGGCTCGGAAATGAAAGTTGTAGAAATTTCACACGGAATGACAAACCTATATATACCCTTTTTCACTGTGTGAAGGGTATAAAAAAGGATTAACTAAATTATCTCCACTGCCTAAATTGAAAATTATTACATTTGGCTATTGTTTATAAATAAAAATCATCTATCATTACCTCTTGTAGTAAAGTGCTTTCATTATTTATACCTGTTGTTGTACTAGTAACTGATAACTGTAACTAACTTTCCCCCTTTTTTTGTGAACAAACAAAAATCCTATGCAATATGCAACACTTCACCCCCTTTGTTTGATTTAGTATTCTTGTACGAAGTATATTGTTTGTTTCGATAATAAAACACCCTAAACACCTCTTGTTTCCGTTAATTATCATTTAAATTTCCTTTGAACTGTTAGATTTTAGTAAAATATTTCCTCCTGCTATATCCTGTTTTATAAGTAGACGCCTATTCCTTAAAGGTAGCAGCTCTAATGGAAAATTAAGTTTTTAATTTAAAATTACCTTTTTTTCACATTTGTTAAATGCTTGCAGTTATTGTTTCCTGTCGTGTCAAATACTGGTGGAAAGTAAGTGGTTTTGTGTCTTAAAGGTATTTAATATTTAATGTGGACATGTTAACCCAAACAAGATTTGTAACTATATTTGCTTCTTTGAATATAATTTTGGTTTAATTTTTGGTATCAACATTATTTAACATGCATGCATTTGATTGAATATATTATCGACTTGGTTTTTTTGGTACCAGGTCTTTAACTGTTAAAGTATTTTCATTGCTAGTTGTGATTAATCTCTTCAAGGATGATAAATGATATTTCCTGAATAGTACTTAATAAGATAGATTTAAAAGAAAATAAATAAAATTTTTTTTCGAAAAATTTTTTTTTTTTTTTGGTCATTAATATCAAAAAGGAATTTATATCCAACATTATTAAAAAACATATTAAAACTGTTTTATGTTTTTTAAAACAATTGTAAAAAAGCAAAGGCGGATACTGGTGGGAGAGTATGTACATTGCAGAAGTAATAATTTGTGTCGTTTTTAATTTCATCTATTTGGTCTTGATTACTGTCTATGATATATGCATCGATTTTTAAAATCCATTTTTAAAGTTATTGGTTTTCAATGCATATTGTTGAATGTTAAATCGCATGATCGAAGCGTGAAATTGACGAGATGATTTTGTGACAAAAAATAGTTAAATAATATTTGCTTTAGTAAATCTAATCTTTAAAGCCATACAGTTAAAAACAATATATTTTCAGTTTTAATGTATCAAGTGGGGGACACATATAATTGCTGATCATGTTTTTATACCTCTTAAAATGAATGAATTGATGATTATGTTCTTACTAGCCTCAGTTCAAATATGTGCCCTTAGGGGATTCCAAGTAGCATTTTTTTATAGATGATAAATCTCTTTTGAAATTATTCCCCCCTTAAATGGGGAAAATTTTAAAAATTATCAGGCCCATTTAGCAAAAAATTTCCCGAAACACTGATAACATTGTTGTAAATACGCTCATGGTAACACTCTTGAACTAAAACTCCATTTTCTTAAAAACTGTAAACAATATTCAATTATTTGTTGGACCTAAACTTATCCATTAATACTTTCTAAGTTGAAGTAATTTCGACCTAAACTTATCCATTAATACTTTCTAAGTTGAAGTTTTCTTAAGAAGAAAAACAAAAATAAGAACTCAGAACCAATTAGCTGCACAGAACACCCTGCAAGTTAGAATTTATTCTAAATAAAAAGAGAGAAAAACACCCTGTATAAGAGAGCACTGCGTTTATTTACTTATTTGTCGCTTTCGGTCACCCTATAGAAGGGGTTTCATTCTTATCCAAATTGGAAAGAAAAGTCTAGCTTTTTAATTTTTCCTGAAATTTAAATCTTTAAAACGCCTTTAATTATAAAATAAGACTTTTCTTACTGAAAGAAAAAAAAGTGTTAAAAATTTTTGAATTACAATTTATGGATCTCTTTGCCAACACATTTAAAAATCACATTGAGAAAAAACAGTTTCAAAAAAGCACTTTATGACTACATGGGCCATAGCATTTAACATTCTTGTCAAAATTTTCATAACTTACAAAAGTCTAGGCGACCAAAAATTTATCGTTAAAAAAATTTATAGTTAAATTTTTGCAATTTATTTTAAACTTTTAAATAATTATTTGTTAAACTTTTTTTTAAATTTTTGTTTAACTTATAATTTAATTGAGAAAATTGTGTCATTAAATTTGCAAACGTAAAAGATAATCTCTAGGGACAGATCATTGAGGGTAAGGATCGGTGTCCCACACTCAACTGATTAACGCCAGCCCTCAAAACAATCGCCAAAGCAAAAATCAATTTAGAAATAAAATTCTACTTGTGCCTTAATCCCTAATATCAGAAAACCGATAACTGACTTTTCCCAGTTTTATATCCTGAACCTGTCATTAAAGTAATACATTGATAGCGAATATTTTTTTGCGAATCTGTAAAACCTTCTAAATAGGATCCGGCAAAGAAGATATTATGTTCGGTAGGTTGTATCGATTAATTGCTGAAACAGCAAATAAAAACCCATGCTTAAGACAAGATCACGTCATTATTACTAAAGAGCTGCGTGAAATGTCTCTTTTATTGCGAATAATTTTTTTATTCAGCAGATTTAAAGCTGTTATACGGAAAGAAACCATTGCTTAAGACCAGATCACGTTATAAAGAGCTAAAGAGCTGGGTAAAATGTTCTAAAATTTATGTTCTATTTCACACCACTTCCAATCACTATATTTCAGTGTACACGTAAATAAAAAAAACACTACTCTCTCTAAAATAACTTAATTATCAGTCGAAAATTTTATCTCTACAGATTTGTTAGTGTTGGTGTTTTCAAACTAAGTAAAATATCAAAACAAAAAGAGACATTAAATAAAGTAGCGGTAAATCATGCCAAAAACATTGAGTACAAACAAAAAATGTTAAGAATAGTAAACAACATTGTCAATAATTATACTAAGGGCAGTTCAAATAGAAAACATTTTCTAATAAACGTTTTTTTTTTTGGATGCTAAATCATCTCATTACAAAACATTAAAAGTTAAAGTCCCTATGCAAGTTTATCTTTGCTGTAGGTCTACTCTCAAAACACTCAAACATGTTTTCAATATTATATTTCAGTTATAATGTTCTATTTCATATTTGCTCTGATTAAGATTTATTTTATAACAACAACCTTTACTCAATATTAGAAAATAATTGGGAGAATTCTGTTGAATAGTAATAATAAGCCTTGGGTATGAATTTATCTTTTTCATTAAATATTGTTTAAGCTTTACATTTGCAGACTAAAACCTCATCTGTGATGTGTTTTTCACTTATAACTTACGTTGCAATTTGGTTTTTAACTTTATGGGTAGATATTTCAAAATTTATTTTACTAGTTCTGACGGGTAATTAAAATTGATCTACGAATTAAAGAAAGAAAAAAAAAACACTAAAAAATACCAACATATTTTTTAAAACTATTTCATTAATTGGCTAACAAAAACTGAAAAGCACACTACTTACAATTAACCTTCTTTTTTGCTTAAAATATTACATGTTATTTGTCCATTGAGCATTGGGTTGGCTACAAGTGATCGCTTCGTTGGTTAAATGAAAAAGCGTTAAATTGTACAACAATCTCTAACAAATCAACGATAATTATGGTCTGTGCCAGTCTTTATTAAATAAAATAGTAGTAAAATTATGTATTACCAACACACTAGTTCAATCTCTTTCAATACATTCATATTCTCCCTCTTTACACCAAATTGACTTTCATTTGATCAAAACTCATACAGGTGTTTCATTTTCATCCTATGCTGTTGATCTAATATTGGGGTGGCTGTGGCAGCGACGAACTTTATGGCTTATGACAAAACAAAGAAAAAAATAATAACTACAAGTTATTAAACTTAAATATGGTACGTGGTACTTGTTTGTCAGACTATTTTTTTCCCATTTTACCGGATGTGCGAGTATTTGTTGTAAATGCTTTTAGTGCAGCCCTAAAAAGCGGAACTACTCTTGAAAGATTTACAGCTTATGATCTACTGAATTATGAGAAAACAAAAATGCTAAATAGGAACTATGCTGAGTAAATCGAAAAAAGATTGTAGTCACAGCACATGACAAAAAATGGTAATAAACCAGATGAAAGGGGGTAATTTTTGAAAAGAGTTAAAACATTTTTAAATTTTCTACTCTGTTGGCGAACTTATTTTTATAAAAAAATATACCATTTGAAAGGTATTTGCATACAGATGTGCACAATATATATTTTAATACCAGTGACGAGTTAAAATAGCTTATTCTTTTGAAACATTGCCGACAATGTGGGTGCAACTATATATTTTTTGGGGAGGTTTTTTGTAATGTCTATCCCCTTTGACATTTAAACTTGAATGTGTTAAATTTTTTTACAACGCAGCTTTACATTTTAAATTATATATTTACACACAATTTTATGAAACAATTTTTCTATTTATGAATAGGAAAATTAATTGATTATTGTCCATCTGTCCGAGTTTTTGTTGAAATCAACTTAAAGAAGTCCCCGGATATTGCACAGACTTGTGTGTGTATCAATCCTTTAAAAATAATTGGGAATAAATTGCAATTAAAAGCCTTTCCGAGATATGAGCAAATAATCACAACAGTGTCTGTTTTTTCTAAAAGCTAAATTTTTTGGCCTTCGAATAATTTGTAGACACATTTGTATCAACCCTATGAAATATTTGAAAATTAATCGCTATTGAAAGCCAGTAGAATCTGCCTGCCTAGCTTTGTGAGATATGAGAAAAAAACCCTTCTTTTCCATTTTTTCCTCTCCTCAAAATTTTTCAGCCTGAGGTTAATTTAAGGACACATTTGTTATTATTATTGGCTTTGATAAGTCTCTCGGGATGCTTGTAAATAATTTTAAACTAATACTACATTTACACCTACACAAAATCTAGTACTTAAGGGATTTGAGCGAAATCTACCAAATTTCCCACACAAAAAGAAATCTACTTTGCCACTAGATTTTGGCAAAATCTACTTAAAATCTAGTACTACTTCGTGATGCAACTGTGGTTTGTATTAAATTGTAATAAAATATACTACGCTGCACACAGAAAAATTCAATCATAATATATCAGGTGGTTGCAATTGCACAAGTACTTTATTGCTTAAGTTTTTTTTTATATGGAGTTTAAATTTTGGAGAAGTAGAGCATAGAGAGCCTCTCAGACCACCTTGTAAATAAATATATTGTTTTGAAGACGAAATCTTGCAAAATGTCAAAAAACAGTGGTATAAACGGTTTAGATTTTAATAAAGATTTTAAATCAAATTTACTAGATTTCGCTTAGGCGTAAATGTAGTATAATTAGCAAAGTTATAGGCAAAACATATTTTTTTATTTTATTTTTATTTTATACATACATTTTCTCTAGCTCTTAAATTATTTTTCGATAACACAAAATTCCATTGTTATGTTAAAAGTGCTTCTTGAGAAAAGCTAAAAAATCAATTAGAATCTAACTGAGATATAAGTTCCAACAAACAACTGCTTTGGTGTTTTTCGTTAAAATTGCAAGAAGAAATCCAATTTTTTTACCTTCTAGACTATATATTTGACTAGAAGAATATAATACACGAAACAAATTTTATAAAAGATAGTTGCCACTACAAAATGGCATAAACTAAAATTTTTTATGGGTCAATTACTATTTTAAAATCTACCGGCTTTTATCTCTTTAAATTCAATATCAAATGAAATAGAATAAGGGGTGTCTCGAAATGCTTTTTTACATTTTTTACAGGGCACTACGCAAAAAATTATTATTTAATTAATTTTTTTGTTCCACTCTGTGATAGTTATAAGTGTCAACAATACTTTGTTAATAAGTTTATTCAAATTATGTAATCCGTATTTAAAATGTCGTCAAATAGAGAAAAAGTGAGAAAAAATATTGTGGATATTTATAATGAAAATAAACAACTTTCTTACGCTGAAGTTGCGCGACGGGCAAAAGTGTACAGACAGACTGCCCGTAACGTTATTTTTAAATTCAAAAAAGACTTGTCTATTAAGCATAAGAAAGGTGGAGGGTCTCGTGGTTTTAGGAATTCTCAAATCGTTAAAAAGGTGAAGGCACTTTGGAAGCAAAATCCAAACATTTCCTTTCGCGATATCGCACGAAAACTAAATATTTCAAAGTCGCTTGTAAAACGAATAAAGAAAAAAGAAAATTTAAGAACATTCAAAGTCAAGAAAGCTCCAAACCGAAACGAAAAAGGAACAAAAACGGCAAGAATAAGAGCAAGACATTTGCTACGTCACAAATTAAATAATTTTAATAGATGTATTTTAATGGACGATGAAACCTATTGTAAGGCTGACTATTAAGAGCATCCTGGTCAGGGTTTTTATGTTTCTAATAAAAGAGCTAATGTTTCCGATAAATTTAAGTATAAAAAGATTTCAAAATTTGCCAACAAATATATGGTATGGCAAGCAATATGTACATGTGGGAAAACTTCAAAGTCAATCATTGTGAATTGTACAATGAACAGCCAATTTTATATTAATGAGTGCCTGAAAAAGGCTGTATTGCCATTATACAGAAACCACAATATACATCCACTGTTTTGGCCCGACTTGGCAAGCTGCCACTACAGCAAAGACGTCCTTGAGTGGTATGGGGCCAACAAAATAAATTTTGTACCGAAAAACATGAATCCACCTAATTGTCCAGAGCTAAGGCCTATTGAACGCTATTGGGCTATAATTAAGCAGTACCTAAGAATAAAGTTCAAAGCTTCTGCAAATGTAAACAAATTTGGATTTATTTGGAAAAAAGCTATAAAACATTTCGGTAAAACGTGTGTCCAACGTTTAATGCAAAGCGTTAAGAAAAAAGTGCGAAATTTTGCAAAAGAAAATAAAATTTGAAACTTTGGTTTTTTGCATAATAAAGTTTAGAAATTTTTCTCCATAACGCCAATAAAATGTATTTTTTTTTTTTTTTTAAACTAGATTTGGGAGACATTTTAAAATGTAAAAAAGAATTTCGAGACACCCCTTACAGTTAACAATGAAAAACTTAAAAACCAAGATGACGTCCTAAACAAAATTGCGACTGTATGAATCATATTTAGTTATTACAGCTTTGTACAGTTCCACCTCCACAATATGGGTATCAAATAAAAGAGCTTGACCAGTCAAAAACAGTTAGCTATGAAAAAGTTATCGCCGGCAACAAAAGTGAGAATAATTTTTGTTTAAAGTCATTAACACTGGTACTAAATTAAAATACTTCACTAGTAGAGTACAGTGAACTACAAAAATTAAAAATCAACGAAAGCGTCGGAAATAATAAAGCATGATGGCGTATAGCAATAAATATGAAATCTGAGATAAGCTACGATGTGGTAGTTATACGTATATACGTACATGATAGTGAAGGGTTTTATCGGAATCAGTACGGATGAATATATCACTCCTATATGTTTTATTTAAATTCGTTATACAATGTGAGCGTAGACTGCGTTACAATTGATCAACTTGCCTTTTAATCTATAAGGTTTGTAATATTAAATGCCCTTCGCTATCTAAATATTTTTGAGGGGACATCATATTGTTTTTGTAATAATAATTTTGTAAATCAAGCATATTTAAGTTTTCGTTAAAAGTATATGATAAATTTTAAACAAAGGCTCGATTATCTTGTCCAAATAAATGATAAAATAAAATAGGAAAAACCTATTTATTATTTCTTATCGATAACAAAATATTATTATAGAAATTATATTATGATCAGCGTAATCATGTGTAAACCGTGTCGTCGTTTTTTGCGACTTTAATATAAGGATTTGAAATCTTAAAGTTATTATGATGCATATGCGTTTTATACTTTATGTGGCAGCCCTAATAAGTTATTATTTAGTTAAACTTAATTATAAGTTTATAATTATCCCTAAACACTAACCGGATATTTCAGTGATTTCTAGTTCAATAAAACTTATGTTTGATGTACATTCTTAACAAAACTTTTTGTTTTTCATTGTATTTTAAAAATCATGACTGCATATATTGGTTCTGCTGTTGTGATTCTTTAGTTTAGTTTTCTCCAACTAAATTCTATAGGAGAACAATTAAATCATCGACAAAAAAGTCAGTAAGAATAAAAAAAAACAAAAACAATAATAATAGTAGTCGTTCATACTCATCAGCCATGCAAAACGAAACTTAGTGTGGGTGTAGAAGTTGGGCCGGTTGGTTGACTGGTTGACTAGCACTTTTCTTTCTGATTTCTATAGGCTCTCGCAAACGTAAGCTAAACAAGTTGATAAAACTGGGTGGTGCTTTTGTTATGCGATTGTATTGTTTTATAAGTACGAGATTCTATACAAGAGACCTTAACTTAATAATTGTTAGTTATAGCAATAACAAATACACTGAAATCAAAACTTTTTAAACAAGTAAATAAGTACTTGTAGCAGTAAATACTACTAACTCACTTACAGTAATTTACCTTTTTTTTTTGTACAATGAAATTATATATTACGAATTCGCCTTAAAAAAAGTGTAGGTGTTACTAACTTGGTTTCTTTTTTGGTTAGAGGGGTTATACCAAGTATATACTCGTAAGTGTGTGTGCGTGCGCTAGTGTATTAGAGTGGGGAACGTATTATTTTCTTTCAAAGTCATCAAAGCGTAATTACTTTAATACGTGGTACAAAATATACTTTAGTCAGTCGTTTGATTCTCGTTATGGTTCCACACAAGTAAATATTTATGTGTGTTACATTTGATTTATTATTCGTTGAGTTCTGTGCAACAACAACAACAACAACACTTATCTTTCATTATCTTGTCGTCAGTAACAATGAAGAACAAAGATCGTAGTTGTATTATTTTAAGTGTTTAGCGTTGCTACAAATTTGTTGTGGGGTACAATTTAAACAATTTTAAGTTTAAGTGTTGCAATTCTATTGGTCGTTTTTATTTTGTTGATTTAATTTCTTGGTATGTGTTGATATTATTAACTTACAAATACATTGGAAAACTTAACTTAGGAACATGTTTTAATACAAAGGGGAAAATAGTAAGTCAACGCTACACCAAGTGAGATTTGTATTAAAAAAAGAAAAGGTATAAAAGAAGAAGGTAAGAAGTTCAGAATTTATAAAAATATAAAATATTTCGTAATACATATTTTGTTTTTATTTAAGAAAAACTTAAAATATGTTAAATAATTTCTGATTTATATTTGTATATATAAATATAATTGAGATTAACAAAATATATTTTATATTAATGTAAAGGCCCGAGAAACTTGAAACGCTGAAAACATATTTAGTTTTTATAGTGATATAACAAAGAAGAATGGACAATGCCACGCCATACAAAAATTAATTGTTTTTTACCCCCTTCATCGTGTTGTTTTTTTTGTTTGCTGTGTATATTCAGTAGCTTTCACGATAATTTTAATAGTTAGAAAATTAGGTGTTTCCACGCCCATAAATGGTAAAAATTTTTGAATTACTTTTACTCAACCAATTTAAATAAAACATTAAGTTAGCGATTGGAAAAGTGCTCATTGCCTGCCCCGAAAGTGAAAATGTATAAAAAAAATTATTTTCTTAAATAATTTAAGTTGCTTTTGGAATAATTTTGAAATTACGAAATAAAAAAATTTATTATAATTTAGTTAACAAAAAAAAAAAAAAAACAAATATTGTAAATTGGCTTAAGTAAAATTCTTCTATTAAAAAAAAACTATTTTATTTATTAGAATTTAATCGCTAATTTTTCTTTTAATATAAAATCTAAATATGGGGTATTGTTTTGCAGGCATGGAACTTTTTTGAAAAATAAATAAGTTCAAAAATTTTACGGCATTCAATATTTTTAAATAATAATTTCCGACATATGACCTGTGCGACTGCGTCTAATGAACGCCTGTTTATATAATTTTGCAGCTCTTTTTCTAGCGTACCTTCCAAATGAGCTCATCAGACCAATAATATAACGCAATTCCACAAAAAGTAGTCTAAAGATGTGAAATCCCACGAACTATATAATAAATTTGCAGGTCCATTTCTTAAGATAATTTTGTCACCAAATTTTCAGCTTAAAAAAAGTGATGACGTCACGCTCTGTATTGCATATTACTTTGTTTTGTTGAAACCATTTGTCCTCAAAATTATTTGCAATGAGATAAGGAATAAACTCTAACCGCGAATCAGTTGCTAGTAGCGTTCCCCATTCAATAATAATATTGAACCTGTTGTCAGAGTTTTAGACAAATAAGTCGATAACGACTTCAGCATGTAAACGGCACTAATTATGGATTTTCTGGGATGTAATTAAGTTTTGAGAGTCTCATGAGATTTGTGCTCTCTCCAAGAATGAAAATTCTGCTTTTTAACATACTCGTTAAGCGAGAAATAAACCTCGTCGCTGAAGATGATTTGGAGATAAAAATCTGGTTCAACTTCTATTTTATGATCAGTTAATTCACCGAACATACGATGCAAGAGTCTGCTGGCTTTAACTGTTGAACCAGTTTTATCTTATATGAAATTATGCCAACATCTTTCTCAAAATTTTCTAAATAGTGGACGAGTCTGAGTTGCTTAAGACTTGCTCCTACAGTATCGATACGCATGATATGTGCTCGATTTGTATGAGTTTTGAAAACTAATTTCAATAGTTTTCAAACGTTGTTCTTGTGTAAGTTTTCGTATTTTGATGTACTAAAGCATATTGAAGAATGACAGTTAGTTTTAGAGTTATCCCTATCACAAGTTATATAAGATCTAAAAACACCCTATTTACAATGGGTGAAGTAATAAATTTTTGTACCCTTTTTCATGCACATTGTTAGTCAGTACGGTGATGAAGTGCTTGTATAGAAATCTATATGTTGGCAGCAACACGTAACGCTTATAACTCCAAAGAAGATACCGGTAAAAATTAGTGTGGGTCAAAAGTAACGCCTGCGTGTAAAAATTGAATTTGTGATAATTCGGCCAGTGAAGTTTGGAAAAATTAAATTCTAACACTTACTTACGCGCAGGCGTGACTTTACGCACACCTTGTACATTTTACATATTTATAAGTTAATATATGTTAAATAATGTGTCAAGTCAGTTGGTTTTGCTCTTCTATTATTATCTTAATGACTTGTGTTGCAATCAGAAGGATTTTAATATGGCATATTTGTTCATTTTTAACATCATGATATTGAATACAATTTTGTAATATTTTACTTAAAAGTTCTAGGAAACGAAAAACTGCAAAATTCAGTTTTAATGCAAGATTGGAAATATCCGGGAATGAATCGCCATTGAAATTCAGCACAATCGCCCCATAACTTTCTGAGATATGAGCAAAAAACTACGATCACCTCGTTTTTTTTTCACAATAACAACAACAACATAGATATAAACAGGTAAGAGTAAACGTGGCATCGAATCCCAGCTGAGCCAAAAAAATACCTTCATGCATATATTATTTATATTTTTTTAATTTTAAAAAAAAATTTTTTTTATTTTTTAAAAAATTTTTTTTTTTATTTTTGAAAAAAAATTTTTTTTTATTTTTTTTTATTGTTTTTTTGTTTTTAATACATTTTTTTATATTTTTTTTAATTTTTTTTTGGAAACATTCTCAATTTATAATTTTCCAAAGGGATGGTTTTATAAATGTATGTTGTTTGTATGTGTGTACGTATATCATATGAGATGAATGGTGATTGTTATTGCATGACTACACGTTGTGAAGGGTATATAAGATTCGGCACGGCCGAATATAGCACTTTTATTTGTTTTTGATATTGTTGCGTTTTTTTTCTTTTATTTATTTTCTTTAAGTTTAAGCTAAGCATCATTTAGAAGAAAAAACTTGTTAAAAAGATTATTTAAATTTCTTGATCTTAGTAGGGTCTTAGTTTAATACTTTGATTATATTATTTACTTATTTTGGGTATTTGTCTGCTAACATCTACTTTTGTGTGAGTCCTACTTACACTGTAGGCAGAGTCAACAGATAATCAACAACATAGAAAAAACCAAAAGGATCTGTTATACTTTTAATATTGAATGACTTAAAGTGAGTACAGTTTAATCCAAGTGTTCAACAAATGACTCATGTTTATGCTTAAATATTTGTTTTCTTTTTTTTTAATTATTTACTTCAAATAATTTACAAGAAAACGGTTGAATGATTTTTTATAATCACATTTATTTTACTAATAAAAATAACTATAAGTTTAAAGCAAAAACCAGCAGATACCTGTTGTTTAAATATTTTGATAGATTTTTATATGTTTGTATGTAAAAATGTTTCATGTTACACTTTAGAATGCAGACTTTCCTGCATCCGGTCTCAGTTTAAATAAAAGCAATTTGAACAACAAGTGTATTTTGTTCCAAAAAAAAAAAAAGAACCGCTGAGTGATGGAAAAAGAGGGTGGTATTATGTAGCCAGAAAACAGGGGAGTGGTATACGTTCATTACATGCAATACAAACCATAAAATTAAGTTTAATATCTTGTTGAAATAATTTAAAAAAAAAACTATTGTAAAGCAAAAATAAAAAATATATTTCCTTTTTTTCTGTGAAAATGATTATTCTGTAGCCACGAATAAATAAATAAATAAACAACTCATGCTTAAACTTAATCTATTGTTTTGTAGATACTCTTGGCTGTGACTATCTAATGGATACATGGTCGATCTCAATTTGAAATAAATTATACTTGATTATCATTTGTTGTTGCTTGCTATTTGGTTTTTTTTGTAGATTTTTTTTTTTATTATTTCCGTAAAAAGTACAGCTACAGTATGACTGAAGCTTATTCTACAAGTCATTTGCAAACTTAATTTCTCCACCATTTATTAGAATTAAGCTAAACAGAATAGAAATCTAAAAACACCAACCGGCACCATTGTTCGCTAGATAAATGGACAACAAAATAAGTACAAACATTAAAATGTTTTTATATAATTCGCGTTTTTTTGTACCCGCCACCAAAAAAATGGTGGGGGTATATTCATTTTGTCATTCCGTTTGCAACACATCGAAATATCCATTTTAGACCCCATAAATTATATATATTCTGAATCAGGGTTTGATTTGATGACGATCTAGCTATGTCCATCCGTCTGTCCGTCTGTTGAAAGCACGATAGAGGTCGCACCGAAAAAGCTAGGGGGCTCAAATTTTGCCAGAATCTTTCTTATATACAAGGTTTGTTTGGAATTTAAAATGGACTAAATCGGAATATTAAAAAGAAAGTTATAGCTCGTAATGCAAGATTAGATCGAAAAAAACCGTGTCCTTCCAACATCGAATAAAATGGAGTTGTGTCCACCAGCATCAACGTACAGTCATGAAACTTTAAATATATACTTCCTGAGCAAAAACAATATTTCTCCCCAAAAATTGTTTAAATGTATGCATTAGGAAGGGAGTTGTAGATCCAAATGTACGAAAATTCATACCGCGCAGTGTATTTTTCAGTATTTTCAAAATTTGAAACCTAATAAAACCGCCAAAATTAGAGGTATGATGATCAAATTTGCTACGTTAAAATACATTTTGTGCTTTAAATTGGGTTATTTCCCGGAAATTCGACTTATTTAATCTACCCGACTTCCCGGGATTATTTTTCGGGATCCCGGGAAATAAAAAAGGTGGCTACGAATCGAAAGGAGATGTTTATATTGTTTATATTGAAATTGAATTCTAGTGATTTTATTTTTGATCTTATAGCTGAAGTATCTGTATTTTTCTTTTTGTGCTCATATTTGATCTCGTATCTAGGGAATAATATTTTTTTCAATAAAAAATATTTTTACTTAATTTATATTTAAAATTCAAGTTTTTTTTATTAATTTTTATAGTTTTGAAGTGTTTCTTCTACATTATAAACTATTTTATGCTTTTGAATAAAAAGTTTTTTATTAATTAATACAATTCTCCCGATTGTGGACGAATTTGAACGATTATGTTAAACAAAAGAGTCACGAAGTGCACAAGGTGCATGAAATGCATTTTAATTTAAACGCTCATTTTATAATAAGCCTGAATAGCTTTAACGCATAAACAATTTTATGATTTTATAAAAAGTTTTTTTATTAATTAAAAACAAATTTACTTTTTATTTGTTTTGCTGCGGGATCCTGGGAAATTAAAAAATAAATCTCGCATTCTCGGAAAACAAAAATTTTCGGGAAAAAAACCCTAGCTATAAAAGAACGGAAAATTGGTGGTGGGTATAAAAGATTCGGCACAGCCGAATATAATGCTCTTACTTGTTTTTGTACGAATTTGCCCAACCAGGCGTAAAACTTTGAGATCGCCAGTGAGACAATTTTATTGTAGATGTTAATTTTTTTTATTATTTGTAAACATGTACACCAAATAGATTCGTGTCATATAAAATGAATATAGATTCGTTCACTTGTACTTGTATGTATGCTTATTAGTACACGAGAATTGGTTGTTAGACAAGGGAATGGCGAGTACTGTATCTAGATTCATGTAAGGTTGTTGTGTGCCCTAAAATATAGGGAGGTATATTCAAATCTAACAGTGATTTGAAAGCATCTTATTTGTTTTTGTTAAGGAAAGGATAATTAAATATCGATAATATCGTCATAACTTAAAAATGGCTGTACCGTCTTTGCTAATTGTTTTAAATCTTTTTTAGGGTTTTTACAAAAAGAAAAATTGACCACGCCTAATTTATATATGTAACATCAGAAAACACCTGGAAGGATTTGCTTATTTTCAAAATAATTTATGAAGCTCTAGAATATTTTTTAAGGAAATTTGTCTTAAAAATTTAAGTATTTGCGTTATTTTTATCTCATTTGTCTTATTCCAACCAGAATTCGATACGATCGGAACAGGGGAAGTGATAACCCCCATTAAAAAAAATTCATTATAGGATTTAGTTTAGGAACAATTAATATCGGATTTTTTAATTCTGGTTTTAGACATTTAATAATTTAATTTATACTATTCATTTTAATAATAAATAATGACGGGGCCATATACCGCGGAAATGTATTTATTGGCATATCTGCAACACTATTCTTGTTAAAGGCTTTAAATTCTGTGTAAGTGGCTACGATGAAAATGTTACGGATCGAAGAAGGCGGAATGATGCCCTCATTTAAATAAAATAAAATTTATTACAATTAATGCATATCCAACTAATAATGGCAGATTATTTTTAAGTCCATCTTCCAATGAATACAAGGCACAAACTGTATCAAATTTTCTGTCCTGTTAATAAATGTTTTAAAATGGTTGTCTGCTAGCAATCAAGTTGAAAGCGTTTAAGTCAAGTTTCACTTGAATTTTAAGATATAGGTTTACTTCGGCAGTTTCAGATTTGTGGTTCGTTTAAACTTGTTATTGTGAATGCTTTTTGAGCTTTTCATTTCGTTTGGTAAATCGAATAAAATTTTCCAACTAACAACAAATTTCCACACGTTTTTGTTTAGTAGTCGTTATTTGGTAAAATTTTGGTTTTTTAGTTTTGCAGGAAAAAATGTTTGGGAAAATTACCTACGAACACCTAGCGATTGCGGTATGATCTCTACTTACATATTGGTTCAGTGTCACTCTTACACCTTCAGTCTTAATTTTAGTTTTGTTAACTTCTAGTTATTTTCTAGTTCAGAACTATTTTTAGTTTAGTTCTAGTTAATTTTTAGTTGAGTTTAAGCTCAGTTTTAGTATAATTCGAATTAAGAGCTTTCTCAGTTCCAGTTCATTTCTAGTTTAGTTGTGGTTCAGTTCTAGTTCAGTTCTAGTTCAGTTCTAGTTCAGTTCTAGTTCTGTTCTAGTTCAGTTCTAGTTCAGTTCTAGTTCAGTTCTAGTTCAGTTCTAGTTCAGTTCTAGTTCAGTTCTAGTTCAGTTCTAGTTCAGTTCTAGTTCAGTTCTAGTTCAGTTCTAGTTCAGTTCTAGTTCAGTTCTAGTTCAGTTCTAGTTCAGTTCTAGTTCAGTTCTAGTTCAGTTCTAGTTCAGTTCTAGTTCAGTTCTAGTTCAGTTCTAGTTCAGTTCTAGTTCAGTTCTAGTTCAGTTCTAGTTCAGTTCTAGTTTAGTTGTGGTTCAGTTCTAGTTCAGTTCTAGTTCAGTTCTAGTTCAGTTCTAGTTCAGTTCTAGTTCAGTTCTAGTTCAGTTCTAGTTCAGTTCTAGTTCTGTTCTAGTTCATTTCTATTTCTGTTCTAGTTCAGTTCTAGTTCATTTCTAGTTCAGTTCTAGTTCAGTTTTAGTTCAGTTCTGGTTCTGTTCTAGTTCAGTTCTAGTTCAGTTCTAGTTAAGTTCTAGTTCAGTTCTAGTTCAGTTCTAGTTCAGTTCTAGTTCAGTTCTAGTTTAGTTCTAGTTCAGTTCTAGTTCAGTTCTAGTTCAGTTCTAGTTCAGTTCTAGTTCAGTTCTAGTTCAGTTCTAGTTCAGTTCTAGTTCAGTTCTAGTTCAGTTCTAGTTCAGTTCTAGTTCAGTTCTAGTTCAGTTCTAGTTCAGTTCTAGTTCAGTTCTAGTTCAGTTCTAGTTCAGTTCTAGTTTATTTGTGGTTCAGTTCTAGTTCAGTTCTAGTTCAGTTCTAGTTCAGTTCTAGTTCAGTTCTAGTTCAGTTCTAGTTCAGTTCTAGTTCAGTTCTAGTTCAGTTCTAGTTCAGTTCTAGTTCAGTTCTAGTTCAGTTCTAGTTCAGTTCTAGTTCAGTTCTAGTTCAGTTCTAGTTCAGTTCTAGTTCAGTTCTAGTTCAGTTCTAGTTTAGTTGTGGTTCAGTTCTAGTTCAGTTCTAGTTCAGTTCTAGTTCAGTTCTAGTTCAGTTCTAGTTCAGTTCTAGTTCAGTTCTAGTTCAGTTCTAGTTCAGTTCTAGTTCAGTTCTAGTTCTGTTCTAGTTCAGTTCTAGTTCAGTTCTAGTTCAGTTCTAGTTCAGTTCTAGTTCAGTTCTAGTTCAGTTCTAGTTCAGTTCTAGTTCAGTTCTAGTTCAGTTCTAGTTCAGTTCTAGTTCAGTTCTAGTTCAGTTCTAGTTCAGTTCTAGTTCAGTTCTAGTTCAGTTCTAGTTCAGTTCTAGTTCAGTTCTAGTTCAGTTCTAGTTCAGTTCTAGTTCAGTTCTAGTTCAGTTCTAGTTCAGTTCTAGTTCAGTTCTAGTTCAGTTCTAGTTCAGTTCTAGTTTAGTTGTGGTTCAGTTCTAGTTCAGTTCTAGTTCAGTTCTAGTTCAGTTCTAGTTCAGTTCTAGTTTAGTTGTGGTTCAGTTCTAGTTCAGTTCTAGTTCAGTTCTAGTTCAGTTCTAGTTCAGTTCTAGTTCAGTTCTAGTTCAGTTCTAGTTCAGTTCTAGTTCAGTTCTAGTTCAGTTCTAGTTCAGTTCTAGTTCAGTTCTAGTTCAGTTCTAGTTCAGTTCTAGTTCAGTTCTAGTTCAATTCTATTTCAATTCAGATTTTGTTCACTTCTAAATCAGATCAGGTTCATTTCAGTTTATGTTTAGTTGCCATTTTCTTTTATTGCAATTAAATTTTAATTCTAATTTAGTTTTTACATAGTTGTAGTTTTTTGTGTATTTGTTTCATTTCTAGTCGAGGTCTATATATGACATTGCTCAGTTTTAGTTGAGTTTCAGTTCGCTACTGGTTTAGTTTTAATTTACTGCTAATTTTGTAACTATTCGATTTAATTTATAGTGAGTTCGATTGAATATTACTTCTAAAAAACTTAAAAAATAAAAATTCTGCAAGTAGGGTATCAAAATATTTGTATGTATGTATGTTTGTATATAGCAGATTTGATCTAAGTTTTATGGGTCCATTTTTGTTTTCTGTCGTTACACATCGCTTGAATACGTCGTTTTCACTTTGACTTGTTGCTATTGCTGCAAATAAATATATGAATGTATATGTGTGGTATATTCTTCATAAACTTAAATTGTATATACTTCTGCTTATAGAAATGATAATAAGTACACACACATATGTACTACATATGTTTGTGTATATGTATGTCTGTATTGTGATATTTCTAGTTGTAAATAGTGTACATAAATATAATATTCTGTTGTAGTCGGATAATTTTCTTTTTTGCAATTCAATGAGTTTTCGTTCTATAAACAATTTATTCTATGTTCTTATTATTATAAATAATATTAACTATTTTATTTTTAGTTTATAAAATGGGGTATTTAATTTCAATTAAATTCATATCAATGAAAAAATTACTTAAAATGTTTTTTTAGAAATAATTTAGGAATTATTGTGAGATAAGTAATTCATAAGTGAATTGACCGTGAGCTAAAAATATTAAAATAAGTTTGATAATGTTCTTTAGGAGGTTTTGTGTGTATCAATTTATTTTTCAAAGGCAGACTGTTTGTAATCTATTATTTTTTTTTTGGAACAAAAAAAGTAATTTACGGTTTTAAAAGTATCAGCATCTAATCTTATTTTATGGAGAACTAATTTAATACTTAATATCCTTCTTTAAACTTATAGAATTATAAGTTTATTTTTTTAGAAAAATTTACCACTTTAAAATTAAGTCTATAAAATTAGCCGAACCAGAAATAATTTCCATATATCTTCTATTCAAACCCTCCCACTGGCTCTTAGAAATAAGGATAAAATATGAAGGAATTCGTAAAAAATTTCCAAGCTTCACTAAGAAAATAAAAATATAAATAAACGCGGGATATACAAACATTTTCAAACCATACATACGTACACACTCTTGCATTTCTACACTTATGACTGTAAGTCAACTTTAATTTGCATTTTCCATAAGTGGCCTTAGGTGCACTTACTTAATGCCAACATTAGTTGAAATAACACATACAAACATGTATATGAACTCCTAGAAATATGCTACATCGTTTGTACTGTAGTAAGAATATTATGTTACGAGAAACATGAATGCTCATACCTTTTCTGCAATATATGAGAGCAAAGAAAAAAATTAGAAAAAAGAAAGAAATTAAAATAACAGGCAAAGTAGCAATCCAAGTATAAATACAGAGATGTAAAGGATGAAAATTAACAATAAAAAATAACGTATATTCCCCATATTTTTAATGCTGTAATGAAATGAATTGTAATATGGACTTTAGGTGTCACTATACATTATTAATAATTCAGTTTTAGTTGAATCATATGTCTTGTTTAGATTTAAGTTGTAAATCAATTGGGATTTAAGGTTGTGTTCCAATTTCAGTACATGTTCATTTTATTCACATGGCAATTTAGACAAATTTATATTTAATTTAAGTTCAGTTTGTTTTTCAGTTCTACATTGTTATGGTTTTTCCACTAAGTTCCGTTTCAGTTATACATTCCTCAGATGCATCTTTAATTCGGCTATTTTTCTGTTAAGTAATAGTGTAGGCCCAGCTCTGCTATGAAGATATTTTACAGGAGCTGCCTATAAGCTTTATGTAAGTATTCACTCATACCATAAATGCTTCTTTCAGCAAATTTTTATGCTTTGCTAAGTTATTTGTTATTTTTATAAAAAAAAAAATAATTAAAAAATTGCTGCAAATAATAAATCTATTTATACCACCATACACATACATAAAAGCGTGGGAATATTATGAGTTTGTGTTAGAAAGAATAAAGAACGAAATGCTGCTTAAGACTCGTTTCCTTGTATTTTGTCATTTAAGCTGAAAATAATTGCAACTTGCTTGTAGTGTTTTTGTGAATATTCTTCGCTATTCCCTCGCACATACAACTTAAACTCGTAAACTTGCTAAACTTGTAGAAATTTCCGTTTCCTTTAACATGTGAATTTGTTTTAGAGAAAAAGACAAAAAACAAAAAAAAATATGAAAACTGTTGTGTAAAACGAACATGTTAATATAAGAGTATGAACAAGAACGTTTATGCAAAAAAAACAAAAAAAAAAAAATAACAGGCTGCAATATAAAGTTTATGTTTTTCTTGAATTTTTTTTTCATCTCATAGATTTACTTTTTCTATTTTGTTGTTTTTCTTGCTATTTTAATTTAGTACGTATGAGGGAAAAAAGTTTTTCTGCTTACGTAGTAGGTTTGCGTGTAAACAGTTTTTTCGACAGGTGTGGTAAAAGAAGTAGCACAGATTTTAAAAGTTTAAAATTATAAGGAAATTGTAATAAAAAAAATTATTAAAGGCCACTTTATTACTGGGTTGCCTTTTGCAAAGATTAACTTCAGAGGTAAGTCATTGATTTTCATAAAATGTTTAATTTTTTTAGGTGACAGATATAGTGGCAGAAAAGAAAAGGTAATAATTTTAAATTATATTCAGATTTTAGTTTCGCATGTTTATTCGCAATTTTCTTGTTTGATAGCGTAAACATTTCAAATATTTTTTCTACTTAAACCATCAACTATCATTCTATAAGCAATATGCTTGTAGTGTTGCTTTTGCATTAAAAAATTTCTAATATTTAAAATTGCCTAATTGGTGTCATCGAAAAATGCAAGTAGTTCAGTTGCTGTTTAGTGTTATCTCAGCTTAATTAAAGCGCTTTTCTTTCTTTTTGTTTTTATATTCCTGCCGCTTGCTCTTTTTTACTACTTCACTGTTTGTATATGTATGCCTCATAACTTTGAATTGTACTTTTATATTTTTTCTTCTTTTTTTTCCATATTTTTCATACTTGGCAAAAGGATTTGCTTAGTACATGTATAAGTTATATTTTTTAATATCTTAGAATTAGACAAGCAAATAAGAAGGAAAGAGCCAAGGGTGTGAGTTGTATAAACTAGAACGTTTTGTTGGTTGGGCATATAGTACGAGTAGTTGTATATTAAACTGAGTACAAGAAAGAAACGTCATATTAGTTTATATGTTCTTTTTTATTTATTTTTCTTATTGTTGTTTTGTTGATAATTGCACCAACATATTGCAATGCAGCAAAATATGAAAAGATTCACAAACACATAGAAATAGCGGGGCAAATGAACGGTCATATTAAGATTAACCCATTAAACTTGAATGCATAGACAAGTGATTTACTTAAAAAAAGGAAAATAACTAAAATCTTTCTATTTTTAAGTAGCATTTATACATCTATTCAATTTATTAATTCTAATATATAGAATTATTGTGTCGTGGCGTTTGTGATTATACTCCTGAAATTTTGTATGCATATCGGGTACGTCTGAGAAGCGGTCAACATTTGTTTTTCATACCCCTCAAGGCCACGCCTTTTTTCACGTCCCCTCAGGTAGGCCAGGCTGCTGGACAGATCTTCTTGAAATTTTCATATAATATAACTAAGACTGTGATATAATTAATTAGATACTTTTTTTACCATGCCTACTTTAACGCCCACTTTTTTAATTATGTATTTGCATCGATATAGTTTTTAGTATTTTTCTTCAAATTGTACACAATTTATAGTCCAGCCAATGCAGAAATAAACGTTAAAGAATCGGTCAACATCTATTTTTCATACTCCTAAATATTTAGGGTGACTCACTCCAAGGGACGATTTTTGCCTCACCTAAATAAGCGGCATTTGTAAAGCGATTATAATAAAATAAGTTTATTCGCTTTAACTTCCTGTAAGGTTGTCCAAAGAAGTTGACAATTTGTATGAGGGTAGTCTTGAATTCCGGCGTTATAATAATCTCTTTATCTCAATTTTAGCTTATGTTGAATTAATTAGTTTTTCCTTTTTGTCACAGGAATATGTATGTCTATTAAACAATTTTTGCTTAAAAAATTTTTAATTCTTGGTTGTGTTAGACAAATTCCAAAGTATTCGAAATACACGTTATTTATTACTACTTCCTGTTTATGATTTATGTTGATTTGTTCTAAGATTTACTTTAAAAAAATTTAAAGAAATAAGAAACTATTTTTTTTGCTTTACTTATAAAATAATGAAATAGTTGTTTTTTTTAAAATACTTAAATATTTGCCTTGTAGATCTATACAAATCTTATTAAGGCTATGTTAACATTTCGTAAATATTTCAATTAGCTTAAATAAAGAATTGTTTTTAGATACATAAATTTTGGTGGGAGAGTCTATTTTGTCCCATATATTTGCATAATGTGAACTTAGCTTTTATTATTATTTTAATTTAAAAATAAATCTTCATATATTCATCATGAGACCATTTGCTACTTCAAGTGGTTAACACGGCTACTTATTCTTGAGATTTCTTTCATGTATTTACATACATTATGAACACATGAAGGCAAACAAAGTAATTAAGAACAGGAAAAATAATGAGAAAAAAAGGAAAAACTTTAGCTAAAGCAAAAGCTAAAAAAACAATGGCCCTGGATTAAAACAAAGAGTGGCTAAATTAAAAATGTAAAGAATGCCAAGTTGGCTGGTCATAAGCATTCTCAGAAGTATATTAATTAATCTGACAAAAATCCTTCAACTTAATGCAAACAAAACGGAAATGAGTAGTTTTTAATAATTTCTTATTTGTTTTTAGCAACATTGTTCATAAATAAATCTTTTGGGAGTTTTGAAAAACAGAGACTGGTGTCGTTTTTATTTTCAGCTGTCAAAAATGGTAAAACATTTGCTTAAGTATAGTTTTCAATTCTGAGCTTGCAATGGTGTAATTATCACAATAAAAGCTTATGTCGACTTAAACAGTTTTTCTGTTTTGTTACAGATTTTAGCCATTAAGGCTCAATAACAAATTATTGTGCTAGAGCCGTATTCATAAAAAATATTTTAGGTTTATTGAAGGCTTATTTGACAAATTTCTCTACAACATCTGTCAAATAAGCCCTTGATAAACCTAAAATATTTGCTATGAATACGGCCCTTAATCTTTTGTTTTAAAATAAATATTTTTTTAAGTTATTTTTTGAATGAAATGGTTTCTTGTTAGTACTCACCAAAATTTAAGCGGCTTTCTCATTGGATAACTTCTCGATATGGTGTAACCTAAAAATAGATTTTGTAAAAAAGTACCAAAGAAAATCTGATTAGTATTTCGTTCTTTTAGACAGGATTTTTGTTAAAAGTTTATTTTTTTTTTCGAAATTTGTGAATTGTTAAAATAAAATGATTATATAAAAAAATTAATTTAATATTGCTGTTTGTATGTGTAATGACTTGTATTTTTGTAGTGTTTTATTAATGTCGTATTAGAAAGTGAGCTCTATAAACTTGTTTAAAAAAAAACGCCCCTAAAAATGTTGATAGTTTGAAATAATTTTTTTTTAATATTGTTTGACATTCGCGGGATCTACATATATGTCTCAGCATTGTCATTAAGTAAAGATATTAATAGAAGTGCTAATGTGATAAGAATAACAAAAAGACGCCCCCTTTTTAAAAAAGAAATTTCATAAGAAATTATTTCTGGTTAAATATTTTAGAAACGAAGTAAAATCTCGAAATGAGAAAAATTTTTAAAGTTATTTACGTTAGCACATAACCAAGAAGTGTGGAAATGCTATTCATTGAAAGCTGTAAGAAATAATTTGTTAGCCACCTAAATTCGTTATGTTACATTTCGATCCACCCACTAACAAATTTCTTTAAAATATTCATTCATTCTGCCCCAGTGTCGCTCAGTTAGAAGGAAGACACATGTCTTTATCAAATATCTTATGCAAGACATAAGAAAACAAATCTAATAAAATCTTTATTTAAAAACTTTAATTTTATACAAATTTTTTATTAATATTTACTGGATTTTGAGCAGCTGCGTAACTGTGCGTAACTTTTTGAAGTAAAACACAACGCCGCATATATAAAAAATTTAAATGAAAAAGGTGGCTCTAGGAAAAATTTTCTAATAAAAAATTGAAAAAGCACTCTATGCAATTGTCATTAAAATGATAAAGTGAAAAATTAACTGACAGAATATCTAGAAAAAGTTAGTTATCCGAGATTACCTAATTGGAACGCATTTTCGAAACCAGCTACGGTTTCATCACTAGCACTCTTTTCATTAGATTTTTATACCCGCCACCAAAAAAATGGTGGGGGTATATTCATTTTGTCATTCCGTTTGTAACACATCGAAATATCCATTTTAGACCCCATAAAGTATATATATTCTGAATCAGGGTTTGATTTGATGACGATCTAGCTATGTCCGTCCGTCTTTCCGTCTGTCCATCTGTCCATCTGTTGAAAGCACGATAGAGGTCGCACCGAAAAAGCTAGGGAGCTCAAATTTTGCCAGAATCTTTCTTATAGACAAGACTTGTTTGGTATTGAAAATAGGCTAAATCGGAATATTAGGAACGGAGTTATAGCTCGAAAAGCAAGAGTAGGTCGAAAAAACCGTGTCCTTCAAACATCGAATAAAATGGAATTGTGTCCAAACGCATCAACGTAGACTCATGAAACTTCGAATATATATTTCTTGAGTAAAAACAATATTTTTCCCTGAAAATTATCAAAATCCATGCTTTAGGAGAGGAGTTATCGATCAAAATGTACGAAAATTTATACCGCACAGTGTATTTTTCGGTATATTTAAAAACAAAAACGTCATAAAAGCAACAAAATTAAATGTACGACTCTGAAATTTCGCACACTTTGCTTTTTGGTGAGACGCTTTTTTGTAACGGAAAATCAATGTGCCACGCCCACTTTTACGCCCACCTCCCATATAACGTTTTACCTAAAATTCATATTATTTCTCTATTAATAAAGATTTTGGAATAACAAAAGGCTATATTGAAACACCTAAGTTGTACTCATTAGCAAAAACAACTTTGACACGCCTACTATAACGCCCACTTTTCACGTTATCTACCGTTAATGAAGTTTAAAAGCTCATAAAACCGCCAAAATTAGAGGTGTGATAATCAAATTTGCTACGTATATCCCCCTAGGCAGTAACATTACTGTACCAGAAAATTAAGGTGCCACGCCCACTTTTAGGCCCACCTCCCATATAAAGTTTTACCCAAAATTCATATAATTTCTCTATTAATAAAGATTTTGGAATAATAAAGGGCTATATTGAAACACCTTAGTTGTACTCATTCGCAAAAACAACTTTGACATGCCTGCTATAACGCCCACTTTTCACGTTATCTACCGTTAATGAAATTTAAAAGCTCATAAAACCGCCAAAATTAGAGGTATGATGATCAAATTTGCTTCGTATATCCTTCTAATCAATGTTGTCGTTGTACCAAAAAGTTTAGGTAACAGGCTCACTTTAACGCCCACCTCCCATAACGGTTTATCTTAAATTCATGTAATTTCTCTATTGACAAAGTTTTTAGGAAAATAGAGGATTATATTGAAATATCTTAGTTGTATTTATTAGCAGAAACTTTATTGACACGCCTACTTTAACGCCCACTTTCATTGAAAGACTACATTGACAAAAGCATTTTAGTAGCATATAGTTAAGTTATAGAGGGTGGTTAAATTTGAAGGACCGATGTTGAATTTAAATAAAACACAAATTATTTAGGATAGTATTATCATTTCTTTTTATAATGATAATATTTGTATGGTTCAATTATGTATTTAACAAAATATCTGTCAAATGGACCCCCCCCCCCCCACCCAGGGCGCCACTCCTCTATCTGATGGTTCAAATTTTCAATGACCATGTTGATGCTCAATTGTTAGGCATGATGATGAGGCGAGGTTGACTGCTCTTTTGCCACACTATCGCAAAAACCAGCAGTAGTTCCCATTCAGCGAACTAAGAAGGCATTCACAGATTTTCTAACATTTTATACAGACCTGTTTTGCAGAAATGTAAATATTTTTTACAATTCTCCCGATTGTGGATGAATTTGTTTGCCAAAATAATCACAAAGTGCACAAAATGCATTTTGATTTGAACGCCCATTTTTATAAAAAACCTGAATAACTTTAAAGCGTTGCTCATTTGCATATCTTTCCACGGATCAAATTGAGTAAGTTTGAGATTGAGAAATGTCAAGTGAAATGCAGAAAACAAATTTAAAGACTAGGTGTAGTTCACCTTCAACATGGGCCCTAAAAAATTGAACCACCCTCTACAAAGAAAGTGATACATATTTTATTATAAAGAGATTATTCCATAGCGATTAACAAAATAATAAATATTGTGCTTTAAATGTACACAAAATTGGTGGTGGGTATAAAAGATTCGGCACAGCCGAATATAGTGCTCTTACTTGTTTATTTAGATTTAAGTGCAGATTTTAAGGCGAAATAGTGATATAAATGAAAGATAATAACAAACAAAAGTAAAAGGGTTGCTGTTTGGTTAAAATTTTAATCTAACTCATTGTGGTAAAAATATATGAAATAGGAAAAACTAAAAATTAGTTACCGAATTCAATTAACATAAGTCCCGTGAGTTAAATAGATGATATTTACAACCAACATGTAACCACCGATCAGAGAGTGCTGATGATGAAATCGTAGCTGGTTTCGAAAATGCATTCCACTCGGCTAGTGTCGGTAAAAATATATTTTTTAAAGATTTATTCTTTCATTTATCACAATTAAAAAAATTCTTTGTAAAAATAAAGAATATTAAATATGAACTCAAGCCTGATTAAGAATATTAGTTTAAACAGAAAAGTTCAACAAAAATAAAAATTTAATTCGATTTTTTATATTTCAAACTAGATGTGGAAAATCGCAAAATGATTCACATTTTTTTAAGGCTCTACTGGCATCGAACGACCGGCTTTGTTATTAGGCGTAAGTAGTTTAAAATGTCTTAAGTTACAAATATTTAACTAAATCAAAGTACACCTCCAGGCATACCACAAATAACCACAACTTTAAGTGATGTAGTATTTACCATTGAATAGTTTAAAAGACCATTAAAAACTTTAATAAAGAAAATCATACTGGAACCTTATCAGGCTGTAGCGAAACCGGCTGTTAAATTCCCTAAGGCTTAAAATTACCTACGCCTGAGCGAAGTTCTACAGTCTTAATTTTTCTTTTTAACGCAGCTTTAACACTTCTTTGCAAAATTACTTTGCAATTGTAATATTTGATTTATTTAAAATAATAAAAAATAATTTTTTATCAATAAATTTTATAGATTATTGAGTGGATTTTCCTATGAAGATTATGGCAAAATTTTGTGCTATTTTTTTGTTGGTTTTTTTATTGTTTTTAATTGGAATAATTTTCTTCTTTAACATTTTTTTTACTAAACCATATTCCCTAGAGCCAAAAAAGAATTTCCAATAAGATGGTATCAGGCCCATACTTAAACAAGAGCGTTGAGCGTCAATCGTTGCAATTTTGCATGTATTTTGTTATTGTAACAAAAACAAAACACATGTAAAACTCCAACGCTTGACGCTCAACACTCTTGTTTAGGTATGGGGGTCAGTAATAAATTGCTATGGATTTTTTTTATATGAAGCGTCCTGAGCTGCAATTATGTTTTCGCATGGTGGCAGTCGAATTTTGAATGAGTCAATTATCAAACCGTAACTAGGGCATACCTAAGACTTTTAAAATCATACACCAGTGGTTCTACTAGTGAAAAATCACACGAGTTTAGTGTACAGTTCACATCAGCTTAGCGAGAGATAAGAGAGATAACCAAGACATAAAATTATTATTTGATTTATTCGATTTGTGTTGAAAAATGCCGACCACATTTGTTTAAAGTTTAAAGTTCAACTTCAATGATTTGTAGCGCTTAAGACTGATGGTGGTATCCTTATCAATACTTTTTTTTCAAGAAAATACAGACTAGAGATATTGCTGGTTTTATATCTGTAAGAAATGTAAAATTTTTTGTAAATGACTGCCTAGTAATCGTTAACTATTATTTATAAATATTACTAATATTGTGTTAACTCTGAAAAATGTCTAAAGCATCTCACTAAATGACCCATTCGCCAGTCATTAAATTATTTCTTTGGGTCAGTTGAATCTAGTACAAATATACGTTAAAGTCGCGATGCAAAAAATTTTCAAGTTGAAGTGTAAGTAATTGGCAATTGTTTTAGGGTTGAAAAATGTTCAATTTTAATAAAATATAAGAGCTTGTACACATTCCCTGCGTATTCACAATTCCGATGTTTTTATTTGTACTTCTTCAAATTCCGTCAAATTCTCATTTCTGTTTTAAAGTGAAAATGCGCCATTGAATAACATGGCACAAAAAAGTTATGCCTTGAAAGATATAGAGCAAAATGCGTACGTTGTATATCAGCAAGAAGACAAGATAACTGAAATCAGACTGCAGATTTTAAAAATTTGGTGTCCTTAACTAAAAACTTTCAAAATGGCATATGGAGCCTCTATACCCCAGGGTAACGAAATGCAAAATGACTTTGATTATTACAGTTAATAAATTAAAAAGAATTCGTTTAAGTTATAGTTATACTTTTTCCAAAGAAACAAAATGTGGATTAAATTTCAATTTGGAAAAGAATTTTAAGACATACAGGACACAGTATTAAAACCAAAAATAAATCAAATGAAAATGTAACTAAAACAAAAACAAATGTGTGTATTTAAGTCAAGTTTGTTGTGTATTAGTGTTAGTAAAAATAAAATAATAATAAACTTATTTGGTTTTGCAAGATGTAAAGACATTTTTTTTTTATATTTAAATAAATAATTTAACAGTCTTCTTTTTTTTTTGTTTTGCTCTAAAACTTGTCTTTTTATGGCAAAAATATAATTAAACATTTTTTTAACTTTCTTTTTAAACATAATTAATTGTTTATATGTTTTATCGTTTATATGTATGTTTTTCTTTGCATATTTTAGTATATAATTTTTCACCAATACCATTTTACGATATTTTACCCTTAAAGATTTTTGTGTGTTCATTTTTTTTCAGTTCGACAAAAAAACGACTTAAAAAAAGTCTGTTGTTATTTCAACGTGCACATCGTTATCATTTGTAGTAGACAAAGCTGTTGTCGTTTTCGCAGTGACTGTTGGTGTTGTTGCATTGTTGCTTTGATGCAAGTAATGCGTATATGTGAAGTTCTTTAGCAACAAACAAATACATTTTTAATAAATTTTTCTTATTGGATTAAGTATACTCGTACGCGTTATTTTTCATAGCTTAAGGTAGAGGTTGTTGTAGTTAGTATTATTTTTAAAATATAATCATTGTTATTGTTGCGATGTGTAGCAACACATTACTGCTGCAACATCAGTTTTACGAAAAACATATGCTCCACATGTTCTTTCGCACATTACAATAGCAACTTAAAATAAAAGCAACATCAACATTTAAACGACCAGAGAATAGCAACAGATTCCAACCAGCCAGACAACCAAACAATATTTCCAGCGACTATTTGCACCCACATGCTACAATCTCCTTATCGCTCATACTCTTTTCAATGAACCAGCGATGACAACAACAGCAATAATATTTAGTATAAAAAAGATGAAATCAAATGTTGCATACAATAATGGGAGGAAAAATAAAAATAAAAAAATGTTGAAATAAAGAACAGAAATTTATAAAATTATTTTGTTTTCGTTTATTCGCACTGTATGCCGAGCATGTTGGTTAAAAGTAGTTGTTGTTTCTGTTTTGGCTGTAGCTATATTGTTATTGTAATATTGAGGGGGTTTTGTTGCAGCCAAGGCAGGCAATTGTTGGCGTTGTTTTAGCAGTAGTAGTAGTGATAGTAGTAGTAGTGGTGATGATGTTGCCAGTGGTAGCAGTAGTAGAAGCAGCAAAAGTAAAAGCACATGTAAGGTGCATGACGTTGATAATAATAATAATAATAAGCCGGCTGTAGACACCATGCTTTTGTATATTTTTTCTCTTCTTTTTGCTGTTGTTGTATTTATATTTTTGCAATTTTTATTTTGTTATGTTTTCGTAGTGATTTTTCGTTTGTTTTTTACAGTAACAGTTTTTTTTTTCGTTTTTTATTTACACGCAAGGCTATTATAAACGAATTTTCGGTTTTATTTATGTTAAAAATAAAAACATATGATTAACAACACTTCCTTATTTCCATTTCACATTTTTTTTTTTATATCTTGTTACTTTAAGAATTTGTTTGAATTTGCATAAATTTGAATGGTTTTAAAACACTGTTTAAACTGTTCACTAATATAATAACTGTTATAATTTGTTTTAAATTATAGCCTATCTTGAGGCTAATTAAGTGTTGTATCATCTTTGTTATATTTATTTCGTTGTGATTTTTAATAAATAATTTAAAGACTTAAAAGAAAATAAAAAAAAAAATAAACAAAAACAAATGCTTACATTTTCTGTAAAGAAAGTATAGATAGACATCGAATGAAATTAGATTTTTTTAATCAAAATATTTACGTAGATATATTTAAGCATAATTTTCAGTTAACTGTTAGAGCAGGCTTCATTTGGTTATAATTTTAGACATTTTTGTACTTTTAACAGATTCTTTACAGTGGTTCTAAGGCTAATCAATACAAAAGTTTTTTTTTAGCGCAAAATGGCATACAAATTGTTATTGAATTATATTTATGTGGGTGTTATAAATGTTTTTACTCAGGAAATACGTATGAACATAGAAGATTTGTTTGCTATTTTTTTCTCTTTAGATAATTCCAATATATGTAGTTAATATTTATATAAATTCTGTTTGATAAAGTTTCAATTTGTGCTAAATATTTAAGGAACTTTTATACAAATTTTTAAAGTGATATTATGGTTTTGAAAAGATTAACATTTTTATTAATTAAAGGGCCATTATAATTAGTAAAAGATAACTTTGGCTAACGTGAGCTACTTAGTGACCTTTAAACATTTTTCATTATTACAACTTCACTGTAAGATAGACTTTGTTTTTTAAAAATATGACAGTACCACGCCAAACACCGGCTACTTTTAACAAAGTACATATCTGTGGCTTGGAGCTAAAAGGGCCAATGTCACTTTTTTGCTCTTTTGAGTTAATCGTTGCATTAGATTTGTTTTCTTACTTAAATAAAATGCTGGCCAATGTCACTATGAAATCATATATAAAAATAAAAGTTCAATTAAAATTTTTTCAAAAGTTAATATTTTATCATTGGCCCTTTTAGCCCCAAGCCACAAATATAATGTCAAATAATGTTTTTTCGACTGCAACAAAGATTATAATTTTTTTTTGTGTTTCACTCTTGTATTTATAAATAATATTATAGATTTTTTAAAAGCTTATTTGACAGATGTTTGACTGATATTTGCCAAATAATTGATGGCTTATTTGACAAATAGTTATTAATTAATGATCCTTACGTCACTAAAAGTTTGTACTGTGCACTTGTAAGGCCTATTCTAGAGTATGGATCTATAATATGGGACCCCATATACACAATACATTCTGATGCTATTGAATCCGTTCAAAAGCAGTTTCTGCTTTTTTGTCTTCGTGGGTTGAACTTTAACCCGATGAATTTGCCTTCGTATTAAGCTAGACTCTGTCTTATTAAGCTGCCAACTTTGAAAAGCCATAGAACTACACTCAACATATCATGTGTTTTCAACATAATTACTGGCGAGATCTACTTTCCTAATCAACAATCCTAATCAATAATCAACTCTTTAGTAAGAATGTGTAAGAACTTCAACAAATATTTTAAGTTTATAGATTTTTCTTTAACTTCAAATACAATTAAGAACAAAATAATAGTCTATTTAAATTCATAATTTTCATAAATATAATTATTTTATTTCATATTGTATTAACGTTTAATTATAACTTTATGAAACGTATACATTTTTTAATTGTCTGTAAGGATTTATTTCCATAGACAAATATAGTAAATAATAAATAAATAAAAAAATATTTTTTAGAAAAAGAAATGAAATATTAAAACAAAAAAAAAAAAAATTAAAATATCGCCACAGAAAAGTAAAAATTCTCAATCGTAATTTAGGTTTCTTAAAGCTTACGTTAAAAAGTAGAGGTTAGATGAACCTTTCTTTGACTTATCAGTAACTTCTACATTCAATTGTAGTTATAATAACGAAAAACTAGTTATCCTAAGTTAGGCTATTTGCAAGTTATAATAATGGGCATTAATGCAAACAATGATTGTACACTTGCTTAGATTTTGTGGGCCATTCAATTAAAAGCTATTTTAAAGGCATGAAGTTGTTGGCAACTTGCACGCTATTTTATTTTTCAACTGACTTTAATATTTCTGCACTTAAATTACGTATAAACTTAAGCTATACCAAATCCTTTTTTTTTGTGGGCTCAATATGTTTTAAAAGGGATAAGACGTTTGTTCTTCTTCTTGTTTTGTTTATATCCCGATATTATGCCTTAATTTAGCAGAGACCATTACTAGTATTTGATGTAAAAAAATTATGCTGAAATAAATCTATGTATATGTAAATGTATATTAAATGGTACAAAAGTTTATTTAGATTAATAAATCTTTGAAGTAAGGCAAAAAGGCATTAAGTCAGAAACGAAAGTTTTTGTTTGATAGTACACAAAATAAGATTTGTTTTGAAATATGCTCTAAAAAACAAATTATTTTGATTATAAGCACTTGTGCTAGACCAATGTGAGTGACAACAAACAAAAGGGAGAACAAAAAGAGCTATACCCAATCAAAAATAGAAAATGCAAATTTTTGACTATGACCTTTTTGCCTAGTGCCAAAGATATATTATGTGTGTTAAGGCGCACATATTTAGGCACTAATTTTAGTAAAGATTACTTGATTGTTTACAGTTAAGACAATATATAAATTGCGGTTATTAAACATTATTTGATATTTATTTTTTTTAGCTTTAGTTATTTGTTTTATACCCTCCACCAACAAAAGAACCTAGATAATGATATTTATTATTTTGTACATAGTTTTTGTGTTTAATTTTTTCTTCTCTTTAAGTAAGATTTATATATAAAATTAAAATATTAGATCTGTCCTTTTTTATTTAAATTATTTAAAATTTAATTTTTTTTTTCCAAACTGACATAGAGGTCTTACAATGTCCTACATTACTGTATCATGTCTCACAACATTATCCCTAACTCCCCAATCGCAAACTAAAATATTTTTTGATATCATTTATAGTTAATTGAGTTTATACTACCCTTCAAATAAAAACTACACTATGTCTCAGCCAAATCGTACTGAAAAATTAACGGAATTTGCGGTAAAATTAAATAAAACTTTTCAAAAATTATTTTTTAACTAAAACACAAAAAGCAGCAACAAGCGAATAAGTTTTACAAAATGAACGAAGGAAGACATTTCATTAAAATATTACATACTAGCGTATGCCTGCAACTTTGTCTGCGCAGGTATCAGGATGAAAGATAGCTAGTGTGTTAATCTCTAGGCTATTATCTATCTGTGTGCCAAATTTAATTTAGTTCTATTTAGAAGTTGTTTCCAAATATCTAAGAAACCAGATATTCAGTAGAATTCTGACAAATTAATAGTGTACAAAGAAAACAGAAAAATCTTTTTAAATTATTAAGCCACTTAACCTGTTTTTAGCAGAGTTATTTTATCTATTTTAAGGCTCTATTTAATTTTTATATTAAACATCTTTCAGTACATTGGGAATAAATAGTATTACTTTAAATGAACAATCTATTAATCTAGAAGCTTCTAAAAATAAAACTTTTTTTAAATTAGTATTTGTCAAGCTTAACTATATAGACCACAAACACAGTTTTATTAAATAATTGTGTTTATATTATAGATATAGACTTAGATTTAACCAACATGAACTTTATGGAGTATAAAACTAATTGCCTTTTGAATTTGCATTAAAATCCAGCAAACAACATATTAATAATTAATTAATAAGACATATATTTTTAATAATTATATATAAAACATTCAAACCTTTAAGCTATATTCAGAGATACACATTAATTGCGCAATTAAGGTCTTAATTGGGTTAAATTTACTATAAAATACATTAGGAAATTAATCGAACAATAAGTATTTTATTTCTCCATTTATTGCCAAAGGTTCTACTGAACCTAACAAATTTGTTCAGTAAGAAGACACAATTCTATTCGTTCGTTAAAATTTTAAAATTTTTCTAAAATCCATTTGAAAAAATATAATGTAAATAACTAAAAGTAAGAAATAAAGATTTTTTTTATTTAATTCCAAAAAAAAAAAAAATAACATTTAAACCAAAGGGAAAAATAAACAAATTACAAAACATTTTTATAACAAATATTTACAAGGCTACAGTAAACGAATGTACCTAATAAAACCTAAAAAGAAAAAAAAAAAAATAATAATAATAAAGGGAAAAAATAAAAAAGGGAATTAAAGGGGAAATTAATTTATTGTAACAATTTTTCTGTGACAAAAAAGAAATAATTGTTAAAGTCGATATCAGCCAAAATTGAGATAATCACACCATTGAATTCTACTTAAATTAAACTATTCTCAGGTGGATTTTCAACTATTGTGGGCAACTTTTTACAAAGTTATAGCGTAAAAAGTAATTTCCTATATTTCTTCATCAAACCGTTTCATTTGGAATAATAACATACTTTAACTTAAAATTTAAGTTAATATACGAAAACCAATGTGATTTTTAATTTTTAAGGAAATCAATTTATAACAACAACTCATAAAAATTAGAATTGATAAAAAAAAAACGGACATAAACAGTTTTTCCTTATTGCCGCTAATATATTGATTTAAAAATCTGATTAAATGCTTATTGAAAATATATTTTAAAATATTAATTCATAATAAATGATAAATCGAAGTTTTATAAGACAAAATTAAAATTTTTCCACTTTTTAACTGATAATTGAGTAAGCAACTTAATTTTAATATTTATTGCCTCGAATAAAATGTCAATATAATCCATATTATACATTCAGTTGTACCTCTCTACCTTTTTGATTATAAAAACTGTCTACACTGTTTACTTAAATATCTAGCTTTTTTTGGTGCATAGTTTTAGGAGAATTTAAAATAGTTTGAATCAAGGCATATCAATAAGGTATGAATATGCATCGCGGAAACAAACACAACAATAAAAAACACATGTATTTTGTTTTTGTATATATGCCGGCATATGTCACACAATTTTTGTATTTTCTTCTTTAATTTTAATAATTTTTAAAAAACTCTAAAGCAAAAACTTTTTGTTCGTGGTTTTGTATTTTTTAAAACGTTTTAAACCAACTGAAATTGCGAATTATTTATTGTATAATAAAATTAAAAAAAATAAGTTTGACAACTTTTAAAATAGTTGGTAGCGCTCGAGGCGAATTCATACAGGTGCAATTATCAGCACATGATGATAGGGAAACACAATGTCTAAATTTGTTGAATTCTCCTTGATTCCATTTTTTAATGCAGCAATGGAAAATTAGATTTTGGATTCCGAATTAAACATTTAACCTAAATGTGCTTTTTTGATGACAAATTTACCAACTTTATGTATATTTGTTGTTCTTGCACCATTCGTTATGTGCTTTACAAACACATATACTTTTTTTAATAAAATTTTATTGAAATAAACATATAAAAACAACTGTTCCATCTCTGTTATACAAATTGGCCTTGACAGAAAAAATCTCCTAAAAAGTTGCTTTGTTGTATCAACATGCCGTTGCATATATCTGTATGAATATGCCTTGGTAACGCTTAAAAAATTTATATAAACAAAACATTAAGCTGATTGTATACGAGTACCTTATGGATATGCCTTGTTTTGAATAAAACAAGAGATTCAATTTAAATAATGATTAAAATTACGCCTACTAAATATAGGTGAAATATTAAAAAAAAAAGTATTTAAAAATGCAATGCTAACTTTTTTGTTTTGTTCTCTGTTTTAATAATTACACAGGTCTAGTGATGTCAAGTTATGATGATTAAAAAAGCCACGTAATTGTATTAAAATATAAACTAATTTTTTGTTATTTGTTTGAGGTTTTTTACGGTTTATTTGTTTAAAAAATCTCTTCATATTTTTTAAAAATTTATAATTTTTTTTTTAAATTTGACTTGAATTTTGACACTAACATACAAATATGGGGAAAAAAGCTATTTTAAAATAATAAAAATTTCGAAAAAGTTTTGAAAAGTATTTAAAGTGCACTTCAGGAAATAAGTTCAGAAAATAACATAATGTATCACTGTTACAAGATATTGAAGTATCTAGACTTGTTTGACACTATACTTGAGTTGATATCAGGTAATTTCTTTTCGGCTTCTTAAAAGACTTATTGTATTGTTAGTAAGTAACATGTTGTCATATTTTTCAAAAAATTTAATAATAATTTAAAAGTCTTGTGTTAGTTATTAAAAAATTTTATGAATTTTTAAAATTTTTTAAAATTATAACATTATGATAATACGATACCTGGGACACTTTTAAAATTAATTATTGTAATTTTGTCAGCAGATACACAATTTTTTTATTTTTTTTGTCACCGAAAGTTTATAAATTTATTTATGAAATTTTACGGAAGCACAAAGGCCTGTCAATGGTTTGAAATAAAACACAAAATTTTATTTAAAACTCTTTAAGGGATATCAACTTTGAATAAATGTTAACTTAATTAAATGTTTACTTAAGTTATTTATAACTTTATTTTCAGAAGTTTTAGAAATAAAAGTACAAGGCAAACACTACACATTGTGAAGGAACAAAATAAGTTTAATATTACTTTAATTGGAATGAAAAAAATATTAACTTCACATTCTGAATGTAATTAAATTAGAATATAAAAAGATATAAACATTGTTTAACGGTATAAAATTTGAATAAAAGTTTTCCTATATAAAGTACTAACACTAAAAAATGACAATGAAAATAATAACTTAACAGGAATAAAAAAAAAAAAAGGAATTTGGATAATTTTAATGGAGTTAAGCGATTTGGCAAAAAAAAAATATTCGTCACTCGTATTTCTTTAAAATTTCAACACGTAAAATAAAAAAAAAATTTACGAATTGCACAAACTAGAAAAAATTTCGTTTAATATGGGGGTTTTAAATAAAGTTCAAAATTTAATTTAAAAAATTTAAACCAATCATTGAGATTTTGAATTATTCAAGTAGATATTTTTATTTGAACTTTATAATAATCTGATATTTTTTATCAACTAGTTGCTAAATTAAATTTTTTTATTACAGTTTATTTTCACGGTATAAACTTTGGAACATATATCGGAACCGATAACGTTTCAAAATCTCACTATTTGTCGAAAATTTCATGAAAGAAAAATTTTAGTAAAATATTTTTTTAATTAGATTTATCAGAAATTTAATTTGTTTCTTTCGTTTTTTTATTAAAGAGTTTATAAACTGACATTAAAAATTATTTTTAGCTAATAAGTCACTTGGAAGCATTACATTTTTGACCAAATATTTGCTTAACTTGGTGTGTGCTTTAGTAATTTTTTAGTAAGAGCTTAACTAAACCAATAAGCTAAAAGAGGCTTAAGCTCCCGATTTAACTAATAAAAATAATTTTGTTATTATATTCTATTTTTAATATTGTATGATTATCTATCTATCTACTACGAGCTTGAAGTCCATAACTAATTAACATGAAATTGAAATCACTACGGATTTAAAACCTGGTGAAGGTATAATATTAAGAAAAAAAAAATAAATTTTAATAATTATTTTTTTTGAAACCTTTAATTGAAATCAATACGGAATTAAAACCGGTGGAGGTATAATATTTACAAAAAAAAAAAAAATTAATTTAAATAATTATTTTTTTTTTTATTTTATTTTTTATTTTGATTTTATTTAGTAAATATTTAATTCGTTAATTTGATTTTATTGTTATTCACTTAAATTATTTTTGATTTTAATTAAAGATATTTTATTAAGTTATATTAAATGTTTAAGTTTATTTGTTAGGAATTAATATCATACAATAAATAATTTTTTATAGTTCAAAATTAATTTGAAAAATTTCAAAAAATTTCTTAGTTGAATTAAAAAATTTTAAATTGGTTAATTATTAACATTTATCATTTATTTTATTCACAACAAGTTATAAATAATATTTATTTATTATTAGATTTTTTTGTTTATTATTAATGTTTATTTTTATTATGTATTTTTAGCAATTTTAGCTTTCAGTTGTAAAAGTCCCTCTAAAAAATGTTTTACTCTTGTTTTTTCTTTATTTATTAACACACTTATTAATTGTAAAAAAAAAAAATATTTTATATTTTTATATACCATTAAGCTTTTTTTTTATTCTCAATACTTTTTTTCGTTATCCGTTACACTTAAGCCGTTTAAATTATAGTTAAATTAACTTTTTTTTGGTCGCTAATAAAAATCATTATTTTTGTTTTGTTTTTGTAATTATCCAATGTTTACACATTTTTTTTCCAAAATATTAATTAAATAAAATTTTTTTTTCGAAAATATTTTTAGTATCTTTAATATTTTTATTTAAGATATTTTTTTTTGTGTTGGCTAAATATTTAGAATTAAAGCGCGTAAACACGTAACGAAACGTTCGCTTGACCTAAGATGAATAACTCTTAAGATGTTTAAGACATGTACTTTTATTTTGAATATATATAAATATATATATTATATATATAATAATATTTATATACATATATATAAGTATGCAAAGAAAAGTGTATACTTTCTTCTTCCTTCTACTTAATTTTTTATTTATCTTTTTTTTTTTTGCTACAAAATTTTCTATACGTTTTAGCATTAAGAGAGTACAAAATTTTGTTTTAGCTTTTTTGTTTGTTCTTTTTAAATATATTTGAATTAAATAATATATGTATATATATATATATATATATATTTATATATAATATATATAAAATATATGAAAATTACGAGAACTCACGCCAAAAGTAGTCGAAGCTAAACTAAACCTAAATAAATGTCTAATGGTCACAATGAGTCTTCTTCGTGTATGTCGGTGTCTTGTATTTGGTCTTGGTCTTTTACTTAGGATTTTCTGTTGCTGCTGTTGTTGTACGAAAATATATTTTGAAAACACACACACACATATACGATTCACACTAGGAGAATTACATATACATTTACACATGCATTTAGAATATGTTGGCATATTTACTGGCCAACATACATACAAACAACACTTAAATATTAAATACCAGTATAATAAGGCAAAAAGGCAACCAAGCAAGTCAGTCTGCCAAACAGCCAGTGAGGTAGTCAAACAAACAGACATTAAAAGCCATATAGCCTGTAGAGTACTTTAGTGATGCAACAAAGAGTGGGGGTTGAGGATCGAAAAAGAGACCATTATGCTGTATGAAATTTAGTTTGTTGGTGCTGCCAACAACTATAGTCTTAGCATTATGTAGCATGGGTGGCCATTCTAAAGGATAGTATTAAAAGACACACTAGGTTTGTTGGTGAAAAGGAGCCAAGCAGGCCAAAGCAAATAAGAAACATCTCGTAAGGTTGGGGATGCATCAGTGTGTAAGTACTTTTCTACTTTAATAAAATAAATTAATACACACACGTATATTTGTGTTTGGTGAGCATAAAATATATTATTCTCTACAGCAGCATTTAGTATCTTTCTCATTTTGAGTTTTAGTTTATTATAATACCTTCTATAATATTAAACAAATTCACTCGTTGTCTTATATGCTAATACTACAACAACTAGTAACACGACAGCTAAAACAAGTACAACAACTACTGCAAACGGCAGATGTAAATATGCCACAAAAATACTTGCAGTTTGCAGCAACCATCTTTGCCTAAATTAAAGAACAAATACAACTAACTCTTATACAAATAACAAATATAATAAAAAGATACACACACACATAAGCATAAAAAAGTTATCTATTTCTATATATTATAAAAATATATATTTAAATATAAATGTACATACATTTAGTTACATGGACTCTTAGCAGTATATAATTTTCTCTACAAGTCTTAGCATATACATAGAAACTAAATTCATTGTGTTCTCCTTGTAAGAGTGTGTCTGTGTGTATGTGTGTGTGTAAGAAGTACAAGAATATAATGCGCAGTTGTATAAAAAACAAGCCTCAGGAACACACCAACATACACAAAGAGCTAATGAAATCTTCATTCATACAACACTTAAATGTAAAGCACGAAGACGTTACGAAACTCTACGAAGTAAAAGAAAAGTGTGACCACTACTACACACATGCATATGTAATGCAATACTACGGCAGTGTTAGTTTTAAGGCAAGAGAAACTACTTCGAGTGTTTGTTTCTAACACTACAATGTTTCATATGTATTAGTTTATATGATTCTGGTTATTATATGGTTATATATGTCTGTATATGTTTATGTGTGTGTTTGTGTTTATGTTATATGCTAATGTTATGCTGTATTTTATAATTTTCTTCTCATAATGTAGGTGTAAAATATATATTAGCCGTTGGAAAATTTTAAAATTACTTTTGACTGCTGCTGCAGTTGCTGGCTGCTGGGTAAAGAAAAAGAGATACAGTTTTATCGTTAGAGAGGAAATGTCTTTTTTAAGAAGATATAAGTAGCAAACGGATGTTATAGTATATTTCACGGTAGTAAATGGTCAGCATAAAATATTCAAGTAAAAATTGAGAATTCTTAGTAGCAGCAAGAAATGAGTTCAGCTTGCGAGAGTTTATATTTGTTTTAATGAAAGCAAATATATTCGAGTATAAGATAATTTTCTATATGCAATTTCCTTTAAGGGGAATTAAAACCTGTAAAATAAGTTAGTAAGTTGAAGATAAATATTTAGTTATAAAAAGGAAATTGCAAACTAAATTCAACATTTCTGTTAATAACGTTCAAGATCGTATAGATACAAAATACCATTATCAACGAAGTACTTTAAAAGAATGCAGTCTACTATAAAGGTGTTTTATGTAAAGTTTTTGAAAGAGTTTGAAAATGTTTTTTTCGCTTTATATCCATGCGTTCTACATAGTTTTGAATATTTTTTAAATTAATATAAATCATACGCCACTATGTATGAGAGAGTATGCTAAACCTACTCGAGCACAGGGCGCCTAAACAACGATCCCATGATTGATATTAAAAAAAACCTATTTATAGTTTGGCTTAAGCAGAGCTTATTTTGTTATTTTCAAAAAAATTCAGTTTTGTATTTTATACAAACTCTTTATAAGTTACATGGCATTAATTGAAGCAGATATAGGGTCATAAAAGAATATTGTCTCTTTAAAATTGTAATTTTTCGAATCGAATATTAAAATTATTTTTGATTTAAGTTGATGTTGAAAACTTAAATAAAATTATAAAAATCTTATAGAAAGTGTGTTAAACAAGTTAAGTGTTGTTGAACAAGTTATTAATTAAAAAAATTTTTCTCGGCAAATAATAAAAAAAAATTGCCCAAATATAGTTTTTATAAGTATTTATATATCGTTTATATAATGTTAAATTTGTTGCTGTACACAGGGTATTAATTAAGTTAAACAGAGTTATTCTTTGGTAAAGGTAATGAATGTCAAAATGAGAATTTTCCAAAATATGGAAATTGAGCACGAATATTAAGTTTCCGCATATTGTTCGACTAATATTAACATTTGAAGCAAAAACTTTGTTGTTTGTTTATATTTTTTTTTATCAAGCCAATCTATTAATTCCTTAAATTCTTTAAAAAATTTTAAAAATATAAATATTTGAAAATGTTTAAAATAAATATTTAAATAATAAAAAAAAAATAATTATTAAACAAATATCACTTATACTCTTCTAATAAAATTGAAGGCATTTAAGGCCAACAAATTTTAGTTTCAGAATCCTCTAGCTTTTTATAAAAAGATAAAATTTTCACAGTCATTTTAAGTTTCAAGTCAGCAGAAAAAAAATATTTAGTAGAATATTTTGTTTCACAAGGCATAAGTAAAAGCTTGCTATTTTGATACGAAGTAAAATATAAAGAAAAAAAAAAAATATTTTCCTATTTGCTTTATAGCACAAAAATTAATTAATAAAATGTTGTTATAATTAGGTTTTATCTGCCTTTTGAACCTTTTAGTATATGAAAATTTTGATTACTACAGTCGAAATGTGTACTTGTGCTCACTGTCCTTTTTTATACGAATTAAGTCCTTAAAACATTTTTGTCCTTATTAATAAGAAATAAATTGAAGAAAAATTATATTAAGCCAAAAACAACGCCAAATAATAAAAAAGGATCTGTAAGGTGCATTAAAGCTTAGCTCGTTTTTTGTTTTAATAAATATTAAACAAAAAATGGCTATTAAAAGACCTTACATAATTTTCATAAATTTTGAATAAATTAATAAACAATTTTTTAACTAAAACAACTACAAATACATCCATCATTTTTTAATTTGGTAGCAGGTATGTATGGAAAAAATTAGAAACACTCCATGCGTAAGACTGCCACTTACATACTTTAAACGTTTTTTAAAAAAAGTAATGCTGTGAAGCGGAAACTCAGCATAAAAATCTTATGTTTTCTTCCAGCTAGTTTGTAAGTGAAATTTTTATATTTCTCCCTAACAAACATGCTTCTTCCGAAGTACTATATTTTATTGGATCCTAAGGGCACTACGTAACGTATAAGTAATATTTATTTTTTATTATAATTTTTAATATGCCAAATAATAAAAAATTATCTTTAAGGTGCATTAAATATAGCTCGTTTTTACTCGCATTTTTTAAACATCTGAGAAAAAAATTTCTTTTCACAAACTTTTGAATTATAAAGTACTGTACACATTCCGATCGGAATAATTTTAATTTGCCGCTATTTATTGTAAATAATGTAATTTAAAATGGGAAATGAAAACTGTTTCCAATTTTCATTTTGATTTTTCTTTAAAGGTAATATATCCAATTTCATTCATAGCTTTTTCAAATGAAATTTATCCCTGTGACAAGCATGATATTATAACTTCTACTTAATAATTTATAAGACATGAATGTTTGCTCTTATTACGTTTCTAAAGATTTTGCAACATTAGTATTTTTAATAATAACCCAAAGACGGAAAAAAGCTTTCTGAGTCGAACTATGTCCGTCTGTCTGTTGGTCCACATAAACATTGCAATCAATTTACACAGTATAACAAAAAAAATTTTTTTTTTGCAAAACATAAACAATTCCATATGGCCATAATTTAAGAAACAACCCACAAAGAAAAAGGATGTTAAAAAGAATTTTAGAAAGGTTTACTGACATGTTAACTAATGACATGGTTATTTTAGTAAGGCGAAAACTATTTACTTTACAGCAGCGACTCATTGGAGTTCATATGTTTATATAAATATATTAATCCATTCTAATAAGTTTACAGAACTTATATATTGATGGCTTAATATAAAACGGGCGTATTGCGGTCATTTTTAACTTTACTGGAGGAAGATAAAATTAAAAGGAACCAAATAAGTTAGGGCTTTTTTGTGGCTATAAATGCATTATTATAGAAACGTTAAAAACACCACTTAAAAACAAAAAAAAAAAGAAAAAGAAAAAAAAAGTAAATCGAGATAAGTCTTTTTCACATTAAGCTATCGACGTATTAGATGAAAAGAAACTGTTGCTTTAAAAACTTATTATGTTTGCATGAGTTGTGGAAGATATTTAAATGTTTATGTAGCCATTTTAAAGCACATCATTTATATGAAATTATTTCGTGAATGAATGAATTCTTTTACATTATTGATTTAGAAATTGTGGAAATATAATTCACTTCTCGTTTTTCTAATTTTTTGTAGGGAGCACAAATTAATATATGTATGAGTTTAATAAATATTTAAAAAAATTAAGCGTGATAAAGACAAAAGTTTTCATTTGGTAATTGGGCCAAAAATATTTTAAATACATTTTCTTTTGCATTTTTAATTATTATAAAAATAAAATCTGAAAGAAGATGTTTTGCATTAGACGGCATTATTCTATATGCAATACTTTATTTTTATTTATTAGTTTTTTAGTTTTACTTAAAAATTTGCATGTTAAAATAAAAAATTTTCATCAAGACCAGCAGCAGTTTAAAACAATTTCCAATTATCTACATTAAAAAAGCAATCACATCTAAAAGAATCAAATTTAACATTTGATTTTTAAATTTTTTATTTATATGCTCAATTGAATTATCTGAACATTTTGAATTGGATATTTTTCCGCAGCTATTCGGTTATATTCTGACTCTCAGGCTTTTTTCCAATCACAGGCTTTTTCTGCAGTTCACGCTTTGTTATGTTTTAAACTTTTTATTAATAATTTTCAAAAACATTATACATTAATATATTTTCGAATTAAAAGAAATTGTTGTTTTCTACTTTTAACATTATTTCGTAGATTCTTAAAATTCAGTTAAAGCGACATACATCTATTCAAATCTGTATAAATGTACTTGTGGTTTAAAGTCACAAGTTAAACAAATAAATATACAAATAATAACATTTTGCGATTTTAAACCACAGAAGGCATCTGGCAAAAAAATATAATGAAATGACAGTGAATTAATTGACGTGTTTATATGAATACATCAATTAACTTCTTTCCATTCTAATATTTAAGTGTTGAGGCCTCACACATTTTAAATGTTAAAGTTAACCAATAACTTATGTGTTAATAATATTTTTTGTACATAAATAGTAAGTAAAATTTTTTGCATAATTTGGCACTCATTTATAATAAGTCATTTTAAGAACTTTTCTAATAAATGGGTAAAGTTTTTCGAAGAACTAATATTAAATTTTGTTTAATTTTAAAATGAAAGCCATCGCTTCAAAGCACACTTTACTTTGCTGCAGTAGTGAAAGTGAATAAATTAAAAAAATCGATTGTTTAAACAATCTCAAGCGCATCTGTCCTTCCATTACTTTCGTAGCAGGTCTGTAAGGCAAACAATTAGAAACACTCTATGCGTAAGACTGCCACTTTAAAATACTTTAAAAGTTTTTTAAAGAATTCACATTTTGTGATTATAAAAGTAATGCTATGAAGTGGAAACTCATCACAACAATCTTATGTTTTCTTCCAGCTAGTTTTTAAGTGAAATTTGTACATTTCTCCCTAACAAACATGCTTCGTCCGAAGCGCTATATCCCAGCAAAAAAAATTGGAAGTAGTGCAAAGCGAATTACATTTACAAGACTTCTAAATCAATTGTGTTAAAGCATTCGTTCTAAATGACATCATGGATGCGATATAATTTGTCATAAATAAAGTGCTTAAAAATTAATGCAACATCATGCAAAATATCTTAAAGTATTCATGTAAACAAACAAATTTAACACATGAAATATCCGATACTTGTCACCAAATATGCATGAGTTCTATGCACTTATTAGAATGGGGTGCAGTTCATTTAAATATTCATGTAAACACATGATCTCCAACGACACGCTAATGTTAAAATCATTAGTGTTTTCATCTAAATTTAATCACTTCGTCACCAGTTGAACCCCTGCAAAATCACTTTTTTGTCATAGATTTTTTTGCTGGGATATTATTGGATCCTAAGGGCAATACGTAACGTATAAGTAATATTTAATTGTTATTATAATTTTTAATTTGTGTTCCTTCGTACTTGTTTTTATCAAAACAAATATTAAAATTTTTTCTTAATAATTGCAGTTAATAAATAAAAAATTAATCCAAAACTATTCAAGTAGAATGCTTTTTAAAATAACAACTACAATTTCTTCATTAGCATTATAAATGAGCGTATAAATGTTTAATATAAATTAACTTTTAAAGTCATTGTTTATTGTGGCTGTAATAGTTTTTATTGAATTAGGTAATTTAACTAAATTCGATATTATAATATTTTAACATATTTTGGTTTCATTCATAGCTTTCTAGACTTGAAAATTACGTTTTCTGAAAACAAAAGTTGCAGAGCATTACAAAATAAAATAGAAAAAATTCTAATTTTTTGACAATTTTGTAAAAAATTTAAAAATATAATTAAAAGATGTATTAGTGTGTTTATTGCATTTAAAAGATATTTTCAAAAAGTGCTAAAGGACATTGTGGTAAGAAAGAAATCCTTGAAAAATTCTGTGATTTAATAAAATATGAATGAATGCAATGGTGTGTAAGAATTTTACATTCACTGACATTATGACTATTTTTCCAGTCGTAACAGTACAAATTTCTTATGAAACCCCGCTGTTGTATTTAGATGCTGCGCAAATATAACCAATCAAACTTTGCATTTATCAGCATTACTTTGGAACTAATGCTTTGAATTTTTTTTAATTTTTAATTTTAAATTTGTTTAAATTTTGTAAATCTTGCTATATATGGTACTTTCAAATACCTTTAAAATGGAATGAATTTTCATCAGGTTAATATATATTCTTTCTCAAATAGTAGTGAAGTTTTTATATGTCAAAACTGTTAGTGGTATGATTATAATTTAAAAGTTTATCTATGGTCTAATTAAGTATTTCTTTTAATAAAAAATAAATAAATCAAATAAATAAATAAATCAAATAAATCATATTTTATCACTTATTTATTTGGCTGTTAGGTTTAAGCTGACTAATATGCCTTTCACTGGTCTTTATCGCAGATAGTCAGAAAAATGTTTTCTTAAATTTTTGAAAACCTTAAAAATGTTTAAAATTTAAAATTTGATTAGCCTTATTAGATGTAAACAAATAATTAGCCAAATTTTTAAGGGAGTAGGAAAATAAATTAAATAAAATTTAAAATTTATTGCTTTGGTTTTAAAGGATTTTTTTTTATTAAAATTTTGTTTTGAATTCCCATTTTGTTAATGGGAATGCAAAAATATTAAAACTTTTAACAATTTTAATTTTTTATAAAATTTTGAGTAAATGTTTAGTGATGATCTGGCATAAGCACCAGTGAAATGTATATAAACCAGCTTAAATCCAACAACCAAATAAATAATATTAAAAAATAATAAAGTAAATTTTGTGTAGCTCTCATACTATAATTAATATTAATATCATGGTGTAATTACAGAAGGTGATAGTGTAAAGTAGAGCAATTTTTGTCTCTCTTTTTTTTATGTATGAAGTTTGACAATTTCCGAAGTAGAAATAATTTTTTTAAATATGTAGTTTGACATACTCCAGAACACAAAAAAATACTTAGCTGGGCTGGCATCGCCACCTTGTATAAGTGTCAGGGTACATAGTTATATAGTATTTTTATAATGTATAGAGATCGTTAAAACTTGGATTTAGTTCCATGTTTTCTTAATTAGATTAAATGTACTTTGCTAAAAGTCCACTAAAGTTATGTTATAAGACTAAATACATTTTTTTAAACAAGAAATTAATTTGTGTGTTCAATATTAGATAATCGTATTTATTTAACTGTTTTTTAATCGTTTTTATTTAAAGGTTAAATCAAAATATGAAATTTAAGTTTTATTGCAGAAAAACAAAATGTTTTTATTGTTGGAAGAGTTAAGATTTTTCCTGATGACATTTGATGGACTTTAATTTTTCAAGTTAAAAGACAAAAATAAAATCACTGAAGGTTTTTAAGCCTTAAAATAATAAAAATAAAAAAATAAATAAAACAAATTTATACAAAAAAATTAAAAAAAAATTATTATATTTTTTTAAATATTTTTTATTAAAACATTCATTCAGCCTTTAAATAAAAAAAAATAAGTAAAAAAATTTATACAAAAAAATTAAAAAAAAAAAAAAAATTATTTTATTTTTTTAAATATTTTTTATTAAAACATAAATAAAAAAAAATATTATAAAAAAATTTTTTTTTATTAAAAAAAAATATTTTTTTTTTATATTTTTTATTAAGAAAAATTATTTTTTTTAATTTCATTAAAGAATATATATTGTTAAATTAAATTTAATATATTTTATTAAACAGTTTCTTATTCTTTTAGTTTTATATATCTTTTTTAGTTTTTTATTTGTTGTTGTTTCTTTTTATTGCATATTTATTAAAAAAAAATTATTTTGGTGTTATAGTTCTAAGTTCATAGTTTTTTTTAATAAAAAAACTTTTTTATTTTAATTTTGTTTTAAATAAAATTTTATAAACACTTTGTTTTTATAATTTAATATTTAATTATTTATTTAAAAATTTTTCTTTTTTTTTTTTTGAATAGATCTTACACTTATGATTAAATGTACAAATTTTTTATTATTTAATATTTAATTATTTATTTAATAATTTTTAAAAATGTTTCTTTTTTCTTTTTGAATATAGCTTACATTTAGTGTTTCTTTTTTTTTAATTTTTTATGATTAAATGTAGAAATTTTTTTTTGATTTCGCCTTAAGATAATTCGTAGATAACTAAAGGGAAATTATATAAATTTCGATGATATATGGTTGTTGTAAAAACGGATGTTATTAAGCATAAAGCTTAAGATAAACTACTTCTATTATAAAAATCTTTCAAGATTATTAAGTTGAGTAAATAAATATTTGTGGCAGAAAAGTTCTTAAATTACAAAAAACAAGAAAAAAAAACAAAAAAAAAAAACACTGAAGAAAATAATGACACACAAGACAGGGACAATTAGAGTAAAGCTTTAAACAATATAGACTCCTACGCATGTTTAAATGTGCTCGCATTAGTTAACTGCACACACATACATACACTAATGTAATGTAATAGCTCTTTCTTACAACTGGTGTATATTAACGGTGTTTCGATACAGAAATTAATCAAGATATTAGACGTTAGCGGTAAAACAAAAGAAAAAAAATTCAAGCTTACTCTTTTGTAAATAAGCATCTATCTTTACACTAACACTAATGTAAGCTTTACTCTTTCAAAGACTTACTATATGTTATGCTTCTCTTTCTTTTTAACTCTTTTGTTTTAAGTAACATTATTAACACTAAAACATTTGGAAGGAAAACAGCTTATAATATGAGACAAAGAGCAGTCTAGTTTTAATGCATGCAAGTGTGTACATGCTTTAGAAATGTGTTTAGAGTCTCTCGTTAGACTCTTTGAGGTTTTGTGAGAAATTTTTGCTGAAATTCTGTGGCGATTAAAGATATAGATTTTTTTGTGCTTACCAGGACTCAAAAAAGACTCAAATTTTGTTCTTTGGTATTTGGCATTATTCAGTTAATGTGGCATTTGTATTGTTGGTTCGTTAAAATTATTACATTGTTGTTACTGTTGCTGGTGGTATTTTCGATTTAGTATTTTCTTTTTTTTTACAAAACTTAAAAAAATGTTCTACATCTTTATCTTCGTCATCGTCGTTGTCGTTGTCGTGGTCGTAGCAGTTGACATCGTTGTCGTCGTTGTTACTGTTTTTATTGTGGCCGTTTTTGCATTAGTGGTTTTCAAGTTGTCGCAAATGTTAAACAATTTTACATTAAACATTTTTTTTTTAAATTTACTTTTGTGTTTAAAAAAATAATTTTAAGTCTATCTGCTAAAATGTTAATAGAGTAACGTTGATTTCATGTTTGTAGAACTTAAGCACTATACTTTTCATTGTGTTTAATTGTAAATTAATCTTTTTTTTTTTAATTACGCACTAATTTGTTTTTTTTTTGTTTTTTAATAAAAATAAATTTCTTAAAAGTTCCTTTTTTTTGTGTTGATTTTTTTTGTTTTCTTTTTGTTTGTGTTTTTGGAGTGAAAAAAAATCCGAAAATAAAAATTTTTATGTAACGTCGACGTTGATGTTAAGTTTTGTACTAATCGTCTAGTATATGGCAAAAAAATCATTTGGCAAGAGCAAACGCACATAGGCCGCGCAAAAACCCCGGTTTTAGACAAACACATAAAGTATGAAAATTATTTTTTCCCTATTTGGCTTTCTTTTTTTTTTTTTTGGTTTGCAGTTGTTGTGTCATGTTTTGCTATGTGGCCATAATCCTTTTTTTGCAAGGGAACGCGAAAAAATTCACGTATTCACAAAACAGGCCTACTCACTGTTTTAGAAAACATCGCTGTTTCTGCTCCCCTCCAGCTACTACAAAAACTTCAATTGTTCCCTCTAACTCCAGGCATTAACACACACACACATATATTTGTTACTTTTTTGTGGGAGAAAATCTCCTACAGGCATATAAGTATGATATTCAGCAGAAACAGGATACAGCAGTAGAACAAAAATACAGTGTTTTTTTTTTGCATTTTCGACAAAATGATGTTGATTTCGGCCTGATGTTTAGTTTAAGGTTAGAGTATGGGTGCAATGACTTTTCATGTTGCACGCATATAAATGCGAAAACAAAAAAAAAAAATAAAAAATAATAAAAAATTAAAAATCATAAACACATACAACTCTCTAAAATTCTCTCTAAATGAGCAACATAGCGAGAGTAATTGCAAATGTGCGCATTTTCAAATCAGCTTATACTAGTACATACAAGCACGAATACATGATCCCCAAACCATCACTTTACCCACAACATATTTGCCCATTTACATTTCTAGTTTATTTTTGAAGGAACCCGCAAATATAGACTACACAACTCTCTAAATGGCTGTGAGACGGTTTTGCTATATGATTTTTTTGTTCATATCTTATTCGAGTTTTACCCAGTTAGTTGGTTAGAACTGTTCGCACAGATTGACATTATCTTTCAGTAAATTTACACTCAATTTAGCTGGGGGTAATAAAAAATTTGTAGCATAGAAATCTAAGTAGATAATTTTTTTTGGTGTGTTTGTATGTGTGTTTAGTTAAATGTGTGCAATAAAATTATTATACTATTCGTAAATTTCTCCTAAAGATATGTTATAGTTTTTTGTATTATTTTCAGTGTTCTTGTTTATATAAAAAAAAATCATAAAAAGATTTTGTGGATTTCTCCTTCAAAACTATAGAAAGCACGTGTTTACTTTGCAAGTGACTTAACAAGTGTTTAGCTGCTTTCAAAATTTATGAGAATATATATTTATAATTGTTTTTTTTACATTAAAGGAAAGGTAGAATTAAGAATTTTTCTTTGCAAATTTTAAGGAATAATCGATTTTATTAATAATGAATTTTTACAGTTTTTTAATTATTTTGTTTTATTCAGAATTGCAGTCTTTTATGTGTGCCAAGAAATTGTTTGTTATTTTAAAATTTTAAAAACTGTAAAACTTAGTTGAAATGTCTATGATATAAATAGAAGGCATACAACTTTTGTATACATATTTTAATGGTACTAAGTTTAATAAAGTTTGGGTTATTATTCATAGATTTTGAATTGATTTTGATTGTTTTCGTTATCACATTTTTTGTGATGTTAAAGGGACGCTCCGACATAAGCACTTCTTATATTACAATGCCTAATTATTTTAGTTTGAGCTTTATTGGCTATAAACAGACCAGTAGACGGACTGACAGAATATGTGCAGAATAGGAAAATGAAAAAATGCCATTTGTTATGAATGAAAATTTATAAAATAAATGTTATGCTTCCCGTATTTTACTAGCAATAAATAGGGTTCATGATGAAAATACCACTTTGATAGTATTGTATAAGCGTTTCAATGTTTTTGAATTTTATTGTTGTACCAAGAATAATAATTTACGAAATCAAGGTTAACCCAAAATAAAAAAAAATGATAGAAAGGTAGATACTTTGGAGGAACAGACAGCTATTGTGCAGCTCACTTGGGTCCATTATATTGATTACTTTGTGATGCGTTAATAGAATTGAAAAGAAAAGAAGATAAACAAACAAACAAGCAAACCAGTCTATAGTCTCTGGTGGGAATCGAACCCTCATCACGCAGACTAGCAGACCGATATACTACTGACTAGTCCAACGGAGCAAAAAAAAAACAAGAGATAACATGGCTATTGATATGAAAAAAAATTAGAACTCAGTGTACTTAAAACACTTAAAAGCGTTTTTCTAAGGTATGGCGATTAAAGCACGACCATACTTTTGAGATTAGAAAATAATTATAATTTGCCTAAATTAACTGAATAATAATTTTAGACACTAAAAAAGATTAAATTATATTTTACTAGAATATTAATGTATAGTTGTATCAACTAGGCCGTGCCTGCTTTTAATTTTGAGGCAATATCTGCAAGCATTTTTTGATTGTCAAAAATTCTCCTACCTAAATACCGCGTCAACAGCACTTTGCAATTGAAAAATCCTAGTCTAGCAGAGCGTTGGGTATAAAAGTTGGCTTCATAACAACGGTGGTTAGTTTTTTGCTTTTGCAACTGTTAAAAAGTAATGCCATTTTAGCTTTTTTTTTAGCTCAAACGCTATTCTTTTTATATAAAGTGGGCTCGAATAGGCATCATACGTGAACATTAGCGTTAGCGATAACCACAATGCTTACTGCTCTTGCTTAGGTTTGTCTGTATAATTCTGTATCTGTTTTAATTTTGATGAGGTTATGTGACAAATTTTGCCACAACTATTTAATTTTTAGTCATCTCAAAAAATTAATTATATTTGACGTACAACTTTAAAATGATGGATTCCCCACAAATAACGGATCTTATGAGGAATATTTTTGCCTTAAATTTATAATTTTTTACTTACTTGCTAGCTTGTACCTGCGACTTCGTCTGTGTAGTTATAGGGATAAAAGATAGACTTAGTATTAACCTAGATTGTTATTTATATGTTTGTCAAATCTATCCAAACACACAAACATTCACATTTATTATACCTATTAGTAGGATTATTAATTTGAAAATTTGAGTTTGAAAATATTAAAGAAATGTCAAAACTTTCAACAAAAATAAAAATTTTACAACAGAAACAACCCGTATAGGCGGTTTGATGATGATTTTGCCAATGACCTAGCCTGGTTATCGGAATAAAAAGTAGCCTATGTGTTAATCTAGGTTGTTATCTATCTTTGTACCCGATTTCATTTAGTTCTGTTCAGCAGTTTTTGCGCGATTGAGTAACAAATATCAAAACATCCAAGCATCCAAACATACAAACATTCACATTTATTATATTAGTAGGATTGTTAAATAAACATATCTGTTTTGCTTTTAAAATGTTGACTTTTGCGTCAAATAGGAAAAGTTATGACTTACTTCCTTAACATTAAAAAAAAATTGCCCGATCGTTCAACGGAGCGTATGGTGGATGTGTACCATTAATTTTAACATGAGATTGTGCGATTCAGAGATAACGATATTAACACGAAATACAAAGATTGCCCAGGGCAGTTATTAAGTTTGAATGCAAAAAATTGAACACTTTATTATAACACATTCAATTAGAGCTTGCAAATTCATTGGGAGCTACTCAAGCTGGAATCTTTAAATTCTTGCGAGAAAAAGGATGTATCTAAAAGCCAAAAGGTATAAACGAATGAAGCCGAAAAAATTTAAAAGACAATTTTAATAATGCCTGAACATTATAAAAGAAAAAGATTTTGTTCACCAAATTATTGCTTGCAATTAAATATGAATCTGTTTCGATAACTTGAAGCTAAAGATGTTGCGTATGAGTCCCAAAGAGCTAAACTGACAGTAAATTCATATAACCATAGCGTTTTACTAATGCTCTATATTTGGTGGTAGCAAAAAGTCATAGCCTACAATAAACTACTGAAATTCAATTAAACTGTCATAGCAGTCTTGTATCAAATGCAATTTATTTGTTTTGGAGCGAACATTGTCAAAAAAAAAAAAAAAATGCCACGAGCCATTGTGACAGCGTTCTATAACAAATTGGATGCGAAATGTTGAAAAATTATTTATAAACTTATTATATAATAAAAATTCTTGAATAAGTGCCTTGTTAATATCTAACAGTGAGCTTGAGTCTTAAATTTTTTAAAGTTTTTATTAAAGAAATTTTTTTTTTTGCTGTTAAGGTAGTACTACTTGTAAATAAATCGTAATTTTGTATCGCTGTTCTATGATATGCCACAATAGAGGCAATTTCTTTTTAAATGTTAAATGTTTTTATTCGTGAGAAAAATATGAAATTGCGTAAAATTGGTACTGCTGACGTCAGTACCATTTTTAACCTTAAGTTGTTTAAAGTTTGAAAAAATGTGGGTGACGTACTGAAAGTACAAGTTTAATTGTTGTTAAAAAAAATTTAATTTTTGTTGCTTCGCTCTTTCGCAAAATTAAAATCGGTGACGTGAACATCCTTATTCTATTGTGTTTTATTGATCATAATATAAAATACATAAATTATGAATATATTTAAAATCACAGAACAGAACTGTTGGTTCCATCAGTTTAAATTTATTTTTTTCAATATCGTTTACGAGGTAAAGCCCATGTGGTTCCACAAAAATTATTTTTCTGATTTTATTGTAGTTGGCAACACTTTACACCACTGCGGTGGTTCTTTTTCAAATTGTTTCAGCAGTCATTATTATTATTATTATTATTATTATTATTATTATTATTATTATTATTATTATTATTATTATTATTATTATTATTATTGTTATTAGTATGTTATTTTTATGCCTTATTTAATTATAAGCTTCAACTGTCAGTTTTTTCCTGCTTTTATTTGGCATCACTTTAACCAACACAAGAAAAAAACTTTTTAATAGTTTTTTTTGTTTTATTTTAGAGATAAATATTTTTTATAAATAATTAAGTGGGCAGGTATCTACATTTATGTATCCAATAAATAAAGTAGGGTTAGGAAGTTTTGATTTCGGAATTTATAAAATGTATGTAGACAATGGACGAATGTGCAATTTTTTAAAAATCTTTTTGTAAGACATTTTTCAATACTAAAAATTGATATAAAGAACATTAATTATAATTTATGTTCACTTATGTTTTTTGAATAAATCTATTCAAGTAGATAAAAACAGAAATTAAATCGCTAAATTTACCTGAAAATCGCTAAAATGGCATTACTCTTAAAGAATTATAAAAGCAGAAGACATAATTTTACTGCAGCTAAACTTAATACATAACGCCTTGCCAAAACTTGAATTTTTCAATTGAAAATCTTTGCCTCCGCGGTACTGCAGTTTGTTTAATATATACAAGCTGTATGGAATTTTTGATAGCTAAAAACGCTCTTGTTTGGCTTGACACTTATGGTCTTAATACAAAAATTGGTTTTAAACTTAAAAGCTATATTTTAACCTTGGTTTTGCCATACAAAATAGTTTCGCTAAAATAATGTAAAAACCTTTTTCAATTTGGTTTTAAGTAGATTTTATAAAATACAACCCTACTGTACCTTATTCAATGCTACCAAGTTTGAAAGGATAAAATTAGCTCAGAATGTTAGATGGCGCTTAATAAAAAAAAATAGATTAGTAAGTGAGAAACAATACCAAAAAAAGGAGCAACGTAATTTTAAAATATTCATTTATGGAAAATAAAATAACTTTTAGTTTGCCGAGCATTTTAAAAATTTCTTATTTTTTTGTATAAACAAAAACAGCTGATATACAGTGTGTCAAATAAATATTAAATCAAAAATATCAAAAAGTACTACTTCTACGAAAATTAATGCTGAATTTTTATTGCGGTTTCGGTGTTTAAGTTTTGACTGTTGAGTGTGTTTTTTTTTTTTGAGAAATACGATTTTTGCTAATTATTGAAAAATTTTTTTCTGCATTGCTATTGATATGTCAGTAAGAACCAACGACAATATGATTTTTATATAAGTAGCTCTTAAGGGAAGTTTGTACTTTTATTTATAGTGTTTATAGTAAATTTATATTTTTTGCTTCAATACCAGTTTTGTATGGCTAATGTTAATAATGGACCATTTACTGTGAATACTAGTAAGTGTTTTTGGTGCGAATGTTAAGGTGTGGGATGATATTTGAAGGGTAACAAGACAAATGTAATTTACTAAAATTAATGTGTACAAAGTTAACTACAAAAGTCAAGCTTAATCAAAGTACAGTATAACATCTGTAAACTGGACACTCGCTAATCCAGACTATTCAGTAATCCGGACTGTTAAATGTTTCAGACAGTTTGAAAATTTTACCTCTGTACATTATACTGTTTTGTGGTTGTTTTTTTCGCTATAGAACGTTATTTTAAATATTGAAGAAAACCAAGACTCCGGCAATTCTCTAGATAAACTTCCGAAAGTCCATGCTAATATCTCAAATAGAGAAGCTATTCATCTGCTTGCAAGAGGAATTTTATGGGCCCAGCAAACAAATGCGACTGATAAGGAAATATTATTTTTTAAAGGAATTCAAAAACTCCATATCAAAAATTGTATCCAAAGAAAAATTAGTTCGTATTTCAATCCATAATGTGTTTAACTAACCTTATTTGCATATTTTTAGTTTTTTTTCTTTGTAAATGTTTTTTTTTTTAGTTGTATTTTCTTTATTTCATTTTATATATATTTAAATAAATTTTGTAATAATAAAAACTAAACATACCTTAGTTTAAGGCCTGTAAAATTTTTTTTCTGTAGTCCGGACGTTTTAGTAATCCGGACGAGGGATCGAACTATATCTGTCCGGATTAGGGAAGTGATACTGTGTATTGAAAACTACTACCTGTCTTTGAAATACAAAAATCAATTAAAAGAACAAAGAGACACTAATATCGCATATTTCTAACTTTATGAAATTGGAATGGTACGAGTGCATTTAATTGTTATTTCCAAGTACTACAATCCTGGTAAATGTTTACATAAATTGTATACATCAATTAGCAAATCGATTTTATATTACGCAGTTTACGCTCACAAAAATTTAAAAGTATTTCGCAGATGTAAACACTTTTAACCCTATTAAAGTTGGTTTTGCCAAAGACTATAGACTATTGTCTTTGGTTTAGCACTTTAGGATTTATTAGCGCTTGGAATTCCCAACAACAAATTTACAAATCATATGTATGTGTGTAACAAAACAAACAATAAAAAAACAATGCAACGCATGTTGATACAAATTGTTTTTTATTTTGTTTTTTTTTTTTGATTTTGCAAAGAGTGTTCTTTATTGCGTGATATAAAAACAGAGCGTATTGTAGCCAGGCTTGCCATTTTAGCACTTTTTATTCTAGACTTAGCATTTTTTTTCTTAAGTTAGCATAAAAGATTTTCAAAAAAGTGCTGAGTGCTAGTTTAGCACTTTTTAATAATAATCTGGCATTTTTTGAACTTTTTTCATATAAAATTTAAATGAAATCAACTATTTTTTATATGTAAATTTTAGATGATAAAATATATAGAAAGGAAAAACTGACAGACATGAGGAGATGAGGAAGAAATATTTGAAGAATAGTTGCTACCAAATCCTAGTTTAGGATATGAATTGGAAACGTTATTAAAAAAGATTAAAGAAAAAAATATAATATCTTGCGAAGAAGAAGGCACACTCAGAAAAATATGTTTACATTTTTGGCTTCCCAAAAATATTTTGATATTAAAAAAAATTTCAACATTTTCATTAGATAATACCCTGAAACAAATTAGGGCACCTATTATTTGTATTTTAGAAGATATGAATTTTAGTATAACTGAAATGGAAAAAATCCAAAATCAGTGGCCAAATCTGGCATACCAATATGTATACTACGGAGTTCTGGATTTAAATAAACCAATTTAGAAATCAATAATAAAAATCCTTTTATTTAATTATCGGATTTTGAGCTGTCTCTTTTGGTTTTACCATTTTCAAGCGCTAAAATAGAGCTTTCATTTAGTTTAATGGGCTTAATAAAAATCAAACTTAGAGCAAAAATTAATACACAACTTTATGGTGCTGTTATACGTGTAAGGGAAAGCGTAAAACGTATGTTTCTATAACATCAACATATCGAACGATGTTTTGACTAAAATTGGTTCATCTGAAAAATACCAAAAATAATTGGTATGTGAAGAAAATTATATGACTGAGCTTGTTAACCTTCTTACCACATTTAAGTAATTGTTGACACTTTTTTTATGTAAATATAATATTAATAAAATTTAATTTAATTGAACAAAATATGAATATAAAAACTTTTTTTCTGTTTTAAATTTAGTGTTCACGGCTTATTGGATTTTCTATAGAAAAGAAATTCAAGTCGCAATGAATAAAAATATAAAATATATAAATTGCTGGAAAAAGTCAGCTTTATCCGCAAAACATAATATTATTTAATGTTATTTGATGTAGTCAAAAAAAGTATATAACAGTTTGTGTGAAATAAGACAATTTTTACATGAAGCAACATTTGCTGTGAATAACATATTGCAAGATAATAACTATTTAATCAAATATATACCTAAAATTAATCCTAAGAAAACTTGTAATGACTTTCCTATCAGTAGAAAAGGGAGAATTCTGAATAACTTAAATGATAAAGGTAATTTCTGGGGAATTAAAGAATGAGAAGGTTATAATTCTAGAATGTAAGTTGCATTATGATAAATTAAAAAAAAATGTATAAATATATTATTTTAATACAATTGAAATATTAATAATCACCTACAGGACAATTTACTGATGTTATTTATCCATTTTATTTAGTTGTTTTATTTTCTGTTGTCTCACTAACAACAACATTGATGTGTCAGCCTTAAGACTAACTTTAGCATTTGGTATTTCAGTTGACGTAGTCAAATTGTAAACCGTTTGTTGAGAACGCAATATAATATTGTTATAATTTAATAAGAATACAACATTACACAAATTATTATAAAGCATTATATATTTAACAAAAGTTGTGCAAAATAAAAACCAAAACTTCTTAACAGCACTTTGTAAAGAAAAACATTTGTAGGAAGTGTGTTTTTGGGGGTATTCTTTTATGGCACTTGGATAATTGAGGGTCGTCGTCGCCGTAGCCGAATTTGCAAGTAAAATAATTAAAAGTTTAGAGTTTATAGTTTTTCGAAATAAAACATTTTGCTGTTAGTTTTTAAGGTTTTCTGAGGCGGTTAGAACATAAATTACAGCGACGACGCCCGGTGTTGAAGTATTTTTAAATCAATTTTAAATTAATAAAGTTGCTGTTTGGTAAAATATTGGCGTTCTAAAGTTAAAATTGTTTTAAATGAAATATATTTTAATGTGATTTTTTTTTTTAATTTTAACTGATAAACTGGTTAGTTGTTTGTTTAAATCTGTTGTTTACCCTTAAAGGTTTAATTTATTTCAAGCACATGTTAATTGTTTTCAAATTTGCTGCTGTTTTAATTATTATTTATGTTTTTATTGGTTAAGTTTAATTTTTTTTTCGCCTGTATTTCAAATAGGAAAGGGTTGTTATTTAATTGAGTTATTTAAATAATAATTGTTCTTTTTTTTTTTTGTTATAATATGTTTGAGCATTAGTTTTTTTATACTTGTATACGTGTAATTATTTTATATATATATTTAACACTCTCTTAAGCACATTACACAAACACACCACAATGTATGTAGATATTAAGTTTTATATGTATAAATATATGTATTATTGTATATATTGTAAATTCACTCATTATATATAAATACAAATTCATTTTATTTTGATTTCATTTCGACTCAAACTATTTTCGTTTTATATTTTAGAAGTTGGTTTTTTTTAATTTAGATTCTTGTTAGAAAATGATCATATTTTATGATGAAAGCGAGTAAATTATGTTTGTATTACTGTTACAAATAAACGTACATGTATAATATAATATATAATAGATATGTATATACATATATATGTATTATATATATTTTATATATATATATATATATATATATGAATGTATATATTATAATATATTTAGAGTTTTTTTTTATGTAGTAGTAATATTTAATTGAGTATTTTTTATAACTTTCTTTGAGTCCCGTTTAGATACCGTTTTGTGTGTTTTTTTTTTTGTTTTGTATTAAGATTTTGCGGTATGTGTGGCACGTTACTTTTTAACCGAGAATATAAAAAAGCAATGTTGTACTCAAAAGACGTCCAAAAGCCGTATGCCAACAAATTCCGGGACATTGAATGCGTTCGGCGTTTTTCATGGTTTTTCGTTAGTGATGATGGAAAACTTCACTTAAGCAATACAAATCGTTGTTTTGTTGCCGTTGCTTTTGTTATTCTTCTTGTTGCGATTACACACAACACATATAAATTTACCTCCTCTTGCAATATATACAACACTTTTGCATTGCATTTACAGTAGTAAAACAGGCATCCAGCAACATCATCAGCAACCTTATGGTCATTATCAGCATCAACATCATCATCAGTGCCACCATCATCGTCGCGTTTTATATTGTATATTTCTTTGAATATATTTTACCATTTCTTTTTTATGTTGTATTCATTGTGTATGTGTGTATTATTTTTTTTCTCGTTTCATTTTGTAATACGCGCGCGAAAAAATTGCTTATAGAAAAGTTTGCCAAAAACCCCCCACACCCCATGCATCACGGTCTAAAAAAAACATCATCACTTTTTATATCTTGAGATTTGCATGTAACCAACAAGGCCTATACACATATAACGAGGTTGTTTTAAAGACATATATGCAGTACATAGGAGAGGTATTTCCTTGCTGTTAGATTAGTTTATACATAGAGCCATACATACATACATACATACATACATATATACATACATATATATATACATACATACATACATACATACATACATACATACATACATACATACATACATACATACATACATACATACATACATACATACATACATACATACATACATACATACATACATACATACATACATACATACATACATACACATTCCCTACTCCCTAAAATTGTTGTTCAATACACATTTATATCCGAAACGCACTCAAATACATTAATAAAAATAAACTCATGTCATAAGAAATCCAATGCACGCACACGTAAGCCTCTACGTAAACACTTGAAAACACACATAATAACTTAAAACAAATGCAACTTCCTTACAACAAACCCCAAACACTACTGGACATTATCTACCTAAATACATATAAAACAGGCAAAGCAACCTTAACAATCATAACTCTATCTAAAAGAGCTGAAATATAGCATGTTTTACCCCCCCATTTAACTCCACAGCATCCTTAGCCGCTATCTGGATTGCAAAACATAAATTCTAAATGTAAAAAAAGTTCTCCTTAATGCAATTTTTACAACGCACAGAAAATTTGCTTATATAAAGGCTCTCCCTGAAAATTCTTATGTAGAAAGAGTGCACAGTTTTCAGAAAAAATAAAAAAATAAAAATTTTAATTCAACTGCAAACTAAAAAGTTAGAGGCCTTCATACAAAATTCCGCCTAAAAATAGGCATAGTATTATTCATCTGCTTAAAATGCATACTGTAAACATACTCGCACTCTCTTACTACTAACTACTCCTTCTGTTTTACATAAAGCCTACTTATATCAACATGAACAACAACAACAACTCTGTATAAATAATAAAAAAGGAACAGCAACTACCATGTTGGCAAGAAAGAAAAAAGAGAGAAAAAATAAAAATGAATTTGGCAGCACAAAAAGTCTATTGCAAAATGCAACAAAACTGCATGTGGCCCAAAACACGAAGATACACACAAAATGCAGTTTCATTATTAAGAATAATAATTAAAAAAGCCGGTTGTACTCTCTCTCTCTCTTGCTCTCAAACCAAACTAGCTCTTCAGTCACCCTCTACCTTACACAATAACCCGTTAATATTAGCGGAAAAAAATCACTCTCTTACTCTCTGTTTTGTTTTTGCCAAATTAAGTTTATGTACGTTTTTGTTGTCACTGCAAAAAGGGGCATTTAGTGCCATAAATGCGCAGGTCTTGCAATATGCATTTCTGTTTTATTTTTTAATATTTTTAATATGTGTATGCATGTTGTATGCACATACCATACATCTATGTGTGAACATAAATGCATGTTGTTGCATTCGCAGACTAGAATTAAAAATAAAGCATTAATACACATGCACACGTCTAAATAAAAACAAACCAATACTAGTGCAGTTCTTTGTATTTTGCTTTTTGTTGTAAGTGTGAGTTTGAGTTTATGCGTTTTTGCTATAGTTTTGGCGGTGTGTTAGGGTTTGGTAGAGGTCTTGTTTATTTTAAATCTGTGCATTTTAAGGGAGTAGCTGTTGGGTAGTTTTTTTTTTTGGTTTTTTGTAGGCTCAAATACTAAGTGCATTTCAGTGCTGCTAACATTTAACAATAAAATCATATGAATACTGAAAGGGTGGATCCTAGAAAGAATTTTTTCTATTAGTAGATCAGTGGATCAGAAACAAATATTCGAAAGTTTTAAAGTTAAAATATCTATCCTACTGTTGTTGTAAAGGGTCCGCCAAATAACTTTTTTTTTTTTTGAAAATGCTATAAAAAAAGTGTAGCTTCGGCTGTGTGGCACGTAGCGCCGTCCTGTTGAAACCAAATGTTGCCAATATCCTCCTCTTCAATTTTTGTTAACAAAAATTTGTTCAACATGGCCCGATAACGATCGCCATTAACTACGGCCACTCCTTGCTCATTTTCGAAGAAAAATGGCCCAATTATGCCTCTGGACCAAAATCCGCACCAAACAGTGCCTCGTTTTGGGTGTATTGGCTTTTCAATGAATGCGTGCGGGTTTTCTGTGCCCCAAATGCAACAATTTGGCTTGTTCACATACCCGCCAAGATCAAAATGATCAAAATCTGAAAAGATGATTTTTTTTGGTAAAATCGGCCAAAGTAATGTCGTAATTTTCCTAGCGTTGTTCAAGCGTATACACAACCATACTCGTTCAGCGGAAGGATAAAACTAATCAAATCAGACATGAGCTAAGTGTTACCATTCACGAGATAAGCACTAGTTGACAAAAAAAAACGTTAGATGGCGGTCTGGTTTGGAGTAGAATTTATTTTTGATTTTTATAAAAGAAAATTTCGCTTTTTAAATTTATTACAAAATATTTGGTTGTAATTTTATGAAAAATAAAGCCCGAAAATGGCATTTTTTTCTAAGTGTATAGTCTCTAGCTCTATTATACATATATTTTTCGTCCCTAGGTTAGCGTTAAAAGGACAAATTAGTACATTAAAATCATCCAGCATATAAAAATATATTAAAAAGAGATTTCACAAAATCTTGATATTTATTTTAAGAGGGCTAACAGATTTTAGAAAAAAATTTTTAAGAAACGCAATCTAAAAGTGTCAACTTAAATTGTTACGCTGGGTTGATCAAAATTTTAATTTTATTATATTTAAAGATAAAACTAGTAATAATCTGTTGTCCCACACAACGTACATTAGCCTTTTTTAATAACAAAAATAAAGGGTATAGAATTCAAAAATTAAACAAATAATTTTATAAGAAGATTAGAAGTATATTGGGGATCAGCTTTATTGACTTATTATATCTTTTGATCAGATTGACAAGGTTAACTTGTATAAAAATCATTCGATAATGTTGCAAATTAGTACCATATTTAAAAATTAATGAGTCCAATGTAGTTTCAATGCGAAATGACAAATAAATAATTTTAAAATTTTACTGATGATCCTGAATATTATTTAAGTGGTTGGTTAACGTGGTGGTTCACTATACGCAAACAGTCAAGTGGAGTCTGTATGACATCGTTTTGATAAGATTTAAAGTTAAGGGAATTGATAAGAGAGTATATATGTGACACTGTGTTGTTTCTTTGGATTGGATGTTGCCACGCCTCTCCGCCCGCAGACCGAAAATAAAAAATCAGACTTTACAGTGTCACCTAAATGTTCTGAGGATTTCCTTAAAACTTCATCATTCATTTTATGTTTATAGATTTTATGGCATTAATGTGCATTGTAGAAAGAGCGTAGGATTACTTTAAAGCATTTTATCATTATTTTCAAATGAGCTAGTTATGATGTAAGGCTTGAATATGATATAGTAGATAGCATAAACATCCAAAAACTTCAGGTAGCACTTAAAATATTTATTTAATCCTTTCCTGCTTCCAAGAGCGTTTTTTAAAGGCATGGTTTCTATATACGATATTCTAATTCGGAGGGGTCTTATTTGTTAAAAATAAGTCTTGGTTATGTTATTACTAAGAGCGACCTAATCATTAAATCTAATTTAAGCAGTAACAGAAGACATAATTAGTTGCACGAAAAAAGTCTGCTTTGCATTTAACATTTTAACATTTTTTTGGTGGGAATTCAATTTTAATGAAATGGTGATTAAAGTCATTACTAACTGCTGGTCTTAGCATAAATATTGAACTGTTGAATATGTTTCTCCAACAGGTCTCTTAATAATCTTTTATATACGAAAAATAAAAATTGTTTAAGCGAATATCTTTGTTCTTCTGACAAAAGATGGGAATTTGAGTTATTAAACATTTTAGAAGAGAGAAAAAAAATAAAACTGCAAATGAAAAACAAATTAAACTGAAATTGATTTTGTTTATGTTGTGATATCTCTTATTCTGTAACTCGTAGTAAGATGCGAGTTATTGAAAACTAATAAGAATTATGGGCATATTGCTGACTTTTGATAAAATACTTTTAGCTCGATTTTAAATTTGTTTAGGAAAGCACAAAACAACTGTATTAAACAAATAATTAATATGTAGAATGTGATATCAAAGTATTTCACATACACCCAAAAATTAGACAATCAAATTCATGGCCAATAGAATGGTTATTGGATGTCTAGTTCCGCAATTATAATTTATTAAAGCCGACAACAAACTTACATTCCGAAACGAAATTCTATATAGATAGAGCCGTTAAATTCTGCTTTCCCAACTAAACGAGTGTAGCGATTGAAAATAATTGTAGTGCTCACAACAAATACTATTTTCTCTGTGTATAAAGACTCCGATCAGTGCCAACAAGGCATCACAAAAAATTTTACTTTTATAATTAAAAAAAAAAGCAAAATTTCTTATTTCGTCTTATTTTGTTCTGTCAAATGTCCGGTGTGTTTTATTGCATCTTAGATTAATATCACAAATCACGATTTGTTAAGTAATATGTAAAAAGGATGTAGTCTTAACTCATAACATTTCGTTATAATTTCGAAAACTTATTATAAAAATTTGCAAAGTTATGCTGAGACTTCTTGCAAACTTCGAAGAAGAATTTTTAAAGACAAAACTGACTTTGGACAGGAATAGTGCCATGCACCAATGTACAGCTAGGCTTTTTGGGAAAAATTACTGTTGTAAATAGGAGTGTCAGCGAAAACACTTATTTGGCATCGTTCTTTATATTTCATGGAGCTGTTTGCAGCGAATTTTGACAAAAGGCCTCCACTTCCATGCATACAAAATTCAGCCTACTCAGAAACTTTAATCAGCAGACCATGGAAAGTGCCGGCAATTCGTTAAATTGATAAGTGAGCAAAGCCAGTATATTAAAAAAAGTAATCTTTTCAGATTAAACGAATTTTCATATGAGTGGCTTTGTGTAAAGACAAAATTGTTCAATTTGGGGCTCAGAAAATTCTCATGTAATTCATAAGAAAAAAAATGCACTGACAATAAGCAGCTGTATGTTGCGGATTTTGTTCATGTCTTAGATTTTTAAAGAAGGGACCGAAATTGCAGTAAATGTAAAGCGCATTTGTTACAGGAACATGTTAAAGAAGTTCTTTTTGCCTCAAATTATTGTAATGGATGGCGCCACATGCCACACCATTAATGCAATGAAATAATTTATTTATTGCAGCAGCGATCTCTAAAACAAATCATTTCAAGAAATATTTTTGAAATACTGGTCACCAAATCATGCGATCTAACGACATGCAATTTTTTTCTTTGTGAAAGCTTGAGTTTATGTAACTAACCCGAAAGCAATTCCTAAGCTTTGATTCAAGATCTAACGCATTATCGGTGAGATACAGCCGTATAAATGTTAAAAAAATTCTTGAAATTTCTTAAAAAAAGAATAGTGGCCTGTTGTGGGGACCATTTGACAGATGTTTCCTTCTTTGCCTAATTCTGTACAACCCGATAACAAATTTTAAGTATGTATCTCAAAAACTACGTGTCCTTATTTTCAATTTAAAATGCGCATAGGTACTGAGACAACCTTTTATGGTTTTCAAGTTAAATGCTCCCTAAATTATGCTACATTTTTGTTTTTATTTTAAAAATATTGCTGAACATCCGACGAATACTTACTGAATAAATTAAATATTAATCATACGCCCAAAATGTGCAGCGAATATTTGTGTAACTATTTGGTGACAAATTTTGTTATATTGGCAATGGGTGGGGTAGTATTTATGAAGAAAACGGTTTATCTGCATTTAAAAATGCGTTTGCTTTATCAATAAACATGTAAGACTCTGAGTATAAAATAAGATCAGGGTGCTAATATTAATTGTATAAAACTGTGATAGACAAAGGTCACAATAAATTTTATTGTGCAATAATATTTAATTTAAAAGGGCTTGGAAAAATCATAAAAAAAATATGAAAATGTCTTAAGAAAATCGTATACTTTTTATTCAAATACAGCTTATGTGGTTTGCCCTGGGCCTCCGCTAGAAAAGTTATAATTTGGTTTCAAACTAAACATTATTTTGCTTGACAACCTGGATCAGGTTAGTTTCTTAAATTTTACCTTAGAAGAACTCATAGATAAATTCAGTTGACAAATTGTACGTATCTAAAGGAGCTTTTACAAATATTGATTCCATAATTTGGGATAACTTTTTGTGTTGGTACAGTTTTTATGTGTGCTGTAAATTGTTTGTTATACCCAAGAATCGTAAAAAAATATTAAGAAATTTTAAGCAAAAAAAATCATCTGTTACAGGTAGCCAATGGAAAAAGAGCGATTCAGCGTGCACGCACATTTATGAGCATTTATAACTTTGCTACCGCAATCGTAAAAATTAAACAACCTTTTGTTTATTACTTTTTTTAAATTCTGAGAATCACAAACCTGTCAAAAAGGTTTTTTCCAAAGAATTTTTCTAGGATAAGAACATTAACTACTCAATTTAATGTATATCAGCCAAAAGAACTAAAATTTTGTGAAAAAGAGCGAGATCACGTAGTAGTGAATAAATTCGAAAGGAATCAATCGATTTTTATGATCGAGATCTTATTTTGTTGCTATTACATGTGGCACTACGATCAAGTAATAAATTTCAAAATTTTTTAACGTTTTAGATTTTTCGTGATTTTTTGATAGCAACAAAAATTTTATTTTTACGTAAAAAATATATTTTTTTCTTTAATTTTTTACTATAACTCCGAAACTTCTGAGCTGATTAAAACACAACATATAAACGGATTAAAGCCTATGTAAATCTAAATTTTTCCAAGTTTATTTTAATATTATCGGACTTAACGTTTTTGAGTTATCATTGATTATGTGAAGAAGCGTCTAGAAAAATCTTGATTTTTATTTAAAAATAAAAAAAATAAAATTATCCATAGAATTGAAAAATGTAAAAATTTTTTACTTATATATCTATGATGCATCAAATCTATATAGTGACTATCAAAGCCTTGTTTTGCTGTTGATCTGTATAGTAGTTTTACCATCGTATAATATTGCTACTATATTCAGTTAAAATCCTGCCTTCCATACACTTCTCTTATAGTAAGTTGGTGCAAGAGCAAGTGTATAAGTTAAATGCGCCTAGTTGAATTCAAGGAAATAATTTTTGGGCAACAACAAGACAAACGCTAAGAAACTTTTAAGATAGCTTGCGAACCAACTTTGAAAAATGTGGCAATTGTTTGACAGATTTGGTGCTCAAAATCTGATGACGCGTTTAAGAGCAAAAATGCAATAAATTTTCGATGAACGTTTATTTTGTTTATTTTCTATATATCGCTAGAGTAATTAAATTAATCTATTGTGATTAGTTTATATTTGTTTATTTTTGCTTCTTTGAGTTTTTAGCAAAATAGTTTATAGCCAAATTTTCGTTTCAAATTTTATAATTAATTTTGCCTTCTTTTAGAAGGTAGCAAAAAATATAATTTTAGGCTTGTATTATATTTGAAGTTATTTATAATGAGACTGTAATATAAAAACTGTGGTTGTAGGCAAAATACTTATAAAATTTTTGGCAGCGATATAAATAGTAAAAAAATTTAGAATTGATGTTTGTCTATCTGTCTATTACCTTAAATATAGTGAAATGATTTCACTAAAATTTGGTACGAATGTTTCATAAGCTTTATGGCGAGACAGAATATTATTTAAATGGTTTAACAAATTAAAGATTACTAGAAAATTTACCAAAAATAAATCATTGTACAAACATGAACGAATGTAATAAATTAAAATATATTTTGTCCACTTCGCGTTTTATATTATCTGATGGCGTATGATGAATATTAAATTTTATAATTCCTCAAAAATCTTCAATTATTTTTTTTTTTAATAACAATAAAATAAAGCGTTAAAATATAAAATTATTTAAATGCGTATGTTAAAAAAGTTTTTTTTTCTATTAAGCGAAATATGATGATTTAAAATAAATTAAACAATTTTTAAACGAGAAAATAATAAGAGACGACCAAATATATTTAAGAAAAAGTCAATGAAAGCTTTCAGTGGATTTATTAATATTAATTTATTTTATAAAGAAAAAGATATAGGGCAGAATGCATAAAAAATATTTTAGGTTTATTGAAAGCTTATTTGACAAATTTCTCTAAAACATCTGTCAAATAAGCCTTTGAAAAACCTGAAATATTTTTTATGACTACAGCAGATAATGTATATTAAACTGACAAATAAAAAATATGTTCGATAGATATGTATTTCAATAAAAATTTGAAATAGTTGTTCTGAATATCTTTTAGTTTCTTTTATTAATGTTAAGTTAATATGAAACCATATGTTGTGAGGTTTAAAAATAAATTTAAAAAAAAATATATATTTAAAATAAATACCGTCAGTTGAAAGAAGAGAATAAATCCAAAAGTTGGGAGATGAGATATTGTGTTCATATAGTGTTTTAGTTATTCGATTTTTCCAACTGAACAGTAAAAAAAATAAATTCAAATTCATATTCAATTCAATTATTCAACAAAATTATTTTTATTTTTATTTTTATTTTTATAAATCATAAATAAAATTTAATGCCATTTGTTTGCTATTTATTTTTGCAGTTTTGTTTGCCATAGAAGGGCAATGAAGCCATTATAAAATTCACTGAATTCATCACAAATGTATTGTGTACTTTTTCGTATGTAATTTATTTTATTGTGTATATATAAGTATTTGGTAAGTGTTTTCCTCTATTAATGGTAATTAGTAGCCTGCAGACTTTTACTTGAAAGCCATCTATAAATTTGGAACATGATATATTATACAATTATAAACTATAACAGGGGTCCTCAGTATTAAAAAAACATCGATTTTTTACAGAGCAAACGACTCTAAATTTGTGTTATCTGATGGAACAAGGGAGTAAAAGATGAATTTATTTCTTTCTTACATTTGATTTTTTTTAGTCGTACGGTGTTCAATTGAAGTGTTGTGAGAAACTAGCGAGCCCTTAGCACTGACAATGAAACCGTAGCTGGTTTTGAAAATGCATTCTACTCGGTTAGTGTGGGAAAAAAACTATTTTTTTTAGGCTATTCATTTCATTATTACAAACAAATTAATTCAATTATTTTCTTTAAAAAAATAAATGGTAAAAACAATAATTAGAAGCCAGAAGCATTGAGTCTGTATCTATAATCCCAAAGCTTTCAAAACAATGTATCGAAAAAAAGATTTTTCTAGAAACCCCGTAACTCTCTGAGTTTCACAGGCAATTTTATCACCATTTATTTTAAATACTTTAAATAAATAATATTTCATACACAGAACTGTAATGAGTTAGTGACAAAAAAAGGGAGCCCCGGTAGACTACAGGGTACCCCGGTGGACAAGTCAGTAGTGTTCTGGTCTGCTAGTCTGGGGGTTGCGGTTCGATTTCCGCCTTCTCTTCTAATCTATTCTAACTTTTCTGTTCAGTTATCATAAAAGGATTAATATAATTGACGCAAGTGAGCTACTCAACAGCTACCTTTTCTACGTACCGACCTATCTAAAGGAAAAAATTTACACCACTTTTAAAATCGCTAAGTTGAGAACCTTAAAATTATTGTTCATATGTGGTGAGCATATTGGCCAGTTAAGAAGTGCAATGTTTCTTTCGAGAAACAATATTAAAAATTCACTCCTTGTATTGCCTGAATATTTTATTTTTATTAACATAGTCTCAACGAAATGGCATCAAATTGCATTGTAACAGCTCAATGTACCTAGAAATATGTTATGAACCAAATTTCCAGTAGAATTGATGTAACATCACGACCTTACAAAAACCAAAAGTTTCTATTATTTTAATAGAGTATTATTAAAAGAGTATTATTTAATAAACTTTATAAAATAATTCCAAAATTTATAAGCCAGGAATAAAGAGAAAAACTAACAAAAATTTAGATAATCAATATTATTTGTAATGGAATGATTCAGTTATTGTAATCTAACTTTTCTTTGTGGTTATAAAATCTTGCAATAATCATAAATTCTAAATGCTGGCTACATATTGATATCTCAAATCAAAGTTCTGTATATACAACCAGAAAATTTTCTTATCACAATGTACCCGTACGTTTAATACGAATTCTGGTACTTCTAACCGATATTGTTTCTTCTGTATACATAATGCAAACATCTCCATCTGAAGAAATATTTGCGATTGCGCACAAAAGTCAACAATAAACTTGAAGTCTATTTTTATTTTTCAACTACCTTCAATGGTTTTACATAAAGACTTAAAAAATATCTTTAGCCTTGTCTTTCAGAGACTTATGGAGAATAGTCGTTGAAACTTTTGGATGTTTGAGTAAGTCTCAGTCCTGATAGCATCACGGTCTTGTGCAACAAAGCTCTAAAGTGATTTTTTTTAAATGTGCCTCAAATTTTTAAGAAGTATTTTTTAAGGATAACCCAGTGTGTTAGGTAGCCAGTCTGAAGGTTGCTGGTTCTAGTCCCGCCAGAGACACTACAATGAGCAAGTGTGGCCTTTGTTTAGCCCGGTTAATTATTTTAGAATATATTTAGTTTGTAAGTGTATTGTAATAGAAATAATTATTAATATTTATTTTAATAAATTGTTGTCTTTCTAATAAATAAAATGTTTTTTAAAATTATATTTTAGCTCTACTTACCTGCCAGCAATAACTCGTATAAAATCGTTTGTAAATAGTTTCTTTCACTTTTGTTGTTATAATATTATTGTTGCTGTTGTTGTTGTATAACCTCAGCATTTCTTATTACTATGAGAGTGAACGTAAGTGATGTACTTGATCGTTTTAAGTACAACTGGGTTGAAGTGGATGAAATGTTATTGTTTTTTTCTTCTTTAATATTATTTCAGTTCTGTTACTTGTTCGTTTGGTTACTTAGTTTAATTACGCATTTAAAATTTAGTTTTACTAAATATAATAATAATAATAATAATTTTGCTAACAAAAATACGTTTCTCTTTTTGTGCATAAAAATTTCTGTTTGAGTTCAGGTAATTTTGTAGTTTGATTTTGATTGATTTGAATTTTGTTGTTGCCTACTTATGCCAGTATATGAAGTAGAAAGAGTCTAAATTTGTTTTTTTTTAGAACTTTGATTTAAAATTTGGCTTCTTTTAATTTTTTCGTTTTAAAATAACTAAGTTTTTAATGAAATGCCAAAGTTGTTGTTATAACGAAAAATGTTACTCTGTTTTTTCTAACGTCTGAATTCTATGAATTTTGCTTAAAGATATCAGCGAGTGCCGAAATTCAATGTCCGAAAAACGGTTTTCTCAAGTGTTAAAAAGAACGCAAAATTAATGGCCGGAGCAGGGTCAATCGAAAGTAGGAGGAAAACAAAACTGATGACTAAAATTCAGACGTTTCAGGGCTGTTTTTTTGCAAGTGAAAAATAAAACTAAAATGCGTTTGTTTGCTGGTTTGTGGTGACTGAGTTATAACGGTCGTAACTATTTTGGTTTTTTATAAGATGGAGTTGGTTTTGTTTTGGTTAAAAATGTTCAACTTAGAAAATCTGACGCGTGTTGCAGTAGCTTTGTTGATGGCTGTTAAATTTTGAGGTCTATTGTTTTTGTAAATAGAGATGGCCAACGGTTGGAGTTATAAAAAAAATTTTGAATTTCACATTTTTAAAGTCACATTTTGTGTTCTTCTGTTTTTTTGATTGTTTTATTATTTGGTTTTGTTTTTTAAAGTTTCACATTGATTATACTACATCAAAATCATATTCAAGACGGTGTGGCAGCACTCAAGAAATAGGGTTTTTGAGAATTAGACGGAAAATCATAGAAGGACACACTCATTAACTTGAAGAAAATCATGGCTGGCGGAGTATTAAAGCAAAAGTAAAGCAAAATAAAAGTTTGTTAAAAAGTTCGCGATTCACAAAAATTAGTTTAAATAAAACTCTTTTGAATAGTTAACAAAAACAACTTCACTGTTTAAAAACTGCACGGTTTCACTTTAGCTGTTCGCCTTTAAGAACTTGGAAGAAGCAACAAATTAAAACTTAAATAAAATGAAACTTAAATTTAGACTTTTTTGATTTTAAAGTTCCAAAGAATCGTTGTAAATATTTTCAGTTGTTTTTGTTATTTTGTTCTTGTTATTTCAACAAATTTCTCTAAAGTTTATTAAAATTTTTGAATTTTTCAATGTGAGATTATTTTTTTTAGTTGTAATTTCTTCCAAAAGTAAGTAAGCAAGTTGTGAACTAAACAAGGAATAAATGATGTGTGTATAGTATTGTATTTAGTTTTATTAATTTATTTTAAATATATTATAAAAATTTGTTGTGTTGTTTAGTCTGCCTGCTGCCGTACACTAAAAAAATGCCGCGCTTTAACAATCGCGTTTAGTAGATTTCTATGTTTGGCCATTTGCAACATAAAAATGTTGATGACTACAACAACAACAACAACAAGAACAACGACAAAAACAACAACATTTGAATATACCACCATTTATAAACAGCGACAATACAAAAACTAACTATACCACATCCCTACATACACACAGTTACAAACATACATACAAACATACATACAATTGTATGTAGTAAATTGCAAAAATATCACAAAACATTTTTAGCTTTTAGTTTAAACGTCACCGTCATCGTTTCGTTTCATCCGCTGCCATTAATGTTTGTATTTTTGCTCATAATTATGATGTTGTTGGGATGCTGGTTGCTGTTCTTGTATGTACTTGTACACATCCTTATACATACACATACACATACATTTATACATTTTTATTTTGCTACCATACTAAGCACCATGGGTTATGTGCTTTAGAAAAATTAACTAACCACGTTTAGTTGACTGATTATATTGACTAATAAACGAATAATTCTTTAGTCGAATATTTAGCGAAGATTCAAAGATAAAATTACAAAGTATTTTTAGTGGGATTTTCTGGAATGTTTCTGTTTTATGGTCTGGAATTCCCATCCATAAACTAATTTGAATTAATTTGACATCTATCAAAAATTAGTGTAATCTGCATACATAAAACTTTTAAGTTTTCTTTTCACACCCTTCAGCTGTGGTGCCGAGGGTGAACACAGATTTGTTATTCGTTTCATAGTTTCTAAAATATTACTTTTTGACCATACATAGTATATATATTTTGAAAGCTTTTAACTGGGAAAGTCGATTGAGCAATGTCATTATGTCTGTCTGTCTGTATGTCTGTCTGTCTGTCTGTCTGTCTGTCTGTCTGTCTGTCTGTCTGTCTGTCTGTCTGTCTGTCCGTGTATTAAATGGACCCTACATGTAGCAGATCAGAACAGATTTGTATGTGGTATTAGTCTTTTGAAAATACCAAGGCACGAATTACTAATGAAACACAGCACAATAACTTCAGCAAATAAATACACCTGCCTCTAGTTTTTCTTATATTTTTATCATAAAAATCAATCTTTTTTAGCCCTAGCAAATTTAAATAGAGGCATTTGATGCTATTTGTAAATATAATGTGCATCTAGAGCTTTTAGTAAAAAATAGGTCACTAATTGAAAAAGTTATTGGAAAAAGTCATTTGTTTAAATATATTTTTTAATATGTCAAGTTACTGAAGCTCCTTATTAATTGTTCATAACACAGAAGACACCAAAATACAATCCATAGTCTCGAAAGCTATTGCTTTTAAATTGTGTTTTTCGCTACTTGGTATAGATTGATCGGCAACAGAATCAGGTATACCTCCGGAAAGAAGCCAAACAATCCACATTATAGCTAATCCTGTTGAAAGGCAACAGAACCCTGTGACATAAATGGTTGCCCGAAGTCCACAGTGTCATCATCACACTGTAAGCATCGGTTATTCAACCATCATTCTCTATTATGTTGAGCTTGCAACAGTACCTTAAAACAAACGTGGTTGTCAGAGGTCTGATCAAAGTCATGCATCAGATATTAAACTACCAATGAATCGGTTTTCCTGTTTGAAAGCAAGCACAGTCATTATGTGCTCTCCGAAGAGACCTCACTAATAACCAGTCCAGAGCAAGTTCTGGGGACTCACTGGTTCTCGTTGTAGTTGACAGGTTTCTGGTCAATCTTGAAATATGGTGGGGGCAAAAGTTTTATTCTTCTAATTTATGACCTCAAGAAGTTACAGGTGTTGGTCTCATCTCTCAACTCCCTACTGATAATTTACCAAGGTCTGGGAATAGCCAAGGATACATGCCCCCGCGGATATGGCTATCAAAAATCACTATAAAAAATTTTTAAATCCTTAAGGGTCGCCACTACAATATTTGTATCAAAGTAAAATTCAGTGAACTATAAAAAAAGTTAAAATCTAAGATGGCGTCCTGTACAAATGACCGGCAATTTTTATGCTCAAACCAAAAAAAATCTAAGTCAGAAATAATAAAGCGAAATTGCATATAAAACTTATTCTAAAAACAGGGCTAAGGTGTTATGTCGCTATAACTATATACATGATGGTGAAGGGCAATAGCAGATTCGGCACGGTAGAATAAAACTTTAATTTTTTTGTATTTTCCTTTAAGAAATATATTGTTACTGATAGTTGATAATCTCTCCAACTAAGCTGTTTATCTAACTTCAAATATCAACAATGCGTCGTATGTACAATATTAACAGAAGTTCTGAGCTACTCATTTCAAAAACAAAAGAGCTCTCTGCAAATAAAAAATTACAAATCTGCTTTAAGACTATAATAATGTGATCTCTATAAAAACTAATAAGAGAAAAAAATCTTTTATAAAACACCTCATTTTGAAGTATTACCATTTCAGCTAATCCTAACCCACAGTAAGTGACAACGAACATTTTCTATTTTCGCTATTCACGGTTTCAATTTCATTGCACGTTTGAAAGCTTTGAACATCATTATCATCTAAAGCATCATCTTACTGTGTAAATAGTTATTAGTCGATACGATATTTTCCTACCATACGCCAATATTGTTTCCAATCTATGTTCATACACATTGAATCCTCTGTGTGCTGTTGTAGATTTTGCAATGGTCATGGCCCTGCTGTCACTTTATGCATACGTATGGACAATACATACATACATATATACATTCATACATATTAACACTCATCGTTATCATCATAATAATGCCATTTCATACATTCATATCGCGCCATTTTTATGTTTCTGTATCCACGATATTAGTTGCAACACTAGTGCAACCAAACCTACTCTAAATGCAACTACTTTACTGCAATGCCATAAATACTACTAATACATAAGAACATGTTGTGTTTGTGTAAATGAACAATACATACGTATTAATACATAAGTAGTAATTATGTTAGTTGTCTATTGCAATTTACACATTTTCAATTCTCATGTATTCAGTTTTTTTTTTAAATAATTTTTATATTTAAAAAAATCATGTTGCATCATTTTTTTGGAAAAATTTCTATTAAATGGATGATGACACATAATGTGTTTTTCGTGTTATTAGAGAACACGCATTTTGGAGGAAATGAAGAAAAAACAAGCATTCGCGAGTATGGGTATTTCAAAGGGAAATAGAAGAAAGTTTTTTGCAAGTTGACTATTTTACTACTTTTATAATAAAATATGTTCTGCCCAAAGTTTACCATTTATATGTGTGAAAAATTCATTTATAAAATTGAAAGACATTTGTATGCATGCATCTAAGTTTGATCTTTATAACTGACCACACTGTTTAACAATTTCTTTTTGAAAGTTTGACAGATAGTTACTAGTAACTACGATCAAATGAAAAGATATTTTTCTTTTTTTAAATTTGTTGTGCCTTGCCTACTTTGCATACAACATTAGAATATTTTTTTTGTTGCATATTTGAGGACCTGTAAGATCGAGAGTTCTGGGAGGAGGGTTGTAGGTGTGCATATCTGAGATCAAAATAAGATACATCTGAACAGTGAGCATGACATCACCATTAGAATACAAATATTGATAATTTTATGCATAAATAATGATGAAAGCGATAGTCAACTGACTTTGTTATTTGTATACGTGACAACGCATAATATTTTACGAAATTGGAAGTGTAGACATGTCACCCCTTATTACATTTAAAAATTTATTATCACTTGTTAAGAGAACTACAGGGTGGTCTAACCAAAAAAAAAAATAATTTATTTTAAATAAAACAAAATAAAATGTTTTTAGAGAGTTATCTTAATATTTTCTATTACGATAGAATGATCAATGACAATTGTGTGTGAAACAAACTATCGGATAAATGCTCGCGACTGTTACGGTGACGAACTTCTGTCCGATGACACTGAAACATAAATTTTTTACTATTTTTTAAGAATGAAACTCAATTAACATCGCCGCGACGTGTCTTAAGACGGCAATTAAATATTTCGCCTAAAGAGCCATTATTTCACTGGCTGTGTGGCAAGTGGAACCGTGTATCATGTAGGTCCATATCCCCAATTTTTGGCCAGAAGAAAATCGCACCAAAAAGTAATTTTGCTTAAGTGTAGCTGCTTTTTAACAACCACTCATTGATTCATATTGGTCTAAATGCGTCAATACTGCTTGTCAACGAATCAACTGAGGTGAAAATGTGCCTCGTCGTTGAAGATGATTTTCTTTGTAAGGTCACCATTCGCTTGCATCTGTTAACCATTGGGCGTAATTACAACGTTAAAAATAGCTTCTAATCTTGAGTAACTTGGTCCTTTTAAGCCTGCAAAATTAAATATTTATTTATAATTTGCATCACTGATTTTCGTGAGACCTTTAGTGGTTGGAAATGACGACTAGTCGAGGTTAACCGTCCTTTTGCTATATAAACACGAATAATAGCAATTTTTCGGCAGAATAAACTGTGCAAGCATATATAGTCTTTATTTTCTGAAGACGTTACTTGCTGAAATTCGTCCACAATTCTCCTGGTTGTGTAACATTTGGTCGATTATGCTGAACAAGCAATCAAGAAATGCTTTAAATACATTCTGATTGAAACGACTTTTATTGTAAAAAGCTTCAAAAGTTTGAAGGTGCTGCTCAATTTTGTACATTTTTATGGTTAAATATGACAAACACTGAAACGACATAATGTCTAATTAAGTTGGGCAAAAATCTTTACGTTAAAGTGTGACTTACATCTAACAACGTGCATTATGGTTGAAACTTCTTTTTTTTACAAATTTTGAATGAATTATTTCTAATAAGTAAACCTATCCCAGCATAAAAAAGAGGAGATACGCATTGCTGGCGATACGTACTTTGTAACACGTAGAATTTAAAGTTTTTATTAAGGTTATTTCTTTGTACACCTACTTGGTCCTGCAAGAAATATTCGAATTTGAAATAGAGCCAATATATAGAGCTGAAGTGAATTTATTAGCAAATTTTGTATTTGTAAATAATAAAACCTTTATTTGTTCTTTCGAACTGCCCGTTCATAATTCTTTATTAAATTTTTCACATCATATGTCTCATTGGACGGTTACCCTTGTGTGGGTTCCAGGACATGGGGATATTGATGGTAGTAATAGAGCTGATGCACTTGCAAAAGCCGATACTACCTCAGATTCGGTTGAATCCAGTTGTGCTTTGGGTATTCCCTTATCGAAGGGTAAGCAGTTAATCCCGCATCGATTCTATTTGGATGCCAAGGAAAGATGGGTGAGAGAACCCACTTGTTTGGAAACCAGAAAGATCTGGCCTGACATGGATGTGCATAGGACGAAATATGCAGTGAATATGCCCCAAATCCACCTTAGGAGCCTCATAGCGGTCATTACCGGATACTGGCCTATAGGTACACATGCGAAAAGGCTGAATATCAATTACAACGACTTCTGCAGAAGTTGCGATAACGAGGAAGACGAGGAGTCAGCTGAACATCTTCTCTGTAATTGTCCTGCATTTGGGGACCTGAAACACCAGATTCGAGGTCAGCGAATACTTGTAAGTAAAAATTGTCTTTCCGCAGTTGATCTGGGAAAGATCCACACCTTCGTAAACAGGACAGGATGGCTGAGGAACGACGGCCAGAGGACATAGAAGAACGGGCATTGGTGCCTACGGTATCACAACGGGACCCTCGAAGGACCCAACTAAGCTATGCCTTCGGGCGGCTGCCGGATCTAACCTAACCTAACCTAATCTAACCTATGTCTTATTTGTTTATAATTTCCATAACTTGTAATTTTTTTTAAGGTAAGTTATTTGTGAATAATAATACAGTGTTGGAACAGAAAATTAAAATTTTTAATTTAAAAAAATTCCCACTTTTTTAAATCAAAACTACTAAGAATTTTAAAAAATGTTTATTAACTACACACCAGGTGATCTTATCTTTAAGTGGGCAAAACATATAAATCTTTGCTACAAATAGTATTGACTTTTCAAAAAAAAAAATTATAATCTTTTTACAATACACCACATCAGTTTTATCTTTTCATGGAAGTAACCATAGCTGAACTCATGCTTAGAAATAATTTTTAGTATAAAATAAATAAAATATACAAACACGATATATAAAAAAAACATTCGGCGAAAAAATATTTAGTATATAAGCCTGCAAAAAATATAATAATATAACAACAATATTAAAGCCAACATGTAGATGTATACATTTTACGCAGGTTTAGGCTACTATTGGCCGGTTGAAAGGATAAGACAAGCACGCATTAATATACATTCATAAAATACATGCACATGTATGCACAGCCTAAAAGGGAAAATGCATTTACGCAAACTAATGCATGTAGTGAACAGAAAATGTGTGTGTTGTACATAAAAAACATCAACAACAAAAATGCAAAGAGTTTACTGAATACCTTATGTCTGTGTGCGTGTGTGTTTGCATGGACACTAAAAACGCGAAATAGTGAACTGCATGCTGTTTTCACTAAAAACACTCACTTCTGTCACTCGCAAAAATGCCCTTTCAATTGTTCTGTGCTCTAAACCAAACATCATATTGATGAACTAACTAAGTATTATTTCTAGGTATGTTTTAGTAGGGATAGACATACATAAATGTATGTATGTATGTATATGTAGTATACACATTTCGATTTTTTTTTCATATTGGCGTTTATATATTTAATTTCTATTAGCCATAGTTGTTGTTCAATATTAACTGTTTTGTAAAAAAAAATACAATGATTTCTCCTCATTTTGTTTTGCTTGTATTACTGAGTTGTCAACGATGAAGATGTTGTATATATGTTGTTGCATGCTACATACTGGTGTCTATCGCTGTAAATGTTTATAAACATATACGTATATGTATATGTTTTAATATTTTTGTATTAGTTATGAAGCGCTTGGCTGTGGTCTTGAATATACAAATATATTTTATTAATACATTGACTCCATTACCTTCACCTTTATTTAGAATTATTTTGAAGGATAGATATAAATTTTAACATAAAAATTAACATAGCGGAACAGAAATTGTTTTTCATAAAAAAACTTAAAAAACTCAATTTCTATTTCAGTGCTTATGGAATTTATTTCGTCGTACCAATGTTAAAAAAAGAGCTTTTAAAATATGCATTTCAATTTCACTCTGATAATAAGTTCATTCTCAAATCCACCGAATTATTTTACGTTTGTTATCTATCACAAAATTAATTTCAAATATAAATTATTACATTAAACTATACATTAGGGTGATCGACTCGGTTTTACAACCGGTGGAAAACCCGGTTTTTTCCTCTTTCAGACTGCGGTTTTTTCTAAATGTTGATTTTTCGAATATCGAATACACCGGTTTTTTTTTTATCCGAAAAAGCCGGTTTTTTATTTTTTAAAGTTTTTTTCATATATCTTTGTAACAAATTGTACCATAGAATATATTAAGTACGCGAAAAGTTTCCAAAAATCAGAAAATAAAATTAAATATTCTTCCATAAAATTGCAAAAAAATTTATTTGTTGTTTAAAAAACAAATGCAAAATGATTGATTGAAATGAAAAATGATTGAGCTTAAATATTATTTTTTTATAGGATATAAACCTAACGTTAAAAGTTAAAGGTAATTTAAGCATAAACTTAGCTGATCGATCACTTTTAGGGAAAAAGTGTAGTTACGATAAAGAAAAAGCAATAATCTCTTTTTCCAGATCCTAATTTTAATGATTGACATTGAGTGTCTGTCAACTAAAATTTCAATTAATTTTTAAAATGAAATTTTAAAGATTTTCTCCCTAGCCTTTAAAATGTATTTCAAATTACAGAAATCATTTTAAACAAAAGACGTTAGTGCATATTAGTTGAAAAGATCTATTTAACATTTAAAAAATGTACAGAAGGAGATACAAAAATTTATAACAGCCTTATAAAACGTCTTATTTATTTATGTATTAATTTGTTGTATTTATTTATTTCACTTGTAAAGAGTACCTTTTGTCTTTAAATTCAACTAATTAAAACCAAATAAGTCAACTGCATTCATGTCAGTTATTGCGTTATTGTGCAGCCAAACGTATATAAACTATAAAAATTTCATATTTAGATATAATTTTTATTATAATCTTTTTTTTACAATATTTTTTTAAATTTTCCTTTCAATATTAGATTTTATATATTCAAACCGGTTAACCGGTTTTTTTCTAAATTTTCAAAATAGCAACCAGTTTTTTTTTAAATCTAAATTTCAAACTATTAATAAACCGGTTTCTTAAAAAAGTCGAATAATCGATCACCCTACTATACATGTATAAAAGATTTCAAAAGAGGCTACTAATGGAGCTAATACACGGCATGTTTTTTACATCTGACTTGTCAAATTCTCCACTGCTAATAACAACATGTCATATGTTACCTTTAAAACGTTACTTCTTATAAAAACATGTGTTAAGACATCTAACAAAATTTCAATTAGAGCGCGCTCTATTTTCTTCTGTCAAAACATCTTACATCAGCCGTTGGCAGAAATCTCTGCTGCTGCAAAGCAGTCAACGATGGTTGCTTGTAAAAGTACGAATTTGACAGACATGTAGATTGACATATGTCTCACAAATTTTAAAGTCAGATGAAAAAAGCATGCCGTGTTTTATAGCCTTAAGAGTGTTTTCTGAGAAAAAAATTGGCTCTGAATCAAAAATTTGCTTTGGGCTATTTTTATTTATTATAGTTTTTTACATAAGAAGTTAAAATGCTATAAAAATATTTTTTTACCAACTTTAACCATATGCAAAACAAATGGTTGGTAGGCTTTCGTAGTAGGTTGCTACACGCAAACTGTCTGGTAGAGTCTAAATGTCACCGCAATCCCACTACCAATCGTTAGATAACAGGACTCTATAAACAAATGGCCAAGGGGAGATGGAGTACTAGACCCACTTTGTCGCGTTGATGTGTCTCGATAGGTCGTTCAGTTCAATTGCAGATACATCCCCTATGTTGTCCAGTATGTGATTGCACAGGAATCTGTGCATCTTCACAGTTATGAACAAAAACATTTTGAAGATTTTCGTTTATTTGTGTAGATGCTTAAAGGGAAGCAATTAGGGCTTCCAAGTACATAGTTGCAAGGTGACAAGAATACTATGGGGTGACCCAAATCTTGAGAAATTAAAGGAAATTCTGAGACTGAATAGACCAACACTTATGAGACTTACCAGTGTGATTACAGGTCATACGGAGTTGAGAACTCATCTAGCTCGCATGAAACTATCTGAAGAGACAACATGCAGAGCATGCGAGAAAGAGGATGAGACTTTGATACACTATCTCTGTCACTGTCCTGCGTTTGGGCATATTAGACGCGAGAATTTTACAGTGGATACTATGCCGAATTTGGAGTACCTGGGGAACTCAAACTAGAGATCCATAAGGAATTTCATTGAGGGCACTGAGTTCTTGAACTAGTCCGATATTTAATTATGAAATATTATGATTATGGTTTTAAATTGGGAATTCCGGTTCCCACATGGAGCGCACAACATGCCAACTGGGCATAAGTGTATACCCGTCATGGGTGTGGGCTTTTAGTGCCCCTTCTTTTTAACCTAACCTAACATAGCTGCTTTTACATTATCGAAAGAAATAATCTAATGACTTAATAAAACATAAATGCTGCTGCCTTTCCCGAAAAGAATCATTTGACAAAATTTTCTTTAAGTAAATTTTTTGTTTTTAGATTTTATTCAGTCTGACATCTGATATCTCTGAAGGTTAATTGAATTTATTAAGACTCTGTGTCTCCTTGCTACAATAGCAGACAATTTGTAAACAAGGTGGAATGTCCGAGTCGACTTGCATGTTTCTCTAACATCCAGAGATCATCATCAATACGGTCAGCGAACTCGAGAAGTCCCTTCGTCCTCAGGTCGTAAGTTGCGATGTACATCTAAAATCAAATGAGGGCAACATAAGCCTACAAGTACTCAGCCTACACCACGTCTTATTGACCTCTTCAAGAAAGTAATTGCAGATCTTGCTTTTGCTAGTCCTAAAAAGGATTGCGACTGCATATATATATTTTGGAGATATCCAGAGGAGATCACCTCCTGGAGAGCCGCCTAACTGTGGACAAAAATGTCAATACTGCCATGAATATTCTTTTAATGTCCCTTATGCCCCCAGATAGTGAACATTTCAATATTTTGGTGAAAAACGTTCTTTTTATACGGAAGGAGGAAAAAGAGATCTATTCCAAGTTCTTAAGATACCACAGCATGTTTTAGAAACATCTGTTTAAATTTGGTGTTGAAGCTCTCTACAAGATCGCCCCTATTCCATTTACTTCTAGAGGGACTTATATTAATGCTTTAAAAAGTGAGTACAGGTTTTTTAATAAAGTATTTTGAAGAAATATTTTAGATTTCAGTGAAAAAAAAATTTGGTTTCGGTGCTTCAATCTAAAATACAAGCTGCTAAAAGCTTTACGATATATAGAAACTCGTGAAGCATTTGAAATTTCTACTTATAAAGCATCATTAACCAGCGTGGCATAAACAAAAAATTTAATTTATTGCCACATATATTTTCTCTCTTCTTCCATTTGGAGCCACTTAGCAATTTGGCAACGTTGATGCACAAAACAATGACCAACCAATACTATGCTTTGTGAAATGATGTGGTGCTTTAGTGAATAAAACTGTGTGGAAAAAAGTGTGTGCCCATATGTAATTATATAAAACATCAAACACAATTACATACTTTACACACATACTATCCCATACACATTCGAAAACATGTTAAATTGCGTAGATTTAAAATTGTTTTTTTTTCTTATTTCTGCATTGTAAAATGCATTTGCAAGCCCCCTAAACCCCTCAAAATCAACCAGCTAGAAAAAGCAATAGATAATATAGGGAGAGGGTGTAAAGTAAAGGGGGACAAATAAAACAAATTTAGATACATTTTACACTAAACACCATCCAATGCCATAGATATGAAAGGAGAAGGCTTAATTTTTTTTCCATAGTTTTTCCATAAAAACAAAAATTGATGATTTGAAGAATTCTGCCGGTTCGTATGGGTTTTTGTTTATGCAAGTTGCAGGCTTTAGGCTGCAAAAACAGATCCCTTGTATTTAGATTTAGTTAATTGCAATCGTTGTGTGCGAATGCATGTACGTTGGTTATGTATCGATGCATGTTGGTTGCTCTTGTTATATGTAAATGTATTTGTATGTAGTTAGTACATACTACCCTTCATTAAAATTACTATTTCTGTTGCATAAATGGTCAGCATATACTTATGTGTGCATGCAAGTGTGTATGTTGCATTTGTATACTTTTTTACACTTTTCACTCTAAACTTAACGTGTGAGTCCTGACACCATCATATAGTCTTCTATTCTCTATAGATGATTCTGTAGTCGGTATTTTTTTTCGGTGTGGCGCTAATGGTTCGGGGCAGTTTTATATTTTTAACTACTGCTAGCGCTAGTACTGTATGACTATTACATTTGCTGCAATTAAGTTTGGGGTTTGAAAGAGAAAGGTTTTTGTTGTTTTATTTTGTTTTTAGAAATTGAATTGGAAGTTGCAAGTCCATGATTTTATTTTTCTAGTTTGTTGCTTTTAAAAAACAAAATTGCATATTTTGTTTCAGATCCAAGTCTCTACATGTTTCTGTTAATATATTAAAGTCGTAATATTTGATGTTGTGAAAACGTTGTTTTATAAATTTGATTGTTATATAAAAAAAATTTAAGTTTTCTTTTTTTTTTGGATAAGAAAAAGGATTCAGGTCTGAATGAGTATAAAAATAAAACATGTTTAGTTATTTACATAAAGATATGTGTGTTGTATAAATATGTAGATGGTATTAGTCAAGGCATATCCATAAGGTATATGCATCGCGGCAACAAACACAACAATAAAAAACACATGTATTTTGTTTTTGTATATATGCCGGCATTTGTCAAACAATTTTTTTTATTTTCTTCTTAAATTTGATTAACTTTTAAAAAACTTTAAAGCGAAAACTTTTTAATCACGATTTTGTATTTTTTAAAATGTTTAAAACCAAATGAAATTGCGAATTATTTGTTGTATAATTAAATTAATATGCCTTGGTATTAGTTTATGAATGCATAGCTGGCCGAATGTATATGCATTAAACCATGTTATAATTTAGGGAAAATTAGAGGCAACACCTTGCACAACAACATCTTAACTGATGTGTTTGTTTGTACTTCACTTGCAGCGCGAATTTGTACTGAGCTTTTGCTATCCTTTAATTGAAACAAGACAAAATGTTCGTGGGTTATCATCGAAATTAATTCCTTTGAAAAGCATATCGATGCCATTATGTGTATATATACTTGTAGACGGGATACCGAAGCAGACTTCTTCCCTTTTCGACCCCCTTCGTTTCCCAGAGATTACGAGGTAACCACGATCCATGTGAGTCCTGTGCTATCCCACGCGTTTGCTCTAGACTTTTTTCACTTCACATTGCAGACTGATAATTATCTACAATCCTTATCACAAAGTCCTTTGTAATCGCCAGCATCTTCTCCAGACTAATTTGCCCCATAACACTCATATCCAACGTGTGCCTAACAGTGGTACTAAGTCTATTGCCAGCCATTGCTGGAAATTCGCACACCACATGCGCCGCTGTCTCAGCAGTCGCCCGATATAATTCCAATGGATTTTTTTTTATGGGGCTACCTCAAAGAGAGTGTTTTAATGACAGTCTACAATCTCTTGTGGCTTTAAAGGAAAATATATGTGGAAAAATCAGCTCAATTGAACCAAGTTTACTGCAGCGTGTGGCGAAGAACACAAGGCTCCGTTTTGAACAGTGTGTGGGTGGGGTTACGCCCATACAAAATAAGTTATAATTTTTAGGTACTGGCACTTGATCGATTTTTCTGAAACTTTACACACATATTGAGCTCTCATGACTATACAATTTTGTGATTAGAAAAGTGAGCAGTCACGCCCATAAAAAAAGTTATGATTTTCAGCTCGGTGAAAGACTTTTGGATAAAAAATAAAATCGTTCAATGAGTTCAATTATTACGTTTTTTATTTTAATTTGAAATTATAAATATGCCAACAGACAGTCTGTATGTGTGCATATGTCACACAAAAATTTTCTGTAATTTTTAAAAGATTTCAAAATAAAAGCTTTCTATCTTCTCTTTTTCTATATTTTGAAACGCCTTAAACCAATTGAAACTGCGAATTATTTATTGTAGAATAAAAATAAGAATAATTAAGTTTAATGATGTAGATTAATTAATTAAAAAAAGATGGCAAAATTTATAATTTGTAGAAAAAAAAACAATCAGCTGATTATAAATTCGTTATAAATTTGAATTCATATCAATATGGCTGCAGTATTTTAAATAAAAATAATTATTTTTTAGACGAGTATCTTATTATCTTATAGATTTAAAAATTTCTAGTCTTTTAATTCAATCATGCAAGGAAAGTTTTTTACTGGTCTACTACTACTGGTCAGCTAGTCAAAAATAGGTAAAATCTAGGTTACCGGCAAACAATATGAAATAATATTACGGTATAATTTTTAAAATGACAGAAAGAAGAAAAAGAGCCTCTATTTTTTCACGACAAATATGTCATATGAAACACTTTTAGAAAATTTTTTAAGTTTTATATTTTTGTGTATTTCAAATTTACAAAAATCTCTTAATTATTTTCTATCTATTGTAGGTTAATAAAAAATACAAAATGTACAGTTAATTATTAAGACGAATGAAACACGTATAACTAATTTAATTAGCTAATCTTAAATAAACATTAAAAAACGCTAAAATTTTTTTAATATTCAAAGGCAAAGCAACACATTTAAGTCTGCAGTATAAAAGAGTTCACGACAAGGACCACAAAACAGTAAATCATTTAGATATTCGTAGACATAAAGAAAATTTAGCGATAAGGCATTTGAAAGATTAAATCCCATTTTGGCTATAAAAATAGCGATATATCACCTCACATGTGTGCAAACAGATATGCAACAAGAAAAAACAAAAAATATTATACTAAATATAAACAAAACAACAGAAAAAATCCACTTAAAGTGCGCAAATCTGAAAAAAAAAATCCTTAAAAATAGTCAATGCAGCGAGATGCAAGACAATGCTTTAAATGGCTGGCCTTACCCATCATCGCCAGCAATACCACTGTCATTACCGCAATGGTGATAAACGCGATACGGACCAATGCAGTTGCAATACCAGCGAATGCAACAATAAAAAGTTCGCACAGAAATTGCCATTACAAGAAATAAAACCTAAGGTAAGGAAGGCTGTTTTGTTTCGTTTTTTTTTTCAGGGAGTTGATAAACAAACTAAACTTTAGCGAAAGTGTAGGCAAGGAAGAAAACAAATGCAATCGTATTTACTTCGCCGGATATGGAGGCAACAACAACTGCAGCAACAAGAAGATGTATAATAACATGAATACGAAATGCATTTTATGCAGCAACATATCCTGTCCCAACAGCCTTTTACCCACAGATGCATACTCTTGCAAGCGATTTTCTATTTGGGCCTAAAAACAACAGCAACAATATTGAAAAAACATGAAGGAAAAAACTGCAGTTTATTTCCGCGAAAAACAGAATATAAAAAACGAACAACAAAACTGCCACAAAAACTATACCACTTGCAAAGCACTTGCAGCAGTTTTGTGTATATGAAAGAGTGTATGTGTATGTGTGTGTGTTTTTTGTGGTTTATTTCTTTTTTGGGTAGGAAGTAGAAAGGATACACATTCAAACATATGCACATATAACAACAACAATCATCATATAAAGTTTGAGGCATGCGACGCATTGCGACGAGCACAAGTACGAGAATTGTTGTTGTATTGATGCACACATATACAACATGTGCCACAAGGTAGATTTAAAGCCCAAACTCCAAACTGCAAATGATAACACGTAACATGCAACAACAATAAAATAACAAAAACTATACAAATAAATATAAAAAAAATCATATAAAACTATAGCGACAAAAAACGCGTAAATCTCAAATAAGAGATGGTCATCAAATATTTTATAACTAAAAAAGAAGCCACAATAAAAGCAAATTTTACAAAAGGACCCCTAGATATCTTCCTTTATTCTTATTTTGATTTTAACAATGTGGGCCAAACACAAAATAATGTGATGCAATAGGGCAATGTGATGCTATTCTTTGGCATTTGTTCCAGAGATTCTATTAGGGAGGCTAACAATGATTAAAAAATTCGCTGTTTGTTTTTTTGACATTCAGATGGCATTGAAATAATTTTAAAAAAATCGAAGGAGTTTATGTGTTTTAATTTTCTGATGGACAGAACTGTTGCCTAAGTTACACAATACTCTTTCAAATTGCATGAAGCGGTTGAACTGCTTAGTCGATGGCCATCACAGACTCCAGCCAAAACAGACCTTGTTTTATTCATACGGAAATAAATAAAGTTCGTAGTGTGTAGAAAAGGAAACGTACCATAAGAATACTGAAAAATATTTAGAACTGATAGTTGTCTCTAAATTATCCAGATTTAAAAGTAACTAATACAAAATTTTAAGAGTGTGGAGTTTTCTCTTTTATTGCTGCTTTCTTTTCATGATATTAATCATCTCTCGTTTTTAAGCTTCGCAAAGACGGGTTCGTTATGGAGCATTTTTCATAACATCTTTCAAAATTATTTAATGTAGTGTTCAAATTTCAGCAAAAATTATGGCCTGAGTTCAAGGATTGCTTTTGGGCTTATTTAGGTATATTTGCTCCTACAAATAACCGCAAAGAAAATAGTAGGATGCTGGACAATTAATATCCAAATTTCTGAAAAATATTTGCTCTCCATAAGTTTGACTTTAAAGTACCATTATTTATCTCTCAGTGTGGGCAGTGAGGTCATCCTGCTAAACTACATCCCAGGTCCGTTTCTAAGAGCACGGTCTATATATAATATCATAGATCGATGTTGCTCTTCATTTATATTTACAGTCCTTCCATCTTCATTTCCGAAGAAGTAATGCCAAATTATATTTTCAGAGGTAATGCCATTCCATAGTGTAAACCTTATGGGGTTTGATTGGCGTTGATTAATGGCTTTTGGATTTTTAGAATCCCAGAACGTTTAGTTATGCTTATTTTTAAAGCTTATTTTATAAAAAAAAAACCTTATCATTCTTAATAAGATTTTAAATAAATTTGATTCTAATTGTGGCCAACTGTTGAAATTTACATAAAAAATTTTAAAGTTTCTGATGATTTGCGGTATTTTATTCGAGCTCAAATTACATCTTATGTGGGAATGTCAGCAAATAATTTTTCAATATGCACTGTAGTGACATATGCGCTATTCTTTACTGAAACAAACGCCTTCTTTCAGATGTTTTTAGTGTTTTGTTAAGACTTTGCTCTGCACGTTCAACAGTGCGAATTACACGTGATCTATCGATTTGAAGTAAATCTGCTACGGTGTCATGTTGGTGGTCACGATGACAATGCAATGAAATTCTGACATTAAAAAGTCTACAATATGGTTGTTTGCTGTCAAATAATTGGTCGGTGATATAAATAATAATATTCTGTTATTCTGGCTCTTTTTTAATTGTAAATTTCTTCACTCTTTATTCTTCAGGTGTTATTTCTATAATAAAAAACAAAAAATACAAAAAATATATTTAAAGAAATTAGTTATTAGATTAAATATAGATCCTTGAGCCCATTAGTTTCCTTTATTTTACTTTTACCTGTAATTTTTGGACTCGTACAAATGGGATTTTAAAAAGGTAATGTACCAATAAGAGCATCTTAAATACAAAATATTATTTGTAAAAGGATTTGACGTTGTGTTGTTTTATTATATTATTTTTTAGGTTGTTCATTCACAAGGATATCTCATCACTCTAGCAGATCGGCAAGCTTAATATGAAAAGTGTTTGATTTGGTTCAATAAAAAATAAATTAACCATTAATTTAGCTCGAAGATATACTATTATTAGCGTTAAAAGAAAGTGTGACCGTATGTTCTTTATTATACCTGGTTTAGAAAAAGATTCACGTTATGGTAGCGAATTTGAATTCCAAATCTCAAGCATACCGACAACAACTTTGATACTTATTTACATTTGTAAAGTGTATACACAGAATATGTTATGGCAACAATTTTTTTAATTAATTAATTAACTGATTTATTTTTTAATTTGAATTTTATTTTTAACTAGCTAATACCCGGTGTGCTTCGCCACCCCAAATTTTTTAATTCATATGGCAGGTACCACGCCCACTATTGTTAATGCACCTATTTCTTGCCTAAATGTTCATTTAGGTGTCAAAGTTGCTCTTGCAAAATTTTACTACTCTAATCGATATCGTTTTCCAAATATACGAATTTTTATATTTAATTCATATGTTGGTGCCACGCCCACTATTGGTAATGTACCCATTTTTTCCATAAAAGTTCATTTGGGTGTCAAAGTTTCTCTTGCAAAATTTTACTACTCTAATCGATATCGTTTTCCAAATATACGAATTTTAGTATTTAATTCATGTGGCCCCGCCTACTATTGCAAGTCCGCCCATTTTTTACCCAAATGTTTGGTTGGATGTCAGAGTTTACCGTACTTAATTTGAAGACTCTAGCTGCATTAACCTTTGTGATATACAATATTTAATACTTATTCTTTAATAGGGCGTGGCACCCCGCCCACTTACAATTTCAAACCAAAGTATAGCCTGTAGTTCCTTCCAGACATACAGAAAGATTCTGTGAAAATTTCAAGGAAATCGGTCCAGCCGTTTAACCGTCTATAAAGCACAAACAAACATACAAACATATAAACACACATTGATTTTTATATATAAAGATTAATTTGATTAATTTTTTTAATCTATATTTCATTTTTTAAAAACATCTTAGAGTTGAAAAAAGTATATTGAAAAAAAAAAAAATTTTTTAAAAATTTATTTAATTTTGTTGTCAAGAATTCATTTTAAAAGAAAGGATTACAAAAATTTGATTAATCTTATGAAATAGGGGAAAAATTATCAATCGGCAGATTAAAATTCAATAAAGTACATATGTACAGAGCTAAAAAACAGACTTTGGTGCTAATAAAAATCATAGAGAGCTTGAACTTTATTGCAGATGGTACTGAAGTCTATATTCTTGCAGCTCGATATACTCTGATGGATGATTAGTGAAATTTTATTTGATTTCAAATGATCAAGATTTTTTAAGTGTAAAATTTCTTTATGAATAGATCTAAGATGCATCCTCTTTATTTTTAAAAATATGACATTTGGTTATGCCACCAGTGCCTAAATGAGTAATGTTGCATGCTTTCGTATGTTTTGCATTTTTGGATGTTAAAAATAAATAAATAAATAAAAAATTTTCAATTTTCTTCTTTGGTTCTTTTATTTAATTATAGTAATTTCATTTATTTATTGTTGAAAAATTTATATTTTGAGTGCAATAAATTAATTATTTAAATTAATCTAAAATTTTAATTAAAGCCGTGTTCAATTTAGCTTAAATCATTTTTGAAAATTCCAGGAATTTCACTTACTTTTTAAATACTATTTTAATCAATATTTTTCGCAATATATTTTCAATTAAAATTATTAATCTTAATTCAGCAAAATCAAATAAAATTTTAATTAATAGCAATAATTTCGTAATTGAAATTCATATATAGTTTTTACTGTGTACACCAAAACTACGGGGTATTGCTTTTGGCTAAAATAATTATTGTAATTTAGAGAGGATGACGCTACGGGACTGAATTTTGGCCATAAGCTATGTTTATTAGTGCTAAAGATATAATACGTTTTTATTGGACTTAGATCATTAGCATGTTGTAAAATTAAAAAAAAAAATATATAAAATTCGGTGTTAACTGCATCAAGCAAATAAAATTATTATTATAATTAAAAAACTTCAATTCGATTTTCTGAGTTTCCTAGTGAAAAATATAAATTATAACATCCATGGTAAGAAAATTTGCACATCTTAACATTTGTCATTCACTTTCCTCTCAGTGGAAGAGCCAGACAAGATATAATTTTTTAAAAATGTCGTGCAAAATAGTTTGAAAGAAAAAGTGTGTTACAATAATTTTGTAACGGTAAGACTATTAATAGTAAAAACAAATTTTTATATTAACTTGAAACGTTTGTACCTTTTAAAAAGTTGGCTTATTTCCTTTAAATAAATTAGGATTAATTTTATTGCGAAAAAAAAAACAAAAACAAAACATAAATACAACTATTGAAATTAAGTTATAAAAGTTTAGAGCTCATTATTGATTGACAATAGATTGAACTTTTACGGCTAAACTGATGCAGTATATTATTTATTATTTTACTTATTGTTATGCACTAAATCATGAATACACACCGAACTCTGTTGAGTTACTGCTGTACCAGCTACGCTTGATGATATAATAATAATAATAATAATAATAAAAATAATAGTAAAATCTAGATCCAAAAATCAGTTATCGACAATATTATAATAAATGAGTCACTCTGTCTCATAAAAAGCTTAACCCTTATTTGAACGTGCTGGAGCATATGTTTGATAATGGCATGTAAAAAATGTAAATAAGACTAAAGGCCTAACTATATTATGCTTTTGCTGGCTTAAGCAAATGTGCGGATACACAAAATTAAATGTATGCAACTATATTGTACTTAAGAAACTTTTCGTCAAGTTTCGTCAAGTGTCATTTGCTTAAGCAAACTGCGAATCTGATCGTACTTTGCTTACGAAAATAGATTTTCATTTGATATGTACACACTGTTGCATTATTTAGCACTTTTTTATTAATGTTGTTATTTGTTTTTTTAAATTAGTGAAAAAATGTATAAATTTGATAGTTTATAGTAAAATATTTTTACATTTTACACATTAAATAATAATTTTGTGACAATATCAATATATTTAGGAAATACAGAAATAAAACAGCTTTTGCAAAAGTACAAATATTTGCAACTAATCATAGTAAGTATTTAAGTTTAAAAAGTACAATATATCCACCGACAAGTCTTCAAAAATTTGCTTAAGCATTTGACAGACTTTTCGTTGGTTTTTGACATTAGCTTAAGCCAGCAAAAGCATAATATAGTTAGGCCTTAAGTCTTTAACAATATGTAAATTAAATATGCGACATGCTATGAACTCAAAATAAATCATGATTTTTAAAACTAAAAATTGAACGCGAATACTACCTGGACCTTTACTTAACAGTTTGAGATAATGATTTCTGGTACATACAGTCGTTTTTAGCACACACTAGTTATGTTGTCAGTCAAAGTGTCACAGTGACAAAAACAGCAGAATTTTTTTACTAAACCCGCATTTGAATAACAAGCACGTAGAACAAGCTCTTATGCATGTATGCACACAAGCACGTTTTACATGGTACTTGTACACACACACACACACACATACTTTATGCAAATATGTTATTTGAATATTAAAACCAAAAAGCAAAAAAAAATCAAATGCATTTTTTGCTTGTAATTTTCTATAAAATTGCATTGAAATATGCTGCGTTATTTTTATGTTTTTGATTTGGGTTTGTTAAATTCTCCATTTGTTTTGGGTTTTCATCCTATGCAACGTAATAAAAACGACAGCAGCAACTAGGATACATTTTCACACATACAGACACACACACCCATTTAAAAGGTTTGTTGGTTGTTTGGCTATTGCATCTGTGACAGTAGTTGTTTGCTATTAAAAATGCGCGCTTGCGTTCGTAATAAAACTAAAAAAGTGTGCAACAAAAAAATTTAATTGAAATGCATCAGAGGAAAAAAAGTGCAAAAACGCTCCGCCTTCAAAATATAAAACGGTAAGTAAGATGCGTGCGGTGGTTTCTTAAAACCATCAAATCGCCCAGTGTCCATTCATTGATGCAACGAGTTGCATGGATAACAACATTCTACAGCCCGTGTGTGTGAGCGTGTATGTGTGTAGTAGAATGAAAATACATACATATGTATATGGAAGTATTTTGCAATTGCTTTGGCCCAACTATTTCTCTATTACCAATGCAATTTGCAATAAAATTGCCTCAAACTTACACATCAAAGCCTTAAGCCTTTATGTATGTAAGTATTTTCATTTGGTATGCTGACATACAGACATTTAATACACATATACAATTATGTGAACAAAAACTTTAAGCACAAACATATAAATAACTTTTGTCAATGTTCAGCATAATGTTGTAAATAGTTGTTGTTCTTGTTAATACATCATTATCTATGATTGACCATCAGCATCAGCGCACCATCATCAACAACATCGTCATTTACTTGAATTTCCTGCGTACTTTTGTACAAATATTTTAATGATTAAAAATAAATTTTTATTTAGTATACAAAGTTGTGTAAACAAATTTTGAATCCTTTCATTTACTTTAGTTATAAGCCTAAACTATGCGAGGGTTGTGAATAAAAAATTCTGCAGAAAAAAATCCTGCAGAGAAAAATCCTTCTGGCATTTTGTGGGGCTCTACAATTTCTACAAAAAATTTAGCTAATAGGGAAAAATATTATTGATTTCAAATTATTATAATTTTTTTTGATTACTTAATGAAATATTTGACAAAAGTATCTGGTTCAACTCTATATTGAAATATACAGTGTTGGGTAATATTCAGATTTAAAAGTTAAAATGATTTAAGTTGCATCGGCCATGAACGATATAGTTCAATTAAACCATTCCTTTTCTTAGTGGCTTAAGAAGTAAAGTTATTTGGATTTATCATTTACTTGCGTTTTGTATGTTACTTGTGTCTTTTGTAAAACGCAAATATGTTTAAAAATTATAGTTAAACATTTTACAAGAAAAACATGTTAAAGAAGTTTAATATTAGCCGGTCTCCTGGAACGAATTTCAACTAAGAAAAAAGCCGATTAAAACAATGAACCAATTGAATTAAACCAAAAAAATTTATTAAACAAAAACGCTGATTAAAGTAAAAGACTGATTGTACTACAAGTCCGTTTGAACTGAAACACCACACTGAAACAACTGACGAAAAGACGGATTGAACTTAAGGATCGAAGAACTAGAAGACTGCCATAGTAAACTGTATATGCGACGTGACATGACGAAAGGGGCCTAATCTTGCCAGGGGTAAAAATCGAGTTTTTAATACCAATAGATAAAGGACAAAATTCTGAACAAAATGACACCAAAATCATGCAAAATTAAAGAAGTTACAGCATTTTTTTTTATTTTATTTTTATTTTTATGTTCATCCATTTTATTTTTATGTAAAAACACGCTAAAGACAAAGTTCTAAAGTGTCAAACGCAGCCCATTAAACAAAAGAAAATGACCGAAAATCTGATGTAGATACATGACGCGATATGTAAGTATCGTTAGGTGTCAAAAACCCAAAACATGAAATCTAGACTTTAATTCACGTTTTGGTCTGTACTGAAAATTTTACTCTGGCAAGATAAGGTCCCTTTCGTCTTGTCGCGTCACATATTTAGGTTTGAATTCACAATATTGAACTAGAATCAGTGGCAAGTGAAATAAATAAAATAAATCAAAAGTCTAAAAATCATAAAGTTTTAAAAGATTTTATTTTTCAAAGCAGATAACTTTAAATTGATTACGTTAGGAGACCAGGGTACCTTGAGGTGCTTCCTCCCAGTAGATACAAAGCACAACATAACTTTTAAAGAATTGAATCCACTTGCTATGATATAATTAAATAAGAATCTCTTCTAGAGACCCTTCATTTTCGAAAAGAATGTATAAATAAATAAACAAATGGATATTAGAAATCACTACATATTTTTATGATGCAACTTTCAGAAATATTATAAACTATTTATGCTTTTATAGATAAAATAGTTATGCATAAAAAGACTGATAGACTGATAAAAAAAGATTTTTATCACAACTGTATAATAAGTTTAACATATTACTTGTAAAGGGTCCGCCTTTTTTTTCAACTAGTGCTTACTTCGTGAATGGTAACACTTAGCTCATGTCTGAGTGGACAGATAATTAGTTTTATTTTTCCCCTGAACGAATATGGTTGTGTATAAGCTTGAACAATGCTGGGAAATATGAGTTTTCGCTTCGCTAAGTGGGCCTGCGATCGACTTACAGAAGATGCCGATTTTGCCAAAAAAATCATCTTTTCAGATGAAGCTCATTTTAATCTTGGCGGGTATGTAAACCAGCAAAATTGTCGCATTTGGGGCATAGAAAACATGCACGCATACATTGAAAAGCCAATACACCCAAAACGAGTCACTGTTTGGTGCGGATTTTGGTCCAGAGGCATAATTGGGCCATTTTTCTTCGGAGTGGCCATATTCAATGGCGATCGTTATCGGGCCATGTTGAACGAACTTTTGTTCACAAAAATTGAAGAGGAGGATATTGGCAACATTTGGTTTCAACAGGACGGCGCTACGTGCCACACAGCCGAAGCTACACTTTTTTTTATAGCATTATCAAAAAAAAAAAAGAAAGTTGTTTGGTGGACCCTTTATATTTGTTGAAAGCGGTGTAAATACATTTGTACTCTTGAATTTAAATTCAATTTGTATGTAGTCGCTCTTTTTTTTGAATTATTGTATATCATTTTTATATTTGAATTTGTATAAATTAATATCAATATTCCCATCTCTGCATGTCATATTTTTTATATTTGTAACGAGTTATAAATAACGAGTTTTTTGGTCGAAAGCGCCAAGTTTTTGAAGTTTATTCGTTGGTTTATTAACTTTTAAACACTCAACTAGGCCAGACGTTCAACCAGAGGACTCATCCAAAGGATCTCCCCATTTGGTCACACATATACATACATAAGTATTCAATAAAATAATGTAAGTTGTTTAAAACAAATCACTTATTGTTTATATTTAATTAATAGAAGATCAGGTATCCCCTCCTGTTGTCTTATTATCGACCCCCTTTCCCTGCGACAAATTGCTCTTCAGTCAATTTGTTCATTGTACGTTTATGATTCTTACAAACTAGTCTCCATAAAATTATAATTCGATCCCTTTATAAGCACTTTTGGAAGATATATTTTAAAATTGTATCATATAATTCACAATTTTAAACAATATTATTTTCTTTTCTTTTTTAATTAATAGTATCCCTCGTTTAAATCAAACGTTTGTAATTGTATCATTGCCATTAACCATACAATATCATGTGGCAAAAAGGAGAAAAAGAAACACATGGTTAAAAAAAATATTCTGTGAAAACAACCAAGTAATAGTTCTATATTGGTTCAAACCAAATCTGATAATACCCTTCAACATAATGTCCTTTTTTTATTATATGAATTTTTATTTTGAGTTTTAACATCGTTGGCTGTATTCTATTAATCAAGCCCTTTGATTCGTGACCTATATTGATGAGGTTAAAAAAAAAAATGATCATATATTTTTTTTCGGATGCCATCTTGGATTTTATACTTTCCATAGGTTCCTGCATTTAAATGGTTTAGTCCTTTCCTTTGATTCCAATATTGTGGGGTTTAAGGGGAACAAAGCTGTTATTAATAAATTGTATCCAAAAATATGACATTTTATTTCGAATGCCAACTTAGAATTTAACTTTTTCATAAATAACTGTATTCTACTGCTCAAGACCTTGCAATTAATACCAAAATTAAGGGGATTAGAAGGAGGTTGAAGAGGGTATATTTTTAATAACTAGAAATGACCTATAGTTTTTATTTCATACAATTTTGTAGTGCCGACCATCATAGGTTTTAAGTTTGGTTATAATGTATTATATTTTGCTAAACAATCCGTTTTATTTAATACCCATTTCGACCATCTCCTTTGTCTGGAAATCAATTTTCTTCGAAAACACCGAATTAGTAGTCAGTAAGTTTTGAAGATATTTGTCAGTCTTTCGAGACAACTTCTAGTAATTTGGTGTCTCCGTTATGTTCAAAAAATAATTAGCGTCTTTAGTAACTTTATAAATTTAATATAACTTTACCAACTGGTGACCAACTTGTCCAAATGGTAAACGAATGGACCTAGAGGCACATCATATCTATAGATAGCTTCGAAAATGTCTTTAAATTATCCTGGATCTGAAAAATGTTGAACTTTATTGTAAAAATAACGAATGCAATCATACCAAATTGGGCGATTACACTGGATTTCAATGGTAAATTATTCACTTCATTTCCAAGTGATTGATCTGTTTATTATGAGGGAACTTCTTAAAGCTGATTTTAACCAACACACGGATAAACGGACAAACGGACAGACAGACATATAGGTAAACAGACAATGTTAATCGACTTCCATAATCATAAACTTTCAAAAAATATACTTAACTAGCCAAACCCGGCGCGCGTTGCTACGCCCCTTAATGAATCGAAATGCATTCTGAATTTTAATTGAATATCAAGTGCAAAAACCTCAAAATTATAATTTTTTTATGGGCGTGGCAATGCCCACTTTTCTAGTCACGAAATTGTAAAGTCATAACAGCTCAATATGTGTGCAAAGTTTCAGAAGAATCGGACCAGTGCAAGTACCTCAAAATTAAAATTGTTTTTATGGGCGTGGCCCTGCCCACTTTTCTAATCACGAAATTGTAAAGTCATAACAGCTCAATATGTGTGCAAAGTTTCAGAATAATCGGTCAAGTGCAAGTACCTCAAAATGATACCTTTTTTTTATAGGCGTGGCACTGCCCACTTTTCTAATCACGAAATTATTTAGTCATGACAGCTCAATATGTGTGCAAAGTTTCAGAAAAATCGGTCTGGTGCAAGTACCTCAAAATTGTAGCCTTTTTCTATGGGCGTGGCCCCGCCCACTTTTTTAATCACAAAATTATAAAGTCACGACAGTTTAACACATGTGCAAAGTTTCAGAAAAATCGGTCCAGTGAAAGTATCTCAAAATTAAAACTTTTTTAGGGGCGTGGCCCCGCCCACTTTTCTTATCACGAAATTATTTAGTCATGACAGCTCGATATGTGTGCAAAGTTTCAGAAAAATCGGTCAAGTGCAAGTAGCTAAAACTGATAACTAATTTTTTATGGGCGTGGCCCCGCCCACTTTTTTTCATCCATAAACACTCCCGGGTATGTGTACAACAACTTACCAAAGTTTGAGCCCGATCGGTTTTGCAGTTTCAGAGTCTATAGCTAACACACACACACACACACACACACACACACACACACACACAGAGTCCCGTGTGGGGTTTGCTAGATCCTCCATCGGGACCCTCCCATTCGGCGAATTGGGAGCGCTCGTCATGCCCTTTTCAGGGCGTGAAGGGTACCAGGGAAATAAAATACCTGGGGGTGATCAAAATCTAGCACTATGACTGGATGGTAGGTTATCCAAATCCAGGAGCGTCTGACCCACATTGGGCGGCTTCCTGGTCAGCGTCTGTCTCCATGTTAGGAGCGGCTGTTCTTTGTGTCCTGGCGGGAGGCGAAAAACGCTAGGGGTAGGATCCCCGAATAATAAAACAAAGATGGAAAGGTTGAATAAAATAAATGAAGTTACTACACAGGGGACTAATACCCCAGTGTCGGCGGCCGCGAGGGGTGGGCAAGCAGGCTCCCGGGCGTCGATATCAAGCGACTGCAATGCTATTCCGGTAGGCTTGGCTGGATTGGCAGATAATGCTACAAGCATAAGTGATAACGGTTCTAGTGGAAGGGGACTAGATGGCGGCAAGGGTGACCATTTGGTAACAGTCAACCCCTTTGCCCGAAATTCGAAAGTGCGCAGATCACCTCAGCACGAGAAGACTGGATCCAATGAGACGGCAGTAAACCCGAATATGGAAACCACAGCATTCTGTAGACTCGGCGTCTGCATCCGAAATTTAGTGGACATGCTGGAAGATGGGAAAAGGCGTTCGATTCATCAACCTATGCGGGATGCTATAGAGAGCATTAAGGCCTTGTACGAGCTATCGGCGATAGAAAACCATGACGAAAAGGCGAAAGAGGTCATCAGAAGCTCAAAATCCTCTCAAACCTCGCCATGGTTAAAGAGAAAAGAGCCCAAGAGGAAACCAGAGGGGAAACCGGAGGGAGCACCAAAGGAACCTATGGCAAAGAAAGTCTACGAAGGCAAGAAATGCGAGGAAGCAAAACCGGAGGAAACCGCCAATATACAGGAGAATGATGGTTGGAAAGTGGTAAAGTCTAAGGCGAAGACAAAGAAGTCAAACGGGAATCGCAATAGGGTAAGGACGAAACCCGACGCGATTGTAATAGAGGCTGTAGGGAATAGTTCCTACGCCGACATCCTGCGTAAAGTGAAGGCCGATCCGAGTCTCAACGAACTAGGTCAGGCAGTATCCAGGATTAGGAGAACCAATAATGGTAACCTATTACTCCAACTGCGAAATACGGGCGAGCGGACAGACGAGTAAGGAGTCTGAAACCGAGAAAAGTTATAGAGATCAGAGATATCGATGAAGTAACGACGAAGGAGGAGGTAGTTAGGACAATTAGGGCGCAACTAAAGCTAAGAGACTCTGACCCGGTAGAGATGCTTAGACTTAGAAGTGCATACGGTGGAACACAGATCGCCAAAATTAGTTTGCCAGTAGACAGAGCCGAAATGCTTCTGAAAATGGGGAAAGTCGCTACAAATTGGGCAATATGGCGTATAAGGGAGGAAAAGAGCCTCCTAAAATGTTTTAGATGCCTCGAATTCGGGCATTTGGCGGTCAAGTGCGAAAATGCTATGGATAGATCGAAGATGTGCAGGAGATGCGGTAAGGAAGGGCACATGGCTAAGACATGTGAGGAAAATCCCGTATGCATGTTCTGCAAGAACAATAATACAGGCGACTCAGCCCACATTGCTGGAAGCAGTAGATGTCCGGTATTCAGGAGAGCTCTCGAAACTAGGAAATAAATATGGAGCTAAGGATCATGCAGATAAACCTCAACCATTGCGAATTGGCAAACGACCTACTGTCACAATCAGTAAGAGAAAAGCAAATAGATGTTGCGATAATAAGCGAGCCATATGGAGTAAGAAGTAGCAATGTTTGGACAAGCGACCAAAGTTCGAAAGCTGCAATATGGGCATGTGGCAAACATGCTTTTCAGAACATTGGAGATAAAAGAAAAGGCTTTACTCGAGCAAGGATAAAGGGCATATTCTTCTACAGCTGTTATGCTCCACCGAGTTGGTCCCATGAAGAATATGAATCTATGTTGCAGGAACTTGTGAATGATGCAGTTGGGAAGTCCCCACTTGTAATAGCTGGTGACTTCAATGCATGGGCGACGGAATGGGGCAGCCAATCGACAAACAGAAGAGGACGGAGCCTCCTGGAAGCATTTGCACCCCTGGATGTAGACGTGGCTAACAATGGAAGGAGCCAGACCTTCAGGAAAGCCGGTCGGAGCTCTATCATCGACATTACGTTTGTCAGCAGCTCGCTAACTCCAAGGACGAAGTGGTGGGTTAGCGAAGATTTCACTTACAGTGATCACCAGGCGGTAATGTTCGTAATCTCAGGATGCAGTGGCCGTGGGCGACATACTAAGCCTACAACGGGTCCAAAGTGGAAGGATTCACGTTTCGACGTGGAAACATTCAATGATTCAATAATGGACGAGGAGATCGAGGAAGGTCCAGTGCAGATAGCGTCAGTGCAACTATGCCGGTTAATAGAAAGAGCTTGCGATGCGTCAATGCCACAACGTAAGCCGAACAGATTTGGTTCTCCATGCTATTGGTGGAATGAGGAGATACGAAGCCTCAGATTGGAATGCATTAGATCGAGGCGCAAGGCACAGCGATCAAGAGGGAAAAGCTACCACACTCAGAGGATTGAGGAATTCAGGGAACTTAGGAAGAAACTCAAAACTGCAATTAAGAAGAGCAAAGGAGAAAGCTTCAAGCTCCTCTGCGAGGAGGCAGATGCAAACCCTTGGGGTACGGCATATAAGGTGGTAATGAAGAAGCTTAAATGCCAAGCGGCTCCCCAGATAACATGCCCAACACTCCTACTGGGCATTGTATCGCACCTGTTTCCACAGCGGGAGAACAATTGGGTATACGTCGACAGCAGATTCACGGACTGCAATATTCCCCCTGTCACGGAGGAAGAGATTCTCAAGATAGGTAGGGAAATTGGGGATAACCGGGCACCTGGCCCGGACGGAGTTCCCAACAAAGCCATTAAAGCCGCAATACAGCGACGACCGTGCTTGTTCAGGAGAATTATGCAAGGTTGCCTTAGTGAGGGTATTTTCCCGGACCAATGGAAGAGACAGAGACTAGTTTTGCTTCCGAAAGGGAACAAACCAGCTGGCGACCCTTCATCTTATCGCCCTATCTGCCTTCTTGATACACTGGGCAAAGCACTGGAAAAGGTGATCTACAACAGACTCATGGACATCGTCGAGAGAGAGAATGGACTCTCCGAGACACAATTCGGATTCAGAAAATCACGCTCCACGATTGACGCCATAAAAAGGGTAGTAGATACAGCTGCGGGCGCAATAGCAGGAGAACGTTGGAGATGGGGGACAAAAGAATACTGTGGTGTTGTCACGCTTGACATTAGAAACGCGTTTAACTCTGCCAGTTGGGATTTCATAATGGCAGCTCTAGAGAGACTGAACACACCGAAGTACCTGATTAGAATAGTGAATAGTTACTTTTCGAATAGGAAACTGATCTACGCAACGGACGATGGGCCACGGATGTATGATGTTAGTTCAGGTGTTCCACAGGGATCGGTTCTTGGTCCACTACTATGGAATATCATGTATGACGGAGTTCTTAGAACACAACTACCGAGCTCGACAAGGATAATCGGGTTCGCGGATGACATAGTGATTTTCAGTGTAGCGAAACATATTGTGGAATTAGAATCGGCTATAAACGATGCAATTGTGAGGATCCAGAGATGGCTAGATTCGGCGAATCTCAACCTGGCAGAACAGAAGACTGAAGCAGTACTTATTACAAGTAGGAAAAAAGTGGAATTTATGAAGGTGAAGGTGGGAAACCAGGAGATATGTTCTAAACCGGCAATCAAATATCTTGGGGTCATGATGGATAACAGACTTAAATTTGGGCCTCATATTGAATACGCGTGCGCGAAGGCCGCAATGATTCAAAGGAGTATTGCTAGAATACTACCTAATATTGGAGGACCAAAGGGTCCAAGAAGGAGGCTTTTGGCTACGGTTACCAATTCCACATTGCTTTACGCAGCCCCTGTTTGGGCACAGGCTCTAAAGATAAAGGAGTATAGAAGAAAAATGTCCTCGGTTCATAGACTATGCGCGCTCAGGACAATAAGTGCCTTTAAGACGGTATCGGACGACGCGGCTTGTGTCATAGCGGCAATGATTCCAATAGACATACTGGCGGCGGAGATCCAGAGAATCTACAATAGGCGAACGACAGGCCAGGCAGTAATAAATTTAGCTGCAGTTAAGAGAGAGGAAAGATCGTTTTCAATCAGAGAATGGCAGAGAAGGTGGGATACATCGACTAAAGGGCGATGGACATATAAACTCATCCCTAATATTGCGGTATGGATGGATAGGAAGGCTGGGGATGTGAACTTCTACTTGACACAGTATATGACAAACCATGGCGCTTTTAGGCAATATCTGCACAGGGTTGGCCATGAAAATTCCCAAACCTGCCCAGAATGCCCAGAAGAGGCGGAAAATGCGGAACATGTCGTATTCCGATGCCCTAGATACATGGGGTGGACTTCGGGTATGACGAATCCATCGGAGTTTCTTCGGCATATGTGTCAGGACGTGGAAAACTGGGAGGTTTTTAGTGGAGTGTGCTCCCGGATAATTAAGGATCTAAGAAGGCTGGAAAGGGCTAGACGGTCCGACGAGGAGGAGGCGTAAATGCCAACGGCCCCCGCGAAGTAATACCTAGCGGCAGTCCCGTGGGGATGTCCGTCGATGATCGAGGGGGTGTGGTTTAGTACGTAGGCGCTACGGCGAATCGTACATGCTTGTGGCACGGGCCACTAGTATCTATGAAGATTCCACACCACCGGCTCGAAAGCAAAAAAAAAAAAAAAAAAAAAACACACACACAGAGTTTCACTTTTATATATATAGATGAGGTCGGAAAGTGAATATTGCAAAAATTACAAACGGAATGGCAAAGCTATAAATACCCTTTGCACCTCAGGTGAAGGGTAGAAAAAGTGCTTGCTTTGTCATAGCTATCTATGAATTGACTCTAGGTATAGTTACATATGTAGACATAATGTCATTGTATATAATATAGATACAAAAAAAATCCCCTAGATATAGAAAATCCGCATAGTAATTAAAATCAGCATAACACAACGAAAGTAAATGTTGTCCAAATTTGAGGTATTATGGTCAATATAAGACATTTCAGGAAGGTGGTCCTCAGCATTCTTTGAGGAAAGTTAATGACTAAGGTATACAAAAAATGTGATTTTAACAGAATGGTACGTACCACTTGCCACACATCAAGAAGGAAAATGGATCTTTTAAAGAAAACTTTAAAAATCGCTTTATTTCTAGTACAGAGAAAGTAAATTGACCACCAAGATCGTTTAGTTTGACATCTTTAGACGAATAGCGAAACTCCGATTCGTATCTTTACGGATAGCCAATCAGTGATTAAGACATTGAGAAAGGAGAAAGTTGAATCCCGGAACGTTTTGCAATGCAAGAGTGAGATAAACTCATATGCAAATTGTGAACATCTGGAGATAATATGGATACCAAGCCATCACGGGCTGATCGGAAACGAGAAAGCCGACAAATTATCCAAAATGGGAGCTCTTTTGAGTACTATAACTTTGGAGAACGCCAAACCCCTTAAACGATTTAAGGATGAACTTAAACGTTGGGCAATGGAAGAACATGTCAGAAAATGGCAAAGCACTGATGTCGGTAAGGTGACAAGAACACTCTGGGGTGACCCAAATCTTGGGAAGTCAAAGGAGATTTTGAGACTAAGTAGACCTACACTTAGGAAATTAACCGGTGTAATTACAGGTCATACGGAGTTGAGAACTCATTTAGCACGCATGGGATTATCTGAGGAGACGACATGTAGAGCTTGTGAGGAAGAGGATGAGACCCTGGTACACTACCTCTGTCATTGTCCTGCGTTTGGGCATATTAGACGCGAAAATTTTACAGTAGATAATATGCCGAACTTGGAATACCTGGGGAACTCGAACTGGAGATCCATAAGGCGTTACATTGAGGGGACTGGTTTCTTGGACTAGTCCGATATTTATGGGAAATTATGTTTATGGTTTTTTGTTTGGGAATTCCGTTTTCCACATGGAGCGCACAACATGCCAACTGGGCATAGGTGTATACCTGTCATGGGTTTGGGCTTTTAGTGCCCCTCCTTTTCAACCTAACCTAACCTAACCTAGACTATTTTGCGACAAGTTTTTTTGTAAATCGAAACTGTACAGCAATAATGCAGCAACAATTTAAGAGCTTAAAAACAACACTAACAAACAAATGTAAGCCAATGACAATTGCTAGTTGAAAAACAAGATTGAGAAATTTGATTAAAGATTAAGAGCCTGTCGAATCAGTAGGAAGGGTCACTTCAATGCCATAATATTTTTATTTTTAAGCAGAACTAAAATGAAAATATTTTTTTTTTATTGAAAAAAAAAAATGGTTCAAATGAGTGCTGATGTTTAAACCGTAGCTGGCTGGCAACGAAATTGCATTCCACTCAGCTGGTATCGGTTAACTAACTTTTCTTAGATATTCTGTCATTATCACATAAAACTTTGGCCTAATACATATTAAAATTTAATTAAAATTTATAAAAAAAACTCAAGTGTAATAATAAAAATACAACAAAAACACAGAGCTAAGTCTTGAATAAAAAACATTGTTCTACCATTTTGTTAAAAATATGTGACAAATACTTACGTAGATTTGCAAATTGCTTTTGCGACATCTTAAGCTAAAGTAGAGTAGAGAGAAAATCATTGAGTTGTTTAACTCGCAAAATCTCAAATTGGCAGGAGATTAGACATAAAGAAGCAGAACGTCCTTATTGGCCAAAATATATCTTATTTATATTAAGATATGATAAAACTAGGTACATAATGGCAAAATATTTTATTTCAAATTTGTTGTATATTCCTTGAAGTGCATACTATTTTGTAATCGACTATTAATGATATCAATAAGATTTTATTTTTTTTTTACTTTTATGTTATTATTGACAGTAATAAATTACTTCTCTTCCAAATATCAAACATCAGTCAGTATCGTTACTCCGCGATCCAAAATAAGTTGCTTTACGCTGAAACAACGTTAAAAGTGTACAACTTAATACAAAAGTATCGACTCTGATCGATTTGTTTTTATTTATTTTATTTGAGTCTATGGATTCTAGATCCTTACAGACGATAAAGCAATACATACAAATGGTTTAATATTAGTTATTCAAAAACAAAATAATTTAACATTTTACAATATAAACATTTAAGGAATAATCAATATGTTGATAAAGTTTACTGAACTCGGTACAAATCCTCAAAAACGGATCGAAGTTGGCATAATTCGTTCTGAAAACTTTGACTGATAGCGGACAAAAATGACGTGTAGAACGACATGGTACATTAAAATAGATATTCGCTAATAGAAAATCAGAGCATATACATCCTTTTATTAAATTTAGAACAAAAGTAACATTTAGCATTGAACTATTTTTAATTTTCATACATCAGCGCAAATATCTCGGATTATTTGCCGAAATAGTTCAATTACCTCAGATATTAAAGCAAATAACTTTGCATTTTGTTGTGCCCAACTGAAGTGGATTCATTTTGAGTGAAATAATATTTTTAAAAATTGTAGTGCAATGGGGTTTTCGAACAATTATATTTCGGATACAGAAGAGGGCGATAATATAAACTACTTTTTGTGGCACCAATATAACTGTGACTACACTTCTACACCTTATAAATTAAAGTCTCCTTTAACTTAATACAATGCATTTAGTACAACTTGCCTACACTTCAAATCCAATTATTTTCGGCAAATCTTCGCTCTTCGTGCCCTTTTCAAAACACACAATAATTCGTACAAATAAAAAAAAAGTACAAATCAATGAAAATCCATTAAATTGCATAATTGCATAATTGCAATAAGTGAGGGTGTTCTTTTGGGAAACAAATGAATTTCAACAACAAACTTTAAAAGATAAAAGAATCGACTGAGGAAAAAAGAGCCCCAAAAACTACAAAACATTCTAAACAAACCTTGGTAACTAACGAAAAATGCAATTTAAACAAGTTATCGAAAAAGAAAAGAAATAAAAATAATCTAAAAATGTTAAGGCACATTTGAACTTGTTTACAAAGACATATTAGGGTGGTGCTTGAATTTATATATTTTAAAATACACAAACTCTTAAAGTTACCAATATACTACTTTAGCACTTTATTTTTTAAGCTTGAATGTAAATCATGAAGGTCTTCGTTCAGAGAAGCTGAACATTTTTAATTCTTAAATTTCGTTTTTGGAAGTGAAATATTGCGTTCGTAAATATAAATTGTTTTACCAAGAATTAAAAGTTTCTAAATATCGTTCGCATATGCTGTCTAGACTACTGTCCCGGTCATGTTGTATTATTAGTTTGGGGTATAGTGACCCACGAGAGAATTAACTTGGGAGAGCTAAGACGTAGGCCTTGGGATTTGCTGAAGGATGACCAGAGACCCATCGTGTCTTAAGGGAATCAGTAAGCCTGGTGAACTTATACAAGACTGGTTACTGGTGAAGTGTCTTCGGATTACATATGGTGACAGTAGTTTATTCCCAAGTAGGAAATCACTCTTAACTGTAGTTTTTTGATATCCGACTTCAAGTCGGTATTCAGGTAATCACTTTTGTTTCTGGGTGCTGTTGCCATCTCGACAAAGAAAGAGAACAATAGTCTTATGACTGATGCTTGTCAACTGATTTTTGGTAGCCATATACGTCTTGTGATGCTGTTGCTGTTGTGCTACTTGGTGACCGGTTCTTCTTCTTTTAGACCGAAAATCCGATTATGTGTTTAGGCCACCCACCAGATTATGACATTCGGTATAGGTGTCGGTGCAGACGTTCAATCAAACCACTTCCACTCAGTTTGTATTTATTACATGATAATTTTGCAACCCTATACTGCATATACATATGTATCTGCCAAAATTTAATGATTAGGGAATTTGATTGGGTAATGTCCGTCCATTCATGTGTCTTTTGAAATCGACTTATATTTTACACATGCCCCTATATACTATCAAACTTTCAAAATTTTACGAACGAAAATCAGTATTCCAAACTGGCAAAATCGGTTTATTTTTGAGAAGCTTTTCATTTTAATGTTAGTTTATAAACATTTTTTAATTCTCGAAAAATTTACTGACATGATTGTTATTATATTTATATTAAATATCTTAAGGGGTAATTGTAGAAATTTCTAGACAAATTGATCTTAAATTGGAGGAGTTAGAAAAAACTAAACTGGAAAAATTTTTTCTTTATGAATATGCATTAAGTTATATATTGCCAGTTGTAGTGTTTTTAACAATTTTCTCTTAAAGAAAGCTTAAAACTAACTGAGTTAGACACCAAAGTACAATTGCCTCCAATGCATTTCGAAAACAAAAATTTGGAAAATTTTAAAATCCAAGATGGTGTTCAACACAACATTGCGGGTTTTATATATATTTTCAACGCTTTCGATATGAGCAACAAATTAAAAAGCTGGACTAGCAAATGGTTTTACACCTTGAAACAATTTGAAATCCATTAAGGTGCTCCAAACGAAATGACAGATAACATATTTTTTAAAATAAAAGATAATTCATAGTTTTTCTCAGGCTAAGAAGATTTGATTTTAGACAAATCAATGCCCTTAATGCTAAAATAATTTTTGCAATTTGTAGATGGTCAGAGACAAGTGACACTCAAAAGTAAATCAAAAGTTTCTCGAAATGCAAATTGAATTTCTATTTTATCGAACTTTTTTGTTTAAACTAATATTTAAAATTTTAATCAGGCTTGAGTTCATATTTTTTTTTTTAATATTCTTTATTTTTACAAAGAATTTTTTAATTGTGATAAATGAAAGAATAAATCTGAAAAATTGTATGTTTTACCGACACTTTCATTTATCACAATTAAAAAATTCTTTGTAAAAATAAAGAATATTAAAAAATATGAACTCAAGCCTGATTAAAAATTTAAATATTAGTTTCTCGAAATGGTTAGTTTCGAGTTAATATATTTAACTTTTTATTTAGCGGACATGGTCCTGCTTCAGTGCGTATCAAAAGTTTTATAAGTATCACTATATTTATGTACCTCCCTAATTTTTATACATGCCAAAAAATGCATTATTACCTTCCCCCAAAAATAACACAGACGAAACATTAAAATTTCACCCAAGAGCTCAATAAGAATCTAAATTTTGCACACAAAATAGAAAAAAGAATAAAAAAATACTTAAATGCACACACTTTCAAATGCAACAACAAACATAACGACAACAACAACAACAACAATAATACATAAAAACAAAAACCATCAACAAATTTGAAGAAATAGACACAAATTTTAGGAAATGCAAACAATTTAAGTAAAAGAAGTAAAAATTGCATACATTAATAGAACATAGAGAACTTGGATGGGCCGGCCATGACGTATACACACATAAGAAAGAACTAACTAAAAGCCCCTGCGTTTAATTTTTTGTTTGTTTTCTTTTTGGAAAATGGGCTAAAGTGAGAGTTAATTGCATTTTTCTGTCTGCGAATGTACATACAAACATATGTGCATTCTATATGCACATGGACGGACATTTGACTGAATAAGTAGTTAGATGAATGAGGAGTGCATGGTTAGATGGCTGGATGAATGACTGACTAAATAAAATTGAACTATTAGAGTATACCTACCTTCATATGTACATATAATACCTTGCATGAGTAACTTGGCACACAATGAGAGAAACATTTTTGGATAAGCCGTAGACATAAACAAGACAAGACAAAATAAGGACGAGTGCTAGACGTCGATAGTAATAAGTAAATGAAGTTTCACACAGGAAATCGAAAAAAAAAAATCCCAACACATTATACAAAACTTTAAGAAGTATGAGCCACAAACTCTAAAATATTAAAAAAAAAAATAAACAAAAACAAAAAACAAATTGTTAATTATAGACGCAATTGAAATTGCAAACGTATGACGACTGCGATTTGCTTAAATTTTGTTTTTGAAGGCTTTGAGTTTTCATTGTGCATGACAGCATGCATGTAAAATCTGTTTCGTATAGAAATCAATGTTCGTATATTTGTGAATATAATTATGTGCCTTTGTGTGCGCATATAAAAGCGAGTACATACATGCATATGTATATCTTAGAAGTTATGACATGCATATGTATGTATATCTAAGAAGTTATGACTAAAATGCTTAGGATTTTTTTAAGAAATAATTGTGAAAAGTATAATATAAAAGACAGAAAGACGAAAAGTCACCTTCCGGATATTCAAATGCTTTGAGATATGTAATAGTAATAGTAATTTTCCAATTTTGGACTCATTTATGGAACTAACAAGACTGCTTTATAGAAGTAGAAATTTCAGCAAGACTTAGCGTCGTAGTAGTCATCTGTACATCCTAGCAGTATTACACCCAAAATCATTCGACCATTTTGTCTAAGTCGATAAATACAGATACGAATCTACAGAAAGTTTTCAAGCAGAGAGGGGATGTGTGGGATAACGCCATGCCAAAAAGATACCAACTAAATGTCTAATTTGTAATTGCCTGTCGATAGAATTTCTGGTATTCCTATTGAATACTGCCCTTTGAGCCGAATGTATATTTATCCAGGATGTTTACGTCATAGGAGAATCTCTTCTCTGATTCTGCCTCCATGATGATGAAAAGGAATCTAGTGCATAAAAAAGGCACAATAGAGCAGTGCCAAATGAGTTCTTGGATGAAGTTCATGAAGTCCTGTTTCCGCGTTCATCGTCAGATTTCTTGTTAAGCGATCCAATAGCAAGTAGTTCAACATCACAAAAAATAATATAGTTAGAGTCGATTACAGTGCCACATTTTACAAAATCTTTAAAACCTGTTGTCAATTTGTGTCCTAGCACATAGCCTTTAACTAGAATGTAGTCCCATAGAAAAGAATCGATTTATTGGCCGCCTCATATAGCCAGTTCAAATTCTTAGGTTTCAGGCTCTACTTCGCTATTTCAAATTATTACTTTAAATACTGAAAAATATGAATTTTCATGAATAACAAGTAGTTGGTTCAATACGTCACGCTTGTTTTTAAGTGTTACTAAGTCATTTGTCTACCTTGTATCCCTCAAACTCTCAGTAGGTTCAAATCCGTTATATGTTTACTCTTCTAACTGCACACAGTTGAGGTTATTCTTTTATAACAAAGTTTATTGGCATGTTCTCAAGACACTACCAAAAAAAGAAAAACTATTAAAGATTATTGCAGTAAAAGAAAATACCCGTTGCTACATCTGAACTCAGATTGAAGTTTTTAATCAAATTTATTTATTTGTTTTCTCAATTATATTTTATGCATGTATGTATGTATCTTTGAACACCCTTATTATTTCATTATGTTTTGTTATGTATGTGTATGCATGCATGTGTGTATGTTGAAATGATTCCTTCAATACATCTTCTCTACGATACATTCTTAAGAATTTGTATATGAAAAGTAAAAGTAATTGCTTCGTTGCCAAAAACATTAACACTCTTGTATTTGAAGTTTTAATTTATAAAGTTTTATGCAATTTATAAACAATATGTGGTTTAACAAGTTGAGAAATTAAATAAGTTGTTCAATAAAATTTTGCTTAAGTATAATAAGAATCACATTTATTTAAATATTTATTAAAATATTCGATTTAGAAAATCCTAAAAAGATCACTTTTGACATGCAAATCTTTTCACAAACAAAAAGACAAAAAAACATTTAGTTATTAGTCGTTATAACATTTCTTTTAAATAACTTTATTTGGCACAATTTTAATATTAAGAAATAAAATAAAATTGATTTCTTAAATGAAACCCATTATTAACCAGTTCAAACTAAGTAACCTAATTTAATTCTGCCACTCATAACCAATTAGTAATTATAATGACTTTATAACATGTCACAAAATATAATTAACCATTAAGTATGATTTTGACTTTAACACGCATTATTTAAATTAAACCATAATTTACTTTTGGTCTGAAAATGTAAAATATATTTAAAAATAATATTTATGTAAAGAAATTATTCAACGACAACAAAAATTTAACTTGAACATAAGAAAAGCAAATTGTACAAACACAAATGTAGTTAAACAGTGTAATAAAACCATATGTGACAGTTTATTGTTGACTTAGTTTCCTTCTTACATCGAAGGTCTTCTTAGATATCAACACGGTGAACTTAATTTCAATTAAATATTGCGTGACATGAAATTGTGACATTAATACTGACAAACTATAGAAATATATGTACTTACATACGTACATATATTTAAAAAAAAAAAAAAAAAATTGGACAGACATACTGGCAGACATATAGGACTATTAAACGAACATACTTAGTTTAAATAAGTTTTAAGAAAGAAATATAATTTTTTTTGTTTACTATGGGAATAAACCCAGTAGGAAATAATTAAAAAATTTATATTGTAATTATTATGTTGTGTCCAAACTACATCTGTGAAAGTGCAAAAGTGTTCAGTATACTCTGTCATTTCATCAAGGAGAAACTCACAAACGAGCAACGACTGTAAATCGTTGAGATTTATTATCAAAATTCTTGCTCTGTGAAATCCACTGTTTTATCGAATAATTGTGTTCAGCGATGAGGCTAATTTCTGATACGTAAACAAGCAAAACTCTCGCATCAGGGGTGAAGAACAGCCTTATGCCGTACAAGTGTTATCGATATATCCCAAAAAAAACGACAGTTTGGTGTTGTGTATAGGCTGGTGGCATCATCGGTACATTTCTCTTCCTTTTTTTGCCCCAATTGGCTGAGTTGGACTTGGTTGATATGTGGTTTCAACAAGACGGTGCCACATGCCACACAGCTCGTGAAATAATGGACATATTGAAGGATGAATTTGGTGAGCACTTTATCTCTCGAAACGGACCTGTGAGTTGTCCACCAAGATCATGTGATTCGACGCCTCTTGACTATTTCTTGTGGGGTTATGTGAAGTCGTTGGTCTATGTGGACTATCCGAACACGACTAAAGCCTTAGAGTATAACATAACATGTGTTATTCATGGAATGCAGGCCGAAATGCTCGAAAAAGTGGTGCAAAATTGAACCTTACAAATGGATAATTTGAACCGTAGCTGCGGGCAACATTTACATGAAGTTATTGTTAAACAATAAATAGCAAAGAACAATTTATCGATTCCAATAAAAATTTTGAATATATGACGCAAATTTGAGTGTCTTATTAAATTTTTAAATAAAGCTACACTTAAAAATCACGCTTTATATGAATTTCATACGAAAAAGATGCAAATTTAAATGGCAGTACTTTGTCTTTTCTTATGACTTTCCTTCTGTCATTTTGTTTGATGTAGTAGCAGTATGTGATTTAATCGTGGTAGGACACACAATTCAACTACATTTCGAAATTGTAATTTTTTTATCAAAATTATTGTTCATAAATATGTGAATACAAAAAGCAAATAAGAGAACATTCATGGACGTTCCTAGTCAGTTAATCGACTTACTATTCGTTATATTGTTACGGCACTAATATTAACACACACACAAAAAAACTATCATCAAGGGAAAACACATGAAAGAGAGAACAAGGTGACTAAGCTCTCCACTTTTTGACGGCTAATAGAATTACTAAATTTGTAGTGATTAATCGCTTACCAAGCATTATATCGCAATAAAGTAACAGGGTGATATATTAATCTGCTAAAGTAATGAACCGACTTTTTAAAGATAATGGTTAAGAAGGTCAAAAAAATAATTTTAACAGGAATTTTGGTTCTGACAAGATGTTTTTATTTGTCATTCAGCTACCGTAACAATCGATTGTTTGGAACAAAAAACATTGATTATATTATTTCAAGAAATCATCTAGTTAATTCTCTTCCTAGATGTTGTGATTAAACATCGAGTCATTTCTTTTTTTGCGATATGGTTAGTGTGTGCTGATAATCCAACAACAACTGATTTATTAAAACTCATAATTTAACGAGTGATTGGAAAAATACTATCAAATTCATGGTTAAAAGTGGTGAATATGCTAATATGAATGACATAATTTTTCGTACTTACAAAAGCGAAAAATAACAATCAGTACTATGGTGTCCTGCCGCTGATAAAGGTATGCCATTTTCAATATAACATACAAGTTTATCAAATTTACATTTCTGTCACATTATTGAAAAGATAAATAAAAATGGGCATTTTCCGACTTTTGTTTTCATAACTGTCATAAAGGATTACAATATTCTAAATATCATCGTTGTCCTGATACAATCGGTTATGTGACAATTTTGAAAAAGTTTTACAGCTCTATTTAGAAGTTTTATTGGTCGAACATCTATTCATCAAACCGTTTAAGGATATGTTGATTGATTCAAAAATAAACATAAGTTTAATACTGTAAGGTCACAAAATAAAATGCTTTTTTGGCTTCAACTCAGTAAAGAACACATGATTAAGTTTATTGGAGCAACGACAATATATAGTGTGATTGGGCACTATCTGTTTTTGCCTAAGAACAACAACATAACGCCTCCATATCGACCCCTTTGGGCGAAATTATCATTTGTTACAAAAAATAAATTTTACAGAACAACGTTTTTATTACTTTTAAATAAATAAAAACGTAAATAACACTGCTTAATACGATAAAATGTACACAGTGTTATTTCCATAACTAAACAAGTTAGCAATATAATATTTTATCAGCAGATGGATTAATGAAAGTAGAACCACGTTGCATAAAAAAGTCGATTTCTAAAAAATATAACATACGATATTTTCGCGCACAGTGGTCGATATGATTGTGTTATTATTTAGATCCTAGATATAATGTTTGATTATAATATCAGTCACTGTTTCCCTAAATATAAATATTTTTAACCACAACACCACCAACATGATATTAATTCAATAGAAATTTAGGACTGTATTTTTGTATCAACAGTATTGTAGCAGTACAGGCTTATCGTAAGCACAACACTTCAAAACGTAAGCGTGTATTTGTGTAATACTTGTGTAGGATTTTTAAGAATACAACAACAATAAAGTTGATTGTAACTATCTGTAGTACATACAACATGTGTGGAAGAAAATAAATTTTGCAATTGTGAACAGGGTCGTGGTGGAGCATAATATTATGGAAAGCCATAACTTTTACCTGGGTAACGGAATATAGTTAACTTTTTAATAAAAAAAAAAATATTTTGTTTTTCTCCAGGCAGAAATTACGACTCTACTGAATGCTACGTAACGCCTCGGCTCTATTAATATAAAATTTCGATTTTCACAAAAAATTTTTGCCGTCATAACAACATTGACATAACTGTTATTAATTGTCTTATTCATACAAAAAATTTACACACAATTTACATGATGAATTTTATAACGTCCAATTTTCTTGATTCCTTTTTGAAGTTGTTCCCAAAAACTACTCAAATTTATACGTTGGTTTTTTTGGACGTCTAACTTCTAATTAATTAATAGTCTACAAATTAAATTTATATTTTTAATATTTTATATTTTCTTTATTTTAAATGTTGAAAAAACTAATTATTGTTTAATATTTTTTTTTATCAGTCAAAAAGCTCAATCCAGTTGATGAGAATATAAAAATAAAACGTAACAGAAAGAATATAAAAAAGTGTAAAGCGAAGTGTCAAAAAAAAACCATGAAAACAGAAACCATGTCTATTTTTCTACCCCCCTTTCTTCTTTACACCGCTTGCTTCCAAACAAAAAATGATGTCCAAAATTGGACGTCATGAAATTCATCATGTAAACCTACTGTTAATCTTTAAAAAGAGCATAAAAATTGATTTTCTTTAGAAATATTATTTATAGAACTCCTACTTTGTGCCTCTTGTAATAAAAAGACCTTTAGTATTGTATTCAAAGTGTAGTGGTGATAATAGAAATAAGAGTAGGAAGACGATTATTTGGCGTTATCGTTTCAATGTCGTATTAAATTAAAAAGTATTAAATACATTTAACAGTATACATACATATATTTTTTTTACATTCTTTAAATTGTATAACTCCTTATGGAATGCCTGAGTTGTATAAGTTTTTTCTGTAAAAACTTCATAATATTAAACAATAACGGTCGCCATGAATTGGTTCGTTTGGTTTTGTATGAATGTTATATAATAAAGAAATAAACATCAGCAGTGTATTAACTACAATCTCTTTGAATTATAATATATAATATAATGCATAATGCGTGATCACAGTTGAAACTGTAACACCAAAATTCAGAATTATTGCTGACAAATAGTAATTCGATCATAGAGAGAGAGTGAAATTTTTCTATTGGGTACTTTACTACACCTTACATATTTTGTACAGCTTTATAAATATTTAGATTACGACACAAAATCTAGTGCTAAAGAAACGCAAATAATGTGACACGAAGAAGACACAACAAGAAGAACAACAATAACAGCTGAACTACACAATCTAAAGTCAAACTAAACTCTTGAGTGGGTAGAAGCATGAATAAAATATTTAGCATAAGGAGTGTCCTTTTATTACAGGAATTTTTCTCAAGAGACTTAAGGCAAAACAAAGGCAATGACAACATACGAAAACTCACAAGAAAATAGTTTCAACACTTTAGCTAATACACTCTTACGTGGGCATGCACACACTAAAGCACACGTTATAATTAAAGCACATTATAAATACTTGTTTGTCCAATGTGTAAATGAAATCATTAAGGCAGAAAACATGTAAAATGTGTGTATATGTGTGCTAGTATGTGTAGCAGAATATTATTATCCTTGCTTTTGTGACAATATTAAATTGTTTTCTTTCCTTGTGTATTCAAACTCGCCTAGTTATTTTATAAATTTACTTTGATGACGCCAAGTCTCTGTGGCGTCTTATTTCATTCTCAATTCAATTGTTTTTTATTCGACTTTTTTTTTTTTTTTTTTTGATAGTGATAAGGATAATGAAATCCTTGAGGTAAATGACTTGAAATATTTTATCTTTAACCGTATATGTGTGTGGGTGCATGAGTATTTAAGCACATATAATCTTATTGTTGATTGACTGAATGATACATGTGGTAACTTAGTATAAATTTTACTTTTAAATTTACTTATTGTCTTTAGTTATTTGCATGTTTAAGTAAGTTATAAGTTAACAAAAAAAAAATTTACAAGTATGTAAGTAAGAAGGTTAGCATGTATGAGAAGGTGCGGTTTTAAAAATATGGCAATTTTCCATGGGCAGGAAAATTTAGGTAGTAAAAGATATAAAGTAATTCCTTTGGGTTTACGCCAACATTTTATAGGGAAAGCCTAATGATAAGACTGTGCCGAAATTTACACCAAAAACTTATTTTGTTCCCATTTGTACTGCAAAGAGCTTTAATTCGAAAAGAAATTCAATTTTGATAGACGACATTTTAATATTAGTTGGGTTGTATAAAGAGCATTGATTGTTGGAAAATAATAAAAAAAAATGAATGTAGGTTTGTGTGATATTAATTTTGATCGGTCGGTTATAAGAAAATCTATGAAAGCAAATTTCAGGAGGGTGCTAAATACACAGCCCATACGATACCAAGCTCATCAAGTAATAATTTAATTTTTAGGCTTTTTGCATAAATTTAAACTTAACGACACATTAAATTCAATAAGTAATTAAGTATTTAAAATAAAATTTGACAAGCTTATTTTTATCTACCAAGCCTTAAGTGGTTGACTTTTATAAGGACTACAATGGATTTCACCAAGAAGGCGCGTAATGATATATAGGCCATAAAATGTTTTATAACAAACCTGATCCGTATAGTATTACATAGCAGGCCATTACCGTTTCGAATTCCCTACTAAAACCAATTCGCCAACGTGTGATTTTAAGGCTACCAATCGGTGTTCCTTTCACCTCTAAATCACTACTGGCAAGAGAACGATTTCATACCGCTGACTGGTGATTGCTAACAATCCCTTTCCTTTTTGATCCCCATCGTCTCATTCAGATTGAGATCCCGCATAGCATATGTGTTCCTGTGATCCTTAATATTCCGCTAATCAATGCTGAACATCCACATGCAACATGCGCTGCTATGGTAGGTACCTTCAAATACATTCGACAAATCTCATCATTGTTTTATTTGCATATTTTTCAAATGACATTTGAAGTTTCGTGTCCCTTAACGCATATTACAGTCCACCTCATTTGTAGAAGCACATCAATCATACTTAAGATTACATTCAAGTACCAATAAGGAGTTCATATTTCTACGGTGCACACATTTTGTAACCGACTGTTTATCAAAAAAAATGAGAATCATCCTTCGTTACTCCAACAGGTCAGGTGAACCCGTCCTCCCCCAGAATCCAGGTATGGGATAAGTGTAATTAAAATGAGCATACACCAACACCTGCCCCTTTATTATCAGCTGTATTTTATCAATTATATATTCAATGTTGGTTTTTAATCCCTCAGTTGTTGGGGATCAGCCTACACATATGACCTAACATATCACATTTAGAAAAAAAATCACAGGGTATTTAATAATAATGATTTGGTATTACTTTATCATATTTTTAAAATCACAAAATGTTAAGATTATTTTTTATCAACAGGAGAGAAGAAACTTTCGTTCAATATTTTTCTATAACGTTAAGTAGTAAGGAAGTATGGAGTAGACTTCATACAACAGCTAATCTGGTTATAATGGCCGCAAAAGGTAGCACTATCACTAGAAGACAATCAAAGGATCCTAATAGTAATAGTTGTAAAATAATTAAATTATTCTTGTATTAATTATCTAAAAATCGTCTGATTTTCTCATGTTAGGTGACTTTTATGACTAAATTTATTGTTCAAATTTTTCTCAAAGATTATTATAATACTTGGCAAATAGATTTCTGAATTTCTATTTATATAATTTTAAATTAACAAAATTCTAATAAAACTATTAGCAATATTGGTATTTTCGATAAGTGGAATTTTAGACAGTTATTGTAAGTTTCTGCTGCGCTAAATAAATTTGAAATATAATTTAATTGAAAATTGAAATTTAATTAATGCTTTTAACTACTTTCCGGTTACTATTGTTACCACTATTAATTGCGTGAATAACAATACAACTATGAACTTATGACATTAACCCATAAATATGCAAAAATCATCAGCACAATTACTACCGCACCAAAACAAAAACAAAAAAAAACGAAACAAAAAATGTAAGTCAAAAAACAAATTACTGAATGGATGTGAAAATCTGTTTATATTTAAAACATTTACAAACACACACAACTGCACATTTCCCGGTATGGCAATTGGAATAAGTAGTAAAATACATACAACTGTTTTCAATGATTGTTTTTCTTTGTTTTTCCAAAAGCTGTCCAAATAAATACCACCAAAAGCATCAACAGTCTGCTATCCCCTGTCCATCATGACCCCTCGTTGTGAGCCAGGAGTGAAAAGTGTTTAAATTTTAATTGACATAAATTAACGAAAAATAATAAAAATAAAATAAAAACTAAAAAAAAAAATAAATAAAAAGCAATACAAACAATGAGAAACCACGAAAAATTAAAATAAAAAAGTTAAAATACAAACACCCGAAATAAATACTTAAATGGGATTCAAATGAGCAACAGTAACTGATTCTGTACGTTGGTAGCAGGAGTATAACTATGGCAGACAGGAGTTGCAATAGTAGCAATGAGAGATATGCAAACATATAGACAAGCAGATACACGTGTATACAAGAGTCAGATACTGGACGATGTTTTCGTTGAGTATGATGACGACAACATAATATTTTTTAAAACACTCAAACAAACACAAGCATGCATAATCAAATATTTTGATTTTAAAGGAGTGAAATAACGAAAAAAACGGTGTAGAAAAGATCATGTTCACATATTTAAAGGCTCGATAAATAAGCTTGAAACTCTAGTCAGGAAGGCAATGTGATTGTCGTGGAAACCTCTCTATATCTCACGGACACTAGCTGTACTTAGTTAAATACCCAGCCTTGCACAGATATAGTGTCTCTTTTGTAAAATGATTTCTAATATTATCTTTTTAGTCCTGAGCATTGTATTTTCACTTTATTCTTTCAAAAGCCTGTACATTAATATACTCTACAACTGCAGTGTAATGTGCAAATAAGAACGAATTTTTAATATGAATAAATGTAAATTTTCACATACACATACTACGTTGGTATGCGAACATTCACACACACACATAAACCGTATGAAACATTTTTGTTTTCTTTATTTGTTTTTTTTATTTCACAAAGTCCATGTTTTATTTTTACCATTTACCAGCTTGCAATGGCCTTCAGATGACCACCAAAAATTGAAAAAGAAAAAAAATTAAAACCAACTCATCATAATTCGCGATTTATACTATTTTTATTTTTTGGCAACTTATATTTGTATGAGAGAGAGATTATTTCCTTCTTTTATTTTTATGAAATTTAACTGCAAGGGAGAGGCTATTGTTATTGCTATTAATGTTGCAGCATCAGTAAGTAAGTTTAAGTTGATGTTTGTATTTAAATATAAAATTTTATGCCTGCAACACTTGCTCTATCATTTTTGTTATACATTTTTATTTGATATAATTTTTTTATACCCGCCACCAAAAAAATGGTGGGGGTATATTCATTTTGTCATTCCGTTTGTAACACATCGAAATATCCATTTTAGACCCCATAAAGTATATATATTCTGAATCAGGGTTTGATTTGATGACGATCTAGCTATGTCCGTCCGTCTGTCCGTCTGTCCGTCTGTCCGTCTGTTGAAAGCACGATAGAGGTCGCACCGAAAAAGCTAGGGGGCTCAAATTTTGCCAGAATCTTTCTTATAGACAAGGTTTGTTTGGTATTGAAAATGGGCTAAATCGGAATATTAGGAAGAGAGTTATAGCTCGTAAAGCAAGAGTAGGTCGAAAAAACCGTGTCCTGCTAACATCGAATAAAATGGAATTGTGTCCAAACGGATAAACATAGAGTCATGAAACTTCGAATATATATTTCTCGAGTCAAAGGAATATTTCTCCCCAAAAATTTCTTAAATCTATGCATTAGAAAAGGAGTTATAGATAAAAATGTACGAAAATTTATACCGCGCAGTGTATTTTTTAAGTTTAAAACGTAATAAAACTGACAAAACCATATGTACGATTCCGAAATTTTGCAAACATGGCTTTTTGGTCAAAGTCTTCGTTATAGCGGAAAATAAATGTGCCACGCCCACTTTTTTCTTTAAATTTTTATTAAAATATATTAGTCATATATATTAGCATTTATTCATTGCAGACGGCATCATATGTTGAAGGCGCCACTACATTTTGCAAACAATGTGGATGATTGATGTCTTTGCTAAATATCACGTTGAACACTAGATGACTCTAATCACATATTTGCTAACAAACTCTTTTATATTTTGGACAAACTACAAAGAAATTTTAAAGGGGTTTGTGAAAACGAAAATGACCGAGGTTGTTTCCAAAAATTAACTAGACTAATGATTTGTGCCCAACTTTACATATAGGTGTACCCACAGTCTTAAGGGGTTTATGATTTAAAAATATTTAAAAATAAATTTGCCACAGGGTGATTCAAAATAGACATTCTCAGCATTTTGCTAAAATGGGAAATTTATTAGTAAGATTTTGATTTTTAAACTTCTATAACATTTGCTTTTAAAAGATTTTCAAACGAAATAAGTTTTGTATAATTTTAAAATTTGTTAGCCATTAGTACAAGAAAATAAATTGTTTATAATGTTTAGAAATAATTTTCAAAGTCAAAAGTTTCCTAAATTCCCATTTTTAATAGAGCATAACTTCTAGAGAACATAAGATAACAAAAAGAAATTAGCACCATTTAGTAGATAAAACTCTTTTCTATACCCCTATACCCCATTGTATACCCGAAACGATCCGACCGTGAGCACCAGACCAATTTTTGTGACACAAGGTCAAAAATTTTTTGCAAAATATTAGTAAAAGAGCTAAACAAAAAATTTTTTGTAATGTGTTTTTTTAAGTGTTTTAGTTTTTATACTCCCCCACTAAAAAAATGGTATGTATATATATATTCTGAATCGGGGTTTTATTTGATGACGATCTAGCTATGTCCGTCCGTCTGTCCGACTGTTGAAAGCACGATAGAGGTTCCACCGAAAAAGATAGAGGGCTCAAATTTTGCCAAAATATTGCTTATATATAAGGTTTGTTTGGAATTGAAAATGGACTAAATCGGAATATTAAAAAGAAAGTTATAGCTCGTAATGCAAGATCAGGTCGAAAAAAACCGTGTCCTTCCAACATCGAATAAAATGGAGTTGTGTCCACCAGCATCAACGTAGAGACATGAAACTACAGATATAAACTACCTGAGCAAAAGCAATATTTCTCCCCAAAAATTGTTTAAATGTATGCATTAGGAAGGGAGTTGTAGATCAAAATGTACGAAAATTCATACCGCGCAGTGTATTCTTCAGTATATTCAAAATTTTAAACCTAATAAAACCGCCAAAATTAGGGGTATGATGATCAAATTTGCTACGTTAATAACAAAGAAATACATTTTGTGCTATGAATTGGGTTATTTCCCGGAAATTCGACTTATTTAATCTACTCGACTTCCCGGGATTATTTTTCGGGATCCCGGGAAATAAAAAAGGTGGCTACGAATCGAAAGGAGATGTTTATATTGTTTATATTGAAATTGAATTCTAGTGATTTTATTTTTGATCTTATAGCTGAAGTATCTGTATTTTTCTTTTTGTGCTCATATTTGATCTCGTATCTAGAGAATAATATTTTTTTCAATAAAAAATATTTTTACTTAATTTATATTTAAAATTCAAGTTTTTTTTATTAAATTTCTTCTACATTATAAACTATTTTATGCTTTTGAATAAAAAGTTTTTTATTAATTATTAATAAATACAATTCTCCCGATTGTGGACGAATTTGAACGATTATGTTGACCAAAAGAGTCACGAAGTGCACAAGGTGCATGAAATGCATTTTAATTTAAACGCTCATTTTATAATAAGCCTGAATAGCTTTAACGCATAAACAATTTTATGATTTTATAAAAAAGTTTTTTTATTAATTAAAAACAAATTTACTTTTTATTTGTTTTGCTGCGGGATCCTGGGAAATTAAAAAATAAATCTCGCATTCTCGGAAAACAAAAATTTTCGGGAAAAAAACCCTAGCTATAAAAGAACGGAAAATTGGTGGTGGGTATAAAAGATTCGGCACAGCCGAATATAATGCTCTTACTTGTTTTTAGTTGTTACTGCTGTCAGTAGAGATGTTGCTGCTAATGCTGCTGCTATTTACTTTTATTGTTTTTTATTAATATTATGGCCTGTTTATATGAAAATCAGCCTTTATACCTTTTATAGCGTTTCATTTTATTATTTTTTACATACGTATGTATGTATGTATGTATGTATGTGTACATAAGTATATATTTTCATAATTTCGTCATTAATTTTTGTATCTATTTTTTTTTTTTTGTATTTCTCTATATGTCATTAATTTTTAAATATAATATGTGTGATGTTTACTACTGATTGCTTTTCTTTTTTGCAAAAACTATAACATTTTATCAATAAAACAGTGACTGCTATAATCACATTTCTTGGTGAGCGTAATAAAAAGTTTGCCATAAAATTATTATTCATCGTTCAACTGCCTTTTCCTTTCGACTTGTGAGAGAATATTACAGATACATGAAAAATATCACATTTTTATAAGGATTTGCTGTAGTTAGGTGGGGAGGAATTAATTAATATATATTTCAAGTCTTATCTTATCTCTAATCTTCAAGACTTATCTAAAATTAAACAAGACACAGACACAAATAAAAGTATTGCTTAAAGATTTTTAAAAAAATGTCATTTTGATTTGTTTTTAAATTCTATTTTTAATAAATTTAAATAATAGAAATTAAACAAGTTTATCTAAAATGTATTTTTTTCTAAGATTTTATTTCGGAAAATAAATTTATTTATGTAGAGAATAATAAAGAAATTTTGTGCAATCTGCAAGAGTAAGTTCAGGTACCCAGGCAAATAAAACATTACAAAAAAATGAGTTGAAATTACTAGAAAACAGTTCTTCACTACTTAAAATTTGGCATCTAAGCCCATTATTTTAATTGGTGGCAAGTGCTAACCATCCTCGCTTACAAATAGGGACTCGTTTAAGTACTTATTACCTGGGTTGCAAAATAAGAACATCGAAATTGTACCAAGAAGCTCATAAAATTTTACTTTTTCGACCCCAATTGTACCAAAAAATTTTATTTAAAAAATTTTTTTAATTTTTTTTATTTTTAAATAAAAGCCAGAAAAAAACATAAACATTACATAAAATTGTACATAAAAACTCATTTTTGTAATATTAAAATTAACATTTGTACTTAAAAATTCATTTATACTTTAAAAGTACATCTTTAAAAAAAAGAAACTGCACTAAGATATACATATGTACATATTTAAACATAAAATAAATTACATAAAAAGTCTAAAAGTTGTTTGAAAATAAACAGGTGAATGCAAACAATTGATCACAAAGAAATGACAGCAAAAATTAGTTGCCATCGTAAATCAATCAAGACGATAAACTAGGGAAATTCTATAAAAAAATAAACTGAGAAAGTTAGTAAATTGTACTAAATGGGTAATTGGTGTACCATTGTACTTTTGAGGTTTTAATTGTACCACAAAAAGTACAATTGTACCAACTTTTGCAACCCTGCTTATTACGGTCGCCTTTAAATAGGGACTTAAATAATCACTTCCTTTTATAGCAATAAATAAGTACTTGATTTGAATAACCTAAATAACCCGTTAATAGTATAGACTTACAGAAGTCGTTCAGTTCTTTAAAGGACGAAAATTAATTTTGATTATTCTGCGCTACGTTAATTTGAAATTTGAAAGTCAGTGCAAATCTATAAGTCATCACTTTGTAAATTAAATGCTTTGCCGCTGTTGTCATTATTATTGTTTCTTTTATCTTTAGGAAGTTAAACTAAATGAGAATTATAAAAAAATTATGTATTTAAATGGCTTGTGTAAAATTTCGCAATAAGAAACTGTATTGTGTGTCTATCTAAGCAAATTTCTGAAAATAAGTACCTGCGTATCACATTATAAATCAAGTCATTACTTAAATACTTCTTAGTACGACAGACAATACGTAATAGTCATTGAAAGGTATGTTGTTTAGTAAGAGGAAGTAATTGTCTAGTTTTTTCGGGGAATTACGACTGTCTCTGTTTTATCCCATATTTTAAATGCAAAAGTAAATATTTTGCAGCCCTCGTAACATTTAAAACACGTTTTCTACTACATTTAACTATAACATGCCTGTAGGGCTATTCGTAAAAACTTTTTAGCAAATCCATCACTAATCGGCAAATATTTTATATAAAATATATTTTTTTTTAAATAAATTAGGTTCCTTAAACTCTAATTTTTTAGGCTTTAGCGGCAATTGTTTGCCAGCTGTGTCCCCGAAAATTTTTTCAGTGAAAAAACTTACAAACTGTTCCGAAACTAGCTGAGATATAAGCACCAAAATGCATAATTTTTGGCAATTTTCCTAAAATTTAAAAAATTTTTTAGCTTCCAGTCAACTGATAGTATTAATATGAGTGTCAAATTAAAGGGCCAGTAGAATAAAGTAAACTAATAAATAAAGTAAAATTTAGATGGCAGATAATTTTTTCAATATAACACGGCATTCAGACTATGTTACTTGTAACATTACTCTTTCCTTCCAAAAACTTCAAGCATTTACATTATGTTACTACAAACTTGTTCTTTTTTTTTGTTTTGGATTTGTTTTTTATTCAATTTAAATTATGCAATTGTCATTAAAAAAAAGTTGTTATTGAATTCACAATTGTGTTAAAAAACCAATAAGCTATTTTAAATCAAATTTAGCTCCTAATCCAGCTATAAATATTTGTTAAACTTAAATAAAACAAGGTAAAAGTTGTACATGATGGGTGATGAAATCATACGAGGGATCATTCCTGTTTGATATACGAAAGAGAATAAAAAAAAATAGAAGAAAAAACGAAAACGTCAAAAAGTAACATGAAAAACAGAAATCATGCCTTCTCTACTCCTTTCACCCACAAATAAATGTAACATGTTACAGAATGCCGTGTAAGTATCAAATAAAAGGGCTCGGTAAGTAAAATAACAGTTAAATTTATAAAAAATTAAAATTTAAGATGGCATATAATATAAGGTCTAAAGCCTAGGCTACAGAGAAAATAAGTATTTACATTTATATATTAACGGTGAAGGGTATTATTAGATTCGGCACTGCTGTATAGGGTGACACTGTTACATGTTTAAATAACTCTTATTAAAATCCTATACAAAAACAAAATTTTGAATGTTAGAGCCCAATATAAACCCTTATTTTTTTATCTCACTTTTGATATGGAAAATGGCTCTAAGCTTTTTTATATTCAGCTTGAAATTATCATTAAGCCACTAAGCTGAAAGAATTTTTTATTGTAATTAATTTTAAGTTTGCGTTATCCATTTTAGGCTTAACAAACCACTGTGTACTGCAGTATAATTATGCAGAGTTTTTTCTTTGTCACTTGGAAGTAACACATTGATTGTGCACATTTTTTCCATTACATTCGTTTATATATTTACTATAATTATTTAACAAAAAGGTTGAAATTTTTTTTTCAATATTTAAAATTTATAAATAATCAGTGAAAATATATACTACGTTCAATATTACTTTCATATGAATAAACGTTAGCTATTTATATACATTTTTACATGTATTTTTTTTCCTTATTTTTTGGTCATAGTAAACAATAACCAAAATATGGCAATAAAAAATCAAATGGGTCAGATGATAAACGAAAAAAAAGGAAAAACATCACTCAGCACACAAACGAGCACAAAAGTTAAAAACATTAATGTGAAAATGAAATGAAGTGAAAAAAATGTATTTAAATGAAAGAGGAAAAAACAAACTAAAGTAAATAAATAATTTTCATTATCGGCAATTAAGAGTTGACCTTGAAAAATGACATTGGTACCCAGCAACAGTTTTCGCGCTCATTTAAACGTATGAAAGTAGATACACACACTTGTGTATGTATACAAATGTGCATGTTTCATATTAAAACAAATGAGTTAATGTACAATAAAGAATTTTTTTTTTACTTTTTGCGTTATTTTTTTCTTTTTTTTTTTTGCATTTTAACTGTATGAACTCACTTTTGCATGGGGTGTTAATATGATGTTCCGTTGTTAAAAATCTTTATACGGTTGCATGAACAGATGTACATACATGTAGATATATATGCGATTGTTTTAAAGTGTGTACCAGAACACAAGCATAAATGGCTTATTATTGTTGGTTATATTAATGTTTATCGTCACTTGGTCCTCCTGTCGTAATATCGAGTTTTAAAAACTTTTCTACACTTACTTATTCGCTTAACACAACCACATATTCTCATTTTTCTTTTCTACTTGGGCACTTGTTGTACCTCTGATTCTTGATATGACACTGTGTAGTCTCGCAATAGCTGTAACATTTTGGAGATGGGTTAACAAAGTTTGCCAAAAAAAAAAAAAATTAATTTAAATTTGTGAAAGGAAAATCATGAAAATATATACAGATTAAGCCGCCAGAAGTTTAGTCAATCAAATACGGAAAAGGGTATAGCAGGTAGTATAAATAATTGTAATTTTAGTCTTAATATTGATCAAGCATAGTAAAAAAAAGTCGAGTTCTTTAAAGCTCTAAAATGAAAGCATCCCAGCAAAAACTAGGCAATGACTAGCTCTTACTAAACAACATACCTTCCAATGACTATTACGTATTGTCTGTCGTACTAAGAAGTATTTAAGTGATGACTAGATTTATAATGTGATACGCAGGTACTTATTTTCAGAAATTTGCTTAGATAGACACACAATACAGTTTCTTATTGCGAAATTTGCCACAAGCCCTTTAAATATATAATTGTTTTATAATTCTCATTAAGTTTATTTATGTTACGAACAGTTTTGGACCAGTGAGGTTTCCGGCTAGCTTGTTCGTGGCGATAGCTCAGGCAGATTCCAACCCTCTCACTGACCACGCATCCGTTCATAAAACAAAACTGAAAAATACAACAAAAACTACAACATCAAATACTACAAAAACTCCACCACACGAAGAATTCACGAGAGTCAGGTGTTTACTCCCGTTTTGCCCACCCAACCATGTCGCAGCAGCATCCGCTGTAAAATCTCTCTGCGACCCAAAAATTTATATGACCTCATCTTCACCACTTACCCCTCCAGTTCCACTAAAAAGACTCTTGGGGTATAGGTAATAATAATTTTGACAACAGCGGCAAAGCATTTAATTTACAAAGTGATGACTTGTAGATTTTCACTGATTTTCAAATTTCAAATTAACGTATCGCAGAATAATCTAACCGAATTTTTGCCCTTTAAAGAACCGAACAACTTCTGTAAGTCTATACTATTAATGAGTTATTTTTGTCATTGAAATCAAGTATTTAATTATTGCTATATTTAAGAGTAAATACTTATTTAAATCCCTATTTATAAGCGACAGTAATAAGTACATATTCGCGTCCCTGTTTGTAAGCGAGGGTGGTAAGAACTTATTTTAGCCCCTATTTGTAAGCGAGCGTAGTAAGTACTTGCCTCCAATGACATCGCCGCTTTAAAATAATGGTTATAGATGCCAAATTGCAAGTGGTGAAGAACTGTACATTTACCTCATTATTTCGTAATGAGAGTTTTTACAGGGTTGTTTATATGCGCTTTAAAAAAATTTTGAAATTTCAATTTGACGGAAAAAAAAATAGTAAACAATTGTAAAAACTATACAAAGTTAATTGCATCCATCCTTCCATCACTACGAAGCAGGTTTTTAAGAGAGAAAATTAGAAACTTATTTTGCGTAAGCCTGTCATTTACATACTATAATATGCATGTGCGCAACAAGACCATTCTGGCGGGTGCAATACCTAAATTCCCCAAAAATTGTTTTTGAGGAATGTAAGATCAAAATTTTAAAATCTTCTCGCCTTTAAAAATTTGAAGCTAAGCCAATGACAATAGGCTTAAAAAAATCTCACATGTTGTGTTAAAAAAGTAATGCTTTATAGCGGGAACTTGCCATACAAATTGTATGACTTCCATATGATAAGTTTGTAAGTGAAACCTTTAAATTTCTCAATTACAATTTATCCGAAACTTCATTTTCTATTTGGTATTCCAAGTAATAGTAAAAGGAAATTCAATTTAAACTTGGTGGACATTTGTGCTACTCCAAAAAAGACTACTTATCGAGTTGTTATATTATATAGTTTAATTGAAATAAACTCTCAATTTATAGCGTTAGAATTCAGCCATTTTGAAATATGCAAAATATATACAGAGTCGCCAGTTCTATTAATTAGAGGCGTAAAATTGCTTAAAGGAAATGTAGCATATTAAAACTATAACAAAGCAATATGAAGCCGCAGTGATTTTTTTTGGACAAAGCAATTCTTAACTTTAGCAATGTGTGTTATATTAAAGCATTTTTAGTATTTTACAGAATTTTTAAAAAAATCAAAGCGAAAGGTATTATTTTCTAGGACCCTGATGACTAAAGTAAAGCGTATTATGAATTCATCTCAAACAATCAGAAATTTGTTGTTTTTAAATTTGTATTGGTATGAGGTCATTGTCGTAGTTGCTTAAGTGTAACATGTAGGAATGAATGTATGTGTCTGTACTTCCATCTGTTTAAATTTCGCCTTTCTCATTGTATACCACGCTGTTGACCAAAAAAAAAATATATATAAAAAAATAACAATGAAATCAAAAAACAAAAAGAACAAGTTTTACTACATATTTATTATTACTATGCCATCAACACTCCATACTCTCTACTCTCTTCTTTCAGGTTCATTCATACACTATTCTTTTTTCGGTCATATACACCACGAACGTTCAGACATACATATGAACGTTCCTCTTTTAATGCTTTATTTTTTTCTTTTGCATATTTTGGGAGCTTTTTAATGTGGTCCCCAGTTAAAGGAGTAAAAAAAAAAACGCTGAAAAACAAACTCGCCGAATAAAAAAGTTAAGTTCACTTTTATTGTTTGTGTTTATTAATACACGCGCATTTTACTACTACTTATTCGTTGCTCTGGCATACATATGTTTGTTTGCTTGTTTATCGTGTATGTGTGCGTTTTATTTTTGCGTGTGTATTATAACAATACTGTTGCATATTTTTTGGATTTCGTAACTGGACTACCGCCACTACAATCATCCTTAATTTCATGTCAATGCTGGTGCCTTTTTTTAATTTTTTCACTTTTTTTTTTGAGTTTTTGGGAGTTGTGCGTAAAATTTTATTTAATTGTTCATTTATTGCTTCTGGGGTTTTTTTGTTTTGTTTTTTGTTTTTCATTTATTTTGTTTGGTAAAGTGTTAAAAATGAATATTAATCAGTGATAGCTGTGGATTTTTTTATTTTATTTTTTGGTTAATTTCACTTTTGCTTTCATTTCAGTAAATTGTTTTTCCCTTTTTTTTGGGCAAACACTTGTTGAGCGGATTTTGTTCATTCATAAGTTTTAAATACATTTTGAAATACCAATAAAATCATTCAGTGTTGTATGATTATTACTTTAGGTATTCTTTTTGATGAAAAACATTATACAAAAATGTAATAATTAATATTGTTAAATTAATAATTAATTCATTTTTAAGACCACAAACAAAATTTTTTATGCTTTTTAAGCTAAAATTTTTTTGTTTGATTTTTTTTTTTTAAATAATATTTAAATATTTTTATTACTTTTTAACTGTAATACTTATAGTAATTTTTATTTCACAGTGTGTCATCAGGTTAGCGAGCAATGGTAAGGCAAGCATCAAGTTCTCACGACTCATCCACCAAAATAAAAGAAAATTCTGAACTTGAAGGGAAAATACTGAACTTGTCAACGGATGGAAGAGTGATAAAAGAATCTTATAGAGACAAAAGTGTAAAAAAAACTTAATATGTGGTAATGTTCTTAAATTTTGCTTGATCGAACATGACGTGCTTATCTTAGTGGCACTACATCGTTTTTCATATGAAAAGAAATTTTTTTTTTAAAAGGTCCCGATAGGCATGATTATTATTTTTATGTCCTACGTAAGGAAGAGTATTATTGTAAGCGCTAGCTCAGCCGGGCAGAGGTGTGATGGTGTGGGTTAGAATATACTATGGATCATAATAGTTGCAGTTTTTAGCACTGCGTATGAATACGCAGAACAACAACAGCGTTATTTAATGTGGAACGATAATGCTCTTATCCACACAGCCGAATCGGTGAAATCATAGATTCAAAGTCGAAAGATGAAATGCAAATACACATGAAATACACATGATAAGGTTTCTATTTTTCTATTACAGGCCTTCTCGAAGGAATTGTATTTTACTATACAACAAACAGTTTTGTCGAGCTTTACGTCGACCACTTTCTGATACAATCCGCAAAAAAAATTGTTTTTTTTGTGTCTATTTTGCCCTGATCTGCTAAAATTTAGAAATCAAAAGTTCTCTCTACAATCTGCATTCGGAGACCCATTTAATTTGTTGGGCATCCTTCTCCTTCATCATTGCGCATCTTCTTGACACCAAATCCCTTTAATAAACATTGATAGTTAAATTCTTTATCCTCATATCTTTCCTATAATGTTTCCGAGTGTCGCAATAGCATCCTAGCTCTTACCTGACACTGTTATAGTGCCTCTAATAGTGGTTTGCAAACCTAACCTACTTATATCCAAGGGCACCTTAGCGACTCCTAAGTAATCCTCGGCTATAATGCACTAGATGTTTTTCAGTGACTTCTGGTTCTCATGGTAAATCTATGATATTTAAAAGCAATACCCTAATCTGTTCAAGATAGTGGCTTAGTGGTGATGTGACCAACTTAATTTTATTAATATAATCTTAATTCTACATCTAACAATTTTACTGTTCACAGTATCATCATGTCCTTTAATTTAATGTCAAATAAGTTTGTGACTCTGCTAAGATAATACCTGCAGTCCCTTACTAACATGGACTTATTAAAACGTTCCTTCAAAAACTTAAGAGATGCCTGAATAAAAACTTAAATGGTGACGGTTCTGCACCAAGGCACACGTTGAGATGTCTGCTTGAAAAACGTTACTGTCATCATAGTTTGTAAATAAGATCTTCTGCTATTCTTCCCACAGTATATACCCCATCCCTGTCATCAATCTTTAAACCATCAGCAAAAACTTCGTGCACCCAAAACATACCGATACTTCTGTGCTATTATATTTTAACTTATTTTTGTAACCGTCCAACTTCCCTAATGTTGGTCTCTGTAATAAATAGTATTGCTTTTAACAAGCTTAACCATCTCTCAAAAGCTTGTGCCATCTAGTCGTCACTGTTTTACTAATACAAATATAAAATACATTGATTAATAGTGTGTTAAATTTTTAACAACAAAACAATACTATTTGATTCAAAAAGGTAAATACTCGTGATACCCATACGTGTCTGCTCCGTATTACAAATTGAATTAAATCACTTGGAAATATCATACTATTGCAGGAATTAAAAAAAAAAAAAATAAAACATTAATTAAGTACTTAAAGTACGCCGAAATTAACATCCCCTTTCCTTTCACTTTTTAAATTTGCTCTAACAAAATTCACCGACCTGCTGGCTCGACGATTTTTCCTTTTGTCGCATATTCAAAGTGTACCCACCTTCCAGTTTTGCTAACAACTCTACAAATCTTGTATACTATTACGTAACTGAATGCTGCGTAATTATTTTCAAAATCAATTCAAATTGATTTCAAAAAAAAATTATTTTCAAAAAACTAGAACGAAATTTTTAAATTTGGCGCCATTCGAAGTGTCATTGTTTGACGTTTGAACAATTGTTATTGTTTGCTAGTAGAAGGTGCGAGGTTAGTAAAAATGGAGCGCAACACGAATGAACAACGCATTCTCATTGTGAAATTGTTTTACCAAAATGGTAAACGTTTTGCGGCTACAGTTTGCAAATTGAAATCAATTTGGGGTCACAATAATGCTCCAAAAGAGTCAACTGTAAAGAAATTAATGGATAAATTTGCAGAAACTGGGTCTGTTAGTGATGTAAAGACAACAACGCGCCTTCGACCAGGTCGATCGACCGAAAATGTCGTAGCTGTACGTGATGATGTCGCTCAAGCTCCATCCACCTCAATTCGACAACGAGCTCAGCAAATTGGTGTCTCCAAATCCACTATGCAGAGAATTTTGACGAATGATTTGCATCTTCGTGCATACAAACTTTAATTGACTCAGGAACTGAAGCCAGCATGTCATACAGCCAGAGAAACAACTCAATTGCTGCATCAGTCATTTCCCGGTCGTGTTATTTCGCGTTTTGGAGACCAGAATTGGCCGCCTAGATCGTGTGATTTAACACCTTTAGATTTTTTTCTTTGGGGTTTTTTGAAGTCGATGGTTTACGCGAATAAGCCAACGAAGACTCAAGCCTTAAAAGAGGAAATTGGACGCTGCATTAATGAAATACCGCAGCATTTACCCAAAAAGTCATTGAAAATTTCATTAAAAGATCGCGTGTGTGTAGCAAAGCCGCGGAGGCCATCTGCACGATATATTGTTCCATACATAACCTCATTCTGTCTACTTTACGATATAATAAAGTTTCACGATTTTTTTTTAAATACCTTTGTTTTGGACACCCGATATTTCCTTGTAATTTTAAATTTTATAACAATGAATTAGTAAGTTGAATAGTGTTACCTTATTGTCTCATCTTATTAAAGAGGAAATTTTACAAGAACTGTGAAGCCTAGTTACAGTTACAAAATCACTTACCAAGCAATTAAACTTTAAGGACTTTATTATTTAACTAAATAACTAAGCTTCTGTAAAAATCTCCTATCTTATATTAATTGAAATAAAAGTAATATTATATCTTCTAATCACTCGCATACTAATATAAGCATTTAAAGTTAAAATGAAAAAGAGTTTTAATATCCTTTAAATACCTTGTAACCTCATTTCTAAAGAAGGTTAAACAATTTTTTTAATCTTAGACCTTATGTCAATGTATAGATATATACACACATGTACACATACATATGGATATGTAAGAATGGCATGTGGTCACTTGGCTAATTGATTTTCACAGACCAGCTGACCATAAGAAACTAGTCATTCACATATAAATCTCTTTGCAGACTTTTTAGTCAACGTTAACTTGGGCTTTTGTTTGTTTGTTGCAAATTGAACAATAAAAGTCTTCAAATGACTTAAGGGCTTAAAAGGATTTGCTAGATTTAAATAGAAAAGGTAAAATTTATTTACATGTATATGTGCGTTTAAATTTAAGAACATGTCATGTAACTGTAACAAAAGATACCAATACATAACTACTTTAATTGCCTTAGTTTTATGACAAAGAAAATTTAACCCAAATTTATAGTTTAGAGCTCAAGGATATCCTCAAGCTCATATGCACGTACTGTTTAGAAAATAATCTTTTAAAATGACTTCATAAAGATAATTATCAATAATAATGATAATAATAATGATGACAAAAGAACTTTAACGACAAAATGGCAAACACTTGTAATAACTGAAACAATTTGAAACTATACGAAACTAAACAATTTTTGCAGCCTTAAGAAATTTTGTAATAAATTCAAAAATCAACAGAGATTTGAGAAGTTAAAATCATCGTCATTAAAGAGACCCTTTAGAAAGTTGTCTTTTATATTTATTGTTTTTTTTTCAGCTTTTCTGGCAGTTAGTGTGAAAGTTTCTGAATGAGAGAGTGCGTGTCGTTGTGGTGGTAAATACGCACATGGAAACCTATAGACATTAAAATGATGTTTTTTTTTTGAAACAAAGTACGAGGATAGTTTGATGAGAAATCCTCAAGAAAAAAAAAATAATAATAGAATACTCCGGTGGACCAGTGTGTTAGTCTGCCAGTCTAGCGGTCACACTCCAGTAACATCCCAGGCTACTAAATAAATAATTATTATATTTTTATGCCCATGGTGTAATTAAGTATATACGTTGATTGCAGTTCGTAAAGGATTTTCAATAGAATTTTGTTAATATGAAGTTTGGCATTTGTTAATTATAGGACAAGAGAGAGAATGTATGAAATTGTGATATACGGAAAGTAGCAGCTGATGAAGTGAGGCTACCTAGTTGGCTACCTTGTTTATGTCCAAAGAAATTTTTTTTGCATAATTTTTAAAAAATGTTATTTATTATAGAAACAATATTTCCATTTCGTAATTTAAGGAAAAATATCATTTTCTTAATAATATTGGATGCCTTTTTAAATCCACTAGAACTCAGGAAAGTGCCTATCATGCTGTGGTCAGTTATTAAAATTTTTAACAGTAAGCTCTGGAAAATCATCTATCAACCAATAAGTGCTTAAACAACGATAACATTATAGTACTCTAGAGAAGTTGAAAACTGACTTGACTTTTCATCGAAAAATTTTATTCAGCGGTGAGAGGTTTATTTTGGTATAACGGGTTTACTAAGAAATTTCCGCAAACCCTTACGACTCCATTTCAACCAGAAAAATTTACTTTTTTTGGTGCGGTTCACAAGCGAATTGTAGCATTGGACTTTATTTCCTAAAAAATTAAGTCAATCAGGTAAATCTTACCACACCGTTATTTATGATTTTTTGTTGAAAGGAGTGGACAAAATATAACCCACCAAACTTTATTTTTTGTTGGAAGGCATGAAATATAAAGATCCCAGCTAACTTTTTGATAAATTCTATCGTTTAGCTTTTGAAAATTATTCTTTTTATGCAATTTGTAATAAGTTTATAATTTGGGAAAGACTTTTTGCAACATTCGTTACTGTTTCTTTTTACCAAATGAACTTTTCAAAAACAAATTTCTTAAAGTTTGCAATAAGTTCTCACTTTCTTTAATGGTCTTTCGGAGTAATTTAATGCAAAACAACATATTTGTTTGCTATTTTTTCTTAGCATTTTTAAGCGAGTTTAAATTTAAAAAAAGACCTGTTTTTAAAATTCTCTACTTTAATTGAGTTTATTAAAAATTCTATATTTAATTTTATTTTAATTTAGTTTGAAAAAAAATTTTTTTGCTTAATTTTAAATTTGCCCACTTGCAACACCATCATTGACTTCTTTTGGTTTCGTGTGTTACACACACTATCAAATTGATCTCGTTTTAAAACGATAACAATAACAATGGTCCACATGTGTTTTGTTTACCAAACACTTACGTTCAGTATTATTGTTGTTGTTATTTCTGTTACAATATTAAAGATGCCAATAAGATAAAAACTTAATATGCGTTTTCCTTTAATACTCATTAGTTTGTTGTCCTGGCAGTCTTTTTGTGTTGTCTTTGCAACACATACACACCACACACACACACATGCTTTCGTTTTACTCATATGAACAATCAAGACATTTCGTATAACACGAACAACATACAAAAACAAAAAAAAACTTGTATTTAGTTTATGATTGTGGACGAACGGGTTTTATTTTCCTAGTTTTAGTAGTTAAATTTGGTCACATGGTGGTAATTACTAGTTTGTACTTTTATTTTGTCTTTCAGCGATATCTAGACCTCATAAACACTTTTCAATAGCATACAATGGTTAAGGCCTTTATATAGTATTTCTTTAGTTTTTTTGCAGGCCTAAGACAGTTTGTGTGGATGAACGTGGGGTATTATTAGTGGAACAGTTTGTAAACTACATGCAAGATTATTTAACAGACAAGTGAAAAACATTATTGGGTGTCTTTTTAAACGTGCCCTAGTTGATAATAGAAGAAATATCCTTAGGGAGGAAGGGTGACAAAGGTAAGTGAAGAGATTTACTTCAAACCTGATGTTTTTATTTTAATTATTAGAAATTGTTTAGAATTTATTTTCGGTGATGGTGTTTGTTTTAAATATTGTTTTAGATCTTGGGTATTTTTTGGGGTAGTTTTTTTTGAGGAAATTTAAAGTTCCTTTTTGTTTTATATAATATAAACGTTACTCGTTTAAGTTCGCATACTCAAAAGAAAAGAAGATTTTAAAATTAAACAAAAATAACGCTATTTTTTAGATGTAAATTTTATTTAATTTCCAATTATTTATATCAAATGACATTAAGCCATTGTGGTGTAATTAGTCTCATAGTACATGTGCTTTTAATTATGACAATGGTCTAAGTCAAATATGTTTTGCTTTAAGACATTTAAAGTTTTGCGTTTAAATAAATTAAATATATTTCTATATTGAGCAAATTCAAATTTTGAATTAATTTAATCTGAATTAATGAAAATTCGTTATGAATGTGCAATTTTGTGTGTATCTCAAAAATTGTCAAAATTAACTGTATGACCAAACTAGAAAGGGAATAATAATTTAAGTAAAGTAATTAATAAATGTTTATTGATTACACTGTGCAGCAACATTTCGGGTTATTGCCGCAAGCCTCAACAACTGCAGTGGGAAATGTAAGTTCACAATTAACCATTAACAAAACTTCCAAAGGGTTTTGAAAAGATAAAATTTAAGATATTTTAGTAAACATTTTTTTGGCTCAAGAAATATACTTGTGAATTTTAGCTCTCTACGCCGTTGTTTTTAGACGCAGTCAAATTTTAATCGATGTTTAAAAGACTTTTTTATGACCTACTCTTGCATTAAAAATTATAACTGTTTTTCTAATTAACCGATTTACCCCATTTTTAACATTTCTGTTGTAATAGAAATATAAAAAAAAATTCATCTTTAAATAGACGAACAGATGCACAGACGGCCGGGTATAGCTAGAACATCCTAAAATGAAGCCAACTTTTAGATAATTTATACTTTTAAAGTCTAAAAAGAATACTTGGATTTGTTACAAATGGAACAAAAAAACAAATATACTTCCACATCATTATTTTAGTGATGGGTAAAAATTATTATGAACAATTCAAATCATTCAGTTCAAGTTGAGCTACTACCTTAAGCCTTATGTTATGCCTTAAAAGCTGTAGGTGTATGCTTATTCCTTTGCACTGACATAAGCTTAAATGTTTCATCAATTTTGTAGCAATACACATCTAATATTAGCTGGGGTTCAATTCAAGTTATATGAAAATCTGAGGTGAAAAAAATTTTTTTTTTCATTATCGTTAGTACAGCCAGCCTCTATTTTATCTCTTTATTAGTTAGAACCAGTTTTCGATTCTCGTATAAATAAAATAATTAAATAAATGTATATCAACATGCTCTTAGGATTCTCTTAAAAATATTAACTCATTGAATTATAATTGCTAAAAAGCTAATGTGACTCTTATGGTGCCCCTGGACAGATGTATTTTAAATTTGAGTGGTCAAATTTTCCACATATTTCTTTAAAACAAATATAAAAAAATCACATGAAAAATTTCTAATCATGTGTTCTCTTTTGATCTGATAAACCATGTGGCTTTGTTTTTAACAAAATTCTACTAAGTTTGGTGGCAAAACATAAAGCAAGCAAAGAACAAGTAACAGTGCTATATTCGGCCGTGCCGAATCTTATATACCCTTCACAACGTATAGTCATGCAATAACAATTGTTTGTATAACCATTCATCTCATATGAAATAAAAAACATACAGATATAAAAACATCTCATTGCAAAATTATGTTTCTAAGAAAAAAAAAATATATATAAAAAAACAAAAAAATAAAAAATATTACAAAAAAAAAAAAAAATTAAAAAAAAAAATTAAAAAAAAAATATTTAAAAAACTTTTTAAAAAAATTTTTTAAAACAATTTAAAAAAATATATAAAAAAAATTATAAAAATATAAATAATATATAAAATAAAAAAAAAATTTTTTTGGCTCAGCTGGGATTCAATGCTACGTTTACTCTAACCAGTATACATGTATGCTGTTGTTGTGATTGTGAAAAAAAACGAGGTGGTCGTGGTTTTTTGCTCATATCTCAGAAAGTTATCGGGCGATTGTGATGAATTTCAATAGCGATTCATTCCCGGATATTTTCAAGAGATTGATACCATACACAAATCTGAGAAACATATAGTTGCTTCTAAAAGTTGATTTCAACCAACACACGGGCAGACGGACAGAAGGTCAGGGCTTAATCGACTCCTCTATTCATAAGCCTTCAGAAAATATATACCTTATGAGATCGGAAATGAAAATTGTAGAAATTACAAACGGAATGACATAGCTATATATACCCTTGTGCACCACAGGTTAAGGGTATAAAAAGAAACAACAAAAAATAAATTAACAAAAAGCGTTAGACTTTAAGGCTAGTATGTAGAAATAAATTTCTGATAAAAAAAATTTTATTTATCTCTATACGGAAGAATATTAAAAAAAATTTAAAAACAATGTATGTTGTATATATGTATGCTAAAAAATATATATGTGAATGTAAAAAATTTGATATCGCCTTCCTATGTAAGTCTGAAATTCAGACTGAAATACCTTGTGGCCCTAAACATTTTTGATAGTTTGCTTGGAGATTACAAATTATATAACACAAAAATAAAATTAATAACAAGACAATTTTGACCGCAAATGTGACAAGACATTTGTAAAATGCATGTCGTCTAAAGGCACCTTAAGGCAGGAATGCAAGATCAGGGGCCGAATTACGGCATTCGATCACGATCGAAATTTTACTCGAACGATCGAGTTCGCTGTGCTTTAGGTATAGAGATTCTAATAAGAATTTTACAATTTCGATCACGTTCGAATGCCGTAATTCGGCCCCTGATTTTAAAAATTGTACTTAATTTCAAAGAAAAGAAAAAATTGTACTTTTATCAGTCTAATAAACTTGTTTATAATTTTATTTAATATTTTTTATTAAAAGCTAAGGTATAAAAAACGTACGTGAGAATGTGCCAAAACTTTAGCAATCAACAAAAAGCCACATTGAGATTATTATATGTGGATAAAGTAAACAATTTTTAATAATGTTTAATTCAAAAGATTCACAGAACATTATTACTTATGTAGTTGTTGAGATCTGGATGTTAAATAATGATTATAATGATTTTGAATGAACTTCGTGCTAAAAAATTCTTAGTCATTTTCAAATTATAGCAATGGCTTCATTACAAATCCTTTGGAGACAGTAGAGTTCTTTATAACTTAATCGTATAAAGCAGGCATAGTCAACAAATTTGCATTATATAGGTGAGTTGTACTCTCTCGCTTTAAGATGTTTAAAAAGATATTGATATAGATTCACAGCATTTTAAGGGGTGTTTCGAAATGCTTTTTTACATTTTAAAATGTCTCCCAAATCTATTTAAAAAAAAAATACATTTTATTGGCGTTATGGAGAAAAATTTCTAAGCTCTATTATGCAAAAAACCAAAGTTTCAAATTGTATTTTCTTTTGCAAAATTTCGCACTTTTTTCTTAACGTTTTGCATTAAACGTTGGACACACATTTTACCGAAGTGTTTGATAGCTTTTTTCCAAATAAATCCAAATTTTTTTATATTTGCAGAAGCTTTGAACTTTATTCTTAGGTACTGCTTAATTATAGCCCAATAGCGTTCAATAGGCCTTAGCTCTGGACAATTAGGTGGATTCATGTTTTTCGGTACAAAATTTATTTTGTTGGCCCCATACCACTCAAGGACGTCTTTGTAGCAGCTTGCCAAGTCAGGCCAAAACAGTGGAAGTATATTGTGGCTTCTGTATAATGGCAATACAGCCTTTTTCAGGCACTCATTAATATAAAATTGGCTGTTCATTGTACGATTCACAATGATTGCCTTTGAAGTTTTCCCACATGTACATATTGCTTGCCATATCATATATGTTTTGGCGAATTTTGAAATCTTTTTATACTTAAATTTATTTAGCTGTTTTATTAGAAACATAAAAACCCTGACCAGGAAGCTCTTAATAGTCAGCCTTACAATAGGTTTCATCGTCCATTAAAATACATCCAATAAAATTATTTAATTTGTGACGAAGCAACTGTCTTGCTCTTATTCTTGCCGTTTTTGTTTCTTTTTCGTTTGGGTTTGGAGCTTTCTTGACTTTGAATGTTCTGAAATTTTTTTTTCTTTATTCTTTCTACAAGCGACTTCGAAATATTTAGTTTTTGTGCGATATCGCGAATGGAAATGTTTGGATTTTGCCTTCACCTTTTTAACGATTTGAGGATTCCTAAAACCACGAGGCCCTTTACCTTTCCTGTGCTTAATAAACAAGTCTTTTTTGAATTTAAAAATAACGTTACGGGCAGTCTGTCTGTACACTTTTGCCCGTCGCGCAACTTCAGCGTAAGAAAGTTGTTTATTTTCATTATAAATATCCACAATATTTTTTCTCACTTTTTCTCTATTTGACGACATTTTAAATACGGATTAAATAATTTGAATAAACTTACTAACAAAGTATTGTTGATACTTATAACTATCACAGAGTGGAACAAAAAAATTAATTAAATAACAATTGTTTGCGTAGTGCCCTGTGAAAAATGTAAAAAAGCATTTCGAGACACCCCTTAATCCTAATCATACCAACATTAAATATTAAAAATCATACCAGCATGCGACTTTAGGGCGCACACATGTAAATTTGAAGAAAAAATTTTTAATTAATTAAAATCTAGCAAGTATAGAAAGAAAGGCTTCTTCCTGAAGAACTTCCTATATACACTGAATTTGCTCGAATTTTCGAGCAATTGTGTCTATGAAACACATATTGATAGTTTATGTTACTGAATTAAGATTGATGTGTTTGTCTATTTTAGATCAATGCGTGGGAGAGGTTTATGTGAGTTTAAACGTGAAAATTAACTCTAAGCCTTGTGCTCTCTCTAATTGGTGTAATGTAATAAAATAAGAAGGAAATGCAAATAGTGCTAAATTAATCGTTAAGATGCTATTATACTTTTGACATGCAAATAGTGTACAAACAACATATTAACTTTTACATTTCTGCTCGATGTGTTGCAGCTTCTGTGATGCAAATTAAAAGTAAAAAAAATGGAATGTGAAACAAAAGTGTTTCTCGCTTTCTTTTTCCTTTTTTAAATGCATTTTCTGCATAAAGTTTCTCTTATCATTGTCGCTCAAGACAAATTGAAACAACTTTGATGTAAAGAAAACATTTTCATTTCACCGATTCACAGACCAAGAATTAACTTAAAAACATTTAAGTTACAAATCGAAATTGTAATATTTTCATAAGGGTTGATAAAATTATTTAAGTCTATTATAAACATATTAAAAGCATAATTTTGCTTTAACACTAAGACATATTACATACACCCTACGTATACAATTAAAGATAATATTAACCACAAACATTTAAGAAATCATATGAGTTATTACTAAGTGATTCCACGATATTACTTACGGCTGTTAGTTGAAAACTGATGCGTTTGTCTTTTAAAAATAACTCTTTATGAAATATTTTTAATATTTAGTTTAACAACTTCCTTGACTCACTTAATATTCCTCTGAAACTGAAGTAAGGTTTTCTTATACTAAAAAAAAAACCCACCAACCAACCGGTTATTCAAATGTCCAGTTCATAAAAACAAAAGAAAAAATATTACAGTCATACACGTTTATATTTCCGTAACGAATATATTTAGAAGCAAAAAATTATATAAAAAAAATTCTGTATTAAAGAACGCATGCATGCATCGAGTAGGCTGGCTTTACTCTTGTTTCCGCTTTTTTATTTGATTTTTTTTTCCGAGAAATTCTTTTACTGACAGAGAGAATACACAAAGAAATTAAAGGATTAATGCTAAAATTTACAATGTTTGGTTCTATTTTCTTTTTTTCTCAATTTAATTTTATGTACCAATATTGTAGGGTTAAATTTCGAACAGAAGACAAGGCAACCGTTGGGGGGCAGCTCATTTAAGACTCATTTACGAAACTTGAAAAACATGCATGCTTGCGAACAATGATGCAAAGGATTTTAAAGCAGGACTAAAGTAGATAGCCATGAGGGTAGTTATAAAATTAAGGATTTTAATGCTTTCGTCACGCTGGACATAAACTCAAACAAATACACATGTATGCATATACTAACGTCTATATATACATGTGTGCTTATACTTATATTTAAAAAAAACTAAATTTACATTTTGCTTTACTTGCTCATATGAACTCTTTTCGAGACAACATTTCAAACAGCTCACGCGTTTTGTTAATTAAAGATTTGTAGTATTTGTAACGTTTGTTGTATTTATTTGTGCAGAAAGTATTAAGGAATAATGGACATGTTTGTTAAAAGGATTATTAAGATTGACTTTTAATTTGGCATAAAAACTTAAAAAAAAATATATTTTCGAGATTTAGTTTATGTACGCACATACACAGTCATAAGTAAATGTTTATAAAATTAATTTGTTTTCGTCGGAGGATATATTGAAAATGAACCAATTAAGAGTATTTTATCCATGTACTCATAATTTTAGGGCTTTAAATAAAATTATCAAGATAAGACTGCATTTGAGAGCTTGAACTGATAATAAACAAAATATATAAAAGAACTCATGAAGCGTTATGAAAGTATTTGTGTAAATGTATTTGTTTGTGCAATATCAATTAAGATTATTGAAAAAAAATGTATTTCTGTGTAGCACATACAAACACATTTTCACAAATACTACAAGAAGGCTTGGCAGGAATTTCAAGGGGACCAGACACATAATTTGTACACTTGGAAGGCTTTGAGAAAATTTATTTGTATGTCTTGCAGCGATAGTGATTGTTTACAAAACAAATAATTTTGATTTTTCGGTTTAGCATAATTTTTAAAAATAATGCTAAAAGTCTTGAGCTTCCAGTGTGAATGAAGTATGATATGAAGCTTAATTACCCATTTTGATAGCCAGGACTCAGTAAGTAAGGAACCCTGAAGAACTGTTTGTAAGTCTGTTCCCACTGGAATAGCTGTAGAGGCTGTACGAGAAAGTTTCTACACGGATCCATCTCAATCTATTCGTCGACATGCAACTAATTTAGGAATCTCCAGAATATTCCTGCAATGTTTTCTTAGAGCTAATCTTTTGATGTACAACAAAACTTTAATTGGCGCAAGAATTATTACCTAGTGATACATAATAAAAGCTGCAATATACCGAAATATTAATTTAATTTTTTAAATTTACTTTCGAGAGATGATCACAATTTCTTAGAAACAATTTTATAATGTGCAATAATACATATTTTCATTTAAATAAAATTTTTAATAAGCAAAACAGCCAAATTGGGAATAACTTAAGTCCCAGAGCAGTGTATCGGCGGCAGTTCCACCCTGTTAGATGAACGTGAAATTATGGCTTATCGAGTTATCGGTTCATATCTGTTTGTAAATGATTTAAAAAAAGCAGAAACCGTCCCTGAGGCAATATATCGGGCTGTGTTAGACAAATGTTTACGTCCTTTTGTTCCCAATAATCCTGACATACGGTTTAAGCAAGACAGTACTACAAGGCATACCATAAAAAGTCTAATGGCGATTTTGAGAGAACTTTTTGATGACCAAATTGTTAAGAAGGAAATCTAGTTATTCTTGTTCCCCAGATTTGTTGCTCTTTGATTTTTTTACGTAATTTTCAGAACTGGAACCAAAACCGTTGCGCAAGGTAATGTAAAACGTCTTGAAGAGCGCCAGTAGGAAAATGGATGCCGTTCAATGGATACAGATTTTCCTACATAGATAAAAAACTAACACTTTCATTTTAAAACCGGTAAGAGTGTTATATTCGACCGTGCCGAATATTTTGTTCATTTACGAAGCCATTCAGATAGAAATATATTAGCATCGACTGCACTTTGATTTATAACCCACTAAACGAATTGCCGGAGCATTTCATGCATTGCAGGTTTTAGCTCCTGAGTGAGGCAACTTTTCTAGGCATGAAAGTGGAGTTTTTTTTTAAATTCGTGAAATTCAAAGTAGTTGAGAGTGATGCCAAATCGATGCTTTCGGGTTTCCGGCGACACTTTTTAATACAACAGCAATGTTTTTGAAAACACCACCGTTACGTTGAAGCACAAGAGTTTGATTGTCTATAACCGATCCAGACACTTTAGGTACGGTTTGCAAACGGTTTTAGCATAATTTTCAGAATTTTTGTAAAAATTTTTCACAATAATAACGCGTTGTTCTTTCGTTAAGCGATTTATTTTTAATAATTGGAATAAACATATATGATAGCTGCAAAGTTGTGCAACTGGCACAAAAAAGTACTTTAAATTTATAAAGTAAATTATGACTGAGACTCCCTTTATTTATTGCGTCAACCCTTATCATGGCGATAGTGCTAATGTCAGTTAAACAGGGTAAACGATGACGCAAAAAGGTTTCTATATGGCTCGGCCTTTAAAGTTAGAAATAGATTTCTAGTTTAGAGTATACTTTCAGGCGAAATTATTATTTTTTTTTTGGGGTTACAAATATGACTGTAATACACACATGCATAAAACTACTTTCGAATTTTATCATATATTTAATGATTAAGCGTAGAGAACAAAACATAAAATAATTTTTTCTGCCCTTCTTAGCCAGCTCTAATTATCACTGTAACAAGTTTGATTAGTTTCGAAACGAAACACAAAATTGTGAAATTACATGTCATTTAATATTAGCTAATTGAAGTAAATTTAAATTTGCCATATTTCTGAATGATATTCTGATAAGATTGCTTTTCATATGTGCAATTTTGTTTACTATTAAGTTGACTGCAGGCATTGAATTCAATAACTAAATAGATATGTCAATTAAAGTTTAAGTATTTAATGAACATGTTTGAATAATAAATAAATAAATATGTTCCTCAGTATGAGGCTTTTTAACAAGAAACGAAGCTTGTGAAAATAATTCTGCTTAAAAAAATTTTTAGTAAAAGAATTCGACGAGAAAATAATATACGAGGGATTCTTGAAAAGTCACTTAAAACAAAAAAACAAACGCCAAATGTCATAGTTATACAAAATATTTATTTTATACAGTAGACTCGCGGTAACAAAAGCACTGCCTTACGTGAACACCGAATAATATGAACATAATTTTTTTTACACAGACTACGGTGTAGCGTGAACACAGTGAGAAAGCCTTATAACGTGAACAAATTTGTCGGTTATCCAAATCGTTTTCATAAAAAGGATGTCCCCGTAAATGATTGCAGCGGCTTAGTTTATTTCGCGCTGCTGATTTAGCATGATCTAATCTAAAGCTTTTCGTGAAAAATTTTACAGAAACTGCCAAAATTCTAAAGTTATATTTCTTGTGATTGAAAAGGCAAAAAATTCTCGCTCTTTTAGAAGTTTTGAATCTCCTGTGGACTGCAATTGCTCACAATCGTAAGGGATGACAGCTGCCATTTTTGAAAATTCGTTTAAATATTAATAAATCCTATTGGCTATTAAAATTCAATTTGGCAACGTCTTGAAAAGAAAATAATGCTGGCTGAACATTTTTAACTCTTTAGGAGATGAAGAAGACTGTAAAAGGATATCCCGTTAGCTTTTTTAAGAGAAAATCTTTGTTCAGCAATTAAAATTTTAAAATTAAAAGATAATCCAAAAAATTGGTAACACTTTTTTTAAATTAATTTTAACCTATTTTTTTTTTTCTTAACAAAACTAAAGTATATAAAAATCCGAAATACCAAAAAAATTATGAATTTGAGTTAAATCACATGGCTAATTTATTTGGAAATTTTAAAGAGTTACACCTTCGTCAACATGAACAACTTCGCAAACGTGAACACTCTCGGTTTTGAATAGTTCACGTTACCGCGAGTCTACTGTATTAACAAATCAATATGATTAACCTTTCCTGAACCGAACTCGTTATCAATCTACACACGTACTCATAAAACTTAAAAAGCATTTGCGAAGGTCTTCCGTACAGTTTTGGTCGCACTAAAAAAGGGAACTGCAAAATGCATTTTACAAGTTTTTCAAATGAAATTAATTGACAGGAAAACTTTTGAATTGTATGTAACATATGTGTATGCAATAAGAGTACGCGATGCTTACACAGAAACAAACATACATTAATCCAAACATGCGGCCTTTACTGTATACAAATGCATTTAGTTCAACATCTTCTAACAACAAAAAAAAAAAAAGAATTTCACCAATTATAAAAGAGGAACTAAAATCATGCCATAGAAATTTTGTTCATAATTATTTCTATGAATTTCTAATGCTTTATTTTCTGTGTTGACTTCTTTTGACATGTGAAATTAAAGGACATTTTTTGAAAATCCTGCCATGTATAAACACACGTTTACATATACATATACATACAGCTACATATATATCCGCATATAAGCTTTAGTTTAAGTTTTAACTAAATATATAAATGAATGGTCTGTTTATTTATCAAAAAAAAAAATAAATAAATAAATACGAAAAAATAAACAAAAAGGAACTTAAGTCAATGGAGACAAACAATAATTTAATTGCTTTAAATTTGCATAATTCATGTTAATCTCTAGGACATGGCACACTATGTATAAAGAAAATTTTAACAAATTTCTATTAAATTTTATTGTTGATAGATGAAATCCTTTAGTTTCTTGTATGTAAAGGGTGATTTTTTTATTATTAATATTAAATTTTTTCTGTGTAAGAAAAAGATTTGCGACATGTAGCAAAGTTGAAAATGCTAAGAAAGATTTGCTATTTCATCATAAATAGACTAACCAACGAATATCGCTTGCAAGTCATTAAATTTTGTAATCAGTAATCATGGCTTATTTTGTCAATTACATTAATTTTATGGTTATCTTAATCGATTCAGCGAACAGATTTTATCACCCCGGAGACATGTTATCTTAGCGAAGTGTTCATGCCTTGGTGTTAAAGCTAGTTCAGGATATAGACATCTTATCAACTCCTCTGCCTGGGACGTAGGCGAGTCCTGAGTGTCATACATATGAAGGTTATGGAGACTTAGATGCCGCTAGAGCGCATGAGTCGAGTGACGATAGTAGAGGAACTGTATCCGATTCTCATAATGAAGAGATACATACACGAAGACAGCATGGATAGTTACATCAGCATCTTATGATTGGGGATATGAACCTCACACTTAAGAAGGTTAGGAAAATTTAGGTCGCGCTGGTCTAACAATCACAGGTAGGCACACCTTAAGTGTGAACGCTATGGGGGGCCTTAGTTTAAAGCCGATGCTGCCATTTATCGACAATCACCAGCAGGTAATTTGAAATCGTTCTATGGCCCATAGAGATGTGTGTTTGTGCATATCGATCAGACAATTTTACCCAACTAGACTAGAGACATGAAGATACATTAAGGGTCATTATTACAGTTTGGAATTAGTTACATATAGGATTTTATCGGCCGGATAAAGAGTTATCCATTATTAAATTGAAATTAAATTTAATCTAAAGTACGCGGCAAGTTAAAGACAAGTTTATTTAAGCTGGTGGGTTGAATTTAATTTGTAATAATGGTAAACTGTATATTCCTCCGAGAAAATCCAACCTTTAGGTAACGCCAAGTTGTAATAATGGCTTTTTGTCTCTATTATATAGGGACAAAATTCCATTGGTAAGCTACAGGTCGAAATGTTGAAAAAATATAGACAAAATTGAAGCTATTGGAAAGGCTGCATATGGTGTAGCCACAGGTAATATCATGAACAAATCCTTTAAAAGTAAGTGACCGGGATTTATTTATTTCCCTAAATACTTTATACTTAATATTCTTTTGGATAGATTTCAAATATAATAAACTATAATATAATATTTTTATTTTTATTTGCAAAACTCAAACAGTTACATAAACACCCGTTTTTTTATAGAAAAGAGTTAATACTTACATACACAGGACTGAATACAAATATAGCTATTGATGCTGCACTTATACATACAAACATATGCATACACACATGTGTTTGCTTATTTTTCCATATCATAACTTGGCGATATGTAGTGGGAACTCTTTTAAATATCCTGCTGATTATATTTGTTTAAATTAGATTTACAAATAGTTGTCAACAAGTAGATATTCAGTTTATGGAATGATGTTCTTAGACATTTTCTACTTCAAGATTTTTTTTGAATTTTAAAAAGAATTGATTATTATTATCGTCTAAAAATATGCAGATGATTATTTGAGTGAAACTTTTGTTTATATCAAGAGGGATATACAAAGCAATAAAAAGAAGAAAAATTTCTAATTGAAAATTGCTAGGAGTTTAAAAAAAACAAAATTATTAAGATTAGTTCAAAAATTCTCGCTTATTCAGACTTTGAAATCGCTAGAAAAAAGCTAGATTTTTAATAACTTAAAATTTTAGCTTTTCTTATGAATTTTAAAATTGTTTAATATTTTACAGGTAAAAAGTTAAAATTAATAAAATTTTATATATTTCCCTCTAGCACTTGAGAAATTGCAAGGCAAAAGAATTTTGTCTTAAAGATAACAATGAGGTGGGATGTGTAACGGACGACAACCTGTACTCTACACTTTTTTGTCTCTTTTCCTAATTTTGAATTTTTTCTGCGGATTTACATTAATTTTCTTGATTTCCACGAGTTTGACTGCTTGGTTGTTATTTCGATGATCTATTGAGTTTCATATTCGCCTGTTTTGTTTCAATGGTTACTGGAATTTGATTCGCTTGTTGCCATAATAATGTGTTTGATAAAATTGTTGGCCAATAAACTCGAATGCTTAATGGCTATTAAATAATGTACTTATATCGAGCGTTAGAAAAAAAAAATATAATACATATATTGTAATTTGACATGACAAGAGAAAAAGAGATGAGAAAGAGAGAGAGTGAGCTGAAGATTCCCACAGCTTCTTCAGTTAATCGTAGTCTTATACCACCTTTTTTATTCGACTGCAATCAAGCTGAATGTAACAGGTTCTTAAGACTCCTTTAGAATGTAACAGCTTCTAAAGACTCCTTTAGAATGCAACAGATTCTAAAGGAGTCAATGGCGTTTAGAATCTTATTACCTATTTACAACTTTTTTTATATCTTGGTACCATCACAAACAACAAACATGCAAATAGTTACTTTGAAATAAATGTGTGTGTTAGTATTTTAACCTTGTTCGACTAACCAATTTCATTCTAAAAATACAAACAATTTAAAACTGATTCGTTTTAACATTGAATGCTAATACCTTTTAACTTAAATTTAACTTTAAATACTTTTATTTGCTGACTTCACGCAAAAAATAAACAAAGTTCTGATAATCATAATCGAAGAGCAACATACTATGATTGCATTGCATGATTGTGGTTAAAACATGTAATGGTTACTAGTTGTCATTATTATGGCTGCCGAATCTAACCTAAAGTATAAAGCAATAATCGTATACGTATATGACTACAATTGAAATTGACAATCATTGCTATTTTTTACGGCAAATTATTGTCTTTTGACGTTAGTTACATACATGCATATATTGATTGTACATACTTACCATTTTAATTGCAATTTTGTTTGCCAATTTTTCTCCAATTTTTGGCAAATATTTTTTGTATTTTTTTGACTTCTCAAGCTTTTAAAATAATAAAAATTTATTCAGCAAGAAGAAGAACAGTTGAAGTCAAATTATTATTATAAAAAATCATTGCTTGATTGTATTGTAATCATACTGTTGTCTCATCTATTATTTAATGATTATTTGTAATTTTTAATGCTTTTGAACATAATGTTATTCTTGTCATAACAATTTTCTTTAAATCATTTAAGTTTTAAACGGCAATCATATCGAAATTTCTACAAAAAGTAAACATTAGTAAGTAAAACTCAAAGAAATGCTTAATTATCGTGACAAAATATAGGATGAAATGAAACAAAAATATTTATTACTTGTTGTCGGCAACTAAATGTTGCTATAGTGAATATAATATGACCGTCGTAATCATGTTATAATCATGGTTTTTCTTTATGTGTTTACAAGTGTTCTTAAAATTCCATTGCATAGGGGTTCTTATAAATACATAATTGATGTCATGAGAAACATCAAACTTCATAGAAAATACCACAAATTTTTTCTGATTTTATATGCATAAAGTTTTTGCATTTAAAAAAAAGTGCTTTGGTGTTAAAAAGGGTGGTTCAACTAAAATCGCTAGATTTCCTACTAAAAACTAAAAATAAATTGCCCGCTAACCAAGTTTCGGTACTCTAGATTCGGCGGGAAAAAAGCCAAATTCCCATCACTGCTAGAATTACAACTACAGTGGTGTGGAAACGTGAAAGTATTTCGTACTATTTTAAAAATTCTCATATTCATACAATTAAGAGTCTATTAAAATTAAAAATAGATTTTTTTAGAAAATAATTATTAACAATTTTAGGCTGCGATTTTGAACTTTTTGACTAATAGAAGTGCATGGTACTTTTTATTGTCAACCATGGCACTTTTATTCTTAATTAATAAATAACAAACACTAATTAAGCGATCAATTATTCTGAGGGAAACAAGGAATTGTAATAAAATTTACCTCCTCATTTATCATACCCTGCAATATGAATTGTGAAATTATTGTAATGACAATAATGTGGGATGCAACTTGAATAAATATAGAAATTACGCTCTTATTTCCTTAAAAAAACTGGAATTAATATAAATAAAATTGACCAATATGGCATTAATAACTCAAGATCCACAAAAATTTAAGAACGAGATTGACCTTGAAAACTATAGTAATGTCTTTAGTAATACGAGTTTTTATTCCTATCGATTGTACGTCTCCAGAGACAATTCTTTCATGTAAAACTAAAAGATTTTTTAACTCTGGAATGCTAATGTATCTATGTCACCACATACACAGTTGGCATCGTTAGCTTTCCCTATTAAAAAGAGGTATTTGCGGTTACAGCCATGCCTTAACAACAGCTGCTTTTAAATATTGATAAGAGTGGTTCTTTGATGTTATCCTTAACCACTACCTTTCGCAAAAAACTTTTCATTATTTTACTAAGTGCAAGTCTTAAATGAATTTTTCAGTATCACCTTACACTTACTATTAAACTAAAACTAATACTAATACTGGTGGCAAAATTTGTAATTAATTCTAACGGCTATTTTAGCGTTATTTTTTTCTAAATTTTTCAAACTTTGCTTAGACTAATTTAGCCTGCCCGCTGGCTTTTAAAAGCATCAGTTTGCATCAAACAAGAAACTTATTTTCTGTACAAAGAATAAAAATGTAAAAATTGCATCTCAAAATTAAATCAAAATAACCCAAACCGATTTTTTAATAAAAAAAATCTACTCACATTTCATTTGTTCGTTGTTTTATTACAAAAGCGAAGGCAGCCTGCAGTATTTACTTTCCATCAAAATCCCTAACATTACCCAAACTCTCCTTCCTTTAGCTCCGAAAAAACGGACAAATTGAAACAACGAAATGCACGTTATTGTGTATGAGAGTGCAAACGCGTAAACAAAAATCGATAATTATATTAACACTCACACATCCACACACATACTCTACACTAGCAATATTCCAACGAAGAGATACTAGAAAGCAGGAAAGAACAGTAAAAGCTGGATGTTAAAAGGATTTCTATTATCTAGCTGTTGTTGTAACAAAACTAAAATTGTCTATAGAAAATGCAATTTGTTTGTCTGTGCGATTTTTACAAATAATGATGGTGCAACTAGAAGTATCTATCGGGCACTTTGGTTGTTGTTGCATGGCATCACTACGAATGTCGGTGCATTGAATTCTATTACATTGCGTTGTAAATCTGTGAGTGAGTGAGTGTGTTGCTTCGAATTGGATGGACCAGATGGGACAAGTCGTTAAAAACTTTGTTATTTTCGATTTTTTTTTAATTTTTTTTTTGTTGCTTTTCTGTTTTAGCATCGTGGAGTTTGGCTGCATTCAAGTATGTGTACGCTTGCATGTCCATATGTGTATTTATTTTTTGCGTATGCTTCAAGTACTGCACAGAAACACGAAAAAAAAAAATAAAATAAAAACTTAAATTTTTTTTGTTAAAAATAGACATTGTTGATTACGTTTTTTATTCAATACTCATTGTATTAAATTTTTTTTGCGTATAAAAAAAATACAATTTTACTGTGTATTTATGTAAAAAGGACTAAAATTTTTTCTATTTTATTTCGGTGATATTGTTGTTGGTTTTTGAATTGTATTGTTGTATTTGGTTTAAAATTTTGTGATGAGTTGATTTGTGGTCTTAGGAGCGTAGTTTGAAGATTTATGACAGATGATTAATTTTAGATTTTCGGAACTAGTTCCATAATATATTTGTTTAAAGCTAACAAATCCATCCTATAATAACGAAAGAAAAAAAATCAAATAAATTTTCTTAATATTTTTTATATAAGAATATAATTTTATTTCGATTTTTTTATTAAAAAATTGTTTTTAAATAATTATTTCTACATTGACAAATGCATCTACGAAATTTTTGTAAATCTGTTTATAATTGCCAGTTATTCGAAAGAAGTCTCTCTAAATCAGTTTTGAAAGCAGATTTTGACAACATCTTTGAGTAACACTTTACAGTGACCATTATAATGCAATCTTCAGCTTACAAAAATGGTTCACCACTTTGATATTCGAAATAGGTTAGGGAATTCTTGAATTTAAGGGTCTCCACATTCAACAATTCTGTTCATTAGGTTAGGTTAGGTTAGATCCGGCAGCCGCCCGAAAGCATAGCTCACTTGGGTCCTCCGAGGGTCCCTTTGTGATACCGTAGGCACCATCGCCTGTTCGTCTTTGTCCTCTGGCCGTCATTCCTCAGCCATCCTTTCCTGTTCATGCAGGTATGGATCTTTCCCAGATCAACTGCGGAAAGACAAGTTTTACTTACAAGTATTCGGTGACCTAGAATCTGGCGTCTCAGGTCCCCGAATGCAGGACAATTGCAGAGAAGATGTTCAGTCGTCTCCTCCTCTTCTTCGTATTCTGTTCATTAACTTTCCCATTTAGTTTGAAATTAACTTCGTCGAAATACAAATATTTTTTCTAATTTTTCATGCCACAAAAGTTAAAATAAACAACCAGCCTCATTAAAAACTATACCGATTAGGAGGAAAATTATTGGCTTTCGTTTTGGGTTCTATATGTAACATATCGTCGGCTTAATATGCAAACCTGCAATCCATTTTTTAAGCGAATTGAGATTTTGATGCCGTGTGGTAGAGAAAGATACGACTCGTCGACCAGCATGTAGTTTTTCTCTAATGAAAAATACCATAAAAAAAACCAACTATATTTTAGGTTTTCCTCTCAAGCTACAAGTATGAAATATAAAAAGTTTTTCGTTTCTCCTGTAAAATTTGCTGAAAGAGAGTTAGCAGGTGTGCATATCGAATATACTGTCAACAAATTTAAGAAAATCAAATTTAGTTCTTTAAAAAATTATACCACATTGTTTTCTCAAGTGCGGCAAAGTGAGTGTTTTTCTCACGCTGACCTCGTTGTCCTGACCAAGAACTTTTTTAAGATCAAAGTTAGAAGTGTTTGCATATATTAAATATAATCGTAATCTAACCACTGGGTTAAAACAATTAGTCAAATCGTCGTCCCTGTACACAAATCCCACAAAAAAAAATATTTAACAATTAGCGCTTTCGAATTGCTTATTTTGTGCTTTCCTGCTTCCCAGAGCACTTCTAGAAGGCATGATTTTAAAATGCGATGTAGGTTTTTATAGGGGTCTTTTTTGCAATTATTAAGCACCAATTTCATCCCTACTACGATCGATTTAATCGTGCCTTCCCCCTACTCACTGGTGAAAACGTAAGCAGCCCGTTACAGAAAATAATAAGGGAAACTTTATTGATAAAAAAAAATTGTCCAAAGTTCTTATTGCTTTTGTATGCAAGCAAATACATTTCTATGGATGCACTAAATTAAAGGAATGAAGCTTATAAAATTCAAAAAAAAGTTTTGGTGGGATGACTCTCAGAGATTATGTACAACGAGACATCTAATACTTTGTTTTTAGGCATACGATTAATCAATGAGGACAACGGAACTCCTGAATACGGCAGGCGACATTTTAAAGAAAACAAACAATTTAGCAATTTAGCATCTAGGGATGTTAATGGTTGTCCAAAGCCCATAGGACGAGCTCTACCGTGTTACCCACCAAAGTCTTTTAGCTGTGGCTCAACTAATAACACTGCTCGACAAAAAATCATTTTTTGTCTTCCCGTTAATTAAAACTATGTGGACTATATGGATTTTGATGGGATATCGGTTTTTTTCCATCAGATCGGGATTTTTTTATGGGCGTGGCAAATTTTCCCCCTAAATTAGTGAGGTACGGAGACATATTTCATCATAACTCGAGAACCAGTCATCCGATTTTCAAAGATAAAACACGAGAAGATGTGTAACAAAATTTTATTTATTTTAGTCGAATAAAATTTTTCCCTATCTTTTATCGTTTTGGAATTATTCAGAAATTAATGGAGAAGATTTTTTTCTCAAATACTCTAGATTCATCTGTATCTGACTGGGTCAAGTATTCTACACCATAATATTACAGCATTAAAAATAAGCTTCAATGCCCAGTTGACACTTAAAAAACCTACTGATCTCTCTTATATTATAGTTGCTGTCTCAAAATAAATTACTCCGCTTACTTTGAAATAAAAATATTGATGCGAAACGTAACTTTTTCCTCTGACATTAATGGTAGTCTTAACAATGACGACATCAAATATTTTGCCATATCTTCCCAGGACTCATCTAAAATTTTGCATTTTAATTTTGTACTCCTTATTTAAGTCATCATTAAAGCTATGCATCTTCCCCCCTCTCCATACCCTTGCTGCACCTAAGTCTCTGTTTTGCTTTAATCACTGGTGGTATATTTGATAGATTTTTAGTGTGTAAAAATTGTCAGTTGCATTTGAGGAGGCTACATAGCACAACCTGTACAATACCAGCAAAAAAAAATCTGCTTTTATATTATTTGTTTTGTATTCGACAGCAGACTAAGTTTTATACTTGCCTTGTATTCTTCTATTTAGTTCCAATATCTAACGCCACCTCTCAAAGTCTCATACCCATCTTACACTTAAAACTGCATACAAAACTTGTGCAGCAATATATTTTTTTCTACTGCAGTTTAGCCAACAACACTGTCAATATAGTCGCCAAAAAATGCACGGGCAGGGAGTTTTACATTTTCAAAAAAATATAAAAAACAAAACGAAATTCCAGAAAAAACCAGGATGCATCAGCATTTGGTTGGTTAGTTAAAAAAGTATGCATGTATGTGTGTGTATTGTATGCATTTAGTTCTTGTATAGTAAAAAAAAAGAAGTCACGGTTCTTGGTTTGATGCAATTTATATGCAATTTGCTTTTTCTCTGTTGTGTGTTTGATTACAAACGCATCGTATAAAGTTGACGACAACACATTGACACACTAGTATATTGTATTGAATTTTTGGTGCAGTTACAAAAAGGTTTGCTAGTGTAGATATATTTTTCTAAACATGTCAAAAATCTATAGGTCTATATAATATTTAATATAAGTATGTTTTTGTATTGAGGGAATATCGAAGCCGACCACTGCCATTTTGGGTTTTCTTTTGACTACCTTTGCGCCAAAGTAATTTCATGGCTACCAATCGTAATCGCTTTATTCACTAAGTCACAAGCCACTACAGGAATATTTTTTAGAACACATAACTTTGTAATCGCCAGTATTTTATTAGGCTGAGGTCCGCCATAGCGTTGACACTTAATGTGTGTCAACATGTGGTAACTTCCAGGATTATTATATGTCCTATTTGCAGTGATACTGATGTCACCATCCATGGCCTCATTTTACATAGATCCATGCACTATAAAAGTGGAATGCATCCGCTTGACCACCCTACCTCTACTATGGGCTCTATTGGCATTACAAGAGTCTCTCTATCCTCTTTTGTACGAGGTTCAGGATTTTCCTGTGCCCCAGTCAGAGGCGTTCGTAACACCTCTATACCGCGGACTAGTAATATCATCATAAATAAGTGAATGAATTAATGAATAAAATATTTTAACCTGAAATATAAATTCAGAGAAAGTACTTTTTATACATTATTCAGCTTTTGGTCTCGAATTCTGCATAAATATTTTCAGTCTTCCTTAGCTCCAACTTTCCGGTTTTTTTTGGTATTTTTTCGATTAACATACAAAGATATAATTCAGTAATATAATTTGTAATCATAATATGATTGAAGTCATCTATATTGTATTCGAAAAATAATTTTTCCAGCAACTTTGATCCTTCTGATTTATTTCACTCGCTGTGCTCTGTAGAGCTTTTAACAGACAAACTGAAGGGCACATGTTGGATGTATTGGAATTTTTGAAGAATCTTAAAGCCAAGCACATAATTATAATATTTTCTAAGACACTCTGTATTTTTGGTGCTGGTAATTAATTAGATATCAAATAATAATAAAAACCTTTGGAAACCCCATTTAAAATTATTTTATTATTCTAAAAGAATTCTTTTCTAAGTTGTTTTAAAAACTTTAACCAAAATCTTAATAATCTTCTACCAGTGTTGTCTCCAAAGTTTAGTTCGCTGTAATATTTTTTCAATTCGTCTTACCGTGTGTCTACTGGTGTAAAGCTTATATTTCTCTGGGTACGAGCTAAATTTTATCATTCCGAGAACAGCTTGCTCCCACCAACGTAGAATCCCCGGTTTTTCTTTTCACTATTTTTCTGTTGCATTTTGTGTGTGTGTGTGTGTGCAAAACACTGCACTTTTTTAAAAACGAAAAAAAAAACAACAAAAATTTTGAAAAAAGTTTTATGTTTTGTAGATTTTATTTATTTGAATACTTTTTATTTTAGCTTTGGCCTGCTTATGTTAGTCGACACATAGAAGCAAACTCACACTCACAAACCCTTAAACAAAACTCCTCATGCATACACATACATAAATTTGAGCTGGGCTTGCGTGTATTTGTGCATGCGTGTATTTATGTCCATGTTACTAGGATGCACATATGGCCAAACAACTACAATAATCTTTTCACCCTGACTTCCTAAAACTCATGCCACTCGTTTCTTTGTTTCTCTAAAAAAAAAAAGAAAACTCGTAGTCTTTGTCTTTTACCGTTGATGAGTTCGTTTGGTTGGGGCTTTTTTACAAACCCCTATATAAGTATGTGTGTTTGTACATTTCTATTTAATTTTTCCTACAATTCGCAGAAAAAAAACACGTATTCGCGTATCCTTATTGATCCTTTTAGTTACATGTATGTGTATAATGCAACCATCTGCAGTGTCCGTTTGACTGCTTGTGCATGTGTGTATTTAAGTGTGTGTTTTTGCTATTGCAAACTCTTGTATAGAAAAAATGCATTTTGGTCTATATGGTTTCTCTGGAAATAGACTTTTACGTACATGTTAATGCAAGTATTTTTTCTATAACTGTAGCCATCTGTTTGTAATTTTTTCAAACGAAAAAAAAAACACGTATTGAGTTTAGCGTTTTATATGACCCCTTTAGGAAGTTTAAGAAGAACAAATAGATAATTTCAACAATTGATGTGATCCTGAACATGATTTTACCGTTTTTACTGTTACTTTTTCTATTGTAATCGTAAGAACCAAAATAAAATGGGCGTGGTCGCATGTGTATAAAAGCTTTAGAACCGTTTGAGTTACTTCGCTGATCTTAATCTTGTTGTAGTTTTACCTATCAGGATAAAGTTTATATAGAAAAAAATGTAAAAGTAGTCATAAGTATCATTTTTATTATAAAGAATATAAATTTTCTATATAATTGCTGCATGTTTGTAAGAGCATCAATTGAGAAGGGCTCGACTGATTTGATTTAAGCACGATATTAGCAAAAAAGGGAGAAAAACTTAAAATTGAAATAAAATAGAGGAAATCACAAAACCTTTGCGGTAAATCATTAAGACTTTAAGAAATAAGGCTTCAAAGTTTTCGAACGTATTTGATGAATCTGCATAGACCTGGGACTCTTCATAGCCCTAAAGAGTATAATTAAATGCCGTTAAATCACATAAACGAAGGGTCCAATTAAAAATTTAATTTAATTAAATTTATTCTTCCTTAAATATATCTCCTTAAAAATAACACATTTTATATAAATGTAATGAAAAACATTGTTTTAAAACATTAAAATGGTTATAAGTGATGTAACAAAGGTACACAGAATAGACTTCCTTATGTTTTCCTTTTTGGATGCAACTTATTAAATTGGAAAATTCCAAGCAGGTCAGCTGATGTGCGTATGTTTCATACGTTTTGACCTAGGTTTTCTTTTTGATTATATAAGTTTATATACGTACGTATGCATGCAACCAACTCATCATAGTCAGCAAAAGGCATCATCACAATCTGAAACGGCTTCATATTTGTTTTGTGATTTGAGTTTATTTAGTTCGTTTTTTTTTCGTAAGTTTTTAAGTTCTTTTTTAAATATAAGTAGGAAAAATATATACAAACTCGTAAATCTCTTCACATGTACACGAGCATATACAAACGCAACGCAACTTGTCCAAGTGTATGTATGATATTCTCCTGCTGCAGTTTAAGTGCAATTGCCATTTTGAGCTCATCCTCAATTCTTTTATTTTTTTGTTCAAGCATTATTTATATTTTGTTTTAACTTTTTCCACTTTGTTTTGTAGCGCTGTAACGTTAGAAACACTTTGCGTTTTACGTTGATTTTTTCACAAATAAATTGTGTAGAGTGGTAGTGCCTGACTAGTGACGGGTTAGAGAAGAGTTGTCAGTCAGTCTTTTGGCCTGGCCATCAAGTGCGTTTATGTAGTCAGTTGTTTTTTGTTTCTTGTTTCTTTTTTTGCGTTTAAGTGGCCAGCCATTTAAATTGATGGTTAAGTACCTCCAAATCTATTCTATAAATATTAATTAGAGACTTTTGTAAATAACTTTGTTTATATGTACAAGTAGGTGTGTTTGTTTATGTATTGCGAAAGCGCACAGGGCATTTCTTTAATTAAAAAATTATATTGAAATTGCAAGTTTGTTTTTATTTTATTTGCGAATAAAATAAATAAATGCCAATAAACAATTTTGCTTTATTAAATCTTTTCTATTGATTAGGTTTGTTAACATAAACTTAAGGCTTAGTTGCAATTTCATTCAAGTATGCTTTCATGCATTATTAACATTTTGTGCGTTTGCTAACAATTTCTTTTACAGTGTTAGATACTCATCCTGTCAATAATTTTGTCCTACGCATAATTTTGTAGACAATGGAAGAAGAGAAAATTACACATAAAAGCTCTATTAATACACTTGAGCATTTGAAAGTGTTCAGGCATGAAATATACTTATTAATAACACTTTATAATTAAAAGATGTTCTCACATATGAATAATGTTACAGGTACAGTGCAACAGAAAAATTTACAAATGTTTTTAAATATGTTTTAAGAACTAATCACACAGTTTGATTACTCATTTTCCAAATAGAGTGCAAATGTCCTTTCCGGTAATCATGTTGATATAAAAAAATGTTTCTGTGTTTTTGAGTCGCATGTGTGCTAATTTGTTCTTCCTAATGGGAGTGTGTCATGTCTTGTCGTGGATGTTTCTTTTATGGTAGGTTTACAGTTAATGTTTTTCTTGTTCCACTTTCCACGTCCGTCTTTTTTTATCTGTCTTATAGACTAACCTAAGATGTTTTGAGAAAAACAACTCGAAGTGTTTCCGTTATGTTGTCAGTCAGGAGTGAGATTGTAATTTTTAGTTGCATTTCCACATCTCTGACAGCTATTTACTGAGATGTTTCTTTAACACAATATTTGTGTGTATATGGAAAACACATAGCAAAATACAGGTAATATATTTCAATATGTAGGTCTTGGCCGCTACTAGATTAATGGCAATGGGTGAATGGCTGACGAGAGACCATAAAACTAGATACCAAAGAATAATCGACATCTTACCGATGGAAAATATCAAAGGATGGGATGGAAAATATCAAAGAAGTATCATGTGACAATATCCCTACGATATATGAGAACCTCGACTGCATCACCCCAATGCCAGGGGAGGAAAAAAATAATGAAGTATCAAGGCTTTAATCTTTATAACAACGGATCGAAGATTATTGATCGAACTGGAGTGGACTTCTATCACATAAGCCAAAATAGAGGTAAATATTTTCGTATACCAGATCACAATACTGTTTTCCAGGCTGAGATTATGGCAACTTAATAGATAAAAGAGACTGATAACGAAATTCTGATTAATATCTGTACGGATAGCCAATTTATTACCAGATCGTAACGAAGGAAAAGTTGATTCTCGGAATTTTTTACAATGCCAGAGTGAGACAAAATCGCATGCAAATTGAATGTCTAGAAAAAATTTGGATAGCGGGTCATCATGGCATTAGAGATTCAAAAATTAACTTAAAGTTTGGGCAATAGAGGAGTATGTCAGGTGCCAGGATACTGCTCTCGTTAACATGATAAACATACTATTGGTTGACCAACATTTTGCGAAATCGATGAAGATTCTGAAACTGAGTAAACCAACAATTAGAATATTATCTACTTTAATAACATATTAGATAAAAATAACAACTTATATAGTTCGCACAAAACTATCGAATGCAAAAACATTAAGAGCATGCAAACAAATGTATGAGACTTTATAACACCATTTTTGTCTACATATGTTCCGCATTTGGGCGTATTAGATATGAAAACTTTGACATAATGTCAAGCTTGGAACACGTAAGGATTTCAAATTGGAAATCCGTAAAAAATAGCATTGATAGAAGATTTTGTGATTATGGTTCTGTAGACGATGCTTTTCATTTCTTTGAAGCTCACAACATGCCAATTGGACATATGTGTATACCAGTCATCGTCTTGGGATTTTTACTGACCCTTTCTTTAGTCTAACCACCAACCACACCCGCCCCCAAACACGTAGATGGAATCGTGATATAAGCTCTTAATCTGCTTTTGATTATAAACACTTTGTTTCGATATATAGAAATGAATTTCTGTATGTATTATGCTTCCAAAAAAATAAATATCGTATCCTTCTCTAGTAAAGTTCTCAATGAATCATTAATTATCTTTCTGTAGTCACAATATTCCAGTATTCGACTCTCCGCACACTATTGCAAAGGCATTATTTATATATCAGCTAAAATTTTTTACTTCACTGTATATTATGTTTATTGATATCAAATGTAAATGTAAAGGGAAGTAACCTCATTATGCTAAGTATTATCTTTTTCATATTTCAAGCTTAACTGAGTGCTCTTATTGCACCAATAGAATCTAACAAAACTTATATTGAAGTAAATATCTTTAAAGCGCTAATGAACCTCAATTTTACCATTTAAAAATATAAAATAAAGCTTTAACTTAACTCATTAAATATCTTATAACTTTCTTTAACTAATTATATCATCATAAGCAACATCTAGTGGATTAACAGGAGAGTGACAATATAACACCCATAGTCGATGAAATTCCTTGTAGGGTATGACTTTTATAATAATTTCTTTTTCAAATGTATGTTATATTATGTTCACACACGCGCCTTAATTGTCAATTTATGATATTCTCGTAATTAAAGCCTTTATTGAGCTCAATTTACTATACTTAAAGTTACTTATAAATTGAGCAATACCTATATACTTTATTGTTTCACTTATTGTCGCTTATATATGCATGTTCACTTACATATCTTCACTTACTTATATATTATACTAGAAAAGCCCGGCGCGCATTGCTACGCTCCTTAATGAATAAAAATGCATTCAGAATTTAAATTGAATATCAAGTGAAAAAAGTTAAAAATTATAACTTTTTTTAATGGGCGTGGCACTGTCTACTTTTCTAATCACGAAACTGTATAGTCATGACGGGTTAATATGTGTGAAAAGTTTCAGAAAAATCAGTCTAGCGCAAGTACCTCAAAATTATAACTTTTTTATGGGCGTGGCCCCGTCCACTTTTCTTATAACGAAATTATATTGTCGTGACATTCAATATGTGTGCAAAGTTTCAGAAAAATCGGTCAAGTGCAAAAAGCTAAAAATATTAACTAGTTTTTTATGGGCGTGGCCCCGTCCACTTTTTTCCATCCATTAACACTCCCTGGAATGTGTACAACAACTTGCCAAAGTTTGAGTCCGGTTGATTTTACAGTTTCAGAGTCTATAGCTAACACACACACTCAGAGTTTCACTTTTATATATATGTAGATTATTACGTTTAAACCTTTTAAAAATGTGGGTTAATTTTTTTAATGTTGTTTTCACACTATCTGAATTTTCATCTGATTACAACAACAAATTCACAATCAGACATAAAATCTTGGAATTGTTTAATTTAGTATATCATTCTACAAGTATAGTGACGTAAAATTTAATAAATTTTATTATTTTCGGATACCAGAAGAGCTTTAGACTAATGTTAAATAACTTACTTTTAAAAACAGTTGGCATAAAGAGCTGAGGGGGGATTCTTTTAATTGCAAATAGGAATGAACACCTTTGAAACTTTCATTATAAAAGTTTTATTTGTTTAAGCATACTCGAATATTATAATATTTTATTTCATATTTCACTATTATTTAATTCAGTTTGATATTTACTTATGTATGTCTTATGTAGAAATAACAACTAAATGCCGTAGTGTTCTTATATTTACTTATACTGTGATATCTGGGACTCAATTCTCGTTCTGTGAAATTGCGATATAAAAAAAATTTTGTGGTCATATCATATAGTGCCGCCATACCTTTTTCTATACAAATTCACAAAAGGAAATTTGAGCCTTAGATTGATAATTGTGCTAACAATGCAAATTCTAGCAAAAAATATTATAAAGACTTACTAAAGGAATAAAACACCATGATTTGTTGATAATTTCAATGTTGCCAAAGTTGTAAAATAAAACTTAATTTAGACTGAAGCAAATTACACAAATGTAAACACAAACTAAATTGATGTAAACAAGAATCTAATAAACTAAATACAAACTAAATTAATATTTTGTTTTTTCTCTCTGGCATACTTCCCTTATTCAGGTATTGCAAATAAAAAAAATCATTTTAATTCCATCCTTTATACTCATATTCATATGTGTGTGTTAATAAAGAAATTATGCGTAAAGGACATTAGAAAAAGTGTTCAGTGAGTACAACAAAATCAATAATTACGCACCTTTTATGTGCTTTTTTCTTCTCACTTTTTTTAAAAGAAATTAAACAACATTAAACACATGGAAATTCAAATACATGCAAGAAGTAGTATTATATTTCTTGCAAAGATGATGATAACAGTGGCGGCTACAAAGATAGACAAGCGTACAAACATAAGAAATAGATAAACGCACAATGGGAGAATTTAGTAAAATTATTAAATAAAAAAATTACTAACGAATTGAAAAAAATTCAATCAAACTATAAAAGATATTATAAAAATTAAAAAATATTAAATAAAAATTCGCATTATTTTAAACGAATGGTTTTATTGCTGTTAACCGATTTATAAAACCTCTACGTCAATTTTTAAAACTTATTTTAATAAATTTTACAACATTTTTTATATCTTCTGCATTATTTATTCCCAGTGTGTTCTTCATTAATTTTGAAGCAACCTGGTATACCAGCACACACACACACAAACTCATTATACACATGTCATACAGTAACACTATAACACGTGTCATAATTCCATAATTAATATTCAAACAAGAAGGTCACTCAGGTGGTGGTAAATTTTTTAAATAACAAACTGTTCTTCTTATATCTACAAAGATTTATGTTACATTATACAATATAAAAGATAAAAAATAGTAAGAGGCAGAAAAAATTTCCCTTTAAATCTAAGTTTATTCTAAAGAATTTAAGATAAAAAGAGTTTTTGAAGTCTTCACTTCACACAATATGATTAGTTTGAGTATTTCGTATAATTTTATAGCGAGCAATACCAAATAATAGAATGGTAGTTTATTTCCTAAAATCTTGATGTATTACAATTTAAAACTTCGTATTTTATAACTAAAAAATGGTTTAAAACAGTTTAACGTATCAAGAAAATTATGTTAATTCTTTGACGTTAGGCAAAAACGTCTTAGGCCAAAATGAAGGTTTAACTCAATTTATTCTTGCTTTCATTTGGTATCAACTGTCTCCAATCGATATGCTGTTTATATAAAAATATGCTGTTTATATAAAAATTCCGTAAAATGCATATTTGGTTTGGAATTGCACAACAGATGCAGTTCCTGATTTTACAGCCTTCTGTCGAATTAAACAAAAAAATATTTTGATGTAACTGATTAAAGTTAAACAAAAATGTTTCTCACTGGAATATTTTTTGTGGTACTTGAACTGGACCGATTTTTCTGAAACTTTGCACACATATTGAGCTGTCATGACTTTACGATTTCGTGATTAGAAAAGTGGGCAGTGGCACGCCAATACAATTTTTTTTTATAATTTTCAGCTACTTGAACTTCACCGATTTTCCTGAAACTTTGCACACACATATTGAGATCTCATGATTATACAATTTCGTGATTAGAAAAGTGGGCAATGCCACGCCCATAAGAAATAAGGTATCATTTTTAGCTACTTGCACTAGATCGATTTTTGTGAAACTTTGCACACATATTGAACTGTCATGACTATACAGTTTCGTGATAAGAAAAGCGGGCAGTGCCACGCCCATTAAAAAACTTATTATTTTTAGCTACTTGAACTTCACCGATTTTTCTGAAACTTTGCACACGTATTGAGCTGTCATGACTATACAGTTTTGTGATTAGAAAAGTGGGCAGTGCCACACCCATTAAAAAAAGATATAATTTTTAGCTTTTTGCACATGATATTCAAATTAAGTTCAGAATGCATTTTTATTCATTAAGGGGTGTAGCAACGCGCGCCGGGCTTTTCTAGTGTTGAATAATAAAAAATATCATTTGTGAGTTTTTTTTTTTGTTCAATTATCGATTATGAAATTTTACAGCTGTCACATATTCAATTCAGATTATTAAAAATGTATCGCTTTACCATAAAACTACTCGCTAGAAATGTGAAAATTGGTTAAAAAAATTTAAAATTTTGCTGAGACCGTTCTTAAGCTTGGAAAAATTTTCAGTCGAAAAAGAGCACCTTATATGGTTACAAAATATGAAGAAACTGGGTCGTTTATGAACAATATGTTTAAGATGCGTTAACGTAGTGATATGTAGGTGTCTTGAAAACATTGATGTTTTTAATAAGAGTGTCACCGAAGAGCTGGGGCCAAATTATGGCATTCGATCACGATCGAAATTTTACTCGAACGATGAAGTTCGCAGTGCTTTAGATATAGAGATTCAAATAAAAATTTTCAAATTTCGATCACGTTCGCATGCCGTAATTTGGCCCCTGAAGACTTCAGTTCGGCACTGTTCTCAACAGCTTAAAATTTCATGATTTAGCATTACGCAGTGAATTTTGATAAATGGAAAGCGCCGGCAACTCATTCACCGGGTAATGGAACAAAGTGAAGTCAAGCCAATTTTTTTAAAATACTCATTTTCGACGATAAAGCGCATTTCCAACTTAATGGCTTCGTGAACACAACATTGTATAATTCGGGGCTCAAAAAATTCTCATGCAATCCATAAATGTCAAATGCAAACACAACAAATAACTGTCTGGTGTGATTGGGTCTTAGTATTTTGAGGATGAGGCTGAAATTGCAGAGACTATGGTTGACGTTTGCTAAAGGAATATGGCGAAGGAGTTTCTGTGAAATTTTGAAATTTAAGGAAAACACTGTATCAAATTGAAATTAAAACTAAAATATTAACGCGGGTATCTGCTGATTTCCACATTCATAACTCTAAAATAACTTTGAAATGTATTTTATTAAAAATTTTTATAAAAAAGTGTTTTCTAAAATATATTTCAAATACAATATGTAATAGTTGTTTAAGCTCTATGTCTTTCATTTATTTTGATTTTATTTTTTCGGTATTACAACAAAGCATTACACAAAGAAGTAGCGAAATATCGATAAAATAATACGAAAACAAAAACAACAAAAAATTTTTTATTATTGAAAGACCTTGAGCTTAAAAAACTATTACGTATCGATGGCTTAATATAAAAAAGGCGTAACTCGATTTTTTACTGCTTTACAGGAGAGAGAAAAAACTGAATAAAATTTAAAAGAATGTAATGAGTTAGTTTTCAACCTTAGCTCACTTAATTTTGTAGGGGTGATGTGTGTGTATGTGAACTACCAGAAAACATTAAAAACTTTTGTTAAAAATCAAGATACGCCCTATTTATATTAAGTCATCGATATGAATTATTAAAAAAAAGTCCAAAGAAACAAAAAATTATATCAAATACATTTTATATTATTTTTTTTGTGAATCGGACGGTAAGAAAGCGAGGATAAATTACTCTTTTTTAAATGTACCTTACTTGTAATTAAATATTTTCCACTTTATGTTTAAGGTTTTATAAGTTATTTTAGATTATTAGTTATTTTTGGTACCAAACATTCAACCAGGTGTCATTTTGCTAGCCCAGTTTAAAGATAAAAATTTTTAAAGGTCTAAGTAAATAAAACAAAAAGCTATAATTTGACCTGACCAAGACAAAAATATTTAAGTTATTATATGTATGTATGTATGTACATATATCACAAATAACACACATACGCACAGCCGACCACAAATATTAGCACCATTTACTGCTACCACCACTCCCAAAGAAATGAATAAACGAAAAATATATTTTGGATCTATTTTCCACCAAATTTTTTTTTTTTTTTTTGTATATTAATGTACGAAATAATATTGTTGTGGTTTACAATCAAAATGCTATAAAAACGCTTTTACAGCGACAACATTGTTGCTTCAGTTTGTTAGAAAAATAATAATAAAAAATATCATCTTTTTATGAAACATAAATAAAAGTTAAATAAGAACAAAAAGAAAAACGTAATGGAAAGACAATGCAGCATTTTAATTTACACCTCAATTTAACGAGATGTAACGTAAATAAATTGTGGACAATTTTGAATGTTAGCAAATTATAAATTGGTCGTAATTTGAATCATTTTCATTTCTTCTAGAACAACAAAATCGTTTTGATGTCATGACATTTGCAAAAGACATTAAAAGTTATTCTCAATCGTAAACTTTTGACAATTTGCCTGAATAAAGATGATTTTTGATTACAAATTGACCAATTTAATTTTCTTATAACAGTTTTATTAGCAAATACAGTGGTCAAATAAACATGTGAAACGAAGTTAGATGCTGTCGTTGTTAAGGTAATATGCGCCTCAATATTTAGAGATAAGTACTTATGTATGTATGTATGTATGTATACTGAAAAAAATTATGGCTTAATAACACTATGCTAGTTGAAAAAACAGACAAGCCGGGCACCTGGCTTTTTAACATAATTAGGGTACGCTGAATCTAGTGGTGCCCGCAGTTTTTAAAGATTGGCTCTGGTTTTTGAGATATACCGTTATTTCGAAAATAGAGGAGGTTGCACAACATATGTTCGCGTAACTCAAAAACGCTTTAGCTTATTGAAAAAACTTAAAAAACCGAAATTCCGCAATAAAATTTCCTTTAAGATCTAATATCCGCAGTCGTTTTAGAAACATTTTTTTTTTTTTTTTAAATAAATTTTTTTAACAAAATTTCAAAATTTTTGTTTTTTAAAAATTCATAAAAAAATAAAAAATGCAGCTAGGCATTTTTTGCAGACATATAAAAAACGAAGCTGCAAACAAAACAAGCCATAAATGTTTAAAATATGTTAGCAACTTTTGATTTTATTCACAAAAGTCGACAAATTTTAATTAATTTAAAAATTTTATTAAACGCAACCCCCCTTAGGGATTGTGATAAAGGGAAAGTATAATTTGAGAAAATGTTAAGAACAAAAGACATTGGAAGTCGGTCATACATTTTATGCCCCTAGGAGTGAATCCTAGGCCTTAGAAACAAATGATGGGAATGAAAAATAAAGTTGCGCTGGGCATACATTTGGCCCGTGTAGGGGTACCTCAGGCACTGCAGGTGCAAAATTTAAGGCTAGGGTTCTACGCGAATAAAAAACAAAGTTCCAAACAAAAGAAGCTATTAGTGATTAAAGTCTTTCTACAACTTTGTATTTTTTCAGAAAAGATGAAATTTTTTAATTTTTTTAATACCAAACTTTTAAAACATTTATTTTTGTTAAGTAGTTAAAGTTAAAGTTTTTAATAATTTTTAAAAAAAAAATTTTATTTTTCGAGCTCGAGGACCGTTAAAAACATGCGGATATTAGAAAAACGTTTTACTCATCTTAAAGGAAATTTTATTGCGGAATTTCGGTTTTTTAAGTTTTTTCAATAAGCTAAAGCGTTGTTGAGTTACACGAACATATGTTGTGCAACCTCCTCCATTTTCGAAATAATTGATTGATTTTTTAATTGATATTTAATTTTTTCGAAAAAACTGCCAAGACATGATTTGAAACAAAAGGTTTCAAGATATGATTTGAAACAAAAGGTTTTATAAAATTTTATTTATTGATGTAAAACAGCGAGGTTAATATATTAAAAAAAAATAAGCCAATCAGCAGATTCGATTTCGATACATAGCTAAGAAATATACTTTACTTCTAATAAATATAATACAGAGCATAAATTTAATTTCAGATGTGACTTATGTCAGTGATCCGTGCATCCCAATATGGGCGTAACTAGACCATTCTTGGGGCATAGCACATTGTTTAACCCCGTCCCCTTTTAACAAAACGAACTAAGTATTTACATTAATTACAAGGCATTCGAACATGTTTGAAATTTGAAAATTCTTAATAGAATCTCTATACCTAAAGCACAGCGAACTCGATCTTTCGAGTAAAATTTCGATCGTGATCGAATGCCGTAATTTGGCCCCGGGCTTAATAATTTACGAATCAGTTGATACTAGCTGAAGCCGGGCCACTTTGCTGGTCCCCACAATATTTTATGTTATTCCTAAAGATCGCTGCATCAGGAAAAAAAGTAATCAATTTGAAACAGTAAACTGCGAGCACTAAATTTAAGTAAAACAATAAATAAAACATAACAACAAACATCTTCTAAAGGAGAGTTTCAGTGCTACTCTCTCTCTCTCTCTGTTTTGATTTTTTTTTCCAAACATATAGAGCACTTTCTGTGCAAAAAACCATTTCTTTTAACAAGAATTCAAGAATTTATTTCTGTTTTGTTACATATACATACATATGGTTTGCTTATGTGTTACTAGCAACTTTAAGCGTTTATAACTCCCAAATTACTAAAACTTTTTTTATACACATCTGCAAAAAAATACCTTTTAATGGATCTAGAGGTATTTGTAAATCTAATTAAAAATTCCTGAGTTTTTTATTTGCTATATTTACATATTACAAGCGATTGTACAGAAATTGTGCTCATAAGTAAATTATATTAAACCGACAGTACAAACACATTTATGAGAAGGTTTTATTGGTATTTTAAGATCTGTGAACGATACGTAACAAATGCATAAAAATTCGTCCCCTAAACGTATGCTATAAATTTGTTTCCATCTTCATTTAATATCCTTCAGTTTTGTAGTAAAAAAAATGGACAAACAAATAAAAGTAAAATTTTGTCACGATTTTAATTGCAAATGAACAATTTTCTTTTTAGAACCACCATTAAAGACAACAGTCATTTAACAGTTAACAACACTTGTGAAGACAAGTGTGTATGGATATGTGACCAAGACTTTAAACAGATATTTCGCTATGATTTATGATGCATACACTTGTTTGTATTCAACAATAACATAGTTAAAGCAAAAATCAAATTTTATTAATATTAATAAAATGATATTTTTCAATGCTTTGAATAAAAATAAGAAGTAAATTTTTATTAATTGAAGAAGTAATAGTAAGGTTTACACTGCATTAGGTAGATGTTACTCGGTTGATTCCCCGACAAACGAACAAAGGGGATTTGTATAACTTTAGTTGAAAAAAAATAAATTAATATAAACATATGTATGTTTGTAGCATTCGAAACCACTTAGTGAATTATTTCAGGGTTCGTCTTTTTCTTCACATACAAAAACTTTAAAAAAGCGTTAACTTTTAAAAGTTTTAACGCACTACTTATTCAACAACTTAACGATTTGGTGTGAACTCAGCTAATAAAACTGCAACAGACTACATTTTGTATAATTTTTTTTTCTATTATTTTGTGATTGCAATGAACAGTAAAACTTAATTAAAAAAAATCTTTTTTAATTTCTTGCTGCATGTACAATGTACAAACATTAATACTTTTTTTTGTTTTTAACCTTTGACTCATTTCCACATCAATTATTTTGGACAAAGCTTAACCATCACTGCTTTAAACAAAGAATAACTTTGCAAACAAATAACTTTCCGCACAAAGAAACAATATTAAAAACAACAACAACAAAAAAACAAAATTAAGCATAAAATTCAATACTGAAAATTGAGATAAATAGCATCAATAGCAATGATTTATCACAGGTTTGTTATAGATAAGTGATCTCACTCTCTGTCTCTTTTGGTTTTACATTCATAGATATAAATAAATACAAATGTAATTTTTTTGTATTAGTTTTTAATATTTTTTTATTTAATATTCGAACTTAATTTTTTAATTTGTTTACAAAGTTTTTATTAAATTGCAATACAGGCTTTCAAGTTCATATATTTATGATTTAATGCGATTTTAGTTTGCAGCTTATTGATTGATTGATGATTATTGACATAAAGTATTTTTTTTTTGTGGGAGTAACACTACCTCTGCTTTGATCGTAACCATTTTTTGATGTAATAAGAAAGTGTCATCAATTTGCTTGTACAAAGTTGTAACCAGATTTCGCTTATGGTATATATCCTAACCATTTTTTCTCGAATAAGGAAATTGTTATCAAAGTAACTCGTACAAAGTTTAAAGGGAAAAGCTGCTGTAGTTCTAAAAATTTGTTATTAAATTTATGAGATTTGTATGGGAGGTACCACGCCCCCTAAAATATATAATACAAATATTGCCTTGTTTATTCGGAGTATAGACCTGGAGCATTAATGAACAAATTTTAGAAATTGAATGAGTAGAAGAAAACTCATAACATACAAACACACATTTCCTTTTTATTGTATTAGTATAGCTAATAAAAGAAAAAGTATGTTTTTATCGACAATAGCCGATTGCAATGCATTTTAGAAACCAGCTACGGTATCATCATCGGCACTATTTGATCGGTATTTTTAGTGTTGGTTGTAAATATCATCTATTTAACTCACAAGCTGTTAAGAAATAGAATTCGATAATCAAATGATATTTCCTAACATAGGTGAGTGAGAGCAAAATTTACCACTAAAGTTTTTTTCTGTTGTGGAAATTTTTTCTTGTTTTATTATTACTTTTTTTTACTTTTTGCTTCAATCACTACTTAGGTTAGGTTACGTTGAAAAGGAGGGGCATTTAAAGCCCGAACCCACGACAGGTATACACGTATGCCTAATTGGCATGGTGTGCGCTCCATATGAATAGAATAGTTCGATTAGAAAGAGAATAGAAGAGAAAGAGAAGCAGACCAGTCCAGAGTCTCTGGCGGGAATCGAACCTGCAGCAACCCCCAAACTAGCAGGCCAGCACACTACTAACTAGTCCACCGGGGCACCACAACTTATGTGGCAATATAAGCAGTTTTTGTCATAATTTTACTACTTTTTATTTCAATCATATTTGTTGTGTGTGGTCCATTATCAACAGCATCTTGGTAATTATCTCACTATATGATCGCTATAACGGGCCATGTTTTATTTTTATTAAATTTTAAAACTTTCTAATATTCCAACTATTTTTTTTTAATTTTACTACAATGTTTTTTTTACATTCTAATACCGGCTTTCTAGTTAAAATAATTTTAAAATTGTTGCATTTTATGAAGAATAAAATTTCATGTATGATAATAAAAAAAAAAAAAAAACTGAAAAATATATTTTTACTAACACTAGCCTTATTATCTATTGTTAATTATTTATTCCTGCTAAAGTTTACTTATTGTAACTAAAAACCATCCCAAAATATGTTTGCTTAAATTATATTAAATTAAATAGTAAAAATTATTAGCCGATTTTAGCCAAGTGGAACGCCTTTTCGAAACCAGCTACGATTTAATCATCAGGGGCCGAATTACGGCATTCGATCACGATCGAAATTTTACTCGAACGAGTAAAAAGCCCCAGGTTTTTTATAATTTTTTATAATTTTATTTTATTCCAGTATTATGCTACCAGAGAGAGTTTAAACAATTAAAAACAATTTACAATATAAAAATTATTCATAAATAATTTCGTATAATACTTTTAAGGAAAAAAAACTTAACCCAGAATAAATAATTAACAAAAAAAAAATTTAAATTAAAAGTTTTAATAAATGTTAATCTATAATAATTTGAATTTTCTAATAAATTTAATAAACCGTGCTGACCGTGTGTTCAAAAGATAGTTTAGTCTAGTCTCAACAGCTGTCCGAGTACAGCTGATCGAGTATAGCTGATCGTGTACTAAATTGGTTAGTTGTCTCGTTTTCAAATCACTGTCATAAATAAATGTAAGTTCATATGTAGATATGTATAAACTTTTAAAAATCAAGTTGCATTGAATAAATAATTGTATAACTAAAATATCTAAAAAAAATTATTCTTTGTGGCAATGTTCCTGCAGATAACGTGTGTAGTGTATACATCGTGTAAAGCATATTCCGTAATAGACTAGGACCAGGCCAGTGACCACCCAAATGTATGAAAAAAGTATGGTTGATTTGACATTACAATGTGCTAAGGCTGGACCATATAGTCAATCAGAGTAGTCTCAAAACAACCCATTGTCATTACTCGTTGAAGCACCTACACGACCATTGTACAACACTACAACACTAGATATAATCAGTAAAACACAAACGATTAAACTTAACTACAAACTCTAGTTTGAAAATGATAAGGTACAAAAATGAATTACATATGATGATGTTGTAGCTAGTCCTTTTCAGCTACAAGGATCACGTAGTCTACTATTATATGTAGGGTCGTAGTTGCATACATTTCTATGAAAATTCCTTCGTGTAGACATAAATTGAAGTGAGAAAATTTTATAACTTTGTTATGACAAGATTTTTTTATAAACAAACTTACAACAAATTTGTACGTTAACTTTTCTTGGTTTATGCCTGTTTTTGTCTTCATATCACCGATATATTTTATTAAAATATTTGAAAATGTGTATCTTTACAGGAATCTTTATGTGGAAATTAGTATAAAATTTCTGCCTTTGATTTAATATCAAAAATACTCTAGAATAATTTAATCGTTCTGAAGGTAATTCATTGGCCGTTTAAGGCAAAAGGGACACTATATTAAAATATAAAAAGAAAACAGCTGTGGATTGCATGACGCTCATAATTGTTTAGGCGTATAAAATGGCAAACAAAAATTTTTATCAAGTTGAATTTTACTTAATGTTGTATACACTAATTATTCCTTATTTGAGTTTCTGCTGTTAAGCTTTGCTGCTGTTTATTAAAAAAAATATTTTAAAGCAGCATTTTAGGCTGTAATTTGTGTTCAAAATTTAAGTGTATTTTCCAATTCAAAATCCAGTGTTATTGGTATGATGAATTCAAATTAAAAATCTAATTATATTACAACTAGCGTCATCTAGTGTTAGATAGTTGTCTTCTGCTTCAAATTCTAGTTGGATTTATGTCGATAATATAGTTTTTCTTCAAACGGATAAAAGTTAAAAAGGTGGTTGTTATATATATTTGAACTATGTAAGAGTATTTAGACTAAATACTCTTAAAAAGTTTTTGAAATTGTGTATGATTTTTGAACGACGTCGTATAAATAAGGGGTTGGAAAGCAACCACCAAAACTTAACAATAGACCTTTAACAGTGTTGCCAACATGCACAAATAAAAATTATATAAATTGAAAAATAAAATACGGTGGAATATGCATTCGTATGTGTGACATGCGAGCCATTATTAAAACACGTCTAAACAGCATGGTATTCACCAGCAAAATGGTTTTATATCTGTTAATAAATGTTACCAAGCCACCTACTAGTAATGCTGCTATAAACACTCACCAACACCAATGTAAACACACCAGATGCTTTGTAGAATCTGGCGTATATTTTAGTTAGTTCTGCTGATGGCTGCCTGCAATATGCAAAACTAAAACAATATGGTTTTGTGGCAATTGCAAAAAATAAAAAATAAAAAAATGCAAAATATTTTTAAGTTTGCGCATGACAAGAAATAATGTTTGTGTTGTTAATTTTTCTAGAATTTTTAATTCTGGATAGAAAAATGCAATGCACTATGCAATTTTGCTGTTTTATTTTCTTTTCTACTGGTCTATGTTTGTATTTATGCTTGTGTGTGTGTGTGTGTGAGTATGTTTACTACTACTATTCTGTACTGCATTTAGTATGTATTAGAGAGATGCACGCAAAAATGCATTTATGTACTTGCAGTTATGTACGGCATGCATTTGTAAATGCATATTATATGCATATAATATTTTAGTTATATGCATCATATGTGTATATACATTTGTATGTAGTTTTACAAAATTTTTCTATTTGATTTGTTGTCCTTTTTTATAATAATAATTTTTTTTTTGTTGCAAAACATAAATCGTAAAGAAAAATTAAACCGGTAACGTATGCATTTTTTATTAAAAGTTTAAGGGGTTCAAATGGAGGTTTTTTTTAAATTTTTTAAACAAGTTTTGGGTGAATTTTGAATAATTAATTATAATCCTATGTGTTATTTTTTCTTGTTTTAATAAAATTACTATCTCTTTGTTTGGAGCCTTTTGTGCCAAATGACGATGAAAGAAAAACCAATGAATCTGATTTAGTTATTTCGCTAGTTTTTTGTTTTAAATTTTAATAACGAAAAATGTATATATTTGTATAGTCGATACATACTATGTGTATGTAAAAAAAATATTTTTTTATCAACTTAATTGTTGCCTTGATATTTCCGCCGGATATCAAAATAATTTACTATTGTCGATTTTCTTTGTCTACTGCTTGTTTAAATATATAATAATAATTATAAATAAATAAATGACGTCGTTACATATTAATTCAATGCTACACAGAAAATAAAAGAATTCAGTTGTAATATCCTAAATTGTTTCCAATTAAAAAATGTAGAATTACCTTTTCTAATTCCAATATATACGGCATTATATACATTGTGATATATTCGGGAACTCAATCAGTTGATAGGCAATAATCAAATAGAGTTGCAAGAAATCTATTTTGTTTGAAGTTTTTTTTGTGCTTACTTATAGATCTAATTATCTGTCCAATAATATACGTACTATATTTGAAGGGAGCATTATTGGTAAATTGAATTAAAATATTTGTAAATCTGTGAGTTATTTTTGGGTTGGTATTTTTATACAACCCATTTCCCGATAGCATTAGAAAAAAAACATGGTTACGACATGACCACTGTGGTAATTTTATATTCGCTATAACAATATTTGGTTGTCGAAAACAGGTAATAGTTATTTTTGTTTCATTTCACTTCAATCAATCATTTGTTTGAGTTGTATCATTTAATGTTTATTTTTCCTAAAAATACCAAAATGATTATCATTTAAAAATAGTATGATTTAAGAAAATTAATGCGACAAAAATAACATTACATTCAAAAGCATTAAAAATTTAAAATAATCATTAAATAATATGTGAGACAAAAGTATTATTACAAATTAATTAAGCCATGTGTCAAAACGGAGTCATATAGACTCTACTTGACTGTTGGCGTGCAGCGAACTACCACGATAACCAATTAAGCTATGATTTTTTATACCCTTCACCTGTGGTGCACAAGGGTATATATAGCTTTGTCATTCCGTTTGTAATTTCTACAATTTTAATTTCCGACCCCATTAAGTATATATTTTCTGAAAGCTTATGAATAGAGGAGTCGATTAAGCCCTGACCGTCTGTCCGTCCGTCCGTCTGTCCGTCTATCCGTCTGTCCGTCTGCCCGTCTGTCCGTGTGTTGGTTGAAATCAACTTTTAGAAGCAACTATATGTTTCTCAGATCTGTATATGGTATCAATCTCTTGGAAATATCCAGGAATGAATCGCTATTGAAATTCAGCACAATCGCCCTATAACTTTCTGAGATATGAGCAAAAAACCACGACCACCTCGTTTTTTTTCACAATTACAACAACAACATACATACATACATACATGTAAAAAACATACCAAACCAAAAAAATTAAAAAAAAAAAATACCAAAAATAAGAAAAAAATAATAAAAAAAAACTACAAAAAAAAATTTTAAAAAAATTTAAAAAAAAATTTTTTAAAAATTTTTCTAAAAAAATTTTTTTAAAAAATTTAAAAAAAAATATAAAAAAAAATAATAAAATATAAATAATATATTAAATAAAATAAAATAAAATTTTTTTGGCTCAGCTGGGATTCGATGCCACATTTATTCTAACGTGTACGTATGCACGTATTTTATATGGGATGAATGGTGATACAAACAATTGTTATTGCATGACTACACGTTGTGAAGGGTATATAAGATTCGGCACGGCCGAATATAGCACTGTTACTTGTTTTAATAATAATTGGATTTCATCCGTTTTTCTTCTTGCTGAATATTATTATTTTAATAGTTTGAGATGTCAAAAAAATACACAAAAATTGGAGAAACTTGAAAATAAAAAAATGAAAATATTGGTATAAAAATTGCAATTAAAAAGGTAAGTAAATCATTATATGCAACTATGTAACAGCTCAAGACAATAATTGGCTGTAAAAAAAACAAACAAAGTCATTTTTAACTGTAGTCATATATATTGTTATTGTATTATGCTTAAATTAAACATAATAATGATAATTGACAACCATTGTATGTTTCAACTACAATCATACAACTCAATCATAGTATGTTGCTCTTCGAGACAATTCGCAAAGTAAAGAAAAAAGTCGATTCTATAAAAATTTTACACGAATATATACAAATATATAATTATGTGCTTCAAAATACATGCAAAAAATCTTAAACAATTCTTGTAAACAATTAAAATCAACTCACGAAACATTAATCTCTTTTTAACTAATATGCATGCTTTCGATACACTTATTAGAATGAAGTGAATTTTATTTAAATATTCATGTTAACACATGCTGTTCAATTTTAACATTAAAATCATGCATGAATAACCTGATTTAAACCACTTCATCATGGGTTGAACTCATGTATTTACCATATCTTTTGCATGTCTATTTTTGCTGGGATGTTTTGATAGCTGAGTTTTTTTTTACTTAAAATTTCTAATAAAAATTTATCTGGGACTGCGTTAAAATTTGCTTTAGCATCTATTTTCACGCTTATTAAAACCTATTTATGTGTTGCCAAAAACATTTTTTTATCTGATCTTAGCAAAAAAGTTGAATGCAAATCGAAAACTCTTCTCCAATATTTATTTATTACAATACAGTTTGGCAGCGACCAATATAAAAAATAATAAGTTTTTATTCGAGAAATTAATTGATAAAACAAAAAAAAAAAATAATAATTTAATAAATAGATCCTTAATACTATATTCACACAGGCGCCTTAATTGTCAATTTATAATATTATCGCAATTAAAGGCCTTTTACCATACTAAAAATTATTTTTAAATTGAGCAATATATACTTAATTGTTTCACTTATTGTCTAAAACTCGAAATACAACTCTTGAGAAGTATGTTCAGTGAGAAGAAAATTCTATAGGTGGCATTTCTAATGTCAAACAAATAAATATACAAAAACTTAAAATTAAGAAAATGGAAAGTTTTTGAAGAAAATTTAAAAAAAAAATGTTTGAATAAATTCAAATACATACATACAAGTATATATTTGTATAAATAAAATTGTAAATATATTTCATCAACAGGAAAAACACTGAAAAGAAGGCATTATTTGATTTAGTATAAATACATCGTATTTTACAGCTATCAAATGCTAATTGAGTAAGATAAATTGAGTATGTCTCAACACTTATGTTAATTGCTCAATCAACACTAAATTGAAACAATTAAAAATATCTGTCTGAACAGGGTATAAATTTGTAAATTCAAACAGAACAAATTTGAAAAATTTTTAATACGATAATAAGATTAAAAAAATTATAGAAACCATAAAAATGTTTATACAAACAGAAATTAATTGTAGGTGATAGATTATTTAAAAATTTTTATACCCTTCACACAGTGAAAAAGGGTATATATAGCTTTGTCATTCCGTTTGTAATTTCTACAATTTTCATTTCCGACCCCATAAAGTATATATTTTCTGAAAGCTTATGAATAGAGGAGTCGATTAACCCTGACCGTCTGTCCGTCTGCCCGTCTGTCCGTGTGTTGGTTGAAATCAACTTTTAGAAGCAACTATATGTTCGTCAGATCTGTATATGGTATCAATCTCTTGGAAATATCCAGTAATGAATCGCTATTGAAATTCATTACAATCGCCCCATAACTTTCTGAGATATGAGCAAAAAACCACGACCACCTCGTTTTTTTCACAATTACAACAACAACATACATACATACATACATACATACATACATACATACATGTAAAAAACATACCAAACAAAAAAAATTACAAAAAAAAATATTAAAAAAATATTAAAAAAATAATAAAAAAAACTACAAAAAAAAATTTAAAAAAAATTTAAAAAAAAATTAAAAAAATTTTTTAAAAATTTTTCTAAAAAAATTTAAAAAAAATATAAAAAAAATAATAAAATAAAAATAATATATTAAATACAATAAAATAAAATTTTTTGGCTCAGCTGGGATTCGATGCCACATTTATTCTAACGTGTACGTATGCACGTATTTTATATGGGATGAATGGTGATACAAACAATTGTTATTGCATGACTACACGTTGTGAAGGGTATATAAGATTCGGTACGGCCGAATATAGCACTGTTACTTGTTTTTCTATAGATTTTACTAAAAAAAAATTGTTGCTTACAAGGCGAATTCATACAGGTGAAATTACCAGCCCAGCTGATTGTGAAACATTTTGTCAAAATTTGTTGAATTCGCTTTGATTTCATTTATTAATGCAGGGATAGGAAATGTGATTTTGGTTTCGGTATTAAACAATTAACTTGAGTGTACTTTTTTGACAATAAATGTGCTTAATTTATGTATATTTTTTGCTTTTGCGTCATTAGTAATGTGTTTAAAAAATTTATATTCTGTTTTTCATCAAATTTTATTATATTTAATATGTAAAAACAACTTTTCCATCCCTGATATACGAATTGGCCTTGACATAAAACATCCCATGAAAAGTTGCTTTGTTGTATCAATTCGCCGTTGCATATACCTTATGGATATGCCTTGGTTGCTTATATACATAAACATTTTTTTATTCAAGCTTAAGACAGTTTGAATATATTAAGTTGATTAAAAAACAGAGTTCAACAAAATAAGCAATGTGACAGCACATTAGATAATTATAGATCAACTACTCCGTTTTTAGTCGGCTGACTACAATTTGAGAGATATGGTTTGCCGCTTTAAGTAAGTTATTGTTCCATATGCAATATGGCCATCATATGTTTAGAACTTGTCACAGGCATTTATTTGTAAAAGTCTTTAGGTATGCGTTGATTATACATTTCCAGCTTTCATAAACATAAAGTAGAATAGGCTTTAGGGTCGAATTGCGAATTAGTGGCTTGATGGCTGTTGAAATTTTCTGAGGCCTCTTAACAGATCAAAATATATTGAATGTAGCCTAATTAATCCGTTTTTTTAAATGGCTGGTCACAAGGTTAACAAATGTCCAGGTACAATAATTTTTGATTTCAAACAGCTCTCCGCAACTCTACTACTCACTTAAGAACTGCATTAAAATTTACTTTTAGACAAATGTAGGCTCTTAGATCCAAATTAAAATGCTTGAATCGTAACATATATGACGGCTACATCAACTCCATTATCTTGTTCCTGTAACGAAAGCTGTTCACATTCAGAGCAATTTCGGCCTCATCTTCAAAAAAGGGAAGACCCAAACCCACTGCCTGACCAAACTCCGCACCAGGCAGTTGCTTGCTGTGGGATTGCGCGAGGATTTACTGAGCTCCAAATTCGACAATGCGCTGCACGAAGAAGATAACTTTTTCGAAAAATTGATATTGACTTCGTTTTGTTCCATTGAACTTAATCCCAGCGCTTTCAATGGTTTGTGTTGAGCTTCTGAGTAAAAGATCTTTTGTCGTTTTTTGCTTATTACTATTTAGAGTTGTTGAGAACGATGGTGGAATAATGTGTTCAGCGCCACCCTCGTTTAAAACAGCAATGTTTGCAGAGGCCTTACGGTACGTTGATATAAATGAGTCTTACTGTCCATAACCAACTTTCTTATTCGTGCTTGGAATGGTTGACAAATTAGGTGCACGTTCTTGAATAAAAATTATTCACAGTTTGAAAACGGTGTCAGCATGACTTGTCCAATTTGTTTATACGTTTTCACAACTATAACGCGTTGTTCCTTCGCACGAATCTCAGTGTTGCTACTTGCACAGAAAAACGACAATAAACTCAAAAACTGTATTCTTGCTGAAACACGCTTTATCAAAATTGGCAAAAACCAAAAACAATTGCATAAATTTACTAATTAAAAAAAAATTATATTGAGCTAAACTAAAAGCTTATTTCACATACATATGAACACAAGTTTCAAAATAAGTGAAACGTACTGCTGAAAAATGGCTGAGTGATTATATCTAAACATTAATTTTTACTGAGTTTTGGTTGTGAAGTTTCTTAGAAAATAATTCAAATTTAAAATCTAATATCATCCTTAACAGATGAGGAAAGAAAATATTTGCAATGCAAAAATGTTGTAAAACTGACTTTTTTATATCTTAACTTTTAAGGCACACTTCCTCTTTTCCTACTGCAAGACAAACTATTGGCACGTGTCACATTCTCACATCAATTATACTCAAATGGGACCCTATTAATTTCAAAAATTACACTTAATTTTTTTTTTTTTAAATTTTTCTTTTGTCTCGATGCCAAAAAAAAAAAAAAAATATTTTAATAAAGAAAAGGAAAACCACAATATGAACTGACAAACCAAAATGCAAATTGTTTTTAATATGATTTTTTTAACACTGCTATAACCGTACAAAACAAACAATAATTCAAATACCTCAAGAAAAAGAAATAAAAAACAAACGGAAAATAGATTCCAAAAAGATAAACTCAGCAAATAACATTAACTTCAACCCTTTTACAACTGAAATCCTTAAAGACATAAAAAAGCGTCTAAAAAGAATGTTGAAAAATAGCAGACAATCAACTAGACAACAAAAAATAAGCCTGTCTGGTTTCATTTTCCATACAAAAAATAAATATAAAATTCCATGGACAAGAAACTGGAGACAATGTATGAGTAAAAACTTAATAGTTAAGTGGTTTGTTTCAATCCATTGTCCTTTTGCTCGTTTGTTGTCTTTGGCAGCAATAGAAATGTTATTGATGCAAGACGTAAATTTTCTCGGTGGTGTTTACATTTGTCCACAGTTTAATGAAACTTGTGAACAAAAGTATGAGAAAAAATAGCAAAATATCTTAGAAAACAATATTTTCAAATCCCCTTCATCCCATAAGCAGTAGACGACAATATTTTCAGAGATCTTTTTTGTATGTTTTAGTGCTGCAGAAGTTATTGTTGTAATTTTGTTAGTTTTTGTGTTCAACCCTTTTGCTGTCTATCTTACATGTTTCCTTGGATTTTATAAGAGATTTCAATAGCAGCAAACATTTGCCTGAGCTCACAGTTGTGAAAGGTTTGTTGAAACTTTTGTTTTTTAATTGAATTCAAGTTTTTTCCTTTTCCTTTTCAGTTGCTTTTATAGTTGTAGTAGTTTGTTTTCTATTAATATTTCGCAATCGGTGGCAAATTGTATCTCCCTTTTGTGATGTTTCTCTATATTTTTTTTTGGAATTTTTAAAAGGAATGCTGTTTATTCTGGTCGTTTCTTTTTGTATAGCGTAGGCCATGAACTCAAACAGTGTGGAAGAATCAAATGACTATTATGTCTGTAGATAAATGTTTGAATTTTTTTCGTTTTTTTCCATGCCTTTTTCTTATCCTTGTGCTAGTGTGTTGCAAAGTACATAAAAATCAAGGATAAGAGTAAGTCAACCAAAAGCGTCACATAAAAATTTTTTTATATTATTTTGTATTTTATAGACATGTCATAAAATTAATTACACGGGAAAAATGGAAAGCCATTTAATAAGGCGATACTTTTTTTAAAATAATTTCAAATGCTTAAGAAAAGATTTCTTAATATGCTTTATCTGATGCATCTTTAAAAGTTCAAGTTCTCTGAATTCCAGGCATAAGTAAAACAAAACACAATTTTCAATTAGATTGTTTAAGGTTAAATACTTTTAGAATATTCTGGATGCAGAAATCAGAATCTGGATTAAGAAATCAGAGGTTATAAATACAAAAATATAAATATTTTTAATGACCATTTTCATGTTCATGTACACTGATTCAGCAGTATTTTGAAGTCTTTATATAAAGTGTATTACAACTGGAAATATCAGTGGTCAATGAAAATCACTAAAGGGACTTGATTGGAGGTCCTTTGTGAGATAATTGATGACTTAGATGTATAAAATATTTGGTTTGAACAGCATAGTGTCACTTGCCACACATCAAGAGAAATACTGAATCTTTGAAAGGAAAAGCTCGAAAATCTCTAATGTTCCCGTAGCCACCAAAACCTTGCGATTTGACACCTTTAGACTATTTTTGTCAAGCTTCAATTCAAGAGGTAATAAACAAAATTATTTCAGCAGATATCAAACATTGACAACAGTTTATCAGTAGGAGGGGTCACTTGACCGATACAATGTTTTACTTAAAGTGAAATAAAAAAATTTTCAATATCAAAAAACTGTTTTTTTTATTCAAATTAAAATGTTTTCCCAAATAAGGACGCATTTCTGTCTAAGCAGACTACTATTATTTCGAGCACCTTCGCTTCCCATGTATTTTAATGGAGACCAATCGATATCCCTTTCTTCACTAAATTGCTCACCACTACAGATGCTAGAACCACTAGCATCTTTCCCCCCATATCATTCACACTAAATGTGAGCCTACCTGTAATTCTTAGGATTCCGCGATCTGAGTCTCCCTAACCTATAAAAGCTCAAGGTTTTCTCATATACCCATTAGTACTTAGATAATGATGTCAATATACATGCTTTTTTTAATGCATAGATTCATGCAATGTGAGCGTGCAATATAGCATCTCTACCATTATTACTCAACTCATGTGCCCCATTGGCATCTGAGTCTTCCTAATATCCTTATATACGAGGTCCAGGATTCTCCTATGCTCCAGATGTGTTGGTAAAACCTCTATACCTCTACACATCAATTAGTAAATACTTCGCCAAGGAGGGAGTTTAAAGATTACAATCCAAATTGTGACAATTTGAACTCCAATTTGAGTGGGTTTATTTCATTCAAACTGTACAAAAAACGAGAATAGAAAAGGTCTTAACGAAACACCCGAAATATCTACCAAAAGGCGTTCTATCCAGTTAGGAATGGCTTGTACGTCACTATAGCTTATCTTTAAAGAAAATTTCCCCAATAAAATGCAATTAGTGCAAGAATTAATATACCCAGATTATCGGAAAGTTCCAGATTTCGTGATTAAATTTCAAATTTGACAAGTAATGATGTCAAATTTATCGAATATCTAGTTTTTTCGATGAAGCTAATTTTTTATTTGAATGGCTTCGCTCATAAACACAACAGTAGATTCTGGGATTCTAAAAATCCAGGAGCAATAAATCAACGACAAGTGTACCCCGTTAGATGTAAAGTATGGTGTAGAAGTACATCTGGGCCTTACTTTTTGAAATACGCATAAAACAACAAGGTTATTTCATGATTGTGGTAAAAGCATATAATGGTCATAGCTTGACTGCTTTTTAATGATACTGTTGTTTGATACAATATTTAATGATTATTTTGAATTTTAAATACTTTTAAATACAAAATTATTTTTGTGAAGCCATCATACTGTTTTTGTAATAACAATAATAATGTTGATAATCATACTATTATTACAGGGCAACCATATAAATTACGATTAGTAAGAATGAATGAAGTATTAGTAAGAATAATAATAAAAAAAATGATAACAAAATAAAACTAAATATTATTTGTTTGCTATAACCAAATATTGTTATAGAAAATATAATATGGCAGTCGTGATCATGTCGTAACCATGGTCTTTCTTTGCGTACATTTAAACAAAATTAAAATTTTTTAAAAGCAAATAAATTCAAAAAATTTAGAAATTAATTGTCTATAATATTTTCCAGATTCGTAAGCATTAGACGGTTTTCTTTGGTGGTTTTTCAAGGAGAGAATATATGTGAACCATCGGTAAAGGCACGAATTTCAAAGATGTTATGAAAAATGCTCTAAAACGAGCAATTAAATTAAACTTTAATTAATCGAAAACTAAAACTGAAATGAACACATGCAAATGTCATTTTCAATTCCACTCAAGTAATTTCTTTATATACCATCGTCTAAAATACCCTAAAGCAGCACGTAAACAGCCCTTTTGAAACACAATAAATTCCCAGTATAACTACTTTCACACACACACACACACATACACCCCATCTAAATGCTAGAATGTGCAGATATGCTACAAATATAAACTGAAATATTTTTCATAAAAACGTACAAAATTCGTTTTTTATTCTTTCAACAATTTTATAACTATTTCTAAATTGTATATATTAGGGCATTTCGCCAATAAGAAATTATTTATGTTTTTTTTGTTACTTTTAAAACTTAATATTTTTCAAGTTAATTTATAATATTTTAAGCAATATTATATGCAGCTTTCAAAAATCTCCGAAATAATTTGCTACATATGGCCTCACATTTGCCTCTAAGACTTAGTAAAATTTACAAAATAACTTTTAGTGAAAAGACCTAAGACTTTTTTATGCACAAGGATTGTGAAAGTTTGAAATGTCTAAATAGTAATGCTGCTCTCCACCCCTCTAAACTTCTAAAGTAAAGATGAACAACTCAAACCCTTGAATCTAAACGACTAAATAATTTCTATTCATTTTGTATGTCCCGTACCTTTACAATGCCACTCTATTGCAATTTAAAACTCAACCCCTTTTTGAAAGTTTGAAACAAAACTAAGCAATTGTAGTAGAAATGTTTTTTGTTGTTGTTGTTGTTTGTAAATGGCAATTTAACTATGAAGACAAAGAAATAAAATGAAAATTTTTACTTGAGGTCCTGCACAAGAATACAATAACATGAGTGCCTGTATATGTGTGTCCAATATACATAAATGAATTCATTTATATAAATATGGCGTCGTCTTTAATATTCTCTTCTCATTTAGGATAGTTTTTAAAAAGGGTGTAGTAGTGGTAAGTGTCCTGTTGCAGGATAACTTTTAGCAAAATGGAGTATGAGTTTTGTTTTTAAAGTGGTGTTGGTTGGTTGGTTGGTTGGTTGGGTAGTTCTATGGTAGTTCTAAAACAAATACAAAACTATATGCACAAACTTTGTAGTTTTTGTATACCTTTTGCAAATGTTAGTCAGGGGGGTGTTTTTCTTTTTTGTAATTTGCTTAATAAGGATATTATATAACAAGGCTGAGTAGAATGATGCTTCAAAATGATAGAAATGAGTGTAACAAAAGTTGTAATTGATTTACAAAGAAAAGGTTAGATGTTGTAATTAATTTAGAGAAATTTCTTGAATTACTCTCGGAAGTTTTTTTTAAATATTTAATTTATAGTTTTTTCTTTGATGTTGGAATAAATGAATATTTTTTTGTGTAGAATAACATGTCCTTAATTTGTTTTCTACATCATCTGTAATCGGTCTAAGTCTCACTATATGCAATGCTAGAAGCAGAAACAGATATACAATTTTATGCATTATGGTTTAATTAATATTTTCAATTACAACAATTTGAAATAACAAGAAATCCAAGCCAGGGTTTAAGATTTGTAAAAACTCATAAAAAAATGCACTCACAGCTATGATGTTGTTCCTCGAATAATGAAGTCATACACATGTACGCGAAATGGGGGTTTTTTTCCTGATCAACTGCTATTTATTCGCTTTATTAAAATGCGATTTACAGAACAGTTTCGAACGAACGAACGTTTAAAAGTTATTTGTTCTAAGCCATTTGCTGTTGTCTCTGGTATCCCACAGGGAAGACAAAACCGTTCATTACTGTTTCCCTATTTATTAATAATCTGAAAAATAGGATTAATTTCTCAGATATCCCCATGTAAGCTGATGATGTAAAAACTATTCCTTAATTATAATCATTACGCTAACAATATTCTCATTCAAAAGCATTAAGATGCTTCTATTTCTCGTTGTTAACCTTATAAATCTGAATTCTAAAAAGTGCTAATACATGTGTTACTTTCGCAGATGCCATACTAGCGTGAATTCTGTCTTAAACAGCCATACTCTTGGTCGTATCCGACCGTGATATTTGATAAGATTATAAACTAAATATTAAGCCCAAAGCACGTGCAGTATTTCAATTTATAAAGCCTGGGGGAAGAAGTTTACTGACCTAAATATCTGTGGCAATAACGAAAACCCATTTATGTCTGGTTTTTTTAAGATTTTCAGGAAAGCACTTTTAAATATTTTAGATAATTTTTAAAATTGTTTCTTTTAAAATAAAGACTTATATACAATAAATTTTGAGACATATAAATTAAAGAGCATATTGATATTCGTATATGTAGTCTAATAAAAAGTTTAAGCAAGTCATTATTCCAACTGATATTGCTCTTTAAAAATCATAGACATAGAAGTTTTTATGCTATAACTTCCTGTAAAGTTGTCCAAAATAGTTTAAAGTACGCCCGAGGGAAGTTTTGAATTCTTGGATTGAAATGATGTGATTATCTCAATTTAATCTTATGTCGATTTAAGCAAGTTTTTCTTTTTGCCACAGACGTATCAAAACAATTGTACATTTTTCCGGTAAGGCCTATTCTAGCGTTAGATTCAATCATTTTGGATTCAATATAAAATTTTAACAGCACTGTAAATTGCATTGAATCCATGTAGAAATAAAACTTGTAATTTTTTCTTTGAGGTCTACGGTGGAAGTCTGTAAACCTGCCACCTAGTAGACTTTCTCTTGTAAAGCTGTCAATGCTAAAAAGTCCAAGATCGAAGCTAATGTCACATTTGTTCTCAATTTCATAATTACCTTAATTATCCTTCAGTCTACCATTTCATTTTACACGTTATTTTTCTTCATTATCTGTTTAGGTGTTCAGAACAAATTATGCCAACTCTGATAAGTTTTTAAGAATTTGGACTGAGTTTAATAAAGTTGATAAGTATCTTGATTTATCTTAAACTGTGAATATTGTAAAAGCTGAAATAATTTTATTTTGAAATAACTAAAATGATGTAACTATTATGTACTGTTTAAGAGTCTGAAAATTTATGACAACAAATATTGCAAATAAATAAGTACAAAACATTAAAAAATTAAACATTAAAAAGTTCTCTAAGAAGTGCAACAAATAAGGCTTGATATAAATGGGCATGAATTTCCAAGAGCGCCTAAAACAAAAAAATTCAAATCAAGAAGTTTCATACAGCGGAGTAAAATATATTAATAATTTCATTTTGCAAATTTAACAATCAAAATATTATAGTTATTTTGAGCGCTTCACCAGAATCTTTAGGATCACCACGCAAAGAAGAAACATGGTTGTAGTATGCTTGTGGGTAATACAATAATGGTTGCCAGTTATAATTATTACGTTTAATTAAGGTATTAATTAAAAATCATATTTATGACTACATTAAGAATTGATAATCTTTGCTTTTCTCTACGGCAAATTATTGTTTTTTGCAATTTTTACACTATATTTTATACCCTTCACACAGTGAAAAAGAGTATATACATATAGGTGTGTCATTCCGTGTGAAATTTCTACAATTATCATTTCCGACCCCATAAAGTATATATTTTCTGAAAGCTTATGAATAGGGGAGTCGATTAAGCTCTGTCAGTCTGTCCGTCTGTCCATCTGTCCGTGTGTATGTTGAAATCAACTTTTTGAAGCCCCCCGATATCGCCTGGACCCAGGTGGGGTATTAAAATATCAGAAATATTCGGAAGTAGATCAGAAACATCGCTACATAAACAACTGAGATATGAGCAAAAAACCACGACCACCTCGATTTTTTTTCACAAAAACAACATTACAACAACAACATACATACATACATACAAACATGTATACTGGTTAGAGTAAACGTGGCATCGAATCCCAGCTGAGCCAAAAAAATTTTTTTTTAACTTTTTTTTTTATATTTTTTTTTCTAATTTTTTTTTTATTTTTTTTTTATTTTTTATTTAATATATATTATTTATATTTTTATTATTTTTTTTTAAATTTTTTTTTGTTTTTCAATTTTTTTTTAATTTTTTTTTTTGTTTTATATTTATTATTTATATTAATTATTTTTTTTATATTTTATTTTTTTTAAATTTTTTTTAAAATTTATTTTAAATTTTTTAAAATTTTTTTTTTTTAACAGACATACGTAAATTTATAATTTTACAATGGGATGTTTTTATATATGTATGTTTTTATGTATGTACGTATTTCATATGGGATGAATGGTGACACAAACTACTGTTATTGCATGACTACACGTTGTGAAGGGTATATAAGATTCGGCACGGCCGAATATAGCGCTCTTACTTGTTTTATTTTCTCTTTTATTTTTAAATGTCTCAAATTTTGTTCAAAACTTTTGTGTAGTTTTTTTTTGGCATTACAAACATTTAAAATAATAAAATTTTAATCGACATGAGGAACAGTTGAAATCAAATTATTATTAAAATGTATCATATCTTAAGGCCAGTTTAGACTATAATACAAGTCGTACGACATGTCAAAAATTCGTGTAGAATGAACAAAGAAGAATAGTGTAAAAGCAAATTGTAATCAGTAGTAGAAACCATGAGAGAAAATACGGAAGAAAATTTGACAAGCGGACCGTATTTTTTCATTTTATAAATCGTTTTAAAAAATGAAGCATTTCATTAGATCAAAGGTGTATTATAATATATTCATTGGCAAACGCATTAAGGGCGTGCTAAATTTTTTACAACTATTACAAAAACAACATGTATATTTTTTATACCCTTCACACAGTGAAAAAGGGTATATATAGGTTTGTCATTCCGTGTGAAATTTCTACAATTTTCATTTCCGACCCCATAAAGTATATATTTTCTGAAAGCTTATGACTAGGGGAGTCGATTAAGCCCTGTCAGTCTGTCCGTCTGACCGTCTGTCCGTGTGTATGTTGAAATCAACTCTTTGAAGCCCCCCGACATAGGTTGGACCCGGGTAAGGTATTGAAACATCAGAAATATTCGGAAGTAGATCGGTATTGAAAATTAGAAACATCGGTACATAAACAACTGAGATATGAGCAAAAACCCACGACCACCTCGATTTTTTTTCACAAAAACAACATTACAACAACAACATACATACATACATACATACATACAAACGTGTATACTGGTTAGAGAAAACGTGGCATCGAATCCCAGCTGAGCCAAAAAAAAATTTTTTTTAATTTTTTTTAAATTTTTTTTTTAATTTTTTTTTATTTTTTATTTAATATATTATTTATATTTTTATTATTATTTCTTTTTTAATTTTTTTTTATTTTTTTTTTGTTTTATATATATTATATATATAATAATTTTTTTTTTAATTTTTTTTTTAAGTTTTTTTAAATTTTTTTTTTAAATTTTTTTTTAAATTTTTTTTAAAATTTTTTTTTAAATTTTTTTTTTATTTGTTTTTTTTTTTGTTTTTTTTTAATATACATACGTGAATTTATAATTTTACAATGGGACGTTTTTTTATATGTATGTTTTTATATGTATGTACGTATGTCATATGGGATGAATGGTGACACAAACTACTGTTATTGCATGACTACACGTTGTGAAGGGTATATAAGATTCGGCACGGCCGAATATAGCGCTCTTACTTGTTGATTTTGTTACAAATCATAGAAGAAAATGATTTGTTGTTTCTGTAGTTTTTGTAGAACTACAAACAACATAATAAGTATAATATTCAAAAACAAAAGAAAACGAATAAAACTAAAATTTTACGTCTGTAAAAAGCGAAAAACACCTTATTTAATTTAACTAAAAGAAAATTTTCTCTATTATTTTTTGTACTTGCGATTATAATTTTTTCTGTTAATTAGATTCTTACTTTATTTGTTTTTCTAAATCGTTCTACTTTGTTTCTACTTCAAACTAATAGTGTAAACGCAAAAAAACTTACATTGTACTTTTGCTCTCATTTTCTTGAGTACGGAGAGAATTTCATCATATTTTGCTGCTACAAATCTAATTGAAGTCCTACGACTTGTATTTTAGTCTAAATATAATGTTATTTTTGCAAAGACATCATACTATTTTTGTCAAAATAATTTTGTAAATCACGTAATTTTTAAAAGACAACCATATCGAGATTTTTACGAAAGTAAACATTAAGTAAAATAATTCAAACAAACGTTTGATAATCGCGACAAAATGTATGATTAAATTAAATGAAATGAAAGCACTATCACTTGTATTCAACAACCTAATATTGTTATAGCGTGATCATGTCTTAACTATGATTTTTCTTTGCGTATAAAAGATTGACATGTGTTAAAGGAGAAAAAATTTTAGATTTATTTAGTATACCTCTTAATCAATATTCCTTTTTAGAATAGATTAAGTGCGATGTGTAGAGAAAATTTATTGTTTATATCGAAAAAGGATATAAAAAATTCGACAATAACCACTCCTACTAAAAAAGCTTCTGTATAAGTTGTTTGTTCGATGAACTTTGTAAAATGTATTATTATTATTATTCCAAATTATTCATTAAAATTTAAATATGCTAATGGTCCAGGCTTTTTTAATATTTAAAATTTGATAACTTTTAGCTCGATTAAACCCATTTAGAATTATATCTGTTTCGCCTTACTTTAAGTAACATGCTTCACATTAAAGCTCCAGTAATTTATATTATCAATTTCTTATATTCAAATTTCAACATTATTCAAAGTTCAGCAAATCTTCCCCCAAAAAGTAATACGCATGTATGTGTTCACGTTCCTTTATATGTGTGTAAATTAATGTATGTATGTCTTTACTATACTCATACGGCTAAAAAGGCTTGACAATTAAGTAAAATAAATGAGTTGTAGTTGACAGGCATACAACGTAATGACAACAGTACACAACACATTGGATGTTGCAAGAATGTAACAAATAAAACGCCACTGATATGGTCAAAAGATGTTGGAATAGCAAGTTGAAGTCCTAAAAAAAATCATTAAAAAATGACGCCAAAGTATGAGATTAAGCTTTTACTTTGGCAACGACACGTATTCAAATAAAAACATATTAATATATACATACATACTTACATACATCATTACTTACTTACTTATTATATTTGTATAGAAATTTATCGCCGGCAGCAGGTAAGAGTATGGAGTAAAAAATGTATGCAAGTGTGTGTATTTGCTTGGCCATTGCTGGAGCATTGCTCAGAGAACTTTGATATTTGCTTATAAAACGACGACAAGGACTTTAAAGTAGATGTATAAATAAACACCGCATTTTGTTCTTTCAGTGATACATAAACTTTACACTGTACAACAGAATCAAAGTTTTCAAATCAATATGCGGTCATCGAGTTTCGACAGAGCGCAGCTATAAAGCTATAAAATATATGTACATGTAGCTGCATGTACTTTTGGACACCAGATGTTATTAAATTCTCATATATATTATTTTGAGCATAAACATAATAAGCAACTAAGTACATATTAAAGAAAGCTAAAGAAGCAACAGTAGGAAAATACACATGGACATGCTAGTGTTTTTTTAGAGATATAGAAATTACTTAAAATGTACAGGGTGGACCAAAAGTCGCGCCTGCGTGTAAAAATTTCACAACTTTTTTGTTTATTATTATTTTTTATTAATTTTTTTTTTAATTATAATATTATCTTTGTATGACCTAAATTTTAATTATGAAAAATAATGTCAGAGAGATGACCACCATTTTCATCGATGCACAATTGGGCTCTTAAACAGGCGTTTTGCATAACTGCACGCAAGGTTTATGCCTCTATTGCCCTGATCTCAGCTTCAATGTTGTTCTTTAGCTGCTCTATAGTTTGAGGCTTGTTTACATACACTCGTTCTTTGAGATAACCCCATAGAAAATAATCAGGGGCAGTTAAATCCGGTGAACGGGCTGGCCAATTAAATTCTGAATTTTTCGAGATAATTCGGTCGTCAAAAATTTCATTTAAAAGCGACATTGTGGCACGGGCCGTGTGTGCTGTTGCTCCATCCTGCTGAAACCACTTGTTGGATGCCTCAGGGCTTACAAAATTATTAAGCATAGCGCGATATCTGTCCCCATTCACCGTTACTGTATTACCAACTTCATCCTCGAAGAACGATCAAAAGTAAAATTCTACCACTTTCGTTCGTTGCTCAGTCGTTAAATTTTGCATGGTGGTGTAACAACAATCGATGAATAAAATCTGAAAAAAAAAATAAAAAATATTAATAAACAAAAAAGTTATTCAATTTTTCACGCAGGCGTGACTTTTGGTCCACCCTGTAAAAAACAATAAATTAAATGGACTGAGACCGAAATTTTGTATTTATTTGATCACAAATTTGATGGCATTTTAATTTAAAAACTCTTTGTGGCATATATCTTCCGCGAATGCGCTTTATGAACGCCGAACGCCATTCAGGTGGTCTACTTTTGCACCGCTTTTGCGAGTCGAATATTTGCTTTTGAAAGATTAATCATTGCTAGTTTAACTGCATAGATTAGAGATTTGACGCAAGCCTAACAAATGTAGATCAGAGGTGTAAAACCACACGAACGTTGTTGCCAACTTACAGTTCCATTTCTTGAGATAGTTAGGTCACCAAATTTTTCTTTTTAATAAAGGGGTTGTCTTACGCCCTGTATGACATATTTTGCGCATCTTGTTGAAATAATTTTTCCTCCAAATGTTTTGCACTTCACGGTTATGTTGTCACCGGTTACCATCAAATGTGTCAATGACGCCTTCGAAATAAACTTCTTCAAACTTAACTATTCTACTTATTTACGTACCTTTAATCCAAAAACTAGCCTTAACACGAAAATGTTTTGACAATACGAATCCGGTTTAAGCCCATTCACTGAACACAGCACGCAATTGATGGTTCGATAGATTTAATTGTTGCACCAGTTGGATTTAATATGGATGTAGGACATCATTTTTCTTCAAAATTTTCAAAGTAATAGAGGGGCAGAGACCGAGTTGCTGTGAAAGCAGTAAAGATGTCTTCTGGGCGCACGGTAGGGGTTTTATTTTGACAAATATTATCCAAGAGACCAAATGTGATCTTAACTTGATACATGGTATTGCGTATTATATACTCAGATGGAGAATTAAGAGCAATATAAACCTGACGAAGTTTGGTGAACAGATCACGAATTTCTTAAAAAATGTCCACGATTTGTAGACGTTGTTCTGATGTAAGCGTTTTCATTGTAATTTGCCATGGCATTCTGAACAAAAGCCAAACTGATTTCATTAGTATGAAAGCTTTAAAGTAGCAAGCTCAATCGGAAGTTTTATGGGCTTAAAAAATATCCTGCAAAAAATAAATGTTATATCTAGAGTTTTATTTTTTAAGCTGCGTTATACAGAAATTTTATTGAATTTTTTTTAATACAAAATAGTCCGCTGAAAACTTTTTGAGCCATATGTGAATATGTTCAAAATTACCTTTATATAGAGTTTAGGTTTTATCTTATCTTTTGGGTTTAATTTTAATATGAATTTTTTATTTAAATATGAACGTTATTAAAGTCGAATATTTTTCATATATTCTTATAGGTCTTTTAATAAAACATCTTTATTCTAAAGACATTTTTTCCACAAAAGCGGAAAAAAGTTCCATAAATTGAAGAGCTGGAGCTTATAAATATAAAAAATTAACGTTAAAAATGCATGATTTTTCATGTGAATTCACCACAAGAAGGTATAAAACAAACGGATTTATCTTACACTCTACCCTAAAATAACGATAGCTGTACTAGTTAAAAACGTTAATACAAATTCTTTTACATTCTGCCTTCCAAAATTTGTTGTTTAAATTTTTTTTTGTGTGTTGTACAGTGTTTTAATACTGTTACTCACACTTTTAAAGATATTTTTGCTTACAAAATATGTCTTTCCCTTTCCCTTCTTTAAGTAGATGTGCATAACTCATGTGATTAATCTCCAGCTCCTTTAAAGGATTTCACTTGTATTTGTATAAGTATAAATTTGCTGTTTTTTTATTAATAATATTGTCGTTGATATTATGGTTGGATATTGTACTTTCGCGTCTGCTGAGGTCACTAATGTCGTAAGATGAATAAAAAATGAAATTCATGATTACAAAATCCGTGTATAATAAAAAGTGCTTTAAATAATAATTAAAAAAATACTACGATAAGCAAGTGGTATTTGTTATAGAGGAAGAGATTTTATTTATAAAGATTCTGAATATATTTCAACTTTAGATACTTAAGAACCACCACTAGTAAGTATATTTTCTTTTTTTTTATATTTTATTTCTTCTTTTTACTTATGGGAATATTAGCAATGTTTTATTACAAAAATTTCAAACAAATCAAATCAATCAAATTTTCCAGGTAAGACAATTCTAAGTGTATAATAATAAGGATACAAAATTCTCGGAGCAGATATATTGAAGGGAAACCTTGTTTTCAAAAACTGGTCCTTAATAAGATTCAACGCCGATCTGAAAGTACACATAAAAACTACATTGGTAAACCACACACACCTGATACTCTATTTACTTCAACGAATAATTTTTTAACTCTAATACCTCGGGCGTAAATTTTCTAAAATAACTTAGTATATTCTTCCATATAATGGCTGTCTCAGTAAGAATGCATTTTTTGAATTTAGTGTAATTTTTTTTTGCAAGCGGCAACTCTTAAATTCAGCACAAGTCACATATATTTATTTCGATTATTAAAAAAGTATACCCTTTAACATCATGTATATAGCTATAATGACCTAATCGTAAAGCAACCAATATTTCAGTTAAAATTTTGTATGATATTCATACTGATGGAGTTAAGAAAAAGAATTGCGCAATTTTGTTTTCGGATTTAACACTTTTTCACAGTTTATCGTATTTCAGTGGTCACGACCATTCATTTTCACCAACGAAACGAAAAACAAGAAAGCAGTAGGTTTTTTGTGCTTATATCTTTGTTGATGTATGAGCGATTTATACGTTTTCCTCAGCATTAGATTTCGAGATTGCGGCCTGCAACTTGGTGGGTGCTACTAGCATGCAAAAATTGACTTGATATATAAAAAAATTTATTTTTCCAAATAATTTTACTTTATAACTTTGGCGGTTAGAGACCGATTTGTCCAAAATTTATAACGTCTCTATAAATAATCCAAAAGCTGTAAAATACTAACTTTTCAAATATGGGAAAAAACAAGCAAATGTGTTTAATTGCTTATATCTAGCAAAGTGCTGGATTTCAATAGCGATTCATTCTCAAATATTTGCAAAACATTAATACCACATACAGGTATAAGCAACATGTGGGGGTTTCAAAAGGTTGCTTTTACGAAACACACGGACAGACGGAAGATGCTTCATGGATATCCATATTCATAAAATTTCAGTAATAATATACTTTATGAGTTCATAAAAGGAATATTGTAGAAACAAATTGAATGACAAAGCTAGATATCGTTGGTTACAGGTAGAAATGCCCTAGAAGGTAGAAATGCCCTAAAAGATAGAAATGACCTAACTCAAACAATTGTAACTTTACAGGAGAACGTTAAAACATAATATTATTAACCTCAAAAATTACTGTAACTTGAGCCCATCATAGTTAAAAAAAAAAAGAAATTATTCTGAATCTAGTCAAGGTTTATTTTCCACAGTTATTTAAGGAATTTATTTCACAATTTTACAGTCTTATCATTATGTTACTTCTATTGAAATATCGCTTGTAAAATAGTTGCTTCAGTGGTTTTCATGGGCAACCACTTATATCTCAAAGTCAAATTTTCAAGGAGAGTCACCAAAGCGTTTTTGAAGACAATATGGGCTAGGTAGTGAACTTTTAAACTTCTTTTACCATTTAAGTATAAAAGATTTTATAATTTTCTTGTAAATATTCTAGAGAAACATCGTTTAAAAATTACATTAATATTTAGTAAAGAACAAAGTAACAAAAGTGGTGCGAAGACTTAAAGTGTGCATATGTCAATATAGGTCAATTACAATAAAAACAAGTAAGAGCACTATATTCGGCTGTGCCGAATCTTTTATACCCACCACCAATTTTGTGTACATTTAAAGCACAATATTTATTATTTTGTTAATCGCTATGGAATAATCTCTTTATAATAAAATATGTATCACTTTCTTTGTAGAGGGTGGTTAAATTTTAAGGGCCCATGTTGAAAGTGAACTACACCTAATCTTTAAATTTGTTTTCTGCATTTCATTTGACATTTCTCAATCTCAAACTTATTCAATTTGATCCGCGGAAAGATAAGCAAATGAGCAACGCTTTAAAGTTATTCAGGTTTTTTATAAAAATGGGCGTTCAAATCAAAATGCATTTTGTGCACTTCGTAATTGTTTTGATCAACATAATCGTTTAAATTCGTCCACAATCGGGAGATTGGTAAAAAATATTTAAATTTCTGCAAAACAGTTCTGTATAAAATGTTAGAAAATCTGTGAATGCCTTCTTAGTTCGTTGAATGGGAACCACTGCTGGTTTTTGCGATAGTGTGGCAAAATAGCAGTCAACCTCGCCTAATCATCATGCCCAACAATTGAGCATCAACATTGTCATTGAAAATTTGGAGCATCAGATAGAGGAGTGGCGCCAAAAATGGGGGGGCCAATTGGCCGATATTTTGTTAAATACATAATTGAACCATACAAATATTATAATTGCAAAAAGAAATACTAATAATATCCTAAATAATTTGTCAACATCGGTCCTTAAAATTTAACCACCCTTTATAACTTCGATATGCTACTGAAATGCTTTTATAAATGTAGTTTTTCAATGAAAGTGGGCGTAAAGTAGGCGTGTCAATAAAGTTTCTGTTAACAAATTAAAGTTAAATATTTCAATATAGTCCTTTATTTTCCCAAAAACTTTGTAAATAGAGAAATTACATGAATTTAAGATAAACCGTTATATGGGAGGTAGGCGTTAAAGTGGGCGTGTCACCTAAACTTTTTGGCACAACAATAACATTGATTAGAAGGAAAAACGTAGCACATTTGATCATCATACCTCTAATTTTGGCGGTTTTATGAGCTTCTAAATTTCATTAACGGTAGATTACGTGAAAAGTGGGCGTTATAGTAGGCGTGTCAAAGTTATTTTTGCGAATGAGTACAACTTAGGTGTTTCAATATAACCCTTTATTATTCCAAAGTCATTAGTAGTAGAGAAATTATATGAATTTTAGGTAAAACGTTATATGAGAGGTGGGCGTAAAAGTGGGCGTGGCAACTTAATTTTCTACCACAGTAATGACATTGCCTAGGGTGATATTTGTAGCAAATTTTATCATCATACCTCTAATTTTGGCGGTTTTATGAGCTTTTAAATTTCATTAACGGTAAATAACGTGAAAAGTGGGCGTTATAGTAGGCGTGTCAAAGTTATTTTTGCGAATGAGTACAACTTAGGAGTTTCAATATAGCCCTTTGTTATTCCAAAATCTTTATTAATAGAGAAATTATATGAATTTTGAGTAAAACGTTATATGGGAGGTGGGCGTAAAAGTGGGCGTGGCACCTTAATTTTCTGGCACAGTAATGACAATGCCCAGGGGGATATACGTAGCAAATTTTATCATCATACCTCTAATTTTGGCGGTTTTATAAGCTTTTAAATTTCAATAACGGTGGATAACGTGAAAAGTGGGCGTTATAGTAGGCGTGTCAAAGTTATTTTTGCGAATAAGTACAACTTAGGAGTTTCAATATAGCCCTTTATAATTCCAAAATCTTTATTAATAGAGAAATTATATGAATTTTGAGTAAAACGTTATATAGGAGGTGGGCTTAAAAGTGGGCGTGGCACATTGATTTTCCGTTACAAAAAAGCGGCTCACCAAAAAGCAAAGTGTGCAAAATTTCAGAGTCGTACATCCAATTTTGTTGCTTTTATGACGTTTTTGTTTTTAAATATACCGAAAAATACACTGTGCGGTATAAATTTTCGTACATTTTGATCGATAACTCCTCTCCTAATGCATAGATTTAGATAATTTTTGGGGAAAAATATTTTTTTTACTCGAGAAACATATATTCGAAGTTTCATGAGTCTACGTTAATGCGTTTGGACACAATTCCATTTTATTCGATGTTTGAAGGACACGGTTTTTTCGACCTACTCTTGCTTTTCGAGCTATAACTCTCTTCCTAATATTCCGATTTAGCCCATTTTCAATACCAAACAAACCTTATCTATAAGAAAGATTCTGGCAAAATTTGAGCCCCCTAGCTTTTTCGGTGCGACCTCTATCGTGCTTTCAACAGACGGACAGACGGACAGACGGACAGACGGACGGACATAGCTAGATCGTCATCAAATCAAACCGTGATTCAGAATATATATACTTTATGGGGTCTAAAATGGATATTTCGATGTGTTACAAACGGAATGACAAAATGAATATACCCCCACCATTTTTTTGGTGGCGGGTATAAAAAGTTAGGATCCAAACACCCAAGGAAATTAAGGCAATTTGAAGTTCTGACCTTATAACTTCTAACTGAAAAATAATCAAAATAATTTTTAAATGTGTTAAAAGTAACATCGTATGAGCTTGTGTTTCTTTAAAAACAGAAATAATTTATTTATTGCTATTGCTTAACGCATTTAAAATATGTAGAAGTTACGTTGTTACTCCATTAGAAAACTCGGAATGGGTCCATCTTATTTCAGAAAGTTTTTACAATTACGTAAATACCCAGCAAAAAATTAGAGATTACCATAAGAACAACTTGCCACATAATGACTTACTTTTGGTGTTGCTAAAATTTATTTGTCGATTACCAAACACATTACATTAAATAATTAAAATAGCAAGTGGTAGTTGAACGTATTACTTGAGTTATAAAAGAAGGCCTTATAATTTGTTCAAATGAAATTAGTTATTAAAACAAGAACATACACATTTTTGAACTCTCCGCTTAATTATTTTTGATTAAAAAGTAAGGAGTTACAATTTTGCAATTAATTTATTTTACAATTTTTTTTATTTTAATGTATGCAACAAATATTTAAAGTTTCAATAAAAAGATGCATATGAAATACATTAAATTAACATTAGTGATAAAAAAACAAGAATTATAATTTTCTTCATTACAAACCTTTCGAGAAATTGTGGCGTTTTCGAATGCCAAACTGTACTTAAAAAAATAGTGGCGAACATTTTATTTGTTGCAATCACCTTGCAAAGTAAATACGCCTTGTATATAAAGAATTTTGTCAACTAAAAAAATTTAAATGAAATTTCATCGTTTGAAAAATAGTGAGATTGCAAACAATTTCTCTGTCAAGCTAATTTAATATAACGCAAAAATATACCAACTCGATTACCTTTTGAATATAATTTTATAAAATGTAATCGAGTTGCTTTTGCATATTTTTTAAATAAGAAATTAAATACAAAAAATTATGTGAGTAAAAAATAAAAAAGCTGTACAGTTATTTCTTATGAAAAAATATTGAAAAAAATTCTTTTAACTGCAAAGCATTAATTTTAAAGTGTTCATCGACATAAGCAGACGTGTGTGTGTTAAATAAAATAGAAAAGACGATAGTAACGATAAAAATGTTAAGTAAGTTGCAATTTTAAAGAAATAATTAAAAAATTAAAGATAATTTAAAAAAAATATTTTGACAAGAAAGCCCTCTAAATCCAATGTGACAACATTTAGACACAAAGCTATCAATGAATTACAAGGCAACAATGAACGTTCTCTTTTGTAAGTAGATATAGTTTTAAATTTTTAAATTTACTAAGTATTTCACTTTTTTAGTAGTAAGATCAACTGAGATATCTACTGAACTAGACCTTGTAGGAGAATTGCGAAAAGCCATTAAGTACACAAAAAAATTAACATTTCAAGCAAACTTGTTTGAAGCTTATGAAGGAAATCTTAGACGAGTCGGAAAGCTCTGAATAGAATGTAAATATTTTTTACATCATATAAAATTATTTTAAAGTTTAAATAACAAAACCAATAAGTTAATAAATTATTTGCTTAATACTTTTTTTAATAAAAAAATATAAATTTTTGATAAATAACTTGTGTTTTAATTTAATAAACAAAAAGAAAAAAAACTAATTATAAAATTTAAAAAATAAGTACTTACTGAAATAAAATTATAATAGGTTAAAACATTTAAATTTGGAAGTAGTTCTTATGTTTTCAAGAAGAACTATTTGCATTAAAAATTAGAGAAGTACTACCTTATTGAAATAAAGATGTACTTCCTAAAATAAAAAAATCACTTATTATTAGATATATAAAGTAATCAATTATTAAGAACTAATTATTTAAGTCTCACGCCTTGTTAAAATAATTAAGTTGGTAATCCAGCTGGGAAGTGATTCTCTTAAAAATGCTTAATTCCACACTCGATTACCTTTTTAAAAATTTTTTGCTGGGTAGTGCTAAAAATTTAGCAGAATGGCATTAATAACTCAAAATCGTATAAAATGGACATACGCGGTTGCCAATGAAAACCGTAAATTTTTGATACTATTAAATTAAATTTTTATGTCGAGGTGTATTTGTGTGAAATGTATTGGAATCACTGAAGAACTAAATTTTTTAAGAAATACGAGATAGGGCGTTTCAATTTGAGACCACCAATATATCTTGGCACCACCTGCGAAGGATAAAAAATGTCTAAGCTACAAATTTTATTTACTAACTTTTATTTTATTTACTTACTCAAACATCATTAACAAATATTATTTCTACTCAGCGCTGTCTCCAATTTCACTTTTCCGAACTTCCCATACTTACCCCTAATAAGTAGTGATACACATGCAGCTAATTTACAAGTTAATGTAAATAAACAAAAACAATTTGATCCTTTTAGAAAATTCTACATAAAATTGTAGAAAAAATTTAATTGTAAGAAAGAGTTTTAACTCTTTCGTTAGACCTAAACAAATGTCATTAATAAGAAATATTATACTTTCTCAGCATTTTGTGTGTGTTTATGTGTGTGTGTTTTTTGTTGTTGTTGGGAAAACAAAATTTACATAGAAATACAATATTCTCACATTTTAAACAAACTTTTCTTTTTCGTTACTCCCCAAAAGAATCCTAATGGCTTTAACTAGGCAAAATAATATAAAAAAAGGGTTTTAAATTTTCTTATTAATAGTGGCTGGGGAGTTTTAGAGATTTTGATGGATCAACAGTAATACAATAGGCAAAAAGACAAACAATAGCTTTGGGTATTGTTTAAACACGATCTCATTAATTATTTAGATTTAAACTAAAAAAAAGGAAAAACTCACACAAGAATAAAAATAATTATTTAGAATAAAACAAAATACCAATAGAACATAACAATAAGGTTGCTTACAATAAATGGCAGGTCATCAAGGAATTAAAATATTCAAAAATCTACTTGGGTCAAGTATATAAACATTTTTTTAATGGCAGAAAAAAGGATTTTAATTGTGACGCCATTAAATGTTTTTAAGGCACAAATTCTTAAGCCAAGAATGAGCCACATTACGTTTTAATGATGAAAAATATTAGAATTTTGCATTAACACCATACAAAGGACAGGAAGAAAGATTTTATTAATGTTCCTTTTGCAATTAGAAATACAAAAATGGTAAAAGAGATTGGACAAAAGTAATTTAAGGTTTTTACTTTTGCATGTTAATTTTAACCCCTTTCGAAACAAATTTTATTAATTAATGAAGAGCAAATGGGCCTCTTTGTATTGCCAATACAAATAAGCGTAGAGCTCTAAGTTTTTTGTGTTTAAATTATTTAAATATTTTTAAGTTTGACGACGAAGGTATAGAAGTCAACCATTTTTATAATTTTAGATACATTTGTGTAAGTATTCACAGTGTAGATAATAGAAATCCTAAAATTTTTTGTGTATAGAGAGGTATTTAACAGCCAAACCTAAACAAGAACGGCAAGCATATTTTAGCGGTTGAAAATTATCATGCCCATACAGGTCAAGCCTGTTAACCGAAATAACGCGTCGGCAATCCTTTGCAATAGAAAATTCACTTTTGACAGAGCGTTAGGCTGCGAAATTTGCTACAAAACAAATTTTTTTGCTCTTGTTCTTGTTAAAAAATATACATTTTAGCTTTTTCGGTTCAATCAAGCGATTTTAACTCAATTTATGGTTTTCCTAAGTGGGCTTTACTAAACACGTTTCAGTTAATTACACAACGTTGACAATCTTGTTTATGTTTGTTACTTCAAAAGCAACGCAAAGACAAATAAAACACAACACTTTCTGGTCTTGTCAAGTTTCAAAAATATATATATTTTTTTTAAATTTTTTTTTGAAAACGTTATAAATTTTTTGATTTGCAATAAGTTGTTTTTTAGACGTTCAACACATCAGATAGAGATAACAGTAAAACTAACTGTCATACTTATAATATAAAGGCCATCATTGGCACGATAGCGACAGATGGTTTTATTTGTCAGTCTGATGCCATGATTAGACTCTATCCCTTTACTACTAAATTTTGAGGAAATATCTTTGCCTGAATCTATGTAAAATCCAAGTTTTTCAAAAATTAAAGCCATCGGACCATCAACTGCATTAAGTTTTCACTAAATAGACTGAGAATCAACCAAAAATTTGAACTATATTTTTATTATTTCTAGCAAAGAGGATCATTTCTAGTTTAACGGCATAATTGTGATTTCCATAGCGAGCACAATCAACACGAGACCCTTGAGACTCCATTACATCCCGAGAAAAGTTTTGTTTGGTTCGGTTTAAATGCCAAAGGCATGATCGTCCTATTTGCCTTTAAGTCCGACTACCGAGGCCGAATTACGGCATTCGATATCGATCGAAAATTATAGAATTCTTATTAGAATCCAATACAAAATGCAAGGAAAACTTCCGCGTTCGATTGCAATTTCGATCGATATCGAATGCCGTAATTTGGACCCAGTACCAAAAATATTGAGAGTAGTGAAAACTACGGGATTTGCTTATTTCTTATGTCATTACGCATCATTGGGAAGAGAAATGTTTCGAACTAGTTGTGCACAATATGTCAAACATCGCTTGAAAATTTCACTTAATTAAGCCAAATATTTCATGACCACCTTTGATGATTTAATACCTTTGAACTACTTTTCGCGGCAGTACTAATAAACCGGTAACAAGTGATTATTTAGAAGCCAATATTTGACAAACAATTGACTAAATGAGACCGGGTATGCTCGAAAAAGTTGTGGCCCAACAGGATGGAATTAATATGCCAGAATTTAGTTTTACATATTTAATGCCATGAAAATTAATTGAATGAATTGAATTTTATCAAGTTTATTGAGTAAAAGATATTGGCTCCCTAAAAATATTGGCTTTACATAATAATTAGATATAAAGGTTATTCTTAAAAAAATTAGTCTTTCTGGCTTCAAAAGGTTTCGTTACCCAATTCTGTGTTTATTAGAAAACCTGTCACTAGGCTCCTCTTTTAATACTCAAAGAAGTCAGATAGCTAATTGAACAATAAACAAAATACATACCCTAGACGAAAAATAAAAGACTGAAATTTGCGAAAGTTATAGCTCTTGTATACAGCGAGGAATCGATTGCCTCTTACTTACATACACTATTACTTCAATGTTCTAGACCGAAGTAGGTCGCCCTGTGATTTTTTTTTTCAAATTTTGAAAAAAAAAACAGACTTTGAAGGATAAAACATTGTTTATCCTTACGTTATCGAGCTGATATTTTGACAATAACTTTTTATCATCGAAAGTAAAGGTCAGTCGTATAGCCTTTTATAACCATTTAAAAATCATTAGCGTAATTCACAATCTTGTGCAAATGGTCTTGCATCAGTGCATTTGCAAAGTAGTAGAGTATATTTTAACTTTACACTAACAAAGTATACACAAATAGAACATATTTGCAATAGTGCAAATTTACAATGGCAAATACACAAGATTGTGAATACCGCTATTGTGATTGCTATATTTGTAATTTCTGTCAGAAATTAAATAAAATCTCTGTATGTTAACCCAAGTATCAAGTTACCTTCACACTAAATTTTGTGAAAATCCATTTACCAGTTTTTGAGCCAATTGAGTTCAGGCAGAGAGACGGAATGACAGACTGACAAAAAATCTAAATTGTTTATAATAAAGTTTGAAGTTTGTTGAACAAAATTTGCGTACACACTTTTTTTAATAAAATATTGATATTTTATATTATAAATTTATTATATTTAAATACGACCGAATGTTATTTTTTAAGTGCGACAATCGGAGTGTCCTTGGCAACAAAATTCCCCAAAAAGGCTTGATTTGATTAATGCATAAACTACATATTTATAAAGAAAACGTATAAAATTCACATCAAAAAGTTAATTTTAGGTTCATTTTTACATTTTACATAAAATCTGTTTTACCCGTTGCCGCTACACATGGGTTAAACTAGTTAATCAAAACTGAAATGACCAAAACTCTTAATCAGCACCATTCAAAAAACTAACCCCGGTGGTTGTTACCAGACACAAAATAGTAAGAGTCTGTTTGGCCATTTGCAAAAACTAAACTGTCTTCTTAATGATTTATTGTTTTGTTGAAATAAAAAAAAAAACAACAACAACAACAAAAAAGGTAAAATTTTAAGGTTGTCTTTAAGGGCACACTGAAAAGGGAGCAGACTTTAGAAGCACCTTACCACCACTATTGCATAGCCGGCCAACTACTTTCGAATAAGTTTGCATAATTTTGGGGGGGTGGTTGTACTTTTCTTGAGCACATCAAGCAGTACCATCAACTTTGTGCCCCCCTTATTTTCGGTCACAATTGCTTGTAGTGACAACGAAAGATACAAAAATAACCCAATGGTTCCTTTATTTATTTGGGTAAAAGGTATTTTATTTATATTATTTTCTCATTTTTTTTCTATTCGTATGTATTTGAGCTTTGTTTAATTTAGTAATGGATTAGTGTGTTTACTGTTTTGTTATTTCAAAGTCTAAAGTACTTTGACTAAAGCTAAGTCATGTGCGTCTAAACGATGGTAAAATAAAAATGAAAAAATTAAAACTAAACAGAAATGTTTACAAAACATGACGACCGTAAAAGATGAATATTTATAGTGACAGTTTCTTGCTGCTTACGAAAAGGACTAAAAAGACCTCACGATTTTACCAGTTCGTGTATAAGGGATTCAGGGGGTCATTTATTTAAATTAATGAACTTTAAAATAATGGCGAAAGCTACTTAATTTGAAAATACATACGGATTTTACAAAACAAAAATTACTACAGTTCCTAATTATTTTATTTATTTGAATTTTCAAATACCTTTTAATGTCTGCTATGATTATTGGTAAAAAAATAATCTCCAATTTGTAGTATATCTTAATAAAACATTTACAGAAAAATATCTCTAAGAATCGTAAACTTATGAAACATTATTTCATTAAGATAACATCAAAAGTTAAAAACATATTTGTAATATTTTAGCTTCAGCTTTATTTTAATTTTAGTTTGGGAAATTTTGCAACTACACTTATTAGAATTTTCTTAAAATTTTGCAATAAAGTTTAGTAAAAATTAATGATTCTCTTGAAAACTAAAAAAAAGCACTAAAATAAAAAATTGTGTTTTGCTTGGATTATATTATCTAAAGGTTTCGCTTTTCTTTAAAATTTGTATTGCACATAAATTAAAATGTTGAAGCTTAAGCCTCATATCTTTACTTTTAATATAAATTTTTTTATAACTGAGTTAACACATAGCAAGATAATATCTAGTTTCTAGCAGTAATTTAAAAAAATAGCATCTAAAATGGTACTTAAGGGTAAGTAAGATATGTATGCATATACGGACACGAGAGAAGGAGATAATTGAAGGAAGGAGAAATTTCATTCACAACGATATCGGAATTTATCTAAAATTCATTTCAAATGCAAAAATATTTTTAGGGCCAATAATGTAACCTGGTTCAACTAATTCCTTAATAATTAAAAAAAAAACATAAAAATATATAGAAAAATCTTCGTTAAATTCAAAATCTAAATGCAATTTCCATCCTTTTATCCAAGGGATCTAGTCGTATTAGAGATAAAGAAGTATCAACTCTGCTTTTAATAATGTTCCAAGTCAGGATTAAGCATACAAGGAATTAAAACTTTGCCAATGAAAGAAGATGAAACTATTTATTGTTTTAGTCACATTATATTTATTATATTATTCACAATGACTATAAGGGTACCTATATTGTGAAATTTAAACAGTATTTATTTCCGACCCCACAGTGTGTCGAAAAACGGACTTGGACTTAAGAGTGGAATTTGGTACCTAAAAAAGTGAAGAATAAGATGAAATGGGTTAGATTCCTGATAAAAATTTATTTACCCCATACAAACGTTCTTGCGTCGGTCACTGAATGCGGCTTAAGAATTAAGTTTAGAGATCATAACAAACAAAGTAGCGACAATAACAAAGGTATTGTCACACTAAAAGCGAAAAAAAATACGTCACCACATAGGCAAGACGTCACCAAAGACGCCACCAAATCATAGGTTAGGGTAGGTTAGGTTGAAAAGGAGGGGCACTAAGAGCCCAAACCCATGACAGGTATACACTTATGCCCAGTTGGCATGTTGTGCGCTCCATGTGGGAACCGAAATTCCCAATTTAAAACCATAATCATAATTTCCCATAAATAAATATCGGACTAATTCAAGAACTCAGTCCACTCAATGTAATTCCTTATGGATCTCCAGTTTGAGTTCCCCAGGTACTCCAAATTCGGCATAGTATCCACTGTAAAATTCTCGCGTCTAATATGCCCAAACGCATGACAATGACAGAGATAGTATATCAAAGTCTCATCCTCTTCCTCGCATGCTCTGCATGTTGTCTCCTCAGACAGTTTCATGCGAGCTAGATGAGTTCTCAACTCCGTATGACCTGTAATCATGCTGGTTAGTCTGATAAGTGTTGGTCTATTCAGTCTCAGAATTTCCTTTGATTTCTTAAGATCTGGGTCACCCCATAGTATTCTTGTCACTTTACCGACGTCTAAATCACCAAATCATAACTAACCATACCAAATCGCATCTCCCAACTGAAGGTGTGTTCACAGTGATAATGCGTTTTGAAACTTTAAATGCGTTTTCTCTCAAAACTTCATTATCACACACTAGGTCCTTTTCTCGGAGAAGATCACATATGTTTTCTAAAATCTTATGAATAGGGGAGTTGACTGAGCATTGGCGGTTTGTCCATGTATACGTTAAAACCATCTGATATCGTCAAGACCTGCAGTAAAAAATATCAGAAATATTCGGAAGCAGATTAGTATTGAAAGTCAGCACAATCGCCCCATAACTTTCTGAGATATGAGCCAATAAACAAGAGTGCCTATTTTTCCCCATATTTTCACCTCAAAAATTAAACATTTTCAGCCCTATCATAATTTTGAAACACGTTCGTAAGAGATATTTGTGAAAAATTTTGGACAAATCGTTCAATAACTGGCAAAGTTATAAGCAATAATTACTTTAAAAAATATATAGTTTTTTAAATATATCAAATTTTTCAAGCTTCTAAATAATTTTTAGACACATCAAATTATATGTCGTAGTGTTAAAAATTGTTTTTAAGAAAAACTTATAATTCCGATTTAACCCATTTTAGTCGACTGGGTATTTAAATACCCAAAAAATTTAAAGTAGTAAAAAAATTCCTGCGTTGGCCTAATAAGAGATAATGACTGCAAGTTGCTTTTTTATTTAACACTAGAGATTGATTAATGTGAGAAAAATTTAAGAAAAGCTTTTTTTTAATTTTTACCTCTAGTTTGAGAATTGGAAAAATTGAGTTTTTTTGTTTTTCAAAAAATGATCAGAAAAAGGTTTTTCAATTAAAGGATAATGCTAAAAATGAACAACATCTGCACATTCTAAATAGCCTTAGGTGCCGCATTTGTAGTGTGAAAAAAATAAAAGAGGTTTGTCAACACACTTGGCCGTCACACGCTATAAAGTGAAAATGGGTATTTAAATACCCAACCGTCCATAATGAGTTCTAAATTTAACTATTTTCTCTATATTGAAATAATTGTTTTTAGCGTAAATAAAAGACAAATTTATATTTTTTTAAATTTATTTAAAAAAATTAGAGGTTATTTAGACTTTGCAGTTTTAGATTTATTTGATGTGACACTTCTATGGTAATCCAGGAAGCATGATTCTGGGTGCTGCAAATTCGCCTGGCACTTCAAACATTCGTACTCTGTTTTGCCACGGCACTGTCGGTAGCGACGATGTGCTGAGAGTTTTCTGATTGAATGATTGACGCAATCATACCTAGCTCCGGAAAATCGGCATTTTGCCGATTAAAATTCATCATTATCATTTCGCCTACTTTCACTTTAAAACGAAATTGAGACATTTGTGGTTTTTTTCATATTGGCAACAAAGTCAATGCAATTGCCACGCATTCACCATAGCCGCATCTAAAGCGTTTGTAACTAATGCCAATACTACTTTTTGCCCCTAACTCTAATGCGATAATTGTTCATGGCGTTATCGAAAAGGTCCACACCTCCCATGTATTTATTATAATAGATGACTAAATAGGGTTGTTCAATTGCGCGAATCATTGGTGTATGAGTTAAGTAGTTCGATAATAATTTTTCGGTGACTAAGGTACCGAATTATCGTTCCAAGGTACAGCAATTATAGAATTGTCCACATCAAAACTAAAATCTAAAGTCTTACTGAAGGTTAATGACAAATCATCAATCTCGTGTCCTCCGTATCACTTCGGTCGTCAACGTCGTTGGGTGGTAATATAACAACACCAGTTGTATCTGATTATCTTTCAAAATATTCTTCCCCATCGGATCAGCTATCGAGAATTTCTTGTAATTCGGTAGAAGTACGAATTTTCTGATGAAGATTAATTTTTATATCGGTTGTTTATAAATTTTTTTTTTTTTAAATTTATTTTTTTATGCACTTGTTTTATTGTAAAAAAATAACTTGAATTCACCTGTTCACTTTGCTTTCCTAAACTAAACTACATGTAAAAAGTTCAACAAGTCTGAAAAAGGAGAAGCAAACGGGAATTTCCTTTTCAAAAACAAACTACTTAGCTATAGAGTTCAGGGATGGATTTACTTTTTACGGCGGGCGTAATTTTAAATATCTGTAACGCTCTTCAAATTAACATTTTAATTATACAGTACATTTTTAATTATACAGTAGGGTGTACCGGAATTGAGTGGTCAAACAAATTAATAATTTTGAAAACCAGTAAATAGCTTTTTATTTATTCTAAAATAAGAAATAATTTTTCAAAAATATTTAAAAAAGTATATCGTTAAAGGTGGTTGGGTATTTAAATACTATCTCAGGAATGGGGGGAGGTAAAATTTTTTCTTTACACCAAGCAATTTCTATGGACCTCCAAGTAAAATTCTGAAAGTTTCGTCAAAATCGTACTAGCGGTTTATGAGCCGTCTTTAATGGGTTAAGGTAACTGAGTTATAAGGACGAACATAAATTTTATAATGTTTTATTAGTTCTGTACTGCAATATAAGTCCTTTTATTTTATTTTACAAACAACAAATTAAAAAATAAAATACAACTGCTTCAATGTTTTTGCTAACATTTACAAACGAAAATCGATTTTCTTTCAGTTATTATACAACCGAGACAGCCAATATGGATGCTTGACACACACAATACAATACACAATAAACATATATCACTCTCAGTTGTTTTAATTAGTAAAGATCTTATGAAGTAAACGGCAACACTGAATTTAGTTAATTTGTACTTAGAGGTTTCTTTTAATAGTTGATTATTTGCAAAAAAAAATATTGGAGTACTTTTTACGAAAGTAAATCATACATAACATTTATAAAAATTACAATTAGTATAAGTGCTAAAACGACTACAACTTTTATTACCCAGACAGTATAGTATTGCCAGGCCAACTTAAGACAAGAGGCTAAATTGTAGTAGAACACAGATCAGAAAGTAAAAATTTGCATATTATTTGCTAAAAAATATGCAGTTTTATTTAAAAATTTTGATTTAATCAACATTTGTATTTGTATTTTTATTATTTAAATTTTAAAATTTTTGTCGTAAAGAAGTTGGTTGACTTCGCCTAGTTATCGTGATATAAAGTAGCCCATGTGTTAATCTAGGTTGTTATCTCTGTATGTGCTGAATTTCATTTAGTTCCGTTCAGCCGTTTTCGCGTGATTGAGTAACAAATATCCAAACATACAAACATTCACATTTATTATATTAGTAGAATAAGAAGGTTGGTACTTTATTTTTCATATTTTTATGTATGGAAATTGACATTTAAAACCGCCATACAGAGTTGTCAGATTTATTTTGACCGTTTTCGCCAAATTCATTTTGCTTGTTAGTTTTTGTAAATAAAATATATATTTTTTTGATCACTAAAAATATTTTTGATACATCAAAAAAATAAATTTTTTACAAATTGATTGAACTTGCAAAAAAAAAAAGAACAAAATCCTTAAATTTTCATTTAAATTAATTTAAACATTATTTGCTTTAAAATCGTTAATTTAACAAGTAAGAGCGCTATATTCGGCCGTGCCGAATCTTATATACCCTTCACAACGTGTAGTCATGCAATAACAGTAGTTTGTGTCACCATTCATCCCATATGAAATACGTACATACATATATAAAAACATCCCATTATAAAATTATAAATTCACGTATGTAAAAAAAAATTTTAAAAAAAATTAAAAAAAATAATTTAAAAAAAATAATTTAAAAAAAAAAATTATTATATATAATTATAATTATTATATATAAAACAAAACAAAAATTTAAAAAAAATAATAAAAATATAAATAATATATTAAATAAAAAATAAAAAAAAAAATTAAAAAAAAAATTTTTTTGGCTCAGCTGGGATTCGATGCCACGTTTTCTCTAACCAGTATACACGTTTGTATGTATGTATGTTGTTGTTGTAATGTTGTTTTTGTGAAAAAAAAATCGAGGTGGTCGTGGGTTTTTGCTCATAACTCAGTTGTTTATATACCGATGTTTCTGATTTTCAATACCGATCTACTTCCGAATATTTCTCATATTCTAATACTTTACCCGGGTCCAACCTATGTCAGGGGGCTTCAAAAAGTTGATTTCAACATACACACGGACAGACGGTCTTAATCGACTCCCCTATTCATAAGCTTTCAGAAAATATATACTTTATGGGGACGGAAATGAAAATTGTAGAAATTTCACACGGAATGACAAACCTATATATACCCTTTTTCACTGTGTGAAGGGTATAAAAACCAAAAAAGATTTTTTTTTGTGGTTAGAATAAAACAAGTAGTAACGATATAGACTTCATCATCAAAGCATTTAATGTTTGACATGTACATTTTATTTTAATGTGATAACAGACAAGAAAATAAAAGCGAAAGGATGCCAGATTATAATATTGATATATAAGCATTTTCTTAACACACACATCTCTACGAGCCATCTGTTTGTTCTCATACACATGAATACCATTAATTTCATTCTTAAGAATATCAGAATAGTTGAATTTAACAAATCTCAAAACCAAATCTTGGCTCATCGAAAATAGCCATCGAAATCGCTAAAAAAAAATCGTCAAAGAGAAAATTGTGATGCCAAACAAGTTTTGAAATCGAGAAATTTATAGATTTGAAAACATTGGCGGGGCTTCTAACATAACCTTAAAAATTAATACACCTTGATGAAAATAAAATTATTAAAAACTTACAGTGTAAATGGTAAAACTTTTAAGAAAGATTTTATATTAATTTTTTTAGATTTTTTTGATACAGTGAGTGAGCTATTGCAGATCTGAATAACTTAAATATTTTATGCAGAAAAAATATTTTTCAACTGTTTAGAAGTGACTTGGAATTTACGAAAGAAGCTAGCAACTAAAACATAATTTTCTTTGACAAAAAAGTAAAAGGCGAGAGTAAACTTTAGCAGAGGTTGTTTCATACATCCTTGCCAGATTTTTCTTCCAATATTCCGAATTAAAATTTTTTGTCTTCAAGATGTTGTTATTAATTTTTTCTTTTTCGGAATTGCTAAAGTAAATTTATTAAAATCATTTTCTTGAATAAAAACAGGAAAAATCTTACATCTTTTAAAATCTTGCAATAATTTTTATAAATTCTATTAACTAATTTAACTGAACGTATTATGGAGACTTCTTTGTATAAAATTTTGCTTAGCACTCATAACCCACACACTTAGCATTACTAACTCATACTAATGATTTAAGATGCCTCATAACTGACTTGCACCACTACAGCTGCATATAAGTGATACGAAGGACTTGAAGAGCCCCTAAGGTAAAAGCGCAGCAAACTATTGTTTATATATCAACATGCATGAGTGGAAACAGCAGATGTTAGGTTCAGAAATAAAGTTTTAGGGTCCTTTTTTTTGTTGTTCTTACACACACTGGCAGGCACACACAAATTAACATGTGCACACATGAGTAGCTCAAAAAAAAAGAAAAAAACTTGTAGTTTGTGTAAAATATTTTGAGGTTTTAATTGTGCGTTACAGTGTAAAAATGAGAAGAGGAAGAACAATAAAGCAAACTACTAAGGAAATACAAAATTTTGTGGGTAAAAATGAAAACTAAAATAACATGCTGCATTTCGAAATGAGAGCGAGCGAGTAGGGGTAGCCGGTTGTAGTGAGTGTAGAAAACAAAAGTTTTTAAACGTACCGTAAACCTCCAAAAAATGTAAAAACAATCACACACACACACGCTAACGTAATATAAATACGTATGTGTAAAAATATAATAGAAACCGCTATCTTTTTTTAGGGGTTTGGAGTTTAGATACAGTATCTAAGACAAATCCCTTTGAAGCAATGGTGGGTTTGAAGTAAAAAACACAAAATCTAATGTGGTTAAATATGTTAAAAGAGAAAACAAATACTATTTCAAAGTATTTAAAACTAAACAAAACCTCAACATGAAAACTACTTTGAAAGTGTGTAGAAAATGGGTGTGTAGGATCTGGCGATGAATATTCAGTTCTACTCGTATTGGCTGCAATTTAGACAAAGTATGTGCTGTGCTGCAATGTCTGTATGTGTTTGTATATATTTTGAGAGTGTATGTATGTTAATTGCAACAGTTGTATTTGAATAAGGAAAAACTTAAAATAAATAATTATTTTCTGTTTTATGTACACTTATGATGGTTTGTACGTACATACACATAGCGCCCTCTACTTTTTATTTCTGCTAGTTGGAGTAAACTCTCTAATGAAAACATGTTTTAACAAAAATTCATGCATGCACAGAAATTGTTGTTATTAAAATCAAAAATTTAAACAAACAAAATTTAGCCTCGAGTTACATTTAATACATGAACGTACAACGTTGTGTGTAAAACATAGGAAAAAAACTATTCTTACGGCTTTGGTGCATGTACATGTTATGTCCTGAAGTTTAGTTGCACGCAGATATCAAAATATACACTTGGAAAATATTTATGATTTAGAAAAGATACAAAAATGATTTCAAAAGCTCAAAGAAATCTGCTAATGTTGCTTGAGAACAGGCGTCATAAAATTTATCAGCATAATACGAAAATAAATGCGGAAGGACTTTTTTTGGGAGACAGGCTACCAGTTCATTGGTTTGATGTCTCTAACTTAAAAGATAAACAATCATTTGAAATTTTGTTAGCCAAATAAAGCTTGAAATTGTAAAGAATAACAGAAAATAATAAGTTTTTTTTAAAGGGTCCGCCATCTAACGTTTTTTTGTTCAACTAGTGCTTATTTCGTTAATGGTAACACTTAGCTCATATCTGATTTGATTTGACAGATAACTAGTTTTATCCTTCCGCTGAATGAATATGGCTGTGTATACGCTTGAACAACGCAGGGAAATATTGCGACATTACTTTGGCCGATTTTTCCAAAAAAAATCATCTTTTCAGATGACGCTCATTTTGATCTTGGTGGGTATGTAAACAAGCAAAATTATTGCATTTGGGGCACAAAAAACCCTAAATGCGACCTACACGCATATATTGAAAAGCCGATTCACCCAAAACGAGTCACTGTTTGGTGCGGATTTTGGTCCAGAGGCATAATTGGATAATTTTTCTTCGAAAATGAGCAAGGAGTGGCCGTAGTCAATAACGATCTTTATCGGGCCATGTTGAAAGAATTTTTGTTCACAAAAATTGAAGAGGAGGATATTGGCAACATTTGGTTTCATTTGGGCGGCGCTACGTGCCATATAGCCGAAGCTACACTTTTATAGCATTTAAAAAAAAAATTATTTGGCGGACCCTATAACTTTATTTCGAACATCAAGATTTGGTCATATTTTTCTAGCCTTACATGCTGGCCGAATGCCATAAATAGCACAAACACTGTTGGCCTCCAAGGCGCAAATTTTTTTCTGTTTAGCAGCATAAACCAGTAACTTTACGCCGCCTTATAGGAAATAATCGAGTGGTATCAAATCGCGATACCTTAAAAACCAATTGACAGGTCCATCTGTGGGCATCGACTTATCACCAAATTTTTATTTAAATTATTGGATGGTTGCTCTCCCTTTATGACACATAGAACCGTCTTGTAAAAAACTTCATCTGCCTGGACTAATGTAAAACGAAAAATGATTTATGGTGTGGTGATTTCGTTACGTCCTCAATGCCCTGTCCCCAATGCCTGCTTCATTCTTAAAGAAATAGAATCCTAGCATATACAGCACTAAGTGGTGCATAAAGAGTAATTAGAAAGTTTACAAGCCCTATACCTGTCAGAGCTTAAGCTTGGCCTTACAAATTATTATTTTTTTAATCACGTTAGCTTTTGAAACTATTTATGTCAGATATTATTCTTTTGTAAATCACTAATTTTCAACTGTTATTTAGGTCAAAAAGGGCAGCAAGAAAAGTACATGAAAAAATAATTAAAACTTTCCAAAAAAAATCCAACGTTGACTTTCAGAAAATTAGCAAGAGATCTTAAGTTTCATCAATATATTGTCTAACATGGACTCTCAAAATATACGCGAAGGGTCTAAAAATCTGTCACACTGTTTTCAAAGCCATTAAACAGTGTAACAAAGACTTCAACATTTAAAGAAAAACTGGGGCTGAATTACGGCATTCGATATCGATTTAAATTTTACACGAACAATCGAGCTCGCTGTGCTTTAGGTATAGAGATTCTAATTAGAATTTTCAAATTTCGATCACGTTCGAATGCCGAAGATAGAAACTTTGCCCAGAACCAGAGCTAATACTGGAGGTTTCAGCTCGCAATACGGTAAAGCACTTACAACTAAAAGAACGAGCAAAACAGTAGAGGTTAAATTAAATAAAAAACACCTGTTATGATGGATGATGAAATTTAATGCACTGGCAGGCTTTTCACAACTTTCGGGTCAAGATTTTTGTATGGCTGTTGGACGAGATAATGTTCAGAAACAACACCGGACAAAAGAAACAAACAAAATTCCCCAATAAGTTTTTTGTTTGTGCCAAACTGCTTGCAGTTGTTACAAAAGAAGTCAAGCATTTGTGACATCAAGCACAAAAAACAAAAAAATATATGCTACGGAGTGTCTTTAAAAACAGCTTTTATCTTTTCTTAAATAGCACAGAGTTTCTTCATATTTCTGGGCCGATTTGGCATTATGCCGCTATGGAAAAAAACTCTTAAGTGGAATCAAATAAAAATGTTAATTTTGTACCGCAATAGGCAAATCCACTTAACAATACAGAACTTCTGCCTATGGATAGGTATTAGGCTCTTGTTTAAAAACGATTAAATAATATAGGAAAAACATCCCAGAACATGTCCGATTTTAAGCGTAAGTTGACCACTTCATCCAAGAAGGTAACGAAAGCAGCGATAAACACTTATATGGGAGGATATCAGAAAAAAGTTAAAAAAAAATTTAAATACAGCGTAATATGCCAATATTTTAATGTTTAAAAAATTTTTACAATATTAGAATATATTTACGGTTTTTTGAGAATGGACGGTTGAACGGTTCAAATTTTGTTTTACTTAATACAAGAATAAGATTTTCTCGCTCACTCTAGATACGGAAATTTTTATTATTTCTAAAAAGTTTTTCATAAAAAAACACTTTAAAGTACATTAGTTTTTAATAAAAATCAAATTTTAAAAGGAATGATAACACTGCCACAGCGATGCTTAACAGAACATAAAAAAACAAATAAAAAACTCATATGAACGAAGAAATAAGTTGTCATTAAAAAGATATTTAAAACATTGAACAGAACACTATTGAACATAAAGTAAAATAACCGAATTACTTCGTTCAATTAGGTGATTTATTCAATTTAACTCGTTCGTTCAGAAGTGACACAGCTCTACTATCCACAGTTTGATGGATGGCACTTCACAAAAAGCAAAAAATAATATGCAGTGTTGCCACAAAAGCTATTTTTTATTGAATAATTCCCACCCAAAGGTAACAGTTATAGAAAGGCGCTATGTAAGACAAAATATTTAAATTTCGGGAATGTGTTAAAAATATCCTGCCACTTAAAATATCATTCATTGTTATGTGTTAAAAATTAAACTGCAACGAAAGCGTCGAATTGAGAATGGCGAGATTTGCATTGTTTAGAGATGTACTGTACCTTTTACTTATGTCCTTGTGTTTTCATTATTAATTTTTAAAAATTTGTTCTGGCTAAACACCTTCATACCTTGACCGCAAAAGATTTTTCTCAACAAAAATCTAAGCTTTCCCCATCAAAATATATTTTAAAAAAATAATGCTGCCACCCAAATTTTTCTTTGTGTTAAGGAAACATAATTTTATCAGCACAAATAACAAACTACAGGGTTACCCACTTTTTTAATTTTCAAAACGCATACATACTTTGGAATCATTTTTTTTTCCTATTATTTTACAAAGGATATTTAGTTTTCATTAAGTACTGGAACATGAATTTCTAATATTTACTTTTGTATTTAAGCAAAAAGAAACACACACATTTTGTACAGCACACATTCGAAACAAGTATAAAGGATCCTTTTTTATACATTTTCTATTTAGGTTCTTTATTTTAATAAAACACGTTAAAGTTTAATATGTGTGTACGTTTCTGTGCTTATTCGTTTGCATATTAATGTAATTATCCTTCACTATACATTCTCAGTTTTCTAGTAGCATAGAAACCGAATCTATATGTGTATCCTTTATTTGATGTACATAGTTAATTTACGAGAAAATTTACTACCAATTAGCAGAGGTTTATATTATAATTTAGCTAAAAGCAGTTTATTAACATTTTCACAAAATTGAGAAATTCTAATAATTTTATATTGTAAATTTTGTGTGCTTGGTTTGTTAGTTTTATAACATTTCTAAACATTTTCAATTAGGACAGAAGTGGTTTTATGAAGACAATGTAATATAGGGTGGAATATGTAAGATTTTTATTTTGAACTACCGAATACTTGGACTTTGAAAGGCAGAATAAAATTCATTTTGTATTTTATTTTCAGATTTATGTTTGTCATTTGCAAAATGGTATGTTCTAGGCTCGAACAAAATTTGGGAAATATTAAAAACTTACTACCAAAATAGTGAGTCTTTAAAGCAAACTGTAAGAAACTTACAGTTTGTATATCAACTTGTGAAACGATTTCGTGAATATAGATCCTTATTGGACAAAACCATCCGTGTACGTTCTCGTCCAGTGCGTTTTATCGAAAACATTGGTGTTGTGGCTGAGAATGTGCAAGAACATCCGTCAACATCAACTCGTCATCGTTCACAGAAACAAATTTTTTTTAAAGTTAATCTGAGCCGCAAATAAATTCTTGGCCTCGCCACTATTTTTAACCGTCTAAAACAGCTGTGTTTAATAGAAGCGTCGAGTATTATTTCACAAACTGCCACCTGCAGAAGTTGTTGGCTGAGATTTGATCAACAATTACAGATTAATTTAATCATAAGTCAGCAACATTTTCTTATAAAAAACAAAGGTGTAAGTTAATTAAAAAACATCTTTGAAAGCAGACACATTTGTGCAAGATGCGCATAAAAAACCATAAAACGGAATATGCGCATCCCAATCAAGTCGCAGAGGTAATTTAATCAATTTATTATTATTGTGAGACCTTATCAAATGGCAATGTGAATTTTTAAATGATAAATTCAAATCATAAATGATCTTTTACCCGCACACCCTTAATAATACCACAATCAACCCTTGTATCCCATTTAAGGATCTTCTGACACAATTAACACGTGTTGCTCACACTTTGTTTGGATAACAAAGACAAGCCTATTTACGTCTGTTTAACCTGGATCATAACATTCATTTCAAGGTGGTGAAAAAATATACAAACAAACCCTTGTTCGCATATGGGACAACCCGTTTGAAGAAAATATTTCATGAATAACAAATCAGCTCCCAATTAAGAAAACTTTAAGGTGAGGTTAAATAAAACAAATAGAGGGCAATAAGTAAAATAAAAATTAAAAATTAATTTAAAGATTTATAACAATTATTTAATAATATTTAAATATATTGACTGTTTGTGGGAAAAAATTTCTTTCCACAGCTGAACTTTTTTTTAATCCCTTTGAAATTAGAACTATTACAAAGAGCCAGCATCCTAGCCTTAAACTAGTTAAACCACTAAACTTTCCCAAGAAACTACATTTTTAAGAAATTACAGTCAATAAGAAACAAAGAATCTCCAAAAATTTTGTAAGATTTCATACAAAAAATCATTTTTAAACATTAAAAAATTTAAATTTATTTGAATGTGCAACAGAAATCTGTTGCTTTTCAAAAGACTTTAAATTAAACAGTTTTCTTGGGGGGTTGAAAAAGGTGAACTTATGCTGACCATTACTATGAGGATCAACAAAATGTTGATGGTCATACATACTGAAACAGATCATTAGACAATAGATTAGATAACTGGTTTTAAATATAAAACGTTAGAGATAATTTTTTTTTTTTTTTGAGTTTTCTATGAACAACTAGACAACAAAATAGAATGCGACAAAAAGATATGCAAATTAAAAACTGGTTGATTGTTTTTTTTTTATTTATAAAAAAGAATATTAGAATTTTTTGAAAAATAATAGTTTTTTTTTTGCACTATCACTTAGTTTGGATTAAAACGCGAACGTGTTAACACTAGAACAAAATTAGAAAAAAAATGCGTTAGCGGTGGTTGAAAGATGAAAAGAAAAAAAACTTAGGACTACGATTTATAAAAAAACTAATCTGAAGTTGATAAAATATTTACAGTGTGAGTTTAAGAATTTTTAAATTTTATTAAACAAATTATAAAAGAAAGTTTCGTTCTGTCTTCTCATAAAAAACTAATGAGAACGCAAGAAATTTTAAAGAGAAATTTCACAATATATATGTCGTTGCACAAAGTTTAAAGAACTTAATTTTATTTTTTCATTAAAAGAACTCTGACTGTTATTTTTAATTTGTGTAATTTTTTGTTATACGAAATATTTTTTTTTTTGGCGAAATTCTGTTATTTCGTTAATTAGTGGAAAACTTTCATTTATTGTATTTTTAAAAAACTTATTCCCATAATTATACAGTTAAAAATGATTTTAAAATGTAATTTTAAGTTTTTCATAAAAAATTTTTTTTAGATTTCAAATATCTGTGGTTTTCATGGGCCACCGCGTATGTCTTAAAATCCAATTTTTCAGGAAAGCCACAAAACCGTGTTATATAAAACAACGCGTTAGGTATTAAATTTTTTAAACTTTTTTCTACTATTCATGTTAATAAAGATCTTAAAATTTTCTTATAAAAATTTCAGACAAATGTCGTTTCAAAATTAGATCATAGCGTATCCCAAAATAAACAAAGTGGTACAAAAACTAAAAGTGTGTGCATATAAGGCAGCGTATGTCAACATAGGTTGTACGCAAGTAATATAAACTGAAAAATTTACAGAAAATAACTTTCAAATGTGTTCAGAAATAACAACGTATGTGGTTGTGTGTTTTTCTAAAAAATTATATAATTTGCCAATAAGTACACGTAAGTTCAAATACTGCGTTAGTGTTGAAGGCTTTTTGAATATATATAGAAGTTACGTTGTTATGCCATTATGCCGGAATAGGTCCATATTTTTTCAGAAATTTTTAAATCCAAGTAAATGGCGTTTAAAACCAAACAATATGGCATTATTAACTCAAAACCGTATAAAATGAACATACGCGGTTGCCCATGAAAGCCACAGAATATATGTAATAGTTTTTTTGTGCTTTAGGACCTTTCATAATAAAAAAAATTTTACATTGTTAATTAAACTATAAATTAAAAAAAATAAACACTTACACTACAAAAAGTAAATTCTCGTATCCTTATGATCCTACACAAAGAAATAGAAATATCGATAAAATAATACAAAATTTTTTTATTATATAAGAGCCTAAAGCTTAAAAAACTATTACATGTTATTAAGAAAAGGTCAAAGAAACTAATAACCATTTCAAACAAATTTTAGTTTTTTATGAATATAAGCCGATATAATATAAGATAAAGCTAGAGATTATTTTACAAAAATGTTTATCTTTTATATTTTTTTCCTTTGTTTAATATAATTAAATTTAGTACTTTTTGCAAATGCAATTAAATAATGTTAAATGATTTGTAAGTATTGACATAAATAGAGCACAAAAAAATTTCAAAATTGTCTAGATAAAGGATCTGTGTTATATTGTTTAGACGAGCAATAAAAATTTAGGTTGAAAAATTTCAGCCAGCGTTTAGAATTACGTTTAAAACACAACTGTAATGAACGATAAATTTTTGGATGCGAATATTTGTTCTAATTTAAAAAATAAAACACAATTTGTTATGCACACAACCATGGCATTGGTCGTTATTCGCCATACGCCGCGAACTCTGCAATAAATCCTCCAGAATACACTTATACAGGTAGCGGTGCCAGACCAGCTAAATATTTTTATTTGTGTCCCAATGTTTGTCAAACTCCATATATAAAAAAGAAATTTTAATCCCAAGTATTGTTAAACTCCATATAAAAAACAGAGAGGCAAAGAATTATGTCCGTCTATCATCCGCTATCACCTAATGTGATAACACTATGAGATCTACATATATTTATTACTAGAAAAGACATGCGCGCGTTGCTACGCCCCTTAATGAATAAAAATGTATTCTGAATTTTAATTTAATATCAAGAGCAAGAAGCTAAAAATTATATTTTTTATGGGCGTGGCACTGCCCACTTTTTTAATAATGAAATTGTATAATCATGAGAATTAAATATGTGTGCAAAGTTTCAGGAAAATCGGTCAAGGCGGTTTATAGGCGTACCCCCGCCCACTTTTTACCCCCATAAACACTTCCCGGAATTTGTACAATAACTTTCCAAAGTTTGAGTCCGATCGGTTTTACAGTTTCGGAACCTATAACTAACACACACACACACACAGGCAGACAGACAGAGTTTCACTTTTGTATATCTGTGACTTGGAGCTAAAAGGGCCAATGTCACTTTTTTGCTCTTTTAAGTTAATCATTGCATTAGATTTGTTTTCTTGCTCTATTTCATTATGGTAAAACAGCTAAAGTCATACTTAACTCAGAACAGCTTCACAAATAAAATGCTGGCCAATGTCACTATGCAAGCATATATAAAAGTTAAAGTTCAATTCCAATTTTCCAAAAGTAAATATTTTGACATTGGCCGGCGAATGACAAACAATTAAGTAAATGTAACAATCGAGCGAAAACTTGTTAATGACTTACTCTTACTAAACAACATAAATTTCAGTTACTATTACATATCGTCTGTCTTACTAAGAAGTATTTTAGTAATGACTTGATATATAATGTGATACGTAAGTACTTATTTTCAGACATTTGCTAACATACAAACACAATACAATTCCTTTTTGCGTAATTTGCTAGAGGCCATTCAAATAACTTTTATAATTATCATTAAGTTTAACGCGCTTAGGGTATAAGTAATAATGATTCTGACAACAGCAGCAAATCATTTTATTAACAAAGCGATGACTTGTAGATTTTCACTAATTTTTAAATTTCAAACTAACGTATCGCAGAATAATTAAACCGAATGTTCGTCCTTTAAAGAACCTAACGACTTCTTTTCACAATATTAATAGGTTATTTAGGTTATTAAAATCAAGTACTTATATATTGGTATAAATGTAAGTACTTATTAAAGTCCCTATTTGTAAGCAGCCGTAATAAGTACTTGTACGAGTCTCTATTTGTAAGCGGGGGAGGTAAGTACTTATTTAAGTCCCTATTTGTAAGCGAGCGTGGAAAGTATTTGCCTCCAATGACATAGCCGTGTTTAAATAATGGATTCGGATGCCAAATTGTAAGTAGTTAAAAACTCTTTTCTAGTAATTTCATTAATTAATTAATAAATTTTGTTATCTGTTGTTTTGCTGGGCAGGTTTGATGTTTTTTTTTAATGAAGTGTTTAAGAAAATAAAATTACTTTTTTCTTTAATAATTATTTTAAAGCATCCAAGGATATCGAAAATAATAAACTAAAGAAATTGTTTTAAATTGCGTTTTTGTAAAGGTTTTATTTTCTTATTTTTTCCTTCATATGGTCACACTATTATATAATGATGTCTACTTGACTTTCTTATCATTTGCTTTGCAAGCGTTTACGTTTAGCCAAATAAGCTTTTATTGTATTGTAATACGAATCTAAATAATTTTTTTTACTTTAACGACTTACACAAAAAATTTAAGTCCTTTAATTTTTTTCTCTTTGTGCAAACAGAAGATAACTTTCTTAACTATAAAAGCTGTTGTTTTTTTCGCCATACCACAAACTTATACAACAAATTTATACTGATGAATTCTTACTGTTGGGCGAAATACAGTTTTTGTGTTAAATGAATTCCAAACAGTGTGTGTAAAGGGTATATATTGGTTTATTGAAACAAATATGTTACAATTGTTGTAATTTAATTTCAATCTTAGCCCATTAAATTAATTTAATGTTAGAAAAGCAACTGTAACCTAGACATCAAAACTCACTTAAAGGCACACTTTTAAAAATACAGAGAAAACAACTGAAAAAAAGGTTACAAGGTTAAATAACGTCCTTCGCTGATTTATATTTTCCTTCATATTCCTTACTTTTGCTTTTTATTTCTATGTTATTTACAAACAAATATTTTTATATCTTAGTATTCAAAAAAAAAAGGAGCAGAAACACCCGTCGCTATATGTAAACAAATATTTTTTTTCCAAATCTCTTTCATCAAAAAAAAAATATCCTTCGTATACATTTTTTCCAGCGTTTTTCAAATCCTTATCATGTGTTGTTTTGTCTGGGTTAGCAATTTTTTTTTATATTCTAGTTTACTTTTTTTTTATATTTTTTTTTCTATTTGTTTCGTTTGTATGTATTTTTTTAGTGTCCTTTTACTAAAGCTTAGAGAGCAAGGGCAACAGCATGCTATACGTGTGTAGATGTTTTAGGTACTATATGTACATATTTATTTTTTTATCACCAGCAATTAAAAATAAGTTTTATAATTGAAATAAAATAAATCAATAAAAATAAAAAGTTGCAGTAAAATTACAGTAAATTTGTTTTAAATTTGTCTGCTGTGATAAAAAAAATATAAATAAATTAAAACAAAACGAGATAATTTTATTATTGAGTAGTAAGTACCTAATGTTTATTAAATTCCTAGCAAAAAAAAAACTTTAAATTTAAATGCAAAAATATATGAACACAGTAAAATCTGTTAATTGCTAGAGTGACACTTTCGTTTCGTTTAACATAATGTATTTACAATTTTTAAGGCATATTCATACATAGAGTTATGAACATATATGCAACGCCAAATTGATACTACAAACGAACTTTTAAGTAGGTTTTTCTGTCAAGGCGAATTCTTATATATGTAAGTAAAGGAAGAGTCGTTTTCAGCTGTTCAATGTAATAAAATTTAATTTTTGTGAAACCCATGATAAAGGTTGTAAAAACAACAAATATAAATAAACTAGCCGATCCGGTCCGCATTGCTGGCCCTAAGCAAATATAAGTGTTGTATTACCATACAATTACATAGCCGATTTAAGAGTCTAATATCTCGTTTTGAAAATCATGGCAATGGCTTTAAAAAAAAAATAAATAAAAAAAGCAAACAAAATAAATATACATATGGATATGTCATTGCTGATGCAATCTGAAATTTGGATTTTGCCACGCCCCGCCGCCCGCAGACCAAAAATGAAAAATCAGACTTCTGTCACTGTCTCCCACCTAAATATTCCGAAGATTCCCTTAAAATTTCATCAAAGTCCGCCCAGCCGTTTTGGAGTCCATACGTTACATACATGCACACATCCTGTTTTATATATATAGAAGAAGATAGTCGATTTATAAAATTTATTATCAAAAAAGTATACTTGAGTTAACTGTTTTTAACTTAAACGAAGATCTTATTTTCCATCCCTGCATTAGTAAATTAAATCAAAGCGAATTCAACAAATCTTGACATCCTGCCTCAGGATCAACTATTAGGACGTGGTTTTCTCTTTAATATGCCTTTGCATTTGTCTTATTTTATTTTAATTTTTATTTATTTTTATTTTATTAAATTTTAATTATAATAAATATTTTTTCTCTAAATACATATATTTCAGTGCAGGTACAATGATTTAAAATTCTTTGCGTTTCACAGAACGTTACTTCATATAATCCTAACTGTTGAGAATCTTTAACTACTCTGCTCAGCAGCAAAATTCTCCATTAAATAAAACTATGTGGACGATATGGATTTTGATGTGCTAAACTCAAGTCCGTTGTCGGTTTTTTTCCATTAGATCGAGATTTTTTTATGGGCGTGGGAAATTTTTCCCCCTTAATTAGTCAGGTACGGAGACATATTTTATCCTAACTCGAGAACCAGTCGTCCGGTTTTCAAAACTAAAACACCAGAAGATGTGTAATAAAATTGTTTTTATTTTAGTAGAATAGAATTTTTCTCTATCTATTTTCGCTTTTTCGTGCAAAATTTTTAATATTTTTCAATTTAAAAATTGAATTAAAAAAATATAAAGCAAATATTCAACATTTTGCACCTTTTTCTGAGAGCTACTTATTTTAAAAATTAAAAAAGCCATAAACCATAAAAAAAGGTTAAAGAATATAGATTTTAATGTAAATTTACCGCTGGTCTCCGTACCTGACTAATTTAGGGGAAAAAATTTTCCACGCAAATAGAAAAAAAATACCGATCTGATGGAAAAAAAACCAACAACGGATTTGAGTTCAGCGCATCAAAATCCATATAGTCCACATAGTTTTAATTAACGGAAAGACAAAAAATGATTTTTTGGCGAGCAGTGTTATTGGCCAATTTTTTCAACCAGCATACAAACTACGGATTGTCACAATCTGCCACCTGGAGTGTTAAAAATGTAGATCGCTTTAGTTAGGTTTAAAAAAATTTGCATTTCCTGGTTATATAATACGTTTACATAGAAATACTTTATATTTTCTAAAATTGACATCACCCTTACAAAGTTTTAGCAGTTCCTACGCTTGCATTTAAGCACAATGAAATCAATGTCGTTAATTAAAACGTCAATAAAAAAAATGCGGACGCTACAAAAAAATTTTAATATTTGTATATAATGTTGTTTATTGTAGTTATCAGCTAAGTTTATTATTAAAGGTTGCATAACGAAGCAGACCATATCCATTAATCAGATATTTCAAAACTACCGAAATGGCTTTCCTTACGCCGTTAAGTGCAGTGCCTTCACAGGCATTTTTCCACACTTTTGCGATTTCAAACATTCTGCTGATGATTGTCTGCTATCCTCAGCATGGAGTACTTCGGTATCACTAAAAACTGCTCTATACTATTGTCCCCGTTAGAACTCATACTGAAGCTATGTCCACATTAGGCAAATATTTACACAAATAAGTTCAACCACTATTTTTGACAAACATTTATATAATTTTATGTGATTTTCTTAGCACCAAACATAGTCAGACTATATAACAATAATTTAATATTGCAATTGGCTTAAATCACTAACAATTTTAATCAAGTAAAAAATTATTATTAATTTTCTTCGAGTCTTTATTTCATATATAAGTATTATATATCTGTGGCTTGAGAAAATTTGGAACTGAACTTTAATTTTTTAGATGCTTTCATAGTGACATTGGCCAGCATTTTATTTATAAAGCTGTTCTGGGTAAAGTATGACTTTAGCTGTTTTACCATAATGAAATAAAGCAAGAAAACAAATCTAATCCAATGATTAACTCAAAAGAGCAAAAAAGTGACATTGGCCCTTTTAGCTGCAAGCCACAGTTATATGTCCAACTTTTTTTCGTTCCATAGAGATCTATTACAGACTATTCGTTGAATTTGATTGCAAGCCATCTTTGTTGCTTCCATATCTCTCCTTTAATGTTTCCTTCAAATATTTCTCCTTCTACCCTGGATGTTCCATTTAGTGGGTTAGGCTTGCGAAGAGTGTGATCAAGTATTTTTTCTAGCGGTTCTAGCGGCTTCTTATTGATATAGTCAAAATATTTTTAGTATTTTTCTCCGACACCGATTGCAATGCCCGCTGTATTCTAAGTGCAACTGCTACTTACAGTTTGAGTTAAATACAATATGTTGACTTTCGTATTGTTGGATATGCAGGAAGATTTATATACAAGATTGAGTAGTCCAAAAGATTGCTGTATACTATTGACTCGGTTTTATGTGTCTCCACTAGATCCTCCCTAAGTGTCGATGATGCTGTTATGATAGTCAAATCTTCAATGGAATCTTTAAATATAAAGCGCTAATAATTCTAGCTGTCACTTCTTCTGCTAAGAATAATTTTTGACTCATATCGCTTAACGTGCGTGCGGGAAGGCTGATATCATGTGAATAGTCTATATCGCATAACAATATTGAAAATAGTAGGGTTAACATAGTACAACCACGGCGTTTTCCAATTGATCTAAATTTGTTGGATTCTCTGATGGAATCGTAAGGTTCTTTTCCCATCGAATGACTTCCAGAGGCACGTGCATGTTTATTAAATGGTTTTTAGAAGTCTATGAACCAAAACTAAATTAACAAGAAATACTTATTTCAGAGACTGGCGTTCTATAAATGTAGTTGCTAGTAGTTTAACTCAGTACTAGATAAATTATATTAGCTGCTGCCTGGGTACTTTTCTGGTATTTTTTCCTAGTACACGTACTCTTCCAGATTCAGAAAGCACGATTCAACTTAATTAAGTAGACCCTAACTCCTGTCTCTCTTTTCATAATGCTATCATTGTCCATACACTACTATAACATGAATTTATTCGCTTAGCCTGTGGTTTTGCCTTTCAACTAATTCAACCTGTGTTTCATCGACAACAAAACTAGTTGCATATAAAGTCCCTCGTATATGCTGTATAGAATAAGTGAACGGTAGAACATATCTTAAAAAATATAAACTGACAAAGGCTACAGGTACAGTGGTTCGAGATGGAAAAGAAAAATGATGGAAATTTGAAGGAGGAGAGTATAGGGTGTATCGTTTTTGGGATCACTGAAAACAGGTAGTATTAAGTGACTACGGTTGGGTGGGCGAAGATGTTGGGTTTAATATCTGACCCAGTTATAATATTACGGTGATATTCCAGAATTTGAGGGAAAACTTTTCAATGTTAGTTCAATATTTATTTTCTTTTAAGTAAGTTTATTTAGTTTTATTGTTAGTTTGTTGTGCTTAGATTGCGAAAGCAGATGCGGGTTGGGTTCCCACGCCGGTGCAGAGCTAGCCGAGGCGGCATCACTTTCCTTGGTAGAAAGGCCAAGAAAGCTTCTGAGACAACGCACGCAATCATAACAAAATGTTTATTGCTATGACGTGTTTCAGCAAAGTTCTTGGGATATTTTTCTTTTTAATATAAAGTTAGGCGAAATTGCCATAGGCAGTTTTTGTTTAATAGCAAACAAAATTTGTTTTTTTTTTTAATTTTTGTTTATGTATTGACACCAAAGGAACAGATACAAAACATGAAAAGCCAAATAATATGTTTGAACTGCATGGTTTTACTTAAACCATTTTTGCCTTACGTCAAGGATATAATAAATATTTAGATTTATTTTATAAAATTATAACACTTACAGTTCTGTTTTGATAGTCATCCGCATTCAATGTTCATATAAACGAGTTTAAATTAAAAGAACTACTCAACTTTGAAATTAAACAAGTGTTTATTGAGCCCAGGGCAAATTTATTCACGAAATAGTATTGATTCGTCATTTGATTATTTTTTTCTTCTGTCATTTATTTCAAATCTTAATCTTTGTATACATATAAAGAAAATAACAAAAAAATTCTCTTTCAACTGCAATGGCCTGATGAATAAACATGCCTTGATTAAACCAACCTTTTAATGCAACCAAACCATCTAACCATCTAATAAATTTCAAAATTGTTTATTAATGTAGAGTCTAATATATAGTTTTTATTTCATGCAAAATTTAATATACAACTAATAATTATTTTTAATTAAAAATTCTGCAAATCTTATTGAAAAAAAAATTATAAATAATAAAAATGTATTTAATATATCTTCTTCTCCACTTGTTTCTATCAAACTCTTTCAGCTATAAAGTTTTCTTGTTAAAACAAAATATACAAACAATTTTAAAACATTATTATTACTCAAAAATATTATAAAAGTTTCTTTTATGATCCTTTCAAATCCCTACATCCATCAATGGCTTAACAAAACTTTATAACTCATGCTTATTATTTTATGCAGCCACCTCAACCTCCCAAAACACCCCATTTAACGCAATTAGAGGAGCTTACAATTTCGCACACACTATCGCCACATACTCCTGATTTAGAGTGTAAAAGAGAAGATGAAGCAAAAATATATAAAAAAAAACATCGTTCTATAGCTACGTTTTCTATTGGCTTACGACTAGGAGATAAAATAAAATTGTGGCAACAAAAAAAAAGCGAATAAAACTAAAGGAAAGAATAATAAAAGTAAAAACTGCATGCAAATGCACTTTTTTAAACACTTGGAGAAGGTTCAAAATGCAAAAAAAAAAATGAAACTCAACAATAATGTACTTTTTTGTTCTGTATATGCATTTAAAAAAAGAGAGAGAAAAACTGTTAAAACAATAAATACTATAGAGAAATAACAAACAACTACAACCTAATCTAGGAACCCACGCACTAAACAGAGTTGGTATGCATAAGGTTTTAAATGTAGCAGAGAAGAACTAACTTGGATTGTGGTAATTAATGTAGGGAATTTATTAATACTTTTCTTTTCAAGAAATATTTAAAAGAAAAGATTTTTATAAATTAGTTGAAATATAACCGCAACCAATGGGTTTTATTCCCCTTAGCTTTAACGCTGAAGTGTCAAAACTAAACAAGAGCATCGAAATTATGTAATGGAAAAATGCTTACCATAACTAGAAAATATTGCTATTGAAAACCGATTGAATAACATTCATATACTCAAAAAATTTAGTACCCGTTCAGCTAGTAAACGTTCTTAGGAAGACCAATATATGTAAGCTTTAGCGAAATATATTTTTTTAATAATTGAATTACATAATTAATATAAGTTTTGTTTTAACTAATTTAGATTACACCAGTGTTGACCAGTATTAGCTGTGCTGATACTCTGTGAAAGATCTTATTTTTCCGAATTAATTATTTTTAAAATTGATTGCGACTCATGTGAAAATCAAAACATATATGTATTAGACCATGGTTAATAACTTAAAATTTTCCATATTTCAAATAGTTTGTCCCTTTCAGATCTAATATGAAAATGCATTTGGGTGTGGCATTCACTAAGCCAAAACTGCAAATACATGTGCATGTGCATTAGCTATTTGTTAGCACTACACATACACATACCATATAAAGGATTATAAGTTGGTAAATATGTATATGTAAACACATATAAGCACATATACAAGCGTATGTAAAAGTGCATTATAACACTTACGTACTAACATTCACTGTCTGTTGACTAGATACATAGAGATAAAGATGTATACTAGATAGACGTACGTATGTTCAATTTCACATGCAGTCATATGAATATCCTCAGCTAGATGGATGGCTAAATTTGAATGTGTGCATCAAATACACATGTTTACATAAATACATACCGAAACATGCAACATCATGTGCATTCTAGTATACATGTTTGTATATAGAATAGAGCATAAACAAACTAATAGATAGTTCTATATAAAACACTGCAGCATCAAAAAAAGAATAAAAAAATTCAAGAGATGCATTTTATAGTTAGAGTCCTGTCCTAATAAAACGCAAAATTCAAATGTACATGCTTAACAGCCTAGAGTTTGAGTTAGACATTTTGGGTACAGCAATATAATATATAAGGGGAAATTTTCAAGTTTCTACTCTACATAGAGAACAATAGAAAACAAAAGCATGGGTGTGTGGGTGTCTGTAGGGTATATACAACTACATACATACGTATATAAATTTTAGTGCGTTTTATATTCTTTACTGGCATAGTTAGGTAACCTTTTTTATGTGCGCATTCTAACAGAATTTTAAAACGAACTGTAGAATATAGAGAATATGTACTTGTAAAAACTATAGCAATAAAAAAGGAATTTCTTTGCAATAGCAGCCACAACAACAAATATTTCAGCTCCACACTGCTATAACACACGCCCAAATTAAATCGGCAGACAGAAAAGTAGTTTATAATTGTTAACAGAAACTTAAAACCTGGAATTTAGAGTGAAAAGTTTTTGCTACCCGTGAGTTTATTGTTGTCATATAAGAAAAATAAAAAAAATATAAAACTTGATTTACTAATGCTTGAACGAACACCAAAAAAACATTAACTTATACCACAAAAGAGCATGCCTGGATTATACATAAATAATAAGGTTTTTCTTCAGAACTTTTAAAGTTGTTCTAAATAAATTGTATATTCTAAAAAAATTTAAACGCTTTTTAGCTTTCTGCAAATTTCAAAATTAACTATGTACATTTGTTATTGAAATAATTAACTTCTATAGCATGAACTTAGGCGCTATGACTTAATAATTTTGAAAATATTTGTAACCTAATCTCGTTCAATTCTTGATCAAGGGCTCAACTTTCGTTCTGCTAGTATGTTAAATAAAAACCTCTTGTTTGTAATATCATATAGTACCACCATATCTTACTATACAAAAACTTTTCATATTTTAGTTTCACAGAAAGAGAATTGAGCTTTGGCCTCGAGAGTTTTGCGTCTCACTCTCGCATTGGTTAATTGCGTGGTGTCCGTTAGCCGTACCAAGTTTCACTTATCCGGAGTCTTGTTCGACCACATGCAAAACTGTTAATAGATAATTTAAACATTAGTGTTCAGCTTCGACTTCCTATATAAAGGTATAGGTTGACTAACGGATACCCTGACAATTTGACTTAAAGAATACTCCGCCAACATAACTTAGAATACAAAAAAAAAAAAAATAATAAAAGAATTTGTGCAAGTCTCTTATTTAAAGTTAGGTCGCGTTAAGAGGAAGGATTTTTTCAATATTTAAATGTTGACTTGCTTTACTCGACAATATAAGCGCAAAGTTTTGCATTAAGTGCCATAATTTGATTTTTTGAAAAATGGATTGATATTTATTTAGGGTCAAGTTCAAATTTTAAATATTGAAGTTTCTCTAAAAAATAGGTCCGATTGCCTTAATACAACATTGGGAAGCTATAATATATACATACTAACTAATACCCGGTGTGCTTCGCCACCGCCATCGTAATGAAATAAAAATTTTATAGTTCAAAAATATATTTATTTTGCAAGTGCCACGCCTACTATTACTAAATCAACCATTTCTTATTAAAATAATCATATAGACGTCTTAGTGTCTCTTGCTAAATTTGGGTACTCTAACTATTATCGCTTCACAGATATACGAATTTTTGTATTTAATTCATATAACAGGTGTCACGCCCATTATTACTAAAGCATCCATTACTTATCAAAATAGTCATATAGATGTCAAAGCACCTCGTGCAAAATTTGGGTACTCTAACTATTATCGCTTCCCAGCTATACGAATTTTTGTATTTAATTCATATGACAGGGGCCGCGCCCACTATTACTAAAGAATCCATTACTTATCAAAATAGTCATATAGATGTCAAAGCTTCTCGTGCAAAATTTGGGTACTCTAACTATTATCGCTTCCCAGATATACGAGCTTTTGTATTTAATTCATATAACAGATGCCACGCCCACTATTACTAAAGCATCCATTTCTTATCAAAATAGTCATATAGATGTCAAAGCTGCTCGTGCAAAATTTGGGTACTCTAACTGTTATCGCTGGGAAGCTTTTGTATTTAATTCATATAACAGATGCCACGCCCACTATTACTAAGGCATCCATTTCCTATCAAAATAGTCATATAGATGTCAAAGCTGCTCGTGCACAATTTGGGTACTCTAACTGTTATCGCTTCCCGAATATACGAATTTTAGTGTTCAATTGCTATGAGAGCTGCCACGCCTACTATATCTAATGTACCCATTTTTTCTAGAAATGTTTATTTGGGTGTCAAAGTTTCTCTTGCAAAACTTTAGTACTCTAATCGATATGGTTTCCAAATATACGAAATTTAGTATTTAATTCATGTGGGCACACCTACTATTAAAAGTTCGCCTATTTTTTACCCAAATGTTCGTGTGAATGTCAAAGTTTACCGTACTTAATTTGAAGACTCTAGCTGCATTAACTTTCGTGATATATAATATTTAATACTAATTCTTTAATAGGGCGTGGCACCCCGCCCACTTTCAATTTCAAGCCAAAGTATAGCCTATAGTTCTTTCCAGACATACAGAAAGATTCTGTGAAAATTTCAAGGAAATCGGTCCAGCTGTTTAACCGTCTATAAAGCACAAACAAACATACAAACATACAAACGTACAAACATACAAACACACATTGATTTTATATATATAAAGATTATTAAGTGAACGGGTATTAAATCAGTACATTTACTATAGTTAATCATTCTTAATTATATGGCTCTGAATGACAATAGCAAAAACCAAGATTTCTATTGATTTCTTTCTACCAAAATATATGTATATTTTCATATACGCATTATTAAAGACTCGATATATTTTCTAAGAAAAATTAAAAGCAGATTTATGCTTCACTTAAACGATGCAGTAAAACAACAGTCTGAGAAATGTTTTAGTTGTGATTGCATCTGTGTGTATTTCAATTAGGTTAAACAATGTAAAATTTCAAAAATTAAGAACTAGTCGACCTCATCTAAAAATAAAGTAAAATCTTTAAAATAATAATCTTTTACATTTAGATTAAAAACAATTTTGAAACTGCTTTGAGTAATAATATCAAAACTAAAGTTTGATACAACAACAAAAACTTGAATAAAAAGTAAATATTCTGTACTGTACTTTCTACTCCATACGGTCTGTATGTGATTATACGCTCCCTATGAACACACACACACAAACATGGACATGATGAGCCCCCCAAAAACTCATACATTCATAAATATTAAGCTTTCACTGTAGAATTTAAAAAAAAAAGCAAAAAACGAGAGGCAAAATACTAAAAAAACTAATGCGCTAGAAAGAGAAACATTTATTAGAATTACATTATATACGGAATACAAAAGCAAAACAAAGAAACAAAAACAACATTTCAACAGATTTTTTTTTTAATTTTCTCTGAAAATTCTCGTATATTTTCGTACGAATAAATTCATTCTCATATGAGTTTTATACTCTTTTCTTTAAACTTTGTTTTTTGTTTTTTTTTTTTTTTTTTTGTGCATATGTGTGTCTGTCCAGGTTTATTTTATTTTGAGTAAAAATTTAAATGTTTTGGATTTTTATCCATCGTATTTCCTGTATTCCACGTACATGTCGTGCTACGTTGTTCGAAAGCCATTGCTTGTTTGTACATACTCGTGTTTAGGGTGTTTTGGTACTTTCTTATTGTTCGCTTGTGCCGCTGTGTGTGTTAAAAGAAATAGCTGTTTCTACTAAATCATACTACCAAGATTTTGGTCATAAGATTTTGTGTTTTGGGGGAGAAAAAAATAAATAAATAACGAAACTTGAAACCAAAAAGAAAACAAGAAAAATCTTGCAAAAGAGTGTATAATATACAAGTGAGAAAAAAAATGTATGTGTATGAGTATAGTTGAGAATGTGTACAAAGTAAGAATGAAAGTTAAAGAAAAGAAACGTTTATAAAAATTAACAACAAATACCAGTTTAAGCTGTAGATCAGATAAAATGAGATCTTACAAGAAAATTATATAAAAATTTACAAACCAAAATAAGGCTTTGCAATGTAAAACTAAGAGATGGTGTATTTAATTTAAATGAATATAAACATCTTAAGACTTTCAATCAATGTGTACAATGCCATTTTTTATTACTATTAAATCCTTATTAACTGCATAAGTCATAAAAGTTGTTAAGGGTTAACAAGAGGTTTTTAAAACCATTTTTTTTGGAAATTTGATTTATAGATCTCTTGTAAAGTTGTGCGTGCAGATTTGTTATAAAAATTGTTTTTTTCAAGCACGCAAAGTAACAAATTGTAAAGCCAAAATTTTCCTTAACAAAACTACAAACTGTCAATATTTTTTAACTCATATTTAAGAAGTCCTTTTTGCTTTTATTAATCACAATTTAGCAATATTTTTGGGGGCTTATGTATCTTTGGTAAAGTCTTCTGAGAAAGACCGTGACGGTTTCTCGTGGATAGTATCACACATATACAATTTTTTTTCATTTATTTAAATTTTATTTTAAAACAAATTTATGACGATCTATACATTTACAATCGTGTTGTTTTTATATCAAAGTCTAATAAACTTAAAGAACTTAAAAATCCGGATTGCTGTTGGTAAGTTTTGATCTAACTCGTTGTGGTGAGATAATATCAAATAAGTAAGAGTGCTATATTCGGCCGTGCCGAATCTGATAGTACCCTTCATCATCATGTGCACAGGTATAATCCCACATCGTAGCTTAACCTCTATTTCATGTTATGCGCCATTTTTCTTTATTACTTCCGATGGCATCCTTGATTTTGAACTTTTACGTAGTTAACTAAATTCTACTAGTCAAGCCCTTTAATATGATACCCATATTGATGGGGTTAAAACGATTTGATCCGCCATTTTGTTTTAGACGCCATATTGGATTTAAAATTTTTTGTATTAATTTACTGTATTTTACTGGTGAAGCCCTTCCATTTGATACCAATATTGAGGGTGTTCAAGAAGTAACATTTTGAAACACCAGTTTTGGCTCATATATAACTTTATTGTTCGCCATTTTGTAGTGGCGGCCAACATGAATATTAATTTTTTTATATTGCTTGTATTGCGCTCATCACTTTGTTTTAGATGATAGCAATGTCCACTCTCTCTGTTGTCTAAAAGCTAAAGATATTTATTTTCGTTTGTAAATTTTTGGAATATATATTTAAAAAAATTTTTTTTTTCCTATAACTTTACTGATTAGGGCCCGCTTTATTCAAAATTTGTGACGAATATCTCTAGTGGCATATTATATCTACAAATAGTAGCAAATATAACTATAATTTATTCAATGGCTAAACAATTTTAATTTTGTTGGTAAAAATATGGGAAAAGAACAAAGGCAGTCGTGTTTATTTGTTCATAACTCTGATTGTGATAAGGCGATTGTGCTGAGTTTCAAACAGATATATTCCCGTATATTTTGAAAAGATTGATACCACACACAGATCTAAGGAACATATGGTTGCTTCTAAAAGTTTATTTCAACCAACACACGGACAGACGGACAAGGCTTAATCGACTTCTCTATTCATAAGGTTTCAGAAAATATATACTTTATGGGGTCGGAAAAGAAAATTGTAGAAATTACAAGCGGAATGGTTTGTGCACCACAGGTGAAGGAAACATTAGTTATCTTATTCAATTAACTTAAAAAACCGGGAGTCAAATGGATGATAGTTATATCCAACACGTAATCACCAATAAAATAGTGCTGATGATGAAATCGTAGCTGGTTTCGAAAATGCCAGAATATTCTTTTGTTCAATTAAACAAAATCTTTGTAAAATTAAGATTGTTTGAAATGAACTCATGCCTGTATAAAAAATTTAAATATTAGATTTAATCAATCTATTATATCGACATGTGTCTTCTCACTGAACAGACAAGTGAGGTCTGTTCAATTGAAAAATTTTTGTATCAATTTTTTGTATAGTAAATTGAACTTAGTTTAGAAATATCTTATGTCGTTAAGCTATATACCGATGGTTACAAGCAAAAAAGTCCTAACTCGTATATTTTACGAAATTCATGTTTTCAGTGATTCCAATACATTTTGCACAAATACACCTCGACACAAGAACTTAAGCAAATGTATAAAAAAAAACAAGTAAGAGCGCTATATTCGGCCGTGCCGAATCTTATATACCCTTCACAACGTGTAGTCATGCAATAACAGTAGTTTGTGTCACCATTCATCCCATATGAAATACATATATAACATATATAACATACATATATAAAAACATCCCATTGTAAAATTATAAATTCACGTATGTATGTTAAAAAAACAAAAAAAAAAAAAAAAAAAAATTAAAAAAAAAAATTAAAAAAAAAATTATTATATATATAATATATACAAAACAAAAAATTAAAAAAAAAAACATTAAAAAAATAATAATAAAAATATAAATAATATATTAAATAAAAAAAAAAAAAAAAATATTAAAAAAAAATTAAAAAAATTTTTTTTTTTGGCTCAGCTGGGATTCGATGCCACGTTTTCTCTAACCAGTATACCCGTTTGTATGTATGTATGTTGTTGTTGCAATGTTGTTTTTGTGAAAAAAAAATCGAGGTGGTCGTGGGTTTTTGCTCATATCTCAGTTGTTTATGAACCGATGTTTCTGATTTTCAATACCGATTTACTCCCAAATATTTCTGATATTCTATTACCTTACCCGGGTCCAACCTATGTCGAGGGGCTTCAAAAAGTTGATTTCAACATACACACGGACAGACGGTCAGACGGACAGACTGACAGAGCTTAATCGACTCCCCTATTCATAAGCTTTCAGATAATACATACTTAATGGGGTCGGAAATGAAAATTGTAAAAATTTCACACGGAATGACAAACCTATATATACCCTTTTTCACTGTGTGAAGGGTATAATAACAGTTTTGCAAGCGAATTAAAAAAAATAATTTACATTATGATAATACAGTTTCTTTTACGTTTTTGCTTTCTGCTGAAAAGTTGCAATAACATGAGATGGGGCCTTTCTACATGTGACCAACGATATGTTAAAAAAATTAAATGTTCCTTTTTTTCCATTTGCAATGTGGTTGTTGAGTTAATTATAATAATTCATTAAAAGTAATTTGGCCTGCAATATAATGTCTCAAAATTAATAAAAAATACATAAAAAAATAAAAGAAACAGCTACTTAGGGAAACTATAAAATAGTCATAAAATTTTAAACACCATTTATCTAAAATCATGTTGTGGAAAATCAAAAATATTTATTTTCTTTAAAGTCACCGAAAAGAGCAAATACAGTTCAGACTTTTTTTGATTTCTCAATAAATAATAAAAAATAAATAAAACGGAGAGAGAATTTTCTTCAAATAATTTTAGAATTTTTCAAATTTAAAATCTTTTAATTTATATTACTCTTATTTTAGTTAAAATAATTTATTTTCCGTTTCATTTAATATTCTAATAATCATATCCTTCTTAACAAAACAAATTTCTCTACATATCCTTTTGTTATAAAAATATCCTTAACAATTAACTCTCTGCGTTTTGTGCACCAAAAACAACTCGCTCACAAATTCTCTACTAGAAAAGTCATACAAAAAGAAAAACTGCCATGTTTTCTTTTTTAGTATTTTCTGGCTGGATTATACAAAAAAAGTTATCTGTACTTGGTATTAGCAAAAAAAGGAAAAGAAAATTAAAAAGAGTAAAATAACATGTAGACAAATGAGTGTTACTACACGAATACTAAACCCCCCACGCACATTAAAACTAAAACTCATACCACTAGTTACTCTACACAGCCATCATACATAAAGGGATATATGTTTTGTTGTTTAAATTTTTATTAGTATTGGAGAGCTTTTTTACTCACCAACACATTTAAGCCTTCAAAAGAGAATAAGTTGCTGCACTCTTTTGCTCTCATATTACAAAAGGATACAATTTTATTCGTTTTTCTATGAGTTTTGTTGTTTGTTAAGAAATTTAGTGGTTTGATGCTGAAGATGGTGACATTATGCAGGTGGTTATACTGTCCTTTGCGTAAGAATATGAATATACATATGTATGCGTGTATATAGTAGGATTGTTTGTGTGATTTTATATCTACATTGCGATGTTCAGGCATTAATTTAATGTTGTTTTTAATGTTTAATGTGTGTTGTATTTTAATTGTTTCAGTTAAGAAATCAAATTAATACTTATTCTTTGGCAATATTTTGCAATAAAACATTTTTAAATTTGCCTATATAAATTATTAGAGGTTAGAGGATATTATTTCATAAGCATTAAGCTTAAAGAAAGTAGTAATGCAAAAATAAAAAATACGGAATCATTTTGATATACAAATGAGGACTATGTAATTGTGTAATCTTGCCAAAACATCTTATGTCAAAGTATTTAGTTTTTATCCTCTAACATTTAGAAGTATTATTGTCATTTGCCATTAGCAATAAATATATACAATATATAATTCAATTAGGCTTGAATAAAGAAAAATATTTTAAGATCACTTTATTGCTCACGCTATGCAAAATTACCTTTTACTAACAATCCTTAGCAAGATATAGATAAGTGTAAATTAATCGGAGTTTAAAGGACTATGGACTTCTAACGAATCATTTTTATTAAATTAAAAATTTTTTGAAAATGTAAAACATTATGGAAAAGGCTAAGAAAATTATAAATTATTTAAATATTTGTTAACAAATATCTTTTAAACACCTCCACTACTGTATTGATCATAATATATAGACAATGGGTGGTAAAAAGATTTTATTTTATACAATAACTAGCTAATACCCGGTGTCCTTCGCCACCCCAAATTTTAGTATTTAATTCATATGGCAGATGCCGCGCCCACTATTCTTAATGCACCCATTTTTTCCATAAATGTTTATTTCAATATCAAAGTTGCTTTTGCAAAATTTTAGTACTCTAATCGATATCGTTTTCCAGATATACGAATTTTAGTATTTAATTCATATGGCAGGTGCCACGCCCACTATTGTTAATGCACCCACTTTTTCCATAAATATTTATTTGAATATCAAAGTTGCTTTTGCAAAATTTTAGTACTCTAATCGATATCGTTTTCCAGATATACGAATTTTAGTATTTAATTCATATGGCAGGTGCCACGCCTACTATTGTTAATGCACCCACTTTTTCCATAAATGTTTATTTGAATATCAAAGTTGCTTTTGCAAAATTTTAGTACTCTAATCGATATCGTTTTCCAGATGTACGAATTTTAGTATTTAATTCATATGGCAGGTGCCACGCCCACTATTGTTAATGCACCCACTTTTTCCATAAATGTTTATTTGAATATCAAAGTTGCTTTTGCAAAATTTTAGTACTCTAATCGATATCGTTTTCCAGATGTACGAATTTTAGTATTTAATTCATATGGCACGTGCCACGCCCACTATTGTTAATGCACCCATTTTTTCCATAAAGGTTTATTTGAATATCAAAGTTGCTTTTGCAAAATTTTAGTACTCTAATCGATATCGTTTTCCAGATATACGAGTTTTAGTATTTAATTCATATGGTGGTGCCACGCCCACTATTGTAAGTGCACCCATTTTTTCCATAAATGTTTATTTGAGTATCAAAGTTGCTTTTGCAAAATTTTAATACTCTAATCGATATCGTTTTCCAGATATACGAAATTTAGTATTAATTCATACAGCAGGTGCCACGCACACTATTGTTAATGCACCCACTTTTTCCATAAATGTTTATTTGAATATCAAAGTTGCTTTTGCAAAATTTTAGTACTCTAATCGATATCGTTTTCCAGATATACGAATTTTAGTATTTAATTGATATGGCAGGTGCCACGCCCACTATGTTAATGCACCCATTTTTTTCATAAATGTTTATTTGAATATCAAAGTTGCTTTTGCAAAATTTTACTACTCTAATCGATATCGTTTTCCAGATATACGAATTTTAGTATTTAATTCATGTGGCCACGCCTACATTTTTATATAAATGTTCATGTGGATGTCAAAGTTTACCGTACTTAATTCGAAGACTCTAGCTGCATTAACTTTCGTGATATATAATATTTAATACTTATTCTTTAATAGGGCGTGGCACCCCGCCCACTTACAATTTTAAACTAAAGTATAGCCTATAGTTCCTTCAAGACATACAGAAAGATTCTGTGAAAATTTCAAGGAAATCGGTCCAGCCGTTTAACCGTCTATAAAGCACAAACAAACATACAAACACACATTGATTTTTATATATATAGATATCTAGCCGATGAAAAAATCGTTTACGATTACCTTAACTAAAGGTCCTGTGATATTTCTTTAGTTGAAATTTATATCTTGATTTTCGTAAGTTAGAATAAACTCTTGGTATAAGAAATAATTGTATGTTATTCGATTAGTAATATTGGTGTTAATTTCATTACTTCCTTTTTATAACTACGAATGAAAGTTGAAAATGACTTTAAACTATTGTTCATTTATTGTTAGTTGAAGTAATAGATTTAATAGAAATTATAATTAATTTTAAAAGTGTAATAATTCAAAAAAACAAAGTTTGGAGCAATCTTGTATTGGAACTTTTAAGACATTTTTAATATATTTCCAATAAGTTTAACCAGTAACAAAATACAAGTTAAGTGATTGCAAAACAGCAGCTCACCATAAAGATATCTTAATAAAGCCATTATTTCGCACTCTATTTATGCTAAAGCAACATCTTGCAAAAGTGAGCTGCAAGAGCTTCAATTTTTAGGCAAGGAAAGTTCTATTACCACCATTGGTGATTAACTGTCGTTCGTCCTTATTTTGAAAACCACACTAAGCAGTATTTGGTACTTTTTGAGATCCCATCAAACTTCTGAAGTAATTAATGTCGGAAAATAGTTTAAATTACACAAATTTTTGATTAAAAAAAATATCAAAACTAGGTGCTTTCACTTTATCGGAAATAAAACACGAATTTATCTCTGGATTTTTATCTAATAAATTATATTTTATTTTTACCAAGTGCAACTTTAAGATAAAGTACTAAAATTTATAATTATTTGTTGCCTTATATTTTTGCCGAATTTTCCGATTTCACAAAATTTATAATTTTACAAAAAAAAATTTTTGTTTCGACTTGTTTTTCAATAACTCCAAAATTAATAACGAAGCCAAAAAATTATATAAAAAACTTAAATCTAACATAATTTAAAATTTTTTTGACGCATTGCCTAACAAGATCGAGTACGTTGTTCCAAAGATACGACAAGATGATGAAAAGCAGCCCCTTAAAAAATCTAAAATTTGATTAAAAAAAATAAAAAAAACGTTACCATAGAATTTGAAATAATGATGATTTTTTGCAGTTAGGTGACTATAGCGAATCAAAAAAATATAGGGGCTATTTCGGCCGTGCCGAATCTTATATACCCTTCACAACGTGTAGTCATGCAATAACAATTGTTTGTATCACCATTCATGTCATATAAAATACGTACGTACATACATGTAAAAACCATTGTAAAATTATAACTTGAGTTTACGTATGTATGTTTCTAAAAAAGTTAAAAAAAATATATTAAAAAACAACAAAAAAACTAAAAAAAAATTTTAAAAAATTTTAAAAAAATTTTTAAAATTTTTTAAAAAAATTAAAAATAAATATAAAAAAAAAAATTTTTTTGGCTCAGCTGGGATTCGATTCCACTTTTACTCTAACCAGTATATATGCATGTTGTTGTTGTAATTGTGAAAAAAAACGAGGTGGTCGTGGTTTTTTGCTCATATCTCAGAAAGTTATCGGGCGATTGTGCTGAATTTCAATAGCGATTCATTCCCGGATATTTTCAAGAGATTGATAGCATATAAAGATCTGAGGAACATATAGTTGCTTCTAAAAGTTGATTTAAACCGACACATGGAAAGACGGGCAGACGATCAGGGCTTAATCGACTATTCTAATCATAAGCTTTCAGAAAATATATACTTTATGGGGTCGGAAATGAAAAATGTAGAAATTACAAACGGAATGACAAAGCTATATATACCCTCGTACACCACAGGTGAAGGATATAAAAAGATAATAATCTTATATGTTTTATAGTGTTATCTTATGGCGAAAAGTTATCTCATAGAGTTAAACGGACAATGCTAAGATGTGATCGTATCGCTTTCAGCCATATCGAATAATATTTTAAAATGTGACATTAAGCTTTCATTTACGTCGGGAGTTTTAAGCTACTTTTCTACCATCTGATTCGAACTATTAAACTATTGTTTAAACAACTCCTAGCACTAAAAAAATTTTTAAGTTTCTTATACTTCCCTTATATATCCTTCTGAAAAGCTATTCTATATTATAAAAATTAAAGATTATATGTCTAGACGAGAGTCAGTTGTCAAACTTAGATGAAAACTCAGATAGTGTAAAGATAGCATTAGCAAGCCAAATTCTAATTATCAAGGGGATGCAGTCATGTGTATTCCAAAGTGATCGGAGCATAGAGAAAGTGCGCCTCAAACATTATTTATATGGTCACTACACATAAGGATATTGTTGAAATTAGTGTCAAGGTTTTTAGCATTATTATCAAGTTCAATCGCTTAACCGTTAAGTATTATAATAAAAAAACTGTAACATTAGCATTGAAGTGTTTTTGGATAATAATACATATTGATTTTTTTTGGGATTTTTCGTTTTTTATTTTGTTATAATATAAAATATTATAAGAAATAATGCACGTTGATGTACGATTTTGGTTAACCAGGTTTTTTAAACTATTCTAATGGCTTTATTAGGTGTGATGTAATTGGATTTTTCTTTAAAAATTTGCATTAGAAATTTGAGTATTAATTTATTTTTGTTTTAATATTAATTGAAAGGGCTTTTTGTCAAAAAATCATTGTGGCATAATTTCGCTTAAAAATCTATTCTCGATTATAACCGCAGGAATGAGCTACAATCAATTAACACTTTTACAATCACTAATGGACATTTCAGTCAATTTGTCATAAAACAAAGAATGGTCTCTATCGGAATCTGTATATTTTTTATGATTTTGTTAATATTTGCGGCGCAAAATGCAAATATATGTAAATGAAAATGCAATTTTATTTTTCTCTTCAGGAAGTTTTCAAAACATTCTGCATTTTGTTTTATTATTTTTCATGTTGTTTCTAATACAGTTTGTTTGCTTTGGTTCCGTTTGATATATTTTAGTAAATTCCCACTCAATATCATGTTTTGCATATTGACAATGGCGAACAGAAAACATAAAAACAAATATTACAAGCAAATAGAAAAAAAAGGATGGCATTAATAAAAGTGCATTTTTTTTACGAAATATGAAGAACAACGTTCCGAACAACGCCCTTAAATCAAAAAAACCCGTTACAAACCGTATAAATAACAACATAAAAATGCATGACAAAAAGTGCTCATTCACTTGTTCGTTCGCATGCAATCAACCGTGTGGCAGGAGTATGACAAAACATGCACAATCATAGACTACAAAGCAAGTACTCTTCGTTTTGTTTTGTTTTGCTCTTTTTTCATAATAATTATAAAAAAAGCACTATTTTGCCCGTTTTGTAATTTGTTCATTTGTTTAGTTATTGATGTATTCAAGGGTTTGTTTAAAATTAAAATTTTGTATTGTAAAAGAAATCAATCAAGCAATCAATGACTGTTAGTGGCTAGAGTAATTGGCGGTGAAATTATTGTAACGAGTTAATAATAAAACAATTTAGACTGGAATAGATGAAAGAGTTTTTATGTATTTGACTTAGAAAGGATATAGAGGGTCGCTGCAACTTTTAACTACAACTTTTAAGACAAAAGTTAATATACTAAACAAATTTACATACATATAAGTAAGTATCTATGGCAAAGAAAATCCAATTGCCACGACATGATCACGACGATCATATAATAAATCATTCAAGTAATAGTTATTTTGATTTTGATTTATCATATTTTTCATCATGATTGTCACTGTTTGAGTTTTATCATTTAATGTTTATCTTTCCGGAAAACTTTTTAAAATACCTTTAAAATAACTATGTTTTACAAAATTATTATGACAAAAATGGTATGATGTATTCGCAAAGAAAACTTTTTTAAAAGGATTTAGAATAATATACAATCATTAAATCTTAGATGAAACAAAATTTTTTTTACAAAGCAATTAATCATAACTTGTTTTTAACTGTTCTTCTTTTTGTGAATAAATTTTAATTTTTTTAAAAGTTTGGCGTGTAAAAAAATTAACAAAAATTAAAAATTAAGAAGCACAACAAGTAAAATCCTTTTATTAGGGTCTGTTGAATTTTATACCACCTTTACAAAAGTGTATATGAGCAACTTTAAGCATATAAGTATGTGTGTACGTATAAGTTGTTTGGAAAAGAGATTTAATTAAGTCTCTAATTTACACTAAATAAAATGTTGATATTTTGCCAATAACTCTTCTGATAATAGCCTGATTAAATCAATATTTTTCATTGATCTTTTAATTTAATCTTCAAGTAACTATTAGCATAAGCAACAAAAAGTTATCTGAAGGTACCTGATTACCAGTCAACATAGCGTTTGGTCTCTTGAAAACATTGCTCTTGTAAACAAAAGTATAGTCAATAACTCGAAAACATCTATTTGACATAGTTCTCTACAACTTTAAATTTCACATAGCAAAACGCAGAACATTTTTACAAAATAATGACACCTTCAAGCATACAAAATTCAGCACACTCATCAGCTCGAACAACCATGGAAAATGCCGGTGATTCGTTCAATGGATAATGGAATGAAGTTGAATCAATGCCATTTTTTTTTTTAAAGAAGTCAACTTTTCTATCTGCATGGCTTCATCAATACCCAAAATTGTCGAATTTGGGAAATCCTCATGCAATTCATAGGAAACATATGCAACCACAATGAGTAAAATGTATGATGCGTATTTTGGCCTGGACTTCCTTTTGTGAAAATGAGGCTGAATTGCAATGATAACGGAGTTTTTGTAACCTCAACTATCGCCTCTGGGTGATATGTAGTTTCAGCAAGAAGGCGTTGCCTGTTACACAGCGCATAAAACAATTCAATTATTGCAGCAATGATTTTTAGAACAAATTACCTCAAGAACCTCTGATGTCAAGTGGTAACCAATATCAAGCTTTTAAACATCGTGCGATTTTTTCTTTAGGATTTTGTGAAATCTCAAGCTTATTTATATAAGCTAGAAACATTTCCGAGATCCCACGCATCATCGGTGAGATACAGCCACATCTCTGTGGTAAAGGTAATGAAACATTTTATTAAAAGAAAAATATCCTGTCATCAAAGCCGAAGGAGCCATTTGACGTATATTTAATTTCTTACTTAATCGAAACATATCTTCTTTGAAATCCAATAAAAAAAATCACAAGTATCTCGAAAAGTACGAGTTTTTATTGTAAACCGAAAATGAGCACTCTTACTGAGACATCCTTGAAATGGGTCTAAGAATTTTCTATACCGCGTTTAACATATTCCAGTAGACCAATTGCTTTATGGATTGTTAATGTATTACATATGGAAAAATCTGACTTTGTATCTTGAGAAACTCCAATAAATTCAAGAATTACAGCATTCATTTAGTAACATCCAGCCCTGCAGAGTTTTGTAAAAATTACATATTTACACTTCTATAGCATTTAGATTCATCAGGTTTCAAAATATTTTAAAATTATTAAAATCATTATTATGGTTGATCATCAGTATGAATCATAATGATCGTTCATAAGGAGTGTAAATAATAATGACAGTAATGACCATAAATGACTAGCATTTGAGAAGCAAACCTCAAAAAAGTATTTTGATTTACAATAATATTTATTTGATAGTTGGATTTAAGTTAGTCTAGTCCAAATAAATATCTTTTAAAGATTAATTGGGATCATAACGCCAATTGTTCAGTAATCTTTCATCATAGAAAAAGTGTATTTATTTAAATAAAATTTAAAAATATTTCGAATTCCTTTTAAAATTCTTATAATTATGCCTTAGGAGGTTAAACGTTCTATTAAAATTCGCCCTTTTTATCTCTCAGGTTGCGGTCTATATATTTGTTTTCGTCAACTCCTCAGTGTTTCTCACTTATGGTTATGATTTTTTTTTGCATGCATATTTAGCTTTAGAAGGTTTGTACTTGAGTAAGAATTCCTAAAACCATGTTGATATGGAGAAAAAATTGTTGGTATCAGGTCTGCCGGCATATCATTAATAATCTTATCAAATAATTTCGGAATACAACTTAACTTGGCTAAAAAGACTCCATTATAAACATTATTTATACAGAAAAGTAATGGTTTTGCAAAGTTGATGCGGTATTAACATTGGACCTTATTTCTTAAAAAATCGTTACCGCACCATGATCTATAAGTTTCTGTTTGAAGGTACGAATAATGATGACGCGGATACAATTTAGTGAGAAATTGATTTGAAGAATTGCACCTGTGGCCTCTATGGTCATGAGATTTTGCACCCCTCAAATATTTCTTGTGGAGCCACTTGAAGTCACTAATTTTTGCAAATAAACCACAAACAGCTAACGTCTTTAAGACCAACATTTTTCATATTATTTGCGACATGCGACCATTACATCCACTGTTGCGGGTCATATACCCAAAATAATTTTTAAATGTGAACGTTTTTAATAAAATTTCTTTTTATTTCTTTTGTTAATATTTTAAGTTCTGTTTAACTAAATAAAACTCTATGCAACAGACATGACATGAAGAGGCATAATTTGTAAAAATTTACTCTATTTTACTGTACTATAACGAGAATAGAACTCAATGAAAATTGCACAAACTTACAACAACAAATGCAAGTTGTAAACAAAATACAAAACTCGCTTTGCTATCTGAATTATTGACTTGCTAATAAAGATTAGTTTTATATACAATAAAACTATTTCTTGAAAAACAATTCTCAAATAATTTGGAAATATTTTCCAATACTATGTATGCAAGAGGAAATTAAACATTTTGATTAAAATATTATTTGGAAAAAAGTTTTAAGAAAATTTCATTACACAAAAATTTAATACAAATTCTCTATGAACAAGCCTTTTAAAACTTTGCATAAAATTCTATAAAAGGAACATATAGCTAGATAATACCAATACAAATTTTATTAAAATTAAATGCAAACAAATGTTTGTTTGTTTTAATTTCTTTTATTTGATTAATTTGCAGTTTTAAACTCATCTTTCGCAAAATTTTTGTAACCTTTTTTCTTCGACAGATTTTGTTCTTCTAGTTTTGGAAAATCACATTGTTGTTTTAAGTTTAAATTCTGGTTTTCTATTTAATTCATGGATGCAACAAAAAGTTTACTCCTACGCATTTTAGGCAAAATGATAATTTTCTTAAAAATGAAAACAAAATAAGGTATCGAATGAAATTCCTGAAAACAAGAGCAAACATTATATTCAGCATGGGATTGTTAGGACCAGCCATCTAATTAAGGTTATATACAACACATACATGTGTATGAATGCACATAAATAAACATGCACTCACACAAGCTTATAATAGTATGAACACATACGTATGTACTAAATGTCTTCTAACGGATGTCTGAACAAAAGCATTTTTAGCATATCAAAGCAATTGAGAATTGCATTCATAATTTCAGATTTTCTTTTTTTGTTTGTTTGTTTGTTCACATTCATGCACAAGTTACAGTCACGAATAAAACAATTTGTTATATGTTTTAATTATTTTTATTTTCTGTATTTTTCTTCTCTTGATTAGCCAAGAAAACTTTAGGGGCTTATGATTTTTGTTGTCAAATCTGCGCTGCTGATAGAATGAGTTAATGTTTTAAACGGTTTGCGTTTGTGTCTTCAGTTAATATACACTGCGTTTAATTTGGGGTCATCAGCCGAAATTTATTTATAAAAACTGACTACTATCTTACATGTTTTATTTCCTTCTGACTAAGGTATAAATTAAGTTACCTGTTCTTTTTTAAACGTTATATTAAATATTATTATAACATTAGTGCGCAACTTATAGATTTTGTCAGGATACTGCAAATACCACATGGATAAAAAGACAATCATTGAATAGATTCTATCCAAAAGTACAACAGAGTTAGGCAAAAACTTAAAAAATATATTTTGGGAGCAGTAATAAAAAGGTTCATATTACACTGAGCAATACATTGTGAACAAAACTTATAGATAACGAAAGCCTAATTTTATATAATTCCATAGTAAAGTTTCCTTTATAACATAGCGTTCATTCAAGCAATAATATTTCCATTTTCGGGATGCTATTACCGGCTTTACAACATAAAGGAAGGGATGATATTTTTTAAGTTAGAGATTCGGCAAACTTGTTGGCGTTTTATATTTTTTGGACCTTACAAAAACACTAAACAATATGTTTACAAGATACCAGTTAAATACAGTACAACTGTATATAGACTTAAATATATACTCAAATAAATATTTATTTTTTTAGTTTATGTAATCATTGTTTGTTTTGAGCAAATTAATTTAAGCCTTATTTTTCCAGTTAACCCCTTTCGATATTTTTTTAACTCGATTTATAACACATTCTGTTATTCTACGAAAAAGTTAACCTTTTATACATACATATGTATGTAGACAGAGTAATATTTTTTTAATCTAAAATTTATTTCTTAAAAATATAATATCGCTATTAGCACACACTGTATGTGCAGTTGCATTATACCATACTACCAACTTAATGGCAATAGAAACGTTATTGACTGTGAGTTAACGTGTATGTGTTTTTATATGCAACATATAGACATTGTATTACAAACATCAACCATTTTGAAAAATTTTGAAAATTTTAGGCATGCACAAAGCAACTTAAACACACAAACACGTAAATGTATCCATGTGTGTGTGTGTCTGTACGTATGCAAACAAAAATATGTGCAACAAAATCATGGTCTATATCCTTATATTGTGTAGAACAGTATCCTGGCTAGTAAAATGTTATAGACAAATTTTATATGTGCACGTAAAGATGTATGTGTGTACGAATATATTTATGCATTTACGTACACTAAAACGATTTATTGCAATATCAACATTGGTTTTTATGGGTCTGTTTTATATTTTGCTGATTTTTATTCCTGATGCTCCTATAAAACGAAGCTTGCCATTTTTTTTCTCCATTTTTTTTTGGTCATACTTTGTGATGTGCATAAAAATGCAATGTAATATTCCTTTATCAGTGTGTGTTAGTAAAACTGAAAAAAAAAACAAAATTTTTGCACTTTTTATAAATTTGTAGTTGTTGTCATTGTGGCAGTTTAATCCGTCCCTATTTAGTGCTGTTGCATTTGTTTCGTATGCTTGGAAACGTTAGTTGCATTTTGTAGAATTACAAAATTTTTCAATTTATATGCAGATGCATGTTAACGCATAAAAGACAAATAACAAAATGCTTTAAAAAAGTTGCTTTAATTTTATTTTAAAATAAAAATTAAAAAAATACTTACATCTAGCTACATAGTTATGTATGTGTGTATTTACACATGTATATTTAAAAAAATAACAATAAAATATTTAGTCAGTCTAGCATATGAAATGCAACCGTTCCCCAGATATTGACAAAGTAATGTAAAATAAATTAACACTTTTGAGAATTATAAAAAAAAATATTCTAAAAGGATAAAAATATTCTTAAACATTCAAATTTATTACGGACTCTCGTTCAACTTATGACGTCTTTAATATCGAGTATCTGCTAAAAACTGCATAGAGCTTTATTTTCTTACTTTTTACGTTTTGTTTGTTTTTGCTCGTCAATAGCTAAAAGAGAATTTTAAAATAGCAGATAAAAAATAAAAAAGTAGGAGAGTTCTCAAAGCTTGGACTGACGGAACTTTAGTAAGGGTCCCTGTGTATAAAAGACATTATGGTAACAAGTGGGCGGATGAGCTCGCCAGGAGGGGATCTGATTTGGATGTCTCCAACGTAAATGTAGTAGTAGTAGACTGTCAAAAACGATCTCTAAACTTTTTTGAAAAAACCAATAACAGGTGACATGGCCCTCTTTTGATGTCGAAACTTACGAATTGATGTCGAAAGGATATCTCGAGATTGCTGACGGTATTGACGGATCGATAGATGTAAGGGAAACATGCGAAGCGACAGGGACTTCCTTCAAACAATTTTTATAGCTGTCTAGATTTGTATAAACTGTGTTCCACAAAACCCTGAGCAAAGCTATACAGGATAACATCTCTAAGATATCTGAGGTCAGACTGAACTATCTGCTAAGGTAATTCACCGCTACATGATGGATCTAGTATTAACCCAACCCCCTTATATCTATGTCGTTAAAAAATAATATATCCACCATTTTGTTTCGGATACCATATGGATTTTAACTTTTTCATAGTTTACTGTATTCTACTAGTCAAGTCCAAAATGCACCTTTTATTTTCTTCCAACCCAACATCGTGGTCACAATCTTTTTTGTTGATATGTATTCTTCAAATAAATTACCCTGCCATGCCTAAAGTAATCATTGTGGGTGTTAAAGGGAAAAATTTGAGGTAAAAAGATTCCTCCAACGCATTAGTTTACTATAAGCCATTTGGCAGAGGATTTGATATTTCTAATAGTCTATATTGCAGGTCAAGCCTTTTCATTTGTTACAAATATTTTGGGTGTATTCATTATTACTATATTTGACTTATATGCCATTTTATTTCAAACGCAATCCTTGTAAATATTATATTTTGCTAGCCAAGCCCTGAATCAATTTTCGTTTGTAAATTTTATCCAAAACACTGAAGCAGTTGTTTTTTGAAGGTCATATCTCGGATAGTTTTAAATCGATGTCGTAGCTTTTCTCAGGAGTCATTTCCCAGATGTAGTAGTAGTCATTTGGAGTTGCTATTTCCTAAACACATTCGTAAGAGGTTTTAGGGTTTAGGTTTTAGGGTTTAGGTTTAAGGGTTTGTAAATTATTTTTACCTATAGCCTTGCGGATTAGAGACATGCTGAAAACTAATTTTAAATAATATTAACATATAGAATTAAATCTGTCTATAAATTATCAAAAGCTTAAAAAATATTGATTTTTGGGGTAAAATTATGGAAAAAACAAAAGCATTTTTCCCGGTTTCGGTGCTTTTTTAAATTTTTACAATAATGACGCTGCTAATTTTTTTCGTATATTTATTGTTATCAATTCATACTATCCTAAGGGTTTCAGTCCATAGCCATGCTTATAATAATATTGTCTGGTTTAAATAGAATGTGGTCTCTCAAGTTTCATATTGGTCTCGTTATATGTTTAATGGTTTTTATAATTTTTTTTTAGCAACAATTGTTGAAATTGTAGATTTCTTTTATATTATCTTTTAAGAATTAATCAAACAATATTTTATGAATTAATCGCCAGAACTTCTTTAAGGCTTTTGCACAAGTCGTCGTCCACTCTTTCTTTCACTTGTATCGTGCAACGAGCAACAACCAAGTTGTTAAAAGTATTTATTGGCCTTATCGAGCTTGAAATTCCAAAATAGCAGTGCCACAATATTGTGACCAAAGTCACATCGATTTTTTACATTTAACTACTTTGTCTGATTTGTGCACAGTAACAGTGTTTGACCAGCATATTTTTCCCATTATTCTTTTTTTGTCATGTTTATACAAATTATGAAAAAAATGTTGTTTTTTTTTGGAAAATGCAAATACCTGCGGGACTATTTGAGTTACTTTTATATATTTAAAAGTGTACAACTATAAATTTGCAATTTTTTATGTTAATAATTTACATTATTTTTACTAAAAGTCTACTTAAATATTAATTTTGTGCTGAAATATTACAAAATTATTTATGTAAAATAGTAAAAAAAAAATACTAGTTTATTTTTGATTATTCTATATAAAATGTTTTTTAAATTAGATGATTCATTAAGTGTTTTTATTTTGTTGCTTTTTTTCAATTTAATTCCCAAAGGTATTTGATGAGAATTATGATTTGTATGGATTTTGGTACTGATTAAGTTTAGGCATGCAAGTAATGTATTGTTTACAGTTTGTATGTATATGTAAATATATTGAATAATATTTGTTCATAAATTTTAAATAAGAGAAAGACATAATTTTGTGCAGACATTTATATTTTCATTAAAAATTGAAAGATACTTGGCGTTTAAAGCACAGCAGAGCTTTTTATTTTAAACTTTTTGAAAGACGAATTTTTACCTTCTTATAGGTTTACAAATTCACTATATTCTGCCTTTCTCTAAGGGTCTTCTAGAAGGCCTTTGAACTGTCTTCTAAAGAATCTATAGTCAAAAGGAAGGAAAGAATAAAGATTAACAACATTCTCGTGTGTATTTGTATTAGGGTGATTAGGGTTTTACAACCGGTGGAAAACCCGGTTTTTTCATCTTTTGGCTGGCGGTTTTTTCTAAATGTTGATTTTTCGAATATCGAATACACCGGTTTTTATATCCGAAAAAGCCGGTTTTTTATTAAGTTTATTTTTACATATCTTTTTAACCAATCGTACCATAGTATATTCACTACGCGAAAAGTTTCCAAAAATCAAAAAAATAAAAACTATTAAATATTTTTCCAAAATATTTAAAAAAATTTATTTGTGGTTTTAAAACCAAATGTAAAGTACGAAAATAATTGAGCTTAATTTTTTTTTTTTTATAGGATATAAACCTAACGTTAAAAGTTAAAGTTATTTGAAGCATAATCTTAGCAGATCGATTACTTTTAGGTAAAAAGTGTAGTTACAATAAAGAAAAACCAATAATCTCTCCTTCTAGATCGTAGTTTTATTTAATGGAATTGAGTGTCGGTCGCCTTAAATTTCAATTAAACCATCGAACAAACTAGTTTATGCCTATATTTGTATGTCTGTCAGGTGTATAAGAAAGAATTTTTGAAATTTATTTTCAAAGATTTTCTCCCAATCTTTTAAAATGTATTTCAGATTACAGAAATCATTTTAAACAAAATACGTTAGCCCATATTAGTTTAAAAGATCTATTTAAAATTTAACAAGTAAGAGCATTATATTCGGCTGTGCCGAATCTTTTATACCCACCACCAATTTTGTGTACATTTAAAGCACAATATTTATTATTTTGTTAATCATTATGGAATAATCTCTTTATAATAAAATATGTATCACTTTCTTTGTAGAGGGTGGTTAAACTTAAGGGCCCATGTTGAAGGTGAACTACACCTAGTCTTTAAGTTTGTTTTCTGCATTTCACTTGACATTTCTCAATCTCAAACTTACTCATTTTGATCCGTGGAAAGATACGCAAATGAGCAACGCTTTAAAGTTATTTAGGTTTTTTATAAAAATGGGCGTTCAAATCAAAATGCATTTTGTGCACTTCGTAATTCTTTTGATCAACATAATCGTTCAAATTCGTCCACAATCGGGAGAATTGTAAAAAATATTTAAATTTCTGCAAAACAGGTCTGTATAAAATGTTAGAAAATCTGTGAATGCCTTCTTAGTTCGTTGAATGGGAACTATTGCTGTTTTTTGCGATAGTGTGGCAAAAGAGCAGTCAACCTCGACTCATCATCATGCCCAATAATTGAGCATCAACATTGTCATTGAAAATTTGGACCATCAGATAGAGGAGTGGCGCCAAGGATGGGGGGGGCCATTTGGCCGATATTTTGTTAAATACATACTTGAACCATACAAATATTATCATTATAAAAAGAAATAATAATATCCTAAATAATTTGTGTTTTATTTAAATACAACATCGGTCCTTAAATGAAATGAAATTCAATGAAAGTGTGTTAAAGTAGCTGTGTCAATAAAGTTTCTACTAATAAATACAACTTAAATATTTCAATATAGCCCTTTATTTTCCCAAAAACTTTGTCAATAGAGAAATTACATGAATTTAAGGTAAGCCGTTGTATGGGAGGTAGGCGTTAAAGTGGCCGTGTCACCTAAACTTTTTGGCACAACAATAACATTGATTAGAAGGATATACACAGCAAATTTGATCATCATACCTCTAATTTTGGCGGTTTTATGAGCTTTTAAATTTCATTAACGGTAGATTACGTGAAAAGTGGGCGTTATAGTAGGCGTGTCAAAGTTGTTTTGGCGAATGAGTACAACTTAGGTGTTTCAATATAGCCCTTTATTAATCCAAAATCATTATTAATAGAGAAATTAGAGGAATTTTGAGTAAAACGTTATATGGGAGGTGGGCGTAAAAGTGGGCGTGGCAACTCAATTTTCTAGCACAGTAATGACATTGCCTAGGGGGATATACGTAGCAAATTTTATCATCATACCTCTAATTTTGGCGGTTTTATGAGCTTTTAAATTTCATTAACGGTATATAACGTGAAAAGTGGGCGTTATAGTGGGCGTGTCAAAGTTGTATTTTCGAATGAGTACAACTGAGATGTTTCAATATAGCCCTTTATTATTCCAAAATCTACATAAATTGAGAAATTATATGAATTTTGGGTAAAACGTTATATGGGAGGTGGGCGTAAAAGTGGGCGTGGCACATTGATTTTCCGTTACAAAAAAGCGTCTCACCAATAAGCAAAATGTGCAAAATTTCAGAGTCGTACATCCAATTTTGTAGCTTTTATGACGTTTTTGTTTTTAAATATACCGAAAAATACACTGTGCGGTACAAATTTTCGTACATTTTGATCGATAACTCCTCTCCTAATGCATAGATTTAGATAATTTTCGGGGAAAAATATTGTTTTTACTCAGGAAATATATATTCGAAGTTTCATGAGTCTACGTTAATGCGTTTGGACACAATTCCATTTTATTCGATGTTTGAAGGACACGGTTTTTTCGACCTACTCTTGCTTTTCGAGCTATAACAATCTTCCTAATATTCCGATTTAGCCCATTTTCAATACCAAACAAACCTTGTCTATAAGAAAGATTCTGGCAAAATTTGAGCCCCCTAGCTTTTTCGGTGCGACCTCTATCGTGCTTTCAACAGACGGACAGACGGACAGACGGACGGACATAGCTAGATCGTCATAAAATCTAACCCTGATTCAGAATATATATACTTTATGGGGTCTAAAATGGATATTTCGATGTGTTACAAACGGAATGACAAAATGAATATACCCCCACCATTTTTTTGGTGGCGGGTATAAAAAATGTACAGAATGAGATACAAAAATTTATAACAGCCTTATAAAACGTCTTATTTATTTATGTGTTAATTCATTGTATTTATGTATTTATTTTACTTGTAAAGAGTACCTTTTGTCCTTAAATTCAACTAATTAAAACCAAATTATTCAACTGCATTCATGTCAGTTATTGCGTAATTGTCGAGTCAAACGTATATAAACTGTAAAAATTTCATATTTAGATATAATTTTTATTATAATCTTTATTAACAATACTTTTTAATTTTTTCTTTAAATATAATATATTATATATTCGAACCGGTTAACCGGTTTTTTCTCAATTTTCAAAATAGCAACCGGTTTTTTTAAAATTCTAAATTTCAAACTATTTGAAAACCGGTTTCTTAAAAAAGTCGAATAATCGATCACCCTAATTTTTATACACTTCATATGTTATGCCAAGGCTTTAAATAACTTGCTTTGTCCTTCATCGCATACTCATATCCGACTACAAAAAGTATATGATTTCTTCAAGCTGATAAGGATAGGAAAGTCGATTGAGTTATGCCCGTCTGTCCTTCTGTTCATCTGTCCGTCTGTCCACCTGTATTTTTTGTCCATCTGTCCATATGATAGTTGAAATCAACATTTGCTCCCCACAAGTTGCAGAGATCTACAGATCTTGATATCAATCTTTTGAAAATATTTGGGAATGAATTCTGAATGAAACTTAGCAGAACCACCCAATAAAATTGTTTACTCCTAAGATAATTTATAGGAACGTTTGTAACTATTCATATTTCCAGCAAAAAAAGACATGAAAAGAAAGAGTGAATACATGGCTTCGACCCATAATGAATAGTTCAATTTAAGTGAAACATGCATGATTTTAACATTATCGTATTATTAGAAAGCATGTGTTTATATAAATATATAAAGAAAATTCACTTCATTGTAATGAGTGAACTAGTAAAAAATGTTAAGGCTGGGTTTATAATAGGTCTCTAGAGATATTCGTAAAAAATTTTAAACAAATAGGCCAGTAATCGGCAAAATTATGGGCAAAACATTTTTTTTTAATTATATAGTTTTTTTAATAAATCAAGTTTTAGAAGCTTTCGATTAGTTTGTGTATACGCTAAAGACACAAGTTTACAAGAAGTTATCTTGAAAATTATTCCTGGGAAAAAGTAACAGATTAGTTTGAAACTCACTGGCACTAGACTACACAATAACACAACTCTGTCATTGTTTTTTCTAAAATTTCATAAGAAAGTTCGCTTTTTTATGGATTCTAGGTAACCGGGAGTGTTTATATGGGTATAAAATTAAACGGCAAAAAAAAAACAGCAAAGTATAATACATCAAAAATTTAATTCATAAAAGCCGCTACTACAAAATGGAGTGCAAATGCATTTAGGTCAAATAACTTTAAAGTCCCTTAATATATTATTGAATTAAAGGGCTTTTCTAGTAGAATAAATAATATAGTTTATATATTGGTAAAAAATTAATGGATTTGAAGACTATGAACAAGCGTAAATTCAAAATGCCTCCCAAACAAGATCGCCTAAAAATTTTTTTTAACCCCATCTTCATGTGTATCAAATAAAAGGTCTCGACTAGTAAAATACAGCTCTTTATGTGTATAATATTAAAGCTGAAATCTAGGCTACCCTACGATAAGGTCTTGTGATATTTGAAAGTGAAGGCTTATGTCCCACTTGGCACAATATAATAAAGCGCTTTTAATTGTTTTTAAATTTTTTTATTCTCAGTAACAAAAAAAGATATTGAAACCATTACAAAGAACAAATTTAAATAAATAAAAAAATGAAGAAAAAAGAGTTGTTATAATAGTGCTGAGCTTACAACTGTGTTTAATATTTCGATAATTTTTGGGAGAAATCAAAAAAAATTTTAGAGTTAAATTTTACTTTTTATTTTTATTTTGTCGAACTTTTTCGTTAAACTAAATTTAAATTGTAATCAAGCTTGAGTTCATATTACCATTCTTTATTTTTACAAAGAATTTTTAATTGTGATAAATGAAAGAATAAATCTGAAAAATTATATTTTTACCGACACTAGCCGAGTGGAATGCATTTTCGGAACCAGCTACGATTTCTGATCGGTGGTCTTTGTAAAAATAAATAATATTAATATGAACTCAAGCCTAAATAAAATTTAATTACTAGTTAAAATTTAAATCAAAAATACTTTCAAGAGGTCTCAGCACAAAGGTTCTTAATGTAGCCTTGATCAAAAAGTCCTCCAGAAGCCCTGATAAAGAAGCCCTTACTCTATCTTCTAACTCATAAAAATAAAAAATTAATATGCAATGAGTCTCGCAGTCCTTGCATCTGATAATTAATGCCAAGTAAAGCCTTTTTGTCGAGGACGCTTACCGCTTAGTTTAACCGATATGTAGTGTCACTGCATTACTTTAAGTGTTACGTTTATTGTAAATCCTCCCAGTGTTAAAAAAGGTATAAGTAGGTCTTATAAAATACTAATTTAGTTTTATTTATTTAAGGCAAGTTCTCACATATCCGTTGCATACTCATTTATATTTTAAAACGAATTAGAATACATAGCAAAAGCTTTTGCTTCTTATAACAGGATTTCTAGAAAACCTGCTCATTAATTTTTTTGAAAACCCTTTAAGTGTTAAAAGATTTATTAAATCTGATTCGTTCAGTTTCTAAGAATACAAAAGCCTCAATGAATTCATAAGAGAAAGTTTGAACTCCTGCTCTTTTTAAAGATGGATGGCTATTTGAATTTTAAAGGGGAGTTCAGAGACCTTCTATAATCCTTTAAATGGAAGGCAAGGTAGAGCAAGATTGCAAATCTAATAGAAGTTGTAAACTTACCATTAAAAGAGCCTGAAATATTAATTATTCTAGAGCTGTTATGTCCGGTAAAATTTATATTTATTAGTAGTTTTCTCTAACCAAATTATTATTTAAAAAAAAAATACTTATCAATACGACTTTCTATAAAAAAAAGTGGTTTTTTATTGGTAAACATGGTAGTTCACTGCCAAGCAAACAGTCGAGTGGAGTCTGCATGACACCGTTTTGATTTTTTAATACTTTATTAAAACGTTTTTTTACAAACAATAAAATGTTTTTGGAGTTAATTCAATGTTGAAGAAATTCGGTTTAAGTAACTTGAGCTCGGAAAACAAGTTCTTACATTTTTATTTCCAAAATGTAATAAATTGAAGTAAGTTTGTGGCAAATTATCTAAAATCCTCAGAATCATTTACTTCTAAAAAAGGGTATAACAAAATTTAATGCTGCTTAAATATTTCTCATTTTTGCATTAATATTAAACAGTCTTTAATATTTTGTACAGTTTAACTCATATTCAATTATGATTTTGATGCCGGTCCATACATCGATACCCATAAATACATTTACATTAGAATTAATGTATTCAAAAAGCCTCAGTCGTAAAGAAAATTAATCCAAACTGTAAATGTGAAATAAAATATGAATAATTACTAATATTCATACCACTTCTGCTTAGCATACTACCACCACCCTCTGTACCACCCTATCAATAAGTCTCGTCCTGATGAATGTCTGAATGACAGGCACCTTTAAGTTTTTGCAAGTGAAGCCAAAACAGCAAAATGTTTATTTGTGTGGTGTTTTATTGTTATGTCTTAACATTGATGGTAAAGAGGTATGTATATGAGAAATGAATACGCAGACAATATACATAAAAGACAGAAGCATAAAAAAACAAACAGACATACAATAATGCAACAAGATATGAACTGTAGTTTTGCATTTTATTAAAAGACTGTATAAACATTAGGTGCGTCCTGTATCCTGTTACTGGAATCTATTGTAAATCAGAAAGATTTTAATTAAAAAAGTTCCATTCACCCGACTTTTAAGTCATGAAATAATAGAGTAGACCAAAAAAGTTAACACCTTTGTAAGTTCGTGTTATACCGTGAATTTTTTTTCACTTGTTACGTACAGATCACGCAATTTAAGTTCTGGAGAAGTATTTAAAAGAAAAACATTTAGTTATTAAAAATTAAAGTTGAAATTGTGCCTCCTCTAAAAAAAACTATTTTCTTTAAAAAGCCCATATCTATTTGATATTGGTCTAAAACTCTCTTGGCCATTCCACAGATCCACATATGGTTTATAGGCCTAGTTTCTTTCACCTTGACTATGGCACGCGTTCAAATGTTGATCTTTTGTCGAAAATCGTTTTATAATGGATTTAGATATTTAAAATCGTAATAACGATATCAAATGGATTTTCCTTACTGCGGCTAAATTTTCAGGTAGCCGACAAGGATGTCGACAATCAATGGTCCATCACATAGAAATGTTATTCAAATATGACTGCGTAGTTGACAAAACTTTCGCCATAATTTACTTTGTAGTTTAACAATAATAAATACTTCTTCGCATTCTTTAATTCTGTATTCTATACGTGACAAGTGTCAAAACAATTGTCATTCAACTCGTACATAAGAAATGGTGTCTTTCACTCCTGTTGGGATACTCGATGTATGTATTCCTCCAACTCGCGGTAAAGTGTGAGTTGCCATATCGGTAGAGATTCTAGCTCTTTGTTCTTAGCTTTGTAATATCCTTGAGTTGCTCTATTTTAGCAACATTCATTTTCCGTTTACCTCTTTTCCGAGATGCCAGTTGGTTCCTGACTATTCAGGATACATGAGAACTTTCTTACTAGCTATCGCTTATTTCACTAAGATAGTTATTCTTAAGCGATTCGCATATTCCAAGATGGCTGTGTGTTTACTTTTCTCAGCTTCTAGCAGAGTGTTAAAAACATCTAACAAAGTTACTAAGAAAATATACCTCATTGAAATACATATATTTCCTCGAACTGCAGCCTTTATAACCGATTCTACTTTTAACTTGTTAAAGTCACCCTCAATAATAGAAAAGGCAACTAAAGTTTATTTCATATAATTTAGAGATATACAGTTTTGATAGATCTTACTTACGTGTAGGAATTTAATATAACTGTACAATAATCTAATATAGACATTAATATTTACCTCCATTATCTTAGTAGAAATGACAAGCAATTGATGGCCCTAAGGTTCTTGGCCTCTATGTTTGAAGCTTTCAAAATTTAGGGAGTAAAGACAATCTTATAAGATGTTTAATTATATCGAGCACAAGATGCACGCAAACAGGGCCTGAAGATTATCATTGGCTATCAATCGGTGTTATACCTGTACAATGAGTCAATCTATTGTATATTTGTAAAAAAATTTTAAAATGTTGTGTAAAAGATGATTTGGTCAAAGTGTGGCACATATTGTGAGTGTCGTACGTAAGTTTTTACAAAAAGTTCATATGTCTGGCTTACTAGAGGACAGCACACAAGCTTTACGTCAACACATGAATTGATTTAGCGAAAATGTGGCTGTAGAGACCGAAAGTAGGTAACCCAATAAAATCAACTTAGCATTGGTTTTTACAACTTGGAATTTCCCTCATCATTATTATTAGAAGTTTATACAAAGATCGCGGTGTAAACGCTTGCAAGGTCTAACAACTTAATAACAACAAAAAAAAAGGTCTAATAATAAAATAACAACTAACGGCAAACGACCGTTATGGCTTCTCTGTTTGGTCCTTACAGAAGCTTCAATCGAACATCGAATTTGGGGTGAAAAATTATCATTTATGATGAGACGGTTAAGCCAAAAAAATACAATTTGAGCAGCTGCGCATTGAAAAAACCTTGTGTCATTTTGATGAGGCTAATGCATGCTCATAGAGTTATAGTTTGATGTGCTTTTTAGTGTAGTCGAAACATCGCCATTTTTTTTTAAAATACTGCTAGAGGCTCTATTACAGTCAACGGCGAGCTATACAGAGCCACCATTACGGTCTTGGGTGATCTCTGATATCAACAAGATGGCGCAAAATCGTCATCAATCAATTGATATTTTCGGTAATTATATTACCAACCGTCTAGGCAATGCCAATCAACCGTCTTTGATTTTCCTCCTTTAGACATTTTGTTTTCAGGTTGCCATTAAAAAATAAAATTATGCAATTAATTCAAAAGCGATTCGCATCTTAAAAGCGAATTTTGCTTGATGATAGAACTAAGAAACTTAAAAAGCTCTTTGAAAAATTTTTTCTCATGTTATTTGTAAGGTATAAGTCAAGGTCTATTAAATAAGGTCTGTGCAACTCTACAAAAACAAAAAGCAAAAAAAATATACGGGCATTTTGTTAGTGTAAAATTACTCTAAGGTATTCAAAAACAGCTGACTAAAATTCATCCAGGTGAAATTATCAGTCCATCTGATGGGAAACGTTACTGTCAAACTCTATGTATAAAAAATTATTTTTTATGAGGTATTTGACAGAGAGCAGCACAGCAAATTCGCCGTTGCATATACCTGTATGAATATGCCCAACGCCTATTAAATTTTGTGTTTTCATTTTGTTTAACAATTTTTTCAAGACAACAAAAATAAATTGTGTTAATAGTAAATATTTGCTAAAAATATGGCTGATAAAGATAAAATAGAAGTCTAGACGATGTCTTGAAGAAGCGTGCTGTTTCACAAGGTATGTTGGGCCAGAAAGATGCTCGTTTCGCTGCTGGTGTTGTACAAATGGTGCGTGAAGGCAAAATAGCTAATCGTTGTATTTTCTTGGCCTGTGAGCCAAGTAATGGCAAGGCTGCTATAGCTGTTGGTGTTGCTCAGTCCTTGGGTACAGAAACGCCTTTTACCAGCATGTCCGGCTCGGAAATATAAATCATAAGTTGAAAAATTATCAATCATAAAATTAAAAAATTGAAAAACATAAATGTCGCCGTAAAAAGGTAAACAAATTTTGACAACTTCGAATAGTAAACATAGGGGAGCAAAAAACGATCAGCTGATTAGTTGAACAGACCTTATTTAATAGACCTTGGTATAAGTATTTGGATCACCCTGTTCTTATGCACAAAGCAACTCGGTATGAAACAACCCATATACACACATACACATGCATGTATTTTAATTTAGAGAATCAAAATGGAAGGATTGCTGGGAAAATCTATTGAAAAGTTAAAAAGATAAAGGTGACGATGATGCTGACGGTGGAGACTGTATACTTCCTGCTAACTTTTTTATTTCTTTTCTGTTCTTTTTAGGTACTTCTTGTTTTGTGCAAAGAACAAATGTAAGCATGATGAAACATTAATATGGTCTTTTTATGCAGTTTCCTGCTCGTTTTTTTGGTTACAATTGCATACATATATTAGCGTGTATTCAAAACGTGCATATTTTACTGCGTCTTTCTGAAGCTATAACGAAAAGAATTGCTTCCTCATACTGAAGGTGCAGAAACTTGCATTACTTTGCTAAAGTTACAACGACATGAATGTTGATGATGTTGCAATAGTACTTTGGCAAAAATGTCTTTGATTTTTTGTTTGTATTTAATTAATGCAAAAAAAGAAAGTAATTTTTTTACTTTTTTTACGTTTAAAAAATGTACACCAGCCATACAGAGTAACGTATTGGGAAAACTCCTGAACCTATGTGGAGGATGGAAATTATTTTTTTTTATATATTTTGTTAGTCGTGTTGTTTGATGTTGTTGTTTGTTTTTATTCATTTTGGTGTCAGGTTTTGTTGCCTGAAAACTTTAGGTCTTTGTTTTTGGTCATTTATTTGAAAGTTTTGTTTTTAGTTTTATTTGCACTGCATTCATATTGCATGCATTTGCGCAGGAAATTTGTCTTGTTTTGTATGGATTTATGTTGGCATCGTTTTTTCTTTGTTCGAACATAACTTTTCTTTTTGGCATATTGCAAACAAAACTGCAGAGAATTTTATGCAGCAGAAAAAAGTACAGTAAATGCAAAACTTGTTATTCAAAAAATGAAATACGTAAAATTTGGCAGGAAGAAATTTTTCTCAGTATCCTTAATAAACTAAAACGATTCGTTAAAAGCATTTAGCTGTTCCCGCAAATTAAAATTATATATTTTTAATTTGCACTACAAATTCAATGTAGAGAGTTTTTTATATTTTTAAAAAGATTTATTAATTTTGCCACTCTGATACAGAGCCACATATCGAAATATTCTGTGGTTATAAGAAAAAACTGCTTATGTCCACTTTAGGAGTTTTTAAGCAAAGCTGTTTGGAATTTTTGAGTTCACTTTAACAAATTAATTCTCTTTACAATAAAGACTATCGTATAAATTCCACAATATGTTAATTAAAGAGGTTCTCGTATATTTAGTAAAATTATAATTTAAAATAAGTTATTAAAGGCCATGACTGACTATCAGATTTAGTCGTTCGATATGCCAAAAATTGTATGTGTGTTCAGAAAGTGTGATAGTGTGGACACAAAATGAACATGTGTGACAGATTTTCTGACAAGTGTGTCCGATTTGATAATCTTTTGGAAATTTTCATAAAATAATAGTTTCTGTGCGATCAGAGTTGCTTTTTCCAAGCAAGTATGACAGTGTGGCATCCAATAACTCATTTTTGCGATTTTTTCATGTAGGCCAGAAAACTATCAGATTTTTATTTGACATAATCGCACGACTTTGTAGGATAATCAGTCATGGCCTTAAGTATTGCAAATGTTTGATTGTCGTTGAAAAAATATAGGCAAAAAGCTTTTACTCAAAGACTTCCTGTTAAGTTGTCTAAATAGTGAAAAACTCGCCTGCGGGTAGTTTTAAATTTCGGGATTGCAATAGTATTATGTCTTACTTATGTCTACTTAAGCAGTTATTCCTTTTTGCCACAGAAGTAGTGCATATACATATATTTGCAATTCTTGTCTTATTCTACGACGATCTATCGATGTCCATAGAAGCAAGAAATTGTAATGATTAGATTTATATTTTATAGGTACAAAGCTGATTTTTAAATTGTTTAGGGATTTGATTGAATAAAAAAAAAACACAGAAAATGTGCAAAATTGAAAGATTTTTTTTATCTCCCCACTACTATTTAATAAAGATTTTGTCTTTAACTGTATTTTTATTCAATAATTAAATAAATAAAATAAAAATATTTTTTTGAAGCGATATACGAATGCCAGCCATTTACTTTTCGATGGTTATTAAGTGTAAATATTGCCCGCGGCTACGCCTGACATACATTGTTCAGCATATCAGTCACTATTTCACCAATGGCCGCTGTAGTGTTGTTTTCCAGGGCTGGAATTGTAATTGTTCATGTACACTACAAAAAAGAGCCTAGTAGGGTAAAATCATATGATGTTGGCAGCCAATAGACTGCTCTAAGACGTAATATTTATTTGCTCACCAAACCCACCTTGAAACAGGGTAACTATATGGCATGCTGTGTGACACCATCTTATTTAAACCAAGTCTACCGCTACAATTGGGGATAAAAAAATGTTGGATATCATAGTACGGTAACTTCAACTCCAATTTATGTTTAGCGATCTTTATTGACACTGGCCTATACTGCAGCGATATTCTCCTCGGTATGCGCTGTTTGCCGACGAGTTGGTTGATTAGTGTTCAATAATGTAAAACTAGTACGAAATTTGATAGCAACTACTTGAAAAGCCTGTTCTGTGCTTCGATAACGTTGATTTTAACGAAACCCATTTTTTATACACCACGAATTTGCTAATAAAATTAACTAATTATTTACAATTATTGTCTATTTGTTAGTCTTTTCATTGTGCATTGGCAAACCTAATTGTGCACTTTGGCATTGTTATATTTAACGAATCATTTTTTACTATAAATAACCAAATTGCGAAGAATTCACCCCTTATATCCATGGAATTTTTTTATAAATATCCGTGAATTATGAAAAAGTTTGCAATAGAAACTTACAAAAATTGTTTTCTTTGATCTATTTCATATTTAGAAACAAATTAATAAAAACTGAAATTAAGAAAATGTGAATTTTTTACCAATACTACCCAAGTACTATAAAATCAATGTGACACACCAACCTACCAGCTTACTTTTAATTTATTTTAGGCAAAGTTTTTAAAAAAATATACTATTAAATATTTCTTACAAATTATGTTCATCAAGTGAAATAATTATAATAGGTCCACTTAAGACAACCTCCAATGCGACGTTTTAACTTTTGTACATAAATGTGTATTATATCAAAGGTTTTTAATTACTATAATATTTTATATTTCTATATATAGCTTGAATTAACTAGGCGTAAGATAAATAGAACACGCCTCACTTAGTAGCTGGACTTGTATGTACGTACATATTTATATGTGCATATGTGTAGGTATGAACGATTTTGTTAAAAAAAATCAGCATTAAAGGGCTATTGATCTAGCTACATTTAAGACAACACTTCTGTATTACGCAAATGAGCAACAATTCACTAAACAAATGACTGTTTAGATGAAAAATATTTAAAACTGACAGCTATGCCAGACCGACAGTTTAGAAACCATTAAATGAATAACTCTGTACGTATGTGTATTGGTGTAGCTACTAATTTTTCTGGAAGTAGCAAAAGCTAGAAAAAAAATTTTAGGAAAAAAATCTTAAACTGAGTTAATTTTATAAATACTTTTAATTTAAATTATTAACTTTTTTCAGTTTCTGGGTAGGAGGTCAAAAACAATTCTATCTATCAATTTCACTCTACAAAATAGTTTAGTCTAGTTATTGGAAAACATATTTAGATAGTCAATAAAATATATTTTTTAAAAACTTTCAATTAGATTTAAATAATGCTTCAGAAGACTTTAAATAAACATATTCTTGATATTTTATTCCTTTAAAAAAATTTCACAACTCTCCTTTTACATGTACATACATACCTTCTTTTGCAAAATCTTTAATCCTTTTTTAAAAAAAAACAAACAAAAAAATAGAAAAAAAAAACAATTTTGCATCTCCAATATTTCATTCCCTTCTGAAAAGAAACAGAAAAAAATGAATCAAATAAAACATTGCAAAATATTGACAGCTGCAATAAGAAAAAGTGCAAGTTTCGTTTATAGTATAAAATAAAACTGCAATAGGAAAATCGTCAAAAAAAACACACACACACACACATACAGACACAAAAAATTTTAAAATGCGCATAAAGCAAGACTTTCAGTCCCTTCAACCGTCATTCTTATTTAAACAAACCGAAACAGTTGCAAAATAGAAAAATGCAAACTAAATCTACCAAGAAAAAACAAATGCATCCTTCATACTCACTCCAAAGTTGTGCTTTGCATATAGTGTCGTGTTTTATTTGTTTTATTTTATGATGATTTTGGCGTAGAACCTGAAAGGGTGTACGGTGTTTTTGTTCTTCGTACTGGTTGGCAACGGATTTTTCACGAGTCCAGTTAAATGTTAAAAAAAACATTAAGGAAACCCAAAATATATATATAAAACTAGTTTATCAGTTTTGAAATAGTCTCCTTAGAAATTTTTTATATTATTTTAAGGAGCGCCAGACGAGAGTACGGTCAACTAAGTATGCACTGTTTCTGGATAATAGTGTAAAATTTTATGTTGCATTACAACACTAAAATGTATTTATCTAAGGTTTCACCGACATCTTGACATTTGCATGATTTAGCTGTGTTTGTTCACCTGTCTGTCATCAGTTATGTAGAAAACAGATATGCAGCTTGATGTCAAAAAATTATGAAAACCAAACATGGTCACCTTTACTCACTTGTTGGTAGTTTGCCAACGTAAGAAATATAAATGGATCAAATTCAGAGTTCGCCGTGTATGGAAAATTTCGCCTGACTTCATTATTGAGAGTAATTTCATATGCACGAATATGTTTTATAATTTGTCCAAGATTTTTTGCGATCAATAATTTATCAATCATCGTGGTTGTATTCCTAACATTAAGGAATTTGCGGTTCTTTGATGAAAAATAAAGGAATTTAGAGAACGTGAAACAAAAGTTGCAGCTTCTTTGTTGCAGAATTTTTAATACAAACAAGTTTTTGGTGTAATGATTTACATGTAACAGTAAACAGCCTTGCCTTAACCGGCGGTTTTGAAACCACTAAAGGCACAATCGTTTATATATTTTGAGCATATTTTTCATTTCGCCGTTTAATCACAATTCACAGAGACATACACTCACATACACATAGGTTTGTTTTTTACGTGTGAAATCTTTACAATATTCATTTCCGACCCCTTAGAATATATATTTTCTGAAAGCTTATGAATTATTGTTATTGTCCAATTAAAGTGCTTAAACAATACAATACAGTAAATTATTATAAATTTGTTAAATCTAATATGAAGTCTGAAAATGTTTTTTTACCATAAACAATTCGGGAATCAAATAATAAGGCTTGACTAGTGGTATGCAGTTAACTATATGAAAATTCAAAATCACAGATGGCATCGGAAATAATGAAGAAAATGCCGTATAACATAAAATCTAAAATCTAGGAAAAGCTACGTAGTGGCCATTATACCTGTGTATATGATGGTAATATCAGATTGGGCACGTTAGAATATACCACTCTTTGTTTTATTTTAAATTGTGTTACTTGATCTTCAATTTATTTACTATTGTAAAATTTTGTCGTCATAATGCAGTGCTGTTTTTAATTAACGATGAAATCAATATACTTACGACGTTATGCAGAATGACAAACTGTTTTTTCTATTATGGAAGTTTTCTCATAAAAAAGTTAGCAGCTTGTTAGTTAGCACACGCTTTGTTGTTATGCATAACACTGTTAAGGTACTATTTAAATATCAACTAGAAGTGCGGAAAAAAATTGATTTGTATTTTAAGGTCTTGTATTGTTTTAAGAAATTCAAAATTATTTCCTGAAGTTTGGTCTTATTACTTATTATTGCTGCTCGCAGGTAAGCATTATGTAAGAAGACCTTTTTTGTAAGTAAGTTTTTCAGTAGGTTGTAATTGAAAAAAACTAAAGTTTGAAGAAAAAACTTTAGCGCATTTGTATATCTTTGCCTACCCTGGCTAGTGAAGCTTACTCTGTTCATGTTGGGATTACAATGTTGAATTATTTTGTTTTTAGACTGAAATGTTGCATTTTTTTTCACAGTTAAAAAAATATTTTCTGCCACTTTTTCCTTCCTTCCCTACATCAGACAAAGAGTAGCGTCATTGCCGGATATGAGAACGCATAAAGTTACTGAGTGAGTGGAATAATGCAATTTTTCTTTAGGGTTATTCCTTATGATGATGATAATGATAAACAAGACGAGGACGATGATGATGTTGATAATGATGATGACAACGACAATGTTGACTCTAACATAGCACATAGAGCAAAATTTCGTAAATAAAAAATTAAATAAAAAAACAGCGACACAAATATGGACCATGGGAGAGTATATGAAAGAATTTTTTTTATGGCTGTATATATGCACGCACTTATGTGTGTGTGTTATGGAGTAGTATTCCTTCTATCTATGTGTTCACCTATATGCACTTCCTATGCACTGTTTTGGTCTTATGAACATTTCATTTCAATAATTGCAGTTTTTTGTGACGGTGAAAAATAAAACGAAAAAAAAAATTTTTTTGTTTTTTTATTTATCTGCGTAGAGTAACAAAAAGTGGCATAAAAATTGTTTGAAAAATGTTGATGAAAACCAATAAAAAAAATGTGAAAAATATTTGTTTGTACAAGTTATATTTTTTCTCCTTTCCGCCCTTATCACACCAACGAAATTGAATTTTTATTTTAGAAAAAACCTTTATAGTGACAGCAAGATCCAGTATATACATACATACATGTACGCCTACGAAAAGGGATGCAAAGAAAGTTTTGGAGTTTGATTTGGTTGGTATTTTTCTTCATTATGTGAGAAAAACAAGACATTGCAACAAACAAAATGCATTTACATAGACTATAATATACAGTGACGTTTTTTGTTGTTGTTTTTTTATTATAAAAACAATAACGTCATTCACAACAGACCAGTTTGGTGGAACATTTTCCAACAATGTAAAAAGACTGTATTTTAATACAAAAACATATAAAGAAACTGTAGATATTTTAACAGAACTTGCAAGTTTGGGTGTGGGCAAATGAAAGTGTCGTAATTTTTCTTAAGGCTTTTTTGTTCTTTGTGCAGCAAAGCAGGTTATATGTTGACTTTATAGATTTGTAGCGCATTGTAGCTTCGCTTAAAGTCGTGCATACTATAGAAAACTAAAACACAACTTTTTAATGTATGACCATCCTGTCCCTACTCATAACTGAAATGTACTTCCAAATAAGACAAATATTCCCGAAATTAATTTGAAAACTTTTCTCCGTAATGATTCCAAATCACATACACACTTATACATAAAGGGTGTTTTTTTAAGCCCGATAGATCTTGAAATTGTAAAAAATAACACAAAAAATTAAATTGTAATCAAAATTTTTTTTTTATTCGAAAGATCAATACGTGACATTAACATTTGAAAATGATTTCGGGCATATGGGCACCGCGGCTGTTCTTGACGAAGCGCATTCTGGACGTCCAATTTTGGGCCACTTTTTCGAGCACTGCTGGCCGTATGTCACGAATAACACGAACAATGCTGGCCTCCAAGGCGTCAATTGTTGCTGGTTTATCAGCATAAACCAGTGACTTCACGTAGCCCCACAGGAAATAATCGAGAGGTGTCAAATCGCACGACCTTGGAGGCCAATTGACAGGTCCATTTCTCGAAATCAACTTATCGCCAAATTTTGATTTCAATAAGTCGATGGTTGCGTTCGCCGTATGGCACGTAGCGCCATCCTGTTGAAACCACATCTCCTCCGGATAAATGTCATCCATATTTTCAAACAAAAAATCATTGATCATGGTGCGGTAACGATCTCCATTGACTGTAACGCGAGCTCCGGCCTCATTTTTGAAGAAATAAGGTCCGATGATGCCACCAGCGTGAAAACCGCACCAAACGGTGCATTTTTCTGGATGTAATGGAGTCTATAGGGTCTCTTGTGGATTGGTCTCGCTCCATATGCGGCAATTTTGCTTATTAACAAACCCGTTAAGCCAAAAATGCGCCTCATCGCTGAACACAATTTTGCGATAAAACAACGGACGTCCAGAATGCGCTTCGTCAAGAACAGCCGCGGTGCCCATATGCCCGAAATCATTTTCAAATGTTAATGTCACGTATTGATCTTTCGAATAAAAAAAAAATTTTGATTACAATTTAATTTTTTGTGTTATTTTTTACAATTTCAAGTTCTATCGGGCTTAAAAAAACACCCTTTACAAGTACATAAACATTATAACTCCCTGGCGTTATAAAAAACAAAAATAAAATATTTCTTTTTCTAACAGAAAATAAAACACATTTAAATCTTTTAAAAAAAATAGTGCTCTCCTTTCCCCCAAATTCTATTTGCATTTAAATTATGCTGAATTTCATTTCAATTATTTTAATTGAAAACTTTTATTCGTTATTTTTATGTTTTATTTCTATTTGCAGGTTTGTTCTCGTACAACATTTTGTGGCTTGTTTATCTAATGGAAAATAAAAATTAAAAAAAAAAAACGTTGTTATAATAAACTTTTTTAGTTAAAAGTTTATAGTATTTCATTTCGGACATTTGTGACACTTTTCCAAAGAACTTTTTTCATCAGCTTAAAAATGAAGTCAGCGAACTGAAGAGCAGGTAATTATAAAATTGAAAATAAGTTATTTGATTGGCTTTTTTATCACGTAAATTTCAGAGGGAGTAAGAATGATGATAAGGAAATCTATTATTAGGGTTAATTTAAATTAAAATAAAACTTTCAATATTGGCTTATACTTATATATCACTGACTTCTCTCGAAAAAATCACAAGTTTTTGACTTTTTATTTTATTTATTTATTTAAAGTTTGGTAACCTACCCTCTAGGCCACAATCGGCTACAAACTTCTACTTATTAAAAAATTAAATTTTGTTTTTAAATTAATTTTTTTAAATATAAACAGTTGGTCAACAGTTTGTTCTCAAAATGGCTAAATAAAAAAAAAAAATTTTAATGATTTTTCTTTTAATTCAAAATTTTGTTTATGTTAAAGAGTTATTACAAAAGAAACATAAAATTGTAATTAAGAGAGGAATAAAATTAAAAAAGGAATACAATATTGAACCTTAAAGTGTCAAACAAATCTTTTCTGGAAAATGTACCATAGAAAAACGATTTTGTAACGTAATCTACTAATATTTCGTCCGTTTTTGTTTATTTATTTTTGCAACCATTTCATTGGGAAAATTCCACACATTTTCCAGATTTGAAATCTGGGCTTTCGGGAGTAGTAAAAAGTAGGTTTTGGCAATTATGAAGAAGCCATGACTGATATAAATAGCTTGTTGTCTTGTTAAAGTTTGTATTTAAAAGTACTAGAGTTTTTAGGCTAAAAAACTGTTGAGCACTAGCAGTGCATTCCTCTTTTAAAATGTCTAAGTACACCCACAACAGTACGTATAGTTTTCCAAAGGGCAGTTAAAGGCTTTCTTAAAAACCTGTAGGCTCCATCGGGACTGTAGAGCATTGTTTTCGTTTCATCACAAAAAATTAATTATTAAAACATAATTAATGTTACTTCAAAGCATACGAAGTTTCTAATTGTTTCTGAAGACGTTTTTTGTATTTTTTCGAAGCGTCCGAACATCTTGTGGTAATAACTGCCCTAATTTCACGTTCGCTGCCTCAAATATTCGAAGGAAGGCACCAAATTATATCGGCAACCTTGAATGGATCCATTTCCTTTTTTTTAGTCTTTCATGACCATCAAAAGCAGCTAATGGGTTTCCACTTAAAGTGCGGGTGCCTAACATATCAATAGTGATAATTGAATTTAACAACTGACGAGTAGCCGAGGCAGCTGATGATCAACTAATGTTATCCCAATCTCCATTTGCAGAGACATTGGTTCAATGACCAACTTCAGTATTTTTTCTACATTTTGCACTAAAACTAAAGATTTTTTTCTAACTACTCGCGATAAAAATATAATTTTTTAAGATATTGCCGAACTTTTCCGTGCGACACTGTTAGTGTTCAATAATTTTTTTGGTACTCTGCTCGGGGATTTTCTTTAAAAGTTCTTAGTATCTAAATGTATCTCGTCATGTTGACTTCTTGAATGCTAAACGTTCTTCCTTTTCGGCATGACTTATAATGTTAAACACACTTCTTGCTTGCAATGAAAACACTTCTGCAAGTTCTCTAAGAGATTATCCTTTAAAATAATGATACTAAACTAATCGAATAATTCTCAAATCTATTAAATAGGGACATTCTAAAAGGGTAAAATTTTTTAAGAAAAAAAAAAAGAAACACCGTTATACTATGTAAACTGATTTTTCCTACTGGGATAAAAGAAATTATTAGTAATTGGGGTAAATGTAGTGCAAAGGAAGTTTTATCCATTCGCTTGTCCATTAAAAATGCCATAGCACTTAACTACAACTGTTCATGTGTACAATATTTTTAAGAGGTTACACCAGGTAATCAAATAATATAAACTGTTATAAACTACAAATGCATTATAAAGACGCTACACGTGCTGCATTATTATATGCGTTGTCATGAGAACCACGTCATCAATGTCTAAAATGTAAGAAATAAGGGATGCCCCATAGTTAGAGACAGTAAATCAGTTCTTAAGACCTTAAAGAGCGACAGAGTTGTATATAGCAGTGTTTTAAAAAATATACTAAAATTAACTTTTATGCAAATTGTAAACGTCTAGAAATAATATGCATACCAGGCCATCACAGCATAACATTTGTCAAACGATTTTTATGGTTTATAGCGTATTTAGTTCGTAATACTGTTTGATTTTGATAAAAATGTAAAATGTTTGGCCTAATAATTTCTTAACGACTTTTTGGAAACAAAAAATAGTAATCACTTTATATGAAAAAAATTTTATTGTCGCTTATTACTGAGTAATTCCCAAATATTTTAAAAAAATATATAAAAAAAACTTTATTAGGCTGACTTACAGAAAATTTTATTTTTAGCCATTTTCTAGTAGCTTCGCTTAGTCAGACTAATAATCCTTAAGTTAGAATTAAATGTATCCGCATAACCACCTTATTTTTATATCCATAAAAAAATCTGAGCCCGAAAGAAAAAAAATCCAAACGGATTTTAATTTAGCGCGCTAAAGTCTTTCCATCATGGGTTTGGGCTTTTAAGTTCCCTCTTTTTCATCGATGCATTTAAAGTGAGCTAGCAACAACCCCATTGACAAACATTTAGCATCAAAAAAATTTAAGCAGGTTGTCAGTACTTGCTACGTAACACATTTTATACCTCGTTAGTACGAGAAATTTATTAGTGTAATCTGTGATTGATCATTAACCTCTTACTAATTGAAATCACGCCATATTAATTGACTATTCCAATAAATTGAAAACAAAAATAGAACTTTTAAATTAGAAAACTTTTTCCATTTTTACTATCAACTGATTGTAATGTAATTTTAACCACCAAAAACACGTGATGCACAGAAAAAAAAATAACAGAAATTTAAAAAGGTGAAATAAATTTCAATTATACACATATAAAGAGCTAATAAAAAAGACAACTTACAACTAAAAAGCTAAAAAAAAAGCAACAAAAAAATTCGGCTCGAAAAGCAATAAAAACCAATCGAAAAACAAAAATAACAAAACAGGCGTAAAGCAGAGAAAATTAACAAATATTTACAAATGCAATTAAGCATACCAAGCACACACTACCAATTCGGCCACTACTATTAACATCATGGTCTTAAATAAATAGAACGCTACCACAAACATACACATGTTTGTAACAGGAAACAGAACTGAGTTCTTTGTAAATAGAAATGCTAAAATGAGTATCTAGTTAAAATTGCATTACGCGATTTTTCTACTGCAAATCAAAAAACTAAAAATAACTAAATGGCTTAATACAGGTCTTCTATTAGAGCCAGAGAAAAAAATATACAAACGTGTTTAAGTAAATGCAATTTTTGCCTTTAAATTAAATTCTTTATGAAAAATGCATTTTTAATATAGGCTTCATACAAATATGAATGCAATCTTTTTTAAATGTAACGCTCTATGATCACTCCTCTCATCTGACGTTTGTAATGGATAATGAAGAATTTAACTCTATGTCTGGTGGCAAGAAATTAGAGAAAAAAAAACTGATTCATTGCATAAAATTTTTGTAATAAAGTTCTGTTGGTATGGAAAACATAGAAATTGCATTTCTGCTTATATACTAAAACAAGTGTACACAAATACATAAAAGTTCCCAAACTTTTATTTGGAAAATATATAATTTCGATGCCATTTTTTGCGTTGAATATGAATTTATTTAGGGCTTTCCAAATCGTAAGATTCTCATATAGTTTTTATACCCTTCACACAGTGAAAAAGGGTATATATAGGTTTGTCATTCCGTGTGAAATTTCTACAATTTTCATTTCCGACCCCATAAAGTATATATTTTCTGAAAGCTTATGAATAGGGGAGTCGATTAAGCTCTGTCAGTCAGTCTGTCCGTCTGTCCGTGTGTATGTTGAAATCAACTTTTTGAAGCCCCCCGGGTAAGGTATTAAAATATCAGAAATATTCAGGAGTAGATCGGTATTGAATCCGAAACATCGGTACATAAACAACTGAGATATGAGCAAAAACCCACGACCACCTCGATTTTTTTTTCACAAAAACAACATTACAACAACAACATACATACATACATACAAACGTGTATACTGGTTAGAGAAAACGTGGCATCGGATCCCAGCTGAGCCAAAAAAAAATTTTTTTAATTTTTTAAAAAATTTTTTTTTAAATTTTTTTTTTATATTTTTTTATTTTTTATTTAATATATTATTTATATTTTTATTTTTTTCTTTAATATTTTTTTTTATTTTTTTTTTTCGTTTTATATTTATTATTTATATCTTAATAATTTTTTTTTTAATTTTTTTTTTAAATTTTTTTTAAAACCTATAACGGCCTCCAATGCAAAATTGTATACAATAAATTTTTATATATATCAAAGTATAAAAAAATAAACCCCTTTTACCCGATGAATATTGATACCAAATAAAAGGTATTGAGCAACAAAGTACAGTAAGCTAAGAAAAAGTGATAATCTAAAATGACGTATTAAATCAGCTGGGTCAGATAAAGTAATTATGACTTTTTGCCCTTCAAACCCCATAATATTGGTATCAAATAATTAAAAAAAAATTTGAATCCAAGATGACATTCTAAAAAAAATGTTGGATACGTTTCTTTTAACGCCATAATTATTGACTAATAGAATACAGTCAACTATGTAAAAAATTAAAAAAATCTAAGATGGCGTCGAAAGTAAAAAAGCGAAAATGTTTAACTCCGAATCTGGAATCTAGGCTACCTACTGGTCATTATACCTGCTGGTGAACGGTAATATCAGATCGTCACGCCCAAATATAGTCCTCTTATTTGAATGTTTTGCTTTTATTTGTAATATTGAAATATTGAAGTGTTTTTGTTGTGTATTTTTGACCACCTGTTCCAACCAAAACGCACAATTTTAATTGTAAATCAAGTACTTTTTAGAGAATTATTTTAATTTTTTCTTATTAAAAAAGAAAGATTTATAGTAATTATGTCTGAAACAAAATATCGGCTAAATACTCGCCATGGCTTTGGTAGCATACTTCTATCCGATAGTGAATATCTTCAATGACATAGTTGTTGCTAAATTATTGGGCACGACGACGGATCGAGCTTGACGGCTCTTCTGCCACACTATTGCGAACAACAACACTGTTTTCTACTTAACGAACTAGGCGAGTATGCACAGGTGTTTCAACATTTCCCATGACACCGATTTGCTGAAAATTGCGCAATTTACACAATTATCTCGATTGTGAACACATTTGTCAATTATGCTGACGAAAATAATTACGCAGAGCACGATATGCATTTTGATTTGAACGCAAATTTTCGTAAAAGTCTTTAACAGTCCTAACGCGCAGCTCAATTGTGTTCCCCTCCATGGTCGAATTCATCAAATACTGAAACAAATACATACATGTAGAGAGGAATTTGAAACAGACGTCTTCTATAAACGGATCCCTTTTCGACCCCCTTCGTTACCCAGAGATTACAAGATCATCCCGACCTCACTGAGTGCCCTGCCGTTCCAGGCATTTGCTCTAGACTTTTGTGACTTCAAATCGCAGATATATGATTATCAACAATCTTCATCGCAGAGTCCTTTGGAATCGCCAGTATCTGCCCCAAACTAATTTCCCCCATAGCACTCCATCCAACGTGTGCCTGTCTACATGTGGTCGATTACATCTACCTTCTCAGGTTCATAGATTCCACCCATTGTAGGACCTTCGGCCGCACCATCCCATTCCCAAGAGCAACTCTAGGTTCCGGTCCGCAGAATGCCACAGCAACTCAAATGTTTTCAAGTTCGTCCGCCGCCTCATTCCCATCTATCTCAACATGTCCCTTAACCCATTTCAGAGACATACCTATTGAGCTTCAGAACACATTCGAGCACCAAATTAAGTTGGGCAAAAAACTTGACGTTAAGGTGTGACTCACCATTGAAATCGTGCATTATGGTTGGATCATAAAACAAAGAACATAAAGAAAAAATTGCTTTCAAAATAAAATTAATTCCATCCTACGACCTAATTCGGGGACATACTCTAATTTCAATTTGTATTATAGGCGTAACTGGACCATTCGGGTGGGTCCAATACAAGCCCGGATTTTAAAAAATTAACTGAGTTTAAGATTTTGCTACGCCAATATTTTGTATAGAAAATAGTGCTACATCGAAATTATTTTTGCATTTGACTCCCTGTTTTTATAAAAGGAAATTCTGTGGTTTTAATGGGCAACCACGTTTGTCTTAAAATCAAATTTTTCAGGAGAGCTACAAAACCGTGTTAGTGCCGAACGATTTTTGAATATATATAGAAGTTACGTTGTTATGCCCTTAAAAAAATCGGAATTTGAGAAATTTTTTAAATCAAGTAAAGGCCGCTTAAAACCAATCATGACATATTGCTTGGTTTTATCTCAAGATCGTATAAAATGAACATACGCGGTTGCACATGAAAACCACAGAATTGACAAGGGGTAAAGTTTTTTTTTTAACTTTTATAGGGTTATACAATTAACCTAAAAAAATAGTAGAGTTGGCGTAACTAAACGAGCACAAAAATAGAAATATTCGTTGATACTGTATTGAAATTCTTCAACCGTTAAAAGCGAAAATATTTCTCTCATCATTAAATTGTGACATATATGAGTTAATAAATATCAAAAATTAAATTAATTAAAAAGGAGGTACAATTTTAAAGCAACCAATTCGAACTACTGATGTAAGTTTTTGGGAATTACTGTTCTAACATATACATAAGCATTTCAAAGGTGCATACTGTTTGTGGAAAACTGCATATTGGGTGTATGGGTATACATAAAAGTACGTAAATATTATCCATATACATACATGTATGTTAAAATTACACTTACTATTCGTATTTGCACTATGGGCAAAAAAGTATTTAAAAATATTTTTATAGTTGATAGTAGTAGTAGTTCGAAATTTTGACCAACGAAACAACATTTTAGAATTTATATGATGTCGTATGACGAAATTGATTTTTAAATTTTTTAAATTTAATACGTTTTCATATTACTGTCTTTTTTCATCTATTATTTTAATTTTCTTTTATAAAAAAAAGAGACACACAAAAAGTTTTTGTCTAAATTATATTCTGTAAACTTTTCTGGAAAGAAGACAAATGAAATGAAATGACAGTAACACTTGTTTATAACAACACTGCCACAGGGTGCTATTTTTATTTCTAAATTATTATTACATCGCATTGTTATGCTGTATGTGTGTAAAATAAATATTTTTTGTGTTTTTAAATTTCAATATTTTATTTGGTTTTTTGCTTTTTGTTGTATTAATATACCACCTAAGAGGATCACTAAAATAAGTATTATAAATTATTTGTAAATTTAGTACCAGCGACAGGGCCCTTACAGGTTTTTTTGTAAATAAACTAACCACTTTAGTTAAATCAACTAAAGGTTCTTCTGGATGGTCAAGATTTTTTTTTTAAATTTTGGACAGGTTATTTATGTTTATGCATCCTCATATACACTTCTGTCAATAGTGTCCTTAGAAATATTCTTTTCTATTTATAAATTGTTTTACACCCATAGTGTTATGTACTAAAATGCAAACACTTTTTAGTTGTTTTTTACTAACCATTATCCTGGAAGTCCGGATATGCATCAGCTGCATTAAGCGTAAAACAAAAAAAAAACAAAATATGAATTACTATTTTCATGATGTTAAAATAACGAACCATAAACACCATTCAAACAGACTAATGTAAAATATTTTGAATATAATATTTTCTGTTTAAAAGATATAAATTCTTTTTATATATATTTATAAGCTGAAACCGAACCGACATACTCTTCTTCACAAAGTTTTGTGTTATTTCTAAAAATCGCTGGATCAGGAAAAGCAATCCCCAATACAATCCGATACAATCCGATACAATCCAATACATTGTGAACAACATATTTAGAGGAAGGCAAAATAAAACAACAAAACATCTTTTTAACAAGAGTTTAAATTGGCACTCTCTGTTATATTTTTTATACCATACAAAAGCAGTTTCTATCAAAAGGTATTTATTTGTTATTTTAATGCTTAGGTATATTTACAAATGTTGCTTGCTTATGTGCTAGTATTAATTTGAATGACCGATAACTCGTAAAATATTAAAACACTTGTAGATATAACGAGAGCTTAAGCTTTGTTACAAAAACTTGACTTGCCTCGTAATGTAAGTATAAAATAAATAAAATTTTTTGTATGTCTTGGGGAAACATGGAGGCAGATCACTACTATTTCGTAACTCTTTTCGATAAATTTCGCTAGCCAGTGTTTTAATAACTATCCATCATCCTCGATTCCATCATTGAGTCCCGCTCCGCTATAGAAAACAATTTCACATTGTCGACAATTCTAATTGCACACTCCTTCGGCATTGCTAGAATCTCCGTTACTTAATGTTTACCTACCTGTGATCTACATATATGATATGAGTGATATAAGTGTCCCTAATCTCCTCAAGTAAGACATTCTGGACTCTGCTATGCCTTATCAGTTAAAATCCTTACATCAATTTTTAAACCCTTATTGTGAATAAATCAGTCAGCTATAATCGTACGGTACAGACCCTCAACCACATTCTGTTGACTCATGGACTCAACGAGAATCTGATTCTCTATAATCTCTTTAATTTAGAGATCCAGGAATCATGTACAGCTAGTGGTATTAGTATCACATACAAAAGTAGTTAGTTTAGAACACTCCATCAAAATAACATGCCACAAAAAGCAAATAGCTTAATAATTCTCATTTAAAAATTACTAATTGGAAACCTTTCCTTTTTTATATGAATGAAGGAGAAAATATTAAAAATTCAATAACTAAAGCACAAAAGATGAGTTGTGATATCTTCTGCAAAAGTCTTTATTTAACAACAGTAACTACAGTGTATCATAACTGTTTCCTTTTAAATTTAGGAAGATAAATAGAACACATGACCTGGGCATGTTCACCGATATTCATATGTAGTTTATGTGTAAAAAAAAATACAAACAAAAATAATAGCGTTCACTGAGCACTGCCTTTTTCGAGATAAAGGGTCCGCCATCTAACTTTTTTTTCAACTAGTTCTTATTTCGTGTATGGTAACACTTAGTTCATGTCTGATCTGACAGATAATTAGTTTTATCCTTCCGCTGAACGAATATGGTTGTTTATACGCTTGAACAACGCTGGGAAATGTTGCGACATTACTTTGACCGATTTTGCCAAAAAAAAAACATGTTTTCAGATGAAGCTCATTTTGATCTTGACTGGTATGTAAACAAGCAAGTAAATTGTCGCATTTGGGGCACAGAAAACCTGCACGCATATATTGAAAAGCCGATTTTGTTCCAGAGGCATAATTGGGCCATTTTTCTTTGAAAATGAGCAAGGAGTAGCCATAGTCAATGGCGATCGTTATTGGGCCATGTTGAACGATTTTTTGTTCACAAAAATTGAAGAGGAGGATATTGGCAACATTTAGTTTCAAGAGGACGGCGTCACGTGCCACACAGCCAAAGCTACACTTTTTTTATAGCATTTAAAAAAAAAAGTTTTTGGCGGACCCTTTAGTTTACTCTTATGTCTTAACACTCAAGTATGGACAATTATCGATATTCAGATATCAGTTTTGTTTAATCCTTTCAAATATCCTGTAACAGCAATGCGGATGATATCTTAGTTTACAGTTATTTTTCTAGTAGTAGTGTAATAGCAATAATTCTAAATGACTCCCTAAATGCGAAGCACTTTGTCATAAATGATGTGCTTAAAAATTAATGCAACATCAGGCAAAATATCTTAAACAAGCAAAATTAACTCATGTAACAGCGGCTGCTTTTCACCATATATGCATGAGTGCTGTGCACTTTTCAAAATAGAGTGCAGTTCATTAAAATATTCATATAAACACATGATCTCCAATGATACGCTAATGTTAAAATCATTAGTATTTTCACCTAAATTTTATCACTTCGTCACCAGTTGAACCTCTGCGAATTTACTTTTTTGTCATAGATTGTTTTTCCTGGGTTTTTAAAGAAAAATTCCAAAAATAAAATTCTATTATATCCTAAAAGTACAGAATATATTAAATTTGTCAATGAATTAATCATCTTAAATTTTTTTATAATTTTATTTGCATTTTTTACAGCTTAAAAAAATACCAAACAATTTTCAACTAAATTATACGAACGTTTCTTAAGCGGAAAAATTAAAAGAAAATGAAATAAGAAAGTTTTTTAAAAATATTTCCTAACTACGCTGTTAACAGATTTTTATTTTAATCGCCAGTTTATTGAGTTTTTCTACAAACAAAATTTTATTTAAAATTCTGTGTCTATTTTATGTATGTATATTAAATGTTGCAATAAATTAGTATATAAAGATCTAAGCATAAATGTAAAATTCATTTTAAGTTTACAATAATATATTTAATTTGTTATTGCCTAATAATGGCCCTTAAAGGAAAATATTTTACAATGACAAAAATTTTAAAGAGGCAAAAGACTTTTTTACGATTTTTTCTGGTACGATCATTCTGCTATAAAATAGTCCAAATATACCGAACCTAAAGTAGTAACAGACTCATAAAAAAATGCATTCATATAAACGTGTATGTAAGCATGTATGTATTAGACAAATATTTTCTATCGTTTTTTTTTCAAAAGACTTTCTTTTTAGTTATTTTTACTTGGATGCATAAAATTGCATATTTGCATGTGTGTATGTATATCTAATGGTATGCATACACATTTACCTCTTACCTCTTGTTCAGGTACCTCTCTCGGGATATAACTTTAGTTGTTATTTTTGTTAATTTTTAAAGCCTGCTGCTGCATGGTCATCCTAAAATTTATTTATATTTCGGTTGTAGCCATGTTGGAATTTGTTCGTTTTTGTTTATTTGATATTGGATTCTCTTATTTTGTTGTTGCATCCAAAACATAACAAAACTGCAGCTGACAAAGCAATTTCAGTTTTATGTTTTGTTAGACCCATCCCGCCTTCTTTGCAAAAAAAAAACAGCAGCAATTGGGAAGGTACACACGGTATATTTTCTTTTACAATTCTGTGGAGAAAAATGCATCTATTAAAAACAACCAGCAGCCCTGCACTTACAAAAGGAATTGCAAAAAATATTATTTTTTTTGCTCTATTGTTGTGGGAAGTTTGGAATTTAAGTTCGTTAGTTTGAGCATTTTTTTTGCAAGATTTCTACAAGTGCAAAAGAAATACGCCTGCATTAACATCTCTCGTTAGCTGTCCTAATAAAGAACACTGGCAAAATTTCTCTGCCTCCCCTATCTATGTTTTTACAATGGATGTTAGATATTTAAAATTTGCTAACAAACTAGCTTGGTAACGTCAAATGCAAATGTTATCCATATGAATGAACATCATCAGTAGCAGAAAGGCATCCAAAATTGTTTGTTGTGTTTTTTTATCTTTTCAATTGCATACAGGCAGGTATTTTACAAAAAATTATTATTGATGAAAGTCTGTAAACAAAAAAAAAAAATAAATAAATAAATAAACAATAAATAATAAATATCACTCCGTTTCAGATAACTTTCAAAATCAATAATCAATTAAGACAAAACACAAGTAAGAATGCGTCGAGATTAATTTTTCGTTTATCATAATGTACATAAGTTTGTCAATATTTCAGAAATCTTCGTTATAGCATATCCCAGATGTTAGATGTAATATTATCTATTTTTTCCTGGACGCCGTCTTGGATTCTGAATTGGGATTAGCTTACTGTGTTCTAACATTCAAGCCCTTTCATTTAATAGCGTTAAAGTAGTGTGTGTTAAACTGAAAAAATTTTTTCATAAAGCGTGATTTTTTGAGAATTATAGGAGTGTTAAAAAAAACACATAAAATTCAGAAAAATTCATGAAATCCTTATTTAAATCGATAGTACGGTCCATATAATTTAATGTTTGTAGATTATTTCATGCAAATGTTGACCGTGACTGCGCCTCAAATGGTCCTTCCGCTTAGTCCAATTTCGGCATACTCTTTCCAACATTTCGGCCAGTATCTTATGAATAAATGCTTCAATGATGTCTTCCAATGCGTCAATTGAAGCGGACATTTGTGTATAGACATGAGCTTTAACATAGCCCCACAAAAAATAGTCTAAAGGCGTTAAATCGCACGATCTAAGCGGCCAATTGACTGGTCCCGAATGTGAAATAAAATGTTCACCAAACTCGCCTCTCAATAAGTCCATTGTTAAGCATGGTGGGGAGCATGTGGCACCGTCTTGTTGAAACCACATGTCATGCAAGTCAAGCTCTTGCATTTTGGGCAAAAAAAAAGTTGGATACCATCTGACGGTAGCGCTCACCATTCACAGTTACGTTACGATTTGCATCATCTTTGAAGAAGTACGGTCCAATGATGCCACCAGCCCATAAAGCGCACCAAGCTGTGACTTTTTCTGGATGCTTTGGTAGCTCTTGCAATGCTTCTGGCTGATCTTCACTCCAAAATCGACAATTCTGCTTATTAACGTACCCATTGAGCTAAAAATGAGCTTCGTCGCTGAACACAATTTTTCGATAAGAAGAGCGCGATGAACTTTCTTAACAGAGCACGCATTTTGATAATAAAATTCAATAATTTGCAAGCATTGTTCGTTTGTAAGACGATTCATGGTTAAATTATAGACCAAACTGAAGATGTTTGACAGTGAAACAAAACACGAAACGTGCGTCAGCTGTTAAAACCAGTGTTGCCAAAAAGATAATAGCTAAAAAATCACCCTTTATTTAAACCATATTTTTGCTATTTTAATTTGACCACCATTTTGGATTTTAAATTTTTCATATTTTTCTGCAATCCAAAAGTAAAATCAATATTGAGAGGGTTGAAGTAAATAAATTTTTAATTATTGAAGTTTTATACGCCATTTTGTCGTTGTTGTCGTTTGGTTTTAAAATTCTTCATAACTTATGGTATTGTACTTGACAAGCTAAACAGATTTCGTAACTTTTTCCGCAGAAATAGTGGTTTTCGTCTAAATATTTCTAAAGGCTTTATACCACAAAGTTGATTTCAACAACCTGCAAAAGGACAGGCGGACAGTAAACAATCGACTTGAATATTTTTAAGAATATATATGTATACTTTATTGGGACTACATGTGAAGAATATAGAAACTACCTTACGTTATCGATTTAAACAATCTATATTTCCCGTTTACCTAACTACGAATAATTTATGCTCAACTTGTTTTAAATACGTCATTCAGGAGAAAACCTTTCCAGCTCTGCATCCCAGGATATGATTAATTGCTTTAATTAATTGTCTGGAACAATATCGTAATAATCCTTACAAAAAAAATTTTCTATAAAAAAAATCTGAAGGAAAAAATAAATAAATTAACCAGACACTTGAAATTGTCACGTAACCATCTCTCATTTACTCTTACCAATCCTAAATAAAACAACCCTCATTAGCTAAAGAAAAAATTCTAACAAAAGGGCAAAATATTGGGATGGACTATTTAGTATTAGAAGATACATAGAAATTAAATTTAAAGATTTATTTAAAAAATAAATTAAATAGTAACTTTATATTATATGACCCTTATGTGTATTGCATGTCCAGTCAGCATCATCATCCGTTTAACTGTAAAAGTCATACAAATATTTTTTTATTTATTATTTAACTGAACCTCACTAACAAATATTTTTAAAATGACAATTCTTCTTCTATTTAAATATATTTGTAAAATTAATTTTTAATAAACAGTTTTTTAAAATTTAAATTTCATATAAGCAATTTGTGTAACTCGCGTTTACACAACAAAAATTATATATACGTAGATGTTAAATAAATAAATATAATAAATATTAATATTTGTACATCGGATTAAAAATTTTTATATCTGTGACACTAAGTAATAATAGCTTATGTCGACTTCAAGGCATTTTTACACAAAACAATATACAAGCTGGCCTGGAATATTTTTATTATTATTTATTTTTATTATATTTTATAACTCTTGCTAATGGAAGCCATTTTATTAAGTTTAGTTGTGATATTTGTAATCAGTAAGAGAATACATGTCGATAAGCCATGAAGCTCTGTACTTTTCAAAAAAGGCAAAATACTCGTACCTATTTTATTTTCAGAGTATCTTTAAGTAATTCACAACTAGCAACGAGGCCATTTTCGTCCTAATGGATAAGTAAACAATTTACCAATAACCTTTACATCTACTAAAAATTACTAAATGGTGTTATCATCCGGCGTTATATTTTTGAGGACACCTACAGCAACATTCTTATAGACATACAGAGTCTCAATCACTGATTATTTTGTCTAATTAATGAATAGGGATTGAAACGCATGTGGATTTAAAAAAAAAATTTTAAATATGAGTTTTTAAGTCATCTTACTTCGCATTTTATAGTAGCTGGAAACTTTTCCCTTATTGCTTTTTGAAACCACAGGTCTATGTCGATAAGTTATAAAGTATGGCAGCTCTTGAAGAATATATTCGGCAAAAAAAGGATAACATAAACATTTATAGAAGCCACAACAAAAACACACACAATTTGTTTCACCATGTACACGTACATATACATAAGTATTTTTCATCAACCACATGCTTTTGTTGTTGTCTTAATCAAATTTTGTTGGTGCAATCTTAATAAAAAGTTTATATTTTTATACCCTTCACACAGTGAAAAAGGGTATATATAGGTTTGTCATTCCGTGTAAAATTTCTACAATTTTCATTTCCGACCCCATAAAGTATATATTTTCTGAAAGCTTATGAATAGGGGAGTCGATTAAGCTCTGTCAGTCTGTCCGTCTGACCGTCTGTCCGTGTGTATGTTGAAATCAACTTTTTGAAGCCCCCCGACTTCCCTTGGACCCGGGTGTGGTATTAAAATATCAGAAATATTCGGGAGTAGAACGGTATTGAAATTCAGAAACATCGGTTCATAAACAACTGAGATATGAGCAAAAACCCACAACCACCTCGATTTTTTTTCACAAAAACAACATTACAACAACAACATACATACATACAAACGTGTATACTGGTTAGAGAAAACGTGGCATCGAATCCCAGCTGAGCCAAAAAAATTTTTTTTTTAATTTTTTTAAAATTTTTTTTTTAATTTTTTTTTTTAATTTTTTTTTTTATTTTTTATTTAATATATTATTTATATTTTTATTATTTTTTTTTAATTATTTTTTTTTAATTTTTTTTTATTTTTTTTTTGTTTTACATATATTATATATATAATAATTTTTTTAAAAATTTTTTTTTTAAATTTTTTTTTAAATTTTTTTTTATATTTTTTTTTTAATTTTTTTTTTTTTTTTGTTTTTTTTAACATACATACGTGAATTTATAATTTTACAATGGGATGTTTTTCTATACGTATGTTTTTATATGTATGTACGTATTTCATATGGGATGAATGGTGACACAAACTACTGTTATTGCATGACTACACGTTGTGAAGGGTATATAAGATTCGGCGCGGCCGAATATAGCGCTCTTACTTGTTGCCAATATTTTTGCAATCTTGAGCCGATTAAATCAATATATCCAATTTATGTTCTTATCAGTATACCTTACACTGACGTACAGCAAACAGTTCAATAAGTTATTTGCGAACTACAAAAATGTACCTTGTCTACTAAAACAGAAGGCATACGTAGGTTTTTGCTCATATTTCAGCTGCCAATGAGTCGGAATGTCTGATTTTTCATAACAGAATTGTCGATAACATTTTTTATAAATAAATGTCAAAATCGAGCCTGTGAAATATGTGAAGGCTTCAAGAAATTGATTTCAACACCCTCGTATGATTTCGACACTCTCGTATAATTTCAACACTTTCGTATGATTTCAATAATCTCATTAGAAAAGTATAATAATCAAAAAAGTTAAATATAAATCAAACCTTATGGCTCATTCTGCATCATTCCGTACAGAAAGAGCTCAACTAAATCGAAATAATATCTTAAAAGTGAAAAGGAAGTTAAAATAAAGATACATCATCGTTCATACTGGAGACAAAATAAGAGACGTATAAAAAAACCGAATTAAAGTTTCTTAGCCACCGTGTTAATCAACTTAACGAAATTTGGCAAAGGAATTTGCACAAACTTCAAGCTTGGCAAGCACTAGTTACGTTTCCATAACAAAACAATTTTTAACATATAATAATAATATAAATTTTAAACAAAAATACAACAATGAAATTTAAAAAGTGGTAAGCCCATTACTTTTTGACTTACAAAGTATTCACAATTTAATTAAATAAAAGAATACATAATCTGATGGAGTAGATGGAGTTGTGAATTGGCTACTTAGAGCTTAAGTTCATCAAATACAAGACATGACTAAACCAAAGATATAATCATGTCATAACACTACCTACTATTATCAGACAAAATCTGGCTTTAGTTGAAATTCATACCACAACATCATATTAAGGCCATGCGTGTCCAACGTTTGCCATTCTTGCTTACTAAATACAATTTATACTTATAGAAAAGAAACTATCTAAACAATGTTAAAAACAAAAAAAGAAAAACAAAATAAATAAAATAATATTAAAAAGTTAAAGTTCTATTCAAACTGTTTGTTAGAGGGAAAACAGTTTATGCAAATATATGAAATACAGACATTGAAACAAACAAATTTCCATTACCCATACGTGCATACATACATACGTAGCAAATAAGAAATGTAAAGTAATTTTATTATATTTTATTCCAGCCTTACATAAGCTATGTATGTACATACTTACATATGTAGATATAAAACTTGCTTTAGACATCATTTTACAAAATATTACCTTTCTCTAAAGGCATACATATGTATGTGTGTAGGTACGTGTGTTCATGGAATACTATTAAGCGCTAGCCCTTTCCATTTTACATTTATCTTGGTACAAATATCTTTTGTGAAAAAAACAGTATTTCTCTTGGCAGGATTTTGTTAGAATTATATATGTACGAGTGTTAATAGTTGGTTTGTTTCTTGTAACCCTTAAGCTAACTTACAGCCACCACCTTCACTTTGCTTTGACTTTATCATAGCATTAGAATTTGATTCTTCTTTTCTTATTGTATGAATGTATAGTAGCAAACAATAGTTGGGTTGCTTTAGTTCTCGTTATTGCTGTTGTATTGCTAGCAGTAGTGACTTCAACACTTTTAACAATTGTCCTTGTACATGTTCAAACAAGCATTTTCATGTGTATGTATGTATGTAAACGTGAGCTACTATCCCCTTTGTTTGCAAAAAGTCCTTTTCAAATAATTTCCTTCATACTTGTTAAATAGTAAAATACAATTGTTATGACTCCTTTCGTATAGCAACCAATACATACTTATTTCCTCCTGTTTTCATACACATTCAGCTGCAGACATGCTGAAATTCTTATTGTGTCCTTTGCATCTTCTAGCATCCTTTGCAAACATCATCTAAACCTTCATCTTTCTTCCTCTTCGTTATGTTATAGAAATATAACAAAATTTCTATTCCATTTCCTTTTGCTTTGCCCATACATGCATCACATTTAGATTTCCGAATAATGGTGTGGGATTGTTTCATTGTGTAACTGCCCGTAGTTTCCATATTTGACTTGACTTCTTTTTCTCTTACAGTCGCACACACCACATGTCCAGAATCTTTAGAATATTATGTCTGTTTGTTTCTATACACATACATACATATGTAGGTGTATCTTCATTTATATGTAGTAAACGTGCTTGCAACTGTCTACATGAGTGTCTATTGTCCTTTGGGGTTTGTATAGTGGGTGTTAGTAACCACAGTTTCTGAATATAGACTCCCTATATATTGTACAGGCTTTCATATTAACACTTGCTGCCACACTTTCTTCAGACTCACTCCCAGGATGTTTGTTTAATTTTATGCACCAGTTTTCTCATTTTCCTTCTTCCCTCAATTGTAACTTTTTATTACATCTTTTTATTTGCCACAGAGAAAAAGAAAATAATATTTGGTGGAATAAAAAATAAAAAAAAGAAGAAATGCAAACTAAAACATGACATACAAATATTTGTAATTGTCGGTTTTAATATCTCTTTCCACAGCTCTCCTTTGCCTTATAAAAATCATTTAAAATTTTATAACTTTATCTATTGCTGGCTTTACCATCTAGTACTTTTTAAAATAGAATAGTTGTTATTTGCATAATTTTGTTTGCCATCATTGTTTTTAGAAATTGATTTAATTTATTTTTCAATTTCATCTTAAAAGTTATTTAGTTTTTAATGACATATCGCCATGGGATGTATAAAATAGCTTATCTTTGATAGCAAGTAGAAAGGCCCTTACCCAAATTATTGTAATATTAAAGAAGAAAATATTTATAAACGTAATACAAACTGTATTATAGTATAAAAATTGTTTTGTTAAATTTTTTGTAGCACTGTTTTTTTTTTTTTTTTTTTTTTTGACACTACTGCGGTGAATTTTTAAATAGAGGTGTATATGTGGAAATGTACTGGAACCACTGAAAAACTCAATGTCATAAAATATACGAGGTAGGGCTACCTGTGCTCATCATTATGTATAACTCAAAGTAAAATCATCATTTCAAAATGTTATTTATAGTTTTATGTGATATATCTCTACAAAGTTTAAAGTTTTGCAAAAAAAATATAAAAAATTTCAATTTAAATTTAGATCACTTGGGCCCCTCTGCAGGTCATACGACTATACGAACATATAGATACATACATACATATGTAATTTTGAAAATTCTACAAAGATTGTAAATAAAAAATAATTAAATTGCAATTTGTAGAAAATAGTTTAAAAGTAAGAAATCAATTTATACTTGAAGAGTTATTTGTTTAGAAGTGTTATTTGTCTTTAAATAAATATTTGAAAATTTTAATTTAAAACCTGAAAGCAGTATCTTAATTTCAATTTAAAAATAAATTTATTTCAGCATGACAATAAAAATGCTTCAAATATAACGACACATTTTTGTTGGCCTACGATGAATTCAGCAGAAGACAGGGTCGTGTGCCGGTAACTCTCACTTTTCTTTTTCTTAAACGAACGACGTTTATTAAAAAAATTAAATAACAAAAAAATACTTTCCGACTCGATGGTGTGAGATGTGTCCGGTGCTTGTATGAGGCGTCGGGTATCGATTCCTTCTTGTAGGGATGTCCAACCTCCATTCACAGCCTCGGATAAGCCTTTAATATACACTATTGAAGCATTTACATCTACATATATAAAAGTGAAACTCTGTGTTTGTGTGTGTGTGTGTTAGATATAGACTCCGAAACTGTAAAACCGATCGGACTCAAACTTTGGCAAGTTGTTGTACACATTCCAGGGAGTGTTTATGGGTGGCAAAAAGTGGGCGGGGCCACGCCCATACAAAATTAGTTATCAGTTTTAGCTACTTGCACCTGACAGATTTTTCTGAAACTTTGCATGTCATGATTAAATAATTTCGTGATAAGAAAAGTGGGCGGGGCCACACCCTAAAAAGTTTTAATTTTGAGGTACTTGCACTGGACCGATTTTTCTGAAACTTTGCACACATATTGAGCTTTTATGACTACAATTTCGTGATTAGAAAAGTGGGCAGTGCCAAGCCCATAAAAAAAATTATAATTTTTAAGTTTTTGCACTTGATATTCAATTAAAATTCAGAATGCACTTTGATTCATTAAGGGGCGTAGCAACGCGCGCCGGGCTTTTCTAGTATATTTATATATATGACTTTTGGGTTGGTGAAATGCGCTTAATTTAGCGCGAAAAGCGCTAAATTGGCATCGCTGACTTAGATACACGCACTGTATAACTTTTTATTGTGATATGTGTTAGAAGCCATTCAGATATAATTTTCATTTCGTTTAAAACAAAAATTGGTAAAAATCGTAATTTTTATGAATGTTAACCCTGATGTTAAGGTACATGTTTAGCAAATATTATCTATATTCATTCATTAATTTTTGAGCCTATTGAAGTTACAAACGCAAATATAGTAATAGACAGATGATAATTCTAAGAAGAAGTGTTTCGTACTCTGTATCATTAACTGCATAAACCGCCTTAAGTATTTTAATAAAATATTTCATGTACATATTCAGTTTTTTATAATTTTTTTTATAAATGTAGATGATAAATCTTATGGTCTTTTTTAACTGTAAATAATAATAACAAACATCCACATCCCCAATTTTCTCTCGTTCCCTGTTCGCCTCCGCACACTAAAATTTCATTAAAAATTTCCCAACACTAATCTCTTTCAAAACTATAATTCTAAAACTTTATGCATATAAATTATTAAATACGTATGTATGTATTCACAAATAAATTTATATTTCTATTTCTATAAACTTATCCAACAACATAAATTCTCATATTGAGACCCTCTACCTAAAGCACACAGCCAACCAGCACTTACAGTTATTACTGCAACGAGCAAAAAACTCGTGTAAACCCTTATCAACAAAACAGCGAACAAAATGTATAAAACGCTCCTAAATATTCAAAAATATTTTATTTTAATCCTTAAAATCCTTAAAATAACCTCACACTGCCAGTAGAATGTAATAAAAAGTATGTGGTATATGGTCAGCACAACTTAAATATTTCTCATTTTAAACAGGTCAACATAGAGTGGTGTGGGTGGGGGGTTTAAAGTAACAAAAAAACGTGGAAATGGATAAAAGTCAAGTTTGAAAGTTTTGATCAAGGCAAAAGAAGGTGGCACGACATTTTCTAATTTTAATTGCGTCATAAACTCTAGATGCTAAATAAGTACTTACAGATTCCAACACATACACACACACACACACCTACTGTGATTAGGGGCAAATACGACTGACATCATACGCTGATGAAATACATCATTTAGCACAGTGATTCCCAACAGACAAAGATTTGCTTAATGTTTAGAAAAAGCTAGTTAACATTTTTGAAATATTTCACATTTATTTTATAAACAAAAATTTTAATAAATTTTATATAAGCAGACTTGTTTTTGTTAATTTTTCTACTTGTATAACATTTTTAATAAATCCTCCAAAACAAAAAACGTTGTAGGCAAATATTTTTTTTTAACAATTCTTAGTTTAAAATAAAAAAAAAAATTATAAATCATTTAATGAAAAAAACATGATGAGCTCATTATTTCTGTAATATATTTTCACAAACTATAGGTTTTTGACGTAGCCTGGAAAAACTCTCATTACAATTTAATAAGTTGAATGTACTAAAACGCAGTTATCACTACTTATAATTGGCCATCTAACTAAATTACTTCAACATGGCGATGTTATTGGCGACAAGTACTTACCACCCTCGCTTACAAATAAGGACTTAAATAAGTTCTTATTACGCTCGCTTATAAATAGGGACTTTGATAAGTACTTGCTTGTATTTGATTTAAATAACCTAAATAACCCATAAATATTATGAAATCACAGAAGTCGTTTGGTTCTTTTAAAGAAGAAAATTTGGTTTGACACTGATCAAAAAATTAAAACAAAAAATTAAAATTTGTTGGAATATATTTACTAAAAGAGCATATTTTAAATCAATACTCATTTAATCATTCTTCATGGAATTGCAAAAATTAGTGGCATGTGAAAGCGTAACAAAGAACGTCTTCTATACTCCCTATAAAAAGAGAGTAAAATTAAATTTAATAGCAATTTCTCTTATATTTCTATCTCATTTGCTGCTACCTTTTTTCAGCAGTGTGTAAGCGGAAGGTATGATTAAGGTGCTCCAGAGAGCGATGAAATTAAAAAAATCTATGGAGTTTAAGCATCGCTTATAAAAGTTACGTCTGCTATAAGCGCTTTTGGATACAGGTTAGAAATAAGTAAGCGATTTAAGAAGCGCTTTTGATAATAAGGTTTTTTGCCGATCACCTTATAAAAATTCATCATTCTGGTATCGCTTACTACAACCGAAGGCAAATACTTATATGAAACAGAAAGCTGTTAATAGTGAACGTCTATCAAAGCAAAGCCAGCAAAATTTAGTACACCAACTACAAGTAGTAAATAAGTAAACTAATAAAATTGTAGGTAAGTTTTGCATAAGCTCAGGCGCTGTGTCATCTCTGCTTTCTGTGGTATGAATTTAGGCTTCCAGTAGATTAAATAGAAAAATAAACAAAACGCTACAATAAATAATTGTACGTTCATATTCCGTTAATTTAAACAAGTTTTAATTTCATTTTATTTGTAAGTATTCAGTCGTGTCTAATTTTTCAATTGTCTTCATTTTAAAAAATGGCATAAAGAATAACCAACTTTGTTACGCAAATTTTAATAAAAATATTTTCCGCCAAAAAAAAAATTAAAAGTTTAGGAAATACTGCTCTAGATGCTAAACCTTCTAATAACCTGAGTAACCTCCCACGAATAAAGCAAACATGCTTCGCATCCTCCTCTTACCACAACTTACATTATATCCTTATAAATAAAACACACAAGACAACAAATTTTAAATGGCCAGGATTTACTTTTTCCAAAATTTCTTGTTCTCTTTGCAAGGCAATAAAGATAAAGAGGGATTGTGTTTGTTAAGTGAGTGTGCAGATACTTACGTTTATATGTATGTCAAGTTATAAGTATGAATCGGGTGATTTTTTTAACAGTTTGAATTTTGAAAATGTAGAAAATATAATATGCAATATTATTTCCAGCATTTTGGCCGCTAAATCACCAATGTCAACTGAAATGTTGTCTTCTAGGTCAGAAATTGTGGCTGGCTTGTCCTTGTAAATTAGAAACTTCGTGTATCCCCAGAAAAATGGTATATTGGGAAAAAATTTACCAATTTACCAACTGACTGCTCCAAAACTTAGGATTAATTGGTCACTAAACTCACCTTTTATTATGTTCATGGTATCGCGTACTGGGAGGCGTTCTTAAAGAAACACGGTCCAATAATGCCCCCGGCCTACAAACCATTTTAAAGAGTGCATATTTTGGGATGTATTGGCAGCGTTAAAAATACCTCTGGCTGCTTCAGATACTAAATTCATAAATTCTGTTTGTTTGGCTTTAAAACGCATATCATTTACAGACAACGGTTCACACACAGCATAGATTTTGAAAATAAAATTTAATGACTTGGAAGCATTCCTCATTTGTTTGTCTATTCATGGTGAAATGTCAAACTTCATAGAGCATTCTTAGCATTTTCATACATATGTTACAAATCTGTATTTTCGCTAAAAAAAAAAAAATAGAAAAAGACACTCTTTATTTAAAAAATGTTTTCTCGACAATATTGAAATTTATAAATACTAACTTAACCGGAGCCGCGTTTCTGCTCTTAACAAAATGTTTGTATTGTATTTTTTAGAAGATGTATTTTAATATTGTGGGATTTTTTTTTATTTTATATTATAGCCTATTAACTTAAGCCTTCTTTTTGTGACACAAATGCTATCTATTTTGAGAATGAATGTCGTTTTGTTTGACACAGAAATAAGGGGTAAAATGACTAAAGCGTCATCTATCGGAATCCTATATCACTCTTTAACCATCGCTTAAAGAGTCCAATTAGTACTCACAAAAGAGCTACATACAAAAAGCGTGGATTTTTTATACAATAAAACTTTAAATACAAATTACTTTAGTTTATAGGTATAGAAATTATTTGTAGTTTGACAAAGCGCCCCCTAATTAATAATCTAACCTATAGTAAAACTATTAGCCTAATAGCTCTCTTACAGTTTCTAAGATCGTGCGTTACTTGCAAGTACTACATACATACATATGTACATACATGCATACATATGTATATACATACATAAATATATACATTCGTACATACACGCATTCATACATAAATATATACCCTGCACAACTTTTGTTGGCAGTTTTAGAGACTTTTTGGTGCTATTGGCAAAAAAGCGTCAAAATAAAAAATAAAAAAAAATCCAACATTTTTAAATAAAATTATTTTTGATGATTAACTGTAGTTTACTGTTACAAATAAAAATTGTATTTTGATATTTTATTAGAATTACTAAAATAAACGGGTTCCAATGTCGCCATATGCTCCCATAAGAACTACCTAGTCAGAACTAGTCAGTACACAGAAAGAAAATTAAGTTCTAAATCCAAGAATTAAATGCTTAATTTAAGCCGAAATCATACTTAAAAATTCAAGTACGATTTATTTCTGGTTTTCTTAACACAAGTATAAAACGGTACTGTTTTACAAAATCAAGTACAACACTATTAAAATAAGAATTCTGCGTGTTTCATGGGCAACCGCGTATGTTCATTTTATACGATTTTGAGTTAATAATGTTATATTGCTTCGTTTTAGATGGCCTTTACTTGGTTTAAAAAATTTCTCAAATAAGATGGACCCATTCTGATTATTTTAATGGCATAACAACATAACTTCTATATATATTCAAAAATCGTTCAGCACTAACACGGTTTTGTAGCTCTCCTGAAAAATTTGATTTTAAGCCATACGTGGTTGCCCATGAAAACCACAGAATTGACTTCCTAAATTAAGTCTTCTTTCTCTCAAATTAAAAATAAACTTTTTAAATTTGAGATATTTGCTTAGATAAACAAACTCTATAAAATTTCAAGCATATTTTTATAATTCTCATTTGGTTTATCATACTTTAGCTATAAGTAATAACGATTACGACAATAAAACTGTAGCAGTTTCCGATTTAACTTACGTTAAATGTTTTATCCATTATTTTTAGTTTTTAGTTTAAATAAAACGTATCGATAAAAAAAAATGTCAAATGGTAAGAAGTGAAGATGGTGTGATATTCAACGATCAATCAAGTTACAATTTCTTGAAACAAGTGCATCTTTTGATTAGTTCAATCTCATTTATACTTAAATTAATATTTTTCCAAACTTACATCACGGTACGGTTCCGGGCTTAAATCACGCAAATCATTTTTAAAATCAAACTTTTTTCTTTTGATTAGTTCAATCTCATTTATACTTGAATGAATATTTTTACATCACGGTACGGTTCCGGGCTTAAATCACGCAAATAATTTTTAAAATCAAACGTTTTTCTTTTGATTATTTCAATCTCATTTATACTTGAATGAATATTTTTATATCACGGTATGGTTCCGGGCTTAAATCACGCAAATAATTTTTAAAATCAAACGTTTTTCGGCTTAACTATTTCTAAAATTAAGAAAAAAGTACTTGACACATTCGTTCTGAAATCAAGCATTTTGTACTTGGTTTAAGAAAGTCCATACTTATCGCACTTCTGACACCGCTACGGATTAATTTAAGTAAGGATTAGGTTAGGTAGAACAGGCAGCTGTTGTGCAGCTCACTTGGGTCCATTTTATTGATCTTATTGTAATACTTGAATAGAAAAGTAAGAATAAAATAGAAAAGAGAAGCAGACAACAACAGAGTTTCTGGCGGGAATCGAACCCGCAACCCCCAAACTAGCAGACCAGCACACTACTGACTAGTCCACCGGGGCACGGATTACTTGATTTGTTTTTTGAGTGTAGTTCTAATGTCACTGGTGGATTTTCAATGACAACCACATATAAAATGTTTACGGCAAAGAACATATTCTGGGGTATAATTGGTCAGTGGTATTTGCTTACAGAGACAATAGTCAATCAGTACTGTTCCACTAAAGATATTTCCTGCAGGATACCTACATACTAGTATCTGAAATAAGAGAACATTTGCAATTATTTAAGCAAGGGTAACTCAATAGAGAGATAGAGATATTGATGTAAAGTGGCACCTAAAAGTTAAATGCGTTTCAAATAGTTTCTTCAAATAGTTTTCTTTAAGCAATTTACAATTTTTACCTTGTACTTTTTATACACAGTTAGCAGTTTAACTTATGTTTTGAAAAACAGTTAATGCTGTATTCTTTTCTTGAAATAATGCTGCCCGTGTGTAATTTTTAGCCCACAATATGAGTCTTTCTGAAGATGAATTTGGTAGCAAATCAAAGGTATTTAAAACCACTATTAAACAGGGAAAATGGAACATTTACAAAATTGCGTCAATAATTTTTAGGATATTTTCATATCATTTTGGCAATATTATATTGAAAAAAACTAATTTTATGTTAGGCTAGTTTTGATTAAATACCCTACAATGTACTTAATGAAATATATCCACCACAGACTTCTTATATGGTAATTCACCTGAATACAAAAAAAATAAATACTTTTTCAGAAGCAAGGGCGGAAAGAGATCAAAATATCAGTTTGCAGAAATGAAAGCAACATCAGTTAATGTAACTGATGTACAAATTCTTCTCGATAATACTGTAAAATACATTAATTTTAAAGTAAGTGTGCACATTATTACATGCATTTGTAGGGAGCATTTCATGAAAATATTATTTGTTTTTCTATAAATTAAAAAAACTAAACAATAATCAGAAAAGGCAAGAATACAATTTCCTCTCAAACAACAACTATGTTACGAACAGCTTATGAAAATAACAAATTTTCGTAATAAAGAGCTCTCAGCAATATAATTTGAAATTAAAATATTTACTCATCATCAAATTAAATTGTTCGGCAAACTTCATTAAATAAGTAGGAAAAAGCAAACTCTTGAAGTGAATTAAGAATTTTTGTTTAAATAACAAATTGAAAAATTAAAAATACTTTTTGGTATGAACGCTGGAAAGGAAAGTGGTCCTTACAAAGCTGACAACATTAAAAAAGAAACGCGCACAGATACATTAACATTTACACATAAAGCAAAACCCCGAATACTACAACAAATATGTATGAACCCCTTGTCGTAATTATACAGAAGTTGTCTTATTTTAATTATAATAATTTTTTTTTTGTCGTGTTTTTTTTTTCGTAAATTGTTTCCTTTTTATTTGAATTTCTGTATACAGAAACTCCTATGGATGGTAGTGTGCATATGAATGAATGATTTTAAGTAAATATTACCAGCAAATTTTTGACGCTTTCAAGCGTACCTAATAAATATGTAAATTATTTTGTTGTTTTTTTTATTATTATTATTTTAAATTTACATCATTTAGGTAAACGTCAAAAATGGAAAAATTATAAATTGTCCGAAGTATGAGTAAATTATTTCTTGCTGTTGATTTGCAAAATTCTTAAATACACGAAAGTTATGCGGTCACACACGCGAACACTGGGAGATGGGTGAAAAAGGTCTTTGAATATAATGTTACAATTTGGTAAAGAGGTTGTGTACAGTGGGTGTTGCTGTCAGAGTAATGGTAAAAAAATAAAATAAAATTTTATATTTTATTTAAGTTTCTTTTTAAAATTATCAAGCACGTCAAAAGTTCTGATCGGAATGTTTATGATTGCGTATGTGCGATTTTAACAGATTTTGTTTAAGGCCCTTCAGATTCCCAGCGATTTTGTTAATTCCCAAAAATTTTTAAATCTCTGCTTTTTAAACAAAGTGTGGCAGTACTGTGCAGTACAAATCAAAAAAGAACACACCATAAACAGCAACACTACTTAAATATGGTCTACATTTTTGTTTGAAAAAATTAGTGCTTTGTACAAAAAAATAATGTGGCAATACTTTGAAATATATTGAATTGAAAGATACATCAGTTTTTTTTTCGTTTTTTTAAAAAGTATATAAAAGTAAATTGTTTATGTCTACATATTAACTAAATGCTTAAAAAAAAATTATTGTAATAATCAAACATATCTTTAGATGTTTCTTTTTAATTTAGTTTTTTTTTGATTTTTTCAAAATAAATCATAAAAATAGCAATTTCAATTTGAAAATTTAAAGTGGTTTTATGCCGAAGAAATTTTTTGTTTTTCGTTTTTGAAAGACCCGACTTTCGGCATTAAAAGCTTTTTCGATTGAAATTGCGTTTTGTGACAAATTCTCAAATAAATTCAAATGATGATGCTTAAGGCTTCTTATGTGTGGAAATATTGAACTGCAATAATTTACACACGAATCCAAGGAGATTATTATTATGATTAAATTCAGGTTTATAAGTATATAAGTAGTGTGGCTCTATAGCTACATACATCCATAGCATTTTTATACCCTTCACACAGTGAAAAAGGGTATATATAGGTTTGTCATTCCGTGTGAAATTTCTACAATTTTCATTTACGACCCCATAAAGTATATATTTTCTGAAAGCTTATGAATAGGGGAGTCGATTAAGCTCTGTCAGTCTGTCCGCCTGACCGTGTGTAGGTTGAAATCAACTTTTTGAGGCCCCCGACATCGCTTGGACCCGGGTGAGGTATTAAAATATCAGAAATATTCGGGAGTAGATCGATATTGAAAATCAGAAACATCGGTACATAAACAACTGAGAAAGCAGAAACCCACGACCACCTCGATTTTTTTTTTGTCACAAAAACAACATAATAACAACAACATACATACCAACGTGTATACTAGCTAGAGTAAACTTGGCGTCGAATCCCAGCTGAGCCAAAAAAAAATTTTTTTTATTTTTTTTTATTTAATATATTATTTATATTTTTATTACTATTTTTTTTTTTTTTTTTTTTATATTTATTATTTATATTTTAATTATTTTTTTTTAAATTTTTTTTTTAAATATTTTTTTAAATTTTTTTTATTATTTTTTGTTTTATATATTATTTATATTTTTATTATTTTTTTTAAATTTTTTTTTTTTTTTTAAATTTTTTTTTTATTTTTTTTTTAACATACATACGTAAATTTATAATTTTACATTGGGATGTTTTTATATATGTATGTTTTTTATATGTATGTACGTATTTCATATGAGATGAATGGTAATACAAACAATTGTTATTGCATGACTAAACGTTGTGAAGGGTATTTAAGATACGGCATGGCCGAATATAGCACTCTTACTTGTTACCCTCTAGCTGTGGTACCTAAGGCGCTTATATACATATAGCTATAACACGCCCTAAGTAATATCCACTATATTCATTTCCAACTCCATAAGATATATACTTTCTGAAAGCCTATAAACAGTAAAGTCGATAATGAAATGTCCATCTGTCCCTGTGTTGCTTTAAATAAAATTTTGGAAGCAAACACATACTGCACAGGACTGTGGTATCAATCTTTTGAAAACAGTTGGCAATGAAGCACTACTGAAACCTGGCACAAGTGCACTTTAATTTTCTCAGATATGAGCGAAATTTACCTTTTTCGACCCTAAGATAATTAAAAGACGCCTTTGCTACTATTTATAGAAATAATATGCCTCTGCAGCTATTCGTAAAAGATGTTGGATACATATGCGGCTAATTGGCAAAGTTATAAGCGAAAATAATTTGGAAAATTAGACATGTATACTTTTATATTTTTTTAACAAAGTTTCTAAAGCTCCTAAATAATTTTTGAACACGATAAAACAGCAAGTTACATACAGTGCAGTCTAACTGAGCTATAAGCACTACAATATCACTGCTTTGGTATTTTGCCTAAGATGCATGCAAAAAACTTTCTTTAGCTTCTAAGTAACCGACAGAGTCAATATGGATATGAAATACAAGGACTTGAATTGTGCAATATAACAAACTATGAAATTTTAATTCCATGATGGCCGACACTACAAAATGGCATACAATAAATTTATTTATGAGTAGAATCTGCTATTTAAAAATGTAACCCCCATATAAAAGGGTTTGACTAGTAGAATACAATAAAGTATGAAAGAGTGTAAAATATAAGATGTCATATGAACAAGATGGTGTAAATTTTATTTTTCCATTCCCCATAAATATGGATATCGAATTAAAGGACTTAAATTAAATTAAAATACAGCTAACTAAAAAATTCTATATAAATTCTAAAACAACAAATGCGGTTGGACTTAAGATTAACACTTCTAAGACCAAAACATTGCGAGTTAATGCGACGTCTTAGAAATTATTTACAAAAACAAAATAATCAAGCAGAAAATTTCAATAATATTTGGTATGTTGGAATATTGGAGCATATTCTCGATAAAGTTGGGACACTGACAAACGTTTGATACCCATTTGGAGTTCGTCTTCACTTTCTCCGCGTACAAAGATAACAATCTTTAACACAAATATCAAGTCTACACTCCTATTTGGTAGTGAGACATGAAATGCTGCCTCTCGAGACATGCAGGTGTTTGTGAATCAAAGTATTCGTAGGATATTTCAAATATTTTGGCCTAGAGTGGTGTTCAACAAAAGCCTTTCGAAACAATCCAACCAACCTACTCATGGCCACAGAAATAAAAAAAAACGTAAATGGCAGTGGATTGGACACACATTCAGGTGATCGAGGAATGACATCACAAGAAATATTATAGACTGGATCCAGCAAGGAAGTCGAAAAATAGGACGCCCACCTCATATGTAGGAAAAGCAAATTAATGTTGCTGGAATTTATAAACCCTGGGGCAAAATGAGAGCGCTGGCACACACAGGAATATTTTCAACCAATTTATTGATGCCGTTTTATCCTCCTTATATGCTCCTTATAGGATCAATGGCAACAAAAAAATATGTATAAATTCACAATCAAAGTTGGCTTTGTATATCGATGCCTTACTTCCTCAACCTCGTAACTTAAAAAATACGGTTTTGACTTTTTTATACCAAACGATTATTTCATGCTTTAACTAAAAAAGATTAGTATATTATTAGTACTAATATACACAAATACAATCAAATCCTTAATAATTGCATTTAAACTTTTAACCAAACACCGAAGTATAAAAGGATGAACCGTTTTTATACCCTTCACACAGTGAAAGGTATAAGGTTTGTCATTCCGTGTGAAATTTCTACAATTTTGATTTCCGACCCCATAAAGTATATATTTTCTGAAAGCTTATGAATAGGGGAGTCGATTAAGCCCTGTCAGTCTGTCAGTCTGTCCGTCTGTCCGTCTGACCGTCTGTCCGTGTGTATGTTGAAATCAACTTTTTGAAGCCCCCCGACATCGCTTGGACTCGGGTGAGGTATTAAAACATCAGAAATATTCGGGAGTAGATCGGTATTGAAAATCAGAAACATCGGTACATAAACAACTGAGATATGAGCAAAACCCCACGACCACCTCGATTTTTTTTCACAAAAACAACATTACAACAACAACATACATACATACAAACGTTGAATCCCAGCTGAGCTAAAAAAAATTTTTTTTATTTTTTTTATATTTTTTTTTTAATTTTTTTTTATATTTTTTTTATTTTTTATTTAATATATTATTTATATTTTTATTATTATTTTTTTTAATTTTTTTTTTTTAATATTTTTTTTTTATTTTTTTTGTTTTATATTTATTATATATCTTTTAATTATTTTTTAAAATTTTTTTTTTTAATTTTTTTTTTAAATTTTTTTTTAATTTTTTTTTTAATTTTTTTTTAAATTTTTTTTTTTAAATTTTTTTTTTATTTTTTTTTTAACATACATACGTAAATTTATAATTTTACAATGGGATGTTTTTATATATGTATGGTTTTTATATGTATGTACGTATATCATATGGAATGGTGATACTAACTACTGTTATTGCATGACTACACGGTGTGAAGGGTATATAAGATTCGGCACGGCCGAATATAGCGCTCTTACTTGTTTTTCCTCTCCTGAAAATACTTTTGTAATATTAAGTTCTGCTAGATTGGTCTAGTAGAATACGTTTTTGAAACCACCAAACTGGCTATTCAATCTGGTGTTATCAAATTTCGCACCAGTTTCACTTTAATTAATATTAATCCCCATTACCGCCCCTGTATCGGTCAGTATTAATGAGAACGGAATTTGTCAATTCGTCGCCTTTGAAAACAACTAGAATTGTGTTCAAAATGGATTACTTGGACTTGGTTGACGTGTGGTCTCAACAATACTATTTTTTGTGATGATACGTATACACAGATAAGACAGAAACAATTTTAACGGTAGAAGTTAGCATTACAGCTGCAATTGGAGATAAAAATTCTGGAATTCTGGAAAAATTATTACAACATTGGAACTCATGAATGAACCACCTACAACATTTAAATAAAAAAATATTCAAAAAGTATATTTCAAGGATTTATTTATTGCTCAAAATTAGTATTTCATTTACTTTTATAAACTTTTTGTGCTCTTTTTTTAATTTTTAATATACAAATGGTTAAATAATTATTCGATACAAAAGTGAGCTTAACGGAAGTCGAAACGGTGATCGCGGCTACTTCTCGAACCAAAACATTTTGTATTTCAAAAACAAGCATATGTTTGAAAAAAGCAGGACAAACTTACTTAAAACCCCAGCTGAGAACAAAAACTATATCTCAACTATATATCTTAGTTTAAGTCATTGTTTCTGCTTTATCACTCTGTATATGTGTCACAACTTATTTCATGTAGAATTTGTTCTTTTGGTATTTTTGTTACATACAAAATAGAAAATCGAGTAAAGTTTGCAACAATGCGGTTACATTTGTGCTGGTCGAGAACTATACTCACAACCCACACATGTACACACATGTGTACATATACGAATATCCACTTGCAGGCAAACAAATGCATATAAAACTTTTGCACTAACACTTGTATAACCTTCTATCTGCTTTATATTGTTAGTTTTATGCTTTCCACGAAAACAAGATGAGAGGTATGCTATGTTCGTCATTTAGTTTCAAATACATTTATTTATTACTTTAAAATAAATATATCTAAGATCAATGTTCAGCCATATTAGTTCGCCTCTCTCTTTGGTTTTACAATCGGAATGGTATAGATTTTTTTTAGAGAAAAAATAAGTGTAGATCGCTTCAAATAATTAAAGTGTTTTTTTTTAATAAAAATAATTTTTCATTGCAGTTGGTTACATAAAGTTCGGTACTAACAAGCATCAAAGTTAAGCTTGTTCTTTTAACTTTTTTCCTCACTTATTTTAAATTTAAAAACTTTTATTTATCCTCCAACCAATGATTTTCATTTCGTTTTTTTTCTTCTCCTTGCTGCAAGTAAAACATTAAAGGTCCCTTATCAAAACTAAAAATTCTCAGACCTGCCTGCATACATGTACATATATTTAATGGCATAGTGTGCGAGTTAATGCATTTGTGTATGTTTTAATGGTAGTACAACAGCAGCAAGCGAAAAACTTTTGCTTAAAAGTTAAATTGAGAAAAACTATTAAACATTTTCTATTAAAAACTTTTTTCCCAACACACACAAACTAAAAACAACAGCAAGACAAAATGAAACTTGTTATTTTAACCGAGAGAACAGCACAATAACGATAATAATTTTCATAAAAAAATTAAAAAAAAGTAAATATATTTACATGGATAGGGAATGACTAACTTCTTTGGGTTGTTAATTGCTTAAGGAACCATATTTGGAGGGATATTTTTAAATGTCAAATTATATGGTGTATCTCTTTTGTGTAACATCTATTATAAAGCAGTACACCACGCAACGAAAGTACAGTAACCATAGTCTTAACCCTGGTCGAATCGACGAAACGTAACCATTAATTTGAAAAAACAATAATAAAAAATAGTTTAAATTCGCATCGAATTTTAAAAGAGAAAACTAATTAGAATTTTTTTTCAATTTTATTTTTTTTTTCTACATTTTTCTTAACTAAAAAAATTTTCGTTTTTTTTTTTAACTTTAAAGATCGTTCCGCTCGATTTTATTTATTTTTTAATAGTTCGATGCGACGTAGTGTAACCTTAACGTACTAAAATGAAGGGTAACCATCCAGGGTTAAATAATAATTAAATAAAATTTAAAATTATCAAAGAGAACCCGTATTACCTTTCTGGCTCCAACAAAGTTACGTATTTGAAGATTGAATTTTACATTTTCTGCCACCATTTGTTAGTGATGTAATAATTGTTATAAAAGACTATTATTTGATTTAAGGGTATCATTCTCGCTTTTCCAATAATACCAATTTTTTTATTTTAAGATTAAACTGTTATCAAAAATAGCTCGAACTACGTTTAAATCAAAGACAAATTACTGTGTTTTAGAAATGATATGAAATATATATTTTAGTATGAGGGGTACCAAGCTTCTGCTTTAATCCTATCGATGTTTGCGCTGTAAAAAGTACACTGACAACAATTATGATTCTCCAGGTATGATACTAAACATAGTTTGTTTGTATAAGAGGTGCCACGCCCCCTCATTTGATTATATCCAATTATAAAAACAAATTGTCAAATTTGTATTAAAAATAAAATTTTTTTTCGGCTTAAAGGAGGGACAATGTATTTCTGCATACGGTCGTCACTATCCGTGGTATATTGGGCTCCGCTGCTTGGTATACCAACTTAAAAAAGTTTCCCCCTTTTGATATTATTCCACCTTAGGAACAATCACTAGTTCGTGTTAGACTCGCCCCTGGTCTCACCACAAAAAAGGAAAACGTCATTACTTATCTCCATATTGTTTTGCCGCGGACCCCTTATATTTGCCATTAATCCGCTCAGTTGTGCTGCTTATTTAGCCGCTTTGTTTGCTGCATAGTTAAGTCTTATACGGAGGTATTTGCCATATGCCTTAGCTTGTATCGATACCTCCTCTCTATTTATGTCTATTTCCACTGATATGTGTTTCTGATCTGGTCAAGAAAAGCAGTTCGGTTGTTTGAATTTCCAACTTAAGGCCATGTTTGTCTTGTCTTTATTATGGCTGCTACGTCGTCTATGGCATTTGAATCCCTAATATTGTATCGTGGCTAATACTCCGTTAGTCTGAGCAAAGAATTATTCCGTACAAAGCATTTTTAATGCCTGGCGTTGCTTAAAAAATAATTGGTCTATTGGAGTGATTCTCAGTAAATCTTAAATCGTATTGACTTTTCGATAGAGCTTCTCAGATAATGTAAGGCCCTTTCAATCTAAGTTTAAGGAATCTCTCGAAAAGTTTGCCTGCAGTGCCCCGGGGGACTAGTTAGTAGGGTGATGGTCTGCTAGTCTGGGGGTTGGAGGTTCGATTCCCGCCAGGGACTTTGGACTTGTCTGCTTATCTTTTTTTTTACTTTTCCGTTCTTTCTATTCTATTCATGTATCTCAAGAAATCAATATAATGGACCCAAGTGAGCTGCACATCAGCTACCTGTTCTACCTACCTACACTTTGCCTGTAGTGTCAATCATGCAAAGTATGCCTTTACTGATACTCACAAGTTGCTGTTACTTCCACGCCTTAAGGAAAAGACGCTCTCTAAGGCACTTGTTTGAGATTTCAAGTACCAAATAAGGTCGCTTTAAGACTATGTACTTGATCTCTTCTGATAGTTTTCCATGGGGGTCAGGTAACTTATTGGGCTCCAGTTTTTCGGCAGCGGTTTTAAGTTCCAGTGTGGTTAAGAGAAGGAATATTAATCACTTCGCCTGTGCCTATTCTATCAGGAGAGACTTCTTTCGTAACTAAAATTGTTAATACTAGGATTTAAAACTTGAACGTTTATAGTTTCTGAAATATACAGTATTCTGTGTGTTTTTTGTGTTGAGGGTATCTTTGCTCCTGATCCAATCGTATCGTCGTTTTATTGTTTAAATGTAATAGTTGTTTATGATATCCAATAAAATGTTTTTAAGTTTATATTAAAAGTGTCACTCCTACTACTATATTCCAGATCATTCTAAGCTCAACTGTGCAAGTTGTTATTGTAATACTTACGGGATTTTCAAAAAGAGTTTAGGTTTAGTTTGTTTTGACGTTGCAGTACTAACTTTAAATTTAAGGAAATTTCAGGATTATTTTAAGAAAAAAATTTTACAAATTAAAAAAGAAGTTTTCCCGTGATGCGCTTAGCCACGGAAAACATTTAATTTTTATTTATATGAAAAATAATAATATATATTTTTGTTTTTTTTTTTTTTGATAATTTTCTCAAACTAATTAAATTTCAAATTTCTTCTATTTGCAGCTTTACAATGATAATCATCTTGACGGCTTCATGGAATTCCAAGTGACACCTGTAATAGCAGTTATTTACTTTCTAATGCTGTATTCTGCCTTACTAACCATCAATTGTTATTTAGCCTTCACCTGCATTTTTGTTTATTCCATAATTATATTCTAATGCTTTTTGCTTTTATTATTATTTTACTTTAAATTAAAAATTTAATTACTTTAATGCTTTGTACTATAAGCGATGTAGTTTTAATGGTAAATGGCTTTTTTGTTATGTAGTTCTAGCTTTGCTTTTATATTAATAAAAATAAAGAAAATAAAAAAATATATTTAAAATATTTTAACGACACTGTATTCTTATGCTTTTATTTGGTTTTGCTTTTAAAAAGTTTAGAAAGAAAAAAATTAAAAAAAAACTATTGGATTCAAAGGAAATATTTTAAAAATTGAAAATGGTAAGCTGGAAAAGTATTAGATTTAAACATTAGGAACCTTTTTATTTTTAAGCTTCACGGTAGTCAGTTTATCAGAAAACGTATTTTTGTTATAAGAATATAATTGTAATTGTAAATTATACTTGTACTCTCTTAAACGAGTGGAATAAGCAAAAACCATTTGCCCGTTGTATTGCAAAATAAATAAAACCCACAACGCCCAACTGAATGTTATAAAAGGTTTTCAATAAGAGTGATATGATTTAAAGAAATACACACACACACTTATTTTTAAGGATATTTAAATTTTTTTATTTATTATTTAATCGATACAATCAAGATCTAAATAGAACGTCATTCAAATGGCCTCCACGATGACAAAAATTTATTTCACTTTCAAAGTCAGTAGTACGTGATATATAAATAATTACATGCGCTTGTAACACTGACATTATCATGCAGTTCATCATGTGGGTTAAATTTGTTTACGTAGTCTTTGTGGCTTCATAAATTGTTTATAGCATACGACAAGTATTTTTGTGCCAAAATACAAATGTGCCACATGTGGAAGAATAAAATTTTAACATTTCTAAAGGTGAATTCACCCATTCGTTCTGAACAAAATTTTTTCCGGAGAATAACATTTTTTACTGAGAGTTTTCTGCAGAACGATTCACCCATTTCAGAAAATTTGTCCAAAAAAACAAAGCTGCCATATAATATAAAAATTCAAACAGTTGTACAAAGTTGCAGCACCGCTAGCAAACTATGTAAATAAATACAAACGTAAATTATTTCATTAAAATATATGTGAAGAAAATGTCGGTTAAAAGAAAACTAAAATTATTATTTTTAATTAAGGGCTTAAAGTCAATTTGTTTGCAAAAGAAATTTATAAAAAAAATTGAAAATAAAATAAGTCGCAGTGAGAAAAACCCTGTTTTAAATAATTATTTTTGTATGCACTATTGCTCATGTCATACAAACATTCTCTTCCTGGTTTTTTTAATTCTTCTATTAATTTTTGAGCAATATTTTCATTAAATTCCATTTTAGTTGTTAATTTTCGGCAAAAACAATTTTTGTATAATAAATGTACTGACACTGTGTGATGTGGCAACCAAATTCAATTTTCATGTAAATATTGAAAAAAATTGGCATCCCAATTCAGTTTCTTCTGAACAAGAATTAAAATTAAACCAATTCAAGAAAAATCTTTCTGAACAAAATAATCTCTCTCTCTCTCAAAAGTTAAACATCAAACTCAATATAAAAAAAATTTGTTCTGAACTAAAATTTTATGGGTGAATCCAGCTTAAAAGTTGCGCATGTTTAAACATGTGAATAGCACTTATGCATGCTGTCAGTATACGCCACGATGCACATTAAAGCATTTCAAGTGTTTGCCTGTGCAAAAGTAAAATGTTAATACGTTTGTCTAGTACATGACATACTAACAGTCACGATTACTACATCAGTGTAGACTAAAACTAATTGCATTGAGTAATCTACGTAGCGTCAGTATTACGTAATCTTACGCAACTGTGACATAACTTTACGTAACTGTACATAACGTTATGATACTATACGTAAGTCTACGTAAAATGATGTAACGTTCTTTAAATAGCGTTACGTCTCAAAATGGCGAAAGAAAGAAAAATCCAATGATTAAAGTTTTATTTTATATTTTGGTGCTGCTATCCTCGTATTCTTCAATTTACTCAATACAAACCAAAACAAACACCATATGCGGATCACAAACGCTACTTCAAAAATTTGTTGTTTTTGCATATATTTTTTAAAGTGACAAGCAAATGTTAATATAAATATTGCAAATGTTAAAATTCATAAGTCACAGTGTAGAACACTGCATGTGAAAAAAACACATACATATGAACACTTACTTCAAAGCTTCATGTGACATGTAATTATTTACTGCATGTGAGTGTACCAGAAACAGCTAGTGAGTTCCCATATGTAAGAATAAGTCCTACTTTGTAGGATACACTTTGATAAATTACACCAACTATTTTTTTGTTTTCATTTTATTTGACGATTTGATTAATGAACATATTTTAAATATTATTATTATATATTAAATTAAATTAAAGTCTACGTGGACAATAAATTTGGAACTTCTTATCGTGTCGGTTAATTTTCAACTCAATTGTCTACTGTCCCTTTTACCTCAGTCTACTTCCAAATGTCCTCTGTCAACAACCATTTTGTCGGCTTTCTATTATGTCTGTGTACGTAGTTTTATGTTCATTTAGGTCGAAAGCGGTAGGCAACCTATATGGCACATAATCAATATTGCTTCATGATGACGTCTAAATAATGTTTGAGCATGCGCATGTTGCTCTATACATTTCGTGTACTACAGACTAAAAAAGCCTACTAGACTGAAAACATGTATAGTTATTAAAGTGGCCCATATATTTTAAGGTAAAAAAGTACTTCCTTTCTTTATTTTTTTATAAGCAATTCTCAAAACTTATATTGTTTAACAGCATCAAGACAGTAAATTTAAAACATTTCCAATCACCATAGTCAACTTGGTGATTTTAGCACTGTTTTTAGTGTTTTTTTTTTTTAATTCTTGACGCGGAAAATTTTCAAGTCAGTGCTCAATGACTTTTTTAATTTTTAGTGCTTGTCTTTTTTATACCCGTGTATTCATTTTGTCATTCCATTTGTAACACATCAAAATATCCATTTTAAACCCCATAAAGTGTATATACTCTGAATCGGCGTTTCATTTTATGACGATCCAGCTATGTCTGTCCGTCTGTTGAAAGCACGATAGAGGTCGCACCGAAAATGCTAGGTGGCTCAAATTTTTCCAGAATATTTCTCATACACAAGGTTTGTGTGGTATTGAAAATGAGCTAAATCGGAATATTAAAAAGTGAGTTAAAGCTCGTAATGCAAGAGTAGGCCAAAATAACCGCGTCCTTCCAACATCAAATAAAATGCAATTGCGTCCAAACGCATTAACTTAGAGCCATGAAACTTCGAATATATATTTCCTGAGTACAATCAATCCTTGAAAGTTTCTTAAATCCATGCATTAAGAAAGGAGCTTTAGATCAAAATGTACGAAAATTTATACCGCACAGTGTATTTTTCGGTATATTTATAATTTAAAACCTAATAAGACTGCAAAAATTAAATGTATGATACTGAAATTTTGCAAACATTGCTTTTTGCTCAAAGGCTTTGTACTAACGGAAAGTAGATGTGACACGCCCACCTCCCATATAACGCTTTATCTCAAATTCATATAATTTCTCTATGATTAAAGATTTCGGAAGAATAAAGGACTATTTTGAAATATTTAAGTTGTATTCATTAGCAGAAACTACTATGATACGCCTACTATTACGCCCACTTTTCACGATATCTACTGTCAATTAAATTAATATGCCTATAAAACCGAAAGCATTAGAGGTATGCTGATGAAATTTCGCACCAATATCTTTCTAGTCAATATCACAATTATGCCAGATAATGAAGGTGACACGCCCTTTTTAACGCGTACCTCCCATATAACGGTTTATCTTAAATTCATATAATATCTCTATGGACAAAGCTTTTTTAAGAATAAAGGACTATTTTGTAATATCTCAGTTTTATTTATTAGCAGAAACTATATTGACATGCCTACTTTAACGTTCATTTTCACTGAGCGATGAAATTTACGAAAACATTTTACTGACATATCGAAGTTATACAAATAAGGTGATACATATTTTAGTATACCTGTCATCAGTTTGGGCTTTTGGTGCCACTTTTTTTCAACCGAACCTAAGCTTCCTAAGTCTCAAGTTGGTCGAACCCATTGCATATAAAAAAAATTACGTTGAGTATTAAACGTTTTTCACAGTTTGTACGAATACAAATTAAACAAGTAGGGCAAATTTATTATTACTAACGACGAATTAAGTTTGAATGACGAAATCGAGATAAAGCTTTTAAAAACAGCGGTAAAACGTTTTATGTCTAGACCTAACTAAAGAATTTTTAAAGTTGTAATTTTGTCTAGCTAGTGTGAAACAAAAGCTTGCAAAGTGAACTAATTACCCTTAATAATTTTTTAAAAAAGCATAGATGGACTTAAATATATATTTCAGAATTTGGTATTGGATATTTTGTTATATTATTTATATTGGGTAGTTTTTCATAAAAGTAACTTATATTACGAAACGAAAAAAAAAAACATTGTAAGCTTGAAATATTGATAAGTTTTTCGATATTTTGAAATGTTAGCCCAACCTTCGATGAAACTAAATCTTAAACACCCTGTACCAATTACATATGCAGCAAATATTACGTACACACAAAAATAAACACATTTTGTGGTAATTACTGAAATTGTGACACCGAACACACACATAACGATAAAAATTCGTTTGTGGTTATCAGTAACAAATAAGTTTTAAGGTTTAAATATATTATATAAAATAGTATCAATCATTTAGTTTTTTGTTGCTGTAAAGTGTTGACAACGCTATATATACCCTTGGCATCACAAGGAAAGGGGTGTGAACAAATAGAGAAAACCATGTGCTTACAATTTTTTTTATATTGAAACTTCAAACAAACTAAGATCAAGTTAAAAATATTATTGCTCCTGACTAATAAAATAGAATTAAAGAAAATATTATTTCATTAATAGACATTTTATATCTGCCATCTATTGACTAATAGTTAAACCAAACTCTCACAACCTTATTTTCTAATTTAAAAAAAAAACAAAAATACAAACTTATTAGAAAACTTTAAAAAGTCCTTTTTGATAAATAAAGCTTTTGTAACAAAAGCTTTGTACGACACAAGCACACATCATTTAGGGGTTGCATTAGCAAACACATTAAACAAAGAAAACTTTCTAATTAGAAAAATGTACAAGACAAAGCAAGTGATGCCAGATATTACAAACTACTGAACACAATTATAAAACGACAAAATTTTTTGTTATATTTAAAAATACAATTTATTTAAAACATTAACTTTAATAATTCATTGCACTTTTTATTTTAAACAAACTGTTATAAAATTAGTACAGGCTGTAACAAAATATAGCTAGCTTCCTCATTCCTTGTTGAAGGATAAATCATGAGTTTTCCCAATTTTGTTGAGTCTAAGAGTGGAGGAGTTAAATTCATAAGCAAAGATTTTTTAACAGGCAGAGTAGGAAGAAAGTGGTAAAACAATTCCTTTAATGACCATATACATAGTAAACCAACAACGAAAACAACATCAATGCCAACAAAGCAGTATAAAAAAATTTTTATTTCTACATAATTTTGGAAATGTGACAAATAAGTAAACCGAAAACGAAGGCATACAAATGCGACATATACACAAATACGTGTATGTAAAACAAGAAAGATGACTCTGGCTTCAAATTTTATGAATAGAGTAAAAGTAAAGTTTAAAAAGTGAAAGCTGTTGAAGGGGAAATACACCTTATGTAAACGATATATTTACTGCGCAAACTAATAAATGTTGTGACAAATTGTCTATTTATAAAAATAACTTCAAATCACAATCATTTTCAACGAAACATCCTAAGTCGAGATAACAAAAATTTAAAGATTTTCAAACATAAAAGTATAATTATTAAAAGGCTTTATTTACACTAAACGACCCATTTCAACATTTTACACTTTATTTATTACTAGAAGAGCCCGGCGCGCGTTGCTACGCCCCTTAATGAATAAAAATGCATTCTGAATTTAAATTAAATATCAAGTGGGCGTGGCACTGCCTACTTGTATAATCATGAAACTGTATAGTCATCACCAAAATCGGTTCAGAGCAAGTACCTCAAAATTATAATTTTTTTATGGACGTGGCCCGCCCAATTTTTTTAATAACGGAATTATATAGTCATGAGAGTTCAATATGTGTGCAAAGTTTCAGAAAAATCGGTCAAGTGCAAGAAGCTTAATATTATAACTTTTTTTTATGGGCGTTGCACTTCCCACTTTTCTAATCACGATATTGTATTATAATGAGAGCTCAATATGTGTGTGCAAAGTTTCAGAAAAATCGGTGAAGTTCAAGTACCTCAAAATTATAACTTTGTTTTTATGGGCGCGGCCCTGCCCACTTTTCTTATCACGTATTTATTAAGTCATGACAGCTTGATATGTGTGCAAAGTTTCAGAAAAATCGGTCCAGTGCAAGAATCTCAAAATTATAACCCCGCCCAGTTTTTTTATCGCGAAATTATAAAGTCATGACAGCTCAATATGTGTGCAAAGTTTCAGAAAAATCGGTCTAGTGCAAGTACCTCAAAATTAAAACTTTTTTAGGGGCGTGGCCCCGCCCACTTTTCTTATCACGAAATTACCTAGTCATGACAGCAAAATTTCAGAAAAATCGGTCAAGTGCAAGTAGCTAAAACTGATAACTAATTTTGTATGGGCGTGGCACCGCCCACTTTTTTCCACCCATAAACACTCCCTGGTATGTGTACCACAACTTGCCAAAGTTTGAGTCCGATCGGTTTTACAGTTTCGGAGTCTATAGCTAACACACACACAGAGTCTCACTTTTATGTATATACAGATATATATACATATATATATATATATATATATATATATATATATGTAGATTATACTAGCTTGTGCCCGCGACTTCGTCTGCGTAGTTATCGGGATAAAAGGTAGACTTAGTATTAACCTAGATTGTTATTTATATGATTGTCAAATTTATCCAAACATACAAATATTCACATTTATTATATTAGTAGGATTATTAATTTTAAAATTTGAATTTCAAAATATGAAAGAAAATTCCAAACTTACAACAAAACTAAAAATATTTACAACACAAACAACCCGTTTAGGCTGTGTAATGATGAGTTTGCCAATGACTTCGCGTTATTATAGTGATAAAAATTTAACTATGTGTTAATCTAGGTTCTTATCTCTCTATATGCCGAATTTGATTTAGTTCCGTTCAGCCGTTTTTGCGTGATTGAGTAACAAATATCCAAACATCCAAACATACAAACATTCACATTTATTATATTAGTAGGATTTATGAAAAGTAAAAACTTATTAAGTTTTTGGAAATTTAATTGCAGTAAATACAGTTTCAATAACATTTTTTGTTTCGACAATATTAATCGTTCTTACAGGAAAACGGCTTCTACCAAATTGTTAAATGAAACATTAAATCCCTAATATCATGCTTAGACAACCTTCTCTTCTCAAAATGAATATAAAATCTGTATTCAATTTTTTTTTTTTTAGTTTGACTCCATTTTAGCATTTTAACAAAGGCATACAATCAAAACCAGAGTAGACATATTTTGTTAAACGATGATTTTAAGTTCGTTTTTTAATGTTGTCTTTCTCCTCTGTGTTTTAAAAGGATTATTTTCTGTTACGTTCGTAGTATGTAAGTATATATGGCTGAATTTCTGTAAAGTGTTTATTACGCACCCAAAATGACAATTTTACTTACACTTTAAACACTTTTGCATACAGATGCAGACATATATGAAGTAACTAGGACGAAAATCGACTACAAGCAGACCTCATAGAGACCCTTTCGTTGGCATTTCCTTTACTTGCCAATGACAATGTTAGTTATTTGGTTTGAGCATTAGCATACAAACGTTTTCAAAATGAGACAATATTTTTTTGTTAGATGCACTGATAAAAACAAATTGTGGACTCAACTTCAAAGAGACGTTACGTTTGAAATTGTCTAGCACGTTCATATACTTTGAATTTAGCCAGAAAATATTTACAAGCATTTGTATTTATTTTGACGAATAATAGCATGATAATCATTGCAATAAACCTTAAAGGAAATTTGTTAACGAAAAAAATTTTCTTGAGTTGATTACTTAAGATATATTAACATACTAGCCAAGCCCGGCGCGCGTGGTTACGCCCCTTAATGAATAAAAATGCTTTTTGAATTTTAATTGAATATCAAGTGCAAGAAGCTCAAAATTATAAAAAAAAACTTTATGGGCGTAGCATTGCCCACTTTTCTAATCACGAAACTGTATAGTAATGAGAGTTCAATATGTGTGCAAAGTTTCAGAAAAATCGGTCAAGTGGAAGTAGCCAAAAATGGTAACTCATTTTTATGGGCGTAGCCTTGCCCACTTTTTACTACCCATACACTCCTTAGAATGTGTACACAAACCTGCCAAAGTTTGATTTCGATCGGCTTTGCGGTTTCGGAGTCTATAGCTAACACACACACACACACTCACACAGAGTTTCACTTTTATATATTTTATATAATTGTTAAATCTTATGTGACTATTCTTACACCAAGTATCATCAACAAGAGGCAAATTTCGGCATTCGAACGTGATCGAAATTTTAATATTCTTATTAGATTTTTTATACCTAAAGCACAGCGAACTCGATCGTTTGAGTAAAATTTTGATCGTGATCGAATGCATAAATTTGGCTCCAGATTTATATTTGATTAATCTTTCAATTTTGTTTAAATCAATAGATTTTTTAATTGTCTAATAGTCTATTTATTACGGAAGAAGTTAAAATATTTTACACTTAATCATACCGACATAAAATATTACAAGTCATACCATCATGTGGCTTTAAGGCACATACACGAAACTTTTAAGAAAAAACCTTCAGTAAAAAAAATTCAGTAAATTTAAAAATATCTTTTAATAAAGCATTTTATGGCTGTAAAAAATTTACAAAATATCAGTTCACAATAAATTTTCCAAATTTTTAGTAGGACGAAAATGAGAGCATAAAGATTTCCTTTGAAATTAAACCCCAAGAAATGGTTGTGGGTGTAAAAAAGGAATAATAATATCGTAAACACTAATTTTTAATTTTTTTGGTAAAATGGAAAAATTTTCAATACATTTTACTTTTTGAAATTTAAAAATAAAATATGTTCTTAATTCCATTATAATTTCTTTACGCACTGTATTTGAAAAAATATCAACACAGTCGCTAAGCATATGCACTCGTCGCTGTCGCTTTTTAAGAAGTATAAAAATTAAGGATAGGGGGCTAACAAACAATTGTTTGTTGAAATGGGCACCTATGCTGTAGGCACACATTAAGTGTGAATATTATTGAGACCTCAGTCAATCGAAGATGTTTTTGATTATAAAGAATTGAGAAATTATGATTGTCAGCAATGTAAAATTATTTTCTAATTCACATAAAATGCCTATAGTATTATGGTACTCAATTAAGGAAGATGTATAGATTGATAAAAAAAAATAGTTCACTGGGCAACAAAAAAAGGGAGCCGAAATTGTGTTGGGTTGCTTCGGTATTCCCCCAACATATACATCAGCTTTTTACCTATTGACAAGGAACAAGTCTAGTGGTACACTAGACAAGGACTGAGAATACTGAGCCTAAGAACTTTCTCTTAAAACAAACGACTAAGATATAGTAAAGAATGGTGTACGTCTGTGAGACGTACCTTATCTATCTAGGGTTAATGTGGTGCACTCTTAAAATTTCCAGATCCAAACAGTGGTTTTCTCTACATTACATTGAAATTGTTGTAGGAAAAATTCGCAAACCAAAAGAGTAAATTGACTTTATTCATTTTTTCTATTTATCTTTATGATAAATGTTTAATTTTAATTAATAACATTCAAACTTTGATTACCAAGCGACTACTAATGAATAAAAACTGACAAAACAAAATCTCTAAAATCATTCCCCAGATTAAAAAATATTTATTGAAACACTTTTAAGTTAGTAGAGAAATAAGGATGGACAAATTAAAAGCTTTTTCTTTAACATTTCTTCTAGCATCCAACTAACTCAAAAATTTTGTAACATCAGACTCATAATCTACACGATGAACAAGTATAACAAACTAAGATTATAAACCTGATAAGTTGCCTTGGAGTATTTAAAAATTCTGATGTTTATTAAATAACTAGCCAAGCCCGGCGCGCGGTGCTACGCCCCTGAATGAATAAAAATGTATTCTGAATTTTAATTGAATATTAAGTGCAAGAAGGTAAAAGTTATAACTTTTTTTTATGGATGTGACGCTGCCCACTTTTCTAATCACGAAACTGTATGGTCATGACAATATGTGTGCAAAGTTTCAGAAAAATCGGTCAAGTGCAAGTAGCCAAAAATGATAACTAATTTTTATGGGCGTAGCCCCGCCCATTTTTTTCCACCCATAAACACTCCCTGGAATGTGTACAACAATTTGCCAAAGCTAGAGTCCGATCGGCTTTACGGTTTATATATAGATTAAAGATGCATTTGCAATTAACAGTAAACTCGTTGTTGTTTTATGGCTCAGCAATAAAATTCGTTTTAATTACAAAACCATTAGGATTATTCATTTAAATAATCCACTAATAACTATAGGCCTCTACTTGTCAGTTTTCTTCCTTTGAGTGTATTTTTACATTTTTGTTTTGGCAAATTTTAAATACATTTATTGCATGGGTATGGGTCAATACTACTACCGTTGTACAGGACTTATTTGTACTTTTGAATGTGGTCAGATGCTTCAAATGTAAAGGTTGGAGTTGTGAAGATTTCAAACTGGCTTCATCTTAATTTTACCTACACTCATATTTATTATTTGAATTTTTACCCAACACATAGAAACAAACTTGATGTTAACAGTCATCCATAGATTTAAACAACAACCATTGCATTTATGTGTGTATGTATGTATGGTTTTATATACTTATATGAGTTAGCTTAGTTGTACGTCTATCTGCCCTATAAGCAACGGAGTAGTCGACTACAAAAGAAATAATGCATTTTAAGTTAACTCTTATTAACTAACTATAGGCTAACTACAAAGTAATGCAGAAGTTACCTAAAATAAAAGCATACATAAGAGTGTTTGGTTTTCTTTAATAAATATATTTTAAAAAATACTTAAACATTTATTTTAAACTAGAAAAGCCTGGCGCGCGTTGCTACGCCCCTTAATGAATAAAAATGCATTCTCAATTTTAATGGAATACCAAGTGCAAAAAGCTAAAAATTATAACTTTTTTTAATGGGCGTGGTAATGCCCACTTTTCTAATCAAGAAATTGTATAGTCATGACAACTGAATATGTGTGCACAGTTTCACAAAAATCGGTCCAAAGCAGGTATCTCAAAATTATAAGTTTTTTAGGGGCGTGGCCCTGCCCACTTTTCTAATCACGAAATTATATAGTCATGATAGCTCAATATGTGTGTGCAAAGTTTCAGAAAAATCGATATAGTGGAAGTAGATAAAACTGATAACTCAGTTCTTATGAGCGTGGGACTGCCCACCTTTCTAATCACGACATTGTAAAGTCATGATTGCTCAATATGTGTGCAAAGTTTCAGAAAAATCGGTAAAGTGCAAGTAGCTGAAAATGATAACTAATTTTTATGAGCGCGGCCCCGCCCACTTTTTGTCACCCATAAACACTCCTTGGAATGTGTACGACAACTTGCCAAAGTTTGAGTCCGATCGGTGTTACAGTTTCGAAGTCTATAGCTAACACACACACAGAGTTTCACTTTTATATATACAATTAACAATTAATTACAATTAACTACTGCGTTTGCCGCATTACAAATAAACCACTTGTTGGAAAAAAGTTAAGATTCACTTAAATTTAGCTGAGTTGCTTATAGGGTACAATATATTTAAATTGTTACTTGGGCAACACAAAATAAACAATACTTTAGTCATTCCTGGACAATTCATGCATACATTAAAGAAAATACAATTTCAGTTTTAAACTTTTCTTGCTTTTGTTTTACATTGAATATTTCGTTAACCATCCCTTGAGTAAATATTTTACATACTTTCGTTTGTTAGACAGTGCAAAAAAATCTTTGTTCATATTTGAAATGCCTGGCAACAAAAAAAAATTAAGATAGAAATTATAATGAAAAAAGCAACATCAAAAAACAAAATGGTAAACATTTTGTGTAATTTTTCAAGGTTATGGATTAAAAGTTTGATATTTTTAAATCGCCTTGGATATGTAAATTTTTAAAACTGCCATTTTATAATTAACGAAGTTAAGTGAGTGCTATTTGCAAAAATAATAAGCATAAAAGACACATAAAAAATATTTACAGACAAGAATCAGTTTCACTGCAAAATGCTTATAATTATACGCCAATTTAAATAATTAATCCACAATGTCTTATTTTAATTTCAAGTATTTGATAATAAGCTCTTTTACGCTTAATTCGAATATGATAATGAAAGTTTTATTTAACTACAACAGCTGCACAAATAATGATATCATACACAGGTATATACAAAAGCAAATATAAAATGATCATTAATTTAATTAAAACAAAAAATGTGTTGTTTAAACAAATCTTAAAAAAAATACCTGGATTTTCGAAATCACCTACGATTTCATCATCAGTACTTATAATCGATATACTCGTAATACATTTAAAACTACTATTTGTACTACAATTTAATGAAATTAGAAAATGGGAATTATAGCCTTGAAAAATAATTGATATGCTTCCCAGCTAAATAAAATATGACTTAACCTATAAAGGGTGCTGGTTACAAAATCGTAGCTCGGCTAATATCGGAATATTTTTGCAGTATTTTTAAATGCTTACAGCTTAATTGGATTCCAATGTTAAATGTTTTTAAGAAGTCAAATAATTAAAGCAAATGATCTTAAGCCTTTAAAAATACTTAATAATAAATTCCATAAAAACATATTCGAGTAATAATTGTATTTTGTTTTTGATAACATATTATTTTATAGTTATTTGAATTAATAGATACATAGGTAGGAAAGGATGGTACCGGAAGCCAAGAGGCGCTACCAACACGTATGTTTGGAGACACGCGTGGTCTGTTGTGTTTCCTTAAAAAAAAGTGTAATGAAATAATTATTAGAAAAAGGTTAAACTAAAGAAAGATATAATAATTAACGAATAAAGTGCAATGAAAAACCTACGAGAAACAGTGATTTGTAGGCTTCATTGCCTATCTATCTATTAGCCATCCAAGACCCACGATTAATCCTATGACACTCTATAGATTGCAGAGTTGGAAAAGTTCTTATACTCTGTTTAGTTTAATAAAATTTGATTATATAATTATAAATTTGTGAAATCTATTACACGAAGGCTATAAAAGCAACAAATACAAATGAGTCAAGTAGATTTGTTATCAAAAAGATACACTTGAGTTAATTGTTCAATACCGAAGCGAGAATTCTATTCTCCATCCCTGCATAAGTAAATGAAACTAAGGCGAATTCAAAAAATTTTGATATAATGCCTGCTGTTCCGATGTTGCGGCAAGGCTACCTCCAAGGCGAATTCATTATCAGGTGGTGTTGACAACGCAGCAGATCTACTTTTTTATTTCCAAAAATGATGATTGAATTGTCAAATATTATTTATGTTTACATAGATTACTCCTTCCCGTGCAAAAAAACACAAACAAAAACCATGTAGTTTTTGGCACATCGACAGTCGAAAGCAACAATAAGAAACCATGTTGTTTTTTTAATGTTGTATTTGTTGTACAATTACCACCACCTGATAAATAAATTCGCCATGGTTACCTCTATGAATATGCCTTTGACCCTATCAGCAACGGCTCTGTATATCGTATCAACGTATTAACACTATTTTCGAGAATTTGTTTCATCTTCTTTATTATAATTTTTTAATAAAAAACTCTTAGCCATACTTGTAGCAAATACTAGCAAGAGCCGCTTTTGTTAAAACTCTCTTACGTATAGAATATTTTAAAGCTTATATAACATTATATATTTAAACTAATTGCCATGGTTGGTCACGCCATAACAAGAGGATGGCCATACTAATTCGGGTAATTTTTTCTTACACTAATCCCTTAAGTTCAAAGCAAAATGTGGGCGTGGCACCCTAATACAAAAACCACAGATTTAACGGCAAATGCAGATATCGGCCAGACCGATTTGGTTAATTTTTTCTTAGAATAATCTTTCAAGCTTAAATAAAGTTCTTAGAAATAGTTTTTCTTAAAATTTAAAATAGGCATGGCACCTCCTTTACAAAACCAGCAATTTTAGCGGCATATCCAGACAAAGGCGAAACCGGTTTGGCTATTTTTTTTTTAAATCCTTCATGCTCAATTAGAAGATTTTTACGGACATTTTTTTCTTACAATTTTATGTGGGCGTGGCATCTCCCATACAAAGCCAACTGTTTGCGCTGCGTATATAAATAACGGCCAGACCGATCTGTATATTTTTATTTATCATCCCTGAAGCGCAAAAAATAATTGATACTGTAACAAATCACACAGAATTTTTATAAATGTATAGCAATTATAAGTATAACAAATATCTGGATATGCGACAAATACTATTTGCTATACTATTTGGGAAGTGTAATTCTCACATGATATTTAAACAAACTACTTTTTATATAATAGTAGAGAGATGCATAGATTAATTCATAGATATATGCGAGTATAGTTCCAGCAGAGCGGACCAGGTCTGCTAGCAAATTTTAAAATATTTACAAGGTCGGTTGGTTGGCTTCAAAAAATTAAAAGTATTAATGAAAGCATTGTACAGCAACTAAATTAAACATTATAGCTGTTTTTTTATTGTACTTATTTCACACTCTGCCATTTATCATGATCTCTGTTAAAATGAGACATAAAAGATATTTATTTATATTTCAATTTCACAGCAATTATTTAACAAACTGTAGGAGAAATAGACAGGGAAAACCCAAAATGAAAAATGTATGAAAATTTCATTAATTCCAATTGAACTGACAGCTAAAAAGGGTTATTCATAAGCAAAATAATGAAACGTTAATTTTTCAAATGCAAAAAAAAAACAAACAAAAAACAAACAAACGCCAAAGAAAAGCTTAACTAATTATTAAAGTTATTTTAAAATTTATAAACAAAGGCCAACAAAGTATAAAAAAACGAGTACTAAAACAATAAGATTTTTCCAATTAAAAAACAAAAGGTTAAGGGTTGCACAACACGGACACACAAATTAATGTGAAATTTTTTTTTAAACCTTCACCTTTTGTTCAGCAAAGTTTTCAAAAACTCAAGCTTGAAACAAAAGCGATGCCAAAAAAAAAGGTGAGTGAATAAGCGAGCACATGTGTCGAAAGGCATTTGTTTGTGTTATTCTTGTTTTGGCATAAAGGAAATTTTTTATAATGCTCCCACCTTTTGCTCACCTTTACAACAACATACAAAATGAACTTATGCATGGCATATAAAAAATAAAAAATTAAGCCTGAATAAATGAATTACAACATTAAGCAAAAAATATAAAAAATATAAAAAAAGCTTTAGACATTAATGTGAACCTTTTTCTAAAAAAAATACTCACTTTGGGTTTCATTTAATTTTTGTTGTTTTTCTTTTCATTTCGTTGTATTAGCATTTGTTAGAAAATGTCTACAAAGAGATTAATAATGAATGATGATTCCTTAAAACGCATGTGGCATAAGCATAGAAACAAATAATTTTTCTTTTCTGTGGCAGCAGCAAAAACATGGCGTCTACCCTTGTCCAAAGCAATAATGTGAACAAAAAAAGGTTGAAAACAATGGCAGCCATGATTTTCTCTAAATCACAAATAAAATAACAGCAAAAAAATACATTAATGCCGAATACATGCCAACATACTAAACATATTTTTCGAAAATCCTTTTTCTTATTGTTACATGTGGCCCAAACACACATTTTAGCACTCACGTATACACACACATACTCTCACACACAAACCCCAAATTTTAATGCAGCCTCTTATTTCAGAAAATCTACCACCATCACCATCACCACCACTTTTTTTACCAGTCCTTGTCCTTGTCCTTGGTTCTCGTTGGTCTTTGTACAGAAATTAAAATTCATTTGAAAATCATCTACAAATATATGCACAATACACCACATCTATACAACCAAACACGTAACAATATAAATGTATATTATCCAAAGCAGTATCTTGCTTAGATTTCAAGTTAACCAATACTAGAGAGGATGGGTTTGCATGCCTGCTGTAGGTAGGTAATTTAACTCATACCATTGTCATCCCTTAAACATTCTTTTGTTGATATCAGTAGAAGAAAAAAGTAACGCAATTTTGCAACCCCTTTGCATGCAAATAATCAAGCTGCTTGCAAAATTAATTAAAAATTGTAAAGGAATCTCCACTTAAATTTTGTTCCAAATCAATTCTATAATATCACCTGGCTTTTTGCCGTTAAATTTTAGCAAACCTATTTATCTTTAGGCTGCAAACTGTATTTTAGAAACAATTCAATCGTTCTGGTTTAACAAATGGCAAAATCTTTTTAATTTTTACTTGCAGAATTTTTTGAGTGTATAATACAGCTAAATTGATTTACTGAGCGAAAAAACTAGTTTTCAAATATGCAATTACTAAAACTAGCTCTAAAATAAAATTAGCGCGAGGAATGTTTTTCAAAGCAATTAAAACTGTACAATTACAGGGTGGGCCAAAAGTCACCATCAAAATTTAAAATTTCATAATTTCTTCGTTTATATGTTTATACTTTTATTTCTACCTGGAGTACAAATAATGATTCACACTGAATAAAGAACCAAAACAATATAATTTTATTATTTAAATCAGCAATAAATTATTTTAACGCAAAGATCATGTCGTCGATATTTTAAATGTAAAATTTTGGAACTGATTCGCTACTTAGCTAATCATCACCACCACAAACCGGTACACCACGTTTAACTCGCCCAGCGAAAAATGTTGAACGTGCAGAGCAAAGTATTAACAAAACACCAGAAACATCTACAAAGGCATTGTGAACAGACTAAATCCAATTGATACAAGAATTAACGTCTAAATTTTTGTAGTTAAATTTCTGTAGTTGGACGGTTTTGGAAACGTTTAGCCCTCTCAGTATTTAATTATTGTAAGGGCATGCATACATATATTCCTCTAATATTAATTAAAAATTTTCTAAACATAAAATTACCTTGTTGTCCTCCTTGCATTATTACAAACATAGTAAACGTAGTAACGGTATACGTGAACCTACAGGTTGCAGTGTTTTTCGAAATTACTCATATCGGACAAACATCAATTTTTTATTTTGATTCAACTAGAAACTCACATGTTATTTTTACTATTTGAATTAAATTCATTATCATGAGGTCATGATTCCTATTTCTTAACCTCAACTCACAACAGATTAGTTGCTTGTGTCGTTTTTATAGCATGAGACCGTTAAGATCCGACTATTTCCTGGCGGTCTGCTATTCAAATAATGCAAAGGATTCTACATAAATATTGAATATTCGCCGATAATAATATAATAATAATTGTCTTAGTGTGCAAAAAATAGTCTGGAAAAAAATTACTTCATTTAATAGCTATCGAAATTTTACCCGAACGTTTGAGTTGTCTGCAATATTTGTATAGAAGAATTAAATAATTTCGATTATGTTCGTACGCCTTGAATGTCATTCATGATTATGACGTAGACTTTTATATACTTAACTAAAGGTACCGCTAAGAGAGTTTGCACAATCTACAACCTCACGATCTTCTGCTTAAAAAACTATATTATGGTCTGAGAGCTGAAGGTAATCCTTTAAAGACATTCGTTAAAAAAAACTTGGTCATTGAAATCAGTGCTTCATTAATATAGTAGTGTTTGTAACGTATTAAAACTTTACGCTAACCTTTATCATAAGCAAAGAAAAAACATAGTTGTGGTAATCATAATCGAAAAGCAACATACTATGATAGAATTGTATGATTGTGGTTAAAACATAAAATCGTTGCCAGTTATTTTTATGTTAAATGAATCATCGTGCAATAACTATAAAGATGACTACAGATGAAATTGACAATCTTTGATTTTTTTCTACGGCAAATTATTGCCTTTTGCTGCTGGTTATAAATGTTGATTGTAATTAACTTTTTAATTGCAATTTTTAGACTAATATTTTTCAAAATTTTCTTATTTATTATCAAGATTTTCCAACTTTTTTAAAATTGTTGTGTATTTTATTTTACATCTCAAACTACTAAAATAATAAAAAAAAAATAATAAACAATATTATTATAAAAAAAAAATCATAAATTGATTGCTTTGTCATCATCACTTTCTCACCTACTATTTAAGGATTATTTATACTTTTTTATGCAATCGAATACAATGTTACTTTTGTCGAATTAATTTTTTTAAATGTTACCATTTTCAGGCGACAACCTTGTAAAATTCTTTAAAAAGAGTAAACATTAAATGATGAATTTCAAACCAATGCTTAATTGTCGTGACAAAATATAAAATTAAGCAAAATCATGAAAGAGTGATATATTCGGCCGTGCCGAATCTTATATACCCTTTACAACGTGTAGTCATGTAATAACAATTGTTTGTATCATCATTCATCTCATATGAAATATGTACATACATGTAAAAAACATACATACATATATAAAAACATCCGATTGTAAAATTATAAATTGAGTTTACGTATGTATGTTTCACAAAAAAAAATAAATAATAAAAAAAAAAGTAAAAAAAATTAAAAAGAATAAAAAAAAAATTTAAAAAAATTAAAAAAAAAAATAAAAAAATATATACAAAAAAATAAATATAAAAATTTTTTTTTGGCTCAGCTGGGATTCGATGCCACGTTCACTCTAACCAGTATACCACGTTTGTATGTATGTTTTGTATGTATGTTGTTGTTTTTGGTTTAAAAAAAATATAGTTGTTCATGTACCGATTATTCTGATATTCAATACCGATCTGCTCCCGAATATTTCTGATATTTTAATGCCAGGCATTTTGTGTGAAGGGTATAATAATTATTATTTGTTTTCGACAGCCAAATATTGTTTTAACGAATATATTTATAATATGACCATCATGATTATATGTCGTATTGGTTTAGACAATTTTTTTATTTGTAAACATTAATAATAAGAAAAAACATAAACTAAAGAATAATTCTTATATGTATGTCGGATGGGCTTAATGGAGTGCATCTAACAACTATAGTGTTGTATTAAAGAAAAGTAATATATAACATTAATTTCGATCGCAAACAGTGCTTGGAATAAATTTTAAAGAATAACTCATTTCGTAATTCACGAGTTAGTAGAGCTTTAAGGGAAATCTATTATTTTATCGGAAAATACGCCCATGAAATTATTATTTATAAATCGACTTTTCGTGTACATGCCATTTATAAAATTTTGTTCAGTGCCGATATATTTCGGCACTATATGCATAAACATATATAAATATTATATATTTATGTTTTATTCTGCATAAGTATACCAAGCAGCAAAACCAAGAAGTTTTAAAAGTGAAGCATTTTGTTAAAGGCATTAAAAAGTAATATGCAGTTTCGCCTTATTTTTGACAGACACAGGAAGTATGTGTAAAAAACAACAACTTGAAAGTCTGATGTGAAAAATTTTTAGATACATTTTTGCTTCCCAGTAAGCCGTTAATAGAAATGTGTACTATGTAAAACTAGACATATAACTCTCCTATTATCTCAATGAACTTAAAATCAATCAAATTAACTTTTAACCATTTCTAGTTGCAGTTAATTAAATTAATTTTTTTATTGTTGTTCAAAATTAGAAACTTTTATTTTTTTGATATAAAAATTCATACAGAATTTGTTTTGTTTGTTTTTAAAATAGTTTTATTGACAAAAAAAGTACACATTTGTACGCTTTTGATTTAATTGGTGTAAATCAAAGAGATATTTACATTATTTTCTTGCTAAGTATTTCGACTCATACATACATATTCGTTTAATATTTTCACTACACCACTAAATTTTTATATAAAATTGATTATCATAAGATTTTTATTTGAAAAGCAGAGAAGAATACTCTGTTTTTGCGAAGGGCGAATGATGAGTTTGTTTATCATCAGACAATGCGTGTGAGATTTATCACTTTTACCACAGTCTCGTTACAACTAGTTGTATGACTATCCGTAACTAGTTAAAAACTTAGCTGCAGGGCAATTATACTCAAATAAATATCTGGCTAATAAATGTTTTTATGAATAACTATTAGTGTGTCTGTATAACAGTTAGAAAAAGCAAATAATGTATAATAATTATTTGTGTGTATTAGAATGCTGTTTATACCAAAAAGTTAATTTTATTTAAACAACTGCATTGGACTAAAAAAATTACCAATTAAATCTTTTTTATTTTTTATTTTAAATGAAATAAACAATGCAAGGTAAATTCATTTACATACATATAATAGGAGTTTGTAATAAATATTTATAAATGTCTGCCCAACTATGTGTATAAATAAATTTTTTTGAATAGTTAAAGGGCAGTAAACTGTAAAAACTAAATTAAATTTAATCGACTTTATTAATTTTTTTTGCGCAGACAAACTTAGAAAATTAAACATATGGATATTTCCATAAATCCATCAACCACGACTGTAAAAATAAAAACTCTTAAAAGTTTTACAGTATAAGGTTATTGATAAAAAAAACACAAAAATTTTACTATACGCAGGTATTAAGAGCTTAATTAATTATTTTAAGAGCAATAATAAGAGGTTAATCTGATTATCTCTTTGACTTATTTTAAAGAATTGCAATCAACTTTTATTAGCGACTAAGGGCCGTTAACAATAACAAAATTAACCTACAGTTAACACTAAACTCAAAATTTAAACCTTGGTTAGCCAAAACCCATTAACACAAAGTTAAGTTATTTTATAATTTTTAGATTATTTTGCCAAATTTCAGTTAAACTTAACCGAGTACTATTTGCAGTTTAAGTTCTTAACTGGAAGAAAATATTTGATGTTTGAATTTAAAAATATTATATTTTTGCTATTTTTAAACAATTGAAAGATGCCTCTACGATTAAAAAGATTTACACATTTGTATAATTTATATAAAGTAAATATTTCTTATGGTATGAAAAGAAAAGATAACCACAGAAGTCGAATGGATCATTTTAATCAACCTGATGAGTTTTTCATGAGATATCGTTATCTAAGAGAATTGTTAAATTTATAGCAAAAATTATTTCAAAATACATTAAATTTTTAATAAATTTATTAGCAAATGGGTGCACATTAAGAATTTAAATAATGTATACATTTCTTCTTCTTTTTGAAATTCATTCATAATAATTGATAACTACAAGTTACTAGCTCTTGCCTAATGTTAACGAACATTTTTAATATATAGTTAAAACTTCAGTTTAAGCTTACTGAAAGTTAGTAAACTTTTACGTTAAATTTACTTAACTGAATATTATGTTAATAGGCCTAAATTGTAAAAATAAATTGTAATTGTAAATATGCTTTAAAATTAAGGCAACAACAAAAATTAACAAGATCCATTAGAAAAAAGAAAATATTGAGTCCAATTAGCGGTATTTTTTTTTATTTCCCTTGGATGTTATTTTAATGTCACGTACGTAGTGCAAAAACATTATTTGTCACCGTCATTCATATTTGAGATGTCGCAAGAGCACCTAATTTAGAATTTTACCTTTTTTCTTAACATAATATAAATTTTATTTTCTAAGAATACTATTAGAGAAAAATCTGTCACGTACGATATGTCACGAACGATATTTAAATGAATTTATTATAAAATCATTTAAAGTTTGTTTTCAATTAAGTATGATGGATTTAAAATGAAAATAATTTGGTTTAGTGTAAGAAATTTGAAAAAAGAGAAAATATCTCCCAAGATTCTTATATATATATATTCTTATTTTTATGGATACTTTAGACAACAATGATTCGAACATAATTATTTTTTTTAATAAAGTACCCTTTTAATGGAACATAAAGATATAATTTTGCAAAAATATTATTAGGATCATTCTTCAAAAAAAAAAAAAGTTTTGAATATTTATATATATTTTTTTGAAATAAACTATTGTAAGTCTTTAATAAATTTTTTTTATAAATTTTATTTTAAATGAATAATATTATATGACTCTTAAAACTAGTTTAAGTTTTACCCCAAAAAATAGAGACATTCCAGATACAATAAAGTCTTATCACGGTGCATTTTATGAGACAGCGAAATACAATAAAAGCTATTCGAAATGTTGACTTTACTATTTTTTGTAGCAGTTTTTCAAAAATTAAATAATTTTTCAAACTTTTTTCTTAAATGGAGAGTGTATTAAAGACAAACAATTAAGGAGAAAAGCTTTTAATCACTCACGTTTTAGAAAAAATTTTGCACATACATTTTATATAAATATATTTCTATATTTTTTATAAAACCATCAATCGAATAATATATGATGAACAATCCTACAAAAACTTTTTTATAAGACATATTTTATTTTTTAATTATATAACTTTATAGCAAAATAATTATAAATATTTTTTAATCGATCTTTAAAAAAATTTAATACTAATTATTATTAATAATAAGTAAGGAAAATTAACTTAAGCTAGAATAATAAATTTACAATAAAATATTAAGATTTTTATTAAACAAATTAAACAAATTTTTTGCAAAAATAAAATTTTTTTATATTAAAGATTAATATTATTTTATTTTTGGAAATATTGATATAGAAAAGATAATATTATTTTAGCTAGCTTGAGGCTAGTTTTTGCTCTCTGTTTTATGAAAGCGTTCTTTATTTATTAATAGTTTTTTTATCAGTAATTAATTTTTTACAATATTTCGATATCCATCGAATACCGAATATAGGAATTTTTTTTTCCATTTTATTTATTTTATTTACATCTATCCAAAAGGATATTAAGTAAATCAAGGAAATCAAGGAAATGAGTAACAATTAAATATTAAAAAAAAATTTTAAATAAATTTAGAATTAATTTTTAGATTACAATTTATTCTATACTTCAAACTTTTCTTGAAAGCGTATTTGATTTAATACTCACCTAAAAATTATAACAAATCTTTACTTAAATTTTAAATAATATGATTTATTCCAACTAAAAACTCTGATTTTTTAATTTATAAAGTAGCATTTAAATCCTTTAAATCAATATTAAACTTTAGTTATAATCAAAAATCAAACCTTTTTTTCATTCACTTACGCACAAAAATTAAACTTTTTTCTAACAAAGATATGTACATACAAACATATATTTATATTCGAACATAAAAATTGTCCACATAAGCAAATAGGATCACTGTTGTCAACTATGTGGTTTTAGTATAGTTTAGAACTTTATACAAGTCTTAAAATTATATAAGAACGCTACCAGCTAGACTCTCTTTAGAGACTCTTTGCCTTTAGTGACACCAATCTTAAATTTAAAATTGAACAAAATAAAGTGCTATATTCGGCTGCGCCAAATCTTTTATACCCTACACAAAAGTATACATATGCAACTATAAGCATATATAAGTTATTTGTGAAACAGAATTTCGTGCGTGATCATGTTCGTGCCACGTACAGCGAACAAACGAAAAACTCGTAATTTCAGCAATACGGATGGCGAAGACTGCATAATACACATTCGTATAATTAAAATCTTTGCCGGTAGTAGGCCGATTGAACCCAGAATGAGTCAAGAAGTAATCTGGGAGCTGCAAAATCTGACTTTGTTTGGGTAACAAGCAGAGAGAATCATGTTTTTTTACAAATACATATATCAGTATGTAATGTGCCCAGATAACTGATTTTTAATAGCGAAATTTTCAAAAGTATAACAGATAAACTGATACCATATAACAGTCTGAAATAGGAAGGAATTTTAACAAGTTGATTTCAGGATACACACGGACAGATGGACAATTTCTATATCTATTAGGATTCATGGTATGAAGGAAAAGGGGATGAAGAAAGCAAGAACCGCCTCCAACACCCGAAGACAAATATGTTCAATTGTGTTTTATAAGGATTTATAATATGTATTATTTGAATGGTAGTAAAGAAATATTTGGCTAATTTATGAGGTGTTCTAAGTGTCGTATTGTCATAATTTTAAAAAATTTTTAAAAATTTTACAATAGTTAAACAAAGCATAACACATTTCAATCATTTTACTCTATTTGGATAATTATGGCTCTATAACAATACGACACTTATGGCACCCTTGTGAATTTGCCAGTTGTATAAATTACAAACAGATTGACAGGCTATATGTATGTATATATTTTAACATTTTCGTCAAATTACCCTAAAATTTGAAGCAAGGTGTCCTAAGCTTGAACGAAATTTTAGAACCAAAATATCAAAATTTATGTTTTTATGTTTGTTCACATTCATTTGCCGAAAAAATTACAAAAAATTTAAAAAAAATTTTTTAAAAAAAAATATAAAAACTAAATAATAAAATATAAATAATATATTAAATAAAATAAAATAAAATTTTTTTGGCTCAGCTGGAATCCGATGCCACGTTTACTTTAGGTAGGTTGTTGTTGTAACTTTGGAAAAAAACGAGGTGGTCGTGGTTTTTTGGTCACATCTCAGAAGGTTATGACGCGATTATGCTGAATTTCAATAGCGATTCATTCCTCGATATTTCCAAGAGATTGATACCATATACAGATCTGAGGAACATAAAGTTGCTTCTAAAAGTTGACTTCAACCAACACACGGACAGACGGGCAGACGGACAGACGGATAGACGGACAGACGGTCAGGGCTTAATCGACTCCTCTATTCATAAGTTTTCAGAAAATGTATACTTTATGTGGTCGGAAATGAAAATTGTAGAAATTACAAACGGAATGACAAATAAATGTATGTATGTATGTACATTTGTGTTAATTGTTCAAAAATTAAAAAGACAAAAAATTTGTGTTTAAGTTAAGAGACAAATAAATTGTGAATGTTTTTGATGTGTAAAAAATATATTATAAAGTTTTGAAAAAGAAAACAATAAAATTCTTTAATTTTAGTGTGACTTGCATAATTTCCTTTCAAATAAAAATTTAAACAAACGTGTGTTTGTTTGTGTTTAGTCAGAAAATTGTTGACAATTTGCTTCAAACATACGAAAACAAAATGCATGTAGTGTTTTTGTAGGGAAGAAATCACCTGATTAAATTCACCTTTTGCAATACTTTTTATTTATTTTATTTTAATTCTTATTTTCGAAATTTTAATATCATGACAATAAGCATTTTTGGACATTTCAAGGAAAGCAAGCATAAAAGGGAAATTTTGTAAATAAAATTTATGATTTTTAATTGTTTATTGGAAACAACATGATTTTGTGCTTTTTGAAATTTTCAAGTTGACAACGTGGAATATGCTAGCAACAACAATAACAACAAAACATCTACAAAAATAAGATTGTGAACTAAAATAAATGGCTGTATGTGTATTGAGGGCAATTCATCGCAAATGTATCGTACAACTACAAAACAATAATAATTTACAAAAACAATAGCAATGAAATCAGCAACAAAACAAAAACCATTTTGACGAGCTGCAGGAATGATGATGAAGTTAACGAATTTAATATATACATGTCAGAGACTGCCATTGCTTAAATGAATAAAAATTAATATTTAGTATGTCAAACACTTACAATTATATTTATATATATTCCTTTTACTCCTGCAAGGACCTAATGATTATTTTTTTTTTTTAAATAATGAATTTGCTTGCATAAACTCTTACTTACATGGGCATAATTACAGAGTGATGATAAGAAAAGTGAAACAGAAACACAACAATATACAATTTTTATTAAATTTTTGTTAAATTGACGATGATCTCATAACGAAACAATTTTTTTCAAATTTTACTCGACTTGAAATGGAGTATATTAACCGTTTGCACAATTTTTTTTCATTTTGCTAAACGGTGTATTTTTTATTAAATTTACTGAATATAATCCGTGTGTTCTATAAATAAGATATTAAAGAAAATGTATACATGTTCCGTTCTCTGCTATTGTAGAATATGATGTTGTGGAAAGGAACTACTACAAAAGTATAAAATAATACAATGGGACGGATATTGAAATTATTGATATAAACGTAATGGAACCGTTTCATATAAACTGGGCAAATGCAAAACAAGTTTTTTTCTCTCAATAATCTCATTTAGTATATGTATTAATCAAACGGACTTGAAAAGGATTTTTGTCATGTGACAAAGGCAGTTGTTCTTTTCGAAATACATTCTATACGACTTATTTAGGGCCATTTTTTAAGCATGCTAGCTTTATGTAACGAATTACAGGAACGACGTAATTAAGACTTGTCCAGACTCACGACCTTGGAAATCAATTTAGCGCTAATTTATGATATGAATAAATCGTCTTGTTGAAACCACATCTCGCTCGTATCAATGTCATCAATATTTTTAAAGAAAAATCATTCATCAGGTTGTGGAAATAACATCTATTAACCGCTAGCATACTTTTGTCTAATTAGGACTTTTTTTAATTTTACTAAAATTCGTTTTTAACTTTTTTGACACAGATTCTTTGCATTTAGAAAGTTTCTATTTGTGTCCAGCAGTTTAGCTCTTACTAATGTTTTATTTTGGTGTAACAATGGTTCACAAATTTTCAGTTCTCCAATGAGTAACCAAAAATATCACAACAAATTTTGTGTATATTGCAATATTAAAAGAAACTTTTCAAAAGTCCTTGCGTTTGCAAGCCAATAGTTCCTAAAGATTCTTTTACAAACATGTATATGGCATAGAATTATTTTAAGCTAAAAATGATCAGTAGTTTAATCTAGACCCATTGTGAAGTGAATAGTAAAAGTTATAGTTACAGTAGCGTGGCAACCACTGACATCTACAGCTACAATCATAGCTGCCAGATAAAATAGGGGCAAAATCGTCTAACTTGGGGAAAAAAATCGTCAAAATCGTCAAATAGTTTACTGAAATCGTCATAAAAACGTCAAAATAAAAAAACGCATTTTTCAAAACAAAACATTTTTTATTTAATGCATAACATAACAAACTTTTTAAATCCAGAGAGATCAATGGTTTTATTAGACCCTTTTAAGTTAAGAACATGACAATAAATATAATACAATTTAGAATTAATTTCGAATAATAAATATTAATATGTATATAAATACAAAAAATAACAAATAATGAATTGGCTGCATCTAATTCAGTTTAATTGACAAATAATTATAATAATTTCTTCCTAAAGTTTCTACCGATTAAGGTAGCTTTAGGCAAGCGTAAGACAAGCACAACGCCAAAATAAACAACATCGTTTCGCTTTTTAGCCCATAAGCTTATTTCTGAATCTGCAAACCAGTCTTCCTTTATTTTCCTCTTCTTGTTCGTTACCTGTGAAAAACACCATTAAAATTTAATTTTAGCTAATACAAAGTTTTCTATAAAAAATGGATGAAATTTCTACTTACAGAGAAAGAGCTGCTAGAATTTTCATCATCTTGGTTTTCTATTGAAAATATAATGTTTGATTTTTAAGGCTTTAATGTATAATTAAAAAGAACTTACCATTTTTTTGAAGTATTTAAGCATATTAATTTGTCACTTAAATAATTTAAATAAATTTACTTAAAAAACTAAAATTGTTTTAAACGCATTTCCAAATTTATATTTGTTCGTGTTGTAGGTATCAGTTGATAATATGTGGCATATACTATGTTAAAAATGTACAAAGTGGAAAAATTACCCACACAAACACATTAAATAATGATCGATGTATCTCTTTCACTCTGTTCTATTATTAATAACATAAAAAACCGTTACAAATTATTTTTATTTAGTTTAAGGTTGATATAAAAGTAATGAAAAATGTTGCAAACTTGAATTCTTGAAAATCGTCAAAAACATAGCATAAATCGTCAAATCGTCAACACTTAATTTTAGCACGTAAAATCGTCAAAATGACGATAAATCGTCAAATCTGGCAGCTATGGCTACAATATCGACATAAACAATGAGGCTCTCTTTGAGAGTGTCCTAACAAAATCAAACACACATAAGCACACACATCTCTGAAAAAACTACAGCAATACCAACAACAAAAAATAAATAAATAAATGTGTATAGAAAAATATTAAACAAGAAGTAAAAAAATGTTGATGATGTTGGCAAATGTCGCTGATGTTGCTGTTGTTGTTGGTGCTCTTGATGATGATGCTCCTGCAATGTTAGTGGAAATTTTCGCTTTTTACAAATTTTGTTTTGGGTTTCTTCTTATACTTAGTTGTTGTTGTATTTTTATTTATATTTCTCTAGCAAATATAACCATTAAAACATACAGCTGTATGTGTGTGTTTATATGCACATGCTAAACTTGTGAGTGGAGAAAAAGAAAATACATGTAAAAAAACAACAGCGAAAAGCATTTAAAAAAAAAATCCGGAAAAAAGAAACAGGAATTTACACTTTTTTTGGATTTTTTGTAAGCTCCACCTACTTTAACTGCCAGCGGATTGGTTAAAAATATAGAAGTTTGAGTTCTAACGCGGGGGATTCGCACCCCAACTCCCCACCAAATACATTTCGCTGAGCTTGGATCCATTAATTTGTTTATGCAGTCGGCACGGGGGGGGGGGGGTGTTAATACTTTTTCTGTACTTTGTTTTTTGTGCAGAAAAAAAGTTCTAGAAAATATTATGCAAAAAAGAAGAAAATTAAAATATTTATTTTGCTAAAATTCTGCTAAAGGAGGCATGAGTAGGAGATTGACATGCTTTCGAGAATGGGTATTTGTGAATGAATGGAATACGTATAAAAAGTGAACTTTGTAAAATATAATTTTCAAAGAGTTAAAACTTTTTGTTTATGTGTTAGTAAAAGTTTTTGAATTAAAAAAAAAAACTATGTAAATGGATGACAGTGAGAGAATAATGATGATAAGGTGGCAAATTTAATATATTTGTTTATTCATACCCTACATGATGGCATTGTATATAGCCGGCCAAAAGAAAAAAATACATGCATAATCAAGAAAATATTATTAGTAAAGTTTTTATTATGTAAATTATTTCCATGAAAACTTTTACTAACAAAAAGTTCTTAATAAACAAGCAAATTTATAAATACATTTTGTTAAATATTTCACAGTGAATTTTTTATATGTTATTCTTGATATAGAATTAGTTATACATTAATTATTTTTAATTTTTATTTTATCGAACTTTTCTGTTTAAACTAATATCGGTAAAATCGGTTGTCGGTAAAAATATAATTTTTCAGATTATTCTTTCATTTATCACAAATAAAAAAATTTTTTTTAACAATAAGAATGTTAATATGAACTCGAGCCTGATTGAAATTTGAATATTAATTATTTTTAAATTATTATTTTTTTTTTTCTTTTCCTTTTTCAATAATTGAAACTCCTTTTAAAAATAATTTCAATATTTTTTACACATAATCTTTATAAAGAGAGATAAACAAATTAATTTTTTTTTTTTTAATTTAATTTATGTGACTTAATTTTTATTGGCCCAGATTCTTATTTAAACTAATATCTTTAATTTATTCGGAGTTGAGTTAAAAATTTTTTTTACATAAAGGGATTTAATTGTGTTTCGTTTGCATACACTAAACAAATGGAATGCTACTCCGAAACTAGCTTCAGTATCATTGTCAAAACTCTTTGATTGGTTGAATGTTAATATCATCTATTTAACTTACAGATGTTAAATTAATTTAATTCGGTAACTATAAAGTTTCCTCTTCATTGTTTCTTATCACATCAAGTTAGATTGAAATTTACCAACAGCTAACTTTTTTCTTTGTTATTATCTTCTTTATTATCACTAGTTTTTTCCATCACTTAGATAGCGATAAGAATTTATAATTATTTTTATTTTTAATTGGACCAGTATTTAATCTATAAGAACTTAACTTATAAAGGCAAAGTATTTTTTATTGATCATTGATATCCGTAGATTATTTCGAAAATGTATTTCACTTGATTTGTTTCGTATTATTCATTTATTATCTCCATTAAATTTATTTATAAAAAGTATTTTAAAAATATACACCCAAGCCTGAATAAATTAAAAATATTAGTTTATTTATTAATTTAAAAGTTAACTTTCAATTGTGATTAGTGTCCTTAACATGCTCTTACCGGGTAACGAACATTATCATAACTCAACCTAACAAACGCTGTTAATGTTAAGTCATGAAAGACAGATGCGAAATTTTATTAAATGTTATACAGGACCGAAGTTTATTTTGCTTATTAGAGCCTGCATATTAACGAGACCGAAAAAATAATATCAACAGGATTAATTAGCTAGATTTTATGACTCATAAGAGAATATGTCGTTAAGTTTAAACATTTTTGATTTTTCGATTTTGTTTGTGCCACTATTAGTAAAATTCATCAATTATATTTTAACTAACGACAATTTTGTGCATATTGCGATTTAATGCTGATTCTATAACAATGAGTCGTCGATGAAAATATCATCCAGACAATGTTTCTCATATTCGCCACTAGATAACAGTCACTGTAGTAGACACAACAGTATGTAGGCGTGTATATATGAAACTATGGCTATTTAAATTTTTTTTAATGAGTTGATAGCACCGAAAGACACTGTGCTAGACTTTAACATGCTAAAATACCTGAAAAATCGCCACCCTTCAAGCGTTACTACCGAGAAGAATTTATTCACCAGGATAGGTGACTTATTCAACTTTCACTGTGATCCTTTTAGCTCTACATATTTCTAAAATAACCCGCCTGACATAGTTTTCGATATGTGCTAAATTCACTGATAAGCCTGCCTAATAATATCGGATCCTATATGAGTAACGATTTTTCGCTGGATAAATTCTTCCCTGGATCCCAATTTCAGATATATAAAGAAATCATGTTTAGCATTTCTAATCAGATCTAGACAGCACAAACACAAAGCCAAGTCTTCTAGTCGAAATCGATGAAAGCACTTTCCGTAGGAAATACACCCACTGAAATATTGGGTTCTACAGTACTCAATGTATTTATGTTGTTTCTCCAACCAACTACTTAATTCAGGTATAAATTTATTTTTCCATCTTCCCTATGTGGTAGAAGATAATCTTTCATACCAGATTTCAATGGTCCTTGATCTAGCCTCCGCCTTTGTAAACCCGTCATGCAAATTAATGTGCTCTCCTTTTCAAGCAGGCTTACTGGGGTCATTGCTGATATGATGAACACAGCTTCATCCGATTCCATTCTGTAAGCACAGCACACTGCCAGTGATGTAAGTTTTTGTACTGCATTTAGTGTACCACAGCGTGACTCAATTTTATTCATTCGGTCGAAATATGTGCACACACTGGACCATATTTGTCTCTGAGTGTGGATGTTGGAGGCGGTTTTTGCTTTCTGCATCCCTCTTTCCTACCTATAATATGATACAGTATGTATTTGTGCAAGTGGGCATATATGTATGATTTTTTACTGAACGTAGTACCAGCCATCTATCGTTTAGTGGTCCCTAAATAACCTCTTCAGAACCAACTATAGTAAGGTGATATCATTTTATTATGGCACGAATTTTACATATTCGATTTTCGTATGTTCTCCCTAACTCCCCCTTCTTTTATCAAATGAAAAAATAATTTACCTTCACCTCAATTTAAAGCCCATATAAGCTTGACATCATTTACAGACATCATACGAAGTTACCATCGCGTTCTCCATATTTTTAGATGCTATTATTAGCTTGGTCTTGTTTGGTTACCAATCCAAACGCTTCCATGCCTACTTTTTCTACTTTTTTTCTACTTTCATTTGCACTATATTTTTTTTTATTTTGTACAGATATTGAATTCTCTAGACAACAGAATTTTTTGCTCAAAAACTAAACCAAAAATTATGAAACTTTACACGCACCGTGAATTTACGCAAATAGACAACATAACACTCAGCACTCATTATCGTGCACATTATAAAAAGGCTTCAATTTGAAACCAGCAAATAGGAAATAAATTATAGCACATTTAAGCAAAGACGATATTAAATCAAGTCAAACTTAGAAAAGGATTATTTGTGTTGAAAAAGTTTGTTACACTAATTTGGTATTATTACTCAATTTTTTAAATGACCTAAACTGGCATAGGGTATCCAAACAGCTTAACTGTACACATAAAAATAACACATCCTTATTTCCCTCTATAACATATTCTATGCATGTTTACATTCGTGTAGTGTATATTGTAGGTTATTTGTGAAAAAGAGTAAAAACACACACAGCTCAAAAATTATGCACACATCATCATTAAAATCACCAACAACTACAACTAAATGAGTGAACGTTTTTAAAAACTGAAAAACGAAAAAACTAAAATGAGTAGATGATTATGATTTTTAGTATGAAAATAAAATAAAAAAAAATACTATTTCCCAAAAAATGGAAAAAACATGAATGTAAGTATGGATGGATGTGCATATGTATATAGACGCGTCTGTGGTTTGGGATTATGGCAAAATAAAATAGAAAGACTACACACACTGGTGCTAGGACTTCATCGTAAATATCATCATTATTATGAAAATTATAATGATTATGGTGAAAAGAGCAAAAATTCTCTTTTTTTAATAAATACATTACTGACCACATTTTCAAAAATTATTACTTTATACGAGTAAGTATATTATATGCAAAGAAAAAAATTGCAAATATTTAAAACAGTTGTAAAAAAAACGCCTTTTTGTGGCAACACCATTTATATTTTTCTCTTTTTTTTTTTGCCTAACTTTATTAGTGGCATGTTATGGCCTTTTTTCCAACTCATTTCCGGTTGCCGGTTTTAGTCGTGGTACGCACTATGGCGTCATTTATTTGTATTAACGCAACCACATAAAACTGGTTTGTGTTTACTTTAAATACATACATACATTTACCACATATTTACATACATATACACTCATAACCATATTTACCTTATGCATAAACATTTGCATTAAGTTCATTCATATTGTTAAATTTAATTCATTTTTTATGCTTTTGCGTTAGTTAAGCATAAATTAAATTTACTTAAAATGATTTCTAATTTGCGGTCATATACACACACACACACATTTATACATACATATTTCGTAAATACCCAGACACATTAAAGTAAGCACTAGGGAGCTATGTTGTAAGTGAATGCATAATCATTTTTCTAGCTTTTATTTTAATATTAAATACAATTTAATAATTGATATAATTAAAAGTCACGTGGATAAGTTGAATGGAAAATACTCTAACGAATATGTTTGAGATGTTTTCAACAAATTGTTTATTGAAAAAAATTTTACAGTAAAATACTAATTTCTAAAAAATATCCATATAGTTTTCCAACTTTCTGAAGTACTGCTGCAACCTTAAGATGACTTTGATATTCTTTCAAGGCGTATTCACAAAGTAATCTTGTGGCAACAGCTGCTCAGAAAGCATAATTCCCAAATTGATAAATTCGCCTTAATTTTGTTTATGTGTGCAGGGTTGGGAAATTAGATTTTTTTAGGTGTAAAATATAAATATAATTGTCTGATTTTACATATATTTAATTTTATTTATATTTGTTTTAATCCCCTTTATCATGGGTTTATCGACTACATATCCTTTTTGTGAAGCAATAGTGTTAAAATTACCTTTCATAAGAACTTTTCCAACCCTGTTATATGAAAGAGTTCAGACAGAAAGCATTTATAAAATATTCCTACATAATTATTCTTTATATTATAAGATATGTATTGTTTCCAAGCCTAAATTTACAAACCAAATAGTACACCCAACACAATTCACATATTTTATGGCCATATAGAATTCAACCTGAAAGATCGAGTCTGGGTTTGTGAACAAAACAAACAAATAAGACGATCCTCTGTTTCGAGACATAGACTAATAGTTCAGTTTTATCGTTTAAATAACAAAACGTTTAGCTAAAATTGTTCGATGGTTTTCAAGATTTTAGAGGCACCATTAAATGGCTCCACGAAAAGCCCCCCAATGAAATAACGCCCAAACGAGAAATAACTCCCAATTTTTTTGGGCCGTCTTTAATTTTTTGGGGTTTTCAAATTATGAAATAATCTCCATTGAAATAACACCCAACAAATTTTTAAAATTCGGGGCTTGTTTCATAGCGTGTATAATTTGAGTGATATTTCATTTTGTATTCGGGGGTTATTTCATTTTTAAAGCTTTTGGTTTTGGGGGTGTTTGTAAATAATTTATATAAAAATAGGCCTTTTACAAGAAAACTTTTAGCCTGTGAATATATTACAATATCTTTTCAAATACATAAATGATAACGTTCTGGATTTGGATGGTGCTACCTTAGTGATAGACTACGAAATTAGTCTACGGACGGCAATAATGATTGTTTTCCCTAAATCAAAAGTAATCGGTTGTTGGTTCCACTTTTGCCAAGCAGTGAGGAGGTCCATAATAATAAAGTGAAACCAACTGGCAGCATTTGCACATACAACGTATATTTTCTCCATCTTGATTTCATGAGCAAACATTTTGCTTTAACTTATCATTTCTTACGTATAATGTATTAAGTTTATTATTTATGTATGTACATGAAAATAATTTTTTGGTAGTTGGGTTTCAAAAATAAATATATTGGAATTATTAAACAATTCTTTGTCCATACTTCCTTACATCTCCATTACAAAAAAATACTGCCTTCTTTACAATATTGTAACTATAATAACATCTTCCATTAGTTGGATTTTCAAGCCATTGTTAAAGTTTTAGGATAGCTCGTTGGTGGCTGATCTGAAATTGCTTCCATCATATAAGGGAAATTTACTGCACTGGACTTAGTCCATATACAAAACCAAAAGTAGTCACTATTAAACGAGCTTTGTATGTTCTTTCACCAAAAAAAATTGATTATGAATGCTGGCACACTTTCGAAGTTGCATATATTCTTATTATAAAGAAGACGCCTGCGGGCCTCCACACGATTTATATCAACAAATTTGAGATTTTGCTGTTGGTCCATATTGACTTCATGAAATCCTTAATGAATCTGACTCTTTTATGAATTTTGGACATAATTTCATTTTTGTTGCTGATGGGGTTTATTTCGTTGGGGATTATTTCATTTTCATCATTGGGATTTATTTCATATGAAATAACTCCCAAATATTGGGGGTTGTTTCGTTTTCGTTTTGGGGTTTATTTAATTTATTTTTGGATGTTATTTCATTCACTGTTTTTGGGTGTTATTTCCAATTTTTTGGGGTTTACTTCATTGGGGATTGTTTCCTGGGCGTTATTTCATTGGGGGGCTTTTCGTGGAGCCCCATTAAATATTAGCTTGGATATACGATACGGTGTTTCTACACTTCGTATATGTTCGACAAATATTTATAATGTTATTTTAGTGATCTATTCATTTCAGCTTAACAGCTGTTTTATAGAATTTTAACATTTCTAGTGATTGAACATATAAAATGATTCTTTTTTTTCCGATTTGCGATTACCTTTATTTCAACCATTATTTCCCAAAACTAGGGTTTTTTGTTCTTTTTTAGGCATCGATGGTAAAGTTGTAAACGGATGATTCAAATTATTATTCAAATTAAATTATTCAAATTAATTATTCAAAATAAATTAAACATATTTACTTAAAAAAAAATGAATTGAATTAAATCTATGGAAAATCATTTAATCTGGCTTAAGTTAATTTTTCTCTTATTCAAAATGCAGTTGAGTATAACGGTAAAGAGGGCTGATGATGAAATCGTAGCTAATTTTAAAAAGTTTTTCAGTATTCTTAAAATAAATTCAATTTTAGTTTTAAATATTTTTTAGGATGTCTAATAAGAGAACAATTAACTCAAGCTAGAATAAACGATTTACAATAAATATCATGAATTAGAAGCTCTTTGAACTCTTTGCAAAAATGCATGAATATTAGGGTGATCGATTATTCGACATTTTTAAGAAACCGGTTTTCAAATAGTTTAAAAATTAGAATTAAAGAAAAAACCGGTTGCTTTTTTGAAAATCTAGAAAAAAAACCAGTTAACCGGTCGAATACATAAAATATAATTCTTTCTTATACCCATGACAGAGTTGAATTAAATCTATGGAAAATCATTTAATCTGGCTTAAGCTAATTTTTCTCTTATTCAAATTGCACATGGGTGTACCGGTAAAGAGTGCTGATGATGAAATCGTAGCTGATTTTAAAAAGTTTTCCAGTATTCTTAAAATAAATACAATTTAGTTTAAAATATGTCTTAGGATGTCTAATAAGGGAACAATTAACTCAAGCTAGAATAAACCATTTACAATAAATATCATAAATTGGAAGCTCTTTGAACTCTTTGCAAAAATGCATGAATATTAGAGGGATCGATTATTCGACATTTTTAAGAAACCGGTTTTCAAATAGTTTTAAAATTAGAATTAAAGAAAAAACCGGTTGCTTTTTTGAAAATTTAGAAAAAAACCGGTTAACCGGTCGAATACAAAAAATATAATTCTTTCTTATACCCATGACAGAGATACATATATAGGTATAAACTAGTTTGTTCTAGAGTAAAAAACCGGTTTTTCCACCGGTTGTAAAACCGAATCGATCACCCTGAGGAATATATATAGATTCACAATAATTATTTGTTTTCTTTGTGTATAATTTACTAACATATTGTCATTCACGGTACTTGTATCCTACTGAGGAATTTGTTGTCAGTCTTACTCATATGAGCAATAACATAATATATAATTGAATTATTTACCTTTTTTTATACTTATGTAGAAAATTTATCAGCTTAAGATAAAGCCCTTGAGGCAAATGCTACTGACTTTAATTACTTTTAAGAAAATGAAGGGCACATCAGATATGACATACTTTGAACAAGCGGTTCTTTGGTTTTGTGTTCAAATATTCTAGAACATTATCTTACAAATTTTCATCTTTATTATTTTCATCTATATTATTTTCAGATCACACGAATTTAATTTTTTTTTTTAAGAATATGCTAGAATTGAATTTTACAATATTTTTGCTTTAAATATTATTCACATTTTTATGTAAACACCATTTATCAAATATTCATTTAAGGTTTTTTAAACATTTTAAAATTTTAGAATTGCGTTCTCATAAGATTGTAGCATTGTGTGCAGTAATGAAAGAAATAATATAAAAAGTAAATGAAAAAACAAAATGGCGATTTAATTTTTTCCTTTAAGTTTCAAATGTTTTTTAATATATCCTAGACTAAAACATGTCCTTTTTTTGTATTAATTTAATTGCAGACACGCAGGCTTCTACTACAAAAATAAAAATACGCACATACATACATATTTATATGTGTATGTAAGTACATTCGTAAGCAGATGATCAAACTCCATAAACAGGATAAAAAGGATGACTTGTGGTGTCACAAAAAAAACAAACACAGGCGCTTCTTTTTTAAACAACAAATACACAAACAAAACCAAAATGGCAAAAAGAAAACAAACATAAACGATAAAATGAAAACAGTTACAACAGAAGAACGTAGAGAAAAAACAGACAACAAAATAGCGATGAAAGACAGAAAAACGAAAAGAAATTTAAGAAGTTGAACTGAGTGGCAAAACAAACACACAAGCAAAAAAATACACAAATAAAAAATATGGCAATGTTAAAGGCAAAACAAAAGGAGAAAATAACTAAAAAAAATAAATCCAACACAAACACACCCCAACGTTCATATTTATGTGCACAAGATGTAAGAGAAGAAAAAAAAAATTTTTTTCAACAAAAACTGCAAAAAAAGGAAAGAACTGCCAGAAAAAAGCTCATGATTTATGATCTTAAAATATAACGACATTTGTTGGCGTCATTTAAGTGCAAAGAAGCACATACGTTCACACAAAATCACACACTGTTGTGCATAAAAATGCATGCATAGTTATTAGAGTGGCTCACTAGGAGAGATTACGATAACTATTGCTAGATGATTACAGGGTTGAATTCAGAACAAGAAAAAAATTTATTGGAAGAATACCTAGACTAACATATCAATTGTACCTATATTTGGTCGGCTAATTTTGTAATATCCCATTAGCAAATTTTTTACGCTACACCACGTGACATGGGCAACTGTTATAAAATAGACTGTGGCACATAAACTGTCGTCAACATGAAGCATAAAGCTTTACATATTCAAAGGTTTTACTTAAGAATAACTTAACTTGCACACCACCCTACTACGCTCTCACTCATGTTTGTCTTTGAAATGTGTATAAATAAAAGTGTTTATTGCCACGTAAACTGTTTGTTTATTGTTGCAGTTATTTTCCTACTTCGTATGGATTTGTGAATGTGAGTGTAACTTTCAAGATGACGACACACACAAGCGTCCGAGGTGTAAACTGTAATATGAAGTGAGTATGATTTACGTTAAAAATAATTTTCAGTATATTAATACAGAAACAGGAGAATAATCAAGGCAATATTGAATAAATATAGAGCGAGAAAAATGTTTAAGAAAATTTCTTAAGAAAGGAAAAATTAAGAATATTAAGTAATTATAATCTCTCTTACATTTATCATCTTCTTTATATACTTTTTAAGCCTTTTTCAGTATTGATGAAATTGTTGAATGAATTAAATTTATATTCACAGCACCGTGCCATTTAAAAGATTTCCGTTTCGGAGTTATAGATAACTTTTTTTATATGTTTAAACCATTTTTATACCCGCCACCAAAAAAATGGTGGGGGTATATTCACTTTGTCATTCCGTTTGTAACACATCGAGATATCCATTTTAGACCCCATAAAGTATATATATTCTGAATCGGGGTTTGATTTTATGACGATCTAGCTATGTCCGTCCGTCTGTCCGTCTGTTGAAAGCACGATAGAGGTCGCACCGAAAAAGCTAGGGGGCCAAATTTTGCCAGAATCTTTCTTATAGACAAGGTTTGTTTGGTATTGAAAATGGGCTAAATCGGAATATTAGGAAGAGAGTTATAGCTCGAAAAGCAAGAGTAGGTCGAAAAAACCGTGTCCTTCGAACATCGAATAAAATGGAATTGTGTCCAAACGCATTTACGTAGACTCATGAAACTTCGAATATATATGGGTAAAGGCAATATTTTTCCCCGAAAATTGTCTAAATCTATGCATTAGAAGAGGAGTTATCGATCAAAATGTACGAAAATTTATACCGCACAGTGTATTTTTCGGTATATTTAAAAACAAAAACGTCATAAAAGCAACAAAATTGGATGTACGACTCTGAAATTTTGCACACTTTGCTTTTTGGTGACACGCTTTCTTGTAACGGAAAATCAATATGCCACGCCCACTTTTACGCCCACCTCCCATATAACGTTTTAGCTAAAATTCATATAATTTCTCTATTAATTAAGATTTTGGAATAATAAAGTACTATATTGAAACACCTAAGTTGTACTCATTCGCAAAAACAACTTTGATACGCCTACTATAACGCCCACTTTTCACGTTATCTACCCTTAATGAAATTTAAAAACTCATAAAACCGCCAAAATTAGAGGTATGATGATAAAATTTGCTACGTATGTCCTTCTAATCAATGCAATTGTTGTGCCAAAAAGTTTAGGTGACACTCCCACTTTAACGCCTACCTCCCATATAACGGTTTATCTTAAATTCATATAATTTCTCTATTGACAAAGTTTTTGGGAAAATAAAGGACTATATTGAAATATCTAAGTTGTATTTATTAGCAGAAACTTTATCGGCATGCCTACTTTAACGCCAACTTTCATTGAAAGACTACACTTACAAAAGCATTTTAGTAGCATATCGCAGTTATAAAAAGTGGTTAAATTTTACGTTGAATTTAAATAAAACACAAATTATTTAGGATATTATTAATATTTCTTTTTGTAATTATAATATTTGTATGGCTCAGTTATGTATTTAACAAAATATCGATCGGTGGTGGGTATAAAAGATTCGGCACAGCCGAATATAGTGCTCTTACTTGTTTATTTTTATGTGCTTTTTTTCTATTTTACTTTTTGAAATTTATATATTTTAAATTCCAAATGTTTTTATCTTCAATATTCTTCATTATATAATTCATATGAAAATCATTCCGATTATAACTTTTATAATATCCATTTTAGACCCTATAAAGTATACATATTTATACTCTGAATGCTTATAGAAAGCGGAATTGATTTATCGAACTAGGCAAATTTAAATAAAAAAAGGTTTTAGGAAAAAGTAGAGGTTGAAGTCTCCTTACACTTTCAATGAGATCGAAACAAAGAGCGTGGCACCTCCAATATAAGAATATTAAAAAAACCTTCATTATCAAAGACCTTAACGTTTATGGAAGTAATTGTGTAGGAAAGTTTACTAAAAAGCCGCGCACTTTACTCAAAAACAGAATCGAAAATATTTAAATTTAACACAAAAATTAAGGTGAATTCACCCATTTGTTCTGAACAAAATTTTTTCCGGAGAATAACATTTTTTACTGAGAGTTTTCTGCAGAACGATTTACCCATTTAAGAAAATTTTTCCGAAAAAACAAAGCTGCCATATAATATAAAAATGCAAACAGTTGTACAAAGTGGCAGCATCGCTAGCAAACAATGTAAATAAATACAAATGTAAATTATTTCATTAAAATATATGTGAAGAAAATGTCGGATAGAAGAAAACTAAAAATATTATTTTTAATTGAAGTGCATAAAGTCAATTTGTTTGCAAGAGAAATTTATAAAAAAAATTCGAAAATAAAATGAGTCGCAGTGAGAAAAACCATGTTTTAAATAATTATTTTTGTATGCACTATTGCTCATGTCATACAAACATTCTCTTCCTGTTTTTTTTAATTCTTCTATTAATTTTTGAGCAATATTTTCATTAAATTCCATTTAAATTGTTAATTTTCGGAAAAAACAATTTTTGTATAATAAATGTACTGACACTGTGTGATGTGGCAACCAAATTCAATTTTCATGTAAATATTGAAAAAAAGTGGCATCCCAATTCAGTTTCTTCTGAACATGAATCAAAATTAAACTAATTCAAGAAAAAACTTTCTGAACAAAGTAATCTCTCTCTCTCAAAAGTAAAACGTCAAACTCAATATAAAAAAAATTTGTTCTGAACTAAAATTTTATGGGTGAATCCAGCTTTAGTTTTGTTGCTTATAAGTTTAGTGTAGCAGAAAACGGGAACGATAAGAGATTTTGTATAAATTGTTTCAAAGCACAGTATGTTGTCCAGAAGTCCGATCTGTATGCTTTCTCCTATTTTCACGATCCCTTCTAAATTCCTCTCCAGCACTGCATATATGTCGTCAACATCATCGTCGCTTTCTTTATCACTGTAAACATCCCATACCGAAGTTCAAATTTTTTTCAATATCTTTCTTTGTCCAGCCCTTCTTTTGGGGTCTCATGTCTAAAAGTATATAAACAAATTACCATAATTGCCCAAAGTTTCTCACAAGCAATTTGACAACTTTGAAAATTACTCACCTGTTGTTTGCTTGCAATTGTAGGATTTAACTTCTACAAATATTTTCCTTGATATTTACTTAAAAAGATTCAATAAACATATTTTAAATCTTTGTTATAAAAAAAACAGATTTCAAATCTATAGCGTTTGATGGTACAACTTATTTGAGGCAGCAGAACCTTGACTGCAAACAATTAATTTTTTATACCCGCCACCAAAAAAATGGTGGGGGTATATTCATTTTGTCATTCCGTTTGTAACACATCGAAATATCCATTTTAGACCCCATAAAGTATATATATTCTAAATCGTGGTTTGATTTTATGACGATCTAGCTATGTCCGTCCGTCTGTCCGTCTGTCCGTCTGTCCGTCTGTCCGTCTGTCCGTCTGTTGAAAGCACGATAGAGGTCGCACCGAAAAAGCTAGGGGGCTCAAATTTTGCCAGAATCTTTCTTATAGACAAGGTTTGTTTGGTATTGAAAATGGGCTAAATCGGAATATTAGGAAGAGAGTTATAGATCGAAAAGCAAGAGTAGGTCGAAAAAACCGTGTCCTTCAAACATCGAATAAAATGGAATTGTGTCCAAACGCATTAACGTAGACTCATGAAACTTCGAATATATATTTCGTGAGTAAAAACAATATTTTTCGCCGAAAATTATCTAAATCTATGCATTAGAAGAGGAGTTATCGATCAAAATGTACGAAAATTTATACCGCACAGTGTATTTTTCGGTATATTTAAAAACAAAAACGTCATAAAAGCAACAAAATGGGATGTACGACTCTGAAATTTTGCACACTTTGCTTATTGGTGAGACGCTTTTTTGTAACGGAAAATCAATGTGCCACGCCCACTTTTACGCCCACCTCCCATATAACGTTTTACCCCAAATTCATATAATTTCTCAATTTATGTAGATTTTGGAATAATAAAGGGCTATACTGAAACATCTCAGTTGTACTCATTCGAAAATACAACTTTGACACGCCCACTATAACGCCCACTTTTCACGTTATATACCGTTAATGAAATTTAAAAGCTCATAAAACCGTCAAAATTAGAGGTATGATGATCAAATTCGCTACGTATATCCTTTTAGGCAATGTCATTACTGCGCCAGAAAATTAAGGCGCCACGCCTACTTTTACGCCCACCTCCCATATAACGTTTTACTTAAAATTCATATAATTCCTCTATTAATAAAGATTTTAGAATAATAAAGGACTATATTGAAACACTTAAGTTGTACTCATTCGCAAAAATAACTTTGACACGCCTACTATAACGCCCACTTTTCACGTTATATACCGTTAATGAAATTTAAAAGCTCATAAAACCGCCAAAATAAGAGGTATGATGATAAAATTTGCTACGTATATCCCCCTAGGCAATGTCATTACTGTGCTAGAAAATTAAGTTGCCACGCCCACTTTTACGCCCACCTCTCATATAACGTTTTACCTAAAATTCATATAATGTCTCTACTAATAATGATTTTGGAATAATAAAGGGCTATATTGAAACACCTAAGTTGTACTCATTCGCCAAAACAACTTTGACACGCCTACTATAACGCCCACTTTTCACGTAATCTACCGTTATTGAAATTTAAAAGCTCATAAAACCGCCAAAATTAGAGGTATGATGATCAAATTTGCTGTGTATATCCTTCTAATCAATGTTATTGTTGTGCCAAAAAGTTTAGGTGACACGGCCACTTTAACGCCTACCTCCCATACAACGGCTTACCTTAAATTCATGTAATTTCTCTATTGACAAAGTTTTTGGGAAAATAAAGGGCTATATTGAAATATTTAAGTTGTATTAATTAGTAGAAACTTTATTGACACAGCTACTTTAACACACTTTCATTGAATTTCATTTCATTTAAGGACCGATGTTGTATTAAAATAAAACACAAATTATTTAGGATATTATTATTTCTTTTTATAATGATAATATTTGTATGGTTCAATTATGTATTTAACAAAATATCGGCCAAATGGCCCCCCGATCCTTGGCGCCACTCCTCTATCTGATGGTCCAAATTTTCAATGACAATGTTGATGCTCAATTATTGGGCATGATGATGAGTCGAGGTTGACTGCTCTTTTGCCACACTATCGCAAAAAACAGCAATAGTTCCCATTCAACAAACTAAGAAGGCATTCACAGATTTTCTAACATTTTATGCAGACCTGTTTTGCAGAAATTTAAATATTTTTTACAATTCTCCCGATTGTGGACGAATTTGAACGATTATGTTGATCAAAAGAATTACGAAGTGCACAAAATGCATTTTGATTTGAACGCTCATTTTTATAAGAAACCTGAATAACTTTAAAGCGTTGCTCATTTGCGTATCTTTCCACGGATCAAAATGAGTAAGTTTGAGATTGAGAAATGTCAAGTGAAATGCAGAAAACAAACTTAAAGACTAGGTGTAGTTCACTTTCAACATGGGCCCTTAAAATTTAACCACCTTCTACAAATAAAGTGACATATTTTATTATAAAGAGATTATTCCATAATGATTAACAAAATAATAAATATTGTGCTTTAAATGTACACAAAATTGGTGGTGGGTATAAAAGATTCGGCACAGCCGAATATAGTGCTCTTACTTGTTGTTACTGATTTGCCTTTACAATTCTTTCGTCTAATTTTTTTAAATTTTTTTAAAACACATTGAAGAAAAATTTAACTTATTCAATGCCATTTTATTGAACTGGACTTTACAACCAATAAATTTTCTTTTTTCATAATAAAGCCTTATTTCTTAAGAATTGAGAATAAAAGTAATAAAGATTATTAAAAAATATATTTTAGTTGGAATACAAAAAAGTTATTGTCATTTGAAAAGTACTGCCAAAATTAAATCTGGTACTGAAATAACATACAAATACTTATGTTACGAAATCATTATGTATTTAGAAATAAGGAAAAGGACTCAAAATGAATTTATGTCATATGGCAACATTTTGTAAGATGATGGCATTAAAGAAAGACTATATTTTTTGAATTTTGTTTTTCGAAAAAATTTTCTAATTTTATTAGAACTGCAAATTGTCTAGTAAAACCTTGTCTTAATTTATAAAAATTAAAAAAAAAAATTATATATAATAGATAGTAGATTTAAATTAGCTTTAAGGTTTTATTTCTCAAACCAACCATTAAAATTACGTGCGTAAATGTATGGGTAAATGCGTATGTATTATATCCCGTAATAAATATAATTATGTTCATTTAATTTTAGTTTACAATACAATATTAAAAACTACAAAAACAACAGCAACAATAATTATATAAAATTGACAATATTGTGCAACAAACTATTAAACCGAAGTGTAACAACTGCTGCCACGTACGACCATGCAATCGTTACCAAAATGTGTCTGCTGAAGCAGCGCACCATTGAAAAGGGACAAAGATTTTTTTACACATAGGACAAGAATACAAACCACAATAAAATGAATGGGTTATGGTCAATATAATCGCAAACACACGCATAGTCATACATACACAAATGGCATGCCTATAAAAAGTTACACACGTCGGCTAAAATATAAACATTGATGATGTCTAGAAAGTTAAATAAAGTGCAGTGGTTTATTAAATGAAAGGAATAAACATAAACATAAAATTAAATAGAGAATTTTTAGGACTTTAGGTTTTTTTGGAATTCAGAAATAAATAGAAATATATTTAAGGCAATTTTAAGGTAAAATTGATTCTACATATCTTATACGTAAAATGTACATCAATGTTCCTAACAGGCAGCACAGATCCTATGAACCGTTATATATAAAATTTCATAGATCAAACTACAAAAACTTTGATACATTAAAAAGAATTTGTGCTGAGGGTAATAAGTTCTGATAATTTTGCTGTAACTAGGGGAAAGCTTATAAGGTTTCCCAACTCAAATACTTACATCTAATGCTGTTTTTGTCGTTATTGTTTTCTTTGTAAAAAAAATACTGCACAACTGTGAATTCTGATTATATAAATTTAATACATAAATAAAAACTTTAAAAATAACTGCTTCAGGCCGCTTCACACTATTCCACAAGTCTTTAGATTTTCATTGGATTTTGTCAGAGCAAAATAAATTAATTTTAGATCTGATTGTCAAAAAATCAAATAAAAAAAATGTCTCATTACAATTTGCTTCTACACTGTCACACTTCAAATAAAATACAATCTGTGTAGTATATAAACAGCTGTCTTTGTTATTTCCATCGGAGATGGACAATATAATGCAATCGTATTTTTTCATACTGATTTTTATGGCATTTCATTAATTACTTGCTTCAACACATTCATTTACCCTAAATTTACATTTGAAAGTACTCTCTGGAAATTTCTGTAAACGTATTATAAATAATGAAGAAGACAAGTTTCATGAAAACTTCTTTTTCGTTTACGTAGAAAACTAAAACTAAAAGTTAATTTAAAAACGTTGTCGAAGCGAAGAGTTGCATTACTTGCTATACATTGTACATTAATGAGCTAAATTTAAATAGTAATTTTTTAAGTTTTTCAATTTTTCAGATAAAAGAGGGACATAATTTAATGATTTATAAATTTTAGGTTCAGTTGTAAATAAAAAAAAAAACAAATTAAAAATAAAATTCAAAATATTTACCCTGAAGAAGCTACCCATTGTTTGGTAGCAAAATATTGGTTTCTAATAAATAATTTTTATAAAAAAAAACCAAAAAGTTGATCTCAAGCTTAAATAAAAATCAAATATTATCAATTAAAAAAGATCAAGAAACTTAGACGATATATAATAAAATTTAATATAATTTGCAGCTAGAATTTTATTGTTACTGCTGCATAGTCTAAAAATTCTTGTAATTAAAAATATATTGATAATTTTTATTTCCCATACCTGATTTTGTCTATGTGCTTCTGTAAAAACACAACTCTGATAAAATCTTAGTGTTTAGAAAAATATCAAAAACAGGAAAGAGCTATACGACATTATTAAACAATTACAATTGTATCCATGCTTCCTTCACTACAGGTTTATAAGACAAAAAATTAAAAACACTCTCTGCGTAAGGCTTCCATTAACATAACAAAACAGGCTTCAAAAACCAGCATTTTGTGCTAAAAAAGTAACGCTTTAAAGCGAAAATTCGCAATAAAAATGTCATGACATCAGTCAGCTACTTTGCAATTTAGATCTTTATATTCCAAGCATAATTCGCCCGAAACACTATTTTTATTACGTATGTCAACAAACAAGCTAGTCGAACAAGGAACGATATCGTTGTTACTCCATTATCTCGTCCTTAAGTAGATGATAGGGGTATAAACGACATGTGTTTTGAAAAATATAAAGTTACGTATCTTCCTGAAGTTCTCCAATGGTCACACAATATGTTTCCAAATGTTAATATCTGGTCGTAATTTATTAATGCGGAAATATATCTTATAAGATATTATTAAAATTATTATAATTTTTTTTTTATTATTTTTTATTATTATTATTATTATTATTATTATTATTATTATTATTATTATTATTAGCGTATAGATTTTAAAACACATATTTTAAAAGAATTATAGTTTATACGGTGAGACCATTTTAGCTAAATCTGAAAACTAATGCAAAGATATTTTGTGTAATTTACAATTTCTATTAGTAACATGTTTTTCAAATAATATGTATCATTTTGATTTAGTAGGGCTGGAACAATAATAATGCTGTGTGGCTCATGTGAGAAAACATTTTTAATCCTTATTAAGCCTTTGAACAATTACATCAATGTTCGTTTTGTCTACTCTATTAAATCATTAACATATATTGTTAAAAATAGTGGGCCAAAAGTAGATTCTTGTGGCACTCTAGAGTTTTTACGAAAACCTATTACCGACTATCGGCTAAACACAAGTTTAGTATAAGAAAAATTGAAGATAGTTTTTAGTTTCAAACAAAGAGTATTGTAGCTTATCATATCCTTAATGTTATAGTGTTTTTGCACTTAAGGTTTTAATGATAAATTCGTCTTTAACGCTCAAACCAATCATTAAAACCTGGATTTTCTTATCAAACAAATTTCGGTAAAACCATCTCAAAACCTTTTTTGTTTTGCTTTTAAGTAGGTTTTATGAAATACAACCTATTTTTAGCACTATAACGTTTTTTTATATATACACATGTAGGGGGAATATCGAAGCAGACCACTACTATCACGGGTCCCTTTTCGACCCCCTTCGCTCCTCAGTGATTTCGTGTCTACCGATCAGTATACCTTCAATCACTGAGTCCCGCGCCACAACCGGCGTTTGCTCTGGACTAGGAAAACGATTTCACAATGCCGACTGGTGATTGTCGACAATCCTCATCGCACAGTCCTTTGTAATCGCCAGCATCTCCCTCAGACTAAGGTCACTATGACGTTAAAAATATTAAAAATAGCTGATAATACTAGAAGGCGCTGAATAAAAAAGTTGGTTCATATAAGTTCATTGAAAGTTGGATATTTTGAATGTGCAGCACCTAGAAAAGACTTGGATGAATTATTGGTATGATTTTATATTAAAAACATATTAGACTAATTTATATTTAAAGATAGAACTCGTTTAACTAAATACCTGTTATTTAACTAGTGGTGCCTTCTATGAAAGACTCGTTTAAACTTTAAAATTAGTTAGAAACTTATTTGAAGGTTTCTGGTTGCGGCCTCCTGATTAGGTATTTTTGATCCTCGTTAACAAAAGCTAGTATGCAGAACATAAATATTACAAGAGCGAAGGTATATTTCTTGATATTAAAAAGAATGTCCTACTATTTAGAGCTCAATAGAGGTTGTCGCTGTATGTACAACAAATTGTTATCAACAACAAAACAATAATTGAACTTAGTTCTTTTAAATTCAGGCATATCATTTCTGTAGATTTTCAATGTCAAGATTATCGATGAAGTAGATTACAAATTTTTTGTCAATAACTAGTAAGACTTTTCAGCTCTGAGGAAAGTGATTGTGGGGATTAATAGCAGATTAATTTAGCACACAAGATTTTGGTCCTCATATAAAACACTGCTTAAAAAATTATAAAAATTCCTTTTCTATTATAACATTCTTATAAATAAAAACTTCAACGTACTTAATAATATAAACCTTGTAATAATGTAAAAAAATATTTGGGACCACCTTTGGCGATTAGACTTTGCATTTTTAAGGAACCTACCTAGATATCGGTGGCAATGGATCAGGGTTATAAAATTTTCGGTTTACAAGACCAAATACACACTATTGGTAATAAATACGTCTCTACACAAAATTTTACTTTTATCATGAATATTCCTTTAATATGAAACATAACGAATAATATTTACACACACGCATATATGTATAATAATGTGAATAATGTGTATAGAGTAAAGAACACAATAAACTCGTAAAGGACGAAACCATAAGTAGCATTATAAATAACACGTTAAAATAGGCCCACAAGCATTATATACTTAAATAACACATGCACACTTGCTATTACACACGCACACACATACACCCATATAAATTTACAAACGACAAAATATACAAATAAATTTTTTTTAAACAAACTTAAACAAACCGACATTTATATACCCACATTTCGTACATAACTAACGGTATTAGTATATACAAAAAAAGTCTATGTATATAAACACAACAAAAAAGTAAATGATATACATTAAACATAATTAAATACATATTTACGTAAGCACGTACATGCGTATGTAAATAACTACATAAAGGTTAGTATATAATAAAAAATACAAAAATCAACAGAATTCATACTACCACACACTTAAAACAAAGAGTTAAAAGCCATACTTACGCACTTACACATACATACATAACAGAACAGAGCCAGTGTTCATAGTACGAGTAATTTGCGTGTACACGCAATACACATGTGTACCGAATACGACCACAGTATGCTTATGCTGCCGCTGCCAATTCCACTAGATCAACATCTACTATTGCCAAAGCTGTTGCATCAGCTGACATTCCTGATGGTGATGATGTAGCTGCCAGCTTATTGTTCACAAAAAAAAAAAAAAAAAATAAAAAAATAAATAAATAAATAGCAAGATGGTAGCAAATAAAAACCGTGAGAAGGGAGATATGCAAGTAGATGTTTGAAGAATGAGTTAAAACGACGATGGAGGAATAATAATGATTATCATGCTACACATAAGTACAAACCCACACTTACGCACTAAAATGAAAAATTATGTAAAAATAAATAAAATTTTGAAACAAAAACTGAAGGAAAGGAAATACAAGAAAAAAACGTGCAACAAAAAAAAAAACCCAAACAGTGGGCCAAAGACAAACAAAAGTTGAAAAATTTGTAAAAAAAAATTGGAGAACATTAAAAAATAATAAATTTGTTGGAAACTTCATACTGTGGCTTACGCAATATAATATTTATTATCTAACTGGATGATAGACTTTGTCAGCACTAGAATACAGACTGAGATTTCAACCGGACCAAAAAATTTATTGTAAAAAAGATGAAGCTTTAGAACGAACTATAGACTATACTATTGAATAGACTATGGAATAGACTATTGATTAGACTACCGAAGTGCCCATTTAAGTGCCTGCTTTAGGAACATACACAAAGACGTTCTTACGCTGGATAATAAGTATAGGTTAAACAAATTAATAAACAGAATACCACCATATTTGTGTCCTTAAATAGCAGTTTTGTGATATCTAGCAAAAAAAGGTTGCATTTTTAAAACCTGTTGCACAAAAATACGAATGTACTCTTTTTACATCAGTAAAAACCATACTAACTTAAAGGTGAGGGAACTTCCCTTCTCTGAGGAAATGTTTTACCATCTCTTATTATCCAAATTCTATAGTAATTGTTGAAGCGTCACTGTTAAAAAGAGTATCCATTATCTTCCCTAATTTCAATCCTTTAGAGTAAGGCTTCACACTACTGTCATCCCTATCGACTGGAGCCGATCCGGTTTTTGATACGGAGATTCTTCTCTCAAGAAAAATAAGTTTAAGTTCAAGAGTCTATATATTAATCACACATTCTCTAATTGCCGCATATACATAAGTATTTAGTGTTAATTTAGTGGTGGTCCGTAGTATAATCCCCACATTAAGTGGCACCATTCTAGCTATTAAAACACTTGGTAGCCAACTAAGCATAACAAAAACGACCCATGAGCATATTGTGTAAATAAAGCCTGCGCTAAGCAAGTTTGTATATTTCAATATATGAAACTCATAAGTGTTTAGAATTTTGCCTGACAAACAGCAGGCCGGCATTCTTTGGAATTTTTCCTCTCACCAACGGCATTTCTGCATATTTGTACAGGTAAAGATGTACCTGACACTTTGTTTGAATGTTTTGAAACCAGGATAGTTTTGCGTCCAGTAATATCCATAAAAGAGACTTGGACAGTCCCTTGGTCTAGAGAATATTAAAAGGTCTGTTTTAGTCGTATTGAAGTTTGAATCACTATCGATACTTCTATAACTAAGTATTTTAAAAGTCTAAAGAGTATTTTTACACTTTTCTCTTATTAAAAAGAATTCAATCCCATGAGCAGAATAATGACGGTAAAGTTGCACGAGAGGGGTAATAAAACTCCTACTTGTAGACTATCCATATTCGCTATTCTATGTTATGCAGCTGTTCCATAATCTAGACTAAGACGCTACTCATAAGTCTTTCTTTTATGAAGTTGGCAGTCTTTTTTTATCGACTTATAGTCAAATTAGAGCAGCAATAATCTTTTGCGGTTTACCATTATTGAGAGCACCTTTTATGTCCAATAAGGTTTCTGATGAGAATAAACCTTGATTGAGGGATTTTTACCCAAAGGTAATGAGCGAATGCAATGTCGTCTCAGCGTAAGTATCTTTTTTCACATTGCTGGCCAACGAATCAGAGCTTATTAAACGATCTGTTAAAGTACACATCGATTACTATTTCTACGTTAGGTATACCATAGTACTCTCAAGCGACATCGCTGTTATTACACCGTCCTCATATATCGATTAAAGATAGTTGCTAACTACGTAATTAATTTCATTTCCATATGAAGAAATATATGGGACAGCAATTGTCGTTAAGACTAACAATCTAAAGCTTGAAAGCATTAGTTAAGGGTTGGAAGATATGAAATAATGTCTTAGTCATAATTCAAATATCAACCAGTCATGAAAGATGCAAGTTTCATATAAAATATATCAATTACTAACCAGCAAACGTAAATGATAACAAAAAACTATTAAAAACGTTTGTAAACTTACTGTTTCTTAATGCGGTTCCTGTATGATCAAGAGTCTTTAAAGCAAAATCTGTACTAGTAAAATGCATCCCTAAAGAACTCAGAAAGAAAACATGGTAAAGGCAGCCTATGATAATCCATTTCAGTAATACAATAGTTATATGATAGTTTCGTACTGCTCACAAAAAGGCTCAAAAAGGCTTATTTGACAAATTCCTATACAACATCTGCCAAATAACCTTTATTAAACTTAAAATATTTTTTATGAATACGCCAGTTAGTATTTAAGAATGACAAGAGAGGTGCTTTGATAATGCTTTTATATAATCGATAATACTATACTTACCTAAAAGTAAAATCAACAAATTCAATGTAATTTATCAAATACTATTTACTTAGGCTTGAAGAAGATATAATGATCGACAATAAACAAAACAACTGGCTAGTTTAAAAAAACTGTATTACAAACTAAATTTGTTTGTGACTACTGTGCAACTTTATAAAAAAATTGCATACTTATATATAATACTAAAAAGGATATACAAAATATATATGTATGTTAGTGTATGTGCAAATAAATACAAGTATTTTATTTAAGGTTTAAAATCTATGTATTTGAGTTAATAGTACTGTATAGATTAATAGCAGCGAATTAACGTGTATGCATTACAAAATATATTTAATATGCAAATAATATCCTTAAGCTAATTTATTTACCGTGAGATAATATTATTTGCATGTACTAAGCTTAAAAGATCATTGTCAAAATACTAGATGTAAAATTTACTTTAATGAAAATCACACTTTAACTTAGATAATATTTTGATTTTCCTAAAACCCATTAATTGATCCTTCAGAACCCATAACTAAATAATAATATTGAAAATTTTTGAAATGCCCATAATTTAAGCTTAAGTTCTTCAAAAAGATCATCTTAAATGAAATGCGCTGCATAATATTTAAGGCCTCTTGCAAAATTTTTTAAAAACTAAAAGTGCTAAATGACCCAAATCTTTGGACTATTATTTTCTCTATATAAAAAAATAAGTTGCATTGTGTAAGAAATTGATGTTCTCTGGAATGCGTGATCCGATTTTGTTTCCGCAAAGTTCATATGAAAGGCGACGTCATCAACAAGGTGTTTATGTCTGTAAATGGTCTTTGTACGTGTATTGGTTCATGAGTTATAGCTATTTTAGTGAACACTGCATTCATTTCGAATATTTGTTTACCACAGAGCATTACAATACCAGCAATTTGTCACTGACTTAAATGAATTCGAATTGATTTTTTTATTTTCTTTTTTTCACTACGAAGTGTGCAGGGGGTTCGATAGTTCAAAATAAAATATCAGCCAAATAGTGAAATAAAATATTACCCCGAATCAATCAAAAATAGTTCAGATATTAAACTAAAATATGGTGCAAATATATAAGGAAGCTTCACTATTAAATTAAAAAAATTAATTTAAACTATTTTTAAAAAACCTTATTTAGTTGTGAATGGATAAAATTTGTTAAGACTGTAAATTTACAAGGACTAATTAATTTACTTATTAATTTAATTGTTTGCTTTGCAAAGATTTTCAAGCTGGTGCAAGAACTGTAAGCTCTTGCAAATTCCAAATGTTGTCTATGTTGAATTGAAGAATTCCTCATTTAAATACTTACAATACAATGTAATAACAATATTATTAAAAAGTGAATAGAAATAAAAAAAAAGTTTTATTTTGCTAAATATCAGGAAGTTCTATAACATTGCACAGTACTGTATGTATATGAACTCATTAAAAAACTTCCGTTTTAAACAGATGATGGCGGACGTAAAGCAGCATCCATTTTTTTCTGTCCTTTCTTCTACTTCTCTTATATGTTACTGTTCTAAAGTATTGGCAAGCAGTATGAGAAATTCGTATTTATTTTTTTGGGTACGACCAGAGCAATAAGTTTGCATTTTCATATATTTTACTCAGCATAAAATGTTTAAAATGGTTAAACTCACGTCATTTATTATACATTATTTACGGTACGAAAGTTTTAAATTACAGAAAATAAAATACCATTTTCTCCTGAAATGAAAACAACCATGTTTTCTAGCCAATTTTCTGTCAACAGTAATTTATTTTAATTTTTCATTAAGCTCTCATTCTAAACATTAAATCTCTTTTGAATATTTTTTTTATTGTTCATTTTATTGTTAATTAAACCGGTAGAAATCACTTACAAGTCATACATTTGAAATAAAATAATTTACTGTTGTTAATCTGTTTTTTTTTTTTTAATTTAAATTTACTTTAAACTTAATATATGTTTTTCTAAATTTTGTTGGTTTTGCAATGGCGATAGTTGTCATTTATTAAATTTAAACAATTTTAAAGAAAATACCGTCATTCTTTTTTCGCACTAATCCCTTAAACATTCCTAGCCTGTAAAGCTTGATTTATGGTAGTTATAAAACGTTTGTCTTAATAGTAAAAAAAAATTAATTTACTACATTAACCTGTTATAATAATAATTTTTTTATTAGTTTTTGTATACCTATTTATATTACCAAATACTCATAGATTGTTGCGGGCGTATGAGTTATATTCATTTGAAATTATAGATATTTAAATATAAAGCATACGCCAAAGTGTTTATATTGGCACAACTAAGAGTTAGTTAGTGACTTAATTACAGTAGACTCGCGGTAACGTGAACTATTAAAAACCGAGCGTGTTCACGTTTGCGAAGTTGTTCATGTTGTCGAAGGTGTAACTCTTTTAAATTTCCAAACAAATTAGACATGTGATTTAAATCAAATTCATTTATTTTTTGGTATTTCGGATTGTTTTGTACATATGTTTTGTTAAGAAAAAATAAGTACGTTAAAATTAATTTAAAAAATTTGTTACTTTTTTTTCTTCATCTTCTAAAGAGCTAAAAATGTTCAGCCAGCATTTTGCTATTGTTTTCTTTTTTAGACGTTGCCAAGTTAAAATAGCCAATAGCGTCCATTAATGGTTGAGCGAATTTTTAAAAATTACAGCAGTCATCCATTACAATTTGGAGCAATTGTAGTCCACAGGAGATTCGAAATTTCTAAAAGAGCAAGGATTTTTTGCCTTTCCAATCATAAGGAGTTTAACTTAAGAATTTTGGTAGTTTTTGTGTCATTTTTCACGAAAAACTTTAGATTAGATCATGCTAAATCATCAGCGCGCACTAAACTAAACTTGTGCAATCATTTACGGGGACACCCCTTTTTATGAAAACAATTTGGATAACCGTCAAATTTGTTCATGTTATAAGGCTTTCTCACTGTGTTCATGCTACAGAGCAGTCAGTGTAAAAAAAATGATGTTCATCTTATCCGGTGTTCACGTAAGGCAGTGTTTTTGTTACCGCGAGTCTACTGTAGTTAGTTAGTAAACGTTATTAAAACTTTAGTTTTTTATATTTAACAGTTTACAAAAATTTGATTTTAGAAAACTTCAAATTAAACAGTATTTTTTAATTACAAAAGTACTTTAAAAAAATTTTTAAATTAATAGAGAAGAACAAAGAAATAAAATTTTGCATACACACAGGAAAAAGATTGGTTTGAAAACGGTTAAAACAAAAAAATAGTATATCACATATTAAAAGTTTGTAAAAAAACAGATATTATATATTTATAAACGAAAAAATACAACAGTATTAGAAATTTAGTGCACAGGACAAATAAATTAGTTCTCCTAACCAATTAGCCTTATAATAAGATTTGTATTTCATTCACTTTTATCACAACCGATTTTAATTATCTGTATTAGGGTTCACAACTAAATTTAAATTCATGCAATAAAAAATCCTATATTCCAATGTTTTATTTAAAATAAAAAGGCAATTTAAGTTACCTATCATTTGTGGAAAATTTAAATTAGTCAAAATCAAAATTTATATATTTTGTTGAGAAAAATTTTTTAATAATGAAAAAATATAAAAATATTTTAATTATTTTTTGTGATACAAAATAAGATCTGCAAGATACTGTTTTACAAGGTAAGAAGTTGATTGTGTATTTTAAAATATTATTATGCATTTCAGTACGCAAAACGAACTTTCAGATGCGGAAATTTGCAAGTACATACTAACGTACTAACGGGGATGCAAAATAGTTTAAAGTCACTTAAAATACACACATATGGACATGTATTGAATTTTAGCAAGTTCATGTTACTATAGTATCTTCGAACCACATCTAGCCGAAGAAACTTAGCGTTTGCATCGCCGCATAATGCCCGAGTTAATAATATTTGCAATTTTTAGTTTTATTTTAGTATTTAAATGTATATGTATGTAGATATTTATTTTATTATATATATAATGTATTATTATTGAATTAAAAATACAAAAAAATAATTGAAAAAAATATGTTTTTTATATTCTTGGTTTAATCGAAGAATTGATGATAATAATTAATTAATCTTTTGGTATTACCAATTTGATATTTTATTTCAATGGCATCAATCATTTATATGAAAGAAAGTGCACTTTGTTTTTTAAATATCAATAATACCAACTAATAAAATCTGCTAACACAACCGTTGGGTTACTACAATTCTACACGCAAAGAAAAACCATGGTAACGACATGATTACGACGGTCATATTATTTTTTCTAAAACAATATTTGGTTGTCGAAAACAAGTAATAGTTATATTTGTTTCATTTCATCATATATTTTGTCACGATAATCAAGCATTTGTTTAAATTGTATCATTTAATGATTACTTTTCGTAAAAATGTCAAAATGATTATCATTTAAAAATAGTATGATTAAAACAATTAATTTGACAAAAATAACGTTATACTCAAAATCATTAAAAATTCAAAATAAACATTAAATAATAAGTGAGACAACAGCATGTTTACAAAGTAATCAAGCTATGATTTTTTTTTTAATAATAATTTGATTTCAATTGTTCTTCTTCTTGCTGAATAAAGTTTTATTTTTTTAAAAGTTTGAGATGTCAAAAAAGGAACAAAAATTTTTACAAATTAAAGAAAATTTAAAAATAAATGTGAAAATGTAAAAAAATATTGGTATAAATTTTGCAAATAAATTGGTGAGTACAAGCAATATGTGTATGTTACAGCAAAAGACAGTAATTTGCCGTGAAAAAGCAAAGATTGTCGATTTCAATTGTAGTCATATATATGATTATTGAATGATGCTTAAATTAAACATAATAATGATAACTGGTAACCATTATTATTTTAAACATAATCATACAATTCAGTCATAGTATGTTGCTCTTCGATTATGGTTACCACAACCATATTTTTTCTTTGCGTGTACTGTTGTTACTAAATCTACCATGCTAAAAAACAAATTTTTCAGTTATTACAAACGAATTAAGAGATAGTACGTAGAACCGAATGAATTCGATTGGCAACAAATTCGGTTGCTACAACGAATCTGTTTTCTGTGTGTAGACACAATGATTGCTTCCAGCATTTTACCACACTAATAGAGTAACATATATAACAACAAAAGAGAATTCTTTGAAGTTAGGCAAAAAGATATTTAGGCCAATATATTAGTTTTTTATAACTGAAAATTATTAAATGTAATAAAATATGTTCGAAACAGTGATCGGCTTTGAGTCGTTTTTTTTTCAATATTCATAGTGAGTCATAAAATTTGAGTATAAGTGCGTATATATCATTGAAATTAAACTTAGTTGATGTACGTATACCCACAACAACATTGATTTATAAGTACAACTCACAATGAACATGAGTACTACGTCGTACTTATATTTATAGCGTCCCATATTTATATGATTTGCAAGACTACTCACGTTGATTCATATTTTTAAGAAACTACTTACCTCCATAGAATGAAGCAAGTTGACTCAACAACATTAACAGCTCTCATTTGTATGAAGAATAAACAATGTTGCCAGGTCGGAGTGTGCAAGATATTTTTTGGCCGCCAGAAAATTTGCAATGTTACAATGTGTAATATACAATTTTTGCAAGTATAACTATTTAATTTTTAAATAAATGCAACTGATTATGGCCTTTAGGCTAAATTTTGGTTGGCTTCTATAATAAGAGGTAAACAATAAGAGTTATTTTGTGTTTTTTATTTTCATGTTTAAATTTTTTGCAGCAAACTAAAAAACTGCGTTCTTAGGTGCTCACTTAAATTTAAAAGATAATACGCAAAAACAAAATCTCTTAAACAGACATCAAAGCAAGCACTTTATTTTTGCTTGTTGTTTTTGTATTATTTTCTTAAATTTAAATTATCTATTTTTTGTAACAATCCACAATTATTATAGTGAATGCCAAATTGTTATATGGCAAGCTTAGTTAAAACACACAACTTCATAATGAGTACTCGTGTCATACGTGCTTTTGGTCGTCTTTTTATCTTGCATGAGTACTATGAGTACTATAAGTACCTTAAATTTAAAAGTGCGTATAAGTAGTGAACACTTTTCAATAAGTTTGAATGCGTATAAATCAACGAAATTATGAACAATGATTCAAGTTGCCTTACTTCATTAGTATTCGTTGCAGATCTCTGGTTCGAAAAGGAAATAATTGAAAACAAGTGTGAAAATAATGACCGATTCCCACCAAAAGACTATGAAAAAGAAGTGACTAAACAAAGAAGGGACTAAACTGGTGACAAAATGATTTAATTTCGTTAAAAACACTACTAATTTTAACATTACCAGTTACCAGTTGGCTTTGGATATGCATTTCACTCGGAATAACTTTTCAGGTATTCTTAAATGCTTAAAATTTAATTTAGTTTAAAAAATGTTTTTGAGAAGTTAAAATGATTTAATTTGATTTAGGAAAAATTAACTTAAAAAAAAAATATAATATATCTGTGGCAATAAAGAAAAACTGTTTATGTCTGTTTTTATAGTTTTCAAAAAAATACTTTTAAATTTTTGAGTTGGTTTTTAAAAATTAATTCGTTTTAAAATAAAGACTATTATTAAAATTTTGCGCTTAATAAATTTAACAGCATATTAATTTTCGTGTAGTTAGCTAAATTATAAGTTCAAATAATTTATTAATCCAAATGATGAAAGGCAGTAATAACATAAATGGTCCAAAATTGTTAATAGTTTGTCTGAGCGCAATTTTTAATTCCGCGATCGCAATAATGTGATTTTTTATTAAATTTTACCTTAAGTCGATTTAAGCAGTTTTTCCTTTTTGCTACAGAAATATGAATATATAATTTTTTTGTGAATTAAGTCTATTTTCTCTTTCAACCCTCTGACTACGTTACGCCCTACATGGATTTTGATGGGGCGTTCAGGGTTCTTATTCCCTCCAGGAGAGAGTGGAATGGGGGTCGCCTTTTGGGGAGCTTTGACACCGGGATCTATACTGACGGTTCTAGAATGGAATGTGGTGTTGGATATGGTGTCTTCTCTGATGGACCGGAGATTGAACTCTCCTTCCGTCTTCCGGACGATTGCAGCGTTTTTTAGGCGGAAGTACTCGCTATCAGGGAAGCATGTAGGATACTGAGTGACGGGAATATCCACAAGAGCATTGGTATATTGGTCGACAGTCAGGCGGCACTCTTCTCACTCAGGTCATACATTACTACGTCTAAATTAGTTGGCCAATGTAGAAAGGAACTGTCAAGGCTTGGTCAGCGGGCTGACGTTACTCTAGTTTGGATTCCTGCGCATAAGGGCCACTATGGTAACGAGCGTGCTGATGAGCTAGCCAGGGGAGGATTTGTTTTGGATATCTCTAACGCAATTGCAGTTGCAATCCCGTTGGGGACTATTAAAAGCAGAATCTCCAGACACTTTCTCCGGAAGGCTGATAACAGGTGGCGTTGGCTGAGCACGTGTAAGGTGGCACGGCTTACGTGGCCCTCTTTTGATGCACGACGTACATTGCAACTTACCAGTCGAAGTCGGAGGGATATATCGAGGTTGCTGGCGGTATTGACGGGTCACTGGATGTAAGGCAAACATGCAAGTTGGCTCGGACTCCCATCGAACGACCATTGTCGCAGTTGTCTGGATAGAGAGAAGGAGGAATCGGTTTTCCACTTTCTCTGCGAATGTCCTGCACTGGCGGCTAAGAGACGCATATTTCTGGGTGAACATATACTAGATGGCCTTCCTGCGATATCTGAAGTTGGACTGAATTATCTACTGAGATACTTCACGGCCACGGGGTGGATCTAGTACCCTTACTCTGGGATTTTATTCTGAGATACATTGGAAGCTGACGAGTGATGTGGTCCTGTCAAAACGGAGTCATACAGACTCTACTTGATTGTTGGCGTACAACAAATACCACGATAACGAACCAACCAACAAGTCTATTTTCTGACATTTTAATTCGTTGTAAAATAAGAATTAATTAAAACATTTTTTCAAAAGATTAAATAAAAAATATAATAAGCAAAAAATTTTTGTTGTATTTATTTACTTATTCATTTAAGTCTATTGGCATGAATCCCCGCAGGCTATTAAATAAAAATAATCTCTTAACCATAGATTAATTTTAAATGTTGCATTAAAAATATTTTAATATAAAAATACAATATTATTTTAAATTTAGGGTCACTATTACAACTTGCCGTTAGATAAGGGAAGGTATTTTTGTGCCCGATAAATATCTTTGCATTATAACAACTTAAATTACAACTTATCATAACTTATATTGTTATTTATAATAATAAAATTTAATGGATAAAAAAATAATAAATGAAGTCTTTATAAGGCAAAGCCATTTATGTGTCCGACAAAATGATGCCTTCAACTAACGTCAAGTTGTAATAATGGCCCTTAGTGACGTTAACTTTTATAGAAAAATCAATTATATGATGAATTTCATTTAAATTTTTGCATATTTTTATAAATGGATCGGCAAAAATATAATTTGTTTTAGAAACAAGAAGATCTAAAGGCAGAATGTGAAATATTAAATTTAATTTTGTTGAAAAAAAGTTTGAAATAACATCATAAACTAAGCACTGTCCTCTGGCTTTTCAATGTAGACAATTTGATTATATCCTTAGTCGATGCGATCAACACAAACATTACATTTGTGGTTTCAAACAACAGTATTTAGCTGGAATTACATTAAAATTAGCAGGATATGGTTTATTACGAATTTTTTTTTTTTTTACAATTAGTTGGATTAAAATTAAATTTTATTTGAATTAGAATTAGATTAGTTGAAGGAGTACTGGTAAGTTTAATTTGTTAACGGCAAACGGATTTAAAGGCATTAATTGCTTATTCTTCAGTTGCTCATATAGGAATTGTTTTATCTGGATTAATAACTTTAATTTATATAGGAATTTGGGGTTCTTATAATTTAATAAACAAATACTCCAATATTGGTCTTACTAGAGACATATTTACGTAACACCTTGATCGAAAAAAATTGTTTGCTCATCGTTTGACATATGTAAGCACTACATGCGCTTTACTTGCGACTATGGTTAAATGCTTACGGAAATTTCTTTGGGATCAACTAAAATTCCAAGATTGATAAATTCATCCAACCGATATAAGATGATGGGAAATATTGACAATTTTTTCAATGATTAATGGAGCAAAGTGAAGTCAATGCCAATTTTTCGAAAAAAAAAACATATTTTTCGATGTAAGGCATTTCCATCAGAACTGCTACGTGAATACACAAAGTCGCCGAATTTGGGGCTCAGAAAATTCCCATGTAATCTAGGTCAGAAGGCGTAATTGTCCCGTAATTTTTTAAAGATGAGTGGTAAACGGTATTCATTATAGGAACTTGAATATGAAGTTCTTGTGGTTTTAAAAGTTGTCTAATAACATATTGTTACAGATTTATTTTTAAATAGCTTAATTTATATTATAATTTATTTTAGTTGTAGTAGTTTAAGTTACTGTAGTTGTATTTGTATTTGTATTAGTTTATTTTGCTGGTTGTTCAAACATGATGTTTGTTGTTATGTGTAGCATACTTTTAGGCACTTCTATTATTCGTACCTATTACTTAACGTCTTAATTTAAATTGAACGGTTTTCGAATGTACAAGAATGTACATACGAGAACTTTGTCGAATGTTACCGAACACCACTATGTTACTATAAATAGCCGTACAACACAGCTAACATGATCAGTATTACAATAGAGCTTGTAAAGTGCGTATCAAAGTGAGTTTGATAATAAAAGTGTATAACTATAAGTGTAATAAGTAAAGTGATATAAAAGCAATCTTTGAGTGTGTTAAAGTAAATAAAGTGCTCTTAATTTTAAAACTAATTTCAACTGTTTTTGATTGCAATAAAAGAACTCAAGAGGTTTATTTAAAGGAAGTAAGCCAACGTTTGTAAAAGGTATAAACGTAACAATATCTTCTTCTAATATGAAAAATATAAGCATTTTTAAGAGAAAATGTTTGAGAACATGTACTTCAGTGTACAAATCTTCACAATGTAATTTTATTAAAAATATGAAACTTACAAGATATTATATAATAAAGCTTATCATATTAGCAATCAGATAATTTTCTTATATGTTTAATCAGAAATTATATTAAAAGATGCACCAAATGTACAGAAAATAATGTAATAATGGTTTCATATTTTACAAATTCAATGTATATAAAAGAAATACTACCGAAAGGTTTTGTACCACCTGAAGCATTTGTTTACTTAAAAAAAATACGGAATTATTCAAGACTAAAATAGCGTTCCCATTTTTTGTCATAACTTTAGAAGAGCTACTACAAAGGCATTTGATTGCAAAAGGATTTAAGGATGTTTAGTGGCTCACAAAAAATTAATTTTTAATAATTATTTTCTTCTTAACCCCTTGACTTTATCTCATATTTATAAAAATAAAATCAATGTTTTTACTTAATTTTTCATTGCAAAAATATAAATATTGAATTACACAAAATGTGTAAAAAGCAAATAAATACTTTTATGATAATTATAATAATAATAATAATAATAATAGTAATAGTTTTAGCAATATACAAATTTAAACTAAATAAACGAAAAAATAAATTATAGCTCAAACGGCTTTCAAAACAAATTACCTCAAGGAATTCTGACATCAACTGACTATCAAGATCTTGCGATTTATCATTCTGCAATTTTTTTTCCTTAAGGTCATATGAAATCTTGGGTTTATTCGAATAAGACAGAGAGAATTCTTAATCTCAAATCCGAGATCTAATGGTGACATACACCCCATCTCTGTGCAAAAGTCATAGAAAATTTTATATAAAGATAAATAGCCTGCCACCAGAGAAATTTTTTTCTTAGTTGATTGAGACATGGGTTTTCCCCAATTCAGTAAAATAAATTTGCTAGCGTTTAAGAAAACACGTGTTTTTATTTTGAAAATGAAAATGTGCATCCTTACTGAGACATTTTTACTTTTGTTATTTAATATAACTTAAAAACATCTAGTCATAAAAATAGAAAAAATTACATGTAGTAACGGCAATAGAATTCATTCTAAAAGCTTTCCAAATGCAAAAGAATTTGCAAAAATTATGAACTTCAAAATGATTGCCAAATTACGCAAAATCTATTTTTTATAATAAGCATTATTACGTTATAATATTATACAAATTTTAATTTATTTTATAAATCTTAAGAAAATTTTTTATTATAATTTCTAAATCTGAACTGAAGAACTTCAAGAAAAACTGCAATACACAGGACTCAAAATTAACGCTGGCAAAACGAAAACACTAAGTGTTGGTACAACAGCAGTTCCAATGACCATCAATAACCAAACTCTTGATGCATGTGAACAATTTTGGTATCTTGGATGTGAAATCTCACCTAATGGAGGGTGCAAACTTGATGTTTATGCTAGAATTAACAAGGCAAGAGCGTCTTTTGGCATACTAGCCCCAGTATGGCAAAGTAATAAAATTTGTCAATCCACTAAACTTCGAATTTTTGAGGCAAATGTCAAGTCCGTCCTATTATATGGGTGTACAACCTGGAAAGTCACCAAAAGCATCACAAAACGTCTGCAAACATTTGTCAACCGCTGCCTAAGAAGGATATTACGTATCTTTTGGCCTCAAACAATGACGAATGCCGAGCTGTTACTAAAGGCAAGGCAAATGGAAGTAGCAACTGAGATACGTAAACGGAAATGGCAGTGGATTGGACACGCTCTTCGTCGAAATGATGATAATGTATCCAAGCAAGCTCTTAGATGGAACCCATTTCATCAAGATGGTAGAGAAAGTGGTAGGCCACGTATAACATGGAGACGTTCAACAGAATCCGAAATGAATCAACTGGGTGTATCTTGGAACGAATTAAGGTCTATTTCTCAAAACCGAGTCAGATAGAGATCTGCAATTATTGGCGCCCTATGCTCCAGTGGGAGTTAGAGGAACATATATATAATTTCTAAATCTGACAATGCTTTATGAGGCACTTTTTGTCCCCATAAGTTATAAATTGGCTGTCGCGCTAACTGTAATTAATTTAAGGTGTTTTCCTAATAAACTGAGTTTTCGTAGTTAATTTATGCAGTCGTAGATCTTATTTCATTTTGTTTTTAGATAACTTTCAATAAGTTTTCATACTTCATGGTATGCATATTTGAAGTGTCATTTCATAAGTTAGCCTTAGGTTCTTTGATAAAATTTATTACGAATATGCCTATCATTTCTAAACGTTTTCCTTTTTGGGTTTTAAATTTCTTTATTTAATGCATTACACATGATCCAGATCTTTTTAATAAAATATTTTTTAACAAAATTTGCTTGAAATAACAAATAACAATTTTTGCAAACTTTTTTGAAAAATATAATAAGACCCATTAATGTAATACATAAGTTAAAGAAAATCTCTAGAACATTTTGTTCAACAACAAATATTTTTTCCTAAATATATTTCGCAATACCCAAAAATATATAACTTAATGACAAATGTTACTTTTTATTATTAGTTGCAACATACTTACAAAACATCTCACCGTAAATTTTCATTAAACATACAACAGTTCCTCGAATTAATTTTAGCAACATGACAATTTGAATACTTAACACACTGATGTAAATACCAATAATCATGAGCCAATGAACGATAATTAAATTTATTGGCGCTAAAAGACCGATTCATACATAACAAAAAAGTACAGACAGCATTAATGCTTTTTTCTCTTTAATATACAAGCCGATCAAAAAATTAAAAAAGGAACCAAAAAAACTTAACGTGTCCTTCACCTAGAATTAAAAACTTTTGTTTACATAAAATTCAATTTTTATTTTATTTATAATTTTTTTTTAATAGCAGTCCATTTTACATTATATGCAGTTTATTATGTTGTTACTGTCGAATGCCAACAGAAGTCAAACAACAACAACAATATGTGCAATAATATATACAAATAAATAAATACAAAAAGATAAAGAAAAAACACCTCTTTAACCAAAAAAAATAAATAAATAGGAGAAAAAGTTAACACTAAAACAGGACATTAAACCCCCGAAAAAAATAAAATTAAAAAAGAAAATCGGCAAAAAAAGAACAATCACACATTAAGCCGGTTAAAACAACATATAGGAACAGAACAAAAACTACAATAATATATACGCACATGCATGGTACGCATTCATAAAATCTCACATTGACACAGGCACGCACCGTAAAAAGTCAATATAAAAAAATATACAAAAAAATCGACTCCCAAAAGTATGCAGTCTTTTTTTCCTACTTCTGATATGAGTAACTACACGTGCAGCTATGCCTAGATATACACTTGAATATTAACGCACATGCACACACCTACTTATACATTACGCATCTACATGTGCATGCATGTATTGTGCTTCATTCATATTTTTTTGCATACCCAAACGCACTCGATTTACATTTTTACTCATTCCTCCCTCTCTTGTTTAAATTTTTTATTTATTTTTTTTGGGCAAATTTACACATCCATTCATTAACTACAAAAGTGCAACTGAAAAATATAAAATAAAACTAAGAAAAAAACACAGTATAAAAAATAAAAATTGGGGCCTATATAATTTCCAAAAAAAAAAAAAAAAGAGATGATGACGAAAACAACACTATGCAACAAAAATAAATAATACAGCAACATAAAAATTAATCGTATTGAATTGACTTAATTCATATTTAACTGCTGCTTTATAATGCAGCATGGTGCAGAGTATTAAAAGATTGGGAAATACAAGCACAAATCATGCGTTAAATTCTGCTAAACATTTTAATAAGTTTTCACAGGTTTTTGCAGAAAAACGAAATAATATTATATATCTACAAAGTCTTGGTAGAAAATATACGGGCAAATTTTAATTATGGCAACTTTTAAGCAAAAATAAGTCTAAAATTAAAAACTTTTACAATTAACATGTAAGTGAAAATCGGATTAGATATTGACAACCTTTCTTAATGCAAAATTTGTATATTTTATTGGAAAAAAAACTTTTTTTAGGCAAAGATAAATATATGTACATAAGTTTAAGAATAAGACAAATATATTTCAGGAAAAATTTTTAAGATTTTGTCAAATTTTCTCAATGGATAATATTTCAGTTTCTGGCAAATTTTCTTATGAAAAATATTTCATAAAGGGTCCGCCAAATAACTTTTTTTTTGAAAATGCTATAAAAAGACTACTGATTATTTTCTGTGTTGCACGTAGCGCCGTTCTGTTGAAACCAAATGTTGCCAACATCCTCCTCTTCAATTTTTGTGAACAAAAATTCGTTTAACATGGCCCGATAACGATCGCCATTGACTGTAACGGCCACTCCTTGCTAATGACCCAATTATGCCTCTTGACCAAAATACGCACCAAACAGTGACTCGTTTTGGGCGGCTTTTCAAGGTATGCGTGCGGGTTTTCTGTGCCCAAATGCGACAATCTTGCCTGTTTACATACCCGCCAAGATCGAAATGAAAAGATGATTTTTTTTGGCAAAATCGGCAAAAGTAACGTCGCAATATTTCCCAGCGTTGTTTAAACGTATACACAACCATATTCGTTCAGCGGAAGGATAAAACTAATTATCTGTCAAATCAGACATGAGCTAAGTGCTACCATTCACAAAATAAGCACTAATTGAAAAAAAACGTTAGATGGCGGACCCTTTATTTAGAAAAATTTTCCAAACGTACGTTAGATTCTGTCAAACTTTTTAAATGGAATTTATGTCAGATTCTGACAAATTTTCAAAATAAAAAACATGGCGAATTATGACAAGTCTTTTTTAAAGAAACAGAAGTCAGGGGGCTAATTCTCGCATTCGTGATCGAAATACAACTCGTATCGAAATTAATTTCGATAGCGTACAATTTTCTAATGATGTTACTCGATACGAAACGAATCGAGTTTTTAGTTCAGTGTTGTAAAGAACTTATTTTTTTCATGTTTTTTGAAACTAAAAAAAATTAAAGCCTATAAAAATTTTATGTACATAGGGATTTATTGATATTTTTATTGCATTTCGAACGTATATTAAGTGTTTCTAACTCCTTTCTTCGTATTTGTAACTCTATTTCTTTAATTTGTTTGTCTAAGTATTGCTCCTCTTCCTTAATTTGTAGGCTTTTCTTTTTCATTTCAATTAAATGAATATTCAGTTCGACATTCCTTTGTTTTAGTCCGAAGTCTTGTTTCTTTATTTCTATAAGGGAATTTAATCTTTTTAGCATCTTCTTCTGGTAGTTCTCTGTAGTCATCATATTTTTTTTTTAGCAAAGTAGTTTTTGTTTCCCTTTTCTTTAGGATATTTTTTTATGTCTCCGTATATTATTCTTTTTTCCGGCACTGATTCTTCTAAATCATCATCTTCTATACATGAGGAGTGGTTACTGTCCGAGACTAAAGACGAAGAAGTGCATGGCAAGTCATTATTGTGATCTTCAGGTGCTATTACACTTAATTAATCACCTTAAGGTTTTAGGTTTGACTTTGGCTCTGTTTGTGTTTTTAAAACTGATCCAAAGCTTTAAACAGTCTTCAGACCATAAACAGCGACTTCTACGCCAGCAACAGCCAAGATTTGTTCCTCTACTTGAGTGAAGATTTATTAAAAGAAAACTTTTTTTTACATGTTGTTTTTGATCAGCGTATACCTAAACAAACAAATCATTACTAAAAGTAAAACAATTTTTGCTGCCACATTTTCACATCTTTTATTGGTGGACCAGAAGCATTAAGTTTCGCGGCTAGTTGCTCCAAAAGTTGGTTAACCCTCGCTTTCCCTTGTGAACTGTTCGCGAAAAGGCTTTTTGCCAAATCTGTGTGCTTTATTATTTATTTTTGTTAACTTTGACTAGAAATATAACAATTTACTTATAAAAAATGTATAAATTTTTAACTTACATTTTCTTTTCTGTTCACTTTTATACTTTAAAACGTAAACTCGAATGCTTTTTTGCTAACGAGTTTATACTCGCAAGGTTACATAGGAAATGTAGCTCGTTATCGAATCCCATCATTAGAAATTTCGATAGTCGATACTCGATATCGAATAAGAGAATCCAAAAAGTAAGAAAACTCGCACGTTCGAATATAATTTCGCTCGTATACGAATGCGAGAATCAGCCCCCAGATTTAAAAAAATGTTCTAAAAGGAAAATGTTTCAAATTCTGACAAAATGTTTTTGAAAATATTCTACAGTAGGACAAATTTTTTAAATTTATTAAATTCTGACAAATTATCTTAAAGGAAAATATATCAGTCCATAAACAAATTTCTTAAAAAAAATTGTTCACAGAAAATACTTTTCATTCTGAAAAAATATTCCAGGTGGAAAATGTGTCAGATTCTGACAAATTTTCTAAAGGGAAAATTCGTCAGATTCTGGCAAATTTTCTAAAGGAAAAGTATTTCAGATTCTGAAAATTTTTCAAAATAAAAAACATGGCGAATTATGACAAGTTTTTTTTTTAAAGAAAAATAAGTCAGATTTTGAAACATGTTCTTTTTTTTTTTTTTTTTTTTTTTTTTTTCCAAACTAATATTTATTGTATCTTCATATATGTTTATGAACTAACAATAAGTAATCAAATCTTAAACCTATAATTAGTAGATGAAAGTCCAGCCAATGCCAGACAAAATCTGGTTTTCGAAATTAAAATAAATTGTAGAGATTGCGATTATTTAGTTCATCTAAGAGAGATGGTGTCCCTTCTTCTCAAACGAACATGTCCGCGATATTGTAAGATGTTTCGGCCAAGTGGGTTGGGATGAGTTTCCAGCTTTTTTAAGTAGCGGCCAACGTGTCTAGTGATTTCGCTTTTTATCAACAGAACATCAAGATCTTTATGTAAATTGCTGTTTTTTATGTACCAAGGGGCAACGGTTATCATTCGTAGTATTTTATTTTGACGTCGTTGAATTTTTTCTATGTTGGAGGAGGATGCAGTTCCCCATAATTGAATACCGTAACACCAAATTGGCTTCAAAATTGAGTTGTAGAGCAAAAGTTTGCAATCGAGCCTTAATATCGAATTTCGACCTATAAGCCAATGTATTTGAGCAGTCCTTAATTTCAATTGGGTCAACTTTGCATCTATATGATTTTTCCATGTGAGACGGCGATCCAAGTGAATACCAAGGTATTTAACGTGAGAGTGTTGTGGCACCACCTGGTTATTAATAAAAATGGGGGGACAAGATTCCCGACGTAAAGTGAATGTTATATGTGAACATTTAAGTTCATTTATTTTTATTCCCCATTTTTTTAGCCCACTTCTCAACATCGGTTATATGGTGCTGTAGTTGGCTTGAGGCATCTTTTGGATCTTTATGAGTGCTGAGAAAAGCCGTGTCGTCAGCGAATGTTGAAGTATGGGTTAAACTGCTTGTTGGCATGTCTGCTGAATATATTAAATATAACATTGGACCTAAAATACTCCCCTGCGGTACTCCAGCCAGGATTGGTTGGGGGCAGCTAACAACGTCTCCTTCTTTTATAAGAAACTGGCGACCGATAGTGTATGTTTGTAGAAGATTGAGAACATTAACTGGGAAGTTATGCTTCAATTTATGTAAGAGGCCTTCATGCCAAACTTTGTCGAAGGCTTGAGAAACATCAATAAATAGACCCGAACAGTACTTCTTTTCTTCAAAGGCTTTTCTTATAACTTGTACCAGTCGGTGAGTTTGTTCGATAGTACTATGTTGTTTTCTGAAGCCAAACTGGTGATCTGGAATGCAGTTGTTAACATTCAATATCGGTATCAATTTCGCTATTATCATCTTTTCGAACAATTTTGACATTGTTGGCAATAGACTAATTGGCCTATACGACTCAACTTTTGAGGGATCTTTACCCGGCTTAGGGATCATCTTGACCAATGCAACTTTCCATTCTGACGGGTAGTAATCAAGGCGAACGATAGCGTTAAAAAGAAAGAGAATAATTCTTTTTGCGGTGCGAGGCAACTGCAAAAGCATTTTATTACTGATTTTGTCAATGCCAGGAGCTTTTCTGATATTTAAGTTGTCAATAGCCTTAACAACCTCTACGTATTGAAATTTTATTTCTACAGGTGGTCTTTCAACAACAGGTGGTAGTTCACTGATGTCAGTACTTACATTGGGAGTGAATACATTCTTTAAATGACTTGCGAAAAGGTTACATTTTTCTTCGTCATTTCTCGCCCAACTGCCATTTAAATTGCGAAGTGGGGGTTTTGAGGTCACGGGTCCCCTGAGTTTACTAGCTGCGCGCCATAACGAATAATTGGACTGAGTAGTTGCATCTAGACCTTTCAGATAATTATTAAGAGAAGCTTCTCTTTGTGATTCTAGCAGTTTCCTAAGCTTTTTTGTACATTCTCTTAAAGTAATTTTAAGTTGGGGCGATCTGTGTTGCTGCCATTCTCTTCTGACTCTTCTCTTTTCAGACAAAAGTTCTTGTACATCTGAAGAATAAATACGAGTGTACCTGGGCTGACGAAAAGTATAGGAAGCATGTTCCGCGGCATTTTTCATTTGCTCTTTGAGGTTGCCAATACATGAGTCGATGTCTGCTGTAGTTCTTAGAAGCAAATTTTCTGTACAATGTGTGCTGATGTACTTTTTATATTTTAACCAATTAACTCGTGTGGAAAATAGTTTCTCCGTTAACCTTTGGTGAGGATTGCAGATAGTGACAATGGTTGGTGAGTGATCCGACGAAAGCTCCAGCGATGCTTCCGCCTCAATAAGTTCAGAGTTTATTCCTTTCATAACGCCGAAATCAATAAGGTCAGGGACTTTACGAGCATCAGTAGGCCAATAAGTAGGCTGTCCGGTTGAAATAACGTTAAGTCTCAATTCAGAAATGGAATCATATAAATTGCGGCCTCTGGGACTAATAAGTCGTGAACCCCAAAAAGTATGCTTTGCGTTGTAATCGCCAGCTGCTATGAACCGAGCACCGAGTGACTTATAAAACTCTATATATTGACTTTTCGTTATTGCTAACCTTGGAGGAGAATACACTGACGATATTATTAGATTTTGGCCAAAGTCAACTACACAGATGTTTGTTGCCTGTAGATGACTTTCAGAAAGACCAGCCAATAAATGGTGTTTTATTCTGGATTTGATCAAGATTGCTGACCCACCACAAGATCTATCTCTGGGGTCCTTGGTGTCGTAAAAAGTGTATCCATTTATTTTGAAAGTACTTCTTGATGTCATGTGAGTCTCGGAGATCAGCATTATATCAATTTTGTTGTTCACAAGGAAACACTCAAGTTCGTTTTTATGTTGGCGTATGCCGTTTGCGTTCCAGAAACATATTTTTAGACAGTTCATGGCCTATTTAGTATAGCCTGCAGTAGCGTGGACTGCATTTTTTGCATCTCCTGCATCATGCTGGTCGTATTCGTCATAAAAAGATTCATTGAATTGATCAGATTCTCCAACATACCTTCTAGTCGACTAAAAATGGAACTTGATTGTTCAGTGGTCGGCATCTCTTTTTGCATTGTCGGTTGGTTAGTTTTAAGAATAGAGGCATATGACATTTGATTTGAGGCTGCGTGTGTCAAGACGGGTATATTTGTAATAGGTGGTTTTTGTGACTGTCCAGCAACAGAAACACTTTTGTTGGTCAAAGAACGTTTGACGACCTCAAAAACAGGGCATCCTCTATAGTTGGCAGTGTGATTACCACCGCAATTGCTGCATTTTTTAACCTTAGGGTCGTTTCTGGCTTTGTTGCACTTAGATGTCTCATGCAAATCTCCACACACAACACAAACAGTAGGCAATTTACAGTAAGTTTTGGTATGACCATATTCTTGGCAGTTTAAGCACTGTACCGGACCAGTTCGTTTATGTGGCTCTTCCACAGTAACTCTACGGTGCATGATGTATTTTAGTTCGTAAATGGGGTGCGTTTCACTTTTCTTTAGCTTCATGTCATTAGGCTCCAATTCCACTCGGAAAAGTGGTTGTGGGATCCTTTCCCTGTTCCTAATGTTGGATACCGCTTTGACATTAAAGCCCTTGTTGATTAAACACAGTTTTAACTCCTGAGTATCAACATCAGAATCAATACCCTTGATAACGACTTGGAGGCCTTTTGCACTTTTAAGTTGGTAAGTATAAAAGTTCTTTTTATGCCTCTCCAGCTCGGAAACTGTTTTGCGATAATCGCCTTCACAATTAACTTGAATTTTTGTCTCGCTGATGTTCCCACGTTTCAATGGCGTCACATAAAAAGAGTTTTCTCCAATCAAAGAAATTAACATCTTAACTAGATTATTTGAGTTCTTTTCTCTTAAATAAATTGGAGGCGGCTTAATAGATTTGTGCAATGCATTTGGGGCGTCAATTTCTTCTTGGAGTATAGCAAAACGATTTTGGGATCTGGGTTTTTCACTGTCTTTTGTAATTTTTGCAGCTGATGCGATTTCCGCAGATTTTGGGCTTCTGCCTCTTTTCAAAACTGTAATGTAACGGTCCATTCCTACCTGTGTTTTGGGTTTTTCTACTGCAACTATTATGCTTTTTGGACTTGGCGTGGCTTTTGCAGCAGTTGTCACTCCTCCAGCACTGGACAGCGAACACCGGGATGAGGACAAACGTTCCGAACTTCTTAATGGTATATTCAAGTCAGATTTAGCTAAGTTTCCACCTTGCTCAATACACTTATTTAAGTTTGGCGCACTAGCACTTAATTTTATAGCTGGAGTAATTTTAGGTTTCACGGTTAAATAATTTCTATTAAATTCCGGATCTCTAATGTTTTCAAAACAGGCACTGTCGGAGCTTAATACAATATGAGCATTTTGACCGCTGTGCTCAGCTACATTTTTGGAGTTTTCACTCATTCACAAATAAATTTTTTTTTTTTTTTTTTTTTTTTTTTTTTTTACCTATTACAAATTTTGCAACTTACTACAAATTTCACTATGTATATCACTCGCGCAGCGAACACGTCCGTACTCTTGAAGAGTCAATGCGAGAATGACATGAAACATGTTCTTAAAGGAAAATGATTTTCTGGCAAATTTTTTATTAAAAAAATATAAAACAGTCTGACAAATTTTCTAAATTGAAATTATTTTAGATTCTGACAAATTATCTTTTAGAAAAATATATCTGACATTGAACAATTTTCTTTATGGAAAATGCTTCAGTTTCTGAAAAAAATTTTTACGGAAAATATTCTTCATTCTGAAAAAATATTCTAAATGGAAAATATGCCAGATTCTGACAAATTTTCTTAAGGGAAGATATTTCAGATTCTGACAAACTTTCCAAAGAGAAAATATGTTAGATTATAAACAATCTAATAAGTGGAAATCAAGTCAGATACTGGCATATATTCGTAATAGAAGAAATGTCCGCTTTTGGTAAAGTTTCTTAATGAACAATTAGTTTAGAGTGCCCCTGTGGACCAGTCAGTAAAGGACAAGTCAGTTGTTTAGGGGTTGCGGGTTCGATTCCCGCCGGAGACTCTGGAATTGTCTGCTTCTCTTTCTCTTCTATCCTAAGTATTTCTATTCTTATTCTATTCTTCTCTCTATTAAGGCGTCACAATGGACCGTAATGGTCTCCGAGTGAAGGTGTGAGGGTAACTTTGCACCTGCCTTACCTACCTACCTACCATTAGTTTAGATTCTGAAAAAAATTTTATATAAAAGTATTTTACCTTCTGACTAATTTTCTAAATGAAAAATTTATCAAAAGATTTCACTCTTTTCCTTACCAGTATTTAATCGTATTGTGACTTTTGTTATTTACCAATTTTTTTTTACTTTTCTTTTTTTGGCAATAATTTTTTTTGTTTTTTTTTTTTTTTGTTTGTATTAATTTGTCTGTATGAGTGTTATTATACGTCACTTTACCAAACATGCAACAGTTGTTTGCCCAACCGGCTCAATTTTGTTATAGTTTTTTTTTTATTCTTCTCTTTTGCATGCAATATGTCATTTGCATCATTATTTCGTATAACGTCACTCCCTGTGTCTGGTTATTGGTATCATCGGCATGGTCATCATCATTAAGCAAATTAATAAATCATTACATTTGACTGAGTTTGAGGAGAAAAAATTTCATAGTGTTCTTAATCGTTTATTTAATAGATAATTTTAATTTTATTATCAATAATTTCTACTAATTGATATTTATGTATGTTCCTAAAATATTTGTTATTATCAATTTTGGCAAATTAATGTATTTGTGTTGAAATTTTAACATAAATAATTGCAAATGACTTTTAGACATTAAGCAATACTTTTCTAATATTTTTCGTTTTCAACTGACACTTATTGGAAGTTGTTTTGCGATTTTGTTTTACTTCTGCCACAAGCAATCAATTTTCATTAAGACAATTGTGAAAAACAATGAAAAAAAAACTCTCAAGAATAATTGATGCAACTTTTTTCAATTATAAATATACTAACGTGTAGCAAGATGAATTAACATTCTGACATATTTTTGGAAGCAAAAGAAGAAAAACACAGTTGTGTGAGAGTGGAAAACTTTTGCAAAACATAAAAATGGAATTCAGCCATTAGACAAACAAGATTGAATACACCACTTACCCCCAGCGAACAGCACAAGTTATTTTGTAGCAAATATAATTTGTTTCATTTGCTTCTATTTCTACTTCTGGGTATGTGTTCCTTTTTCTCTATGCAAATTTAATCAACAAAAGGCATTTATCTTATAGTTTTGCAACAATAAGGAAAAATGAAATAAAAAAGAAATATTTTTAGGTTAAAAATGCTACAGCGGGTGGTTGGTTTTACAAACATGTTGGCTTAAGAGACTTGCTGCCAGTGATAAAGGGGGTCTCTAAAGAAATTTTTTTCTTTTGCATAAATACTTACAAGCACATACATACATACATTTATATGCATATGTTTATATCTAAAGAAAATTAAACAAAGAATATAAAATGAGAAATGTAAGCAATTTTTACATTAATTTTTATATATAAATTGTGTGTGTGTTTGTGTGTGTGTGTGTGTGTGTGCAAAACACAGAAATCAAACTGAATTTTACATTAAGGGTTGTTGCTAAAAGTAACAACAAAACACAAATAAATATATAAAACAAATGCTGCAAAAAAAAAATTAAGAAAAGCTATTTTTTATTTCTTTTTATCTTCATGGCACACCATGCCAAAGCATATTTTGCAATATATTTAAACTGCTAAATAATACACTGACAAAAAGTCTGCACAATTGCTTCGAAAATAAATATTTTATCAGTTTATTTATGACAGGCTGATAATCGTTGAAGGCTTAATTTTATCTGCAGACTTTTAGTACATAGTCTCCAATTAATGTAGAATTTATTAACCTTAAGGTATAAATAACTGCTGTAACCTATTGAAAAAAATTTAACTGCAGCATTTTAAATAGACTTTTTGTTGGATTTTTTTTTTACTTAAACGAATATTTTCCAAATTTTTTTTATAATTTTTTTATTCCCTTTACAGTGAGTGTAAGGGTATATATAGGTTTGTCCTTCCGTGTGAAATTTCCAAAATTTTTATTTCCGACCCCATAAAGTACATACTTTCTGAAATCTTATAAATAGGGAAGTTGAGTAAGCACTGTCCGTCTGTCCGTGTGTATGTTGAAATCAACTTTTTTAAGCCCCACAACCCATGTAAGGCACTGAAATAACAGTTATTTTGGGATCAGATTTTTATTAAAAATCAGAAAAATCGCTCTATAAACAACTGAGATATAATGGAAAAACCTATACCACCTCTTTTCACACACAAACTGGATGAACATATTTTCTTTATTTTTTATTATGGTTATTATTATTATTATTATTATTATTATTATTATTATTATTATTATTAATTTTTGTATTATGGTAATAGTGTACAATAGTTATTAAACGCTTTTTGTATTATAAACCACTAATAAGAATTTGTATTTATAAACGTACAATAATACTTTTATAGTTACTAAATGTTTGTAATGATTTTATTACTATGTATGGCAACCCTTTTTATGTTTGGTTGTAATTTTATTGTCAGTGGTGCTCATAACAAGTATAAGATTTACCCGGTATTAACCTATTTTGTTAATAACGATAAGAAAAGTATTCGGGTTACAAGTTTGTTTACGTTTTTCTTACATCACTATTAATTTTTTTAGTTTTATTTAATTTAAAATATGTTCAAATTATTATTTTTTTTTTTCTGTATAAATTGCACTTACCTATACGTCGATTTGTGTTTATCGCATCAATTTTAATATTTTAATTACATTTTCTTAAATTTTTTCACAAAATTTCTTTAAACATTTTTTTTAACGCAAACTATTCATGAAATGTCGCCTTATGTTTGGTTTAAATAAGGGTAAATCCAACAATAAAATTGTTGATTTTATAAATGCTTTATAAAAGGTTTATAAGTCTATTAATAGCTTATAAATGCAACAATAGTGAATTTTGCTTAAAAACGACTTATAAGCCTGTTAAAAGTTTTTATGCATATTGCCGTCAATTTATAATTTTACAATGGGATGTTTTTGAGCAGATAAAGTCTTAATAAAGACAATGAAACATATTCATATGTATGTATGTACGTATTTCATATTAATGCGATGAATGGTGATACAAACATTTGTTATTGCATGACTACACGTTGTGAAGGGTATATAAGATTCGGCACGGCCGAATATATAATTTTTACTTGTTTTTATTTAAAAGTACAATAAAAGCATATTTCCTTTGATTTAAATTCCTAGTAAGTTTAACAATAGAGAATTGTTTGGATGTTTTTTATAAAAAGTTTGGTCTTCGTCATCGTTAATATTAAGCAGTAGTGGAAAAAACTTCTAACACCTACTTCAAAGGCAGCAATCTATGTCCTCTAGCAGGTAAACAAATAAGTAAAATAAATCAAATCAGTAAATAAATAAATCTGGCAATACTTGCTAAGTATTTATATCTACAATTAAACCATTTTAATTTAATACAGTTTCTGTCTGCTGGATAGTCTTACAAATATCCTCAAGTCCTTTTCCTCTCAAAAATTCTATTAGTTTTTAATGCAGAATCAAAACGGCTAATGTTGTGTGATTCTTAAATTAACAAAAATGATATACTGACCAGCAAACGAAATTAATGAATGCTTTAATCATATTACATCTAGCCATTTTCTGACTTAGCCATTCTTAAACACGCTTAGCTAGAAGATTTTGAATTTATTTATTTTATGAAATTTTATTTATTTTTTTTATTACTAAATAATTATTCCATTTAAAAATATTACTTTAAAGCAAAAATTTTGGCAAGAAAAACTTAAATAAAATAATCAATTTATTATTAAAAACTGGACTTGGCACATTTTTTTATTTTTGTTTGTTTTTTTAGGGACTTTGCCCATATGCATGCCATAGAAAAACTCCGGGTTAGAATCTGCGTTACCATTTTGTTTTCGGGAATTATGTACGTAAATTAATATAAATTGCATCAAAATCTTAATTTCGTAAAAACGGACTTAAGCAATTTTCACACCAAGCTAAGGATATAACGAGGTCGTCCATCCGTGAACTTCAATTTTGATATACCTTTTACAGCATTTCGGCCGGTACTTTATCAATAGCAGCAGTAGTGGTGTGTGTGTGAAAAGCTTTACGTCTCACAAAAAAATAGTCTAGTAGAATAAATTTCATTAGTACTAACCTAAAATTAATTTCATTCATTGCATGGTGCGCATTTAGCGTGTTGTTTAAACCAAGTGTCAACTTATTAAAATTCTTCTATTTTGGCAAAAAAAAAATTGATGATCCAGTTGATAAATAACACAAACCCAATTTTGACTATGGTGGAAAATTAAGATATCGCAGTCTTTATTTACATTGGCCAATACAGCAGTATTATTCACCTCGGTACTCACTCTTAGATGACCAATAAATCGAAATTGAAGCGAAATTTGGTCACAACAGTCTTCTAGCCTTCTCGGTGTATCGATTTTGATGATCATAAAATGGAAATAATTTTGGAAATATATTTTCCACACAGCACGAATTTTGTGATAAAATTCTATGATTCGCATACGTTTTTACTTTGGAGGCCTACTCATTTTCAAATGGCACAACTTTCTGGGCATTTTTGCCATTGCCACATGTCACGAATCTTTTTTTAAGTGGAAAAATTTACACAAAAAAGCAAATAGCAAAAAAACATCCTTTAAAATGTCTATTACTTAATTTATTTATAAGAATAATTTAATGTTAATTAACATTAAAATAGTTCCTTCATTACAATTCTGATATTGTGAACAATACAAACAAAAATTTCTGTTTCAATTCCATTAGAGAAATCGAAAGGGGTTATAATATTCATTTTCATTTTTCTAAAGAAGCGAAATACGGCTTATATGTTAATTAAGAAATGAAATTTATATCATTCCTGTATATTACTTTTTTTTTCTCAGTGCACTGCAACATCTCCTTGATGTTGTTTTAAAGGAAAAAACCTACAAAATTAAAATAAGTTTTTGCTATTTTTTATTATTTATTTTTTTTTGCAGAAGGGGTTTTCATTGTTAAAGAGTTTGAGGGAGAATTGGTAACCAACCATTAAATAAAGGGTTATTTTTTACTCCGATCAAAAGAAAAAGTTTTGCAAATTTTTTGCTAAAAAAAAAACTTTTCCTCTAACAACTGTAACAGAAATAAAATTTACATTTTCATGACTTTAATAAAGTGAACAAAAAATAAATAAAAGACAACCAAAAAATAGTGAACAAAAAATAAATAAAAGACAACCAAAAAATAGAGGACATTAGTTATGCTTAAGAAAAATAGACAACGACAGCCACTGAGATGTAATAGTCATCTGTGGCAGTGCTTTTAGCAAGCAACAGTGGCAAGGAAATATAAATGACTAAGAAACCAACTTGCTTTAAATATTGTAAAAATTAAAAGTAAATAAGGAATGAGATTGAACAAATCTTAACGTGTATAAAAAATGTCTTTCTGTTATTAAATGGATATTATATTACAAGTCACAGAAAAGTAAAAATTGTACTGCTCTAATCACTTCATGGATTCAATTCAATTGATAATTATTTGAATTGTTTTTTTTAATCAATATTATGGGATACCTTTTATGAGCTCAATATCTCCCCTCTAATCTTAGCTTCCGTCAATTTGAATGAGTGGCTTCTCTTGGTACAAAAACTATGTTGCTGTTTTAGTACCAATCCAGGGCTTACCATGGTGGCATGCTGCCAAAACCAGCCAAAAATATGTGGACACATTGAGTTGTTTTATGAAGGGAAAAAGCCGTTTTTGGCCAACATTTTTTAATATAAAGGGTCTGCCATCTAACTTTTTTTTTTTAAACTAGTGCTTATTTCCTGAATGGTAACACTTAGATCATGTCTGATTGGACAGATAATTAGTTTTTTCCTTCCGCTGAACGAATATGGTTATGTATACGCTCAAACAACGCTGGGAAATATTGCGACATTACTTTGGCCGATTTTGCCAAAAAAATCATCTTTTCAGATGAAGTTCTTTTTGATCTTGGCGGGTATGTAAACAAGCAAAATTGTCGCATTTGGTGCACAGAAAACCCGCACGCATACATTGAAAAGCCGATACACCCAAAACGAGTCACTGTCTGGTGCGGACTTTGGTCCAGAGGCATAATTGGACCATTTTGCTTCGAAAATTAGCAAATGGTGGCCGTAGTCAATGGCGACCGTTATCGGGTCATGCTGAACAAATTTTTGTTCACAAAAATTGAAGAGGAGGATATTGGCAACATTTGGTTTCAACAGGACGACGCTACGTGTCACACAGTCGAAGCTACACTTTTTTTATATCATTTTCAAAAAAAAAAAATTATTTGGCGGACCCTTTATATATTTCAGTATTTATATAGCCCACTGTAAAGTATGTATTACAATTTTTCCGCAAAAAACTGGCCATACAGAGAATTTTTTAGGAATCAATTTTTATCAAATTTATACGGAAGCTGCTTTAAATCTGTTGATACAAATATTTCGTCGTCCATTACAAAACTTGAGAATTTTTTAATTAAATTTGATTTTAATTTTCGGACCCTATTTTTTAGCCTTTCAATATTTTGCAGCATTCCCTTCTGGAACTTTTTGGACTTTGCTTATTTTCAAGCCTGCATTGGCTTGAAGTTTTCACTCTAAATAGCAATAACACTGAGCTAACCTGGCTGCTTTTCTATAAAATGTGTTTGTAGTTTTACCAATATGCTTTAAATTTTCTCGGCCTTTCCAACATCAAGAAGATCTTCTTTCCACGAATCAGATTTCCTATCAATAGTCAAATTCTCTTCATATTGTTCAAAAATATTGGAAACAGTTTAACGACAGACCTTCAAGTTTTTGGCCAGGTTTTTTGTATGGCGAAATTGGATGAATTGAAATTTTTTTTGGAACATTAATTATCTAATTAATCTCGATATCGATCTCAGTTCTTCATCAGTAAGAATTATAATAAAATGGCATTATAAATTTTTTTATTAAAATTTTTCATTTTTGTCCTGATGAATTAAAAGAAACACGTTTTTCATTTCACATATTGTTCTTTTTCTTATCACATACATAATCAAATACGAGTCGAGGTCGCAAGGATATCTCGAGTTTACTGGCGATATTAAGGTCACTGGTTGTTACGAAAATATGACAGATAACCCGGACTTTCCTCGAATTGCCATTGTCACTACCCTGGCTGCCAGGAGTAACGGCATTAATATTTGGATTAAATTTTGCCAGAAAAGTGGTGACCTTCCGTTAGGCATTATTTACCCCCTTTGTTGGCATGGTCAATTACTAGAAAGACTGCTATTAGTAACCTCTTAACCTTGCTTTTACGCTGAGCGTTAAGAGTAATAGAATTAAGGATTACGCGATGTTCATGATTCCCTTACAAGGATTTTCATAAATATGTGTCATATTTAAAATTCATAATTTTGTTGGCTTGTCAACCTTGCAATTAAAATAATTTTATATTATTAACCATTTAAAACATACTTCTCTAGTCACTTCTCCTACATGCGCAGAAAATTTAAATTTTTTAAAAAGGATGTCTTACAAATTTTCCCAAAATTTCCTAAGAAAAAAAAACAAAAATAATGGTTTTATACAAATATTTGAATGATTTGAAGCATTTTTTAAAATAAATTTTTAAACAAAATTTTATGAATTTATGTTCATATCGTACTACTATTTTGCCCACTGTTCACACAATTATATTACTGTTTCTATTTCTTGTTCGGATGTATTTCTTGTTTTATATTTTATAATGTAAATTATATAGAGAAAAAAATAAATTTAAAAAAACAACAAATATTGTATATGAAACCAAAACTTGAACATGTATTTGGGAATACTTAAGTATGTATGTATGTATGTATGTACTAAAACAACGAGGATAAAGTTATCTTTTTTTTTGCATTTCATTTTATATGCAGTACAGCATAAATATCCTTGGAGATTTAAGACACCCTGACATTTGATAATGTAAGTAGGTAAGAATGGCACGTATTTGCCATTAGCAACTTGCAATGGATGCTTGTGGTGTCCGAAGCTCTGCACTGGTGTACTTAAGCTAGCTGCTCTATAAGAAGATGAAGAAGAGTGGTGGTTGTGTATGATGGCAAAAGAAGAAGAATAAGTTAGCGGCAGTTAGAGATACTCAAGGGTTGCAAATGTCTGATTTTTTTTTTTTCTGAACAAAGACCCACAAAACAAGCAAAAAAAAATTGAAATAAAATAAAGGGTTGTTAAATTAAACAAAAATGGCGTCCTTTTTACAAGATGATAAATTAATGCTGTATATTTGCATAAAATTGGATTAAGAGTTAGGGATGAAGTAAGAAATTCATTTTTGAAATGGATTCGTGTTTTATTTCTTTTATTTTGTCTTTCGGCAGAGGATATAAATATTTAATTAAGAATGATTTTAGAATTGCCAAAAGGGTATTTTGGCAAAGATATAAATGGTATTTTTCTATCAAATAAATATAATAGAGAATATTACAGAATTAGGGAGTCTTAGAGAATTTGAATTTAGATCGAATGTATTGAGAAATTTTAAAAGTTAGATAGTCGTTTTATTTTACACGCTGAAAAAAACAGTTGATATCTTTGATCATAATTGGTAAAGAATTTGATAAGGAATTGCAAAAAGAAATTAGGCTATAAAGTTAATTTGATAAATTTATTTTTATTAAGTCGAAGGTTACACACGACCACTTTAATTGGCCAACTTTTTCTATATTTTATTTTCAACTTGCTTTTATGTTCACACACGAAAATTTCTTTGGCGATTTTCTGTTTTGTTTAGCTTTTATTTTCTTATAATTTGACATTTGTGCTTTAGCCATAAATAGCAATAATCAAAGTAAAAACATACATAAATTAATTTAATTGATTTTAATTAACGCTTTTAATCAAAAATGTTTTCACTAAAATATTTGTTTTTGTGTTGGTTTTTTTTAAATATTTTAAACGTTTGATTTGTGACGTTTTTAATTTAAATTATGAATTTTTTACACACAAAGAAGCGAAACACCGAATGAAAAGAAGTGTCAAATACTCAACAAAGAACAAAATTGCTTCAAATAGTCGAGTACCGCCGATTATTCTTCCCTTTTTTTTCTCCTCACGTTAAACTGTAAAAAAATTTATAAACTCAAAAATTGCCCAACTATAATTGTCGTGTGCGACCATAGACTAAACGATCGTCCGGCATAACGTAAGTGTAAATTGTGAGTCACATCAAAACATATAGCTTTTTCCATATTTAATTTGACATTTATTTCTTGCAGTGTTTGACATACCATGAAAAAGTCATTTTGTGCTTTTCTTAATTTTTTTTTTTGCTCAGCAAAATCAATCAAATGTGTCCACAATTGTAAGAGTTCTGAAATTGCGCAAATTTTAGCCAACCGGGTGTCAAAAATGTGAAAACACCTGTGCATACTCATCCAGTTCTTTCTGCGGAAAATATTACTATTGTTCGCAATAGTGTGGTTGAAGAGCTATTAACCTCGAGACGTGGTGCCCAACACTTAATCATCAACATTTTCATTGAAAATATGAACCATCGAATAGAAGTATGCCACCAAAGACGTAGCGAGCAAATACTAAGATAATTTTATGAAAATCTTTTGTTTTATTAATAACTAGCTGACCCGGTTCGTGTTGCTGGCCCTAAGCAGACATTAGTGTTGTATTACCACACGATTTAAATTGAGCTTTTAACGCAATTTACAGCCTTTAAATGAAAATCCATGGAATACCCATCATAAAGTATTTTTTACAGAATAACTAACATATGGTGTAGGTATGGGCTCAATCTAAAAAGAAACACATGTATTTAAGGCAAATTAGAAATTATATTTTTTTATAACTTCATCTTAAGAACGGAGGAGAGACAATGTTTTTTGTTTTTTTATTTGGTGTAAGAACGTATAAATTTTTTGGCGTGCCAACTCGGGAGCAAGCCACATACAACTGGCCGTGTGAAAAGCATGAATTTTCCAAAATTAAGCCAGCAGCAGCCAATGATATGCTTTGAGCTTTGTTGATGGTAATAGCAAAGGCAAGACGCAAAGGGAATTGGAGCCGCTTGAATTGGAATGGTAAATCGTTGGAAATTATCGGAATTCGTGGAATAAGTACGTCTGCGCCTTTAAATCTGCCACCGATGATTGTTGACACGATTAAATTTTGTGAACAATTTTTGATGGTCAATCTGGTTCCGTTGCATGACTTCAGTGCGTTTAAGTTGCGAATAAGAATTACCGGTGATCCAACATTTAATGTACATGCGGTAGCATTCTGGGTGATTCCAATGAATTCAAAAATTCAGTGGTATAATTGACGGCTTGTTCTTCATACATTACTGTGTCGATCGATTTGTACTTGATTAATTTGCCGGGCACTTTCAATTGAATTTGCTCATTGAGCTGTAAATGTTTTTTTGTAAATAAACCGAACACTCGGATTTTTGAATGCAACATTTCGAAAGTTTTAAAATTTTGATATTGGATCATTATTAACATACGTTATCTGTAAATATCTTCAGAACTACATAACCGATTTAAAAGTTTAATATCTCGTTTTGAAAAACATGACGACGACTTAAAAAAAAAATAAAATAAAAAAAGCAAACAAAATAAATATGTATTTGTATATGTCGTTGGTGGTGCAATATAAAAATGGGATTTTTCCACGCCCCTCCGCCCGCAGACAGAAAATCAAACATCAGACTTTAGAGTGTCAACCACCTTAATATTCTGAAGATTCGCTGAAAGTTTTATCAAAATCGGCCAAGCTGTTTTGGAGCCCATACGTTACATACATACATACATACATACATCCTGTTTTATATAAATAAAATAAGATTAACATCGTACGTTTTGGTTTGACTACCCAATACATTTCAACGGTAGCTACATTTCCCAGTATCATTCAAAGATAACCTTAAAAACCTAAATTTATTCGAATGTTTTTTTAAATGCGTTACCCAGCAAAAAAAGGCATGCAAAAAAAGTAAATTCATGGGTTGAAGTGATAAAGTGCTTTAATTTAGATTAAATATCCATGATTTTAACATTAACGTATCACTGAAAGTCATGTGTATGATTTTTAATTCTACTATTGACAGTCTACAAATTATAATTTGTTGCAGCCAAAGAAAGACAAAAACAGAATTTACAACTTTTGAAACAAGTCCAATTTTATAGCAAAATCTGCAGTTTTGGCTCTAATCACTTAAAGAGAAACCTATAAATTGATTTATTTAAAATTTGATGAACATTATTATTGGGACTGTTTTCTAAATTTATTGAAATATTCCTGAATAGCCTTAAAAACATATCATATTTCAAAACAGTAACAAAAATGTCTATCATTTTTCAGAGGGTTTGATTGTGCTGATTTTACTAACCATTCATTCCCGAATATTTTCAAATGATACTTAATACAAGTTTATGCAACAAAGTATATTCCAATAACCACACGGATTTTGTAATACAAATCTTCATTAAATTTAATTACACAAAAATATATCAACACATGACATCTAAAGCAATTTCGTTTTTATTCTTATTCTATTAAAATATTTTAAATGCTATTACGTTATATTTAAACGTATGACAAGTTATATGTTAACCAAACACGTAAATCGAAGCGATTCGATCAAGAAAAGGGTCTAAAGCTAAGATGTCACTATAGTCGCAAATAGAACACTGTGTACCGATTTGCATCGTGCTTAATCGGCACAAATTTAAGAAAAGTGCATGACATATTTTTGAGCGTTCCCATTATCGTCGCATGTTGTGACAACCTTTTTTGGCTCATATAGGTCTAAACACATAATTTCAAGTTAAAGACAAGTGGCCGAGAAAAATTGGCTCATTTTAAGCAATTTATTAGTTCGACGTTGTGCACAATAGATTCCACACTATCGGCATATCACAATTGATTTTGATTGCCCATAGTCAGCATGACTTCGGTGTATATCGACACACTTTCAAAAAAATTGTGCGTTTACATTATTAGCACATAAAATGCAACGAAAGTCGGTACATTGCGCCAATAGTGGGATCTTATCTTTAAAAAAACACTCTATTAAACAGCTTAATTGCCGCGCTCTTTCAGTATAAACATATTTTCATTAAAACCTACCTTTATTTGAAAAATATTTCTTCTTGTATAACAATCTTTTTTAAATTTTAACTTTGTCCCCCCATCAAAATATTGCAGCCTTAACGAAAATACACCCCCATTTAAACTGATACTTTTTTTTTATTCTAAATTATTTCATTTTCTTTCTTCTATTCTGCATAACATTTGCAAATTATTTGCACAATTATGCAAATATGTCTAACACACACATACTCACATACAAAAAAAAAAAAAAAAAAAAAAGAGTGGAAACAAGTTTAAGTCAAATTTATGGCTGACTTAACAAAATTACGTTTGTGCAAAAAATGAAAAATAAAGGATGATGACGATAAAAGAAGATACAGAAATAAAAAGACAAAAAAAAACTCCAAAAACTCTCTAGCAGACTAAGAAAAAATATATAAAATTATTACTGCCGTAAGCAAACGAATGCAAATTAAAATCGCCTCACTTTAACAATACTGGCCGATGATTGTCTGAATCTACTAAAAATCCTCTATTAAAATAATGTGAAATGACAAGAAATCCTAAGAAGGGCAGGTGGAAAACTCCATGAGCATTGTTTTATATAGAATATAGCTTGAAAAAAAATAAATAAAGGATATGAGTTTTAAAGCAATGCCTTTCATAAAGAGGGTGGGGCAATAAGCTTAAAAATATAAATAAGAAAATTATGCTTTAAATAACAATTTGTATTTTTCACATCATCTGCATATTAAAATTTCATATCTTAGCGAAACTTTTGCTACGACTATCGTACTTTCAATATCTTTAGACTTTATCCTTTAAGCCAACATAAATACGGCACTTAATACGTGTTACAGTAAATGTGCGAGTATATAAGTATTGTCTGATGTTGTTGTTATTCTGTTACTCTTGTTGTTGTTTTTGTTGTTGTTTTAGCTTTAACAATGAAGCAGGCTTGCTGACGACTATCAGGGGAATCATTATTGAATTGAAAAATTTTTAAGTACTCGATTTCAGAGTGCAAGAAGAAGAAAAAATTATACAAAAAAAAAGCACAAAAACAAAAGTAGAAAAGAAAACCTTAAGACCAGGAAGATATAAGGCAAATAAGAGTGCCAAAAACACTTTCTATAAAAATATTTATACACATACCAACGGATAGATGTTACCCTTCAGTTCTGATCATTGTAATTTGCTTTTTTTTCTTATCAGGAGCATGATTATTATTATGTGAAACTGTGAAATGGAAATTTTTGTTAGCATATCACACAGTTTATATTATTAAGTAAAATAATTAATAAATTTTTGTTCCCTAAATATGACAATAGTCCTATTCAGGCATATAGACCAAATGACTCGGATTTAGATCACATTGAGACTCATCTTTATTGCGTACTCAATTTTTTACTCCTATTCTCCTATGAAGCACTCATGCGTATGTCAACAAAAATCCATTTAATGTTCTTTTCCAAGTTATCTTATATAGCTGGTAAGCTCACATAAGCTGCTGGATGAATGTAGTCTAAAACAATCGTTCATTTTGTTGATTCATATCGTAAAAAAACATATTCGCAAAATATTTCCTTCAGCTTGTCGACTGTGAAATTCGTTTTTTGGCACCTGACAGTATGATATTGGAACATTCATAATATAAATGTTTTCACTGCCCTCATTCTAAAAGATGTAAGGAATAATGGCGACTGGTCTGATAAAGAATTGTGGTGCTAAAATCTATGTATTACCAAACAGTTTTGTTGACTTACCGCTTGTACTACCATGTAAAGCTCTGTTAATGTCGGTGGTGCTACAATTTTTGAAAATCTAGAAGGAGTCATATCTTTTCTATGGTCAGGATTTACGTTTATGGAATTAATAGCGATAAAAGGATAGTCTTTTCATACTAAGACTATCAAATTGTATTAGGTTAAGACACTGCAAGATGTATGATAAGCGATTAAATGACACTAGCACCGGTAGCTAGTCCCATACTCTGATGGTGATCTCACCACTGGGTTAAGTTTCCGACGCTTAACCGTCACCCCTTTGATCCATTTCCCCACTTAACATGTCACAGGTGGAACTATAACCTACAATAATTCTTGGTTAATGCAAATCTGACTTAATAAGGAGTTGGGACTATCTATCTCTTACTACTTGTTTTCTCAACGTGGCTATGTAAATAATCAGCGACACAATCTGATGTTCATTCTGAAAAAGGCCTTACAATTCTCCAAGTAACTGCTTCTGTTTAAAGGCATATATTGCTGCCCGAAGTTCGCAGGTATGTATGCAACGTCTGCAAGCATCAGATATTAAACCATCATTGTCGTCATTCATTCATTGTCTGAATCTTTTTCTCCGCTTCGAAGTAATCACAGTCTCCACGTGCGCGACAAAGTAACCAGTCCAGAAAAGGTTTAAGGGTCTTAGTAATTATCGCCACCATGTTGCCTTACCAGAGTTTCAATTATCCAAAATTTCCGCTTCAAAAAATCTGAAGTGTGTGTGTTACCTCCTTATCATGTACTGACAAAACAACTTAGCCTGACACTAGCCCAGAACACATATCCTTACCATGAGTAAGATATACAGTTATAAGCCGCTCTTGCTGCATCATCTGGTATATAAAACTTTACCTTTCACTTAAGTTCGAACCTTTTTACTCAAAGAAAGAACTGTAGAAGAAATGTACCCAAAGATTCAGTCAATCGGTCAGTCATTAAGTCACTCACTCTTTTATATATTTATATAGATTTATTGTGCCTTAAACCATTCGTCATTAGAGTGTGATGCAGACAATCGAACACATTCACTCAACTCATGCACTCTATCGTCATTCGAGTCTTCCTAAGCCCTTTATGCACGAGTTCCGATAAAGTAACTCCTAAACCACTAAACCGGTTTTAGAAAGACATTTTCTTTAAAATGGTATATTTTTTATAAAAATCACTTGTATAATGTAAGAGTTAACCGTGTTACAAGAAATCGACTTGATATAGGAAATGGGTGTCCTTGCCCAACTGGTTTAAAAAATTTTAATTATTATTTTGATTTTTTATTTTTTTTACCATAGGACATCAGCCTGTCTAACTAACCTCTCTATGACTTACTCAAAAAGGTCCATTCTTTATATGGAAACAATACCATGCTGAAATTATAAAGTAAATTTTGAATTTAGCATTGCTAATTACAGTTCGCTTAAATGATATAAAATAAATCGCTCTTAAATTAAACATTTTAAAATCTAACAAATAAAATCACAAAACCCATATGCAGGCTTATTTAAAACAAAATTTTTATACACAAATTTATTTGAAAAAAGAATTTAAAAAAAATTATTTTTTCTTGTCGCCAGTTTTTATAGGCATCCATGTACCTGACTTACTGACGCCATATTACCAACACTATGCCTTTTTTTTATAACCACACAAATACAAAGTCAAATTAACAATACATATGTACATAAGTATAAAAGAATTTGTACATTTCTGCACAAATTCTTTCTTATCTTAATGTCATTAAAAAGGATGAGAGCTTTGCATGTATGTGCATATTTTACAAAATATAAGTGTGTGTTTTGAAGAGTCCTTAGGTGTAGGTGTTTTTATCTATTTCACTGTCTATACCTTTTTTTTAAATTTTTTAGTACTGAATGTTAGCATTTTATATTTGCTGCTAAAGGCAGTCAAAGTTCAGAAGCATTAAGTTTTATCGAAGTCATTCGATTACATTCTTATGGCCTAAAACATCTATAACAATGGTATGCACGTAGTATATAGTATTTATTTTTGTCCTTTTGAAATCTTGTGGAATTGGATTTTTTTTTTTTTAAATTTCGATTTCATTTTACTATTAGATTTAAATTGTTTTTCTTTTAGCTTTAACCCATACAACAATGTGGAAACAGGGAAAAGATAAAGGAATTATTGTCAATACCGAAATGCTGCACAAGTTGTTTTAACAACAATGCTAATGTGCAAATCAGTTGACATGTACATATATTTAGAGAAACGCTACATCACTTTTTTACTTAAATACATTTTTATAGATAGATAGATTTATCATTCCATTCTTCCATTTTCTGAACTTTATGAATAGTAAAATCGGTTAAGCGATGTCCGTCTATCCGTAAGTATTAAATAAAATCAACTTTTTGGTGCCCCATTATGTTGTACCGATCTTTATGTGGTATTAATCTTTTGAAAATATTTGGGAGATATTCACCATTTACCACGTTCTATTATTTGCTAATTATGAGCAAAACAGTGACTTCCTCTATTATTTACCACAAAATTAATATCTATTCGCCCTGCTATAACACACAAATATATTTTTTATTATCTTTATACATACATAAATAATTTTCCTCCACTGTTATTCATAGACAGTTTTGAATTAAGCGGCAAGTCCGCAAAAGAAATTGACAAAAGCTTCCAATTATTTTTTGGACATATAGATGACCCAGCCAAGGCGAATTCAATAAGGTGAACTTATTAGATCAGCTGATCATCAGCTGTTGACTACTTCTAGAGACCACTTGTCAAATTTTTGTGTATTTTTGACATATCGTTTTGTTTTACACTCACAAAATACACGTTTGTATTTTTTCACTTTGTATACGCAAAGAAAAAATATGGTTGTGGTAACCATAATCGAAGAGCAACATACTATGATTGAATTGTATGATTATGTTTAAAATAGTAATGGTTACCAGTTATCATTATTATGTTTAATTTAAGTATCATTCAATAATCATATATATGGCTACAATTGAAATCGACAATTTTTGCTTTTTTACGGCAAATTATTGTCTTTTGCTGTAACATACACATGTTGATTGTACTTATCAATTTAATTGCAATTTTTTTACCCATATTTTTTTACATTTTCACGTTTATTTTTAAATTTTCTTTAATTTTTCAAAATTTTTGTTCCCTTTTTTGACATCTCAAACTTTTAAAATAATACAAATTTATTCAGCAAGAAGAAGAACACTTGAAATCAAATTATTATTAAAAAAATCATAGCTTGATAAATTTGTAATCATACTGTTGTCTCACTTATTATTTAATGATTATTTTTAATTTTTAATGATTTTAAATATAATGCTATTTTTGTCAAATTAATTTTTTTAAATCATACTATTTTTAAATGATAACTATTTTGAAATTTTTATGAAAAGTAATCATTAAACGATACAATTCAAACAAATGCTTGATTTTCGTGACAAAATATTTGATGAAATGAAACAAAAATAACTATTAATTGTTTTCGACAACCAAATATTGTTTTAGAAAAAATAATATGACCGTCGTAATCATGTCGTTACCATGGTTTTTCTTTGCGTGTAGTTGTTTTAGCAACGAGTTCACCTTATTGAATTCGCCTTGAACCCAGTCGTGGTCTCTAGAATTTCTATGAAAAAAATTTAACATTGACAGAAATGTGACAGAGGGTGCCTTAGTAAGAATACACATTTTAAATTTAGTTTCATTTATTTTTTTATGTGCCAGCTCTCAAAATTGGTAGCTGTCACATATTTTTATTCCGAATTAAAAAAAAACTCTTTACGAAAGAATAACGCCCTATAATTTTGAAAACTTATTACACAAATTTCTAAAGTTAATCTGAGACCACTCACAAATTGCAAAGAATTTTCAGCCGAGAAGGTGTGTCAACTATTCGAAGAGGGATCAAACAAATTTTAGGAAACTGGGTGGGTCTTGCACGTCAACGTATTGGTCAGACTCTTGAAAACATTGCTGTTATAAACGAATGCGACGCCAAAAACCCAAAAGGCATCGTTTTCAGTCACCATACATTTCACAAAGCTTGACGAAGCGAATTTTGATCTGTATTTTTATACTTTATTCCGGAGCTCAAATACCTTCAATAAGAAATGGAGCAAAGTGAAGTCAATGCAAAGTTTTCGAAAACAGTCCTTTACTCCAGTGAAGTGCGTTTTCACAAAATTGTCGAATTTGGTGCTCAGAAAATTCTCATGCAAACGCACCTACAACGAGCAACTGTTTGGTGCAGATTTCGGTCAGGCGATGTGATTAGGCTTTACTTTTTTTAAGATGAGGCAAACTTTGCCGTGACTGTGAACGGCGTTTGTTACAGGAACATGGATTTCGATGACATGTAGCTTCTGCACGACGTGCCACTTACCTCACCGCGCCTGAAACAAACCATTTCCAAAACAAGTTATCTTAAAAATTTCTGATGTCCACAGGCTACCAAGATCATGCGATTTAACGCCATGCAATTTTTTTCTTTGGGGTTTTGTGATATCTTGGATATATAAGAATAAACGAGAAATAATTTCTGAGCTCAGATCAATCAATGCGTAATTGGCGATAAACAGCAAAATTTCTTCGAAAAAGTTATTAAAAATTTAAAAAAGAACAAAGGACCTGACACTTGAACCTTGGGGCCTATTTGACGCATATAAGTTCCAACTTATCAAACCATGTCTTCTTTACAATCCAATAAAAATTTATAAGCACGATAATATAACTGTTTTTGTAAGTATTTTTCCTAAAATCTACAAACGATAATCGTCTTTATTTCTTCAACGTTAACACAACCAACAAATTCAATATTAGTACAGTGAATCATAAAAAAAATCAAGATCTTAAATGGCCTATAAAATTATATATAAAATTAATGCTACCTAGGATACATAAGATTTGGTAAGGCCAAGTAGTCAATGGATTTTAAAACTTTAATATATACTACTTTATCGAAAAATATTTTTTTCATCGGTTAAATAAATTATAGAAGATGTCAGTTTATTCATTCGTTTTTTCTACACAATTTCTTCTAATCGTTAATCACATAAGCATGCACACTAATATGTAATATATTTGTGCCACAAACAATTTTGTATTTCATATTAAAAACTGAACAAAAAAATTGTCTCACAGACAATAGTAAAATCGAAATTTAAAATTCAACTCAAAATTTATTTAATCTCAAATTTTCTAAATATAAATAATTGGCCTTAAATAGCTCCTCCTAGTCCTCAAAGGACTAAAATACTATAATTAAAAGGAATATAAGAAAACACACATTTAATATCATTTTCCTTGATAGCTAAAGGCCATTATAAACTAGCAAACACACATTCAAAAACGTACAGTTAAATGAAATTTCTTTTTCTATAACGTCCTTCCTATAGATTAAAACTAAATACATAGTAAAAATTAGGATCTTTTTTTTAACATTTTACCATCATCTCTTCACCAGTATTGCAAACCATAAAAAAACATAAAAACAATTTTTTTTTCAAACTACATTTGCTTTTTGTTGAACTTTTGTGCACACCCTACGAAAGAAAAAATATTTAAACAAGTATTTTAGTTTATACATTAGGCTGGTAACGTCATATAAAAATGTATGGGTTTCATCAAATGTCATATGAGGAAAAAACTCATTTAGCAGGTTTACAATCTAAGCCTACGTTTCATGAATATGTATGTATAATACCATGAGATAATGTTATGCAAGATATATTCGCTAGTGAAAAAGTACCTTAAACATACTGTTACAGATTTATTTTTAAATAGCTTAATTTACGTTATAATTTAATTTAGTTGTAGTAGTTTAAGTTACTGTAGTTTTATTTGTATTAGTTTATTTCGCTGGTTGTTCGAACATAATGTAAAATATTATGTGCAGCATACTTTTAGGCACTTTTATTATTCCTGCATATTACTTCACGTCTTAATTTCGAATGTACTAGTGTGTGCATACGAGAACTTTTTCGAATGTTACCGAACACCACTATGTTACTATAAATAGCCGAACAATACAGTAGAACTTGTAAAGCGCGTATCAAAGTGAGTTTGATAATAAAAGTGTATAACAATAAGTGAAATGAGTTAAGTGCTATAAAATAATATCTGAGTGTGTTTAAGTAAATAAAGTGCTCTTAATATTATAACGAATTCCAACTGTTTTTGATTGTAATAAAAGACCTCAAAGAGTATTTAAAGGAAATAAGCCAACATTTATAAAAGGTATAAACGTAACAATACTTTTTTGTACCCTTCACACAAAAGTGAAAAAGGGTATATATAGGTTTGTCATTCCGTGTGAAATTTCTGCAATTTTGATTTCCGACCCCATAAATATTTTCTAAAACCTTATGAATACGGGAGTCGATTAAGCTTTGCCAGTCTGTCCGTCTGTCCTTGTATATGTTGAAATCAACTTTTTGAAAAAACGATTGCTGCCAAAATCTCGTTTTTTACTTAAAGTATGTTCGTATTAGTCAAATAACATCTCTAATTATATATTGTCCCTAAATAACGCCGCGAGCATAAGAAAAAATACTTACAATAAATTTCAGTAAATTTAAAATAGTGTGTGGATATGAGTCTCTCCTTATGAGTCTTGCTTTATGATCAAAACATTGAGAAACATAAAAAACTGAAATAAGACAACGTTGAAATAAAGTAAAGCTTAATCAGAACAAAGCTAAAATAAAACATTAAAACTAAAAAAGAACTTTCAAAACATGATTAAATGTTTTGATAGAAAGCCTAGAGAAAGAAAAACTTACATAAATGCTCTAACTCTTAACGTTCTGTAGTGAGTTGACTTTACATGTCGTGAAAAAATCGCCTATAAAAAATTATTTTCATTTTAAACTGCTCTAAATGTATATATTTTTGTTGTTTTATCACAACGGGACCCTCGGAGGACCCAAGTAAGCTATGCCTTCGGGCGGCTGCCGGATCTAAACAAAATGTATATATTTAGTAACGCTGCTACGTAATATTTAAAAAATGTTTTGTATGAATTCTTTTATACTCTATGTTTCTGCTTTGATTAACCGTTTCTTTATTTAATAGTTTGTGTTACTTTTATAAATTCTACTTTGTTTGAAAACATCAACAAAGCGGTATATAAAAAGTTTTCATTCAATGACTGATTTATTTTAGTGAGAGTCATGTTCTGTAATGTTCTAAAATATAATGATAGGAAGTGGTGTGCCATAAAATACATAATGTTAAGAACATTGTGCTCAGCTGTTTAATGTTAAGCTTATGCCATTTATCAACGTTGGTTATTTCCTTTAAATAAACCGGGGCTTGTTTTATTGCAAAACAAATAACACTCGTAGTTTACAATATAAAAGTTTAGAGCACTTTATTAGTTTTAAACAAAACAAATTAAACCTAAAAAGAACTTTATTTTAATTATGATTCATTTGACTTTTGTTATAAAACTTCAGTTTGTTGTAGTGTTTGATATATTATTGATAATTATTTGATATACACAACGGACTCTGTTGTACTACTACTCTATTTGTTGCGACTTTGTAGCCTGAAATACATCCTAAGCCTTACTATTCTAAATTCTAAATAAAAGTTAATTTTTAATAGGGAGCACTGTATCACCACCATGTCAATTTATAGTAGATTTGTGATGTTAAAGGGCTAATCTTTGGATTCTAATGGGATTTTGCCTGTGCCTTATATACGATAAAATAATCTAGTTTTTTTTTTAACTTTCAATACCAAGTTTAAGTTTTTATTTCAGAACTCAAGATATCATAATTATGACGCAAACTTTAGATTAAGAAGTAGCGAAGAGCATTTGACCGTAGTAGTTTAACAAACCAAAAACTCTGGCGTGGTTCGAACCCCTAAACCAGAAGGTCATGTAAAAAAAACTAAATTAGTAAATCCATACATGATTTCTAAAAAGTAACATTTGATCAATTTTCAGTTTGAGTTATTAAGTGGAATAAGTGTACGTTATAAACAGTTTTTTTTTTTTGTTAAAAATATTTTTTTTACAACATAAAATTGCAAGGTCTTATACAGTCGACTTATACCCTACCTAATACCTGCTCTTTTCTTTTATAAGTTTATATTTCTTTATCTATTCCAAAAAATTTTACGAGTTTGCTTTTAAGTGTCCATTTAAATATTTATATTATTTTTGCACTTTCCACTAACTATGGATTTCATTTCTTTGTGTGTCCGAAGCAACAACAATTCAGCAAATTTGTACAGTCTTTAACTTCCTCGACAGTGTCGGCAGGTCAGTGAAGGAGTGGAGTGGGTATCTTAATGTTATTTTTGCTTTTCCTTTAGTCTTAATTTACTTTTGCTATACAACTGCAGATATGCAAGATACAAATTTAAATACATTTATACATGCTTATACATATGAAAGTATGGAAACACATTTTAATCTTATTTTAAATATGGGCGGAGCTAAATTTTTTTCTCTAAACATATATACATATTTTTTAATAAAGAAATACAAAAACCAGTTCTTGTTTTTATTTCTAAAGTATAAAATCATTTAGAAATTTTCTTTTTCTTTAGCTGCGTTTTCTTTTCATTTCATTTGTAGGTATGTGGTTTCAATTTGCTTTAAATGTGTGCATGTGTATAAGTAGAGTGTTCATACATACATGTATGTGTTTTCATGCCTGGGTTGGCAAAATTCAAATTGTTTTAATCTTTTTCTCTATTTTATTTTATTTTATTTTAATGTGATTTTCTTCTACTACTTGCTTGTTTTTCATGGCATTTTTATACCCTTCACACAGTGAAAAAGGGTATATATAGGTTTGTCATTCCGTGTGAAATTTCTACAATTTTCATTTCCGACCCCATAAAGTATATATATTCGGAAAGCTTATAAATAGGGGAGTCGATTAAGCTCTGTCTGTCTGCCGTCTGACCGTCTGTCCGTGTGTATGTTGAAATCAACTTTTTGAAGCCCCCAGATATCGCTTGGACCAAAATATCAGAAATATTCGGGAGTAGATCGCTATTGAAAATCATAAACATCGGTACATAAACAACTTAGATATGAGCAAAAACCCACGACCACCTCGATTTTTTTTTCACATAAACAACATTACAACAACAACATACACACATACAAACGTGTATATTGGTTAGAGAAAACGTGGCATCGAATCCCAGCTGAGCCAAAAAAAATTTTTTTTATTTTTTTATATTTTTTTTTTAATTTTTTTTTTATTTATTTTTTTTATATTTTATTTAATATTTTATTTATATTTTTTATTATTTTTTTTTTAATTTTTTTTTTTTTTATTTTTTTTTTATTTTTTTTTTTTTTTGTTTTATATGTATTATATATATATTAATTATTTTTTTTATTATTTTTTTTAATTTTTTTTAAATTTTTTTTTTAAGTTTTTTTTAAATTTTTTTTTTAATTTTTTTTTTTATTTTTTTTTTAACATACATACGTAAATTTATAATTTTACAATGGGACGTTTTTATATATGTATGTTTTTTATATGTATGTATGTACGTATTTCATATGGGATGAATGGTGATACAAACTACTGTTATTGCATGACTACACGTTGTGAAGGGTATATAAGATTCGGCACGGCCGAATATAGCGCTATTACTTGTTTTTCTCTGTACTTATAGTAACTTCTACACCGCCTTTTTTAACTATATTTGAAATCACTTGACTATTCTTTGGCTGGCTGTGTTACGTTTGGTTGGCTTGACTTGAGGTTACTTGGCTGTGTTCCAGCTTCTTCGCCAATAGCACTCTAGTAGCACATCGCTGCTGCCGGTTTTCTTGTATTTGTAGTTTTAAATGTAAACAGTGGTATGTGTTTCATCTTAACTGCAGACGGACGTGCTTAATAGCGTTGTAGTTAGTGGGTGGGTGGGTTCTGCCATATTCAAGTCTGTTTTAGGAGAGTGTATGAGATGGTGTTACACTTATTTATTTCTCACTTCTTTTTTCTATTTACTATTTATATTTTGCCATTTCCTTTCTGTTTAATTTAATTAAATTTAAGTAGTGAATAAAGTTAAACATTTAATATGTTAAATGTCCTAAAAACTTTACGTTGAAACAGGCGGTTTTCTGTATTGGAATAATATTAAAAATTTTGGAAGTTATCAAAAAACAAAAGTCATTATATCCATAAATAATAAATGTATGTATGTGCATAATTTTACGCTTTTTATATAGAATTCGTAAGAATATCTTTTGGAGAGATATGTTTCAATAAAATTTCTTTCTTTTATATACTTGGATCTAATTTAAAATATTCTAGAGAAAAAGAAATCCTGCCCATCCATAAATCAAAATTTCAAAAATATTTTATCATTACTAAAGAAAAAAATAATTTAATATTAACACAACTCATATTGATTTAATAAGAAACATTAACGACAGTCTGGAATGTCCAAAAAAATTTATTTCAATATTGAACAACATTAGTTTAGCGATTGATCATTTAAATATGAAAACACTATAGAAAGTTCAACAGTATTAATTTGCGACTCCATGAAGTTTTTATATCTTCTGAATCCCTAAAGATAGAGAAATCGATTCCACTATCACCGTCTATCTGTCTTTCCGTCCGTGTGAGCGTTGAAATCAACTTTTTGAAGCACCCGTATATTCAACGGACTCGTTTATAGTTAGGCTTGCCACATCCCAAAAGCCAGCCAGCTTGACACTCAGCTAAAATGAGCTTGATTTAAAAAAAATATCTTGACAATTAAAAAAACGCAAACGTATAAATGAGCAGAAAAACTGCTTAATTTTATTAAAAATAAAAACATAAAAAAAACAAAAACGTGTTACAATTCAGTCTACGTCAAATAATATTAACATCCTACAATTAATTTACATTTAACTGTTTTAATTTTTCCACATATATTTTGGACTTTAAGCAACTAGTCAATCAGAATATCTTTTGGCAATTGATCAAACACTTCTCGAAGACAGCAATAATCTGTATTTAAAATGGCATTATAAATATAATTTGATATCTGTAAAATTTTTGGAAGCTCTGATAATATATCCCATGACAAAAGAGATTGTTTCAGATTTAAAACTGATATGTGTTTGTAAATTGATTCATCTCCGAAATCATATCGTTGCTCCAAGTATGAAATAGCATTTGTTAAAAATTGATTTGTTTCTAATTTCAATGCTTTTACATCATTACTTGAAATATTATTAAAAATAAACAAAACTCTACTTCCATAAAAACAATCCTTTCTTCGGCTTTGAAGACTATTCATAAGTTTACTCATTATGCTGTGAAGTTCCATTATTGTACAAGAATCATTTTCAAGCGCTAACATAGCTGAATGGAATTCATGCATTACAATATGAAAATTAACTGGACAAATTATATTTTATCTTGACACTTGATAGGACCTAAAAAATCTTGACAACCAAGCTCATTCCAGGCCATGTGGCAACCCTATTTATAGTGTTAATTTATCATTAATACTTTCGATAATTTCGGTATTGAAATTTAACAAAATCGCCTCAAAACTTTCCAAGACAAACATGACTGCCTCTGTTTTTCCAACATATTTTGACCAAAAAAATCAACATCTTTTAGCCCCAAGTTAATTGACTGACATATTTGTTACTATTTATTGATAAAATATGCCTTTCGAGATATTCGTAAAAAATGTTGAACAAATCGGTAATTAATCGGCAAATTTATAGGCAAAAATTGTTTAGAAAAATATATATAAATATATATCAAGATTCTTAAGCTCCTAAATAAATTTTTGACACTATATGGACACTAAATTACAAATCTTAGTCTCGAAAATTATGCCTGAGGAAAACTAATCATTTTGACATTAACTGAGATATGGACACAAAATTACACCTGCGTAGGTATTAAAATAACTTAACTATTTATAACTTAACTATTAAAAAATAATCGATTATAAAAATTTTAAGAATCCATAATGGGCACCAATACAAAATTTTACATTAAGTTTATATAGGGGTCAAAAAAAAACCGAAACCATATACATATAAATTAAAATACAAACTTAAGAAACTGTCATTAATAATTTTGTTTACTCAATGCTACGATATATGCCCGCTTATTTCGTTATTTCACTAATAAAACATTTAATTAAGTTGACACCCAGCGTTGTCAACTTTAAAATTTCAAAAAGCACCCAAACCCCTAAAAAAGCGCGTAATTTTCATAAAAAATCACTGAGTTTAAAATGTGTACAAATTTAACTTTACATTTGCTAATATAATCATTACTTAAAAAAAATTAAAGCTTTTAGATGCCATAACCCCTAAAATAAATTATTTTACAAATGGCAATAAGACTGGAGTTTTGATTGATATCGATAATCGAAATACAAGTCTAAAGATATTCTGTTCTTTATATTATTAGGCCAAAACATCCAAATGTACTATCAGTGCAAATATTAACCTTATCAGGGTGTCAATTTGTGCTCTAAAAAATTTTAAAATGAAAAGTATTTGCATATTAATTTCTCTTTTTTTATTGTCACCAAGGTTTGATCAACTTGAAACTTTACTTACAAAATAAATTCTCGTTACAATTTCATTTTATAAAAAGTACGTGGTTTATGTCTCATAAACCATACAGGATATCAACAAACCAGTATCGGAAATAAGTTACAATTAATAATAAACAAGCAAAACACTCAAATAACAGAAACATTGTATACTATCAATCCTTATAATCTTCTTAATTATTAGTTTTAGTATCATAAGCTGAAAGTATTATCAACATAATATCATTTTACAATGAGTAAATATTTTTTAGCTTTGTTAAGATACAAAATACGTAAGGGTAATTAAAGATATTTACCCTTACAAAAATTGTTTTCAATTAAAAAAATTATTTTAAAATTTAGTATTTGGTGTCACCGAAATAAAAATAAAAGCACTAAAAACTTAAAAAAAAATCACCAAGCACTAACTCGCAATTTTTTCGCTTCCAAAATGTTAAAAATCACCAAAAACGGTGATAAAATCACCGAGTTGACAACGCTGTTGACACCCTTTTACCCACAGTTAAATCAAATAAGAAAACATTCATAATTATCAGTTTATCCATGTTTATCCGCATTTCAAATTAATTGTATTCTTAAGCACAATATAAACAATAAAGAGAACAAATATACACACTTTACTTTTTACTTTTTTTTCTCTTTACAGGATAAAGGATAATTAAAAACTGCCTTACCATCTTCCCACTGCGACATCTGTTGGTTAGTAGAGAAACTAAGAGACAAAAGGATTTTATGCATAATGATGGTAGTTATGGCAGGGGTAGCAAAGAAAAATCAAATGGATTTTTGTAACGGAAAAATAATTTTGAACAAATCAGTATGAATAGTAAAAATTATAAAAATTATATAAAAATAAGAAGTAAAAATATAAATTGTAATTTATAATTATTTGAGTATGATTTGAGAAACGTAAGTTAAGAGTAACTGAATTTTTTTTTATTTAAATAAAAACTTTATCATGATCATGTTTGATTAATTCATAAATGTTCATATTAACATTCTGGAATTGTAAAATTCAATAAAACTTTAAAATTAATTACATCAGCAAAAAAGCTAAAACGAAATCCAAAAATCATTAACAATTGTTTATAATTCACTGTCTGAGCAAAAACTTGGTAATGAATTGCTAGTACTATTGAACATACTTTTTAATTATTACTACCTACCATATGCCTTATTTAGAAATAAAGGTGAATGTGTTTTTTGTCATTGCTTTTTAATCATAAACTTTAATTTTTCGGTCTTATTATAATTTATAAATTAAGGGCCGTATTCATAAAAAATATTTTAGGTTTATTGAAGGCTTATTTAAAAATTTCTCTACAACATCTGTCAAATAAGCCTTTATTAAACCTAAAATATTTTTTATGAAAACGGCCCTAAAACTTTTATTAAATTTTGTAAACACTTTGCTGGACTTAATATCGACATTTTACAGCTGATGGCAAATTATTTACTTGACATATAATCATCCATTAATTTAATGTTATTGAAGTTAATTTTAAATCCATTAGGTATATATGTTCTCAATCTGAAAAATTGTTTTAGTTAAGTTCATCTGTGTCCGTAGACTGAATTATCTACTGAGATACCTTACGGCCACGGGGTGGATCTTACCTACTCTTGGATTTATTCTGAGATACTTTGGAGCTGACGAGTAATGTGGTCCTGTCAAAACGGAGTCTTACAGAATCTACTCGACTGTTTGCGTGCAGCGAACTACCACGGTAACCAATCAACCATCTGTGTCCGAGTGTAAGCTGAAATCAACATTTTAAAGCCGCCACGTATACTTCAGACTCTTATATTCTACCATTTTTGAGATATGCTTTTAATTTTGTTAATAACGAAAAAGTTTTATAATATTCTTTAATAATTACAATTTAATATAATTTAGAAAATATTTAAGAAACTTTAATAATGGTAAAATGAATAAGCCGAAAAAAAAATAATTTAAAATAAATTTTCAAAAATTTGTTTATAAAATTTGACAAGTCTACTTTTTTCTAGAAAAATCAATACACGGCATTTATATTTCAAAATGGTTTCGGTTATATGTCTATCGCGACTGTTTTTGAAGAAACGAAACGCGTTCTGCAAGTTTAGTTTTAGGAAATTTTTCAAACATTGCCGGCCGTATATCATGAATAACACGAACAATGCTAGTCACTAAGATTTGAATTTTAGCTGCATTATTAGCATAAATTTAGTTCACGTGCCTTGACAAGAATTAACAAAGATTTACGATCTTCTTTGGAGGCAAATGGACAAGTCTTAAAACTAATATTAAACTATTGATTGCAATAAATCGATATGGCACTTAGCGTCATCCTGTTTAAACAAATTTTATATTTTATAACAAAAAATCATGGTTCACGGTGAGATACGCTCTCCACTAAGCGTAACGCGAGGTCTGAACTAATTTAAAGAAAAAAATTGGGTATGATGACGACAACAGCATGTGAAACGCTGGATCTAATAGAGTTTATGAGGACTAAGAATGAGACTCATCGCTGAACAGAATCTATGAAACTCATTATAAGAGCAAATATACATAAATTTGGTATATTTTTGTTATCAAAAAAATCACACTCAAGTTAATTGTTTAATAAAGGCGAATTTAAAAAATTTTGAAAATATGCTTCCGCATCAGCTGGGCTGATAATTTCACCTGTATGAATTCCCAATAATTTTTGTTCAATCGCCAAATTGTTCATAATGATTTGCCATTATGCGCAGTATGATAATTCTTGTGACACTTAACTCTTTCTTATATCAGGTTTAAGAAAACACCCTACACAAAATGTAAATAAGGTACTGAAGCTTATATGGGAGGTGGTATTTAATATAGACACGTCACACTTGTTTGACAAATATCCTTCAAAAATAAGATCTCGGCGAAGATCAAAAATAAACAAAGTGTTACGAAGACTAAGAAGTCTTAGGTTGTACACAAGTAATTATAATAGGTTCTTGTATAATGAAGACTCATCAAAAAATTACTTTCAAATGTGTTTAGAAATAACAACTAAAGCTACTGAAACGCATTTTTAATATATATAGAAGTTGCGTTGCGTAATTGCTCCACTTAGTACCATACCCAAAATGTTTGAGAAAATCATAACAGACCATCTTTGTCATCAAGTGTCATCTATCTTGTCTCCTTTACAACATGGTTTTCGAAAGGGTTGTTCAACTGTACCTAATCTGCTGCACCTTACTATGCTAGTAAATCATGGTTTTGTTGAACAGAAGCAAACTGATGCAATTTACACTGACTTTAGTAAAGCTTTTGATAAAGTCAATCACAAACTTCTAAAAAAAACTTGATCTGATGGGATTTACGGAAAACTGTCTTAACTGGATTTATTCGTATTTGACGAATAGAAAGCAAAATGTTCCTTTTAAAAATATAACTTCTGAGCCTATTGCTGTTATTTCTGGTGTCCCACAGGGAAGTCATCTTGGCCCATTGCTGTTTTCCCTATTAATTAACAATCTGCCAAATTCGATTAAATTCTCGGATGTTCTAATGTATGCTGACGACGTAAAAATATTCCATAGTTATAATCATCATGCTGATCATATCCTCCATCAAAAGGACTTAGATGCTTTTTGTTCTTGGTGTAATCTTAACCTAATGGAGCTCAATCCTGAAAAATGCAAATACATGTGTTTCTTTCGTAGATGCCATATTAACGTAAATTATGTCTTAAACGGTCATACTCTGGACAGACTAAAAACTGTCTCCGACCTTGGAATTTTACTAGATCCTAAACTAAATTTTATTCAACATATCTCTGTTATTGTTAACAAATCACGTGCAGTACTTGGACTTATAAAACGCTGGTCGAAGGAGTTTAAGGACCCATACATAACAAAACAATTATATACTTACCTGGTCAGGCCTATTCTTGAGTATGGTTCAATAATTTGGGATCCAACGTATAATGTTTACAACAATAGCATTGAATCTGTACAAAAACAGTTCCTGTTATTTTGTCTTCGAGGCCTAAACTGGAATCCGTTAAACATGCCGCCTTACACAAGTAGACTTGCTCTTATAAAGCTGCCAACGCTAAAAAGTCGAAGAACGATGCTAAATGCCACGTTTGTTCTCAACTTAATAAAGGGAAATGTATGCTCTAATTTCTTGATTTCTAATATCTCTTTTAATGTAGCATCTCGTTCTACACGTTATTTTTATCCACTATCTGTCAAAGTCTTCAGAAGAAATTATGCCAACTCTGATCCGTTTTACAAAATTTGTACTGAATTTAATAAATTTTATCAATATGTTGATTTTTCTTTTAATGTTAATGTTGTAAAGTCTAAAATAATTTGTATCTTGAATAACTGAAATTATGTAACTATTTTTACTGTCTAAAAGTCTGTAAGGATCTTGAATCCATAGACCTAAATAAATAAATAAATCTTACTTCGGAAATTTTTATAATCATACAAAGAGTATTTAAAATTAAGAAAAGTCGCCTCAATAACTAAAAATTTACAAAAATGCACTTACGCGGTTGCCCATGAAATCCACAGATTTATGGTGGGACCAACAATACGGTCAGGGTTCAGTTAATTTTTATTAAAAACTATAGAGAAATTTACTAAATGTATGACTAATTTTTCAGGGTACATTGATATTAGGAACTGCTAATGTTTTGTGCATTAATAGTTTCTTACACTTAAGTTTTTTCATTCTGTAGAATTGCTGTTAGCAGTCATTTATTCATAATGGAAAATAAAAGGCACACAATCTTAAGTAACCAACTTGCCGTGTCAAATGTTTTAAAAGGGATTTTTTGGTATTTCAGAAATGTTTTCTATAGATTTTGTGCTCTTTATTGTAAAGACAATTTAGATGTAGACTAATGCTGTGTTCACACACGCGCCTTAATTGTCGATTTATAATGTTCTCACAATTAAAGGCCTAATTGAGCTCAATTTACCATAGTAAAAATTACTTTTAAATTGAGCAATATATACTTAATTGTTTTACTGATTCTCCAAAACTCGAATTACAACTCTTAAGAAGTATGTTCAGTGAGAAGAAAATTCTATAGGTGGCATTTCTAATGTCAAACAAATAAATATACAAAAAATAAAAATTAAGAAAATGGAAAATGTTTGAAGAAAATTTAAAAAAACTGTTTAAATAAATTTAAATAAATACATACATATGTATAAGAATATATATTTTATGAACAGGAAAAAAACTGAAGAGAAGGCATTATTTGACTTGGTATAAATACATCGTATTTTTACAGCTATCAAATGCTAATGGAGTAAGATAAATTGAGTATGTGTGAACACCTTTTTTAATTGCTTAATCATTACTAAATTGAAACAATTAAAAATATCTGCCTGAATAGGGTATAATGGAATTTTCTACCTGATATTGAATTGCACAAAATATATATTTTTCACAATAGTACTGTTCTAGCAAATAACAATACCATTTGATTAGTAAATATTTTATTACAACTGCCTTGTGATGACCTCTACTGAAAAATAGTTTCCACGTAATTTATTTCGACGACTATAAATATTTTCTTTTTTAAATGGAGTAAAAGATAATACAGGCAAACACTCATTTTGCTTCTTTGAATTTATCAACTGATTCTAGTTAATTTGGGTGCGCTGCATTCAAATCTGTAATCAGTCTCCATCAGCTCTAGTTTTTTTTAAGTATTTAAAGAGTAAAACTTTTCCATAGGAATAAAAAAAAACAAAGAAGTAAAACTGTTTCATACAGATTTATTAAAATAAAAAAAATTCTCACAAAACATTAAAAACATAATATTAATATAATTCTAGTTACAGGATGTAAAGCTTCGGTCATTGACTAATCAAAATCGTTGTCATTCATAAACTGCCTTATTTGGGGGACCGTCAAGAACTCCTGCTCTAATCTTATCTCTACTTAGATTATGCATTTTGCTGCAAATATATGCAAAACATTCCCCATCGTGATTCAGAGCCTTAACAAACTGCTTCCTAATTTGATGTGCGACGGTGGAAGGACGATATTTTCACGTGCAATGAAAGCTACACTAAGAATATTTTTATCGCCAACAATCATTTTTTCTTTCGTAGTCCAATATTTTTGCCGCCAATATTGTTGCTTGGATCTGCTATCCCAGAGACACAAAAAGCAAGGGTACTTAGTATAACCACTCTGTTGTTCAAGAAGAAAATTTACCATTTTAAGATCAACACAAATGATCCATTGGTGGTCTTGGTATTTTATCTTTTTCCTCCCCAAATCCAATGTTCAACTCCAAAGTAATCTAAATACGATTTTTTAACACATTCCGAAATAGGTCTTATGTTTTCTTTAAAGGTGTATTCTCCACAAATATAACAAAATGTGTCAGCGTTATTTTTACAACATCTTCTATTCGAAATCATTTCTATTTAGATAAACACTTTTTTAATAAACTTTGCCAACTGCAATAAACCACTTCTTACAAGCAACTAACTCCGATATGCAATTGGAGTGCAAAAAGAAAAAATAACGTTCTGAATAAAATTACACAAATAAAATTCCCGTTAATCAGCTAGCAATTACACAAAAAATAATATTTTCGGAAAAAACGGAATGACAAACTGATATATGTATACCCTCCTCACTTACAGTGGAGGGTATAAAAAAGCCATATCATTAAGAGCTGATAGAGACAAGCTGAATACAGATTTGAATTCAGCGCACTCAAATTAACTAGAATCAGTTGATAAATTCAGAGAAGCAAAAATGTTTATTAATTTTGTCGGGCTGTGTAATCTATGTATTCCTAGTTTACTATTGGAGGTTCGTTTAATATTTTTAATATAATTAAAAATCTCTTCTTTATTTTTTTATATTTATCTTAATAATAACTAAATTTGAATTGAATTAAATTTAATTTACAATCATATTTTTTTAACAAAAAAATCCCCATTAAGCAGCCAAACTTCCTAAGCCAAAAACTTTCTCACACTTTTAAAAGCAAAATTTTTCTCATCTGCAGACAGATTTTTTTAGGTTTTCTTTTATTCTATTCAGTATCTCGGACAATTACCTTTGAACTTTAACATTAAAATTTATTTGCTTTGACAAGATACAAGACAAACCAAAAACTAAACCTGTTTGCTATAACTGATGCTGATAAAATAATTATTTTTCATAAAAATTCTCAAAGATATTTTTCTACAAAAAAGGCTCAAAGAAAAACTGGACACTAGATTTGATTTTTTAATAACCCAAAGACAAGACACTTTCAAAGGATGCTGTTTACGTAAGTAGAGAAAAGGGTTGAATTTTTTCAAAAGGAAAAACCGGTTTTTTTTTAAATTTTATTTTATGGCTGTACACAATATAAATATACATTAACGACTAAGATTTCTTTACTTTCAAAAGCTTATGCAAAGAAGGGTGAAAAATTTGTTTTCTAGCATGCGAAGTTTTTTATGTTATTTTTTTTTTTTTTGCCCTTTTTTCAGAAATTAAGCACCAAAATGTAATACTAGCGGAGAAAATTTAATGTTGTGTAAGAAATTTTTTATATTTAAATTCTCTTTATCAAATCACGTGTAAATTTATAATATCAACACGTTCTTAATTATTATTCCACTTCATTTGACTTCAAATTTTATATTCAAAGTTTCTGTGTAAATTTTCTTTTTTAGAACTTTTTTTTTTCTAATATTTTACATAAACACTCCTAATTCCCGCCAGGCTTCTATAGGGAGAATAACAAAAAATTTCATGTAATTATACTTGTATAAACATGTCGTTCGTATCTTAAATAGTTTGTTTTTGTTGCTTCAAATAAAAATAAACTAAATTTGTAGGGCTTTGGCATTATGATAAAAACCGAATTCAAAATGCCCTTTGCACTCATTTGTTTTAGCGTTCATTTGCTTTTAGAAAAAAACATAAACTATTTGCTTGCATTTTCTGTAAATAGAGAAGAATTCTTATATCGGGTAATTCATCATGACGTTTGATTTTAATGTAAAATAAATCACATAAATTTGAAGGTGAACTTAAATTTTTTACTATCGATTGAAGTAATAATTTATGGCATTTACTGTTTGAAAATGATATCATTTAATTGTTAGCCACGACTTCGGCTGTGTTGGTCCATTCCACTCGTTCGAGCAAAGCAACTGGTATCTCGCGAATATCATGAGCAATGTTAGCGTCCAAGGCGTCAATCGTAGATGGCTTATTCCTGAAGACCTGAGGGTCTAAATATCCTCAGAGAAAATAGTCCAAAGGTGTGATATTGTAGGATATAATTAGCCAATTTACCTTAGCAAATACATAAAATTAAGTGTTCACCAAAATTACTTCTTAAAAGTCCATGGTTTAACGCGCTATATAGCTTCTAGCGCCCTTGAAACATTAGCTTACCAAGACCATGCGATTGAATTACAGGAAGCACACAAGTAGTTCTTGAATAAGATGTGTGACGATTACCATTGACGAAAATATTCTGATTTGCCTCATTTAAAAAAAATATATAGACCAATAATTCAACCAGCCCAACAACCACACCATACCGTTGTTTATAATAGACTAGCCAAACCCGGCGCGCGTTGCTACGCCCCTTAATGAATCGAAATGCATTCTGAATTTTAATTGAATATCAAGTGCAAAAACCTAAAAATTATAATTTTTTTATGGGCGTGGCATTGCCCACTTTTCTAGTCACGAAATTGTAAAGTCATAACAGCTCAATATGTGTGCAAAGTTTCAGAAGAATCGGACCAGTGCAAGTACCTCAAAATTAAAATTGTTTTTATGGGCGTGGCCCTTCCCACTTTTCTAATCACGAAATTGTAGAGTCATAACAGCTCAATATGTGTGCAAAGTTTCAGAATAATCGGTCAAGTGCAAGTAACTTAAAATGATAACTTTTTTTTATAGGCGTGGCACTGCCCACTTTTCTAATCACGAAATTATTTAGTCATGACAGCTCAATATGTGTGCAAAGTTTCAGAAAAATCGGTCTGGTGGAAGTACCTCAAAATTATAACCTTTTTTTATGGGCGTGGCCCCGCCCACTTTTTTAATCACAAAATTATAAAGTCACGACAGCTTAATATGTGTGCAAAGTTTCAGAAAAATCGGTTTAGTGCAAGTACCTCAAAATTAAAACTTTTTAGGGGCGTGGCCCCGCCCACTTTTCTTATCACGAAATTATTTAGTCATGACAGCTCGATATGTGTGCAAAAATTCAGAAAAATCGGTCAAGTGCAAGTAGCTAAAACTGATAACTAATTTTTTATGGGCGTGGCCCCGCCCACTTTTTTTCACCCATAAACACTCCTCGGTATGTGTACAACAACTTACCAAAGTTTGAGCCCGATCGGTTTTGCAGTTTCGGAGTCTATAGCTAACACACACACACACACACACACACACACAGAGTTTCACTTTTATATATATAGATTTATGGTGGCACTTGGTACTCTTCTTCGGATTGCTCAGCATTAATATCGAAGTTATCTTTATTAACTTATCACTTGAGCCATAAATAAAACACCGGAAAACTATTTCTCAGAGAACACTGTTTTCGCCTTACAGCTTAACAATATGGAGACAATGAACAAAAATAACAAAGCGTATTGAAAATTACACCTCACATTGAATCACCCTATCGTTTTATTTGGCAATATTTTTTTTTATTTACTGATTGATCCCGGTCTGCATTGCTGGGTCGAAAAATATTTTGGTAACTTTTGTATTAATTTTCAAATATATTTTGACATCGTTGTTAATGTAAATAAATAGTTTATTGTTTGTTTGTTGTCCAATTTCATCTATATTTTCCTTTCTTTCGTTTCCATATATTCATTTGTTTCTTATCACACTTCTAGTACCATTTTGGTTTAAATTTGGTTTACATTTAGTTTGCAATTTTTGTTGTCTCTGCGATGTTATCTCGCAAAAAAAAAATATTCTACATGTTAATGAGTTGAAATACAATCAATTTTATCAAAATCCATCCGATAGATGGTGTTCAGAAAGGCAGAAAAAGAGACAGATAGACAGACATACAGACAGATCGACAGAGAGACATAAAATCTAAAAAGTGAAGTTATTTTATTTAAAATCGTTGAATGCATCAAATTCTTTATATTTTCGCAATATTGTTGATAAATTTTTCACTTATCGAAAATTCAAAAAAAAAAGTGTTTTCAATACCTTCATACAACATTCATCATTTAAAGGAATTCTGGATATCGGATTATACATACATGTTATCAATTTAACGACAAAGTGTTAGGTGTTTTAATCAGTTAGTTGGTTTCTAAGAAACTGTGCTACTTTCGCAAACTTCCGCTTACCCTTCTCAATTAAAGTTTTTATTCTGAAAACTATTTAAATTCATTTGGACGAAATGTACTTTGGTGTGTAACGATGCCATGGTCAATAATATTCCATATGCATTAAGTCTAGTCAAAATCGTAAGTTTCGCAAATAATAACGATTTTCGCATAAAAAGGGTGGTTAAATTTTAAGAGCCGATGTTGATTTGAATAAAACACAAATTATTTAGGAAATCCTTGTCATTTTTTTTTTATTATGATAATATTTGTATGATTCAATTATGTATGGAACAAAATATCGGCCAAATGGCTGCCGCGACATCGGCAGCAAACCTTCATGCGATAGTCCAAATTTTCGATGACGCTGAGGCATAATTGAGGTTTTATGCCGTTAATGTGCCGAATTATCTCATACATTAGCTCTTGAGATGTTCCCGCCCTATCGACGTACATCTTTTCTTTCAAATAACCCCAAGAAAGAAGTCCAACTGTGTCAAATCACATGATATTGGCCACCACGTCGCGCAAAAGAGCCATTGTTTCTTTAGCTGTGTGGAAAGTGGCACCGTCCTGTTGAAACCACATATCATCCACATCTATATCTTTCAATTTTGGCCATAAAAAGTTTTATATCATATCACGATAGCGAACACCATTCACAGAAACTGCTTATCCGGCCTCATTTTGGAGGTCCGATGATGCCGCCAGTCGATAAACCACACCAAACAGTCACTCTTTGTGGGTGCGTTGGTTTTTCGACAATCAATCTTGAATTATCATTCGCCCAAATGCGGCAATTCTGCTTATTGAAAAATCCACTGAGGTAAAAATGTGCCTCATCACTGAAGATGATTTTTTTTTGAAAATGCACGATATGCATTTTAATTTGAACGCCCATTTTCATAGTAAGTCTGAATAATTTTAACGCGTTGCTCGATTATGTATCTTTCCATGGTTCAAATTGAATTAGTCTGTGATATGTCAAATGAAATGCAAAAAAACACTTGACGTTTAGGTGTGGTTCACATTTAACATAGGTCCTTAAAATTTAACCACCCTTTACATGCAATGGCTCACAAATTTAAAAATTCAACACAATAAATATACAACACTTACATTTACACTAGGAGATAAACACGTGCTAACACTTTAATATACCACTATATAATGAGGGAGAAATAGAGAGAGAACTAGTTATATATTCCCCAAAAATTAAGGATGTCTTTCGATCAGCTGAAACAAAATCTATATAAGTGCCGAAATCTAAAGTGTACCATCCCTAGATGGTATATGGCATACAATGCAATAATCAGTTATGCTTCTGATCTACTTCTCTAATACGATATATGTAAGTAGTATCGTATGTGTCGGAGAATCTATTAGATTTTATTTTTCCTATAGCGAGAGCTAATAATAACGTTACCTTGAGTACAATTTGTGGTCAATTCAACCGAAAATACTTAAATCATACACTAACTGCACTACTCACATCTACATATTTTCATTAGGGTGGTCCCCAAAATTTAATTTCACTTTCAAATTTTGTAATTTTTAGTATGTTCCACCTATATTTTACGTGTAGAAATTCTAAATTATTTAATGGTTACACTACAAACACTTTTAGTATTTCTGGATTCACTTCTACATATTAAATAAACATCGTTAGTACCTACCTTTCAAGGTATGATGTATTTAAGCGACATTTCCTAAACATAGGTTAAGTTATTATAAGTATTGTGTAAAAGAATAATGGAAAAATTATCAACAAAACTTGTACAACTACTAAGATCTATCACTCTAACAATATGTTGTGAATTGGCCATCTTGATTTTATGTTTTTTGTTGTACAAAAACTTTTATTATATTTTTTTTAAATAGGATATCTTATGATTAACACTAGGACAGCTGTGTCTTTAATTTTTATTATGAAAAAAAAAAATTATTTATTATTTCTTTGAAGTTAGACAAAAGGTCGTAAGTCAGAATATGGAGTTTTTATTTAATTCCAAATAAACTATATTTTGTTTATGGATTACTGCCTAAAGAACAAATGATTACAATTAAAAGCAGTTACTGATACCAAGCAAAAAAGAAACAGAAAATAAAGTAAAACCCAACAAAAACCAAAAGTTACATTTTTAACTTATAGAGGCTTCACTACTTGCCCAAAATCAAATAAACCATATAGAAAAATGGCTTACAAGGTGGAATTCTAAAGTAAGCTCTGATAATTCCAAACACCTTACTTTTGCATTAAGAAGAGGAGACTGTTCAAATGTATATATATATATATATGGGGTACAAGTGCCAAAACACAATTAAATATCTGGGAATGACCCTAGATAGAAGACTGACGTGGAAACCAAATATGAAATGTAAACAAACACAACTAAAGATAAAAACGCGGCAGTTGTAGTTGTAAACTAAGAATTTACAAATCTATCCTGAAACCAGGGGCCGAATTACGGCATTCGATCACGATCGAAATTTTACTCGAACCATCGAGTTCGCTGAGCTTTATGTATAGAGATTCTGATAAGAATTTTACAATTTCGATCACGTTCGAATGCCGTAATTCGGTCCCAGTTTGGACGTACGGAATTATGCTATGGGAAACATCCAGCAAGTCAAATATTGATATTCTAGAGAGTTATCAATCAAAAACTTTAAGACTGACTACTTCAGCACCATGAGTCATAACAATCAAACAATTGTATTCAAAGAGATTTAAAAATGCACTCAGTAAGAGAAGAAATTCAAAGATTCAGCGAAAACTACCCCAAAAGACTTAGTAACCATACAAATTCTCTTAGACGACAGCAATGATACACGTAGACTGAAACGTATACACGCATTTGATTTACCTTCTAGAAACTAATCTGCTTATAATGTATAACTATATATTAAACAAAATAAACCAATGTAGACTATTTTTAAATTATTTATAGTTATACAGCTCATTGGAGCCGTATAATTTCTGGTATGCTGCACTTTGATTATCAAATTTGCTTATTATCTTTAAGTAGATAGATTGCAAACAAATAAAGAAATATTACAAAAAAATAAATTTATAACTTAAGAACTTTTCCTGTAACGTTTAATGTTTAAAAGATCATAATATCGGGTGTCCCAACTAGAACGCAATTTTTAAATTTGGCGCCATTCGAAGTGTCATTGTTTGACATTTGAACAATTGTTATTGTTTGCTAGTAGAAGGTACGAGGTTAGTAAAATTGGAGCGCTACACGAATGAACAACGCATTCTCTTTGTGAAATTGTTTTACCAAAATGGTGAAAGTTTTGCGGCTACAGTTCGAAAATTGCGATCAATTTGGGGTCACAATAATGCTCCAAAAGAGTCAACTGTAAAGAGATTAATGGATAAATTTGCCGAAACTGGGTCTGTTAGTGATGTAAAGACAACAACGCGCCTTCGACCAGGTCGATCGACCGAAAATGTCGCAGCTGTACGTGATGATGTCGTTCAAACTCCATCCAGGCAGGTCAAGCGCAAACAGTCAATGGTGTTCGGTATCGTGAAATGATAACCAGTTTTTTTTTGCCTAGAATTGAAGAAATGAATGTGGAGGGCATGTGGTTTCAATAAGATGGCGCCACATGTCATACAGCCAGAAAAACAATTCAATCATTTCCCGGTCGTGTTATTTTGCGTTTTGGAGACCAGAATTGGCCGCCTAGATCGTGTGATTTAACACCTTTAGATTTTTTTCTTTGGGGTTTTTTAGAGTCGATGGTTTACGCGAATAAGCCGACGACGACTCAAGCCTTAAAAGAGGCAATTGGACGCTGCATTAATGAAGTACCGCAGCATTTATGCAAAAAGGTCATTGAAAATTTCATTAAAAGATCGCGTGTGTGCCAGCAAAGCTGCGGCGGCCATCTGCACGATATATTGTTCCCTACATAACCTCATTCTGTCTACTTACGATATAATAAAGTTTTACAATTTTTTTTTAAATATCTGTGTTTTATTTAAAATTTAAAAATTGCGTTCTAGTTTACTTATTATTAAAGGTTTTTGGAAATACATACTAGATTTTTTGTGTCCAAACTAATGGTGTTCTCCTTTCTGACAACAATGTTACAATAAGGCTACCATTTGATCGGGCTCATATTCTATTCTAAAAATGCATACAAGAGTGGAAAGAGTTATCGATTTCTTTTCTGAACAGCATGTTGCACAAATAACTGGCAAGAGTGTTTCAAATCTTACCCACAATTATATTTCAGTGTAACAGAGTACCCTTTTTATGTATGTTATCAATGTTGCTAATGCTTATAAATACCTAAAAGAATATAGCGATTATTTACCCTAAAATAAAGTTCATATTTTAAATCGCTACATATACATTATTGTCCAGTGTAACATCAAGAAACTTTTCTGTTCTATTGAAACTGATATAAAATATTATACATCTAATTGCAACATTTTTTTAGAAAGGAAAACATCATTAGTAATCAGTGTACGGCAACTTATCATAGGACTCTTTATTACCTATTGCATAGATGAGGTGGAAAATCGTCACAACTATTGATTCAATTAAATATAAAAATCTTAAAATTTAATAGTTTTTTTGTGTAAATTTCCGGTTTTTAAAAACACAAGAAATCCAGGTGCACTCTCTGCCAAAACTTTTTAAAGTAAAATATTTCAAAATTAGTAAAATGTTCCTATTGGTAACTCAAAAGCTTAAGAATCGTTGTTATGAATTTCAATAAATTTTTTTGCTTATCAACCATAAAACACTGCTAAGCCCCTTATACTTCGTGCGACCCTAATATATAACTACTTGTGTTATCACACACACACCTTTACGTTACTTTATTATGCAAATAATGTTTTATATTCCTCACCTTTTTTCGTCGCCGTTTTAGTTTCACCAGAGTAAATGAACCTGCATTCACTAAAACTTTGTTGCAAGTCTCGTTTTTTTTTTTTTTGAAAATAAAACTTAAGGATATCCGAGGATACATTTATATGTTGTAATATATGTATCTATGTATATAGTAGCTGTTTGTATGTGTTTTATGATTAGCATGTAGTCAGGTGATGCCGTAGGAAACGGCTGGTTGTTTTTGGTATTTATGCTGGAAGAATATTTTATAAGTTTATGGTGATTTGTTTTTGTCTAAGTATATTGTTGAGTTTAAATAAAAACAATATATTTATTAATCTGCAATAAACAAACTGTAGAGCATAAAGAGAGTGTAAGTATTTTTGAAAATGTTTACATTAAAGAAGGATTTTTTTAATAAGTTTTGTTTAGTTAAACTTAAATAAAAAACCAAATTAAAATACTTATAGGATAAAACAAATATTAAAAATTTAACTAAAAATCCTTTTTTTAAACAATTGATATTGGTCATCTCTGCATTATTCTCTGTGTATCCCGACTAAAGTTTATGTAACCCATATAGCTAATTTAACTAAAACTTAGTTGTTGGCTTGTATCACATTTAATATTTATGGCCTTTAATGTTATATGGTGCAGGACACCAAATTCAGCAACAACACACATACACAGCTATTTGCAACACAATCATACCAGTAATAGCAAATGTTAAAATTAAAGTGAAGACAACAAATTTTTACTTGTGTATCGGAGAAAATTTCTTAAAGGTTGCAAATAGGGTTTCAAGCATCCCTATCATTTTCACTTTTAGAGTAGTGAATAAACTAAAAAAAGAGTATTTTCAATTATTTTTCTTAAACTTCAGATGTTTTAAAATTATTAAAACTACCCGATTTTTAATAATTCCCAAAAATTTACTGGCAAGTAAAGGTCATGGAGGTCATTTGAAGATAAACATGAAAAGGTAACAGAGCTTTTATTACGTTGCGTTATTTATTTTCAAAATCTTTTTCAAAGTAAAATTAAATATTTTTAATTTTTTTTAATTGAACCAAGTTTTTTTTAATGCCTAGAAAACCTCTGTTTCTGGTAAGCATTTATTTTTCAAGTATTTTATCGAACATTAATCTTTACTGGTCCTATCTATAACTTAAAAATTCAGGATTTTTGTCAACATTTAGCTTTAATTTTGAAATTTGTACAACATAAATTAAAGTAATAGTACTGCTTATATTTTGTTGTTAAGAACTAGTCAAGTTAATTTCAGATCCCCTGTTCTAAAGTGTTGTAAAGCATACCCCAGACAGACGTTTTGCATCGAGGAAACACATAGAAGTCCGATGAGGCAAGATGTGGACTATTTTTTGTATGAAGTCAAACTTCTAAACATCTTTCTTAATATCTGGTAACAGATAAAGTAACATGTGGCCGAGCATTGTCAAGATGGATTATTACAGTTTCATGTCCAGCCGTATATTCTGGGCGTTTTTCAGTCAGTGCTCCCTTCAAATAAATTAGATGCATACGGTTCAGCTTGCTTGTGATGTTGGCAGCTAGGATCTTTATTATCCCACCATGCACAGAGCATTACCTTAGCACCATGGATATTTTGCTTTGGTCTTGATCAAACTGGTTGATCGGGTTATACATACGATCTCTATGCTTCGGGGGGGTGCTTTAATTCCATGTGAGATAAGGCCATGATGGCTTTATTGCTCAATTGAATGGGAGATAAAGCCATAATGGCCTTATTGCCCAATCATTGAGAGGTAAGGCCATATTTAAAATTTTGCGAAATGAGAGATAAAGCCATTTTTTTCGCAAACGAGAGATAAAGCCATATTTTTTTAGAATATTGTTGGAGGAGAAAACCCGTAAGCATGGCCGCAGGCCTCAACGCAGGAAAACTTTAGTATGCGTAACCAGATTCCAATACTATACCTTAGTGTTTCCGGGAAAATACATTTGTTTATTCTTGTGACGCACGCAGGAAAACTTTATTCAGCAAAGCCACCTGCCGCGTCCAACTGGAGACGAAACACCGTAAGCACGCCGCAGGCCGCAACGCAGAAAAACTTTAGTACGCGAGGCCAGATTTCAATACTTAACTTTAGTGTCTCCGAGAAGACATTTTTTTACAGAATGTTATTATTATTGGAATCATTGCTTATAATTATTCGGTGCAAATGTGATTTTCTTTTATAAGTTTTAATCAGCATTTCGGACATGGAAAATCGTCTTTTAAAGGCTCTTGGCCAATTTCCTACATATTAAAAATATTCTGCTACACGCAAACAATTTGAAATTGCTGCTTGAGAAGTTAATTTATTTTTTTATTTATTCAACACAGCAATACATAGCCATCCAGACCAAATTATAAATATGTACTACTTAGTAATAAAAAAGTTGTTAGATTTAATTTGTACATAAATTCAATGAATTTAAAAATTCCAATGAATTTACAAATTCCAATGAATTTACAACTTCTTTTTCAACCTTATCAAAAAAAAGCCTCCTCTTCTGAACCGCACAAATCCTCTCTCACACATTGAAACCAATGAAACGTATTTGTCATAGACTTAAGTGAACAATTAGTTGGTGGTCTCCAGTGTCACTTGTTTTTAAAATAAAGCAGTAAATCAAAACTTTTATATATCATTTATATATCATGTTTAATTTACACAAATTTCGACATATTAAGTCTGCACAGACTTAATTCCCATATCTTATTACATCCATGGAAAAGCTTTAATTATTTGTAAAGCACATCAAAGTATGTTTTCTGCACAGCTTGGTTTTTTAGCAGTTGAAAAAAAGAGACTTCTTCTTTTATTATAAATTTATTTCCCCATTTCTTGTATGAAGTGACACATCGCATATATAAATCATGCCTTCTAGAAGCGCCGTTTAAAGCAGGTAAACACTAAGGAAGCGATTGAAGAAGTACTTTTTAGTGAGCATATACCTTTCAAAATAAAATATTATTTAACACACAAACCGCGTTTAATAAATACTCCATCTGAAGTGAATCTCTAATTTTTAAGTTACACACCCAATACATACACATACAAACAAACAGTTATTTAAGGACCCCTTATCATAATAATTTAAACTTATTTGCATTTTTTTTTTTTTTATTTATTTTCACTTGGTTCGCTTGTTAAAATTTAGAAAAATTAAAAAAAAAAACTAAAATATTGAACAACAATATTTTCTCATAAATTGTTGTAAACAAATACGTGCTTACACAAGCATAGTTGCTTATTGTTGTTATTTTTTGTTATAAATAAAAAGAAGATGGTAAATACAACAGCTACTGTTGCAGAAAAAAAAATTAAAACTTGTTGGCCTCATAACTCATTACTGGGTTTGTTAACTTTGTCGTTTCTCTAAAGAGTTTTACATGCTGGTTATTATGATTTTTTCGGTCTCCATCTTTTAGGGTTTGTTGTTGGTTGTTGATGATGTTGTTCTGTCTCAATGTTGATTTGGTAATACACTACATTAAAATTGTGTTGTAAAACATTTGAACCTCGTTTGAAATGATTTTTAACACAATTTTTTTTTTTTTTGCTAATCGAATCAAATTCTAAGAACTCATTTTTTAATTGTCATTTCTGTTTTAATAATACAAGATTTTAAACTTTTTTATAAAGGGTGTCTTAATAAGAATGCACTTTTTAAATTTGTTGTAATTTTTGTTTTTTGTGCAAGTGGTAACTCTAAAATTTGCAACTGTCATATATACTTATTCTGAACTTATTCTGAAATGGAACGCTATTATTTGTAAAAACTTATTTAAAAAATTCGGCAGGTTATGCTGAGACCGCTGGCATACTTCAGAAAATTTTCAATCAAAAAAGTGCCACTTATGTGTCAATAATTTAAAGAATGGTTTAGCAATTTAAAAAAACCTAATCGGTTATTTAAGTAAGACTCCTGTTATCTCAGTCTCTTAAAACGTTGCTGTTGTAAAGGAAAGTGTCTTCGAAAACCTGTAAACATTGATTCGGCTAATTTTCAGCAACTTAAAACTTAACGAAGCACTATGCAACAAATTTTTACAAAAGTACTCCACCATCATGCGTACAAAATACAGCTTACTCAGGTGCTCAAACAAACAGACCATGGAAAGCGCCGGGAGTGTGTTCAATCAGAAATGCTGCAAAGTGAAGTCAATGCCAAATTTAAAAAAAAAAAAAGAAAAAACATCTTCTCTGGTAAAGAACATTTCCTTCTGAATGGCTTCATAAATACACAAAATTGTAAAATTTGGGGCTCTGAAGATCCTTATGGAATCTATAAGATATAAAAAACACCTGCAACCAGGAACTGTGTAGAGCGAAATTTGGTCAGGCAACATGATTGAGCTTTAATATTTTAGGATGAGGTACCAAATCTACTTATATTCACAACTTACACATGTGTAAACCTTTGATGCCAAAAAAGAAAGCCTTAAATTTTAAACCCTTTAATGGCACTGTAGACAAATTATTAGATGTACACATATATTTCTGTGGCTTGGAGCTAAAAGGGCCAATGTCACTTTTTTGCTCTTTTGAGTTAATCATTGCATTAGATTTGTTTTCTTGCACTATTTCATTATGGTAAAACAGCTAAAGTCATACTTAACCCAGAACAGCTTCATAGATAAAATTTTGGCCAATGTCACTATGAAAGCATCTATAAAAGTTAGAAAAGTTCAATTCCAATTTTCTCAAAAGTAAATATTTTGACATTGGCCCTTTTAACTCCAAGCCACAGAATTCTATGATAGAATACAACTCTCAATTTGTCGTATATGTATATGAGTTTTTCTATAGAGCTACTGGATCGATTTGTGCAATATTTATTATGTTAGAACTTGGAATGCGGACCGGGCTCAATTAAATAGTACACATTTTGAAATATAAAAATTATTAAAGATTTTTAAATTTATTTTACATACAAATTTAAAATTTATTCTACTCTAAAAAATCACATTTTATAATTGCTAAATTAACATTCCAACCAGTGCAAAAAGTATACAAAAAAGTGAAATTCAGCTCGAGCACTCCACTAAGCGGAAAGTTGCTTTTTAAAATGTTTCTTTCTTAAAGTCAACAAAAACATTTTAATTTAAAAAAAAAAATTAAATGAACGAATATAAAATATAAAAACTACCAAAAAGAAAAACGAAAGTTTTTACATAATTGCTAATATTTTATGCATTTAAATTAAAGTTTGTGCAAACAACAGTGAGGAACAAAAATATAAGGACGACTCGTTTAAACATTTCTTTTGGAAAAAAAAAACTGGGACCGAATTACGGCATTCGATATCGATCGAAATTTTACTCGAACAATCGAGTTCGCTGTGCTTTAGGTATAGAGATTATAATAAGAATTTTAAAATTTCGATCACGTTCGAATGCCGTAATTTGCCTCCTGCTTTTATTTACAAACATTATTTACAAAATATTTTTGAAAAGAATAATCATTAATAGAAAATTATAAATAAATTTTCGATGTATTAATATATAAATATTAATTGACGTATTTATAAAAACTAATTAATGCTTATTGAAGGCTTATTTGCAAAATTTTTATTCAACATCAGTCAAATAAACCTTTAATAAGCCTAAAATATTGTTCATGAATATGACCGTAATACTTTGCAACAGCTCAAAAATAATGTAACATAATGCATACGAAACACTTTCAAAGAAAACAATGTCCATATTAAATATACAGCAACCCAGCAGAAAGTCCGACTTTACATTAAGAATAAATTTAAAAATAATGCAATACATATCTGATGGCTAATATACCCTTTTGCATTATAAGGTCGGGAAAACTAAGATTAGAAACTGGCCGATACTTCAAAGACAGCAGATCTGAACATAAATGTTAAAAAGATAAAATCATTGTTTTTCAATGGAACAAGATAAGAAAATTTTAAGATTAAACAAGTAAGAGCCCTATCTAGGTCGAATCTTCTATACCCTTAACACAGTTTGCACCATCATATACATACATACATATATACAATTAGAATCACAAGCTAATATTTATAGAGCCTTTAAAACTCTCGTGTGAAGCATATAAAAAAGAAGTACTAGTGGCTTTTTGTTGATATCTCAGTAAATTTTCTGACAATTTTAATATTTTCCAATACTAACAGCTTTAAGACCATGACTGAAAATTTTATGGTACACCTATAACAAAAACTTACTGAATAAATTGATAATTATTATAATCTAAACTTTCAATTGAGTTTTTTTTTTTAATTTTTTTTTGCGGATATATTTGTTGGTAATTGTCCCGTTCAACCAAATTTTCTCTTACTGTTGGCAAAAGTACATATTTCATATATTCTCAACAAACGTTTGAAAAGTAAAATTCTCGGAAGCATGTTAGATAAATTAATATCATCTAAGAGTACGAAATATTATATGTGGGTTTAAAAATGTGGATTCTAACATACACATTCTCGTGTGAAGGCTATAAAAAAGTTGATATTGAACACTGCATTGTACACTTCGCGTATCCTTTCCCGTCTACTAAAACTTAAAATATTTGACACGACTGTAAAAAAATTGTATTGTACGGCTGCGCAACATAAAACCCTGCATCCCATGATATTCAGAAAATGCAAGTGTTAGTACAGCTACAGAATAGTATGCATCTTCTTGATGAATATAATGACAAATACCGAACTGTGTTGGAAACAGAACAATTTCTAGTTGCAATTGCGATAAAAAAACGCAAATGGAACTAAATTGGGCACACTCTAAGAAGACCCCTAAACTGAAATAATGAATACTAGAACCGCCAGGAAATTTATCAAATTAAGAATACTGTTTATACTTAGCAACAACAATCTGTTGCCATGAACAAAAGTTTGAGATAACAAAATTTCTGGCCCAAGAAAAATTATGATGACAACGTTTGTTGCTCCTAATAGAAATGACGATGACATATAAAAAAGCTCAGATGAACTGGGGGGCTAACGAAGCAAAAGATTTCTTGATATAAACTTATTGTAGAATTTTTGCAAGTCTTTTGTCGCAACATCTTGCTAAAACCATACAAAATTAAAAGCGATTCTCTTTCTGCGTAATTTTAAAAAATTATTTTAATATCCTTAGTAAAGGTCCCATTAGAGAAATAAGATAAGCTTCGTACCGTACTATATGCTCTCGTCCTCAGTCAGAATTTGAAAAGCCTTCAGAGCTCAGTGCTATTTAAATTTTATAAGAAAATATGTTTTAACCTGTATGCAATATCATCCGTTTTCGCTATGTGTTAATACCTATTTGAGTAGATCAGCAGCTCCTTGGCGAAAATTCAGAATTTACTTGTAGGTAAGCAGCAATATTTTCTTGCGCATGAAATAAGGGATATTGATGATAAAGCCTTTTTGTGATGGTTTCACGCTCGGAACTTTTTTTTACAAAAAAGTCAGTTTGCAATCCTTATTTTATTTTTTTTAAATAGACCATTTTACTTAAATTTAGAGACCAACCTCTGTACTACAAAATTTAAAACGATTTGTTATTTTCTTATTTTCAGTTACATTAGTACGACACCAGAAGCGAAGTTTTTACATTATATATTCTATTTATTTACTTAATTTTTCCCATCCTATTTAATTAATTGAAATCAAATCTAAGAATATTCGGGGGGGTGCTTTAATACCATGTGAGATAAGGCCATGATGGCTTTATCTCTCATTCAATAGAGAGATAAAACCTTTTTTATTTTTTTTTTTATTTAAATGAGAGGTAAAGCCATCATGGCCTTATCTCACATTAGCAATATTAGAAAATGGCTTTATCTCTCATTTCAGTTTTGAAGAACTTTTGCATTTTACATTGATTAATAGTTTTCTTATTTTTATAATTAATTAATTTTTATTCTTGTGACGCACGCAGGAAAACTTTATTCAGCGAAGCCACCTGCCGCGTCCAACTGGAGGAGAAAACCCGTAAGCACGGCCGCAGGCCGCCACGCGGAAAAACTTTAGTATGCGAGGCCAGATTTCAATACTTAACTTTAGTGTCTCCGAGAAGACATTTTTTTACAGAATGTTATTATTATTGGAATCTGGCTTCGCATACTAAAGTTTTTCCGCGTGGCGGCCTGCGGCCGTGCTTACGGGTTTTCTTCTTCAGTTGAACGCGGCAGGTGGCTTCGCTGAATAAAGTTTTCCTGCGTGCGTCACAAGAATAAAAAAATGTCTTTTCCCGGAAACACTAAAGTAAAGTATTGGAATCTGGCTTTTCATACTAAAGTTTTTCTACGTTGCGGCCTGCGGCCGTGCTTACAGGTTTTCTCCTCCAGTTAGGCGCGGCAGGTGGCTTCGCTGAATAAAGTTTTCCTGCGTGCGTCACAAGAATAAAAATTAATTAATTATAAAAATAATTATAAAAATATTCTGAAAAAATATGGCTTTATCTCTCATTTGCGAAAAAAAATATGGCTTTATCTCTCATTTCGCAAAATTTAAAATATGGCCTTACCTCTCAATGATTGGGCAATAAGGCCATTATGGCTTTATCTCCCATTCAATTGAGCATTAAAGCCATCATGGCCTTATATCACATGGTATTAAAGCACCCCCCCGAATATTCATCCAATGACATATACTCATTATTATTAGCCTCGACTGTCTTTGTATTTTTTTTTTTTATTTGATTACGTATAAAGTTCTTCTTGATTTTTTCCTCTCTTTTTCATACATATTTTTTTCTACATGTTGCTACAACATTGCTTCAAGTTGAAAGTTAACTATGAAAACCAAAGGAAGTTAACTACTGAAATTAGTTAAAGAGTTGATGGAAATTCCTAAAAATAACAGAGGCGTCAAAACAATAGACTTTTAGTTAGAAATAAAAAACAATAAAAAAACACACAATTAAAAAATTTTGTATGACAAACAAATTAAAATTTCCTAGCGGTAAAAGCGGTGAATAAACAAAATAATTAAGCACCATCTTTTATTTAGTTAAAACACAAATTAAAAACTTTTAAGCCTTTGTCAAATATTTCTGTAATTCTCTTGTTTAAAATTTACCATAAATTTTGAACACTTTAGGTCTTACAAAAGTGATCGACAAATGTTTCTAGATTTTAATACAACAGCTGAAATTTTTATGTATGTGCATAAATAGATAAGTAATTACTGTGCAAGTTATTAAAATAAATTTAGTTTCTTTCTAAAATGGTGCTAAGATATTTTCTTAACTACTGAGCAAAATATAAAACAACGTCACTGTCTTCCAATTTCAACACTGCCTTCACTGAGCAGGTTAAAAGTCTGCACATCTTCCTCCCTCTATCAATACTTTCAAAAAAACTTAATATTGCTCGTTGATCAAGTTGCAGCAACAATTATTATTTCTATCTTTTGCTCCCACAAAATTGTTCTAAAAGGAAAACAACGAAAATTGCCATATGCGTATGGGTATGTGTGTGTTAAAAAAATAAGTTGGCAAAACTCATCTAAAAAATGCATACAATTATAAATAATGAACTGTAAACCAGTAGCATCACAGCAGCAGTAGTTGCAGTAGGAACTGGATAATACAAATTTCCTAGACAATTCTACAAACTAACAGAAAAACTAACACACACACATATACAAAAAACAAACAAATGACACAAACAAGAAAAGCCATCATCAGCATACTTGATTGTATAGAAAAGTCAATGGATTTTTTTCTCTTCGTTCGTATGTATACGAGTAGAAATCTGAGTTTGATATAAGTTAGTATAAAGTGTTGATGTGTGTATGCGAAAAGTTATTACATCGATTAAAGTTATGAAAACTTAAATCGTAGAATACCGAGGTTTTTAAATGGGGAAAATCTAGATTGTTAATTAATTTTTAAAAAATTCAAAGGAACTTAGATTACAAGTACATACATACATACGCATATGTAAATTATTTGAAATCTAAAAAGGAGCTTGTTTAATTTTGTCAACTTAATTATCAAATGTAAATTATCCGATAATTTTTTATTTTTAATATTCGATTTTCTAAAAAAAAATTATGGAGTTAAAAGAATTCTCAACACTGGTTATGTTTTAAATAAAAATCAAACAAAATTATTAATATAAGCTAGACATTGAAAAAATACTTTTTTAAATACGTATTTTATTACAAATATTGAGGCACAATTTTTTCTGTAAGTAAAAGCTCTAAAGAAAATTATATTCAAAGTACAGTGATTAACAATTTGATGTAATCGCACTTTCGTTGTAATACTACTTGAGGTGAAAAATATATTGACACTTTTGATAAAGGGAATAAAAAGAAAATCACATATATTGAAAAATACAATTCCCTTTCCATTGAATTAGTTTAGGTTTGAGGACATGCATCAGTTAAAAGTGATATTTTGATACTATTTGCTGTCCCACCAGGACATCACAAGATCAACTTTAATTGTCCTAAACGGCAAGAGATTTACATATAAATAGAGTTGAATTAATTTAATTATTGATAAATGGATAAATATAGACGTTTTTGAAAAAGCATTGACAGATTGAAAGAGACCCTCAGCTGAAAATTCTTACAACGTTACATCTTACAGTATTTTCTCAAATTTTGTTTGAAAAATCCCAAAACTATCCACCGATTCTTTCATTGTATCCCTTATCTTCAAGCGACTATTTATAAAATTTAAATTAAAAATATTATACTACATATCTCGAATATAGATTTTTTTATAAGAAATATGCTGAGATATATTCGGGCCAGGCTGCCTTTTCTCCTGCACAAACATACTCACTATGCCACCTCCTATTTGAATTTTGGCTGGGTATTTAAAACTTTAATTTACTTTAGGAATCAGTAGGTAAAGGTTGTAGGTAAACTACTCTTATTTCAATTTTGGCTGAGTATTTAAAATTTTAATTCACTTCAGGAGTGAGTAGATAAAGGGTGTAGGAAGGTTAGACACTAGCGATGTTGAATTCGCTGGACTAGCGCTAGAGCTCCCTTGCTGCCTTCCGAATGAAGCGAATGTAGCGTGTTTTAGGATGAAAAATTTGCTCTCTGAAAGTCATGCAAAACACTGGTTGGCAAGAATATTCACGGCAAAATTAGTATTTTTGTATACAGTCATGTGGCTTTTTTGTCACTCACATCATACACCACCACGACAATGCAAGAAAGAGTTATCAAGGCTTGATCAACTTAATGCTGCTGCTCTAGTCTAGGTTTCTGCTCATATTGGTCACTATAGAAACGAACAGGTGGGCGAGCTATCCAACAATGACACTGCTTTGAATATCTCTAATCCAAATACAGACGCAATCCTGTTACGAAATATTAAAGGTAAGAGCTCCAGAAGCTAACAACAGGTAGCATAGACTGGGTAGTAGTCAGGCTTACGCGAACCTCATTTGATATAAGGCAACTTACGAGCCGTGGTCGAAATAACATCTCAAGGTTTTTGGCGATGTTGACGGGCCACTAGATGTTAGGAAAATATTCTAGCCGGCTCGGACTTTCCTCAAATAAACATTTTCGCAGCTGTCTGGAATTGGAAAATAATAAATCAGTTTCCATCTTATCCGCGAATGTCTTGCCCTGGCTGCCAAGAGACACAGAATTCTAGGCAAACATATACTGGATGAAATATCTGAGATTATACTGAAAGATCTGCTGAGATATATTACCTACGTGGTACTTACCTAGTACTAGCTGCTCTTACACTTATCCTAAGACACACAAAATCTAAGAAATATTAGAATTAAGTCTGTTAAAAAAAATCATGTTTAACATTTACAAGAGGACTCGAATTTATCGTTCCGACACCTGTCTCAGCAACTCGGTCTCATGATATTTTTATTCCTTACTTTATTGCAAATCATTTGGAGAAAAAAATGTACCAACAAGACGACGGCGCAATATGAAAGCAACACTTAGTTAAGCCATGAGTTTTGTAACAAAATTTTCTCGAGAAATATACCTACAAATTTCACAACTCATTCGTGTGGCTTGACAATTTTCGACTCTTTTTTTTTGTGATAGGACATCAAATCTCTAGTCTATGATAAAAAAAAAGCAACGATTTATCATTTAAAAGCTAAAATTCAACGCACTTTTGACGAAATGAATCAAGGTCCCAAATTAAACCTTCAGAATGACGTTCATAAAGCGCTATTAATAGGGTGATCGATTATTCGACTTTTTTAAGAAACCGGTTTTCAAATAGTTTGAAATTTAGAATTAAAAAAATCCGGTTGCTATTTTGAAAATTTAGAAAAAAAAACCGGTTAACCGGTTCGAATTAATGGAAGAGATTTGTAACTGATTATGGCCCATAGGCTAGGTTACTATTATCGTAATAAATAAATTGAAAATTGAATTGAATTGAATATATAATATTTAAAGAAAAAATTAAAAAATATTGTAAAAAAATATAATAAAGATTATATCTAAATATGAAATTTTTACAGTTTATATACGTTTGGCTGTACAATAACGCAATAACTGACATAAATGCAGTTGGTTTTAGTTAGTTGAATTTAAGGACAACAGGTACTCTTTACAAGTAAAATAAATAAATTCAATAAATTAATACACAAATAAATAAGACTTTTTATAAGGCTGTTATAAATTTTATCTCCTTCTGTATATTTTTTAAATACTAAATAGATCTTTTAAACGAATATGAATGATTTGTGTAATTTAAAATACATTTTAAAGGCTAGGCACAAAGTCTTTAAAATTTCATTTTATAAATTCTTTCTTATACCCCTGACAGACATTCAAATATAGGCATAAACTAGTTTATTCGATAGTTTAATTGAAATTTAAGTTGACAGACACTCGATGCCATTAATTAAAATTAGGATCTGGTAGGAGAGATTATTGGTTTTTCCGTATTGTAACTACACTTTTACCTAAAAGTGATCGATCAGCTAAGTTTATGCTTCAATTACATTTAACTTTTAACGTTAGGTTTATATCCTATAAAAAAAAATATTTAAGCTCAATTATTTTTCTTATTTTGCATTTGTTTTTTTTAAACAACAAATAAATTTTTTACAATATTATGGAAGACTATTTAATAGTTTTTATTTGCTGATTTTTGGAAACTTTTCGCGTACTAAATATATTCTATGGTACAATTTGTTACAAAGATATATGAAAATTTACTTTAAAAAATAAAAAACCGGTGTATTCGATATTCCAAATATCAACATTTAGAAAAAACCGTCAGCAGAAAGAGGAAAAAACCGGGTTTTCCACCGGTTATAGAACCGGGTCGATCACCCTAGCTATTACGGTGGACAAATGCCAAAAGCATTTTTTTTAAATCTTTTCCTTAGAAAAGTTTAAGTTTAACTCGGATAAGAAAGCCACGACCGAGTAAATAAAAAAAGACGGTTTCTCTTAAGATTGTTTCAACACAACCTATAATTTTAAACGTTAATTTATTTATTTATTTATTTATATTTTATTTTTTTTACATTTCAAAAAAATAAATCACCAGTAGTTTGTAGGAAAATTTGATATTTTTATTTAAAAATCTTATAAATTTTCAACTTGTGTGTTAATAATGTATGTTAAAAAAAGGTTTACAGTAAATTTCAAAATTTAAACAGTATAGACGACAACGAATTTTAATTAAAAAATTTAACTATAGTAAACAAATACAATAAATACTTAAAATAAGCCAGTAGATTTAGTACACAAGACATTTGCAGACACATCAAACAAACACAACAAAAAGATACTTTTAATAAGGAATTCAAAGAATTACAGTGTAACATATAATACTGAACACTGATCTGATCTAGTAAGATTTTAAAAGCGGATATTGAAAATTTTGGTAATGACTTATAAATACAAAATATATATTAAAACATTTTGTCCGTCTGTCTTTCTGCTTGCCACCCTTAACACGCTTTATCAAAGAGTTACTGGATATATTTTTAAAGGATTTGTTAAAAGCTATGCTAACATCTCCAATATTGTATCGGATACTTTCCACTGCAAGATAAGATTTTATAATTTATACTTATTAAAAATATGTAAGAAATAAATGCTTGTGCGGACATTCATAAAAAATATTATATGTATATCCATTGTGGGATAAACAAAAATGTCTAATAACATTAATTAGCATTACAAATATATTTTTAATTTTTAATTAACATTATAATATATTTTCTAATGAAAACAATATAAAAATATTGTTGGATCTAGATATCGCTCATGTGGTAAAAAATTACAAAAACGTGACATTTTTCTTTACCACTTAAGGTCAAAAACCATAAATCTCAACGTTGGAATTTTTAAATAAATTTTACAGTAATAAACAGCATTCCTTTTGCAGTGTGATTACTTAGAAAGCTTGCGTGATATCTCCTAGATTGCATAGAACTTCGTTAGATTTAATTTTCACAAATCTACAATAAAAGAGCCAAGCTTCATGTTTTTGCAATACTGCCTTTGGCTTGGTATGCTAGAGCAAACTAAGAGTTATACTATTTACAATCAGGCTGATATTGGATTTTTCCTAGAACTTAGACTCTAGCAATAATTGTTGTTCTTAATCTTATATTACTTAGGGTTCCCCGGTGAACTAGTCAGTAATGTGCTGGTCTGCCAGTTAAGGAGATTCGGGATCGATTCTCGCCAGAGACTCTGGACTGGTCTGCTTCTCTTTCTATTCTAACTATCCTATTCATATTAATTAAGCTATCACCGCTAATTGAATCCACTGTGTACTTGAATTTACTCAAATAAACATTAAATATATTCAACAGGACCTTTTAAAATATTGTAAAATTATAAAAAAAAAAAATTTTTTAAAAAAAAAGTTCATAACAAAAACAAATTCCGTATCATTTCATAACTTTCAGGGAAAAAATTTGGGCAATACTTAAACTCAAGTGTAAAAAACTGTAGTGTGTCAATTAATTTTACTCACCCTGTATTTAACTTTCAAAAATTAAAAAAAAATCAAAAACATGTCTCCAACATTTCTGTTTTAAAATATACATAAACTAAGTATTCTTGGTGATTACTTTTTTCTTTACTTCTTTTTAAAGTCCTTTAAATAGACGAGAATAATATATCTCAAATGTCGTTGTAGTTTATTTTGAATATTTTCCACAAAAAAATTTATATATACATACATGGCAATGTAAAGAAAAGGCAAACAAGACTCTAGACTAAATTATTTGTTAAGGCAGTAGTAAAATGAAAAGACAGTAGACTATAAGAAATAAATTTAAAAGTTTGGTAGGGCAGTGTCGAAGCTTAGATACTCTCCATAAATCGTAAAAGTCCTTTGCTAGTTCGCTCAAAATGATATGATTTGATACTACGCAAAATAATCACTGTTTTGACTAAAAGCTTTTTAACATAGCCAGAGCAAACAGAATAGTAAACTGCATAGGATTTTTCCGTAATAATAAGTCTTAAATGTGCAAGTGTAAATAAGTCTATATTATGGCATACAAACCTTTTCTGCACACAAATTTTTATTATCAAATTATCAGTCAACGAGACAAACGCTTTAGCTGACCTTCGTTTAAATATATTTATTAGCTTGGAAAATATTTAAACAAATTTCAAAATATAATTCAAACATCTTAAGAAATTTAGAAAGATATTGTTCAAGAAATAAACAAATCTAAACGTAATTTAATTATCATTTTCTTATTCGTTTCCTTTGATTTGCGTTCATAAGTTAATCCCACAAATATTTGCCTCATATCCCTGAACCGAGATAACTCAACTTGATTTTGAAACGAGCCAACAACATTGTGTATACATATCGAATATGTAGGGAGCCTATAAAAAATAAACAAATTTTTACATGAACAATGTCTGTAAAGGACATCTTGTGCTTAAATATTTACGAGCTTATGTTGGTTATTTTGTACATTAGATATTTTAAAAGCATTTCTATATATACAGTATCGTGCCATTTATTCAAATCAAATTAAATCATTTTTTTACAAAATGTATTTTTTAACTAAACCTGTTAATAAGGAATGGCAATATTAAGGTACAGTATAACCTCCCCAATCCGGACAGATATAGTTAGACTCCTCGTTCGGATTACTAAATCATCCGTTACGTATATTTAGTATTATTTATTACAAACAAAAAAAGTACATACAATTAAAAAATTCATTTACAAAAAAAAAAAAATATATGTAAAAATATGCAAATGAGGTTAGTTAGAAAAATTATTGATTGAAATACAAACTAATTTTTCTTGGGATACAATTTTTACTTTGCATTTTTCCTGCTTTGTTTTTTAAATCATTAAAAAAATCAAAATAATATTTCCTTATCAGTCGTATTTTTTCGCTGGGCCCATAAAATTGCTCTTGCAAACAGATCACTAGCTTCTGTATTTGGGACATTATCATGGACTTTCTGAATTTCCTTTAGAGAATTGTTAGAGTCTTTGTTTACCTTAATATCTAGAATAACTTATAATAACGAAAAACCAAACAAATAAACACAAAACTAAGTAATGTACGGATTACAGAGGTCAAATTTTCTTCTTGTCCGAGTACTGGATAATCCGGTTAAGCGAATGTCCGGACTACAGAGATTATACTGTACTTTCTGCAATACTCACTTGTAACTCCCTTAAGAATATACATACATATGTAAATAAGAGTAAGTCCAATCAAATATTATTCATCCCACTACAAATTTCTCATCACTTAATTGATTACAACACTAAATATACACAAAGTTTTAAGATTTACTTGCCAATTAATTTATTACCTGTAAAAACGTGTTTGTATATAAACAAAAAAAAATTATGATTTTAATTACAAAATTAATAATCTTGATTAAGAGTTTATTTGATTTTGCTCCAATCATATATATATTACAATTAATAATTTAAATATTATTAAAATTATATATTTTTAATTATCGCATTTATAATTGAAACTTAATATACATAAATTTAAATTAAGAATTTATTTTGTCAGTAATATAAAAAGTAGAGGAGTACATACTCGACCTAAGCACACAGAAATTTTATTGTTAAAAAATCTTGAGCAAACGGAAGAAAGGAATTTAAACAAATACTCGCCAATTAAAGTAAGAATCCAAGAGAATATCTCGGGCTGCAAGGAATATTGTCTTAAGTCACATCTGCAATTAGTTTTATGCTCTGTCTTATACGTTTAAGGAAAAAATCTCTTTCTAGCTTTGTTTGTACTTACTTGAACTTTAATCTGGTGACTGGCCACCATTTTTTTAATACTAACCTCCCTGTTTAACATGATTATGCAAAATTTTCAGTATACTTTTTTCAACTGACAGAAATTTCTCGGTTGTTCGAAAAAGTTTAATATAAATTTAAAAAATTATTTTAAATAAATTAAAAATATAATTGAAATTAAAAAATTAATCAATAACGGCCTTATTTATAACAAAAAGTTAGCCACAGTTAATACGCTACGTACAACGAGCTGCTAACTAGAATGCCTACTAAGCTTGGCAGCTCGTTGGCACAGAGTTTATCCATAACAATCTTTTATGCGTCTACACGCAAAGAAAAACCATGGTTACGACATGATCACGACGGTCATATTATTTTTTCTAAAACAATATTTTGTTGTCGAAATCAAGAAATAGTTATTTTTGTTCCATTTCATCATATATTTTGTCACTAAAATCAAGCATTTGTTTGAATTGTATCATTTAATGATTACTTTTCATAAAAATTTCAAAATGGTTATCATTTAAAAATAGTATGATTTAAAAAAATTAATTTGACAAAAATAACATTATATTCAAAAGCATTAAAAATTACAAATAATCATTAAATAATAGGTGAGACAACAGTATGATTACAAATTAATCGAGCTATGATTTTTTTCTAATAATAATTTGATTTTAATTGTTCTTCTTCTTGCTGAATAAATTTTTATTATTTTAAAATTTTGAGATGTCAAAAAAAGGAACAAAAATTTTGAAAAATTAAAGAAAATTTAAAAATAAACGAGAAAATGTAAAAAAATATTGGTAAAAAATTGCAATTAAATTGGTAAGTACAATCAATATGTGTATGTTACAGCAAAATACAATAATTTGCCGTAAAACAGCAAAGATTGTCGATTTTAATTGTAGTCATATATATGATTATTGATTGATGCTTTAATTAAACATAATAATGATTACTGGTAACCATTATTATTTTAAACATAATCATACAATTCAATCATAGTAGCATAATACTCCTCAAAATTACAACCAATTTTTGTTTATCATTTCTGATTTTGACATTTTGTTGTTTTTCCATACATACTAACAATTTTTAAAATTGTAACATAAATTTTTTATAAAAATGGAAAAGCAAGGCAAACGGTCTATAAATTAAGAGCAGGATGAAAATATAAGTAAAAAAATATTGGTAATGTAAAACAACAACACAGAACAGTTGTTTTTCACATGAAAAACCTTTATGCCAACTTTTTGTTATGAATAAGGCCTTAAGTTAATTATTTAAAACGTTTTAAGAAATAATTATTTTTCTGCTTTCTCGCACACTTCAAACAAAGTCTTGTTAGTTACACCACTTATAACTCAATCACGGCTGGACCGATATCTGTTATATTTAATTTGTTAGCTTCGTATTCATACCGAATAGCAGACTAACTTTAAAAAGATGTCAGTGGCATTCCCATAATAAAAGGTTTTTAAAGTTTTACAAAATTAATTATTATCAGACTTCACACACACGTACAATGGTATTTAAAAGTAAGAATCTTAATCTTCATGCATAAAATAATATATATTTACATGTCAGCCAGAACATCTCTATTTACGATTATATTTTTCAATACTAAAATATATTTGGGGTCAATTTTTCATAAAAACTATCTATTGTTTTTTTTTTTTTTGGTTTAAGGATGCAAGAACTAGCATCGCTTTAAATATAAACTTAAGAAATTATTTAAAACATTAATAACGTTCTTAATATTTAGAGGTAATCGCTAAAATTTTAAACTGGTTGAACCCGGTTCTCATTGCTTGTCCCAATAATATTTTAGTTTCGTATTAATTGTTAAAATAAATTTGTATATTGTAAAAAGTGCAATTTCTATATATTTCCCCTTCTGTAGTGTCCCTATATGTGACAGCGCATAGAGAAAGGGACCTAAGGTAAAAACAACAATTTTCACTGTTTTTTTTAATGTAGACAACATCTGAGCATCGAATGAGACCGATCCCATGCCCCAAAAGTGTTCCCTCCCAGAGATATGCGCGTTTTATAAAAGTGAAGTCGACGAAAGGACGAAAGTCGACGATAGAAAGAGACCTAGCGGTAAAATTTATTTATTTTCTTTGATATGAATGTTTGGCTAGTATCAAAATCTTTATCAAAAATATTTCCTAAAATATAAGCTAGTCCAGCCTAAATTTATTCATGTAAATAAAAAGCAATTTTATTACATTTATCCCGACGTTTCGTCAATATTTGTTGACTTTTTCAAGGGAAAAATGTTCATTTTTTCCCCTACTAAATTTACAAAATAATTTGATTTTATGAAACTACAAAAAATTTATACAGAAAAAAATAATGCTAAAATTTGTTTAATTAATTAAATTTTTAATTTGTTTTTGAGTTCTAATTAAGTTTTCATTAATTTAATTAAATTTTTTAATTGATATTAAATATTTTCAAAAAACAAAGAGATTTCTGTCAGTTGAAAAAAATTTAAAAAAATAAAATATATTATTTTAAATGACATTTACTTGAAAATTTAATTTTAAGAATAAATTTAATATAATTGTTACTCAAGGAGCGAAATAATAAAAAATTGTCGCCAATCTGCAAGAGAAAGTTCTGGTAAGTGCACATATGTACATATATAACAATATATTCTGCTTTAAATATAATAAATGGTTTCGGTTTCATTGTAGGTATGCCAAAATTCATTACATATTTATAGTGTTCCTTTATCTTCCTCAGAATTCTCATTTTAATAGGTAAGTTAGTTGAATTTCTTCACTCTGCCTGATCAAGCCTTTTTACCGGTTAATATTCCTTTATATCTAGATCATTGATGCTAAAAATTATTTTTGGAAATCCGGCTTTTGATATGGTATGTGTATGTGTGTGGAACCCTTTTTCTTATCATTAATTTTATTATACATATAAGTAAAGAAATATAATTAAAAACATAGATTCCTTTGTAATATAAATGTAGTATATTAAGAATAAATATATATAAAAAAAAGAATATTTTTTTGTATTTTTTATACAGGTTTAATAAATTATATTATTGAAATAATAAATGCTTTAATATTATAAAACCCAAATCTCAAATAAAGACATGATTAAATTAATTAAAATCATGTTTGAAAATTATTGAAAATTTCAATTAATTTTTTAATACTGTTTTAATTGATATTTTTCTCCATATTTTTTCAATTAAAACTATTAATTTTCATTTAAGTAATAGTATCATTTTAATGATTGGAGCAAAATCAAACAATTTTTTAATTAATAATATTAATTTCGTAATTAAAATCCATATTTATTTTTTTCTGTGTATGAACAATTTAAAAAAATAGAAAAATAGAAAAAAATAGAAAATAATCTTTAAAATGGCTCTCCTCAACAAAACCTGTTTTTACCCTTACGTCCCTTTCTCTATGCGCTGTCACATATGTATTTATTTCTTCCAAAACTTCTAGTATCATTTAAAATACCATTTTATTTGTTATTTTTTTTTTTTAGAAATCAGATACTATCTTACGATAAAAGGTTCCCATCAAATCAGAAAGAAAGACAGACAGACGAAAAGTTTCAAAAAATGATTTATTTTATTTATTTAGTAATTTTAGAGCCAATTGAATTTTGGGAGATAAACAGAAAGACAGACAGACAAAAAATTCAGATTGTTAAATATTTATATTCAGTGCCATTAAAGTTTTAACAAAACACTTGATTAATATAAGTCGTTTTTTACAATCTTATTATAAGTATAAATATTAAACACAGTTTAAGTTATTTTCAATTCATTTGTGTTTATATTTGAAACCATATTAATTAATAAAGGTGTTAAACAGTTAAATAAAACTTTTATAATGCAGTTCGTTTTATAGCCATCAATTAAAAAATGTTTAGTGGCATTAAATTACACAGTACTGTAATAAAATACTATATATTCTTTAATGTGTACATGAGCGTATGCTTTAATATTAACATACACATAGAAATATGTTTATGTATGCACATGTACATCTGTATGTATAAGCACATACGAATATTTATGTATGTAAATGTACTTTAATACATTGTAATGTCTATTGTTCCTTTGTCCTTAGTCTTTTCATAGACTTCTATTTGTACTTCCTTCTTTTGTTTCAAGAGTTTAACTCTGACAAATAATTTCTATTTTGTTAAAGTGTTGATAGTTGCTTGTTGGTCTTTTTTCTTATGTCTGATTTTTTTATATTAAGATTTGTTATCTTCGAGACATGAAGTTATATACATATATATTTATATAAAAACTAAATTGTATACATACTAAAGAGCTGCGTGAAATGTTCTAAAAGTTATGTGTTCTATTTAAAACTACCTCCAGTCTCTATATTTTAGTCTAACTGAAATAAATTAATTATCAAACGAAGAGTTTTTTCTTGAGCTTTGTATGACTGTGAAATAAATTAACGGTAAATCATAGCAAAATTATCGAGTACTATAGAACACAAACAAAAAAACGTAAAAGATATTAAAAAGCAGTGCAACTAAAAAATTGCATTTAGGGTAGTTTAAGGAGTTGCAAGTTATTTAATTGTAACTAAAGCCTTTTTTAAGCTTTTTCGTATTCATAATAAATAGCAAAATATATTTTTTAATAAGTAAGTAATAAACAAACACTATTTTCAATGTAACTAGGTTATTTGTAAGCCATTTTATACTTATGCTAGTGCAGCGCTTTAATACATAGTAGTGTATTAAGGTAAATAACGTTTGGTGGGAAATTGAGTAGGTAAAACTTTTAAGTTAATTTAAAATTTTTTTTTGTAACATAATAATATTTAATGCAAATTGCCATGATATATAGTTATTCGGTAGGTTTTAAATTGTGTTTTTTATTCGGAATTACTTTGGATATTATTCCCAAAATTCTGCATATTTTTCGGAAAAAAAACAAACGGTAAACGTTAAGGTTTATGTACCCTTTAACTGTAGAGTCAATGGTTTATATAACTTTGTCATTTTATTTAAAATTTCTTTTCTTATTTCTAAAAAACTAAATATTTTCCTAATGCTTCTGAATAAGGGTTGATCGATGTCAGTCTATCCGTCTATCGTCTATTAATTGAAGTCAACTTTTAGAAGCCCCCACAAATTGCATAGACCTGTGTGTAGAATCCATCTTTTTTAAATTCTTATTCGAGAATGCATCGTTTTTAAAAACTAGTAAAAGCTCCTTAACTTTCTGAGATATGAACAAATAAATGCGACCTATGATTTTACCCATAATTTCACTACAAAAAAAAACATCTTTAAGCCATTTTTGTGGACATATTTGTTAATATAATATGCATCTATGTTTATCTTGGAATATTGGCCACTAATCTGCAAAGTTATAGGCAAAAATAATTATATAAAGTTTCTTACCAATTTTCGGTTACGCTAGTGACACCTCATTTCAAGCTGTAGTCTCTAGAAACTTACAAAAAGTAACAAATTGGTTTGAATGTGAATTTTAATATTTACAATCGAAAATCTATTTTGAAACTTCTTTACAGCTATACAGTGGACAGAAAACAGTAAACTAAGATAAAATTAATATCCAAGCTGGAGGCCTAAAAAATAAAATGGCGTATATATGGGTCAAATATAGTAATTATGGCTTTGTTCCCTTCAACCCCCACAATATTGTTATAAAATGCCTTGAGCAGTAGTAAACAGTTCATAATTATAAAGTGCAAAATTGGATATGGCATCTGAAACAAAATGGCGGATAATTTTTTTCTCCTAACCCCATCAATATGTGTGTAAAATGGAATATCTTGACAATACTTAGTCTTGTTGGCTATACTCTTTATTACTCATGCACGTTGGACTGATATTTATGATCTTTGATTTAATGGATTTGTATCTGTTTCGAATAGAAAAATAATTTAAAAAAGTTGGCAGTGCCATTTTATTGATCTTTATCAAACCTTACACACACAATTACAAAAAAGTTATCTAATGACTTAAAAGGCAGACGATGCCATACCGACACAAAATAAATATTCACTTTTCACTACTTTTACTATGCTGATTTTAATAAAACTTTCGGTTTCAAATAATTTTATTGTCAGAAATTGCAACTACTTTTCAACTTTGCGATACGAAAATACACTTAACTATGAAAAAATTTAAAATCAAAAATTGCGTCAAAAGTAATTAACTAAAATGGCGTTAAACATTAAATCTAAGATCTGGTGCTGAATCCGTAACGTCTTTACCGAATATTTTTAATTTTTGTTTAATAAAACATTTCAAAGTAACGTTTTCATTCCAATGCAGTCTATCAAAACTCCTACTGTAGTTTATTATAATCTTAGTAAGACTAAGAATTAATTGACAATGTTCACAAATATAATATTATTTTCAAAATGCAATTTGCCTTCAAATCAAGCTAAGAATTATTTTTTAAACAAAAAGTTTCTGTTCATGCTTATAATAAAAATTAAAGTATAATATACATCACAATTAAAACAAATTAAGAACTATATTTTTTTGATACAAATTAATTTCATTTGCCCTTTTTTTGGGCAATAAAACAACTAAATGAACTTTAAGTTGTAATTAATTTTCATTATAATTTCTGACTTGTATTTCTCAGTTTTTGTTTTTTTTTTTGCAAAGAAAATAGTAACCTTTTTTTGCAGCCTTTTGTTGTATTTAAGTCTTGGCAATTTATTTTATAAATTAGCGTATTCATCAATTTTAATAACATTTTCTAACCATAAAACCACAACACAGTACTAAAACAGCACCACAGCCACTAGACCCTTGAAACAAACAAAAAATACTAGTAACGCTTACATCACTGTAAGAAAAAGAAGAAACAGAAGGCATACGGTTGTGAAATGATTGTCAAAATAAAAGAATTGGAATGAATAAAAGGAACGACTTATAACAGTAATAATTACAAATACAAAATTTTATTAAAGTTTCTAAAGGGAAAAAATTCTTGAGGTAATACAAAACGATCTTTAAGCACTTTATATAACAATTAATTTAATGAAAATTATAAGTTTCTTATCAGTAGAAAATTAATTTAAAAAAAATTATATATAAGTGTTGTAAAAAATTTCATATTTTTCATCGTTTCAGATTATTTCAGCTCACAACTTGACAAATTTTGTTAATTTGGTACTCACTTGGGACTGCATTCGTACAAAATTAAACTAATCCAGCGTCTGAAGGTGAACGACTTACATAACGACGTGTATTCGGTGAATCAGTTAGAAACTATCTATAATTCTTAAAAAAAAAATCATCTCTAGCGATGAGGTCGATTCCTGAAGAAATGGGTATCTTAACAAATAAAATTTTCTCGAATAAGTCACTGCTTAGCATGTCTTTTGGCATAGCCACGCCATCGGTTCATATGTCTTGGAAAATTATGTTCATTGCTCACCATCTAGTTCCAACTTCCTTTTTTTTAACCTGAATAAAATGAACACCAACAATATGTGGTTTTAACGCAATAACGCGTAAAGATGTGAACCGACCATCAAAGATATTTAATTTGATCGTTTTAGAATTTTTTTAGGGATTTTCTTAAGTCACACGTCTTTGTGAATCAGTTACAAAGCACTCCGGCTTAGCCGTTCAGGCAGCACTCTGTGTACTGAATATCTTAATGTTTACATCCCTGTTCGACGGACAAAGTAAAAAGTTGGTCAAGCCTGAGTCCATGGGCTTACGTACAGCTATGATATGAGCTAGAAAGAGTTGGATCTGCTTTGAATACATTCAAAGAATTATCAGTCACACTTCTGCTGGTAAAAGTGGCATCTTTAGACACCTTCTTCAGAAGACTAAAAAGAAAGGGTGTTATTCTAATTAATCTAGGCTTACTATATTAATGTAGGTCCTATTTGATACTTTGCTTAGCATATAAATTTTAAACCAAAATCGTAGGAATAACTCAAGATTGCAAGTGATATTAATGGGTTAGCAGGCACTTTAAGGGCACTCGGGACTACTTTAGCGACTTCATTTAACGACTATTGTTACAGTTTAAGTGCCGTATTCATAAAAAATATTTTAGGCTTATTTGACAGATGTTGCACAAAAATTTGTTAAATAAGCTTCCAATAAACCTAAAATATTTTTTATGAATACGGCAGTAAGTGTTTTAGGAACAGAAAATTTTCTGTTTAGCATTTGCTACAAACGCTCAGCTTCATTTGCTAAGAAATACTGAGGCCATCATATACTTACTTTTTTGTGCCACCATGGATTCCAGGCGTATGGAGGTGAAGAATATTTTAAAACTAACATCTTTTTTACTTTAATAAATAAAAACGATCAATTCTTAAATTGTAATAAGAACTAATAACGCACCTCCCTCCCCCTCAAACCATAACCAAGATCCGCGCTTGGATCTGTTAGAAATATTTTAATGCTATATATTTTATTTGGCACCTTTCTCAATTTCATTCGACATATTATGTGGTCTTGTCACAAAGTTTCTACAAATTAACTTGACTGTTCCTGCGTTAACCAACTCAGTTATAAATAAGTAACAGCATTTTGTTAACAAGACCCATTTCTGACTTAACGGCTAAAGGAGCTAATACACGAATGTGTTTTACATCTAACTTGTCAAATTCTCCACTGCTAATACAAACATGTCGTGTGTTACCTTTAAAATATTACTTCTGTAAAAAAACATGTGTTGAGACATCTGACAAAATTTTAATTAGAGTGCGCTCTATTTTCTTCTGTCAAAACATCTGACATCAGCCGTTGGCAGAAATCTCTGCTGCTGCGAAGCAGTAAGCGTAAAAGTACAATTTTGACAGACATGTAGACTTACATACAAATTTTAAAGTCAGATGTAAAAAACATGCCGTGTATTATAGCCTTAAGGAAAAACAATCTACTAAGTATCACTGCGTACACAGAAATAGATTGTTTGATCAAAAAGGCAGTATTACCGGTAATTTTCCTCTGTGGCTTTAACGACCTTAATATATTCGATCTGTAGTTTTAAAAGACGGCACGCCATACAAGAGTCACAATGCTCGAAATGGCATTTTACAGAAGGCCTTCTTTTATTTACTGACGAAGTCATGTGACTTAACACCAATTTATTTATTTTTTTCTGGGGCTGCCTCCAGTTCAGAGTTTGACTGATAAGCAAACAACATTTTACGAGATCCAAACAAGCTTTTAACTTTTGCTAGCATAACGCTACATAAATTTGACCGAGGCGCTCATTTGAGTAATATGCTACCCTTACAAATTGATAATTTGTAAATAAATAAAATAAAATAAATCCGGAATCAATTTAATATTCTACAACGTTGTTTTTAATTTAAATTCATTTTCCTATCGTTCATAGCTGGTAGCTCATGGTACAACTGTCAAAATTTAAAATTCCATATTATTGTATAAGACTGAATATTTTTCTTTATAAATCCTACATTGCTTAGTATAGGGTGTTTAAATAATAATTGTAACAAATTATGAAAACACACATATTTTTTGGATATAAATATTTGTTTTTTTACTTTTTCTTCTTTTAACCAAAAACCAAATACAAATGAATGAATTGTGACTAAACACACTTGTAAATAAAAAAAATAATAAAAATCAACAACAACAACAACAACAACAAAATAGAAATATTATTTTATTATAAATTTCCTAAAACTACAAATAAAAATTCTGTATGTTTTAAACTTAAATTAGGTTGTCTAACAAGAAAATTGTACTTGATAACAAAACTAAAAAGGATCTCATCTTAAGAGTAAGTAAAACAAAAACAACAGCACATAAAGAGAAAAACACCCACTAAAGAAAAAAGCAACATGGCTGCTTTGATAAAAGGAATTCAAGCACACACAAGCTCTTACACACATACTAACCTCTTATATATAGTTTGTTTCGTTAGGAGAGAGGGAGTATTGAATTTTGGAAGGTATTTTTAAAAGGGGTTTATGATTTTCGTTGTTCATATTGAAAACTGGTGTTGATAGTGTTTTTGCCTTTTGTTATTAGTGCTAGTTGATGGTTTTTAATAAAACTTTTTCAGTGAAGGGTTGGTTGTGTTATTACATATAGTTTTGTTTAGTTTTGTTTAGTTTATTTGTTTTTTTTTTTTAATTTTAGTTTTTTGTTTTCTCAAAAATTCTTTTAACAATGTCCAAGGATTATTTCGTCTCGACCGAACATGCAATTAATTATAAGCTTAAGGCCTTGGAACCCTTTTTTCCAAGTTGTTTCATCTAAACACTAACTGAATAACAACAAGAAGAACGACTTTACTGGCATATGAAAAAAATAAAAATAAAACATTTACTTGTACTAAGAGTTAAATATAAAAGCTTTGAAATTTATAACACATACAGCTCATACTCCGACAAGCATTTGTAACTTGGCCCAAAAAACTATTAATGCGTAATAATTGCAAATGTTAAGCATTGGTTTCAGTCGTCAATAATCGAATATATTCGAGTAGTATAACCAGCAGTGTAAACAATATTGGTTATCGCTTAAACAAAATTATATCTGCAACTTTAAGCAAATTTACTGTTAAGAAAACATGATCCATAATTAATTTTAAGGCAGTACGTCAAATTATCTAAATTTTGTATTTTGTAATACTATAAATCATATGTGTTTCTTGACATAATGTATGCAATTTCAGAAAAATATGGTAATTTTGTGGACAAGGTGAATATCTTAAAAAAAGCATAAAAAACGCTTTCGTAAATTTTGCAACGTATTTTGTTATATCGGAGTTCTGTTGGATCATTTGCTTATTATTTGCACAAGTAATTTGCTTCAACGATATTTCAATAGATCTTGACTGACTTTGCTGCATCTACATTTGCAACTTTCAAATTAAAAAAATTAAATTAAATTGTTGCGTAGTTCATTTGTTGTACATTAGTGTGATGGTCCAATCGCCAATTGTTTTTTACAGCAATTTTCATTGTGTTGCTGTATAAAATGTGAAACTTAAACAAAGAGATATTGTCGAACAGAAAAATAATATATACCTACCTATAGCAAAGGAAATTAAGGGCAACAGTGTCTGTTTCGTCATTTGGAAACAAATGAGAAGCTGCAATCACAAAACAATCAAATTTTTAATATAGCCGAGGCAAAACTCAATTTAATGTTATTTGCGGTGCTAGTCGGAATTTCGGTTAAACTTATTGACAATTCATCCTGAATTATTTGAAGTATTTGAGTTGGAAAATGAATCACTATAACGATTTGGGATGACTACCGTTATTATAAATTTTTTTATTTGTAATACGGATTAAAATTAGTTGTTGATTTAAAATTGCCACCAAGGATGGGTAGAGGTTTTTACAATGTGAAAATAATGACTATTTAATTAAATTTTTTAATTTAAATTTTCAAAACTTTACGCACCATGGATTTTTTATATTTTTTATCCAGATTATATACATAATATCTAGAGGATAAATAATAGAGAAACTTACAACATGACAAGGAACCTGGTGCCAAATCGAAACATAGGAAATTGAACGTCACTTTTCCCAAAAGATCGAGTTTGCTGTGCTTTTTCTAACAAGAAGATTAAGTTCGCGTTCGTATATCATAATTTTTCCATAGAAAAATAGAATCTTTTAATTAGCGAATATTTTTTTAATGCAAAGAGCACACCGTCTACCACATTTCTTTCTCTAAAGCAATGCATTGTTGCTTAGTTTATTGTCATCACCAACTTGACACAGTAGGTGATATGCTTCGAACCCTTTTTCCACATTCAATTAGCAAGTGTAGAGCAAAGTATTAACAAAACGCCAGAATATCTACCAGAAGGCGTTCTTTTCAACAAGTAATTGCTCGAATACCACTACGGCTCTTTTTAAAACAGAATTCACTGTTATTTCCATATAAGGTTAAATTGGTGCAAGAATTAGAACACACAGATCTTCGGCAACGCCATAATTTTGCAGATAAATTTTCTAGTTGGCCAGAAATTAAATCAACTATATTTTAAATCTGATAATGAGTGATGAAACTTATTTTATAAATAAGCAGAACTGCATTTTCTGGGGTTCCGAAGTCAAAGAGCTACTCATCAACGCCAATCGCTCCCTATTAGATGCACAGTTTGGCGTGGCATAACATCTATAAATATTATTAGGTCTAACATCTTCGAAAAAAAATATTGAATTGCTGTAAATAAAATTAAAAAAATGTATCTGTTTAAGATAGAACATTAGATAGACCTGAGATATTAATTCAATATGATGTAGGTACACCTTTACAGGTAGCGGTGCCAGCCCAGGTGATTTATTTTTTTGAATCCTCACGTTTTCCAAACTCCATAAACATAAATATCAAAAAGAGATTTCAGACCAAAATATTGTTAAACTCCATATATAAAAAAGAGAGACGAAAAATACTCTCTCTTTGCGCTATCAACTTATGTGATTACACCATGCCACTACCCACATTACCTGAGACACTATAAAACTTTGAAGTAAAATGTTTGGAGAGCCAAAATTCGGCCCCTACAGCATCAATTTTTAAAGTTGTTATGGAAAATGCTTAAAAATGAGCAATAACTTTATTAATATCCATAAATAATGTAAACAAATTTCCACTTATTATAAATTAAAGTTTAAAAAAAAAATTATATAAGCGAAGTACTTATTGAATTTTTAATTTAATCCCATGAAGACCCTGCAATTTGGTAGAACTTTACATTGATTTGTCAAAGTATTCAAAATTTTAGTTTTCATATTCGAGTAATCGCCAACAGAGTGTCACTAATCTTAAATAATAAATATAGAAATGGACTGTGTTGAAGCATCTTTATGGACAAACTTAACAATAATCATATACAACATACATATACAATAACAGACACACATAAATATGTATGTATGTAGGTATGTATATTTATATATAACCTGACGTATACATTTAGATGTCCACTTTCCAAGGAACACTTTTAAAAGATAATAACCTCAACTAGTATGTTTAAACCCATCACCCTCTAACACAATGAAATATGACTGTAAGTATACCCAAGGCTGCTCAAGAAATCTAGAGAAGATGTATTTATTTATTTACACGACATGCTGCTCACACTTAGGGATAAAACATAAGTAAAAACTATTATTTATTCCCAAAAGTTTAAGGCAACATCATTATCTTTTATGTACATAAAAATATTACTACACACATGCATATACCCACATGCATTACAGCACATCTATATACATATTTGGTCAATATTTCCTCTAGAGGGTGGGTTTTTTTGATGTTAAAGTGATAACAATCCATAAACTCTTTCCCCCTATTTACATATGTAAGTATTTGTGTGCATACATGTGTGTGTGTGTAGTTGTGTTTTTGAAACTCTTAGTTTGTTTCTTTAGAAAATGTCCATATTTCACATATGCCACAATATTTAGATCCCCCTACTATTCTTTTAACTCTATTAGAAGTAACTCCCTCTTCGCTTTTTTATTTAAATTTTGAATATATTTTTATAGTTTCGTATTTTGTTAGTTATGCAAATATTCTTGAATTTTTCATGCTTAAATTAACCCTTACACAGACACATGTATACTTACAAATATCAGTTTTTATATACATGTACGGTCATAAGATGGAAATATTCTTAAAGCAAACATCCCCACGAACTCTATAAACATTTTGAGTTTACTTATTTTATTGTGTCTGCAAGAATTAAAGATAAAAAATAGAAAAAAATTAAAATTTTCTAAATTTACAAGTTGAAACTTTTTCTTCGAAAATTTGTGTAAATCCAGAACTTAATAAAAACTTTTTATGTAAACAGAATTTATACATTTCTTAAACTACGTAAAGTTTGTTAAAAAAATGTGTACAAAATAAATATAGATACATATTTACAATAAGATTATATACTACGTTTATACATATGTAGGCTTATTGCAATTAAAAACATATTGCAATTTTAAAATTCTCTGTTTCTACGCACAAATTGCTGGCATAAAATTTTAAATTTTTGTGCTGCCGGATGAACAATAAGCAAATACAACGGCTTTTTTGCAGGTAAGTTTTGTGGTGGTAACTGCAGGTAAGGAAAATGAAAACTAAATCACCGTTTATATGCAAAAACCTATAATTGCAATAACTTTAATTGCAATTAAGACCTACGTATATATGGAGTAATTAAAAAGGCTATATACATAAAATATTTTTTAAAAACTTTAGAATGACTGTACGAAATCAACGATCTAGAATGAAAAAACACAATTTTTTTAATTTCTGTATGTCTGTCTGTCTGTCCCTATGTCTGTCTGTCCTTCTATTGTTTTCTGAACTCGATCGACTCAAAAACAACTAGACGGATTTTGATAAAATTTAGTAGGGAACTCTGTTACCTGGGCTAATATAGTGTAAATTTTTTCTTCCTCATTTCTAATAGAAAATATAAAAAATAGGAAAAAATATATATTTAAAATTGTACTACAAGATTATTAAGAAATTAATGAGTTTACGGACACCAACGAAGGAAAAAAAATAAAAATAAATTGCGCATACGACTATAAGCTATTAAGTTACATAGATTTTCTAAATTATTTAACAAATATTTTGGTGCCAGACATGCGAATCGGATTCAACTATTTTCTTATAAATTTGTAATTTATTCAATTATTAATTTATTACGAAATATCAAACACACATCACATCTCAGGCCTGCTTTCAAGAGTTGGACCAAGGCTTATTTATTCATCAGTTAATCACAGTACACAGAGAACTTTTTTATTTATATTTTTTATATATAAAGCTTGACATTTGAAACAAATGAGAGAAGAGAAAAAATTTTTTTTTATCCAAGAACTTTGACAGCTAAAAATTTAAAACAAGTGAAAAAAACAGCTGACAAATTGAAGACTGCCAGATGTATAAATATGCCTTAAGTAGGACATAAAAATTTTCTATCAGAAACTGATACCGTCCACAATTTAGGATTATTACTCTTCCATTCTCATTTTCAAAGAAGTAAGACCAAATGATATTTTTAGATCGCTATTTTTTCGGAAAAACATATGTTGCAATTGTACTATGTAAACGCCATAACATACTATGTGGCAACTGAGTTAAAGTTTGCCCATATGACAACTAAAACTAAACAAATTCAACCTAAGATTTCTTCATCCAAAAGAGAGACTTCAAACTACATGCAAAACATTTGATTAGAAACACATTGGCGCACTGACCTTTAGTGATCTTTTGTTGGAGCCAACTAGATTCCTCATTTAAAATATTAGGCATCAAGAAACATTTTTTAAATTCTAGTCAATTTTTCTAGTTCTAATAAAAAAAACTCATTCGGAAAAAGTTTTAGAAAATCCTATAATAACTGTTTATCTAACCGTTTCTTTATGATTTTTATTCTTTCCTATGTTAATTGATTAGCACACAAACTTAAACCCTTTAATCAAATAATAACTGCAGCAAATAAACCCGCTTCCATCAACTGGACATTTCAACCCCTTTCTTCACATGCCACACAAACGAAGCTGTCCGGCAACTTGTAAGCAAAAAGAAGCTGCAGCATCTTTTTGAAAGGGGTATCTCTGCAGAAAATAAATGCTTCAACCATTGGTCAAAGGTTAAATTTCAAGAAAAATTCTCACAGTTTTTTAAAGAAATTTCCAAAGAATTTTTAAACTAAATCCTAATGATGGGAAAAAATCTTAAAAAGAAATTTCACAACAAATATAAAATGATTTTATGCTTAGAAAAATATGAAAATAAAATACTGGAACAGCCAGTTTATTTGTTCTGAATACTCCAAGACACAGTTTTTTTTTAATCCTTTAAGTTATTTCATAGCTGCAAAAGACTTATGAAATATTAAATTAAAAAATACCAATGTCTGTTGATGTAGACTCCTTTTCAACTGGTGTGATAATTGTAATGAAATGTTCATTGATGTTAGACACTGGACCAACGGAAAACTATTTTTAGGAATTAGCTGTAGTTGTCTACATGTATGTGCGTGTTGGTATGAGTATATCGAACTCTCAACCAGACTTTTAATAAAACAAGCCCATAAACTTAAATATTTATGGAGATGAAAAAACCACATAAAAATAAAAGATATTCAAACATAAAATGTTTTCTGAAAAAAAAAACAAAATTGAAATTGAAATCTTAAATTCCATGTGTTTTACCACTCCATGCTGAATGAAGCAAGTGAGTGTAAGAATTTGCTAGAAGTTCATGCAAAACCAAACGACAATGTGTAACAAGAAAATGTAAGAAGCAAAAATGCTAAAAGAGCTTGTGTAACAAAATAAAGAAAAGGTTTGTTCTAACAAACATAAATAAATACAAATTTAATTGAGTGTTGTTGAGGGAAGGAAACACATTGCGTTAACAGGTTTTCCAAAATAAACAAAACATTTAAATTTACCAGCTTTTTATCAATAAAATATTGGCAATGCTACAAACCAGTATTAGTTCAGATGGTTTATTTTAAGTAAAAAATTGGTGTTTTAGCGAACATTTTAGCGATTTCATTCAAAAATAGGGTCTAAATATTTTGCTAATTTAGCTGACTTAAGTATGATGAGATTAATTTTGAACTAAAAAGCAATTTGTTCAAATGTCAATATAGAAGCTGTATTTAAAAGCGCTGGTGTAAGTTCAGAAACGTCAATTCGACGTCGTGCACCAAAATTAATATTTTTAAGAAACGTATTATCATTTTTGTGCTTACACAGTTGAAAAGACACAATAACTGCAGCTTAACGGACAAACTAAACGTTAAACCAAAACAAGAGCGGCAAGCGTTTTATAGTTCTCGAAAAAATCTCATCCCTATATAATTTGTATTAAGCAAAGTAAAATAACACAGCAAGGCTTTTTATTTCGAAAATACAATTTTGACCACACGTTAGGGATTGAAGTTAGCTGCAGCTCAACGGTTGTTATTTTTCTTTTTGCTTTTTTATTTGTTTAAAAGTAAAGTTATTTTAGCTACTTTTAGGTCAATCTAATAATTGTATCTCTAATTTTATCTCTATTTAGTGAGTTTTATTACAAAACATAGTGAATATAACTTTTGTTACAAAATGTCGATGCCCTTGTTTAGGTTTGTTACATCAGCGTTAGCGCTTAGCACAACTTTTTTCGCTCTTGGTTTTACTTGGTCAAGGTATATTAATAATATTAAAAAATATACAACGGCAAGTGCATTCGAAATGTATATCATATACATGGAGTCTTATAGTAGTGTTACCCATTAGCTGGGCTATTAATTTCACCTGTATGAATTCGGCTTGGCCTTAGCTGTTAAGCCAGAGCTGTCAATAATTCTTAAGGCGGGGCAATGCTAAAGATTCCAATTTTGACAGTGCCAGGGTACACTTAAAGGCAGAATTAGTCTTTACTTTCTGTTCCGTTCCAAATCAGCTGACTTCATTCTGTTAAATAGAAAATGTGTAAAAGTCGTTAGTTATTCTGTTACTTTCCGTGCTGTTGCGGACGAACCTGTAGAAAATAGAATTCAACGTTAAGTGACGGCCATTGAGAGAGAAAAAGCTGATATTTAGGTGCCTATATTTTAAAGGTGGCTGGAACATAGAGACTGTTTGCTTATAGATGAAAACTGACACAACACATTTTTTTTTATGTACGGACTTTGACGAGAAAAATAAACAAAAAATAAAATAAGCTTGTGTTTGTAAGATTACCTTGTAAATTAAGGCAGATGATTTTTTACGGAAGAAGTAACCACAAAAATTAAACAACAGAACGGCACGTCACAGAACGACAACAGAAAGTAAAGACTAATGAAGCCTTAACAAGGTAAACGTGACTGAGATCAGCTGATATTTTTTCTTTCTTATTTAAATGTCAAATCCTATTTGAAAAAAAATACAAACTTGTTTTAAAAAATTTTTATCAAATTTCAAAATAATATAAGAAAGCGTATTTAGTCAAACTCGCCACAACTTGTACTTACCTTGTTAAGTGCTTTCTAGGTATTGAATTAAGCTGCAAAACTACTGAGTTTTATTTGCGTTCACATTGCCCAAGTTTTATTGTATAAAATATTTCTTTTAGTTTCTAATTGTGTGCGAGAGAAAGAAATAAAAATCAGTTAATATTTGAATGTATTTTTTTTAGCTTTCGCAATTTGAAATCTGTCATTATATGTTGTACTTCTGGTTTTTTTTAATAAATAATACCAAAAGAAATCACGACTAATTTAAATTGCTCGATGAAATATTTTCTAGTAACTTACTATATCTTTACTTGCATTAATGAAATTGAACCCTGCACTAACGAAATTAAATATATATTTTATATCTATTTATTTATTCTGGGTGGTCCAAAATAAGATCATCCGATGTTGTTGTTGCCTTCAGAATATTGGTTGTGCTTCGCGCAGTGTGTGTGCTGGTGTAATGGCTCCTCGTGCATTGCTCGTGGATTTTTGGTGCCCCAGAAGCGATAGTTTTGCTTGTTCACGTACCAGTTGAGGTGGAAATTAACCTGATCGCTCATTTTGATTTTGGTCGACACCACAGACGAATTGTTATGCAAAAAAATAGATACGATTAATCCGCGTTCTTGTGGAGTATATCGCTCCATGGTTCGTTCACTTGTATTCCACATCTGTCTAGTTCACAAATGTTAAAACAGATTTGACATTGGCCACCGTTTGCGAAAATAAGAGCATTTTTTTTTGGCCCACCTTGTTTATCTATTTATTTTTATTTACAAATACTTTTAGTACTTTTAGATAAAAATTATCTGCAATTGCTTCATTGTGAAATAGAAGTCACTTCGAGTATAAAACTCGTCAAAAATCCATTTGATTAAAAAACTAAATATGCTATATTTGGCCCTACCCTTCACCATTATATTAAAAAGTTATGCCGATTACATCGTTTCTTAGCTTATATTTCAAATTCATTGTAATACGCCATTTTGTTTTCTAATTTTTATGACATCATTGATTTTTAATTTTTAAATGGTTAGTTGTATTCTGCAAGCCCTTTCATTTGATATCAATACTGATAAGCTTGAGACAAGAAATTGTACGAAATTTTGTTTTGAGCGTCATCTTAAATTTTAATTTTTTCGTAGATCACTGTATTAATTTTGAGGAGGTTAAAGTGGGTTAATTTTTAAATACTAGTTTTTACCCATGCATAAATTTAATCTACGTCATTTTATGGTGGCGGTCATCATAAATTTTAACTTTTTTTACAGTGTATTAAATTCTGCTTTATTTTAATACCCGGAAGCTGAACAACATCTATTTACGTTGGCAATTTAGGATAAATACAGCAGTAGTTGTATTTTTGCGCTGATATCGCAGTTAGTTTCAATCCGATTTTCCAGTTTGTTTTTAGAAATTATTTTTGAGGCTACAACTTTAATTTAGATGATGTTAGAGTGTCTAAAAATTAATTAGAAGCTTAAGTTACTGGATACATTTTAACGCAAAAGTCATATCATATGTAGAAATATTAGCAAACATGTCCATAAGTTATGCTAGGGCTGAAAATGTTTATTTTTATGATGCAAATATGTGATACCCAGAGACATTCGTGTTTATTTGGCATATAAAAGACATAAACCGATTGTTCTGAATTTCAATAGCAATTCATTTCGGGATATTTTCAAAAGATTGATACCACATACAGATCTATGCTAATAATGGATGCTTCTTAAAGTTATTTTTAAATAACACACAGATAAATAGACAATGCTCAATGGACTACCATAGTTATAAGCTTTCAGAACACACATCGTTTATGGCGCCAGAATTGAACATTTTAGCAACTTCATATGGAATGCCAAAGCTTGGTACCACAGCCGAAGGGTATAAAAAGAATTGATTTTTATATAAATTGCAATTTATTTGCTGAGAATATATGTCTTTCATATTTATGTTAAAAAATATTTAACACTTATTACCTTCCAAGTACTAAAAAATATATGTGATCTTCTCCGAGAAAAGGGACTTAGTGTGCGGAAATGAAGTTTTGAGAAAAACGCGTTTTAAAGTTTCATAACGCAATATCACTGTGAACACACCTTCAGTTGGGAGATGCGATATGGTATGGTTAGTTATGATTGGGTGCCGACTTTGGTGACATCATGCCTATGTGGTGACGTATTTTTTTCGCTTTTAGTGTGACAATACCTTTGCTATTGTCACTGCTTTGTTTGTTATGATCACGATACTTGATTCTTAAGCTGCAACTAGTGACCGACGCACCAACGTTTTTATGGCGTAAATAAATTTTTATCAGATGTCTAACACATCTTATTCTACACCCTTTTAGGTACCAGAATCCACTCTTAATCCGTTTTTCGACGGAGAAAATCACATATAAAAATTTTATATTTATATCACAGGTCTTTTATTTTTAATAATGGCAAAAATTCTACAAAACCATGTACAGATTGGCTAAAGTTATTAAAGTGGGTTTTGTAGAAGCAAAATCTTGGTTAGAAAGCAATGGAATGGAGGTCATGAATAAGAGCGCACAATCTCCAGATCCTGCCAAAAAGAATTGTAAAACGTCTCAGAATCTACTTAAAATCAAAATAATTTTAATAATTATAAAACAATTCAAATGAATTATACATTTAATTTTATTTTCCAACAAGGAACAGATATTAAGTAAATTTCATTTAATTTTTGAATAAAAAAAAATTAAAACTTGAATTTAGCAATTCGCTTTGGTTCTTCATTCTATTTTATATGAACATTCTTAAAGTACCCATCCCTGACACTTCTAAACAAAGCAAAAAGTATAAAAAGGGGTGGCATAAAATATTTAAAGCAATTTAGCCATACTTTACAAAGTCTTAATGTACAGCTTCAGGCAATTTCTTATAGTTTTTTTTTACGAACAAATAAAATCCTTAAAATACTACTACTCTACTACAACTTTTACCAACCTTAAAATATACTTACAAAAATGTGTTGGGAAAAGTGTGTAGGTATGTGCAATAATGCTTATATATTAAATGTACATATATAAAAAGTTATTTACCATATATCTATGTTTATAAAAATATTTTACAGGCAAAGTTGCAAGAAGTCTGTCTTGTACCCGACAGTTTTAAACAGAAAATAATAAAAACTGTGCGCCTTTCTAAAGTAAATTTTACTTACTTTTTTTATATAAAATTTAAAATTAAAAGAATTTTGGAATGCCCAGTACAAAAAAACCATCCCTGTTTAGAGCGTTATAAACTTATTGCTAACAATCTTCAAAAATAAGTAAAGCTTATTCCATGCACTGCAGGGTGATTGACACATGTGCTATTGTATAAGTGTAGAAGCTAAACTTCTTTAAAATTCCTAATGAATTTCCTAACAAAATAAAACTAAAAACCAAAAAGGAACAAACTTTGAACAAAACTATTCATTCCTCTAGGTTTTCGCAAGAACCTTACAATGCAATGTCGATGTTACAAGAAGAAAGGAGGCGGGCAGCTGAAATATCTTCATATTAAAATGTATGCAGTAAAAGTTAAACACTTTATATAGTCAAGGATTCCATTTTGTAACTAGAATCCTTAATAAAGTACTGCCACTCTTAATGGCAGAAAAACTTTTCTTATCGTCTTTTTTGAACTTATTTTTTTCTCCATTTAAATAAAACTTTTCTATGGCAATGACTTGCCACATATATATAGAAGAGTATGGGGTTCGAGTTTTCTTTTTTTTTTGTTTTTTTTTTTGAGACATAAAGTTCTTATCCAACTAAGAAAAATCTCATTTATTTTAAAAACACAAAACTTTTCGTTGCCTTTTGTTTTGAAATTTCTGTAAAATAAGTAAAAGTTCTTAGTTTTTTTGTTCATCCCAACTGGTTGTTGAAGTTGTAGCAAAAAAAAAAACAGCATGAGATGGAGAAAAAAGTCCTTTGAAAGAAATATAAATGATGTCACATTTGCTGTTGATGGTATTGGCCAGAAATAATGTCAAAAGTTTACAAACATTTTTGCAATACATATTTTCTATTTATTTGCCACAATGAATGAAATAATTTTTTTTTTGGCTTTTCTATTGTTAAGATATTTATTTTTTGGCTAAATGTGTTCCTTTATAAAAAAAAATAAGTTGAAAAGTGTTTGCAACTTATTTTAAAATGCAAGTAAACAAGTTAGAGCGAGTGAATATGGTCTAGAGGGTGCATAATACGGTCATAGCAGATGGATCGATGCACAACGAAGACATAGAAAGTGACATCATTATTTTTACTAATGGGTCCTGGACCTCGAACTTAAAATGGTTAAAAAGACTCTGATGCCGGTAGGCATATGAGTCGACTGAAGGTGGTCAAGGAGCTGTATCACACCGTCACACCAGATCGATCCACGCTCAATGAGCGCATGATTAAAGACATCAGTACCTTTACTGATAGGACATATGAGAATCCTAGAATTCATACTTAAATAGGTTAGGGAGACTCAGAACGCACTAGACAAAGAAATACAGGTAGGCACACAATAACAGTGGTTTGAGGTCCACAGTGTAATGAAGATGCTGGCGGTTGGTAGGATGAATAGTATTGTCGACAAACACCGGTCGATAATGTGAAATCGTTTTCTAGTCTAGAAAAATGTAATCAATAAGAATTACATTTATTCATAATATGAAGTGAAGATTATTGCTTGCATAGAATGAATTTTGTGAAAAATTATATTACGCGATCACCACTAAGAAATTGTAACTTTCTTATTTCAATGTCCCCAATTAAACTTTCAAGTTTTGCAATATAGAAAAGTACAATTGTTTCCCCTTAAAGGAGCAACTGTGTATTTATTGCAATAAATGTCTTCTAGATTTTTTGCCAAATATTTTGTTGCTAAAAAACGAGAGATTTTAATACATGTAGTAGTTGAAATTATGTATTAAATAATTTTGGATTTCAATCCTTTTTAGGACATCTTTTCTATACTTACCAAACATAAAAAATTCTTTAACGATAACATGTTATACGAACTACCAATTTAACAATTACATATTTGGTGTTAACTAAACTATTTGTAAATTTATCAATCATTGTTAAACCTATCTTTAAAAAGGTATTTTTTATGAAAATTTTTGAAATTTAAATTTCTACAATGCTTTATATCGTTAGGATTTTAAAAAGTTTTTATAGAAATTTGTTATTTTGTAAAGGGCTTACATTTCACTTGTAGTATGAGTGACTTACGGACATCTTTAAATCATCATTAGTCTTTAATTTGAATAGCATTTTCTATATCACTATTTTACGCCAAAAATAAAACTTTCACTTTACATCAATTATTCAAAAGATTTTATTCTAAATTTAAGCCACACGAAGAAACTTACAACAGCTTTAGTAATACCTAAACCCTTGTCAAAATCAATATTTCAAAAGATGTATGTATACAAAATACAGCACATATGTATGCAAATACAAAATACACAAGTGCCAATACAAAAATAAAACTTAAATGAAAGTTCTGAAATATCCTCTAACATACATAAATATAACCTCCTGAAAAAATATCTTTTGAAACAAAATAATACAACAACACCAATAAAAAAAAATCAATATTTTGAATATATGTATATTTATATACATACATACATGTATACATACATAACTATTTGCTGAAAGCTCTTTTTATACTTGTGTTAAATTTATTTCCATAAGACTGCAAACAACATCTTATAAAAGGGTTTAATACAAACGAAGTAGAAAAAAATAAAGTACAGTACACACACATGTACTTAAATAGCATGCTACCTACAAAAGGACAAAAGTTTGCAGTCACAGAAATTTGTATCTTTATATTTTGTAAATCACCTCCATTCACTTGGAATTTTTATTTCACAAAAGTACTATTAGTTTTCAAAAAATTTTGAACGTAATTTTGTTCAAAGTGACTTAAAGTGATTTACAAAATAGGCCGGTCAATATTAAACAAACCAAAATGAAACTTGGTAAATTAAACTTTTAAACAAATCTACACGAAAATAAACCTACACATATTAAACAAAGGCTTCTAAGTTATAATGTCCTTATGACTAAAGATATAAGGCGTGGTTGTTAAAACAATACTCGCACAATAACACACACACATACACACAGATATTTAACTAATGTCTGTGTGTTAAGCAGGCAGTCGTTAGGCAGCTATAAAAAAAAGGAACACATTAAATTAAACTCACCCTTCTACTTAAAACAATATAGTTGTTGTTATTGTTGTAAAAACAAAAACAACAATAACAGCTTCTGTGGAGGAATATTATCAAGACGATAAAAGAAAATTCTAATAAGAAATGTGCCACCATTTTAATGTGGATTTAACAAAAAGGACTAAAATACACATAAAACTGGTTTCGAACAAAACTCACCCTTATTTTTTGTATTTTAATGTCCATTGGGAAAAAGGATGTGTTTAAGACACTTTTTTATAGGAATTTTTATAACATGCTATAAAGTTTTATTTTAATAAGAGAATTTTTTATTAAAGTATTTTTTTTAGAAAACAAAAACAACAATATTTGACCTTAATATGACCTTTTTCTATACAATGATTTGAATTTGTTAGAATCTATTTTGAGTCGTATGTATGTAACCTTATCAACTGTTTAATTTTCTTGTGTATCCTTTTTTGGGGCGAAAATATCGCATTAGGGGCATTCACAAAAAAACTTTACAAGAGGCCAACAGACAAACCGCAACAACTGCAGCATGCGTTGTGATGTGACAAACCTAAACTAGAGCTTTAACGTTGAGTAATGAACAATATTGTTCCCTTAAGTTTTTTAATAAAACCCTCTTAATAAAAATGATATTAAAACCATAAATAGATTGAACTGAAACTAACTAAAATGGAGTTATTTTTCAAAAATTATTAAACCAAAAAAAAAGGAAACAACATATATATTGCAGCCAATTTAAAATATCTAACACTTTGTCAAAATTGGATTTTTATACCCGCCACCAAAAAAATGGTGGGGGTATATTCATTTTGTCATTCCGTTTGTAACACATCGAAATATCCATTTAAGACCCCACAAAGTATATATACTCTGAATTGGGGTTTGATTTGATGACGATCTAGCTATGTCCGTCCGTCTGTCCGTCTGTTGAAAGCACGATAGAGGTCGCACCGAAAAAGCTAGGGGGCTCAAAAGGTTTGTTTGGTATTGAAAATGGGCTAAATCGGAATATAAGAAAGAAAGTTATACCTCGTAATGCAAGATTAAGTCGAACGAACCGTGTCCTTCCAACATCGAATAAAATGGAGTTGTGTCCACCAGCATCAACGTAGAGACATGAAACTACAGATATAAACTACCTGAGCAAAAACAATATTTCTACCCAAAAACTGTTTAAATGCATGCGTTAGGAAGGGGGTTAGAGATCAAAATGTACGAAAATTTATACCGCCCAGTGTATTTTTCAGTTTGTTCAAAATTTTAAACCTAATAAGAGTGACAAAATTTGATCTACGATTCTGAAATTTTGCAGGAATTGCTTTTTGGTCAAAGGCTTTGTTCTGACGGAAAATAAATGTGACACGTCCACTTTTATGCCCACCTCCCATACAACGTTTTCTCTCAAATTCTTATAATTTCTCTATAAGTCGAGATTTTGGAATAATAAAGGACTATATTGAAATATCTAAGTTATATTTATTAGCAGAAATTTTACTGACACGCTTACTTTAACGCCCACTTTCACTGAAACACTAAATTAATGAAAACATTTTAGCAGCATATCGAAGTTATAAAGGGTAGTTAAATTTTAAGGGCCGATGTTGATTTTGAATAAAACACAAATTATTTAGGAAATTATTATCATTGCTTTTTGTAATTATAATATTTGTATGGTTCAATTATATATGGAACAAAATATCGGCCAAATGTGCCCCGCGACCTCAACGGCAACACTCGATCCGATAGTCCAAATTTTTAATAACACTGTTGATGCTCAATTGTTGGGCACGATGATAAGTCGAAGTTGACTGTTTTTTTGCCACACTTTCGTGAAAAACAGGAATGCTTCTCATTTAACGAATTAAGAAGGCATTCATAGATGTTCTAACATTTTATACAGACCTGTTTTAAATTTAAAATTTAACCACCCTCTACAAAGAAAGTGATGTATATTTTAAATATTATAAAGAGATTATTCCAAGCGATTAACATAATAAATATTGTGCTTTAAATGTACACAAAATTGGTGGTGGGTATAAAAGATTCGGCACAGCCGAATATAGTGCTCTTACTTGTTCCATTTCAGGCGTTATCGTGGTATTTCGATTTACATCACACAATTTGTATGGGCATGAGTATTTGTGACAGCTAAAAAACCCTTGCACTTTTTGTTTGTATTTGGCTGTAACATGTATGTATTCTACGGAGTATATAGGCCAATAAAATTTTATTATTAAAAAAATATATGTATGTATGTTCCCGCCAGAGACATGTACCAGTGGGTATATATTTACATCTACTACTTCATTTGCGTAAATCAAAAATAATTATCAAAATTTATATAAACGACAGCGAAAGTGTTTTTAATAGGCAAAATATTTAGTTCTATAAAACTAAATTCGCCCTTTCACAAATTATAAAATTCAAAATACACATTGCAACAAGAAAAAAATTTTTTTTTTACCCTGCCGATAACGCCATGCAATGGAGTCATGGACTATTTCATTTACAGGAATTAAATTTGCTTGTTAATTATGGGACAAATAACTGACTAGCATCGAATTGGAACTTCGTTTTTAATCTACTTTATCCATTTAATCCCTTTCCTTATTACCATAATATCAACATAAGAAACTGTCTTGTGATCTGGTAGACGGAAGTAAAGGGTGTCCCAGTAAAAATGCTCTTCATAAATTTAATGTAACTTTTTTTTCAGGTAGCATGTCGGAAATTTTACAGCGTTCAAAATTTTAATTCCGATTACTAAGAATAAAGTTCTTTATAAGTTAACAACACGATATAATCTTGAGTACTTATTACAAAAAGTTTTAAAAGTCACGGAGAGACCGCTTACAATCTTTATAGGATTTTCAGTAAAAACGTCAACCAATCGAAGAGTGTTAAAAAAAATTTGAAGATATACTATAAGACTTCTTTGAATCGACGTAACGTTCGGTTTCTTCAAAACAGTGCTGTTATATACAAAAGTCTCTCCGAAAACCCGAAAGTATTGCACGAAGCACTGCGCTCACATAGGACATTATTTTTTTTAACATGCGCCCAAAATAGGAAAATTATAAAGAAGTTCTTATGGTTTCAACAAGTACCACCTGTTTAATAACACATGAAAGAATTCATTAATTGCAGCAACAATTTTTAGACAAAATTAATGTAAGAAAGTCTGATGTCAACTGGAAACGAAATCATGAGATTAAACACAGTGTGATTTTTATCTTTAGGGTTTTGTGAAATCTCGAGTTTATGTGAAAAAACCAGTAACAATTGCAGAGCACAAATCCAATATCCAACGGATCATAAGTGAGATACTGCCACATCTCTGCCAAAAAATCATATTTTATTTTATTAAAAGATCAATGGCCTGTCATTAAAGCCATGGGCCATTTAACAAATCATCTTAACTTTTAACTAATCGGAATATGTATCTTTTCACAATCCAACAAAAAACACAAATTCCTAAAATGTACATGTTATTTTTTTTAAGGGGAAATGTGCATTCTTACTGAGACACCCCTTATTTACCTACTGCAGTGTGTGTCATAAAAATTCATTAGTGATTTAAAATATAATATAAATATATATAGAACTTTAAAGCTTTATTTTGTAAATTGATTTTCAACAACTAAACTTTATTTTTATATTTTCCATTTATATAATAAAAACTATGAAAGAGTGATATTTAAATAATATCAAACAACAAGTTAATTTTAAACAAGCATATTACAATTTCAAATTATTTAATACTAGTAAAGCCCGGCGTGCGTTGCTACGCCCCTTAATGAATAAAAATGCATTCTGAATTTAAATTGAATATCAAGTGCAAAAAGCTAACTGCCCACTTTTCTAATCACGGAATTATATAGTCATGACAGCTCAATATGTGTGCAAAGTTTCAGAAAAATCGGTCAAGTGCAAGTACCTAAAAATGATAACTAATTTTTTATGAGCGTGGCCCCGCCCACTTTTTGCCACCCATAAACACTCCCTGGAATGTGTACAACAACTTTCCAAAGTTTGAGTCCGATCGGTTTTACAGTTTCAGAGTCTATAGCTAACATAAACACACACACACAGAGTTTCACTTTTATATATATAGATTTTAGGCAGCTAGAGAAGAGCAGTAGGCTTTTTAAAGCATTATTTTTATATTAATAACTACTAAATTGATAAGCAAAAAATTAGGCGAATAACTCATTTGCATTTTTTATATATATAAATTTCTCCAAATAATTAAGGTGATACGCCCACTTTAACGCCCACCTCTCATATAATACTGTGTAATTAATTTAAATAAATTCTTTATAGACAAAGACTTTGAAAGAATAAAGGACTCTTTATTGAATTATTAGCAGATATTATTTTGTTACGCCACACCCACTTCTCATATAATTTACTGTTAATGAAATTTAAAAGCTCATAAAATCAACAAATTTATATGTATAACATGATGAAATTTTGTATATATTGATAAATTTTATTATAATGCGCGAAAATAAACGCCCACCTCCCATATCATTCTTTATCTTAATTTCATATTATTTCTGTATGGACAAAAACTAATAAAAGGAAAAAAAAAATATAAAGTATTATCTGAGTGAAATTTAAATGGAGGTACCATGCCCATACAAAACTACCCCTCGCTATCAAATTCTGCTCTTCAGTTTTTGTGAAAATACAACATTGTATCAATCCTTATGTAGAAATACTTAATGTTTCATTATAAGACTAAAGCTAAGAAAATAAATTATGTAATAGCAAATCGAAGTTGCACAAAGAAAGTAAAACATAGTACAAAGAGATTATTCCATAGCGATTACTCCTAATAAGTAAATTATAAATTTTGTGCTCTCTCACTAAACATGTTAGCCAGGAAAACACGTTGAAAACCGTGTATACAACACTGCGTTGGTGTTTATGATAAGCAATGGTATGCATTATTTTGAATCTCACATTAGAAAAAGTTGTAATTTTTAGGTCAAATTTAATAATACTACATTTACACCTAAGCGAAATCTAGTAGATTTGATTTAAAATCTTTATTAAAATCTAAACCGTTTATACCACTGTTTTTTGACATTTTGAAAGATTTCGTTTTCAAAACAATATACTTATTTACAAGGTGGTCTGAGAGGCTCTCTATGCTCTACTTCTCCAAAATTCAAACTTCATATAAAAAAAATGTAAATAATAAAGTACTTGTGCAATTGCAACCACCTTATATATTATGATTGAATTTTTCTGTGTGCAGCGTAGTAAATTTTAGTACAATTTAATAAAAACCACACTTGCATCACGAAGTATTACTAGATTTTAAGTAGATTTTGCCAAAATCTAGTGGCGAAGTAGATTTAATTTTGTATGGGAAATCTGGTAGATTTCGCTCAAAATCCCTTAAGTATTAGTTTTTGTGTAGGTGTAAATGTAGCATAAGGTAAGTTGTTCCGGTAGATTTTATTTGTATTTTTAAAATTCACGTTTAATTTTTTTTTTTTTTTTTTGATTAACAGGGTTGCCAACTGTGGTGTTTTATGTAAGTATTTCATACAAATATATATATTTTGACAGGTTGACATCTTTTTACCAACAATAAAATCGATGTTGTTTTTGTGTTTTTGATGTTTTTGGCATCTCAAAAAAACACCTACAACATAGTGAAAACACTTTGAGATGTTTTCCTGAAAACAACTTGTTTTGGTTGTAGTGGAAACGCACTATAAGACCAGTTTTTGATAAATAATTCAAAATAAATTATTTATTTATAAAATCGAATCTACACAAATTGTACTTATCTAAACTTATTTATTTGTTCTGACAATATTCAAAATATAAATTAGAAACTCTTTAACGAATGTCCCTACTAAAAAATATAATTTCTTTGGTACAATGATTGTGTCTATAAAAGGGTATAAGTATGTATTTAATGATGTTGGGAAGTACAAAAAAAATTTTTGTTGATATATAAAGCTACCTTTCCTTTACAGTTGACCGAAATAAAACTTAATTTTTTATATTATTAATTTCTTTTCTACCCTTTCCATTTCAAATGATTATACAATTTTTGGATTTTATTTCTTTTACCATTTTTTTATTAAAAGCCAACAATAAAATTGTGTCAAGTGCAAAATAACATGTTATTTAAGATTTTTAAGGAGAACAAAAGGTAATATCAAATATTATTCATAAGCAAAATATTAATAAATTATACATAGAAAATAATAATAGTGATAATACTGAAATCAAAATTGTATAGTTTAATATACATTTAAAGTATTTCTGAAATGAATTTACAAAATTTAGAAATTATTTATTATATGTTAAATAAGCAATGTAAATACATTTTTTCCACATATAGAAAACTTTTAAGGGTTAAAAGAAGCTGCATATTGGATATTCTTTAAATACATTTCATTATTGCCCACAGATTTCTAATTCCTTTCAACCGTGATAATTTAATTAAAAACTATAAAATCTTTTAATTAATGTCTACATAGACAGCACTTAATATCCTTTGTATGAAAGAAGTAGAAAACATCTCCAGCCATTTTTACCAATTAATAGTACTTAGACAAGGACCCCACAAATAGTTACAGCCCCATAAATTAAAAAGGTGGTAGTGTCAATAATAACATCAAAATTGATTAAACATAAATAAATAATGTGACAATGAAAAGGTAGAGACGTGAAGTAGCAACAATGTTTTATGTTTTTTATTAAATGACTTTAAAAACTAAATTAGAATTTAATATACAGTATCGTGCAATATAGTGGTCGTGTGAATATTTTTTATGAAAAGTTTTATATCAACTAAATATTAGAAAACGCTTTGTTTTAATACAAAAGTAACATATTAATTTCTTATAATAGTTTTTCTCTGAAATGTTTCATCTGACAGATCTATTTCCAATTTGAACTCGGTTTCTAATATTGCATTTAGGTAGACAAATTATTCGACTTTTTCAAAAACCGGGTTTCGGATATAGTTACTATTTAAAAAACCGGTTTTAGGTTAAGAATTTAACCAGTTTTATTCGATTACACAATAGCGCAAAAATCAAATTATTTATTGAAATAAAAAGTTAATTTAAATAAAATAAAACAATTCACAAAGGTAAAGAACGAACAAAATATACTGCAGTCATGACAGAAATTTTTAAAGAGTTTTTGCTTTAAAATATTATAAAAACATAATTAGACATTTATACATAAATATGCATCATTAATAAAATAATATTTATTGTGTTTGTAGTTATCAACTTAACATATGTCAGAACACATTATTCAATTAAAATAATAATTAAAAATTTTGTCTCCTCATTTGCTTCTTTTAGGCACAATATGCAGTTTAAATGTTTTGAAGTTTGTTTATCTATCTTTTTTTTCTATTGTTGTTATGAAAGTTGATATTGGAAATGACATTTCACTTTATGGAATATAAAACACCAAGTAATCTTTTAAGCCTTTCAGATCACTTATTACACTTATCTATGTATATAAAACAAGTCCTCCAAAATGTATTCTTTATGATTGACTTTTGTAGGACATTTTGGTGTGTGCACATATTTAATAGTAATATTCAGCTCATAACAATAACCGCTATATACGATATTCGTAAAATGGGCGTTTTAAAATATTATACTTCGACAAAACTGAAAAAACCGGTTAAAACCGATTGAATAACAACCGTTCAATCACCCTGATAGCATTTTAAAAAATATCTGAAATGTATGTCTAAGGGCCATTATTATAACTTACCGATAACTAAAGTTAGGATGTTATCGGACAGATAACTAGTTTTTCGTTATTACAAATTCACTTTAACCTAAAAGTGTCCGATAAGTTAAAGGGAAGATCACTCTACCCTTAACTTTTAACGTGAGGTTTATAATTAAAAGTTACCATATTTCCTACCGTATAAGGTCGTTGCCACTTTGGTTTTAAAGAACTAATAAATTTGTTCAGCATTTGCTTTGGTGCTGCCATACTTTAAAATAAATACAATTTATTTTACAGGCAGGTTGTAATAACGAAAAATACGAAATGGTCAGTTTATTGCTCACGTTAACAAAAGTTAACTTTTATTAACAATAACTTTGTCGGCAAGTTGTAATAATGGCCCTAAATGTTTTATATGAGATCATGATATGAAGTTCGATCAGGTTAATACATTATGGATCATTATCAATTTTTTTAAGCTCTTTCCCATATTCAAACCTTCAATTGGTCGTAAATTTGCTCTGTCCTTATGTCTTAAAAAATATAAAACGTGACTAAGAACATTTACATTTAACGTAGTTATGAGGAGTGTTCAAATAAAATGTTCATCTGGACATTAAATATTGTGTTATTCAGTTAGAGCAGTGCCACGCCCATGAAAAATATAATTTTTAGCTTCTTGCACTTGATATTCAATTAAAATTCAGAACGCATTTTTATTCATTAAGGGGCATAGCAACGCACGCCGGGCTTTGCTAGTATCAGATAAAAATAAAACATTTTGTTTGAGACGTCTAGAGCAATAATAAAGCAAAAATCAAACCCCCAAACCTTATATTTTTTAAATAATTTAGAAAAGCAGAAATTGTTCTACATTCGAGTTAATTTTTTATAGTTAATTAAAGGCCCAAGTAACTCCACACTGTATACATGTCAGAGGTGGATCCAGCTTTCGCGTTAGAGAGGAGGAAAATTTTAATTATTATATATTTATGAATCGTTTGTTTTATGGCTGTCAATGGCTGGGTCGAGGAAATATCCTTGAGGCATACATATGTATTTATTTATTAAAATCATATCTATGAAATATAATTAAAATATTTCATTTAAATTTTTTGCATATAACGAACTAAATTTTTACTAAAATTTTTATATAAAGGGTCCGCCAAATAACTTTTTTTTTTGAAAATGCTATAAAAAAAAGTGTAGCTTCGGCTGTGTGGCACGTAGCGTCATCTTGTTGAAACCAAATGTTGCCAATATCCTCCTCTTCAATTTTTGTGAACAAAAATTCTTTCAACATGGCCCGATAACGGTCGCCATTGACTACGGCCACCCCTTGCTCATTTTCGAAGAAAAATGACCCAATTATGCCACTGGACCAAAATCCGCACCAAACAGTGACTCGGGTTGGGTGTTTCGGCTTTTCAATGTATGCGTGCGGGTTTTCTGTGCCCCAATTACGACAATTTTGCTTGTTTACATACCCGCCAAGATCAAAATGAGCTTCATCTGAAAAGATAATTTTTTTGGCAAAATCGGCCAAAGTAATGGCGCAATATTTCCCAGCGTTGTTCAAGCGTATACACAACCATATTCGTTCAGCGGAAGGATAAAACTAATTATCTGTCAAATCAGATATGAGCTAAGTCTTACCATTCACGAAATAAACACTAGTTGAAAAAAAACATTAGATGGCGGACCCTTTATACAAAATAAAAAAGAAATTTATCTACTTTCTCTATTTTTAAAAAATATATATTAAAAAATTTTATTAAGAATTTATTGATAAAATTGTGTGCCAAAATAATTTATCTAAAATTAACTTTTTACTAAAAAAAATTTTAAAAATACTCTTTTAAATAAAGGTGACTTATTAATTGAATCCTATAAAGATTTGCACAAAGCAAATTAGAAAATCTACAAAATTTGACAAGTTGTGTCTGAAATTGTTTACATAAATATATTACAAATGAAGTAAAACAACACATAGACAGAAATAAATATGTACAAGCATACGTACATATATATTTATGTAACTAAACTTAAAAACTGTATGAAAAAAATCTTAATAAAAGAAAATTGTGTGTTATGAAAAGCTATCAAAGAACTGGCAGCCTTAAAAGTCACACACATATACACACCAAACACACACAAACGAAATTCAACCTCACTTATTAAGAATTAGGAATAAATAAGCTAGAATATAATATTTCGTTTAAAAAAACTGCCCAAAAATACGATAAAAAATATCTATATTAAGACTACATACTTAAGTATATATACACATAAAAGTACATTCATGAGATTTAAATATAAGCATAATGTGTATGTGTGCATGTTAACGGTATCCTTTTTTTTTGTGTGGGAAAAGCCAAGAAGCTTCAGAAAGGAACTACTTATATACGTATACCAGTATACAAACACAACAACTACCACACATTAAAAATAAAATAAAAGAAAATACAAATGCTTTAGGACTACTTGATTTAAACTGGTCATCTTTTATATACACACATATACATCCAACTTTTTGTTGCTTTCAGTGGTTGTAGTTGTTTTTGTTGCAGTAGTTGTTGTGTCATGTTCTAGGCATGTTTTGTAGAAACACAAGTAAAGTAGGATCCACAATTAATAAATATGACCAAAATGAAACAGCCCAACAAATTTTTAAACCCAAAACACACACCATTTCACTTACATTTATCACAAAATAAAGCTTGATATACTAATACACAAACAGTCTCACACACTTATGTAGACACATAAGTTTAAAAGGAGTTTTATTTATGTGAGTATGAATGAAGATTTTGTTGAAACAAAGAAGTGTAACTTTACATTCAGTCATAATACTTAAATAGGGTTTTTATGGTGGGAATTCCAGAGATAACTAAGTTTAAGAATTTTAAATATTTTCAAGGGAATTTACGCCAGAAAATGTTAAAATCTTAGAAACTAAACCATATTCCTAGGCAACTTCTTTAACCACGAGAATATGTTTGTCATTAGAGAAATTTAAAATCTAAATTGGCGTCCGTAGCAAAATGACTGATAACTGATTTAACCAAAGATGATACCAGAAGCAAAATTTAGGAAAACATAATTTTTAACCGCTTTTATACAGGTATCAAATGAAAGAACTTGTCTAGTATAATACAGTAACCTGAAAATTAATCCGTATATAAGAATTGTCACTGTCGTAAAAAAAATCTATAGATTTTTATTTCATGATTAAAAGATGGTGCTGTAGCTTAAATTTGCTTCATCAGCATCAGCATCATCAGCATCAACTATTTATCGAACGGCCCCCTTTTTTAACAATTTTATTCTGTCTCTTGGTACTCTTGGCCAATCATGGAGTATACTAATTTCCAGGGAACCAAGTGGGATTTTGGTCAGTCTTGAGTTAAACTCCTGCAATTTTAGACTCCGTACATCCCAACGCATTGTTAGTACCCCTCTCTTACCAAAATTCAATAATATCATGGTGGGAATATTGCCAAGACAACAACAATTTTGGTAAGTAAAGATTTTGTTTGGTACAACAATATAATTCGTGTTTAAATTCAGTTTGATTTAAAAATCTCTTATGCAAGATGCAATGACAACTTAACTTCGTCAATCTAATTGGGTCATAAGTTTTCATATCATCGATATTAATGCTTAAGAGCAACTAGACAGTTTCATTTCATCAGTCCTTAGGCTCCTTTTTAGCATTAGTTTATTATTAACCATTCTCTAATTGTACCTCTAAACAGTTACTCGAAGGTTGAAAGGATTTCGTTTAATATGGTAGAAACTTATTGAAATAAAATAATAGCAATTAGCTTGAGGATCTTATATTATTTTTATGCATTTTTTTCAGATTATATAAACAACATCAGGAGAATAATTAATTCAAAACTGAGCAAAGAGCCAAAATAACATTTAAATCAGTGCTCAGTTATTTTAATACAAAGAGCGTACTATTGATCGACGGAATTTTGCTTTCTGAGCAATTATTCGCTGCTTAGTTCATCGTCACAATCAACAAGCATCGAGACTTGCCTCGAACCAGTAGACCACGATTAATTCGCAGGGTGGAAACTATTAAACATTTAGAGCATAGTGTTAACGAAACACCAGAGATATATACCAGAAGGCGTTATGCTCAGATAAGAATGGCTCTTACGTCACTGTCGCGCATATAAAAAATATTGCTCTTACTCCCACATAAATAACATGCAATAATTAAAGCCCGCATGTCATTGGCAATGTAAAAATTTTGCTACGTCAAATAGTTGGCCGGAAATGAATTCAACTTTATTCAAATCTGGATATAAGTGTTAAAGCCAATTTTTATTTGAATGCCTTTTTTATATAAGAAGAATTGTAGGTTCTGGGTATTTTAAAATTCAAGAGCCATTTATGAACGCCAATCGGTGTATAAAAACGTACAGTATGTGTGGCATTACATCTGAAAATATCATTGGGCGTTACTTCCTCGCAAATGTAAATGGAAGTGCTATAAACGTAAATTGTGAGCGGTGTTGGCTTTATAATAGAATATTTTTTTTTAGTCCTGCTTTTGAAAAACAACCTGAGATATTGTTTCAGTTGAATGAAGTCACTTCCCGAAACATAGTGGAACTTTTAAGTAAATTTTTTGCAGAGCGAAAAATTTCAGGAAATTTGGAAATTAATTGGCGAGTATATGCGAACAAGCATATATTGTTGCAGTCAAGGCCAACATTCTTGCAGAAACTTGGTGTCTCTTTGACCTTATGTTTGTAGTGAGTAATTAGTTAACTCTCAAAAATAGTTTGGTGGCAAGAAGTTATCTGAAATAAGAAATTTATCACTTTACATTCAATACTAATTTTGAATAAACTATTCTTTGGAATAAATAATCAAATCCTCACAATTTCTAAAATTTTGAATACCAATTAACTCTGATCAGAAAGCAAGAAAATGGCTACATTGCTATTCTAAAATTCAACCTTGACTATATTTTACGCAAAACATAACCTGTTAAAATATTTTATATAATAAAAAAAAAATCACAAAAATCCCAGAGTCTAAGCGAAAAACTCCTGCTAAACGTTTTCCTTACTATGGTCTTGACAATTATTTGTATGTATATTTATGTATTAGTTTTAAATATATAAACTACAGAAATCTACACAAAAGTAAACATCCCTACAAATACAAAGACATAACCAAAATAACCCACATAAGAAGACCACACTATAACTTTAACGAAGAATACACATGACTGTTACTATTTTGGTTTAAGTTTTCCAACATACACACACACTCACACAGAGAAACATTTACATATAACATTGTTCGTTATGAATAATGTAATTGTGTGTTGGTGAAATATATCCTGCAGTTCTTGTCTAATGACTTTAAGCAGACATTCTTATGTGTGGATATGCTTAGAGTACACAAGGTATTCTATACTAGCAAAATATCCGCTACTTACCTAGCGCTGTTCTTACTATTTATGAATTATTCAAGTTATTTTTTTATTTAGTAACAAATTTTTGGGTTAATTAATGAAAACTTGTTTCTCTGATTAATTTTATTTAGAAAAATTTAAAATTTATGACGACATATCGGAAACATATCCTCTGTTTTAGCCAAGATCAATGTTTCTGAGTTACCAAATTTTAGATTCATTTAATGCAAAAATTACTATAAAATTAAAAAACAGTTCCATTGTAACATATCCTCCTTAATAATTTTAAAACTCATCTTTTATTATTAGTACCTAATTTTATAATTCTATGCATTTTATTCTAAAACATAAAAAGTACCATAAAAACTAGAAAAAGTACGTTTTTGGTCGCCCATAAAAATTAACTTTTGACCATGGATCAATAGTCACTAATTTAAGTTCACAAACGTAGACAATACAAACAAGTAACAGTGCTATATTCGGCCATGCTGAATCTTATATACCCTTTACAACGCAATAACATTTGTGTGTATCACTATTTATCTCATATAAATTTTAAACAAAATTTTTTTAAAATTTTTTTTTTTAAAAATTAAAAAAAAATAATAAAAAAATATAAATAATATATAAAATAAAAAATAAAACAAAAAAAAAATTGTTTGGCTCAGCTGGGTTTCGATGCCACGTTTATTCTAACCAGTATATATGTATGTTGTTATTGTAATTGTGAAAAAAAAACGAGGTGGTCGTGGTTTTTTGCTCATATCTCAGAAAGTTGTAGGGCGATTGTGCTGAATTTCAATAGCGATACATTCCCGGATATTTGCAAGAGATTGATACCATTTACAGATCTGAGGAACATATAGTTGCTTCTAAAAGTTGATTTCAACCAACATCCGGACAAACGGTCAAGGCTTTATCGACTCCTCTATTCATAAACATTCAGAAAATATATACTTTATGGGGTCGGAAATGAAACTTAGATGGATAAAAATATAAAATACAAAAAATACCATAAAAATTAGAAAAAGTACCATAAAATCATAGTCTAACTAGCGAGTTAATAATCACTCATTTTTAAAATCAAAAAACAGTAAATAAAAACTAGTTTTTTGCTTGGCCATAACATCTTTAATATGACCTCGGATTAATAGTCACTAATTTAAAAATTATACCTTCACGTAGAAAAAACAAAAAGTAACATGAAATACAAAAACAAGCTTTATGTCGCACAATCTAATCTAAACTAATATAATCTATCTAAATAGTCCCTACATTCGAAATTCCAGCTTTATAAACTTAGAAACACAAAAATGTGAAAAAGTACCTTTTATTTCTTCCAAACATTTTTAATCTTACTCGAATAAATCTAGTATCAAAATTCTATCTTCACAAACGTAATAAAGTACCATAAAAAATCGTAAAAGTACCTTTTGTGTAGCGCAAAATATTTTCCATCTCAACTTGGGTTTAAGAAATTTAGGTTCATAAGCGCATTAAATACAAAAAGTACCATATAAATAAAAAAAATTGCCTTTTGGGTCCTCAATCAAAATTCCTAATTTTTGAAACTCTAGATTCTTAAGGTGAGAAAACAAAAAAGTACCATAAAATAGAAAAACTTACCTTTTGGGTTTCCCATATTAATGTACAAATTAAAAATTTAAATTAATTTCTTAAAAACGTACTTTAATAAACATAATTTTAAATGAATAAATATACTCTATTTGTGTGTTACATAAAAGTTCTAATAAGTGTCAAACTGTTTTCCCGAATTTTCTGATGATTATCAGAATTGGACCTGTAATACGGAGATTTTTCACCTCATTAATTGTCTATATTCTATTAGGCAATACTAATAATCAATTTATGCCCTATTATATAATATAAGAAAAATTAAAAGAAGAAGTACTAAAAAGGGAAAAAATTTGTACCCCCTATACATGCAGATTGTGCCAAAAATGCCACAATTGCCAAAATCCTATTAATATATTTTTGCGGAATACCTAACGCATTTTTAATTTTTTTCCCCATGCTAATGTGTTTGGAATTTATTAAAAAAGTACCAAAATATTATTTTACCCGTTTCTGCCTTAGGGTTTAAAAATTCATCTTTTATCTTTCATCTTCACCTTTTTAGGTGAATCTATATCGTTTTTAGTTTAGCAGATATAAGGTTACCGATTTTTTTACCCCCTTAAACTTCGAATTTTTAAAAATCTTTTACTAATTGATCTACACATAGGAAGAGGAAAATTCCATGGCTCTAGCTTTTTGAGTTTAGGTTGTGAGATAACGAATCATTCACGTTACTCTTTTCTTCTTTTCTTCAATTGCCACCTTGTAAGCCATCAGTAATCTAAAGTTTAGTTTAATAGCAATTTCAAACTTATATAGAGTTACTAAAATTTTTAGTTAACATTCGCTGCTTGAACTGCAGGGAATTAATGTAGAAAAGTGTATATGAATCCTTGTATCTATTTTCAAAAAAATAAAAAAAAAAATAAAGTTTTGTTTATAAATACAGTAGTGTAGTGTATGTGTTTATATTTTTAATTTATGTAGGGAGTTTCTGAATAATTTTATTTGCATTTTCTATTGGTTTATGTCTTCGTAAATGGCTTTGTGTGTATGTATATATGCATATATTTATGTAAGGAAGTCTATATAAATTTTTGCCCAAAAATATATTACAAGAATGATCAGAACAACATGAACCCATCATATGACTTCCTGCAAACTAAAAGCAAATAAACATACATACATGTAAGTATATCTGTAGCTGGTTGAAAAAAATATTTTTGATTAGGTTTATAAATATTTGTAAATGTATTGGTAGAGGTGTGTTTTTGGGGAACAATAAACAAAGAGAGAAAAAATATGTCTTTTAGAATTATTATAAAAAAAAAAAGTTTTAATTAAAACAAGTAAGAACACTATATTCGGCTGTGCCGAATCTTTTATACCCACCACCAATTTTGTGTACATTTAAAGCACAATATTTATTATTTTGTTAATCGCTATGGAATAATCTCTTTATAATAAAATATGTATCACTTTCTTTGTAGAGGGTTGTTAAATTTAAAGGGCCCATGTTGAAGGTGAACTACACCTAGTCTTTAAATTTGTTTTCTGCACTTCACTTGACATTTCTCAATCTCAAACTTACTCAATTTGATCCGTGGAAAGATATGCAAATGAGCAACGCTTTAAAGTTATTCAGGTTTTTTATAAAAATGGGCGTTCAAATCAAATCGCATCTTGTGCACTTCGTAATTCTTTTAATCAACATAATCGTTCAAATTCGTCCACAATCGGGAGAATTTTAAAAACTATTTAAATTTCTGCAAAACAGGTCTGTATAAAATGTTAGAAAATCTGTGAATGCCTTCTTCGTTCGCTGAATGGGAACCACTGCTGGTTTTTGCGATAGTGTGGCAAAAGAGCAGTCAACCTCGCCTCATCATCATGCCCAACAATTGAGCATCAACATTGTCATTGAAAATTTGGACCATCAGATAGTGAAGTGGCGCTAAGGATGGGGGGCCATTTGGCAGATATTTTGTTAAATACATAATTGAACCATACAAATATTATAATTACAAAAAGAAATAACAATAATTTCCTTTTTTTTTTAATTAAATTCAATATCGGTCCTTAAAATTTAACCACCCTTTATAACTTCGGTATGCTACTAAAATGCTTTTGTAAATGTAGTCTTTCAATGAAAGTGGGCGTTAAAGTAGGCTTGTCAATAAAGTTTCTGCTAACAAATACAACTTAGATATTTCAATATAGTCCTTTATTTTCCCAAAAACTATGTCACTAAAGAAATTACATTATTACAATTACATTTAATATAAACCGTTATGGCAGGTGGGCGTTAAAGTGAGCGTGTTACCTTTACATTTTGTGGCACAACGATTACATTGATTATAAGGATATTCGTAGCAAATTTGATCATCACACCTCTAACTTTGGCGGTTTTATGAGCTTTTAAATTTCATTAACAGTAGATAACGGTGAAAGTGGGCGTTATAGTAGGCATGTCAAAGTTGTTTTTGCGAATGAGTACAACTTAGGTGTTTCAATGTAACCCTTTATTATTCCAAAATCTTTATTAATAGAGAAATTATATGAATTTAAGGTAAAACGTTATATGAGAGGTGGGCGTAAAAGTTGGCGTGGCACCTCAATTTTCTTGCACAGTAATGACATTGCCTAGGGGGATATACGTAGCAAATTTGATTATCATACCTCTAATTTTGGCGGTTTTATGAGTTTTTAAATTTCATGTACAGTAGATAACGTGAAAAGTGGGCGTTATAGTAGGCATGTCAAAGTTGTTTTTGCGAATGAGTACAACTTAGGTGTTTCAATATAACCCTTTATTATTCCAAAATCTTTATTAATAGAGAAATGATATGAATTTTAGTTAAAACGTTATATGGGAGGTGAGCCTAAAAGTGGGCGTGGCACCTTAATTTTCTTGCACAGTAATGATATTGCCTAGAGGGATATACGTAGCAAATTTGATCATCACACCTCTAATTTTGGTGGTTTTATGAGCTTTTAAATTTCATTAACGGTAGGCAACGTGAAAAGTGGGCGTTATAGTAGGCGTGTCAAAGTTGTTTTTGCGAATGAGTACAACTTAGGTGTTTCAATACAGCCCTTTATTATTCCCAAATCATTATTAATAGAGACATTATATGAATTTTAGGTAAAACTTTATATGGGACGTGGGCGTAAAAGTGGGCGTGGCACCTTAATTTTCTGGCACAGTAATGATATTGCCTAGGGGGATATACGTAGCAAATTTGATCATCATACCTCTAATTATCGCTGTTTTATGAGCTTTTAAATTTCATTAACGGTAGATAACGTGAAAAGTGGGCGTTATAGTAGGCGTGTCAAAGTTGTTTTTGCTAATGAGTACAACTTAGGTGTTTCAATTTAGCTCTTTGTTATTCCAAAATCTTTATTAATAGAGAAATTATATGAATTTTAGGTAAATCGTTATATGGGAGGTGGGCGTAAAAGTGGGCGTGGCACATTGATTTTCCGTTACAAAAAAGCGCCTCACCAAAAAACAAAGTGTGCAAAATTTCAGAGTCGTACATCCAATTTTGTTGCTTTTATGACGTTTTTGTTTTTAAATATACCGAAAAATACGCTGTGCGGTATAAATTTTCGTACATTTTGATCGATAACTCCTCTCCTAATGCATAGATATGCATAGATTGTTTTGACTCGAGAAATATATATTCGAAGTTTCATGACTCTACGTTAATGCGTTTGGACACAATTCCATTTTATTCGGTGTTTGAAGGACACGGTTTTTTCGACCTACTCTTGCTTTACGAGTTATAACTCTCCTTCTAATGTTCCGATTTAGCCCATTTTCAATACCAAACAAACCTTGTCTATAAGAAAGATTCTGGCAAAATTTTAGCCCCCTAGCTTTTTCGGTGCGACCTCTATCGTGCTTTCAACAGACGGACAGACGGACGGACATAGCTAGATCGTCCTCAAATCAAACCCTGATTCAGAATATATATACTTTATGGGGTCTAAAATGGATATTTCGATGTGTTACAAACGGAATGACAAAATGAATATACCCCCACCATTTTTTTGGTGGCGGGTATAATGAGATGAAGAGAGGTGTTTGAAAGAAAATTTAATTAAAAATTTCATCAAAATTCGATTTTATATGTGTACTTGAGTATATTTCTCACAGTACAAACCATCAATAACTTTTTCAATTAGACAAAAAAATGAAGAAAATAAAATTCACTCTGATAAATTACTGACTGCAATTATGTTAGCTAATTCTTATTTAAAAAAAAACGTCTGAAACAATGACAAATATTATGCTCTACTACATCTCTTTGTCTTTTACTATCACCAAAGTCTGGAACTCCTTGAACAGTCTTATGATTGAAATTTTTAAGGAAATTAATATAATTGAAGCAATATAAGAAAATTAAGCAAATAAATGCAATGTGATTTTTTTACTAAATAATTATTTTAAGAGGCCTCAGTTAAGGGCAAAAATTTGAATTTCAACAAAATTAAATAAAGGGTTCACCATCTAACATTTATTTTCCAACTAGTGCTTATTTCGTGAATGGTAACACTTAGCTCATGTCTGATTTGACAGATAATAAGTTTTATCCTTTCGCTGAAAGAATATGGTAGTGTATACGCTTGAACAACGCTGGGAAATATTGCGACATTACTTTGGCCGAGTTTGCCAAAAAAAGTCATGTCTTCAGATGAGGCTCATTTTGATCTTGGCGGGTATGTAAACAAGCAAAATTTTCGCATTTGGGTACAGAAAACCCGCACGCATACATTGAAAAGCCGATTCACCCAAAACGAGTCACTGTTTGGCGCTGATTTTGGTCCAGAGGAATAATTTGGCCATTTTTCTTCGAAAATGAGCAAGGAGTGGCTGTAGTTATCGGGCCATGTTGAACGAATTTTTGTTCACAAAAATTTAAGAGGAATATATTGGCAACATTTGGTTTTAGCAGGATGGCGCTGCCACACAGCCGAAGCTACAAATTTTTTTTATTGCATTTTCAAAAAAAAAAGTTATTTGGCGGACCCTTTAGTTAAAAGTAAACATGTTTATATTTATATAACTCAAATAAATATTTTAATAAAAACTATTTAAATTTTTATACGAATGCAAGCACGTTTTTTAATTCTAGTTTATGTTTAGTTAACAGTCAACTAGATTCGAAAGGGATCCGTTTTAACAAGACCACACCAGTTTTCAGGAAAACTGTAAAAAAGAAGCTAAATTTAATCCGTAGCAGTAAGATATGTCAAAGACTCAATCAAGATGTCTTATGAAGTTCAGTCCGTATATGGTTGCCCAGAAATCTTTATCTTTTAGCACAAAATTCGGGTTTACGCCGAGAAGGTGGAAAATCATCATATCTCTCTATATATCCCTACAACTGTAAGAATTGTCGCTAAATGGAAGTCTAAAACTACCGGCATGCCTGCAGAGTACAAGTGTTCCATCAGTACCTCCAGAAACCTTAAAATATCCATACAATTGTAGTTTCACGCTGTGTTTCACGCTGTGTTTCACGTCAAGTGAGTACAACGTCTCTCCTTCATATATCAAAGCTACGCCACCTATTCTTAGCCTTCTACAGAGAATGTTTGAAGAAGCTTATTTTATAATACCTACTGTCCTTCTAACTGTAAAATCAATAAAACATTAATTAGGGCGATTTGACTTTAAGGCGACGATATACATATATGTCTATATTATTAGTTTTTATTTGTCTCTACGAATACTGCTACACAGTTTCGAATATATTTTCTTTTTATTTAACAAGACAAATACACGCACATACACAATAACAAGAGAAAAAAGCTCTATTTGCTAATAAATGTAAATTTTAAGTATTTCCTCTTCGTTATAAACTCTAAAACTTTTCCACATAATTGTGAACAAAAAAAAATATATAAAAATAAAAGGAACTAAAACAAAAATTTTGTAGAAAAATTAACAAAAATATGCAAATTTAGAACAAAAAGTCAACAGTGGAAAGCAAATAAATTTTTATAGGTGACGGGGGAATATCAAAGCAGAACAACACTATTTCTGGTGGCTTTTTGGTTCCTATTCACTGTACTTTTTGATCACCAATCGGCATCCCTTTCATCACTGAGTCCCGCGCCACCATAAGTATTTTCTCTCGACTAGAAAACGATTTTACATTGCCGACTGGTAATTGCCTATATTCCTAAATCCTAGTCGCACAAACATTTGTAAACGCAAGCATCTTCGTTAGTCTGAGGTCCCCCAAAACATACAAACTTAATATGTGTCTATCTGTATTCCTTAGACTACCGCAATTTGAGTATCTTTAATTTTTTTAAGTTCAAAGTTAAGGATTCTTTTATACCCCATCAGTAAAGATACTGATGCTCTCATTATGCATGGACCTATACGCTATCATGTTCCTGGTCTAGGGTGCTTCTATTTATATCCCAGCGAAAAGTTTTGGCAACACCTATATACCCTTAACTAACTACACAGCTTCTATATTTTTTGCTTAAAAATCTGGGCAAACATTTTAAAGTTATTTTCTGAAAAACTATAAAAACAGACATAAGCAGTTTTTCCTTATTGCCACAGAAATTAAGGCATATCAATATATGCAATAACTATCGATCATATTAAAGCATACACCGTCAGTAAAAAAAAAATAAAGTATAACATTCTGCGTAAATTTCAGCAATGATTGTGTAGAAAATTGTGTGTTTATTCAAATAAATGACAAAAAGTTTAAAATATGTTAGTGTAAAACATTTGACAGAACAAAATTTTTTGTTTTAGTTGACGAAAAATATCTCCGCTATGTGTAACAGTGTAATAGAAAGTGCTATATTACCGAATGTGGTGCCATCAATTCTACCGATTATGATGCAGGGGATATATAAAGTAGAATTGGCTGCTATTAAATGAAAGGCAATGGCTAGTGAAATACCATAAAACCAGATAGCGAAGAAAATTTAATATCCTACCGATTGGAAATGCAGAATGGAATAAAGCAGTTAGGATATAAATTGATTAAGGCGCCGATTTTTATACAGAAGAAGACTTGTGACCGAACTGGAATTAGTTTTTATGATATAAGCCAAAACAAAGGTAAATACTTCCATCTATTGGTACACAAATCTGTTCTCCAGGCTGATATTATAGCAATTACGTAAGGCACAAAATATATGACGGATAATGATAACGAAGCGCCGATTCATATTTTTACTGACAGCTAATCATTTATCAGGACCCTAATGAATAAAAAAGTTAAACCTTGGAACGTCCTGCAATGCAATAATAAGATAGATCCGGCAGCCGCCCGATGGCATAGCTCCCTTGGGTCCTCCGAGGGTCCCGTTGTGATAATAAGAATAAGATAAACTCGCATGAAAATTGTGAATGTCTAGAAAAAAAAATGGATACCAAGCCATTACAGCATAATCGGCTACGAATAAGTTCACAAAATCGAGTCATCTTTAAATACCATCAGCTTGGAAAATGCTACATTCTTTTTAAAGGTTCAAAATTTAACTTAAAGCTTGGGCAATGGAAAAACACGTCAGATAGTGGCAAAATGCTGATGTGATTAAGGCTACCAACATATTATGGGATGACTCAAATCTTGAAAAATCGAAGAAGATACTGATACAGAATATATCAACACTTTACAGATAAACAAGAGAAGAAACAGGTCATACAGATCTGAGAACTTATTTAGCTCGCATGGGACTGTCGGCTATAACGACGTGTAGAACACGAGAAGAAGAGAATAAAACTTCAGAAAACTACCTTTTATAAAGTCCTGCATTTGGGCGTATTAGACACAAAAACTTAAACGTGGTTACTATACCGAGCTTAAAATATCTAAGAAATTCAAATTTAAGTCCCTAGGGAATTCTATTAAAGGTTCTGGGTCGAAATTTTGACTGAATTCAGTATTATGGTTTAAGTTGTTTTTTTTCAATCCTTTAGGGTATAAAACATGCCTATTGGGCATACCTTTATACCTGTCATAGGTTAAGTTTAAAAGAAGAAAAATTTAAAAAAAAAAACAAATAAATTGTTTTCAAACTTTGGTAACCTCTTTAATTTTGGAACAAATACTTCGTTTGAATAAAAATTTGGTTAATATACTATTAGCAAAAAGACACTCATTTACAAAATGTTTCGTGGTTGACCTTTAAATAACAAATGTATTACAAAGCATGCATCTTAATTTGAACACACAGCTACTAATGCAAAATTAAAAACAATTAGTTTTGTGAACCATTTTATTGCAGTAATCAAAATTAGTCGTCTAGACCAAAGGATCCAGTGCCATAGAATTTCTTTATATGAAATTACTTTCAGTTAATATCAACAATCAAACTATATCTGTTCATCTTATCTTATTTATATTTATTCTAACCATCTTACAACCGTAGTTTATTAGAAAATAGCTGCAACAAAATCTTAAATTTTTTTCATAGAACCAACTCGTTCTTGCCTACTAATGATCTTTAACCGCTAAAGACAGTGGCACAGCATAGAACTGCAATTACTCGAATTGTTTTATTGGCGTTTATAAAAAGAGTTTGCGCATACTTTGTAAACCCCTTTATTATTGAATAATTCAACTAAAGTACAACTGTCTGCTTAATAATTTATCCAGCAATATTGCTATATTTTTTCTCTCCACTGCTTATTTATTCTTGGCTACATACAACTATTTCTTCTAGTTACTTCCGATTGCCTTGCTTGACCAAAGCTCAAAAAAACTATAAAAACTTGTTCTTGTTCTTTTCTCTCCCCTCAAAAAAAAAGGTTACAAAATATCATCACTAAGTTAAACATCTATATGGTAGTGTTCTCAATTTGAATTGCCTAGAATATATGTATGTATGTATGTATGCATGCATGTATGTATGTATACAAATAAAATTATTTACACAATCATACACCGAATCGGCTCCTCATATCAAGCTACTTGTTCATAACTTATTACTTGCACAAGGAGCTGTGCCTCTGAAGCCCCTTTTTAGGGGAGAGTAATTTTTAACTTGCCAATATATCCCTTTCGTAGATGCTGTAGCATTACATAAACATACACGTTTAATATGTTACATCATGTTCAAATGAAATTTAACAAGAATAAACATTCATACATACACACACATGACTTCCCAATACATTTAAATTTACATACACATGTTTATCCATACAGTTGTATGTAAATACCCAGCAAAAAATATATTTTGAAAAGCAGTAAGAACTGGTGTAACCAGTACATTGCTTTATTTTATTTATTTATTTTTTTTTTGTTAAAGCTCCCAAAAGTTTAATAGATAAAGGCTTTTACTTTTACAAAAACATTAAAATTAGGCAGTTATTGCTTTTAAGCAGCTCAACGTAAGCCAAAGTCATGCATTATTATTAAGCAATTGCCGAGTCATTTCACTGACTCCCTTACAAATCGTTTCTATTTCAGCAATAATTTGTACTGGGTAATATTGCAAATGAAATAGAAAGAATATAAAAATAAAAGTTTTGAATACAAAATAATAAATTAAGAGTACATACATACGAAAAGAAAACAAACACACACACACATAATAACAAAATGTTTTGAATTTATGAAAATTGCTTCCAAAAACTAAAAAAAAAATAAACTACTCAAAGTAAAAGAAATAGTAACAGAAGAACAAATTTAACACTAACTAACCTAACTAATAAAATACGTACATATATTGGTACAAGTCTAAGAAGGACACATACCATCATTCACATTGATCCTGCCATAGACATAATTTGTGCGTATAGATGTGTATGTATATAATTTTTAACTACTCCAATTAACAGAAAAGCAAAATGAACAAAGAAAAATATATTTTGTGTTAATTTTATAAAACTGTTGAATGAAAATTTAAATATTTTTATTAATTAAAGAATAATGTCGGTTTAACTGCTTAGAGAATATAAAATTCAAAGGTCATCGCAATAACCTGGTATGATGACTTACCTCAGTGCTCCTTGCACTGATGAAAACAAACAACTTTTAAAACTCCTATGTATTAGAGGTGTACTGATAGATAGAAGTTCCTTAAACTATTCATCACGGTAGGACTAGGTTGTGAATGATCTTAAGCCAACCCCTATAGGCCTTATATTTTAGTTCACATAAACTTAATAGTGCACTTAGCTTGACTTCAATGAAAACTATTTAAATAGCTAGGTAATTTTTCTAGGAGAGGCTAAATTGCCAGTTTAATCTTTTTTTATGGGTTAAGCGCCTTAAGTCATGTGCACTCAACAAACCAAATTGTCCAACCTCTGTTAGATGTCTGTAATGTCAAGTAAGAATTCTATATGAATTCTGTCATACTTTTGACACAAATTCTGACAGATGAGTCGTGGGAAATTTTGAGTTCTTTACCGACGTCTTTAGTAGAAACCTTACAGAAAAGAAGTAGCAGGGGATTCTGATGAATTAAGTGATATTCGTATAGACATCGTACAAAAATCTTAAAAAATATCTAATAAAATTTGTAAAAAAAAATCTCATTTGATTTAAACGAAACTCACTTTTATGCAATTTGTTATTTAATAATTTTATTTAATAATACATTTAAATTTGTATAAGAAATAATACTATGTTCACCCACGCGCCTTAATTGTCAATTTATAATATTCTCGCAATTAAAGGCCTTTATTGAGCTCAATTTACCATAGTAAAAATTACTTTTAAATTGAGCAGTATATACTTAATTGCTTCAATTATTATTTAAAACTCGAAATACAACTCTTGAGAAGTATGTTCAGTGAGAAGAAAATTCTATAGGTGGCATTTCTAATGTCAAACAAATAAATATACAAAAACTTAAAATTAAGAAAATGGAAAATGGTTGATGGAAATTTTAATAAAATGTTTGAATAAAGTCAAATACATATTTATATACATATATAAATATAATTGTAAATATATTTTATAAACAGGAAAAAAACTGAAGAGAAGGCATTATTTGATTTGGTATAAATACAGTCAGTTATGGACAGTTAAACGTACCGGTCGGTTTTTGAAAACTTTGCTGTTGACCTATATGAGAAAAAAATTCAGCTTCCTTAGGAGCTCAAATCAGTAGACTATGAAAAGTACCAGCTCTTCGTTCAATGAGTAATGGATCAAAGTAAACTCAATGCCAATTTTTCAACAAAATTTATCTTTCTCGATGAAGCATATTTTCATCTGAATAGCTTCATAGATACTCAAAGTTGTTGAATTTGCAGCTCAGAAGATTCCATGCAAATACAAATAAGTAAAACTAAAACGAGCAACTGCCCGGTGCGGATTTTGAGAAGGCGGCGTGATTGGTTACTTACCCATTTTAAGGTGAGGCCGAAATTGCAGAAACTTTGTTCTCAACTAAATGGCAAGAATATGAACTGCATTTGGTTTCCGAAAGACGGTGCCATCTGCCACACCAAGTACGTAATAAATCCATTTATTGCAACAAAATTTTTTGGAACAAATTATATCAAGAAATTCTGATATCAACTTGCCAGCAAAATCATGGTATTTAAGACCAAGCGACTTTTTTTTTGAGGTTTTGTGAAATCTTTCGTTTATGTGAACACGAAAGACACCAAAATTTACGTTTATTAAGAAGAACTTAATTTTTACAAACAACCAAAATAAACGAAAAAAAAATTTTTGAAAAGTCCATACGAAATCAGTCAGAAATCTAGTACCAGTAAATAAAACTCAATAAAATCTCCCCGACATATCTACACGAAATTAATTAGAAATCTATGAGACATTTCGTACAGCAAGTTTTCAAATATGTCTAACAGAAATCTATACGAAATATCAGTAAATAACGTTAGATATTTGTCAGACTTGCCTGCTTTAGACAATCATGCTGACTGAGTATCTATACCCATGACCGCACCACACTGCATTATATTGCACTATGATAAACTACAGTTGACTACGTCAAGCGGTAAAATTACAAATAAAATTTAATAAATTATTTATAAATTATTTAAAATTCAATTTATAAATTATTTAATAAATTATTAATAAATTATTTAATAATTTATATACAAATTATTTAATAATTTATATACAAATTATTTAAAGTCTCTTCAACTGTTTGTTGCCAAGTAGTTTATCATTAAACATTTTTTATTACAAACTAGTAATCAAAATACTAGAAAATAACCAGTCTAGCATGAAAACAAATTATTTTATTGAACTGCTATTTATAACACTTAGTCTGAAAATACCTTAAAAGTTAAAATAATGTACAAACATACTTATTTACATTTTGGCAACCCTTAAAAACATTTAATTATAATTCACAATAATTTTTGTTTGAAAATAACTGCCAATTAATAATGATAATGATTAAATTATTGTGAATAATTGAATGTCCCATATTGGAATATTTTCTGCAACCCTCAAACAAAAATCATTCTTTGTAATGAAAGAGTATTTCATATGTTTGCAAAATGTCGTGGCATTTCGTATATTTGACCCCACCTCTAACCCCTGCAGTTAAACTTTAAATCATAATAACTTTAAGGGTTAATATCACTTCAACATTTAGTTGTTGTTTTTTTGTTTGTTTTCTTTTTACAACTACCAAAATCCAACCTTGACAGTATTAGCTTAAGTTGTCCGTCCGCTTGTCTATGTTGTGCTATTGCACAACAGTTTGTTCTAACGAAATGAATGCCACAAAAAAGTGGCTGCAACAACCCTTAACTTGTTGAATTTATCGTAGAGTAGAAAAAAATTAGGAAAAATATATTTGAATTTTTTAATGCAGAAAGAAAAAAACTAAAATAAATCACAAGGTATGCATGTTTTGGTTTAGTTTTTGCACACATTAGCGTAAAAAAATTTGGTAAAGTTTTTTTTTTCGATGATTTTTCAAATGACCTTTTTTAACAAGGTCATGTTATATTTCGAACGGAATGGTCAACATTATTTTGGAGCTTTAAATCTTTAAGCATTCACCCAAAGCCGGAAGATTTTAAATACTTAATGTTAATGTTTATTTGAAATCCAGTGATTTTATTGGTGAATGGATTTGCATATTTTATTAAGAATTCCGGAATATTATTTTTTAGTAAAATTAACATGTATTTTTCAATATACCATCTAAATTGAACAACCAATTAGTTAAAATGTCATATTAGTTATAAACAGTTTAATCAAAATTTAATGTTAATCAATTTTTAATTATTCATTTTGACATAAAAATATTTTCAAATATATCATAAACATGACATTATGTATTCAAGTGTAGTTGTTCAGAAGGTTTCACTTTCAATAAAATTACAATTTATCATTAAAAATTTGTAATCAACTGAGATGGTAAAAAATTTAAATAGATACTTTTGTCCTTAAATATACAACTACGACTGGATTAGGCGAATTAGAGTTATAAAATATATTGAATAAAATTTTGTTACATCTATAATAACGACGCACAAGGGGTATTGTGCCAATCTAGCCGGGCATCACTTTTTTTTTAGCTTATATTGCATATTAAAAGTTATTGAGTGTTCCTAGATCAATGAAACTTGGCAGAAATATGTACTACAGTCATAGACTGGTAAAGCTTGAAACTAAGAAAAATCATATCAAAGGGAAAAAAAAAGTTTTCCTAAAAAGAATTAATCCTACCTTTGAAAAATTCTATTCTTTTAAAGTTTTCCTATAGGTTAGGTTAGGTTAGGTTGAAAAGGAGGGGTATAAAAGCCCAAACCCATGACAGGTATACACCTATGCCCAGTTGGCATGTTGTGCGCTCCATGTGGAAAACGGAATTCCCAAACAAAAAAAACCATAAACATAATTTCCCATAAATAAATAACGGACTAGTCCAAGAAACCAGTCCCCTCAATGTAACGCCTTATGGATCTCCAGTTCGAGTTCCCCAGGTATTCCAAGTTCGGCATATTATCTACTGTAAAATTTTCGCGCCTAATATGCCCAAACGCAGGACAATGACAGAGGTAGTGTACCAGGGTCTCATCCTCTTCCTCACAAGCTCTACATGTCGTCTCCTCAGATAATCCCATGCGTGCTAAATGAGTTCTCAACTCCGTATGACCTGTAATTACACCGGTTAATTTCCTAAGTGTCCTATACTTTTGTTTAGCAAATGCATTTTTTATCGTCAACATAAGTTTACGGGTAAAGGTAGGTGGTATTTCTTCGTTACCATCTTTCCCCCCGGAACGACTCTATAAAAAAAATAGATTTAAAAATCAGATACTTAACTACAAATCAGATACAGAGGGAATAGCTCAGAATTTCAGATATTTAGTTGAAAATTTTTAGAAAGCGGAAATGAAATATTTTTTTATAATGTAATAGATTATAAGTAATTAATTTTTGTTTTTGGTGTATAATTTTTTGTATGACAAATTTATTTGAAATTTGTTTTAAATTTTTATTATTAGTATACAAAAGGAAAATATTGTAATTTTTTATAAATTTGTTTGTTAATTGATATTTCCTGAAGATGCTACACGAAGGATTAGCGAAATATTGAAAAGAAAACAAAACATTGTTTAATTTGTGTTGTTTTTATAAAAAATAAAACTATTGCTTAACCTTAGGTTTAAATAATTATATATAAAAATGTAAAAAAGAGGTTAAATAAAATAAAGAATTATTGCTTTTACTTATTTGTAATATTGTAATAAGTTTTATTTAAAATAATAACAACTAATTCTTTTTACAATAACTTCTCTTTTGCACTAAGATGATGATAAGTGTCATGGTTCTTCTTCGTTTGTTTCTTCAAAGACCTCTTTCGAATCTGAGTCTTCTTCAGAGTCAAGTACAGTTCGCGTTGTATGTATTTACAAATTTATAGTAACCGGTACGGATTTTGTTTGCTCTACCCCATACAAATGCCGTTGCAGAAAGATTTTATTTCAGAATAAAGCCTTAAAGGCTGTTGCAAATCTTTCACCAATGTATTCTACGTTGTATATTGTATATGTATTCTGGCGTTGTATTACAGTGTATGTAATTCGTTTAAATGCATTCATAACATTAGACATCACACCTTGTGTCTTCTAAGAAATCAGCATTCAATTAATACGAGAAATAATAGGAATTAAGCTATTGCTTTGTGTAGATTGGAGATAACCAAACAGCATCTTGAATATATGGGTAGTCGAGAGTACAACAAATTACCTAAAAGCTTAAGAAATATGAATAAAATTGCATCCTTTAAAATATTATTATAAACATATTTATTAACTAACTTGGAACAGCTTTTCCTATATAGATATATTTATTTTATTTTCTTTTTTTTTGTACACCTAGGCATAAGAAGATTATAATTGCCAACTGACCTCAATAATGCCTTCAATGTGCTGAGATAAAATTTATTGTAAAGTCTTTTATTGATATACATATATATAAATAACAATAAATAAATAAAAAAAAACAAAATAAGCTAATTATATATACCTCTCACACCACGGGTAAAGGGTATAAAAATATGTGTACACAATTGTTATTCACTCTCTTCGTAAAAATAATTTCAAAATTATCTTACACAGAACAAAAAAATATTGCTTTAATTTGTTTAATTAATAGAACTTTTGATTTGTTTTTGAATTCTTATTATAGTTTTCATTAATTTAATAAAAATTTTTAATTGATATTAAATATTTTCAAAAAATAAAGAAATTTCTGTCAGTTGAAAAAAAATTAAAAAAAAATAAAAAATATTATTTTAAATGATATTTTCCAGAAAATTTAATTTGAAGAATAACTTTAATATAATTGTTACTTAAGAAGCGAAATAAAAAAAATTGTCGCCAATGTGTAAGAGAAAGTTCTGGTAAGTGCACATATGTACATAAGTATATAAAAATATGTTTTGTTTTCAATACCTATATAATAAATTTTTTCGGTTTCATTGTAGGTATGAAAAAATGCATAACATATTTATTGTATCCCCTTATATTCCTCAGAATTCTCATCTTAATAGGTAAGTTAGTTGAATTTCTTCACTCTGCCTGATCAAGCCTTTTTACCGGGTAATATTCCTTTATATCTAGGTCGTTGATGCTAAAAGTTATTTTTTGGAAATCCGGCTTTTGATATGGTATAGTATGTGTATGTGTGTGAAACACTATTTCTTATCATTAATTTTATTATATAAGTAACGAAATATTATTAAAAATATAGATTCCTTTGTAATATAAATGTAGTATAATAAGAATAAACAAATATAAAACAAGTAAGAGCACTATATTCCGCTGTGCCGAATCTTTTATACCCACCACCAATTTTGTGTACATTTAAAGCACAATAATTATTATTTTGTTAATCGCTTGGAATAATCTCTTTATAATAAAATATACATCACTTTCTTTGTAGAGGGTGGTTAAATTTTAAATTTAAAACAGAGGCCGAATTACGGCACTCGAACGTGATCGAAATTTGAAAACTCTTATTAGAATCTATATACCTAAAGCATACTCGATCATTCGAGTAAAATTTCGATCAATATCGAATGCCGTAATTCGGCCCCAGGTCTGTATAAAATGTTAGAACATCTATGAATGCCTTCTAAATTCGTTAAATGAGAAGCATTGCTGTTTATCGCGATAGTGTGGCAAAAAAACAGTCAACTTCGACTCATCATCGTGCCAAACAATTGAGCATCAGCAATGTTATTGAAAATTTGGACTATCGGATCGAGGTGTGCCGTTGAGGTCGCGGGGCCATTTGGCCGATATTTTGTTCCATACATAATTGAACCATACAAATATTATCATTAAAAAAGAAATGATAATAATTTCCTAAATAATTTGTGTTTTATTCAAAATCAACATCGGCCCTTAAAATTAACCCACCCTTTATAACTTCGATATGCTGGTAAAATGTTTTCGTAAATTAAGTGTTTCAGTGAAAATGGGCGTTAAAGTAAGCGTGTCAATAAAATTTCTGCTAATAAATACAACTTAGATATTTCAATATAGTCCGTAATTCTTCCAAAATATTTATTCATTGAGAAATTATATGAATTTGAAATAAAGCATTATATAGGATGTGGGCGTAAGAGTGGGTGTGTCACCTAAATTTTCTGGCATAACAATAACATTGACTAGAAGGATTTCCGTAGCAAATTTTATCATCATACCTCTAATTTTGTCGGTTTTATAAATTTAAATTTCATTAACAGTAAATAACGTGGAAAGTGAGCGTTATAGTAGGTGTGTCGAAGTTATATATGCTTATAAATACAACTTAGATATTTCAATAAAACCTTTATTATTCGATTTATAGAGAAATTATAAGAATTTGAGAGAAAACGTTGTATGGGAGGTTGGCGTGTCACATTTATTTTCCGTCAGAACAAAGCCTTTGACCAAAAAGCAATTCCTGCAAAATTTCAGAATCGTAGATCTAAATTTGTCACTCTTATTAGGTTTAAAATTTTTAACATATTGGAAAATACACTGCGCGGTATAAATTTTCGTACATTTTGATCTCTAACTCCCTTCCTAATACATGCATTTAGGCAATTTTTCTTTCTTCCTTATACTCCGATTTAGCCAATTTTCTATTCCAAACAAACCTTGTGTATAAGACATATTCTGGCAAAATTTGAACCCACTAGCTTTTTCGATGGGACCTCTATCGTGCTTTTAACAGACGGACAGACGGACGGACATAGCTAGATCGTCATCAAATAAAACCCCGATTAAGAATATACATACCATTTTTTTGGTGGCGGATATAAAAACTCAAATACTTAAAAAAAGCACTTTACAAAACAATTTGTTTAGCTCTTTTACTAAAATTTTGCAAAAAATATTTGACCTTGTGTCACAAAAATTGGTCTGCTGATCACGGTCGGATCGTACCGGGTATAAAATGGGGTATAGGGGTATAGAGGAGAGTTTTATCTACTAAATGGTGCTAATTTCTTTTTGTTATCTTATGTTTTCTAGAAGTTATGGTGTATTAAAAAAAGGAATTTAGGAAAATTTAGACCTAAAGATAAAAAAAAATTATTTCTAAACATTATAAACAATTTATTTTCATGTATTAATGGCTAACAAATTTTAAAATTATACAAAACTTATTTCGTTTGAAAATCTTCTAAAAGTAAAATGTTATAGAACTTTAAAAATCAAAATCTTACTAATAAATTTCCTGTTTTAGCAAAATGCTGAGCATGTCTATTTTGAATCACCCTGTGGCCCTTAAAATTTAACCACCCTTTACAAAAAAATAGATAGATAAAAAAAAATTTGTAAAAATATATATTTTAAATATTCAAATACTTATTTTAAATCTACTGATGCACATTTTTTTTTAATATTTTTAAATCTTAAACCTCATAAGACTTTGTGTACGTACAACTATATGTTAAGTTGGGCACAAATCATTACTCTAGTTAATTTTTGTCAACAAACTTCGGTCATTTTCGTTTTCACAAACCCCTATAAAATTCCTTTGTAGTTTGTGCAAAAAAATGTTACTAGAGTCATCTAGTGTTCTACGTGATGTTTAGCAAAGACATCATCCTCAGTGTTTGCAAAATGTAGTGGCGCCTTCAACAGATGTCGCCATCTGCAATGAATAAATGCTAATGAATATGACTAATATATTTTTATAAAAATTTCAAAAAAAAGTGGGCGTGGCACATCTATTTTCCGTTATAACGAAGACTTTGACCAAAAAACCATGTTTGCAAAATTTCAGAACCGTACATATAGTTTTGTCAGTTTTATTACGTTTTAAACTTCAAATATACACTGAGCGGTATAAATTTTCGTACATTTTGACCTATAACTCCTTTTCTAATGCACAGATTTAAGCAATTTTTGGGGAGAAATATTCTTTTGACTCGAGAAATATATATTCGAAGTTTCATGACTCTACGTTTATGCGTTTGGACACAATTCCTTTTTTTTCGATGTTTGAAGGACACGGTTTTTTCGACCTATTCTTGCTTTACGAGCTATAACTCTCTTTCTAATATTCCGATTTAGCCCATTTTCTTGTTCCTTAGAAAGATTCTGGCAAAATTTGAGCCCTTTAGCTTTTTCGGTGCGACCTCTATCGTGCTTTCAACAGACGGACAGACGGACAGACGGACGGACATAGCTAGATCGTCATCAAATCAAACCCCGATTCAGAATATATATACTTTATGGGGTCTAAAATGGATATTTCGATGTGTTACAAACGGAATGACAAAATGAATATACCCCCACCATTTTTTTGGTGGCGGGTATAAAAAATAATAATTTTTTTTTTGTATTTTTTTTAAACAGGTTTAATAAATTTTATTATAGATATAATAAATTCTTTAATTTTATAAATCCCAAATCTCAAATTTAGACATGGTTATATTAATTAAAATCATTTTTGAAAATTATTGAAAATTTTAATTAATTTTTTAATACTGTTTCAATTGATATTTTTCTCAATATTTGTTCAATTAAAACTATTAATTTTCATTTAATTAATAGTATCATTTTGATGATTGGAGCAAAATTAAACAATTTTTTAATTAATAATATTAATTTACTAATTTGAATTCATATTTATATTTTTCTGTGTACAAACAAAATAGTTTGAAATTTTCTACGAATTCTTAAAAATTTCTCAAACATTTAAATTATGCCACCACGTAACAACTTTTATCACATGGTTTTTAAATTTGATGTGTATAGAAAAAATACGGCTTTCATGACATAAGATTGCAATTCGCTGTACAAATTTCTTCTTCAATAAAAAAAGTTTAATTTGTGTTTTATAATTTCAAAATAATTTGAGGTTACCAACCATTAAATTGCATTTTTATAAAATTCTACACGAAATTCATAAAAAACGTAACATGAGCGTTTACTTGTTTGTAGGGTCATTGTACACATTTATCACTTAAATTTCCAGTAAACAAAAGCTGCAGCATCCTGTTAAGACATGTTTTTGTCATGTTCAACTAATTTTTATCTTTTTTTCAAATCGTTATCATCAACAAAAACTGATGATTTACGCAAAAAAAAATGCACCCAATTCTAACGAAAAAAAAGCAACAAAATTTTGGGCACAAAGAATCTCATTCAAGAGAAATAAAACGATCATCAGAAAAAAAAACACACGCACACACACACACACACAAATTCGACTACAAAGGATACAAACGCAGACGTTTGGGATTTTGTTCGTTGTGCTTATAGTCTTTGTTTAGATCAATGGTCAAGGATATTAAAGAAACGGAAGCTTTATTATCCGTTACCCTTAACGGAAAACGAAAATTGTATACAAACACAAACGCCTGAGAAAAAAACTAGTTTCAATTAACAATGATGCTGAATTGAATGAAATGGTCCAGCAGCTTGTCTAACTGGACCAGGTGTACTCATATGAACATGATCACATTTTTACAACAAATGAAAAAAACTACCACCAAAAAATAACTAACAAACAATATATGGAAAAAAGCACCCAAAGTTAAAGGTATTTTTTTTTCTTCTCATTGAAAAATTGCAACAAGCTTTACGAGAAATCTTTGTGTGCGATGTCCTTTTTTTTGATGGGTTTTGTTAGCGATAAACTTGTATTTCTAGTATTGTTCAATATAAAAAGAATTTGTGTTAAAAATTTTTATAAAATTTTGATATGATACAGGAAAAAAAACAATGTTCTTTGTGTTTGTTTAACAAATGCTAGGTAAAGAATTATATGTGTGTGTACAAAACTACTACACTCTCAATTATTAAGAGATTTTATTGCCTTTTGTTAGAGTTTGGTATAAAACCCAAAGCTTTCGCGCCGACTCATTTAGTTTCATTTCAATCATCAGACGCAGCATTTCAATAGTCATGACGCAACTTCCATAGACTCAACGCGATCATGGATCCTTAAAGGATCATCATCATTAATAAACGCTTAGTGATAGTTTGGATTTATACATTTTGAATAATTTTTGATTAAAAAAATAATTAAATTTAAAAAATTATAAAATAAACCGCCAAAAGAAATATAGTGTTTAAGCATTACGAATAAAAGTCAGATCAATTTCAATTATTAATTATTTTAAAGTAACTAAAATATAACCTCAAAAATTTTGAGTTTAATATAACAAAAAACAAAAAAAAATGCTGTAAAGTTATTAACAGTTTTACAGTGACATCAAAAAAAAAAACACTCAATTATGCAACAGTGTTTGAAAACAATTTTTTACAAGAGCCGTCAATAATATTAATTTTTTTTCTTTATATTTTAATAGGTAAGTAAAATAAATTCTTAAAATAAAAAAGAAACCATTGACAAAAGTTCATAAGAGCTTAAGCGTATTTTGTGTTAAGCTTTCTACAGCAATTAAAGCAGAAGCAGATTAAAAAGCAATTAAATTTAATTTCAATCAATTTCTAAACTTATTAAACGTTTAAAAAACTATTTTTTATGAAACATTTTGTTAATAATATGTTAATAAACCGTAAATTTAATCAGGAATAGAGGGATAAGACTTAAAGTATAGTTAAGCTTAATTAAAAAAATGTTAGTCATCAAAGAACTTATACAGTTATAATTTTTAAGGTTAATAAATTCAATCTGCCAGACATTGAATAAAATAGTTGAATGACAATATTCTTAAGAAATCCTTAAAAAAAAGGAAAGATAAAAGAATTTATTATTTTTTTTTATTACTTTAACCGAAAATATTCTATTTGAAAAGTATTTGCTTGCAACACTTTATATTTGGTGAATTCACAAGGTGGTCCTAGTTGTAGTATTGTCATAATTTTTTTTTAAATTTTAAAAATGTTACAAGAAACAATACAATATTTTTTATTAATTTCAAAATTTTTTAAAAATTATGACAATATACTACTTAGAACTTCTTGTGAATGTAGCAATTCTAAATTGGTTTTTAAAATGTACTAGATGACCCGGTCCGCGTTGCTGGCCCTAAGCAAACATTAGCGTAGTATTACCACACGGCTTGAATTGAGCTTTTAACGAAATGTACGGCCTTTAAATAAAAATCCATGGAACACCTATCATAAAGTTTTTTTACAGAATAACTTACTTATGGTGTAGGTATGGGCTCAATAAAAAAAGAAACGCATGTATTTAAGGCAAATTGGAAATTATATTTATTTATTACTTCATCTGAAGGCCAGCGGAGAGACAATGTTATTTGTGTTTTTATTTGGTGTAAAAATGTATAAATTTTTTGGCGTGCCAACTCAGGAGTAATCGACATACAACTGGGCGTGTGAAAAACATGAATTTTCCAAAATTAAGCCAGCAATAGTCATTGATTGGCTTTGTGCTTTGTTGATGGTAAAAGCAAAGGCAAGCCGCAAAGGGAATTGGAGCCGCTTGAATTGGAATGGTAAATCGTTGGAAATTATCGGAATTCGTGGAATAAGTACTTCTTCTCCTTTAAATCTGCCACCGATGATTGTTGCCTCGATTAAATTTGGTGAACAGTTTTTGATTTCGTTCCATAACTTTGGTGCGTTTAAGTTGCGAATAAGAATTAACGGTGATCCAACCTTTAATGTTAGTACATGCGGTGGCATTTCGGATAGTTGCAATGAATTCAAAAATTCAGTGGGATAATTGACGGCTTGTTTTTTATCCATTACTGTGTCGATTGATTTGTATTTGATTAATTTGTCGGGCAGTTTCAATTGAATTTGCTCATTGAGCTGTAAATAGTTTTTGTAAATAAAACGAAAACTCGGATTTTTTAATGCAACATTTCGAAAGTTTTAAAATTTTGATATTGGATCATTATTAACATCGGTTTTTTGTAAATATCTTCGGAACTACATAACCGATTTTAGAGTTTGATATCTCGTTTTGAAAAACATGACGACGGCTTTCAAAAAAAATAAAAAAAGCAAATAAAATAAATATATGTGTATGTCATTGGCGGTACAATATGAAATTTGTATTTTGTCACGCCCCCCGCCCGCAGACCGAAAATCAAATATCAGACTCCACAGTGTCACCCGCCTGAAGATTCTTTGAAAATTTCATCAAAATCGTCCCAGCCGTTTTGGAGTCCATACGTTACATACATACACACATAAATAAGAATAAGGAAAATGTTTTCCAATAAGAGTGATATGATTCCTTTATTCAAAAATATACTTTTCGTTAAGGAAATCCAAAAGTTTTTTATTTAATGTATAGTACAATCGATACAATTAAGTTCTAAATAAAACGACATTTAAATGGCCTCCACGACATCTTCTGCAGGAACGAATTCGATTAACCCACTTTTCGAGCACTTTTTTGTAAAACAGATAAGAAAAACTATTACAAATATTTAAGAGGTTGGAAAAGATATAAGAAATATAATTTAATAATTTTAGTAAAGTATAACTATAATTTTTACAGTTAAAGTTTTAAATTTCGACTCATTTTAAAGTTTACTTGCTTACGGTCGAACTTCGAATGCTACAAACAGTTTGATTTAAGAAAAAAATTAAATTCAATCAAAAAGTTTCTACAAATTGAATTTAATTTTTTTTATATCAAAATGATTTATTTCTTAAATATATTTAAATAAAAAGTGATATAAAAAGCATCTGAGGCATTTTAGTTTTAAAAATATTTTTATTAAAAAGAATATTTATTTTTGAAGTTTTAATTTATTGAATCGAAAGAAATATTTTTAAAATAATAATCGAGATACAAAAGTTTTAAATTTTTCTTTTATATATTTAAAAAAGTATTTCTCTGGAATATAGTCCTCAATAAAATTATTTTATTTTTTTTTCGTTAATAATTTTCAGAGAAAGAACTCTCTCATGTCGAAAAAAACAAAGAAGATTAGCCCCATGGAAAAATTCATAGTTCATAGATGTTTTTACTTTAATCCATCAAAAAGATCGAGATACATATTTTAAAAACTATTAGAAAAAAAGTTAAAGTAAAAATTGTTATTAAGTGTCTTTTCATAATTCTGTGACAAAAATATTAAAACACTTCTTAACTCGACATGAGCTAAAAGTAAGATAATTACATATTTTCAATTCCGTAACTCAAAACAACCCTCAGGCCAATTTTCAACTATTTAAAACAATTTTACTTAAAATAAAAGCATAAAAACTTATTACCTGTATTTTTTTAAAGAACAATATCATTTAGAATAATAAATTATTTTTCTTAGTAACATTAGCCCAAGTATTTTGCCATTCTTTCAGTAGAACTTATTTCAGATGAGCCTTACTAGAAATGTGGTGCTTAAAATGTCTACCCACTTTATTCCAAAGATGTTCAATAGAATTTTTATCCGGGAATTGCAGTGAAATTTTAAACATAACATTGTGATGTTTTTTCCGCATTCTTATGTCAATTGGCCATGTGTTTGGAGTCATTGTAAAAGTTGCTCCCAAGGTCTAGCTTTTAATAGGTTATCCTTTAAGATTTTTAGTTACACATTATTTTCCATTATACCGTCTATAAAAACTAAGTTACTAATGCCTGCTACAGCTACACATTCCCACACTATGACTCTTCCACCATTATGCTTGATCGCACATACTATATTGTTTTTTTTCCCACTCTGTATTTGGCTTCCTCCAAACCCATATTCTACCGTCTGATTGAAAAATATTTAATTTCCATTCGTCAGAAAACAAAACGCCTTCCCAGAAATGTATATTTGTATTAATATATTTTTTGCAATTTTTTTTATTGCTTTGATTTATTGACTTCTAGAGGATTTTTTCTTGCAAACTATAATCGGCACGATGTAGAGTTCTTGGCACAGTTGTTTTAAGAGGTTCTTTAGCCGGAAGGTAGTTTCTTGATTCTTTTTTTCTTACAATTTCTTCCCTGGGAATAAGCTTGTACGGCCGACCAGTATAAAAAGAGAACTTTAAAAATCTATACACTCCTAAAATTTTTTATTAAAGCTGGCTACAGTAAATCGACTAAGAAGTGACTAACTAAGTTAACTAAGAAGTGAATAAACAATTTTGTTGAATACTTCAATGGAGTAGGTCTTATTAGTTAGAACATTTAAAGATATACTGCCGTATTCATAATAAATATTTTAGATTTATAAAAAGCTTATTTGACAGATGTGGTACAGAAATCTGCCAAATAATAATAAATTATCGTTAAAATATTTTTAAACAAAATTTTGCCTAAATTTCTATTAAAAATTTAATTGCTTTTAATCATTTTTTTATTTAAATTCTTTAAATTAACACATGGGCTAAAACAACATATTAGGGGTTTTTTATTTGAAGTTAGCGTTCTGATCTATAAATTATATAAATTCCTATTTATTTAAATTTTCTAAAGACTTAAAGGTTCCTACTTGTCTAACGTGTCATATGTATATTTTTATTAATTTAAAATTTATTCGTTCTATAAAATTTTTGTCTGAATTAAATAAATATTTTTTATATTTCTTAAACTAATATCTAAAAACAAAATATTGTGAGTTTTTCCAGTAAACCTATTTTTTTTTTTTGTTTGTGTTAATAATAGGTTTGAAAATCTGAAATATTTTGATAAAAATTTTGTATAGATTTAAACATTAAAAGAGGACTTACTCTGGCCCATATCAACGCCCAAAGCCTGAATAATAAACTTGATGAATTTAGATTTGTTTTTGAAAATTCTGGCGTTGATATTGTTTGTGTGCCCGAAACCTGGTTTTCGTCTTCGACTCCAGATAGTTTTATCTGTTTGAGTGGCTATAGAATATTTAGAGAGGATAGAAATGGAAATGCTGGTGGAGTAGCTATCTTTGTAAAAGATAATTTATCGTGCTGAGTTTGTTTGAAGTCTTCAACGAACTTAATATCTTATGAGTGTAACGTTGAATTTATTTTTATAGAAATAATTTCTGACGGTAAAAAAATTTTAGTCGGTTGTGCCTATAGGCCAAATAAAAGGATTCCTTTTACTAATTTTTTTGCAGCGCTAGAAACACTTGCCGTTGAATATAATGAGGTAATAATAACTGGGGACTTTAATTCGAATCTTCTTTTAGAATCAGTTTTAATTGAAAATATGCTATCTTTTGGACTTACTCCCACCAATACAGTTAATCCAACACACCATACTACAACCAATAGAACTTTGCTTGACATTTTCTTTGTTTCCAACATATCAAACATTTTATTATATGACCAGGTGTCTGCCTCATGTTTTTCGAAACATGATTTAATATTTTTGACATACAACTTTAGAATTCCTCTGTCACAAAAGAAAATTTATTTTCGGAAAAAATATCATATATCGATTGGGAACAGGTTTACTATATGCCATCTGTAGATGACCAAGTATTATTTATTGAAAACAGTATTCAGCATTTGTATGAAAACACAGTTCCAGTTAAATCTATAAGTACATCCGCTAGTTCAAGACCTTGGTTTTCTTCTTATATAAAGTTTCTAATTCATAAGAGGGACCTTGCATACTTAAGGTGGAAACGTTTCAGAACCCCTGAGTTCAAGGAAGTATTTAAAGCTGCCAGAAAAAAAGTGAATATGAGCATTAGAATTGCAAAAACTGAGTATTATTCGAGACGTTTTGGCTCTGCAGCTGGTTCCAAGCGAACATGGAAATACATTCGGGAAATTGGTATTGGTAGTACACAAAACGTTCTTAATGACCAAGTAGATGTTGAAGAGCTAAATAGTATCTTCATGAATATACCTTTTGTAGCGGCAGACGAAAGTTTTTATAATTTTCCCAATTTAGAGTCAAACGATTTTGATATTGGTCATAATGTCTTTAATTTCTCTTGCGTGAGTCATTCTGAAGTTTATTCATGTTTTAAATTAATTAAGTCAAATGCAGTGGGCTGCGACAATATGCACCCAAAATTTATTCAGATATTACTTCCAGTACTCCTGCCATATATAACACATTTATTTAACACCATAATAATGACCAGTACTTTTCCGAACAGATGGAAATGTGCAAGGGTAGTTCCTATACCGAAAACAAATTCAGAATTTAGGCCAATAGCTATCTTGTGTTATTTGTCTAAGGTGCTAGAAAAGATTCTACAAATTCAAATTTCGGGACATATAAAAGGGAAAAAATTATTGTCTGAAAATCAATCAGGTTTTCGCTCTAACCATAGCTGTGTATCTGCCTTATTGGATGTCTCTGAAAATATACGACGTGAACTGGATGAAGGAAAATTAAATTTCTTAATTCTTCTTGACCACTCAAAAGCCTTCGACACTGTTGACCATGGAACACTTTGCAACAAGCTTCGGCACTTCTTTAATTTCTCTAACAATTCAACACGTCTTTTGTCTTCATATCTTTCGAATCGTTTGCAATTTGTATCTTCTAATAATTTTCAATCATCTTTAAAACCTTTAACAAGAGGTGTGCCACAAGGGTCCATTCTGGGACCACTACTTTTTTCAATTTATGCCAATGATTTGCCAAAACAGCTTTTGCATTGCAAAGTTCACATGTATGCAGATGATGTACAGTTATATTTGAGCAGTCCAGTACGATCTATTGATGAAAGTGTTGTTAGGGTTAATGATGATTTGGATAGAATTTTTCGTTGGGCAACAGCGAATGGACTTTGTTTAAACCCCCATAAATCAAAGTGCCTAATAATTCGGAAGAAAACGATCGATCCTGTTATCGATGTTAACATTCTAATAAATGGGGAAAGGATCAACATCGTTAATGTTGCAAAAAACCTTGGAATAGTGTTTAATAATACACTTACTTGGACAAACCATGTTAATACACTCGTAGGCCAAATTTACATTAAGCTAAGGTGCCTTTGGCCGACACAATATTTTACTCCCATAGGGATAAGGAAGCTTCTTGCAAAATCCTATCTTCTTCCAGGTTTAATTTACGGCTGTGAGCTTTTTGCAAGCTGCGACTCAATTAGTAAAAGGAAATTAAACGTTTTATATAATAACATAATTAGATATGTGTATGGCTTGAGAAGATATGACCATGCTTCTAATTTTTCCGCTCAACTTTACGGTGTTTCCTTTGACAATCTTCTTAACATACGCGTTCTATTATTTTTGCATAAGATTATTTATTCAGAAGCTCCTCAATATCTTATAGACAAGATAAGGCTTGCCAGATCGCTTAGAGGGAAAAGGATTATAATTCCTTTACACCGTCTTCTTGTATCTGAATGGCACTTCTTTATACACGCGGCGCGTCTTTGGAATATTCTTCCCCAAACTCAACAACTCAATAGCAACGCAAATAGCTTTAAACATTTTTTATTTGATTTTTTTTTGCACAACAGTAAATTGTTATTAATTGTAATGTATTTGTTATAGTATAATATATTTTTTTTTTTATAGTTAATAATATAATAATAATAATATAATATAGCTAAGTGTATGTAATTGTATTAATGTGTAATCCCTAAATTTAATTTATAAAACTACTTTCCTATACTTTAAATATAAGATTAAATCTTGTTGTATAGGAATTGACAAATAAAATAAATAAATAAATAAATAAAACTTATTGAAAATTGAATTTTTTACTTAAACTGTATTTAAAAATTTAATGGACCTATCAAACTAATATTTTACTTGGATCTCTAAATTTCCTTATTGATTCAAAAATTATTTTTTTGTTTTTGTGCAGATAGAGTGAAAGCACACAGAAAAAATTAATTTGCAAATTCAATAAATAAATTTGCTGAGTTAAGCATGACTTTATATAAACTAGGGCCTATCATTAATATTATAAATATAAAAAAAATCGAAAAAATATTTTTTTTTTTCTGTATAAATCTTTGCAAACAAGATCCAAACAGAACCTTTAAAAAAAAAAAAATATTTTGGAAAATGAAATTAATTTTGTGTAAGTTTGAACAGACTTTGATAATAATTTTTTTGTGTACTTGCTGTGTGAATAGTTTATTCCGGTACCGTATATAATAAAGTAAAATAGTTACAAGTAAAAAAAGAGTTTTAAAATTAAAAACCATTTTTTTTGCTAAGTAATAGCTCTGGCAGCCAAACAAACAAATATTTTTTATATATTAAAAATTTTACCCCTTCCAAGCGCGAAGGATGGATCCACGCTTACACATATATTATCAAATGACATTAAAAATATTAACTTCTTACTTATAAAAATAATTTGTCTTACAAAATGTTTAACATGCAAAATTAAGTTCTGAATATATAAAATGATTTATTTATTTTGCAGTTTTATTAAGAAATAAAATTTTCATGTCCTACCAACTATTCAATAATATATAACAATATATGTGTTATAATTTAAAAAAAAGGAAAAACACATTTAAAACCAATTTTCTCTAAAGTGTATTTTTGACAAGCTAGTTTTGGTGTTAGTACATTGCTATCTTGGATGCTTTAGTTACAATATTCACATCAACAAATAGACAAATGAACATCAAAATGGACAATGGACTCAAAAATTAATGTCCTTGTCAGATTTAAAAAAGATAAAGTTTTTTATTTTTTTACACATTTTTTTTGTCTTCATTTGAAATTTTAATACAAATTTTTAATATGAATTATTTTCATAAATTTAAATGCTTGCTAAAACTGAAAGCTTAATACGACTTTAACCGAGTGGTTTTCATTTTCGAAAACCATCATGGATTACATTCAATTGACATAGATAACGGAAACGCTATTGAAAAGATATATTTTATTAACAACTCAGAAGTAATAGCTGTCATAAATTCGAAAATATCTCTATTAATTAATTTTTTTTAAGATTTCTCAACAAGAAGTAAAGTGAAAAAAATATTTTTAAATCATATTAATTGTATTGTTATCAATTGATAATATTGGTTTTATAATTAAAAGTTTATTTATTCAGAGTTTATTCCGTAAATGACTTTTTTTTTAAATTATTAATTTTTATTATAAAAACTGGTCCATAACTGGTCGTTACATTGATACAAAACTCGTAAAATTTTTCTGATGTTCATCAAAAACAATTACATCTACAAATTGCAATAACAAACATAATGTAAAAAAATGTACAAAAAAAAATATATTAAAAATAAAAAAATAATAAAAAAAATTACAAAAAAAAATTTAAAAAAATTTAAAAAAATTTTGTAAAAATTTTTATAAAAAATTTTTTTAAAAAAATTTAAAAAAAATATACAAAAAAAATAAAATATAAATAATATCTTAAAAAAAATAAGATAAAATTTTTTTGGCTCAGCTGGGATTCGATGCCACACTTAGTCTAACCAGTATATAAATATGTACGTATTTTATATGAGATGAATGGTGATACAAACAATTGTAATTGCATGACTACAGGTTGTGAAGGGTATATAAGATTCGGCACGGCCGAATATAGCACTGTTACTTTTTTAATTTAAAAGAACACAAAATAACCCCGATTTTATGTTAAAAAAAACATTGTCGCAAAAAAATCGGTTTTACAACAAAAACAAATTACTTTCATTAAAATAATTTTTTTTTTAATAATATTGTTTCATTTTATTAAAATAATATGATTTTATATTTTTTTTTTAAGGAAACCTTCCACAACTCAGGATAAACTACTGGATACCTCAAGAAATCTCTTAACGAAAGATATAAAAACAAACCAACAACAATGAGATGAAACTCACAGAAACCTGATAAAATCAGCAAAAAAAAACAAATTATTTCTAATAACCAAAAAAACCGATTTCGAAGCAAAATGTGATACAAATTATTTTTTTTTAATAAACAAATTAGGAAAACTAAAAAAAATAAAAAAATTTACAACAACAAAAAAAGCATTACCAATACCAAAAAAACAAAATAAAATTATATATGTCAAATACAACAAGATACGAAATATGAAATATAAAAAATCACATAAAAATATTTGACAAAAATTTCTGCTTAAGAAATACGCCATTTTCCAACATTTTCAACAAAATTAACTTAAAAACTCAAGGATATCAAAACAAACTCTAAGATTTTTTTTTTTGCAACAACACGAAACTCAAGTACAAATCCAAAGAACAGGAACAACTCTAAATACAAGAAAGAGAATTTCAATAGATAAAAATCTAAATGAATCAAAATTACTCTTAAACTTTTAAAAGCAGCACAAAAAGGAGAAGTTCAAATTAAAATGAACAAAAGTAAAGTTATGTCAGGAGAAAGCAACAAAAAAACTAAACAGGAGAAAGTTAAGGCGAAATTATTAAATCAGGAGAAATTTTTATAAGAACTTTTAAATGAGATAAATTTTATCTAAAAACTTAACAACCCCTGATGCCAGCAGCAAATCATACTCCCCAGCTCAACTACAAAAACAACTCAACAAAAAATGAAACTCAACTCATTAAGAGTCTAAATATTTAACACCCCATAAACAACATTGTCATCACCAGCAGAATGTTTATCATCAACAGCATCCTTTGAACACCCCCTTTAAATGAAAGCGAATTTTGTGTGTGTAAGGAATTAAAGAAATTTTATTATTTTTTTATTCTTCTACAACTGAGCAAATGATTTTGACAGCGTAATGATGCTCTTTGCTTTTGAGGATTTAAGGTATAAATGTTTGCATGAATGTAGTATGAATGATTTTTTATTTACTTTAACTGGTAATTTATATTTAGGATTAAAAAAAAAATTTTGTTTAAGGCAAGAAATTTTCTAAGATGGTGGTTTGTTGCAAGAACAAGCACTTCTCTTCCCATTAGCAACCTTTAAACAAAAGCAAATTTTTTCATTATTTTTTTTCCAAAAATATACTTTTAAGGGCAAATGATTTTTTTTTTTTTTTGTAAAATGATGCCTTTTGATTTTGAGGATTTAAGGTGAAGGGGATGCTTTCAAGAGCATTTATGCCTTTAAACAAAATCATGTTTTTTTTCTCTAAGAAATTAATTAGTTGAATTTCTTTTAAATAAAGATAAGGAAAATGAGCAAATGATTTTTTTATTTTTTCATTGAAAAGCAAAAATGATGCTCTTTGCTTTTGAGGACTTAAGGTTAATGTTAGTAGGGGGAAATTTTATTGTTTTTTTTTTTGTAAAGAATTAAAAATTTTAAATTTAAATAGAAATTAATTAAAACAAAAAAATGCTGGTATGAAGTGAACTTTATTACTCTGTTAAGCATTAAAACAAAGCAACACAATTTTAAAAATTACTTTTAAAGGCAAAAGATTTTGTTGTACAAAATAATATCCATTTGATTTTTTTGGTTTGAAAATTAAGTGCATACTTCTAGGCTTATAAATAAAGTCAAATATATTTTCTTTGAATTAAACAGTTAATTGCATTAATTAAAGTAAAATTTCTTTGTGAGCAAATAATTTGATATGTGATGCTGCTTTCTTTTGAGAAATAAGTTGGATGAATAATAAAAAAAAAATTGAAAAAATTGCAACAAAAATTATGAGCAAATTAAAACAAACAATAATACTATAATTAAGTACACTTTATTACTCTGTTATGCACTAAAACAAAGCAACACAATTTTAAAAATTACTTTGAAAGGCAAAAGATTTTGTTGCAAAAAATAATGCTTATTTAATTTTGTAGTTTGAAAATGAAGTGCATACTTTCAGGCTTATGAACAAAGTCAAATCTATTTTCTTTGAATTAAACAGTTAATTGAACCAATTAAAGTAGAATTTCTTTGCGATCAAATGATTTGATAAATGATGCTGTTTGCTTTTGAGAAATAAATTGGATGAATAACAAAAAAGAAAATTTTAAAAATTGCAACAAAAATTATAAGCAAATTAAAACAAACAATAATACTAGAATGAAGGGAACTTTATTATTCTGTTAAGCATTAAAACAAAACAACACAATTTTAAAAATTACTTTAAAAGACAAAAGATATTGTTGCAAAAAATAATGTCCATTTGATTTTGTGGTTTGAAAATGAATTGCATACTTTCAGGCTTATAAACAAAATCAAATCTATTTTCTTGTAATTAAACAATTAATTGAATCAATTAAAGTAAAATTTCTGTGTGAGCAAATGATTTGATAAATGATGCTGTTAGCTTTTGGAAAATAAGTTAGATGAATAATAAAAAAGACAATTTAAAAAATTGCAGCAAAAATTATTGTTATTAAAATTATGAAGAAATATTTACTATTTGCATTTACTTTAGGGAATCTTTAAAAAAATAACAATTTTAGGGAATTTATATTTATGTTTTAGAATTAACAATAATGGCATATATTTGAAATAATTATGTTTCAAAACATTCTCTGTTTAGTTAAAAAGGAATTATTAGTCCTAAAAACACTCATTCTCAAAAAAATAATTTTTTTCAATCTTAAGAATTGCCTGCTTTACAATTTTAATATTTACAAAATTAAAAATTTTTTTTTTTAGGTTTCACAACAAATTAATTCATAATAAAAATATTTTATGATTTTTTTTTTAATTTTAAACGCCTCTTAGTCAAAATAAAGAATTTAAGAATAATAAAACCAAATATTATGCCTTTGCGAAACGATAAAGGAAAATTAATAATTCAACAAATATTTAACGTTTCGAACTAATAATTCAAATTTATTTTTAAATGAAATTGGAATTTTAATTAAACCCAAACCTTGATCAAACTCTAAGAAAATTTTAGCTCAAAAAATTTGTGGCATTGACATTTTGTTAAAATTTTGGAAACTCTTTAACTACATTAAAAAATTGTCAGGGTTTATAAAATAATTTTTGAAAATTGATTATAAAAATATTAAGGTAAATCTTTTCACAAAAACTTAAAATTAATAACTAAAAAAATTATAATCCTTATTTAAGGAGTTGACAAATTAAAATACCAAAAAACATCTAACCAAAATATTGTCGATGCATTGCCCAGGTTAGTATTTAAAAAAATACTCTTTTTTATAAAAAAAAATCTACATTTAAAAATGTTTTTCTATATTTAAAAAACTTTTTTTAAAATGATTTTAAAAATAATTTTTTTTTTTAAATTTCAATTAATTAAACCAAAAGTAACTTATTATTGAAAACATGGGAAATAATTGCGATATTTGTGCAAATTCATAAAATTTAAAATGTGTTATCACGTAACTAATAAAAATATTAAATAATTTAAAGAAATTAATTCAACTTTAAGTTCATTAAAATTCAAGTGCACATACCAAGGACGGAGCATGAAAGTTTTTGTTTAATTTTAAATTTATATTTAAAACAAAATTATTAAATTTTGGTAGTTTAACAAAAAATACTTATTTACTAATTTGACTTAGTCAAAAAATTTAATTCTATAAATTTAATATAAAATTTAACAATTTTTCCAAAATTATGTGCTGGTAACTCTTTATATCAAATGAGTATCAAAAACACTACGGCCCGGCCCTGTGCGGTAACATTAAATATAATTTAGAAAAAAGTATAGTCGCTTCAACTTATACAGTCGCTTCAACTGTCAAGCACCACAACTCAAAAAATATCCAAATTTAGTTTGTAACTCTTATTTATATGTGACTTGGCAACACTTTCTAACAAATAATTCAATTTTAAAAAATTTTAAATAAATTACAAAAAATATATTTGAAATTTTTTTTTAATAAATTAATTTAATTAGCAACACAAAATTTATTATAATTATTCTAAAATTTTATTTCATAAACTCAAAAAAAAACTAAAATTTAAAGAATATTTCATAAATGAAACATGTAGGCACCTAAACAAACAATTTTAAACAAATATTGGGTCAACAAATTACATTTTAAATCAAATCCTTATTTATACGAAAACAAACCTGTCATTGCGACAACTGAATTATTTTCCAATAACAACAACAAAATTTAGTTGCGGTTATAAAATACAGTAGACTCGCGGTAACGTGAACTATTAAAAACCGAGCGTGTTCACGTTTGCGAGTTGTTCATGTTGACGAAGGGGTAAATTTTTTAAATTAGACATGTGATTTAACTCAAATTTATGTATTATTTTGTATTTCGGATTGTTATGTACATATGTTTTGTTAAGAAAACAAAAATAAGTTTAAATTAATTACAAAAATGTGTAACTTTTTTTGAATTATCTTTTAATTTTTAAATTTAAATTGCTGAACAAATTCTTTCTCTCAAAAAAGTTAATGGGATATCTTCTTCACAGTCTTTTTCTTCACAGTTTTTTTTTTTCAAGACGTTGATAAGGTGAATTTAAATAGTCAATAGCGTCCTTTAATAGTTAAACAAATTTTTAAAAATGGCAGCTGTCATCCATTACGATATGGAGCAATTGTAGTGCATAAAAATTCAAAATTTCTAAAAGAGCGAGGATTTTTTGCCTTTCAAATCACAAGAAGTTTACCTTTAGAATTTTGGTAGTCTTTTTGTGACATTTTTCACGAAAAACTTTAGATAATCATGCTAAATCAGCAGCGCGCACTAAACTAGACCTGTGCAATCATTTACGGGGATATCCCTTTTTATAAAAATGATTTGGATAACCGATAAATTTGTTCACGTTATAAGGCTTTCTCACTGTGTTCACGCCACAGAGTAATCAGTGTAAAAAAAAATGTGTTCATTTTGTCCGGTGTTCACGTAAGGCAGTGTTTTTGTTACCGCGAGTCTATTGTACCTGTTTTTACACAACAATTCTTCGGTGAGGAGTTTCTGCTATCAAAAATATTAATTATACTAGTAACAATATTTAATTCTAACGCTATCAAGCGTTTAAAGTTTCCAAATAAACTTTCATCTATTTAAGAGGTTAACACCTCGTGTGTTCATTTAAATCAATATCCTGCTTATTTTCTAGCAAATCAGTCTTTAAATATCCACATTAACGTAACTATTTTTTTCATGAATTTCTCTAGATGGCGCTTACTCATTTAAACTCTTAATATTCAAAATATTAAAAAAAAAATGTAAATTCTTTCAAATACCACTATAATACAAAATAAATAAACCAAATTCCGTTTTTTATAATTTTAATATATATATTTATATGATCCCTTTCTTCTACGCCATCTGAGAAGTTACAAACTGGGACGTACAACATCTTTTCCATTTTACGTAGTAAAAAATTTAATAAAATTTAGTTGTTTTTTTATTTAAAAAAGCTTACAAAAAAATATTTTAGTATATTATAAAACAAAATCTTAAGATTTAGCAAAACCACCCCTTTGTTCCTTTAAAAGACAAAACTCATACCCACCCTCTTTACAAAGAGTTAGACGGTTTAGGAAAACGAACAGCAATGGAAAGAAAATGGCGACCAGAATATAAGAACTTTTTTGATGCCTTAGAAGAAAACAACAAAAATACAATAAACCAAAAATTTAATTATATTTTACACATTTTTTTATTCAAAGAAAAATTAGTTAATTTAATTTTTAATTTTTATTAATATCAAATTATTTTTTTTTTTATATTTACAAAAAATAAGTAAACATTTTTTTCTTTAAATACTAAAAAGAAAAAAATTTTAAATTTTTGAAATTAAATTTAATATTTAAATGTTTGCTCTTAAACCAGGACATTTACCTTTTTCCTATGCATACAATATTGTAAATCATTTAAACTAGTTTACTTGACCTTTAAAGAGTGCATTCAGTTACCGTAGATGTTGTTTGTTTTATTCAGTAAAGTTTTGCAACAAATTCAACCCTTAAATAATATAATAGTGATAATAACAAAAAAAGCATTAAACGCTTTAACAGTAGATAGTATGACTATAAAACTGCTGAGCTCCCACTTATGTTTAACGATTCAAACAACGGAGAATGTTTGAAACTTTAACATTAAATTAATTAAACATTAAATTAACATTAAATTAAAAAAAAATAAGTAAATTGAATTCGCTTTAAAATACTAAGAATTTACAAAATACTGGGAAAATAATCGAAAAAGAAATTTTGCAAAAATTAAAAAATTAGTGTTTCTCTGAGTTTTTAGATTTTTAATAAAATCTTATTTAAAACAAACCCAAAAAAAATACTAGGATTTTTTATTAATAAAATACTAGAATTTTTTATTAATATAATACTAGGAAAGTTTCGAATAAAATAAAATGTAAATAGTCGGCAATTTTGGCTTTTCTAAGTTTTTTTTATAAAACTTTTTAAATTTCAAATCAAATCAGAAAAAAAAGTAGTAAAAAAAATTTTTTATTATTTTTACAAAACATTATACAAAATACTGGTAATATTTGAAATTCAAAATCTTTAAGTTTGTAACAAAAAATATTGTAGTTAAAAGAAATAAAATAAAAACAATATTAAAAATTTTTGAAAATTCTTATAAGACATATTCAAAAGCTTTTATGGAAAAGACAATTAAAATACTGGGAAAATAATATGAGAATTAAAACTCACAAGACTTACCACCATTATTATCACCTTATTATCATTTATAATATTAAGAACACCGCCAGTCAAAGTTCATTTTATAGTAACACTGTAATTTTCTTCAAAAATATAAATTGTTGAAAAAGTGAGTGTTTAAGTAGACAATTTATATTAAATATGAACCCTAAAAACAAAATTCGGTACTGGGCAACACCAAAGTTTAATTTTATTTAAATTCTAATTTATTTTAAAAAGTAAAATTATTTTTTTTGCTACTTGGATAAATTAAATTGTCTAGAAAAAAACAAAACATTTGATTTTGAGATAATTAAAAAATAATTTTATAATATTAAAGAATATATGCTAAGCAAATCCTTGAATATAAAATTCACAATTTTAACTGTGTACTTTTGGCAATATATTTTGTGTCTTTTACGAGATAAGAAATTAAATACTTAGATTACCTTAAACTAAAGGCAATCAAAAAATGTTTAAATATTTTATATAATAAAAATTAAAAAGTTGAAAAGAAAAAATTCTAAAATTTATTTTATAAAAAATGTTAACATTTTGAAAACTTTTAATTCAATTGTAAATCTAGTTATTCATTTAGATAACTACATCAATTAGATCTTAGAAAGTAACAAAATATAACTGTAGTTAAAATTAATAAAAATTAAAACTAACAAGGAATTACGCAAAAACAAACATTTAAGTTAATAATACTAAAAAGTAAGAAATTTTTTGAAAAAATATAAAAAAACAGCTTCAAAATATCATAAAGAAAAGAAAAACTCATGAAATTTATTTCAAGGTGTCTTTGACGATTTTTTGTTACACAGTTTATGCTCCTATTCATATAAAAAATGTACAATTTAAAAGAAATTTTCGTACTTATATTGTGCACAATTTCAATCCTATTTAAATTGGATCAGTATGTTAGGAGTTATAAGCAATAACAGTATCTACTTAAACATGCGCAAATCATATTTCTGTAACAAAATAAAAAATAAAAAAACAAATTAATGCATATTGAATCAATATCGTTGATACAAATTGTTTTTGTAGAAAGTGTTTTTTGTGCATGATACCTATAAGCAGTGTTGTGTATAACTTGAACTCCCGTTTAAAAGATGTTTTGTTGTCGCAATTTATGTCGAAATAAATAATTAGATAGATAAAAAAATTGTTAGGAAAAAAAATCGTTTACAACAAGATTACGATTGGATCGACCGCAGAACATATTAGTAATAATAATGACATAACTAAAAAATAAGTTTGGTATATATCCCAAAACAATATTGGGAAATTAAACAAAAAATATTTTCCATAATAAAATTAAAAGTTTAAATTTTCTTTACAATCAAATTAAAAAATAATCCAGACAAAGACAATATATATTAAAAATTGTACTATTGTTTAAAAAAAATCAATTTTTAAGACTTTCAAACATTGTTTTATTACATCCAAGTCTATGATTAATAAAAATTAATATAACAAATTCACAAAAATTTACAAATAAAATAAGCAGCCTTAAACTAGGCTTCATATTTTTATATAAAACTCTACTACTGCCTCTCTATTTGTGTTAGTTTTTCGAATGTTTTTTAAGCAACTATTCGCGATTAAAAGGCAAAATAATAATATTAACTTTTAAAAGATATGTTTAAAAACAGACATAAGAAATATTTAATGTTTTATGTCAAAATCTAATTATTTTCACTTAATCTTAATAATATAAACTACTATGTGTACAACTCTTAACCTGTTTGCATTTATCAACTAAATTAATGAAATCTCATAAATCAGGCGGCATACTGCTGCGTTCGAATGTGATTGAAATTTTACTCGAACGTTGTAGTAAAATTTCAAACGTGATCAAATGTCTTATTTTCTCTCAGGTGTTGTCATAATTAAGTTTTAAAAATGATGACAAAAAAAAAGTAAAAAGCAAAAATATATGTCAAAATTTAAAAGTAAAATTAAATTTCAAAACGTATAAAACGCATTTAGACGAATAAACGAATACATATTCAGAATATTTCAAAAAATTATTTAAAAATGTTGCTAGTCATTTTTTAAAATTAAATAATTAAAATATGGTTATAAAACTACCCCACTTCTCTTTTATTTTGTATCACTATTACTAAATTTATTTATCTATTAAATCAAAATTACCTTCGTAGTATTTTTACGAATTATAATTTTTTTTTACTCTTCCCTTTTTTCATTATTTTTATTATTTGTTTTAACACTTTTATTTATAAACCTTTTTTCTTTTCTTTTAAGCAGGTGACAAACAGCAGACTCACACACACAAAAAATTCGTAAAATTTCGTAAACAATATTTGGCAGATGTTACTGGCTTTAAAAAAAAAAACAAATTTAATTTGGTAATTTTATTAAAAATTAGTTAATATCTGGTATTAAAAAAGTGAACTAAATTCAAAAAAAGAAACTAAATTAATTAAATTAAAAATAATCTAAAAACAAGTTTAATCTTCCCCTTACCAATACCCATCCGGGTGGCCAATTGAAATTTATTTCTTTGATAATTTTACGCGATCTGGTGAAAATTTTGACTCACTTTAAAAATTTAAAATTGTTTAGAATTTGGCGAATATGAGATAAAATTTTTAATTTTTCAAAAGATTTTTGTAAGCCCGATGGGTATTGATAAAAGATGTTCATAAAAACCTTAGCTAAGGCGAAAGTTAAAAGAAACCGAATTTGAAATTTAAAAAAATTAGAAAAAAAAACCATTTAATACTTTTATAGAAAATAAAAATAACACTATCAGAAATTTTTAATTAAGGATTCTAAAGACAAAAAATACTTATTCAAAAATTCTATTTATAAATGAGATAAAATGGGAAAACATACTTACTTATCTTACCTTATCTCATACTTTCATTAAAAAAAAAAAAAAAAAAAAAGATTTAACAAAAATTAAACCCACCTTTTTAACATATTTTAAATATTAGCTCAACACAAAAATATATATTTATTTCAAATTAAAAAATTATGAAAAATTAACTTACTTTTGGGAATTATTCCTTTAAATCCATTTTAGTTTAAAAAATATTTAAAAACATTGCAAATATAATGCAATTTTTAACTTTTTGAAAACAAACATTAAAACAAATTTCTTAAAAAAATATACAAAAGAAAGCCTACCCTAAATAAATTAAATATTTCAAACACACAAATTACATAGTTGTTATATTCATATTAAAATATTTACAAAAAACTAATTAAAATAATTCTAAAAATGTGTGAAAAATATTATTTATTTATTTTTGAGGTAAATTTTTTAACTAAAATTAAAAAAAAAAATCTTAATAACAAACCTTTATGACATACTTATAAATGATTTTCTTTCGACATATTACACAAAATTAAAAAAAAATATGTCAAAAAGATTTTTTCTATATACATTTACTACCTGCTAACAAAAGCGCCTTAAAACAGGCATTATCTTTTTTCCAACACTAAAATATATGTAAAGTTTCCAAAAACTATCCAAAATCATATGTACGGCCTATTATATATACAAAAATATTAAATAACTATCAGACTTTATCCATTTAAAATAAAACAATTTTTCTTAAAAAACAAAAAAATTGGTTATTGTTACCCCCACTTATATTCTCGTACAACTTTCGCTGTATTATTAACTGATTTTAAGCACCATTTTTTATACCTAAAATCTAAGTAAATCTTCTAAATATGTTGCTTAACTAAAAGTCAAAACTGGTCCATCAAAACGGTTAAACTAAACTATTTTTTTATTAAAAATAATTGAACAATTTTGTTCTTTGTCTCTCTCTCTCTCTTTACTCTTTGAATATTGCAAAATTGTTTCAAAATTTTAAAACTAGTTTGAAAATAATAAGGCTTTCAGTAAAAATAAAATATTTTATTTCTAAAATAGAGATAGGTAAGCCGCAAAAACTTTTTTTTTTCGAAATAAACTAAATTAAAATAAAATTTAACTGAACTTCCTTTAAAAATAGGCTTGCATTTTTATTGCCTGTCTTTATCTCTCTCCATCTCTCTCATTTAAATATTAACTATCACTTGCTCTTATCTGTGCCAACAGTAAAAGGTTAATTAAATTAATTAAGTGTCTCGGCTTAAAGTCGCATTCAAAAAACAAAAACTATACAAGCAAAATTTGAATTTTCTTTAAAAATTAAAAAAATATTTTTAATATATTTATGTAATTCAAAGAATTCAAAAAATTCAAGCTCTCTGGTTTACAAATAATAATTTAAATTTTTTTTTAAATATATTCTCAACCTTAAAAAAATAAAACATTTAATAAATTTTAACTTTTGAAACATTTTAAACCTCGAAATAATTAAATTAAATATTTTTTCTAATTAACTAAATACATTAATTATATGATAACCAAAAACTTTTTCAAAATACATATAAGATAAAAAACTAAACAATTTTATAGTAAAAAAAAATAAACCTCGCAATAATTTTAAGCAAATTACACAAAAAATATCTAAAAATAATTTCAAAAACAAGCAAAAATACTTTTCTAAGTTCTAAAAGATTCTGAATATCTTGCACAAATCAGGGTCTCATTTGAACAAATCAATTAATTATCTACCAAAAAATTTTAAAATCAAATTAGCAAAAAAAATTATTTTATATGCATGCATCTGTTACCTAACCTAAAAAATAAACAAACTTATGTTATTTAAAAAAAAATGTAGTATACCTTTAGGAATCTCCTTTTTTTCTCTTCCTTCTTATTAAATATGTATTATAAATACTCAAAAACAAAATCTTTAAAATTTGATTTTAAGCAAAATTTAATATCATTTTTTTTAATCATATCTCATTTAGTTGCCCTTTCTCTTTTCTATTTATTAAATTCTATTCAAGGCAGGAATACAATTACTCCATAAATTAAAATCTTCTTATATCTACCACTCTCTTACATTTCCTACCAAAAGAAACATGACTACATTTGGAATGAGTCCTCTACGCCATTAAGTCTTAACGATTTTTTGTTTTTACTTCTTTGTCTTCATCTCTCTTAAACGAAAACAGTACAAGTAAAAGAAAAGTCATTATAAAATACCACTACTACTACTACGACTTTGGTCTAGAGTAAATAAATTATCAACATTATTATTAAAGTTATAGAAAAAAACCACCATTAACGGAAGTCATAATGCGCCATTGGAAAACTCTTGCAAAGACAAAGTATGCGAGCAAGAACAAAAAATAAGAAATATTACTAGCGATTAAGAAATAAAAAAAAAAATAAAATAATTGGCAAAATTACAAAAATTCAAGCACAAAACTTATATAAAGTATATCTTAAGGAATTTCGTAAAAGGGAGACAGGAGCAGACAATAAACTTAAAAAGTAATTTCATAAAAATGATAGATAACTCTCAAGAACTCAAAAATACTAAAGTTGAAAAAAATATTAAATAAATATAATGAAATATTAAGTCTGGATAGCAAACAAAAAATTATAAATAATGCTTTAAAAAAATTAAAAATATGTCTAGAAATAGTTAATATTTCGTACATTTATTATATAATTGTGTCTCCATCTCTCTCTCTCTTTCTTTCTCTCTATCTGCCTTAAAGTAGTCTTACCTTGTTATGCAAAAAACAGTTTTTTGGCTCGACTTATTTCGAAATATAAAAATTAATAGTTATTTTTTATTATCTTGGTCAGTTTAATCAAATAAATTTTCGATAAATCAAAACTATAGAAATAGAAAAAAGATCAATATATAAATTTTGCAAATTTTTTTTTTAAGAAACATATGGGACATGGAATTATATGTAATAAACATTCCTAAAAATAGGCAATACATTCTATACTATTTAATCGAAATATTAATACTTTAATTGCCTCTCTTGAAATAACTTAAGCAAACCACTTAAAAAAGATAATGTACCCGCCAAATTCAAAAAAAAAAATAGTTTAGGATAAAATTTAAAAGCTTTGGTCCACTTATTTGTAGGGCCTTGGAATTATCATGATAAAACTACCCGGGCTATCATAAATTTTAATTTGAAAAATTTTTCATATTTTTTTTACTAAAAATTATTTATTAAACCACTTTATACTTTTGCAACACTCTTATTTTACGAAGCAATATTAATTATGCTTAAAAATTCTTGAACAGAATCTGTACACAAAAAATGCTTAAAATACATAAAAGGAGGCAACACCTTATACATGCAAACTTAATATATACTCCTCTAATTCTATCCCAGCCATATAAAGCACTTGGTTATTGTCTCGAATAATAAAATATAATATGACCAACTATTTTAAAACCAACAAAAATTTATATCCAAGTCATTTAAACGTTAATATGTTCAAATTTTATTACGTATTAAAAAAAAAAAATTTTTCTCTAAAGCTTTAATTTTTATATTTTCAATAAAATTGTATTCTAAATTTGTGAAAACTTGAAAATTTCTAACTGAAAGATATTTAAATTTCACAACTTAAAATTACAAAAAATTCAAATCTACTTTTAATTTATATTCAGAATTACCAAATTTATAATTTAAAAACCTTTTAATATTATGATAAAAAAAAGTTAGTTGTTCAAACACAATAAATTTAAAATTCCATTTAAATTCCATTTTACAAACAACAAAGTTATGAATATTAAATATATTGCAATAGTGTAACTATTGAAGATTCAATTAAAAAATTACTTTCGACTTTAGTTTGCATGTGAACTTAAAAACCTAATTTATTCTCAAGTCACATTTAGAATGGACAAAATTAGCCCAGTCATATGAAGCAACTGGTTTTTGTATCAAATTAAAAACTAATTTTGTGTTTTAGCAAATACTTTTACGACAAAAATTTCATTGGATTATTCTGGGTAATTAAGATGCATATAGTATAGTATTCACATCCACAATAACAGATGACAATAAAAATATGTTATTTCACCGGTGTCCAGAACCACTTACCCATTTCAAAAACATATGTCCATGACAGTTCAAAAAATAATAAATTTAAGTTGGCTTGCACAACAAACAAGAAAACTTCTTAAAATAATTTCTTTTAATTTCGCTATTTTTGAACCAACAAATTGTTATGTTTCTTCAGCTAATAAAGAATTGGAATTTTAAATATTTTACAGAAAATATTTTAGTTACAACTTGGAGTTACTGCAAGCAATAATTTTAAATACAAAAGTATTCCAAAAATTCATGCATTAAAACAAGTTAAAACAATAATTTTAGAGCCCGTTCCAAAAATTAATTCTGATATTTCATTTTAAAAATTTTGAAAAAAAATCTTAAAATTTATAAGGTTCTAAATATCTGAAAAATAGTAATTTCTTTTTATATATCACATTCTTCTCAAAATATAAAATAGATTACAATGGATTGAATACTTAAAAAATTTAACAATTAGTGATAATTATCAAAAACAAAAATTTTTACTAATTTACCTTATTTTAAAAAATGAATTCTGAAAAAATTGTGTCACACTGTTTAAAAAAAATAAAACAAATAAGAAAACATAATATTCAAAAAATCTAAAAGCATTAATATTAAAATTATTACTTTAAACATATTGCTGAAAAAACAAACTTTTCTTTGGTAATCTTATGACTGCATTAACAAAATTTGTATAAGGAAAACCTAATGCCTCAACTACATATGTATGTGCGTGTAGCTGCAAACAAACAATTTTATAACAGTTAAAATTTAAAAATAATATGATACAATTGAAAGGTTTAAATTTAATATATAAGAAAACAAATATAGCATAAACAAATTTCCTACTTTTTCTATACCAAACAAAAAAGATAAAATTTTTAAATAATTCACAAATTCCATTTACACTTAAATATACTAAAAATTATTTTTTTTTACAACAATTAGAACATTTAAAACAATTTTAAAATATTATCATCTTTCAATTATATATTTAGAAAAAAAAACTTCAAAAATCTTATATGCAAATAATTCCCAAATTACATTTTTAAAAAATGCTTAAGAAATAAATAAATGTAATTTTTCAAAAAATTCCTTTTAAAAATTCTGTAAATTTTTTTTTTTAATTTGAAATTATGCATATTAAATTAAAAATCTAAAAACAAATTCCAAATTTTTAATGAAAAAATAAAACACAAAAAAAAATTAATTAAATTAATATCAAAAATATAACAAAATTATATATATCAAAATAAGTCTTCAAACAATTAAAAAACTTAATTCAAAATCATGCTAAATTCAAAAAATAATAAAAAACAATTATTTCCAAACTCTTAAAATTCATAAAAAAAGAGTTTATTTCAGTACAAACAATTTTTATACATTAAAAGAAAAATTAAAAAAAACTAAATTTCAATTTATAATTTTTTAACAAAAAAAATCTTTTCACTTAAACTAGTCCTAAATTTTTTTTAAACTAATTAAACAATTATTCACTAAAATAATAATGTAAGACAAATAAACTAAATTTCTTTTAGAAATAATCAAATTCCAAAAATGTAAGAAATATTGTTTAAATGACAGAATTTCGAATCACAACAAAATTACAAACCAAAACATAACACAAAATCATAATAAAAATAACAACAAAAATCAGAAGAAAAAAAAATTGAAACTGTTTATATTAAAAAATGGTCAGTGATCAATAAAAAAAAATTCAAAATACAATCTGGAAAAATAAATTGACAGCAAAAGAAATTAGAAAATGTGAATTTCTTAAAAATAAAGAAATAAATTGGAAAAAAATATATGTTTAGCTGAAAACATATCTTAATATAAAATTTAAAAAACTTTGTGTGAAAATATCCTAAATATTTCAAGATAAAATTACTTATTAACCAGTATATTTCTGCTAACAAAACTTTTAATCAAGGCTAAAAAATTCTATATTTTTAACAATGAAACAGTCTACGACGCAACTAAATTACAAGTTTCAAACTTTCAAAACATCGCACAAAGAAATATAAACGCCATAAATATTTATAATTTTTTTTTAATTTACAATAAAATCTTCAAAAATTAAAAAATCTGTATAAATATGGTGGTTAATATTTGAACAACATCAATAGCGAAAATATCAAATTAAAAATATATAAATTTTAAAGGTTTAACAAAACTTATATTAAAAATAATAAATTATTGCTTTAAATAAAAAATCTAACAAAAACAAAAACATTTTTAAGACTAAACAATTTTAGAAAAATCCAAATTTTTCTGTCATTTAAGCAAATACTTTGAATAAATTAAAAATATTAAAATTAAACATTTTTGTTAAATCTTCTGCTAAACCCAAAATTCAAACCATTTATCTAAACTCAAACAAATTGTAAACATGTTCCAACAAGAAAAAAAATAGAAATAAATTATTTTTTTAAATAAATAAAACCAAATTCCATAAACCAAAATTCAAAATTTTTATTCACTTGCAATACTAGCAGTTAAAAAAATTATTTTCAGCAAATGTTTAAAATTTGTATTTTATACGAACACACACACACACACACCTTTATAACATTAATACTAGAGTAGTTGATAGTTTTACCCCCCATATTTATAATTAAATTTTTAAGTTTATCAGAGGTTATTTACATAACATTTTTATACAAAATTTGTTTTCAAAACCTCTGTCACTGCAAAACCTTTAATATCGATTTGTCACAAACATTTAAACCTACAATATGTATTTATACCAAGATTTTATAAGATAAATAATTTGGGCTGTTCAAAGAGGTCTGAATTCAGATGTAAAACATTTTCGCTTTTACAAATCTAATAAACCAATACATATGCATGTGATTAAAACTACATGAATAGACAGAGAGCAATAATTTTGTTTAGGAAAGCTACATCGAATACCAAATACTAAATACCCATGTTGCATTTTTCGCCGTGTAATAGAGGGCAACATTAGAAAAATTTTACCCTATTTAACAACAACAACAACACCAAAACTCTATCATTTATAATATCATAAAATGATTTGTTTTCTGTATTTGCTTTACAAAAATGAATTATAGTCATCACGTATAAATTCAAGTTCTAATATAAATCTAAAAACGTTTCCAGTTTTCAAAAAAAATTTGCATTTTTGCAAAATTTATTGTAGGTAATGCAATAACCTTTAAACCTTTATAAGTCATATGTATATGAAATAAAACGTCTTTACTGAATTCAGATGTAAAACATTTTCGCTTTTACAAATCTAATAAACCAATACATATGCATGTGATTAAAACTACATGAATAGACAGAGAGCAATAATTTTGTTTAGGAAAGCTACATCGAATACCAAATACTAAATACCCATGTTGCATTTTTCGCCGTGTAATAGAGGGCAACATTAGAAAAATTTTACCCTATTTAACAACAACAACAACACCAAAACTCTATCATTTATAATATCATAAAATGATTTGTTTTCTGTATTTGCTTTACAAAAATGAATTATAGTCATCACGTATAAATTCAAGTTCTAATATAAATCTAAAAACGTTTCCAGTTTTCAAAAAAATTTTGCATTTTTGCAAAATTTATTGTAGGTAATGCAATAACCTTTAAACCTTTATAAGTCATATGTATATGAAATAAAACGTCTTTACTAAATCCATGTCAATAAATTAAATAAATACCATGTGTGCTGAAAACATAAAATTTTTTATTCAAAATTTATTTTAAATTCAAAAATTTTAAAATTTATATTAATGGAATACCTACCATATTTAAGTTTATTTAAAATTTATCGGTAACACTAATCCAATTCTATATTAAAAATTTTGAAAACGAAAAACAAGGAACAGTTTAACAAAAGTTCAAAAATTTATTTTTGTAAAAATTTCAAATTGTTGTTGCTAAAATTTTCTTTACATATTTTAAAATATTCAGATAAGTTGAAAATTAAGTTTATGCAAAATCTTAAAAAAGACAGTTAGACAATTTAATATTTGTATATTACAAATGTACAAAATTCTTTTAAAAGTTTTAACAAAATTTCATTAAATTTTGTAAAAGGTTAAACATTTTAAAATTTTCGCTAAAAAAAATTAAAATCAAAATATTTTTCTATAATTTTCCTTGAATTTAAACATAAAATAAAGACAGTTTAGAAAAAGAAATTAATGAAATATTTTTTGTTTAATTAAAAATCTTATAGTCTTTTAAATCCTTTAAAAATAGATTCACTGAAATTATAAAAATATAATTGTTTGCTAAAAACATGTGAAAGTAAAAATTATATACATAAATCATAAACAATTGTAGCCACAATTTTTTTTAAAAAATAAAAAAAAAAGTCTTCGATTTGTTTAAAATTAACAGATTCGTCACATATTTCAATCGCAATGATATAAATTGTGTTTTTGCAATTTCGATCGTTTTTGTGTTACCCACTTCAGATTCCGCTTATAAAGCAAATATTTACTTGATGCTCCTAAAAGTATGCACATTTGTGAATAATTCAAATAAAAATGCCTACAACAATTTCACTTTATAAATTAGAAAGAGCTTAAAATTTCAGTTTAATTTTTTTAAAGAAACAAATTGCGGATTTAATGCCTAAAAATTAAGTTTTGAGAAAAATTTTTGTTCGCTAAAAAATATTTTACAATTTTATTTGAAATACTGTTTTATAAATTATGTACATTTGTGTAACGTCCTTTCTTTTTAATTGAATACCCTTATAGGAAATATAAGATACAGAAATGACTTCTAAATTTAAATCATACAAATTTGATAAGAATTTTAAATTTCGATTTTATTCAATACTTGATAAAATAGACTTAAAAATATATCTATTTAGGTTCATATTGACTTTTTGAAAGGTGTCTAAAAAGTGTTTATGATAACCTTACCCTTCCTGTAGCAAATATGTGCTTAAGTAATGGGTTCCTTTCAAATTGGGTCCAACGGCTTAAAAAGAGTCTAAAAAACAACAATTTGTTAATATCTTCTCATAAAAAATATAAAAAAAAACAAAAATTATAGAATTTTAAATTTTAATTTCCAGCATTTAAAATTATTTATTTTTTGAAAATTTCTGTTGTTCATCGAAATATAAAAAATAAATTAAAAAAATGTCAAAATATATAAAATTCAAAAATATATTCATCATCAAAAACATATCTCACATCTCTAAATCATTGAATTAAAATTTTTTTTTATTTAGTAGCATCCATCCATTTCATTTTGTTTTACGTTGAAAGTTGTCTAAAAAGTTCTAACTTACCTTTCCTTTGATCAAACATCAGGTCATAGTGAGGGGTTACTTTCAACATAAATTAAAAACCTAAATCAGCTTAATTCTTTAATATTTCCTTAGGGGTGTTAGGTGATATTTTTTTTATTTTATATTTGATTTTCAAAATTAAACAAATTGCAACAAGATAAATTTACACTTTTTAATAAAAAATTATAAAATTTTCAATAATATATAAATTATTTTTTTTATGAAAGTTGCCTTACAAAAACATTAAAAAAAATTAAATTAAACTGATTTCATTATTTCAATTAATTTTTAATCGCAAAAAATAAACTTTGTTACATCAATCGAAATTTACCCTTTTTTACAAACTAAATTTAAAAATATTTAGAACAGCTTGTTAACAAAAATTAATGTTTGTTATTTAAAATAGAGTTTACTAAATTTATATTCGCATTATTTATAAAAAGCAGATGTTTGTATTTGTTTTTAATTGAATTATGTACATCATTTCAATTAAAGCTTAAAAACAAACTGTTTTGGTATTAAGAAAAGTTAAATTTAATAAAATTCTTTAACATTAGAAATCGGTAATTTTTACGCAAATATTAACAAATTCAATTAAATTAAAATTATTGTCCTAAGGAGAGATATCATTGCTAGCAAAATATTTAATCATTTTAATTAAACTGTTTGCTTTAGTCAAAACTAACACAAGTTTTTAAAACTAAAATTTAAAAAAAATGTATTTGCTAATTTGGTTGGAAAAGAATTTCAAAAATAAATCTTAATTAAGCATTATCAGATGACATGTATTAACTTTGGTTAGAATTTAATTGATAAGAAAAATTTACTTTAATTGCATTACTAAAATTGAATCAAAAACTGAATGTTACTCTAAATTTTAAATTATTTTCAAAATACTTTTGATGGACAGCAACTAATATTTTAGATACATATAAAATTGTATACCTTTACGACACGTTTCCGCAATTACTTTTTAATGTTTAAAAACATTTTTCAGTGTACCTACCTAAATCTTTGTAAAACTTAAAATTTACATTTAAATAAATGAAATTCGTTCTATGAAACATTTCACAAGCTTAATCTCATTTATATATTCAAATGAAAAGAAATGTAACAAACAACCGGTTTTTGTAAACAATTATTTTAGTTGTGTTAACGAAACTTACATAAAAACAAAACAAACATTTAATTGACATGATCTACAATGATTTTGCTCAATTGTGTTTATAAAATTATGTTTAGCTATGAAAATTTCTAATTGTCAAAAACCTCAGTCCTAAATACTTTGTACTTCTTTTTCCTTTTAAGTTCGCAATTTATAATGATTTTAAAACTTGTTAATAAATTTTAAATTTAATTAAATTTTCATAAGCATCAAGTAAAAAATGTTAAGTTTAAAAATTTAATTGAAAAAAAAAAATTATAAATCAGTAAAACGCTAAATGAAGTCAAATTAAATATATATCACTAAAGTAGAAAACTTTAAACTTACTAAAATGTTTGTTTTAAAATTCCAAATTTGTTGAAAAATTTAAATTTATTTAAGTGTCTATATAACACACTCACTCTCTTTCCTTACAACAAAAGCCTTTAAAAACAAAGACATGCATAATTCATCATACAATATTATAAACATTTAAGCATAAATAAAACTCCGAAAAAAACCCAACAAAAATAACCTTAAAATCTCTTTAGTTGTGGTTAAAGACTTTTACCCTCAACTTGAAAAAAACAGTCTACAACATCTTACAAAAAGCCAACATAAAAAGAAAACTCTAACCCTTATATAATTCAATATTATTTACAACATCCATCTAAAAGTAGTAACTGTCATTTAACAAATTCATTCAACTGGACAATATTTTCAAAAGATAATTGCTATCAATATTATCAAATACAAATTATATAGCAGCATCCATCATATTGCTTATAACAACAGCAACAAACATACACACAAATCTAAATAAAAGTAATTGAAGTTAAAACTTATTTTGCCAGCCGCCATAGTTTGTGTGGAGCAAAGAAACCCAAGAAAATATACTAGAGACATTCAGTAGCCAGTATAATAGAATAAAACCACACACATACATACACACGCATACACCGTACCCTTATAATACTAATGCAGCAAATTACACTGTTTTATATGGGGTATAATGGGAAATTTTGTTTACGGAAAACGTGAATTGAAAATTGATTACAATCTTGACACATCATACCAAGAAAATTAGAGTGTAACTTAATGAAAGCAAATTTAAATTTAAAGAAAATTTTAAAATATTTCAAAACTAAGAAAAATTAATCTGATTTAATTGAAGTTTTGAAGAGACTGTACTTTTTTCTTTAACAAACAAAAATTTTTAACAGTTTGCAATAATTTTTTTAAACCTGACTTTTTAAAAATCAAATGAGAATAAAAAAAATTAATTAAGAGTTACATTGTTTTGACGAAAAAAAATAGTTTAAACGGGTAAACCGCAATATATTGAATCAAAATTATTATTACAATTTTTTTAATATATACCTTGAAATAATTAATCTTCATTTATTCCAAAATCCATATCAAAAAATATTATCAAATAGTAGGATAAATTTTTTATTTTTTATTGAACTTTTATTTTCTTAAAAAAACTTTAAAGCTTTTCAAAATAATTTAATGGGTTCTACAAAAATTTATATATTTTTTTTTAAATTTGTTAGAGGTTAATTGTAAAAAAATTTCAAATTCAGGAAAACTTGATTTTAGCCTTAAACATCATACCTTAATGACAACAAATTTAAGTATAAAGAAAATTTAAATATTTTTCTAAAATTTAAATTTAACTAGTACATAATTAGATAATTAGAGTTTTGAAGAAATTATACTTTTTAACAAAACAAATTTTGAAACAGTTTTCAATAAATTATTTTTCTTAAACCGACTTTTAAGGAATCATTTTATGACCGACTTATATAAAATAGGAATTGAAAAATGTAATTAAAACTTTCATAGGCTTAACGAAAATTTTAATTATACGGGATTTAAAAACTTTAACTAAAATTTCCATAGGCTTAACGAAAATATTCATTATAACGGAACAAGAAAAATGTTAACCCCAATATATTGAATCAAAATTATTATTTTTCTTTTTAAACAAAATGCTTGAAATTATTAATCTTAAATTCAAAATCCATAACAGAAATCCAAAATCAAATAAATTTTTTATTTACTTTTAAACCTTTCAAATACATTTTTGGTTTTTAAAAAAATTCTTAAATTTTTTTTAATTCTTTAGAGGAAAAAAATCATACAAAGTTGTTGTTTTTTTTAACCTTTGAGAAATTCAAAAACTTATTGTAAATATGGTCCTAAATCTAACATTAAAAGCTTTAAATTATATATGTATTTAAATTGTATGTACAATATTAAAACTATTTTTTAGTTATTGCTTAAACATTTAAGTGAATTAAAAATTATTGAAATATTTAAGTATTTTTAAACTCCCCTTACCAAAAGCTTAACAAGTGTGGATATTAAGTTCTCAAATTTAACAACAAATAATTTTCCTTAAATAGTCTGGCTATCAAATTTTTTATTTTTTGTCATGAATATAAAAAATTTATAATAAAAACGTTTTAAACAATTAAAATTTTTCTTAAATATGTGTTTATTACAAAAACATAGTGCTAGATATATCAGATCGAAATATATTAAATTTCTAAATTGAAATAATTGGTGAATTCACAAGTGAAGTTTGAAGTCTGAAGTTTCATATTATCATAATTTTCAAAAAATGGTAAAGTGTAAAAATTTTGCTGTTGGCAGTATAACAGTTTTGGTAAATTATAACACTTAGGACATCTTGTGAATACATGAAATAAAATGTCTCTCATTAAATATGCACTTTTTAAATTAAGTGCTATTATTTTTTCGGTGCAAGTGGCAACTCTGAAATTTAGCAGCTGTTACATATGTTTATTCCGATTCTTAAATATAGAGCTCTTTGTGGGAGAACAACGCGTTATTATTGTATAAAACGTATTAAAAAAAATTTGGTAGGTTTTACCTTAACTTCGAAGAATTTTAAGTCGAGTAAGTGCACTTCATTTGTCAACCATTTGAAGAGTGGTTCAAAAATTTGTAAAAGCTCGGTCGTTTATGAACAGTAAGACTCCTGTGCGTTAACAAACCGGTCAATTTCTTTAAAACATTGCTGGTTTAAACAGCAGTGTTGCCGAAAAACATAAATTTAAATATATCGTCTAAATTTCTTGATCTTTTTTAATTGATTATATTTGATTTTTATTTAAGCTTGAGATCAAACAAAAAAATGTTGTTTTTTGTTAATATAATTTGTATACATATTTACCCTGAAGAAGCTACCCATTGTTTGGTAGCGAAATATTGGTTAATAAATAATTTTTTATAAAAAAAAAAAAAAAAAAAAAATGATCTCAAGCTTAAATAAAAATCAAATATAATAAATTTAAATAAAAATTTAGAAAAAAAACAAAATAAATTGAAAAGTACTTCAATACTTATTTTATTTTCAACAGTTTCAAGCTTACTATTACAGTTTCAAAATTCCATTAACATCCAAATAAATATTAAAAAAAAATTATTTCTATTTTTTATTCACTACCATCCCCCGTATAACTGTATGAGTTGTAAATATTAATATATTACTTTACAATAGTAAAGTACTTTCAAATTGTCTTTAAATAAATGCCATGAATCTCTGGAATTTCTTTTATTACATTTCCAAAATATTATTTTCTAAAAAAAACACAAATTCTAAATTTTAAAAAATTTTAAATAATTAAAAAACGGAAATATATAAAATTTTCTTTCGCATTATGTATACATAAATTAATAATTTTTATTATTGTAATTTTTTATAATTTAAATGATTTTCATCTTATTTCTTCGCTATACAATTGTTATTTCCTATTATTTGATGATAAACGTTACAATTAAAAATAACTGTTTACAACTCAAATGTATTTTAATACACTATACACAACATCAAAAGAGGTTATAAAAATAACAGTATACACATTTTGATCAAAAGATATTAAAAGTTGTAAGTAGTGTGTTTAAATTCAAAGAAAAATATATATAAATTATTGTGAACAAATTTAAATACATAAAATTAATTTTTTTAAAGAGGAGTTTTTAGACAATTGATTTTTGTTATATTAAAAATTTTTAAAATTTTTAAAACTCTAGTATCAATTTAGAGAAAAAAAAAATAAAATAGTGTCTATAAAATTTTTACTATTTTTTATACTAAATGGAACAAAAAATATTCAAAGTTGTTTAAACTAAATCTGCAAACTAAATATTTATATCAAAACTCCTAAGTTTCAATTGCAAATAAAAAATTTTAATTCCATTGATTCAAACTTCATTTATAAGGTATATGCATCTTGACAACAAATACAACTATACAAAAACCATTGGCATTATATTAGGTTCGTTCGAGTATTTTTACTGCACTTTGTAGTAAATGAGTAATTATTTAGTAAATTGAAAATTTTACTCTCAAAAAGAGAATTTGTCCAAAAAAGTACTCGAACAGACATTTGTAAAAATTCGTAAGATTAAAGCAGCAGCTGATGGCAAATAAATATTGTGTTGTTTAATGGGAACTATGTACATACATATGTGCAAATATGTATTTAAGTATGTATACCTGCGCCAGATTCAGGCAGTTCCATTCTTTCATCTGTATACATTGTTAACTAACTTTATTTCACAAACAATTTAAATTTAATAATATTTTGCACTTTTGTTTGGATTTTCTTTTTTTTAATATATTTTTCACAAATTGTATACTTTTTGTTTGCTTACTTTTGTTTGTTTACCTTTTGAATCATATGTTTTTTGTTTGGTTTTGCTAAATCTTACTGCAAGAAATTTCTGTAGTAAAAATTTGCAAATACTCAGTCAAGAACTGTCACTTTACTACAAATTTGTGTAAACGAACGCAATTTCGTAAAATGCAGTAAAAATTTTTACAAATTTGTGAGTTCTCGAACGAACCTATTATTGCAAGTTAACCTGCATATGTCAATTAAACAAATAATAAACAGTTTTTTTTTAACTTTTTAAAACCTTTTCTTATTATCTTTGTTTTGTATTTGTTTAAACGTTCTAAACCAACTTTTAACTGCGAAAATTATTTTTAAAAAATGATTAAAGGTAAATGATTAAAAAAAATAGTAAAAATTAGAGGCACATTATTAAAAAAACAGCTGATTGGATACGACTACCTCATTGATCTAAATTGCATTGATTTAATAGAACGCAAAAAAGTCGCCATTTTTTTATTAAAACAAAATTAGTATTTTTATTTTAAATAAATAAATTATAAAAATAACTTTTATAATTAAATTAACTTAAAAAATCATGTTGCATTTTAAATTAAATTACAAAATAAAGCAGTTTAACTTTTTTTTATTAAGGATTTTAACTGTAGTCCTAGAAATTCTCACAAAATCTAACTTAAAAACATATTAACATATATAAATATGTATATGATATAAATCTACAAACAAAATAAATATAAGAGAGAGTCTAGAAGTTTACAAAAAATTTCTTTCAGTCTTCTAAATTTTCATCTTTATATCTGCTCTAAATTTTACGGTAAAGAAATAAATCATTATAAATTATGGAAATGAATTAAAAACAGAAACAAAATTGATTATCTTAAATAAAAAAAATAAAAGAACATTTTATGACTAAATTTCCTAAAACATGTTTTATAAATCAACAAAAGCTTTAATAAAAACCAAGAATTTAAATATGTATTTCAAATTTAAAATTCAAAAATTTATGTGTTGATAATCTTAATTAAATTAAATCGTAATTATTAATTTCCTTAGATAAAAAAATAAAAAAAAAACATTTTAAAACTAAATTTCCCAAAACCATTTTTATAAATTAACAAAAGCTTTAACAAAAAACAAGAACTTAAATATGTATTTCAAAATTTAAATTCAAATTTAAAAAATAAAAATTTATGTGTTGATAATCGTATTATTAAATGACCACAATCCGTCCACTTAAATCGTAATTATTAAAATTTTTGAAAAAAAAATAAATAAATTAAGCTAAAAAATTTTTAAGCACATACATACAGATAAATTTAAATATTAAACATATTTAGTAGATATATTCAAAAAGTATGCCACCACGTCATATTGCCATTGAATTTTAAAATTTAAAAATGGCATTCGTAAATTATATTTAAAATTTTTAAATTCTTATGGTAGATACACACTTTGCAACCTGTTAATGCATAACATTAATATTTCATGTTGCATATTTTGTTGCAGACACTGCAGCCAACAACTAAACCGTAAATGCAACATAATTTATTTACTTTGTATGCGCATTAAACATCGCTGAAGAAACATATTTGATAAAATTACCGTTCAACAATTATTGTGCATTTTTTTTTATTATTAAATATTTACCCTGCAATAATTTTGTCAATCGCCATTTTGATTTTCTGCAGCTTATTTAATTAAATTTTAATTACTGGTTTTTAATGAACTAAACCAAAAAAAAAAAAAAAACATCAACATCAATGCAACTAGAAAATATCCAAATATTTTGATATATGTATAACCTTAAATGCAAAAAGATTTTAAACCATAAACATACTATGCAACCAACAACGAAAAATAACAGGTTGCATAAATAAACATATTGCAAAGTGTTTACCTACCATTTCGTTACAAAAAAAAATAATTTAATTTCTTTAAGTTTAGAACTATAAATCAAATATATGTTATAATTTTGATCCAACATTATAATTCTGTGATTTTTGGCAACAAAAAACAAAAAGTAATTTAAAATAAACAAACCTAACAAGTACAAAATATCTTAAAACCATTTAAATTTATACAAAATATCATAGACTATAAAACATTTAAAAAACTTAAACATATATTTTATATAAAAAATTCCATCAAAAACTTTCATTTAACTCTATATCATTGTCTATATCATTTATAATTTAATAATATATTATTGAAATTAATATGATGACTCTTATACATCATTAGAGACCTTCGAACTATTTGCACAGAACAGTTTACAAAGTTTGCACTAAAATATATTTGTCCAATTTATAACATGCGTGCTATCGTTTCATAATTAAATATGACTTAAAAGCATTGTTTATGATAAAAAATTTGTTTAGAATTTATTATTTTCATTCTGGCTCAAGTTCTTTTTAATACTAAATTTCTCATTTTAATATGAAAAAATCAATTTTTTATTTGTGATAATGATTTTTTTAATCAAATAATATGCAACGTTATAACAGAAGCTGTGAATTGATTTTAATAACTACAAACATTAAATTAATTTTGCAATTTTGAAAAGAGAGCATATGTCCTAAATTGTAAGTGGAAACAAAACAAAAACAAATTATTTTCTAAAGAAATTAAAATTTTTACACGAAACGAAACAAAAAAAATAATTTTCTGAAGAAATATTAATTTCGAAGCATTAAATATTTAAATTAAAGAGAATTTAATAACAAATTTAAAAAAAGGGCGCAACAATGCCAAAATCAACAAAATTACATATTTTGTTAATTTTTTTCAGTATTATTCACAATAAATAACTGTTAACTAACTGTTAACTAAATATCTACTTTCTATCGTTTAAGTTAATTTTCACATACAAAAGTTAGCAGCCAGTTAGTTAATACAGAGTTTTTATTATAAATAACGCCGTTTATTATTAAAAATAAATTTCAATTAATTAGTCTTAAACACTACGTCTCCGCTCAAAATATTCTGCTTTCTAACATTTGATAATTATTTAACAACCCAGCAAAGAAATTTTGCGCTAGTGCAATATGAAAAACATTTTTCATGACTTCTAAATTAAAAGTGCAAGCAAAAGCATTCTTCATGTATTCCAAAATCTAAGCAAAATTTTAAAACTTAATTTTCCAGGCAGATATCTGCTTGTTTATCTAAATGCAAACGAAATTTTCATTCTTACAATTACATTAAAAATAAAAACAAATTTTGATTTTTTGTTGCTGAAAGAAAATTTTGTTCGCGCTTAGATAAACAGGCAGTATATTTTTGTTTTTAAATCGTAACGACTGACAAGGTTTTCGTAGATAAAATTAATTTTAAATACTAAAAAAAAAAATATGTTTATAAAAGCATTAATATATTGAAAAAAAAATGCATAAAAAATTTCATTTTATTTCCCTTAAAATTTATTTGGTTTGACAGCAAAAAAATATAAAATTACCAAAGTCAAAATATTTCTTTTTGGAAAATAATCTGGGTTCAAATCATTGCAATCTACCTGCAACAATTGAAATTCCTATACTATTTAGATCAACATCTCATGTTGCGATTTGATACCTGCACCTCTAAAATAAGCATATGAATCATTTTTGATTTCAAACGTAGATTTTATTAAATAATAGAACAAAAACACATAATTCAAAAAAGAATTAACAGTTTTGTGGCGAACAGTTAATTAACTCCGTTTCTAGTCGGTTGATATTTTAACAAAAAATAAATTAAATAAAAATATTTTAGTTTTTGTACTTATCTTCCGTCGTACCCCTCATAAATATCATATATTACAATAGTAGTACTTTTCTACTACCTGTTAAATTTTTATTGCGTTGAGTTTTTGGTTTTTAGAACAACCACTAAAGCAGTGTATAGTAAGAGTAAAGAAATATACAAAATTATTTCTCTAGATGGAATTAGGCAGCTTTATTGTAAAAAAATCATCGCCGCAAAATTATTTACTTTAATATAAATTTTTTCTCCTTCAAAGAATGCCATTCTCTGGTATTAACATAAGTGTGAACTTTTGATAAAACAACTTATTTCAAATTTTAAAATTTTTTAGGAGAGCACGGAAACAAATAACAAAAAAAATAAAAGATTAATTTAAGTTGGTTCCTTTGATGTAATATTTTCTATTCTATAAGTCGTAACAAGGAGAGATAGGTTATTTCGAATTTTTTATACTTTGGAATTTGAAAAAAAAAAAATTTATTAAATTCTTATAATTTTTAGAAAATACAAAAATAACAAGAGTTCATAAAATAATTAATTCATTTTTATGAAATATTTCTTAAAGTGAAATACAATCAGAGCAAACAAAGAGCCTTAGAAATTTTACTTTTATGATTTAGAAAGAGAAAATTTTTACTTAACTCAATTTAAGTTATTTTTGCGAAAGTCTACAGATATACATACACCTGCATCTAAAAAAAATATATTAAAACTTATCGAACGAAAAAATTTATAAACATTAAAAAACTTGTTGCCATTATGACAGATAAAAAAAACTGATAACTTTTCATATGGATATACAATTTGCAAAATTGCCAAAAGCTTCGAAAAAAACCAAAATAAGTTAAAATAAATAATTCAAAACTCTTTGTTTCTAACAAATGTAATAAATATCAATTTGAATAAACTAGCTACTAAAGCTATTAAACTTTGTATATCGATCAAAATCTCATTATTTATGCTTTTCCCTACAAACAACTTAAGTACTGCCTTAAAAAATATATAAAAACAGGTTTTCGCACTTAGTACACTCTTCTAAGTTTAAAAAAAATGTTACTTTATGAACCAGCCAACCTACAAGAAAACATTACCGCCCTATAATAATGAAATAATAAATTTAAAAATTTAACAATGTTTATTTTAAAAATTTTTGCACAAAATTCGCTTAAAAATTTTTGATAAATTAATTGATTGAATTAATTATTTGACGAATTTGGACTAATTTTTTAATCCTTGTCTATACAATACATTTGTAAAGTACTATTTAAACTTTTGAAAACCTATTGAAATCTCAGAATTTATGTTTTACTCTACACCCTTGCCCTACACCCAAGCTATTGAGAAAACAAATTTAAACAAATTAAATTATTTTTAAAACCATTTTTCCAATTTGAATTAATCTGAATTATTAAAGTAAATGTAAATCCTTTAAAAAATAGTTCGAAATAACATAAAGAAATTAATTTTTACAAGCTAAAAATTCAAAAATTAATATGAATAATCATAATGATTAAATTGCAAATTAATAAAAATCAATCGAAATGTTGTACCCTTCTCTTCATTGTATTAAAAAAATTATTTTTTTTAATTATAGTAAAGGTATTGCTAACAAAAAACTGCTAAAGAATTTTAAAAAATATTATTCTTTGTCTTGCTCACAAAACTGACATGTTTTATATATCATTAGAAACCTTTCGAAAAATTTATAGCTAAAATAGCACACTCTTTTCAAATCATTTAATAAATTAATAGAAAAAAATATTTAAACATCTAGAAGCACTTTTAATTATTTACTTAACAATATTGTACGAAATTATAATTAAACAAAAATTATGTTTTGTATATCCTTGGAAAATTATTACAAAAAATATTAAATGATTTCTTGCTTCAGACAAAAAATTTATAAAAAATACTTAATTGGTGGATTTAACAAAAAAAATATTTTTTTATATATTCAAAAAACCTTTAAATAAGTGAAACCGGGTTAAAAAAATTTTGCAATATTAGTTGATTTTAATTACAAGACACTTCCTGCATCATCAGTGAATAAGGCTATTCACGTTATCAGTCTTTGTTTAACAAAAATGCCTCAAATTTTCTTTTGTGAAAGAAAAAAGTTCCAAATTTTAAGTACAAAGTAGAAATTTTTTTATTAAGAATAAAATTCTTGGAAAAATTTTTAAAATTAAAAATCTATTTTAAGATTTGGTAACTTTCTTTTTTAACTCTTTTAATAATTTTATTATTTTAATTTAAAAAAAATTGTTTAATTTCAGTTTGGTGTAAAGTAATGAAAAAGAGTTTACCTCTATTTTAAATTTATTTATTTTTTAATAAACATTTGTTTTTTTAACAATTGGCAATTCAATTAAACATATGTTTTGTGTAAAATTTTGATTGTCTATATTAACTAGTTAGAAATAAATAATGCAAAATGATTTTCTACTCATAACTAGTTGTTGTTATGTTTATAAGCAAATTTGACACTTTAAAAATTTTAGCAACCTAAAATTGATGGCATGAATACCCTTACTGAAAGTCAAAAACTATATCAAAAGAAGCACAAAACCCACTTAAAATATAAATCAAAAACGAAAAAGAAAATATTTTAAAGAGAAGAAAACAGATAAAAACAAATTCCATTTTAAATATTTAACAAATAAAAAATATTTTAAAATATAGAAAAAAAATAAATAAAAATTAATTTTAATTATTCTAAATACAAATAACAACTTCTTAGATGACAAGTGGGAAACTTATTAAAAAAATATCACATCTTAACTTAAGAACTCAAGACACATTGTACAAAGTATTTTAATAAGTTGAATCAGCTGAGCATCAGCTGTTACTTGCCTGACTACCAAATTTCATATATACTTTACTTACTTATATACTCACTTTCTTTTATTTCTTGTAACTTAAAAATGTGTCAAACTTCAAAAACAAACAAAAGAAAATAATATTTAAAATATATAAAATATATACATACACCTTGATGGAAATGTTCATGAAAATACATTACATAAAAATCATAATTATAATAAAAAAAAACATGGATTTATTCAACATATTTTTATACAAAGCAAAATTTTTCACAATATTTTTATACAATTAGAAAGCGTATACATAAATCTACTATTTCAAGTTTTTTTATATCCCCAACTTATATACAAATATTCTTTAAAACATTAGATAGTTTGTTCACTTTAGAAACACTATTTATATAAAAACAATTTTGTTTTTAATCTATAAAAATGTTCCTTAAAATTATTTCAAAATTTTTTTTACAAAATTTTATTTAAAAAAATTCTCTAAGCAAATGGTTAATTGTACAATTAACAAAATTGCTTTTCAAGTTTTTGAGATCTTAAGAAAACATGTCTGTATTCATTTTAATTTTCTATAGCCATCTATCTGTAAAGAAAAACACGTAAAAAAGATCTTTAAAGAGATTGTCTTTTTGTTTGGAATACTTTCTGCTAAAAAAAAAAACAGAAGAACATTCTTAAACGCTTGTTTAAGAACACAAAAGTCCTTTTATTTTTCTTTTGGAGTAACACTAGCTTTGCATGCTCTTTTTGCAACAATGATGGTCATAATAAAAAGGGGATACCCAGTGTAATTGCTAGTGTCTTACAAAAAATCCAACCATCTGAAAAGGGGGATGAACACAGTATAAACCCCTTACAACAATTATTCAACCCTTACCCCTAAAGAAATTTAAATATACAAATGATTAAAGAAACTATATTAAAAAGCAATCAAATGGAAAATTATTTATCTATGATGATAATGATGATGAAGACTTAAACCCTTTGTATAAGAAAATCGTAGTTATAAACAAATAAACTATAAAATATCGCAAAAAGTTTATATTTAAAATTACCTATATAGAAATTATATTTTAATTTATTTTATTTATCTACTGTAATTGCACTCTGTATCTCCTTTTTTTTAGTTCTAAGTTAATTTTTCCCTCTAAAATAATTGTAAAAATGCCTCAAAATTCCGCTTATTCTGAAAGTTGAAAATTGTAAATAAAATTTCAAATGCCATTTCTTTCATTTGAGATGTGGTTTTAATTTTAAATTATGTAAAATAAAATTGTTTAAACAACAATTTAATTTGTCCATATTTCAAATGAGACAATTGTGGCATTTGCCCTTTAAACTTGCATTACATACAAGTATGCATGTGTGTTCATGATCTGCTAAAGTTAAGATTCTCAAAAATATTTTATATTTATTTGTTTTAAATTTAAGTTCAATCTCTTTAAATCTGATCGAAATCATTAATGAAAATATTTTGTATCTATTGTAAACAAAATTAAAATCACATTTTTAACTTTAAGTTAAAAATTAATTTTTTTTTTTATATTTTAAATACCAAAACTGTAAAAAAATAATAATTAATTAAAATAAAAATTGTACAAACCATTTTGCCAAATTAAAATTGAAATGTGTTTTTTATTTCCGACAAATGATTATTCGAAATGCTTTTAAAGCTCAATTACAGGTAAGAGAATTATATTCGGCCGTGCCATACCATCATGTTTGTGGAAATTATAAAAATTACCTCATCATACTAAAGCCAAATCTAAGTTAGTATGAAAATTATAATTCTGTAATAAAAGCAATATTCCTTTTTGTACTGACTTCATCTTAGGTTCAAGCTATTGCCGGTTGAACTACAGTCTACCAGTTTTTATACCCGCCACCAAAAAAAAAATGGTGGTGGTATATTCATTTTGTCATTTCGTTTGTAACACATCGAAATATCCATTTTAGAACCCACGATGATCTAGCAATGTCCATCAGTATGTCCGTCTGTCAAAAGCACGATAGAGGTCGGACCGAAAAAGCTAGGGGGCTCAAATATTGCCAGCATATTTCTTATACATAAGGTTTGTTTGGAATTGAAAATGGGCTAAATCGGAATATAAGGAAGAGAGTTATAGCTCGTAATGCAAGATCGAATAATATGGAATATACAATACAATACTTTTCCCTGAAAATTTTTTACATCTATGCATTAGGAAAGGAGTTACAGATAAAAATGCACGAAAATTTATACTGCGCAGTGTATTTTTCGATATATTCAAAATTTAAAACGTAATAAAACTGGCAAAATGAGATGTATGGTTTTGAAATTTTGCACCCATTGCTCCCATATAACGCTTTATCTTAGGTTAGGTTAGGTAGAACAGGCAGCTGTTGTGCAGCTCACTTGGGTCCGTTATATTGATCCCTTTGTGATACCTGAATAGAAAAGTAAGAATAGAATAGAAAGGAAGCAGACACCCTTAATCTTAAATTTATATAATTTCTCTATGAATAAAGATTTTGGAAGAATAAAGGACTATATTGCAACATCTAAGTTGCATTCATTAGTAGAAACAACCTCTACACGCATACAATTACGACCACTTTTCCCGTTATCTACTGTTAATGAAATTTAAAAGCTCATAAATCCGACAAAATTGGAGGTATGATGATGAATTTTGCTACATATATCCTTCTAGTCAATGTTATTGTTATTCCGGAAAATTAAGGTGACACGCCCACTTTAACGTCTACCTCCCATGTAACGGTTTATCTTAAATTCATATAATTTCTCAATTTTTTTTTTAAAGAATAAAGGACTATATATATATATCTAAGTTTTATTCATTAACAGAAACTATATTGGCACGCCTGGCTTAATGCCCACTTTCACTGAAAGACTAAATTAACGAAAACATTTTACTAGCATATCGCAGTTATACAAAGAAAGTGATACATTTTTTAGTATAAAGAGATGAGCAATTACTGTTAATAACAAAATAATACATTTTGTGCTATAAAAGAACATCAAATTGATGGTGGGTATAAAAGATGCGGCACAGCCGAATATAGTGTTCTTACTTGTTTTTTTTTTAGATTGGGAAAATGCATTACTTTTCACTTGTGACCATCAATATATACTTTATGAGGTCGTAAATGAATATTTTAGATATTACAAAAGTCACCTGTAGTGGTGGTTGTAATTAGAAAATACAAGTACCATTACAATTCATCAATCTGTTTATTTTCAACACCAAATTATTACATACAAAGTTGGGATTTGTGGTACAATTGTACCAAAATTGGTACAATCGCAAGTGTACCACTAAGACATTGGTGCACTCAATATATTTTTGGTACAATTTTTTATTTCAAATTAACTTTTTTTTTTGTTCTGTTGCTTAAGTCAATATTTATTGATTTAATCTCGCTAAAGAAAATTTTAAAATTTCTTATTAAAATATTGAGTTTATTTGCAACTAGAAAAGCCCGGCACACATTGCTACGCCCCTTAATGAATAAAAATGCATTCTGAATTTAAATTTATTATCAAGTTCAAAAAGCTAAAAATTACAAATTTTTTAATGGGCGTGGCACTACCCACTTTTCGAATCACGAAATTATATAATCATGGCAGCTCAATATGGTGCTAAGTTTCAGAAAAATCGGTCAAGTGCAAGTAGCTAAAAATGATAACTAATTTTTTATGGGTGTGGCCCGCCCACTTTTTTCCACCCATAAACACTCCCTGGAATGTGTACAACAACTTGCCAAAGTTTAAGTCCGATCGGTTTTACAGTTTCGAAGTCTATAGCTAACACACACACACACAGAGTTTCACTTTTATATATATTATCTATATTAATTTAATTAAGTTTTGTTTCTGATACTTATTGTGTATGTATTAAAAAATATGATTAATTGTTATTTCTTATTTTGATTTTTGATTATTTGCAAAAATTTTTTTACAATTAATGTTCATTTGGTACAATCTTAAAATTTCTAGATCCCAAGAGTGAATTATTATGAAAGTAAAAGCATAATTCAAGGCGAATTCATACAGGTGAAATTATCAGCCCAGCTGATGGGGAAACTTTTTGTCAAAATTGGTTTAATTCGCCTTGATTTTATTTATTAATGCAGGGATAGGAAATGTGATTTTGGTTTCGGTATTAAACAATTAACTTGAGTGTACTTTTTTGACAATAAATGTGCTTAATTTATGTATATTTTTTGCTTTTGCGTCATTAATAATGTGTTTAAAAAATTTATATTCTGTTTTTAATCAAATTTTATTATATTTAATATGCAAAAACAACTTTTCCATCCCTGATATACGAATTGGCCTTGACATAAAACATCCCATGAAAAGTTGCTTTGTTGTATCAATTCGCCGTTGCATATACCTTATGGATATGCCTTGGCATAATTCTACTATGTATATTGTATCCATCATCAACCTATTTTTTCTTAGGACGTAGCTTGATTTCATTCCCGGCAACACTTAATTTAAGATGGGTTCTTGTATTTGTTCAATATATTTGTATTTGTTTAATTTTTTCCGTGTTTATCAAAGCTAAAAACCTTAATGTATTTTACAGTGCTGCCAAGTATAGGTAATATTTATACCACAGCAAATAAAAAATAAAAAAAAAAGATTTTACAGGAGTTCAACTAATGAAGTGATTTATTTCATTTAGGTGAAAACACTAACGATCCTAGCAAAAACAAAAATTAATTGAAAGTAGTGCGAAGTGAATTACATTTTTAAGATTTTTTATACTCTTCATACGACAGTGTAAAAGTGTATATGTATGCAATACAATAGGGTATCAAATGAAAGGGCTTAACTTGTATAATACTATTTAACTATGTAAAAATTCAAAATCAAAGAAATAATAAACAAATTAGCGTATTGCAATAAATCTTAAATCTAGTCTAAGTTACGATGTGGTCATTATACCTATGTACATGATGGTGAAGGGTATTATCAGATTCCTCACGCCCGAATACAGTGTTCTTACTTGTTTTATTTGCGATCATAAAATAAGCTATCAATAACTTTATTTTAAACATAGTATGTTTACTGACAAAAAAAAAATATTCCACGGCTAATTCGTAGTAACAATTTCCATTTATAGGAGAATGAAAATTTAATAATGAGAACAAAAATTGTATGTCTTATTCACAATAGAGGTGAATAAAACTGAAGCTTGCAATACAAAGCCAACGAAGAGAAGTAAAAAAGTTCTTAAACTACCAATAAAATCATTAACAAATGAAATATGCATGAACTTGGTTTGTTTTTAAACATTTTTGTTATTTTTTCTGTTTTTTTTTTCAAGTTTCTTTAATAAATTAAATTAAATCATTACACAAACATAAAAATAGAATAGTATAAATAAGATGATTGTGACAGTGATATAGATTATTGATATCAGCAGAAAAAAGATAATAAATAGAATTTTTAGCGGTTTTTGATTTGCCTTTCTTAAATCGGAGTTGCTTTGCAATTTTTTTTTTCTCTTATGTTAATCAATAGAATATACTATGTAGTTTTATAAATGTTTCCTTGCTTTTATTTACGAATTAAATCTTGTGTGGTTGAGTTAAAGTTGGATTCCACTGCAAGCTATTATTTGTTAAAAGTTTTTTATGTGTATGTTTTTGTATACAAGACTATTGCAAACATAAAAGTACAGTTAAGTGCATTGTTCTACAAAGACTTTGTTGTAACTTTTATGTTGGCAGAGAAAAAGAAAGGTAGAGTAGAATTTACAAGCCAGCTAAAATAATTCTGGGATCTTCGACGGCAGCCTTAATTTTACGTAAGAACATAACAGCCTCACGACCATCAATCAATCGGTGATCGTAAGTTAGTGCTACATACATCATGGGTCGTATGACAACCTGAAACATAAAATAAAAGCAAAATATTCAATTTTTAAGAATGAAAAAAATATATGTAAATACTATAAATAGAAAATTACCTGTCCTTTAATTGCAACGGGTCTCTCAAAGATACCATGCATACCCAAGATAGCACTTTGTGGTGGATTGATAATAGGTGTGCCCATAAGAGAGCCGAATACACCACCATTACTAATGGTGAAGGTACCACCATCCATATCTTCAACAGCAATAGCACCTTTGCGAGCTTTGTCGCCCAAAGCTGCCATAGCGATTTCTATATCAGCATAATTCATGCTTTCAACATTTCTAATGACTGGAACCACCAAACCTTTGGGAGTAGCAACTGCTACAGATATATCAACATAATCACGATAGATGATCTCCTAAAACCAATAAGAGTAATAAGATTAGTATTTTTTTTTTTAAATTTATCGCAATAATAGATAATTCTGTGGCAATGAGGAAAAACTGCTTATGTCTGTTTTTATAGTTTTTCAGAAAAATTTATAAAAAAAAAATGTTTGATACCCTTAAAAATAAAGACTATTATGCGAATTCCGTGATGTATTTTTTATATAAGTGAAAATAAATTATTATTTGAAATTATATTGTTCGTTGAGACCTTACCGCAACAATATAAAATTGGCTGCTTAATTATATTTAGTAAAGTGATTCGTTTTTTTTCTTTATTGTACTACGTCGCTTGTTTATAAAACCAAAAACTAAACGCAGTATAAAATACAACATACTAGGAAAGTGACAGAAAGAAAACGCAACAATTCATGCAATAAATTGTTGCATATACCGCTAGTAATAACAGAGGAAGAATAAGGGAAGCGAGAAAATACAAAAAGATACAAAATACAAAAAATTTTACGTCTCCGACTAAAAACGGGGTAAATAAACGTTTCGCCAGCACACTGCTCATTTTGTTAAAATATATGTTTTTCAATTTACTAAATATGAACAAGAATTTTTATACATAAACTATATAAGATAATCTACGAATATAGCATTCTCTGGCCTATGTCAACCAGCCCAAAACTATTCAATGCAACCATTCAAATAAAACATTCAATAAAAAATATAATCTAATAATCTAATCTATGTAATTTAAGTTAATTGTACATTTTAGAAAACTCTTTATCAATTTTATATATTTTTTTAGTAAAGGAATGTTAAAATATGAAAATATAAAAAAAAAAATTTTTGTTAAATTTAAAAATTAATATTTATATTAGAACATAAAAACGTATATAAATTTCAATCTAAGTTGAAACCGAATGCAGTAATATTTCTTTCTATTTGTTTCTTTCATTTGTTATTGGGGCAGTGTTTTATTTTGTATAATGTTTATTTAAAATTTATTAATTTTTCAGATACAGCTATTAAGATAAAAAACAACACAATATAACAGGCATAGCAACAAAAGCGAATTAAATAAACTGTTAAGTTTATAAAATTATAGATGCAAAATAAATAACAATATAAATCGTTTGAAAATTCGAAAAATTATGAATCAGAAAGACTTGATTCGACAGCTGATTATTTTTTTTTCTTCACTTAATTTAAACTTAAGCTGTCAAAGTCTATAGATATGAAATAAATTCTCTCTCTCTCTCTCTCTCTCTCTCTGCACTCATTTATTTTAATAACAAACCCAAGGCATATTTATTCATCAGGTAATTGCAGTTCGGAGAGAATTTTTTGTTTATATTTTTTATGTATGAAGTTTGACATTTAAAATAAATTAGAAAACAGATAATTGTTTTTTATTTATGCATTTTGACAGCTGAAATTTAAAATAAATGTTAAAAAAAATAATCAGCTTACGAATCAAGAGTACCTGATGAATAAATATGCCTTGGACAAACCTTAAACGTAAAAAAAAAATGTAAAAAAAATACTTAAATTTATACTTACAGCACCATCAATAACCGCATTAACAACAGGTTGATCCTGCAAGGCATAGGCAGAAGCTTTAGTGAATATGGACATGAAACCAATCTTAAGACCATATTTCTTTTGGAAGGCTTCCAAATTTTCCTTACGGAATGCCATAGCACCACTAGAAATTAAAAAATTATAAAAGCACTTAAAATTTGTACAATTTTTGTAAATAATGTTAGGCCAACAAAAGAAAAACATTTAAGCAATTCTAACAAAAACAAAAGCTATTTTATTTTAACTCGCATATTCATAATCAAGAATCTGGTATATGATGGAAATTGAAAACGAAAACGTAACAATTTTGAAAGTTCTTTTTAATGCACTTTTTAATTTAATTATTAATTTTGATAAGTTTCGTTTGAAAATTCTTTTTAATAGAGAAATATTTATAAAATATTTGTGATTCTCTTAATTATGTTAATACAGCAATATTAGGAAAAACTAATATTAAAAATTCATTCGTTTTCGTTTTCTATTACATTGCTTTATATCTATCTATTTTTAACATGCATTTGTGAAAACAATTTGCTTATGAACTTTTGTTTTTTTAAGCCATTTTAAATTTAAAAATTATTTAGGAATATTATGTAATAATATCGCTTCCAGTCTTTACCTCATATCAATTTCATTGAATGTTGTCAACATGGCGTTGACATTTTGTGCTTCCTTCAAGCGGGCGGCAATCTTTAGACGCATACGATTCATTTTGACACGTTGTTCGGTACGAGTACCAGTGATTTGTCGTGAATAATCAGCTGGTGGTACCTTGACCTGAGGTGGAACTATACCGGGAGCACGGGGAATAGATGCCGAGGGAATCGAAGATACTGGAGCAGTTGGTGGTGGTGGTGGGGGACGTGGTGCTGCGGGTTTTGGTGGTGGTGGAGCGGCAGCAGCGGGTTTAGCTGCTGGCGGTGGTGGTGCAGCAGCAGCTGGCGGTGGTGTCGCCGGAGCATCGGCTTTGGGAGCTGCAGCAGGAGCAGCACTAGCATCAGCCTTCTCTAATTTAAATAAAGGTTGACCAGCTTTTACTGTGTCACCATCACTGACCAAAATTTCCTTAATAATGCCGCCAAATGGAGCGGGTACACCAACAGTGGTCTTGTCGGTTTCGATTTCCATAACGGTTTGATCCACCTTGACATAGTCGCCGATATTGCAAGTGAACCTGAAAAGAACAATTAAAAAAAGAAATTTTATTTTAATTGAGAAATAAAAGATGAAAAAAAATTATTGCCCCATTGTGGTTCGCCAGTTTTTACCAGTTTTTTTATAATGTAAAATTTTTTAAATTTGAGCTGACTCTCCGACGACCAAACGGAGTTGAAATGAAAGTACTAACTGAACTGTTTTGAAAACTTTGTCAAGTTATAATTCTAATAATATGCAAAGTAATTATTTATTGGAATAAAAGCCTTCACTAAAATAGTTAAAGTGGCAAATATCTTTCTGTAACAACAAATGGTAATTTTTTTAAGATTTTTCATTGTTCAAATTAAATTACTTCGAACTTCAATATAAAACGGAAATAAATTTAAATTTATTTGTTAAACTTAAAACATTTTTTTTTTTTGTTAATATTATATGTAATTATCTTATTATGTACATTTAACAAGTAATATATCTTGCCAGCTAGCTCCAATAATGCCTATAGGCGCTGGGGCCATAATTAAAATGAATTTATACTATTTATGTCCAATAAATAAATAAAAAAAAAAAAAAAAAATCATTATTTATGTGTTTAAAAAATTTATATTCTGTTTTTAATCAAACTTTATTATATTTAATATGCAAAAACAACTTTTCCATCCCTGATATACGAATTGGCCTTGACATAAAACATCCCATGAAAAGTTGCTTTGTTGTATCAATTCGCCGTTGCATATACCTTATGGATATGCCTTGGCATAATTCTACTATGTATATTGTATCCATCATCAACCTATTTTTTCTTAGGACGTAGCTTGATTTCATTCCCGGCAACACTTAATTTAAGATGGGTTCTTGTATTTGTTCAATATATTTGTATTTGTTTAATTTTTTCCGTGTTTATCAAAGCTAAAAACCTTAATGTATTTTACAGTGCTGCCAAGTTTAGGTACTATTTATACCACAGCAAATAAAAAATAAAAAAAAAAGATTTTACAGGAGTTCAACTAATGAAGTGATTTATTTCATTTAGGTGAAAACACTAACGATCCTAGCAAAAACAAAAATTAATTGAAAGTAGTGCGAAGTGAATTACATTTTTAAGATTTTTTATACTCTTCATACGACAGTGTAAAAGTGTATATGTATGCAATACAATAGGGTATCAAATGAAAGGGCTTAACTTGTATAATACTATTTAACTATGTAAAAATTCAAAATCAAAGAAATAATAAACAAATTAGCGTATTGCAATAAATCTTAAATCTAGTCTAAGTTACGATGTGGTCATTATACCTATGTACATGATGGTGAAGGGTATTATCAGATTCGGCACGCCCGAATACAGCGTTCTTACTTGTTTTATTTGCGATCATAAAATAAGCTATCAAAAACTTTATTTTAAACATAGTATGTTCACTGACAAAAAAATATTCCACGGCTAATTCGAAATAACAATTTTCATTTATAGGAGAAGGAAAATTTAATGAGAACTAAAATTGTATGTCTTATTCACAATAGAGGTGAATAAAACTGAAGCTTGCAATACAAAGCCAACGAAGAGAAGTAAAAAAGTTCTTAAACTACAAATAAAATCATTAACAAATGAAATATGCATGAACTTGGTTTGTTTTTAAACATTTTTGTTATTTTTCTGTTTTTTTTCAAGTTTCTTTAATAAATTAAATCATTACACAAACATAAAAATAGAATAGTATAAATAAGATGATTGTGACAGTGATATAGATTATTGAAATCAGCAGAAAAAAGATAATAAATAGAATTTTTAGCGGTTTTTGATTTGCCTTTCTTAAATCGGAGTTGCTTTGCAATTTTTTTTTTTCTCTTATGTTAATCAATAGAATATACTATGTAGTTTTATAAATGTTTCCTTGCTTTTATTTACGAATTAAATCTTGTGTGGTTGAGTTAAAGTTGGATTCCACTGCAAGCTATTATTTGTTAAAAGTGTTTTTATGTGTATGTTTTTGTATACAAGACTAATGCAAACATAAAAGTATAGTTAAGTGCATTGTTCAACAAAGACTTTGTTGTAACTTTTATGTTGGCAGAGAAAAAGAAAGGTAGAGTAGAATTTACAAGCCAGCTAAAATAATTCTGGGATCTTCGACGGCAGCCTTAATTTTACGTAAGAACATAACAGCCTCACGACCATCAATCAATCGGTGATCGTAAGTTAGTGCTACATACATCATGGGTCGTATGACAACCTGAAACATAAAATAAAAGCAAAATATTCAATTTTTAAGAATGAAAAAAATATATGTAAATACTATAAATAGAAAATTACCTGTCCTTTAATTGCAACGGGTCTCTCAAAGATACCATGCATACCCAAGATAGCACTTTGTGGTGGATTGATAATAGGTGTGCCCATAAGAGAGCCGAATACACCACCATTACTAATGGTGAAGGTACCACCATCCATATCTTCAACAGCAATAGCACCTTTGCGAGCTTTGTCGCCCAAAGCTGCCATAGCGATTTCTATATCAGCATAATTCATGCTTTCAACATTTCTAATGACTGGAACCACCAAACCTTTGGGAGTAGCAACTGCTACAGATATATCAACATAATCACGATAGATGATCTCCTAAAACCAATAAGAGTAATAAGATTAGTATTTTTTTTTTAAATTTATCGCAATAATAGATAATTCTGTGGCAATGAGGAAAAACTGCTTATGTCTGTTTTTATAGTTTTTCAGAAAAATTTATAAAAAAAAAATGTTTGATACCCTTAAAAATAAAGACTATTATGCGAATTCCGTGATGTATTTTTTATATAAGTGAAAATAAATTATTATTTGAAATTATATTGTTCGTTGAGACCTTACCGCAACAATATAAAATTGGCTGCTTAATTATATTTAGTAAAGTGATTCGTTTTTTTTCTTTATTGTACTACGTCGCTTGTTTATAAAACCAAAAACTAAACGCAGTATAAAATACAACATACTAGGAAAGTGACAGAAAGAAAACGCAACAATTCATACAATAAATTGTTGCATATACCGCTAGTAATAACAGAGGAAGAATAAGGGAAGCGAGAAAATACAAAAAGATACAAAATACAAAAAATTTTACGTCTCCGACTAAAAACGGGGTAAATAAACGTTTCGCCAGCACACTGCTCATTTTGTTAAAATATATGTTTTTCAATTTACTAAATATGAACAAGAATTTTTATACATAAACTATATAAGATAATCTACGAATATAGCATTCTCTGGCCTATGTCAACCAGCCCAAAACTATTCAATGCAACCATTCAAATAAAACATTCAATAAAAAATATAATCTAATAATCTAATCTATGTAATTTAAGTTAATTGTACATTTTAGAAAACTCTTTATCAATTTTATATATTTTTTTAGTAAAGGAATGTTAAAATATGAAAATATAAAAAAAAAAAATTTTTGTTAAATTTAAAAATTAATATTTATATTAGAACATAAAAACGTATATAAATTTCAATCTAAGTTGAAACCGAATGCAGTAATATTTCTTTCTATTTGTTTCTTTCATTTGTTATTGGGGCAGTGTTTTATTTTGTATAATGTTTATTTAAAATTTATTAATTTTTCAGATACAGCTATTAAGATAAAAAACAACACAATATAACAGGCATAGCAACAAAAGCGAATTAAATAAACTGTTAAGTTTATAAAATTATAGATGCAAAATAAATAACAATATAAATCGTTTGAAAATTCGAAAAATTATGAATCAGAAAGACTTGATTCGACAGCTGATTATTTTTTTTTCTTCACTTAATTTAAACTTAAGCTGTCAAAGTCTATAGATATGAAATAAATTCTCTCTCTCTCTCTCTCTCTCTCTGCACTCATTTATTTTAATAACAAACCCAAGGCATATTTATTCATCAGGTAATTGCAGTTCGGAGAGAATTTTTTGTTTATATTTTTTATGTATGAAGTTTGACATTTAAAATAAATTAGAAAACAGATAATTGTTTTTTATTTATGCATTTTGACAGCTGAAATTTAAAATAAATGTTAAAAAAAATAATCAGCTTACGAATCAAGAGTACCTGATGAATAAATATGCCTTGGACAAACCTTAAACGTAAAAAAAAAATGTAAAAAAAATACTTAAATTTATACTTACAGCACCATCAATAACCGCATTAACAACAGGTTGATCCTGCAAGGCATAGGCAGAAGCTTTAGTGAATATGGACATGAAACCAATCTTAAGACCATATTTCTTTTGGAAGGCTTCCAAATTTTCCTTACGGAATGCCATAGCACCACTAGAAATTAAAAAATTATAAAAGCACTTAAAATTTGTACAATTTTTGTAAATAATGTTAGGCCAACAAAAGAAAAACATTTAAGCAATTCTAACAAAAACAAAAGCTATTTTATTTTAACTCGCATATTCATAATCAAGAATCTGGTATATGATGGAAATTGAAAACGAAAACGTAACAATTTTGAAAGTTCTTTTTAATGCACTTTTTAATTTAATTATTAATTTTGATAAGTTTCGTTTGAAAATTCTTTTTAATAGAGAAATATTTATAAAATATTTGTGATTCTCTTAATTATGTTAATACAGCAATATTAGGAAAAACTAATATTAAAAATTCATTCGTTTTCGTTTTCTATTACATTGCTTTATATCTATCTATTTTTAACATGCATTTGTGAAAACAATTTGCTTATGAACTTTTGTTTTTTTAAGCCATTTTAAATTTAAAAATTATTTAGGAATATTATGTAATAATATCGCTTCCAGTCTTTACCTCATATCAATTTCATTGAATGTTGTCAACATGGCGTTGACATTTTGTGCTTCCTTCAAGCGGGCGGCAATCTTTAGACGCATACGATTCATTTTGACACGTTGTTCGGTACGAGTACCAGTGATTTGTCGTGAATAATCAGCTGGTGGTACCTTGACCTGAGGTGGAACTATACCGGGAGCACGGGGAATAGATGCCGAGGGAATCGAAGATACTGGAGCAGTTGGTGGTGGTGGTGGGGGACGTGGTGCTGCGGGTTTTGGTGGTGGTGGAGCGGCAGCAGCGGGTTTAGCTGCTGGCGGTGGTGGTGCAGCAGCAGCTGGCGGTGGTGTCGCCGGAGCATCGGCTTTGGGAGCTGCAGCAGGAGCAGCACTAGCATCAGCCTTCTCTAATTTAAATAAAGGTTGACCAGCTTTTACTGTGTCACCATCACTGACCAAAATTTCCTTAATAATGCCGCCAAATGGAGCGGGTACACCAACAGTGGTCTTGTCGGTTTCGATTTCCATAACGGTTTGATCCACCTTGACATAGTCGCCGATATTGCAAGTGAACCTGAAAAGAACAATTAAAAAAAGAAATTTTATTTTAATTGAGAAATAAAAGATGAAAAAAAATTATTGCCCCATTGTGGTTCGCCAGTTTTTACCAGTTTTTTTATAATGTAAAATTTTTTAAATTTGAGCTGACTCTCCGACGACCAAACGGAGTTGAAATGAAAGTACTAACTGAACTGTTTTGAAAACTTTGTCAAGTTATAATTCTAATAATATGCAAAGTAATTATTTATTGGAATAAAAGCCTTCACTAAAATAGTTAAAGTGGCAAATATCTTTCTGTAACAACAAATGGTAATTTTTTTAAGATTTTTCATTGTTCAAATTAAATTACTTCGAACTTCAATATAAAACGGAAATAAATTTAAATTTATTTGTTAAACTTAAAACATTTTTTTTTTTTGTTAATATTATATGTAATTATCTTATTATGTACATTTAACAAGTAATATATCTTGCCAGCTAGCTCCAATAATGCCTATAGGCGCTGGGGCCATAATTAAAATGAATTTATACTATTTATGTCCAATAAATAAATAAAAAAAAAAAAAAAAAATCATTATTTTTTATTTAAATTTTATTCTGATAGCATTCAGATTCTATTACAAACCTGATAAGGTTTTAAAATCAGGGACCGAAAATAACAGTTATTTTGGAATTTTAAAGCAAAAAAAGCATTTAGAAGTAAATGTCGTAAAACGGATTCAGGTACACCATATTGATCCTTATGCATTAGTCTATCATAAAATATGTTGCTTTTTAAAATTTTGATTTTTATTTTTTCGATAAATAAAAATCAAAAAATAACTTTTATTTTTGCTCGAAAAAATAAAAATCAAAAAATAACTTTTATGTTTGCTCAAAAAAATAAAAATCAAAAAATAACTTTTATTTTTGCTCAAAAAAATAAAAATCAAAAAATAACTTTTATTTTTGCTCGAAAAAATAAAAATCAAAAAATAACTTTTATTTTTGCTCGAAAAAATAAAAATCAAAAAATAACATATTTACTAAATTATTCGGGATATGCTCCCTTAATTTTTCAATAATACAATTTCGTGATTAGAAAAGTGGGCAGGGCCACGCCTATAAGAAATAAGTTATCATTTTTAGCTACTTGCACTAGATCGATTTTTCTGCAACTTTGCACACATATTGAGTTGTCATGACTATACAATATCTTGATTAGAAAAGTGGCAGTGTCACGCCCATAAAAAAAGTTATCATTTTCAGCCACTTGAACTTCACCGATTTTTCTGAAACTTTGCACACATATTGAGCTGTCATGACTATACAGTTGCGTGATTAGAAAAGTGGGCAGTGCTACGCCCATTAAAAAAAGTTATAATTTTTAGCTTTTTCCACTTGCTATTCAATTGAAATTCAGAATGAATTTTTATTCATTAAGGGGCGTAGCAACGCGCAACGGGCTTTTCTAGTTTATTTATATAACAAAACAAAAAAACTTAACTCAAGCTAAGTTGACAAGAATATTTTTTAGAATTTTCATATGCTTGCAAAAGCATTTTCTGTTTTAAATTTACTTCAGTAATTTTATGTTTGTAATATTATTATAACAAATTAACTTTTTGTATTGCAAAATTGAAAGAAGGCTCGTTTAAATTCAAGTAAATGTATAAATCAATTTTTTTAAAATTTTTATTCGTTTTGTTTTAATTTTTTAAGATGACACAGTTTTATCGTGTGTTAAAAAGACGGTATTTGCATATTTATTATTGTGGTCTAGGTAGAAAGTAAACACATTTGTGAGTATTTAAGTAATAGAATAAATGATTATTTAATATAACATATGCTTAATTAAAACAAGCAAAACTTGAAATAACAAAGTTTTTATTAGTGCAACGACAATATACACCTTTTACGTATATTTCGAAGAGGCTGAATAAAAAAAAACCAATTTTAATTTTAAATTACTTTAATTTTTATTACATAAAAAATAATATAACTTTTTTAATAAAAAAATCTTGTTTCTTTTACCGAATATGTACTTAATAAATATTTTGAACTTAAAAGTCATTATTTTAATTAAAAACGTTTTTATTAGTATTTAAGTCGTGGAATGTTCTTACATTCTTTTTCATGTTAAATTGTATTCAAATTTCAGAAATAATTAACGATAATAATTGGGGCAGGTGGGACGTTCTAACCCATTCCTAATTAAAATTTAACTAAAATTTCCATATTTTGTATTATTTTAATAAATGTTTATTTTAACCCTACATATTGAAAGAACAAACAAAGCGTGATTTTATGATTATAACTATTTATTTTCAAAGAAGGACGGAATTGTCTGAGTTAGGTAAGTATAAGCTTCAATAAATTTTTTTATTTATGTTTATGAAATAGTATTTATTAAATCCTCATCTTAGGACGTATGTTGTATATTGTACTTTTTTGAAACTTATTTCTTATTTTTTTTTTTTTTTTTGGGAACCAATAATTGATAAATCGTAACTAATTTAATAATATCAATTGTTATGATAGAATGTCTCTTTTTTTTAAATTTTTATTCATATTAAGTTAAGGTTTTTCTGCTTGCTCTAAAGTGGTCTTTTATATTACCATGAATAAAATAAATCTTCAAAATCTATTGAATCAGGTCGAAATTTTTGCGAAGAGATTGTCAAATCCAAAATTTATATTTAATAACATAGTTGACAATCCTAAATTTTTGATGATTTGAAAACCAACTCTTAATAAATTTTCATCATTTTTTTTCAGTGATTTAAATTTGTTTGTTAAAAATTAACAAAATTATTAAAAATGTAATTTTATTGTTCTAAAAACCGGGTAGACATTCACTAAAAAAAATAAAATAAAAAAAAACGTTTTAAAAGCTAATGACCTACATACATACGGGACCTTGGTAAAAATCAAAACACGTTTCATAGGTATAAACAATTTTTAGAGGGGAATGAAAACCGCAACAAAATAATGTCAAAAGAAATTTAAAATATCTAGAAGGTAATTAAAATTAAATGAAAATAGTACCTACATACCTAGTAATAAAAAGATAACTTCAATAAGTATGTAACTTACTTAACATCACCTTCCGATACGGAATCAGCAAAAGGGGGAACCTTAATAGTTTCCACATTCCATAAGCTAACAGATGTATGGAAACTTTGACTGGTCATAACGCCCAAAGGTCTAAAAGAAAAAATATGTTAAAATTTTTCAATATAAAAATGCACAATTATTTAATTCACCTGACAGTAATCGCTGTCTGGGAATCTCCGATGAGTTGAGCTTGGACTGTAGCTAATCTGGCATAGTGACGTACAACATTGGCACTCTTAACCTTAAAATAAATGCAATAAAAGTTTAAATAACAAATATGGCAATTAATGGTAAAACTTTACTAATAAACATTCTCTTTTTGGGCGAAAAATTAAAAAATCAATGATTGCACAACACTTCTAAAAGAGCAAGAAATACCTTTTTTATAGCTTTAAATTATTAAACAAATAAAAACGTTGCTGTTTTTTATAAGAGCAAAAAGTCACGTGAATCATACTATTGCTTAGTTAGGGCCTAGATACACTTTGGATTTCCACTAGTCTTGTTTTTGGAAGAAAAAAAATTTAATTACTTTTCCCACATTACATAATCCATTCATTGTATGCTCAAAGTTTAATGTTTTTCTTTCTATTTTTCGTCTTTAACAACTCTATGACGGAGTTTTAGCAACACAACCACCCCTCACATAACACACCCTCACTAAGTTATATCTCGGTCATTGGGTAATCCAGAAATTTATCCATTTACTTACTTCTTGACTACGAGCCGCTTGCATACCCAGACTGAGCACATTACGCGGTAAACGTCGCGATGTTATCGATATTATTCCGGACATTATAACTTATATTTGTTTCGTACGTTACTCTGATTTATTGTTTGGAATAGTCAGTTTAGAAGTTTCCAAATTTTCGTTTTGTTAAATTATTTCACTTTTTCCTTTTAGGTCGGCATGCGACCCAGCAGCAGCACCAATGAGCGTATCCGTAAGCGACGTGAGAGTGAGTAATGAAGTTGAAAAAAATTGTAAACTTTTTCTAGGAACTGTCAAATTGACAAATGTCAAAAAAGTTGCCAATTTGGAGAGAGCTTATAGCGGCAAATGTCAACATGTACTAAAAACTTTAAAGGTTCGATAGGAAATTTAAAAAATTACGACTTACATATCAACAAGTAAAAAAAATTAAACTAAATATTTGAAATGTTTGACAATGAACCAATAAATTTAAATAATTAAGATGGAAAATTGGTGTTAATTTTGTTTACACACAAAATATGTAGAACTAACAAATCACTTTTTACAATAACGTATTAAATTTGTATAAACATTTTTGTGTAAAACGTATAGCGTTTTCTACTCTGACAAAAATGATATGATTTTGTGTTAATAAAAAATGCGTCGTATTAGTAGCAAGTTCTTTTGTAAATAAACACCGCCTAAGTATAAAAAAACAAAATTTGAATATTACTAAAGAGTTGTTAAATTTGTGTTCCATTTACAATCATATTAGAGTGAAACATTTTTAGGTTGATGCTACATTATAAAATAAGTAAAATAATTTCGAGTAGAAGAAAACAACATTAAGTAAAAAATTAAATTAAATGCAAAATATCTAAAGTACGCTACAAATAGGATATGCAAAATAAACAGTACAACCGTACAGTATAGTATAACTGATAATAACACAAGTTATACTAAATAACAGTATAATAAAATATATTATTTTCATCCTGTTTTGTACATTTGTTTTAGTTTACGTAAAGAAGAAATTTGATATCATTATAGAAGGGAGAAAAATCACGCACTTAAATTAACAAAAGTTATGCACTTAAAAGTTATATCATCGAACTGTTTCTACAAAGACAATTCATATTTCTAAAGTTTTCAGTTTAACTATATATAATAAATTTAACGACAATTATATAAAAAGGCCATTTCATTGGTATTACTAATACTTAAATGGAAAAATAGTTTAAAAAAATTTGTTTTTCTCTCTTTATGTGGTTAGTCTAACTTTTTTTAAGCTTTCATTCTACTAAACCAATTTGCATAATTTTATAATTTTACTTTAGGGACATCTATAAATATATTTTGAATTTTGTAAAATATCCTACTTATATAATATAATAAATGACATTGTTTTTATGTTTAGATATTTAGATTACGCAAAACCGACTGAATGGAAGAAATGAAATTTGGCACACAAATAGATAACAACCTGGATTAACACACAGGCTACCCTCTATCATGATAACTAAGCAATTTCGCAGATGTTATGTTGTTCAAGGGTTTAACTGTACAACATTTACAGGTATTGGCGAAAAAAATTTACTCATCTAACGTTGTCTATAAAAGTTTTTGTTTCAAATATTTGCATTAGATCCTATCACACAACCTATTGTGCCGAAAACTTTGCTGATGAAGTCGCTAGTAAAAATAAAATAGATTGTTATCTTAGTTGTGTTACAACAGTGATTCTATTATATTTCACATAATGTGAAAATTTCTCTTTATAGTTTTTTTTATTAAATGTGGAATTTTTGCTTGAAAATAAAATAATTATAATATATGATTTTTATCCAAGCTTGAGATCACTTTTTTAAAAAATCATTTATTAGTAACCAATATTTCGCTACCAAACAAAATTTTTATTTATATAACCGTGAAGAAGCTACCCATTGTTTGGTAGCCAAATATTTGTTACTTATAAATAATATTTTAAAAAAAAAAACAAAAAAGTGATCTCAAGCTTGGATAAAAATCATATATTATCAATAAAAAGATTAAGAAATTTAGACGATATATATAAAATAATCATTAATATAAAACAATTCTTATTAATATGTATTGGAAACTATTTAATTTTGCAAGTCTTATTTTCACGTTTTTCAACACTGGTTATGGTTGTGTTCACTACCTTTTTCTTTTTTTTGTTATTGGTACTAAATGTTTATTTTTATAAAAACAGCTGTCTTTTGACATTATGCTGCCGAAACATTACGAAACGTGAGTGCTGTTAGGAAAGAATATGTTATTTTACTAATAAAATACAAATAAATTTGATGTATTTTGAGCAAACCGATTAAATAACAATATTATGTCGGTGCAATACCAAAAATTTTTAAAAGTTCTCGAAAAGTGGCCAGTAGATAAGTCAAAAGTCGGCAGGTAAACATTAATTTTGTAATAGAGTTCATCAAAAACAACCCATCATTCCTTATAAACATCATTTCGATTTATTTTTTTCATTGTAACCAAACTACATTAAAAACTTTTCCTTTTTATTATGATAATATTTCTTATACATTTTGGTAATCTGAGCTGGGTTTTGAGATTGCTTTTTAATTTTCTAATTTAAATAAAATGTTTGTTGAATAGTCTTTTGGTAAGGGTATAATTAGGGAATATATTATAATTTACTTCTACATATGTATAGTGATTTTTAAATAAACACCTATGACTTATCCAACATTGATTAGTTGTGTGTTGTACTTTGCTTGTTTCAGTTGTCTTTAGATTTTATATTTTTGTTCATAATATAATTATAATAAGTAAATACACCTGCCAGTATTTTGTATATTATTTTGTTTTCCTAAATTTGTATTATTTTGTTGTGAAAAATTTAAAAGGCAAAACAATGTCTTTCAAATATGCCTACCAATTAATTGATGAAGAGTACATTCTTGGTACTGAACGAGAGTAAGTTTTATTCTATAAGTTTTTATTGAAGTATGTCACTCCAACCGTTTTGATATGTACGCTTCAGGTGATGTTTTATTTAAAATTTTATAGGTACCTATAGCAATTTAACCCATTGTATGTATAAAGTGCCTTAGAACAAAGCACGTGGTTTTTTAGATTTTCTAATTTGAGTAAGATTAAGTCGATTATAAAATGAAAAACATATTTAACATAAGATTAAAACTAGCTTTATATATTTCCAAATTTTAAATACTTAGGTACTTATCATATCAAGTACTTTCGATGAAAAAAGAGCTTTATAATAAAAAGGTAGAATTGAAAAGATTCCAGTATCTTAATCCATTCTTTCAACCTAAATTTCAATAAGGAATACTAAAGCAAAGAAAAAGGCGGCTTAACAGTTACAATATATAATAAATTAAAAAAAGATATTCATAAATAGGTATATGTATGTAGGTTTATGTAGGTTTAAACCAGAGTAAACGCAAAATTTTAATTATGACGATTATTATTTAACAAATAAATTTACATGTGTCTATTATGTGAGTGCATTTAATTTAATAACATAAATTTTGATAAACTGATGACTACAGTTATTATTAAATAGAATTAAAAAGGGATCTAAATAACATGAAATAATAATTTTAAAATATTAACATTCAAAAGGACCATAACTCGAAAAAATCATTTACATTTTTCTTTCTTTTTTTATTATCCTACTCACATTTACATCACTTTCTTATTTCATTTATTATTTATTAACAAACAAGTGCAATTTTATGCATAACGAAAGCCTATATAATTTTATATACTCTCATCATTAGGGATCTTGGTGAGCAAATTCGTAAACATATAAAAGTTTTAACGAATCCTGCAAATCTAGCACAAGAAGTTACCGATAAAATCACTAAAGAAATCGATTCGTTGGAGAGGTTGGCCAACAATACATACGGCTGTAAATATCCACGTGTTTATCAATCTACTGCGACAGGTCTAACGGCCGAGCAGTGCAATCAAGTGTTATCCTCGGAGTTTTTGCAATATTTAAACGAGGATAGTAAGAAGAAAAATTAAATCAAATTAGAAATATATTCTAAGTTTTAATAAAATGTGGCGCCAACAATTAAAAAAATATTTTTGTACCGAGACCTGTAATGCCGCAACAAAACCTCTTCATATTCCGGTTTTGTGTCAGGAGGCCATTAATTTTTTAAACCCTTCTTCACAACAAACTTTTATTGATATGACATTTGGCGCTGGTGGCCATACTAGTAAACTATTAGAACAAATGCCAGATATTAAAGTATTTGCTTTAGATCGTGATCCCGTAGCTTATGCTTTGGCCAAGAATATGAGCTCGCAATATAAGGGAAGAATTATACCCTTATTGGGAAAGTTTTCCGATTTACCACGATTGTTGAAAGATCATCAGGTGGATCGACATAGCATAGATGGTATTCTTTTTGATTTTGGATGCTCTTCTATGCAATTTGATGTAGCTAATCGTGGTTTTTCACTATCGAAAAATGGCCCATTGGATATGCGAATGGATCGCGGCTTAACAAAAAATACGGAACAAATCACTGCGGCTGATGTTTTAGCCAGAGCCGAGGAATCTGATCTTGTAAAAATTTTAAGAATTTATGGTGAAGAAAAGGCAGCCAAGAAGATTGCACGAGCTATTGTTGAGGCCCGTGCAGCTTTCTTCAAAATTGAAACTACTAAACAACTGGCAGATCTAGTTGCTTCATGTCTAAGTGACACCCCTTTTAAAATGGATAAAATGCAGCGACCTTCACATGTGGCCACAAAAACCTTTCAAGCTTTACGAATTTTTGTCAACAACGAATTGAATGAAATAAATTATGGCATGATATTGGCCAATGAATACCTGAAGAAGGAAGGACGTTTAGTAGCCATTACATTTCATTCTCTAGAGGATATCATTGTTAAACGTCATCTAAATGGAAATATCATTGAAGGTCTAGCAAATCCGGTCCCCTTAAAATATTGTAGTCATGATGTGACGCATGATAAAGAGCTTATGGACTCATTTGTCTCCTCAAATTGGAAACAGCTGCATAAACATGTTATTGTACCCGATGATGCGGAGCTAATGCGCAACCATCGTAGTCGTTCGGCAAAATTAAGAGCTGCAATTAAGTTGAAATAAATAGAGAGCACAAAATTTATTTGGAAAACATTCATTGAGTGCATGTTCATTCTTTTAAAATTTTTTTTGTTGTAGTTTTAAGTTACATTTCGTTAATGCTAATATTTAATAAAAAAAAAAATAAAGATGTAAAGAAATTAAAAATTTAAAGTTAATGTGTACATTTAGTTTAAATATTATCTTTGTTCATGCCTAACACACAAGTATGAATAAACTTTTAAACTGTGCTATAATAATGTGCATAAAAAACTTTAAAAGTTCTATGCAATTTGCAAACATGTGGCTAAATTTAAGTATTTGTCATAATTTCGTTCTGAAAGTCATAATAGAAAACATTATATTATTTTTAAAACCTTATTATAATAATTATAAATGATTGTCCGAAAATAGACTAAATATATACCCATACTCCATAACAAAAACAGCATCATTTCAGGTCATAAAGTCTCCAAAATAAACGATTCCTCAAAAATAATACGGACTACATTTGTATTAAGATCAATTAAAAAGAATGTCTATTTTTTAAATAAATAAGTTTCGAGTTTACAGAAGTTATCGAATTCAGTCACAAAAATAATTTCTTTTTGGTTTTAGGTTGAAATGTTTAAAATACTCAAAAATTTACAATAATAATACGGTCGTTATTAGATTTTTTTTTGTAATCAATACAAAGTTAATAAACTAGAAAAGTGTTTTTAAAATAACGAAAATTGTACAAGCTTTTAATTCTTATAAAAAACTTATATTTTATAGAGAAATTAATATTTCATATTTAATTTTATATAGAGCACTTAACATTTTATTTTAAATGAAATGCATACTAACAGTATTAAGTACTGATTAAATTAAATGATTGAAATAAAAACCATATCGTTCTGGTTAAACCAAATTTTATGAAATAAAAATCCACTTGGTATGTAAATAATAAAATAAACAAACAGCATTATAATGTTTTTAGTACTTATAAGCTTTTTTATTTCCCGCCTTTTTGTGCTTGTCAGTTCCCAGCAAAATATAACATGAAGCAAAAGTAAAAACTCCGGGGTTCAACTAATAAACTGAAGATTATAATACAAGCGTGTCATCGAAGTTCGTGTGTTAATGCGAATATATTATTGAATTGCACTTCATTCTGATAAGGCATAAAACATATGCATATTTAATCAATAGAAAAAAATTGGTATTGGCAGAATGATATTTGTTTTCATGAATTGGTAAAGATATTTTACATGACTTTGCACGCCTTTTATATCATATATCATTATATCATTATTTTAAATTTAAGTAGGCAGTTATAGAATCCATTTTATTGATTTATTTATTTCAAAGTCGTGATGTGTAATCATTATTTTTGCTGGGTTGCATTGACTGCAAACTAATGAGTTAGTTTTCTTTAGAAATTCAGTGAATAATTTGTTACAGATTGCTTCAGGCTTTTTACTAAAAGTTTATTCAATAAAAAATAAAGGTAAGTTTTGTTTTGCTAACAAATTATTAATTATTTAAGAATTGCTCTATATTTAAAAATTCATTTTAAAAACCTACGAACATAAAGAACGGAAGTGATTGAAAAAACATACTTAAAGGAAACGGAGATACATAGATTTTATATAATGCACACATACATATATAATTCGCATTAGTAGTTTGAACACTATTTGTTGAAATGTTTTCAAACACAACGTGTATACTTTTTAAGATTCTTTTGTTTTGTTCTATAACTTTTTTTAATTGGCCAAAGTAGTTAATTTTTAACATTAAATTGAATTCGGAAACTATAAGCAGTTTGTGTTTATTAATAGTTTGGCTGCGAAATTTTTTACCACAAGCGGACAGACAAAAAATCTCAAGTAACAAATATCGAAAACAAATGCAAAATATTACCACTGAGGTTAACGTTATTTGCAAAAGGCAATCGTTAAAATATTTTAATTTATTAAATACAAATTAGTATGTCACTTATTTTGATTAATTTAGAAATTATACGGCAGTATATATGTATGTATGTACATAATTAATTGAGGTAAAACATAATTAAGTTTTTTATTTAGTAATTTATTTATATTAGAGTTAGTGTTCTGATGTATTCATCATTCAAAGATTAAAAAAAGAAGCACCATGGAATTAAGTTTTTTTAATAAAAAAAAAAAATTCCGAATACGTGCTTTTTATACCCTTCACACAGTGAAAAAGGGTATATATAGGTTTGTCATTCCGTGTGAAATTTCTACAATTTTGATTTCCGACCCCATAAAGTATATATTTTCTGAAAGCTTATAAATAGGGGAGTCGATTAAGCCCTGTCAGTCTGTCCGTCTGTCCGTGTGTATGTTGAAATCAAATTTTTTTTCACAAAAACAACATTACAACAACAACATACATACATACAAACCTGTATACTGGTTAGAGAAAACGTGGCATCGAATCCCAGCTGAGCCAAAAAAAAATTTATTTTATTTTTTTTATATTTTTTTTTTAATTTTTTTTTTATTTTTTTTTTATTTTTTATTTAATATATTATTTATATTTTTATTATTTTTTTTTTAATTTTTTTTTTTTAATATTTTTTTTTATTTTTTTTGTTTTGTATTTATTTTATATATTTTAATTATTTTAAAAAATTTTTTTTTTAAATTTTTTTTTTAAATTTTTTTTAAAATTTTTTTTTTTAATTTTTTTTTAAATTTTTTTTAAAATTTTTTTTTTAAATTTTTTTTATTTTTTTTTTAACATACATACGTAAATTTATAATTTTACAATGGGATGTTTTTATATATGTATGTTTTTTATATGTATGTACGTATATCATATGGAATGGTGATACAAACTACTGTTTTTGCATGACTACACGTTGTGTAGGGTATATAAGATTCGGCACGGCCGAATATAGCACTGTTACTTTTTTAGTTTATTATCATCTGCGTTTTTAGTGAACAGGGGCTCAACTCTCGTTGTATGAAACTGTGAAATGTAAAGTCTTTGTATGTCATATATGTATGGTGCCACCATACATACCCCTTGCTATACAAAACATTTAATTTCATAGAACGAGAATTAAGCCCCAGTATGCAACTGTCAAATGAAGTGTTTTTTTTTTGTCAGAACAAATGGTACCACACAAGGCAAATATATTCATCTTATTTGAAACTTTTTAATCCCATAGATTTAAATCTATTCTTTATCTTCTCTCATTTTTATCAAAAGATTTTATTACTCCGAATTTCGATTACCTGACAAATAAATATGCCTTAGGTGCTGTATAAAATTAAAAACCCAGATAGTAAACGATTAGGAGACAACGCCAGGTTGTCTATTAAAATTGGATCCGACTTTTTACTTGAGCTAATTTTTTTGCAAAACCTATTTCATCATTCTCCAAACTTCATTTAAATACATTTTGATTTGTGGAAAACATATACTAACTAAAGTAATCGATTGACCCAACTCTACTACTGTAGCCCTTATGAAACATTGAATTTTTTTTTATAAAAACATTCTTTAATTAAGTTGTGTCTAATTGAGTAGCAAGTCGATGATTTGACACTTTCGTATACACTATGTTAACACTAAGAACTGTCGCAGCAACAATTGACAGCCCGGAAGCATAATAAAATTAAAACATTTTTACACGTTCTTGCACGCAGTATAATAAAATTATAAAAGTTTCTAAACCTTTATTTGAAAAAACAGGCATATTTTTTTTCGTACAAACAATTTTTTAAAATTCAAAAAGTATAATAATCTCCTTCATTCTTTTGAATTTTTGTAGACTTTTGTCCAACTCGTTAATTTAGTTAATTTTTGCCAACAACCTCGGGTCAGTTTTTTCACGAACCCCTATTAAATTACATTGTGGTTTGTGGAAAAAATGAAGTGGTTGTTGGCAAAAACTAACTAAAGTAACGGAATTATTTTATTCTAATTTTTTGTAAATAAACCCGTGTTAAGTATTTGTTTTCATCAATTAAACTAAGAACTGCAAATAAAATACGAGTAATACGCTTAGAAAATATTGTTCCTCTCGCTATCGTGTGGTTATTTGTTTGGCGTCGCGTAACTGTACTGTGATAATTAACCGCATGAGTTTTAATTTTATAAACTAGAGGAGTACCAATCTAACTGTATTATAATTGGAGCAGTATCAAAAAAACTTATTTACTTTTCAATTTACAGTTTAGCTCAGACTTCCTAGATGAAGGTATAGGTCGACTTTCGGAAAATGATCCATCATGGGATAACCTGTCCATATGTGTGATTTATGCATGGCCAACAAATTGATTAGAATCAAAAAAAAAAAAAACAGATGAGCAACATGGAGTGTTTGTCTTCTACAACCATTAAACGAAGGTTAAATAAAAAAAGTTTGCGAGAGTGCTTGCTTAAAAAAAAAACTTTACGTGTCAAATAAAATAATATTGAAGACATATATCAGTTGACAAGGGAGCAATCCGATAAGACTCTAAAACTTGTAAAACAAAATGTACTCTGAAGTGACTAATCTAGGCTTTGTTTATTTTAGACCCCAACACTTGCAACACACCCCAAAGTACACAATAAAATCAAAAAAGCGCAGTGGCGAAAGCATTATGGCTTAAGTTGTATTTTTAAGCGCGCTGATAGACATATTGTTAAAATAGATATAAAAAATAATCATCATGTTAAAAAAAAACAAATATATTAGCAGACTATTTTAATGCCGTAATTTGCCCCCAGCAAAAATATTAAAATATGTGCCTGAGATACACTTAATAGAAATGTTGAAAACATTTTACGAAATTACTTTTTTGTTTGTGTGTTAAATTGATAGTACAAGTATTAAAAAATTTTTTTGAAAATATAATTTTACCTTGACGTTGCTGTATTTACTTTATTTGTGTTGTCATTCGTGTTTAAGATAATAATAAAATAACATTTAAATTTTGCTCGCTTCCAACTTTGTGCAAACCCACTGTATAAAAACAAACAAAGGAAATGTTGCATGACATCTAAAGTCGACTTTAGTTTATTAACATTTTACAAATATTTTTCTCAAGCCACAAATAAATGCATTCATATCGTTGGTAAGAGGTAGAAAGGCCTGAACTAGAATAAGTGTAACTTTACAGAAGAGGGTAAAAAATTAAAAGAAAATGTATTATCATAATTTAATTTCTTTTGTAAAATTGTTTGATATTTCATTAAATTTTTGTGTCTAGATGTATTTGTGTGAAATCGATTGGAATCACTGAAAAACTAAATTACGTAAAAATACAAGTTAGGGCCCTTCTACCTGTGACCATAGATATGCTCATAAAAAGAAGATACTTACAAAGGTAAGTAAATATTAATTTACACAATTTTCATTATCAAAATTGATTTGAAAAAAACATTTGTTATTTAATGTAGACTTCAACATTAAACTAATACAATCAATAGGTTTTTTTTTCTAATCGCGGACATTCATTCTTATCAGTTAAATGAAGAAAAATGAAAATAGGGCAACAACAATTTTAGGCTCACAGGGAAGTTTGAAAAATAATTCGATTTAATCTTCAATCGTATTTGGTGGGTAATGGTTCGAGTGATATTCCTAAATTAGAATAAATATAACTTTGATTTGAATATTTAAAGCCTAAACTAATTTAAAATTGTGTAATTTTTAAACAGTACCATTGATACTTCTCCAACTGCCGAAATTATGTCTACAGCCAAATTAATATCGGGTACACAAGTAGCCAAGTGAGTTAGTTTACAAGAAAACAACATTTAATTACGAGAAAGTCTAAATGGATTTTTATTTTTTCTAGTGAAATACGTGCTTCGTTGAAGCAACAAGTACTAGAATGGAAAAATAATTTGCCAAATTTTATTCCCGGTTTACGTATTGTTCAAGTCGGTGGTCGTGAAGATTCCAATGTTTATATACGCATGAAAATTAAGGCAGCCAATGAAATTGGTATCGCTGTGGAACATGTTCAATTGCCAAGGATTATAACTGAATTGGAGTTATTAGATAAGGTTAGTACGTACAAGAAAATTTTAATTGGGTACTTTAAAAAAGTGAGGCATACTTTTTTTAATTTATTCAATCTATCATAAGATAACTATTTAGCCTATGATATTAAGTTAAGAAATTGTATTTTTTTTGCAAGTAGTGAAAAAATGCTTTCAAAGCGTAAATCAATACCCGTTCAATATAGATTTTAAAATTTGCATTCCTTGACAATGAAATAATTTTGTCAAATTATCGAAATTACATAATCACTAATTTATTTAAATGCTGAGCCGTTTATCTCAATATGAAACCATCGCTACTAACAAATGCTAATATGTATTTAAATTATGAATTAGCAGTGGAATGCATCTATTCTCCTTGTTGTTGATTTTATTTATTTTTATGGCGAATTTCATACAATACGACAAGTCGTCGGTAGAAATTTTTTGTTGCATAAATTCGTCGATAAAAACTGCTGTTACGTAATTTTTTATACCCTTCACCTGTGGTGCACAAGGGTATATATAGCTTTGTCATTCCGTTTGTAATTTCTACAATTTTCATTTCCGACCCCATAAAGTATATATTTTCTGAAAGCTTATTAATAGAGGAGTCGATTAAGCCCTGACCGTCTGTCCGTCTATCCGTCTATCCGTCTGTCCGTCTGCCCGTCTGTCCGTGTGTTGGTTGAAATCAACTTTTAGAAGCAACTATATGTTCCTCAGATCTGTATATGGTATCAATCTCTTGGAAATATCCAGGAATGAATTGCTATTGAAATTCAGCACAATCGCCCAATAACTTTCTGAGATATGAGCAAAAAACCACGACCACCTCGTTTTTTTTCACAATTACAACAACATACATACATACATACATGTAAAAAACATACCAAACAAAAAAAATTAAAAAAAAAAAAAATATTAAAAATAAGAAAAAAATAATAAAAAAAACTACAAAAAAAAAATTAAAAAAAAATTTAAAAAAAAATTTAAAAAAAAATAATAAAATATAAATAATATATTAAATAAAATAAAATAAAATTTTTTTGGCTCAGCTGGGATTCGATGGCACATTTATTCTAACGTGTACGTATGCACGTATTTTATATGAGATGAATGGTGATACAAACAATTGTTATTGCATGACTACACGTTGTGAAGGGTATATAAGATTCGGCACGGCCGAATATAGCACTGTTACTTGTTTTTTTTTAAAATACATACGTAAATTTATACTTTTACAATGGGATGTTTTTATATATGTATGTTTTTTATATGTATGCACGTATTTCATATGGGATGAATGGTGATACAAACTACTGTTATTGCATGACTACACGTTGTGAAGGGTATATAAGATTCGGCACGGCCGAATATAGCGCTCTTACTTGTTTTAAAACTAACTTTGTTCGATTATTCAAATGCTTTTACTGAACTTAACTATTAACACAAATTTTTGTTGTAAGTTGTTTGTTACACATCGAGTTATTCGTACAAATTTACAAGTTAATGATGAGGGTTACTTTTTATTTTAACAGTATTTTTTTTAATTATATAATCAATTAACTAAACTCAAATAATATAAAAGTTACTAAAGGCTGTCATATAATCGCTATACAACTTGATTAGAAAATGTCGGGTATCTTTAAACAAGATGGCGTCACATTTCACTATGTTTTAACTGTTTTCCGGCTTCATACACATAAGTCAAGCAAAATTCTTATGGATTCGAAAAGACAAAATTTTGAAAGAAAAACTCTACTTGATTAGTTGTGAGACATGTGTTTCTTATTATGGTTATTAAAACGACTTTCTAATTCACCATTAACAATTCTAGCTACATAATAAGAACGCTTGATAAATCCCCCAATAAATGCCGCGATTTACTATCAGATTATTCGTTTGATCTTTTAGAAAAATCGTGTGTGTTCCCGTACTCAATGACTAAGTAAGTAAGTAAGAGTAATTTTGAGAGAAAATAAATAAACAATAAAGGTTAATTCATGACTGTACAATTTCGTGCTTAGAAAAGTTGGCAGTGTCACGCCTATAACAAAAAAAGTTATAATTTTCAGCTCCTTGAACTTCACCGATTTTTCTAAAACTTTGCACACATATTGGGCTGTCATGACTATACAGTTTAGTGATTAGTGCCACGCGCTTAAAAAAGCTCCTTCCACTAGATATTCAATTAAAAATCAGAGGCGTAGCAACGCACGCCGGGCTTGGCTAGCAAAAAATAAAAATAAGTTTGACAGATGCAGGCATATTATTAAAAAAATTTGAAATCTGAAATAATTGTATATTAAAAGAAACAACCAGCTGATTGGATACGAGTATCTTATTAATCTGCCTTTATTCAGGTTGTTATTTACATATCTGTGTGCCATTTCTCATTCAGATCCGTTCAGCTGTTTTTGCGTGATCGAGAACAAACATCCAAACTGTTAAAACTAATGATATTAGTAGGATATGATGTCATTTTGTAAATTTTTGTTTGAAAATGTAAATAGCCATACACTGTTCAAGCATGTTTTTATGTTGAAACTCTGTTTTACTTTGTCCAGACAACAATTCAAATAAAATTGATTCAAACCAAGAGATCTCCGAAAATCATTACTCTCTCTCAAGAAGAGCGATGTCAAATTACATATAAAAAACCATTTTTTAATTTTATTAAAGTATTATCTTCTTAAATTTAGTGAAATCGTATTGTATTAAAATAATGCGATAAAAAATGCAATAAAATTGAGATGTCATTAAGTCTTTGAAATGATAATACAAATGTCTGAAGTAAAGAAGTGTAAACAAATAATTGAATGCTTTAGACCTTGATAACCTTATAAATCTAGATAAGTTTTTTTTCATAGATGTTTTTTTCAAGAGCATTTTTAACGTTTAAATTTATTGTTTAGATAATGTTTTTATTATTTATAAATTAACTTGATACTTGTATTGACGATTAAACATTAATATAAGATAATTGTTTTTAAATTCTTAATATCTTTATAATTCTATTTCCCTTTATACTAATAAATATTTAAGTAAAACATTTGTTATTCCTCAATTCTATAGATCAATTCCCTCAACCATGATCCCAATGTTCATGGTATTATCGTTCAAATGCCTTTGGATTGTGAAAACAAAATCGATTCACACAAAGTAACCGATGCTGTTTGCCCAGAAAAAGATGTTGACGGTTTGCACACCATGAATGAGGGTCGTGTTGCCATTGGTGATTTAGGCGGTTTTATGCCCTGCACCCCTTGGGGCTGTATTGAATTGATTAAACGTTCGGGCGTGCAAATTTCCGGTGCTAATGCTGTCGTACTTGGGCGTAGTAAAATTGTCGGAACACCAGCTGCCGAGTTGTTGAAATGGCATCATGCTACTGTAACAGTTTGCCATTCGAAAACAAAGAATATTGCTGATATTGTAAGTTAAAGGAATTACGTCATTATTAATAAAAACAGTTTTATAAGAGGTTTATAAAACAAATTAATGTAGAAAATCAGTGTTAAAAATCTCAAATAATTTTTATGAATAAGTCAGTTACACTTTAATTTCGGATTTTCAAATAAGTATTGAGATACATTTACAGTGTCGTACAGCTGATATTTTGGTGGTGGGTATTGGTGTACCAGAAATGGTTAAGGGATCATGGATTAAACCAGGCGCAGTGGTGATTGATTGTGGCATTAATGTTAAGCCAGGTTAGTGAGTTTGAACGTTTTTATTTAAAAATTTATTTAGTTAACCTAAAGAATGTTATAAACAAATATGTAGCAATTGTAAGAAATTAGGAATGCAGTAAAAAATGTAGAAATCATAGAGTATCTTATGTCAAGCTATGAAGTAAAGAGTCATACTATAAACTTTTTGTTGCTGACTGAACTTTAAGCACCTAACACTTCATTTTGATACTTAATTTAGTTCGTAAAAGTATGTTTTTATGGTAACTTTAATAGAGTCAAAACTTCGCTTATTTAAAACAGAGCTTAGAAAACAGTTCTCAGTTAAAAATATTTAAGATGATAAGATGTTGCTTCTTATTGAAATCGAAATTTGGAAACTAAGATATTTCATATGTTCCATTAAAAAAATAATGTATCCGCCATTTTGTTTCGAACACCATCATAGATTTTGAATTTTTACATAGTTAACTGTATTTTACATTCCTTTTGTTACCCATTAATTGAAAATAAAAAATTTTATTTGCCATTTTTTTCGAACGCCTAATTAGATTTTGATTTTTTTTAATAATGGTGAAGTCCGTTCATTTTATACCCATATTATGGGTTTTCAAAAGAGGGTAAACTAATATTTACTAGATTTGATTTGGTAGTTTCGGCCATCTAGAAAATGAAAAAATAATTAATTTTTGTAAATTTTAGAAAAAACCCCGAAGCCTTGATTTGTTGGTATTTCAAAAATATTTGTCTGATGCACAGGAGTCTTACTGTCCATAACCGACCCAGTTTCTTAAATTTTTTTTGCACTTTTTCGACCTAAAATTGTTCGAAGTTTGCAAAAGGTCTCAGTATAACTTTCTAAATTTTTGTTTTAAAAATTAAAAAGCGCTGTTCTTTCGTAAGGTGCTACATTCTTAACATTCAAAATAACATATGGGACAGCTGTCAATTTTTAAAGTTTCCACTTGCGCAAAAAATTTCACTTCATTTAAAAAGTAAATTCTTACTGAGAGACCATTTATATCAATATATTTAATTTTTAATGACTAGAAACAAAAATATATTTTATCTCTTTGATGTTTAACTTATTTAAACTCAAAATTGTGTTATGACAAGTGAACTAGCATCACTTTCGAATGAATTAACCACATACATTTTTATTGAAAAAATTATTTAAATATTGAAAGATTTTTTTTGAAGAACGATAAATGTGCGTTGAGCTGTCGATATGTACATATCGATGGTTACAGGTAGAAAGGCGCTAACTCAAATAATTGCAACTTTACAGGAGATTGTAAACACGTAAAAATGTTATTTTTAATACAATTGCATTCAATTATTGTGTCGAGTTGTATTTGTGTGGAATAAATGAAAAACCAATTTCGTAAAAATACGAGTGAGGGACTTTTTATTTGTTACCATAGATATACACCTTACAACGTGTGATTTGTAAGCCCAAATTATTTGGGTACTATCATAAAACAACTCAGGTAACAAATTTTTTTTCTGTTAGTCGATTAAGTGTATGTACATATGTAAGCTAGCTAAATTCTAAAATTAAGAGGAAAATTATGACTTACTATATCAGCACGTTTTTATTGCACTCAGTCGCTGTTGACTATTGGTGAGAAACGAACGTGATATTTTGTTTCAAAATTTAAATTCATAAAATCCTAACTGAAAAGTCAGTGTTAAATCAATTTTCTAATACTACATTTAATCTGAACTGATTGCACAAAGTTAAAATAATTAAAAAAGGTAAATATCACCAATTAATATTAATAATGAAGTAACAATTGAATAAACATAAGTTATGAAAAGAAATCAGTTAGTGCAAAATAAACTCAAAAATTGAACTACACCATTTTTCGTTTTTTTTTTAATTACAAAATGTATTGAAAATTTCAAAAATATTTTTAAATGCATTTCAAAGTGGATGAAAATAAAAAAACAACTATATCCTATACACCTATCTTTCTAATTGTTTTTCTTGATCAAAAATATCTTTTAATTGCTTAAAATTCAGTTTCAGCATAGACGTTTCTTTTAAAGTCTATTGGAAACACTTTAATTACTTATCTAAACAGATCTACCGTTACCGAAATTGTGAAGTTAAACAATTTCACGTATCTTTTATATGGTGCTCTATAGAATCGGTAAATAAAGAATTGTTAAAAAAATTTCATTTTATAGTTACATACATAAAACGAAAATTTATATCCAGTTGAAAAGTATTTCGTCACTGCTCCGACGTAATAGGTTATCTGACATACTTACATAGGTATTATGACGTTTAATTGCCCTATTTGAAACCTTTGGTCATTCATCAAACCATTTAAGGATATCTTGGTTGGTTGAAGAATAAACAGTAGTAGATATGTATATACTAGGGTGATCGACTCGGTTTTACAACCGGTGGAAAACCCGGTTTTTTTACTCTTTCACCTGGCGGTTTTTTTAAAATGTTAATTTTTCGAATGTCGAATAAACCGGTTTTTTTACTTTCAATAACCGGTTTTTTTCATTTTTAGTTTTATGTTCATTTATCTTTGTAACCAAACGTACCATACTATATTTATTACTATAAAAATTTTTAAACATCAAAAAATTTATTAAATACTCTTCCATAATATTGTAAGAAATTTATTTGTTGTTTCAAAAACAAATGTAAAATAAAGAAAATAATTAGGATTAAATATTATTTGTTTTAAAAGGAGAACAGGTATTTTATACGTTGTGGCGCTTATAATTTGCTGTGATAATAAGCTGTTCAGTTAAGTTTTTTGATCAAGTTATTGCAATTTGTAATCCTTTTTGATTTAATTTTCAAATTTCATAATATTTTGCATCTAAAAAATCTAGCAACTTGCATATTAACTAATATTTCTGATAACATATGACTTGTATATACTAAAATAGTTTGGTAATTATTACAACTTGCCTATAAAGCTAATGTTAATAAAAGGTAACTTTGACTACCGTGTGCAGTGAAGTGACTTTTTCATAATTACAACCTCCTTGTAAAAAGTTTTTTTTTTTTTTTTTAATATAACAGAACTAGAGCCAATTCCGACTACTTTTAATAAATTAATTTAGTTCTTAAAAAATGTAGTGGCAACAATGTAAATTTATACATTTTACTCACAAAACGAAATAACATTTTTGATTTTTTATTTACTGTTTTGTGTCACTAATTTTAGAAAATTAAAACTTAAAATAAAAAAAATTAAAAATTAAAAATTTCGAAGTAGAAAAAAATATAAATCACAATTTAGTTGCCATATTTTGTTTCATGTGGAGTAACAATGGTATTTTTAAATATATAAACCTAACCTTAAAAGTTAAAGGTAATTAAAGCATAAACTTAACTTTTCGGTCACTTTTAGGTAAAAAGTTTGTGTCCCTTAACATCTTAATTTTAAATAACGGTATTTTATAATAATGCCATTGAATGTGTGTCAACTTAAAATGCAATTAAACCATAGAATAAACTAGTTTATACCTATATATGTATCTCTGGCATGGGTATAAGAAAAAAATATTTTTTATGTATTCGACCGGTTAACCGGTTTTTTTTCTAAATTTTTAAAAGAGCAACCGGTTTTTTTTAATTCTAAATTTCAAACTATTTGAAACCCGGTTTCTTAAAAATGTCGAATAATCGATCACCCTAGTATATACATATGTATGTGTAAGTGAATATAACGAAGTAACACAATAAATTTGTTTTTTTCTGCTCTCCTGCGAACTTAGTAAAAAACCATTATGGGTTGTGCAATGCCCTCCCAAGAATTGTTTTTGATTAAAAAATTATAACAAAAACCTACACAGTTTGTATCATTATAAGTATACATACTTATTCTATATGTATATACGTATGTATCAGCGCTTGCTTTTGTTGTTGCAATCTCAATAAAAAGTTGATATTCTTGCCAATATCTGTCGGTAAAAGGCCGATTAAACCATTATTTAATGGTACTGAATTTTGTGACAGAATAGAATGACATAAGTATTGCCAGATTCGAAATAACCTCATTTCAAATTTAATATTATTTAAGTTAGATACTGAATGAATATAGTTAGAAATTTAAAATAAAACTTAAAGTTGTTTCAAATGCATATTTTTGAACAAATATTTAAATTCTCAAAAACATAATTGAAAATGGTGTAAAAAATAGTATTTCAAATGCGAAAAATAAATCTAAAATACTAAAACAGCTAACGTAAAGCAAATATAAACTAGTTATTTAATAGCTTACATCAAGTTTTTTTTTTAAATTGCAACATGTAATTGCAACGCTTTCACAACGTTAACAACAAAAGTGCAGACATCAATTGATCGATGATTGATTATGATACATGACAGTAGGGTGTTTAATGTTTGATGCGTTTTGCCTGCAGTTGCAAATTTTTTGTTATTGTTTAAAAGCATACTTTTGCTTAATAACCAATAGTAGTTTTGTAGCACCTTTCTGGCTTTCTGTTTATTCGTTTTTTGATTTCTTATCTCTTATTTTTTATTTAGCTTTTCAGCAAAATAATAACATTTGATGCAAAAATTTAAAACAAATTGTTTCTTTATGCGTTTACAATTTTGGAGAGTTAAATGTAGTCGTATTTAAATTTATATCTAGAATACTCTTAAGTATTTTATTTTTTCAGTAGGGAGTAGCAGCATACACAACAAGCTTACATTTACAGGGTCATTAACCTTATTTTTCTCCACAACTGTAACATATTTTAATAAATTAAAAAAAATATATGCAAATACTTTTTTGAATTTATATTTGTTTTCGTACTAACTGCCTTATCAGTTCTATGTTTTCTTTTATTTTGGCCCCACTGATAGTTAAGGTCATTTGTATTCAATATTGGAAAAAAAATTTTGCTTATGTCACATTGCTCTGTGCTATAATTTTCAAACGTAAACATTTGTCTAAACTGATAATGAAATCATTTCTGTAGATCCTACCAAAAAAAGCGGTACCCGTTTAGTGGGTGATGTTGATTTTGAAGAAGCCAAGTTGGTTGCTTCTGCTATAACCCCAGTACCCGGTGGTGTTGGTCCTATGACTGTGGCTATGTTAATGCAAAATACTGTACGTTCAGCTCTTACAGCGGCTGAAAAATTACTGAAAAAATCGTGGGATTTGTCACCTTTGACTTTGAGACCTCTTCAGCCAGTACCTAGGTAACTACACATTATTATATTCATTTTAACGTGTTGGAATTTCATTCAAATTTTCTTGTTGATTTCAGTGACATTGTTATAGCTCGTTCCCAGAGTCCAAAAGATATTTCATTGTTGGCCAAGGAAATTGGTTTAATTGGCAATGAAGTGTCTTTGTATGGTAATAAAAAGGCTAAAATTTCTTTAAGTACTTTAAAACGTTTGGAAACAAGAGGTGAAGGTGCTTATGTAGTAGTATCGGGGTAAGTTAATAAAGGGTGTTTTTTATGGAGATATTAATTTTGAAATAGAATAAAACAAAGATGAATTTTGTAAATTGATATGAAATTTACTGTATTCGATAAATGATCTTCTAGCATTGTAGTTTAAATATGACTTCTGACATATGACCGCCACGGCTGGATCGGACGTAGTCTAATTTGGAGGTCCAACTTTTGACTTAATTTTCTTACTTTTATCCTACAATTAATAAATCACAGCTTCAGTTGATTTAAAGTTTAAAACGTTTTAAAATATACAAAACAAAAGTTCTACTTTTTTACTTTGAAGTTTCTTAAAAATTCTTTAAATTAAAAAAAAAATTGTGTAACAAAATTTATGTGTTTTTTAGTTTTGTGTTTGCTGCCGCGATGCATATGCATTGAAATTACAGAATTCCTAAATAAGTTTTTATCACAGTTGCACCATACAGTTGTCAGTTCTGATCATAACATGATAATAAAAACTGTGTGAAGGATACATAAGATTCGGCACAGCCAAGTATAGCGCTCTTACTTGGTTTTATAAAAACTTTGTCATTCATCAGATATGTATGTATGTATATACACTAGTTAGAATGGTTCGTTGTTAAAATACAATAAAATTATATATGTTAGAGACATTAATGAAGTTATTTTTTTTTAATTTGAACTAAGTTGTATTTAAAAATAAAAATTTCGTTTGAAGTTATGGTCAATACAATATACCTTACAATCAATTATTTGATTTTATGTACAAAACTATAAATTCTGGGCCAATTCAAAGTGGTTGCATATCAGTCATATTTGTGCTATTTAATATTATTTTATGCATGCATACAATTTTTGTTAGTAATTTCCATACAAAAAAAAATAATATGACTTTACACATTTGTTTTCTATGTATAAGAAATTGTTTATGTTATACTTTTAACCATACTGTCTCTCAGAGAGAATTTCTTCGCTTTTCACCTCTCAGAGAAATTATATTTACTATTTTCTTCTTTCCTGTATACATACAATTTTTAACAGCGTCATCTCCTTGTTTTCTTTCTTGTATTAAATACATAATTTGTTAACAAAAGGTGTTCAAAGTCACTAGTCATATTAATATGAATTATATGACATAGTACAATATGAGAGTCTACTTTGAATTGGCCCAATAATTTAAAAAATTTTTTTCAGCATCAATCCCACACCCTTGGGCGAAGGTAAGAGCACCACCCTAATCGGTTTAGTTCAAGCCCTATGCGCTCATAAGGGTCGCAATGCTATCGCTTGCATGCGTCAGCCTTCACAAGGTCCCACTTTTGGTATTAAGGGTGGCGCTGCTGGCGGTGGTTATGCCCAAGTTATACCCATGGAAGAATTTAATCTACATCTTACTGGGGATATTCATGCTGTTACATCTGCCAATAACTTGGTGGCCGCACAATTGGACACACGTATATTTCATGAGAATACCCAAAATGATCAGGCTCTATACGATCGCTTAGTGCCCCACAATAAGGGTGAAAGAAAATTCTCGAAAATCCAATTAAGACGTTTGCAACGATTGGGTATTACTAAAACCGATCCTAATTCGTTAACAAACGAAGAAAAAAACAAATTTGCCCGTTTAGATATTGATCCTGAGACCATTGTGTGGGAACGTGTGGTTGACATTAATGATAGATATTTGAGACAAATAACTATTGGTCAATCGGCTACAGAGAAAGGCTATTCACGTACAACTTCATACGCTATTTCGGTGGCAAGTGAAATTATGGCTGTTCTAGCTTTGTCCATTAACTTGTCTGACATGAAGGAAAGATTATCGAAAATGGTAGTAGCTTTTGATCGTAAAGGAGAGCCTGTTACAGCTGATGATTTGGGTTGTACAGGAGCTTTGACTGTTCTGCTTAAAGATGCCTTGGAGCCCAACCTTATGCAATCTCTGGAGGGTACACCAGTTATGGTACATACCGGTCCGTTTGCTAATATTGCACATGGTTGCTCTTCGAATGTGGCTGATGAAATCGCCTTGAAATTGGTGGGTGATGAAGGTTTCGTTTGTACTGAAGCCGGTTTTGGTTCTGATATTGGCCTGGAAAAGTTCTGCAATATCAAGTGTCGTTCTATGGGCCGTAGTCCAAATGCTGTTGTTTTGGTAGCCACTGTGAGAGCTTTGAAAATGCATGGTGGCGGTGCACCAGTTACTCCAGGTGCTCCTTTAAACAAACAATACACTGAAGAGAATTTAGAATTGTTGGAAAAGGGTTTGCCCAATTTGTTGCAACACATTTCAAATGGCCGTACTTTTGGTTTGCCTGTGGTGGTGGCCATTAATCGTCATAGGTAAGTGAGATTTAGATTTTTTTAATTAAATTTTTATCATGAACATCAGTATCAAGATAATTTACATTTACAACTTTATAAGTGTGTGTGATTTGTAGGTTATGTTACATTAAAAATAATTTTTATCAACTCAAAGTTTTTAGAGAAAAATGCACTTAGATAGTAATAAGTCGATGACTAAAATAAATTATTTATAATTTCAGCCATGACACTGAGGCTGAACATAAATTAGTAAAATCTGCTGCCCTTAAAGCTGGTGCGTTTGCTGCAGTTGTCTGTACTCACTGGAGTGATGGTGGTACGGGAGCTACTGAATTGGCTGAAGCCGTCATAAATGCTTGCTCAGATTCCAAACAATTTAAATTTCTATATGAAAATGAGTTGCCTCTGCTCGAAAAAATTAACACGATCGCTCAAAAGATGTATGGAGCTGCTAAAGTTGAACTAACACCCAAGGCCCAAAATGACATGAATAAATTAACTAAAGCTGTAAGTAACGATTTTTCGTACTTTATTGTTTTTTGATTAAAAACAACGATTTTTGTCGATTTTTTAGGGTTTTGGCAACTTGCCTATTTGCATGTCTAAAGTAGCTGCTTCTCTTACCGGAGATGCTGCCATTAAGGGTGCCCCCAAGGGTTTCACTTTAACCATAAGCAATATGTACGTAACAGCTGGTGCTGGTTTTGTTGTGGCCATGTGTGGTGAAGTTACAAAAATGCCTGGTTTGCCTACACGTCCTTGTATTTATGATATGGATTTGAATACCGAAACTGGTGAAATTGAAGGATTATTTTAAATGTGGTTAAATTTTTTTATTTGTACGACAAAATTATATATGTATATTTAAATATAATTAATATATTTTTCTATAAAATTAGATAATAATTTCTAAAATCGTGTATATTTTTTTTTTGTAAATTTACATATATGTGTGTTAATTTAAATAAATTTTAATGACATTTTTTAATAACGGTTTTCAACAAAATCTTTAGACAAACTGCTGCATTTATCTTTGCTAATGAAGAAATCATTATCTAGTATTTTATGATCCAAATTTTTCATTTCGAATAAGGGATCATCATGTAAATCTCTAAAATCATTTTCATCATCATCCTCCGAGTCAGAACTGTGAAAACAATTAATAAAATTAAAATCTTTTGAATATAAATTCTTTTGCAACTCACCTGGTTTCAGGGTCAAATACTCCTACTTTTTGCTTATTAAACACGGGATTAGAACCTTCCACCGAAAATATATTCATTGAGGGTCCCGCTAATCTATTTAGATTTGAGGCTACGGAACCAAATTTAGCTGGTTCAAAGGCTTTTAATTGCCTTTTCAGAGATTTTATTTTTACCACATACAAGAGTATTAGTATGGCTGCAACAGCTCCCAATACGATATTTAATCCCACTAAGACTACAAGTAACCAATTATTTGCAAACGAGGTTTGTCTTTCCGATTCTAAATTCGGTATGTCATTTAAAATTAAATTGTGATGCTGTAAAGCATTTTGTAAACGTGATATAAACGCTAAATCATTGGATCTTTTTTGTATATTATATGCTTCCACGGCTTCATTGTTGTGTATAAAATGTACCTTAACCTCGGTTATAAAAGCTAATGAGTAGTCAGTGGCTGTTTGTCGGTATTTTTGGGTTTTCGCATTAGTAACGTCGTCTATTGAGTCAATATTACAGATTTCATAGCCATATATTTCTTGAAATTGGTTACGAAGCTGAAAGAACAATAATACATTTTCTTAAATAAATTCACAAAAAAAAAATAATCAAGTTATTCTGCTGCCGGTTTTTGTTTAGAGAAAAAGGGAAATTTAGTAAATTTTTCTAATAAAATAGTGTTTAACTTTTGGAGAACAAAGCTGACAGGATAATAGCCGTAGCTACTTAGCCTTTCAACGAGTTAAGGAGCCACAGTATTGACATAATTTTTCAAAATTTTAAAATTATTTAAAATTGATATTTCTTTGGTTGTTGGGCTTAAGGTGGTATAAATGGTGCATACGCCAGATCATCAGTTTACGTTTACCCAAATTTTTAAAGAAGCTTAAAATTTAAAAAGCTTTATTTTCAAATTCTCATTAACGAATTTGGAATTCAAATAAAAAACAAAAACTGCAAAAAAAAGCTTTTTCGAAAACCAAGCCAACTATGAATTTTAAATTTGGGTAACCCTTGGTTAACACAAGGCATATTTATTCATCAGGTACTCTTTAATCGTCAGCTGATTATTTTTTTCTTCACTTATTTTAAGTTTCAGCTGTCAAAATGCATAAATAAAAAACAATTTTCTCTCTTTTTTAATTTATTTCAAATGTCAAACTTCATACATAAAAAATATAATCAAAAAAATTCTTTTTGAACTGCAATTACCTGATGAATAAATATGCCTTGGGTTAACATAAAATGTGTATAAATTGTAACCGAAAAATGAAATTGTTCTTTTATATTAACAATAACTAATTTACTTATTTATTAATTGGTAAATTATGATTTAAAACTTTTACTATGACCGACATATTGTCATGGGCACCCAAAATAAGTAAGTACGGTGTCATGGTGAGACCTTTTCGTTTCTCGTGGGAGGGCATATTATCCTGGCGTGTTAGCGGCCGGAAGTTCTAAGTGAGCGTATCAGGGAGTAGGTGCTGTGGTCCCATAAGTTTTTTTTTTAGCTGGTATGATTTTTTGTTAGGTGGTGAGTGATGACCAGTTGTTGGCAAGAACCACCCCCGTTCTGCGAGCTCTAGCCGGAGCAGATGCGAGCATACCAGCGCCGCCGACGATCTGGCCACCCGAAACAGTTGGTAGAACGTTCACCAAAATTCACCGCATTACAATATTTTTTTTTTTAGATTTTTAAAAATAAGATAAATTTGGCAAAAAGACACGACAGCACACCTTGTTAATTCACTAATAATATCTTTTATTAAGTTTGGAAAATTTCGCAGTGACGCGACGTAAATACTTTTAATAAAAAAATGTTGAAAAAAAATATTCGATAAATATTTATTAAGAAACAAAAAATTATCAAATTTATGATAAATTTTGTGATCTAACGGTCTAATTCATACAAAATAGAACAGCTTTATAAGAGGTTTAAAAAACAAATTTCCATAGAAAATCTGTTTAATGAACCCTTTATAAAGCTTTAATATTTTTTAAGAATAAGACAGTAAATTCAGACTTAAATTCAAGTAAATGTTTAAATAACTTTATTTTTTGAAAATTGTTTTAATAATTACTAGCCTGTGCCCACGACTTCGTCTGAGTAGTTATCGGCTGGAAAAGTAATCTCTTTATGTGATTATTCAGGATGTTATATGTATGTCTGGGAGGCAAATTTCTTTTAAATCCGTTTAGAAATTTGTCGGGTGATTTAAAGCATTAAAACATACAAACATTTATATTTATTATATTAGTGGAATAGAATTTAATGGAAAATTTTAAGAAAAATACTTCTTTATATGACGTTGGATGATTAATTTTTTTTTTCACCAGGACGTCAAAATTTTGGTCACTTGAAACCTTTGAACAACCGACTAACTAAAAACATATTTTATTAAATAATATGGTAAAGGATAGCCTATGTGTTAATCTAGATTAATGTCTTTGTGCTAAATTTAATTTTGTTCCATTCAGCCATTTTAGCGTGTTTGTGTAACAAACATACAATTATTCACATTTATTATTTTAAGTAGGATGTATGTAAATAATATTATTATTGTACAATACTTACAAATTTTTCCATATCTCTTACAACTTTTATGGCGCTTAAAAATACAAATTTCACACGATTCTTTTCGGAAACAATATAGATTTTCACTGATGCTCGATCAATATGGCCAGCCAAATCCCAAGCCTCTATATCAAACATCAAAAAGCCTTTCATGTCATTTGTCACATAAGAGTTTAACAGCAAATCTCCTGAATCCTTATCCAATGTCATAATTTCGATATGAGTTTGAGCCAAATTTTCACCATGGGCTACATATGATGTTTGAGAAATACCATAAACTATAACATCATTAAGGTCTGGATCCTCAGCCTACAGAGAAATAAAGTAATATTAAAAAAATATTTTTTTTTAAATTTAAACTTTCTAGAGTTTAACCTTAAAGGTCAGTATATGCTTTCCAATTGAATCTTTAGTTGTTATACCAGCTGCATACATAGTTTGTGTAAATGTTGGCTTATTGTCATTGACATCGTTTACAGCTATATTGACTTGTAAAGTATAATTAACGCTGTTCGGATTGGTTATCAGACCTTGTTCATTATTAGAGACCTTTATGCGTATACTAAGTTCTTCTACGGTTTCACGATCCAATTTAGTGTTTAGTTTTAAGAGTCTTGTTTCAGAGTTTAAAACAAAGTATTTGGCATCTTCTGGGCGAAAAGTTTCTGCAGCAGAAATTGTTAATTGAATGCAATAGTAATGCCATTAATTCTTAAATAAGAAATTAAGTTTTTACCATCGATGAAATAGTACAATTTGTGGACTTCTTCTGCCTGATCTAAGCCTTCATTTTTAGGGTCATAAGCTCTAGGTATGAAACGCTCTTCTAAAAGACCTTCCTCGTTTTCTGCAATGTGAATTTCAGGTTATGTTAAAAAAAATAATATAATACTCGAACCGAAGTTGTTTGTTTTTGGAATATATACTGGTAATTTTCTATAAAGTACTAAGAATGTTTAACAACTATCATGCTTTTTATTTTAATGTTATTTTTTTTTTTTTAATTTTAAGTTCTGTTGGCGGGGTATTATATAACTCACAAATTGGCCAATTATTCCCCGACGGTTCAGTTTACGTAAGTCGACCTATATCTTTATATAGGAAGTCGGAGATGAGATTTCGGGTAACTGTAACTCGGTACAGCTAACTGATGCCACAAAATTAAACAATGCGAGAGTGAGACGCAAAACTCGTGAAGCCAGATGAAAGGAAGGTCTGATTGTCCTTATTCGACAACGATAATGACAATAACGCTCGAGCTCTTGACCCGACCAGAGCTGAATTACAACTGATTTTAAAGTTAAAATAAAATGTACAAGACTTTGAATAACTGATAATCAGCTGATCTAATGTGACTACTAAAATATACCATTCACCGTTTGAAATTTTCAAAGAAATATGCATCGGTGATGACAGCATCTTAAATTCACATTAATCAGTTCTTTCTTTGAATTAAACTGGATGATTTTGAGTCTTATGTGAAGTGTTATCATCACGAATTCCATATGGCTATTTTATGATAAAAATTGTGGTCACATTCCAACTTCTTTTTCATATGGAAATGTGGTTGAACACTATATCAAACAACGGTAAGTGGGCAAAACCAAAAATAAATAACAGCCAACTGTCATGTACACTGTCAAAAAGTCGATCAAGTGGCGTCCTTCTTTCCGTGTGTTGGTTAAAATTAAGTTTTGAAGGACTATCCTGCAGAATAAGTATGGATCAGTAAACTCAGTCTTATAGCTTCTAATATATATGGGCAAAAAAACAAGACTGCCTCCTCCTGCCTTTTCAACATTTTTAAAATAAACAAGTAAGAGCACTATATTCGGCTGTGCCGAATCTTTTATACCCACCACCAATTTTGTGTACATTTAAAGCACATTATTTATTATTTTGTTAATCATTATGGAATAATCTCTTTATAATAAAATATGTATCACTTTCTTTGTAGAGGGTGGTTAAATTTTAAGGGCCCATGTTGAAGGTGAGCCACACAAGCAACAAGCTTTTTTTGCATTTCATTTTACATTTCTCAATCTCAGATTAACTTAATTTGAACAGTGGAAAGATACGCAAATGAGCAACGCGTTAAAGTTATTTAGGTTTTTTATAAAAATGGGCTTTCAAATCAAAATGCATTTTATGCACTTTGTAATTCTTTTGATCAACATAATCGTATAAAATGTATAAAATGTTAGAAAATCTGTGAATGTCTTCTTAGTTCGTTGAATGGGAACCATTGCTGTTTTTTGCGATAGTGTGGCAAAACTATTGAGCATCAACATTGTCATTGAAAATTTGGACAATCAGAAAGAGGAAAGGCGCAAAGGATGGGGGGAGGGCCATTTGGCCGATATTTTGTTAAATACATAATAGAACCATACACATATTATCATTACAAAAAGAAATAATAATAATTTCTTAAATAATTTTTGTTTTATTTAAAATCAACATCGGCCTTTAAAATTTAACCTTCCTTTATAACTTCGATTTGCTACTAAAATGCTTTTGTAAATTTAGTCTTTCAATGAAAGTGGGCGTTAAAGTAGGCGTGTCAATAAAGTTTTTGCTAATAAATACAACTTAGATATTTCAATATAGTCCTTTATTTTCCCAAAAACTTTGTCAATAGAGAAATTACATGAATTTAAAACAAACCGTTAGATGGGAGGTAGGCGTTAAAGTGGGCGTGTCACTTAAACTTGTTGGCACAACAATTATATTGATTAGAAGGATATATGTAGCATCATCATACCTCTAATTTTGGCGGTTTTATGAGCTTTTAAATTTCATTAACGGTAGATAACGTGAAAAGTGGGCGTTATAGTAGGCGTGTCAAAATTGTTTTTGCGAATGAGTAAAACTTAGATGTTTCAATATAGCCCTTTATTATTCCAAAATCTATATTAGTAGAGAAATTATATGAATTTTAAGTAAAACGTTATATGGGAGGTGGGCGTAAAAGTAGGCGTGGCACCTTAATTTTCTGGCACAGTAATGACATTGCCTCGAAGGATATATGTAGCAAATTTGATCATCATACCTCTAATTTTAGCGGTTTTATGAGCTTTTAAATTTCATTAACGGTATATAACTTGAAAAGTGGGCGTTATAGTAGGCGTGTCAAAGTTGTTTTTGCGAATGAGTATAACTTAGATGTTTTAATATAGCCCTTTATTATTCTAAAATCTTTGTTAATAGAGAAATTATATGAATTTTAGGTAAAACGTTATATGAGAGGTGGGCGTAAAAGTCAGCGTGACACCTTAATTTTCTGTCACAGTAATGACATTGACTAGAAGGATATAAATATGTAGCAAATTTGATCATCATACCTCTAATTTTAGCGGTTTTATGAGCTTTTAAATTTCATTAACGGTATATAACGTGCAAAGTGGGCATTATAGTAGGCGTGTCAAAGTTATTTTTGGTAATGAGTACTACCTAGATGTTTCAATATAGCACTTTATTATTCCAAAATCTAAATTGGTAGAGAAATTATATGAATTTTGGGTAAAACGTTATATGGGAGGTGGGCGTAAAAGTGGGCGTGGCACATTGATTTTCCGTTACAAAAAAGCGTCTCACCAAAAAGCAAAGTGTGCAAAATTTCAGAGTCGTACATTCAATTTTGTTGCTTTTATGACGTTTTTGTTTTTAAATATACCGAAAAATACACTGTGCGGTATAAATTTTCGTACATTTTGATCGATAACTCCTCTCTTAATGCATAGATTTAGATAATATTGTTTTTACCCAGGAAATATATATTCGAAGTTTCATGAGTCTACGTTAATGCGTTTGGACACAATTCCATTTTATTCGATGTTCGAAGGACGCGGTTTTTTCGACATACTCTTGCTTTTCGAGCTATAACTCTCTTCCTAATATTCCGATTTAGCCCATTTTCAATACCAAACAAACCTTGTCTATAAGAAAGACTCCGGCAAAATTTGAGCCCCCTAGCTTTTTCGGTGCGACCTCTATCGTGCTTTCAACAGACAGACGGACGGACATAGCTAGATCGTCATAAAATCAAACCCCGATTCAGAATATATATACTTTATGGGGTCTAAAATGGATATTTCGATGTGTTACAAACGGAATGACAAAATGAATATACCCCCACCATTTTTTTGGTGGCGGGTATAAAAATAAAATTTTACAGTCTTTTGATAACTTTTCGATTATAATAAATAACAAATTAGGGTCAAGCATAAAATTTTGTCACATCGATCAGAAATCTGCAAAGTTATAGGCAAAAATAAATAAAACAATTTTTAATAAATAAAGTTCTTATAAATATTAAAAGCATATATCTGATTTTGTAAAAAAAATTTCGTAAAAAAAATATTCTAAAATTGGTTGGAAAGTCGCAGAGACTAAAATAAAACTGTCTTGGTATTTTTGCTAAAATTAAAACACAAAAATAAAAATTTTCAGCTTCATATTAAATGCAATACACCATAAACAAATTCTACATCTGAAATGGTGTTGAAAATGAAATGATGGATGCATTTTTAAATCCCGTTAATATATATATTAAATGAGAAGTACAATACAATACACACTGAAAACTTTTAAGTCAAAGATGACGCCTTAAACAAATTTCGGATTGTAATAATAAGGTAGTCCCTATTTTGTTCGTGTAAGTAGTGTTAGATTTTGATACAATCATAAATATGTCGGGACTTTCCTGGTTGTTTAACTCATATTGCATGCATGACGTTTGGTCATTCGACTGCATTCTGCCCAGAATATTTTAAAATGCATGTTATGTACTAATAAAATAATGAACTTTTCTAAATTATTCGAAAGTTCCAGAACTTAAAAATGTTAAAGTTGTATTTAAAATACGAGTGGTCGTACTTACCAGTAAAATCTGTTTTAAATACTTCTTGTAAAAACATTGGATTACCCAACATATCCACAAAAACAACCATAAGATTTCTTATTTCCGAAGAAGTACTACCACCGCCATCTATTGCTCTCAAATTGATCTATAGTTTTTGTTGTCCAAAAAAAATTTTTTTTATCAGTATATGTTTTTGACTGTTACAATCAACTTACCGTATAAACACCAGCTGCTAGCAGTTGTTTCACATAGAAATTGGTCGAATTACGAGACTCCTTAGCCAGCTCAAAATATACATCATGACCGGCTTAAAGATTAAAAATTTCTATACTTATCCATTACAAAATGTTTAACAATATAATCCTACCATCACTAGATAACTCAAAATGTACATCACCATACTCTCCACCATCGGGATCGTAAGCTTCAAAGGGTTTCAAACGCGATACACAGTCGGCTTGATATAGGGGTCGTAAAGGTTCTTGCAGGGAATAACTTAAAATTAAAAAAAAAATAAACATTTCCTTAAATATCAGTTAATTTCGTTACTCTTACCAAATTCTTATAGATTTTCGCTTCGAAGGATTGACAATTTTTGGTACATGAAAATTATATGGTTTAACAAAAACTTCATAAACAGATGAATTTCGTAATGCAGGTGTACCCTGATCGCAAGCTTCAATTTCAAGTGCCCATAAGCCATAATAACCTTGTAAAGATTTTTGAGTTTTTAAGTGAGCAATACGGCTTTGCACAGTGGTCACAGCAAACAGATCATTAAATTTCTGAACATCAGAACAAAAGTTTTTTACTAAAAATTTAAAGAAAAAATGTTATTAAATTTAAAAAGTGTATTAAGAACAACATTAGTTATGTTTGTTTTTAAAAGAAAACCTGGTTTGATAGATAATATAGAATATATGAGCTGGGAGTTAGGTGTAAAGGGTTCATCGCGGTCCACAGCTATTAAATCTTGTTTTGCAATTGTGTTCTACAGAATAAAAAAAACATTTATAAATTTATTAATCACCAATAAATAAGTTATAAATAAATTTACTTGATGATCTGTCTCTAAAAATTCCGGCTTAAATAGCTTTGTATCAGGCATAATCGGAGCATGGTCATTAACGTCCATTAGAGTAACATTCAAAAATGTAGATTTTTGATTAACAGCTAAAACAGAATAGGATTACTACTTTAAACTACTAGTTAATTGAATTAACTTACGTCCGTAGCCGGAATTAATAAAGTTAAAATTATCTCTTACATCTATGGGTATATAATGAAAGGTAGTACCCATATCTCGATCTAAAGTAAAACCATGACGTAAATTAATCTTAACTTCGCCATTTGTGGTATTTATTTGGAATAAGTTATGAAGCTCGCCTAAAGCGCTGTTAATGCTGTATTCCAAAATATTATGAGGACCTAGAAAAAAAGGAATCCTAAGTTAATGATTTTAACTACTATTAGAAGCTAATTCTTACTATCTCTGTCATCATCGTAAGCCTTAATTTGACCCACTTTAGTTCCTGTCGTAGAGTTTTCATAAATAAAGACTTGTTGCTCAAATTTATCTATAGTTGGCACTTGATTGTTAATATCAATAATCGAGATATTAATCTAAAAAGAAAAGTACTTTAATATTTATATTAATGGATAAATGATCCATACTTTTCCTTTGGTTTCATACAAAGAATCAGTTACAATAATTTCATACTCCAAATTATATATTTTTGGCACATCGCATTGTATAAGACCAGCCACTTTAAGTACACCGGTAGTGCGATTAATGGAAACCATGTCCATTGGTGTATGATCACCTAAAGGCCTAAAAACATAATTTTAAAGAATAAATAATTGGATAATTTACAAGGTGTCCTAAGTATCGTATTGTCATAAAATCATAATTTTAACAAGGTCTTCATATTTTACAATAGACAATACCTTTCAATCTTCAAGAAGTGTACCTACACTTTGATGTCACCCCTAACTGCGGAAACGCATCGACTGATTCCAACCAATCAGAATATGTTGAGGATGGTCTGTAGATGGTTTTTGTGAAGTTTGCATGAAATCGGCGTTTTGCTTCCGGAGATAAGGAATTTAGGTTTTTTATATATATTTCCATACAAATATCAAGAAAATGCTCTTCATTTTCCATTTAATGATTTTTTATTTTCACTGAAAAGGTTACCAAGCCATGTATCGTAATGTCTTATGTGTACAATGTACACATGTGTACATTCGGCCTTACTAATTGGAATGTTGAGTTGAATCTTTTCAGTCGTTGTTTCGATCGTCATTTTATTTGTGCACTGATCATTCGATTTTTCAATTGCTATACATCTGCATTGTATCATAGGTATGTGTTATTGTTGTTGTTGCTGTTAGAATGGTACTTTTATGCAAATCATTTAATTTTTGATATACTGATGATATTCGGTCTCTCTTTATACTTACTGAAAATTTTGTTTTATGGGTGAGAAAATAAAAAAAAGTTAAAGGCAAAACAAGGATTCCTCTTCAACCACCTTGTAGGCAAAATAACGTTTACCGGTCAGCTAATAATTTAAAATATTTTAAAAAATTATGACTTTAAGACAACACGACACTTAGAATACCTAGTGTATTAGCGATATATATTTTAATCGAATTTTGCTAAAATGTACCTTATTTTATAGGTTATGTTGTTGTTTCCCACCCCATCTTCATCATAGGCCTCAACAGAACCTTAAAATGTTAGCAAGTCGATAAAAACCGTTTTTAAATAATACTTTAAATTTACTATAAAATACCTATTGTATTCATAATATCCTCCATTTCTGTAACACTGCGTGGCTCATCTAAAGTACCGCTTACAAATTGGGGAGGATTATCGTTTAGGTCGTCGATTCGTATGGTCAAGACAGCTGAAAAGAAAGAAAAAAGACAAAATATTTATCAGGTAATATATTGCCATTAATTAACTTAATTCACCGCGTTTATAAATTAGTGGCAAAAATAAAAAGTTATTTAGATAAAACATTCAGTTACTTAAAGCCTTTCTGGTTTATGTACGGTCCACACCAGTCATCAATTTGTTTGAACAACGAACCATTTTTTGTGCGCACATGAATTTGCCTGGTGTGAACCGCTGTTGTCGATGTTTTGTTCTTGTTCAAACAGCGTTGTCAGAACATTTGTTCGAACAACGATGTCTGATATTAAAAGGCATTTTGAATATGAAAGAAAGAGACGACACATAAAAATACCAACAAAATACTCTTTATACGTTTTCTCCATATCAAAGAACATGAACAATTTTTTGACAGTTGCTCTGCCGACGTTTTGTTCTAGTCTAAACAAATCGATGGTTCGTCAAACTTATAAAAACAATTTTAGGTCTATTAAAGGCTTATTTGACAGATGTTGTAGAGACAATTGTCAAATAAGCCTTAAGTCAGCCTAAACTATACTTTATGACTTGCCTATTAATATATTTATAAGATTCCCCACAAAAAGTTCCATATGAATAACATTTATCATGACTTCTAAACCAATAGTACAAGAGAAGGGTTTCTTCATGCCAATCTAAATCCAATATGGCTTGTCAATAATAAAGTGCTTCAAAATGCATATTAAATATCTTAAGCAATTAATTTAAACAAACGAAATCAACTACAAAACATGAGTCTCTTTTCACCAAAAATGCATACATTCCATGCACTGATTGGAATTGAGTGGAGTTTATTAATATAAAACCATGATGTTCAATGACACGTTAATGTTAAATTAATGCATGTTTTCTCTAAAGTGAACCACTTCACCATGGGTTGAACCCATGCATTCACTATTTCTTTTTGCTGGGATACTTATTGCTCAATTGCAACTTTAAAATGTATAGGATGCATTCACACATACATTTTTTTAAATCGGAAACTTAGCCATTCTATTTACAACAAATCCGTTAACGTAAAATAAATATACGACCACGAACTGCATAACGAGTTTAGAATTGTCAAACAATTTTAACAACCGCATTGCAATGATAATTTGAAATGAATTGTTGATTTTCTCGAAATGCATAACTTGGGCGATAATTTTATATATTTCTTACCAGTTGATGAGTCATCGTTTATTTGTTGATTTAAATCGCGTACTCTAATGGTCAAAAATATCGTATCATATTGTTCGTAATCCAGCTGAGACTTGAAATCTTCATTTATCTTCAGTAAACCATAAACTAAATTATGATTAACAAATGTACGCTCAATTATAAGACATCCCATAAAAAAAGATTTATTTACTTCTTGGCCACTCTTAGTGCCATATGATTGAGACCATAAAATTTCAAATCTTAAATCTGCTGTAGTATCTGGATCACGAGCCTCAATTTTATCGGTTATTAAAGACAAAGCCGGAGAATTTTCCGCTATATTGACAATAAAACGGGGCTAAAATTAAAGAACAAAAATAATTCTAAATTATTTGAATTTTTTGTAACATTAATAAAAAGTTTTAACCATTCTTAGTTCTGGCGTTTCATCATTAACATCCAATACATTTATTTGCAATTGTGTATAAGAAGTATGTAAATTTTGGGAATATTCTGTAATCAAGGTGTCTGTAGCCTGAATCTGTAACATTAATCGGGATTGACGTTCGTAATCGAAAAGATTACTTTTACTTAAAGTTATTAGTCCTGTACGAGCATCTATATGAATGCCTTGCGCACTGCCCACAATTGAATGGCTGACAATTAGTAGAGAACTATTAGAAGTAATTTAGTTAAAGTTAAGACTTGTTGAACTTACTGTACTTCATCACCTATATCACGATCGTGAGCTTGTATTAGCTTAAGTTGTATTCCCTCTGTAGCGTTTTCATAGATTTCAATTTCATAGAAATCAAGTTCAAATATTGGCCACTCATCGTTCCAATTTAGTAGTTCTATGTTCAAAGTAACTATGTTCTCGTGTACTAAATTTTCAATTTCTTTTGCTATAATCTGTAAGTAAATAAAAAAAAGGATTTAAAATTAAAAATTAATTATTAAATTATATTTAAGTTTAATAAAAATTTGAAGGCCTCCGACATCGCCATATCAAAAATATTTGGGTGTAGATCGGTATTGAAAATCAGAAAAATCGGTCCGTAAGCAACTGAGATACTAGTTAGAGCGAACCTGGGATCGAGTCATGCATTAACTTATTTTATAATTTTTCGGTGGGATGTTTTTTAAGCGAATAAAATCATTATAAAAAATAAGAAAAAACTTTATACGTATTAGATATACTCAAACCAATTCAAGACTTCACAATTACACATGGTGATACATTTGTCATTGCATGGCTACACGTTGTGAAGAGGATATAAGAGTCGGCCCAGCCAAATATAGAGCTATTACTTGTTTTCATTTAAAAGGCCTATTGATGCCATTAGATATGTAATATTACATCATGCATTTGATCATCCGGGCTTTGGTGGATGGTGCGCATCCGAGAAATCAAATTTTATATCAATCTTCATACATACATCATTATTATATTGAATTTCACTAATGGCATGAGCTATGTTAGTTTTGATGTGTGCTGTAGTTTGAGGCTTATTCGCATAAGAAGCCCCTACAAGAAAAAATTTTAAGAGGTTTAATCTAATAACTAATAATAATTCGTTTGTGCTATTTGATTATGCGCTGTCCTGTTGTTATAACATATTACCCAGACTCATAACTTACAGAGAGCTATCGGCTGTTATCACATCGCATTAAGCCGGCATATACATTTGATGGCTCATTCTATATTATTCATACCTGTAACTGAAATGTTCGCCAGTTTTCATTTTCATAATCCAATTGATCCGCATTTGTTACAGTTAACGAAAAATCCGTCTTTTGGTAACCACTGCTTGGAATCATAGTAAATGCTTCAGCGTATTTAATTTTTCCAATAGCATTTGTTAGATAAACATTATAAGTAGCATTAGAGCCCTAAAAAGAGATTAATATAAATGTCTTAAAAGGTAACACAATGGACATCTTAAAATTGTTATATTATAAAGTCAACCGATAGTTATGTATTTTTTGATATTATTGTTAACAAACTTATTGAATTCTTTAAAAGTGGCCTACCAAATCTAAATCCTCAATAAAAAACTTTATCAATGGCAACGTTAAATATGTCGACTCTACAATTTGTACTACTGTTGGTTCAATAGTAATTTCAGGGGTATGATCATTTATATCTTGAACTATAAGAATAGTGTTGTTTTTGATAAACCATGAAGGATCATCACATTTATAGGCACATGTCTATATAAACAAAAAAAATATTATTTTTAAACACTGCCTAGATATAGAAAAACAACTTACGAAAAAGCTAAAAATTTGTTGATTTAAAATATCCCGATCTATAGGTAAGACATGTAGAATTCCAGTCGAAGAATTAATAGAAATTAATTTAGAATCTGTAATGAAATGTTACATAGTTAAACAACTTTAGGTGAACAAAAATACTTACAATCTTTCTCAAATTCCAATCTATAACATATGGCTTTATTAATACCGGTATCGCCATCTATTGCTTTTAAATTGAATAGCTGTTCTTCCTTTTCATTAAAAGTTGCTGTAGTTAATGGTCTTACCCATATGGGATCTCGATTTGGTAAATCAATTACCTCTAATATGGCAAATATGTTACCTGTATTATTGTTGGCATCATAGACTTTAACATTCATATTGTATATAGCCTTTTCTTCGTAGTGTAGTTCTGTTAGAAGTCTAAGTATATGACTAATGTGTTATTGATTTTATTCTGTAATTAAGAGAGTAAAGTACTTACTTAAGTTTATATTGTTTTTCATAGGTCGTTATCTCCCCGTATTCCACGAAATCAAAGATGGAATTTTCACCGTTAGTTCCTTTAGCTTCAATGCGTATATTATTGCGATCCATACCATCAGGGTCATAGATCATGAAAATACAATCCGTAATATAATTCGCCTGAAGTTCCTAAATGTTGGAAATATGTTGGTTTAATAATTAAAGAATTTGGAATGAGATTCTATGATAGGAACCGAATAATATAAATACTACCGTTTACCAGATCATATAACTGTTTTTAAGTTGAGATTATGACAAGCTTCAATTCGTTTTTTACGGATAACAAATTGAGGCTTTTTATTTCTTATAGGATCAATTATATGTATGTATATGTATACATATATATAAATAAAGAGGGCTAACATTCAATAGTTAAATTAGTGTAATAACAGGCTATATAGAGTTGAAAACACAACTAGTTCGCATGGTACTATCAGATCGAACAACATGCAGAGCATGAGAAGATAAGGTTAAAATATTAAAATACTTTATTTAAGATACGAAAACTTTAATATTGATGAAATGCCGAACTTGGAAAAACTCAAGCCTTTGGACTGAAAATCCCTAAAGAATTATATTAATTTCTTGTTTTAGTTGAGTAAGAATAATTTTTTTATTTATTTATTACAAATCAAATCTATAAGACCAAATACAAATGATAAATTGATTTGCGTTGATAACTTATTTTTAACCTAACCTAACTTATTAAAGAAACTAAATATTTTCATATGCAAAAAGAGCAGTAGATTATAAAAGTTTAAAATAAAAAAATTAAGAAAATAAAAATAAACGACATAACCTTCGCATTTTTTTTAACGACTTTATTTGTAAATTTCCTTTTGTTTCGATTTGTAATTAATTTTTCATACGACAAACTTACCTCCACTCTACATGGTGATGGCGCATAAGTCAATGTTGGTTGATTATCAAAAATATTTTCTAATTTAATAAATATACTTGGTTCTACCACATTAGGCACTAGAACATTTTTAATATAAATTTGAAAGAAATATATTCGTTGTTGAGGATTTTCAAAATCTTGACGTTTTTCAATGCTTATAAACCTGCAAATAAAAATGTTAAATGCATATAAACACATACTTACTTACTTATCTCCTAAAATTTTATGTAACAATTAATTATGGGAAAGATCTCTTATACCATTGGTTGTCCATCAATATAATCCTGGCGCCCAATAAGCTATTGTCACCAATATCGAAATCTCCCAATGAAGGTGTATCGGTGCCTTTGTTTAGTTAAAAGTGGTAGAATAATAATAACAAGATTTCATCAATAAATTAGCAGCAATATAATTTTTGTTATTTGAAACATCCCGGCAAAACATTTTTAAAGTTGTCGAAACTGGATTACTTTTCCAGTACTTCTAATTCAAAATTATTGTATTTTAAAACACATACAGCTACATGCAAAATATTTTTAACATTCATGTTAACAAACATCATTAATTTTTGACACAATGAATAAAATCGTATTATTCATTGGCGTAGCTACAATTTTTTCTGGGGTTGGCAAAAGCTTAAAAAATTTTCTTGACAAAATTTTAAACTGAGCAAATTTTTTTTATGTATAATATTGTTGTTAATTTTTTTCAAATTGTACCCCCCAGAATGGTCTAGATACGCCAATGGCATTAATTAACACAAGATCTCAAATGACATAATAATGCTAAGATCGTATACGTTTTACGTAAATCAAAACTACTTTATCATCTGTTGAAACCGTGCATTTTCACTTTTTCATTTTATTTTTTTGCTGGGATGTAGCAAATAACACACATACTTACGTAAGTATTCTAGTAATAGAGTTCTTACCGTTATAATTTATTTTGGCCAATTTGTATGGCACAACAAGTTCCTCTCGAACATTAATTGTTTGTACATCTGCAGCTGTTGTACTTGTTTCCCATTGGATGCTGGGGTTATTGGGATCTAAAAAATATGGTCTCTGCCATGTTGATGTTGATAAAACTGTAAATATTACAAGACACAATTTTTGTTTAAGGAAATACTTGCTTGTCATACCTGTTGAACAAAAAAAAATTTTATAATTTATTAATGTTGAAAAGCATGTCTGACCAGATTAATTCTAATCCCGTTAGAATTTCGGTTTTTACTTAAGATTTTTTAAAATTTTTAGTAACGTATTGCGAATAAAAAAATTTGCGTTAAAATGTCATTGTAAGTATTTTATTTTGAATATTTTACAGAAACTCTATTGTGAATAAGAAGTAAAGTTTTGTTACCGTAAATTTGTTATTCCAGTAAAATTGGTCTTTCCTTCATTAACCGGCATCTTTGAAAATTTAATCTACGAGTTTTATTTTATGGAAAGGGGAAACTATTTTGAGGGTTAAATTTTCTTGAATTGAAACAATTTTTCGGAACTCCATAGAAAAATATTTCGCGTAGTTAGAAAAGCAGTAAAATAATTATAAAAAATTAAAAAGAATTTTAAGAAATGGTTATACTCGTATTTCAGAAAAATGTCATTGCTTTTTTGTATGAAAAGATTCAAATATATGTATTAGTATGTACCTGTTTATTACTACTACTCACCAAATTGTTTGTCTCCTTTCACCAACATTAAAATTATAATTACACAATAAGTTGAGTGGAAAGAAAGAAGGATATTAATAAATTTCGTAAGAAAAAACATCCTATTTTGTACGAGTATTAATATTATTGATGATATAAAATGTCCAAGTAGAAAAATTTATTTCGGTTTAGTTGTTAACAATGCTTTAGGTAGGTAAAAGTTATTATCAATAAACATCGTTATATAAACGTACTGCTGATTGTCTTTTTTAGTATGTGTGTACTCTTCATATAAAAATAAATTTTATTTTTTTATTAATATGCAGTAGTTATCAGTAGTGAATTACCAACATTGTTAATATATTTATTTTATTGTTTAGAGTTTTCAAATACTAGTGATATTATTATTAAATAAAGTTTTTTATTTCATTTATAGGTTTGAGTTATTATTTTTCTTTTAATAATTGTAATATTATAAGTGCGTTTTTAAACTTATGTCTATCACCTTTCTTCTATGACTAATGTTAAAGATCTTATCAATGCCTGTTTAAAATGAGGTTTGATAAAAACTCTGAAGTTTTTAAGATAATAAATCGAAAAGTTATAAGGTAACCAGAAAAATGTTTAGTTTATTTAAAATTGTATATACATACTATAAAAAATAACATAATTATCAACAAATTGCGCTTACAAAATCATGTGTAGGCTGTTATAGTTTATTTATAAAAAGGTATTTCTACACGACCAGCTTTTGAATTTATCGTCTCCCAACAAGTACAATGAAATGTGGAACGATCCATTTCATCTATATATAATTTTCCATCTAAATGATCCATTTCGTGTTGTGCAATGCGAGCATTCCAACCCGTTAGTTGCAATTGCGATGGTGTATTGCGTTTACCAATTCCCGTTAAGGTAATTGCTTCATAACGTTCAACAGCTGCAGAATAGCCACGAACACTCATGCAACCTTCTGGATGTTTGTGTTTAGTATAATTGGTCACTTTAAGGAAAGGATTAACCATGATCTAAGAGATATAATAAACAAGCAATAAATTTAACATATATTGGTATTTTTGAAAATTAAATTAATTTTAAGCAGATTAGGAAAATAGCGTTATATAGTTTCATTATAAGATATTAGTTTTCTCAATACACATTTATATACCAAGAAGTATAACCAAGATCTTCTGTGGTCCTAATTACATTACTCCAATATTACTAAACAGTAAATAATTAATAAATAAATATCTTTGCAGCTTCAACAATTTTTTTTGTGCTCAATGTTAAATTTTTTTTAAAAACCTAACCGTTGAAAGATGTTTTTATTGGTTCAATAATAAACAATTTGTGAAAGTGTAATATTACAAAGTAAGAATTGCTCTCATGAAAATTTATTAAAAAAACTAATATAAAACTTATTAGAGCAACGACAAAAAAAAACTATGACAAAAAAAGTGATTTTGCAGGAGTTCACAAATGACGAAATGCTTAAATTTATATCAAAACACTAATGATTTTTAAATTCACCATTGGAAATCGAGTGTTTGCATGGATATATTATGAACTGCACTCTATTCAAATAAGTGCATATATCTCATGCATATTTGGTGAAGAGCATCCGATGTTTCATGAGTTAATTTTAAATGTCTAATAGAAAAAACAGATATATTTTCAGGTATCTATGTAAAGCATAATTTTCAAGCTACAGCTCTTAGAATATGCAATTTTTTTCCCTGCTTTCAGCTAAAATTTTAGTACTTGCCGTTAAAGGTAGCGGTGACATTTTCCTTGCCTCATATACTTCTTTGGTAAATTTTTTGTTTAAATCCTTTCTAAATTCCATAACAACAATACGTAACGAAACACCAATTTGAGGAGCTGCTATGCCCACACAATCATATTTTCTAAGAACATTAATCATTTGTTCTATAATCATATCGACTTCTTTGCTATCTAACATATCCTGCGGCACTTCAGCGGCTTGAGATCGTAATACTGGATCTCCTACTTGTGTAACGTGACCATAAGGAGGCTGGTTAATAGGTGTTGGTGTCCAAAAATCGCGATACATTTGACGAAATGTTTTGCATTTTGTCGCAGAAACATGGAAAAATTTTTTATGTGCGTGGTAAATGTTAAATGGCAGGAGGTTGAGTTTATGTAAAACCATTTTAATAAAGAAATAAATAAAGTATTTTTCAATAAAATTCGAGACAATTGCACCGGCAACAAATCTAATATGTAAACAAACATCAGCTGGAAAGTTTTCTTCAAATAATGTTAATAAAAAGTGCAGCCAAGTATCATTAGTTGGAGTATATGTTAAAAATAGCAATTGTGTTATGTTAACTTCAACAAATATATAAGACGTTATTTTAAAAAATTATTTGAATTTCTAAAATTTAAATAAAAGTATTGTAATTACATATATAAAATAATAGAAATTTTAACAATTTAACCGATTTTAATTAGATTTTAAAGATTTTTTACTGCAAATGTGCACAATCTTAATCTTATTTGAAGTTATAAGCAATTAAAATTGCTACTAATTTATGTGCAAAACATATAAGTGTAACAAAAAAAAAAGTTTTAATATATTTTTGCAAAAAGAGGGCTTTATGTGTAAAGTAAAAAAAAATGAGCTTAACAACTGAAACTCACATTTAAAAGATGTTTTGTTGTTTTTTCTGTTGTAAATTTGGTGTTGATTTACGTTTAAATTGAGTAATGTTTTTCTTAATCCAACGAAAATATAAAGTTTAAGAAGTAAAAGATTCATTAACCAAATACCCTATTATTTGCATATTTATTTACGAATTTTTACATTTTTATCTTAAAATATTTTGCCAAAATGAACCTCTTTATCAATCTTTAGACACGTGTTGCAATATGTTAACATAAACCAACTTTTTTTCTGTTTATATGAATCATCATAAAATCTAGCCATTTATACATATTTCCAGTATATTGTTAGGTAGGAGTATAAAGTATTTTTCGTAATATATAGCTTTTTAAAGTACGTGTTGGTTTAGCTCTTTTATTGTCCTTTTTGAATATTTATCGCTTATTTATCATTTTGGCATTTGAATTTGTAAATTGGAAACAACAGCTAAATTGAAAAGGCTATCAATTTTTATTTATTTATAAGTAAAATAAGACAAGTAAATTAGTTTATGTTTCATTATTTCAGTGGAATAAGGAAAAAACAGCGTTTGTCTGTTTTAATCGATTTTCAGGAAAGCAGTTTAAAATTTATGAGTTGATTTTTATTAATTGATTATCTGCCTGTTCAACGATGTCGAAAGAAAACCCAAGCGAAGTTTCATTCGTACAAATATATTGAAAACAACAACAAAAACTAAAAATTTGTTTTTGTTTAAACGTATTTGTACGAATGAAATTTCGCTTGGGTTTTCTTTCGACATCGTTGAACAGGCAGTATATTTAAAATAAAGACTATTTTGTGTATTCTGTACTAACTAAAGAATATATCGGTTTTTGTATATTAACTTAAATTATAAGTTTTTATTACTTATGATCTTTGTTGAAAAATATATTGAAAAATTTTTACACTATAACTTCCAGTAAAGTTGTCCAAAATCATTGAAAATTCATGTTGGGTGTTATTATCTTAATTTTTGCTTATGTCGACTTTACCTGTTATTCCTTTTTGTCAGAGAATTAAATTTTTAACCTACACGTTTTTAACTTTAATCATTAGATTAAAAAATATTTATGTTCTACTATATGTAAGATTATAATTTTTAATGGTCAACTTAATCTTCGAAAAAAAAATAAAGGTATTCACGTTACCAAACTTTATATCATATATTGATATTGATCTTTTAAAGAAATATATTGAATGTAAATTATTGTCATGTTTTATGCAATATACTCGTAGATATGTTACCTTCAATTTTATTTAAAGACGGTTGTGCACTACACTTTATTAGGTTACATCACTCTTGCTTGTTTTTATAAATTTTTTAGTTATAGAAAAATTGGTAACGTGAATACCTTTACTACACAATTCAAGTCTTTTGTGTTTATCCTGTTTTTTTTTGTATGTGTAAAATGCTTAAAACTTTATTTTCTTATTATTTAACCCCAAAGTCAAAAGCATTAAGCTAACACCATTTAGATTAAATGTTAACCAACCAAAACGTTATTGTTAATGTTTTGTTCATCTCTAAAGAAGCTATTTCAATTGAATTTATACAATTTACACGTAATTCATCTTCAAGCGACCATGAAAAATGTCGGTATTATTTTTATGAGTTTTTTATAAATTCCCTTTTGACTTTCGTTGTTGTTATTGTGTAAACATAATGTGAACTTTTTTGTTGATTTATGACACCTTTAAGTGAAGTTTTGTTGTTGTAATTGTAAAACATAAACCAAGCAAAAAAAATTAAAAAAATTATAAGGCCCAGCAGGTGTTAAAATGAAACATGTAATAAAGTTCAAATTATTTGTATTTATTACAATGTACATTTGTTCATTAAACAATATCAAAAATCATTAAGCTTTAAATTCGAATATATAATGATTTAAAAACGTATTTATTTTTTAAATGTTTACCTTGGGAATACCTTCGAAGATTATTGTTGGTAATGTCGATATTATGAACAAGATATTAAATTTTCTTTTAGGTACTTATTTATGTATGTCTTATAAGATGCCAATAGTATTGTATTTATTAGTATACAGTACAGCCAATTCATTTATGTACATCCATATATTCATATGCATATGTATATCATCAGCTTTTCGTTCTTTGCCACACAGCAACTTGAATATCTTTACGAGAATTTTGTCTTTTAATTTAAGCAAGGCTAATTAGTACAAAATACGTAAAGAGATAAAAAAATACTTTTTTTGTTAAATGAAAAATTTTAGGAATAATATGTGGCAAATATATACATAAGTATGTATGTACATCTATATAAAACACATTTGCCGCATGTATGCAAGGAAACAAGGCTTAACCGATATCGCTGATTATGCAATAACAATTGTTTGTATCACCATACATCTCATGTGAAATACGTCCATACATATAAGAACCATACATATCTAAAAACATCCCATTGTAAAATTATTGACTGAGTTTACGTATGTATGTTTCAAAGAAAAAAAAAAAATAAAAATTAAATAAAACAATAAAAATCTATATATATAAAAATCAATGTGTGTTTGTATGTTTGTTTGTGCTTTATAGACGGTTAAACTGCTGGACCGATTTCCTTGAAATTTTCACAGAATCTTTCTGTATGTCTAGAAGAAACTATAGCCTAGATTCTTTGGTTTGAAATTGTAAGTGGGCGGGGTGCCACGCCCTATTAAAGAATAAGTATTAAATATTATATATCACGAAAGTTAATGTAGCAAGAGTCTTCAAATTAAGTACGGTAAACTTTGACATCCCCACGAATATTTGGGTAAAAAATGTGCGGACTTTCAATAGTAGGCGTGGCCACATGAATTAAATACTAAATTTTGTATATTTGGAAAACGATATCGATTAGAGTACTAAAATTTTGCAAGAGCAACTTTGACACCCAAATAAACATTTCTGGAAAAAATGGGTACATTAGAAATAGTGGGCGTGACAGCTCTCATTGCAATTGAATACTAAAATTCGTATATTCGGGAAGCGATAACAGTTAGAGTACCCAAATTTTGCACGAGAAGCTTTGACATCTATATGAATATTTTAATAAGAAATGGATACTTTAGTAATAGTGGGCGTGGCAGCTCTCATTGCAATTGAATACTAAAATTTGTATATTCGGGAAGCGATAACAGTTAGAGTACCCAAATTTTGCACGAGAAGCTTTGACATCTATATGACTATTTTGACAAGAAATGGATGCCTTAGTAATAGTGGGCGTGGCACCTGTCATATGAATTAAATACAAAAATTCGTATATCTGGGAAGCGATAATAGTTAGAGTACCCAAATTTTGCAAATTTGCCATTCATTTGGCTTACCGATTATTAATAAATAAATGAAATAAATAAATAAATATGATTGTTTGAATAAGAAAAAGTTGATTAAGTAATAGTAGGCGTGGCACTTGCAAAATAAATATATTTTTGAACTATAAAATTTTTATTTCATTGCGATGGGGGTGGCGAAGCACACCGGGTATTAGCTAGTATACAATAAAAAGTAAAAAAAAATTTTGTCTGGCTCAGCTGAGAATTGATGCCACTCACTCTGACCAGTATAACACGTTTGTATGTTGTTGTTGTGAAAAAATATCTCAGTTATTTATCTAGCTATGCTTCTGATTTTCAATATCGATCCGCTCCCGAATATTTCTGTAATTTTAAGAAGTCACGTGGGGAGATGTCGGGGGGCTTAAAAAAATTGATTCCTACATACACACGGACAGACAGTCAGATGGACAGACAGATAGACCGACAGAGCTTAATCGACTTCCTTATTCATAAGCTTTCGCTTTACTCAGAATGACAAACCTATACATATATATATACCCTTTTACACATATATACCCTTTTATATTGCTTCATATGTCTTTACAAACGGTAATCTGACGGTAATATGACGTTACAGTCAATGGTAAGCGAATTAGCGTTCTTTAACTTGAATGCTGTCAAATATCACATAGAATGTCCTATATTTAGTTTACTAAGAAGAAAATGGTCATCATGCTTATGTAATATGAATACCTTATATAATTTTCTCTGTTTATATGTAAAGTTACTACACTAGAAATTTTTAAGCGCTTTAAATCATATGTATCTGTGGCAATAAAGAAAAACTGCTTATGTCTGTTTTTATAGTTTTTACGAAAATTAATTTTTTTTTAAATTGATTCAATTTAAAATATAGACCATTATGTGAATTCTGTGTTATACAAATTAAAGAGTATATTTATTTTTGTTTATTAAGCTAAAATATAAGTTTCAATATGTTATTATTCTAAATGATATTGTTCTTTAAGTTATCCCAAATAGCTGAAAATTTCAATGATTACACTTATATTATTATCTTGATTTTAGCTTATGTCGACTTAAGCAGTTTTGTCCTTTTAGGCAGAGATATAATGCGTTACTACCAAAATACAGCTTGATTTAGTGCTATTAGTTTCCTGTATTACGCCACATAAATGTAATTTTAAATGATAATAAATAAATAAATTTTCCATCTAGCGCATGGTGTTGTGACTTGTTGATTTTGTAGAATGCTAGAGAAAAACTCATTTATTAAAACGCTCCAAAATTTCTTACTGCACGCTGTGAATGTAATACGTGTAATAAATTAAAAGGTTGTAATAAAGAAAAATTATTGCAAATATTTTGGTAATAATTGAAAAATAACACATTAACTAATGCGGATACTTGACGTATTATAAATATATTATTACGTTTATACATTTTATGAATGTTGGTTTGTTTTCTTAACATAAAGCAGATAATGATAAGCACACTTTAAATTAACTTTATAAAAATGTTTTTTATTTAAACACATTCAATTATTGTTCACTTAAATACGACTAATGCACAACTAACTTTTTTTGCCATCAATTTTCTCATATTTATATTGTTAGAACAGAATATTTCAGGCGCAGAAAACAAAAGCAGCATCGAGAGTTAAAAAAAAATTAAGTGGCAAGTATAAAGTAATAAATTCTTTAAAGTATGATTTAGTTATCAATAATTACGAGGAATAAATTGACTTTTTAAATTCAATAAAAACGTAAACTAATTTTGTAATACTAAATATAAATTTCAATAAAATGTGAAATAAACTAGTTACTGGGTATGAATAAATTTACAGTCTACAAAATTATTTGAAATCTGTCAGATGTCTGTAAGAAATATCTATAAGCAAGTAAGAATTATATACGGATTCTGTAGGACCTCTGACCGAAAAATATGTATATGAAGCTGTTGACATGAATTCTGAAAGACATTACTTGCATACATATGTATATAGGAAATTTTGAGTTTTTTGCTGACGTCTCTGATAGAAATCCGATAGAAAACGCAGGAAAAATTCTGATTTATTAAGCAACATTCGTACAGATTTCTTATAAACGGTGGTTTAATTTTAAGGACCGATGTTGAATGTAATGACATTTCTCAATTTCAGACTAACAGAATTTGAACCACGGAAAGATATACCATCGAACAATGCGTTCAAGTTATTCAGGCTTATTGTGAAAATAGGCGTTCAAAGCAAAATGCATTTCGTGCAACTTGTGATTCTTTTGGTCAACATAATCGTTCAAATTCGTCCACAATAGGAAGAATTTATTTACAATATTTAAATTTCAGTACAACAGGTCTGTATGAAATGTGAAAATATCTGTGAATGCCTTATTAGTTCGTTGAACGGAAAACATTGCTGTTTTTAGCGATATTGTGGCAAAAGAAGCTCGACTTATCATCGTGCCCAACAGACATAAATATTGTCATTGAAAATTTGGACCATCGGATGGTGATGTGCCGCTTAACGCGCAGTGGCAATTTGGCCGTTATTTTGTTTCGTACATAATTGAAACTTTAGAAATCTAAAATAGAATTCGTAAAAAAATGTAACAGAAATCAAATGAAAAATATTTTTATCTGATTTTTCACGTAATCATTTTATTATTTAGTATATAATTACACATATTACTGGATATTAGTGTACGCTATTATTTTAAAATTTAAACATTTTTTTTAACTGTTTACTTTTTTTTAAATTCTAGCATTTATTGATTTGGTAATTTTCGTATTATTTATTTAATTTTAATTATTTTTTTTTCAATTATTATTAATTGTTTTTAATCATTTACTAAATGATTAGTTATAATTTAGAGAATTAAGCGACTTGTATTTTTTTTTTAAATTTCACTTTAATTTCACTTTTGCCTGTAACTTAGACACGATTGTAATCAAAAATTGCATGTCTACTTTTGCAAACAACAGAAAAAAAAATAAATAAAAATAAATAAAAAAATTCTATCAGACATGTCGTACATAAAATTTTCCAGATATGTATGTCTGACAAAAATCTGTTCGGAATTTCTGTAAAAAGATCAGACTTTTGTCAAATTTATCTGATTCAGATATTTTTACACTTAGGGTAATCTTACGGTTATTATTCGACCGATTTTAACCGGGTTTTTCAGTTTTATTGAAGCCAAATATTTTAAAATGCACTTTTATTTTAAAAATATCGAATAAACATTTTAATTTGGTACAAATAAACCGGTTATAATTATGAGCTGATCAGTACTATTAAATATGGGCACACACCAAAATAACCTTCAAAACTAAATCATAAAAAAACTCATTTTGGAGGATTTGTTTTATTTAGATAAGTGTCATAGTGATCCAAAAGGATAAAAAGATTACTTAGTGCTTTATATTCTATAAGTCCACTATGTATGCTAAGTGAAAGATCATTTTCAATGTCACATTTCATAAAAACAAAAGGAAAATATAGATAAACATGCTTCAAAACATTTAAACTGCATATTGTTTTAAGAGAGTATTTGAAAAAAAGCAACTAATAAGAAAAAATTTTTAATTATTATTATTTTAATTGAATAATGAGGTCTCACATATTTTAAGTTGCTAACTTCTAGACATATATAATTTTTTAATAAACGAAGTGCATATGTTTATATGCATATCTGTGTATAAACATATAAATATTTTCCTATAATATTTAAAAGAAACAATCATGGAGCGCACAACATGCTAACTGGGCATAAGTGCATACCTGTCATGAGTTTGGGCTTTTAATGCCCCTCCTTTTCAACCTAACCTAACCTAACCTATATTTTGCTTATTATTTACCTTTGTGAATTGTTTTGATTGTATTTAAGTGAACTTTTTCTTCAATAAATAACTTCATTTTTGTTTTATTTTTTATTCGAACAAAACCGGTTTTTTTTTTTATTATGCTTAACCGAAAACCGTTTATTTAAATAGCAACTGTTCGGGTTTTGAAAAAAGTCGAATAATCGATTTTACTAGTCGCACTATATTCCATGCTGGGTTTCTGTAATATTACTCATACGCATACGTTTAACTTTTTGTTCACTGACATTATGGCTACAATTCTATAAAAATTTTACAGAATATTTCTTTTGGTAGGTTTCACAAATTTTCAAACATAGTTAGAATAAATTATTTCAAACAGCAACCACTATTAAACTTATTGATTTGTTTTATTTTTAAGTAATTATTTTAACTAGCATGTTTTGCGCTTTCTAAACCATTCGACCGTTATCTAGTTGTAAATATTTGTTTTGCTTTTAATATATAGGATTGTCAAAATATGTGTAAAAAGATTGTGCAAAACAATTAAAATAATTATAGTTAAAAGTTTCAGAAGGCCCTGCTTTAAATGGCCCCAAAATAATGTGCGACAAGTAGCCTTGAAGAAAAATTGGAACGATTTTGCGCTTATTATTTATTTTTTAACATTTTTCTTATTAGGGATGTTTTTTTTTATTCGTAATAATTAAAATTGACCCCAATGTTAGTAAAATAAAAAAAGGCCCCATAGAACTTATATTTTTTTCTTTAGGGTTATTTTATATTTGACAATATTTCCAAATATATAAAAAAATTTAATTTTATAAAAAAATATTAATAACATTAATATTGATTAATTTATAAAATTGCGATACATAATTATTAAAAAGATAAAAATTCCTAACTAAGTTCTACTTAATTATTATTTTAAACCGAGCTAAATTTTAGATAAATAGTAATTCCTCAAAAAAAGGTGTTAACACGCTTTCGGCCGAGCGTAGAAAATTCAGTAACGTGCACTTGAACTTTAAAACTCTCCTGTCACATCCTCCAGTTACATAACATTCATGGGTACAACTAAAGGTAACATATTATCATATGAAGTATTATATATTTAGTCCACAGAACGTAGTAGGTAATTTAAGGCAGAAAACTTTAATTAAGCGTTTTTAATTAACCAGAGTTTAAAGTCCCTGATCGAAGGCTTTAGCGAAGCCTGTGGTTTCCTGCACTCGGCTGAAGTTTTAACAACTTCCTTGAACTTACTCGATATAAAATGAATCAGTTATTAGTGTTAAATAAGAAATTAATTTCTTTTGATATTAAATATTATTTTATGTTAAAATTTCATTATATGTATATTTGGAGCAATATTTCATAACGAAAAATCACACCAATAATTCAATATTTGTGCAAATTTCTATAAATTTTAAGGCAACACTTTATAAATTGGGCTTTTATTCCATAATGAATAATAAACCAAAAGTTGGGGCTTTTCATTTTGGGGCCATAATACACAGCGCTGTTTCAAAATTGAATTTCCGATTAAAATTACATATGAATATATTGACCTTAAGATAATATCTTTTGAAATCATTTAATTAAATTTAAAAATTGATACAAGCCGAGGCATATTCACTAAGTATAGGAAAAAATACAACAATTACAAACACACTTATTCTACCAAGCAGGGTACACTTATACAAGGTGGCGGTGCCAGCCCAGCTGACAATTTTTTTGTGTTCTGGAGTAACATAAGGTGATAGCGTAAAGGAGAGTAATTTTTGTCTCTCTTTTTTTATGTATGGAGTTTGACAATCTCCGGAGTTGAAATCATTTTTTAAATATGTAGTTTGACATACTCCAGAGTACAAAAAAATAATCAGCTGGGCTGGCACCGCCACCTTGTGTAATTACACCATGGTTACACCATGGTACCAAGACTTAAAATCCATGTGTTTAAATGAAAACGATAATTTTGACGGCAGCACGACTGCACAACAGTATTTGCTGCTGCTGGCAACTTAGGCTATTTTCTATTTTGACAGGCAGAAATAAACAAATATAGTGTTGCCATTATATAAACTAAATTGGAAAAATAAGAATAAAAACTTATTTTTAATATTAAAAATTAAAGAACATTACAAAAATACAATAAAGAAATAAATTTATGTATTTTTATAGTTTTTCGTGACATTATTCCATTTTTTTATTAATAACTTTCATTCTATTCATTATAAAATATATATTCGGCATCCCTGAAATTGGTATTGCTAAAATACACATCAGCTGATTATTATGTTGGTGCTGTCTTCAAAATAATTATGAAGCTGACTTCAGAGCAGCATTTGAAGCCGTGAAGTTATTAAGTCTGCTGTCGTTTATGAGTTTAGAGCTTTACTCATAAGGTATATTAATCGCGGCAACCAACACGACAGTTAAAAAACACATGCATTTTTTTGTATAAATGCCTATATATGTCAGACAGTGTTTTCTTTGTTTCTTTAATTTTGATAATTTTTTAAAAATTCTAATGTAAAAGCTTTATATGCTTGTTTTGAAAAAATTTAAACGTTTTTTATACCACTTGAAATTGCAAACTATTTTTCGTAGAAAAAATAAATAAATTTATTTTGACGGTTGCAGACACGTTGAAAAAAATTGACACTACTTGTGAAGGCTTTAAAAACAATCAGCTGATTAGATACGAGTACCTTACTAATATATCTTGTACCAAGGCATAATCACAAGATATATGCAATTGGGCAACAAACACAAAAATTCAAGAACACATGCATTTTTTTTTTTATAAATGCCTATATATGTCACACATTTTTTTCCTTTAATTTTGATAATTTTTTAAAAACTCCAATGTAAAAACTTTATATGCTTGTTTTGAAAAATTTTAAAACGTTTTAAAACAGCTGAAACTGTAAATTATTTATTGAAGAATAAAAATAAAAAATTAAGTTTGACAGATGCAGACATAATATTAAAAAAAGTTGGTAAGTCTTATTAATTTGTATATAAAAAAACAGTTAGCTGATTGGATACGATTACTTTATTAATATGTCTTGATAAATACTAATAAAAAAATAAAGCTATTAATTTATATGTTCTGTAATTTTTTAATTTAATTTTGTCTTTAAAAGTTATTTAAGAGATAATGATAAACATAAAAATAAGACCAGACATATGTAGATATTTTAAATTAAATTTAATATTATTTTTTAGAAACTATAAACATATGAATAAAATCGAATTTTCTTTGCTTACTATATATCTTTTACATCTATGTACGTTATATTTAAATAAAAAAAACGTTAAAATGTCATTGAAAATTTCCTTTGATTTAAAAGAAAATATTCAACAATTTTTAATTTTTTTATCTTTTTATTAAATATGTAAATATTCGAGGTATATTAGGTGGTTAAATGAAGGCAATGGAAGTAAAAATATGTAAATAAATTAAATTATTCCACTAAGAAAATAAATAGTGAAAAAAAAATACAAAATACTCAGACAGAAAAACAAACAAACATGCAAATTGTGTTGGATTTTATTCCCGCAACACTAACAAAAATTATTATAAAGGCAACTGCTAAAAATGAAAATAAAAATTATATGTTGTCACGAAATTTAAATTTTATACAGTATTTTCACATAATATTGCATACTCATGATGCTAGTATCAAGAGATAAAATATGCTGTCACGGTGAAAATGATTAACCCGTTTTTATGTAAGTTTCCAAGGTGACAAATTTGATGAGCAAAAAAAAAAGTAAACTCAGTTGTCACAACCAAGAATAAGTTGTCGGTATAAATATAATGGGCTAGAGGTTTTTTTTGAGTTGTTAAAAAGAACAATTACTTAACTACTACAACAACTTTGAAAATCCATTTCAGTAGGATTTTCCGTATTTTGCTTGATGACTTCCCTGCTTGATATTATTTCAAATTGTACCAATACTTCAGGATTCATATATTTAAATATTTAAGTTGTTTATAATTTTTTCTAACTATAACCTTATCTGGTATAATGGAAACAAAAATATGAATTAGTAATTGTGCTGTTACGGTTACTAGTGAGTCTTAGAGTGCTATTGACTTTCGAGTATGCCACTGGAGCGATTATGGCCAACTAGCTTAAAAAATGTATTAGGGAGACAGGTATTCATAGCATAAATGACCGGATTCAATTGCATAGGAATTTAGATAAAAAAATCATTAAGCATATGATGTGGTTCGACTAGGATGTTTTCTATGTGGTTGTTGCTGATCACAAATATGCTATTTTATGACAAGAAAGTCCTAAATTTTGATCAAAACGTAATATTAATATAAAAAGATTAGGTTAAGTCATCAAGGCAACACAAATATATTCACCCGAAATTTCGGCTACTGTTACTTAGCTTCTTCTATCATCCAACTATTTAGGAGTTCATTTAGTTAGATTTGCGTTCATTTTATTATCATTAAAAATATTTATATTTTAGAGAACAAAATTAAAAAGCTGCTCTGTTTCTCTAATTCAAGCATCACGACATCGACTTACATATACATATATTCGACTTTTTTGTTACTTTTTCATCACCTGTCATTATTCTCTTAGCCTTGAAAGTCGCTTTTTTTAGATTATTATTAAAGCCATTAAGATCCTAAATCCTTCTAAAATGGTAACTAATGTTACCATGGAGTATGCATAACAACAAACTTGAATTGGGCACAAATTGTACATCTATTTTCGACATTGATATTTATAAAGAAATTTTTTTTGTTAGATCCTGAAATATTTTTCTTCATTTATTTAGCAAGAAGCTTTAGGCATTATGCTTTCTGGCCTTTAAGGGTCAAAAGATATATTGTTTGAATTTTTGTCATTATCTCTGCAGTTTGGTATGCTGATGTTCTTTTCTTAGTTCTAAACTATGCGTATTTTACACTGATTATACATTTTAAACTAAGTGTGCCATATCTTATATAATTTTAGCATGTTTTTTATACCCGCCACCAAAAAAATGGTGGGGGTATATTCATTTTGTCATTCCGTTTGTAACACATCGAAATATCTATTTTAGACCCCATAAAGTATATATATTCTGAATCAGGGTTTGATTTAATGACGATCTAGCTATGTCCGTCCGTCTGTCCGTCTGTCAGTCTGTCCGTCTGTTGAAAGCACGATAGAGGTCGCACCGAAAAAGCTAGGGGGCTCAAATTTTGCCAGAATCTTTCTTATAGACAAGGTTTGTTTGGTATTGAAAATGGGCTATATCGGAATATTAGGAAGAGAGTTATAGCTCGGAAAGCAAGAGTAGGTCGAAAAAACGGTGTCCTTCGCACATCGAATAAAATGGAATTGTGTCCAGACGCATTAACGTAGAGTCATGAAACTTCGAATATATATTTATCAAGTCAAAAGAATATTTTTCCCTGAAAATCGCTTAAATCTATGAATTAGGAAAAGAGTTATCGATCAAAATGTACGAAAATTTATACCGCACAGTGTATTTTTCGGTATATTTAAAAACAAAAACGTCATAAAAGCAACAAAATTGAATGTACGACTCTGAAATTTTGCACACTTTGCTTTTTGGTGAGGCGCTTTTTTGTGACGGAAAATCAATGTGCCACGCCCACTTTTACGCCCACCTCCCATATAACGTTTTACCTAAAATTCATATAATTTCTCTATAAATAAACATTTTGGAATAATAAAGGGCTATATTGAAACACCTAAGTTGTACTCATTCGCAAAAATAACTTTGACACGCCTACTATAACGCCCACTTTTCACGTTATCTACCGTTAATGAAATTTAAAAGCTCATAAAACCGCCAAAATTAGAGGTATGATGATAAAATTTGCTACCTACATCCCCCTAGGCAATATCATTACTGTGCCAGAAAATTAAGGTGCCACGCCCACTTTTACGCCCACCTCCCATATAACGTTTTAACTAAAATTCATATAATTTCTCCACTAATAAAGATTTTGGAATAATAAAGGGCTATATTGAAACACCTAAGTTGTACTCATTCGCAAAAATAACTTCGACACGCCTACTATAACGCCCACTTTTCACGTTATCTACCGTTAATGAAATTTAAAAGCTCATAAAACCGCCAAAATTAGAGGTATGATGATAAAATTTGCTACATATATCCCCCCGGGCAGTGTCATCACTGTGCCAGAAAATGAAGGTGTCACGCCCATTTTTACGCCCTCCTCCCATATAACGTTTTAACTAAAATTCATATAATTTCTCCATTAATATAGATTTTGGAATAATAAAGGGCTATATTGAAACACCTAAGTTGTACTCATTCGCAAAAATAACTTTGACATGCCTACTATATCGCCCACTTTTCACGTTATATACAGTTAATGAAATTTAAAAGCTCATAAAACCGCCAAAACTAGAAGTATGATGATCAAATTTGCTACGTATATCCTTCTAATCAATGTTATTGTTGTGCCAGAAAGTTTAGGTGACACGCTCACTTTAACGCCTACCTTCTGTATAACGGTTTATTTTAAATTCATGTAATTTTTCTATTGACAAAGTTTTTGAGAAAATAAAGGACTATATTGAAATATCTAAGTTGTATTTATTAGCACAAACTTTATTGACACGCCTACTTTAACGCCCACTTTCATTGAAAGACTACATTTACAAAAGCATTTTAGTAGCATATCGAAGTTATAAAGGGTGGTTAAATTTTAAGGACCGATGTTGAATTTAAATAAAACACAAATTATTTAGGATATTATTATTACTTCTTTTTATAATGATAATATTTGTACGGTTCAATTATGTATTTAACAAAATATCGGCCAAATGGCCCCCCCATCCTTGGCGCCACTCCTCTATCTGATGGTCCAAATTTTCAATGACAATGTTGATGCTCAATTGTTGGGCATGATGATGAGTCGAGGTTGACTGCTCTTTTGCCACACTATTGCAAAAACCAGCAGTGGTTCCCATTCAACGCACTAAGAAGGCACTCACAGATTTTCTAACATTTTATACAGTCCTGTTTTGCAGAAATTTTAATATTTTTTTACAGTTCTCCCGATTGTGGACGAATTTGAACGATTATGTTAATCAAAAGAATTACGAAGTGCACAAAATGCATTTTGATTCGAACACCCATTTGTATAAAAAAAACCTGAATAACTTTAAAGAGTTGCTCATTTGCGTATCTTTCTACGGATCAAATTGAGTAAGTTTGAGATTGAGAAAAGTCAAGTGAAATGCAGAAAACAAATCTAAAGACTAGGTGTAGTTCATCTTCAACATCGGCCCTTAAAATTTAACCACCCTCTACAAAGAAAGTGATACATATTTTATTATAAAGAGATTATTCCATAGCGATTACCAAAATAATAAATATTGTGCTTTAAATGTACACACAAATGGTGGTGGGTATAAAAGATTCGGCACAGCCGAATATAGTGCTCTTACTTGTTTAAGTTTAATTTAGTGTTGTGTGTGTGTGTTTTTTTTTTAATAGAAAAGTTTTTTTTATTGACATTATGTTTTTTTTGTATGACATATTTCGTTTTCTGAATAATACTGCAATTGGTTTTGTCTTCTTTGCCGTCTAACATGTTGATTTAGATAAACGTTAGCTACAACATAAATCAACTCTGCTATTAGTTTCAATACTTTTAGGGCTCTGTCGTTGACATACCATTTTAGTAGTCCATCGAAAAAGTTTTGGAAAAAAGGTCTAATGATCCATCGCCGTGATACTCCTGCTGCATCTTGGTGTAACGCCTGCGCCTGTTATATGATACAGCAGAATAGTCCGCAACAACTCAGGTAACAAGCAATCCGTTTTTTCCTGAATGCATTCAAGACAAATTTTTATTTAACTGCGCATTTTAATCATAATGAACTCCTTCATTAAACTCACAAAGGTTTTTACCTGTCGTATAGCAGAAACTACACTAATTGCTAACTATGTATCTATTCTTCCTGTTCACATTTAATTCTATAAATTGAATCACTTACCGTATCAAGTATAGTAATCTATATGAGCTGGCTTAATTTAATTTTTATAGTTTTTTGAGATATTTTTAACAAAAAATTATTGATTTTAAGCTCGTTTTAAAGGATACATTATTTGTCTTTTTTTCGGATAATATAAATCAAAATTGTTGTTCTAAATATCCAGAACCTTTTATACCTTTTCGGTAATAAAATAAAACTAAATATAGTGGCAGTATAAGAAATGGAACGGGGATTAAACATGGGTTAATGTTAGTAATTTATCTATATCATGATGACAATAATTATGTTTATTGTAACAAACCAAAATTTACCCTTTTACAATTTGGCAAATTTAGCTCATGTTGTTAAATGTATTTTTTTAATGCTTCAAGTATTTGGAATTTCCCACAAGAATTTTTCTTAACAAAAGACTAAAATACCTTTGGAAAAAAATAACATGAAATAAAAATCATTTGGTAGTATGTTTGTTCAAAAGTATTTCATTTTCCGTTCTTTAGAAAAATAATGTCTTTAGATATGTGCATTCAAACATACATACATACATGAATATTTTTTATAAATTAAAAAAAATATGTATATATTTAAATATTAACTAAAATTATTCAAGCTCAAGGTCTTTTTATAATTCAAATAATATCTTTAATATTTATTATTATTAATTCTTCCAATATTTCGCTACTGCATTGTGTAGCATCTTCAGGAAATATTTGTTTTGATTTTTGTAAAAATTTTTTGTGTGAAAAATAATAAATTTGAAATAACAAACTTTTGAAAACATTTAACATATAAATTTCAACATTTTGTCATATGAAAAAATTGTGTAAAAAAGTACTAACTTAAAAATTAACAAACAGTTCAATAATATGTAAATATAACATAAGAAACTATGTGTGCATATATGTAATGTGTTATTTTTTATGTATTAAATGTCTGCAGTTCTGAGCAACATTATCAGTGTCTGCCTTATAGTTAATTCTAAGTGTTGATGGTACATTAATAATTTGTAGCATTTCTAACATAAATCTACGCTTATAATTAACTTCTGTGTTCAAAACTGAAACATTTTCAAAGTTCGGAAAGTGATTTAATTTAGAACAACGAGAGGATAATGCTGTCTTTTGTGAATTTATATTATCCCTATGCCTTTGGTCTGACTTATGTCCAGAAATTCTTGTTTTTAGTTTACTACATTTCTCACTATCATTACCACCACAAGGTATCTTATATATTAAATTAGATCTATCCCATTTCTGTATTCTGTCCTTTGTCTCACTAAATAAATTACCTATTGTATTAAATGTTTTATAGGCCATCCCATATCTATCAGTGTCAAAAACTTTAGATTTTTTAATCCTTTCCGATACTCCCGGTACATACGTCAATGACTTATAGATTTTCGGCTCAACAATATTCCCTGAATTATTATCATTCCTATTATCAAATTTATAAATCAATTTATAAATTAATCTAATTGGAAAATCATTATCCTTAAGAATATTTATAACAATTCTTCTATTCTTTCTTTGAAAATACCTGTCACTTATCGTAAGTACTCTATCTATAAAGTTCTTTGCCGTATTAATAATAACTTTCTTATTATGTTTAGAAAAATAATTAATAAGTCTCCCTGAAGCATTTGGATTTTGATACCAATCGGTTATTAAATTACCACCTCTTCTTATTACTAGTGTATCTAAATATGGGATTTTAAAATCCTTCTCTCTCTCTATAGTAAATCTAATGCAAGTATTAAAACTATTTAAAGAATCTAACATTTCATCAACAGAAAATTTTGAGATGACACAAAATAAATCATCTACATATTTTGTCATTTTGAATTGTTGTAAATATTCTTAAGGATAATGATTTTCCAATTAGATTAATTTATAAATTGATTTATAAATTTGATAATAGGAATGATAATAATTCAGGGAATATTGTTGAGCCGAAAATCTATAAGTCATTGACGTATGTACCGGGAGTATCGGAAAGGATTAAAAAATCTAAAGTTTTTGACACTGATAGATATGGGATGGCCTATAGAACATTTAATACAATAGGTAATTTATTTAGTGAGACAAAGGACAGAATACAGAAATGGGATAGATATAATTTAGTATATAAGATACCTTGTGGTGGTAATGATAGTGAGAAATGTAGTAAACTAAAAACAAGAATTTCTGGACATAAGTCAGACCAAAGGCATAGGGATAATATAAATTCACAAAAGACAGCATTATCCTCTCGTTGTTCTAAATTAAATCACTTTCCGAACTTTGAAAATGTTTCAGTTTTGAACACAGAAGTTAATTATAAGCGTAGATTTATGTTAGAAATGCTACAAATTATTAATGTACCATCAACACTTAGAATTAACTATAAGGCAGACACTGATAATGTTGCTCAGAACTGCAGACATTTAATACATAAAAAATAACACATTACATATATGCACACATAGTTTCTTATGTTATATTTACATATTATTGAACTGTTTGTTAATTTTTAAGTTAGTACTTTTTTACACAATTTTTTCATATGACAAAATGTTGAAATTTATATGTTAAATGTTTTCAAAAGTTTGTTATTTCAAATTTATTATTTTTCACACAAAAAATTTTTACAAAAATCAAAACAAATATTTCCTGAAGATGCTACATAATGCAGTAGCGAAATATTGGAAGAATTAATAATAATAAATATTAAAGATATTATTTGAATTATAAAAAGACCTTTAGCTTGAATAATTTTAGTTAATATTTAAAATAAAAACGGTCAAAAAACTAAATAATTATGTATATATTTATAAAAAGAATTTTATAAATTCTTTTGTATTACTTTTTCAGCTTTTAGACAGACAAATTTTAGTTTGACAAATTTTCTTGAATTCTCTTTTAAACTTCCTTTAATGAATTGCCACACAATAGAAAGGGCGATTTGCTAAGAGGATATTTTTAAAAAAATTTTTAATCTTAACAAAAAGTTAATTATAAGTTGCTTGATCTAAAATAAAATAACTAGACATGATTTTACGCAAATTTGCTTTGAAATTTTTTCCAGCAGTGGCATCCTTTTGACGAACTCCACGTGAATACGGGACTTTAAAAAACGACACTTTCGAATTTCTCTCCAATCATTTTTTTATGAATTTACAATTTTTAAATACATATGCAACCTAAGGCACATTCATTCATCAGGTAGTCTTGTTTCGGCCGCTGATTATTTTTTCTTCACTTATTTTAAATTTCCACTGTCAAAGTTCATAGATAAAAAAAATTTTCTCTCTTCTCTCATTTATTTCAAACGCTAAAATTCATATATAAAAAATATAAACGAAAAAATTCTCTCAGAACTGCAATTACCTGATAAATAAATGTGCCTTGATGCAGCCCATTATTTTTTTTTGGAAATAAAAATAATTATAAAATTTAAATTAAATTTTACTTCTTACATTTTTTGACGCTGAAATATTACAAAAATTTTTTTTAATTTTTTGTTTTTTATTTGAAAAAATAAAAATACAATTTATTTACATTTAAAAAATTAAAAAATAGGTTATAATGGATGATATATAAATATGTTAATATATATGTCACAATACTTACATGTCGTCGTTCTCAAATTATTGTGTTCTATAGGTATATGTTTTATGTGTCACATAGAACACAATAACTTGTGAACGACGATGTGTCAGATGGTGAACATCAAGGAAAAAAGAGAGAATGAAATTACTTTCTATTTTTCTATCAAGAACGTAAGTTTGTATGTATGAAACAGTGTACAATTCAAATAAAGCAAATTAGTTTCAGAAATTTTGAATGATTTGTAATCAACATTTTTCTTGTTTTTTGTTTCTTCTTGTGTGCACGTGTCAAAATTAACATGACATGGTTCTTTAGACAAAACCCGTATAAAATCATTCAAACACTTTTCAAAATTGTTACTATCACAAAAACTCAATTAATCATATTTGTTGTTATACGATTACATTTATTAACCGCATGTGTGAAAACAGGTCATGTGTAAAATGGATTACAATATAATTGGCAGCAGTTTTGTTCACAACAATAACAAATTCTTAATATTTATTAGCAATAACGATATTATTATAACGAGTAAGAAACTATTTGTAAAAACTGCTTTAAAACTGGTTTTAAATTTAAATTTTAACTGAACTGAATATGAAGTTAATTAAAACTGAAATAGAATAAAGAAACTGTTTTATGAATTAATCTTTATAAAATTACTACTCTAGTAAAAACTTAAAATTAGCTAAGGGGCAACGCTGTTAAAGAAATTACTTTTATAATTAAAACTTAAAACATAAACAAAATTAAACATTTTTGCTGTTGTTTCGAATATCAATTTACGAACTTAATAGTTAGTAACATTGCTACATTCAGCCGTGCCGAATCTTATATACCCTTTACAACGTGTAGTCATGCAATAACAATCATTCAATCATCTCATATAAAATACGTACATACATGTAAAAAACATACATATAAAAAACATAAAATTGTAAAATTATAAATTGCGTTTACGTATGTGTTTCTAAAAAAAAAATTAAAAAAAAAAAAATATTAAAAACAAAATTTCAAAAAAAAATTTAAAAAAATTTTTACAAAAATTAAAAAACAAATTTTTAAAAAAATTTTATAAAAAAATAATAAAAATATAAATAATATATAAAATAGAAAAAAAAAATTTCGGCTCAGCTGGGATTCGATGTCACGTTTATTCTAACCAGTATATATGTATGTATGTTGTTGTTTTAATTGTGAAAAAAACGAGGTGGTCACGGTTTTTTGCTCATATATCAGAAAGTTATAGGGCGATTGTGCTGAATTTCAATAGCGATTCATTCCCGGATATTTCCAAGAGATTGATACTAAACACAGATCTGAGGAACATATAGTTGCTTCTAAAAGTTGATTTCAACCAACACACGGACAGATAGGCAGACGGACAGCCGGTCAGGGCTTAATCGAATCCTCTATTCATAAGCTTTCAGAAAATATATACTTCATGAAAAATTAAATGAAAATTGTAGAAATTACAAACGGAATGACAAAGCTATATATACCCTTGTGCACCACAGGTGAAGGGTATAAATTAAGGGTATGAAATAAGTTAAACATTATTGAAAATAATATATTCCAAGTAATATTACACACCTAAAAAAAATTATATAAGAAGGCTTTATATTACTTTGAATAAATAAATAAATAAACAAATAAATAAATAAAATATATTTTTAATTTGTGTATATTATATTACTGCCCTTTCACTTATTAGCTTTTGTTTTTTAAATCATTAATTTAATATTTAAACAGGCAATTTGAGAAAAATGGTTTTGGTAGGTATAGGACCGTTTTTGAGAAAAATTTGGTAGGAAAATTATTTTCACTGTGGCATCCCTAAGTTCTGTGCATAAGCGGTGCTGCCAATTTAGTCTTTGATAAGAACATTTGAGCTACATTTGACATATTACATTTAATTTATTTTATTGAAAACTTTTACGAATAAAATTGCAATTCAACGTCAATAAGTTCTCAAAACCGAAAACAAAAATTCAAGTAGCTGAATCAATCATAATGTATATGTTCTCATAGGAAAACTAAAACCTTTTTATGGGAAATTTGATTTTGATCGGCTCTGTAATTTGAACACAAATATATTTTACACCGGCAGACAAACAAGCAGACACAATTAAGTCGACCTAGATTTTTATATTTTTTTTACGATGCGACACATGGAATAACAAACTTATATCTATATATATAAAAGTGAAACTCTGTGTGTGTGTGTGTGTGTTAGCTATAGACTCCGAAACTGTAAAACCGGTCGGGCTCAAACTTTGGTAAGTTGTTGTACACATATCAGGGAGTGTTTATGGGTGAAAAAAAGTGGGCGGACCCACGCCCATAAAAAATTAGTTATCAGTTTTAGCAACTTGCACTTGACCGATTTTTCTGAAACTTTGCACACATATCGAGCTGTCATGACTAAATAATTTCGTGATAAGAAAAGTGGGCGGGGCCACGCCCCTAAAAAAGTTTTAATTTTAAGGTACTTGCACTGGACCGATTTTTCTGAAACTTTGCACACATATTGAGCTGTCATGACTTTATAATTTCGTGATTGAAAAAGTGGGCGGGGCCACGCCCGTAAAAAATTAGTTATCAGTTTTAGCTACTTGCACTGGACCGAATTTTCTGAAACTTTGCAGACATACTGAGCTGTCATGACTTTACACTTTCGTCATTAGAAAAGTGGGCAGTGCCACGCCCATTAAAAAAAAGGTATCATTTTGAGGTACTTGCACTGGACCGATTTTTCTGAAACTTTGCACACATATTTAGTTGTCATAACTATACAGTTTCGTATTTAGAAAAGTGGGCAGTGCCACGCCCATAAAAAAAGGTATCATTTTGAGGTACTTACACTGAACCGATTTTTCTGAAACTTTGCACACTTATTGAGCTGTCATGACTATACAGTTTCGTAATTAGAAAAGTGGGCAGTGCCACGCTCATAAAGAAAAAGTTATAGTTTTTAGCCTTGCACTTGATATTCTATTAAAATTTAGAATGCTATTAAAATTCATGAAGGGGCGTAGCAACGCGCACCTGGCTTTTTTAGTATGATATAAATGTCTTTTATATATTATCATATCAGCCGAATGATAAAAAAATTATTGTATTAAGCACACAACATTAATGTCAGTTTTAACAAACCGATGCCGTAAATGTTATCTAAAAATTTTTGTTTGCGAATTTTTATTTTTATTTAAAAGCTAAATTTAATTTTATTTGCAAACAATATTCTACATATTTGTACATTAATACAGACACACACATATTGTACTATTTAAATTCGTTATGCTTGAATATTTATTAACATATTTTGATGTTTTATTTATGGCAGTCTTGCCAATTTATAAGCCCACCACAAAAAGTAGTTAAGTGTTATTGAGGCCAAAATAAAAATATATTTTGTGAAATTTTTATTTGCCATCTGATGCCAAACAGAAGATAATGATATTTATAAAATGTTGACTGCCAGACCAAAGGAAAAAATAATAAACAAACACATATGATTTACATTGATAAAGGGGACGGGGAAAACAATCACGTATATAACCTGTTTTATTTAACACTTGAATACTTATGTTATATTTTTTTTTATCAAATCAAACATATGCTAAGGAGACAATTTTAATATTTTCAATATAAAATAAATTTTGATTGGGCAAATTCATTTTTATTTATAGGCTTAAAAATATAAAATATTGTATGGGAAACTTATTTAAAGAAATATAATGACTGTGTATTTCAATAGTTGAAATTTTTTTTTCTAAAACGCAATTTTAAGGATAAAATGTCTTTGACGTTTGACAAAAAGGTATCAAGTCAAAAAAATTCAGTTTGATTTGTTTTGGATTTTAACTAAATTTTTTCTCTCTTCTAAGTTGTATAAATAACTAAAGCTTAGCACTACTCTTTCTAATCGTGATTTTTGGCTCTTAAGATAATTATTCAGAAAAATTAATATTTTGTTTTGTTAAAAACAAAAATGACATTTTTTGACTTAAGACTTTTTTGCCTAACTTAAATTTTAATTGAATTTAGTTGCTTTTTATATTTTTTGTCTTGATTTTATAATGAAAAATGTAAATCGACATATGAATGCGCATTAGGGGTGCAACCAAAATAAGGCGCTATCACCACTTTGTAGCCGATGTTGTGCTAACACCGAAAAATGTTTTCTCAGGGCAATTCGGAACAAAACGTTCCGCGTCGAAGCCGATTTCTGAAAGCCCTTTAAGATTTTTTTTATTTTTTTTTTAAATTTTTATTGTATAATTATTTAACTATTTATATTTCTTAATGTAATGTAATGTGCCAGAATCTTTCTTATAGACAAGGTTTGTTTGGTATTGAAAATAGGCTATATCGGAATATTAGGAAGAGAGTTATAGCTCGGAAAGCAAGAGTAGGTCGAAAAAAAGGTGTCCTTCGCACATCGAATAAAATGGAATTGTGTCCAGACGCATAAACGTAGAGTCATGAAACTTCGAATATATATTTATCAAAAGAATATTTTTCCCTGAAAATCGCTTAAATCTATGAATTAGGAAAAGAGTTATCGATCAAAATGTACGAAAATTTATACCGCACAGTTTATTTTTCGGTATATTTATAAACAAAAACGTCCTAACAGCAACAAAATTGAATGTACGACTCTGAAATTTTGCACACTTTGCTTTTTGGTGAAACGTTTTTTGTGACGGAAAATCAATGTGCCACGCCCACTTTTACGCCCACCTCCCATATAACGTTTTACCTAAAATTCATATAATTTCTCTATAAATAAAGATTTTAGAATAATAAAGGGCTATATTGAAACACCTAAGTTGTACTCATTCGCAAAAACAACTTTGACACGCCTACTATAACGCCCACTTTTCACGTTATCTACCGTAAATGAAATTTAAAAGCCCATAACACCGCCAAAATTAGAGGTATGATGATCAAATTTGCTGCGTATATCCTTCTAATAAATGTAATTATTGTGCCAAAAAGTTTAGGTGACACGCCCACTTTAACGCCTACCTCCTATATAACGGTTTATCTTAAATTCATGTAATTTCTCTATTTACAAAGTTTTTGGGAAAATAAAGGACTTTATTGTAATATCTAAGTTGTATTTATTAGCAGAAACTTTATTGACACGCTTACTTTAACGGATACTTTCACTGAAAGAATAAATACATTTACAAAAGCATTTTAGCAGCATATCGAAGTTATAAAGGGTGGTTAAATTTTAAGGATCGATGTTGAATTTAAATAAAACACAAATTATTTAGGAAATTATTATCATTTCTTTGTATAATGATAATATTTTTACGGTTCAATTATGTATTTAACAAAATATCGGCCAAATGGCCCCCCCATCCTTGGCGCCACTCCTCTATCTGATGGTCCAAATTTTCAATTTTCAATATCCCCCTAAGCAATGTCATTACTGTGCCAGAAAATTAAAGTGCTACGCCCATTTTTACGCCCTCCTCCCATATAACGTTTTACCTAAAATTCATATAATTTCTCTATTAATAAAGATTTTGGAATAATAAAGGACTATATTGAAACACCTAAGTTGTACTCATTCGCAAAAACAACTTTGACACGCCTACTATAACGCCCACTTTTCACGTTATCTACCGTAAATGAAATTTAAAAGCTCATAACACCGCCAAAATTAGAGGTATGATGATCAAATTTGCTGCGTATATCCTTCTAATAAATGTAATTATTGTGCCAAAAAGTTTAGGTGACACGCCCACTTTAACGCCTACCTCCTATATAACGATTTATCTTAAATTCATGTAATTTCTCTATTTACAAAGTTTTTGGGAAAATAAAGGACTTTATTGTAATATCTAAGTTGTATTTATTAGCAGAAACTTTATTGACACGCTTACTTTAACGGATACTTTCACTGAAAGAATAAATACATTTACAAAAGCATTTTAGCAGCATATCGAAGTTATAAAGGGTGGTTAAATTTTAAGGATCGATGTTGAATTTAAATAAAACACAAATTATTTAGGAAATTATTATCATTTCTTTGTATAATGATAATATTTGTACGGTTCAATTATGTATTTAACAAAATATCGGCCAAATGGCCCCCCCATCCTTGGCGCCACTCCTCTATCTGATGGTCCAAATTTTCAATTTTCAATATCCCCCTAAGCAATGTCATTACTGTGCCAGAAAATTAAAGTGCTACGCCCATTTTTACGCCCTCCTCCCATATAACGTTTTACCTAAAATTCATATAATTTCTCTATTAATAAAGATTTTGGAATAATAAAGGACTATATTGAAACACCTAAGTTGTACTCATTCGCAAAAACAACTTTGACACGCCTACTATAACGCCCACTTTTCACGTTATCTACCGTAAATGAAATTTAAAAGCTCATAACACCGCCAAAATTAGAGGTATGATGATCAAATTTGCTGCGTATATCCTTCTAATAAATGTAATTATTGTGCCAAAAAGTTTAGGTGACACGCCCACTTTAACGCCTACCTCCTATATAACGATTTATCTTAAATTCATGTAATTTCTCTATTTACAAAGTTTTTGGGAAAATAAAGGACTTTATTGTAATATCTAAGTTGTATTTATTAGCAGAAACTTTATTGACACGCTTACTTTAACGGATACTTTCACTGAAAGACTAAATACATTTACAAAAGCATTTTAGTAGCATATCGAAGTTATAAAGGGTGGTTAAATTTTAAGGATCGATGTTGAATTTAAATAAAACACAAATTATTTAGGAAATTATTATCATTTCTTTGTATAATGATAATATTTGTACGGTTCAATTATGTATTTAACAAAATATCGGCCAAATGGCCCCCCCATCCTTGGCGCCACTCCTCTATCTGATGGTCCAAATTTTCAATTACAATGTTGATGCTCAATTTTTGGGCATGATGATGAGTCGAGGTTGACTGCTCTTTTGCCACACTATCGCAAAAACCAGCAGTGGTTCCCATTCAACGCACTAAGAAGGCATTTACAGATTTTCTAACATTTTATACAGACCTGTTTTGTAGAAATTTTAATTTTTTTTTACAATTCTCCCGATTGTGGACGAATTTGAACGATTATGTTGATCAAAAGAATTACGAAGTGCACAAAATGCATTTTGATTTGAACGCCCATTTTTATAAAAACCTGAATAACTTTAAAGCGTTGCTCATTTGCGTATCTTTCTACGGATCAAATGGAGTAAGGTTGAGATTGAGAAATGTCAAGTGAAATGCAGAAAACAAATTTAAAGACTAGGTGTAGTTCACCTTCAAGATGGTCCCTTAAAATTTAACCACCCTCTACAAAGAAAGTGATACATATTTTATTATAAACAGATTATTCTATAGCAATTAACAAAATAATAAATATTGTGCTTTAAATGTACACAAAATTGGAGGTGGGTCTTAAAGATTCGGCACAGCCGAATATAGTGTTTTTTTTTCATGCACTTCTTGGTATGGATAGGGTCATTTTGATATTTTCCAAAATTGTAAAAAAGTTGTATCCCTATCGTGTACATACATATTTTCGTTGCTTTAACAAATTCAGTTATGTGTTTTTATTAAGTGTTTAGCAGGGCAGAAAAGGGATTCTTTCGTTACTTCATAGTATTAAACTTACATATACCGACTATTGTTAAGTTTTTAAACAATCACGTTATCCTTAAACGGTTTGGTGAATTAATATATCACCAATAAAAGTTCAATATGGTGCAATAAAAAAATTTCAAAAATTGTCGCATAACCGATGTAGATGCTTTTTTAATTTATGTCGTAGTTATGAGAAATTATCTCTAACATGTTAGAAAACAATGACGCTAAAAACAAGCTTTCCATCTCTGATGTATTAATACGACATTATATCTGTGGCTTGGAGCTAAAAGGGCCAATGTAACTTTTTTGCTCTTTTGAGTTAATCATTGCATTAGATTTGTTTTCTTGCTCTATTTCATTATGGTAAAACAGCTAAAGTCATACTTAACCCAGAACAGCTTCATGAATAAAATGCTGGCCAATGTCATTAGGAAAGCATATATAAAAGTTAAAGTTCAATTCAAGTTTTTTCAAAAGTAAATATTTTGACATTGGTCATTTTAGCTCCAAGCCACAGATATAAAAATGTTAGTGAATAAAGTTAAAAATATGTACACTTTTGTTTAAAATTGACGACTTACAATCTATACGATAAGTTGCGAATTGGGCAATTGTTTGTTTTGTGTTCTCAAAGAGTTGTGCGGCAAAAAAACTAAGTAAAGACCATGGGAACTATATTGTTGAAATTAATTGAAGCAAAAATTTAATGGCTGAAACACAACTTTATTTAAAAGATGTATTATCCGTACAAAACTCAAAAAAAGCAAACAAGTTTTAAAGGTCTTACAGAAATTTAAATCATAATTTTTATTAAAGTTTATCACCAAAAATTTTAATTAAGAAATAAAATACCACTTATATCGAGGCATATTTATACAGGTATCCTCGTCGTAACAGCTGATCGGGAAGCATAATGCCAAAATTTTTCTAAGTCGGCAGGGATGGATATTTTGATTTTCGTTTCAGTGTTGAAGAATTAACTTAAGTGTGATTTTTATTAAATTTCACATATAAAGTTCTTTCCTGTTTTAATCAACTTTTTTATATTAAATGGATCATAACGACTTCTACATCCCTGACATATGTATTCAGCTTGACAAAAAAATATTTTAAAAGGTTGATTTTTGTATCAATTCATCGTTGCATATTCCTGTATGAACTTATACATTGTTTGACTCTAGTGCTTTTAATAGACTTAAGTATGAGACGAAGAACTTATCTTATTTATAAGTTATTAGAATAACTTCTATTTATTGTATTTTCATAGATTATCACGCATTAAATTATATTATTGGCGTAATGTGTTCCATAAATATATTTTATTCAATGAATGAATATTAGAATATATGTATTCATTCATTCCAGACAGAATGAATATTGAGTTTCAATGGCTATTTAATCTATTTATATAAAATCAGTTTTGATTGTTGACAGTTTATCATCTTTATAATCAACACTTGAAAATCAAGTGCAAATAAGCAAAGCTCTTGAGAAGCTTGCGTTTCTGTTTTACTGATGTTGTTGACATTTTATCGCCCTTAACGCCACTCAACGATTATTTATCAAGTGTATACATGTAAAGTCCTTAAGGTTGTTCTATTTTATTTAGAAAGAGTTAAATACATTTTTTGTTTATACAACTTTCTAATATTAAGTATAATTTTATTTGTTATACTTATTTAAATTTTTCTTAAATACTTTTACCGAAATACTTAGCTTATGTCTGATTTGACAGATAATTAGTTTTATCATTCCGCTGAATGAATATTTTTGTATACGCTTGAACAATGCTGGAAAATATGCGTTTTCGCTTTGCTAAGTGGGCCTGAGATCGACTTACAAAAGATGCCGATGAAGATGAAGCTCATTTTGATCTTGGCGAGTATGTAAACAAGCAAAATTGTCGCATTTGGGGCACAGAAACCCCGCACGCGAACATTGAAAAGCCGATACACCCAAAACAAGTCACTGTTTGGTGCGGATTTTGGTCCAGAGGCATAATTGGGCCATTTTTCTTCGACCAAAAAGTGGCCAAGGAGTGGCCGTTTCAGTCAATGGCAATCGTTATCGGGCCATGTTAAACGAATTTCTGTTCACAAAAATTGAAGAGGAGGATATTGGCAACATTTGGTTTCAACAGGACGGCGCTACGTGCCGTACAGCCAAAGATACACTCGATATTTTGCGCCCTGTTTTTGAAGATCTCATTATCAGCCGCAGAGCTGATGTCGTTTGGCCACCTCGGAGCTACGATTTGACACCGTTGGGCTATTATTTGTAGGGTGCCGTCAAAGATACGTGTAACGCCGACAAGCCAGAGACAATGACGCTTTAAAGGATAATATTCGTGAAGCCATTGGTGAAATACTGCTGCACACAATCGATAATGTGCTTAAAAATTGGACCGATCGTGTAGGCTACTGCATGGCTAGCCGAGGCAGCCATTTGAATGAAATTATTTTCCATTATTAACCGGAAGGATTGTACTTTCAAATAAAAAAATAAATTTGAGAAAATATTCAGTATTTTTTTTATAGCATTTAAAAAAAAAAAGTTATTTGGCAGACCCTTTACATTGTCTGTTATATTGAGTGTTCTTCAAAAATATTTCAAGTGATTGTAAGGAACACAATTGACATTTCACATGTCACCTGTCACATTTCCCATTGTTTAACAATTATGTATTCTATATGAAACCATTATGGAAAATCTGTACACATTTAAGTATATACTTACATATGACAAAATTTCAATTAGAGCAAGATGTGATAAAGTTAAGATAGTGTTTACACACGTACATATAAAAAAAAAGAAAATTTATCATCTCTAAAGTGACACTTAATATCAAACATACAGAATTAAACCTGTGTTTTGTAAATGTTATAGCGTCAACGTCAGAAGTAAATATAATTAATGTAGCGTTAAAAATAATAAATTTGTACACAACTAATAGAACTTCAACCCTTTATTGTCCTCAGAAAAATTTCAAGTTATTTCTTTTGTGAACCCATAAATCTCTTACAGATGTCATAATCGAATATTTGTACATTTGTTTTATATATTAATTTAGTTTTATTGTGGCACACAGAAAAGTGCACAAAATAATATTTCACCACTGACTCCAGTGTGCAAAGAGCGTACATTTAAAACTTAGTGATTTATTTCCCATATGATTTATATCCTGAAGTAAATGAAACACAAGTTTACTCTATAGTCGTTTTTTATGTATTAAATGACAGTCTTATGATTTTCTTTTATTTTCAAGAACAAAAAAAAAAAAAAAAAAAAAAAAACAATCCGATGCCATGATCTTTATACCAAATATTTTTATACATACGAAAACTTTGTACCTTGAATTAAAAAAAGAATGATCGAATGGTTTAAAATGGTCACTTCTCTTTTGTTAATAGAAAATCTAAATTTTATTTAGAAAACACCTGAAATTTTTCGATACCAATCGAACATTTTTTTTAGATAATTTTAAACAAAAAAAATAAATTCGGAAATCTTGACAAACATCAGACAAAATTCTGCTTTACAATGACTGAAGTACTGACTAACCGAATTTCTCCTTTGGTAATAGATGTCATGCTAATAGTCTGTTGTGTAACTCATAATCTGTGTCATAAATAATAGTTTGTTGCTTATAGTTTTCTTGTGCAATTGGCAACTCTAAAGTTTGACAGCTGTCACATATGTTTATTCTGAGTATTAGAAATGAAGTGCTTTATGAAACAGCAATGCCTTATAATTGTGAAAACTTATAAAAAAAATTTTCGAATTTATGCTGAGACCGCATGTAAACTGTGAAGAATTTTTTAGTCGCCAAAGAGCACTTAAATATCAACCATTTGAAAAGTTGTCAAAAAACTTGAAGAAATTGGGTTTTGCTAAGACTACTGTGCGTCAACTTACCGGTCGGTTTCTGAAAAACAAAAATTCTGTTGTAAGCGAGAGGATCGCCGAAAGCCCAAAAACATTATTTTGATATCGCTCTCAACAACTTAATGATGCAAAATGAAGTCAACACCAATTTTTCGACAAAAGTCATATTTTTCGATGAAGCTTTTTTTCCTCTGAATAGCCCCGTGAATACCAAAATTTTTCGATTTCGGAGCTCAAAAAACCAGCATGCAATTTATGAGAAATAAATGCACCCGCAATAAGCAGCTATCTGGTGCAGATGTTGATGTGGCGGAGTAAATAGACTTTAGATTTTTGAAGCTGAGGTCAAAATTACTATGGCTGTGAATGCCATTCATTAGATTTTCATGATACCAAAGTTCTAGCGGCCTCAACTGGACGACATGTGGTTTCAGTAAGACGGCTCATGAAATAATCTATTTATTAAAGCAACGATTTCCAGAAGAAATTAGCAATTCTGTTCTAATTAGAAACAATTTCTGACCTTATGTCGGAAATCTAACGCGTCATCGGTGATGAGTAAAGAAAAAAGTAATTGCAAGGGGCCAATTGACGGATATTTGTTTCCATACTTAATCGGTACATATCTTCCTTATAACCCAATAAAAAAACACAACTACATAAAGAAATACGTATTTTTATTTACAAATTTAAAGTGTACTCTCACACCGACACCCTCAAGAACAGAATATATACTAAAGTTTAGCTTGGCTATTGACTTAACTTCTGGCTAAGTGGAAAATTAGATGTACGACTAGACTTAATACGTTTTTTTTAAACTACACACTGAGCTTTAGTTTGAACCATATAAGGGACTTCAGACTTAATTTCAGACTACAAACGGGGCATTAAAGTATTATTAGAGTAGACTGTATACTAGTCGAATGTCTTGGTTGCAGACTAGATTCTTAAAGAGACTATTAATTGATAATTCTGTATTTATTCCCCGACCATTAAATATATTTTTCTTATATATTTTCAGTTGTTCTTGTTAAGCATAAATTCATTATTTGCTAAAATACGGTTCAATTTATCATTTCTTTGAATGCAATAAGTTTTTAATGGAATTGAATACTTTTTTCATTAAAGCAGCAAATAAATTGTTTGTGTTTTATTGTTAAAATTGTAATAAATTACTAGATATTTTAAATAAAAAAAATTTAGCAGGATATGGATGATGTACAATCACAACAGTTATAAATATATTGGTGTGCTTTTGACCTAAATATCTGAATGAAAATTAATGAAATATGTTACTTGTCTATACACAAGTAATTACTTTGATTGATGTTAGTTTTAGCATTCCACTTTTTGCTTAACATTCTTTATATGTATTTCATTTCCTTTAAAACGAATTGAAATTATTATCGATTGTTTAAATTCAACTGTTTTGAACATAAAAATAAAAATTTATATACAAATTTAAAAAACTTTTTCCTATCTGATAAAATTTAAAGCTTATTATTTTGTTTTGTTATTTGCTTGATAATAAAAATTATTTTAGCATTTCCCTTACATTACTTTGACCAACAGAATTTTAGGAAAAATTTATAAAATTGTGGTTTCATGTACATAGTTCAACAAAAGAACCAAGGAAAATACGTAATCTGCAATGAAATACTTATAAGAGCAAAAGAAAAATTTATGGTTTTGAGAATACAAAAGGTAAAACCAATAAGGTCAAACAAATCATATCCTTTGAATACTTATTTTCATAATAACTGCAACATCGTTAAGAGTATTATAAATTAAAAATTGTACATTGATAAAAATAGTGAAAACAAGAAGGGTGCTATATTCGGCCGTGTCAAATCTAATAATACCCTTCACCGCCATGTACATAGGTATAATCCCACACCGTAGCTTAACCTATATTTCATGTTATACCCAATTTTTCCTTATTACTTTTGACACTATCCTTGATTTTGAATTTATACGTAGTTAACAGTATTCTGCTGGTCATGCTCTTTAATTTGATACCCATATTGATGGGGTTAAAAAATTTGATCCGCCATTTTGTCTTAGACGCCATTTTGGATATTACATTTTTTAATAATTTATTGTATTCTATTGGGAATGCCCTTTCATTTGATACCAATATTGAGGGGGTTCAAGAAGTTACATCTTAAAATACCAGATTTGACCCATTTATAAATTTATTGTCCTCCATTTTTTAGTAGTGGCCAACATGAATTTTAATTTTTATATTGTGCTTATATTGCGCTAGCCAAGTTCTTTCAGATGATGTTTAGAAGCTGAAAAAATATTGATTTTCGATTGTAAATTTTTGGAATATATTTTTTTAAAAAAAAAATTTGCCTCTTATTTTATGTCTGAAAAATTTTAAATTTGGTGGTACAAATATGGGAAGAAATACAGACAGTCGCGTTTATTTGCTCATATCTCAGAAAGTTATAGGGCGATTGTGCTGAATTTCAATAGCGATTCATTCCCGGATATTTCCAAAAGATTGGTACCATACACAGGTCTGAGGAACATGTGGTTGCTTCCAAAAGTTGATTTTAATCAACACATGGACAGACGGCCAGAGCTTAATCGGCTTTCGTATTCATACGCTTTCAGAAAATATATACTTTATGGGGTCGGAAATGAAAATTGTAGAAATTACAAACGGAATGACAGAGCTATATACATTTACCCTTGTGCATCACTGGTGAAGGGTATAAAAATAAAAATTTTTTATTATTTGATTGTTGAACTAAAAACTAACCAATTTGTTTATAGTCAATTTCAAGGTTTTTCATTATTTATGATAAATCGTCATTAGGCTTGTAAAACGAAATTTTTATTAAAATTTTTTGTTTTATAAATCTTAATGGCGGTCTCTACGCCCATTAATCAACTGCCAAATTCTTTTACCATCACCATTGGCCCATAAGTATATTGCGAAACAATTGTTTAAGCATGTCTTCAAGAACGACATTTTTTGTTAGCTTTAATTAAATAAAATAAACGTGTGACTGTGGGAAAAATGAATAATTTTTTAAATAAAATAAGAAGAAAAAAATCAAACTAGAGAGTATAACATACAGTCATTCCGAATCTAATAATACTCTTCACCATCATGCACAGAGGTACAATGGACTAATCGTAGCGTAGCTTAGATTTCAGTTTAATTTTCGGCGCACAATTGGGACGAACGACGAATTTCGCCCAACACGACGAACTCTTCGGTAAAAATTCGTTGTGCAAATTCGTCATGTGAAGCACAACAACGACGAAAAAGTAACAGCTTTTATATCAAAAATATTTCCTAAAATATAAGCTAGTCCAGCCTAAATTTATTCATGTAAATAAAAATCAATTTAATTACATTTATCCCGACGTTTCGTCAATATTTGTTGACTTTTTCAAGGGAATAGTAAATAAACAAGGAATTTTTATAACATTCAAATTTAACATTTAGCCGGAACATTTAAGCTTTTATTTTTGTTTATTTAAATATAAAATTTTTCCTTTTTTATAGTTGATAAAATTGTTTAGTGTTTGTTGTGCAAAGAAAAAACAAAAATAATCGAAGAATTTAATTTTTTGTGAAACTCAACAAAAAAATAAATATAATTTCTGTAATAATAAAAACTTGTTACGTATAAGCAAACGTTTGCAACGAATGTCGTGGGTACGTGCATTAAACAATAATAAAAATTTTGTTTGTGTACAACAGCTAATAGTGTGACCATATGAAAGAAAGATCACTTAATAAACTTAAACATTTGCAAAAACACAAATAAAAACAAATTTTTGTATATAACTTTTTTATACTTATTTTAAATGTTTTAAAATAAAAGATAAAACAATTATTAAAGTAAAAACTAACTTTATTTTCTTAAAGAGTTGAGAAGTACACCCAAATTTAATAAAAAATGGTCACCTTGTAAAGGGTGTTTTTTTAAGCCCGATAGAACTTGAAATTGTAAAAAATAACACAAAAAATTAAATTGTAATCAAAATTTTTTTTTTATTCGAAAGATCAATACGTGACATTAACATTTGAAAATGATTTCGGGCATATGGGCACCGCGGCTGTTCTTGACGAAGCGCATTCTGGACGTCCAATTTTATCGTAAAATTGTGTTCAGCGATGAGGCGCATTTTTGGCTAAACGGGTTTGTTAATAAGCAAAATTGCCGCATATGGAGCGAGACCAATCCACAAGAGACCCTACAGACTCCATTACATCCAGAAAAATGCACCGTTTGGTGCGGTTTTCACGCTGGTGGCATCATCGGACCTTATTTCTTCAAAAATGAGGCCGGAGCTCGCGTTACGGTCAATGGAGATCGTTACCGCACCATGATCAATGATTTTTTGTTTGAAAATATGGATGACTTTGATCCGGAGGAGATGTGGTTTCAACAGGATGGCGCTACGTGCCATACGGCGAACGCAACCATCGACTTATTGAAATCAAAATTTGGCGATAAGTTGATTTCGAGAAATGGACCTGTCAATTGGCCTCCAAGGTCGTGCGATTTGACACCTCTCGATTATTTCCTGTGGGGCTACGTGAAGTCACTGGTTTATGCTGATAAACCAGCAACAATTGACGCCTTGGAGGCCAGCATTGTTCGTGTTATTCGTGACATACGGCCAGCAGTGCTCGAAAAAGTGGCCCAAAATTGGACGTCCAGAATGCGCTTCGTCAAGAACAGCCGCGGTGCCCATATGCCCGAAATTATTTTCAAATGTTAATGTCACGTATTGATCTTTCGAATAAAAAAAAAATTTTGATAACAATTTAATTTTTTGTGTTATTTTTTACAGTTTCAAGTTCTATCGGGCTTAAAAAAACACCCTTTATCAATTTGTTCGTCGTTCGCCGGCGTAAGAAATAGAAATAAATCTAATGCAGAGTTCGCCGCGTATAGCGAACTTCGAATGACGCCACAATTGTATGCATTCTCATATACACAAATGTGTTTTATTTTTGATGACGAATATTCGCGACGAAAAATTAGTCGTTCGTCCCAATTGTGCGCCTAGCATAAATGTTATACACTTATTTGTTTTAAATATTTTTAACACCACTTTTAATTTTAAATTTTTACTTGGTCAACTGCATTTTACTAGTCATTTGCTACCCATAATTATGAGCCAAGAAATAAAAATTATCAAAAACAATAAATAAGTCCGAAATTTTTGTTTTTGATTTAAATGTGAGTAAGTACATCAGTAAATTTTCTAGTTCCAAATAGTATTGACCCACTGTTTGCCTGTGTTTTAATATTTACTTTTGACTCGATCTTTGCAGCTGTGAAAATTGTAAATTAAAACTGTGCACGTTGCAAAGTGCACTTAAACGATTTTAATAATCTCTCTGACGATACAGATTATAAAGCAGCGTTTCCTTTATGTTCATATAAAGTTAATGAATATTAAGTTCTTTTATATATTTTTTTTATTACTTTCATTATTTATAATCGTTCCTTTGCTACTTGTTTTCAGCTGGTAAATAATTACTAAATTAAATGAAAGACTTTAAGATGAAGTAACATGAGAACAAAGGAGACACAATAACAAGAAAACTTTAATTATGAAAATAAAGAAATTTTAAAAAAACTTTTAAATTTTAAATTTTTGATATATGTATCTATCTATAATGTACGTATGTATAAGTAAACGTAGTATATTTATGAATTTTTTTATAAACTTTTTCATCCATAATTTTTTTCTCCCCTACGATTGAATGTTTTTGCCACAACTAAACATTTTTCATTGTATATTCTGCTGTATGAATGTATGTATGTAAATTGCAAAATAATATTTATATATTCTGCATGTCTGTGAGCAATATTGTTTGCAACATTTTTTCTAGTTATGATTTTATTGTTTTTATAAAGACAAATAAAAGGCACTAAATCTGCATAATGTCAACATTTCTTTGGTTTCAACAGATGACATTGTGCTGTAATGTAGACTTAAGTGAAATAATAAAAAATACTATAAGCAATATGTTCACATTTTTTTCTACTGTTTTCTGTTTCAAACTGAAACACAGAAAATGTTGAAAAAAGTATTTCTTAAATTTCTCAATTTTAAAGATAATGTTTTGGCACAGGAGAATGTAAAAATAAGTAGATTATTAAAAAAATATATAAACTATTTAAAATACATGTTTTTTTTCAATTTTGAAGCTGTTTCGTAAATTTCTCCGTTTGTTTATTTCAAAATTAAACATTTATGAACTCCAAATTTTTATACTATTTTAAAATAAAGTGATACATATTTAGTGTAAGTAAAATGATTATTCCAAAGCGATTACAAATAATATGATTAAACACGTTTTCAGATTTGATTTTCCATTTAAATAATATTAAAAGTAAAGTAGCCTTCTTTATGAATATTTTATTCTTCCACTGTATATTTTTTGAATTAACACAATAAGTTGACATACATATGTTTTATATTATAATTCGAAGAAAAACTAATTGGTTGTATGAGTAATGGGAAAAACAATTTTTTAAACAAAAAATTTATAATAAAGCCTTTTAAAAAACTTTTCGTATACAGCCTCATAGCATAAGTTAGTTTCCTAGCATTATTTTGATTTCGGCTGAACCGAATCTTTTATACCCACCACTAATTTGATGTACTTTTGTAGATAATAATAATCTCTCTAGCTAAACCAAGACTATTGGGTATTAAGTTAAGGGTGGTCAGCCAAAGAGATTACGCTTATAATCACTCAATAAATGATTATAATTGTAGGGAATAGGGAAAAGAAAGAGAAAATAAGTTTTAGTTTCTTTTCTTCCAATTTATTTACAATAAATTTATGTAGGTATATTCACCTTGAATATTTTTAGTTATATTGTGCACAAAGGGAGTTAAAGTTGTTGGTTCGGTGGTTGGAGAACGAGTGAAAAGCCCTTTTTATCAATAGTTTAAAAAACTTCGTTTTTGTTTAAAGAGCGACGTTAAAGGCTAAATGACATTTGGAAATTTGTACTAAAATCTGTGTAAACAACTTTAACCCTTCTTTGCACATATGAATATACAAAATTTCTTACTTAATAAAATACTTTATAATATAACAGTTAAATTCAATATTCAAATTTAAATAATATAATTAAAAAACTTATATTTACTATAATTTCAATTATGTTATTATTTAGCAATAAAAAATAACAATTCAATAATTAAATTTAGTGTTCAAACGTTAGTTTGAACAACTTTTATAGCACAATCTTTATTATACCCTTCACACAGTGAAAAAGGGTATATATAGGTTTGTTATTCCGTGTGAAATTTCTACAATTTTCATTTCCGACCCCATAAAGTATATATTTTCTGAAAGCTTATGAATAGGGGAGTCGATTAAGCTCTGTCAGTCTGTCCGTGTGTATGTTAAAATCAACTTTTTGAAGCCCCCCGAGATCGCTTGGACCCGGGTGAGGTATTAAGATATCAGAAATATTCGGGAGTAGGTCGGTATTGAAAATCAGAAACATCGGTTCATAAACAACTAAGATATGAGCAAAAGCCACGACTACCTCGATTTTTTTTTCACAAAAACAACATTACAACAACAACATACATACATAAAAACTTGTATATTGGTTAAAGTAAACGTGGGATAGAATCCCAGCTGAGCCAAAAAAAATTTTTTTTTATTTTTTATTTAATATATTATTTATATATTTTTATTATTTTTTTTTAATTTTTTTTTTATTTTTTTTTATTTTTTTTTTTGTTTTATATTTATTATTTATATTTTAATTTATTTTAAATTTTTTTTTTATTTTTTTTTTTATTTTTTTTAACATACATACGTTAATTTTTAATTTTACAATGGGATGTTTTTATAAATGTATGTTTTTTATATGTATGTACGTATTTAATATGAGATGAATGGTGATACAAACAACTGTTATTGCATGACTACACATTGTGAAGGGTATATAAGATTCGGCATGGCCGAATATAGCACTCTTACTTGTTTTTTTATTAACTGTAATCGCAGGTGAATAATATCTTTATACTTAAATATGTATCACTTTATTTGTATAACTTCAGTATGATAGTAAAACATTTTCGTATATTAAGTCTTTAAAAAAAAGGGCGTTAAAGTAGGCGTGTCAATATAGTTTCTGCTATTTAATACATTTAAGATATTTCAATATACTTAGTACTTTATTCTTCCACAGTAAAATTATATGAATTAAGGATAAATCGTTATATGGAGGGTAGGCGATAAAATGGACGTGTCATTACTCTTGCATTCCAAGCTATAACTGTCTTCCTAATATTCCCATGAAGCCTATTTGCAACACCAAACAAACCTGGTATACAAGAAATATTCTTAGAAAATTTTAGGCCCCTAGCTTTTTCAGTTCGACCTCTATCGTGCTTTCAATTAGACGGATAGACAGATGGGAATAGCTAGATCATCAATAAATTAAGCCCCGATTCAGAAAATATATACTTTATGGCGTCTGAAATGGATATTTCGACGTGTTACAAACGGAATGACAAAATGAATATACCCACACCATTTTTTCGGTGACGGATATAAAAATAAAAATATATTCTATTAACGATTCGTTACGTATATTTATTTTATGGCTAAAATTCAATCATTAAAACAACAAGAACTTTTGAATTTTAACGAAAAAGAACAAGTTAGTTAAAAAAGGGGCTTCAAAGTTTATTAGGATACACGTATGCTAAATTGGAAAGAAAATTTAGCTAATATTTCGACAAGGTCAAAAATATTCCTTAGGGACTTACAATTTAGTTAATCCCAAGTTCTTCAAGGAATCATTAAGGCGTGACGTCATTGCATTGTAGAAATCTTGTTCTGTTCGTTTTTAAAGACAACCAGGGTTAAGCATTTCCCTGTATAGATACAAATACTAATTGAGCTGTCCTTAATGTGAGCGAGTTGGTAAAAATTCATTACGTCCTTTGGTATTTGCCTTTAAATCGTTTGGCCAAAGATTCACTCAAAGATTTCCAATAAGAACGATGTTAAGCATATAGGTCCCGATTTAAGTATATCCTCCATGTCATCGGAGTATACGCATACTTTAGTAGTAAGTAGTGAAAATGTTTGCTAGCCTGTAGTCATTGAGGACAATGCGTTTCTGCAAGAGAGACGGAAAAATGTTCTCTGTTCTCTGGATAGCCAGAAACTATTAACTGCCTCTCTTAACATTTAAGTAATTATAACTTTGGCATTTAATAAAATCGTTTTTCTCTAGCTTCTATTTGGATTTACTAACATATGTTGGCTTGTTTTCGTGGATGTACAGTTGCAAGTGATGCTGATAAATCTTGAAACGCCTTTAATCATGCGTTTAGCATCTCAGGTTAACTAAGCAGCAAATATTTTAAAATCACCAATAAGTATTTGTAAAGTTTTCTAATTTTTCTTGAAATTTTAAATTCAATTTAATAAGTAGTCGTCGCTGCTCCGACGTGATGACAATTAGTGAAATTTTTATTATTGCTCCATTTTAAACGTTAATTGGTATTGATCTATCCACAAGACAGTTTAAGGATATATTAAATGGTTAAAAAATAAACAATAGTAATTATGTGTAGGTCTAATGCTACCAATTTAGAATAAAAATTATTTTTTTTACTCTCCACAAAAAATTTGGAAAAATAACACATGAGTTACTTTGTAAGAGCAACGACGATGTGTTTGCAATTCAATAATTTGACAGTGTCTTTTTGGCATTATAAATTATTTTAATTACAATATTGTTTAAAAAAAAATCTTAAGCTATTTGCTTTTATGCCTACGATATGCACTAATGTTTTTTGTAATACAACACATGCTAAATCCTAAAATCTAAGTATATGTGTGTGCTTACAATTTTGATTTTTATAAAGACACAAGAAAGAGATTTTGTAAGTATGTTAATATTTTTTTTTACTCTGTACCACAGCAATTGGTCAACTTATGGTTTGTAAAGTCATGCCATTTTATCTAAAAGCCAAGGAAATATTCATATAAATTCCGTTAAAAAATATGCCACCACACATTATTCTTTGTGCTAACAGGCTTGGTTTTGTATGTTTATTGCTTGTTCATAAAATCTATTTATTGATCAATAACTCTTGAGCTGACACTATTTTTCTATCAAATATAAAGATTCCAAAATTTAAAAAAAAGTTATATTGTTTTTTGATTTTTATTTGTATACAATTTTTCGATTTAATAAGTTTTTTTTTATTTAAACCGAACAACATCGTTGTAAACATTTGCTTTTAATTTATTGATTTTAAGGAGTTGCTTGGACGTTAGATTGTTTTTACACACACACACACAAATTGAATCAAATTGTCAGAAGAACCAAAAACCACATAAAAACCAAATGGTCTTAGAAAAATACGATACTTTATGATGCTAGAAATGAAATAATCGAATCGTATACATTTTCTTTTGCTACCCGTGGATATGGAGGATATAATCAAGACTTTTACTAATGAATGCTATTGTATTCATAAAGAAATATTAATAATAAAATACATACAAGAACATAAAAACATACGAAATGAATGTGGTTATTTGGATTGTAATAAACTAATTAACATGAGACGTGCTCTCAATCATTTATATTTACGTTAAATCAAAAAATAGGGGTAGTTAAATCTCAGCTTATGGTAATCAGTAAAAAATAAGACAGTAGCCTAATTCACAACATTGTGAAAATGGCATTTGTTAAATAGGAGAGTATATTTTTACTTTCCACTATCGAAGTGTACACAAATAGAACACATTTACAATTGTGTAAATGAATGAAAATGACAAATACCCTAGATTGCGAATCGGGCTAATATGTTTTTTTCGATAATTTTTTTCTTCACATAACCGATTTCGTCGGAGCGGTGACGACATATAAAATATTGAAACTGCATGTATGGGACGGGCATTACTTGAGAATGACTCTATCTATTCTACTAATTCTTTTAGTACTGCATATAAAAATAAATAAAAAAGAAAGTGGGCATGGTATATCGAAAACACTTTTTTTATAATTGTTGCAGATATGTAAAAGAATGAATTGAAAGAGGCAAGACCGATTTTTCTAATTCTTGAAGTGTTGCATTTGTAAATATCAGAAAAATGTTTGATCAAAAAAAAATATATAGAAAATCGGGCGTGGTATCCCAAATAAAAAGCAAATATATTTTAAAAGGAAACTATAATCAGAAATATTTTTAAATTGCTTATATGATAATTTCAAATTATATGACATTATATGATATTCAAAAATATATTTGGGAAATATATTTGTATATTTAAAAATGAATTTCTTAACCACAAGTTAGGTTTACCCGTATGAAACCGGCTCAGATCACTTATGACGAATTTTTAAACAACAATAAAATACTTGTCAAAAACGTTAAAAACTATACTAAATATTTTCCTAAAATTTTACTTTAATAACAGCAGTTTCTTCAAGCAACATCTCACTAGGTTAGTTTGAACAGGCTGATTATTTAGAGGTTTGGTTATAATTGGTTCTTTTGTTAACTAAAACAAAACTAACAAAAAATGTTAGTAAACATTATCAACTCTAAGCAAATATTGAAGCAACATGTCATCTGTTGAGATCATAAAAATGTTGACAATATTTATTGCCTTGAACTTTCAGATGCCAAACTACAACTACAAATATCATGTATAAAACAACATATTGCTAGTCTACGATGCTTGTCTGGTTTTTCTTATGTTGCGGGAATATATAATTTATTTTCTGCAGAACGAAAAACAAAAAGGTCAAAAAACAAATCATGTTTATGAATAAAGCATAAAAAGTCGTCTGGCCAACAAAAAAAAGGAAAGAACTTTGTTTTTAACATGTGAAAATATATATCTGCAGGTCTAGGGGGTCATATATTTTATACAGTTTTTATTATAATTAAAAAAAATTAATAAATTTATGCATAAAGTTGAATTTTTAAAGATTTGAGTGCATTAGTTTATTGTATGAATACGACAAAGAAGATTAGGTGGAAGTATAGAACTTTTGACATAAAATATGTTAAGTTCACAAGGACCTTATAATATTGTTGTGGTGATATTTTTTTATTTGGTGAACCAGCAAGAGTCGCACTTTAATTTTAAAATTAAAAAAAAAAAAAATATATATATATATAAATATATTAAAAGTTTTTGGCGTAGAATACGTCTTACCTTACGGTATAGGGAGTCATGTCAGATTGTTATTGTTGTAATCTTTATTTCATTGATTATGAGGAAACGGTGAGATAACTTTTTTTAAAAATTTTTTTCTAGGTAAATGAAGATGTTATCTTTCGTTTTATGTACATTTCATATTGATTGATATCTTCCTAATATTTAAATTTCTCAAATGAAAATTGCTTAAACACATACACTCAAACATATGTGTGGTGTTTGGTTGAGTGTTTGAGTTTGTAGCGTGAACACAAACTATGCTGCTGTTTCAGTGTGGACACAAACCTTCGGCTGTTGTTTTGATTGCTGGAATATTGAAAGCGAAATATATGAGCGATACATTTAATTTGGATTATATTCGAAACGATGCTCCCATAACTATTGATAACACAACCATTGACTAAGTTTTTGCGAGAAATTTGAATGTTAATTTAAAAACATATTTATCCTTTTTTTTCTTATCATAAGCCCATATTATCAAAAGTAACTTTCAAATAATCAAATTGATTTGCGTCTGTTATTTATCATTTATTGTATATACATATGTATTTACTCTTTTAACTTAAAAACATATTTATCCTATTTTTCCTACCATAAGCTTATGTATATTATCAAAAGTAACTATCAAATAAATAAATTCATTTGCTTATATTATTTATCATTTATTGTTATACATATATGTTTTCTGTCTTATCGGATGGTGTATTGTACGTTAAACTTAATGGCCGTGTCTCTGACACAGCCTGCAGGGACAGTACGTGGCCGAAGGCCTCGGACAACTGTCTGCTGTTTTTTTTTATTTAATAATAACTGACGTTAAATTATATTTTCAAAAATAATTATCCAAAGAAGAAAATAATTAGTCAACGAAGTTTGATCGAAATATTGGGAAAAAACAAATATTGAAAATAAATTGATTAAAAGTAAAAATATTGTACAAAATTTTTTTAAATTTATTTATTAATAATTTTTAATAAATGGCCTCAAGCCGAATTAAAAAAAAAAAATTCACCATAATAATAAGGTCAAGTAAAATAATTTTAATTCATTATTCAAAACTGTAGCATTTTCAAATTTTTAAACCATTTTTAACATTCTTAAAAATACTGACAATTAAACAGATAGGATACGTTAACTAAGTAATTGTTTAGTATTCATAAAACAAAACCGTTTTATTTTATATGTATATATATTTAAGATATTGTATTGGTTGAAATAAAAATTTGCTTTTAAAAGATGTCTCAGTAAGAGCACTCTTTTTAAATTTAGTGTTACTTTTTCTTTTGCAAATGGTAACTCTGAAATTTCACAGCTGTTACATATGTACGTTAATACGGTAAATAAAAATAGAGCGCTTATGATGGAAAAGCGCATTATACTTGTGAAAACTTATAAAAATAACTTTGAAAGTGTGAAATGTTTTAGTCGAGAAAGTACATCTAATGTGTCAACCATTATAAGAGAGAACAAAAAAATGTGATGAGTCCTGTGTGTTAATGTACTGGTCAGCCTCTTTCGTTCGCACTACAAACCAATAATGACCTCTATCTTTATGTATACAAAATTCAGTTTACTCATGAGCTTAAAGCAGTGGACCATGCCAATTTTTTAAAAAAAGTCGCCTTCTCCAAAGAAGCTCTTTTCAATCTGAATGGCTTCTTGCATACACAAAAAAGTCGTATTTGGGACTCAGGAAATCCTCATGCAATCAATGAGAAAGAAATGTATCCACAAACAGAAACTATCTGGTGTGGACTTTGGTCAGGTGGCATAATAGGGTCTTAGTTTATTGAAAATGACTGTGAATGTACTTGACAAAGAATTTGTTGTGGCCTCAAATGGAAAGCATAGATTTAAGCGACATGTGATTTCATCAAGTATATGCTTTCTACCATGCCACACATGAAACAATCTATTTATTGCAGCAACGATTTCTTAAACAAATTATGTTAACAAATTCTGTTGCTAACTTTCTACTAATGTTATGCGATTTAATGCCATACGATTTCTTTCTTTGGGGTTATGGGAAGGTTAGGATTTATGCAAATAAAACCCCACAAAATATTGTCTACAGGCGTCAAATCGCAGGATCTTGGCGGGCAATTAACTTTTCCTTTATGAGAAATACTATTTCAAACTCTTTTTTCAAAAGATCCATTAAATCTCTTGATGTGTGCAATCCGGTTAAAACCAAGTTGTCTCTTTGTAGAAATGATCAATTTTGCCAGAAAAAGCTTTGGTTTATTTTATTGTAGCGATTTTCATTGACCATTGGTACTTCAAATTTGGATACCCTTTATTATTTTACAATATTTTTTATTAAATTTAATGAAAGATATCCATTGTATTAATCTTCCTAATTAACACATTTAATATAATGTTCAACAGAAATATTGATATTTAGGATCCCGCCCTGTAGTTTTACCTTAATAGCCGCTCTAATAATGTAGGTATTTCTTAATGTAGATTTTATGACCCTGTGCAACAACAGATTTGAAGTAAATTTGATGATAGAGGCGTCAATTCCCAGTTTCTCCATGAATGCAATGATGATGAATTTACGTCGTTAACAGCACCATCTGCGCCAAGAAAAGATACAAATATGTAGTTCACAAACTCTAGCGATCTTTCTTTGTTACCAACCAGCGCCTTAACAACCATTTCAACTGACTTACCTTTAGTGTGGACCTCTAAATGGGCATTGGTAAATATTTCTAAATCAATTTACTTAAACCTTACTTAGGCTCTTGCATTTATTTAATAGTGTTTTAAAGAAACCACAACATACATACTAATTTAGACACCAAGACATTATTTGACCTTGTCTATTTTTATGTAATTTTGTTTCAGGGACATTAATCACAACTATTTTAACTTTTGACAATTTTTCTATGGATGAGTGCACAAACGTTGTAAATGTCAGACTTGTCTACATACATAAATGTTTTAAAATAAATTGTAATTTTTCGTAGTGAAGTAAACATACAAATGTAATATTCGTCTGTGTCTAATTTTATACAAATATTTGTGCGAACATACAGTCGAATTTCTCTATAACGTGGCAGCTGGAGACCGACGAACTTCTATCTTATAGGGAAAATTAAATGCAAACATATTATTGTTTTTAATGAAGGATTGATTGCTTACATTTCGACAAGCTTACATTAATACATTAAATTGTATTTTGAAGACACATTTAACAAGAACATGTTATTTTTTTTTTTAGATTTTTGAATTACACTTCATTGACAAAGTCATCAAAGATATTGAGAAAAAAAAAAAGTTTATTTCAGTACATCATTTGTCAACTCTATAAATGTTGTTATTGTATTAAAAGATGATAGTGTTTGACAAATGTAGGAATTTCGCTTGGTTTTTTATCAGAGTTGGAGTTATAATTTATTCTTAACATGTGGAACGTAAATACATACCATGTGTGTATTTCTTGTTTACCTTTTGTTCCACACACTTATCATTAACATAATATTGACTATTTAGAAGATATCTTCATCCGGAGGTTACTCCGTAGTGATGACCAAACTTCAAAATTAAGAAAACTTCTTTAACTGTTTGTTTACTACATTTTATTTTAATATTTCTCTTTCAGTGAACACAAAAAACTTAACGTGTGTGTACATACATATGAATTTACTTTAATATTTTTACTTTTGACTTTACGTAGGGAGAAGAAAATGTGAGGAAACCCTTAACAAAACATAGCGTTCTTTAGAATAATTCGTTATGGAGTAAACTAAGTAATAGTGAAGTTCGTTATAGGCAAGTTCGACTGTAAATATACACATGCTTACATGCACAGATAAGTATAAGTACACCACCTGTCTAGAAAAATATTCCTAAAATTGAAAAATGTAAAATTCAAAATTAACTTTCTCCTCAAGTGCTGTGTGTATTTACCAGACTTGCGGGAAATGTTAATAAAATAAAATTTGCAATAAAATTTTACCTAAAACATATTCTGCCACAGCCACATTAGACATTTTTTTATACACATTTAATGATTTTTTACAACCAAATCACGTTTTGTTATCACAAAATACTGAAACAGTTGTTCTTATTTTTTAAACAGCTATTTTTTATTTGGCCAAAATCAAGGGGAATTCATAACAGAAGACAACATGTCAACAACAAGACATAAGTAACAGTTCATTTATTTTTGTTAAAAGACCATGAAAATGTAAAAAAAAACAATGAACCAAATTTACTGCTAATCGAATTATTATATAATACTAGCTGACCCGGCAAACTTTGTTTTGCCATATAAATTCTTTCTAGGAAATCTTTTTTATATTAAACAAAACGTAAACTATATGTGTTCTACAATATGCAGATCTGTCATCAAAGACGTGATGAAATTGTCCCTTGGGGGTGAGTCCCCCTAAATATAAAGGAGTGTGAAAAATAGATGTGGAGCAATTCTTAAACGTTTATCTCTGCATTGGCTGTGTATAATTTAAAAAAATGGGCATTAAAGTAGGCGTGGTACATAAAAGGTATCCTATTTATCTCGGTCCAGCAGTTTGGCCTACCAGAGGGGGCGTGAAAAAAGGCGTGGCGATAAGGGGTATGAAAAACAGATGTTGACCGATTCCCAAACCTACACGCAAAGAAACAAGTAAGAGCACTATATTCGGCTGTGCCGAATCTTTTATACCCACCACCAATTTTGTGTACATTTAAAGCACAATATTTATTATTCTGTTAATCGCTATAGAATAATCTCTTTATAATAAAATATGTATCACTTTCTTTGTAGAGGGTGGTTAAATTTTAAGGGCCCATGTTTAAGGTGAACCACATCTAAACTTCAACTTTTTTTTTGTATTTCATCTGACATTTCTCAATCTCAGACTAACTCAATTTGAACCGTGGAAAGATACGCAATCGATCAATGCTTTTAAATATTAAAGATTTTTATTAAAATTTGCGTTCAAATCAAAATGCATTTTGTGCACTTCGTGATTCTTTTGGTCAACATAATCGTTCGAATTCGTCCACAATCGTGAGAATTGTAAAAAATATTTAAATGTCTGCAAAGCAGGTCTGTATGAAATGTGAAAACATCTGTGAATGCCATCTTAGTTCGTTGAATGGGAAACATTGCTGTTTTTAACGATAACGTGGCAAAAGAGCAAGCAACCTCGACTCATCATCGTGCCTAACAATTGAGCATCAACAGTGTCATTGAAAATTTAGACTATCGGATCGTGGTGTGCCGCCTAGGTTGGGGGGCCATTTGGCCGATATTTTGTTCCATACATAATTGAAGCATACAAATATTATCATTATAAAAATAAATGATAATAATTTCATAATAATTTTATTCAAAATCAACATAGTCCCTTAAAATAAAACCACCCATTATAACTTCGGTATGCTAGTAAAATGTTTTCGTAAATTTAGTCTTTCAATGAAAGTGGCCGTTAAAATACGCGTGTCAATAAAGTTTCTGCTAATAAACATAACTTAGATATTTCAATATAGTCCTTTAGTATTCCAAAATCTTTATTCATAGAGAATTTACATGAATTTAAGAGGAAGAAAGTGAATTTAAGGTTAAATTTTAAGGGCCACAGGGTGATTTAAAATATACATTCTCTGCATTTTTCTAAAACGGGAAATTTATTAGTAAGATTTTGATTTTTAAACTTCTATAACATTTTGCTTTTAAAAGATTTTCAAACGAAATAAGTTTTTTATAATTTTAAAATTTGTTAGCCATTTGTACATGAAAATAAATTGTTTATAATGTTTAGAGATAATTTTTGTTGACTTAGGTCAAAATTTTCCTAAATTCCCATTTTTAATAGAGCATAATTTTAGGAGAACATAAGCATAAGTTGTTAGCATGCCATCTAGTAGTTGCTAGTAGAGTCATCTATCTTATCATCTTTGTCTTACATTTAGCTACAGTACAATAAATGGTGCAGTGTAAGATGAATAAATGCTTATATATATGACTAATATATTTTTATAAAAATTTAAGGAAAAAAGTGTGCGTGGCACATCTATTTTCCGTTATAACGAAGACTTTGACCAAAAAGCCATGTTTGCAAAATTTCAGAATCGTACATATAGTTTTGTCAGTTTTATTACGTTTTAAATTTGAAAATTTGCGGTATAAATTTTCGTACATTTTTATCTATAACTCTTTTCCTAATTCATAGATTTAAGCGATTTTCAGGGAAAAATATTCTTTTGACTTGATAAATATATATTCGAAGTTTCATGACTACGTTTATGCGTCTGGACACAATTCAAAAGTGAAAGTGGGCGTTATAGTAGGCGTGTCAAAGTTGTTTTTGCTAATGAGTACAACTTAGGTGTTTCAATATAGTCCTTTATTATTCCAATAATTGATAGCTGATTTAAATAATTAAATATTTATCTACTGGTTCATTGTTCAGTTGTGAATCGCTTCTTTATTCTTCTAGTTTTATTTATATTACCGCAAAATTAAACTAATTAATAAATAAAAATATATAAATAAAAAAATTATTAAATTTTTAAGTCCCTAGTGACTTTAGTCCAACTTATACCTCAAGAAACAAAAATTTTCTGTTCTTATGTGAACGAGTTTTTTAAAATTTGTCCTTTAAGTACTATTTTATTTATTTTTATTTTTTTATGATCGAAGAAAATTAAGCACAATTTTTAACAATTAATAACAGTTATTTTATAACTAAGACACGTTTAACACGACAGTGTAAAAAGGTATATATTGGTTTGTCATTCCGTGTAAAATTTCTACAATTTTCATTTCCAATATATATATGTCCGTGTGTTTGTTGAAATCAACTTTTTGAAACCCCTCGAAATCGCCTGGACCCGCGTGAAGTATTGGAGTATTGGAACGATTCGTGAGCAGATCGATATTGAAAATCAGAAAAATCGGTAAATAAACAACTGAAATATGAGGAAAAAGCCTCAACCACATCGTTTTTACCACAACAACAATATTCAACAAATACATACATACATAAATACATACATACATACATACATACATACATACATACATACATACATACATACATACATACATACATTCATACATACATACATACATACATACATACATACATACATACATACATACATACATACATACATACATACATACATACATACGTGGTATACTGGTTGGAGTAAACGTGGCATCGACTCCCGGTGGACCAAAAAAAATTTTTTTTTAAATATTTTTTTGTATTTTTTTAATATTTTTATATATATTTTTTTTTTATTTTTTATATACATATATATATATTTTTTTAAATATATACGTAAACTCAATTTATAAGTTTACAATGGGATGTTTTTATATATGTACGTTTTTTATATATATGGACGTATTTCATATGAGATGAATGGTGATACAAACTATTGTTATTGTTGTTGTAAAGGGTATATAAGATTCAGCAACGCCGAATATAGCACTATTACTTGTCTTATAATTAATTAGGATATATTTATATCAGAAAAATATTTTATGAAACAAACATAATCGCTTAAATGTATTTAATTCTGCTCTAATAAATAATTTTTTTAATCAAAGATTTTCTTAATTTAAACTAATTGCAATGTCAATTGTAGGCAAAAGTAAGCAAATAAAAAAATATTTATTGAACTTGTCGCTACGCTTATTTTGGACAAATATTTGTCTAATGTGAACATAACTTTTATGGTATTAGCTCATAAACTCACATGTCTCACATGTAATTCTAATACGTTTTCATATTGTAATTGACTCAAGTTCATTTGCATTTATTTCCTATTTAATTTATAACTAAACACACAATGGTAGGTCATTTGTAATTGTCACGTTTTAATATCATTTATTTAGAAAAGAAAAAATGTTATTAATGAGTTTCCTAATTGAATTTTAGTGGCTGCAGTCAAAAGCAAAACCTAACAAAATTTTGTCTTCAATTAATTCGCAATTAATTATAAAGGCAGTGAGAGAGCGTAGGTGTTGCTGGAGAAATCAACAACAGTTAGGTTTTGATTTTCGTTTAAGTTATTATAATTATGAAAAATATTTTTCTTTTTCTTTATACATATATTTGCAGTAAAATCTAAATTTGGTAGATTACAAGAGCTGTTTTTTATTCTTCTTTCTATAGAATACATTTATTAGGAATTTTTATGGTAGTGCTGTTTTCTATATAAGGAATTCAATGCCTGTTCCAAAGAATTTGATTCAGAATACAGAACAACGATGATTGATAAAAATACTTCGAATAAAGATTAAGAGATTTCTTAATAAATAATTTATATCTCTTGTTGTGCTTTTGTTTTTTCGAACCAGCACTAATAGAACGTAGAATATAAATATTTGTTTAGTTCACAACATTTCAACGTTTTGTATTCTGTTTCTCCTATTGAAATACAGTTTTGACTTATTTACTTGTGAGAACGATTTCTGTTGTATCGTTGTATTGTTAAACGGTAGGTAAATAAAAAAATCAAGAATGGAAAAGGTTATCAAATCTTATTTCTGCAGAGCTACAAAACATACTTTAAAATATTTTTAGTAAAAAAGTTTATACAAAAGTAGTACCAATATTACAATACATCTGGGGTTGTGGTACTAAAAAAATAATAATTTAGATTTTACACAGCAATTTAAACAACAAATGTAGACACAACTTCCTTGCTTTAAAGCTCCCAATGGTAAAAGTTAATAGGGATTTATATTTCAGGCCTTCTGGAAGCTGAATTCACACTTTCTTTTAAATTTTAATCTTATTTTACCCTGCCTGCTATTAAAAGTCTTTTAGAAGATTTCAAATTTTTCTTCTAAAGATTCGATAGCTTTTCTAACTGTCCTTCTTTGAAGAAGAAAGAAGGGTGTAAATTTTCTTGTTATTTTTTTAAATTCTTAGAAATAAAAAATTAGTCGACACCGCAACTAAAACTAGATAAAACAAGTAAAAGCGCTATAATCGGCCGTGCCGAATCTTATATACCCTTCACAACGTGTAGTCATGCAATAACAGTAGTTTGTATCACCATTCATCCCATATGAAATACGTACATACATATAAAAAACATACATATATAAAACAACCCATTTTAAAATTATAACTTTACGTATGTAAGTTAAAAGAAAAGAAAAATTAAAAAAAAAAAAAATTAAAAAAAAAATTAAAAACAAAAAATTTTTTAAAAAAATAATAATAATAATAAATATAAAACAAAAACAAATTAAAAAAAAAATTTTTTAAAAAAAATTTAAAAAAAAAATAATAAAAATATTAATAATATATTAAATAAAAAATAAAAAAAAAAATAAAAAAAAAATTAAAAAAAAAATTTAAAAAAACAGGTAAGAGCGCTATATTCGGCCGTGCCGAATCTTATATACCCTTCACAACGTGTAGTCATGAAATAACAGTAGTTTGTGTCACCATTCATCCCATATGAAATACGTACATTCATATATAAAAACATCCCATTGTAAAATTATAAATTCACGTATGTATGTTAAAAAACAAAAAAAAAAAATTTTAAAAAAAATTTAAAAAAAATTAAAAAAAAAAATCATTATATATAATTATAATTATTATATATAAAACAAAAAATAAAAAAAAATAAAAAAAAAAATTAAAAAAAATAATAATAAAAATATAAATAATATATTAAATAAAAAAAATTAAAAAAAAAATTAAAAAAAATTTTTTAAAAAATTAAAAAAAAAATTTTTTGGCTCAGCTGGGATGCGATGCCATGTTTTCTCTAACCAGTATACACGTTTGTATGTATGTATGTTGTTGTTGTAATGTTGTTTTTGTGAAAAAAAATCGAAGTAGTCGTGGGTTTTTTGCTCATATCTCAGTTGTTTATGTACCGATGTTTCTGATTTTAAATACCGATCTACTCTCGAATATTTCCGATATTTTAGTACCTTACCCGGATCCAACCTATGTCGGGGGGCTTCAAAAAGTTGATTTCAACATACACACGGACAGACGGTCAGACGGGCAGACGGACAGACTGACAGACTGACAGACTAACAGGGCTTAATCGACTCCTCTATTCATAAGCTTTCAGAAAATATATACTTTATGGGGTCGGAAATGAAAATTGTAGAAATTTCACACGGAATGACAAACCTATATATACCCTTTTTCACTGTGTGAAGGGTATAATAAAAAAAATTTTTTTTTTGGCTCAGCTGGGATTCGATGCCAGTATACACGTTTGTATGTATGTATGTATGTATGTATGTTGTTGTTGTAATGTTGTTTTTTGTGAAAAAAAATCGAGGTGGTCGTGGGTTTTTGCTCATATCTCAGTTGTTTATGTACCGATGTTTCTGAGTTTCAATACCGATCTACTCCCGAAAATTTCTGATATTTTAATATTTCACCCGGGTCCAAGCGATGTTGGGGGGCTTCAAAAAGTTGATTTCAACATACACACGGACAGACGGTCAGTCGGACAGACGGACAGACAGACAGACTGACAGAGCTTAATCCTATTCATAAGCTTTCAGAAAATATATACTTTATAGGGTCGGAAATGAAAATTGTAGAAATTTCACACGGAATGACAAACCTATATATACCCTTTTTCACTGTGTGAAGGGTATAATTAAAACGAAACAAAAAATTAAAAACAAATAAGTCAACGTAAAAGGAAAATTTGAAAGTGAATACGATTTTATTTAGCAGTGAGTTTGACGGTACTAAATTTAATAATTCTTGTAAGGGCAACATTTTTATTAAAATTTCACCGGAAAAGGCGTTAATAATTTAACATTCGATGTCGACGAAAAATTTAATAGCCAATGAAGATCGAATGTCTGACAATGTGCGTAAAAAATTATTTTAAATTTGCAAAAAGCTACATGCTGTTTTCTTTTATAAGCTGCATGCAATCTATTTGCGTCTTTTCTATTTTGAAAATTATTATATGCTTTTATCCCTTAAAAAATAATTTATGTAGTTTCAAATATTGTATTAAATTGTTATAATTTTACATCAAATCCATCCGCTCTTATTTTTTTTCTAAATGATTTTGTTTGACAGGTTGTTCCGTAAATTGTTTCTAATTTTTCTCAGGTTTTTATTCAATTTGTTCTGGATCAAAGTAAATTCTCAATAATATTTTTTTTTAAATGTCTTCAAATGAAAGCAAATATATCACGTAATTGTGTACGTGACATTAAAAAAAATTTAAATATTCAAATGTTTAAAGCTGTTTTGATGCTTTTTAGGCTTTATAAGAAGGAATATTTGTTAAATGTGTTATTTAGAGTAAAATGCATGAAGAGGTTTCTTAAAATATCCCCATTGTGTAATGTATTCCATAATTTAAGACATTATTTACACTGAATGTTTGTAATTTTTCAAAGAATCTTTTTTTTTTTTAACTCCAAGTCCCTATTATTTTATAGCAAGTATATATACTTAAGTAAAGAAGTACGAGGAATGTCTTTTACATATCAGAATTAGAGACAACAAATTATTGAAAAAAAATTCATTGAAAATGACTTTGTTGCTTTCAAAATATTTTCCATAAAGATCAATACACTTTTGCACTAGTGTGAGCCAATTTTCGTGTTCCCATTTGGCCATTTCTATTGAGTAACCACCAAAACTTAAATTTTTAACGCATTTTAAATTACTTATTGGATCTGCTCGCCTTAGAAGGCTCACACAATTAACTGCTGTTTACTTTTCACCTTGTACGCAAAGATCCATAATTTGTAGCCTGTCACGATGTCATGCACATGTTTTGAGATACCGCGATCGTTTTTTTTAGCATTTCTTGCGATCAATTGAATCGAGCCTTTTCAGATTATAATATTCAAATGTTTAAAGCTGTTTTGATGCTTTTTAGGCTTTATAAGAAGGAATATTTGTTAAATGTGTTATTTAGAGTAAAATGCATGAAGAGGTTTCTTAAAATATCCCCATTGTGTAATGTATTCCATAATTTAAGACATTATTTACACTGAATGTTTGTAATTTTTCAAAGAATCTTTTTTTTTTTAACTCCAAGTCCCTATTATTTTATAGCAAGTATATATACTTAAGTAAAGAAGTACGAGGAATGTCTTTTACATATCAGAATTAGAGACAACAAATTATTGAAAAAAAATTCATTGAAAATGACTTTGTTGCTTTCAAAATATTTTCCATAAAGATCAATACACTTTTGCACTAGTGTGAGCCAATTTTCGTGTTCCCATTTGGCCATTTCTATTGAGTAACCACCAAAACTTAAATTTTTAACGCATTTTAAATTACTTATTGGATCTGCTCGCCTTAGAAGGCTCACACAATTAACTGCTGTTTACTTTTCACCTTGTACGCAAAGATCCATAATTTGTAGCCTGTCACGATGTCATGCACATGTTTTGAGATACCGCGATCGTTTTTTTTAGCATTTCTTGCGATCAATTGAATCGAGCCTTTTCAGATTATAATGTGGGATCAAGCGCAAATATATTTTTTGTACAACCAAATATTCATGCAATATTGAATGTATGTTGGTCTTACTAATATTTAAGGCTGCCACAATAACACGATTAGTTACACGACGATCTTGGAATATGATTTCATGCACATCATCAGTGTTTTTTGCAACAACAAACATTTTGGACAAACTTCACGAAACTCATCGTTAAGCAAGCTATGGTTACGATTGAGATTAGAAAACTATGATTACAACTAGTCCTTGGTGGTGATAAAAATCATATTGTATTTATGTTGTTGATTAAATCTATGTCGATTGTAAACAATAACCACTTTTGAAATTACTATAGAAACACAAAAAGCATTCGTCCTTCAAAACGTTCTGAGTATGTATATCGTCAAAAAGGTCAAGGAACTTTAGTTGCTAGACTACAGTACTAGTGTTGCATAACAATCTTGCAACAATTATTATTCACTACAAAAAGTATGGCTTAATTACACTAACATAAAGAAAAATAGTATTTGTTTACCTCTATTTTGGCTGGTGGTGTTTGAAAGCGTTCAGCCACTGGTTGCCAAAACGTTGGGGTTGGGTTTTACTGCCGGTCTTTTAATACGGTTTTAAGTTGTTGTGTTGGTGTTGTGTCACTGCACTTGATATTATTATTTTACATAAAAACACACTAACTAAACTGTTATTTTAAATTAGTTTACAATTTAATTTTTATGTTTTTTTTTTCTTTATTTATAAGTAAAATTACTTAAAGGACTAAAAAATGTTGGCGTCTGTTGTTTGCGAATGTTTTACGAAGAATGCAAAACTGAGTCGGTTGACTTTTCAACGGCGTTTTCGTAGCGCCGACTCACCGCACTACAAAAGCGGTATTGCCATATACAGCAACCATAGGTGGACAATCCACACGAGCAACTTTAACTACGAACGTGTTGACACCAGACAGACGCAAACAGTATTCTTGAAATGATTTGAGAGAGTCTTAAATCGTGACGCAAGGAAATAATTACAACGATGCCAGTCTTGTCAACAGTTCAAGGTCAACCAATATAAGCCAGCAAGTGGAATGTTGACCCAAAATCCCGAAGGAACCATGAGCCATCGTATGCGCTGATTTCTTGGACCACTACTTCGGTCGAAACATGGCAACACAATGCTTCTAGTTATTTTCGAAAAAATTTTCAAAGTAGACAGAACTGGTGCCGATGCGTAAAGTCACCGCCGAAAGGGTCCTTAAGGCATTGCAAGAACGTATATTGGTGCGTTATGGAGTCCCCAAAATCCTTTTCTACGATAATGGAACCCAGTTCACTTTACGGTTACTCACACGTTTTCTGAATGAGATAGGAATTCAACAACAGGAATCTCAAACCTACATGCCACAAGAGAACCCTACCGAGCGTATTGTTTACAAAAAAGAAAAAAATTTTTTTTCTACAGCAAGAAATATTGGCGATCGAAACTTTTACTTTTTAAAATTATCATATTTTTTTGTTTTATTTTGGGATTATTTTCTCTAATCTACAAGGGTACAAGGTATTTAAAGGATAACCATTTAAAAAAATCATGTTAAAAGGCATACGTCCTTTAAAAGTATTGCAAATAACTATGTCTGTACATGACATTTATTTTATTTTTAAACTTTGATGGCGGTACATATCGTCAACGATCTGGAATACAAAACACTACTTTTTAAAATTTTTGTCTGCCGACATTACTGGCCTCCATGTACTCAAAAACTGCCAAATGGATTTTGATACAATTTAGTATAGAGATGATACCTTTACCTTTTGTTAATATATGTATAACATATTTTGATTTTCAGATTATATTTAGTTACTTAGTAACAGAAAATAGAATATTAAATGGTATGTTGTACTATAAAGTTGGCAAGAATAAATACATATACGGACAGGACAAAAGAGGAATATAAGTAAGTAAAAATGCTGAATAAGCCATGCGGAATCTCATAAAATCCTTAACTTTTATGTTCAATGGTAAGTAAGTGAGCACATCGTAGCTAAGTATCGATTACAGATTTAATGTTAACGCCATTTTGCTTTATTATTTCCAATGCCACCTTTAATTTTGAATTTCTACATGGTTAGTTGTACTCTACTAGTCAAACCCTTTTATTTGATGACCATATTGATATGATTGAGAGAAAAATAATGCAAAATTTTTTTTAGGACGCCATCTTGGATTTTAGCTTTTTCTTAGTTTAATGTGACCTACTGGGTAAGCCCTTTCCTTTGATATCTTAATTGAGGGGTTTAAAGTGGGTACATTTTTAGATTCTAGATTTGACTCGAATATAAGTCTTTTGTACACCATTTTGTAGTGGTAGACATCATGATTTTCTTATTTTTTTTGTATATCATAATATATTTGGCTATCATTTAATATTTATATCTCTTCGTTCTTTTGCTCAGAAGCTTAAAAAAAATAAATTTTGATTTTTATATTTTAGGAAAAACACCGATGCATTAGCATGTCGAATATTTAAAGAGGGGCTTCGGTAATTATATATATTTTAAAAAATTTATAGTTTTTGGAAAATTTTTTTGCCCATAACTCCATAAATAAAAAAGCTGAAAATTGCTGATTTTTATGGCAAAAATAAGGAAAAAACAGCGGCAATCAATGTTGCTTCTTAAAGTTGATTTTAACTAATACATGGACAGACGGATAGACGGACAGACAGATATTACTCAGACAACTCTCCCAGTCATAAGCTTAAAGCATATATAAACTTTATGGAGTCAGAAATGAATATTGCAGAAACTTGGCTTGGCGCCGCAGGTGAAGGAATGGAAGAAATTTATCTTTAAATAAATACAAACATTTTGTTGCAGTAAGCAAAGCAAACCGGGCTTAACTCGTGGTGGAATAGAAATATTTAAGTGAAAATTTATAAACATTAATTTCATTAATTTTTGTTTGTGTTTGTTTAAGTGCGCGTTCAAATTACACTTAAAAAAGAATTTATAGACAAAGTTTACCCTTTTTAGAATTATTGATTTAGATTTTTTTTAATAAAACACATTAAACAACCAGAAGTTTTTTGGAATTTTATGCTGTTAGTGTTTACAAGGGTCTGTAGAATTGTGTTTTGTTATTTTTAATTTATTGTTTTCACACTCAACAACGTAAACATGATTACTAGGGTGGAGTTGGGTTTTGTTGAGTCAAATTCGTAATTACGATTATAACACAATGAAATATTTGTTTTTATAAGAGTTTTCTTTATAAGATTCTAAGACTTTTTAGATGTATTTGTCCATTCGTCTTCTCATTAAATTTTTAATAGGGTCCAAAAGAGATGACGTAAGAGGATAAATTTCTGACTTCAAAAGAAAAGTTTTGCAATATTATATTCAAATATGTCGCACTTTTAAAGTTTTAATTATTTAAACAAATATCAAGTTGTAACACAATACTTAAATCTTACCTTCTTTAGTATCAAAATAATAAAAAAAGCACTTTATAAGCCAAAAGTAAAATTTTAATAACAAAGCAGTATTTAATAGCAAAACTTTACAGGAAAGAAACTTCACTTAAATGTCATAAGTCAAGTTAAACAAGTAAGAGCACTATATTCGGCTATGCCGAATCTTTTATACCCACCACCAATTTTGTGTACATTTAAAGCACAATAATTATTATTTTGTTAATGGCTTGGAATAATCTCTTAATTTGAAAACTCTTATTAGAATCTATATACCTAAAGCATACTCGATCGTTCGAGTAAATTTTCGATCAATATCGAATGCCGTAATTCGGCGCCAGGTCTGTATAAAATGTTAGAACATCTATGAATGCCTTCTAAATTCGTTAAATGAGAAGCATTGCTGTTTATCGCGATAGTGTGGCAAAAAAACAGTCAACTTCGACTCATCATCGTGCCAAACAATTGAGCATCAGCAATGTTATTTAAAATTTGGACTATCGGATCGAGGTGCGCCGTTGAGGTCGCGGGGCCATTCGGCCGATATTTTGTTCCATACATAATTGAACCATACAAATATTATCATTAAAAAAGAAATGATAATAATTTCCTAAATAATTAGTGTTTTATTCAAAATCAACATCGGCCCTTAAAATTTAACCACCCTTTATAACTTGGATATGCTGGTAAAATGTTTTCGTAAATTAAGTGTTTCAGTGAAAATGGGCGTTAAAGTAAGCGTGTCAATAAAATTTCTGCTAATAAATACAACTTAGATATTTCAATATAGTCCGTAATTCTTCCAAAATATTTATTCATTGAGAAATTATATGAATTTGAAATAAAGCATTATATAGGATGTGGGCGTAAGAGTGGGCGTGTCACCTAAATTTTCTGGCATAACAATAACATTGACTAGAAGGATTTCCGTAGCAAATTTTATCATCATACCTCTAATTTTGTCGGTTTTATAAATTTAAATTTCATTAACAGTAAATAACGTGGAAAGTGAGCGTTATAGTAGGTGTGTCGAAGTTATTTATGCTAATAAATATAACTTAGATATTTCAATAAAGTCCTTTATTATTCGATTTATAGAGAAATTATAAGAATTTGAGAGAAAACGTTGTATGGGAGGTTGGCGTGTCACATTTATTTTCCGTCAGAAGAAAGCCTTTGACCAAAAAGCAATTCCTGCAAAATTTCAGAATTTGTCACTCTTATTAGGTTTAAAATTTTTAACATATTGGAAAATACACTGCGCGGTATAAATTTTCGTACATTTTGATCTCTAACTCCCTTCCTAATACATGCATTTAGGCAATTTTTCTTTCTTCCTTATACTCCGATTTAGCCAATTTTCTATTCCAAACAAACCTTGTGTATAAGACATATTCTGGCAAAATTTGAGCCCACTAGCTTTTTCGATGGGACCTCTATCGCGCTTTTAACAGACGGACAGACGGACGGACATAGCTAGATCGTCGTCAAATAAAACCCCGATTAAGAATATACATACCATTTTTTTGGTGGCGGATATAAAAACTCAAATACTTCAAAAAAAACACATTACAAAAAAATTTGTTTAGCTCTTTTACTAAAATTTTGCAAAAAATATTTGACCTTGTGTCACAAAAATTGGTCTGCTGATCACGGTCGGATCGTAACGGGTATAAAATGGGGTATAGAGGTATAGAGGAGAGTTTTATCTACTAAATGGTGCTAATTTCTTTTTGTTATCTTATGTTTTCTAGAAGTTATGGTGTATTAAAAAAAGGAATTTAGGAAAATTTAGACCTAAAGATAAAAAAAAAATTATTTCTAAACATTATAAACAATTTATTTTCATGTATTAATGGCTAACAAATTTTAAAATTATACAAAACTTATTTCGTTTGAAAATCTTCTAAAAGTAAAATGTTATAGAACTTTAAAAATCAAAATCTTACTAATAAATTTCCTGTTTTAGCAAAATGCTGAGCATGTCTATTTTGAATCACCCTGTGGCCCTTAACACAAATCATTACTCTAGTTAATTTTTGTCAACAAACTTCGGTCATTTTCGTTTTCACAAACCCCTATAAAATTCCTTTGTAGTTTGTGCAAAAAAATGTTACTAGAGTCATTTAGTGTTCTACGTGATGTTTAGCAAAGACATCATCCTCAGTGTTTGCAAAATGTAGTGGCGCCTTCAACAGATGTCGCCATCTGCAATGAATAAATGCTAATGAATATGACTAATATATTTTTATAAAAATTAAAAAAAAAAGTGGGCGTGGCACATTTATTTTCCGTTATAACGAAGACTTTGACCAAAAAACCATGTTTGCAAAATTTCAGAACCGTACATATAGTTTTGTCAGTTTTATTACGTTTTAAACTTTAAATATACACTGAGCGGTATAAATTTTCGTACATTTTGACCTATAACTCCTTTTCTAATGCATAGATTTAAGCAATTTTTGGGAAGAAATATTCTTTTGACTCGAGAAATATATATTCGAAGTTTCATGACTCTACGTTTATGCGTTTGGACACAATTCCTTTTTTTTCGATGTTTGAAGGACACGGTTTTTTCGACCTATTCTTGCTTTACGAGCTATAACTCTCTTTCTAATATTCCGATTTAGCCCATTTTCAATACCAAACAAACCTTGTCTATTAGAAAGATTCTGGCAAAATTTGAGCCCTTTAGCTTTTTCGGTGCGACCTCTATCGTGCTTTCAACAGACGGACAGACGGACAGACGGACGGACATAGCTAGATCGTCATCAAATCAAACCCCGATTCAGAATATATATACTTTATGGGGTCTAAAATGGATATTTCGATGTGTTACAAACGGAATGACAAAATGAATATACCCCCACCATTTTTTTGGTGGCGGGTATAAAAATTAACAAGTATATTTATAAGGCTCTTAAAATTGTAATTAAGTTTTCTAATGTACAGCAAAGCGTTCATAAAGAAATTAAACATAACGCAAAGTATTCTTCAAACACTATGCATCTTTTTGTTAAGTAATAAGTTGAAATGAAGAAGAAGGAAAAGAAGAAAAAGTTACAATGGTTTTAAAAACCATAAGCATAAGCATGCGTACATCTGTGTGCGTTTTAAATTAGTTTTTGTAGTTAAATGACGTAGTAAGAAAAGAAGCTCAACGTATAAAAGGACACTATATAAAATTTTGGAACTAATATAAAAACCTTTTGATAGGTACAGAAAGAAAATCGTTTTTAAAGAAATAAATTCAGAGCTGTATTAGACCTTTATAAGAAATAAGTAATGCGGAAATATTTGTTTTTAGTGCAATCCAGCCAAGGCCTTCAAAAATGTAGAAACTTTTGAATTAAAAAACGACGTAATATTATATAATAAATATGGCTGAAACATATCTGCGGTGTTTTGACAAAAAATGTTTAGTCCTGATATAAATAAATTTTCATTTTTCTTAAAAGAAAAAAAAATCGAAATGCTTTCGACGTCTTTTTATGTAATGTATGTGGGCGTGGCACTGCCCACTTTTCTAATCAAGAAATTATATAAACATGACAGCTTAATATGTGTGCAAAGTTTCAGAAAAATCAATCTAGTGCATGTATCTAAAAATTATAACTTAATTTTTATGGGCGTGGCTTTGCCCACCTTTCTAATCACGAAAATAAATAATCATATGAGTTCAATATGTGTGCAAAGTTTCAGAAAATTGGGTCAAGTAAAATAAGCTAAAAATAATAATTTAGTTTTTATGGGCGTAGCCCCGCCCACTTTTTACCACCCATAAACACTCCCTGGAATGTGTACAACAACTTGCCAAAGTTTGAGTCAATATGTGTGTCTAACTTACAACAAAAGAAAAAATCACAGTTTTCGCAACACTGTTGACAAAAATTCTAATTCTCATAGTTCTGTTAGGCCCCTTTCGCATTAGGCAACTTTAGTTGCGCAAGTCTTGTGTTTGTGGGTGTGAAAGGAAAGGTCGGTATGAAGGGGAAAGAATTGCCGAGATTTGAGTACAGACTTGCTTGTACTTGGCAAATCTGCTTCTGCTGTCATTCTTGTCTTGGAATATTTATTTGTCTTTTATTTCTTCTTCGGTGTGTTGTGTAATATTGTGTGTGTGAAAATTTTATTTGTTTATAAGTGAATCAAATATTTAAAAATGATGAGAAATTGGAAGCGAGATGAAACAGAACAACTAGTCAATTTAGTTGCACAAAACTTGCTCAACCAATTTGCTCAATGTGAACATAAAAGCAAGTTCAAAAGAAAATAAATAAAAATTAAAATTATACTTGCGCAATTAAAGTTGCCTAATGCGAAAGGGGCCTTATATGAACAGTTTAACATAATCATAATGAAAAATAGGCTCCACGAAAAGCCCCCCAATGAAATAACGCCCAAACGAGAAATGAAATATTCTCCAAATTTTTTTCATACATTTTTGGGTGTTATTTCATATGAAATAACTCCCAATTTTTTTGGGCCGTCTTTCATTTTTTTTGGAAATTATTTCATTTCTCATTTGGGGTTTTCAAATTATGAAATAATCTCCAATGAAATAACACCCAACAAAATTTTAAAATTTGGGGCTTGTTTCATAGCGTGTATAATTTGGGTGATATTTCATTTTGTATTCGGGGGTTATTTCATTTTTAAAGCTTTTGGTTTTGGGGATGTTTGTATATAAATTATATAAAAATAGGCCTTTTACAAGAAAACTTTTAGCCTGTGAATATATTACAATATATTATCAAATACATAAATGATAACGTTCTGGATTTGGATGGTGCGACCTTCGTGACAGACTACGAAATTAGTCTACGGACGGCAATAATGATTGTTTTTCTTAAATCAAAAGTAATCGGTTGTTGGTTCCAAAGTGTAACCAACTGGCAGCATTTGTACATACAACGTATATTTTCTCCATCTTGATTTCATGAGCAACCATTTTGCTTTTTTACCATTTCTTATGTACAATGTATTAAGTTTATTATTTATGTATGTACATGAGAATAATTTTTTGGTAGTTGGGTTTCAAAAACAAATATATTGGAAATATTAAACAATTCTTTGTTCATACTTCCTTACATCTCCATTACAGAAAATTATTGCCTTTTACAATATTGTAACTATAATAACGTCTCCCATGAGTTGGATTTTTAAGCCATTCCTAAAGTTTTAGGATAGCTCGTTGGTGGCTGATCTGAAATTGCTTCCATCGTATAAGGGAAATTTACTGCACTGGACTTAGTCCATTTACAAAAGTAGTCACTATTAAACGAGCTTTGTATGTTCTTTCACCAAAAAAAAAATTGATTATGAATGCTGGCACACTTTCGAAATTGCATATATCCTTATTATGAAGAAGGCGCCTGCGGGCCTCCACACAATTTATATCAATAAATTTGCGATTTTGCTGTTGGTCCATATTGAAATCCTTAATGAATCTGACTCTTTTATGAATTTTGGGCATAATTTCATTTTTGTTGCTGATGGGGTTTATTTCATTGGGGATTATTTCATTTTCATCATTGGGATTTATTTCATATGAAATAACTCCCAAATATTGGGGGTTGTTTCGTTTTCGCTTTGGGGTTTATTTCATTTATTTTTGGATGTTATTTCATTCACTGTTTTCGGGTGTTATTTCCAATTTTTTGGGGTTTACTTCATTGGGGATTGTTTCCTGGGCGTTATTTCATTGGGGGGCTTTTCGTGGAGCCGAAAAATATTTAAATTTGTGAATTGAAATTTTGAAGTTCAGTGTGTACTCTATAAAAAAATAAAACTATAATAATTTATCATTTTTGGATTTCCTCTTTATTGAAAATCTATATTTTTTATTTTGTACATTATTTTATGACTAGAATTTAATGAAACTAAAACTCATATGATTGACTACTATACTAAATATACAATAAAAAATTCACATTTAAACATACAGATGCGTATTATTTTCTTATATTCAAACAATATTCTTTCGTTATTAATCAATCATAAGTTGTTCAAATACCAATCATATCAATACTTGTAGAATAATTGATGTGAAATAAAATACTCGTCTTTATACAATTTGCTCTACATCTAAAGAGTAGCTAGCCGATAGAAGAAATAAGGGTTTTCGTGTAGTTACTCAAGTGAATAGATTTTAAAACTTATAATAGTTTTTAAGCTACAAGACTTACAAACTCCACTTGATCAAAAAGATTGAAAAAATGACAATAGAGACCAAAAACTGCTTGTCGTTCATTTTCAAGTTTATGTGAATCCAAATACATTTTGTTAAACAACTTTCTTTGAAAAATGTATTTAACTTGTTTTTGCTTATTATTTTTTGAATCACAGTAAAAAACTATTTTTGAGTTAATAATATTTTCGTAAAATTTGTTAATATATTTTAATACAATAATAATTTTATCACTAAAACGGTATCAGATAAACATAAAAAATACTTAAATAAAATAATACCTTTTATATAAAAACTTTCGATACATTTTTTAACTCAAAACACAGACTTTTCTTTATATAAGGGAAGTCACTAAATTTTCACTCCAATGGCCATTTAACATGCAAAATTACCACATTTGGGAAAATGAGAATCCATCGGTTATTTTGGAGAAGCCGATGCATGCACAAAGAGCGACTGTTTGGTGAGATTAATTGGCTGGCGGCGTTATTTGTCCATAGCTATTCGAAAATTACGTCGGCCAAGCAATTACGGTGAATGGTGTTCGCAATCGTGAGATTATAACAGACTTTTGTGACCAGAAATTGAGGGTATGGTCCTAGCCGATACGTGATTCCAACATCATTGTACTACTTGCCACACAGCATTCAAAATGCGAGAAATTTGATGATCGTATTATCTCACATCAAGGCGATGTTAATTGGACGCCACGATCATGCAATTTGGCACTCTGGGATTTCATTATTTGGGAATATTTAATAGTGTATGCTTATAAGCCAACAACAGTGCAATAGCTTAAGGATGAGATAATTCGGCACATTAACGACATTGTACCTCAATGATGTCTCAGAGTCATTGAAAATATGGACCATAGGATAGAAGTATGTCACCCAAGTCGTGGCTAGCATTTGACCGTTATTTTGTTTTAGACCAATTTGTCATAGATTATAATAAAAAGCATTATTATTATTTTCTAAAAGCTTTTTGTTTTGACTGCATTTAACATCGTACGTTTTGGTTGGACCATCGTTAAATTTCAACAAAATTCGTTGAAATATGTAGGCGTATGAGTAATATTAAATTCATTATATGATTGAATATGAATTATACGTTAGAATAGTTTTTTTTCAAATGTTTTCACATCCCAGCAAAAAAATCTATGACAAAGAAGTGATTTTTCAGGGGTTCAACTGATGATGAAGTACTTTAATTTAGGTGAAAACACTAGTGATTTTAACATTAGCGTGTCATTGGCGATCATGTGTTTACATGAATATTTTAATGAACTGCACTCCATTCTAATAAGTGCATGGAACTCATGCATATTTGGTGACAAGTATCGGATATTTCATGTGTTAAATTTGTTTGTTTACATGAATTCATTAAGATATTTTGCATGATGTTGCATTCATTTTTAAGCACATCATTTATGACAAATTATTTTGCAGTTAAGAAGTCATTTAGAATTAATGCTTTTACACAACTGATTTAGAAGTCTTGTAAATGTAATTCGCTTTGCACTACTTCCAATTTTTTTTGCTGGGATATTGTTAAATGTAAATATTTGTTTTTTTTAGATAAGATTTTATAATAATTTATTTCACCACCTCTCACTATTGTTAATACATATATTTTTCGAGTAAATCCTATTTATTTATGTAAATGATACCTATACATACTAGAGGTCTGCATATGTGCGATTAAACGACACATTAATTTACATATCAAGCTAGCAAGTAGTGTGTTGTGTGTGATTTTAGAATCACACACAATTTATTGTGTGTGAGTAATAGCCTATGTGTGCAAAGCGTTCAATTATTTATGTGAGTGTTGTGAGAGAAATATTTGATTCAGGTGTAAATAACAAATTTGCTCTTTAATTCGAGTAAATACACTTGTGTGTCGATGTACATATTGTGTTTTATCAACACAACATGTGTTTTGTGTTTTAAATTTTTACATATTGTGTTTTATCAACACAACATGTGTTTTGTGTTTTAAATTTTTTTTTATCGTATTGAAAACAAAATATTAGTAAAAAGATGTTGCATTAAAAAGTGATACAAACTTTTTAGAAGCAAAAAGTAGTAGTTTTAAATATATTTTTTAACAAATGAAATTTTTATTAATTTGTTATTAATTTAGCACTCTTACTTGTTTTTTTTTAATTATGTCACACAGTTGACAATAATCACTATATTTACCGAATTTCATCGTAAACAAGTTAAAAAATTTTACAACTAAAATACACACTTAAAAGCAGATTTTTAATTTTTAATTAAAATAATTTTTATATAAACAAATTAAATGTGTTTTCAATAAATAAAGTTAAAATAAAAATAAATTTAATACATTGACAATAATAGTAAGAAACTTAATTGCTATTGAAATTCAGCACGATCGCCCAATAACTTTCTGAGATATGAGCAAAAAACCACGACCACCTCGTTTTTCTCAAAATTACAACAACAACATACATATATACTGGTTATAATAAACTTGGCATCGAATTACAACTGAGCCAAAAAAATTTTTTTATTATATTTATTATTATTTTTTTAGTTTTTTTAAATATTTTTTTTTTAAATTTTTTTCTGCAATTTTTGTTTGTTTTTAATACATTTGTTTTTATTTATTTTTTTAATTTTTATTTTAGAAACTAACATACGTAAACTCAATTATAATTTTACAATGGTATGTTTTTATATGTATGTTTTTTACATGCATGTACGTATTTTATATGAGATGAATGGTGATACAAACAATTGTTATTGCATGACTACACGTTGTGAAAGATATATAAGATTCGGCACTGCCGAATATAGCTCTGTTACATGTTTTTTTTTTGTTATTGTTTTGTTTATTTTATTAAATGTTGTCAACGTTTTTGAGAAACATAAAAATAAAACAAACAAAAAAGCGGTTAGTCGCTGAATTTGCCCATAAACCGGTGATTCAGCAACACTTTTAATATTTTAAGCTTAAAATGTCAATTTTAAGTTGAACAATTCTACTTTTTTTTTGACATTTACTGTTTGTTTCTATCAATTCTATACATATCATCAATGAATAAAAATATAGTGTAGTAAGTGCTTAAGAATTATTGCCTTTGTATACTGGTTTTTTCATATTGTAAATTTTTTTTTATAATATTATTATTGTTATTGTTTTTGCATATAAAAAATATATTTATTACAACCATTTCATTTGATTACTTTTTTTGTTAAAATTTTAATTTTCCTCTTCACTTAACAAAATAAGAAAGTCAAGAAACACACGAATGATTAGTGTGATTTTTAACTTCGCTCAGGTTTTTTTATTGTAATATGTATGAATTTGAGTTCATCAAACAATAAACAATAATAGAGAAACACACACAATTAGTGTAAGTGTGTGTGGCTTACTTTTTAATGAACGGTGTTGTGTTGATCTCTCATTTAATATGATTGAGTGTGAATGACTCGCTCTCATTTTTTTTACACATTTGATAATAATATCAAATACACACACATCATTCATTTGGCTACCAAATCATTTGTGCAGACCTCTAATACATACGCATTTAAATATTATGTAAAATAATTATTATTTAATCTGACTTATAACAATTACGTCAATTAAATTTTAATGCAAATAGATTTCTAAAAAAATATATATTTTTATTTTAATTAATTAAGAGCTTAACTGCTCACATGTAGTCAAATGTTGTGGTTGTGCAATTTATAGTTATTTTTGTTACGGTCATAAATGAAAATGTTATTTTAGTAATAAATGACAAATAAACATGTGGATCAAAATTTTTATGAAAAAAAAAAAAAATTGTTAATATGTAATTTCACTGAGAAAAAACTGAATTTTGTGTTGTGGTTTTGTTTATTATTTTTTTTTAACAACGCAGTACCATTCTGTGTAATGTATTGTAGTTGCAAAAATGGATTATAAACAGAGTAAACATAGAGTATGGGTCTTAGTTTTTTGTTCGCTTTTTTAGTAGCTTAAGAAAACAGATGGAAAATATTGTGGAATTTATTACACATAAAAATAATACAACTAAAAGGTAAAGTAAACCGTGGATTGCTTTAAAGAGCCATTGGTAAAAAAAGTTTTAAGTTTTGTTTTTATTTCAGTAACAAACACATCCAAGGGCGCATCCAGCGTACATAAATATTTGTGGATAGGGGTTGGTCGTAGGTTTTATTAAAGTAAATTATTTTTCATTTTATGGCTGGAAAAACTTGCATTATATTCAAATTTCTCGCTTCAGGAAACGGATGTCTGCAACTAACACTCAAAAAGGTATCTCGTAACATATTAGAACCGATTTCATATTAAATTGCTGCTACTGCCAAAATAGTGCTTATTCAATAGTGAAACATTTAAGGTATGTTGCAAAGTTTCATTTGAATTCTTGACATCCGAAACAAAATTTTATCAAAAAGTTGTTTAACATTTTTACGTAAAAACAAAAAATTAAAAAAAAAATTAAATTTCTTTTTAGCAAAATAATTGTTTAGAAAAGAGACTGAAACAAATACTTTTATCTCTATATCTTCATATATAATTCTTTGCACATTTATTTTAAAGAGACCCTGTCAAAATAATCGACGTCATTGAAGCCATGTTCAAAATAATACAAATATTAATAAAATTAAAAAAAATTTATAGATAATATTTTTATTGTAAATCATTTTTATTTTGGCTCAAGTTAATTTTTTCGATTATTTAATTTCCTAACATATTTTCTAAAATTATTTCAAAAATGCATTTCACTTGGCTTATATCGGAATAGTTTTTCTAAATTCTTTAAATAATTACAACTTAATTCAGAAAATGTTTTAGGAAATATTGTCAAAATGTTATAATTTTTAAAAATTCATTTCTAAGACAACAGTTTTAAAATTTTACATTAAACAATAGAAAAATTTAAAATTATATAAGGAAAAATGCTGTGAATACAACAGCAAGGCTTTCATTAATATCAGACTGATGATTAAAAGCAACAATAAATATGTGATAAGAAAAAAGTATAACAAAATGCAGAGAAAAACTTAAGTTATGGTAAATTTCGTTCTCACTCACTATAGTATACATATGAATAAGTATGATATTTTTGATTTACAGAAGCAATTTAATATATTATTGTGAGTTAAATAGATGATATTTACATCCAATACTTAGACATTTCGACCAAAGAGTGCTGATGATGCTGGTAGCTGGTTTCGGGATAAAAGCTTAATATTCCAAGTTTATTCTTTCATTAACACAAAAAAAAAAAATGTAATTTCTTCATATAAAAATGAGAAATTTAAAAAATGAACTTCAACCAGTTTAAAAATATAATGTAGGTTATGAAATAAATAAGTTTTGCAAAAATATAAACAGGAATTATTTTAAAATATTTGAGAAATTGTGTTATCATGACCATACTACACTTAGAACACCCATGTGAATTAGTTAATTGTCGAGCATACTAACAGATTAAAAAATAACGAGTTGTGAGTACTAGAAAGCAGTTCTTCACTACTTACAATTTGCATCTTAACCCATTATTTTAACACGGCAATGTCATTGGAGGCAAGTTTTTACCACGCTCGCTTACAAGTAGTGACTCATGTAAGATCTTATTTAAATCGCTTTTGAATAGGGGCTTAAATAAGTAATTACTTTTATAGAAACAAATAAGGACTTGATTTGAATAACCTAAAAAACCTATTAATTATTGACTTTTTTAAGGACAAAATTTCGGTTTGATTATTCTGCGACACGTTTATTTGATAACTAAAAATCAGTGAAAATCTATAAGTCATCACCTTGTTTATGAAATACCTTGCCGCTGTTGTCAAAATAATTATTATTTATACTCTAAGCGTGTTAAACTAAATAAGAATCATAAAAAGGCTTCTAAAAGATTTCGCAATAAGAAATTATATTGTGAGTGTATCTAAGCAAATGCTTGAAAATAAGTACTTACGTATCACATTTAAAATCAAGTCATTACACAAATACTTCTTAGTAAGAGTGATGATATGTAATAGTCATTGAAAAGTATGTTGTTTAGTAAGAGCAAGTCATTACCAGGTTTTTGCTGAGTGAGTGCTCACGTTCAAATTAAGTCCATTTAAAGTTAACAAAAGTTTAAATTTATTTCCACTGATAACTTTAAACAGCATCAGGATATAAAATTTATCGATTTTAAATTTAAAAAAAGTATAAAATAACACCTTGCAAGCCCATAGATTTTTTCGCATATAAAATTTAATAGATTTAACCACTTAGAAAGAAACCACTTAAACATGCTTTTTACTACTACCGTCAATTCCCTTTTTCCCCTTAGAAAGAAACCACTTAAACATGCTTTTTACCAATACCGTCAATTCCTTTTTTATGGTGATTTTTTACGCAATTTTTTAAGCTAAGCGGTTTTTCTATACGATTTTTATTGTTTTTTTTTGTACCATTTAGAAGTTATGTTATTTTTTATATGATTTTTATTATTATGCGTTTTAAGAAATGCGGTTACCTTCCCTGTGCTTGATATTTTATTTAGGATCAATTGTATATGGCAAAAAATTTTACCACCGATCAAAGTTATTTTACATTTTATATTTATGTAAGAAAAGTAAAATAAATTAAATTTGTGAAATAAATAAAAAAAACTCATTATAGTCAAAAGATATATTAATTTATTTTTATTGTTGACTCAGCTTTCCTTTTAAAACGTTTAGGCATTCACCACATTTCTTTTTTTTCTTAGATGATTTTGACTTCTTCGATTGACTTCGATTGCTTGGCCATTTATATCATTTTATGCGGTTTTCGGTTTGTAATAAGAATCGTCTACCTATTGTAACTGGTAACTGGTTTTTTGTGTTTGTGAAGTAAGTAAGTAAGCAAGTAAGTAAGTAAGTAAGTAAGTAAGTAAGTAAGTAAGTAAGTAAGTAAGTAAGTAAGTAAGTAAGTAAGTAAGTAAGTAAGTAAGTAAGTAAGTAAGTAAGTAAGTAAGTAAGTAAGTAAGTAAGTAAGTAAGTAAGTAAGTAAGTAAGTAAGTAAGTAAGTAAGTAAGTAAGTAAGTAAGTAAGTAAGTAAGTAAGTAAGTAAGTAAGTAAGTAAGTAAGTAAAGCTTGGTTTTCACTATGTCATATGAAATGACAACAAAAACTGCCTCAAATGAATTCTTGTCAGTTTGCGTCAAATGCGTTTTCACTGCATTTTAAAAACTGACAAAAAAACTGACGAACGACAAACAAAAATAATTGACAACTTGTGTGCATAACTGACTGCAAACATAGATGACGCCATATGACAACCCGTTTTTATACAATTGCCAACAATTTGGGCAATTTGACAACAAAAATGACATAGTGAAAACCAAGCTTAAGTAAGTAAGTAAGTAAGTAAGTAAGTAAGTAAGTAAGTAAGTAAGTAAGTAAGTTAGACATTAAATTTTGTCGGTTTTATCACGTTTGAAATTTAGGAAAGAATTAAAGAGACACTATGTGAGGTAAATTTTCATACATTTTGACAAAGGGAGTAATTTTTGTGATACGAGAATGGGAACCATTTGCAGCGAAATATATTTTCTACTTAATAAATATATATTTTATAAATATAAATTTTATCGCTCAACTATGTCCGTAAGACATTTTAATTCTTATTTCACCGACTTAACCCATTTTCAATACCAAACATTTCTGATTATTATATTATATAGAATATAAATATTCTGGATAAATTTTAGCCCCCTAACTTTATCTGTTCGGCTTCTACAGTGCTTTCACCAGAAGGGCATAGCTAGATCATCGTTAAATGAAACCAACACTAAGAAAGCATCCACTGTTCCTCAATAAGTATTTCGTTGTGTTAATAAAAAATCAACTAGTAAAAACAATAAAAAAAAAATATTTAGCATTTCGCCATATTAAATAATTAATAATCAAAAGGCTTTTAACGAAATCAATTCAATTTGTGCAATTTTAATATTAAATGTTATAATATATTATGTTGTTTAAATAAAATAACAATATTGAACTGAATTACAAAAAAAAAAAAAAAAAATGTTATTCAAGTATCGCTGTTGTATGTTATATTGCGCATTATTAATAATTATTATTTTATGTTCTAAAGCAAATCCTAAGTGCACTCCAAAGAGCACTTAAAAATTTTTAATAAATTAATATAGATTTTACCAAAAAACATGCAGGTAAATGTGAAAATATATCTTGTTTTATTACAAATATAAAAGTATACATGTGCATGTATGTGTTTAACTGCCTTCCTAATAAAATTTTCATGAAAAAGCAACCATCTTTTAGATTAGTGAGTTCCTTGAACTTGATAGAATTTTTACACAGTCAGCTTTTACAACATACTTAATAAAAATTAATGATTTTGTCTAGAAAAATAATAAATTTTAATTCTATTTCCTTAAGTACAACTTTTACATCGTTAAACAATATGTGAATGCTCTAGAACATAAGTATAACACACAATGTCACTCTCATACGTAGTTAAGAAGTCATATCTATACATACTAACTGAAATGTATAACATATACGAACTACCATTAAAATAAAAGCTCTTTCTTACATTTTGCAAAAACAATTTATATTCCCATGTATGTGTGTTTTCGTGACAATATTGGTATGTCACCAACTTGTCGTTATTTCTAAGCGTATAAATATGTATTCAAATAGGCCGTATACAAATTGTGAATTTACTTAAGAAGCTTAAATAAAAAAAGAAAAAAAAAAATGATAAGGAATGAAGCACCATGATTTTTGTCATAAAAATTATTTCATTTAACTTGTTATCATTGTTATCATTGTAGGAAAAGAGCTTTTAACGTAATTTAGATAAATATTTCCTAAAAAAAACAGAGGTAAAACAATTTATGCGACATGTCAAAAATGGTAAAAAATTTTTAAATAAAGCTAAAAGCCTTAAACGATTTGTTAATATGTATAAAAAAAATTTAGGGAATAGTTTAAATAATTAATTTTGCTTTAAACAGCAGTAATAGATGTTCCCATAGGGACTTTCCAAATCTGACAGCTAATTGCAGCCACCTTGTTAAAGCCACATCTGTTGAATTGTTTATCGTTTATATCGTTTGTTTTGCCAAATCATTTTGAAAGGATAAAACATTGAACAACACGTGAAAATGACAAAACTGTCATATCAAAATTGGTGTTTTGTTTGGGCAACATTAGGCGCACTTCAAATATACCAATACATAGCACAGAGGACATAGGACAAAGGACGAAGCATATTTCGTCGTTCTCAAATTTTATGTTCTATAGGTATATGTTTTATGTGTCACATAGAACACAATAACTTGTGAACGACGATTTGTAAAGAAAAAATGTAAAAAGATAATTTACAAACTATTTTGAGGAAGGCATAAAATTTGTTTGGCGAAATCTCGCTTTCAAGCGTTACTTTTTTAACGCGTAGGGTGTTTAAAATTTTCTTTCTTACATACTATTTTATTTCCACTGCTGCATTATATATTCGTCATTTAATTTTAATATTTATTAGTGCATTAAAAAAACATGTTTTTTTATTGACATTTTTATTTTGCAATAATCTTTCTATGGATAAGTTTGTTTGCAGAGTGGTGAATAAATTTCAGTCCACTAGTACCCGCTATCCGAATCAAAAGCAGTCGATTATGCGTCACTTAAAACAGTTTGCTCTTTTGCCGACGACAACTTTGCAAATTTTACATCGCAACGTTGCACAGTGAGACAGCTCTAAAGTAACAGCGGCAAAAAATAGTTTTTGGCGTGTCGTCCAATTTGGATGAAATTTTCACAGTATATTAACAGATATATGAGTAACAATTCCCTGAAATTTGAGATTCATAACTTCATTACTTTTTGGTATAGAGCAAGTCAAAGTTGAGGTATGCTAACGCGCTTGAAATATGTTGGTTCAATATGTAATATTCAAGAGCTTATCAATAAAAAAATACATAATAAATATAACCTTAAAGTATTTTTTTAATTAATTTAGTTGTTGTAGAATGAGTAGATAAAAAAATAAATTTAAAAAAAGAAACACAAAAAATAAAATTTCTTTACAACAGAATTGTGGTGTAAAAATTTAACATTTTGCATTTTCAATGGACTAGGAAATATAGAGCAGCCCCTCGCCCTAGGTGCAGACTTATATCAAATGAAAGATTGAGGTCTCAGCTTTCATTTAAAGTAGAGGACATATAGCAAAAGCTTGCAAAAGTACTTTAAACATACAAAAAACTACAAAAAATACGCAACGTGCACATTTTGTCGCTATATGTTTACAAATTTTTAATTTTTTTTTTTTAATTGTTTGTTTGATATTTTTGTGCTCACAAACTTTTTAAAAACAAACTGTAAAAAAATATCACATTGTTGTTGTTTTAAATAGTATTGATCCAAACGGTAATTGCAATTATGTATATGTTTAATTCACAATCTACATATTTGAGAGTGCAAGTTTATACAAGTTTATATAAAGTGTTAAAAAAAATTTACAAGGTCATGGATAATTCAATAATTTTTTATAGTGCAATTTCTGATATTTGGATCGATAGCAATAAAGATATTGAAAAAATTAGAATACCATGATGATATTAAAAAATTATTGATAGAATGAAAAAAATTGTTCTTTTTTATTGCATTTTAATGGGAAGTGGGTGTAAGAGTGGGCGTGTTATTGTAATTTTTGCATGAAACATTTTAAATTGTATAAATAATAATAATATCAAATTTGAAGATTGTACCTAAAATATATTAGAAAATATGGCACTTTTTATGTTGAGGTTGTATGGGGGGTGGGGGTAAAAGTGGGCCAAAGTCCAAAACTTTATTCCGATAATGTTTGTAACAATATAACATTCAAGTATACCAAAATTTAAAGTTATCCCTTAAGTATTACGGACAATACGGCATTTTACAAATTTCGATTGTATGGGAGGTGGGCGTAAAAGTGGGCGAATTTTCTTAATTTTTTTTTTTTTAACTGGAATTGTCTCAAAAGTAACCTGTGCAAAATTTTAGAACTCTGCAGTTACTCCTTGTATTTAATGCCGGCGTTGTCTCACTGTGCGTTGGTCTACAATTGTACAAAGCTAAACAAATGTACAAGCTACATATACAGACATTGACATTAACGTGCGTTAGCAACATGGACCCTTAACCTGTTAGAAATTGACCATAATTTTCATTAAAAAATGATCTGCAGCAAAAAGATTTTTTTCTAAAATACTGTGTAGAGTATGAAATAAAATTATTAAATGTAGGGCAATTCCAAGTCAAATGAGACCAAAGAGCATTTGATGCATTCCGAAAAGGTCACTTTCTTGGTTGGCGGCTTCACTTCGTCACATATTCCTTTGAGAACTTTGGCTTTTCGACTACGTCAATAAAAAGCGCTATAGATGGCAGCTAGCTTTTTTTTGCCTGAATTAGATGATATGGATACCAACAATATGAGGTTTTAAAAGGATGGCGCTGCATGTCGCACAGCTCATGTTATGTTGAGCATTATAAATCATCCAAATGTAAGCTTGTTATCATTTATAAAGGTAATGTGCCACCGAGAGTTCATGATATAATCTTATTCGATTTTTTCTTTCGGTGGTTTGTATTTACGCAGTTTCATGCAATTAACTGAAAGAATACAGCAGCCCACAAGCTCATACCAAAACTCAAATTCAGCGTGATTCATGAGCCATGGAAAATCATACCCAGTAGTATCGTGACAGACACTTACACGATATTTTATATCGAATACAAAAGTTAAATGAATATGGTTACCTCAATTTAATTGCACACAAAACTTATCAAACTTGTGAACATTGGTATCTTGAAGTAAATCTGTGGTGAACGGTTATCGGATGATTGATGGGTTGCTATTAGTTTATTTAGAAAAAATTTGTACATTCCAATAAATATAATTTTTAGAAATTTTTATCATCTTGTTCTCCTTTGTTATCTGCCAATTGCTTGAATAGTTGCCCAAATATATAAGGTCATAAATTTATAAGTACATACAATATACTAAGACAATAACAAAAAAAACATGTATAGGAAATTTATAGAATATGTTTATAATTCAATTCAATAATTTCAATTAGAATTATTAATAAAAAATTTCATAAAATAAAAAAATATCTGTAAAATTGAGATGAATATTTTTTTTTAAAGTCAAATGCAATTAAAGTTATAATTTTTTTTTAGTTTGTATCCTTTACCAATTTTAATATAGAATATTTTTTTAAGTAATATTATATTTTGCACATATTGTTTTATATACACTATGGCAATTATAATATAACTTTACAATAGAGATCCTAAAAGGTTAAATAAATGAATTTTTCTGAAATGAATTGCTTAATAAATCAAAAGTTTTCTATGTGAACCAACGTGTTAGGGTAGCGCAAACTAGGGAATTCTAAAACAATTATCTAATGCCTATAGAATCATGGTAAGGGAGGATTTTGAGGCACGAGTTTTTCACGTCACCTGGAAAACGTAATTCAAATATATAATAACAACTTGATCAGTAAGAAGTTTTTTTTTCATAACGACATGGTAGGGGGAGTTAGTTTAATAATTTATTAGTGTTACAACCGGGAGTCTTATAAATAATTTAATATGTAAAAATGAATTGAAAATAGATGGGTCACGAACCCCTAGTTAGCTAATGATTATAGGCTCCCATCGACCTGGTTTGTTTTCGACTAAACCGAATGCAGGATTTGTTCTTAGGATTTTTCATGTCGAGCTATCTTAAAAACTTATCCAAACACCCTTAGCACAGCAATTTTACATTGCTGTTCCGTCTTGCACATTGCAAATCCTTGCTAAAATATTAAAATTTAAAACTCAAAAAATTACCTTAGAATTTGCCCGCTTAAAAAACAAATCCCCACCATTTTTAATAAATCAAATGTGCAATAATTCGACAATTTGTAGAAAACTATATTCTCCAGGTATGCCATATCAATCGCATGGAATTCAACATACAAAATTAAAATCCATGTGGTCGAAAAATTTTATTTGGAAATTTTCACAATGTGAAATTCATGATAAACGTGGATATCTCACAACTTTATTTTATTTGAATTTAAGGATAGAAAGCAACTTATAAAATACCCATCATATTAATATACAGCAAAAGAAATAAATAAAAAAAATAAACATAAAAAATTACAACTGGGTCATCAATTTTTATTACCAAACTTCCAACTCATACACACCCACAACAACTTTAAATGATTCCTTCAAATAGGCTGTTGTTATTGTTTTTATTTTTTGCAATATAAACAACAATAGGAGTATGAAATCACATGCTCATACAATTTTGTTTTATTTCGTAAAATTCTACAGTTGGATTTTAAATTTTTAAATGTTTAAAGGATTAAAAAAAAACACATTTAAATGCCTATTGGCTGTACAAAAATGTTCTATCAGTGAACAATATTTGGAACAAATAGGCAATTTATATTTAGGGAAATGTAGGACATTTGCCAAAAATGCTTTTGTGCACATAAAAATTATTGTTTTTCTTTCAAAACTTGTTGTTCTCTATTAAAAAAAAAAAAATTAAAATTTTTTTTTTATAAATATTTGGTTGTGTTGTCAATCTAAAATCACGCGATGTTGATTATTTAAACAAAAGCTTTTAACTGCCTTAATACCTTTTGTTATGATTAAAGAATCTATGGCAGTTATACGTTAAAAAAAAAAAATATTGGCCAAGTGCTTGCCATACTTCTATGCGATGGTCCATTATTTCGTGTCACACCGAGACATAATTGAGGTTCATGACACTTATATCTAGAATTATCTTATCTTTTAGCACCTGAATTTTTCTTAGCTTATTGATGTAAATTTTATTTTTTAAATATCCACAAAGAAATAAAATAAATTATCGTAAGGCCATTAAATTTTTCGCGTAAAACAGCCATTGTTTCATAGACTGTATGGCATGTGGCACCATCCTGTTGGATCCGTATATCACCAAAGTCGATATCCTCAATATCTCGCCACAAAAAGTTCGATATCATCTTGTGATAGTGAACACTATTCATTTTAACTGCTTGGCCGACCTCATTTTCCTTGAAGTTGCCATCCCATAAACTGCAGCAAACACTCACTCTTTGTTGATGCATTGGCATTTCAACAATCACCCATCAATTTTCTTTTGACCCAATGATGCAATTTTGTTTGTTAACTAATACACTGAGTTGTGTGTCTCGTCGTTCTCTAAATTTACCATTCAATTCTGTATATACAACTAGCCGTTTGGCTTATTGACGACGCTTGAAGTGGTCAGTAGACTTCAGCTCTTGAGTCAATTAAAAGTTGTAAATGTGTAAAGAAATCTTTATTCGAAATTCGCATCAGTTATGTTTGTGAGATGTTTAATTGTTAAACACGACTACGAGTCATTGTTGATGGCTCTTCAGCCACAATATTGCGAACAACATCAGTGTTTTTCGCAGAACAATCTGGGCGAGCATGCACAGGTTTTTTTTCTACAGACACGGTTTGCTAAAATTTGCACACATTGTTCCCGATAGTGGATACATTTAGACGATAATGTCGATCAAAAAAATTATGAAGTGCACGAAATGCGTTGTGATTTGAATACTAATTTTCATTAAAAGCTTCAAGAATGTTAATGCGCTGCTCAATTGTGTATGTCTCAATGGTTGAATTTTTCAAACACTAAAACAACGATATAATAAATTAGGTTGGGAAAAAAATTTTATTCTAAGGTTAACACCTCGTGTATTGGCTCGATCACCCACTATTTATCCCTTACATGCTGCCACCTTTTTAAGTGTTGCATAAGTGAAAGGTATGACTAAACAGCCACTGGTAAAATAGAGACGTATGTATGTGGTGAGTCATCGCATATAAAAATCATAACTTCTGAAAACACTCTTTGATGCAAGTAAGCACTAAGTAAACGATTGAAGAAGTGATTTTGGGTAATAAAAAAAAAAAAGATATTAGACATTAAAAACTGGATTGGGTTTTTTCGTTTTTGTAAAATTTAGAAAAATGTGAATCGTTTCTTTTTGTATAACTGCAGTAATATATTTTACACAAGAAATTTAATGTTTTTGTAATCCACTCTCTAGCTTATGTCACAATCTTCCAACAGTTTTCATGACGTTTGTAAAGTTATTTTTTAAATATTGTTTAATTACTTAAGCAGTATGTTAAAGGCCATTGTGTGATGGTCCTTTAAAAAAGATTTGTAAAAAATTTCTCTTTGATTTTAAAAGTGTGATATCGGTTAAATGGCTTCGCACTATATCACAAATACAGGAAGTTAAGTCTTATAGCCTTTTCTAACCAGTAAGATGTGTCAGCTTTTTAATTGTAGCTGTGGGAGTTTTCAAAATACAAAATAATTCTCACTCCTGACTTCCACACCATATTTCTCTTAAATTTTCTTCTTTCGAATATATTACTTAATTTAACAATTTTATAACACAAATTCTGATTTAAATTTAACCACAATTATTATGACGCGAAAATAAAATATGTAAATTGGCAATAATCCTCACAATTATTTTAATACTATGTATTTATGTAATTTGTGCAGTAAAAGTCTGGGTACACAATTAAAAAAGTTTATTTCTTTTTTGGTGATTATTCTTGTTTGTGTTTTAATTTTATTACACCGTCAAATTGAATTTAATTATTCGTTTTTAATGCAGACATAAACATTTTAGTCTGTTTTAAATTACAGGAGAAAATACAAAAATCCTAATGAAATAAGAAAAATATTAATTATCTTCAAAAATACAAGACAAAAAGGAAAACAAAACATGTAAAAAGTTCAACAAAATAGAAATTATAACTTTCGCATAATCAAATAGTATTATTTCTTGCAAAGAAATATGAGAAGGTTTATTTTATTATGAGATGAAAAAGATAGATAGCCCGTCTGTATTGTCTCAAACAATACAAAGTTAATCTTGGTTTAATTTTATTTGGTGGCCGAACAGTAAAAAAACGAAGGAAATTTAGGCAGAAGTGCATACTGGCATTTATTTTAAATACGTTAAGTGATGTAGTGTTAAGTGAATGAAGTGAATTTTTTTGTATTACATTAATTATATGAAATACTAGTATTTATAAATTTCGGCCCAGCCTTTCCTTCGCCGAACAACCAATTTTGTTTCTATTAACGATCAATTTATGTTTGAAAGATAAAATAGTTTGGGATTTAATAGATAGCGCGAGTATCGAGATAAAATTGTTTTTCAAGCAATTTTTTTCTTTTTGTCTCCAAACACCAAAATATATATTTATATATTTGTGGCTTGGAGCTAAAAGAGATAATGTCACTTTTTTGCTCTTTTGAATTAATCATTGCATTAGATTTGTTTTCTTGCTCTATTTCATTATGGTAAAACAGCTAAAGTCATACCTAACTCAGAACAGTTTCATAAGTAAAATGCTGGCTAATGTCACTATGAAATCATCTAAAAAAGTAAAAGTTCAATTCCAATTTTCTCAAAAGTAAATATTTTGACATTGGCCCTTTTAGCTCCAAGCCACAGCTATATGGGTATGAAAATGAAAAAGAGCCCTGTAACATAAAATTTTTTTAACTTATTTAATTCAATAATACCAAACTATAAAGTCATTTCAAAATTAATTAAAGATTTCGACAAATTAAGTAATAATCTAGTTAAGATTAGCTTAAAAAACAATGTTTGTGGCCCGGTTATAAGGCCAAATTCACATTATATAAACAAATATTCAAAGTGTAATTTTTATTACATAAATATTTTATATGCTACTATTGACAATTCTTACTTATATTTATGCTAGCTAATACCCGGTGTACTTTGCCACCTCCATCGTAATGAAATAAAAATTTTATAGTTCAAAAATATATTTATTTTGAAAGTGCCACGCCTACTATAACTAAATCAACCATTTCTTATTCAAATAATCATATAGACGTCAAAGTGTCTCTTACAAAATTTGGGTACTCTGCCTCTTATCGCTTCCCAGATATACGAATTTTTGTATTTAATTCATATGACAGGTGCCACGCCCACTATTACTAAAGCATCCATTTCTTATCAAAATAGTCATATAGATGTCAAAGCTTCTCATGCAAAATTTGGGTATTTTAACTATTATCGCTTCCCGAATATACGAATTTTAGTATTCATATGACAGGTGCCACGCCCACTATTACTAAAGCATTAATTTCTTATCAAAGTAGTCATAAAGATGTCAAAGCTTCTCGTGCAAAATTTGGGAACTTTAACTGTTATCGCTTCCTAGATATACGAATTTTTGTATTTAATTCATATGACAGGTGCCACGCCCACTATTTCTAATGTACCCATTTTTTACAGAAATGTTTATTTGGGTGCCAAAGTTGCTCTTGCAAAATTTTACTACTCTAATCGATATCATTTTCCAAATATACGAATTTAAGTATTTAATTCATTTGGCCACGCCTACTATTGCAAGTCCGCCCATTTCTTACATAAATGTTTGTGTGGATGTCAAAGTTTACCGTACTTAATTTGAAGACTCTAGCTGCATTAACTTTCGTGATATATAATATTTAATACTTATTTGTTAATAGGGTGTGGCACCCCGCCCACTTATAATTTTTATCCAAAGTATAGCCTATAGTTCCTTCCAGATATACAGAAAGATTCTGTGAAAATTTCAAGGAAATCGGTCCAGCCGTTTAACCGTCTATAAAGCACAAACAAACATACAAACACACATTGATTTATATATATATAGATTGCAGTGAAGTCCTAGGCCGCTAAATTGGCCCAATATTGCAAAGGATTATAATGACTCAGAGACACAATGATGTCTTAATATTGTTCGCGTTTATTTTGTACTCGGTAATGACTTGCTGTTACTAAACAACATAATTTTCAATGACATACTGGTGTCTGTGTTAATTAGAGAAATTTTTTAGTAATGACTTGATTTTTTATTCGAAAATATTAAAGAGTCCATTCAAAGGCATAACTTTTTATAATTCTCGTTTAGTTTACCACGCTTAAGGTATAATGATAATAATAATTTTGACAAGAGTGGGAAAACAGTGCCTTATAAAAGTGATGACTTATAGATTTTTAAATTTTAAAATTACGTATCGTAGAATAATTAAATCGGAGAGCTGAACGACTTCTGTAAGAGCATTATAATTATATGTTGCTTATTAAAGTTAGTACGTATTACCTGCTATAATACTAAATAATTTTAACACATATTGCATTGTAGACTAACCAATTTGGCGCTTTGGGCTTGCGGCAACCTTTTTTTGAAATAAATAAATAAATGAATAAAAGTAAGTACTTATTTAAGCTCCTATTTATAAGCGATCGCAATAAGTACTTATTAATGCTTATATTTGTAAGCGAGGAAGGTAAGTAATTATTTGACTTCCTATTTGTGCCTCCAATGACATCTCCGTGTTTAAATAATTGGTTTAAATGCAAAATTAAAAGTAGTGAAGAACTGTTTTTTATTTTAGCACATTTAACTCATTATTATAGAGCACACAAAAGTATTTTATTATTTCTCAATATTTCTCAATACCAAAGAAGAGTGAATGGAATGAAGAATTCAGGGAAAGAAATATCCAAGGTAACGATCTTTATGCAATCGGAAAAAAGATTTTTGATCAAACTGGAATGGGCTTATATAACATTAGCCAAACAAGAGGTCTACCAGATCACAATACTGTTTTTCAGGCAGAGATTATGAAAATTACGAAATGAGCTGAATTAATAAAGGACAATAATAACAAAGTTCCTATTTATATCTTTGCGGATAGCCAATCAGTTGTTCACAGCTAAATTCTGCTTATGGGCGTCTTTTATACGAAAACATTAACGCTGACACTATGCCGGACCTTGAATAAATAAATATTTTTTACAACAATTAGTTATTAAATACTTGTTGCTATGGCGGTTATGGATAAAGATTACTAGTTCGGGACTTAAAATGTATTAAACAAGATGATAGAAGAGAAAATTTTAAACATTGAATTACTGTAAAAATTGATTTGAGATATACTCAATCTTTTTAAGATTTTAAACCATTTTGTTTACGTTACGTTTTAATGTGTAAATATTAATTTTTGTGCAGGCTCAAGGTCAAGCCTTAAATTTAAAAATTTTGATCTGGTGAGTGTATCTCAATTATGCTCGTTTTGTTTTACAACGGGTTGGTTTTAGTTTGAGAAAACAGTTTTTCGCTGGGTACTTGAAAAAGGCACTATCTGCATGCCACATATAATTTACCACAACGGAATCACTTATTAACCCAAATTTGATTGTCGTTAGATCATCAGCCTGTTGAACCTAGCCTTTAAAGACGCACCAATTTATTAAAAATTTTAAAAATTTTAAAAGCTTGAAAAGTAGGCGATTAATAGCTTAGTTTTATATATTTAATTTTACAAAATAATTAACATTCCAACAGGATTATTATTTTTAACAAATTGTTACTGTGTCGTAGGCTTAAGCAAAATTGTTGGAGTCTTAAATGTTGGTAGATCCAAATATTTCAGAGAAAAATTTATAATTAAAAAGAACACTTCACATTTGGCATACTTAGCTTAAATTCATTGCAGCCTTTTCTATTTTTAGTTTGAGACATTTCCAATCCCCTACACAGAAGAAATAAATACTCTACACAGTGTCTAAGCAATTTTTAATTCTCTTTAGTAAATAAATACTTTTAGTGCAGGAGTACCCAAAAGAGTATTCCCTTTTGGCTCTTGTTGTTTTATATTTAAATATATTTTGTCAACGAGAACAACAATTTTTTATCAAAGTCTAGACACAATTCAAGATATTTATAGCAACAAAAATTTTCCTTAAAATTTATCATTTTAGGTATTCAACCCTTTCGTTTGTTGTATTTGATGATTTAAACAACAATGTTTTTGTGAAAATTTTATAAATTAGCTATGAATGCCTAAACATCATTTATTAAAAAATAGTATTTTAATATTTTTTTATGCATAAATTCTTAAGTGCCAAGAATTCCATAAATTTTTGTAAGATTTGTATGGCTTATTGATAAGTTTGCTACAAACCATAAAGACTTACGAGATTTTGTTATAAAATTCTAAATAAAATCAAAACAAATAAAAAAGTACTTTATTGGGCTGTATATGGGCTAGAATATACAAACAGAGAGAGTGAGTGAGGGTGAGAGAGGGGGTGAGGAAATGTAATAAAAAAACCAAGAATAACAAAACAATAAACTTTAGTAAATTGATACAAGTGATTTATTTTTGACCCAAAATATATATAAAATTCAACCCAGAATTATGGCTTTTACAGTTTTAACTCCATTCATTTCCGCTTGTCGTAAATAGTCAATTTTAAGTATTCTTTTTATTATTAGATAATAAAAACAACTTTTAAATGCGACACAACTCAATGAGCCGTTTTATTATTGCTGGACATAAGAACTTTTATTTGGTACTATGTTTCTAAGAGTAAAAATTATCTTTTTATGTTTATACGCTGGTCAACATAAAAATAATGTTGTAAAGTATGAGATTTTAATTTTTTATATTTTTTTTATGTTGATAAATATATTAAGCAGAGTGTGTTTTGTTTAACTGAAAGCTTAAGATATTTTAATTATAAAAATATGTGATTTTTTTGATTTTATTAAGATTTTATTAGTCCACCTAGATATCAATCAGCTTTCTGCTTCTAAGAAATCATAAACTGATTAAATAGCGGCACAAGCACAAGAAAAATGGCATAAAGGACTAGTCAGTTGTTTAGGGGTTGCGGGTTCGATTCCCGCCGGAGACTCTGGAATTGTCTGCTTCTCTTTCTCTTCTATTCTAAATATTTCTATTCTTATTCTTCTCTCTATTAAGGCGTCACAATGGACCGTAATGGTCTCCGAGTGAAGGTGTGAGGGTAACTTTGCACTAGCCTTACCTACCTACCTACCTGTAGACCAAAGAAAACCTTGCAAAGAGACTTTAACTTTAAAAGTTTTGTAATTATATGAGTTCAGATGCGCTAAAACTAATCGCTTAAAATTAATTGTGTTCTCCCTAAACTGCTCTAAATGTAACTATTTCGTAACACTAATGCTTAATATTTTAAAATTTGTTGTATGTATCCTCTTGCAGTCAATGTTTTTTGCTATGATTTATCATTTCTCTTTTATATTTTACTTTGATTGAAAACACAAAGACTAGCAAAGTGGTAGATAAAAATTTGACAAGTGATGATTGATTTGTTTTAGCAAGAGTCATGTTGGTTTATATCTGTTTTGTTACTATTTTGTTAAATAAAATATAATGATTGGACGAAGTACAAAATAGAATACATAACATCTAGAACATTTTGCGCAGCTCTTTAGTATTGATTACGTCAATACACTGAGAATAATAATGGAACAGTCGGTCAAATGGCTGTCTCCTCTATATTTACTATGTATCGATTATGAAAAAGCATTCAAGGCTCTTAATCAAAAAGCAATTAATGTTAACACGTTTCACACAAAATAACAATGCTCATTAGAAGCATGTATCTTAACGCAAACATTTTACACGAAGTCAAGTAAAGTTGAAAAATTAACGTTGGTACTGCAGCATTTGTACTGTGTAATTTTGTTCTAACTATAGAATTATTTAGCTTTTTAAAAAATTCTTTGTAAGCTAGCATTTTACTAGTAGAAAATGCACACACAAATGTCAATTAGAGCTTGTCCCATTTTAATGTGACAAAACATCTGACATCAGGCTTTGTAAGCTAAAAGTAGATACGTCACTTACATTTACAAATAAATTTGGACATTTCAATGAGAACATTAAGTAGCTTTAGTGACATAAGTGAAATGTATTAAAGTACACATGGATATATGGGATAAGTCGTTGTGTGACATAGGAAAATTAAATATGTTAGTACATTAAAGATACAAAAGGTTTTGTTTTGATTTATACGAAATAGTATGCGAAGTTTAAAGCTATAACTAGGAATTCGACAGTATTTTCTATCTCTAAGGCCCATACCTAAACAAGAGCGTTGAGCGTCAAGCGTTGGAATTTTGCATGTATTTTGTTATTGTAACAAAAACAAAACACATGTAAAACTCCAACGCTTGCCGCTCAACGCTCTTGTTTAGGTATGGGGGTTATAAAGTATGTTAATGAGCTAAATGTAATGAACTGGCATACTAAATTACTTTTTCTTCTACTTACGAAGTGGATTGTGTAAAGTATATTTAAAGTTTTTGTTTTTTTTAATAACAAACGTTGTGGGAACCAGCAATGCAGGCCAGGCTCAGCTAGTAATAATTAATTATTATTAAGTTATTCATTAGATAAAAGTTTATATTGCCAGCAAAAAGTATAAACAATATTCTACATTATAGTTTTTTTTATAATAATAGTATTCTATAACTTGTCAGCGTAATTTTCGTTTCTGTTTTATGAAAAAAAATGGCGGCACGTCGCGTTGCTCAAACCTCCATCAACTGGTCTGCTTTGGCCGAACGTGTTCCACCTAATCAAAAGGCTAACTTTGCCACTTTCAAATCTAGGTCGGATGTTTACATGCGTGCAGTCTTGGCCAACCCCGAAACTCCACCAAAAATCGATTGGGCTCACTATAAGAAATTGGTTCCAATTGCTGGATTGTTGGATAGCTTCCAGAAACAGTATGAAGCCTTAAAGGTTCCTTATCCATCTGATAATGTAACACCTCAAGTTGAGGCTCAAGCTAAAGGAACCAAAGTCGAAATTGATAACTTCAAGAAAAGTTCCGAAGCTTGCATTACTCAATTTCAAAAGGAAATCGATCATTTAAAATCATTGCTACCTTTCGATCAAATGACCTTGGTGGATTACCGTGATTCATTCCCAGATTTGGCTTTAGATCCTATCAATCGTCCCACTTTTTGGCCTCATAATTCCGAAGAGCAAGTCGGCTATGTATCCAAGGAATTGGAGGCTGCCCGTGCTGCTCACAAACATTAAAGAGCAGAGTTTTGTAGCTGGTAAAAAATTAGATATTGATTTAAAGTTATAAAAATTAAAAGAACAAAATCAAATTTAAATGTGAAATATTAAAAAAGTTACGAAGATTATGGAATGATTATGTAGCATCTTTAATAAAACATAAAAAATAAAAAAAAAAATAAAAAAATAATTATTCTATTAACAGTCCCCTTTTGTAATGTACTATTGGTTCTATTTGTGTACGCCAATTACAGTATTGAATGTGGAGTAATTCAATTTCTTAGAAACTGGTTTTAAGAAATTAAATTTTATGCTTGTTGTTAGTAATTTCTATTTAGACATTTTGCATAAAAATACATTTTCATTTTCGTTTTTAAAGTGTTGTATTGGATTTATACAGAGATGGGAAATGAATATTTTATGCAAGATATTTTTTTTCACACATTTTTGATTTTTTTTGTAGTAGTTTTTTTAGCTCCTAAAATAAGAAATTTATTTCATATTTATATTCATCATTTGTGTGTGCCAAGGCTATATACATATAGTTTAGATTTTTTTGTTTTTCCGTAATATCTAAAATATGTAGGTTAGTTTGAAAAATGTGGGCACTAAAAGTCCAAACCCACGACAAGCATATGTATGCCTAATTGGCATATTGTGTGATCTATGTGAAATAAAATTTTCTTAATAAAACCATAATACCAATTTCCTAACAAAGCGACTAGGTCAAGAACCCAATTCCATCAGTCTAATTCCTTACTGATCCCCAATTCGAATTACTAAGGTATTCCAAATTCGTCATGGTAAGGTCAGATTCGGCAGCCGCCCGAAGGCATAGCTAACTTGGGCTCTCCGAGGGTCCCGTTGTGATACCGTTGGCACCAACGCCCGTTTATCAATGTCCTCTGGCCGTCCTTCCTCAGCCCTCCTGTCCTGTTTATAAAGGTATGGATCTTTCCCAGATCCCCTGAGGAAAGACAATTTTTACTTTCAAGTATTCGCTGACCTAGAATCTGGTGTCTCAGGTCCCTGAATGCAGGGCAATTACAGATAAGATGTTCAGCTGTCTCCTCCTCTTCCTCGTTGTCGCAACTTCTGCAGAAGTCGTTGTAAGGGATATTTAACCTTTTGGCATGTGTACCTAAAGGCCGGTGTCCGGTAATGACCGCTATGAAGTTCTTAAGGTGGATTTGGGCCATATTCACTGCATATTGCGTCCTATGCTCATCGATGTCAGGCCAGATCTTTCTGGTTTCCAGCAAGTGGGTTCTCTCACCCATCTTTCCTTGGCATCCAAATAGAATCGATGCGAGATCAGCTGCTTACCCTTCGATAAGGGAATACCCAAAGCACAGCTGGATTCTACCGAATCTAAAAGGTGGTACCGGCTTTTGCAAGTGCATCAGCTTTATTATTACCATCAATATGCCCATGTCCTGGAACTCATACAAGGGTAACCGTCGAATGTCTCGCTATCTCCTCAAGAGACACCCGGCATTCCCGGGCGATTTTCGATGTGCTATACACACTCTCCAAGAATCATATAGCCGCCTTGCTGTCAGTAAATATATGCATAGTGCCCATATCAAAGTTTTTGCGTCTAATACTACCAAATGTAGGACAATGACAGATTCCCCTTTTCTCGTGCTTTACATGTCGTTTACTCCGACAATTCCATGCGAGCTAGATGTGTTCTTATCTCCGTGTGACTTGTTATTACATTAATAAATCTCCTAAGTTCTGGTATATTTAATTGCGACCCCATAAAGTGTATACATTCTGAGAGCCTCTGTCATGTTTTGATTAAACTTAATTTTAAGAAGCATTCATATACAGCACAGATTTTTTAATGATATAAATCTTTTGCAAATATCCGGAAATATGTCGGTATTGAAATTTAGTACAATAGTCCCTTAAGAGCAAATAAACACTACTTTCAATGTTTTTTTTCTCCATATTTTAACTATTAAGAAATATAGTTTTCAGCCTTAGGATAATTAACAGACACGTTTCCTACTACCCGCAAATACGATATGCCTATAGGGCTATTCGTATAAAAGTTTAGACAAGTCCGTTATTAATCGGCAAAGTTGTAGGTAAAAATAATTTTAACAAATATATATTTTAAAAGTTTAAGTTGTTACTAAAGGTCATGATTAATTTTTGGACGCGCTGCAAGCACCTAAATATATAAGTTATAATTTTGGATGTTACTGAAAAATCTGACAAATTAATTAGAGACCAAATGATATATAAGAGCAAAAATTAAATTTTTTGACTTTTACTTAAATTTACAAACGAAAATTTTTTTTTTTTTTTATTTTGTAAATAGTGCTGTATTGGTTTTTGTAGACAGTATATCAAAAATTCCATTAAAATATTTATGTAAGTGTAAAATGTTTTTGTATTGAAAAAGAAGCAAAATTGTATGATTTAAATTTGTATATAATAAATTTTTATAAAATTATGGCCTTTAATTAACTTTGTGTCAATCAAGTTTAATTGAACTTTGGTAGTGCAAAATACAAATATTTTCTGGTACACGTGACAACTGCAAATGACAACAAAAGGTCGATAATATATAGTTAATATGGAACATTAAAAATAAATATATACAACATATATTTATATTTTCGATGACGTTTATAAACATTTCAGTAAAATTAAAACTCCCGCTACATAAACATGAAATCTCATGCTGTGTGTATTGGCTCTATTTAAATTTTCATGCTGAAATTTGTTTAAGTCATTTATCGTTACAGAACTATGTAACGAAAGACTTTTAAATTTCTGTTTGCTTTTATTGTTTTGTTTGTGTTTTTTTCGTCCATATTAAAAATAAATATTTACATTAAACACTTGAAAACAATTTGCCACCCATTGGCTTGTCCACAACAACTAAATAGAATTTTATTTGAAATAAGGGATACACATATAAAGGATGTTTAAGGTCTAAATTGTAGTAAAGTTTTCGCATGTCATCTTTTTCTAATTACTTATTTCTTAATGTTTTGTAAGAAGAAAGAAACTTGTGCATGAAGAAGTCTTATGAAATCAACCGAAAAATGTGATTAGAATGTTCAAAATATTTATACAATTGGAATTAGTTTTACTTAGATCTTGGTATAAGAGAAATAAAAATGCTAACTAATGACTCTACGTGCAAAAGTGAGTAAAAGTCATGTATTAGTTTGTTTGAATAACGTCAGATACTGTACGAAAAAAATTTTTTTTTTAAGTAAACAGAGAGACAAATTTAATTGGAACATCGTGAAGTTTCAAGATGAGATGACAGAGCACTTTTGGTGATCCTAAGTGGCCTAAAATATCCAAAATGGACAGTATGTGTATATTATTTGAAATTTAATTTAATTTAATTTGTATATTACAAGAAATTTTCAATCTGATAAATATAAATAATATAGTGTTTCGGACCAAACTACGTATGTAAAGAAGGGTGTGAAAAGTTCGGTATCACAGAATAATGTATTATATCTTGTTTTATAAAGTTGGCTTATGTAAACAAGGGAAAAAGTTTCCTTTAAGACTTAAAGAATATTTTCTTAGTCCTGGTTATGTATTCAGTCAATTGAGCTATTTTAGTTTTTTGTTTGTTAAAATATAGTTTGTTAAACATTTTTTCATGTCCAGACTACTAAAAGGAAATTTTCGTGAAATATTAACAATGTCTTGACACATATCGGCATTGCAAATCACCTAAAGAATTGAGTTTTAGGCAATAGTTTGATTAATATTTTTTCAATAATACAACAAACACTGGCATTAAAAAAAAAAATTTTAAATAAATAAAAATAATGCTTGTATATGTTTAAATAATAATAGTTAAATGCTAGTGTATGTTCTTATAAATCAGAAATTATTCAATGTCATTTAAACTCATTTTATTTGCACAGTCATCTCACTAAAATCAAGTTCTAAAAATTACTGGTAACAAATTAGGATTTTTTAAACTGATTACTTTAGTGTTAGTAAAACATACCTGTAACTGACTGTAAGTCATTAACTATAAAACTTTGTTGTATTTGCTGAGACAAAAATTTGTGTAGTTTTCTTAGAAGAAGACCATTTTAGACAAATCATACTCTGCTTGACCGCCATTGATGAAACTATTCTGAATGTCGAATGTTGATTATTATTTTCAGTATCTTTATTATTTATTGCATTATTTTCAGTTTATTTTATTTTCTATTTTCAAGTCATATACATAATGGTGAGTAGCAAGTTACTCCATATTAAATTTTAACAAAATCAATCAAGTTTATTGTTTGTGAGCCAATCCAGTTCGGGAAAAAGGACAGAAAGACAGTTGGGCAGAAAAAAAAATTATAAAAGTAGTGTTTTGTATTCTAGTAAGTTAACTATATTAAATACTATTTACAAGCTTTTTATAAGTATAGATAAACATTTTTAAATTGGAGGTATCGTAATAATTCACAACGTGCGAACTGTCAAGTAGAGTCTCTATGAAATATATTGGCAGGACTACATTACTCGACAGAATAAATCTAAGAGAGGTGTATAATTACTGAATCTATCCGTAGCTATAAGAAAGGTTACCGACTATAAGTTTATCTGTGTCTCTTGGTAGTAAAAGCAGGACATTCGCATAGAAGATAGAACACTGATTCTTTTATTTTCAAATCAAGACAGCGGCGACAATGGTAATTCGAGAGAAGTTTGAGTCGGTTGACATGATCCAATGTCCCGTTAACACCAGCAACAATCTTGAGGGGTCGTTCCAACCATGATTCGTAAGTTGCGATGTACGCCTGATTTAAAAAGGGGTTTCACGTAGGCCTTAGCACTCTATATGTAACCAGTTTACGCCAACTATTTTCGGCTTTTTTAAGAAGGTGTCTGAAGATCTTACCTTTAACAGTTCTCAAAAAATTGCGACCATACTTGCATTAGAGATATACAATGCAGATCTATTACTGGCCAACTAAGTTAAAACAACACAGTTAAATCTAGGCACATAGACTAAGACAAGAACAACAAACAGTTAGTTAACCAAGACCTGAAAATTCTTTTTTGCATTGAAACGACTAATTTAGGCGTAATGGTGAGTGCTGCCTGACTGTCGACAAAAACACCAATATTGCCGTGACTAATCTTGACATTGACTTGTCCACATGCTTTCCAGATAGCAAATAATATAGAATGAAATAAGATGGAAGACAGAAAAAAATCTCTGTTCCTAGATTGTCAGAGAAGACAGCGGATCTAACTACACAGCCCATCTGATAACCGCCCGTATTAAGCCTAGTGCCACCCATTTCGCGTTCATTTCTGCAGAACATAGGCATTGGTTGACATGTTAAATTTTATCAAGGTGCTGAGTATTTAGTGATGTCAGACCTACGCTTTTTACATGTCGTGTACTATAGGCTTAATTTATTTCTTTTATATAATTTGCACATCTAAAACTCATCTTAATGCTCAGTTTATTAATTAGCTTTAACAGAAGAAATACAAATATCATCATCAAAGTTTTTGATGATAGAATCATAGTTGATACCAACTTCTACCTAAGATTGCACACAAAGTTCATCTTACTTATAATATTTTAATTACAAAAGAAAGAAATTTTATAATAATAATGTTATTGTTTAATCAGGATACGAGTAAGTCAATACTCTCACAAGTAATTCGATAACTCGATTTACTTGACATATTTTCTTAGTTCTTAAAATAAAACTTTGCCGCGCAAGTTTCCGTATTTCATCGAAAATCAAGATTTGTTTCTCAACTTTTAAGTTAATTTGAAAACATCCTTTCTTTTCGCCATTAACAGTTACATTTGCAGCATTCTAGCTTACTAAAGTTAATAACTACTGTCATTGTATAAATTAATTTAATTAAAATTAAGTCTGATGATTGAATAATGGGGTATTTATTTCCATCTCTTACAAATTTGGTCAGCCATCTGAGTTTATTGGCTAACCGACTGACGTCTTTATCCCCTCATAAAGATTTTAACAAAATAACACAGTCGTATCTTTGGACATCCTTATAATAAAATGTTTGTGAATGATAATAAAATAAAATTAAATTATTTATGTTGTTTCAGAAGCAATTTGGTAAAACTAAAGTTAAACAAGGAAAAACTTTTAAATTGTGTTATTTTTTCATAGCCTTCATTTAATGCCATTAGCATTCTTGTACTTAACATATTTTTCACTACAACTAAAATACACACTTTTACATTAGGAAAGAAATGGATATTCCAAGTATTAACATCTTTGAAAGTGTAAGTTTCGTGGCATGTGAAGGGGGTAAAGTAGAATTCTTCTGACTTGTTCGAATGAGTTAACAAAATTTGAGTGTGTGAAATTACAATTACAATTAGAAGACGATGACACACATTATATTATATTACAATAATGTATTGGAGTCTTATTTGGTATAAAATAAATGCAAAATGTCTAAAAGGGTTGAGTTACCAGTTAAACCAGTTTTTGCCATTAAGCAACCAATTACTAAGTTTGTGTTAGTTTACTTTTCTTCTTGTATAATGATGGAAATATATCAAAGATATTGTACTGTTTTAGTAATAAAACACAACTTGTTACATAAAAAATTACAAGTTTATTTTGCTATAAATGATAGTCGTGAAATCTACACTATTTTTTTTTTAGAGCTTTTATCCTTATTATCTTATCTTAAGACACTCTCTAAACAATATAAAAATACTTTAACATCATAGAGATTCATAGAAGGCTGTGCGGAATCTTATATACCCTTCAAACAGTTTGTAACATCATGTACATTGAGGCGAGTTTGGACTTTATACACAAAAAAAAAATAAATTATTCCAGCCACCCTCTAGAATCAAAAATATGTCAAAGGAGTTTCCAAAACAAGAAAAAATTTTGCAAAAAAAATTTTACATTAGGGGGAGTAAAAATGAAGCCATAGTCAAGCCATGAACAACGATATGCGATATGATGAGATCGGACTTTAAATGGCGGCGCTATATATAAATAAGTAAGAGCACTATATTCGGCTGTCCCGAATCTTTTATACCCACCACCAATTTGTTGTACTTATTTAGCTCAGAAATTTTTTATTTTGTTATTATCAGTAATCGCTATGGAATAATATCTTTATTCTTAAATATGTATCACTTTCTTTGTATAATTTCGATATCCTAGTAAAATGTTTTCGTTTTCTTTCAATGAAGATGGGTGTTAAGGTAGGCATGTCAATATAATTTCTGCTAAAAAAATAAAACAGATATTTGCATATAGTCCTTTATTAATCTAAAAACTCTGTCCATAGAGAAATTATATGAAATTTAGATGTTATATGGAAGGTGGGCGTGTTACATTTATTTTCCGTTAGAACAAAGCTTTTGACGAAAAAGCAATGTTTGCAAAATTTCAGAATCATACATCTAATTTTGTCAGTTTTATTAGGTTTTAAATTTTAAATACACCAAAAACTACACTTTGCGGATATAAATTTTCGTACATTTTGATCTATAACTGCTTTTCTAATGAATAGATTTGAAAAATTTTCAGGGAAAAATATTGTTTTTACTCAGGACTCGTCATGACTCTACGTTAATGCGTTGGAAGGACACGGTTTTTTTTTACCTGCTCTTGCATTACTAGCAAAAACTAATATTCCGATTAAGCCCAATACCAAATAAACCTTGTGTATAGGAAATATTTTGGCAAAATTTGATCTCCCTAGCTTTTTGGGTGCGACCTCTATCGTACCTTTAACAGACGAACAGACGGACAGACGGACAGACGGACAGACGGACATAGCTAGATCGTTATAAAATCAAACCCGGTTTTAGAATATATATACTTTATGGGTCTAAAATGGATATATCGATGTGTTATAAGCGGAACGACAAAATGAATATACCCCCACCATTTTTTTGGTGGCAGATACAAAAACAAAAGGTGCTGTATTTTGGGGCGTTGGAAATTTTTTTTCGAAATTCAAGCGATTTCTAGTTTTAACGAGACGGCACATCTAGCCATATATTTTATTTATTTATTTAAATTTTGGAAACCAAGCCTCTAGGCCATAATTGGCCACAAACCTCTACTAAAAAAAACTTACCAAACTTGAGACCAAGATTGAAATATGTAAATGGATAGAGAATGGTCATTCAATTAAGTACTATTCTCAGACAACTCGCGAAAAAGTTTTTTCCTAAAGGAATCAATACTAACATCAAACGTCCTTAAAGTATCCGATAACCTATTATAAGTTCGTGCCACTCTCACACAAAAAGATCGTTCCAAAATTGAGGTCAATCTTGGTATGATCAACTGCCTTTTTCTATTAGATCTACAAAACCTAAAAAACTTAACTAAATATTTAGGTATGTTTTGTATATTTGTATATTTTGTAACACAATGAACTTGTTGAGAAATAACTTTTGTGAGCACTTAGTTTCATGTTTTGCTATTGGCCACCTAGATAGTGCGATATCACAACTTTCGTCTATTTCCTCTTGGAACTTGTAAATTCTGAGGCTTTCAAGACTATGGCAGCTAATATTAAGGCTTTAGAAATAAACATTCCTGGTGTTTTTCGCAAGATACCAGTTGCTATGTTCAGCCAAGTCCTCGAAATGAACCACTTCAGTCGCAGTCGTGTCCAATATTTCCATGATATCATTTTAAAAGAGCAAATGTCATAAATTGTTCTTCTAACTGATAAAAAAATGTTAAAATACTTTTAAATATTTTATTTTTTACTAATAAATAGAACTTCGCGATGAATCATTTTCGTGTGTAATGCATTAAAATTACGCTTTAGTAATAAGACTTACTGCCTTATTCATAAAATTTTTTTAAAGGCTTATAACAGATTTATAAAACTGAATTTTTATGGAAACTTGATTTGTAAACCTTGTATAAATCTGTTTGGATTGTTATGAATTAGACCGTTTATGTCAATTTTAACCGTTTCAATACGATACTGCTACTTTTTGCAACATGTGGGTTGCTTCTACTGCTTCTAAAATTTGCTTTTAACTAACACACACAATTTATCTCCAGTCAACCGTGAATAATGTATTTTTTCATTTACCTTGTTTTTCGCTTGCAGAAGTATGACAGAATATTTATTGATTTATGGCAATTTCAAATAAACACAATTTTTTATTTTGTTTCTTTTTCGGTAAAATATTACTCAAGCGTAATGAAACTTAAAAAGCAAAATGGTGTTTGACGGGAAAAAAATTATATCGTCATTTCCATTTGGATTAGCTATAAAGGAAATAAATTGACTAAAAGGAATTTTGGTGTAATACAACTTAAAGTTTTTCTCAAAGCTTTAACAAGTTTTTCCTATCAATATTTAGTCAAACACCTCACACAATGTGTTCACTGCTTTAATCTGTATGTTTTTATTTAATTTTTTTTTAAATATTTCATGAAATTTTTAGGTAAAGTAAATCAATATTTTTTAATTTTTGTTTATTTTTATATTTCATCTTTATTTACATTTAGTTATTAAGTATTTACTAAATTTTAATGTGAACCATTTTTTATTTTGGCTTTGTTTCATTTGTTTCTTTATTTAATTTTATAATTCAAATTAAATTAAATTGTAACCATTTTAGGAATATTTTTTCTAAAAATTATTTCCGATATTAGCCGAGTGGAATGCATTTTCGAAATCAGCTACGATTTCATCATCAGCACTCTTTATCGGTATACTACTATGTAACTTAAAATTCCTATTTATGTTACAATTGAATGAAATTTGAATTAGTGAATCTTAGTATTAATTTTCATATTTTGTTGAATATTTTATTTCACCTATCAAATGACAATTCATAATTCAACATGTTCATATTCTTCTATATTCGTAATACATTTTCGTTATGCTTTCAATATCCATCCTTTGGCTGGAATTATTGAAAACAAGGTTGTATTTACATTTTCATTTATATAAGTCCATCTAGGTGATAGACACTGAACAATGAATTCTTGAATGTCATTAACACCGTGCCATGTGTGTTATAATTATATATTTATATTTTATTCGAACTTTTTTCTATATATTAAATTTTAATGTGAACCATTTTTTATTTTGGCTTAAGTTCATTTGTTTCTTTATTTAATTTTATAATTCAATAATTTTAAGCCAAAATAAAAAATGGTTCACATTAAAATTTAATATATAGAAAAAAGTTCGAATAAAATATAAATATATAATTAAGTATTTACATTTTTACATTTTGACTAGATAAAAAATAAAAAAATAAAAAAATTTTATGACGTTGCAAAATAATTATCTTGTGCCGGAAATAATTATTATTTAAGTAATTGATATTTGTTTGTCGAAAAAAAACAGAACAAACTTAATTTAAAAACTTATAAATTAAATTAAATTTTGTATTTTATCTTTTTGCCTTTTTCTTTTTTAAAAACTTATAAATTAAATTAAATTTTGTATTTTATCTTTTTGCCTTTTTCATATTAAAGTTAATTTTAAATTAGTTTAATTATTTTTTCTTAATTAAAAAGTATGCAGTTACATGTTTGCAACTGATAAGTGGATTTTTCTTTTACGTTCTGACAAAAAAAATTTTTTTTTTAAAAATAACAAAAACAAAATCTTAAAACTTTTTAATGGTATCAAGTGTTTTTTTGTACTTTACTTTAACATCACATTTCCTCTCCATTTTTAAAAAAGGATTAAAAATTTTAAAAGGGAATAAATAGGAGGGAAAAGGGGTCGCTTAAATGACAGATAAAGTTGATGAGAGGACATTAATCTTATCTTGTTGTTTTACTATTTTAATTAAGTATTGCATAACATTCAGTTAGACATTGTATACGCAAATCACACAAGATGACAGATATTGTGTTAAAATTTGAAAATTATAACTTGTTTCTGTGAAAAAAAAAACAAATGATTTTGGAAAGAATATTGCTCTATTTTGCAATAGAGTATTAAAGAAAGCTAAGATAATAAAATATTACTTAAACATTTTACAAACGTTGGATTATTTCCTCTAAAGTTGGGATTTGGTTATTGCAAATAATAATCTGTAATCTGAATTAGTTCAAATTTAGTTCCACATATCAGCACCTTAAAGACGAAATAACCTATCTGCAGTTTTCAAAAGTTTACAGGAAAGGGAAAATAACGTTATAATATTGGAACTACTTATTTGCAATATTGTAACGAAAATAACATATTCTGATAAAAATTACACCAGAAATATTTATCGGTTGAGAGCATTTTGTTTTTCTAAACACAGCTTATGTTGTGTCACTTAGGTTATTTGAAATCGTAAAAATCTGAAACCAAACAACCTATAAGCAGTGCTCATTAGTATGAAAAAATAACAATTTCTTTGTAATATGAATATTACAAACATAAAAACAACACTTATAGTTTCTTTTACTGATTTAAGCAAAAAAGTACTCAATGTTTGTTTAAATTACAAAATAAAACTTTTATCGAGATTTTTGATAATTTAAGCTGGATTCACCCATAAAATTTTAGTTCAGAACAAATTTTTTTTGTATTGAGTTTGATGTTTTACTTTTGAGAGAGAGAGAGATTATTTTGTTCAGAAAGATTTTTCTTGAATTGGTTTAATTTTAATTCTTGTTCAGAAGAAACTGAATTGGGATGCCACTATTTTTCAATATTTACATGAAAATTGAATTTGGTTGCCACATCACACAGTGTCAGTACATTTATTATACAAAAATTGTTTTTGCCGAAAATTAACAATTAAAATGGAATTTAATGAAAATATTGCTCAAAAATTAATAGAAGAATTAAAAAACCAGGAAGAAAATGTTTGTATGACATGAGCAATAGTGCATACAAAAATAATTATTTAAAACAGGGTTTATGGAATGAAATAGAAGCGACTCTTTTTATTTTCGATTTTTTTTTATAAATTTCTTTTGCAAACAATTTGACTTTATGCACTTCAATTAAAAATAATAATTTTAGTTTTCTTCTATCCGACATTTTCTTCACATATATTTTAATGAAATAATTTACGTTTGTATTTATTTACATAGTTTGCTAGCGGTGCTTCCACTTTGTACAACTGTTTGCATTTTATATTATATGGCAGCTTTGTTTTTTCGGACAAATTTTCTTAAATGGGTGAATCGTTCTGCAGAAAACTCTCAGTAAAAAATGTTATTCTCCGGAAAAAATTTTGTTCAGAACGAATGGGTGAATTCACCTTTATTTGTCTCTTTTTTTTAGTGCGTAACGGTGCTCTAGGTATAAAAGCTATGGATAAAGTTTTTTAAAAACGGTTCTAATTATTTTTTTTAAAGAAACTCATTTGTACTTATTGCTATGTTAATGATTGAATAAAAAGTTATTTTACCAAATTAATTTCTTTTGGTCCCATGACATCTGCCAAAAACGTTTAAATATTTCCTGACGTAAATTTTCGGAAAAAATTGCACAATGTCTATTCGAAGCCTTTTCACAACATTTTGTCGTGCATGCAGCTTTCATTTTTCCTGGCTTTCTTTAAGCGATATTGCCTGTTGAAAAACTCACATATATTCTTTTTTATATTTTACCTTTTTAGGAACATTTACGTTTCCCTTAAAATTATTTTCGATTATGGGACACATTTTGCTGACTTTTAATACTTTTATTATTTTCTTTAGACTTCTTAAATACAATAAACAAAATTTAATAAAACACACAGAAAAAACAAATAAAATGTAACTTCGTTTAAAAAATGATAAAATAAATAGGTTAGGTTATTTGGTAATAACATGGTAATTTTTAATATTAGATGTTCGAAATTTTGCACATATATGGATATTTTCATAAATACGTCAACCACGATTGTGATAATAAAAACTCTTAAAAGTGTTTCAAATAAGTTTATTGATAAAAAAACGCTAAGATTTTACTATGCGCAGGTATTAAGAGCTTAATTATTTAATTTAAGAGCAATAATAAGAGTTTAATCTGATTATCTCTTTGACTTATTTTAAAGAATTGCAATCAACTATTTTTTTAGCGACTAAATTGTAAAGATAAATCGTAATTGTAAATGTGCTTTAAAATTAAGGTAGCACCAGCAATTAACAAGATCCATAAGAAAAAAGAAAATATAGAATTAAATTAGCGGTATTTTTTTCTATTTCCCTTGAATGTTATTTTAATGTCACGTACGTAGTGCAAAAACATTATTTGTCACAGTCAATCGTATTTGAACAGTCGCAAGAGCACCTAATTTAGAATATAAATTTTTTTCTATTTTTCTAGTATAAATTTTATTACCAAAGAATACTATTAGAGAAAAATCTGTCACGTACGATATGTCACGATTTATTATAAAATCATTTAAAGATTGTTTTCAATTAAGTACGATGGATTTTGAATGAAAACCATTTGGTTTAGTGTAATAAATTAAAAAAAAAAGAAAAAATACCTTACGAGCTTCGCAGATTTTTTCATACTTCCATACATATACCTTAAAATCTCTTCTGTTTTATGTCACGTACGATATATTCTTATTTTTTTTATTTTTTTCTGGATATTTTAGACAACAAAGATTCAAATATAATGAAATTTTTTTTTTTAATAAAGTACCCTTTGAATGGAACATAAACATCTAATTTTGTTTCAGTTACTCTTACTTTTTCAAAAATTATTCCACTTAATATGAGTACAAATGTCACATACGATGACATGAAAATGCCCATATGTGTTATGATATAGGAAATAATAATAATAATAAAAAACATATTTTAAAGTTTCTGTAGATAGGATAAAGATGACGAAATGTAAACTATATTAATGAAATTAAAACCCAAAAAAAATAATTTTTTAACAATATTCTTGCACAGTAATTACTTTGGGCGCATACACAACTCTTAAGTTTAAAAGATTAGTAATAAGGAAGTTTAACGTTTTAAAAAATCAGACCATATTGCTCCATTATCTGTCTAGGATAGCAGATCAACAGCAAATATGCCTTACACTTAAATTTTTTTTTTCATTCCAAATCCCTTCTCAGAAAATATAAAACAGTCGAATTACACCTAAATCCCTGTCGGACTCAATACCATATATTATATTTATTAAAATCGGCCTAATGCTAGCATAGGTTTCGTTGGCACACTTCAAGCCGATTGTCCAAATTTTCAATGACACTAAGACATAACTAGGATTCAATTTCATTAATATCTTATTCTTCAGCTGTTGAATTTCTCTTGGCTTCTTGATGTACCATTTTTCTTTTAAATATGTTTGAGACAAGAGGTACGACATGAGATAACACGACCATTGATTTTTTTACGCAAAAAAGTCATTGTTTCGTTGGCAAGTGGCACTATCCTGTTGGAATTAAATATCGTTCAGACCCATGTCCTCAACTTTAGGCTTCAAGAAGTGCGTTATCATGCGAGAGCCATCGACCTCTTGGAGTTATCGAGAACATACAGCCGCAAATATGCAAGTTGCTGATGGAAAATTTTATGAAGATAAAATAATTCTGTTGTAAATAGTACACTCTTCCCTTCCCTTCATAATTAATTAATCATATCCCTTAGAATTTTTCTCATGCTTTTTTATACACATACAAACATAGTTAAATTGTTGACATTATCTATTACAACGGAAATTAACTAATTATACCCTTCACACAGTGATAAAGGGTATATATAGGTTTGTCATTCCGTGTGAAATTTCTACAATTTTGATTTCCGACCCCATAAAGTATATATTTTCTGAAAGCTTATGAATAGGGGAGTCGATTAAGCCCTGTCAGTCTGTCCGTCTGTCCGTGTGTATGTTGAAATCAACTTTTTATAGCCCCCCGATATCGCATGGACCCGGGTGAGGAATTAAAATATCAGAAATATTCGGGAGTAGAACGGTGTTGAAAATCAGAAACATCGGTACTTAAACAACTGAGATATGAGCAAAAACCCACGACCACCTCGATTTTTTATTCACAAAAACAACATTACAACAACAACATACATACATACATACATACAAACATGTATACTGGTTAGAGAAAACGTGGCATCGAATCCCAGCTAAGCCAAAAAAATTTTTTTTTATATTTTTTTTTTAATTTTTTTTTTATTTTTTTTTTTTATTTTTTATTTTTAATTTAATATATTATTTATATTTTTATTATTTTTTTTTTAATTTTTTTTTTAAATTTTTTTTTTATTTTTTTTTTGTTTTATATTTATTATATATATTTTAATTATTTTTTAAAAATTTTTTTTTTTTAATTTTTTTTTTAAATTTTTTTTTTATTTTTTTTTATTTTTTTTTAAACATACATACGTAAATTTATAATTTTACAATGAGATGTTTTATATATGTATGTTTTTTATATGTATGTACGTATTTTATATGGGATCAATGGTGATACAAACTACTGTTATTGCATGACTACACGTTGTGAAGGGTATATAAGATTCGGCACGGCCGAATATAGCGCTCTTACTTGTTTTTCTTTCAGATTCTTTCATTTCATTTTTATGTACACAAAATGTACGTTTGTGTAAAAATTTTTGTGAGTGTGATTATTGTTTGTTATTGCTAAAAATCAATGTAAATAAAAACAACAACAATTGACAGAAATGTATCTGTTTACCCTAGCTACATGATAAAATATTTATAAAAAGATGCCAGGAGTCAAAAGGAATTCAATTGGATCTTTAATGTTAACGTTTTCACATTTTCCGGATACTTGTTTTGATTTAAAGCTTTTTTCATTTAGTCAGCTTTGAATTTAATGCTTCTGTGAAAATATTTGCTCAAATTTATGAGGCATATAACAAAAATTGATAATATTGTTAAATGCTCCGTATTCATAATAAATATTTCAATTAACAAAAGGTTTAGAAAATTAATTTCCTGTTTTTTTTTGTTGTAATTTAGGCATTTATATTGGCTCTATATATTGAAATAATAATAACTGCCATATTCATAAAAATTATTTAAGGTTTATAAAAAGTTTATAAAAGTCATTTTGTTTGTAAATTTGGCTTAGGTTAGGCTGAAAAAGAGGGGCACTTAAAGCCCAACCCATAAAAGGTATAAACGTGTATGTCCCATTGGCATGTTGTGCGCTCTCTATTGGGATGAAAAATTCCTCTAATGAACTATAATCCTTATAGATTTGGTATATAAATATCTTTTAAAGCTGTTTTGATTTTTGTAAATTAGACCGTAACTGTTTTGTTGATTATTTTATTTTTTTTTATTTTTGTAGTTTTAAATGGTGAGCTATACAAACAGTTTTTGCTATATCATTGTGATAATCAGAATGTCATTGAACCATTAAAAATGCATGTGGCTTTTTAAAAAGTCATTGACTATCTAACAAGTCACTGACTATCTAACAAGTCACTGACTATCTAACAAGTCAATGACTATCTAAAAAGTCATTGATTTTGTAAAAAGTCACTGACTATCTAAAAACCTAAATGATGTGCTATTTGATTATTAGCATACTATGAGCGCTGAAAGTAAATCAACAGCAGGAAATATTTTTTTTTCTAAAACGTTTAAATGACATTAATATTAGAATGATTTAAAAAAAAGAAAAAATTAAAGGTTGCTTTTTTTAATCTTTACTTAAAATTTTCGTCGCATAAATGTAACTGTTTTCAATAAATTTTTTTTGTCACCACAGTCATTTGAATTATCCTTTATAACAATTCCTATTATTTTACAAAAAAGTTACCAAATCAATACTGTATGAAATCTTCTTACTTATATAAATAAAAATCAAATGTCGTTTGTAAGTAATCGCATCACTTAAGAACGGCTGCACCGATTTTGCTACTTTTTTTTTAAATGTTTGCCATAACCTAACTCTTACACCCAACTTTTTTATTTATTAAAATAATTCTATCACACACCATAAAATTTATATATTTAATGGAATATCAGCAGAAATATAATTGTTATAGGACTTACACTCAATGTCTGGTCTGCTTCGATATTCCCAATACATGTGTATACATGTGTATACAGTCAATGTCATTGCCTACGATTTAGTTAATGTTTAAATCGATAGAGTTAGAGCAGAAGATGTTGTGCGCCACTATCATACATTTGATGTCATTTCAAAAAAAAAATTTATCTCTTTTTAGCTTATACTAAGTACGAACTTCTATTGATAATAATTTCCTAATTACTATCAAAAATACTAAGGATCAGAGAAGAAGCGGATCACTTATACCCTCATACATAGGGACTCTTTTTATAATATAAAGGAAGACAATTTTAAAATTGGTCTCCAAATGAATACACAGCAAAAACTTAGTTAGGACCAGCAAGTCGGTTTGGGTTTTGCTAGTAATAAATATTTATGACAGTGGTAAACGAGTATGACAGTAGTAGTCAAACATATACGGCTAAAATTATACATCAAAAAAACAAAAATAATAAAAGTACTATGTTCAGCAATATCAAATTTGATAAAATACCCTTCACCACCACGTACATAGCAGGGTGATCGATTATTCGACTTTTTTAAGAAACCGGTTTTCAAATAGTTTAAAATTTAGAATTTAAAAAAAAACCGGTTGCTATTTTGAAAGCTGAGAAAAAACCGGTTAACCGGTTCGAATATATAAAATAAAATATTTAAAGAAAAAATTAACAAATATCATAAAAAAAGATGATAATTAAAATTATATCTAAATATGTAAGTTTTACAGTTTATATACGATTGACTGCGCAATTACGCAATAACGAAATAACTGACATGAATGCAGTTGACTAATTCTATTTAATTAGTTGAACTTAAGGAAAAGAGGTACTCTTTACAAGTAAAATAAATAAATACAATAAATTAATACATAAATAAATAAGACTTTTTATAAGGCTGTTATAAATTTTTGTATCTCCTTCTGTACATTTTTTTTAACGATAAATAGATCTTTAAAACTAATTTGCACTAACGTATTTTGTTTGAAATTATTTCTGTAATTTGAAATACATTTTAAAGGCTAGGGAGTAAATCTTTAAAAATTAATTTGAAAAATTCTTTCTTATACCCCTGACAGACATACGAATATAGGCATAAACTAGTTTGTTCGATGGTTTAATTGAAATTTAAGTTAACTAAAATTGTGAGCTGGAAGGAGAGATTGTTTGTTTTTCTTTATTGTAACTACATCTTTACCCAAAAGTAATCGATCAGCTAAGTTTATGCTTCAATTACCTTTAACTTTTAACGCTAGGTTATATCCTGTAAAAAATAACATTTGAGCTCAATTATTTTTCTTATTTTACATTTGGTTTTTAAACAACAAATAAATTTCTTACAATATTATGGAAGAATATTTAATAGTTTTTATTTTCTGAGATTTTTAAACTTTTTGCGTACTAAATATATTATGGTACGATTGGTTACAGAAATATATAAAAATAAACTTAAAAAAATAAAAAAACCGGCTTCTTCGGATAAAAAAACCGGTGTATGCGATATTCAAAAAACCGGTAGCTGAAAGAAGAAAAAACCGGGTTTTTCACCGGTTGTAAAACCGAGTCGATCACCCTAGTACATAGGTACAATTACTACATTGTAGCCTAGCCAAGATTTCAGATTCCATTTCATATACCATTTTCTTTGTTATTTCCGACGTCATCTTTGATTTGAAACTTTTACAGATGGACAATACTTAATTGATTCTTGCAGAAAATATAGTTTACGGGTTTGTGGGGATGGAATTGAATATTTTAAAAATTTCACACGCAATGACAAACCTATATATACCCTTACACTCTCTGAAGTGTACAAAAACAATACCAACAACAATAACAAATCGGAAATAGAAATTTAATAATAAAATTCTGCAATTACTCTAGTTTTAAAAAGAACAGCGATTTTCATATAAATCTGTTTTATTTGACATTTAAATTCCATTTGTAGAATTATACTATTCCTCCTAACAGTTTTCATGCATCAAATTATGATTTATGGCCACAACCAAATCACAACAATATTCCACTGAAAACGAAAAATACTGTGTAACACAATTCCACGCAAACTCGTAAACATTTCACTCAAACTTTATACATTAATTGTTCAAAATTGTTTTTTCTTCACTTTGTGTAAGTACTCGGCTACCAGTAAAGTGTTCCACAGGCACTTTGTCTGTGAGAATTGGTAAACAAAATATATATTATACAAGCATGAGTCAGAGTAAGCAGCGTAAGTAATGCAAGTGAAAATATCAAGTGAATGGAGAAGAAAAAAATGTTTGATTTTAATTAAATTTTAGATTGGACGTGACCGAGAATAGAAGAATAGAAAAGTAGTCTAAGTTTAACAAGTTGTTTATGGCACAAAATTAAATTTAGTTGGAAACAAGAATTGTTAGAACAAACAACTGTTTTTTTTTTGTTAAAAATTTACCTGAAAAGACCAAAAATATAAGAAGTGCAAATTTTTTACTCCACATGTAATACGGTGAAGCTTCGCTAGTGTGAACTCATAAATATTTCATTTCTGAAAGTGGGAGTTTTACTAAAATAAATAAAACCATTGTGTACTACATGAATTATAGCATTAGAAGCTGTTTATTTGATATATTGTCAATTTCTGTTTAATTTAAAGTTAAATTCTATTTCACTATTTAAAGTTCAAGTCCGAATTACTATGAAATATTAGAAGGTTTTAATAAAAATTAGTTGAAATTTGTAGAAGCCAATTTTCATCTAGTTATATTGCATCTGAGACTAATATTAAGCCGTATATATAAAGCAGTATTGCCAACAAGATATTCTCAAAATTAACTGTAGTAACTCTTACTCAAAAATTAATTTTTTAACATTTTCCATGAAACTTAAAAAATTAAGCTTGATAAAGACTAATAAGAATTTAAACAAACTTAATACTGCCTTCAAGAATATGTTGGGTAGTTCTTGTCATAACCAAATATACAAAAACTTTATGTTTAAATAAAACTAGCTAAAGGATGTTTTTGGTAGGTTCTGGGAATACCTTAAAGAAATTTTTGTCTAATGGTATGCTTTTAATATAATTTTAAGCTGCCACAATGTTTAAGGTAGAATTAGTCTTTACTTCTGTTCGGTAACATATCAGCTTACTAGTTTTTGCTAATAGAAACTATATATATGTGATTAGTTTTTCTGTTTCGTTACGCTTTGCGGCGGACGATCCTGTATAGAACAATATTTTGCTGACCATGCTTTATAAGATAAAGAGATAAGAGACAAGAACAGCTTAAATAAAGTGCGTTTATTTTGAAATCTCCAGCAGAAATCGCCACCACGAAAAAAAATGTTATGGGGGTATATTCATTTTGCTATTTCATTTGTATCACAACGAAATACCTATTGAAGAACAGTGGATGCTTTCTTAGTGTTGGTTTCATTTAACGATGATCTAGCTATGCCCTTCTGAAAGCACTATAATAATTTCTTCAAAATTGTTGAAATTGAAAATGGGTTCAGTCGGTAAAATAAGAATTAAAATGTCTTACGGAGCGATCAAATTTTACATGTATATTTATTAAGTAGAAAATATGTTTCCCCGCAAATGGCTTCCATCCTCGTATCATAAAGATTACAACCTTTGTCAAAATGTATGAAAATTTACCTCACATAAATAGTGTCTCCTGAATTCACCACCACCAAAAAAATGGTGGGGGTATATTCATTTTGTCATTCCGTTTGTAACACATCGAAATATCCATTTTAGACCCCATAAAGTATATATATTTTGAATCAGGGTTTGATTTGATGACGATCTAGCTATGTCCGTCCGTCTGTCCGTCTGTTGAAAGCACGATAGAGGTCGCACCGAAAAAGCTAGGGGGCTCAAATTTTGCCGGAATTTTTCTTATAGACAAGGTTTGTTTACTATTGAAAGTGGGCTAAATCGGAATATTAGGAAGAGAGTTATAGCTCGAAAAGCAAGAGTAGGTCGAAAAAACCGTGTCCTTCGAACATCGAATAAAATGGAATTGTGTCCAAACACATTAACGTAGACCCATGAAACTTCGAATATATATTTCCTGGGTAAAAACAATATTTTTTTTCGAAAATTATCTAAATCTATGCATTAAGAGAGGAGTAATCGATCAAAATGTACGAAAATTTATACCGCACAGTGTATTTTTCGGTATATTTAAAAACAAAAACGTCATAAAAGCAACAAACTTCAATGTACGACTCTGAAATTTTGCGCACTTTGCTTCTTGGTGAGACGCTTTTTTTAACGGAAAATCAATGTGCCACGCTCACTTTTACGCCCACCTCCCATATAACGTTTTACCCAAAATTTATATAATTTCTCTACTAATATAGATTTTGGAATAATAAAGTGCTATATTGAAACCTCTAGGTAGTACTCATTACCAAAAATAACTTTCATACGCCTACTATAACGCCCACTTTTCACGTTATATACCGTTAATGAAATTTAAAAGCTCATAAAACCGCTAAAATTAGAGGTATGATGATCAAATTTGCTAAATATATCCTTCTAGTCAGTGTAATTACTGTGCCAGAAAAGTAAGGTGTCACGCCCACTTTTACGCCCAGCTCCCATATAACGTTTTACCTAAAATTCATATAATTTATCTATTAACAAAGATTTTGGAATAATAAAGGACTATATTGAAACATCTTAGTTGTACTCGTTCGCAAAAACGACTTTGACACGCCTACTATAACGCCAACTTTTCAAGTTATATACCGTTAATGAAATTTAAAAGCTCATAAAACCGCTAAAATTAGAGGTATGATGATCAAATTTGCTACATATATCCTTCTAGGCAATGTCATTACTGTGCCAGAAAATTAAGGTGCCACGCCCACTTTTACGCCCACCTCCCATAAAACGTTTTACTTAAAATTCATATAATTTCTCTATTAACCAAGATTTTGGAATAATAAAGAGCTATATTGAAACATCTAAGTTGTACTCATTCGCAAAAACAACTTTGAAACGCCTACTATAACGCCCACTTTGCACGTTATATACCGTTAATGAAATTTAAAAGCTCATAAAACCGCTAAAATTAGAGGTATGATGATCAAATTTGCTACATATATCCTCCTAGTCAATGTCATAACTGTGCCAGAAAAGTAAGGTGTCACGCCCACTTTTACGCCCACCTACCATATAACGTTTTACCTAAAATTCATATAATTTCTCTATTAACAAAGATTTTGGAATAATAAAGAGCTATATTGAAACATCTTAGTTCTACTCATTCGCAAAAACAACTTTGAAACGCCTACTATAACGCCCACTTTTTACGTTATATACCGCTAATGAAATTTAAAAGCTCATAAAACCGCTAAAATTAGAGGTATGATGATCAAATTTGCTACATATATCCTTCTAGGCAATGTCATTGCTCTGCCAGAAAATTAAGGCGCCACGCCCACTTTTACGCCCACCTCCCATATAACGTTTTACCCAAAATTCATATAATTTCTCTATTTATATAGATTTTTAAATAATAAAGGGCTATATTGAAACATCTAAGTTGTACTCATTCGAAAAAACAATTCTGACACGCCTACTATAACGCCCACTTTTCACGTTATCTACCGTTAATGAAATTAACCGCCAAAATTAGAGGTATGATGATGCTACATATATCCTTCTAATCAATGTAATTGTTGTGCCAACAAGTTTAAGTGACACGCCCACTTTAACGCCTACCTCCCGTCTAACGGTTTGTCTTAAATTCATGTAATTTCTCTATTGACAAAGTTTTTGGGAAAATAAAGGACTATATTAAAATATCTAAGTTGTATTTATTAGCAGAAACTTTATTGACACGCCTACTTTAACGCCCACTTTCATTGAAAGACTAAATTTACAAAAGCATTTTAGTAGCAAATCGAAGTTATAAAGGGAGGTTAAATTTTAAAGGCCGATGTTGAATTTAAATAAAACACAAATTATTTAGGAAATTATTATTATTTCTTTTTGTAATTATAATATTTGTATGGTTCAATTATGTATTTAACAAAATATTTTTACAATTCTCCCGATTGTGGACGAATGTGAACGATTATATTGATCAAAAGAATTACGGAGTGCACAAAATGCATTTTGATTTGAAAGCCCATTTTTATAAAAAACCTAAATAACTTTAACGCGTTGCTCATTTGCGTATCTTTCCACTGTTCAAATTAAGTTTATCTGAGATTGAGAAATGTCAAATGAAATGCAAAAAAAGCTTGTTGCTTGTGTGGCTCACCTTCAACATGGGCCCTTAAAATTTAACCACCCTCTACAAAGAAAGTGATACATATTTTATTATAAAGAGATTATTCCATAATGATTAACAAAATAACAAATATTGTGCTTTAAATGTAAAAAAAATTGGTGGTGGGTATAAAAATTCGGCACAGCCGAATATAGTGCTCTTACTTGTTAAAATTTCAAACGTGATAAAACCGACAAAATTAGATGTTTAACCGACTCCACGCCTTGTTATTCATGCATCAATCTATTCATGTTGAAATGACAGGTCAAACTATGCATAAATCACTTTATAGCTGATAAAATGGCCGCCAGTTAAAAAAGTGTTGCCAACATATAATCTATACTTTTATAAAAAAAACGTCCGTTACTACACAAAAGTGGTGACGGGTATCTAAATTTATATGATGCGCCTACATGTTTTTTTAAAGCTATTTACACCCAGATATATTCCTCATAAAAAACTCATAAAAATCGCACAACAAAAAACCGCTTACCACTAGCTAATAGGTAGACGATTCTTATTAAAAACCGAAAACCGCTTAAAGTCATATAAATGGCCAAACAATCGCATAAAGATGTTAAAATTATCTAAGAAAAAAGAAAATGTGGTGGATGACTAAACATTTTAAGAGGAAAGCTGGGTCAACAATAAAAATAAATTAATATATCTTTTGACTAAAATGAGTTTTTTTTATTTATTTAACAAATTTAATTTATTTTACTTTTCTTACCTAAATAAAATGTAAAATAACTTTGATTGGTGGTACAATATTTTGCCATATAATATTTATCCTAAATATAATATCAAACACAGGGAAGGTAACCGCATTTCTTAAAACGCATAATAATAAAAATCATATAAAAAATAACATTACTTCCAAATGGTACAAAAAAAAAAAAAAAACAATAAAAATCGTATAGAAAAACCGCTTAACTTAAAAAATTGCGTAAAAAATCACCATAAAAAGGGAATTGACGGTATTGGTAAAAAGCATGTTTAAGTGGTTTCTTTCTAAGTGGTTAAATCTATTTAATTTTATATGCGAAAAAATCTATGGGCTTGTATTTGCAAGGTCTTATTTTATACCGTTTTAAATTAAAAATCAATAAGTCTTATATCCTGATGCTGTTTAAACTTATCAGTGGAAATAAATTTAAACTTTTGTTAACTTAAAATGGATGTAATTTAAATGTGACACTCACTCTGCAAATACCTGGTAATGACTTGCTACTACTAAACAACATACTTTTCAATGACTGCTACATCTTGTCTGTCTTGCTAATAAGTATTTTAGTAATGACTTGATTTATAATGTGTGTTTTCAGACATTTGCTTAGATACAATCACAATACAATTTCTTGTTGCGAAAATTGCTTGAAGCTATTCAAAAATATTACCGTATTTAATTCTCATTTAGTTTAACACGCTTAAGGTGTAAGTAATAATTATTTTGACAACTGCAGCAGAGCATACTGGTTGTTAATTTAGTTTCGCAGAATAATGTAACCGAATTCGCGTCCTTAGAAGAACCGAACGATTTCTGTAGGTCCATAATAGTAATGGGTTATTCAGGTTATTGAGATCAAATAATTCTATATTGCTTTAAAAGTAAGTACTTATTTAGGTACCTATTAATAAGAGACCGTAATAAGTACTTATACGAGTCCCTATTTGTAAGCGAGGGTGGTAAGTACTTATTTAAGTTCCTATTTTTAAGCGAGCGCGGTAAGAACTTGCCTCCAATGATATCATCGCGTTAAAATAATGGGTTCAGATGCCAAATTTTAAGTAATGAAGAACTGCTTTCTAGTACTCTCAACTCATTTTTTTTGTAATGTGTTATTTTTCTGGGTTGTTTTCGATAATCAAATATTTCTTTAAAATCTATAGTAAGACTGTTGCAGTCATGTTTAACTCTCTTCCAGGATTTTAAACTTATAAAGAGAGATTAACAATTAAGTTAAAAAATGTCACTGTATCTACAAAACAGACATCAAACTATGTAAAATCAAATTTCCCTAACTCACTTATGTACATCAATTAGATATTATTGTTCACCGATTATGTGTCACTTTTTCTCTATGTAACATGGATGAATCTATTTTTATAAATAATACTGATCCCACAGTGTTCGTTTTACTGTATATAGAATTGTTGACCTTTGACCTTTTAAACCACATAAGTATGTATGCTTGTATATGTATGGAAAAGTAGAATGAATAATATGTGAGAGACATTACACAGAAAATGAATTGCTTCCATGATTTAGTCACAAATTGTTGGAAGTAAAATATATTTTTTTTAATCTATGCACCTTTTTTCCCTCACACAGTTGTTGCAACAGAATATAATTTGAAAGCTTTATTTTTTATAAGCATACAGAGTGACCCCTGAACTTTAAACGTAATTCAATAAAAGCAATTTTAAATCTTATAAGTTTTTGAGCCACGTAAACAAAATTTTCACAACTACCTTAGCTAATATAAACACAAACACTTTAAAATATAAATTAAAATTCAAAATTATTTGTGTTTACATATTTGCTATACATATACATATGTATTTACGGTTTAATTTAAAAATAAAAATTTTATATTTAGGTTTTATTTTAAAGCTAGTCATTAAACACTCTTCGAGTTATTAGCCGTCAATAAAAAATCTGATTTATAAAAGCTATAGTTTTAAAAAAAATCTTACACTTTTCAATACTTTTTCATATAAAAAATTTAAAACTTATTTAAATATTCCACATATTATTTAATTCTAAGTAATGTTTTATATTCTCTAAGTATAATGTTTAGGCAATTAATAACATGTTTGTTTTTAGTTAAACATGAGACACACATGGGCGAATCAGAGTTCAAGTTAGTTTAGTGCATACAACATCATTAATTTATTTTAATGATTTCATAGTATAACAGTGAAGCCATTTTGAGATACCGTTTTACCAAATTTTGATTCTGGAACACACAAGTAATATTGTTTAGGACATTGTAGATCGTCACTCTAATGGCATTGCTAATATAAATTGTTAAACAAGTGCATATAGTAGAGTAGTAGTACAACAGAGTTCGTTGTGTATACGTAAAATTTAGTTTGATAACAATAAGTACACTAATAACTAAAGTTTTAATTTTTAATTTTTAACAGTTTATTCTATTTTGTTTATAATTAGTAAAGAGTTCCATACTTTTATACTGTTAATTTTAAGTGTTTCTTTTTTGGCAATGATACTAACCCTGGACTGCTTGAAGGACATAAACCAACGTGCTTTTTTTAATTTTATTGTAAATTTATTATTCTGGTTTAACATAAATTTTGTAAACTTTAGTTTTTTCAAATTCATTTTAAATTACATTTTAAGTATTTAACAATAATAAAATTAATTTGATATTACTTAGGTATACTTATCTAAAAGCAGCTACGTTTTTGCCATCAGCACTCTTCATCGCTATATTTATATCTGAGTTGCAACTACCAATGAAGAGTGCTTTTACAAAACTTAGAAAATGGAAAGCATACCATTTACTTTTTAAGTTTCCTTTCATGTTAAAAAAAAAAAAATCAGAAAATGTCGTTGTTTATGAATGAAAATTTGAAAAATAAATGAAACGCTTCTCATATTCTACTTTCCTTAAATTGTAATAAAAAAAAGTAGCAAATGATTATACCGTGGCTTCTTAGTTTTGAAGATGAATTTTGTTCAACTAATTTTGGATTAATTTTTGAAATTTTCCTATATGCTTAAAATTTTATTAAAAATTTTTTCGAAAGTATAGTAATTTATGAATATGAACGAAGGCAAGAACAATTAACTAACTCTTAAGTTTAAAATAAAAATTGTACAAATGTATCTAATCTATATATATATCTATATTCTTTATATTCTTAAAAAAAAACCCCTTGAAATTCCCACTGGTAAGATTTTTTTTACTAAATATTAAAAAATAACAAAACAATTCAGAAAAATGGTTTCGAATTCAATTATACAGTGGTTGTCAGCTTATTTGATGCAAGCAAACTTAAAAGACTTAAATCAATATAACTTCCTAAATAACTGCAATTTTAAAAAGAAACAACAATGTTTAATTGGTTATATATGTAGGTTCTACAAAAGTCTTCTTTAATTTTTAATTTATTTATTTCTTTACAAGAAAAACAACAACAAGTAAGAGCACTATATTCGGCTGTGCCGAATCTTTTATACCCACCACCAATTTTGTGTATATTTAAAGCACAATAATTATTATTTTGTTAATCGCTTGGAATAATCTCTTTATAATAAAATATACATCACTTTCTTTGTAGAGGGTGGTTAAATTTTAAATTTAAACCCGAGGCCGAATTACGGCACTCGAACGTGATCGAAATTTGATAACTCTTATTAGAATCTCTATACCTAAAACACAGCGTACTCGATCGTTCGAGTAAAATTTCGATCGATATCGATGGCCATAATTCGGCCCCAGGTCTGTATAAAATGTTAGAGCATCTATGAATGCCTTCTTAATTCGTTAAATGAGAAGCATTCCTGTTTTTCACGATAGTGTGGTAAAAAAAACAGTCAACTTCGACTCATCATCGTGCCAAACAATTGAGCATCAGCAATGTTATTGAAAATTTGGACTATCGGATCGAGGTGTGCCGTTGAGGTCGCGGGGGCCATTTGGCCGATATTTTGTTCCACACATAATTGAACCATACAAACATTATCATTAAAAAAGAAATGATAATAGTTTCCTAAATAATTTGTGTTTTATTCAAAATCAACATCGGCTCTTAAAATTAACCCACCCTTTATAAGTTCGATATGCTGGTAAAATGTTTTCGTAAATTAAGTGTTTCAGTGAAAATGGGCGTTAAAGTAAGCGTGTTTATAAAATTTCTGCTAATAAATACAACTTAGATATTTCAATATAGTCCGTAATTCTTCCAAAATATTTATTCATTGAGAAATTATATGAATTTGAGATAAGGCATTATATAGGATGTGGGCGTAAGAGTAGGCGTGTCACCTAAATTTTCTGGCATAACAATAACATTGACTAGAAGGATTTCTGTAGCAAATTTTATCATCATTCCTCTAATTTTGTCGGTTTTATAAATTTAAATTTCATTAACAGTAGATAACGTGAAAAGTGGGCGTTATAGTAGGTGTGTCGAAGTTATTTATGCTAATAAATACAACTTATAAATTTCAATAAAGTCCTTTATTATTCGATTTATAGAGAAATTATAAGAATTTGAGAGCAAACGTTGTATGGGAGGTTGGCGTGTCACATTTATTTTCCGTCAGAAGAAAGCTTTTGACCAAAAAGCAATTCCTGCAAAATTTCAGAATCGTAGATCTAATTTTGCCACTCTTATTAGGTTTAAAATTTTGAACATACTGAAAAATACACTGCGCGGTATAAATTTTCGTACATTTTGATCTCTAACTCCCTTCCTAATGCATGCATTTAGGCAATTTTAGGGTAGATATATTGTTTTTGCTCAGGTAGTTTATATTTGGAGTTTCATGACTCATACGTTGATGCTGGTGTACACAACTCCATTTTATTCGATGTTGGAAAGACACGGTTCTTTCGACCTACTCTTGCATTACGAGCTATAACTTCCTTCCTTATATTCCGATTTAGCCAATTTTCTATTCCAAACAAACCTTGTGTATAAGACATATTCTGGCAAAATTTGAGCCCACTAGCTTTTTCGATGGGACCTCTATCGTGCTTTTAACAGACGGACAGACGGACGGATATAGCTAGATCGTCATCAAATAAAACCCCGATTAAGAATATATATACCATTTTTTTGGTGGCGGGTATAAAAACTAAAATACTTAAAAAAAACACATTACAAAAAAATTTGTTTAGCTCTTTTACTAAAATTTTGCAAAAAATATTTGACCTTGTGTCACAAAAAATGGTCTGGTGATAGCGGTCGGATCGTCCCGGGTATACAGTGGGGTATAGGGGTATAGAGGAGAGTTTTATCTACTAAATGGTGCTAATTTCTTTTTGTTATCTTATGTTTTCTAGATGTTATGGTGTATTAAAAAAAGGAATTTAGGAAAATTTAGACTTTAGAAAGATAAAAAAAAATTATATCTAAACATTATATTTAAACAATTTATTTTCATGTACTAATGGCTAACAAATTTTAAAATTATACAAAACTTATTTCGTTTGAAAATCTTTTAAAAATAAAATGTTATAGAACTTTAAAAATCAAAATCTTACTAATAAGTTTCCCGTTTTAGCAAAATGCTGAGCATGTCTATTTTGCATCACCCTGTGGCCCTTAAAATTTAACCACCCTTTACAAAAGAATAGATAGATAAAAAAAAATTTAGTTAAAATATGTATTTTAAATATTCAAATACTTATTTTAAATCTACTGATGCACATTTTTTTTAATATTTTTAAATCTTAAACCTCATAAGACTGTGTGTACAACTATATGTAAAGTTGGGCACAAATCATTACTCTAGTTAATTTTTGTCAACAAACTTCGGTCATTTTCGTTTTCACAAACCCCTATAAAATTCCTTTGTAGTTTGTGCAAAAAAATGTTACTAGAGTCATCTAGTGTTCTACGTGATGTTTAGCAAAGACATCATCCTCAGTGTTTGCAAAATGTAGTGGCGCCTTCAACAGATGTTGCCATCTGCAATGAATAAATACTAATGAATATGACTAATATATTTTTAAAAAAATTTAAAAAAAGTGGGCGTGGCACATTTATTTTCCGTTATAACGAAGACTTTGACCAAAAATCCATGTTTGCAAAATTTCAGAACCGTATATGTAGTTTTGTCAGTTTTATTACGTTTTAAATTTCAAATATACACTGAGCGGTATAAATTTTTGTACATTTTGACCTATAACTCCTTTTCTAATCCATAGATTTAAGCAATTTTTGGGGAGAAATATTCTTTTGACTCGAGAAATATATATCCGAAGTTTCATGACTCTACGTTTATCCGTTTGGACACAATTCCATTTTATTCGATGTTTGCAGGACACGGTTTTTTCGACCTACTCTTGCTTTTCGAGCTATAACTCTCTTCCTAATATTCCGATTTAGCCCATTTTCAATACCAAACAAACCTTGTCTATAAGAAAGATTCTGGCAAAATTTGAGCCCTCTAGCTTTTTTGGTGCGACCTCTATCGTGCTTTCAACAGACGGACAGACGGACGGACATAGCTAGATCGTCATCAAATCAAACCCCGATTCAGAATATATATACTTTATGAGGTCTAAAATGGATATTTCGATGTGTTACAAACGGAATGACAAAATGAATATACCCCCACCATTTTTTTGGTGGCGGGTATAAAAACGAAATCAACACTGTCTTTGAATCGTTCAGCTTATTTGATGCAAAACAACTTTAACTGTAATTTACCGTTTTATTTGAAATCTAGTGTGCAGTTATTTTGCAGTTTGTAATTTTCTACTAATGATTAATAAGTTTTAGTATATTTTAAAGTTTAAAAGTGTCAAGCTGCATAGTTTAATTTAATATGGGTCGGCGTACAACAATAGACCAGCGGGAGTTGGTTATTCATCATTATAAAAATGGGCAGACTCAGCGCAAAATAGCAGACATATTAAATTTGTCTTCATCTACTGTCCAGCACATAATAGAGCGCTTTACAAAGGAAAACAGAATTGAAAACAAGGGAAGAACTGCTCCTAATATTATTTTTTTTCTGTCAGTGATGAACGCTGGATTATACGAAAAATTCAGGAAAACCCAAGATTATCAGCACAAAAAATAGCTGATGAGGTGGCCAGTGGTATTGGTAAGGTCTCTAGTGCATCAACTATTCAGCGTGTTTTACGTTCACATGACTTCCATGGTCGAGTACCACTGAAGAAGCCATTTATAAGCCCAAAAAATAAGAGCACTCGATTGGCTTTCGCAACGACCCACATTTCTAAAGGCCCGGAGTTCTGGAATACGGTAATTTTTTCAGATGAATCTAAATTTAACATCTTTGGGTCAGATGGAAGGTCTTTTGTTTGGCGGAAGCCAAATACGCAGCTCCAATCAAAGAATCTTCGAGCGACTGTTAAACATAATGGAGGAAGCGTAATGGTTTGGGCTTGTATGGCTGCAACGGGTGTTGGAAATCTAGTTTTTATTGAAGGCAACATGGATAAGACAATGTATTTGAACATCCTCAGAGAAAATTTGATTGACAGTGCTGAGAAATTGGGTTTAAGAAGCAATTTTCGCTTTTACCAAGATAACGACCCAAAGCATAAGTCCAATGTTGTTCAAACCTGGCTTATATGGAACTATCCCCATTTGATGCAACCACCTGCGCAGTCTCCGGACTTGAACGTAATTGAAAATTTATGGGCGTTGTTGGAAAATAATATAAGAAATCATGACATTTCAAGCAAAGAAACGTTAAAAAATGAGTTAAGGCCAGAATGGAATAAAATAACGGCAGAAACCACTCAAAAATTGGTTGACTCAATGTCAAATCGTCTGAAAGCTGTCATAGATCAAAAGGGTTACCATACCAAATATTAATTATAATATAACACACAAAAACATTATAACTTTCGTGTGCATCAAATAAGCTGAACGAAAGACAGTGTTAATTTCGTTTTTGTTGTTTTTCTTGTAAAAAAATAAATAAATTAAAAATTAAAGAAGACTTTTGTAGAACCTACATATATAACCAATTAAACATTGTTGTTTCTTTTTAAAATTGCAGTTATTTAGGAAGTTATATTGATTTAAGTCTTTTAAGTTTGCTTGCATCAAATAAGCTGACAACCACTGTATATGTATGTTGCCTTCGCATTTTAAGGGAACTTTATTTTATCTCATTTAAAAGTTTTCTAAGCAAATTTCTATTTAACAAATTTTATTGTCATTGTCATTATTCAAAATATGTTGATTGGCTTATTATATGAATTGTTGCAAGTTTACAGAGTTTTAATACTTACAACTTCAGAAAAAAATAAATAAATTTAATTAAGATTTGAATTGAATATATTAGACTTAAGAAGGGAGAAGAAAACTTTTATTAATAAGCTTAAGGGAGGCGAACAGCTTTCAATGTTTATTTTTATCAAACTTATGACAATAGGAATTTTAAATGTCAATATAGTTTTTTTAAATATTTTAAAGCGTCTTTTATTACACAACAACTCTGTGTTTTGTCTTTGTTCTTTTTATTGTATATTTTTAGATTTTTAATTTTTTTTATATTTTAAAATTCTTAAATTTTAAATGTATGTTTTCTTTTGTATGTCACTAAAATGGTAACAATAAGCAGTAATAAAAATCACAAAAAAAAAAAAAAAAAAAGAACTGGAATGGGAAATTTATTGTTAAAGACAAAAACTTAATAATTGAAATAATTGCACAATGAATAAGGGAAAATAAAAATATTTTTATATACAGCACTATATGTATCTATCTTCTATATCTTCTGCTATCTGTATATGTAAAAGTGAAACTCTGTGTGTGTGTGTTAGCTATAGATTCCGAAACCGCAAATCCGCAAATTAAGCTTTGGCAAGTTGTTGTGTACATTCCAGGAAGTGTTTATGGATGGTAAAAATTGGGCAGGGCTACACCCATAAAAACTAAGTTATAATTTTTAGCTACTTGAATTACACCGATTTTTCTGTAAATTTGCACACATATTAAGCTATCATGACTTTATAATTTCGTGATTAGAAAAGTGGGCGGGGCCACGCCAATAAAAAAGTTATAATTTTGAGGTACTTGCATTGCACCGATTTTCTGAAATTGAAATATTGAATTCTCATGACTATACATTTTCGTGATTATAAAAGTGGGCAGTGTCACGTCCATAAAAAATAAGTTATCATTTTTAGCTACTTGCGCTTGACCGATTTTTCTAAAACTTTGTAAAAATATTGAACACTCATGACTTAACTTTGTGATTAGAAAATGGGCAGTGCCACGCCCATAAAAAATAAGTTATCTTTTTTAGCTACTTGAACTAGATCGATTATTCTGAATTTTGCCCACATTTTGAATTCTCGTAATTATACAATTTTGGGATTTGAAAAGTGGGCAGTGCCACGCCCGTAAAAAAAAGTTGTAATTTTTAGCTACTTGCACTTGACCGATTTTTCTGAAACTTTGCACACAAATTGAGCTGTCTTGACTATATAGCTTCGTGATTAGAAAAGCGGGCAGTGCCAAGCCCATAAAATAAAGGTTTGATTTTTAGCTTCTTGCACTTGATACTCAATTAAAATTCAGAATGCTTTTTTATTCAACAAGGGGCGTAGTAACGCGCGCCAGCTTTGTCTAGTCCATTAATAAATATTGAAGAGTAAATAATATTTGCGATAAACAAGTGTTTCATATACCTCTTTTACTAAAATGTATAAGCTTTTATAAATCATCTAAAGGCTCTTGGATTGCTACCAGCTTTTAAAAAATGCGCACATTACTACTAACAGATGTATGTGACTAACTCGGATAGTTTGCACTGAAAAAATATAAAGCTTACACGCAAACAAAAAACATGGTTGTGGTAATCATAATCGATGAGCAATATAATGGTAGCAAGTTATTGTTTTTATGAATATAGATTATTTTTATTCTGGCTTGGTTCATTTTGATGTTATTAAAATTCCTTTAAAAATTATTACAAAAAAAAAAAAAAAATTATTTTGAGTTAATATTAATTTATAATTATAATGAAAAATTTAATTGTCAATCAATTATTATATTATGATTACAAATAACATGAAAAATCTTTGCTCTCGTCAGAGGCTATGTAGTGTTTTTTTCTGTTATTTATATTGATTTCTTTTCTTTTTAAATTAAAATTTTTTATTTCAATATTTTCTTATATTTCACCATTTAAATATTATCATGGATTTTTTTTTAATTGTTGTAAAATTATTTATGACCTGTTAAACTTTTGAAATAATAGAAATATATTCAATAAGAAGTAGAACCGTTGAAAACAAATGTTGATTAAAATATATCATAGCTTGATTGCTTTGTCATCATACTGCTGTTTCACGGTTTTAGATATAATATTTTTTTTTTGAAGGCATCATACTGTTTTTGTGGTAATAACTTTTATACAAACAAAGCGGTATGAAGAATGCATTCTTTTGCACTATTGATCTAGAAGTCATTAAATATTGTTCATTTTCAACTTTTGCAGTTTTATTTTAATGAAAATCTTAAATTTTTTTGAAAGAAAGATACCGATCACTACAAATCGTTCATTCATAACTCTAATAAATTTCTCATCTCATCTCGACTTGAGTTAGTTTGTCAAAAGTCTACAGAAATATTTTAGTCGTTTTTTTAAAATTAACCAATGTGTTATGTACAACTTTTCGATACAAAATTGTCTATGGCTTTGAATCAATATTTCTACAAGGTCTTAAAAATCGTTTGTCAATATTTCTATTATATGTTTGAAATCGATATGTTTATATCCTTATTTCTTTCCAATATTGTAAGTTACGGGGGGATTATTAAATGTTTACCATAAATTTGTATCAATCAATTTACACTGTGAATTCGTGCATGCTTTTAGGCTTCGATTGATGGTGGTTATTTATTCATGTTTAATGTAAAATGCGGAAATTAAATTGAAATCACATACTTCAAATATATACACATATTAACACTGTAACATAACACATGAATGTGCGTATATAAGTATATAATAAGATGGTGCATGTTTATAAAGATGATAATTTTTAAATGACTTTAAAATGGAAAAAATGTAAAAAATAGAAAATAGTGTCACAAAAATTGTTTATTAATTATTGCTTAGGAATTTGCATCCAGAAAATTTTGGCATAGCCTGGACTTTAAAAATATACTTTAAAATCGTAATAACGTTTGCTGCCTTTTTAAGTTTCTTTTATATTTTATTTATTTACTTTATTATATTACCCTTGCTTTCTTTGAAAAATCCTTAAAAAATATTTTTAAATTAAAAAAAGAATAATCTTAGTACTAGGTAAGATTAAAAAATAGGGGCACTAAAAGTCCAAACTCATGACAGGTATACTCGCATGCCCAATTGTCCTGTTGTGCGCTTTTTACCTTAATACTGATTATGATGCACCGTATTAAAATCCATATCCCAGCAAAACGTTGCACTCCTACAGTTAAAAATAATGTTATTGTCAAAACAAATTCTAAAAGCTTTTAGTACAAGCACAGAAATTCTTAAGCAAAGATTAAACTTTCGATAAAAAACTATATAACAAAAAAAATTTTTTTTTTTAAAGAAGTTCGAAAATTTAAATGATCTCAAGGTATTTGCACTTAAAGATTATTATGCTTTTTATACTAATTTACGTCTTGAAAATGAGTAATATCCCTGCAGATAATATTGGCCAACGTTGTTCATTGCATCTGTTCATTGAATCTAGTTACAACATGGCCCTATGTAATGCAGTAATGGGTCATGTCATTTTCAACTAAAAGTTTGTAGTTAAGCAACAAGTTTTCGTGTTTTAACGATTGCATTAGTGTTGTCAAAATCTGTAGAATGTTGGTTTAGTTACTTCAACGAGTAGTGATAAGGAGTAGTTTTGAGACTACTCTTATGTAATGCAAAGCGGTGTTATACGGTCCAGGACATTGCAACGTTAAATTGATCATATTTTCTCCACATAAATATTTGGATGGTATTTAGACTAGTCCTTGTACTTTAACAAGTATATCTAACATGCGTGTTAATAAAGTTATTTTTTTAACCAAAATTTCCTCTTATCTTGTTTTTATTTGTTTAACAAGAGATAATGAGGTTTTATGTTATAAATAGAACTAAATTCTAAATTTTTAAAATCTATTAATATATTTCTGTTAATTAGTAGTAAAAAAAATAATTATTAATGATTAAAAATATTGTTATAATTATTAATTTAAAATTTAGGTAAAAACTATATATTCCATTTAACGAATGCAGAAAATAAAACTGACACCTTTTCGGTGTCAGAAAAAACAAAACCTTAAAAGCTTCAGCTTCAGATCTCTGCAAACAAATAAAATGAAAATAAGGAACTTTTCTTTAAACACTATTTCTTTAATGAAAACTAAGCTTAAACTAAAAAAAAATATTGAATAATTTTGTTTAGATTTTCAGCATTTTTTTTTGTCCCTTAAAATGTGTTAAATGCAACTTAGGGCTTTATTGAAATCATATGACCATGTGTATTATTATTTTTCTAATTTTTAAAGCTTATTTGATTTTTTAAAGCAACATGAGTTCAATAAAGAGATTGTTTTTACCTTTTATCTTTAACAAAGTATTTCACTAATTCCTGTCGTATTAATAATCCTCCATTTACATTGTCTTCGCTCATCTTCAAGGATATTTCTAAATTTTTTTTTTTTTCTTTCAATAACGTCATTTTGGCTTTAAAAGCACTCAATCAATTTTATCTATCGTCGAGATGTCTTGATGTCAATATATATTTAGCTAAATTCATTCATGTTAACACAATTATCATGACAACAGGAAAAAAAAGTTTGCATACAGACATGATTTATTCAATCTTATAAATAATACCACTAACATGCAAACTTATTTAAGTGTAATTTATTTGTCTTTTAACTGTCTGTATGTGTGCTTGTGTTACGTAACTAAATGCATACTTTTCCTTTTGATTGAGTGTGAAAAATGTGAGTAAGTATTTTGTTAAAAGGCGATATAAAATAAAAAAAAATTTTTCAAAAGGTGTTGATTATTATGTGAGTGTGTGTGTTTTTCAAATATAATTAAATGTTTATATGTTTAAAGTGTTTGACTACGATGAATCTCAGATACTCTTTTTATGTACACGAAATGCTTAAATTGTATATTTTTACAATGCAAGTACTTAAATTAATAATTAGTCACTTGTAGTAACATATTGTTGCTGTATAAGCATTCATATTTAACAGGATATATGTAAGTAATATATTTGCTTGATCCAATTTTGGTAAAAGTTATTATTTTCACCTTTTTTTTAGTAATATATAGCACCATGCTAAAATTTATGAATTTTCGGTTACTGCTGCAGATTTGCTTTATCACAGTAAAAAACCCACAGCCAAGCTTTAGCAAGGACAAACAATTTACATATTCATGTATTTTACTGAGCTAAGGAAAAGCAATTGTTTGTAACAAAAGTAATTGAAAAACTCATACATACCACTTTGCTGGGTAAATAAATAAAAAAAAATTAAGTGTGACAATTTATATTATTCATGGAAGTAAGAATAAAGGCAAATGCTGACAAGAAGCTTCATATACAATTGGTCATAATGTCATAACTTAAAATTCTCACATTTTAAACAGAGTCAATTTTATTTTTTCTTAAGCAGCTGTTTTCTGGAAAACTGTAAATAAATCATAATGCTGCCATATTTTCATCACAAATAAATAAAAACAATTATTTTTGACTTAAAAACTGAAACTGTATTTAAATGTTACTTTAGTGAACAAATTTTAACTAAATTTGTATCTAAGTATCAGCGCAAGAAATGTGCACAATCAATTAATTTTAGATTTTTCTTCTGTTAAAACATTAAAAAAGTTAATTTTTATAGGTAGCAGTTCTTCTTTTCATAGACAATAATTTATTTTTTTAAATTAATGGAAAATCGATTAAAAAATAGCGAACAGTTCTAAAATTATTTAAGCCGTTTTACGCCAAACTCTATTTTTGAGATATTACATTATTTGAGTAAATGTTTATATTATATTTTGCTTCTTTTAGATTTTCTTCATTTCCATTGTTTCTTAGTGAGACTCACAATGTTATGATTAAATCTAGAATTAAAATGTACAACACAACGGCCTTGAATATGTATTAAACACAAGTAAATAAATTCGGCCGTGCCGAGTCTTATATACCCTGCACAACGTGTAGTCATGCAAAAACAATTGTTTGTATCACCATTCATCTCATATGAAATACGTACGTATGTACATACATGTAAAAAACATACCAAAAAACAAAAAAATTACAAAAAAAATATATATATATTAAAAATAAAAAAATAAAAAACAAATAAAAAAAATTAAAAAAAAAAATTAAAAAAAAAATTAAAAAAAATTAAATAAAATATATAACATTTCAACCAACACTCGGTAGACGGTCAGGGCTTAATCGACTCTTCTATTCATAAGCTTTCAGAAAATATATACTTAATGGGGTGGGAAATGAAAATTGTAGAAATAACAAACGGAATGACAAAGCTGTATATACCCTTGTGCACCACAGGTGAAGGGTATAATAAATGCTTACTTGTGTTTCACAATTACTAATTTTTAAATGTATTGATTAGAATTATTTAAGGTTTCTTTTTATTATTCCTTTGTAATGGACCACATACGTGTGCATATAATTATTGAACAATGTTTGTACACTTTTCTAATGGGTGAGAATATTGTTAACACGTGTTAAAGCAGACTATGTTCATGTTAACAATCCAATAACTCTAACATACTTCGAAAGTGCTTTCAATAAACCATAATTAATCTTATTTGTTATATCACTTACATTTACCACATGTGGCAAGTCTCATTAACACTGGTTGTGCTTGAAGTTGAATCTCGTCTACGATGTGTTACATACTAAAACCTCCACAAATTTATTTTGTAGGAAAATAAGCAGTTAAGATGTATTAAAGCTTAATACAATTTTGCTGCTGAAAACAAAAAAAAAAAAATTTATATAAAAGTAAAATTGATTGTTTAAATTTAAGTGTATATGCTGTTATCATTTACAGACAAAAATATAGAAATTAAGTGTATTTACACAAACAGCGAACAAAAAAAATGTTTAACGTCATATACAACAATACACCCTATAGCAATCATGAGATTGAGTATCCTCAGGTCAATGCTTTGGTCAATTATTTTGGTGCTATTGTCAACGAAACTTGTACGCCTTTCACAATTTGGGATAATATCGCAACTTGCAAAAGGCAGAATTTTGTTGGACGGGTAAATGGCTGGATCAACTGGATTCGCTCGGTCAATCTGACAAATTGTTTAATCTCCATTAAAATAAATAACTAATCTCATCATCTTTATCAAATTTCGAGACTATTTTATTTAGTGCACCATTATGCATTCGCGTATATTTAATCATTAATTAAGTTTAAAGAAATTTTTTTCACAAATGTATTATGAAATTCGCTCTATAAATAAGGAAAAGAAAGTCCAAAAATATTGTTAGTTTTTTGGCGCTTACACTTTCAGTGTGAAAAAAAATCAAGGTTCAATAATTGTGAAAAAATTTTAACAGCTGATTATCACAGAAAATTATAAGCAACGTCACCTGCATACCTGCACTTCATTAAAAAAATTTTTTTTCCTAATCAGTTTATGTTTCTGATTTTTTTAAATTTTTTGAGTAATAAATATACTATGACACGATTGGTTACAGTGATATATGAACATAAACATACAAAAATAATAAAAAAACAGCTTTTGTGGGTAAAAAACCTGTGTATTCGACATTCAAAAATCAACATTTGGAAAAAAATACCAGCTAAAAGAGTAAAAACCGGATTTAAGCCGAGTCGACTCTAGTACAGAGAGTAGTAGTAATGTAACAGTTCCAACCTACCAGGTACCTTAATTACCAAATACTCTTTTATCTACATCACTATGCCTTTAGGCTTGTGTATATACTAAGAGGGTTGCCAGATTACATTTTAAAAATTCAGCGCCATCTTATGGCAGCATTTTACAATGTTGAGTAAAACGTACAAAATCTTTTAAAAATTCAGCGCCATCTTATGGCAAAATTTTTCAAAATGCAATCTGGCAACTCTCTTAGCATAAACACAAACCTACAGGCATAGTGATGTAAATACAAAAGTATTCGATATTTCAGGTACCCTGTAGGATAGAACTGTAATATTACTTCTAATACAGAGGCTGTTAGATGTTAAGTTGGAGCAAAATATTCTGATCCTTGAAAAAAGACAACCGTAACAAATTGAACAGTTGTCGAGAAATTTGAAAAAAAAAACTGGTGGAAATCCTAATATATTAAAGGGTACAGAGGCCATAATGCCTGTAGTTTAAGCAAAACATATTAAATCTCCAGCAGATGTTGTATTAGATATTCTAAAGGAAGTTGCGTTGGAAGTAGATGTAGATGGAGTTTCAACGGAGTGTGAGCATCAGCTAATAACACGGAAATATATAAAGCAGCAGTTAATACATCTGTGTTTAAGAACTTTATTTTAATTTTTAAGTTTCTAATACGGAACTATTAAGTCGATTTTCCACAAGTAAAAAAAAACAGGTTGATAACATTCTTAAATTATTTCAAAGTTTAAGACAATGTAGCCTTTTGCTATCTTCAATAATGAGCAACATTTGTTGATTAAAAATTGCGGTTATTATTGCTTAATGTTTTTCTTTATTTCCACATTTTTTTCATCTACATTTCTCTCACTTTTTTCTCCGTTTTCATACTATAGACTTTGCAATATTATTTATTATGCACTTTTAAGTATTTTTTTATACCTTTTCGACTCTTTTCAAGATTAAACCAATTAAAATAATAAATTACTTTTTTTGTTGTTTGTTGGTATTTAACTTTGTATGACTTAAAGAAGAAAGAAGATTGCACTGAATCAACATAATTAACTTGTACCTTTTGTTTTTCTTATGTCTAATTAGAAATACTAAATGGCAGTTGCGTGATAAATTATTATTAATGTCATGTTGTTTGACTAGCAAAACAAATCATTTGAAAAAAGGTGTAAAAGTAAATAAGTGTAATTAAATTAATCTTTAACAATACTTCTGTGTGTTTAATTTGTGTTTGAATTAAATATTTGTCTTGTCTAATACTGTTTATTCAAGGATAATCCTTGGGTATGGGTGATTTTGTTGTTTTATTATATGAAGGTGTTTAAGGTTATTGTTTTGGTTGTAAATAAACAGAAATCATTTGTTTTTTCTAGTTGTTTAAGTAGTAGACAATAGATTAGACCAGACTAGACCAGATAATAGACTAGTAGATAAACGGTCTTTCATAAGTTTAATTTTATATAATAAGAGATTTTGTGTTCAAAGTTTGCTTAAGCGAAATAAACGTGTGGTATTGCCATGGTATTTTCTGAATGTGAACTTTAACCAACATAATAACCATTTTATACCACACAATTCAATAGTATTTCAGTCTTTCGTGGTTTGGGACTTACAGCCACAGGTAAAGTCTGCAATTTTTAAGTGCATTTTCCATCTTAGACTGGAATATTGTGGGAAATCACAGCCATATTATCCATCACCGCTAAGGGGAAATAAATTCTATGTGAAATTTAATTTCTTGGTACATCCTTTAAATTGCATTTCTCTTTCTTAGCTACTTTTATTAATTTTTTCTAAAAAATTCCATAATACATCAGCAGATTGACAGTAAAATTTATTTACTTTTATCCAAAAGTTTATTGTTTTCTACGTAAAGAATTATAAATACTCTAACTAGATACAAGTCGAAAAAGGTATAAAAAATTAACATCTTGATAAGTACTGCTGGTATGCATTTAATCACAGCGTGTGGTTTTCAGTATAATATAGCGTTATTTTCTTTTTTGTTACTGGGTAACATCCATAAGCAAATCATATTTGAACATTGCTTCGACTGGTGTGCACCTGATTACAGCGTGTGCCTGCCAGTATATCGGAACGTTTTTTTTAAACTGTGATACTCGCATAAGAAACTTTTAGCAAAACATTAGTTTTTCTATGACATTACCGTCTATGCGTATTAAGCAAAAAATATCAACAATGTATGCCATCCTGTTCAAGTATTTGACTCTTAATTTGGCGTCGTATGCAGCTTTGTCCACAAATGTGTTAAATAAGAGAAAATACGCGCTCTTTTCGCTGAAATTATAGGATGTGAAGGGCAAAGAAAAAACTTTCGCCGCTGTAGATCCTATTGTAACCGGGGACTAAAATTATCGATCTGGCAACTGTCTAAAAAATTGAAAATTATTCAAAGGAAAAATGATTTCCATAGATGCCATACAGGGCATACCTACCAAACTTTCTAAAGAAATTCACCTGCTAACTGGCTACCTCATTCACGTGACTAGACACCTTTGGAATACTTTTTGTAAGAATACTTCAAATGTCTAGTGTATATTCAAAATCGGGCAACGGTTTATAATTTTGCAGCAAACACTTGACGAAATTGTGAAGAAATAAGAACGAATATGAGAAATGGATCACTAGGATAACGTTCATAAGACGCAGTCGCGAAGGTCATACTCCAGAAGTCAGTTTTAAATAATAAGAGCCATACAGTTTCTGAGCTAGTAAAGTCAAGATTTTGTTAATTATATTGAAGATGTTGCCCTTAATGAATAAAAACACATTCTGAATTTTAATTAAATATCAAGTGCAAGAAGCTTAAAATTATAATTTTTTTATGGGCGTGACACTGCCCACTTTTCTAATCACGAAACTGTAAAGTCATGACAATTAAATATGTGTGCAAGGTTTCAGAAAAATCGTTGATGTTCAAGTAGCTAATAATTATAACTTATTATTATGGGAGTGACACTGCCCACTTTTCTAATAACGAAATTATATAGTCATGAGAGTTATCACACACACACATCGACATACAGAGTTTCACTTTTATATATAGATAAACTCCAATGACACGTCAATTACGTTTAAGTCATAAGTATTTTAAACTTAATTGAATCACTGCTTCTGCAAAAAAATTTCGAAGTAGTACAAAGTTAAAAGCTGACGAGTGATGTGGTCCTGTCAAAACGGAGTCATACAGACTCTACTTGACTGTTGGCGTGCAGCGAACTACCACGATAACCAACCAACCAACAAAGTTAAAATTATTTTCAGAAATTCTCAATCTGAAGCGCAAAATTATTCATTTTAAATGGCTTCCATGATGCGAAATAATTTGTCATAAATGATGTGATTTAAAATGCAGAATCCTGCAATTAATGTTAACAAACAACATTAACCCATGAACCATCTTATTCTGTTCACCTAATTTGCATGAGTTCTAAGCACTTATTTGTATTCTTATAAACACATGATTGCCAATGGCACACCAATGTTACATTCATTATAATTTTAACTTAAACTTAATTACTTTATCATCAGTTGAACCCGTACAAAACCACTTCTTTATCATAGTTTTTTTTTTAAGTTGAGTCCAACATCAGTTGCAAAGCTGTAAAATCATTTTGTCATGTTTTTTTTTTATACCCGCCACCAAAAAAATGGTGGGGGTATATTCATTTTGTCATTCCGTTTGTAACACATCGAAATATCCATTTTAGACCCCATAAAGTATATATATTCTGAATCGGGGTTTGATTTTATGACGATCTAGCTTTGTCCGTCCGTCCGTCCGTCTGTCCGTCTGTCCGTCTGTTGAAAGCACGATAGAGGTCGCACCGAAAAAGCTAGGGGGCTCAAATTTTGCCAGAATCTTTCTTATAGACAAGATTTGTTTGGTATTGAAAATGGGCTAAATCGGAATATTAGAAAGAGAGTTATAGCTCTAAAAGCAAGAGTAGGTCGAAAAAACCGTGTCCTTCGAACATCGAATAAAATGGAATTGTGTCCAAACGCCTTAACATAGACTCATGAAACTTCGAATATATATTTCTTGGGTAAAGACAATATTTTCCCCCGAAAATTGTCTAAATCTATGTATTAGGAGAGGAGTTATCGATCAAAATGTACGAAAATTTATACCGCACAGTGTATTTTTCGGTATATTTAAAAACAAAAACGTCATAAAAGCAACAAAATTGGATGTACGACTCTGAAATTTTGCACACTTTGCTTTTTGGTGACACGCTTTCTTTTAAGGGCAAATCAATGTGCCTCGCCCACTTTTACGCCCACCTCCCATATAACGTTTTACCTAAAATTCATATAATTTCTCTATTAATAAAGATTTTGGAATAATAAAGGCCTATATTGAAACACCTCAGTTGTACTCATTCGCAAAAATAACTTTGACACGCCTACTATAACGCCCACTTTTCACGTTATCTACCGTTAATGAAATTTAAAAGCTCATAAAACCGCTAAAATTAGAGGTATGATGATAAATTTTGCTACGTCTATCCCCCTAGGCAATTTCATTACTATGCCAAAAAATTGCGTTGGACCACCTGTTGGAATGTCGAATGTATGGGAAGAGAATTCTTATTGCACTTGACAACCAGTCGGTTATAAAACGTATGCAGCGGATAGATGTGAACTCCTCTTTGGTGCTTGAGTGTGTTCTAAAGCTCAATAGGTGTGCCTCTACAAATGAGGTAACGCTGATGTGGGTTAAGGGCCACGTGGGCATAGCTGGGAATGAGGCTGCTGACGAACTTGCGAAGAAGGGGTCTGTAGCTGCATTCTGCGGACCGGAACCCAGAACTGCTCTGGGTAATGGGTTAGTGCGGGCGAGGATCTTTCAATGGGTGAACTCTATAAACTTGCGAAGGTGGATGGAGGGAACCACGTGTAGACAGGCCCGTATGGTGCTCAGGGAGCCACTTGGCAGGGGTGCAGTGAAGATACTCGGTTTTAATCGGAGTATGATGAGCTGGATCACTGCGTTGATTACAGGACATGGTAACTTCAAATATCATCTGAAGAGGATGCAAATCGTTGATGATGATATTTGTAGAATGTGCCTGGAGGATGCCGAGACGGCAGCGCATGTAGTATGCGAGTGTCCGGCGTTGGCGAGCGGAAGATTAAGGATCACAGGCAAGCACACTTTAAGTGTGAGTGCGATGGGGGACCTTAGTCTGAGGGAGATGCTGGCGATTACAAAGGACTGTGCGATGAGGATTGTCGACAATCACCAGTCGGCAGTGTGAAATCGTTTTCCTAGTCCAGAGCAAACGCCGGTTGTGGCGCGGGACTCAGTGATTGAAGGTATACTGATCGGTAGACACGAAATCACTGAGGAGCGAAGGGGGTCGAAAAGGGACCCGCGATAGTAGTGGTCTGCTTCGATATTCCCCCTACATGTGTATGTATGCCAACAAATTAAGGTGCCACGCCCACTTTTACGCCCACCTCCCATATAACGTTTTACCTAAAATTCATATAATTTCTCTATTAATAAAGATTTTGGAATAATAAAGGACTATATTGAAACACCTAAGTTGTACTCATTAGCAAAAACAACTTTGACACGCCTACTAAAACGCCCACTTTCACTTTTGAATTGTGTCCAGACGCATAAAGGTAGTCATAAAACTTCGAATATATATTTATCGAGTCAAAAGAATATTTTTCCCTGAAAATCGGTTAAATCTATGAATTAGGAAAAGAGTTATAGATAAAAATGTACGAAAATTTATACCGCACAGTGTATATTTAAAATAATAAAAGTGACAAAACTATATGTTCGATTCTGAAATTTTGCAAACATGGCGTTTTGGTCAAAGTCTTCGTTATAACGGAAAATAGATGTGTCACGCACACTTTTTTTCTTAAATTTTTATAAAAATATATTAGTCATATATATTAGCATTGATTCATCTAATACTGCGCCATTTATTGTACTGTAGCTAAATATAAGATAAAGATGATAAGATAGATGACTCTACTAGCAACTACTAGATGGCATGCTAACAACTTATGGTTGTGTTCTCCTGAAATTATGCTCTATTAAAAATGGGAATTTAGGAAAATTTTGACCTAAGTCAAAAAAAATTATCTCTAAACATTATAAACAATTTATTTTCATGTACTAATGGCTAACAAATTTTAAAATTATACAAAACTTATTTCGTTTGAAAATCTTTTAAAAGCAAAATGTTATAGAAGTTTAAAAATCAAAATCTTACTAATAAGTTTCCCGTTTTAGAAAAATGCAGAGAATGTATATTTTAAATCACCCTGTGGCCCTTAAAATTTAACCTTAAATTCACTTTCTTCCTCTTAAATTCATGTAAATTCTCTATGAATAAAGATTTTGGAATACTAAAGGACTATATTGAAATATCTAAGTTATGTTTATTAGCAGAAACTTTATTGACACGCGTATTTTAACGGCCACTTTCATTGAAAGACTAAATTTTCGAAAACATTTTACTAGCATATCGAAGTTATAATGGGTGGTTTAATTTTAAGGGACTATGTTAATTTTGAATAAAATTATTATGAAATTATTATCATTTATTTTTATAATGATAATATTTGTATGCTTCAATTATGTATGGAACAAAATATCGGCCAAATGGCCCCCCAACCTAGGCGGCACACCACGATCCGATAGTCCAAATTTTCAATGACACTGTTGATGCTCGATTGTTGGGCACGATGATGAGTCGAGGTTGCTTGCTCTTTTGCCACGTTATCGTGAAAAACAGCAATGTTTCCCATTCAACAAACTAAGATGGCATTCACAGATGTTTTCACATTTCATACAGACCTGCTTTGCAGACATTTAAATATTTTTTACAATTCTCACGATTGTGGACGAATTCGAACGATTATGTTGACCAAAAGAATCACGAAGTGCACAAAATGCATTTTGATTTGAACGCCCATTTTTATAAAAATCTTTAATATTTAAAAGCGTTGCTCGATTGCGTATCTTTCCACGGTTCAAATTGAGTTAGTCTGAGATTGAGAAATGTCAAATGAAATACAAGAAAAAAATTGAAGTTTAGATGTGGTTCACCTTAAACATGGGCCCTTAAAATTTAACCACCCTCTACAAAGAAAGTGATAATTATTTTATTATAAAGAGATTATTCTATAGCGATTAACAAAATAATAAAGATTGTGCTTTTAATGTACACAAAATTGGTGGTGGGTATAAAAGATTCGGCACAGCCGAATATAGTGCTCTTACTTGTTTTTTTTTGCTGGGTAAAATATGTATCCTACGGCGTATGAGTATGTAGAGCCTACTATTAAATATATAGTATACGCTTCAGTGAACTTTCAAATTGATGTGATTTCATTTGTTTAACTAATAATAAGCGTATGAGTGTTACTTGTTTTTGCTCAATAATACCTTTATCTAAATGCATCAGAGTGCAAATAATACGTTAATAGATCTGGGTTTGTAAGTAGTATTTTGATTATTTAAATAAATGCACACAAGTTATTGTATGTTTAAATTAATGTCAAACATTGTATAGTGTTTTAATTAAAGACAGACTTTACTAAATATATGTTACAAATAATAAATTTAAAAGACTATTCGTTTCCATTCTCAATTAAGACAATTTCCCACGGGAGGGAAAATATCAAACAAATGATAAAACTTATAAGGGGTGATGCGTTACCAACAGAAAATATATAATTTCTTTTTTAAAAAAAATTTTAAAAGTTAATAAAGGGCTTACAAGACTAATTTAAATGGACCTGGTTTTCATTAATAAACTAAAAATGGTTTAAATTTGTTCATATTATTGCGAGTTCACTGTTCTTTGCTTCTCATCTAGTTTGTACCAAAATAACTTATAAGTAAAATTAATAAACACAGTATTTAGATTCCCTAATACTGTTATAATACTTTTTGAATAGAGAGAAATATGTATTACACCAACGTTTTCATCTGATAATATGTGCATGCATATTTACAAAGAAAACATATTTATTAGAAAGTACATTAGTAACGCTTTAATGGCTTCAACATAAAAAAATTTTCTTAAAAGGGAAAATGAAGCATAAACTACAAGTGAAAAATGAAAATTTGTTGCGATATATGTGCGAACATGAACATGTTTAACAAATGTTTTATTTGTATTTCTTTAATACAAAAATTTCTTTATAATTTATTTCTTTAAAGAATATTTACAAACACAACTAGAAACAAGAATTATTAGTAAAAGAACAATTCAGTAGTAATGGTAGTTTTATATGGCCGTATAAACCAAATTTATTTTATGCATTGCCTTATGAGATTAATGTACCTTTGAGAAAATATTTAGGTACTTCTGGCAGTCATTTTAGGTACCTTATAAAACTGTCTTTTTCTGTTGTTAACAAACTGTAGCATGTTGCGTCAAGTCATGTATAAGAATATAAAAGTTTGAAACAGTCGAAAAGTAGTAATCATAATATTTTACGAAACAAAAAAAAAACCATTACAATTGTTCATGCAAGAAAGGAGCACCATCAATACTACTACTATGTTTTGTTGAAAACTGAACTGAAAAGACATTAAAGGGAACTTAACAATGGAATACATAGCTAATAACCCCAAGGGACGAATTGAAGAAAATGTAACTATTATTGTTTCAAATCAAGGCCATTAAATGAATTGGAAAGTTTTAATGATATGACCAAAAGAAAATTAAATTTACTCTCTTGCATTACAACATCAGCAACATATTTTTTTTTCACATGTGCAGTGTTGTTATTAACACTACAAATGATTGCAGTATATGTGATGCACTAAACCAAGCTAAATGGTATTTTGTAAAATATGAAAAAAAATCGAACAAATGTTTTCTTTTATGGCATTTATTTTTTAACTTATACTGGTTTTCAGTTTGCTCTTAAAATAAAATAATTTCTTTCAGAAATATTCATGTGGCAACTACAGCTTACTTTGCAGTTGCTTATCCTGTTAGTATAACTTAAACAATTTTTTAAAATAGTTTCCGTCTATGGTTAAGGAAATGTGAATTGTTATTATATTATTTTCATAGCATCGATCTGTAACCGTACTCGATAAGAAGAGTTCTAAGAATTTGAAATCGCAACACCGAATGTACTAATTAACATCATTGAGATAGTTAGAAATATAATGTGTCATGGATAAGTTGTCTGGTAAACGCAATAGCCTGCCTGTTAGAGCCAAAGATTACCTAACACTATATCTTTAATTTGAGCAAAGCAAATAAATGTTAGCATTGTTCGGAAGCGTTCACCGTTATTTGACTTCTTAATCAACAAATTATCAAACCCTGTAGAATCATTGTTTTGCAGATAATAACAATTGGGATTTTGAATTTCCAGATTTTGAAATCCAGATTGACGACAAGCCGTCGAGATGAAAACTCTCATCAGAATGAGTGAGTATTCCGCTAAATTCGATGTGTCGCTTAAGCCCTGGTAAGATCTAAACTGGTAACTCATAATGAAAATAATCGTCAGTTGTCGTAAGATATTAACCACTATGAGGTTTGATTAATATTAGTACCGGCACCATACGCCATAATCTGAACACTGAATAAAAAATGTTCTATACGTCTAAAAGACATCTATGTTTATGAATATATACTAACAGAGTAACAATGAATTAAATTGTCTTTTTTACTAATTTTTCAAAATTTTTTAAAACTTCAAAAATTTCTTTGTTTAAGAAAAAGTTTAGATATAAAAAAAATTATATAAACATGCAACTAAATAGTTTTCCTAAAGCCAAATATATACCACTGTAATGTGGATTTGGTTTTGTTTTTCTTTTTATTTTGTTAAACATTTTTTCAATATGTTACACAAGCAAATACCGCAGTGCTTATTTCTACAAAATGTTGATATTAGAAACATATATTGACTTGAAGACAACATTGTTATCGCACGTTAGATGCATATGAAGTTTTATCTGCATTAGATGAAAGTAATGTAACAAAAGTATACGTGTTCTTTTATTATTAAAGTTTTTCTTCTCTTAAAGATTTTCTTTAACCATAGTTTTTTTTTTTATTAACTTTCAGAATTATGTTTAGACTTGCTTTTGTAAAATTATTATTTATGGAAATATTGAAAAATGAGTTTTGTTACTTAATATAGAAATTTTAATATTATTTTAATTTTGCTTTAAGACAACTATACAGTTTTACTATAAACTGTGAAGACTTCTTTTTTATTTGTTTTTTTCAACATGATTAAGTTCACTTTTAAACATTGTTAAGAGAAAAAGGAAATTAGTATCTACCTAGCTGTGCAATTTTAATTGCACACCTCACATAAAGTGTAAGAGTATATATAGGTTTTTCATTTCGTTTGAAATTTCAACAATGTTCTTTTCTGGCCCCATAAATTATATATTTTCAGAAAGCTTATGAATAGTTACACATTCAAAATTTTTACTTGCCTAAGCTGGGATTCGAACCTACGACCATACCTACATTTGTATTAACGTGTTGTGAAAAGATGAGGTGGTCTAAGTTTGTTCATTATATCTCAGTTGCTTATAGACTGCTTCTTTTGATTTTCAATGCCGATCTGTTCCAACATATTTTATAAGCTTTAATGCCACAAACGGGTCTGAACGATATTGGGGGTCCTCAAATCAATTTTGACATTCAAAAGAACAGACGAACAGACATTTAAACGGACATTACTCAATAGTCTTCTGTAGTCAGAAGGTTTGCAAAAAAATATATGCCCTATACGAATGTTGTAAAACACCCTTACACTCTCTGTAAGGGGTATAAAAATAAATAGTTAATTATTTGTGACAGAAGTTGAGTATAAGTTGTTCAATCCGTGTGACAAAAGAGCAATTACTACTGAAGAGAAATTCGATCGTATTAATATTGAACACTTTTTTTTCTTAGTGCTTAAACATCAATATCTTGTATTGTCCGATCGTGATCATAGATATATGTAATAAAAATTATTTCTGAATGTTTAAAAGTAGGACAGTTAAAACATCAAATGTACGACGCACTTGCCTTAGTTCATATAATTATTAATTGTTTTTTGCAATTTTTATTGTTTTTATTAGTTGTATTTTGATAACCGGATCATTTTGGTCAGTCCTCTCGTATCCTTAAAAGATGTGGATATTTTTTGCATCGACAGCGTAAAAACCAAAAATTTCTGATTTGAAATCTGATTCTGTCATGAAAATGCTTGGTCAAGGATATTATGATATAAAGTGTATGTATGGAATTGCAGTAGTTTTCTGGTTAAGTAGACAATATAACAGTGCAGTTGTTATCCTCATTTGATAAAAATATGTTTATATGAATATGCCGGCGTTGCAATTTAAAAGAAAAACAGTTGCTGTTGTACTAGATTACAACATGCACATGGGAGGAGTTGATCTCTCTGACATACTAATGGAGCTTTATAAAATTAATCCACGTTCTGTTTAATGGCACATGCGAATATTTTACAAATCTACTGACGTTAGTAAATAATTACTGATTTTTGTATCGCAAGCACCTCAAAATGGTTGAACTATTTAGTTCGTGGTGAAAACAGATAACTTGTTAAACGCTGCGCCATAATCTTCTTGGTCATATAAAGGAAAAAAGGATGACCGAGTGGAATTATTTTTGAACACAAAGAAAAAAATTAAGTACCATCAACTCTAGTTTGTGGATATAAACACATCCAGTGGCAAACACCTTAAAGTTACATATGATCTACCAGTTTTACAGAAATATGAAAAAACGTTCATTGTGTGGTTTGTGGTGAAAAAAGTCGATGCAATGTTTGTAAAACAGAAATGTCCTAATAATAATTTATGAAATGTCGTGTTCACTTATGCACAAATAATAAACGTTTTGTTCCTTATCATACGAGAGGCACAAAATTTTTTTGAAGTAGATATAAAGAGTAAAAAAATTGTTCTCGAAAACTTGTCTTTATTTTTCAATACCATGGAATACTTTTTTAAAAGTCAAAATTGCTTATAACCAACTCCCAATATCTGGTGACTCGATAACGCTAGAAGTCTGCAATCTTTAAAAATTCAAATCTTGTTTTCTACAATTATAGGTATTAAGTATGAATAGAATATTTCTGACTATTACATCAGAAGCAGGGAAGAAGGCATTAAATTTATTTCGAAAACATTGCCAAAAATCTTTAAAAAAGTTCGATTTCGCAACAAGAACTAGGTGATGACTTGCTTTGTTTTACCATCACACTTTTCAGTAACTATAACAAATTGTCTGTCTTACTAAGAAGTGTTTTAGTAAAGATTTGATTTATAAAGTACTTGTTTTTCAGACATTTAAACTTTTTCTTGTTTCAGTTTTTTTTTTTTTAATCATCGATCTTTCCCGTTAGAAACTGTACACGTAACCATGCAGATATTACCAATGCAAAGCTCGAAAAATTTTGCACTTTCTAAAATTTTTTATTCCTTTTTACAAGATACGTTTTAAATAGAAATACTAAAAACTTTAATTTTTAATCAGGCTTGTGTTCATATTTAACATTCTTTATTTTTACAAAAAATTTTTTTTAATTGTGATAAATGAAAGAATAAATCTTGAAAAATTATATTTTTACCGACACTAGCCGAGTGGAATGCATTTTCGAAACCAGCTGCGATTTCATCATCAGCACACTCTGATCGTTGGTTGGTTGATACATGTTGGTTGTTAATATCATCTATTTACCTCCCGGGACTTAAGTAAATTGAATTCGGTAACTACTTTTAGTTTTTTCTTTTTCATATATTTTACCACAATGAGTTAGATTGAAATTTTTAACCAAACAGCAACCCTTTTACTATTGTTAGTTATTATCTTTCAAAAATATTTTATATTGACAAAATATTTTTTCCATCTTTGTTTAAAAACAGCTTTTTAATTTGTAATTGTTTTAAACATGTTTTTTTGTCTACATGATTTGTGAATTTACCCTGAAGAAGCTACCAATTGTTGGTAGCGAAATATTGGTTATTAATAAAATTTTTTATAAAAAAACAAAAGTGATCTCACAAAAAGAAAGAAATATTATTATTAATAATTTTTATTAATTTATTCGTACAATCCTTTTTACATCAATTCTTAAAAAGTTAAGAAAATGTTTCAATAGAAAAGTGTAATATTTTAAAACAATAAACTTACTCCGGCCCCAACTCTTCAATTGATGAAACATTTCTTTCATAACCTTTTAACCAAACAAGCAAATTATAGAAATAAATATTTGCACATATTTGTTATGAATACATTTTTCTAAATATATTTTTCCATACATACTTAAAATGTTAATTTTAACACAATGGAATTTATTTAAAAGCTTTATTATGTTATTGAAAATATTCGAATAAGCATTTATTTATGGAAATATTATGTTTTTGTTAAAATATTTCTCATTGATATTCGCACATCAAATAAGTATGAGTCCTTTATATCCGGTTTGGGGGAAAATTGCGGAACCATTTCAATGAAAATGGAAAATTTTTTTTAATCAAGTATTTGTCGTTTTGTCATGACAGTATAGAGAAGTATATATTTTCATTTATACATATCGATGATTGCAAATAGAAAGGCCTTAACTTTGTACGGAATTGAGTTTTTTTTTTTAGTAATTTTAACACATTTCACACATATACATCTCGACACCAAAATTTAGTAAAAGATTATGAAAATTAGCAGTTTTACAAACAGTGTTACAAAATAATTTACGTTTGATAAGTAATGCAGTTTCTATTATGTTTTTGTTTTCTCCTCTAAGGTTAAAATTTTTTGAGTTAGTGCCTTTCTACGTGGCTTGTATAGTTTTGATTTCAAGAAAATGAAATAAAAGCTCAAGATTCCAAAAACGAGTCACTATGATAAGAGATAAGGTTAAATTGTTACAGCAGAATGCAGTATCCCAAATTTATGTCAAAGCCCTAAAAAACTCATCATTATAACAAGATCATTAAGCAGTTACTATTTATAACGATTTTCTAAAAGCAGAAATTTTAAACAACAATTTTCTTTAATCAGTAATGTATTTGAAATTACAAATTGAACAATTACCCTCCCATTAAGTGCAATTATTTAAGAACTTTGATTCAGTAAAATGTCAGGCTTAAAGGGGTACTAACTATTTCTACTTTGAGAAAATCGCATAACAAAATAGGAAGTTAATTATCAGTTAAGAAATCAAGTCTCAATAATATGTCTATAAAGATATTTTCGAAGGGTAGTTCTAAAAAAACGTCATTTTTGGATAGTATTTTTAATTACATGATTGTTACAGAGTTATATTCAGTAATAATACACAATGTTGTACCTATTCCCATGAAAAGGCATACCTCTGATTTCTATTTGGTCAGGCCGATTGCAGTCTTGTCAACAATAGATAATATTTATGATTGAATTTTTCACACTCAAGTGTTATGTTATCTGTGAAACCAAAAAATTTTTAATGACTGCCAGTTTGATTTAACGAAAGGACGTGGAACTGAAGAGACAGCTTTCATCGTTGTTAATTTGATATGTAAAGGCTTAGCAGGGAATACGAAGGGGTTGCTGTTTTCTAAAATTTTTTCTAAACCATTTAAACTTATTGGTCACAAAATTCTCCTTTAACAAATAAGGTTTTGTGAAATTTGTGGAAGAGATTTGTCAATATTTTGGATTAACTTTAAAAATCGGAATAAAAATTTCCAAATAAAAACACAAAAATCTTATTTGGAAGCAATTCAATATGGAATGGTACAGGGTAGTGTTCTAGTTCAGTTGTTATTTAAAATATATCCTAATGACGGTGCATAGTTAAATTTATCGAAAACACTTCTTACGCACGCTGATAATAGCTGTTTATTTTTGATAAGTATATCCATGATCCAGTGGTCAAATAGTATATAGAACAAGATGCAGTTCAATGTAAATAAACTAATATTAAATCTAGTTTTACGATTTAAATCATTTATTCATGACAATATGAATTCAAATGCGATTGTTGTTGGTAATTATAATTAATTATAATATAAGAGGCATCAACCAAGTGACCTTAATTAACCACCATATTCAATATACATAAACACAATAAAATTTCTCCTAATATTAGTATTTCTTATACGTATAAAGATATAATTCATAGAAATTAATGTCAAAATTAATTTTTCTTCATTTTATATCATGCATATGTGTATTATATTATATTACTTAAAAGTGTTTTAAAAATTCGCTTATTTGATGCTTTTTTTGCTCTGAGATATTATATAGTTTTTTTTAATAATAAATATAATAATGAAAAATTAAATAAAATACAATATTGATATATACGTTTTTCAACATAGTGACTGTTCTGTTGTGTTGTGTTGTGTTCTGTTGTTTTAAAAAAAATCTAAAAAAGTTGTGAAATATTTAGCCATCTTGAATAATGTAAAGACATTAAATTCATTATTTTTTCCAAAAGAAATATTTATATGTAAAATCGTTTATGTGAAATAACAATTTTTCGTTATAATGTAAACAGAATAACAAACTAAATGTATCTCCTACCTCCGTTTTTAGATTGACTTGTATGAAAAGGTTGTTTATGTTTAAATAGTGGATGGCGTATACTTTGTATGTAATTATGTGCATAAACAAATAATGCTCATACGCAATAGAGCGTAATTGTATTAAAATTTGTGATGCTATGAACCGAATATTATTCTTTACGACAGTGGTTCCCACCAAATTCCTGCTCATTAATTCTTTGTAAAAACTATGTTTTTTTCGAACCCTCCCCGGAAGGTAGGGTGCATTTTGTTTTTTTAGTAAAAATATTTTATTTTTAATTTTGTTTAAAAATTCATAAATATGTTTAAAAATTGAATAACTAAATAAACTAAAGCTCAATAAAAAATCAAATAACTAATAAAATAAAAAATATAATTAAAAAAGCAAAAGTATCATTTTATATTTGGCAACAGTTTTGGATAAGTTAAATATTTAAAGTTATTTTAAAAATAACATAAAATTTTCACAGAAATAACATAAAATAATTCTTATTTTAGATCACTGTCATGAGTCATAGCTTATCAAATTAAAAAAATTTAATTAAAAATGTTCATATTTTTTATTTTTTAAATCAAATGAAAACATTAATATCACCAATGTCCTCTTTTTTCTCACAAATCACGTGTTGGTAATTTCCATAATGTCTTAGAGACTACCCTTATAAAAATATCGTGTACGAAACTGTACTAAGTGACCGTAGCGTAACCTTAGTTTAACGTTATACGCGATTTTTCTTTACTATTCACGACGTTATTTTTTTTTATAGTTTTGGGTCAAACTCTTTAGGTTAGGTAGAACAGGCAGCTGTTGTGCAGCTCACTTGGGTCAATTATATTGATCCCTTTGTGATACCTGAATAGAAAAGTAAGAATACAATAGAAAGAAAGCAGACAAGTCCAGAGTCTCCGGCGGGAATCGAACCCGCAACCCCCAAACTAGCAGAACAACACACTGCTGACTAGTCCATCGGGGCACCCGGGTCAAGCCCTTTTTTTTTGATAATTATATTGTAGAGACTAAAGAGTAAAAAGCCATAATTACTATTCATGAGAACTTTATATCCGCTTTTTTATTTTGAAAGCCAGCATGGATTTTAACTTTGTTATAATTCACTTTAATTTGATCCATATTTTTAAAAGGTTGAAGAAGGTACATTTTCAGGTACTATCCAGCAAAAAAAAATCTATGACAAAAAAGTGAATTTGCAGGGGTTCAACTGGTGACGAAGTGATTAAATTTTGGTGAAAACATTTATGATTTTAACATTACCGTGTCATTGGAAATCATGTGGTTACATGCATATTTTAATGAACTGCACTCCATTCTAATAAGTGCATTGAACTCATGCATATTTGATGAAAAGCATTGGATGTTTCATGAGCAGAATTTGTTTGTTTACATAAACTGTTTGATATATTTTGCATGATATTGCTTTCATTGCTAAGCACATAATTTTTGACAAATAATTTCACCTTTCAGTCATTTAGGATGAATGCTTTTGCACAATTGGTTAAGGGGTCTTGAAAATGTTATTCGCTTTGCACTACTTCGAATTTCTTATGCTGGGTAATTTTGACCATTATATAAATTTAATGTACGTAGTTGCGTTTACCATGGATTCTAAAAATGTTTATAATGAATTTTAATTCGTTAGTCAAGTCCTTTAATATGCTATACATAATGACTATGTCGGCTATCTAGAGGCTGCAAAGAAATGATTTTCGTTTGAAAATTTTAGGAAAAAACCGAAGCAGTTGTTATTTCATGTTTATATTTCAGTTAGTTTCAAAGCGATTAGTGAGGTTTTCTCAGGAATAATCTTCGCGATCATAGCTTATAAATTGGTCCAAAGTTTATTGAACAGGTAGAAAAACTTCATATATAAAAGAATCCTGTATATATATTTTTAAAAAATTGTTCATATAGCTTTGACGTTCACGGAACGATTTATCCAAGATTTTTTACGAATATATCGAGAAGAATACTATATCTATTAAAGATAATAATCATGCCAAAATATTAATTAAGACTGAAAATTTTAAATTTTTATGGTAAAAATATGAGAAAAACATATATTTGCTTATATCTTGAACATTTTTGGGTGACTCTGTGACTAACACTTAAGAAACTACTTCTGGCAAATTGATACTATATAACAGACTGTTTAGCGTTTGAAGGCTGCAAAAATTGTATTTCAACACTCAAATGGGTGGACAGACGGACAGACGGACAATTGGTCATAGCTCAATCGAATTCTCCATGTAGAATTATTCAGAATATTAGATCTTCTTAAGGTCGCTAATGAATATTGTAGAAATAGCAAACGGAAGGCAATCTCTTTTTTTTTCTTTTGAACTCTCGTGTGAAGGGTATAAAAAGTATTATCTTGAGTTAGTAAAAAAGCTTTGAAATAATTGTAACATCAATATTCTTGCTGATTTTTGCATCTACTCTAGTAAATAATTATCAAATTGTTTTATTTAAATTGTCGAATTTTAAGTTGATAATCTTTTTTTTGTTGAAATTTGTATTAAATAAATCAAATAAATAAAAACGATTTCGAAAAATGGTAGTAACTCGAAAAATATTATTTACAAGAACAATGTATTTGGATTTTAAAATTCACTTTAAATGCAATGAAAAACAGTTTTCGCCTCTACTAAAAGTTTTAGAATTTCGTGTTAATACTCTGTTGCTGATCAAGTGCTCTTTATGTGAACATTGCTTCTGCCTCGATTTGGGAATCATTGCTCTACGAACTAAAGAGATTTAAATGAATGTCATGTCATGTCACAAAGCTGCTGAATATATGAATTTATTTAAGTTTGGCTGAACAATTCTTAATTAAAAAAATACATTAAATTATTCCTGTGTATGAAATATAATTTAAATAAAGCACGACACGCAAAGGTTGAATATATTTCTTAAGAAAATAAAATTTTTACTAATTTCTTTGAATGTCTTCGTAAAGTAAAATAAAGTCACCAACTGAGTTGTTTTCAAGGTAATTGCTAGTTGGTTTTTTAATAATTTCTTTATTTTGCAGCAACAGCAAATAAGTAAATGTCAGCAACTGACACCAGGTCTATCCTTATTATTTTACCATAACTTTTATACAAATTCATAATAAATGCTCGAAATCATATGTCAAAGCCATAAATTAAAAATGTTTTGGTTTGTTGTTAATAATATATACAGTTTAATATAAAGGCGATTTATAAGCTGAAATAAATATTATATTAATGCGAGGTGATCAATTATAAGTCTATAATTTAGTTTTTTTATTTTGGAATTGTTGTTGTGTAAAACAACTGCAAACAGATAAGAAGTTGATATAAAAGAATTTTGTGAAAATTGAATTTAAATAGAATTTAAGACATTTTTTGGTTTGCCTCAGACTTTGTTTATTTAAAATCTGAAAGGGGCATTCTTTATATAAAAATCTAATTTCAAACTTTTATGAGCTCGAAATAATTAAATTACATTCGACATAACAACATTTGAAGTCATGTTATTATCGCACTACTTTGACTCTATAAACAAAAGCTCTTATATTTTTTTAATTTTATTTTATTTTAAGAAAAGTTAAAAGGAAACTATAGCAATATTTTCCGATTATATGAGTCGTAAAATATGCATCGCATATCGGCTTCTTACAACTACTGTGCTGAAGTTGCTCACGTTTTTGCTTGCCTATTCAATATGCTTGATATTACACAGGATATATCTGCAGTATATCGTAAGATATTTCAGGAAGTTGAGTAAATAAAATGAGGAAAAATTTATATTCATCAAGTGCCATAGTGTCATTTTGATAAGGAGGCTTGATTAAAATGTATCCTACTACCCTTGAAATTATCAACCACCAGCGCAGACAACATTTTATCGATTGCACTAAGGATTTTTTGGTTCATGCTATAGTCAAGTATTTGCTGTGCTTTTAGTTATTATTCTCTGGAAAAATAACATAAATCAGAATTATGGTAGATAATGTTATAACTGACTTTACCTTATTTTGCATAGAGGAAGACAATAAAATCTTTAAGCTAATAAAGGCTAAAACTTATAAATAATGTGAACATTTACGGTTAGCTATCATTTCATATGGTACAAAGATTTTATTCTGTCGAAGTGTACTAAGAAGTTATAGTTTTTAACAACAGACCGAACATTTGCTGATAGACTTGTATTCGAGTTTTTTTAATCTACGTTAACACTTTTGTTGAGAGAACAAACTGGTTTTGCATTGCAAGCAAACAAAAATTTAATGCTGTGTTTCACAAGCTTTAAAAGTAAATACTGAGATATTTTGCTTCATCCGCAATATGCAAACAATTGTTCATTCACTAGTATTTCTCCATATGACTGATAATAGAGGGTGGTTAAATTTTAAGGGCCGATTTGGGCAATTATTGTTATTTATTTTTATTATGATAATATAGGTACAGTTCTATTATGTAAGGAACAAAATATCGGTCAAATAGACGCTACGATCTCGGCGGCACAAATTCCTCCGATGGCACGATGATGAGTCCAGGTTGGCTGCTCTTTTGCCACGCTATCGCGAAAACCAGAAATGTTTTCCGTTCAACGAACTAAGTAGTCATTCACAGATGTTTTCACATTTCATACAGACCTATTTTGCTGAAGTTTCAATATTTTTCACAATTCTCTCGATTGTGAATGAATTTGAACGATTATATTGACCAAAAGAATCACAAAGTGCACGATTTGCATTTTGATTTGAACGCCCATTTTCATAATAAGCCTGAATAACTTTAACGCGTTCCTCGATTATGTTTTTTTCATGGTTCCAATTTAATTAGTCTGAAATTGAGAAATGTCAAATGACATGCAAAAAAAAAACTTGACATTTAGGTGTGGTTCACATTCAACATCAGCCCTTGAAATTAAAACACCCTCTATAAAGATTTTGGTTAAAGAGTTTCTAAATAATTGATATTGCTGCTTTTTCTATCATTGGCCGTTATGATAAGTTAATAGTAACACAGCTTGAGTGACGTTATTGGCATAACATGAGCAGAAAATTACAATTTTAGTGAAGCGCTTTGAGATCTTAAAATCGATTTTCTTGAAATTCTTACAAGTACAAGAAGTCAGCGAGATGCATATATTTTTAAGCTATTTGAATAGTTCTTCAGAATTTCTCTTGAATAGAGAAAAAAATCTGATTTTGTTTAACTATAAACAAATTTAGAAAGATAGCTCCTTAACAAAATTGCAGGCAATAAAATTTAATAATTTAATTTTCCATGTCGAAAATATTTCCGGAATTTTTAAACCAAATCCTGCTAGGATTATATGCATGAAATCAAAACTCTTTTTGAAAATATATAAAATATAAAATCTGAAAAATTAAATTTAATTTTTCTATAAATTTTGTCACTAAAGCAAAAACAATCTTCAACTATTGTTAAAATGCTTCTTAATACCTTTTTTATACATTTTACTAGCCTTATATTAATTAAATGCACTTTTCATATGAAACCCGTTTCTCCGTTTTCTTATTTATTACATTATTTTCGCATTTGTCTACATGAAGAAACAAAGAAAAGATGTTCAAATTCATCTCCCTGTAATCGATTTCAATTATTTTCTTATGTTTATTTTTTAAGGGTCTTTCTGAAAATAATTTAATGAGTGGGTGGGTGTTTACTGTTCTGTTGTCGGCAACACAAAACTCCGTTGGCAAAATGAGAATTCTTGCAAAAAATACATTTGCACATTAACGATGAAAAGATGATAACAAATTTAATTATGTGATTGCTCTTAGTAGTTGCTACTACTAGTTAAAAAGTATTTACGCCAACACATTTCATTTTATCAATAAGTTTTCAAATGTACCGAGAAGTACCTTATCATAAGTTTGACTTAATTATACAATTATAATTCTTGGGCGGAGAAATAACAATCAATCTCAAATCAATGTTGGACATCTGCCAATGAAAAAGTAGTTTATTTGAATTATATTTTCATTTAGAGATTCAATTCTCAATAAAAAAAAGCTAATGTTAGTCGCATACTATTTGGCTTCATAATTATTATTTTTCTTTTAATTTGATTATCCCAACGGAAAATCGTGTTAATTTTTTAAGTCTGATAAATCAAAGCTAATTGAAAGTATAATAAATCACTATCTGTGCAAAAGTTTCAAAGGTATAAAACTGGACAATTCTCTGGAGTAAGTTCAGTGACCTGCCACTTTGTATCTGTATAAAAGACAGTATAAATTTACTATATTGATTGATTGAACACCATATTGAGTAACGCATCAGTCTTTATAAAGAAAATAAAATGAAAAGACCTAGTCTTAGGACTCGATTTGTGTTAATTTTATATACAAGATAATAGGTGTGTGTGTGTGTGTGTGTGTGTGTGTGTGTGTGCAAGCACAAGTTTCACTCATCCCATCAAGCCGTTTGTTGCTGTCAATTTTTCAATTTCATTTCTAACTTTCTACCACACCTCCGTGTGTAAACACGTGTTTACTTTTTTAACAGGTTTGTTGACATGAGTTTGTATTAAATATGTATGTACATAAGTTCAAGCTCAATCAATACATAAACACTTATACATACAGACACGTAATTTAAGGTTTACTACTGCTCAATATATTAGACTGAAACAAAAAAAAAATGTGTTTTTTTTAGGAAGAATTTATGTTGATTTGTTTATTTATTTATGACAAAATATGCAGAAGAGACATTAGTAATGTGCATTGCTTTTGCAAACGGTTGTTTTGCATGTTACAAATAATAGAGCGCGTTTTGTGTTTGCTATTGGAGGTGTCAAATTATCATCGATAGAAGTTAAGCATTTACAATTTCTGACGTTTACGTACTAAATCATACGTCTCATATCAGCTGTTCACACAGAGTGGTCAAAAGAAACTGTGAGTTAAAAAAAATGTAGAACGTTTTCGTTTATAAGCTTTATTAATTTATTTTTGTATATTTTTCCAGCAAATATAAAATTAAGTAGAACTAACAATAGAGAAGGTAACGAGCGTTTCGATATCATAGTCTGGAATCGTACAAGCTGCTGAATATTGTTTTTGTGATGTCTGTCAGACAGAGGGCCAAACCACTTCTAAATTGTATTTTAGAAGCTTAGGGGATCATATAATAATGTCACAACTTTGTCATCGCTGCTTTGGCTTTTTAGGTATTTTCAACAAACCTGGAAGTTTTAAGAGAATTCGTGGGGTTATTATGTGATCTGTTTGTTATTTCACATCCATTTTTTTAAGTTTTGTGGGAAAAGCTAAAGTAGTATTAACATGTGTATTTAAGATTTTTTTCCCGTCAAATCTAAATAAAATTAGGTTTGTTTTTTTTAAAGACGTAAAAAATATGTCTTTTTTGTAAGTTCAGGATTTGGGCTTGTTAATTTCAAATGTAAATCAGATCTCTATATAAAACCTGTGAGTAGTTTGTATAAAGTTTTGTCTACAAACCACATAAAATTTGCAAAAACTTCGTTGTCCCGTCAAGTCAAAATATACAAAAAAAATCAACAAAAGGTATTGATAGTTTTTTTTAACCCAATTCTCGCTTCACCTATAGGAGGTAACCTACACATATATTGACATTCTTTTAAAGATATTTAAATCGCCATTTTAATATGAAAGTTTATTTCGATGAAAAATAAATTTTTGGTAATTGTTCTTTCAAAAATTTTGTACGCGAAATGGCCACGCTTAAAGCCATGCTCACTTTCTCCCAGTTTATCCAGTAGATTGTTCAACTTTTAAGCAAATTAGAAATAACTTAGCTTTTACTGTGCAATTTTTCTTTTTTTGTGAAAGATTTAATGGTTATAAAAGAATTTAAAGCTATGCATTGTCGACTAATTTTCTACTTCAACAGGAGCCTTGCACATAAGGGAGTGTATCGAAAAAATTTTTTTGCATTAAGTTAAATAAAACTCAAATCGAGCAAAATAGAAAGTCAATAAAATACGCAAATTTATTGGCAAATTGTACAAATTTATTTAATATTAAAAAATTTTAATTTATTATTTCGTATTTATAAAATTATTGACTTTTTTCGGAAATCCTTCCAGTTAAGATTATACAGCTGCTACTGTTAATTTTTTGGAGGAGGTGGTTCATCATCACTTAAAATCAGACTTGCTCTGGAATACTTTTCCTGTATTCTTTATTTCCTTGCTTACAAGAGCCCAGTAGCCTTCCACAGAAGTGTTAGGTACTCTTCGAAACAGTTGCTTGACTTCTTTTACCTTTCCAATATCCCTTGGTCTTTTTTATTTTCTGATCCATGTTTTCTTTCAATGCTCTGGTCTTCCTTATACCGATTAATGGTATTTTAACACTTCAAGAGTCAACTTTCAGTTTTTTTGCTATTTTTTTAAAAGTCTATGACGGATTATTTTTTGAAAAGTTTTAATTATTTTTTCACGTACTTTTTTCTCTCAGTTCATTTTGAAAATTAATGAGTTTTTAAAATAGTAGTGTCTGACAAATTTATTTATTATTTGTTATTTGTTGAACGATTTAAGTTGTATTTAACTTAATGCAATTACAAATTTTTTTCGATACACTCCTTTTGTCCTTAAAATTGCGGAGTTGCAAGATTTCATACTACAAGTCTTATTCCTCTTAGACATTAGCTATAACTACCACATTGTTTTCAACATAAACTGTTGTTCTAGCTTTTCAAATTACAACTTGGTCTTCAAATAGTATTCCCCTTTCTCCTCCACCCTCTTTGACGTAACGTATGTAGGAGATATATTGGAAGGTACGAGAATATAACATTTGGCTGCTTATAACATCTGTTCTATAGTTTATATCTTACAAAGGAAAGTAAAAAAGAACTAAAATAACACTACATACATTTTCAAATTATGCCTATTTTTGATATCTTTTCTTTGGAAACAAAATGTGAAATGAAATGGAAAAAAATTTTTTTCTTGGAACAAATGATGAACAAAGAAATACTTAAATATTTCAGCTATGTCATTAGTTGCAGATTAAGAACATGATTAAAATAAAATTCAGTAAAACGTTTGAAAAAAAATTAATAACTGTTAAATGTACTTCAAATGGGAAAATACAAATATTTAAAGATTTACTCCCATAATTATTTATATTATTTGACCTCTTTTTTAAATTTTTATATTTAATTATCCAAGCCTAAGGTCATACAACAACTCCCATAACAATACTTTAAATGTATTGTTAAGGCTAAGAAATTAGTTTATTTGGTACGGTCTAATACATCTATATGTTTACACCTCAATGCCTTTGTGTACGTTTATAAAAATATAGAATAAAAAACACACATTCAATTTCTCCAAACTTCTTGATTGTGTTTAAAAACAAAAGGATCCATTTAACCCTCATCTTTCTTTTTTTCACAGTTTTAAAAAAATATTTCCAACAATAACATACGGCCGTATATTTTACACATTTTCAGTGGCAGTATCATTGCCAATGATAATAATAAAAAATAAAGAAAATAAAAAAAAGGAAATAAATGTTTGTAATATTGCCACCTGTACGTACAAACGCATATTTTTCAGAAAGATAAAAAAATAAATTTCATACATTTTTTTAAAGTATGAAAAATGATAAATAATAATTTAACAGAGATTATTAGTGGTATAAAAACAAAATATATAGTTATAGCATGACTTAGTTTATATATTTTTCCTCCACGTGCAAAAACACATTTACGTACATACACACACACACACACACACACACATACATATATCTGGCTTTAATTTAATTTATTTTTTATTTTTAATAATATGTGGTTTAAGCTTGTTTTTGAACATGATTTTTCAAATACGAATAGGGCGATTTAAAAAAAGTAAAATATTTTTTCATGATAACTTGTGGTGTTGTCTTATTTAAAACAAACTCCTTAATGGGCTTTTCGAAATTTAATAAAATTTTTGTCTATTGTTTGTTTGCTTGTTTTAATTTTTCAGATTATATAAACAGCACCTGGAAAATAAATAATGAAAAGATTCACAACTAAACAAAGAACCAGAATAATATAATTTGATAATACAAATCAGCAATCAATTATTTTAACGCAAAGAGAATAATATTGATATTTTAACAGAAGAATTTCTCCTTCTCAAGTAATAATTTGTTGCTTAGTTTTCTGTCACCACCAACACCGTAAGAGACTTGCGTCTAACAGACAGACAACGTTTATTTCGCACTGCAGAAATTTTTAAACGTACAAAACAAAATGTTAACAAAACATCAAACATTTTTACTGGACTAGACTTTGTTTTGGTATAAGAGTTTGTACTGTTACTTGCTAAAGTATACTGAAAGCAAACAAGAGCACTATATTCACCAGTAAGGAATCCAATAATACCCTTTACCAGGCACATTTACTACATCACAGAGTACCGTAGATTTCATATTTAATGGCATGCGGCAATTTGATTTGTTATTTCTGACGCCAACATTGATTTTGAATTTTAACATAGTTAACTTTATTCTAATACTAGCTTGTGCCCGCGACTTCGTCTGCGTAGTTATCGGGATTAAAAGTTGACTTTGTATTAACAACAAAAATAAAAATATTAACAACACAAATTACCCCTTTAGGCTGTGTAAATGAGTTTGCCAACAACTTTGCGTTATTATCGTGATACAAATTTGCCTATGTGTTAATCTAGGTTGTTAAATATCTATGTGCCGAATTTTATTTAGTTCCGTTCAGCCGTTTTTGCGTGATTGAGTAACAGATATCCAAACATACAAACATTCGCATTTATTATAATAGTAGGATTCGAGCGCTTTATCCATATTGTCGGTGTTGAAGGAAATAAAGTCGTTATTACTATACTTGACCCATATGTCTGTAACTTTATTAAGGACGCCTGCCTGAGGCTTATCCCTTTCATAGTATACTACTGATAGAGCGCTTTTGTTGGGTACCAATATTGAAGGGGGTACATTTTTATTATTAAATTCTATATTTGATTCATATGTAAATTTGTTGAATGTCATTTTTAAGTGGCGGCTATCTAGAATTTTAAAGCAATTATTTCTTTGAATTCGTCAATTCTGACCTAAAATTATATTGTACAGAGTGGGCTGAAAGTCAAAGTGGTGTTTTTTTATACTTTTTCTAATTATAAAATATAATACATGGAAACATTTTTATACTACTTAAGTACGAAAAAAGGTGCCACTTAAATGATTCCCGTTTTCAGCTTCGCAATATAGACTCGTTTTAAAACATGCTACTTTAGATCTTGTTTGAGTCTTAATGCTCAAATAACTATAACAACTTCTGTAGAATTGTTAAAAATTAATTGAAAAATTTTAAAGTTGCTGCTGATCTGATGGTTTTTATTCTAGCGCTCATTGCATTTTATATAAAAGTAACGATAAATTTTTACTTAAAACGCGCCGTAGCAACGTACTATTTCTAGCTGAACAAAACTCCATCTAGTTATTATTTCTGGTGTTTCGTTAACTCTTTGCTGTACACGTTCAATATTTTCTGCACTGCGTTTTAAAGCTTGTCTGCTGATTTAAGGCAAATCTAAGCAGTACCGTGTTAGTAGTGACGTGGAACTTAGCAATAAATCATTGATTCAGTGCAAAAATTCTGATGCCAAAATGCAGACGATATTTTCTTTGCGTTTAAATCATTGATCAAAGAATTAAAAAAATAATTATTCTGATAAAAATAAAATTCTTTTTTAATTTTATTTTGGATTTTTGTTCAGTTATAAGTCTCTCTTTTATTTGTGCTTTATGGTCTTTTGACACTGATCAACATTTAACATCTATCATAAATTCGCGAAGAGGTCAATATCTATCTTTGAGATTTGTACAGGTTTGTGTGCCAGCATTTTTTTACATCTTCTAAAGATGTTCCTATCTCATTGTTTTCCTCTCAACACCTTTCGATTATTTTAGTGTCATCACTAGAAAACGAAGCTTATTTAAAACAAAAACGTAAACGTTGTCAAAATTTTATCACATGTGTGTATGTCTGTAAATATGTTTGTAATTAAAAATGCCTTCATAAGTACCTAAATTAAGTTTTCTCTATGATTTACAAATCAGTTATTTTCAATAAATAATTTAATAATTTTCAATCGCTTAATGTCGTCCATGTAATTGATTTTGTTTTTGCAAATTAACAATTAATACAATTATTAATGTTTTCTTTAATTTTATGTTAGCTTTTTAATGAGAACAGCAGCAATTTGACAATTATTTAAATTTTACTAATGCAAGATGTTAGATGTTGCAAGTGTAAATTCAAGTTTCATGTTTTCCACATCTTCCAAGCGTTCCTACAAGATGTTGATCAGTGCAAAAGGGCTATTATGTGTTGTTTATGCAAAGTAAAATAAAGAATAAGTTTTTTTCACTATACGACAAATTTATGAAACTTGTAAATCCACATACAAACTTTAGGTGTATGCTATAGTATTAAATCCTTTTAGAAACGCAACACCCGATTACAAAAGAGAAAACAAGAAATCCGAACATCAAAGGTAATAAAATATACAAAATTTAAATTTTTTTTCAACTTTTCGTCCATTCTCATATTTTTTATTTGTGATAATAATATGCGTTAAAAGTATTATCAGAATTAAGGATGAACTGTAAAAGTCAACTGAAAAAAATAAATTTATCTGACCATTCCTGATACCCCGTTAAAGGTTTTTTTTTTTCTTTAACATTCCTAAAAATTAATTTTTAATGGCCTTTGGATATTCATTACACTTAACATTTCTTAATTTCAAATTCACAAAAATAACAAACTGTTTTAGAAGAATATTCTTTCAATATTTTTGTTTATAAGGAAAAAAAAGAAAAAGCTGAACATTTTAATGTAATTGCACACTTTTTATTTTATATATAAAAAAAAAATTTGTTTTAAAATTCTTTGCTTGTTGTTTTAAATTATCTATAAATTGATGAATTGTACGCTTTTAGATTAATAATTTTATATATTTACCGGCATATCGAATACTACTGACACAGTTTAGGCTCGCATTTTTTAAGGTGGTCCTTCCATAACACACGATATTAATTGTAAATAAAGCAGAAAATGCTCAGAGAATTTTTTTAATATTTTTTATTACGAAAGAAACATGTAGAGTGTAAAATAAAACACCGGCCCAATTCTTGCAATGACTGCGGCGGTATCTATACGTCGATAGTCAATATTTTCAATTACACTCAGCTATGCGAATACCGTAGCCTTGAAATTTATTTCTGAAAAAAAAACTGACAAATCAGTTTAAAACTAAATGCGATATAAGCACCAAAATTCAACTGTTTTAGTGTTTTTCCTCAAATTTACAAACAAAAATATAATTATAAGGATTTGATCTATGTGCATGATGGTGATTTAACGAACCAAACCATATTGGCTCTAACTCTCAACCGACGAAATAAAAAAATTAAAATATAATACAAATAAAAATAAACAGAAGCTTAGTAGAAGAGGGATAGGTGTGATTTCCTCTCCTATAGTCTTTACCCACCCTAGCCATGCTATCTAATGTACTGTTGACAGATAGCCCAATAAAACTCACTACCTACTCATATCCTTAACCTTTCATGAAAATTATAAAAACTTTAACAAGTCATTTTATAATTGATATTTAAATTATAATTATCAAATGTTCAAATATTAAACAGTACAATATTTCAATAATATAATACTTTTAAGTAACAAAAACAAAAATTGAGTTTAAATTTTAAAGTTTTAAAAAAATTTGAAATTAAATAATTTATAATTTAAGTTTTAAAGTTTACGAACAACAAATAATATTTTAATATTTTGCTTTCTTTAAATTTAGCTATGATTTTTCTCACACTAAATTAAATTGTTTAATCAGAATAAAAAAAATAAGTATATGTATGTATGCATCTCTCAGATCCAATAACAAAATTCGTTAATAAATAAAGTTTGCAGGCGATTATTAAGAATCACTGACGCTGACTTTCGTTGGAATTACAGTTCACGGTTTTAAAGTTGACGGTTTTAAAATTGACTATCTTGGTATTAAAGTTGACGGTTGTGGCATTCAAGTTGACGGTTGTGGCCAATTGATATAGTCCACAACCTTAGCAAGGTTTTGATAATTAACGGCTCCAAAATTCGGATGGTCACAAAAAAAAACTAATTTTCTTTTTCTTCCCCTTTCACACCACGAAACCCGAATTAATTTTGCAAATATCAGTATTGAAAGGATTTCCAAAAAAATATTTTAGTGGAAATTTCTCTTATTATATTTCAAGTTTCAAAATTTAAAATATCTTCAAAAATTTTAATTTCTAAACAGAATTTTCAAACCAAATATGATTAAAAAAAAAAAAATCTATTTTCCAAAGTAAAATTTTTGGAAAGTAAAAAAAAAAAAAAAAAAATTGGGAACGAAGCCTCACAGTGAAGAGTATTGCCAAATTCAGCATAGAAAAATATATATGACCTTTTATTGTTTTTCCTTAAAACGTTCATTTAACACCAAGACAAAAAATACTTTCCATTATCATTTTAAACCTTAAAAATGGTGATTTGTTAAGTATATTTTAAAAGAATTTAATAAGTAGCAATTTAAAGACAAATTAACTTTTGTAAATTAGAATATAAATATGTGCATATGATTACCAAAAACACAAGCAATAGACATATTTATATGAATTTAGCAAAAACACTTTTGTTTTTTTTCTTAACTAGAAATTTGCATACAGTTACGCAGAAAACCAAAAAAATAAATAAAGAAAAATTTATTGTAGACATAAAACATGAACACATATTGTACAGACACTATAATAAAAAGTTATTGAAATATTTTGCAACAGGAGCACGTTTGTATTCCTTAGGGAGTCTTACTGCTAAATTCATTGATGTGAAAACATATTTGTTATGAGAAATTACTCAAAAAACAAAAGGTAGTTTCTTACACGAAATATATATTTTAAGCTCATTATTAAGGTTGGCAATAAATTAAATTAAATATACGAATTTATTAAAACACAAATCTCTTACTTTGCACTTTCGTTAACAGTGATAAAAAATGTGTGTTGAAATTGGTTACATACGAAATTATAAAAACACACATACTGAGTTACTCACACATATTCTTTATCTGACTTAATCTTCGTTTGAACCAGTCTTCTCTTAAATCTTTTTTAATATTTTGTATACAAGATTTATTTATGACAAAAAGACAGGCAACCACATTTATGCTGATAATTTCCGCACACTTAAAACTGATTTAAGGACTTAAATACAATTCGTATCTTTGTTAGTTTTTAACCTGATGGATATGAAAAGAATAAAATATACAAAAAGTAAACATAATTTGCATATGAACATATGAGATATTGTCATTATTCTCTTGCCTCAGTGATTGTAAGCAGTAGTTTTAATTAATGGCAATGAGGTGTAAAAACGACCACAGTGGTAAAACGTGTATGTGAATAAGTTATTTTTGAGCGCTTTGACAAATAACGGAAAATTTTCGAAAAAGAATAATCATATTAAAATAATGACACTATTTGCTATTTGATACTTCCTGTGGGCGACGTCAGCGAGTATGTGTATTGCTGTCATACCAGCTATAATGTGTGATGCGCTTCTTTTAAAAATTATTCAATAGACGTTACAGACCGTCATAGCCACAGTTCTGTAAACAGTTGCCAGCTTTCTTAACTTTTGTACTTAATTATGACCTTTGACCATACTGGTGCGTCTACAGCATAGCAGAGATTGCTACATTGGCGATGACCCGGCCGCCAATGTATGATATCACGAGGGATATAATTGCGATTACATTCGATGCTTTGTCCAATATGTAAATATGTATGTTGTAAAGTTTATCTTATTGTTTATCATTACTCCCAGATATTTGTCATTATCTTTAAGGTAACTTCATATTGTCCTACTCGAATAACCTTGGTTTGCTCACTACAAAGATTACTTATTAATACTGTGTCAGTTTTATGCTAGTTGAAGTCCTGCTGCATCTAGCCAACTTCTAATTATACTTATTGCCCCACTGACATACAACTCCCCTTTGTTGATATGACTTACTACTACTATTACAGGGATGTCATTAGCAAATGCAACTATCGTTAGAACATCATTGTAAATTATGCTTTACAGTAATGGGTACAGAACCAATTCCTCTGGGACCTCTGCTATAATGATTTTCAACTATTCTCAGTATTATACAGTAGCATTTTGTACTAGAAATTATCCAAATTGCATTCACCATGATGTAGGAAACTCCAAGCTTATTTAACTTTGCTATTGTTCGATCATATCGCACCGAAATAAATCCATTTTTCGTATCCAGGATTAATAGTGCTTAATACTTCCTTTTCACGTCACTACCTTCTATCGCCATTTTTAATAGCGATGCTAGCAACCTGATTACATTAACTGTGGACCATGTTTCAAAAAAGTCAAATTGACGTTTAGATTCTCTTTTGCCTCTATATGCTATTTCTTATACTAACTTCTTCTCATCTCTTCTATGTCTGACACGCTCGCATTAACGACCACCTACTAAAATGTAAACTTTATGTGTGTGTCAGTTAATTATAATTTTACATTAGAATTTACAATGCAGTTGGTTTTGATCAGAAATGTCACGTTTATGCAAATACAATCAATTTTATTTATCAATGACCTCCTATTAGAATTATATTTTTACCATGTCTTGCTGAGCGAGTCTTATAAAATATTGCATACTCATTCAGAATCTGTGAATATAAAATATTGTGGCAAAAAAACTTTGTCACTCCCATTATAAAAATACTTCTAGTACCTTCTTAATTCCTAATAAATTGTAACGAGCATGATTCAATGGCAAATCAAACTTAAACAAAGAAAATATTACATGCGAGTATTTAAGTAAGAAGTGCTCATTATACGGTAATTTCAGTAATTAATAAATTTTGTGATACAAAAGTTTCTCATGTGGTCATGTTAGCTTTGCGAATTATTCACTCCTTAACGTAATTACTAGTCCAAAGTAGACGCGTGTTACCAATGCCGTTAGCTGGAATATAGAAGAATCCTGGATCTCGAACATAAAGAGGTTAGGGAGACTCAAATGCCAACGAAAATGAGTCCAGTGAATGTGGTCGAGGGGCTACATTGTACGCCCGTCACGGACAGATCCATGCGCAAATTGGGATTCGGCATATAAAAGTGCTGCATCTAATATTTTAAGAGTCACACATTAAGATAAGCGCATTAAGTATAAATGCTATGGTGGACCTAAAAATTGTGGCGGTTATGAAGATCTGTGCTATTAGGATTGTTGTTTTCTGGCCCAGATAAATGTTTGTTGTAGCGCGGGACTCAGCAATGGAAGGAATGTCGATTGGTATCCATGAAACCTTTGAAGGGCGATGGTCGTCAAAAACGTACACGAAATAGAAGTGGTCTGCTTCTATGTTCCCCAAATACATGTTTTATACAAAAACATTTCAAATGCCGAGTAATTACTATACAAAATTAGGGACGAGTGACTAAGATTCAGCACAACCAAACGTGAAACTCTTAGTTTAAATTAGACCGAGAAGAGAGATATTTTCGCACATGCTCAATTGCCATTTTAAGCGCTCTAAAGGAATAAAACTTCCTCTACAAAAAACATAATTTCAAGCTCAGCTTATATGATGCTTTTATTTGCTATACTTATTTATAAAGAGTGATTAAATTAAAAAAAAAATTTAAGAAAAAAGTTCCCATTGAATTTTATCCCGGAAAATACTTCTCCAAAAACCCTATCCATTTATTGATAAACTGCTAAATACACAGTGATGTGTTAAGATTTTTCTGACACGGGTTAAGGTAAACATTTCCAAAAGTTGTTGGATCATCCTGTCAATTTTATTTTATATGAAAGTTCCTTTTACCTTTCCTTCATTTTTATTTTTGTTTATATTTCTTAACTGTTTATGTTAATGGTTCATCTGATTAACATAAAAATGAATTTAAATGGAGATTTTATAAAAGTGTTTTTTTTTTTGACTAAAATCAAAATTATTGCTAAAAACATGACTATAAGATTTTATTATGGGTTTGATTTAGAGTAAATAGGGAATTTAAATAACTAAGAAATATTTATTTGCTTAGGATAATAAATATAAATATTGCAGAGGATTCAGTTTAAACCTTTTTATATACATATTAGGATAAAAACTGTGAGAAGAAAAATGCTTTTTTAAGTTGCCAACCATAATAATGTCAAATAATAAACTTTACTTTAGGTTCCAATTTTTAAACATTTCGCAGATGTCAGCTTGATGTAACATTTAATTGCAAAGAAGTTAATTAAATCTTAGTCAAAAGTATATTGTTTTACCATTCTTTAACTACAGTGAGGAGTAGAGATGAGTACATGCTTGTATTTTCTGCCTTTGCAGGTACTTAAAAGAAATAATAATTAAGCGATATAATTTTTGATTTTTTATTTCACTTATTATTTAGGTGCTAACGAACATTTTTTTAAAACGAAGCAAAATTACATATTGAAAAAAAAAAATAAAAAAAAATTTAAATTAAAATAAAAATAACTTATCGATACTTAATTCTGCACTTTCGGGCAGCGTTTGAAATATGCTATATTTTTAGTACTTTGTTCATAGCCCATTAATTTGTAATGAACTATTAAGGTATACGTGCAACCAATTTTTGGGTAATTTCATCATAGATTTCCTGAAACTCCAGTTGGTCATGTTGTCTCAATTAGATGGAGTTTATCCGTGTTTTCCCAACCGTAATTTATTTACTTCATTTACCGTAATTTACTTACTTAAAATTCTCGATTAGTTGGAGGCCAGACTTTTTGGCCTGAAACTGAAACTCCAATTGCTCATGTTGTCTCAATTAGATGAAGTTAATCCGTGTTTTTCCAATCATCTTTTATTTACATAAAATTCTCGATCAGGTGGAGTCCAGGGCTTTTTGGAGGCCATTGCAACAATTGAAAATTTTGTCCCTTCAACGATTTGTAAATAATAAGGTGTGTTTCAGATCATCAGATGACATGCGATTACATCTTCAAATTTGGGAAAAGAAGTTCTTCCTCATGACGCCATTAATTGTTTGTAATGGACCAACATGTCGTTATGTAAAATAACCTCATACCATGATGTTGCCTCCAACATTCTTGGCCATTTGTTCAATATGCTGCTGTTTAATGATGTCCTGCTGTCAGCGAAAGTAAAGCTGCTTACCATCAGACTTAATTTGGACTTATATGAGTCTTTTACGGGCTTACAGCCATGTTTGCGTTGTCTTTTGAATTCTAGCCGTGCTAAAATATATTTATATGACAATGCAGATTTTGGTTTCTTCAAAGATGAGAGATATCAGATAACATCATTTGTACTGCTAAGAAAGCTTTTTTTTGGGGTTGAATACGTGACCGCTCTCATCTTTCTCATCATTACGCGTACACATTAGGTGACCTTTATACTGTCCTGGCAGAGATACATTTTTCCGTTTTATCACTCTGATGAATGCTGACTGGGTTAAGTTCTTTAGTAATGAAGAGCCATCAACGTATTTTTCACTGTGGTCGATTGTTTTTTTTTATTTTTAAAAAAATACTTACTGACCTAAAAATCTAAATCTCCGAAACCACTGGGCCGATTTTTTGCAATTACAAAAACCATATACAGATCATTCCTAATATATCCCCTTATATTAAATAACGGTAAATTTGAAATTATTCTACTAATTTACAAAAGCCATGTACATAAGTGTAGTACTTGATACATACAAGCTGTTTTGTTGGTACTCAATTTCCTGTTATTGTTATTAAATTTATTTTAAAAGCATTTTTCTTGTAAAATAAATAAATAAAAAGAGATTGCAAAATCGCTAAAAAATTGTTATTTTTATGCGTTTGGAAATGCCGAAAATACATACATGTACTCACCTCTGCTCCCCACTGTATATCTTTGCCATCACTCGCTATACATTAAATTCTTCGTATCTCTGATTGTTTAACACCAAAATTGTTTTCTTCCAGCCGAAGGAGCATCTTATACACAACTAATTTAAAATTCAATCCCCATTATCATTTATTTCAAGGAAGACGACAAGTAAGTACTCAAACTTCTTGGTGTAGTTTTCATTTAACTTTTGTTATTTTCTCTAATTACACTTAAGGGAACTGTAAACAATTGAAGTGAAAGTGTGGAAATGTCAATGAATAAACTTAAAATTAAGACATTTTATTTAGAATGCTCATGTGTTGAATAACAGTAAGTGACTGGTAATAAAGGCGAAAAAAGGTGAAGTTTTGTTGTTATTTTATTACCTATTTAATCTTAAGCCTATTAGCAATACATTCATGTGTATGTATGTATACATACATATATGTATATTAGAAGGAAAATCGAAAAAATCATGTTTTAAACAGATTTATCTTTTATGTATTTTTTGGGGTTTTTACTTTTTATTGTTCAACATAAGTTTGCAGCAAATACACTAATTTAAATAGCATTTAAAACGACAACTTTTGACCTACATAGTGTTTATTATTAATTTATTTATTTTAAAATAATTTAAACAACTGACAGTGCTATAGTCTGCCGTTCCGAATCTTATATACCCTTCACAACGTGTTGTCATGTAATAACAATTGTTTGTATCACCATTCATCTCATATAAAATACGTACATATGCATATACTGGTTAGAATAAATGTGGCATCGAATCCCAGCTGAACCAAAAAAAATTTTATTTTATTTTATTTAATACATTATTTATATTTTATTATTTTTTTTAATTATTTTTTTTAAATTTTTTAAAAAATTTTTAAAAAATTTTTGTAAATTTTTTTTCAATTTTTTTTAAATATTTTTTTTTGGAATTTTTTTTATTATTTTTTATTTTTAATATATATTTTTTTGTAATTTTTTTGCATGTTTTTTACATGTATCTATTTATAAAAAAATCAATGTGTGTTTGTAAGTTTGTATGTTTGTTTGTGCTTTATAGACGGTTAAACGGCTGGACCGATTTCCTTGAAATTTTCACAGAATCTTTCTGTATATCTGGAAGGAACTAAAGGCTATATTTTTATTTGAAATTGTAAGTGGGCGGGGTGCCACGCCCTATTAAAGAATAAGTATTAAATAATATATATCACGAAAGTTAATGCAGCTAGAGCCTTCAAATTAAGTACGGTAAACTTTGACATCCACGCGAACATTTGGGTAAAAAATGGGCGGACTTGCAACAGTAGGCGTGGCCACATGAATTAAATACTAAAATTCGTATATTTGGAAAACGATATCGATTAGAGAAGTAAAATTTTGCAAGAGCAACTTTGACACCCAAATGAACATTTAGGCAAGAAATGGGTGCATTTACAATAGTGGGCGTGGCACCTACCATATGAATTAAATACTAAAATTCATATATCTGGAAAACAATATCGATTGGAGTACTAAAATTTTGCAAAAGCAACTTTGATATTCAAATAAACATTTATGTAAAAAATGGGTGCATTAAGAGTAGTGGGCGTGGCATCTACCATATGAATTAAATACTAAAATTCGTATATCTGGAAAACGTATCGATTAGAGTGCTAAAATTTTGCAAAAGCAACTTTGATATTCAAATAAACATTTATGCTAAAAATGGGTGCATTAAAAATAGTGGGCGTGGCACCTGCCATATGAATTAAATACTAAAATTTGGGGTGGCGAAGCACACCGGGTATTAGCTAGTATATGTATGTATGAATGTTGTTGATGTAATTGTGAAAAAAACGAGGTGGTCGTGGTTTTTTGCTCATATCTCAGAAAGTTATAAGGCGATTGTGCTGAATTTCAAAACCGATTCATTCCTGGATATTTCCAAGAGATTGATACTATATATAGATCTGAGGAACATATAGTTGCTTCTAAAAAATGATTTCAACCAACACACGGACAGACGGACAGACGGTCAGGGCTTAATCGACTCCTCTATTCATAAGCTTTCAGAAAATATGTACTTTATGGGGTCGGAAATGAAAATTGTAGAAATTACAAACGGAATGACAAAGCTATATATACCCTTGTGCACCACAGGTGAAGGGTATAATAATTTATAAATGTACATAAAGACGATTTTTAATAACGCAATTTAATAGATATTTATTAAGCTTAAATATTTTTCATCTCAAATTAATGGCAGACGAGCACTTTAAAATTGACACAGCAAGTTTGTATTTAACAAAAAGTCTTATATTTGGTCGTGTCAAATCTGACAATAATCCATATGATGATGTAAATAGGTATAGTGACATCATCGTAGCTTAGCCTATATTTATACGCTTTTGTGCCTTATATACTCAGTAATGCTTATTGTTTAACAAAATTATTAAAAATGTGCGACATTTGTATTTAAAAAAATGCTGTTTAATGCTTTAATTTTAGTAGACATTATGGCACACTAAGGCCATTTTTTGACTATTACTTCAAAAAATCGAATCATGCTATTTTATGGAGAAGAGTCTGGCAAACAAAAATCTTAGAAAAGATCGGTTGAAATCAGGTTAATGTTGTGAAAGGGAAATATATGGTAGTTTTATTCAAATTCACATATTTATATGTCAAATTTGTTTCGAGCGGAAAAATCTGAGTGTCAATTTAATTTAAATCCGAAGCCTCGTTTTTGATTTAAAGGTAAAGAAAAAGTTATTGCCTACATAGTTTGGGAGATATAAGTGCATCAAAATTGTTCTTAAAAATTCAGCATTGGCTGTTTTCGTTGGAGAAAAAGTCAGCTAGCTCGGTTAGCCTCCGTGCTCTCAGTATAACAAAGTGAAAGGTAAAAGACTCTTCTTTCGAATAAATCATACAAATTCACCAACTTTTATCAATCTTTTTAAAAAATAAAATCTGGTAAAACAAGTAATGAATATTGCACCTTAGTATTTGTAATAAAAAAGTTTTGCATAACTTTTAGCTTAACGTTTTAAAGAAATTTGAGTTATTAATTATAACAACAATTTGTTAATAAATCGTTGACAGCTGTTTTTAAAAGTGAAGAAAAAAAAAAAACAAAATTATGTTTTAATAAAAGAAAATGTATGGAAGAAAACCGCTTAAATTGAAAACAAAATTTGCAACGAGTATTTAGTTAACGTTAATAAATATTGTAATAAAATTTAAAGTATAATTCTAAAAATGATTTTATTTTCTGTGTCATATGGTGAATTGTGGCAGGAACTTATTGATTGTCGTAGCAATGTCGATTTGTTAACAAATTTTATAAAACAGGAAAATTCGGTGCTTACTATTGATGAAATTGAAATAGTGAAAAAGGCAGTTCAAAAGCGTTTTTTTTTTTGGTAATTTTTTAAATTGTTTGGGAGAAGCGCACAAAATCAAATCTTATTTCTTTCGGAAAAATGCGACTTGGTTAGAAGGTAAATACATCTTTAAAAAATAAATTAATTAAAAATATTTCACTTTGAATATTATGAAATTTTTTTTAAATATATTTGAAGTATCACCATGATGATGGAAAAATGAAGGAGCAAGGGAGGTACCCTAGGAGTCTATGGATTTCAACTAAAATTTGTAGTGCTCTTTTTTAGATCAACTTATGGACATTTGCTAAATTTTATTAAATTCCATTGCTAAGTGCGGACCATATGTTGAAAAAAATAAGCGAAAAAATGGGGGTCCAAGGGAGCTACCCCTAATAGTAGACGGATTTTAACTAAAATTAGCAGAACTATCTCTTGTATAAATCAATAGATGTGTGCCAAATTTCATCAGATTATATTAAGGATTACGGCCTATACACTTAAAAGAAGAATAAGTAAAAAAAATTGGCCCAAGGGAGGTACCCCTAGGAGTCGACGGATTAAAGTCGAAATTAGTCGAACTCTTTCATGGATCAAGTAATATGCGTGTGCTGAATTTCATCAAATTCTATAAAAAATTGCCACCTATACATTGAGGACAAAAATTCGTGAAAAAAATGGCGGTCCAGGGGAGGTACCCCTAGGAGTCAACGGACTTTAAAAAAATTTGTAATTTTTTTTTCTATTTTAAATAGAACAATTGTGCAAAATTTCATCGTTAAAGGATCACTACTTGTATTTTTTTAGATGTTACATGTATGAAGAAATACCACTGTGTGGCATCTTAAATAGTGTCTAGTTTTTGTTAGTGTTATGAAACCATTATTAGCGTCAAAGTGCCTTCCAAACTCATGATTTACCAGAATGTTCACATAAAGTGTTTTAAGTGCAGTGTTGTATATAAAGTTCACGTAATTTAATTGTTTTATTTAATTAAAGCCATTAACATTTTGACGTTCTGCCTTTTGAACGTATGTAATAATTAATTTGTTATAAAAAGCTCACAACTTTCTTTTGACAAATTTTAAAATAATTAAACGTTTGGATTTAAGTACGCAATTGTGTTAGTTTGTGAATATTTGGGTTTATTAAGAATCATACAAAAAAAAAATTTAAATGTAAAACTTTTTATTGTAAAACTTTTTAATGTAAAACTTTTTATTGTAGAACTTTTTATTGTAAAACTTTTTCCTTATTTTTACTAATTATTTATTTAGGTAAACAAGGGCTTAAATAAATTTGTTTAAATTATATAGAATTAAGTTTAAATACACGAAAATATTACCCAAGTTATTTAAGGCATAAAATAATTTAAGATATTAAAAGTAACACAAAAACAATTTTTTGTAATTTCTTTTTTTACGAAAGATCACTGCATGAAATATCCGGGATTCGAACTAGCTTCACCTGGTTTTGTAGTTCAGTGACATAACCAGTAGGCTACCAACCTTACTCCAAAGTTTGCATTTTTTTTTGCAGATTTAATTAAAGATAATTAAAGAAATGCATATTTATATACAGTATATAACTAATGAATGTATGCAACTTAAAAAAGAGAATTGGATTTTTTTGAAGTGCATTGTATCATCTCATTAATATGAAATACGTACATACATACATATATGTTTCTTTATCTTTATACTGAATTGATCCGCTTCAAAATGTACCATTGTAAGATTATTAATTCAGTTTATGTTTGTATGTATGTATTAAGAACAAATAGCATAATAAAAAAAAAAACTTTTGTCTCAACTGGGATTTGAACCTAAGTTCATACAGTTTGTATTAATATGAAAATACATCAGAATATGTTGTTTATGAACTGATTTTTCTGCTCTCTAATACCAATCTGCTCCCAAATATTTCTGTTTTTTTGATGCCTTACACGGGTCCTGGCGATGTCGAGAGGCTTCGAAAACTTGATTTCCACATGCACACGGAAAGACGGCCAGACAGAAGAACACACAGATAATGCTTAATCAACTCCTCTTTTTGTAAGCTTTCAGTGAATATATTCTTCAAGGGGTCGGAAAGAATATTGTAGAAATTTCACACGGAATGACAAACCTAAATATGTATATCCTTGAATGTATAAAAAATTGTTAGAATAAAGTTATATCTTTAAATATTTTAGTTTTACATCTAGATTACGATCAAATGAGGCGGCCGCCAAACATTTAAGTGAATGCGAAAATTTTTCTATGTTTTTTTTTTTATAAAATTTATTAATTTTTCTTGTTGAATTGTGGAATGATGGATGGTAAAGATGAGGTAATGTAAATTTTTGGGTCGCAGGGAAATTTTACAGCGAGTAAATACCTGACTCTCGTGAATTCTTCGTGTGGTGGAGTTTGTGTAGTATTTTCTGTAGTGTTTTTGTTGTATTTTTCATTTTTGTTTTATGTGCGGATGCGTGGGCAGTGAGAGGGTTGGAACCTGCCTGAGCTATCGCCACGAACAAGCTAGCCGGAAACCTTACTGGGCCAAAAAGGGGTTTGTAGTTTAAATGGCAAATAAAATTAACACGCAATATTGGCAAATATATTTAAATGTATGTCATAAACATTTATAAAATAAATAAAATATTTTTTTAAATTTAAATCTCAAGCACTTTTCTGAATAATTTTTATTTTATGGCAAATTTAGATGCTTCTGTTATAATAATAAATTAGTATTTGAGTTTTGGCAAACATTCTTTTTTCTCCGAAACCATAAATTATCTAACTTATTTTCGTCTGTTATAAAACGCACTTAAAATAATTATTTTTGTAACTTTTAACAAACAGTTTCAAAGAAAAGTTTCCAACTAAATAGACCTATTGATGTTTAAAAGAATATTGTTGTTTTCTTAAGTTTACTTTTAAGTGGAAAACAACTTTGATGAAGTAATGTATGAAGTTTTAGTTTTTGTTCTAATGTACATTAAATATATAAATAGAAGAAAACATATTTTTATTCAACCCCCACATATATAAAGACATTTATATAAATGAAAACTAAGTTATATTATTAAGGCTTCAATAGTCTTTACATTCTGTTGTCGTTCCGTGACATGCCATTCTGTTCTTTAATTTTTGTAGTTACTTCATCTGGAAAAACTTATCTGCCCAAGTTTACAAGGTAACCTTACCAAAACAAGCTTTTTATATTTGTCTTATGTTTTTCTCGTCAAAGTTAATTTATGTATTAACTAAAGTTATTTGTAGTATCAGATTTCATCTATAAACAAAAAGTGTCTCTCTGTTGCAGCCACCTTTAAAACAAACGCACCTTAATATCAGCTGTTTCTCTCTTAATGGCCATCACATAACGTTAAATTCTATTTTTTACAGATTTGCCAGCAACAGAACAGAGAGGAAAAGAAACAACAACAAACCACACATATAGATTTTCAATTGAACAGAAACAAAACAGTTGATTTATAACAGCACAAAACATACAAACTAATTCTGCCTTTATAACAAAATTATTGCGTTTGTAATTCCGACAATATTCATGTACGAACTCACAAAGTATATACACTCTGAAATATTAATTCATTCGACTAATTTATCGTTGTCTGTGCATCTATCAAAGTTTTTGAAATTCTTAATAAGTCGAGCATGGTATTGACACCAAATTACAAGCCATGGCCAAACAAATTACTCCCAAGGAAGAAGTTGATAAATCGGCTTAGAATCAACTGAACACTAAAATAGAATGGTTGTACACCTTTGAAAAAAGAGTATAAAAAGGTATATAAATTTGAAATATTTATTCCATTTGTAATTTTTATAAATTAAGTACATTCTGTCACATACTGGAACTGAATGTGCTATCTTTTCGATCCAGTTGGGTTTGGAATTGTCCCAGAGGCTACCAGATTATTGTAGCGCGATACAGGCCGAATTAATGGCTATTAAGTCAGCCGCGGAACAGATTCAGTATGATGAAATATCTGGCAGGGATATTTATATATTTACTGACAGCAAGGCGGCTATTAAATCCCTGGAGAGTGTGTACAACACATCGAACATTGCCCAGGAATGCCAGGTGTCTCTTGAGGAGATAGCGGCACATTCGACGGTTACCCTTGTGTGGGTTCCAGGACATGAAAATATTGATGATAATAATAGAGCTGATGCACTTGGAAAAGCCGGTACCACCTTAGATTTGGTTAAATCTAGTAAACAGGACAGGATGGCTGAGAAACGACGGCCAGAGGACATAGACGAACGGGCGTTGGTGCCTTCGGGCGGCTGCCGGATCTAACCTAACCTAAGTACATTCCGAGACCGTTGAATACAGTTATAGATTTAGCTAAATCCGAATTTTCCTCTGTCTGTGTGTATATTGAAATTAACTTTTTAAAGCCCCCACGTATGTATCTATGGGACTCTTATATGGTATCAATACATTAAATTTGCTTTTGACCATTTAAAAATCAGTAATGTAGACATATTACGAGTTGTGATATGAGCAGAGTAATACAATTGTCTCTGTTGTTTACCTAAATAAAGTCAGATTTTGCAGCTTTTAGATAGCATCTCGACTTATTTATTAAATGTCACTTTTCGTTTAAGAACATTAATTAAAAACATTAAGGAAAAATATATTAATTTAATATTGAGTTTGTAGATACAAAATTTTAATTAAAAAACAACAACGAAAATACTGACGCTGATACAAACTTAATTATATAAAGGGTCCGCCAAATAACTTTTTTTTTTGAAAATGCTATAAAAAAGTGTAGCTTCGACTGTATGGCAAATAGCGCTGTCCTGTTGAAACCAAATGTTGCAAATATCATCCTCTTCAATTTTTGACGACGTCCTCTCCATGCTCATTTTCGAAGAAAAATGGCCAAATTATGCCTCTGGACCAAAATCCGCATTAAACAGTGACTCGTTTTAGGTGTATCGGCTTTTTAATGTATGCGTGCGGGTTTTCTGTGCAACAAATGCAAAAATGTTGCTTGTTTACATACCCGCCAAGATCAAAATGAGCTTACTTTGAAAAGATGATTTTCTTTGGCAAAATCGGCCAAAGTAATGTCGCAATATTTCCCAGCGTTGCTCAAGCGTATACACAACCATATTCGTTCAGCGGAAGGATAAAACTAATTATCTGTCAAATCAGACATGAGTTAAGTGTTACCCTTCACAAAATAAGCACTAGTTGAAAAACAATAAAACGTTAGATGGCGCACCCTTTACATATGCAGCAAAAAAGACATGCAAAATAAATAGTGAATGCATGAGTTCAGCCAATATGCATGCATCTGCAAAGTCTTATGTAAAACTGTACGGTATGGCATATTTACAAATTTGTGAAAATGTGTAAGTGTTGTTTCTAACAAAATGTCTGTTAATTTTACAAATTTCTGTCGTTAAACCAGCACAACATTGATAGTAAATAAATGGGTTTAACTAGAAGAATACTGAAAATCATAAACAAATTGAAACTCAAAAAAAAAAACAAAAGAAAAATGGCATATGCCATAAAATCTAAAATGTTTGCTACGCTCAGTTGACATCTATATACATATTGGCAAAGGGTATAGCAGATTCGGCAGGGCTGAATATAGCCCTGTTGCTGGTGTTCTTATCTGTCTTGGTATAAGAGCCAAAAAATCTCTTTTAACAACTGATGTAATTAATAGTAATGTTTATGGTTAATGGAAAAAATCTGAGAACAAATTTACCATTTGTTAGTTCCCACAAAAAAAAAAAAAAAACAAAAAAAAACAAGATAAAGTAGTGATATGTTAGAACAGTAAAAAAAAAAAAAAAAATTTGATGCTAAAAATCTAACTAAAACACTCTGTTGCAAAACTATAAACACAAAGAAATTTTTCTTAAAAAATTTAAATTCCTGTAAAATGGACAAATTATCAAAAAATTAAAAACTGAGTACGCACTTTCAGACAAATTGTTCATAGTTTTACTTGCAAATAATATCATGTCACTTAGTTGTAAGGCTATTCAAATTTAATTTAATTTAATTTAATCACATTCTTCGTCTTCAAATCAAATAGACAGTTTTCCCAAATCAAAGGTCACTTTTCTTACTCTTAAATTCTGATACAAGTTTTAAAGAAGTCTTTTTAGGTGTATTTGTAATAAGGCAACACAATGTAGAATATATCTAATATGTTTATGTAATACATACTCATACTTATATGGATGCATGCATGGGTGTAACAAATGTTATTTTGTTTTTCTTTTAAGAAGATTAGAGTATTTACTTTAACGATATGCAATTAGAATAATGTTTAAAAAAATTAAGTGGAAGAAAACAAGTAAGAGCACTATATTCGGCTGTGCCGAATCTTTTATACCCACCACCAAACAAGCACAATAATTATTATTTTGTTAATGGCTTGGAATAATCTCTTTATAATAAAATATACATCTCTTTCTTTGTAGAGGGTGGTTAAATTTTAAATTTAAAACAGAGGCCGAATTACGGCACTCGAACGTGATCGAAATTTGAAAACTCTTATTAGAATCTATATACCTAAAGCATACTCGATCGTTCGAGTAAAATTTCGATCGATATCGAATGCTGTAATTCGGCCCCAGGTCTGTATAAAATGTTAGAACATCTATGAATGCCTTCTAAATTCGTTAAATGAGAAGCATTGCTGTTTATCGCGATAGTGTGGCAAAAAAACAGTCAACTTCGACTCATCATCGTGCCAAACAATTGAGCATCAGCAATGTTATTTAAAATTTGGACTATCGGATCGAGGTGTGCCGTTGAGGTCGCGGGGCCATTTGGCCGATATTTTGTTCCATACATAATTGAACCATACAAATATTATCATTAAAAAAGAAATGATAATAATTTCCTAAATAATTTGTGTTTTATTCAAAATCAACATCGGCCCTTAAAATTTAACCACCCTTTCTAACTTGGATATGCTGGTAAAATGTTTTCGTAAATTAAGTGTTTCAGTGAAAATGGGCGTTAAAGTAAGCGTGTCAATAAAATTTCTGCTAATAAATACAACTTAGATATTTCAATATAGTCCGTAATTCTTCCAAAATATTTATTCATTGAGAAATTATATGAATTTGAAATAAAGCATTATATAGGATGTGGGCGTAAGAGTGGGCGTGTCACCTAAATTTTCTGGCATAACAATAACATTGACTAGAAGGATTTCTGTAGCAAATTTTATCATCATACCTCTAATTTTGTCGGTTTTATAAATTTAAATTTCATTAACAGTAAATAACGTGGAAAGTGAGCGTTATAGTAGGTGTGTTGAAGTTATTTATGCTAATAAATACAACTTTGATATTTCAATAAAGTCCTTTATTATTCGATTTATAGAGAAATTATAAGAATTTGAGAGAAAACGTTGTATGGGAGGTTGGCGTGTCACATTTATTTTCCGTCAGAAGAAAGCCTTTGACCAAAAAGCAATTCCTGCAAAATTTCAGAATCGTAGATCTAAATTTGTCACTCTTATTAGGTTTAAAATTTTTAACATATTGGAAAATACAGTGCGCGGTATAAATTTTCGTACATTTTGATCTCTAACTCCCTTCCTAATACATGCATTTAGGCAATTTTTCTTTCTTCCTTATACTCCGATTTAGCCAATTTTCTATTCCAAATAAACCTTGTGTATAAGACATATTCTGGCAAAATTTGAGGCCACTAGCTTTTTCGATGGGACCTCTATCGTGCTTTTAACAGACGGACAGACGGATGGACATAGCTAGATCGTCATCAAATTAAACCCCGATTAAGAATATATACATACCATTTTTTGGTGGCAGGTATAAAAACTAAAATACTTAAAAAAACACATTAAAAAAAAATTTGTTTAGCTCTTTTACTAAAATTTTGCAAAAAATATTTGACCTTGTGTCACAAAAATTGGTCTGCTGATCACGGTCGGATCGTAACGGGTATAAAATTGGGTATAGAGGTATAGAGGAGAGTTTTATCTACTAAATGGTGCTAATTTCCTTTTGTTATCTTATGTTTTCTAGATGTTATGGTGTATTAAAAAAAGGAATTTAGGAAAATTTAGACCTAAAGATAAAAAAACAATTATTTCTAAACATTATAAACAATTTATTTTCATATATTAATGGCTAACAAATTTTAAAATTATACAAAACTTATTTCGTTTGAAAATCTTCTAAAAGTAAAATGTTATAGAACTTTAAAAATCAAAATCTTACTAATAAATTTCCTGTTTTAGCAAAATGCTGAGCATGTCTATTTTGAATCACCCTGTGGCCCTTAAAATTTAACCACCCTTTACAAAAGAATAGATAGATAAAAAGAAAATTTGTTAAAATATGTATTTTAAATATTCAAATACTTATTTTAAATCTACTGATGCACATTTTTTTTTAATATTTTTAAGTCTTAAACCTCATAAGACTGTGTACAACTATATGTAAAGTTGGGCACAAATCATTACTCTAGTTAATTTTTGTCAACAAAATTCGGTCATTTTCGTTTTCACAAACCCCTATAAAATTCCTTTGTAGTTTGTGCAAAAAAATGTTACTAGAGTCATCTAGTGTTCTACGTGATGTTTAGCAAAGACATCATCCTCAGTGTTTGCAAAATGTAGTGGCGCCTTCAACAGATGTCGCCATCTGCAATGAATAAATGCTAATGAATATGACTAATATATTTTTATAAAAATTAAAAAAAAAAGTGGGCGTGGCACATTTATTTTCCGTTATAACGAAGACTTTGACCAAAAAACCATGTTTGCAAAATTTCAGAACCGTACATATAGTTTTGTCAGTTTTATTACGTTTTAAACTTTAAATATACACTGAGCGGTATAAATTTTCGTACATTTTGACCTATAACTCCTTTTCTAATGCATAGATTTAAGCAATTTTTGGGGAGAAATATTCTTTTGACTCGAGAAATATATATTCGAAGTTTCATGACTCTACGTTTATGCGTTTGGACACAATTCCTTTTTTTTCGATGTTTGAAGGACACGGTTTTTTCGACCTATTCTTGCTTTACGAGCTATAACTCTCTTTCTAATATTCCGATTTAGCCCATTTTCAATACCAAACAAACCTTGTCTATTAGAAAGATTCTGGCAAAATTTGAGCCCTTTAGCTTTTTCGGTGCGACCTCTATCGTGCTTTCAACAGACGGACAGACGGACAGACGGACATACGGACGGACATAGCTAGATCGTCATCAAATCAAACCCCGATTCAGAATATATATACTTTATGGGGTCTAAAATGGATATTTCGATGTGTTACAAACGGAATGACAAAATGAATATACCCCCACCATTTTTTTGGTGGCGGGTATAAAAAAAAGCATATAAAAATGAATGAAAATAAGCAAATAATTGGATTATTAACGATAATAACTTTCTATACGGTTGCTTATATTTTTTTAAGCTCTCGTACATTTGAAGGTTAAGTTATATAAACAACATTATTAATACGTATATATTATTACAAAATAAATACATGTATATTTGTTGGCTTTTTCTGACCATTAAATGAGCACACACTTACAAACACTATTACCAAAAAACCAAATAGTATTTCATATAACTGATTTTAGGTGTTACAATTTTTGCATTACATTAAATAAATTGATTTTTTTGGGTGAACTGCCTTTGGCCAATACAGAATATCTTTGTGATAAAACTATGTAATAAACAAATAAAAAAACAATTCACACAAATTTACATTAAATACCATAAAAAGCTTCATATAAGTAAAGATAAGTGATTTACAATAAATTGCAGGCTAAAATAGCCCCATAAAGTGAACAAACAATTTGCTTCAAAACTAGAGAAAAAAAATCTAACTTAAGTATTTAATAATAATATAAATTTTAAGCTCAAATTTTTCTCACACAATGTTAAACAGTTAGTCGGAGAATTTTTTTTATTTTCAGTGCCTTGAGTAGGACTACTCTACAGGACTGGGAGTTGTGGATTATATATCTGCCACAGACTCTGATCTTTCCAGCAAAATAAAAAAATGGTTTTTATTTCAAAGATTTTAAGCTAAAATATCGAATGACAAATACTTGTGGTTAAAACTATTAGATCACTTGATCTTTATAAACTATATGCCTTTTTAATGTCGATGGCTTAATATAATAAAGTAGAAGGAATACAACTAATTTAAATTTAAAAGAGTGAAATAAGTTAGAGTAATTTATGCGTCTATAAATCCGTTATTTTCAAGCACATCTAACAACAATTTTATTTTATTTATTTATTTTTATCATTGCATCCATGCACAAGAAGAGCAAGTCCTATAATTTGAGCCGACGGGTTATTTAAAATTCAAGTTTTGTGGCATCATTTTTAAGAAAAGGTATTTATTTTAATAATAATCCAATTTTTAAACATAACACATAATAAAAATTGAACAATATTAGTTAATTGCAGAAAAAGATAATAAAAACTAAAAATTAGAAAACAATAGAAGTAAATATTAGTTATATGATATAGATATTCAAATGCAAATGAGGACAATTATTAGAAATTTCAATTGGTGTGCAAAATATTTAAAAATATTTGTATAAATAATTGTTCAATAAATATTGTTAGGCAAAACATATCGTATACATATTACCCTGAAGAAGCTACCCATTGTTTGGTAGCGAAATATTGGTTACGAATAAATAATTTTTTATAAAAAAACTCAAAAAGTTGATCTCAAGCTTAAAAAAATCATATATAGTTAGTCAAAATAATTAAAAAGAAATCTTTTAAAATTTGTTGCGTTGCTGTTTAATTGTTGGTCATGTGGAAGAGCATTCCAAAAGTGGACCGAGTGTACAAATAACTGCCAATTAGAAACAAGGCATTGATATTTAGTAATAATAATTTTTTTGCCCCTTAACGATCTCACAAATCTAATTCTTTGAAACAAATATTGCGGTTTCTCTGTGTATATAATTTTATGAAGAAAAGTTATCGCTCTAATATTTAATAAATTCCTAAATGATACACTATATAGTGTCCTTGCGTAAATCTTTTCGGAGTGATGTGTTTGTATGTATGTATGTACTACAAGAAAACATTAAAAATGCGATTTCGTTTAAAATCAAGATACGCTTTTTTTATATCAATGCACATTTGCTTTTGTTTACCAAATACGTCAATATGTTTGAAAATTGTGTCAAAAGATTTTATTTAGAATAAACTTCTGTATGTGTAGAGTAGGCCATAGGTCACCATGTGGTTTAAAGATTTTTTATTATTATTAAAACTTAAAAAAATTAAAACAATTGTAATCCATTGTGAGTTTTGACCTACTCTGCATAAGAAATATATTTGTCCTCTGTCTTGGCTAAAAGGCATTTGATTTTCGTTTAAAATTTTTAGTTAAAATGCGAAGGCAGTTTTTGTAAACTGATGTCTATAGCTCAGTCAAATAAGATTTAATTCGTCCAAAGTTATGCTAAAAAGTGTGTGAGAGGTTTAAGAATTTATTAGATTTTTTAGATAAGATCCAAAGGCAGTTATTTATGCACTGATGCTTATATCTCAGTCAACTAAGATTTAATTTTTATAATTTTTTCCCCTCTAAAATTTTTTTCCTCCAAAGTCATGCTAAAAAGTTTAGGAAAGGTTTAAGAACTTATTTATTTCTTTAACTTATTTATGTCTGTATCATTGTCGATTGCTGGCCGATTGGACAAGGCATAGCAGATATGTATATGTTGGGCCAAATAGGGTTTAAAAATTTTTTCTAAGATTTATTTATTTATTCAATTCACAGTTTTTTTTAAGCCATTAAGGACAATAAACCAGCATAACAAAAATATATAAGGCAACATTTCTTACTACTAATTCTAATAATAATATATTTATTTTAAAAGAAGAAAAAAAGGACAAAAATTTATTTAATCTAATATTGTATATATGCTCTTTTAAATAGTTATAAATAAAATAGTCGGGTGCTAACAAATCTGGTGAATGCGGTGGCCAGTTAAGTCACGAATTTCTGGAAATTTTTTGCTCTTTTAAAATTGAAAGTAAAAATGAAATTGTGATTTAAGCAGTGTTGGTTGTTACTCCTTCCAATGATATTTTCAGATGTAGTGCCACACCTTATTGTTCTTTTGACGGGAAATACTTAATGCTGATAAATGCCTCTTGGATTATCAGAACCCCAAAACCTTCAGTTCTGATTTTCAATAAGTCCATTCAAATAAAAAATACCATGTGGTATCAGATTTTCAATAAAGTTAATTTCTTTTCTGGCCATCTGCAAGATTTTAACGTTGCTGAAGATCTGTGGGCTTTAATTCTTATAACAATTGCACCTTCTACTAAAAAAAGAAATAAAAAAAAAAAAAAAACTTCTGATAAATGTTTCCGCAGTACGACCTGAGCACTGTCTACTAGTTCAAGAAAAATCTATTACGGTGATATGTTAGTGGTGTAAATAAACTAAGCAAGGAATCATTGCTTCTAGAAGCGAGATTCTTGGTTTTAAATATCCACGATATGTTGTTTGCGCCAAAATAATTGATCGCTGATTGAAATAATAAATTATATTGTTCTGGTTTCTTGTTCCGTTGTGAGTTATTTGTGGTATTTGAAAAAAAATATATATAAACGAAAAACTTAATGAATTCCTAAACTGCATGGTGACACTTTGTGCTTGCTCTGTATGTACAGACATAACTTATGAGTTAAAAAATTGTGATTTCAGTGTTAAAAAAAGGATGCCTTCAGCGATTGATACACTTCATGTGGTAGAATTTCTGTTTTTTTTTTATTAGCAAAGTTAAGCATTAACTCGTAAAATTTAATACATCGCCATGTCTATCATAACAGCACTTCATGCGTTACACCAGATTCTTAAAAAGATAACGCGCTTATGTTGTGGTTCCTTCTTACTCTGGTGAATAACCCAGACTTGTTTTCTAAACGAACTGGCTAATAATTTACAAGAAATGCTTTCACTTACGATTCATTTTCATGACTCGCTTAACGAGTTTACGCAGAAACTGAACTGTAGTCCTTTTCCTGGAGTAAAATTTAATTATTACTTTCAGACAAGTTTTGTTGAAACAAAAAAGTTACGCCGCATTTTATTAAAATTTTTTAAAAAAATTTTGTTTTTATTATGATAGAATTTTCTTAGACAATCAATAATATCAAACAAATAAAGTAACGTTTCTGTTACATTTTATGACTAAAGTTAGCTCCCAGATACACAAATAGTTGCACATAGTTGTTATGCTGGTTTTGTATGCTCAAAAAGTTTATATATTTCCAACACATATAAGCATGTGAGTTTTAAAGTTATTGACTAACAAACTTATAAATTCTGGTTATGCCAGCTGCTCATACTAATAATTCTACATTTACTTTCAAAAGTTACTAAATTGTCTGCTGTCAAGTTGTTGGCTGGTTTGTTTTTCTTTGAAGGTCATACAAATATTCCTGAATTATGAGTAAATACATTTTCAGAAATAGCTTGCAGCTATTTTATATACAAATGTCTAACAAGTAATATAAAGGTTCATTAGAAAACTTTTTTAACCTTTTCCTTGCATTTAATTTCCCACAAGTTAATATTATTTATTAAAGAAAAACTTTAAATTGCGTCAATGAAGAAATAACATTTAAAAACATTCCCACAGTTTTTTTAATTTTTTAAGTTAAACATACAAATGGCTAGTGCAGTAATATTTTGGGGAGAGAGATATTTTTGGAGTGAATATAATGGGTTTGTTGACAAGTACTATTATACATGCATAAGTTTTTTGTTTTTTAAACACATGTGTTTTCGACACATTGACATCTAAGTTGTGCATATAAATTCATGTCCTAATTGGTTTTTTTTCTGTCTGTCCGGCATACACTCGCTAAAATCCAGTTTTAACTACATATACGGGGTGTCTGCCGAGAAGGAATACTACTTTGTTTATAATTTCTAATTAAATGAAAGAGAATGGATCTTATATTGATAAATTTCGGCCAATATGTATGGAGTACAATATCAGATAAATGTCTGACTCTGTTAGCCTCACAACCGCGAGCCCTTTTGAGAACATTTTTTATTACATTCTCACATATTTCACGTGGCATTTCATTAATTTCATCATGTGCATTTTAAAACCACATGTTCGTCAAGCCCAAAGCATGCAATTGTGGCGCTAAAAAATGATCATGATATCGCTCTCCTTTGACCAAACTTCACACTAGGCTTATCACTTTTTATGAATGCAAAGGTAACAGATGAATACTTTGAGGGTTTCCCATTGTCCAGAACCGACTTTTCTGTTTATTCACATATCCATTCAATGAAAATGTGCCTCCTAACTTATTATGATTTTTTCATGAAAATCGTGGTTGTCATGGGCGAGGTGTAACATATGTACGACGGCGTAAATGTTCTTCTGAAAGAAGCTCTTGTGTGGCCAAAGTTGTTCTTTGAAGGCGAGGCTCCTGAGCACGGCGTCGAATTAAGAATGATGGATACTTTTTAACACTTTCTTGAACAGAAGTAATATTTTCAGCCGATCTTATAGTAAGTTGTGTTCCATTAGCAGCAGTCCTTCTTTTTTCAAAATAATTCACTACACGATAAATAGTGCGTCTTGTTGACACATTGCGTCTCCCAAAACTTTTACGTAAACTTTCTTATCGTCACAGTAATCGATGATTGATTTTGATAAAATGTTTTAATGATTAAAGCACGTTGGTTGTCCGAATATATTTAATAAAATATGTTTTCGAAGATTTTGTTTTTGGAAATCAGTTATACAAAACTGGTCTGTATTTTGCCCAAAAAAATAAAATTTTGCAACCCATATAAGACTTCTTGAATTGTTATTTACGCACGCATAAAATATAAACCTTTGGCAACATTTGCAGAAAGTCTTGATTTAATATTTCATTTACCGACAACTTTTTGAATTTACTTAAAAAAAAAATTTTATTGAATCAATAAATAAATAGATACAAAAATAAATTATCGGAATAAATTTATATCTTATACCCTGTTCAGACAGATATTTTTAATTGTTTCAATTTAGTGTTGATTGAGCAATTAAAATAAGTGTTCAGACATACTCAATTTATCTTACTCCATTAGCATTTGATAGCTGTAAAAATACGATGTATTTATACCAAATCAAATAATGCCTTCTCTTTAGTGTTTTTTCTGTTGATAAAATATATTTACAATTATATTTATACATATAGATATACTTATATGTATGTATTTGAATTTTTTCAGAATTTTTTTTAAAATTTTCTTCAAAAATTTTTCATTTTCTTAATTTTTATTTTTTGTATATTTATTTGTTTGACATTAGAAATGCCACCTATAGAATTTTCTTCTCACTAAACATACTTCTCAAGAGTTGTATTTCGAGTTTTAGACCATAAAGTGAAACAATTAAGTATATATTGCTCAATTTAAAAATAATTTTTAGTATGGTAAATTGAGCTCAATAAGGCCTTTAACTTCGATTATATTATAAATTGACAATTAAGGCGCGTGTGTGAACATAGTATTAAGCTTTAAAATCGTAAATCCGTTCAATGCTATACTTTTATTTAATCGTATAAATGCAACTGGGTCTCATCGTTCAATATAATTTTTTTTTTTAAATGTTTTGATTTCGTTAAAGTCTTAAAACATTAATTAAAAAATTTTAAAAAATTTTATTCTTCAAAGGTTAAGATCTATAGCAAGAGATTGGAATAAATCGCTCTAATTTTTTTATTATTGCAAGTTTTAATGCATTAGTATTCCAGTCTTATTTTCAAGACTCTTCTGTACTGCGTTAATATTTATCCCAGTACAAGTGAAAATTTTCTATTTTATCGTCAGTTGCTCTAACGAAACCTTGGTCTTAGAGAGCCTTAATACGATGAAAAACTGCTAAAGCAAGATACAATAAGTTTGTTACCCTTATGAAATTGTTGCACACGAGTCTTGGGTCTCATGATTAAAATTTCTGAAGATTGTGTTAAACAAATACCAAATGATGGCAGCCTACTTCTAAGCACTTGAAAATTTATTCGGAGTTTTTCTATGAATCTACTTAAACTTTTCCAACTTTTGTTTTTCCATAGTAGCTGGTAGCGGAATTGTTAGATTTTAAGGATACATTCCCCAGTTACAATAAAAATATTTATATTACAACATGTTCTATCTGCGGCATTTTGGTTTGACAACCTCTTACTGAAGCACAAAACAGTACATCTTCGACAACACAACTGAGAGAGCACAGAAGGACTTTAACAGTTCTCAACAGGTTGCTGACGAGAGACAAACACAAGGTATCAAGCAAAGAATTTTGAAACAGCATGTATTGAGAAGCACATTTTGTTAAGACAAGAAGGTTGTTGCGGCAAGTGAAACGATATGAGATGTGAAACAATGAAATTATTTAATCGTATTATTTGTTAAACATTTAGTAAACAAGCGAGTTTGGCAACAGTCGCAATGAATTAACTGTTGAAACGGTAAAGTGGAAAAATATTTAATTCACTTAAAATTAAAGTAAGATCTTAGAAAAATTTACGTCTAATTTATAAAAAAAAAAAACGAAAAATCAAGACTAAATTATGTTACAAACATAAAATTTGGCATATTAAATACAAAATAATTTTTATTATAGTAAACTTGGAAAAAAAATGAATTTTTATGGAGAAACTTTATTTTATAAAGAAAACGAAAGTAATAAACACTTAAAGTAAAAATGGGAAAAAAAAATTTTTTTTAACTCTTAGTTGTCAGAAATTTTTCTTAGTTATGTTTCTTTAATGTAAAGCAAAAAGGTTTTATGTCAAAAAAAAAGCTGTTTCTATTTTTATTATATTTAAATTAACTTGAACTCTTCTCCAGCCATTTTGGAACAGCTACTGTAAATCGTACTCATTTGCTCTTTAGACATTTAGACATTCTGTATTATTTCTGAAAACTCACATTTTTTTTTGGAATCGAATAAAACTGCAGCTTCTGAATTAACCCTTTGTCTTACTATGTTTAGATTTTCACATTCGTAACACATGAGTCTAGGCAGATCCACAATCTACAGTTTTAAATGCGAAAAATAAATATTTCTGTCTATAGTATATAAAGCAGTGCTGCTATTATTACTGTCACTACTGGTGTTATTTATGTTAGTCAAAATAAAAATAATATTAATTTTATAATTAAGTTATTGAAAAAATGTATTTAACAGAAAGCAAATTTTTTCATCCTTAAAATGATTTTATTTAAGTAGCCAATGTCCAATATGGGAAAATTTACTTAAAAAATCTTTTCAAGCATCTATCCTCAATAAAGAATAAAAAAAATACCCGAAAAATATTAATAGCACAACATTGTAATTAAAAATATATATGGGTCTAATCAGGCAATTTGTGTTTCCAGGATTTCAAGGATTTCCAGGTAGTGTAACGATGAATCTTTAGACTTTTTGCTATTTTTCTGTACAGTTTATATTGAATTTAAGTTCTTTTAATTTTTTTTAAGTACTTTTTTTGCTGTCCATTTTAACCGAAGTGACAGTTAAAAATGAATAGCTGTCATTTTACTAAAAGCTAATGTAATTAAAAACTAATAATTTGCTGGACCAAGAATAACTTTTGTCTAGAATAGTGTGTGTAAGTTTTTTTCTGACTCACTCCTTCTGTTATTCGTTACCTAATATATAAATATTTTTTTTTCATAGCTAATATATAAATAGTTTTTTGGAATATTCGCGCAGGCATTTACGTACAGATACACAGAGAAAAATGTTTCGGTTACGATAAACACAATTGATGACAGGCTATTGTCAATGGTTGTAGTAGTTTTATTTGAAATTTTAATGTGTTGTCATTTTCTGAAAGCTTTTGATCAATGGAGTCGATTAAACAATGTCAAACTGTTTGTCCTTCTGTCCGTCCGTCCATCCATCCACGTGTTGGTTGAAATTAATTTTTTGTGAATATCCAAAAATGAATTTGTATTGAAATTCAACTCAATCGCTCTTTAACCTTCTTAAGCAAATAAATAGAATCTGTTCTGTTTGTTTTATCATATTTCTATCATGAAAATCAAAATGTTTCAGCCCTGAGATAATAAGTAGACACGTTAAATACTATTTGTAGATATCGCACACCTTTATCCATTGTGACCGCTTGGTCACTAATCGGCAAAGTTATAGGCGAAAATTTTTTTTAAACACAACAATTTGCTAAAGCTTCCAAAAAATAATTTTTGGAATCGCTAAAAAATGAAAATACCAAAAAAAAAAAGAAATAACCATTTTTGTTGAGAATTACTTATAAATTAGTATAAAACTAACTGAGATATAAGCGCAAAATACAACTTCTTTGGTGTTTTTTCTTAAATCTGCAAACAGGAATACAATTTTTACGCTTTTAAACAACATAATGATGATGATGGATACTTCAAAAAAGGGCTAGACTAGCAGATTTCAATTCGCTATAAACAGTTTTAAAATCCAAGGTGTCCACCAATACAAAATAGTGGACAATAAATTTATATTAGGATCCTTAATATTAGCATCAATTGGGTTATAGTATATATTAAACTATGAAAATGTTAAATCCACTATGGCGCCTTAAAAAAAAACTGCTGATATATATTTTCTCATCTCCAAGAATATGGATTACAAATAAGAGAACTGGAATAGTGGAGCTCAGTTAACTGTATTAAAATTAAAAAATTACGTCGAAATAATAAAGCAAAATAACGTAAACCTTTAAATCTGAGATACACACTAAGCTTGATGTGGTATCTATGTGCATTATGGAGAAGGGTCTTTTTAGATTCTTTACGGCCGACTAAAGCACTTTTACTTGTTCTAATTGTATTACATACAATAGAAGTAAAACCCAGAAAATTCTTGAATTTTATCTTTCCCCAGTATTTAGAATATAAAAAATATTTAATTGCTAATTTTAGACACATAAAATGCAAATTACAACATTCACCAACAACTGAATAAAATTAAAAATGAAGGAAAATTAACAAAATATTAACACACAAAGCAAAAGTAAATAAAAACAAACAAAACGTAAACAAATGCTTAACAAACAAAATGGAAAAAAAGGCGACAAAAATTACACACATCTAGTTTTGTCAAATTGTAAGATAAATTCAATGAAATTATGTTCTTTAAATCCCCCACAAATTTTACTTATTTGCGTTTATGTGTTTAGCTGTCTGTGTGTTTGAGTACAATTAAAACATCACTCAGTTGTTGTTCTTTAATCAAAAATAACAAAAAAATAAAAAAAAACTTAGAAAAGGGAGGACAAACATTTTTTAAAATTTTGATACAGAGTTGATGGTTAATTGCTTCATTTTAGACATCAAACGTTTTGAATTGACATCGAGTGTGAATACCAGTCAACTCAAGAATTAAAATCTTATGTTATGACAAATAAAAACAAGCTAGTGCTATATTCGGCCATGCCAAATTTGAAAATACCCTATAAATAGCAATCCTGGGATTGAAAAATTTTTAATTTTTTGTTAAAAAAAAGGGGGATGGTTGTTTGTTTGCTCATATCTCAGAACATTATAAGGCGATTGTGCTAGCTTTTAATGCCGATTTACTACTGGTTATTTAAAAAAAAATTAACACCACATACAGAGCTGAGTAAGATGTGGGGGTTTCTTAAAGTTGATATTAACCCACAAACGAAAAGAAGAACATATGGTTAGTCGGTCACGCGGACAGACGGATAACGCCCAATTGACTCCGTTGCTCCTCTTTACCAAGGCGAATTCATACAGGTTTAATTATTGACCCGAATGAAAGGGGAAACATTTTGTCAACATTGGTTGAATTCGCCTATATTTCATTTATTAATGCAGGGATGGAAAATGAGATTTGAGTTTCTATATGTTGTAATAAATTTACCAAAAAATTTTTTAAAGTTGTTACTTTTGCAGCATTTATAATATGTTTCACAAATATATAACCTTTTTTTAATTAAATTTTATTTCATTTAACATATCATAACAACTTTTTCCTCCCTGTTGCTTTGTTGTTTCAACACGCCATTGCATATACATACCTGTATTTATTTTAGAAATTACAAGCGGAATGACAAAGCTGTGTATACCATTAAGCACCGCAGGTGAAGGTTATAAAAAATTACTTTCGCATTTAAATGTTACAATTGTATTATTAAAAATTTGTTAGAAATTTAGACAAAGGAAATATATAAAAAATGAATGATAAATAATCGTTTAGATGTTAAAATATGAAAATATAAATATATTGATAAAAATAGAATAACATATATCTGTATATTCGAGAACGTAAGTATGTATTTTGATATTTTCGTAGTAAACAAGTAACGAAAACCTATCAGCGCTTTAAGTAGGTGAATATAACAACCCATAATGAAATCTTATAACTAAGATTATTGTATGCCTGAGTTTCTATGGTTGCGTTTTATGTAAAATTTAAAAGAAAATTTTTGTTTTATTTGCTACAAAGTTGTTTTGCTTGTATGCTTTTACTATTTTTTTTTTTGATAAGGAAAACAACGTGTTACATTTTTAAGGACTTCACTCCATCACTTTTTAAATTCTCTATTGGCAGTAAAACGCAAAAAAAAAGGTTAAAAAAATTTTATCGCAGAATTAAGAAAAAATGGCAGCCTGAAATTACAAAGGCTTGAAGGTGCTGCCCGCCCATAAACCACATCAAACTGTCACAATTTTCGAAAGCCTTGGCTACTGGTAGATTCTTATTTGTCCAAATACGACAATTTTGCTTGACAACAAAGCCACTGAAGTAAAAGTATACCTCGATTAGTGGGGTATAGCTTTTGAAGCAATTTGATCTTTGCTACAGTTGTATTCGTGAGATGTTCAGTTGTTAGGCTCAATGACTAGTCGAGATTAGCAGTTCTTTTGCTAAACTATTGCGAGCAACAGCAATATTTCCGAATAGTGAATTGGGCGAGCATGCACGGTTGCTTTTACATTTCCTAAAGACCCGATTTGCTGATATTTCCTCACAATTTTTCCGATTTTGTACACATTTAGTCGATTATGTTGACCAAAAAATCACAAAATGCACGATACATATGTAGTTTGATTTAAACTTTCGTTTTTATAAAAGGCCTTAATAATCTTAAAACGCAGCTCAATTGTGTGCCTCTCCATGGTTGAATTTGCCAAACACTAAAACATAAGAATACCAAATTATATTATGCAAAAAGCTTGACGTTAAGGAGTAATTCACAATTAACATCCAGTGTATTACGGTTGGCATATCCCTTTAAAATATATTTAAAATTTCAAAAACCAATTTCGTGTTTTTTTCTTTCATTTTAGAAATAAGTCCTTCAACCCCATATCTCTGAAAAATATTTCAAATTTTTATAAATTTTTCTATAAGAATAACGAAATTAATGAAATTTTTATTAACGTTGTGTCCACATATATCGCCTCTATATTTCTACTTAAAAACACTATCCCCCCAGCAAAATCTTTTGGACATTACGTAATAGGTTGTTATTACATTACATGGTAATGGGGAGTCATTACGATCATTATTCCTTTAAAATGCCGAATAATTGCAAATCAGTAATAAGCAGGATCACTTTTGTTCCTCCATAAATCAAATATCTAACGTATGAAATTAAACAAAAATGCGTTTTAAATTCCCAACTGTTATTCTATGACAAGGTTTGTAGAGAAAAAATATTAGTGTTAACCCAAAACGTATTTCACCAAAATCGTATACCTTTACCACAGATGTTTTTACATAAAAATAATATATTTATGAGTTTTGTTTTTTTTTTATAAAACAAAATAAATAACAAATAAATGAACCAAGAAACTTAATATGAAGAACAACAAGTCAACAAGAATAATGAGAGTGAATAAAATTATGATAGTATTTGCATAAAGGTGACAGCGTGGATTTAAGGCGGCGCTAATATGCTGTAAATAAAAACAGCCCTTTAAAGAACATTTTGCGTAAAAGTGCGTTAAGTAAGTTGCTTGACTATATTTGAAAGGACATTTTTAAAAACCTTACAATGAAAGCTTTTCGGTAACCATTAGGCAACTTTCCAGTAGTTAGTAATCAGTTATTATTTTGATTAAAAAATAAACGAAAATTTAAGATTAATTAAAAATAAATGCTATATGACCTACAGATATTCGTCCTCTGCTCTTATTTAGTACGTGCTGGCCAAAATAACAAGCATTGAACAGATCTAAAAATTTCTTTATGACTGAACCAGTGAACAAAAAAATATTTTTACCTTCTTGTTTTTTTTATTATTATTTGTAAATAATTATATTTTACTACGAGTATCATATTTACCACCATATAAATCATGTGCTGTTCTAGCCCAAAATATCAATTTCGCATACTGATTTATGATAAACAGTTAAATATTACAACAATATTAAGTCATAAATATGTTAATTTGGTTTCCAAAAGGGAAAAGTAAAATATTTATTTAATATGGTAAACAAAAGAAATTACAACTCTTCAGGAAATTATGCACAAAAATATTTTAGATGGAAAGGTGTACTCAAAGACATAGCTTAGGTTGTACTGAAAAGCCCTGTGGCAGCTCTTAACCTTAAATACAGTTTATTGGAAAACGAGGCTACCTAGTTGACCGGCCGCGAAGAGTAATCTTGTTTTCCTCAAGATATTTTAGAGTTATCTTTATAAAAAAATTTAAGAAAGGGTAGCGATTAAACTTAATATTGATTATTATAACGTAATAAAAACAATAATAATTTGATCAAGGTGAAATATATTAAGATATTATAAACTTTGTAATTCGCTACCCTCCCTACTATGCCCTCTATTGTATTTTCCAATAGCCCAAATAAAACTATACAGGACTAAACTTTATGTGAAATAAAATTTTACGAATTTAAAGTTGTTTATTTAATACTAAAACACATTAATTAAGGAAAATTTAAACAACAATTATTATTCGTTAACATATCTAGCCATTAATATTTAAAAGGTTTAATCAAGGCACATTTAGTCTTGATTCGTCAGCTGATAATTTTTTTCTTCACTTATTTTAAATTTCAGCTGTCAACATCCATAGATAAAAAAAAAATTTCTCTCTTCTCTTATGTATTTCAAATGCCAAAATTCATATTAAGAAAATATAAACAAAAATTTTAAATTTGAACTGTGCTTACCTGACGAATAAATATGCACTGGGTTTAATATAATTATTATTTGAAATATTTTTATTGCAGATATTTTTAATAAATCAAATAAAAGAAAAACAGTTTTTAGGAAAATTGTTAAATAAGTTTGTTCACGAAATAAAATAAAAAAATAAAAAAGGGGAAATAAAGTGCATTTAAATTAGTATTTTTGTATTCTTATTATTATTTTATAAATTTATTTATTATTTTTTGTATTTTTTTTTTTTATATAAAAGTTGTTCAAAGTCACCAATTTAATCCATCGATGTTAAAAGGGTCAATGGGTTTTACTGGTGTTTTTTAAATGTATTTAATTTGAAAACAAGTAAGAACACTATATCTGGCACATGTATAGAGCTTTTGTGTTCACATCCGTACGCTGCACGAATTTAACCACAAAATGGTTATTAAGTGCTATAATTGCCATTAATAATAGTTGAGCCAAAACAACTTCGTATTTCACCTACATGTCAATCAGCAGAATTTATAAAATTTGCTCAATAGATACTGTTGAAGTTCTGACGGCAGCGTAAAACTAATTTAGAACAGTCTTTGGATCTTTCGAAGAGCTTTTATACTAACCTTCATCCTTAAAGACACACACACACACTTAATGTATTAAATACAAATATTAATTGTTATGAACAATTTAATAAATTTTATAAACATCTATACGTAAACACACATTTATTATTTTGATTATAATTACATTTCTATTCTCGTAAATTTTATTTATGTTGTTCTTTGTCGCGTTATCGTAAAACAAGTCTCCCACACATGTACCACAATGCGTATACGCATTATTATTTCATAATAAATATGAAGTATACGCATAATTAATTTCATTTTTATAGCCTTTAAAAAACTTATGCCCAGCAAAAAAACAAATTGGAAGGATTGCAAAAACTTATAAATCAACAGCACAAATAGCTTTCTAAATGATAAATAATTTTTGATAAATGATGTGCCTTAAAATAAAAGCAGCATTATGCGAAATATCTTAAACAATTCATGTTAAATAAAAAATTAAATATTGATGTCTCACAATAAATGAATGAATTCTGTGCACTCTTTAGAATTTTTTGTAGCTTATTAATATTTTTAGCAAAAAATCTATAACAAGGATTCTACTGGTGAATAAGTAATTAAATTTAGATGAAAACACTAATGATTTTAACATTAGCGTGTCATTGGAAATCATACGTTTATATGAATATTTTAATGAACTGCACTCTATTTCAACAACTGCACAGAACTCGTGCATAACTGCTGAGAAGCATCGAATGTTAAAGTTGTTTATTCACACGAATTATTTAAGATATTTTGCATAATGTTGCATTCATTTTTAAGCATTTCATTTATGACAAATTGCTTCGCATTTAGGGTGTCATTTAGAATTATTGCTTTTACACAATTAATCTGGGTTAATATAAACACATGTTCTGAAATAACACATAAATGTTAAATTATTAATATTTTCACTTAAATTATCATCAATTGAACCCTTTAAGAGCTTCATTTTCTTCTTGTTTTTTTTTTGCTGGGGTATTTCTGGAACGATTAAACATTGCGTTAAAAAAATAAAAATAAATCAAGCAAATAAGTTACAAATGACCGTCTAGACGCACTTAAATAGTTGTATATGGTGCAGAAAATTTTTAAAATTGGACGTTGACCTTATACTTATAGAAAAACTGAAAAAAAAACTTTGTCCCCACATGCAAAATTTTTCTTTAATTTTGGTGATAGCACCCATAACCAGTGTAATCTATATATATAAAAGAGTAACGTGACTGACTTACTGACTGACTGACTGATTCATCATCGCACAGCCCAAACGCTAAGAGCTAGAGACATGAAATTTGGACAATCGGTTCCTCTTTCGATGTATAGCTCCACTAAGAAGGGATTTTTGGAAACTCGTACTTTAAGGGGGTAAAAAAGGGTAAAAACGGGTAAAATCGGTAATCTTATATCTGCTAAACTAAAAATGATACAAATTAAATTGAAAAAGTATTGTAATTTGCACAAAAAATAAGCTGACAGGTGTCTGGCCTTTTTTGGAATTTTCAACCCCTAAGGGGGAAAAACGGGTAAAAACTATAATTTGGTACTTTTTTGGTACCCTATGTAACTTCCAAAGCTAGGAAAAAAATTTAAACTGTATTAAATAATCCGCGAAAAAATATTAATGGGAATTCGCCACTTTTTTCAAATTCGCATGTATAAGGGGTAAAAATTTTCCCTTTTTTTGGTACTTTTTTTAAAAGAAACTTTTCTTATACTATTCAATGGGACAACATTTGACAATTATTATTTCCTAATAGAATATGGACAACTATTTAGGTGAAATTTTTGGAAACTTTTCGGGGGACAAAAAAGGTACCAAAAAGGGGAAAATTCCGGAAAATGTAAGTAATTCCTAATTAGACGGCCAATTTTCACAAAATTTTTAATTGGGATTTCACTAGACATAAAAAATTATGTAATTTAGTAAAAATTGAAACACATTCATAGCAGGGTAGAAAAGGGAAAAATCGGGAAGAGTTTTGTACTTTTTAGAACCAAATTACTTTTCTGCAAAAAAGAGTAGATTTACTGACTTTAAATCATGTCTATTAAAATATTTTGTTACATAGATATTTGAACATTTTAACTTGAAATTTGGAACTTGGACCAAAAATGTACTTTTTCGCTTTTCTATGGTACTTTTTGTATTTTCTACGTTTATAAAGGTAGAATTGTAAAATAAAGGACTATTGATTCCAGGTAAGACTAAAAATGTTATGAGTGACCAAAAAGGTACTTTTTTGAATTTGTATGGTACTTTTTATATATTCTACGTTTGCGAAGCTAGAATTTTAAAATAAGTGGCTATTGATACAAGGTGAGACCGAAAATGTTATGGTCGACCAAAAAGGTATTTTTTTGAATTCTTGTGGTACTTTTGGTATTTTCTACGTTTATGAAGGTAGGATTGTACAATCAAGGACTATTGATTCCAGGTGAGACTAAAAATGTTATGGGCGACCAAAAAGGTACTTTTTTGAATTTTCGTGGTACTTTTGGTATTTTCTACGTTTATGAAGGTATGATTGTACAGTCAAGGACTATTGATTCCAGGTGAGACTAAAAATGTTATGGGCGAACAAAAAGGTACTTGTTTGAATTTTTATGGTACTTTTTGTATTTTCAAAGTTTGCGAATCTAGAATTTTAAAATTAGTGGCCATTGATACAAGGTGAGACTGAAAATGTTATGGTCGACCAAAAAGGTACTTTTTTGAATTTGTATGGTACTTTTTGTATTTGCTACGTTTATGAAGGTAGGATTGTACATTCAAGGACTATTGATTCCAGGTGAGACTAAAAATGTTATGGTCGACCAAAAAAGATACTTTTTGTATTTTCAACGTTTGCGATGCTAGAATTTTGAAATTAGTGACAATTGATACAAGGTGAGACCGAAAATGTTATGGTCGACCAAAAAGGTATTTTTTTGAATTCTTGTGGTACTTTTGGTATTTTCTACGTTTATGAAGGTAGGATTGTACAATCAAGGACTATTGATTCCAGGTGAGACTAAAAATGTTATGGGCGACCAAAAAGGTACTTTTTTGAATTTTCGTGGTACTTTTGGTATTTTCTACGTTTATGAAGGTATGATTGTACAGTCAAGGACTATTGATTCCAGGTGAGACTAAAAATGTTATGGGCGAACAAAAAGGTACTTGTTTGAATTTTTATGGTACTTTTTGTATTTTCAAAGTTTGCGAATCTAGAATTTTAAAATTAGTGGCCATTGATACAAGGTGAGACTGAAAATGTTATGGTCGACCAAAAAGGTACTTTTTTGAATTTGTATGGTACTTTTTGTATTTGCTACGTTTATGAAGGTAGGATTGTACATTCAAGGACTATTGATTCCAGGTGAGACTAAAAATGTTATGGTCGACCAAAAAAGATACTTTTTGTATTTTCAACGTTTGCGATGCTAGAATTTTGAAATTAGTGACTATTGATACAAGGTGAGACTGAAAATGTCATGGGCAACCAAAAAAGTTCTTTTTTGATTTTTATGATACTTTTGGTATTTTATTCAATAAATAGTGAGAACTGCGCTAACGAAGTAGCGGGTTAAATGCTAGTAAAGGCATAACGAAGGAGTGATAAGGCAGGAGCACAACTGTTAAGAAATCAATTAGAATTAATTGAATTAGGAATGATTTTTATATCAGCATGTCGTTTAAGATCATTTGCTTATGCAAATATATGAATAAGTTGCAGTCAATTCTAAAAAGTATAGAGAACGTGTTCATATTAGATAAAGAGAAAACTATATTTCATTTGTAAATAATATTTATTTACTTTAATTAAAAAAGTTACTTTGCGTGAATCTACAAGTGTTTTAGGCCTGCATTTGTAATAATCTATAATATAGTGGTACGAAAGTCGTGACTGTTGGATAGGGAGTCAAAATTTAACGCAACATCGGTCAATGCAAATTGCTACTGGGAGATGATCGAAGGCTTTTAGTAACGAAAAATGTATATCTTAATCGTAGGTAATATGTAGTTTAAAAAGGATGGCGCCACTTACCGCACATCAAGAGAAAAAATTAATCTATAGACAGAAAACGTATAAAATCGCATTACATACTTGGCCAATAGATCATGCAGTTTGACATTTTTACTCTATTGTTTGTGTAGAATGTTTTTAATATGAAAGTATACAGAAATAATCCCTTAACAGTTTAAAAGATTAAAAACAATTTTATCGAACAGATATCTACCATTAAAAATTTATCTAAAAATTGGGATCCTGTCGAATTAGTACTGGGGTTTACTTGGCAAATAAAATTTTTAATTTTTAAACGGAATCCGTGTATAATAAACTGAAATGAAAATATTTTTAGTAACTTAAAGCTCTTTTCATTTAACGTAAAATGAGACCTCGCATTAAGGCATAACTACTTGTAATAATCTCTGGAATTTGTGAACTTGTCTCACATAAAAGCCAGCGGATGCATTTTGATAAAATTTGCTGCAAAGTTATCATATAGGTGACCCTAACATAATATCTATGGAGTAGTATTTGATTCCGTTGATGAAAACATAAAAATGCGAAAGTATGTTATCTTTACAACTCAAAATAGTCAAAAAGATAATAAGAAAAATGTGTCTGAATGGACAAGGTAGGTACAGTAAAGAAATAAAAAATATTTATATTTATATAATAAGACAGATTTAGTTTTCAACAATAATAATTCTTAATTATATTGTATGATTATGCAAATAGTTTAAACCTATCAATGCAGCCCCTTTAAGTTGGGTCCAAAAATACTGCTCTTATTTGGTATAACATTTTTAATAAAGATGAAATTAAATCGCCACCTTTAATTAATTACCAAAACTCTAACGAGTGTAAATACGTAATGAACAGTGTTGCCACCTTGGCGATTTTAAGACTATGTTTATAAATTTTTGAACTCTATTAAACATAAAAATTTCATTCAGCCATTGGCCATTTTTAAATATTTTGATGCATTTTTTAGTTTTTCAAAAATTATTTTTTTTAATTAAGTATTTTATTTATTAAATTAATCTTAAATTTCAATTATTGACGTAAATAAATAGAATGAAATCATTTTAAAAGTTTTATAAATTTTAATTTGTTTTTTATACCCTTCACACATTAAAAAAGGTTTGTCATTTCGTGTGAAATTTCTAGAATTTTCATTTCCGACCCCATAAAGTATATATTTTCTGAAAGCTTATGTGGGTGTCGATAAGCTCTGTGAGTCTGTCCGCGTGTATGTTATTTATATACATTATTTTTTTTAAATTTTTTATATATTTTTTTTTTCTAATTTTTATTATTTTTCAATCAATAGTATCATATTGATGAATTCAGGAAAATCAAATAATCTTTTAATTAAAAATAATAGTTTTGTGTTTAAAATTTACTTTTATTTTTTTCCGTGTATGATTTAAAAACTTTCTTTTTGTCCTTTTAACTTTGCAACAAAAAAAAAAAAAACTGAAAAAGAAATAACATAAGTTATGATATCTATTAAATTCTTTATGCTGGACAACATTTTCAAAGATATTTTTACTTGCAGCATTAATAGTAAAGTTTTTATGTTTAACTTGTTATGCCTTCACTAGTGCCAATAGATGAAAAGTGCAAATATTTATCGTCAAAGTAAAAAAAAAACGTTGTAGGGGGGATATAAAAGCAGTTTTTCATAAATACTAAAAGGAAAAGTTTTTACACAAAAATATAAATAATAAATGTAGCATCTTCTAGCTGTAGAGCTAAACAAGTTAAACACAATGAAAGCAACAATTTCGGTAGTTAAGAAGAACTTTTTTATTCTTATATTGATGTTGGCTTATTTTCTGTAATCAGCTTAAGACATTTTTATATTTATTACAGAGAAAACTTATAAATATGATTAGAGGTAATAAGTTGTGTTTTATTGGTTTCTTTTGCGTCAATCATATCTTTAGCTGTCACATGGTTTCATACATATAAAATCTATATTCTTGTTGTTGTTGGTTTTATATATCTTCATTAATCCTTTGACACAAGTAAATATCGTTAAAGAAATCTTGGAATATGTATTTAAAAACTTTAATTAACACGATAAAGATACATTCTAAATTATGGAGAAATATATGTAGGTAGTGGGATTTAAATAACTTTTTTTATTTGATTTGTTTCAGAAAAGAAAATATACAAAATATAAAATTTTTGGTAAACAAAGTACGGAAAATATATCACTTAAATGATACTTGATTTAAGCTTTCGCGGGCTCGATTTAAAGCATTTTCGATTACACTATACACAGTTTGTGGTTTTAGCGCTTAAATGTTGGATTTGAGTTCAAGGAATGTTTCGGGCTTGTTAACATTTACTTGCTCCTTACTTGTTCAAATAACTACAAGAAAATTATTCGGTTGAAGACAAGTCTAGCATATTTTTTTAAGATGAAATGCCATATTATATCACGTACATCTAATGAGGTGAATTGGGCGTTGATAAATTGCTCTTTGATTTTTTAAATCCCAGAGCGAACAGTAATACTAATTACTAAGGGCTTTTGAATGAAAATAAGCTTCGAAAAAGTTGATTCCATTTCCGGCCAACTGTTGATCTAAAACTGTAATAGTTAAACTTATCGAAGATCTGTGGGTGTAATTATTTTAATTTTGATTGCAACTCATATGGAATGTGTGACGTTAGAGCCATTCCCAGCTAAGAATAACGCCATTTGGTAGATATTTCTGGTGCTTCAATTACGCCTACTCTAAATATTGTGTATTTTTTGCATTGCAAATTTAACGTGGCTTTGAGGTAAATCACTTATGGTGCATTTTGTTGGTGGGTACGATCAACAAAGCAGTAAATTATTACTGTTGGGCGGCAAAATTCTGATGTTAAAATGTCGACGATGGTTCTTTGCATTAAAATATTTAGACGATTTAGAGAATAAGATTATATTATTATGATTCTTTGTTGAGCTGTCAATCTCTCTATGGTAGAAATAATATTAAAAAAATTTTTGAAATTTTTTTATTATTTTATTTTATTTTTTTTCTCTCTTCCTTGTTTTGTTTTTGCTAATTTTATAATGATTATATCTCAACCCATTACCGTAATAAAAGACTTAATCTAATTGTATGCTATCTATATATTCATCTACTTAAAAGGTCAGATACTATGTTCCGGAGACGATAAACTACCAGTCTCAATATCTCAAGACACAGCATCCAGAGTTGGATCGCTTCCATTCTTACCTTTTTCTCCTGACCTTCACCTCTAAAGCCATACAGGGTAATCGACTCAAAACCATAGCAAACATTCCCACGTCTCTCTCCAAGAAACGCCATGGACTTCTAGTTTAAGAACGTGTTCACGGTCTTTGAATTGCCTCTTTGGATATTAAGCCTAAGAGACCCCAACCAGCTTCTAATCATGTGCTTTCTAAATTAAAATAACTTCAGGATCTACTGTGGTTTTGATGGCTCATAGCGCACAAGGTGTGTGAGTTCTCATCCATAGATACCTCTTTAAGCCTGGCTCCCCCAGGCATTTTCAATAATGAGCAGTGCCTTCTTTAAAATCATGGCTGACCTCTTATTTCAACAACTCATTAAGTTTGATGTAAATCAAATTTTTTAATCAAAATCTTATAACGAAAGCTAAGTTGAAATAGGTAAAATAAGCTTATGTATGTATGTATTAAGCTTAAAAAAAAATTCTTACCAAAATTATTGCTCATTATTTATAAAAAAAATTAAAGGCAGCTCCCATTATAGTGTTCAAGATTAACGTGAATTCCTGCCACATTGGCCTAACTCCACAGTGCTCTTAACACAGGGTGAATACAATGCGTCTACCAGCGCCCCCATGGTTGACATTTCGTCAAAGACGAATTGCCAATCATGAGTACCAATTCGAAGCCATGCATTTGGATACATGACCCCACCCTTGGTTAGGATCGGAGCCTATCCAAACTCCTGCCGTTCTATGGGTCACGACACCCGGTTGCAATGCAACTCCACACCGAGCTCACGCTCTTCCCGCGATTTGGGTTTAAACCACAACCACCACGTTGCTCCCCAAGGGGCCTCGCCGCAGTCAGGCTGGAACCGAAGTTCCAGGGGCTCCCGACTCCCGTGGTACCAGAATAAGGCCTCCGGTCAGACCTCGTAGCCGAAACTACTACCAGTTGAACTCCAAATAGTTCAGGGACTGGTCACCCCACGTGGCCAATATGACCACTTCCAGTTTCGACTCAAAAGCCCGGGACTGGTCGCCCCATGTCAACAAACAACAACAAATAAACAGACAGAACACAAAACATTGAACAGCCGCCCTCACGAGCGACGCTTTGTTCACAAGGGTGTGACGCCAGCAGGACAAAACATACAAAACAATTAACAAACTAATGAGCAATGAGCCCCCTCACGGGTGACACAAAGTCATTCAGGCAACCAATTCAGCAACAGTGATCAACGAAATTCCGGGTACAAAGCAGGGTCGTCAACAATGCAAGAATCCGGGGGCGAGGCCTGCAGGAACACAATGTGCCCACAGGAAGAATGCCCCAAGGAGCACAGGAGGCGTGACACCCACAATTGGGGAGAGCCCCTCCAGTGCCCGTACATGCAGCGTGACAACGAGGGTACACCAGACACCAACCAACAAGATGACAGCTACCAACAGCCAACCGACAGGCGACCTAGGTCGCCATGTACTGAGCGGACACTTACGGCGAAATCCGCGCACAACGGTCGAACGAATAGCCATGCAAAGGCCGCCAAACTACTGTCTCGTCCTTCTCCTAGCAAAAACTGCACGAGCGAACTCGCCCAGTCTGTCAAACGTCCGTTCGTTCCCAAGAACCCTACTAAAGTCCCAGTCCATACCCGCACCGCCCTGGACTATCCCCATAGCACCCAGGTCCCTAATGTCATCATAGTCAGGACACCCCGTCAACACATGCACAACATCCTCCGGCCCAGTCCCACAAGCACACATGGGCGATTCAGACAGACCCCTACGAAACAGAAACTCATTGAGCGAGCCATGGCCCGTCAACAAGAACCCAAGACTAAGGCCAAAACCAAAGTCCGGATGCTGCCGCACAAACCCAACATCACGTATGAAACCATACGTTACCCTTCCCTTGTCACTACCAGTCCAACGCGCCCTCCACCTAGACACAACCTGCTCATCCAAGAGCACCTTAACTCGTGCACCATCCGCACCTACCAGATCAGCAGCAGAAATCCAGTCATGAGCAAGAAGCGGTAGCCCCTTCCTGATTTTGAAGGCAATAGCACGACGTATTGCCTCCAAGTCAAGAGGTGCTACACCTAACAGGACCTGAAGTGCATCGGTCGATACCGTGCAACAAACCTGCATACACGCCAACATGGCCACTCTCTGAACCGACAAGACCTTGTTCCTGCCTGCAACAGACATAACTGTCTCATACCACACGGAAGCACCATACGTTACACACGCAACAAACAGTCCCTCGTATGTGGTACGGACAGCACGCCTGCTTAGGCCCCAGTCACTTCTAAGGGTGCGCCTAACCTTCTCCACTACACCAGCTAATTTGTCCCTGAGATAGGTCATATGGACCAAAAATCCCATCCTCTCAGACATGGTAATCCCCAGATATTTGACCTGAGTCGCATATCTGAGGCTTACTCCGCCAGACCGAATGAGTGGAGGACGTCTATGTGACAATTTGCCCTTCAGCAACATTGACACACTTTTGTCCATTGCTACCCCTACGCCAACTCGGGCTCCCCACTCAACCACATCACGCATGGCCTGCTCACCACTAGCCTCAAGATCAGCACGAGACTGACCCTCAAGCAGTATAAGCAGGTCATCCGCATACGCGCACACCTTGAATGAACGTCCCAGTGAGATCAGCAAGGGATCCATCATGAGGTTCCATATAAATGGACCACAGATAGATCCCTGCGGGCAACCACGGGTAACGTCCCTCCAAACTGTGTCGCTGGCACCTACTACGCAAGCTCTCCTGCCACTAAAATAACTCCTCCACAGCGCCACCTCAAGACAGCCTACTTCCCCCAACCTACGAAATACACCTCCCCAGGACAGATAATCAAAAGCACCCTTAAAATCAACAAATATGCCAAGGACATATTTTGCCGTCGAAACAGAAACTGCATCCCTAACATAGGCCCAAGCATCCTCAACACTCCTACCTTCCCTAAAACCAAACTGGTAATTGGAAAGACTAACGTCATTGCACTCCTTCAATCGTTCCACCATGATTCTTTCCAGTACTTTTGCAAGTACTGGAAGGAGACTGATGCCCCTATAAGAGCGAGGATTTCTCATCACCCTTTGGGGAGACTTCAGGAGAACAACGACGCGAGCGATTTTCCAATCCACCGGGAAATAGCCCTCGCCAATACACTTCCCAAAGACCGACTCCAGATATTCCGGTATGGCCTTCCAGATGCTTTTACACATCTGTCCAGTCATACCATCAATACCCGGCGACTTTCTGCATTTGACCCTACACATGCTATTCAAAACCTCCGAGGTTTCCAGGACCGGAGGTGAAGTTGTCACCGACAAGTCGGGGGCAACAGCGTCCTCCGATTCTGGAAAGAAGGTCCTCAACAGCTCGTCAGTACATTCCCTCCAGGATGATAACAAAGTGTCACCAACCTGAAGTGAAGTTACTTCCGGCAACTTCCTCCTACCCCTGCAGATACGGTAAACCTTACCCCAGGGGTCATCCCTGTTATCCTGCACAAAACTACGCCACTCATCCTCCTTAACTCTAACAATCAAAGCCTTGTACGTCCTAAGACCAGCAAGAAAGTCAGCTTTTCGCTGTGTTAAATCACTCGCGCCGGTACGTCTGGCTCTTTGGAAACACCTCCTCCCATTATAGTCAAACATTTTTCAATGTTGTTCCAATGCACTTAATAGTCTTCTTAATTCCCTTTAGCATCAGCATTCGCGCGAATCCGCCTCCGCTATATGTACCATTAATCATGTTTCTTTTTCCCTAAAATATTACCTCATTATATAAACCAATAATATATAACATGTTCATTTCAAAAGCTATGGGTTTAATGAAATTATTGCTTTTTTTTGTGTTGCAAAATTAATTTTGCCTTAAATACACGTGGAACAAACTTGTTACAGTTTCACGTTCATAAATATCTGGCTACACAGAAGAATACATTTCTTTTTTCAGAGTTGTTTGCAGCAAACCATAAATTATTGTTAATATCTTATTTCAAATAACAACAAAATGGTTAAATTAAAAAGAAAATTGAAAAACACACATTTACATTTACGTTCTAATTTATGTACGTCTTTCATATAAAAAAAATAGAGAGAAAATTTATTTTTTCATTTCATTTCAATTGAATTTAAGTTTATTCTTTAAAAGAAACTCTTGTATAAAATGTGTGCGGCCTTTAAGTAAAACTTCATCAATATTTTTTTTACTGCCTTCTATAATGAGAAAAAAAAATTCAATAGACCCAAAAAATTGCTTCACCGCAAATTGGTTGTTACATTTGCTTAATATACGACGTAGTTTTATTTTTGATTAAAAATTCAAAGCCGCTTTTATCAGCCGTTTCTGTTATCGGCATATGATTGGAGAAAGTTTTTTTGCAAAAAATTATCAAATATTCACGGTTAGAAAACTTAAAATTTTTATAGGATCCACTTTAAAAGCAAAGGGGTGTTAAATTTAAAGAGCCGATGTTGAATGTGAACCACACCTAAAAGTTAAGTTTTTTTTCTGCATTTCTCAATTACAGACTAACTTAATTTGAACCATGAAAAGGTACACAATCGAGCAATGCATTAAAGCTATTCAAGATTATTATAAAAATGAGCGTTCAAATCAAAAGGTTTTTTGTGATTCTTTTGGTCAACAAAATCGTTAAAATTCTTAGTTCGTTGGACGGAAAGCATTGCTGTGTTTTAAGATAGTGTGGCATAAGAGCAGTCAACCTCGACTTATGATCGTACCCAACAATTGAACATCAACATTGTCATTGAAAATTTGCATCATCGGATGGTGGTGTGCCGCCAAGGATGGGGGGGACATTTGGCCGATATTTTGTTATATACATAATTGAACCATACAAATATTATCATTATAAAAAGAACTGACAATAATTTCCTAAATTATTTGTGTTTTATTCAAAATCAACATGGGCCCTTACAACTTAACCACCTTTTAAAAGTCTGAATATTTTTGCAATTACCATGGACTAAGCCAGGAGTCTCATAATACGCAATAGATTTAAATTTATCCACATTTGAGCAGTCAAATGATTCCAAACCATCCGTCTGACAGCTTTTAGTTAAAATGCTGCACAAGAAATTTACAAAAAATATTAAAACTTGAGTTAAGTTTTTACAAAATATTGTTGAAATTTCGTTCAAACTTTGATGACTTTATTAAAAGTTTCCTTAATCTAAACTTGATTATAAGTTAAATTATTTTTGTGGATTTCGGTGTTGAAGGACCACCGGATTATAATAAGATTGCTTTAAAGAGATATTTATTAAGTTTTCGTTTTTATCTAGATTAGGATAAACAAAGTTGCCATATCATTTACCGTTTGCTTATAAAAATTGCTTAAATCAAATACCTTTCAAATTAAGACGCCTTTTTTATCCTTTACATATCGACCCCTGTGCGCAAAATTATTGTACGCTTCGTTTTTTATAAATCGATTTTCATGCAGATTGGTTCTACATCCATTAATACATCTGCTGAACAAATATTATAGCGATAACTGTTTTGTACTATGTAGATAATACTGTGTGCATTTGTCGTAAGAAGCAGTGGTTTTTACATTTTTATTTTTTTAAAAGTAATAAAGACGCTCTCCTGTACATATATAATTATTTTTGTAACACACGATAATTTCGCGCACAGGGGTCGATATGGTGACCGGAGTATATCTGCATTGCTCTGTCATTCTGTTGTAATTTTTATACCCGCCACCAAAAAAACGGTGGGGGTATATTCATTTTGTCATTCCGTTTGTAACACATCGAAATACACATTTTAGACCCCATAAAATATATATATTCTGAATCGGGGTTTGATTTGATGACGATCTAGCTATATCCGTCCGTATGTCCGTCTGTCCGCCTGTTCGTCTGTCCGTCTGTTGAAAGCACGATAGAGGTCGCACCGAAAAAGCTAAAATTTTGCCAGAATCTTTCTTATAGACAAGGCTTGTATTGAAAATGGGCTGAATCGGAATATGAGAAAGAGAGTTGTAGCTCGTAAAGCAAGAATAGGTCGAAAAAACCGTGTCCTGCTAACATCGAATGAAATGGAATTGTGTCCAAACGCATAAACGTAGAGTCATGGAACTTCGAATATATATTTATCGAGTCAAGAGAATATTTCTCCCCAAAAATTGCTTAAATCTATGCATTAGAAAAGGAGTTATAGGTCAAAATGTACGAAAATTTATACCGCTCAGTGTATATTTGAAATTTAAAACGTAATATAACTGACAAAACTATATGTACGATTCTGAAATTTGGCAAACATGGCTTTTTAGTCAAAATCTTCGTTATAACGGAAGATAAATGTGCCACGCCCACTTTTTTCTTAAAATTTTTATAAAAATATATTAGTCATATTCATTAGCATTTATTCATTGCAGACGGCAACATCTGTTGAAGGCGCCACTACATTTTGCAAACAATGAGGATGATGTCTTTGCTAAATATCACGTAGAACACTATATGACTCTAGTAATATTTTTGATAACATCCTAAAAATGTGCATCAATAGATTTTAAATATGTATTTGAAAATTTCAAATACATTTTTTAAGTAAATTATATTTTTATCTATATATTCTTTTGTTAAGGGTGGTTAAATTTTAGGGGCGATTTTGGTGATTTTGAATAAAACACAAATTATTTAGGAAATTATTATCATTGCTTTTTGTAATGATAATATTTGTATAGTTTAATTATGTATGAAATAAAATATCGGCGAAATGGCCGCCGCACAGTGGACCATTCTACGAGAAGGCGGCCAAAACTCATTTTTTCACTCGAATGTAGACACTAGTGTACCTCGTGAGCCAAAAAATTGAAACCTTATTTCACATACATATATTACCGAGAACAGGGTGATTCAAAATAAACATTTTAAGTATTTTGCTAAAACGGGAAATTTATTCGTAAGATTTTGATTTTTAAACTTCTAGTTTTGTATAATTTTAAAATTTGTTAACCATTAGTACATGAAAATAAATTGTTTATAATGTTTAGAAATAATTTTTTTTTTTATTTTTAGGTTAAAATTTTCCTAAATTCCCATTTTTAATACACCATAACTTCTAGAAAACATAAGATAACAAAAAGAAATTAGCACTATTTAGTAGATAAAACTCTCCTCTATACCCCTATACCCCATTGTATACCAGGGACGATCCGATAGTGATCACCAGACCAATTTTTGTGACGCAAGGTCAAATATTTTTTGCAAAATTTTAGTAAAAGAGCTAAACAAATTTTTTTGTAAAGTGTTTTTTTAAGTATTTTAGTTTTTATACCCGCAACCAAAAAAATGGTATATATATATTCTTAATCGGGGCTTTATTTGATGACGATCTAGCTATGTCCATCCGTCTGTTAAAAGCACTATAGAGACCTCATCGAAAAAGCTAGTGGGCTCAAATTTTGCCAGAATAAATATGTCTTATACACAAGGTTTGTTTGGAATAAAAAATTGGCTTAATCGGAATATAAGAAAGAAAGTTATAGCTCGTAGTGCAAGAGTAGGTCGAAAGAACCGTGTCCTTCCAACATCGAATAAAATGGAGTTGTGTTCACCAGCATCAACGTATGAGTCATGAAACTCTAAATATAAACTACCTGAGCAAAAACAATATATCTACCCAAAAATTGCCTAAATGCATGCATTAGGAAGGGAGTTAGAGATCAAAATGTACGAAAATTTATACCCCGCAGTGTATCTTTCAGTATGTTCAAAATTTTAAACCTAATAAGAGTGACAAAATTTGATCTACGGTTCTGAAATTTTGCAGGAATTGCTTTTTGGTCAAATGCTTTGTTCTGACGGAAAATAAATGTGACACGCCTACTTTTACGCCCACCTCCCATACAACGTTTTCTCTGAAATTCATATAATTTCTCTATAAATCGAATAATAAAGGAATTTATTGAAACATCTAAGTTGTATTTATTAGCATAAATAACTTCTTCACACCTACTATAACGCCCACTTTTCATATTATCTACTGTTAATGAAATTTAAATTTAAAAAACCGACAAAATTAGAGGTATGATGATAAAATTTGCTACGGAAATCCTTCTAGTCAATGTTATTGCTATGCCAGAAAACTTAGGTGACACGCCCACTCTTACGCCCACATCCTATATAATGCTTTATCTCGAATTCAGATAATTTCTCAATGAATAAAGATTTTGGAATAATAAATGACTATATTGAAATATCTAACGCCCACTTTCACTGAAACACTAAATTTACGAAAACATTTTAGCAGCATATCGAAGTTATAAAAGGTGGTGAAATTTTAAGGGCCGATGTTGATTTTGAATAAAACACAAATTATTTAGGAAATTATTATCATTGCTTTTTGTAATGATAATATTTGTATGGTTCAATTATGTATGGAACAAAATATCGGCCAAATGGCCCCCGCGACCTCAACGGCACACCTCGATCCGATAGTCCAAATTTTTAATAACACTGTTGATGCTCAATTGTTAAGCACGATGATTAGTCGAAGTTGACTGGTTTTTTGCCACACTATCGGGGAAAAGCAGGAATACTTCTCATTTAACGAATTAAGAAGGCATTCATAGATGTTCTAACATTTTATACAGACCTGTTTTAAATTTAAAATTTAACCACCCCACCCTCTACAAAGAAAGTGGTGTATATTTTATTATAAAGAGATTATTCCAAGCGATTAACAAAATAATAAATATTGTGCTTTAAATGTACACAAAATTGTTGGTGGGTATAAAAGATTCGGCACAGCCGAATAAAGTGCTCTTACTTGTTTCTGTTTGTAATTTCTACAATATTGCTTTCCGATTCTACAATATTTATTTTTGATCCCATGAAGTATATATTTTCTGAACGCTATTGAGTAGGGAAGTAGAGTAAGAATTGTCCGCCTGTCCGTGTGTTGGTTGAAATCGATTTATAGATGCCTCCATATGTTTTGCAGATTTTTGTATGATATCATTTTTTTAAAATATTCGGGACATTTTGGAGCCCTACACAGTCGACCAATAACTTTCCTCAAAATGAGCAAATAAACATGACTGCCTCTGTTTTTTTCTATATTTCTCCCAATATACCATGTTACTAAAGCTCTTAGTTGTATTTTGGAAAGAACTAAAGAAACATTAGAAAGTCGGGATTACAGGTAAGAAAAACTAAATGTTTAAAGTAGTTTAAACAAAGGTTTGTACTCTGAATTATTAAATGGAAATTTCAATTCGTTGCTCTTTCTATTTTAATATGTTAAACCATCCCAGTCCTGCATTTTTAATTACTGTGAATTGCTTAATGTGGTTTTTAACGATATTTTGGCTTTAACGATTATTTGACGAAAAATTTTAACGAAAAGTTACTCAGGTAGTAATAAAAATAAAAATAATAATAAAATTATAATTAGTGTAAGTACTTATAACGAAAGAGTTTGTGTTTTTTACTTTAATTAAGTTGAGCAGGTATCCACCTTGCCCCCACCCTTTTAATTAAAACTTGGATCCCATAAGTGTGAAAAGTTTAGTATATAAGTTCTCGTTGAATCCTGTACAAAGTTTGTCTAGTATTTATCTAGCAGGTCGTTTTATTTGTAATTCCCTTTAATTACAAATCATAAACTCTTTTAATGAATTTTATAAAATATTAATTTGCATAGTGGAAATGCTAAAATTAAACACTAACGAAAAGGTTTAAAAGGTACTGGCTCAAGTAACTACTAATTGAAATCAGAAGCTTCGGTATTTTTCTTAAAATTATAAAATAATAATCTTCTATAATACTGATCGTCTTTATACATATTTAATAAAATAACTTGATCACTAAGATATTATTTATTATTTATTTTAAAGAACTAAAAATTCATGATTGCCTTCACAACAAAATGGCGTACAATAAATGTATAAATGGATCAAATCTAGTAATTAAAAGTATACCGCCTTTAACTTTTACGTTGACATAAAACGAAAGAGCTTGACTCATTGAAGCATAAAACCATGAAAAGGTTAAAATCCAAAATGGCGTCCCAAATATAATGGCGGATATATGCCTCATATATAGTGATGGCGGAATTTTTATTTTCAACTCCCCAATATTAATATCAAATAAAAGACCTTGACCACTTAATTACAATAAACTATGATAAACCGTAAAATACAAGATAGCGTCCGAACAAAAGAGCACATAATTGCTTTTCTTAACATATTGCTTTCAAACGAAAATGTTTGACTAGTAAAATATAGCAAGCTATACAAAAATTCAAAAATTAAAATAAGGTCGGTAATAAAAAAGAAAAATGGAGTAGAATATTAAATATAAAATCTAGGCTATGCTACAATGTAGTCACTATACCACTATATATACTATATGTACATAGTGAAGAGGTCTTTTATAAGATTTGTCTTTGTTGAATAAAGAACTTGTCCTTATTTAATACTAAATTTATTTCTAATAAAAACCTTTTTCTGCACATTTATTATATAGAAAAGGGGCAGAAAGAGAGTAACATTTCATTCGGAAAGGGAACGCCTTAAGCCAATCAGCCCAACACTTTCCCCAAAACTTAAAAGTAAATTAAGCCTATGCTAGAAATACACAAAATTAAAAAATACAATTTATATTTATCGCTTTAGTATTTACCATGCATAATTGTAACTCTAATACTCTAATAAGTTGTTTGACAGTTTTAAGGAGGATTTAATGTGACTTGAACCAATAAGTTTGTCATTGCCTGGTGTTAATAGATTTAATTCTTAGTATCTTAGTTCAGTCTATAAGTTATTCAGATAATGAATATTCTTAGGATATTGTGTTGGATGTACTAAATTGCAAACAACTTTTTCATTTTACTACAATTTAAAATAATTGGAATTTCGGACCAAAATTAAGGTTTCTTTATGTCTTCTTAAAAGAAAACCTACTCACAACATTTGCCCATTAAATCCAGAATTCAAGTTTAAAAGTTTATTTTAAATAACTGCCTAAAATACTTTATTGTTGCATGACTTAAGATCTCGACATAAATAAAGCAAGCAAACAAACAAACAAACAAACGAACACTTTTTAAAGTTCTTTTTAATTACAACAATACAAAAGATTAACTAAACTTTTGTAATTTAATCGCAATTAGAGAAAAAAAAGTTTATCAGCTCTTGGTGGTACATTAAAATAAAAGGCTTTAGCTTTGACTTTTAACGTAAAAAGTTTAGGCGAACAAAATTTTAATTTTAGAATAAGTCCTTTTTATAGAAAATTTTAAAGATTTCAAAAGCTTGAAAAAATATTTTTTCAAAAACCTTTTAACAGTCAAAAAAGAAGCCTTTCAAAAAACGCCTCAATATACGTTTGTGGTAAAATAAAATTTAATTTTCTCAAAGAATTCCTTCTACATATGCCCCAAAACATAACAAACTTAAAATATTCATGCGTGCAATTTCCATAGACATTAAATATTTCTTTGAAGTTCAAACAGCAACACAAACTCTGCCTAACAGGCCATATAAATAATTTCTGCAGGGCAAATACATGTAAATTGTTTGCATTATAAACATGCCGCGTTGCTGCTTCTTAATGTCGTCTTTAAGTGTATTTGAATAGATTAAAGTTGAAGCTCTTTTTCCGTTTTAATATTCAACAACCATTTGACAGAACTTCAAAAACAAGACATCCTTTAAGATTATGTGGCATTATAAATGCATTTTTGAAAAGTTAAAACAGACATGATTTTAAAATTAAAATATGCACATGACTTAAGCTCATTCACACACACACACACATACTCACACAAAATGCCAAAATGTCATAACTTGTCATTTTCTTAGAACAAAAGTTTTTCTATGTGTGCCTTTTAGTATAAAACAAGTCTTTGTCAAAAAAAATAAAAAAAAATTAAATAAAATTTATCAGTTTCTTTGCATTAATTAAAACTTAATTGCCTTAAACTTAATATGTTTTATGTTAACTATAAAAGTGGTCTATCTCATACATATTAAAAAATTTTATACTTAAATTTCACTTTAAATTAAAAAAAAAAAACATTTAAATTTAATCAGTATTAATATACAAATTTAATTTCCAATAACTTTTAATACATTTTTTGTTAATTTAATCACATCTATAATTGAAATGTTAGGTTAGGTTGAAAAATAGGGGCACTAAAACCCCGAACCCATAACGGGTATACATGCATGCCCCATTAGCATGTTGTACGCTCTATAGGAATGAAAAAATTCCTTTAATGAAACCAAAATCATAATTTCGTCAACGTAAAAATATCGACTAGTCAGAAACCCAGTACCTTCAATGTAATCCCCTACTAAGTATTAATTGTAATTTCAGTTTTCAATGGATTATATTCTTGAAAAACTAACATTATGAGATGTTTTACAAAATGCTTCATACGACTCTAAATACCATGTTTTATATCTTTAACCTTAAATATTAAAATCAAACAAATAATAGTGCTATATTCGGCAGTGCTGAATCTGATAATACCCTTTTCAATCGTATGCATAGATAAAATGACCACAGTGTAGGTTTTCCTTGATTTTATATTAATATATAAACTTGATTTTTTACATATGTAGGATTGGTTTCCTTGGGGATATGGCGACTCTCCCCTTTTTGTTTCAAATAAATAACTCAAAACACTTTAATTTTAATATTATTAAATTCAGGTTACGTTTTATTTATTTTCATACGTTTGTGTTGTACAATAGTATTGCTCACTTAAATGATAAACTTAAATTGTATTATTTTTAATTTCGGTCCTTTAAGGACTTAGCGGTACGTCTCAATTCGGTTCCCACGGATATGTAGCTGATTGCATTCTACTGGTCAAGCCCTTTAATTTGACACCCATATTGACTCTCTGGGTGGTATAGAAACTGAATATATAGATTTTCATTTGTTGATTTTAGGAAAAGCACGTAAGCAGTTGTGTGTTGATGCTTGTATCTCAGTTAGTTTTAAACTGATTTGCTAGATATTTTTAGAAATATTTTTTGCGACCACGGCTTTAAGTGTGACGTCTTAAAAGTATCCAAAAAATATTTAAAAACCGGGAGAATTTGATATATTAAAATAAAAATATATATTTTTCAAAATACCTATAATTTTGCGGTTAGTGACCGAGTTGTCCAAAATTGTTCACGAATATCTCTAGGTAAAGGGTGATTTTTAGCAACACTGGTTTAATCAGCTGACGCACGTTTCGTGTTTTGTTTCACTGTCAAACATCTTCAGTTTGACCAATGCATCCAGAAAAAGTCACAGTTTGGTGCGGTTAATGAGCTGGTGGCATCATTGGACCGTACTTCTTCAAAGATGATGTGAATTGTAACGTAACTGTGAATTGTGAGCGCTACCGTGAGATGATATCCAACTTTTTTTTGTTCGTTGAACATTTTATTTCACGTTCGGGACCGGTCAATTGGCCGCGTACCAGAATTCTCTCTTAAGTCATAACGAGTTTTTCGACACATTAGGTCCAATTTTTCGGAGAAAGTCACATAATGTAAAAATTTCACAAGAAATGACAAACCGATATACAGTGGTTTCCCGATTTAACGTACACCTGATTATCAGCATTTATTTTTTGATGATTTTTTTTATCAAATATTGGCCGTTGCTACGTTGCAGATGGTCTATCTGTTGAGTCCAATTTTTGATGACTCGTTCGAATATTTCTACTGGTATGTGGCGAATGGCGAGCGTGACGTCCATATAAACTTTAGACTTTACATATCCCCACTGGAAGAAGTCTAATGGTGTGATATGACACAATTTTAGTGGCCAATCGACCGGCCCAAAAGGTGAAATTATGCGCTCACCGAAGTGTTGTCTCAATAAATCAATTGATTAATGTGATGTGTGGAAAGTGGGGCCTTCTTGCTGAAAGCAAATTTCGTCGAGATCACGAGCTTCAATTCAAATAGTCTGTCATCATCGCACGATAACGGTCGCCATTGACGGTTACGTTCGCGGTAAGTGAATGATGTCTGCATTGCTTATAAAATTCAACAATTTTTATTGGTGGGATATTATTTGTTTACCGCCCTATAACCCTTTTGTTAAAAAAACATACATAAGAATAAAATCATTCATTTTGTAACTAAGTTATCAGATACAAATTTTTTTAAGTTATTGCTCTTTTCTGTTTAGGTCATTCAGTTAATTTTATTATTACTCTTTATCAAACTAGCCATCAAAAAAATTATTCTTACATACGATACAGACAAAATTGCACCATAAAAAAAGAGTTTCAAAATCTAAATGTTGCATAATATAAAAAAATATTTTTTTTAAATTTATTCAAACACAAAATATTAAATATGCATTAAAACAACAAATCAATGACTACATATAGAAAACATTGCCAAAAACATATAACTTTAGAACCACAAATTGTTTTTATTTTAAATTAAAGGGCTTAAATTAAGCACACAAAATAATAGCTTTAAAAAAAATAATCAAACCTAAATGTTATTGGTTGGGGGTAGACAAAAAGCATTTAAAATGCTAAATATTTGGAGAAATAAACAAATTAAAAGATAAATTGTTGAATATAAGCATGTACATTACGATTTTAGTACCCTTGTAAGCAAGCAAGAAAAATTTAGTTTCCAATATAAATTAACGCCTTTTCGTTTTTTTTATAAATTTTTCTATTGTTCATATTATGTATTAAAAGCCACTGAGTAGTATCTGCAAAAGGTCGTTGCGTTCACACACTTCCTCCAAAATTAATAATTCCTAAAACACTTCGTGTTATAGTTAATGACAATTGACGATTATTTTTCACTTTTTGAATTTATGTCACGCTTAACTTGGCAAATCGTTGTCATTTTCTTAAATGTCTTTTGGCTTTTTATACCCTTCACCTGTGGTGCACAAGGGTATATATAGCTTTGTCATTCCGTTTGTAATTTCTACAATTTTCATTTCCGACCCCATAAAGTATATATTTTCTGAAAGCTTATGAACACAGGAGTCGATTAAGCCCTGGCCGTCTGTCTGTCTGTCCGTCTGTCCGTCTATCCATCTGTCCGTCTGTCCGTCTGCCCGTCTGTCCGTGTGTTGGTTGAAATCAACTTTTAGAAGCAACTATATGTTCCTCAGATCTGTATATGGTATCAATCTCTTGGAAATATCCAGAAATGAATCGCTATTGAAATTCAGCACAATCGCCCCATAACTTTCTGAGATATGAGCAAAAAACCACGACCACCTAGTTTTTTTTTCACAATTACAACAACAACATACATACATGCATATATGTAAAAAACATACCAAACAAAAAAAATTACAAAAAAAATATATTAAAAATAAGAAAAAATAATAAAAAAAACTACAAAAAAAAATTTTAAAAAAATTTTAAAAAATTTTTCTAAAAAATTTTTCTAAAAAAATTTTTTAAAAAAATTTAAAAAAAATATAAAAAAAAAATAATTAAATATAAATAATATATTAAATAAAATAAAATTTTTTGGGCTCAGCTGGGATTCGATGCCACATTTATTCTAACGTGTACGTATGCACGTATTTTATATGAGATGAATGGTGATACAAACAATTGTTATTGCATAACTACACGTTGTGAAGGGTATATAAGATTCGGCACGGCCGTATATAGCACTGTTACTTGTTCAATCTTAAATAGTCTTTAATAGTGCGTTAAATCAAACAAAAAAAAAAAAAACAAAACGTGTCTTGTAATACATTTCTGTAGGTACAGTAAAGTGCAATTAATTAGCAGCCGGTATTGCAATAGTTTGAAAATTTCGCTTAACTATTATAGGTATAGTTTGAGGCGTTTATATTTAACATTTACAAATTTAAACTCTTCGTACAGAAGAAATGAAATATGAAGTGATTTTAAACCAGAAAAAAAAATAAAAATTGTATTTAGGCATTAAAATTCGTATAAAAAATTAATTTAATTAACAAGACCACAGTGCACTCACTATGCAGTGATAATATAGACCGGTCAAAACAAATATCCTGTTGAACAACTGGACAGGTCAAGATTATGAAAAAAAATAAGTTCCCAGGAAAAACGAGGTAATTACTTGTTCTCACTAAACAACATACTTTTCAGTGACTATTACATATCGTCGGTCTTGCTAAGAAGTAATTGAGTTAGTCACAATGTGACACATAAGTACTTATTGTAAGAAACTTATTGCTTAGAAAGAGACCCAATACAATTTAATATTGCGAAATTTGTTAGAAATCATTAAAATACATAACTTTTTACAATTCTCATTCAGTTGGGACAAACTTTTTTTTTTTTTAATTTTTACTTATTTTTAAATTCCAAAGTAACGTATCGTAGAATAATCAAACCGAATTTTCGTTTCTAATAGAATCGAACTACTTCTGTAAGCTATGTTTTATACAAAATAAATTTTATATTTTATTAAAACTTGTGAGCTAAATAGATGATTTTTATATCCAACTCTAAAACATTCCAAACGAAGAGTGCATGTATTTAAATCATAGCTCGTTTCAAACATCCGAGTGGAATCGGCTTGTGTAAAACTTACTTTTTCAGTTTACTCTTTCATAGTCACTAATATGACTTATTTTGAAAACTATAGCAGCTATTCGCTTAAAACTTTGTGGGAGTTACTTTGATAAAAATTTTATAATTCGAGAAAAATTAAAAGGATCAAAGCAGGGAGCATGGTATTCCCCCGTATAAACGAAATTCAGTTGAAACTTACAACCAAAAATAGTTACGAACGGAGCAGAGGTAGCGTTATCTTTCCATGAATAAAAAACTTCATTATATAATATCTAAAGAATAGCGATACTAACAAATTTTTAAATTTGTTTAAATAGCTTTCAAAATAATTGATAAAATGTATAATAGTTTAAATAGCTATCAAAAACTAAAATGTAAATACCCTGCAGATAATGCGACTAGTCCATACACGCATGTAAAGTACACTCTATTATGGGCTAGGACTAATCCAAAGATCACCTAAATGTATAGAGAAAACTTGGCCGATTTAACATTTCGATGTCCTAGGGCTGGACCATATGACCCATCGGAGTAGTTTCAAAACTGCTTTTTGTCACTACTCGATGTAACTTCTACACGACCATTGTACTCGCCTTAACAAAAATTTATGTAATTGTTAAAATACGAATACTTGTCGATTAACTACAATCTCTTGTTTAAAAATGATTTGGTCCATGACTGCATTAAATAGGACCATGTTGTAAGTTGTCCTTTTAGCTAAAATGGATCACGTAGTCCAATATTATCTGCAGGTTACATAAACACCACCAAATATATTCTTAAGCATTATATATATGGACAATAAATAATATAATAAATTTTAATGTTTTTATGTTTGGATTTTTGTTACTCAATCTCGCAAAAACGGTTGAACGGAACTAAATGAAATTTTGCACACAAACAAACTAGATTAACATATAGGGTACCTTTTACCATAATAATCAGGAGAATTCGTGGAATTATGTGAATATTATATTTTTTTGTATTTTTAGACGGTTGTTACTTTCTTCTATTCTATTTCTAACTCTTTCTTATTTTCATTTACTATATCATCAGCAACCCTCTTTCACTCTCTCTCAATCCTATCTATATTATATAAAGGGATCACAATGGTTCATATTGGTCGCCGAGTGTGGGTATTGGAGGTTGCTCTTGCTTCCTACATCCCCATTTTCTACCTACCTACCTACCTACCTATCTATCTATATCGGTAGACGGTTTTTAAAATTTTTAGAGTTTTTAAAATTTACACGTACTAGCGAAAAAAAAAATTAATAATCCAACGTTGTCTATAGAAGAATTTCTTAAATATTTGCATAAAATTCTACTCATCTAATATAATGAATATAAATGTTTGTATATTTAAATGTTCCGGTAAATACGCAGACGAAGTCTCCGGCACAGGCTGAATAAAAAAGTAAAACTAATACTAACTGCTATTGAATCATACAATGTTGTATAAAATGTTTAACAGATTAGTTGTGGGGATGTGGAATATAAATTTAACTTCAAGTAAGTAATGCAAACTAACGATATCTCAATTTATACTTAATTGATGATGATGATATTAAATAAAGTGCTGTATTCTATTTAATGTTTCTTATTGCTTCTCAATTATTTTAAATAAGTTAACATTTATATAAGTCAAACATAGTCGGCTAAATGAAAATCATATAACAGGTACACAGATTATATAGCAAGCCTACATATAACTAAGAAAGCTGCGCCACTGATTGGGAGATGACTTTTTTGATAGCTTTTGATTAATGTACACATAGACGATCACAACAAAAATATCTACCCTACATCTACCATGATTCGTAAGTGTTGTAAGTAAGTGCTGGTATTTATTAACAAAAAGCATGTTCGAACATCCATTTATAATTACAAGCTTATTTCGTGAATGGTAACACTTAGCTCATGTCTGATTTGACAGATAATTAGTTTTATCCTTCCGCTGAACGAATATGGTTGTGTATACGCTTGAACAACGCTGGGAAATATTGCAAAAACATCATCTTCTCAGATGAAGCTCATTTTGATCTTGTCGGGTATGTAAACAAGCAAAATTGTCGAATTTGGGGCACATAAAACCCAAACGCATACATTGAAAAGCCGATACACCCAAAACGCCTCACTGTTTGGTGCGGATTTTGGTCCAGAGGCATAATTGGGCCATTTTTCGTCGAAAATGAGCAAGGAGTGTATTCAATGGCGATAGTTATCGGGCCTTGATGAACGAATTTTGGTTCACAAAAATTGAAGAAAAGGATATTGGCAACATTTGGTTTCAACAGGACGGCGCTACGTGCCACACAGCCGAAGCTACACTTGTTTTTTAAAGCATTTTCAAAAAAAAAAAACTTATTTGGCGGACCCTTTACAACTTTATTATTTATTTATTTTAACTTGAATTTCTTTGCTAAATAGAATACAATAACATAAATAACTGTAGACACCGACTCTTAAACAGAAAAAACTATACAACAATGCATCTCTTAAACGACAGTTTCAACTGTATAAGTGATGACGAAAATAATTTTTTTTCCACATAAGGCACTGGTTTTCAAAAACACTTTGTGTCATCACTCATTTAGTTTTGTTTTGTTACACGCATATAGTTTGCGCTTACGTTAGTAGCAAATTGCAAGACATATAACTCTTAAAATACCGAACCAGTTTTACAGAATAAGTGGAAAATTCTTCTCATGTGGTTTATTTATATCCTTCTCCTGTGGTGCCAAGGGTAGATATAGTTTTGTCATGCCGTTCGTATCTTCTACAATGTTCATTTCCGACCCCTTAAAGTATATAATTTTTGAAAGCTTATTAATAGAAGATATTAAAAATGTTCATCTGCTAATATCTAAAAACCAATTGCCATTGAAATTCATTACAATCACGCCCCATAACTTTCTGAGATATGAATAAATAAACGCAATTGGCTCTGTTTTTTCTCTCTCATATTTCTACATTTAAAATCAAGCCTTAGGATAGACCTTTTTGGCAAAATTCTTGGACATGTTATGCCTCTAGAAATAATGGTAAAAACTTAAGTAAATCTGTGACTAATCGACAAAGTTACAAACAAACATAATGTTTTAAAATACATACTTTTTAAATACAGCAAGTTATTACAACTCGTAATTAGTTTTTGGACACGCTATCACCTCAAAATTATTGCTGAAAAAAAACTCAAAAATCTGCTAGGAATTAACTGACATACAAGAAATACAACTACTTCGGAGTTTTCCCTAAAATTTAAAAACGGAAATAGTTTTTTTCAGCTTTAAGATAAGAGAGAAGAGTGAAATATATAACAACGAGAGGGCTTAACCAACATAATATAATAAACAATAAAAGAATTCAAAATCCATTATGGCCGCAATTTCAAAATGACATACTTTGAATTTATATATCGGTCACATCTAGCTATTAAAAATTTACCCGCTTCAAGCCTTCAATATTGATTACAAATTTAACGGCTTGAACAAATCTATCAACTAATTAAAAACTGAAAATTCAAGATGGCGTCCGTAATAAATCAAATATAGTAATTACGTCTTTGTTCTTTTTCACAATCACAATATTGATATCAATTAAAAGAGTTCGACCAGAATAATACAGGAAACTATGAAAAGTGTCAAATCGAAAATGGTACCCCAAGTAAAATAGCGGATAATTTTTTCTCAACCCCATTCATATACATACGCAACTAAAAAAGAGCTTGACCGGTAAAATACGCTTAACTTTATGAGAATTTAAAATAAAAGAGGCATCGGAAATAATAAGGCAATATGAGGTTAAGCATTAAATCTGAAATCTAAGCTTTTTTACGCTGTGGCCACTATACCTATGTACAAGATGGTGTAGGCACGATCGAATTTATCATTTTTTTGTTATTCATTGTAATCCGCTGTAGTATGTGAGCATAAACTAAGTCGAAAAATGACTTGCCTTTTTCGATTATATTTATTAACCACCATTTAATTTGTTTATAACTTCAGATTCTATCAAGTCAAAAATATCGGAATCAGCAAAATTGGTTTAAATATATTTTTTTCAATTTCAAAGTCCTTAATTTTTCTTGCTATTTTAATACCCTTCAAAAAGTTAAATAAGGGTATATATAGGTTTATCATTTCGTGTAAAATTTCTACAATTTTCATTTCCGATATTTTTTGAAAGCTTATGAATAGAGGAGTCGATTAAGCTCTGTCAGTCTGGCCGTCTGTCCGTGTGTATGTTAAAATCAACTTTTTGAAGCCCCCCGATATCGCCTGAACCCGGGTGAGGCATTAAAATATCATAAATATCGGTGTTGAAAATCAGAAACATCGGTACATAAATAACTCAGATATGAGCAAAAAACCACGACCACCTCGATTTTTTTTTACAAAAACAACATTACAACAACAACATACTGGTTAGAGTAAACGTGACATCGAATCCCAGCTGAGCCAAAAAAATTTTTTTTTATATTTTCTTAAATTTTTTTTTTTTTTATTTTTTATTTTATATATTATTTATATTTTTATTATTATTTTTTTTAATTTTATTTATACTTTTTTTAATTTTTTTTTATTATTTATTTATTTATTTATTTATTTATTGAGGCTTTTAAAAATTTCATTATAAAAGTGGATTTTTTTTGTTTTTCTTTTTAACATTCTGGAAATGACTTAAAATTATAAAGTATTGTTCTAATTACATAACATAGAAAAATGCAACTTGCTTAAACAATTATTGTGTAATTATAAACAGAAAAATGTAAATAAATGTACTATAAGAACTGTTCAATGTTTGCTCCCGACATTTACGATAACGCATAGAGTAAAATCTATAAAAGGTACACTTAAAACTAAACTTAAAAACAAACCTTAAAAACTAAACTATTCCAAGTTACATATTACCCTCTGTGGATGCCGGGAATATTTCTTTTATAAAAATGTTGTCCAAAAATATTCTCCAATTGTTCGCGCAAAACGCCTACTGCCGAAAGATAACTGGTATTAGACCAGTTGAATTCTGTTTCACTGGAAAGCAATTCCTGCATTATTTAATTTTTTTTTTTTTTTTTTTTTTGTTTTATAAATATTATTTATATTTTAATTATTTTGTTTAATTTTTTTTTTACTTTTTTCAAATTTTTTTTTTAATTTTTTTAAAATTTTTTTTTTTATTTTTTTTTTATTTTTTTTTTAATTTTTAAAAATTTTTTTTTTTTAACATACAGACGTAAATTTATAATTTTACAATCGGCACGGCCGAATATAGCACTCTTACTTGTGATTAATAAATTTAATTTCTATCAGAGCTTCAATGTTGCATTATAGTTGTATTGAAAATTATTGTATTTGTATTGTGTGTATAATGTTAACAGCCACAACTTACGTAGAGCGTTTATTTGTTTTGCAAATTATTAATATAAGCCATTCTGTTTATGATTTTTAAGTTTTTGAAAAGGACTATGGGAATCTGAAGACGAAGGTAAAGGACAGCAGAATGTTTCAAAAAATTTAAAAATTTTGCAAAAAGACTTTATGAATGTAAACACTGGCCTGTTAGATATCATTTGTCACCAGCAAGATAATGCCGACTTGTTGAATATACACATGTCTGGAAAGCATACATATTGCAAAAAGCCAAAATTGTATCGTACAATACCACACTGAAAAATAAAAATATTTTACATCGTTTTAAAGAGACACATTTTTTATATGGAAGCTAGACAGCAGTGAAAAATTGTGCGTAGCCTGAAAAATGGATAAAGGCTTTAACTGACAAAACTGAATATAATAAAAAATTACATGTACAATGTACATAGAAATAACAGGATTCAAAATCTTTGTTAAATCTATCTATGAAGCGGCCTTAGCTGCCACAAGATTAATGGTAATAGATGAGTGGCTTATAAGAGAATATAAAACCAGATACCAAAGAATAACAGATATCTTACCGATGGGAAATATTACGGAATTAACATGTAATAAAATCCCGATGAGATATGAGAATACCAACTGCATCACCATAATACCGGAAGAGGGAGAATGGGATGAGATGATCAGAATGGGAAACACCCATGGAATCGATCTTTATACAGACGAAATAGAAGGAAATACTTCCGTCTACCAGATCACATTACTATTTTTCAGGCTGAGATCATGGCGATTACGGAAGGAATTAAATGGATAAAGGAAACGAATAGCGAAACCCCGATTCGTATCTTTACGGATAGCCAATCAGTGATTAAGACATTGAGAAAGGAGAAAGTTGAATCCCGAAACGTTTTGCAATGCTAAAGTGAGATAAACTCATATGCAAATTATGAACATCTGGAGATAATATAGATATCAAGCCATCACGGGCTGATCGGAAACGAGAAAGCCGACAAATTATCAAAAATGTGAACTCTTCTGAGTACTATAACTTTGGAGAACGCCAAACCCCTTAAACGATTTAAGGATGAACTTAAACGTTGGGCGATGGAGGAACATGTCAGAAAATGGCAAACCACTGATGTCGGTAAGGTGACAAGAATACTCTGGGGTGACGCAAATCTTGGGAAATCAAAGGAGATTCTGAGACTAAGTAGACCTACACTTAGGAAACTAACCAGTGTAATTACAGGCCATACGGAGTTGAGAACTTATCTAGCTCGCATGAGATTATCTGCGGAGACAATATGTAGAGCATGCGAGGAAGAGGATGAGACTTTGGTACATTACCTCTGTCATTGTCCTGCGTTTGGGCATATTAGGCGCGAAAATTTTACATTGGATACTATGCCAAACTTGGAATACCTGGGGAACTCGAACTGGAGATCCATAAGACGTTACATTGAGGGGACTGGGTTCTTGGACTAGTCCGTTATTTATGGGAAATTATGTTTATTGTTTTTGGTTGGGAATTCCGTTTTCCATATGGAACGCACAACATGCCAACTGGGCATAAGTGCATACCTGTCATGGGTTTGGGCTTTCCCCTCCTTTTCAACCTGACCTAACCTAACCATCACTTGGTTCGGTTAATGGTCCGAAAGGGCTATGTCTGGGAGCAAAATCGTTTAACTATGAAATGTTGATTCTTCTATGTGAGTTTCATCACTCACATCATTGTTGATAACAAAAATTTTGCTCTTCAGTTCGACTTGAATTTTATATTTAATTATACTCCGACATATTCCTACTAAATTATTTTATATTTGATTCCATAATTTTTTTAAAAAATATTTTAAGTTTGATTGGCTTTTATGTCAATCATGGTTTATCGCTTTACTTTGTTAAAAGAAAAGCATACTTTTGCTTATTTTAAGTTTCTAAAAAAATTCTATTATATTCTGATACGTTCCTAAGTTATAAACATAATGCTCAGTCGTGTTGTACAGGAAAAAAAACAAAAAAATCAAACAAATAGATGAATAAAAAAGGAAACAAATAATACTTTCATAACGACTTAAAACGATATTATTTCATACTATTGATTTCTAATATATAAAACGTTCTTTTAGAGTATCTTGTGGTCGTGTTTGTACGACGATGTGAGTATGTATGTATATCTTTTATCTACATTCTTTTGAAACTCATACTCTAGGAATATAAACATTACAACACAGTTTCTTCTGTTGTTCTGCTATTTGACTTTTTATGTCAAAATTTTGTTAATCAATGTCATTTTTTCTTTATAAAACCTCTCGGGCATAGCAGCAAAAAAAAATCATTATCATAATTTGTTTTTGTTTGTTTTTTTTTTCTTTTTGTTTGTGGTGTCTGGTAACGCTAAAATAACATTTATAATCAACACTTGGAAACAATTTGCCACCCATTGTCTTGGTTACTGGTGTAGAAAAATATTGAAACTGATGAAAAGCATTTTTGGGTTCCTGTTGTTTTCATTAGATATATTTTTATTTTTTCACTGGTGTTTAACACATACAAACACACATAGATACTTTTGGCCTAAATTGTAGTAAATTGCTGACTGTTTTCTTTGGTTTTTCTCTTATTTTTGGTGAGTTTTTTTTGTTTTTTCTTATGATAGTAAATGTAAGAATTCTATGCCACAAGATGAGAAATCAAGTGAAAAATGACATTACAGTACGTTTTGTCGAAATGTTTTGCTTGTATTAATTTAAATCCTGCAGAAGAGAAAAGTGAAAAAGTTTGTTATTCATTGTATACTTATGTGTGGAAGTAGGTAAAAACATAATATTTTTTTTTTTATAATAACAGTCCATTTTTAAGGACTATTAACTAGAGAATGGTTTTGTTTAAATGTCAAAAAATGTAGTTTGAGAAAAATGCTACTTTTATAATGTGATCTATTTTGCCACTGGAATGCTAAAACATAAACAGATAAGTTTATAAGTACTGAACTACAACTAATTTTCTATGGTGAATGAACATAAGAGCACAGAGATCTATCTGCGTATGGCTTTTGTTTTAAAACTTATGGTAAATGATTTAAAAAATAAACAATATTAGGGTCTAGATTTTGTTGTGCTCAATTTACGCAACTTAAATGGAATGGAAAAAGTCTACGCATACATGGTTCTTAAGAAGTCTTCATATTTACTAAAGACCACCAGAGCTAAATAATTGTGAAATATGAAAAAGTTCATGCGGAAAACATTTAAAGAGATAGTTATTGTATGCATAACATATTTAGTCACACCCACACATATACAAAGATATGATATTTTAATTTAATTTTCAAATCTTAGCTGCTTGGTACATTTTTGGTAGTGAAATTTAAACAAGTAATAACGCCATATTTGGTTGTACCGAAGATTTGATTTTCATCATTCATTTTCTATTGCACTTTAACAACGGAAAATATCATATCGACCTCCTAAATTTGCAACTGCGTAATTGTTAATAAATACCTTAATTATATAAAAATTATTATTCGTAATTAATTGAGAGAAGTTTCAAATTAATCGGGTAAGTAGCAGTGTTTGCAAAATAAATTTTTTTAACTGAAATTTTTCCACTGAAGCCGCCCAGCAAAGTAACACATTACAAAATACTGAGTTTAAAGTACTAGAAAACAGTTTACAATTTTGCATTTAAGCCCATTATTTCAACACGGCGATGTCATTGGAGGCAAGCAAAGGGTGGTTTAATTTTAAGGGCCGATGGTCAGTGTGAGCCACATCTAATCGTCAAGTTTTTTTTTGTGCTTTTTATTTGACATTTCTCAATTTTAGACTAACTCAATTGGAACCATGGAAAAATGCACAATCGAGGAACGCGTTTTAGTCGTTCAGGCTTATTGTGAAAATGAGCGTTCAAATGCATTTCGTGCACTTTGTGATTGCTTTGGTTTCACATAATCCTTCAAATTTGCCCATAATCGGGAGAATTGCGAAAAATATTTAGATTTTAGCAAAACAGGTCTGTATGAAATGTGAAAACATTTGTAAAAGTCTTCTTGGTTTGTTAAACGGAAAACATTCCTTTTTTTTTGCGGTAGTGTGGCAAAAGAGAAGTCACCATCGACTCATTATCGTGCCCAACAATTGAACATCAACATTGTCGTTGGAATTTTGTACCATCAGAGGTAGATGTGCCACTGAGGTCGTGGCGACCATTTAGCCGATAAATTGTTCCACACACAATTGAACTATACCAAAATTATCATAATGAAAAGAAATGACAATAATTTTCTAAATATTTTATGTTTAATTCAAAATCAACATCAGCCCTTAAAATTTACCAACCCTCTACCTCTCGCTTACAAATAGGGACTTAAATAAGTACTTACTAACCTCGCTTATAAATAGCGTCATAAAGAAGTGCTTACTTCTATAGCAATATAAAGTACTATTTTAATGACCTTAATGACTTATTACTATTATGGACTCATACGGTTCCTTTAAGGACGAAAATTCGGTTTATTTACTCTACGAACCGAAATCTGATTTTAAAAATCAGAGAAAATCTATAAGTCATCACTATGTTATTAAAATGTTTTGGCACTGTTATCAAGATTATTATTACTTAAATTATTACCCTTAGGGCCATTATTACAACTTGCCGTTCGCTAAAGGCAAGAATTTGTCGGACAGATAAATGGCTTTTATTATAAACCCTTAATTTATTATTTTTTTATCCATTAAATATTATTAAAATTAATAATAATAACAATAAAAAATGGAAGTTGTAATAATGCAAAGCCATTTATTAGGCAGACAATATTCTACCTTTAACTAAAGACAAGTTAATAATGGCCCTTAGAGTATTAAGCTTAAATGAGAATCATAATTTCAGTATTTAAATGGCATCTAGCAAATTTGTCAACAAGAAATTGTATTTTGTGTGTGTCTAAGCAAATATCTGAAAGTGAGTACTTACGTGTGACATTATAAATCAAGTCATTACTAAAATACTTATTAGCAAGACAGACGATATGTAGTAGTCATTAAAAAGTAAAATGTTTAGTTAGAGCAAGTCATTACCCAATTTTTGCTGGTCGCATGCGGTATGAGAGTTAGGTATGGAAACATACATGTCTTAGTCATTTTCAGTTAAGGATTTTTAACAAGCTATTGAAACTTAGACACCTTTTATCTTTCAAAATTTTATGCATAGAGAAATTTTATAAATTTATTAAAGGTGGGGAGGTGAAGGTAAAAGTAAGCGTGTCTCTTATGTCCTGTTCTTATAATAATAATAACCATAAAACTACACTTAAATTTAAATAATATTAGATAGTGAAAGACATGAGAGGTCGTTGTTAAAATAAGCATGTCAAAATAATTTTCTACCGCCTTTAAATGCTTCTCACTGTATTTTATATCGGGTATCCCAACTAGAACACAATTTTTAAATTTGGCGCCATTCGAAGTGTCTTTGTTTGACATTATTGTTTGCTAGTAGAAGGTACGAGGTTAGTAGAAATGGAGCGCTACACGAATGAACAACGCATTCGCATTGTGAAATTGTTTTACCAAAATGGTCCCATTTCCATCTTGATGGCTTCGTCAATAGGCAGAATTGTCGCATTTGGGGTAAGGAAAATCCTCGAGTGATTCACGAGAAGCAAATGGATCCTCAACGTGTCACTGTGGGATGTGGATTTTGGGCTGGAGGAATCATTGGACCTTTTTTTTTTATGAAAATGAGGCAGGTCAAGCGCAAACAGTCAATGGTGTTCGGTATCGTGAAATGATAACCAGTTTTTTCTTGCCCAGAATTGAAGAAATGAATGTGGAGGGCATGTGATTTCAACAAGATGGCGCCACATATCATACAGCCAGAGAAACAATTCAATTGCTGCATCAGTCATTTCCCGGTCGTGTTATTTCGCGTTTTAGAGACCAGAATTGGCCGCCTAGATCGTGTGATTTAACACCTTTAGATTTTTTTCTTTGGGGTTTTTTGAAGTCGATGAAGTCGAAGCCTTAAAAGAGGAAATTGGACGCTGCATTAATGAAATACCGCAGCATTTATGCAAAAAGGTCATTGAAAATTTCATCGCGTGTGTGCCAGCAAAGTCGCGGCGGCCATCTGCACGATATATTGTTCCATACATAACCTAATTCTTTCAAAAGTTTCTCGCTGAACAGTGTTATCAAAGTCAGGCAATCACAGCTAATACTTAAAACAAATAAATTCTTACAGTTTTCAATAATGTCTTAACGCTTAGTGAGCATAATACTTAGTTCTTATTCCTAAATATTTATTAAGTCCTCTTTCAATAAAGCAGCAAGTATGTAAGTATTTATGACTAATACTAATAATGCTGGTCTGGTTGACGTTCAAATGCCTGAATACACACACATATGTTTTATGTAATGTACAACAAAGTATAACAGATATATTACGTCTATATACTCTACCTATATATACGTAAGTATTTGGTGTTTTTTTTTAGGCATAGAAAGTAAAAAAAAAATTAAATACAGCGAATAATTTAAAATTTTATTTTTTTCTGCCTTCGGTACTTATTGCATTTTATATTTAAAAATAATTTCTGGCATAAGGCTTCATAAACTGCGCTTTACAATCATTATCATGTCGGGTAAATTTTGCATCAATAGATTTTTCGAGTATACCCAACCTTTTCCCGTCAATAGTGTGTTAAATCTTGACCTTTTAATGATCAAACGTAGCAGTTTTATGATCTTAAACCAATATTTGACGTAGGCCCTCAAAAAGTACTCCAAAGACGTCAAATCACGTGAAAGAGGTGGCCAAATTACGATAAATTTTTTGAGATATTTTGTCTACCGAATATTTTGTACAACAAAGTGATGATTTTATGTTCATTAGGGCATGTTACTCCATCTTCTTGCAACAATTTCTCCTCCCAGTAATTTGCACTGACATGAGGAATATTAAAATTACACAACAATTACTTGTATAACTTTCTATTCATGGTACCGTTGGTACTAGTTTTGGATCTAAAGGCAAATGTACCAAAAATGCATTTGGCAAGTAAAGCGTTACTATTTTGTGACTTAATGAAGTGTCAAGAGCCTTTCAAGGATTTTGTTCTCTGAAAGAGTGGTAATTCTGTTTATTTGCAAATCTGCTTAGCCGATAAGTAGCCTCATCGCTGATGGTGATTAGATGATAAGAATCTGAATAAACTACTTGTTGATTCTTAGGCCGTTCATCGAACACACAATGCAGTTGGTAATTCATTGCCTTTAATTGTTGTATCAATTAAATATTTTATGAATAAAAGCCAACATTTTTAATAATTCTTCAAGTAATGGGCGCACCGATACCGGATTGCAAAAAATCAGTGTCCGATCTATAAATTTCAATCCTCTTTATACTTGCATCCACACCAACCATGGCAACGTGCGCACGGTAGGGATTGAAATCTCTATAAGTATTTAAACAATTCATAGAGTTGCGTATTATTTGCTCTAATGGACTATTATGCCTACCATTTGAAATTTGAATTTCGAAAATAAATTTCTACAATTTGTAAACATTGTTTTGGGTGCACGTCTTTGCATGGTGACTTGCCAAAATACACTGAAAACAAGTCAAATACACTTTATTAGTTTTCCCCATCGGAAGTTCTGTTAGTCTAAAAAAGCACCCTGTATATAAAGGAGGTTAATATTACTTATACGCAACCATGCATGTAAGTAGTTATCATTTTGATAGTATTTATTTAACAAAACATGTTGCCGTCATTGTTATGAATGTGTGACAAGGATGCTTAAACATTTAGTAGAATTTTCATTAAAACATTTTCTGACACACAATTTGTGTAGCTTTTAAATTCAGTTCAAGGTTAATAGAGTAACTTCCCAGAAAAAACTACTACTATTACTTTTCAATTGACTAAAATTATACTCATAAATATAAAGAGGAATTTGATTTTTTTTATACACTCTTTAAAATTGTTAACTGTGGAAATTGTCAAGAGATATTTTTAAAACATTTTACATGGCAACTAAGATATTTATGGGTTAAGTAAGAGAGTTTATAAGTTTGCCATTTATGAGTTAACTGAAGTCTTTTAAATTGTCACTGATTTAGTTATCTGCATTATATGATTCGCAGAACAACAAACTAATTTTTGCCCTCACATAAACTAAAACAATATTGTTAGTCTATAAACTTAGCGTGTAATTGAGATTATTTAAATCAAGTCTTATTTATTAATTTACCGTTGAGCGAGCCGTTTAATGTTTGGCGTAGAGTCTTTTTGTGGTGATCCTCCAAGTAATATTAAGTGTGAACTACCCGCCATTGTTGATGCTGATTTTTCTTCTTACTGGCAAATGGCTTAGGGTCATTGTCAGGCTAAAAGGTTCATGTTTTTTTAAAGGTCAACCGTCAGGGACTTCTGTCCCTGTACACGAAAGATCTGAGAATATTATCAGGTTTTCTAAATAGACATTGAAATCTCGAATATCATTAAAATAGAACTGACAGATCGAAGTGGCACGTTACTACATATAGGACAGGGATGGTGAGACCGCGGAGATTTCGTAGAAGATCTCGATGTCTACAGTGTAGTGCTATTACGCAAATAGGTATTTTGAATTCATTGCCTTGTATGGTATTAGGTTTCATAAAAAGTCTTGACCTATAAAGAAGCTAATAACTGCACAAAAGCATTCTTGGTAACGATGCTTATGGGATAATTTATTACAACTACTATTTGCTAACTTATATCAAAATTATATCACAGGATGAGCCAACTAGACTAACATTATTTAGATACTCACTACAAGAGAACAAAAACATTTTTGTATTTTATTATGCTTCTGAGCAATCAAGACATTACTCACAATCCATCACATGATAATAAGCTAAGTGACCAGTCTTAGGGATCCAATACAGTTTACGCGATGTGTTTACATTGAACAAGCTGTGGATGGCGTAAGAAAAGATTTACACACGAAAATAGCTGTGTTCAATCAGCGACGAGATATACTAATTTGGCATCTTCGAAGCAGTGCCATGACGAATGCTGCATATTTGGGGTTGTTTTCAAAGTAAATTTTAATGAATTATATTCATGTGGGATGCTTTACATCGGCTATAAATATGACTATATATGAACCTGCTTTCGTAACAAGCTAGTTTTTACCGTTTGAGCATATCTTCATTTAAATAAATTCAAACGAAATTAAACAAATGTCCCCAGTTTAGCGAAATTCTAAAATATTCGATCAACGACAACTGGAGAAAATCAGATACTCTCGTATATTATATTTTATATATCGATATTATTTTTATATATATCGAACCACACTTTTTCGAAAACATGTCCTAGGAGCTAAAAACCAAACCACTTAAGAAATTTTTTTAACGTCCAAAGTTTTTATAGTGCTGTCAATTGTGGTAAAGCTCACACTACAAAAGAGACAATGGCAAATAATTACAAAAAATAACACGATTTATATGTGGTTTCCTTATATATTTTTATTTCAGGTTTAAAATTTTTTTTTTTTAAGAACATTTCTGTACAAAAAGACCATTTACATCTGAGGTAACGAAGTATAACCCACAATGCTGCTCTTAAATTAAATACTGTAAATTCCTTAAAACAGCAGTTCTCAGGTTGGTGTTGTTGTATTATTTGTGTTGTTATACCCGCCACCAAAAATATGGGGGTGGGGGTATATTCATTTTGTCATTCCGTTTGTAACACATCGAAATATCCATTTTAGACCCCATAAAGTATATATATTCTGAATCAGGGTTTGATTTGATGACGATCTAGCTATGTCCGTCCGTCTGTCCGTCTGTTGAAAGCACGATAGAGGTCGCACCGAAAAAGCTAGGGGGCTCAAATTTTGCCGGAATCTTTCTTATAGACAAGGTTTGTTTGGTATTGAAAATGGGCTAAATCGGAATATTAGCAAGAGAGTTATAGCTCGTAAAGCAAGAGTAGGTCGAAAAAACCGTGTCCTTCAAACATCGAATAAAAAGGAATTGTGTCCAAACGCATTAACGTAGACTCATGAAACTTAGAATATATATTTCCTGAGTAAAAAAAAAATTTTTACCCGAAAACTATCTAAATCTATGCATTAGGAGAGGAGTTATCGATCAAAATGTACGAAAATTTATACCGCACAGTGTATTTTTCGGTATATTTAAAAACAAAAACGTCATAAAATCAACAAAATTTAATGTACGACTCTAAAATTTTGCACACTAAGCTTTTTGGTGAGAGGATTTTTTGTAACGGAAAATTAATGTGCCACGCCCACTTTTACGCCCACCTCCCATATAACGTTTTACTTTAAATTCATATAATTTCTCTATTAATAAAGATTTTGGAATAATAAAGGACTATATTGAAACACCTAAATTGTACTCATTCGCAAAAATAACTTTGACACGCCTACTATAACGCCCACATTTCACGTTATCCACCGTTAATGAAATTTAAAAGCTTATAAAACCGCCAAAATTAGAGGTATAATGATAAAATTTACTACGTTTATCCCCCTAGGCAATGTCATTACTATGCCAGAAAATTAAGATGCCACGCCCACTTTTACGCCCACCTCTCATATAACGTTTTACCTAAAATTTATACAATTTCTCTATTAATAAAGATTTTGGAATAATAAAGGGCTATATTGAAACAGCTAAGTTGTACTCATTCGCAAAAACAATTTTGACACGCCTACTATAACGCCCACTTTTCACGTTATCTACCGTTAATGAAATTTAAAAGCTCATAAAACCGCCAAAATATGAGGTATGATGATCAAATTTGCTACGTATATCCTTCTAATCAATGTAATTGTTGTGCCAAAAAGTTTAGGTGACACGCCCACTTTAACGCCTACCTCCCATATAACGGTTTATCTTTAATTAATGTAATTTCTCTATTGACAAAGTTTTTGGAAAAATAAAGGAATATATTGAAATATCTAAATTGTATTTATTAGCAGAAACTTTATTGACACGCCTTCTTTAACGCCCACTTTCATTGAAAGACTACATTTACAAAATCATTTTAGTAGCCTATCGAAGTTATAAAGGTTGGTTAAATTTTAAGGACCGATGTTGAATTTAAATAAAGCACAAATTATTTAGGATATTATTATTATTATTTCTTTTTGTAATTTTAATATTTGTATGGTTCAGTTATGTATGGAACCAAATATCGGCCAAATGACAACCCTACCCCATCCTTGGCGCCCCTCCTCTATCTGATGTTCCAAATTTTCAATGACAATATTGACGCTCAATTGTTGGGCATGATGATTAGTCGAGGTTGACTACTCTTTTGTCACACTATCGCAAAAAGCAGCAATGGTTCCCATTCAACGAACTAAGAAGGCATTCACAGATTTTCTAACATTTTATACAGACCTGTTTTGCAGAAATTTAATATTTTTTACAATTCTCCCGATTGTGGACGAATTTGAGCGATTATGTTAATCAAAAGAATTACGAAGTGCACAAAATGCATTTTGACTTGAACGCCCATTTTCATAAAAAACTGAATACTAAACCTGAAAATTAATTAACAAATAATTAATTAATAATAATTAATTAACTAATTAATTAATAATTAATAATTAATTTTCCTGAAGATGCTACACGAAAGAGTAGCGAAATATTGAGAAATAAAATATTGTTTAATTTGTGTTGCTTTTTATATAAAAAAAGAATAAAAACTGTTGTATGACACAGAAAAAAATAAATATGAACTTCAATTACGAAATTAATATTAATAATTAAAAAATTGTTTAATTTTGGTCCAATCATCAAAATGATACTATTAATTAAATAAAAATTAATAGTTTTAATTGAACAAATGTTGAGAAAAATATCAATTAAAACAGTATTAAAAAATTAATTAAAATTTCCATTTTTTCCCAAAATGATTTTAATTAATTTAATCATAGACATGATTGAAATTTGGTAATTATATAATAAAATTATTTATTATATCAATAACAAAAATTATTTAACCTGTTTAGAAAAAAAATTAATAAAAATAAATATTTTTTTTTGATATTTATATATTCTTAATATTCACATATGGTACATATGAATCTATGTTTTTAATTACATTTTGTTATTTATATAAAAATAATTTAGCATAAGAAGTAGGGTTCCTAAGTAGACGTACTATACCATATCGAAAACCGGAGATCCAAAAATAACTGGTAGCATCCACAACCTAGATATAAAGGAATAATAACCGGCAAAAAGGCTTGATCAGACAGGATGAAGAAATTCAACAAACTTACCTACTAAAATGAGAATTCCGAGGAATATAAGGGGATACAATAATTATTGGATTTGGGCACATCTACAATGAAACTGAAACCATTTATTATATTTAAAACTGAACATATTTTTATATAATTTCACTTACCAGAACTTTTTCTTGCATATTGTCTACTATTTTTTATTATTCTGCTCCTTGAATAATAATTATATTAAATTGATTCTAAGAAATTCAATTTTCAAAAAATTTAATTTAAAATAACATTTTTTATTTATTTTATTTAACTGACAGAAAACTCTTTGTTTTTTGAAAATATTTAATATCAATTAAAAAAATTAATTCAGTTAATGAAAATTATAATTAGAATTTTAAAACAAATCAAAAAGTCAATTAATTAAACAAATTTAATGGATAATTTTTTCTGTGTGACCTTAGGCTTGGATAATTAAATATAAAAATTTAAAAAAAGAGGTAAAATAAAATAAGTAATTAAACCTGAATAACTTTAACGCGTTGCTCATTTGCGTATCTTTCCACTGTTCAAATTAAATTAGTCTGAGATTGAGAAACGTCAAATGAAATGCAAAAAAAATTTGTTGTTTATGTGTGGTTCACCTTCAACAGGGGCCCTTAAAAATTAACCACCCTCTACAAAGAAAGTAATACATATTTTATTTTAAAGAGATTATTCCATAGCGATTAATAAAATAGTAACTAATGTGCATTAAATGTACACAAAATTGGTGGAGGGTATAAAAGATTCGGCACAGCCGAATATAGTGCTCTTACTTGTTTTTATTACATTGACTACTCTAAAACGTGAACAAAGGCTGAAGGCTCTAAAACGTGAACTTTTTATTGAACGTTAAAACTCAATTTTGTATGCTCATTTAAAATTTTTGGGATTCCCCGGAGAAGAATTTTGTAGTTTGCTTGTTGTTAACAACTCTTGTTGCATGATAAGTAGCTTTAGTATTAATGCGCCAGTTCTACTGGAAGCATCTCTCTGTGCTGACTATGAATATTGGTATATAAATAATATAAACAAGTGATCTCCAAATATATTTTTATTGAAAATATGTCTAATAAAAAACCAAAAGTGTTAAATCTTCAAGAAAAGTCAGATATTTTTGAGCTTTTACGCAAAGTTTCATCTGTAACTGGTTTGTCGCCAAATCGACGATTTGTTCAATAAGAAACAATAAAGACGCAATTTCAAAATGCGTTAATAATACAATTTCGAATCCTGGAAAACGGAAAACACTGCATACTTCGGACCTTCCAAAAATGGAAAAATCTCTGTACAAATGGTTTACCTAACTTAGAAATAAAAACCTACCGGTTAGCGGCATTATGATTAAAATAAAGCTATTGAATTGCGCAACCAAATAAAAGAAAATAACCATGTTTAACCTCTATTTTAGATGAATTCAATAAATAATTTAGAAATAAGTATCTTAAAACCCATTTTGCAAACCATAGTAGCTATGTAGTACATAAAAATATAACAGAAAAGAGACTAAAATATGTTATAGAAAAAATGCAATCTAAAACGTGAACAAAATCGAAAACGTGAACACCCTTGGTAAAAATAAGTTCACGTTTCTGCGAGTTTACTGTACAAGTACATGTTGACTATATGATACAGATATTTGAATGCAAATGAGAACATTTGCAAACAATTTTAATTGTTACAAAAAACATTTAACAATATTTGTCTTAACGAATATCGTTTGTCAAAATAATTAAAAAGATATTTTTAAAAATTCATTGCGAAGCTGTTTAATTGTTAACCATGTCAAAGAGCATTCCTAAGACGGACGCAGTGTAAAAATAAAAATAAATTTTTTTTTTTTAATTTATTGAACGTTTTTTTAGGGACCTGGAAGACAGTTCAAATTATCGCGAAATTCGAATTAATGAATTTTATATTATCGGGAGTCACCTACAGTTAAATTATTCAACCTAATAAACTTTTCTAGACAATTATCTTTTCTGTGTATAAAGTAGTAGAAATGAAAACCTTATTCTAAAGGTTAAAACATTACAGCGCTAATTGTTGTTAATACATTTTTTTAATGACAATTGCTTTAGGTATTTTGAAACGGATTCTTTGAAAATGTTTACCGCCAAAAAGGACACGGTAATAATATTTAAATTGATATATTTTATTATAGAAATGAATTCTTAATGGATGGTATTTAGTTTTAATGCTATTACATGGCCACTTTAGCTCTAACATCCTCGAATTGAAAATAAGAATAAAATTTAAAATAAATGGAGTTACAAAATTTATCACTTAATTTTTTATGTTTGTTTTAAAATTTTTCTTATTGTTGATGTGTTCGTAGACATTCAAATTGCTTACGATATTTTGTCGTTAAGTATTTCCCACAAAACTTTTCAAATGTTCACAAGTTTTATAAAAATTGATGGCTGTGCCTTAAATAAAACAAAACAAAAACAAATTCTAATTAATGGCTTGTTCTGTACGCAGTATTTATTTTGTTTTTTCATTTGGTTAAAACCACAGTTCTGGCTTAATTTGTCATGGTTATTTTAAAAGAAATTTTATCGTTTTAAATGTTTGTGTTTTTTGTTAATTTTTTTTTTTTGGATTTTTAACAGGCCTCTATCGTTGAGCTGCCATCTACAAATTTTATTTGTATAAGAGATCTAAGATGGCACAATTGTAATCAAATACTGTTTTGTAATTAACAACTATAGCATGTGGAGGCTTTTTTTTTGTCTTTGTGTAAAGCCTTTTAGAAAAAGTGGCAGTAGCACGTGCTTATGACAGGAAAACCAAAATTAAACTCAAAAGAAACAAATTCCTTATGGCAGAAAAAACTTTTATAAATAAAATCAACAACAGCAAATAAAATTGTATTTTATTTTTATAAAGTGGGATAAAAGGAAAGAATCATGATTAATGAGAAGGCTAAACTTATTGAAAAGTTTTGTTTGACCATTTTGCAGAAGGAAGTTAAGGAATGTACATTAAGCAGATCTATGGTTAAAGCATTAAAAAACTACACAGATATGAGTTGCAAAAATATATCTAATCGAAAGCAAAAAAAAAACAATGAAATTTTTGATATATTCTAATAATGAAGGGTGATTTTTTTTTTTTTTGCTATTTGTTTGCTTAGTGTGAAAAAAGGATTTCGTGATATATGTCAATGATAGAAATGCTCAGTAATGTTTGATACAGGGCTTAAAATTCAATGATTTTTATTATTTAAATTCATACTGAGAAATGAATTTTATAAACAAGCTTGTTTTTATATTCCTTATATTATGTAGTGCTTAAAGCAGCCAGAGGCAGTTTAAATACTGCCAATGCACACTGAAAAATGCACGACTTGGTGCGCCTTGTGAGCGGTTGGTATTTCCAGAATGTACTACTTTAAGAACGATAAAAATCGCCACGTTACAGTCAATGTAGCAAATTACTTACGCTGTCTAACGATTTTTGTTTTTCAAAATGGAATTTAATAATACGGTGACATACGGCACACGCTTCCATTAACGTATTAATTTTAATAGTAGATCGTTACTTATTTAAGAATTATTACAAGCACGTTTATTTAAATCATGCAAAAACTCTGATGGTCTTCTATCCCCGATTTCTGACTCGTAAAGTAATTTTTCAAAGCGATGATTTTCACATAAAGAGAAAAGTTCAAGTAAAATTGCTTTAATATTGTTGTATTTATTCTTGATTGGTGAATTGTGAATAACATCTAATAGTTTTCTTAAAACATTTTCCGAAAGAGAAACAAAAACAAGTTGATTCTTAGTCGTATTGTCTATAATGCCTTTGAAATCGAAAGTTAGGTTGGTTGGAATAAACCAACTTTCTGGACAGGATGTTCAGAATTGTGGCAATTTTATTGCAACCTTTGAAGAATGCTTCATATTTGTATTGTCATATGAAGAAAATGTAGATACTGAAACTGATTGTGCATCTTGGTGCTCAGCAGTATCTGTGTTTGGATTGTTTTGTGCTGTTGAACGTGTGTTAACCATTTTAAGGGTACTGAATTCTTAGTAAAATTAAAATTGAAAATACTTAAAATAACGAATAATATGTAAAAATAATTTCCAGATAGCTTCAATATCTATAAATAACAAATATTTTACAATGTTTGATTTAGAAAATGTTGATTTGGCAAAAGAAAAACACATGAATTTTTTGATTTTCACGTAAATTGAGAAAACAAAACTAGAAAGAAGCTTAAACAATCAATTTAAAGTTTTCTTTAAAATTACAGTTCTTGATTTATTTTAAAAATAATTTTCTTGAATAGTCGTGTTTGAGTAAAACTGATGTTTTTGCTATTGTTGTAATTCACACATCAAATTCTCTGTTTGCTTAATTTTACAAAATAATATACAGGAAGATTATTTTAGTTGTATCAAAGTCTTACTCCTGGCAGGTGTTACGCGCGGCTAAGGTCTGTTCAAAAATAAAAAAAATACGAATTGTGCCATTTAATGGACAACAGAAGTTAAGAGGCATGAATTAGATTTTACCCGCTAGCTCTTTGGTAGATTTAGTTCTTAACCCGTTTTCCGATACGCGTAAACACATAACATACTCTGCTCATGCCAAAAAAAAAATACCTTAGAGTATGCAAAAAAAAGATAAAAAGTCAAAAATATCGCATATTACAAAATGAAACAACCATGACGAGGTGATGTGTCATGTAGGGTACAATTTTCCCACCCAATGTTTGAACGCCTAGACAGATAAATTACCCATAGTTTTATTTCTGTCCCAAAAAAAAAATATTCTTACCTAACGATGTTCATATTTTGTCATGGTTATCTTTCCCATTAGTGAAAACAATTAAGTGGTTCATTTTAAAATAACAATTCATTAATAAAATTTATTGTACTGTAAGGAGAATATAATAAGTTATAAAAAAATGGATCAAAATAAAATCAATATATAATGCATTGTGCAATGTGTAGAATAGATGAAAAGAGTTGATTTATAGATATCTGATACACTCTTGACAAAATGTTGGTAAATCTAATTTTATAATATGTATTGATATTAACAAACTTCCGAGCTTTTAAGTAACGAAACTAGCATTTACATTTTTTTGGTTGGTTTGTTTTTCTTTTCTTTTTGAGTTTATGTGCAACTAGGTTTGAATAAGTTTTAATATACAAATTTAATATACATATACGAAAAAAAAGAAGTTGTAGCATATAATAATAACAAATCTTATGTATATATTTTCATGTATGAATTATTGAACAAATAGGGTTAAACTAATATTATGTTACATTTTAAAACAAGTGCAAGGTTCATATAAAATATACATTCATATAAAAAACAAGTAAGAGCGCTATATTCTGCCGTGCCGAATCTTATATACCCTTCACAACGTGCAGTCATGCAATAACAGTAGTTTGTGTCACCATTCATCCCATATGAAATACTTACATACATATATAAAAACATCCCATTGTAAAATTATAAATTCACGTATGTATGTTAAAAAAACAAAAAAAAAAAAAAAAATAAAAAAAAAAATTATTATATATATATAATATATATAAAACAAAAAAAAAAACAAGTAAAAGCGCTATATTCGGCCGTGCCGAATCTTATATACCCTTCACAACGTGTAGTCATGCAATAACAGTAAATTCACGTATGTATGTTAAAAAAAAAAAAAAAAAAAATAAAAAAAAAATTAAAAAAAAAAAAAATTTAAAAAAAAAAAATTATTATATACATATATAATATATATAAAACAAAAAAAAAATAAAAAAAAATTAAAAAAAAATAATAAAAATATATATAATATATTAAATAAAAAATAAAAAAAAATAAAAAAAAAATTTTAAAAAAATTAAAAAAAAATTTTTTTTGGCTCAGCTGGGATTCGATGCCACGTTTTCCCTAACCAGTATACACGTTTGTATGTATGTATGTTGTTGTTGTAATGTTGTTTTTGTGAAAAGAAAATCGAGGTGGTCGTGGGTTTTTGCTCATATCTCAGTTGTTTGTGTACCGATGTTTGATTTTCAATACCGATCTACTCCCGAATATTTCTGATATTTTAATACCTTACCCGGGTCCAACCTATGTCGGGTGGCTTCAAAAAGTTGATTTCAACATACACACGGACAGACGGTCAGACGGACAGACGGACAGACTGACAGGGCTTAATCGACTTCCCTATTCATAAGCTTTCAGAAAATATATACTTTATGGGGTCGGAAATGAAAATTGTAGAAATTTCACACGGAATGACAAACCTATATATACCCTTTTTCACTGTGTGAAGGGTATAAAAAAAATAAAAATATAAATAATATATTAAATAAAAAATAAAAAAAAATATAAAAAAAAATTAAAAAAAAATATAAAAATAAAATAAAAAAATTTTTTTTTGGCTCAGCTGGGATTCGATGCCACGTTTTCCCTAACCAGTATACACGTTTGTATGTATGTATGTTGTTGTTGTAATGTTGTTTTTGTGAAAAAAAAATCGAGGTGGTCGTGGGTTTTTGCTCATATCTCAGTTGTTTATGTACCGATGTTTCTGAACTTCAATACCGATCTACTCCCGAATATTTCTGATATTTTAATACATCATCCGGGTCCAAGCGATGTCGGGGGGCTTCAAAAAGTTGATTTCAACATACACACGGACAGACGATCAGACGGACAGACTGACAGACTGACAGAGCTTAATCGACTCCCCTATTCATAAGCTTTCAGAAAATATATACTTTATGGGGTCGGAAATGAAAATTGTAGAAATTTCACACGGAATGACAAACCTATATATACCCTTTTTCACTGTGTGAAGGGTATAAAAAAAAAAAATTTAAAAAACAAATTAAAAAAAAAATAATAATAAAAATATAAATGATATATTAAATAAAAAATAAAAAAAAAATTTTTTGTCTCAGCTGGGATTCGATGCCACGTTTTCTGTAACCAGTATACATGTTTGTATGTATGTATGTTGTTGTTGTAATGTTGTTTTTGTGGAAAAAAAATCGAGGTGGTCGTGGGTTTTTGCTCATATCTCAGTTGTTTATGTACTGATGTTTCTGATTTTCAATACCGATCTACTCCCGAATATCTCTGATATTTTGATGCCTTACCCGGGTCCAACCTATGTCGGGGTGCTTCAAAAAGTTGATTTCAACATACACACGGTCAGACGGACAGACTGACAGAGCTTAATCGACTCCCCTATTCATAAGCTTTCAGAAAATATATACTTTATGGGGTCGGAAATGCAAATTGTAGAAATTTCACTCGGAATGACAAACCTATATATACCCTTTTTCACTGTGTGAAGGGTATAAAAAAATTGATGATACACAGGTTTTTAATTTAAATTACCAAGTTTTAGGCCATGTAATTTGTGTATATTTTTCTAGTGTAGAGGTGAAGGGAAAAAAATTACATTATATTATTTAAAATATGTTTTTGTGTTTTTGATGCCCATTAGGGCTAGTAAAAGTTTTATATACAATTCAAAAATAATTACTTTAGTATACAATATTGGGAAATTAAAAAAACTCACAATATTATCTTTTAAATATCTATATTATTTTATAAAATCAATAAATGTATTTATGTAATAAATGTGGAACAATGCTCTTTTTAAAGCATGTTATAGCCCACACGAGGTTGATCAGGACGCACAGTTGAGGTTAGGTTTTGAGACACTGTCATTGATGTATTTGAGCTTTTCTGATTGATTATGTAGATGAACATACACGTGAATCTGTTTTGGGTGCGTAGTATTTTAAAAGAAAATATTCCCAAATGTTTCTAAATTTTAACCAGTTAAATAGTTGACGGTGGAACTGTACTAGGCGACAGATAAAAGAGTTCCTTTTTTTTAATCTTTATTTTCACTTTTGTAATTTTTAATATTTTTGCACAATTTTTGCTCGTCTTCACTTAACAACTTTACACTTGTTAATGTCATTAATTTGATAGAAAAGTATGTAACTAGGTGAAGTTCTAGAAAAACTGTTTAAGTGGCGTGATCATCTTCCAATGTAATTGCATTAAAATAAAAGAAAAGATCATTAACTAGCATTGATTGAAAGAAGACAAAATAATTCCGACCAGTACATTGTGTGAGTGTAAAAAGATACACAATATCATATATAGAGATATAAATGCGTGAGAACCAAATGCAATTGATCAGCAACACAAATATCTAGCATGCTATTTTTTTGGAGAAGAATCCTATTTACTATGTGTTAGAATATTAATATATCTATAAGCATATTTCATAAATTAATTGTATTCAAATTTGTGTATAAAATTTAAATTTTCTGTTGTGAAAGACTTAGTAAAAAAAAATAATCGTAACACAGGATCACCAATATATTATACGACATTTTTAACAAAACAGAAAAATAAATCTAACTTGATTAAGTACAAAAATTTAAAAACTAAAAGTACAAAAACAAGTAAAGTAGAAGTCTGCATTATGAAGTAGTACACTACAACAACATTACAGCTGCCCTAAGTAAAATGGAAAAATAGTGCCAAAAATGGGGCTTACAGTAAGTAATATCTATTCTAATTCTAAATAAGACTTCTTTTTTTGGAAAAAGACCGTAATATAAAATAAATAAAAAAAAAAAGAAAATATTTCATTTAAAACAATCAACAAACTAGTTGTTAATGTAATCAGAGAATTCATGAATGTTGAAGATGTGAGATCATAAATGAAAACTTTTTTCTTTACAAACTATTTAAAATTTATTAAATATAATAATAATGTTTCTTCCTCCACTACTAGAAAAGAATGCTTATTATAAACAATGAGGTATGAGCAAATGTAATATACCCTTCACCTGTAGCGCACAAGGGTATATATAGGTTTGTCACCCCGTTTGTAATTTCTACAATTTTCATTTCCGACCCCTTAAAGTATAAATTTTCTGAAAGCTTATGAATAGAGGAGTCGATTAAGCCCTGACCGTCTGTCCGTCTGCAACCATATGTTCCTCAGATCTGTAAATGGTATCAGTCTTTTGGAAATATCCGGGAATTAATCGCTATTGATATTCAGCATCATCACCCCTAAACGTTCTGAGATATGAGCAAATAAACATGACTGCCTGTTTTTTCCCATATTTTTACTACCAAAATTAAAATTTTTAGCTTTAGAATAATATATAGGTGCCTTTGCTACTATTTGTAGATATTATATGCTTTTAGAGATATTCATGCAAGATTTTGGAAAAAGCGGGCTCTAATCGGTAAAGTTATAGGCAAAAAAAAATGTTTTTAATATATATACATATTAAAAAAATTTACAAACGAAACTCAATTTTTTTCAGCTTCTAGACATCCGAAAGAGTCAATAATCTTATCATCTGAAAGAACTTGGCTAGCGCAATATAAACACAATAAAAAAATTAATTCACGTTGGCCGCCACTACAAAATGGCGGACAATAAATTTATATATGGGTCAAATCTATGAAACTTTTTACAGCCCCTTAATATTGGTATTAAATGAAAGGGCTTGATCAGTAGAATACAGTAAGTTTTTGAAAAATTAAAAATCCAAGATGGCGTCTTAAACAAAATGGCGTAAAGAAATTTTTTAACCCCATAAATATGGGTATCAAATGAAGGAAATTGACTAGTTGAATACAGATAACTACTTAAAAATTCAAAATCAAGGATGGTCGGAAATAATAAAAAAAAATGGCGTTTAATATGAAATATAGATTAAGGGATTATACCAATGTACATGATGGTGAAGGGTATTATCAGATTCGGCACGGCCAAATATAAAACTCTTACTTTTTTAGGTTAATGTTATTTAATAACATACTTAATCTAATTAATACAAATTAGATACTATTTTCTCTATACCGCTTTAATTATTTTCTCTCATCTATTATCTGCTTAAATGTATGCTATTTATATCCACCATATAATAAATTAAAAAACCCTTAAACCTTGAAGTAGAAAACACAATTATTTCTACGTCTTCCACCCATAAACTGACAGTTACTTCAAACTAATGGTCAAGCATGCAATAAATCAAATTACAAAATGTTAATTCTAAATAAGAATTTATGCCTTGTACTAAAAGCTAGTGCTTAAAGCAAGATATAAATACAACCAAAACAAATGTATTCTATTACAAGCCTAATTCGACAGAACTTAAAGGTCTGCCAGAAAAACTTTTAAAAAATAATATATGAAAGAAGTGCACTGCCTTATTAACAAAAAGGTACTTAAGGATAGCAAAACAATTTTAATTCCTCTTGTTTTTAAAAAATATGTTTAATATATTTTTTTTTTAAAACAATTTTATTACAAAGAAACGGAAAAAGTTTATTTATTTAAACATAAAAATAATAATAATAATAATAATAATAATAATAATAATAATAATAATAATAATAATAATAATAATAATGATAAAAATGTTCAACCTAGATTCTGCAAAATTTAACACATTTAAAATTTTAAGCGTATTAATCATTTTGAAGGGTGGTTAAATCTTAAGGGCCGATGTTGATTTTGAATAAAACTCAAATTATATTGGTATGGTTTACTTATGTATGGAACAAAATATCGGCCAAATGGCCGCCGCAACCACGACGGTACACCTCCATCCAATGGTGGTCACGATGATGAGTCGAGATTGACTGCTCTTTTGCCACACAAAAAACAGCAGTTTCCCATTCAACGAACTAAGATTGCATTCACAGATGTTTTCACATTTCATACAGACCTGTTTTGCTGAATTTTGAATAATTTTCGCAATTCTCGATTCGATTCGATTCGAACACCAATTTTCACAACAAGCCTGAATAACTTTAACGCTTTGCTCGATTGTGTATCTTTTCGTAGTTCAAATTGAGTTAGTCTGAAATTGGGAAATGTGATATGAAATGCTCATATTCAACATCGGCCCTTAAAATGTTACCACCCTTTATGAAGCTTTTTTTTCAAATAATGTTGCAATATAAATATTATATTCTACTTAAAAAAAAAAACAAGTAAGAGCACTACAGTCGGCTGTGCCGAATTTTTGTTAGCCACCATCAATTTTGTGTAATTTTATATAAAACAGTACTACTCAGTGTTTGAAATAAACCCATGGGTTCATGACTAAAAAACTTGATTAATTTCTTTTTTTATTTTAAAAAGAAAATGCAGAATTTAAAAGAAACAAATATATTAAATTTTACCAAAATTTCCCCTTTATTTGAAATTACTTATTAACGTACAAATGTTTATTTAAAAATTTAACTTGTGAAATATGAAAAAATTTATGAAAAAGTTACCATCTTCCTTTCAAAAAGGGTTCCTTCACAACCCTCCAAGTTAACCGATTAAAACAAGAACTTCAATTAACAAACACAATTAAAAAATGAATGAGCAATAACAGTATACAATAATAATTACACAAACTTTAAGCTATTTGTATTAAAATTCTACTAAGTAAAACTTTTCAGCGCTTCATACAATATTAATTATTTCTTGCTTCAGTTTTACTTCAAGATTAAAAGTTTTTCAAATTGTTCGTCTTTCAATATTGTTCTTTAATTTGTATATTTACTCCGACGAAATTTAAGAATCGCCATGTCTGTAGGGAATTATTCTACTAAATTAAGTTGAAAATATTTAAAACATGCAAATATAATTTTAATAATATTTGATTAAATTTGTCATATAATTTTAATAATCACTTTAAGTTTAGAATTCTGGCATAAAGTTCTTACAACGGTTTAAAGATGGTTCTTTGCGAAAAGTGGAAAAAAAGTTTGGGTGTCCTCCACGATATTTGCTGCTAATTTATTTATACGTTATATTTTCTTTCTTACAAGTACTTATTTTAAGAAACATTCACTTTAAGTAACAAAGTAAACACTCAGTGTAAACATATTTAAATTTTATTATTATTCTAAAAGAAGCTGTATAAAATGGTCTAAATAATATTTTTGAAACGTAAGAAGAAAAAGAGGTTGAAATTTAAATTTAACTTAAACTAAATGTTAAACTCTTGTTACACCTTTTATACAAAACTGTAAAAGGGTATACATATGTAAGTTTAGCATTACGTTTGTAATTTTTATAATATTCAGTTGCAACCGCATAAAGAATATACAAGTTGAATTAGCTACTACCGTCTGTCCGTCTATGTGAGCGTTGAAATCAATTATTTGAATCCACCCTATATCCTATTGATCAGCATGTAGTATAAGTAGATTAAAAATGCGTTCAAAAATTTTAGTTTTGAAAATCAGCAATTTCGACTTACTGGTGGCTGAGATATCGGCAAATAACTACGTATGCCTCTGTTTTTATTGATATTTCAGAAAAAAAATTTCTATAAGGAAACTGTAAAAACAAAAGCAGGTGTTGTCGTTAATGATTTCAAATTGCTGTTGTTGTTGCTTTAGTTGGTTTATTTAGAAATTGGAAGTTTCTCGTTTGTTAACAATGTTTCCACACTTTAGGTTTTAAGGTAAACTTTGGTTAAAACCAGTCATTGAAATCTAGTTTTAACATAAGAAATATTTTCGTTAAAACCATGTTAAAACCTTTTTTGTTATGGTTTAAATAGATTTTATGAAATACAACCTTGTATTCGGTGTACCTCATTCAGTGCTACCAAGTTAAAAACTTTAAACTTATTGTTGATACTCTTAGATGGCGCTCAATAAAAAAGTAGTATCACAAGTGAAATATAACAAATAAAACAAAAACAATTAATTCAACAGCAACAACACCAAAAAAAATTTAATTTTATAATTTCAAACATTAATTTTCAAAAAATAAAATAATTCTTCTATTGCAGAGTATTAAAAAAGCTAACTAGTTGTTCATACCTACGAAAACAGCTGATATACAGTGTGACAAATGAATAATAAAGGGTCTAACGTTTTTTTTTCAACTAGTGCTTATTTCGTGAATGGTAACACTTAGTTCATGTCTGATTTTACAAATAATTAGTTTTATCCTTCCGCTGAACCAATATGGTTGTGTATACGCTTGAACAACGCCGGGAAATATTGCGACATTACTTTGGCCGATTTTGCCAAAGAAAATCATCTTTTCAGATGAAGCTCATTTTGATCTTGGCGGGTATGTAAACAAGCAAAACTTGTGCAATTTGGGCATAGAAAACCCGCACGCATACATTGAAAAGCTGATACACCCAAAACGAGTCACTGTTTGGTGCGGATTTATGTCCAGAGGCATAATTGGGCCATTTTTCTTCGAAAATGCGCAAGGAGTGGCCGTTACAGTCAATTGCGATCGTTATCGGGCCATGTTGAACGAATTTTTGTTCCCAAAAATTTATATTAGCAACATTTGGTTTCAACAGGAGGGCGTTACGTGCCACAGAGCCGAAGCTACACTTTTTGTATGTAATTAAAAAAAAAAAAAGTTATTTGGCGGACCCTTTATAACAAAAATATTAAAAAGTACTTCAAGAATATTCATCCTGGTAAATTTATTAGACATACCATGATTTAAAATTTGATTTAAATAAACTTGTAGTGTGGTGTCAAAATCGGCTGTTAACAATTGTAGTGCTAAAACCAGATTTAATTCATTATCCCTAAGAGGTTCGACTTTGAACGCAACTTACACAATTTATTCTATTTTATCTGTTTTATATGCTACGTGATTCAGTAACCATGCCTTGATAACTTGGCAAAAGCTAAATAATAATCTGCAGATCTCACTGACGACGTGAAATAACATGTCTAAAGCAAACCGCCTTTGTTTCTTTGCACCCAAAAAAGAAATACAAATTCTAATTCATTACCAACAACAAGTCATCAATACCTTTACAAAAAAAAATAAGATTATCTGTGGTAATCGTGTTAAAAAAAATAAGAAGATTGGTTAAGTAACCGCAATATTTTCATTTTACGAAAACCATTTCTACAGTCTAAATATATTATTCCAAGTGTCAATTTTAATACGCGTTTGTTAACTACATTCAAATCGTATGTTTTAATTTATTTCCTTTCACAACAAAAAAGGCGGTGATATAAAAAAAATTAAAAAAAAACAAAAGAATATTTTAGCATTAAAATCAAGCCATTTATATTCATAGAACTTGTTGTTGTGTAATGGCGTTTGTATTTAAGTTTTGTTCCGTTTTCATTTAGTTCGTATTTTTTTATTCCCAATTCGTTTAATGAAATCTTTATTAATGTGTGTTTTGTATTGTGTGCTACATGTTACAGCAATAAAAAAAATCGTTTAGACAAAATAGAAAATAGCACCAGAGAAATAACTTCTGATTAGTTTTACCACTTTGTTGGCTGTACCAGCCAGAACAATTTTATACTGAAAAATTTAGAAAATTCCCTGTTAAAACAATACGTTAATTTTTATTTTTTTTTGCAACACATTATTGTGTGTCTAGGGAGCATATAAATTATGAAATATAAATCCAAAATTTTAATATTAAAAAGTAAGATTGCTTAAAGTATAATGGTGTTGAATTCTATATACTTTAAATTCTTTTAAAAAAATATTCCAGCATAAACAGGAATCGTACATGAAATTGTTTTTATTTTTTTAATCTTTAATCAAAATGTAGGAAATTCACGGCCCTTTTGTTTAAATCAATATTCTATAGCAGTAGATTCAGTGTAGTCCTTACAAGTTAAACGATTGTTAATCAAACTCCTTTTCTAAAGTTAATCATTCACTATTAATTGAACTAAACTTTAAGAAGAGTATATATATGGCTTAATATAAAAAGAACGTATCTCAATTTTTAACGAAATCTCAACTCTTACGTTTTCTAGTAGCCCACATACGAGCATATCATCATATAATAAATACTTTCTAGTCATTAATTTGTAATGAAAGTATTTGCTGAGTTTGTTTTCTCTTATTTTTATACCCACTTCCAAAAAATGTAATGGGGGTATATTCATTTTGTCACTCCGTTTGTAACATATAGAAATATCTATTTTAGACTCCATAAAAAATATTTCATCTAAATCCTAGTTTAATTTGAGATCGATCTATCTATGTCGGTTCATATGTCCGTCTGTCAATCTGTTCGTCTGTCCGTCTGTTGAAAGTAAGTACAATAGAACTCAAACAGAAGAAGTTATGGGGATCAAATTTTGCCAGAAAATTTCTTATACACAAAGCTTGTTTGATATTGCAAATGGGTTAAATCGGTGTACTAGGAATAGGAGGGATATAGCTCGTAATGCAAGAGAACGTCCAAAAAACAATGTTCCTTCTACGCGGAATAAAATGCGATTGTGTCTAAACGCATTAATGTAGAGTGATAATCTTTCACAAATATATTTGGCGGGTAAGAAAAAAAATATCTCTTCCAGAAAACTGCTCCAGTCTTTAGATTACGAAAGAACACAGACATCAAAATATTTTTAACGCACAGTGTCTTTTTCGGTATACTTCAAAAAAGCAAAGAAAATTAAATGTGCGATTCTGAAATTTTGCAAACATTGCTCATTGATCAAAAGACTTTTAGTAATGGAAAATTAAGTTGGCACGGCTTCCTTAATGCCCACAACCCATATAATAGTTTATCTAAAATTTTTATAATTTCTTTATGGACATAGATTTTTGAAGAATAAAGGACTCTGTATTATAATATATTAGTTGAATTTATCAGCAGAAACTACTTTAATATAAACAATGTATATTAATATATGTAATTAAGTAATAAATTAAATGAATAAAAAAATATAACATAAAACTGAGTTTTATTTTATTAAATATTTTAGACAAACATCCGACAAACTTTCAGAAATCTGTCAGAAATCCATACGAATGTCGTATAATAAATCAGAATTTCCCTGCTTTTTCTTTCAGATTTCTGTTAGATTTCTATCAGACACGTCGGTAAAAAACTCAGAATTTCCCACGACATGTCTGTCAGAATTCGTGTCAACCACTTCATATGTTTGGCGGTCAGAAGTCTGACAGAATTCGTATAGAATTCTTACTTGTTTGTCGACATTTCTTACAGACATCTGACAGATGTCGGACAATTTTGCGGGCTGGGAAATTATACTCTTTAGTTTCCGTAAATATTCAACATTGTAGTAAAAAACAGTCAGTAGTCTTATTTCTAATGAACGAATGTCAGTTTTATTGTTATAAAAAATTTAATAAAATAAATTAATAGCAAAACAAAGTTACACAAATAAAGTGAGACATATTTAAGTATAAAAAGATTATTCCATTTCCTTTGTTGATAACAAAGTAATATATTTTGTACATTAAATTATTGGTGGGTGTTAAAAATTCGACACAGCCGAATACAGTGCTCTTACTTGTTTTAGTATTAATTAGTTGTCAAGAGAAAAATTTCGTATTATGGAAAGGAAACAGTAAATTATCATTTAAGCAGCCATAAGTCAGCATTTGTTACAATATATATTTTTGTGAAGGTGCCCATATGTCAGTTTAACTTGCTTATCTATTACTCAAGCTTTTTTGCTGAGATAACCTTGAGAGTTATAAGTTCAGAACAATAGCTTGCAATAATTTTGTTATGTGTGTGGATTAAAAAAAGGCTAACTTTAAATTCTTTGTAAGAAAAATTCTGTATAGAAATATTTACTTTTTTAAAGTCTTCTTTAAATGTCTCTTAGCAGTTAGAAGCCTACGAATTACTCTGAAAGTCGTCTTTATAAGATGCCATCTTCAAGATGAGATTCGCTCGCTATTAAACTTACAACATTCTTCCGAGTGAGCGATTAAAAGTCATGTCTTTCCAATCTGATTACATTTCATGCACGTTAAGAACAATTTTCTGTGACTATAATAAGCTTTTTCTGTATTTGGATTTAGCATTAAATCTTAGTAAAAATGTAAGGAAGAGTATTCATTTACAGATTTTTTGTTAAGCATTGTTTAATATCAAAAAGCATAAATTTAATTCAATTCCATCTACTACTAAAGTTTAAATATTAACAATTTCACCAGTCTATGCCCATCTTAATATATGGAAGCTCATACTGAGTAGAATTTTCCGAAATGTTACAAACGATATTACAAACTTAGCATATCATGCCATGGTTTAACTGATAAATATTTAAACAACACTTCCGTTTAGTAGGAAGCAAACGAAAAAAAAATTTTACAAAAAATGTTTCTGTTGTTGTTTTTTTATTATTTTTTTGTTGTGCTGATTTTAATGCTTCGGTATTTGTTTCTTGTAATTCTTGTTTCTAATTGTATTGTTTGCCACGTTCTCTCTGAAACAATCGTAAATAACAATCATTGCTGCCTTTTTAACAGTTGTTAATAGCTTGTATTTAGTTGAGGAAAATTACCAAGGGCCTCTTTGCTAAAATATGCGTGTCAGGTCGAAGATGCCATCATTTGTTTTGTATTTTATTTTTCAGCCTAAAGGTCGTAAGTTTTAAGATCTTGAGTTAAGTTGATTGAAACTTAGTATGTGTCACGTTTATCAGAAAATTCGAAATAATTTTTTTAAAAAATAAATGGAATTTAAAATTTAATAAGATTCATCTCCTTAATCTTAAAATTTGTACGACATAAAATTTTTAACATAAATGATTTTTTAATTTATTTTTATAGAATTATTTTTTTTGTGGAATATTTTTTTAATTTAAAAGCTCAATGAAAAACAGAAAAAACTTACAATATGTATAAACGTTTAGAAGAGTTGGAAAAAAATCAATAAAGCATATAAGTCCAACAAAATAATACCTTAAAAGTGAAAAATAGCATTCAAAATATTTGTTAACAAAAAAACGAAAAATTCCATGCCTGTATGAATTCAAAACCACTTCTTATAAAACATATGAGATAATATTGAATTTTTTTAAAAAATTTTTTACTGAAAAGTACCGACAACCTCATTACAAAGTTGTTTTAAATTGCATTATTCTTTATTTTATTTCAAGTAATGCCCATCAAAACAAAATTATTAATTATGCAGTTGATTTGCTATACGTTTTTTAAAACAAACAAAAAATATAAATAGTGTGTGGTTTTGTAACTTCGTCACTCAATTCGCAACATATCAAGACACAAATGAACGATAAAGTTCAGTTTCAGAATGTCCTGCAAACAAGAGTGAGATAAATTTCCGTGCGAATTATGCACGTCTAGAGATAATATGGCTACTAAGCCATCACGGCAAAATCGACAACGAAAGAATTATTAAAAATGAAATTATTTTTAAACACTATCACCTTTAGTCATCATTATCTCTTTAAAAGCTTTAAAAATTAACTTACGGCTTGTGCAATATAGGAAAACAAATGACTAAATCTAGTTGTCGGTAAAATGACAAATATGTTATGGGGTGACACACATCTTGAGAAATCGAAGGAGATTATAAAACGTACTAGACTAATACTAAGGGGATTAAATCGAGTAACAACAGGTCACATGGATATTAGAACTCCTCTTTCTCACATCCAACTGTAGGATAAAACGATATGTAGAGCAAATTATTGAGCGTAGTAGATGTGAAAATTTTATCTGGGCACTATGCCGAACATGGATCACCTAAGGTAATCAAATTGGAAATCCCTAAAGATATACAAATAATAAACTGGGTTCTTTAGCTAGTTAAAGTATTAACTGAATTGGGATTATGGCAGAGAAATTTCATTTTTTCACATCCTACAACATGCCAATCGTTTATACGCGTGTACCTTGTATCTTATATATCTGGGCTTTCTAATAGCCCTCTTATTAACCTATTCTGGCAACTACCTACCGAGTGACACTCTCCACTTTCCCTAAAAATAAAATCATCCTTAAATCAGTATCATTACAGCTAAAGAGTTATATTTAGTTCCATTTTGAGACCTAATCTAAAAAAATTAATTTATTTCGAATAGAAAACAGTACACCTTTAACACAACTGCAATAATATGGTACAAAAAATCGGAAGTGGCACAGAGCCTAAAACAGCACTTTCACTTATTTAATTTTAAACATATTTTCTGTATAAACAGAAATGGTTTTTAATGATAAATAAATTTGCCGTGTCTTTGACAGTCTACATAAGTAAAATTTTATTGAAGTTGAAAAGACATTTTCCTAAAATACATTAAAATTTCATCTATTGTTAAAAATAACTCAAGTTTTTTAAAAATAAAATATTGTTTTGTCTGTGTATATGCAAGTGTACATGTGTCAAACTAAATGCCACGTTTATGACTTTTTTTATTTTGAAAAATTTCATTCATCTTATTATTTGAATAAAAATAGAATTTCTGTTATTAAAATAAAAAAGTAAATAAGATGTAGAAATTTTATGGCTTTTACGGCTGTAAAGCTGTTCTTTTTTTTAAGAGAACAAAACACCCACACACATAAAATTTGATTAACTTACATTAACTTAGGACATCGTTTATTTTCAATGCCATTATATTTATTTAATTTATGTATTTTTGGTCTCGTTTTAAATTTTTAATTTAAACAAATTTTCCTCTAGGCTAGTTTCTTTAAAAATATTAAAATGTGATATACTTAATTTTAACTCAGATACTTTTAGAAAAATTAATTTGCATAAATGTCTAAATAAGTTTTTCTTTTGGTGGAATGGCTTCTACTTAAACTTTATATACAGACACATACAACATTTCCCTCTATTTTCTAAGGGCAGTCAAAATGTATTCCTGTTAAAATAAGAACAATTTTTTACAAATATTTTCGTGTTTGGGTGTTTAGAATAAAAGTTTATTATTATCTTCCGGAGCACATTGGTTTTTGATACCAATCAAGTTTTCTTGTCTTATTACGATTGCGTCTAAATATGTTAATTTGTTATAATTTTCTCGTTCCATTGTAAGTTGTTTGTCAAATGAGTTTAATATATCATATATGTATATGCATACATACATATATCCACATACAATAAACAAACATAGAGCAAAACAAAAATATAATCTTATAGTAATAAACAAAACTTTAAATAATAATTGACGTTAAATTTTATTTTCAAAAATAATTTTTATTATACTTTCTGTATATTTTTTTGTGTTCTTATATAATGACTGTTATATTTCAGATCCCCTGAGGATGATCAACGAAGTTTGATCAAAATATTAGGTAAAAATCTAAATTAAAAAAAAATAAATTAAAAACAAAAATATTATTACATATATTTATTTCAATTTATATATAAATAATTTTCAATAATTAACCGTAAGCCGAATTAATAATAAAAATATACAACCATAATAAGGTCAACTAAAATAATTTTTTACATTTACGAAATTTTTTATTTTATCATTTTGGAAGGAAAAAAAACTTCAAAAAAAATTTTTTTCCATCCCTGTATGAATCCAAATCACCACTTTAAAACATATGAAATGAAATTGTATTGTTGTACGGAATGTTTCAATGGAAATTAGCAAAAACAACAAACATGCAATATTGTAAGCACATGGGTTGTAAATTGAATTATTATTTCCCATTAATGGAAAAAATATCTTACAGTAAAATTTAACAAACGGGACAATATGTAATCTGTGAGCTGGAAGATCTGTTTTTGTTTTATTAAAAATAGAGACAATAGTGTTTCTTTCGTTCATATCTTGGCTTGTAATATGCCAACATAGCTGATTTCCAGTAGCAAAATTCCCGACAGCATATCTGATAAAATAACATCAAATTCGAGTTTAAAGAATACGTAGAGGCTTCAAAAAACATATTTTAACATACACAGGAACATACAAACTATAAATCTACTCTACGAATCAAGACTCAGAATTTATATACTTTATAGGCTCTAAAGTAAATAGTGTAGAAATTACAATCGGAATGACATAACTTCATATATCCTTTTACACTCTCGTGGAAAGAGTGTAAAAATGATGAAAGCTTTGGCAAAGCAGTTAATCAAATACTTAAAGCTTTCTCTTATTAAAATCAAAATTATTAAAAAGTTGTATGTTTGCGTTCTCATTCTTATCGATCACTTGAGTGAGCAGAGTGATTTGATCATATTTAAAAATGTGACTGAAAATGCTGTAACTGTTAATAATGTGGGGTATCCCAAAAGACTATCAGAGTTTTTTTGCCCCAAATCGGATTTTATTGATGTTGAGAATATATTTTTCCAACAAGACAGTTTAATCATATAGCATGTAAACCAATGGTGTTACTGCTGACAAAGTTTCTAGGACATGCACTTGCTCAATTTGATGATCGACTTTGACGAAAAAGTTCGTGCTATAAAACCACGATGCACTTTTTTTATTTGTGGCTATGTGAACGAATAAGCCAGCCTCCTAATAAGCAATGACGGCGAGATATTTGTAAAATACAACCATATGTTCATCTGAATATTCAACAAGGATTTTTCATGAACATCCCTATGCCAGTGGCTTTGCATTAGTCATTTCTCTGATATCTAATCCACATTTAATTGGGAATATTTTTCTTTATGTTAAAATAAAAATGGTTGTTTGATTCAAAACATAAAAGTGTGTTTCATTTACACACAATATATGTGGAACATCTTTTACATGCAATACGAATTTATGTTTTAAAACAAACAGTCATTCTTCATCTTAATAGTCATGGTGAAGGGTTAAATAATATTGTAGACGTTTAACAAAACGAACAAATAAAAAAACTGTACATTTTCGTGATATCTGCTGTTACATCTCTTTGTAACCGTCATAAACATTAAATTAAACTAATTAAAATTTTGTGCAGTGTGCAAAGCACAAAAACACAAGTAAGAGTGCTATTCTCGGCCGTGCCGAATCTTATATATCCTTCACTAAGTGTAGTCATGCAGTAACAATTGTTTGTATCACCATTCATCTCTAATGAAATACGTACATACATATATGTTTTATTATCCATATAATGACTTTATCTGCCTAAAAACGTCCCATTGTTAAAAATAAAATGAATTAAAAAAAATAAAAATTAAAAAAAAAATTTTTTGTCTTAATTGGGATACGAACCTACGTTCATCCAGTTTGTATTGGTGTGAAACGACGAGGTGGTCTAATGTTTTTCATAATATCTCATTTGTCTATAGAGTGATCTTTCTGATCTGCTCCCGAATATTTCTGATATTTTGGAACCTTATACGGAGTTTAAAAATGTTTGGGGGCTGCAAAAAGTAGATTTCAACATACACATGGACAGACGGACAGACTGAGAGACTGACAGATGAAAAATGTTTAATTGACTATTTATAAGATTTCAAAAAATATATGCTTTTTGGGATCGGAAATGACAATTGTAGAAATTTCACACGAAATGACAAACCTATTACCTATACACACACTATGAAGGGTATAAAGAGTTTAAAAAAAAATGATTGATTTAGGCCTATTAACATAATATTCAGTTAAATAAATTTAACGTAAAAGTTTACTAACTTTCAGTAAGCTTAAACTGAAGTTTTAACTATAAATTAAAAATGTTCGTTAACATTAGGCAAGAGTTAGTTAACTTGTAGTTATCAATTATTATGAATGAATTTCAAAAAGAAGAAGAAATGTATACATGAATATAAATTCTTAATGTGCACCCATCTGCTAATAACTTTATTAAAAATTTAATGTATTTTGAAATAATTTTTGCTATAAATTTAACAATTCTCTTAGATAAACGATATCTCATGAAAAACTCTGCAGCCGGTAAATTAAAATTATCCATTCGACTTCTGTGGTTATATTTGCTTTTCATACCATAAGAAATATTTTCTTTATATAAATTATACAAATGTGTAAATCTCTTTAATCGTAGAAGCATCTTTCAATTGTTTAAAAATAGCAAAAATATAAGATATTTAAATTTAAACATCAAATATTTTCTTCCAGTTAAGCTCTTAAACGCCTAGTAGCACTCGGTTAAATTTAACTGAAATTTGGCAAAATAATCTAAAAGTTATAAGATAACTGAACTTTGCGTTAATGGGTTTTGGCTAACCAAGGTTTAAATTTTAAGTTTAGTGTTAACTGTAGCTTAATTATACCCGCCACCAAAAAAATGGTTTAGGTATATTCATTTTGTCATTCCGTTTGTAACACATCGAAATATCCATTTTAGACCCCATAAAGTATATATATTCTGAATCAGGGTTTGATTTGATGACGATCTAGCTATGTCCGTCCGTCTGTCCGTCTGTTGAAAGCACGATAGAGGTCCACCAAAAAAGCTAGGGGGCTCAAATTTTGCCAGAACCTTTCTTATAGACAAGGTTTGTTTGGTATTGAAAATGGGCTAAATCGGAATATTAGGAAGAGAGTTATAGCTCGAAAAGCAAGAGTAGGTCGAAAAACCGTGTCCTTCGAACATTGAATAAAATGGAATTGTGTCCAAACGCATTAACGTATTCTCATGAAACTCCGAATATATACTTCCTGAGTAAAAACAATATTTCTCACCGAAAATTATCTAAATCTATGCATTAGGAGAGGAGTTATCGATCAAAATGTACGAACATTTATACCGCACAGTGTATTTTTCGGTATATTTAAAAACAAAAACGTCATAAAAGCAACAACATTGAATGTACGACTCTGAAATTTTGCACACTTTGCTTTTTGGTGAGACGCTTTTTTGACACGGAAAATCAATGTGCCACGCCCACTTTTACGCCCACCTCCCATATAACGTTTTATTCAAAATTCATATATTTTCTCTAATAATAAAGATTTTGGAATAACAAAGAGCTATATTGAAACACCTTAGTTGTAGTCATTCAAAAAAATAACTTTGACACGCCTACTATAACGCCCACTTTTCACGTTATCTACCGTTAATGAAATTTAAAAGCTCATAAAACCGCCAAAATTAGATGTATGAAATGTATGAAATTTGCTACGTATATCCCCCTAGGCAATGTCATTACTGTGCCAGAAAACTAAGGTGCCACGCCTACTTTTACGCCCACCTCCAATATAACGTTTTACCTAAAATTCATATAATTTCTCTATTAATAAAGATTTTGGAATAATAAAGGGCTATATTGAAACACCTAAGTTGTACTCATTCACAAAAATGACTTTTACACGCCTACTATAACGCCTACTATAACGGTATATTGATCAAATTTGCTAGGTATATCCCCCTAGGCAATGTCATTACTGTGCCAGAAACTTTATGTGCCACGCCCACTTTTACGCCCACCTCCTATATAACGTTTTACCTAAAATTCATATAATTTCTCTATTAATAAAGATTTTGGAATAATAAAGTGCTATATTGAAATACCTTAGTTGTACTCATTAGCAAAAACAACTTTGACACGCCTACTATAACGCCCACTTTTCAGGTTATCTACCGTTAATGAAATTTAAAAGCTCATAAAACCGACAAAATTAGAGGTATGATGATCAAATTTGCTAGGTATATCCTTCAAATCAATGCAATTGCTGTGCCAAAAAGTTTGGGTGACACTCCCACTTTAACGCCTACTTCCCATATAACGGTTTATCTTAAATGCATGTCATTTCTCTATTGACAAAGTTTTTGGGAAAATAAAGGACTATATTAAAATATCTAAGTTGTATTTATTAGCAGAAACCTTATTGACACGCCTACTTTAACGCCCACATTTATTGAAAGACTACATTTACAAGAGCATTTTAGTAGCATATCGAAGTTATAGAGGGTGGTTAAATTTTAAGGACCGATGTGGAATTTAAATAAAACACAAATTATTTAGGATATTATTATTTATTTTTATAATTACAATATTTGTATGGTTCAATTATGAATAAAATTAACAAAATATCGGCCAAATGCCCCCCCCTCCCATCCTTGGTGCCACTCCTCTATCTGATGGTTCAAATTTTCAATGACAATGTTGATGCTCAATTGTTGGGCATGATGATGAGGCGACGTTGACTGCTCTTTTGCCACACTATCCCAAAAACCAGCAGTGGTTCCCATTCAACGAACTAAGAAGGCATTCACAGATTTTCTAACATTTTATACAGACCTGTTTTGCAGAAATTTAAATATTTTTTTTACAATTCTCCCGATTGTGGACGAATTTGAATGATTATGTTGATCAAAAGAATTACGAAGTGCACAAAATGCATTTTGATTTGAACGCCCATTTTTATAAAAAACTTGAATAACTTTAAAGCGTTGCTCATTTGCGTATCTTTCCACGGATCAAAATGAGTAAGTTTGAGATTGAGAAATGTCAAGTGAAATGCAGAAAACAAACTTAAAGACTAGGTGTAGTTCACCTTCAACATGGGCCCTTAAAATTTAACCACCCTCTACAAAGAAAGTGATACATATTTTATTATAAAGAGATTATTCCATAATGATTAACAAAATATAAAATATTGCGCTTTAAATGTACACAAAATTGGTGGTGGGTATAAAAGATTCGGCATAGCCGAATATAGTGCTCTTACTTGTTTTATTTATTGTTAACGGCCCTTAGTTTCTTAGATTTTTATATAATATCTGACTTAAGTATTGGGCATAAAAAACGCCGATTAGTGCCAACAAGTGTCCTGATGATTTTACTTTTAAGCTTAAGAAACAAATTTAGTGGTATCGACTTAGTTGTTTTCTCAATACCACAGTGGTGTTATAAATATTTACTCAAATTGCCCCCAAAAGTTACAAATTTCCTGATATCGACTTAAGTTGTTTTCTCAATACCCCACAAAGGTGTGATATTTACTCAAATTGCGCAAATAGTTACAAAGAATATATTATGGTTTATAATTATTTAGAGCAAAAGTCACATATCGTTCACTATTAGTTACTAGTGATTTCATTTTTCTAATAAACTATGTCTGAGAGTTAGCATATGTGCCATTTATTCGAAAACCTTTGATTGACTTTTTATCACATGAACTTTTATCATTTTTACACACATATGTATATTTATTGCTTGTTTGCACAAAAAAACATTTACTTGCCACTTAGTTTTATTATTAATAATGTAAAGTTTTTTTTTTCATTTTATTACCATATAAATAGTTCCCATACGAACATGCACACCACCCAACATGCATACATTTAGCAACACACATAAACAAATTCTCATACAAAGACTTGTTTGATGATTTATTTCTTTTATATTCACCCTTTTTATTTCTGATAACGCTTATTGTTATTTTTATTGTTTGCTAAAAATTTTATATACATCTTTTCTTTTCACTTTAAATAGAAAACAAGAATATACAAACACAACATTGGTAAAAACTTTTTGCTTTGTTTAGTTCGGGTGGGCAAAAGTCAAATATAGTTACGTGCAAAACGAACCTTAAAAAGGAAATTTTATAGAAAAAAAAAACGTTTTTCTTTATCGCAAACTTTGTAATAAAAAAAAAACAAACAAAACTAGTGAGAGTGAATTTAGGTTAATTTACAATCGATATATGAAGGTGTTTGGTCTAGTCAAGTGTGTTAATACAATACTATTACAGCAATTGTTATATTTGTTCAATTTACAACCCCTACTGTTTTTGTATCATCTATTAAATTTGGTTTCCTTTTTATGGTATTCGTTGTTTGTTGTGTTATTAAATGTCAAATAATATTAAACGATCAAATAAAATATCAGGGATGGGCAAGTTGTTAAATCTTACCTCTCCAAAGTTGCAAAGAGTATTTTAGAACATTTTTTTAGCAAAGTTAAAAAACACAACAAATAATTGGCGTTTAAAGGGCTATATTCGGGTATGTCAAATCTTCAGATACTTTTCACAAAAGTGTAGATACGCAACTAAAAGATTATACATAAAACCGATTAACACTAGCTTGTTAAATAGACGAATGAATGCCAATATATCGCAAAATTGTGCTTTCGTTCTCAAAATTAATCGTGCTTGCTATTACTGTTGGAAAGTGGATATTTTTGGATTGTACCACATTCAAAGTAAAATAGTACCAAATGAACATAAATTTTACCAAAATTTTGCAAATAATAAAGATAAAAATATACAAATCACATACATACACAACAAGTAGCAGAAACAAAACTTACAAGCATTTTCCAGAGGTTTTCATTAATATTTTGGATATTAAAAACTATGGCCAATCATCATATTTAAAAATATAGAGAATTTTAAAAACTATATAATTAACTTTTCTTAAAAGGTTAAATTGAATAGAAATGCACTTTAAGCGCAGAACGGCATTTTAAGTTAATTAATTTAATAGAAACTGCAGCTGCTTTTAGTAGCCGAAATTACTAAAATCAGCTGTTTTTAAAAAGTCATGTCATTTTGCAACAATCAAGTGGTTTGCATCAGCTTCCCTTACCCTTGGCTTATTTTGCTACAAAAAATTAAGTGAAATTATTGCCAAACTAATATACGATAGTAAACATATATATATAAAATCAACATTAACCGTCCATTTTTAAAGCTGAAAATATCCAATGCTAGTAGAGGGTCCGCCATCTAACGTTTTTTTTTTTCAACTAGTGTTTATTTCGTGAATGGCAACACTTAGTTCATGTCTGATTTGAAAGATAATTGGTTTTATCCTTCCGCTAAACGAATATGGTTGTGAATACGCTTGAACATCGCTGGGAAATATTGCGACATTACCTTGGCCGATTTTGCCAAAAAAAATCATCTTTTCAGATGAAGCTCATCTTGATCTATGTAAACCCGCACGCATACATTGAAAAGCCGATACACCCAAAACGAGTCACTGTTTGGTGCGGATTTTGGTCCAGAGGCATAGTTGGGCCATTTTTCTTCGAAAATGAGCAAAGAGTGGCCGTAGTCACTGGCACTCGCTATCGGGCCATGTTGAACGAATTTTTTGTTCACAAAAATTGAAGAGGAGGATTTTGACAACATTTGGTTTCAACAGGACGGCGCTACGTTCCACACAGCCGAAGCTACACTTTTTTATAGCATTTTAAAAAAAAGTTATCTTGCGGACCCTTTTTAACTTAAAGCTGTTTTTATTTTTGTCTGCAATAGCATTATTGAAAATAAAAGATTTTTATTTGTAAATTGTTAAAAAAAAATCCGGGCCGTATATGAGTCATTATATTTAAACAAGTATTTATTAGTCATTTAATATATAAATTCAAATAAATCTTTCTTTTTTTCACATCGATAATTGTTATCATTATTTTATTGTTCTGGAGTGTGATTTCAATAATCCATTTAACAATATAGTCTTGTAAAAAAGGCGAGTCGAAAACAAAAGTTGTGTCAGTTACCTCCCTAGGATCAAAAATATATCAATGAAGTTTTAAAAACAGGATTTTTTTTGCCACGCCCAAAAATACAACACTTTTTGTTTTTTTATATATAGCGCCACATTTTACAATCCGATCTCATTATATCGCATATCGTTGTTTATGGCTAGAGTATTTCTTTTTTTTTGCCCTGAGTGACTTTTTAATCTAACGTCAAATTAAACATGTCAAAAAAGATACAAAAATTTTACATCTTTAATTTGAGGACAGATTAAAAAGTCAACCAGGGCAAAAATTAAGCCATAGTCAAGTCATTATATGATGAGATTGTTCTTGAAATGGTGGTGTTTTATATAAAAAAAAATTGCTGTATTTTTGGGCGTGGTTAAAAAATGTTTCCTGTTTTAGAAACTTCTTTGACAGATCTTTAATTCTAGGGGGTGTCTGGAACAACTTTGTTTTTTGGTATGAAGGGCGGAGGCCGACCCGCCTTAATGTACAATCTTGTATATCTCTTGTTGTGTACATATTTAAGTGAATACAAGATTTTTGAATTAAGATTTCCTTTATCTCATTTGCTATCATCAGTTGGTGTGTACTGTGCGTGTAAATTGTATCACATTATTAAGCTGAACTCACTGTTATTAAAGAAGTGAATGCAGTAATGCAGTATTCTAGTATTTCGGTACATGATGATATAAAACGTGTGGGTTTTTTTAGTTAAATTTGCTTGCGAAGTTTTTCATTTATTATGAAAGCAAGTGAAAATCCATTTCACAAGCAATTTATATGCCTCTGCACAGAGTTGAATATCTACTACTACTTTTCTGAGAAATGTATTAAGGCTTGTCATATATAGCGTTTTTTTTTTATATCATTTCCTGTTTTGTTACATACATGTGGTTTACGCAACATATGAAACCAATTTAATAGGCATTGAGAATTTTAGTATTGAAATCAGCGATCAAATATTATAACGCAAAGAGCATATCATCGATATTTAAAAGTTTGAATTTTTCGCTCTCAAGCAATAATTCGTTACTTGATTGACCGTCACCAGCTACAGAAAACAACAAGAGATTAAAACGATAGAATGCGTTAATTCGCTCCGCAGAAAATATTGAACTTGTAACCAGAAACATTAAGCAGAAGATTTTCGGCGGAGCTAAGAATAACTAGTAGGTCAGTTTGGCACATTTTCAAAAAAGAGTCTTACTGTTATTCACATAAAAGGTACAACTGGTGCAAGATTGAGAATTCATGGTCACCATCAGAATTAAATTTTCCCCTTAGATTTCAACACGTGGCTAGAAATAAACTAGAATAAAATTTAAAAAACATGACAAAGAAGGATGACGGCTTTTTTGTAAGCAAAACTGTAGGTTTTGGGGTTCTACAAATTAAATAGTCATTCTTAAATGCTAATTGTACTCTAGCAGTTATACACACCATATTGCATTACATCTGAAAATATCATTGGCCCTCCATAGATGGAAAATAAAATGGAAGTTCTGTAAACGTAAATGAAAGCAATATAGATTGATGATAGAAAAATATTGACGTTCTGCTCTTGAAAACAGTTTAGTTAAGTTTGGTTTACTTTACTATATACATACATCCGTGGCTTGGAGCTTAAAGGGCCAGTGTCACTTTTTTGCTGTTTTGAGTTAATCATTGCATTAGATTTGTTTTCTTGCTCTATTTTATTATGGTAACACAGCTAAAGTCATACTTAAGCCAGAACAGCTTCATAAATAAAATGCTGGCCAATGTCACTATAAAAGCACCTATAAAAGTGAAAGTTCAATTCCAATTTTCTCAAAGGTAAATATTTTGACATTGGCCCTTTTAGCTCCAAGCCACAGATATAGTCTGTTAAGATAAATGTTATGCCAAAAGCATTAGAACGGGCCCATAATTTGTATTTATTGTTAATCATAGTTTCTTAAAAAATTAATTTTATGGTATTTTAGATACTTCTTTGTATTTCTGGAATGTATTTCTTCTAATTCTATTCTTGGCAAATATGTCACATTTAACTTAATCTATGGTTTAAACTATGGTTTCTTAAAATAAACATAATTTTTTTTTTTAAAGTTTCAACATTCATTTAATGTAAGACTTTTTGTTATTTTACTTTGTTATAGATTCTCAGAAGGTCGTGTGTCAACCATTAGTTAAAATTAGTTCTCAAATTGCGGAGGCACTATATTTTGTTAACGATGCTAATACAAAAAAAAAAACATTTAAAATTTAAAATTTTCCGACCTTTAAGCAATACACACAAGTATGTATGGATTTTCTATATCACTGTGGTATAATGGTGGTTTTTTTGCTTAACATAACCAAAAAGCTGTCTAAGTTATATCTGTAAATAAGACCAACTCAGGGATATTTTATGCTGAAAACTAAATCGTCGTAATGTTTTTTGTGCAAAACCTAAATTCATAGAATTAATGCAAAGACATAGGAAACCGCAAACTGTTTAATGGAAGAACTACATCTGTTTTTTATGTGTTACATTAGGGAAAAAAAACTTTATGCGTCTGTTTAAGGAAAACAAAAATATCATACAAATCTAAGTACATACATAAAATCCAGCAGCACACGATACTCTTTACGGTGAAATAAATTACAGGCGAAAGTTTACATTTGGGTTTTTTATAAAATGAAACAAGTACAAGAGAAAAAAAATTTAAAGTTTTTTAAAATGAAAAAAAAAAACTAAAGATATCGCAGTCATAAAACACTCTACACCATATTAAAGTTTAAGCAGTTAAAGACCTATTAAAATTCAAGAGATATTAAAAGTATTATATTTCATAAGTGACATTTTTCCATGTAATTTATTATTTTATTTAATAATAACTAAGATATTGTGTTTTGAAACAAATATAAAAAGATGAAACAAATACCTTTTTTCTGCTCCATGTTCCTGGGAAAATAAAAGTTCACAGAATTGGGATATCATCGATATAAACAACAACACAGCACTGACAATTCGACAAAATGCTATTCAAGGGAGGAAAAAAAAATTTCATCCGCTCAAATTGTTGAACAAAATCTAAATTGAATTTGTGTCTTTGATAATTCATTAGCTTCAGCTTAAATGTACCATTTCTTTCAGAACAATATTTGGGTATAAATTACATATAAATTTCTAAAAATTTCGCAAAAACTTTTAATGCAAATTGTTTCTAAAAAAGTTTTCATTTCGTTAAGTTTATTTGTTTATTTGTTCTTTTTGAAAATTTGTTTTATCATGCCCACATAAACATTTTTGTTTGTTTAAGGCAAATATTGTTGTCAGTGCTGTCGTAGGGAAAAACTAATATTTACATGTGTGTATATGTAAACAACAAGCAGTACAGACGACATATGGTGTAGCGTTATGGTATTCAAACAATTGTTGCCAACGTAACGAATAACGTCTGCGCTGCCCAAAAAAAGTTTAAATGATTGTGTTAGGGGTAACGTTCTTGTGGGATCCTAGTACTTACTAACTAAATTACTTTCAATTATTATGTCAAAATATATTTTAAAAAATTACTTTAAATTCAAAAAGTACATTTTACAGTCCATATTAAAAAAATTTAATAAAATTTAAAACAAATTTGTTCTGTATACGGGAGTCTAGTAAAAAGCAATTTCTACGCATTTACAAACAGTCCTTGAAATGGAGCAGAGTTGCTGATATTTTTTGGCGGAGAAAATACTACATACACACCTTTTTATACTTCAAAGAACTACTGTACTGTAGGTCTATTAACCAAGATGACTCGGTTCCTTTTTGTACACCTTTTGCTCCTCAGTAATTTTAATTAAAATTTAAAAATTTGTCGTTCGTAAATTATTGTATTCTATATGTATAGGTTTTATATGTCACATAGAATACAATAATTTAGGGACGACAAATTGGTAACACAAAATACCTTCACTGAGTTTCGCACAGCATTCATTGTTTCCTCTAAAATAGAAAATTATCTCACAGGGCCGTCTGGTTATTGTCGAAAAACCTCATCGCATAATTCTTGGTAATTGGGAGCATGTACTTTAGACTGAGATATTATCTGAAGTTTTAAAGTCCTGTAATCAAAACCCCTGCCAAGAAGCTCATTGAGTTTAATTTTGTATCTAACATTTCACTAAGATATTTCACCTTACTAAACAAAGAGCCTTAAGAATCTAATCTCTCTACCCCTTATTCTCCATGTAAAGTGAATAGCATCAGACTTGCCAGCACTTATAGTCAGTCCTTGTTCACAACACCATTCTTTGTTTACCCTGAGCGCGCGTCACATATTTCCTAAAATAATAGATACCAACATACTGTCAACCATAATTTCCGAATTATCTACCGTTATGTTCACCAATAAAGGTCATAAGACCTCTTTTTGCTGATAATCCTTTACCAGCCTTTGTCGAATCCCGGTACACGCATTTCTGAGATTTACTGCATCAAGTCTCTGCACTACGACGACCAATTTTGGTATAGTAAAAGCAATTCTGTACTTGTCAAGAACATGTCTATCAAAAGATATCCTTTCAAAATTACCTCTATAACCATCAAAATCCGCAATGCGAAAGCACCATTAAAAATGTTCACTAACTCGTTCAGGACAGTTTACAGGTATATGCAACGAAAAACTATTACGACAATGCATATTAGGAACGGATAAGTTGTAATTATACTTTTAAGTTAATAAAATTTAACTAAAAATAGAAAATATGTTTGTGACATCCATGATGGGTGCCCCGGTGGACTAGTCAGTAGTGTGCTGGTCTGCTAGTTTGGGGGTTGCGCGTTCAATTCCCGCCAGAGACTCTGGACTGGTCTGGTTCTATTTCTCTTCTATTCTAACTATTTCTACTCTTATCTCTATTAAGGCGTCACAATGAACCATAATGGACTCCGGGTGAGAGTGTAAGGGTAAATTTGCACCAGCCTTATCTACCTACCTACCCGACATCCATGATAAAAGTATTAATACAACAAATATAAATAAATGGTGGTTAAATTTTAAGCGCCGATATTGCGTGTAAACCACACCTAAACATCTAGTGTTTTTCTGCATTTCATTTAACATTTATCAATTTCAGACTAACTCAATTTGAACCATTGAAAAATACCCAATCGAGCAATGGCTTAAAGTTATTCAGTTATTCAGGCTTATTATGAAAATGGACGTTCAAATCAAAATGTATTTCGTGTACTTTGAGGTTCTTTTGATCAACATAATCGTTCAAATTCGCTCAAATTCGGGAAAATTGTAAAAAATATTTAATTTTCAGCAAAACAAGCAAAAGAGTAGTCAACATCGACTTATAATCGTGCCCAACGATTGAACGTCAACATTGTGATAGAAAATTTTGACCATCGGATGGAGGTGTGTCAACGAGGTCGCGGCGGCCATTCGGTCGATATTTTGTTCCATACATATTTGAACCATACCAATAAATAAATGACAATAATTTCCTAAATAATTTATATGTTATTTAAAATCAAATTTATGTTTTATTTAAAATCAAAATTTGAAGATCCAGATGTAGGCGTACTAATATTCATTTAATGGCCTCTTCCTTAGAGAGTTCTCATACCAAAATTCCACCAACATTCTCCCCATCGCCTTCCAGAATCCCCTTACATTATCTCACTTTAAACTATAGATTATTTTATATAAAAGCAATAGCTGGGGCTCCCCTCCCTAACGTTACTGTTAAAGCCCTTCTGATGTCATTCTTCCTGTTTTCTAATTCCAAGGGAAAATATTGGACACTGATAAATCATAGAGTTATAAAAACGAACTAGTAATTGCTTCACTAAAACCATACCAAAAATCTTAAATTGTTAACCGGATTTTCTACAACTTATTTAAATTTAATTTAATTTATTCACGGCATGGCAAATTTTTTATGTATAAACCTTCTTCCATAACTCGTAGTGAAATAGGATATAAAAAGACTTAATCTTACTTATTAAAAAAAGAAGGATTTTTTTTTAACTTGAGAACAATTGCTAATTATTTTTTTTTTTTTTTTCATTTAATTAACAAACCCTTTTCTTAAATTATATAAACAAATATTCTTTGATTTAAAACTGTAAAGTGTCCCTCAGTATTTGTCAGCTTAAACAACAGACTACTTTAGAGCTTTTGTTTTAAATAATAAATTGCATTTGCAGATAGCATTATGAAAATACATTTAATTATTTTTACAGACAATTTGTCATGACTCGAACTTATTTTATTTTAAATTACTTTTTAAGGATTTTTTCCATTATCTTTATGTTCTCTTTTTCCATTGTTTTCATTTACACAGTCTTTCTTATCAAATGTCCTTTTCCCTCGCCCACACGACTCCACGAGTTGCCCTGGAAACAAAAAACCTATGTACATTGGCCACCATTTTTGGTGTTATGCTGTTTAAGGCCATAGCGGATAATTCCATTGCTCTGTAGATTGTAACAGGTAAGAATGTGAAAGGGTAAAGAGGTGTGAGAAATTAACAAGAAAATTGCGTGCGTAATGTAATTTTCATGAGTACGAATGTTAATGAAATGAACATTTTAAATCATACACTCCAGATTCATGTTGTTAGCATGAAGAAAACAAGAAAAATTAATTTATATTAAAGAGAGTTTATGTTTCGAAAATAATAAGGCTGCAAAAATGAAAAAGTTAACGTTAAGTTCCTTTCTCAGAAGGAATAAAGTTTTTAATTAACAATCTTTTGGAAAGCATATTCAAATAGAAAATAAATGTAAGAAGCCATCGTTCAGATTGAAAAGTTTTACGAAAAATTTTAATTTAATGAAAACTTTTTTAACCCATTCACAAAAATTATTTAATGAATATTTATTACACAAAACCCCAAACCACAAAAGTTTCCATGTTGTAATGAATTTTCTTTACCACCGTTTTTAATCATTTTCAATGTTAATATTTCATAACACTTTTTGACACACGTTGAATCAAGTAATAAATAATTTTATTAATTTCTTGGAAATCTTTTACAAAGTATTTAAAGCATAATAGTGTGCTTAGATTCGAATAACTAATATTCAAATAATACTGTCTATTTTCTATATACTAAGGAAGAAATATTCAAATGTTATGATGGTGAAAATATTTTTCATACACACATGCATACAAACATACAAACATACATACATATTAGTGTTGAAACATAATAAAACTACACAACTTGAGTTTGGTCTATAATGTAAAATAAGACATATAAAATTAAAAGTGAAATTAAAATTTTTATTATCGGTTAAAAGAGCAACCAGTGGCATTTATTGTTTGAAAATGATATCATGTAAATATTGGCCACGACTACGTCTGAGGTGGTTCACTCAGAAGGTACTATTTTGGGCAACTCGCTCGAACATAGTGACTGGTATCTCGCGCATAACTCGGGAAATGTTGGCTTCCAAAGCGCCAGTCGTAGCTGGCTTATTCTTGAAGATCTAAAGGGTCCGCCATCTAACGTTTTTTCTCAACTAGTGCTTATTTCGTGAATGGTAACACTTAGCTCATGTCTAATTTCACAGATAATTAGTTTTATCCTTCCGCTGAACGAATATTGTTGTGTATACTCTTGAATAACGCTGGGAAATATTGTGACATTACTTTGGCAGATTTTGCCAAAAAAAAATCATCTTTTCAAAGTAAGCTCATTTTGATCTTGGCGGGTATGTAAACAAGCAACATTTTTGCATTTGGGGCACAGAAAACCCGCACGCATACACTGAATAGCCCATACACCCAAAACGAGTCACTGTTTGGTGCGGATTTTGGTCCAGAGGCATAATTTGGCCATTTTTCTTCGACAATGAGCAAGGAGTGGCCGTGGTTAATGGCGATCGTTATCGGGCCATTTTGAACGGCCATTTCGTTCACAAAAATTAAAGGGGAGGATATCGACAACATTTGGTTCCAACAGGATGGCGCTACGTGCCACACAGCCGAAGCTACACTTGTTAAAAAAAAAAAAAAAGTTATTTGGCGGACCCTTTATATAATGCATCCCCAGAGAAAAAAGTTCAAATGTGTGATACCCCGCGATCTAGGTGGTAAGTTTACTATAGCGAAACCTAAAGCTAAGTGCACACAAAAATGCTTTTTCAACATATTTATTTTTTTTTGTGCTACATGACTCATAATGCCGTCTTATTAAAACCAGAGCTCACTGAGACCATGCCCTTTATATTCAGGAAGCACATGGGCCGTTAAAATGGTGCGATAATCTTTACCATAAACGGTAACATTCTTATCAGTTTAGTTTTTAAAGAAATGTTTATAAGATTATGACGACCAACAAAGCATAAAACGCCGTTATTTTAAATTGATTCTAGTACTCTTCAAGTTGCTCATCAGGCAAAATAATGCTATTTTGGTCTTTAAAGTATCCATTGAGCCAGAAATGTGCTTTATCACTGAATAAAATTTCACAATAAAACACCGGGAAAAAAATGCTCACGAAAATCAGACCTCATAATGAATAACCCGATACATAAGCACAGGTATAAACACTTATTTACAACATTGGTTTTGTTGTTGTATATTTTTAAATTATATAAACACAATTCCTTGCCCTCAATTGTTTAAATATAAAATTATTAACTCAAATTATATATGAGACTTTTGAATTCAAGTCTAACTGTTATCAAACTTTGCTGCTTTTGCATTATCATATGAATTTTTTTAAAACAAAAAAAAAAAAGAAAAACAACTGTACAATAACGGTGTGGTGTTTGCTTCATTAAGCATTATACACTATTGATTTGCTCTTGTTCATATACTTATTTAATTCTCTTTAGCTCTCATTGACTCTTTAATATTTTTTAAGAATAATGTGTTTGTTGTGAATAGGCAATTAAGTTAATTTATTCATGCAGAGGTCTGTCAAAAACTAAACTAACAGCACCTGCTTATCACAAAACATACACACACAAATACTCTTATATAAACTTGACTTGACACGTACACTGAAGATTTTTTATATTACAGCTGGTCGTAATTACGGGAGGAGTAATTTTGTTGATTAATGATGGTTCTCATAATGCATGGCACCATTAAATCACTAAATCACTTGACATATGTATTCTTATGCTGTTCGTTTCGCATTTATATACTATCATACTTTAAAAAATAAATCTACCATTAATATGACCATCAATTGTTATTATTATTTGTATTAATAACAGACAGTAATGAGCCCCTAAGGTTTTTTTCCTTTACAAAAACTTTGCGTTTTTTTTTTTTTTTTTTTGTATTATTACGCGTATAAAGTCTAATTGAAAAATTTAACATTAACATTAAACATTAAAATTTAAACAATCATTTTAACAGAAGAATATTCAGCAAGAACATTAAATACCAAGTTATTTGATAACATAATAATGGAGGTATAAAGATCATTAATTGTTCCTTAAGTCGTCTAAAAGCTTGTAAGAGTTTTAGAAAATTTTTGTTAGGACTAACCAACATATTAACGAGATACTTAAGTTCAAGATGGTGCATTAGTTTTTTCCTAATGGACTCTGAATGTAAATTTTTTCAATAAATGAAAAACTTTACTTTGGCTGTAGGATGGAGAGGACTTGTCAAATATTTGACTTAGAAAGTGATATAGAAAATATATATTTTTTAAGCAGAAGGGAAAACATTAGTATGTAAAATCTATAAGTTCAATATACCATCATTATGAAAATTAAATGAGTGTATTTAAAAGTATAAATTTTGAGTTGTTTTAGCCACTTTTTTCTTTGGTAAACACTCTCACGTCCAAGATTTTTAATTAAATTAAGCGAAATTTATTTGACATTTAAATAATAACTTAACCGAGTTTGGTATTAAAAATGAGCTTAATTTTTCAGATAGAGCAAAAGGTTTTTAAACAAAATTTTAAAAAAGAAATAAGCTTATTAAAAGGTTTATTATATTCATGCAAAATGAAATAAAAAAACAAAGTCCGTTAGAATTGCACCTTCCGTTTTTCAATAATAATTGAAAAAATTTTATTTTTGGAAGCCCAAACAGAGTGCTAAATATTGCCTTACAACTAAGATGCAGGAAAGTAAGCTTAGGCCATTGAAAAACTTTCTGCATTTAAAAAAAAAAATTCAAAAACATTTAAAACTAGATTACCGTTGATCCCGATTTTTACAAGCGAATTTTGATAAGTATTGAAACTCATTTTTATTTTAATGTAGACAATACGCTAATATACAAAGTGTCGTATTTGTAGCGTTTATTGAGACATCGTTACATGCAGAAAACTGACTCTATGGTACGTTTGATTATTGGTGTGTACGATGCTAGTCAAAATTTTACAGTCAAGGGCAACCCCTTTACAGATATGATTATTGACTTTTTCGTTCATAACTTAAGCAGCCATGATGTGCAGCATCGGTGAATTTAACAAGACGATGCAACATGTCACACAACAATTGCTATATTTGATTTATTCAAGGAAACATTTGGTAACCACATAGTTTTAAGTTTCGAAACCGTAAAATGGCCTCCAATATTGTGCAATTTAACGCCGCTAGACTATTTTCTGTTTGAGTATGTGAAGTCGCTAGTCTACACCGATAAGACCGAACCCATTGAACACTTACAGGACAACACTCACTGCATTATTGTCAATATACTGCAATATATATAAGAAAAAAAATATCGAAAATTGGAATTGCAAATTTGCATATGTCCAGGCCAGTCGTGGTGGTCATATTCCAGAAACAACATTTAAAGGACAATATCTTTTGAATTAAGCAAATATTATGTCAATTGAAAAAATTCCGATTTTTTTAGTTCCACTTGAGAGCTAAATACTTCTATGAAAAACATCCTTTAAATTTATTAACGTTTAAATAATAATACCAGAAGTTATCTTTCGATTGAAATAAATTTCATATCAATATAAAAAAAATTCATTTTTTCTATTCCATTTTAGAGCTATATACCTCTATGAAAAACACCTTTTATATACATATAAAAAACCTTTTAACAAATTTAACAAATTATATGCCTAATCATGTGAATTTGTTAATACATAGGTTATACCCTGATAAAATTAAGATTTCCTAAAACTTGCTTAAGTACTTTTCCAATTGTGTGGCAACGCAATTTTTATTTCTTTACAAATAATAAAAATCCTAATTTTTTATGAAACTTCCTTCTATATTTCTACCAATAGTTGAAAAACGCACTGTTTTAAAAACCCCATTTCACACTTCTAGTTATGTTTACTTATTTGCCAAGAAAAAAAATAATTCTTGCTATTGATGTTGTTGAAAGCGGTGTAAATACTTTTGTACTCTTGAATTTAAATACAATTTGTATGTATTCGCTCTTTTCTTGAATTATCGTATATTATTTAAATATTTGAATTTATATAAATTATAATCAATATTCCCATCTCTGCATGTCATATTTTATACATTTGTAACGAGTTATATATAACGAGTCTTTTGGTAGAAAGCGCCAAATTTATGAAGTTTTATTCGTTGGTTTATTAACTTTTCAACGCTCAACCAGGCCAGACTTTCAACCAGAGGACTCATCAAAAGAATCTCTTTTCCCACCCATATAAGTATTTAATAAAATAATGTAAGTTGTTTAAAACAAATCCCTTGTTTTTCATATTTAATCTATAGAAGATCAGGTATCTCCTCTTGTTGTCTTATAATCGACCCCCTTTTCCCAGCAACAAATTGCTCTTGAGACAATTTGTTGATTATAAATTTGTAATCCCTACAAACTAATTTCCATAAAAGTACAATCCTTGTACTTCGATCCCTTTATGAAAATTTTTTGAAAGATATATTTTAAAATTGTATAATATAATACACAGTTTTAAACAGATGTTATCACACTTTTAAATCAGCTTAAACACTTATTAGTTATTCAATTATTAAGAAATTAATTTTAAAAATCTTTTTACAATTTTCTGTTAATATCATGGGTGTTAGTGGACCATTTTGTGGGGTGCAATGCCCCTACAAGAATTTGAAAAAATTAACTATTTACATTTATATACATACATTGAAAACTTTATCACCACCAAAAAATATGTAACTTTGTCAACCATCTTAAACACAATTCAAAAATAGAAAAAAAACAATACCAAAACATAACCTGCCAGGCACAAAGTTGTTCGTTATATTTGTTCTCTCACTCTTTATGCTTTATCATTATAGTATACACGCAAACACATCCAATCATACAACTAGTATTTCCCTTTTAACTAAATTAAATACAGGTGCATACTTTTTGGTGATTATTTTATAGTCATGCAAACGCATTAGATTTTATGACTTTCATAATACTTTAACTGGAACTGAAGAAGAATGAAAACGAACTCATTTTCAAGTAATTAGTAGAAAAATAAAAGTGTTTGCAAACAAAAATAGAACAATAGTAAAATTATCAAGAATTGCATAACCAAATATTTCAGGTATAAATTATATCGTTTCTACAGCTTTTGGGAAGTGTAATAATTTGTGCAAGACTAAGTCAAAACACACACTGATCAAGATCTATTTCTTCTATATTTTTTTTAACATGCCCACAGCTTAGCTGCCTTAATACCAGCCTGTATTTCAGTTTCATATAAACTAATGGTCTAACCTCAAATGCATTTGACTTAAACAAACATTAAGTTGTGAATGAAAAAATGTAAGTAAATTTTGATTTCTAACTTTGATATTTAGGTTTTATTTACAAGGTTTATGATTTTATAATGACCTAGAAGAACTATTGATGTTTGCCTCAATGTCTCTTCCAACACAGACACGTACTTTGCAATCATATTTTATATGGGTTTTATCCCTTGTGAGTGTATTCATTCCATACGCTTTAAAAAGCAATTACGACAGCTTTAATTTGTGCTTAAAAGCATCAATAAACTTCGGGGTGTAGGGATGAATTTATATAGTGGAATTTAATTTGACACTTGCGAAAGACGTACGTCCGTAGTGTATAATAATTGTTTTTACAATCGTTTAAGTTATAACACATAATATGTACAATGTGCTGCTGGTATAAAAGAAACTGAGCTGCTTGAATGGGTACCATTAAGACACAAGCACTGAGTGAAAAATAATACTGCGAAGTTAGCAAAGTTGATTATAGTTTTTATAATACTTATCAGAATTTTCTTTTATCACGCTGAGTGTAAACGTCGAGCTTTCTTAACTTTTAGCAATATGTTTTTATGAAAAACATATCAAAATTAACAATATCACATTGTCAACTTTTTTTTGCAAATTTTGCTATTTTAAACATTTTCTTGATATAAAACAGATAATGTGACAAAAAAATGACCTAAGGGCACTTGTTTTGTTGGAGACACGATACAGATATCAATTTCTATTTTCTAATATAATCAAACGTATTGAATTATAATTGGTCTTCTGTTTCTGAATGCTTGAATGACACCTATTACTTAATAGAAAGTTAATTTTTATGTCAATTTTGCAAAATCTGATACATATAATCGAACATGGCTGGAAAATATTAAAAAAAATTTCAACTGTAGAAAAACTTAGTTTATTTTGTAAATCAATTCGTAAAGGGAGTTGAAGAAATTGGTACCCAAATGGCCAACATATTATGCCCACTTCCTCATTTACTTAAAGAGATTTTAACTTACAAATAATTGAGGACATTTCTTACGCTTGAGCTTTAATTATTAAATAATATAATATTAATAACATTAATTTATTTTAATGATTTATTTATTTTATGGACTATTTAAATTGATAATAGTCATATTTGCTCTTACTAATTAAGTTTATGCAGCGTCGTCCAACTCAAAAGCATAATATTAACTGTAAGTACAACAAACCCCTTTTAGAGAGTTATCTAATTATTTTTTACTATGATAAAAGGATCTCTGAGAGTTGTGTGTGAATCAAAATAGAAGTCAAAAGCTTGTCACGGATTCCATGGCATACTTTTATCTGAATGACAATATTTTCAATGGCACTAAGACATAATTAAGGTTCAATATCGTTACTGTGCTTAATATTCTCATCCTTAAGCTCTTGAATGGTTCTTGGCTTACTGACTTCTTGATAATTTTCTCTTTAAATATCAAAAAAAAATTTAAATCCAACGGTGTCAAATCACATAATGATGGCCGCCAATAGACCCATTGTTTTGTCGACTGTGTAGCAAGCGGCACAATCCTATTCGAATCACATATCGTCCAGGTCGGTATTCTCAATCTCACGATAGTGAACACCATTCACGGTAACTACCTGACCAACCTCATTTTCCTAAAAGTACGGACCAAAGACAACGTTCGCCCATGGTGAATTTGTGCATTTAAACAACCACTCGTAGATACTTATTTTTCCAAATGCAGCAAATCTGTTTTTTAACTATCACTAAGATGAAAGTCTGCTTCGTTGCTACCCAGCAAACAAATTGGAAGTAGTGCAAAGACAATTACATTTTAAAGACTTCTTAATTATTTGTGTAAAAGCAGTAATGATAAATGACTCCCTACAGGCGAAGCAATTTGTCATAAATGATGTGCTTGAAAATTAATGCAACATCATGCAAAATATCTAATACAATTCATATTAACAAACAAAATTAACTCTTCACCCTTTATGCATTAGTTCTGTGGACTTGTTAAAATAGAGTGCAGTTCCTTCAAATGTTTATGTAAACACATGATCTCGATTGACACGCTCATGTAAAAATCATTAGTGTTTTCACCTAAATTTAATCACTTTGTCGCCAGTTGAAACTATGCAAATTTACTTTTTTGTCATAGATTTTTTTGCTGGCTAAAGATGACTTTCTTTTTAAAGTCACCATTCACTTCAGTTTGTTCGGCCAACCAATAGGCTGATAGCTGAAATTTTCACACAGTTTTCCCGGTTATGGACACATTTGCTTAGCTATGCTAACAAAAAAATCTTTAAGTGCATTAAATGCATTTTGATTTGAACACCCGCTTTCGTTTATCTCTCCATGAATGAAATTGTTGAACACTGAAGCAAAGAAATGTCAAATACAGTTGGCAAAACTTTATGGTTTATCGTGCATTATGGTTGGACTTCCCTTTATATGTCACATAAGTAATACATGTTCTATGACCAACTGTTTCATTAAATATTAATCATACGCCACACAAATTCTGCTTTTAAGATAAATAATTAATATTAATCATACGCATGAGACAACCACAAGCAAACTAACCTCTACGACCATGTACAAAATAAAAGTTGCAATATGTGTTTAAAGCAAACTTTCAAAAACTAGAAACTATTAAGGTTTTAGTGGTTATCAAATAAATAAAGAAAATAGAAAGTTATTTTAACCATTAGGGGTTTTTCATGCCTGATATAACTTGAAATTGTTGAAAATAACACAAAAACTAAGTTTTAATCAAAATGTATTACAACCAACAATAAAATGTTTTAGCAAAGAGAGGGGTATGACAAAAGCTAAAATGGGTTAAGTTTTAGTAAATTTATTTCTTACTCACTATGACAGTTGACGTGAATATTTGTATGGTGTTTGGTTTACACTTTTAAATTTGTGAGTTAAATGAATGTTATTTACATCCAACACAACAAGATGTTCCGATTAAAGAGTGTTGAATATAAAAATCTAGGCTTGACAGTGCCTTCCATTTGACCAGTAGCGAGATACTTGGAGTCTTAATTTATAAGTTTGAAAATATTTCAAATAAAAACAAATTAAAACATTTCACTTTGTCGAGTCGATTATGATAATATCCTTCACCATCATGTATATTGTAGGTATAATGACCATCTCGTAGTATAGCATAGATATCAGTTTTAGTGTTAGTATTTTGCTTAAGCAATTCCATCATTTATTTTTAATTCTTACTAGATTCTATTCTACGCTAGAGCTATACCTATACAATAAAAATACGTCTATATTTAAAGGTGTTCACTCTATCTTAATCCTATTTGCTAAATATAAAACTAATATGTAATCATCTTTTTTGTCTAATTTATTTTCTTACTTTGAAATCATATAAGTGGCCAGTAAAATCATGTAAAATTAGATCATTTAAATTTTACAAGAGTTTTGAATCTTCTGCTTAAGTTTTCCTTGGTGGCTAACCTTATGGAAACTGTGTACCGAACAACTTATATTTAATTTTTATTTTCTAATACTATCCTTAGTATTTAAGCGATGTGATTAGCTGAAACTTCGTAGGCTGATAAGGGTAAGGAAGTCTTAACTAGTATTTATTCTTATTAGCACGCGATCGATTTCTGTTAGTCAATTTGTTTTGCTAAAATTTATTTAATATTTTATTAAAAAATATAAAAAAATTATCGATACTTTTTCTGAGAACAACTAAACAAGTAAGAATGCCATCCCGAATTCAATAATATCCTTTGCCATCAATTACGTTATATAAAAAGAAATTGAAAAAAATATGTGACCTTCTCCGAAAAAAAGAAAAACGTGTATAGACTTAAGAGTGGTTTCTGGTAACTAAAAGGGTGTAGAAGAAAAAGTTATGAGTTAGATTTCCAATAAAAATTTTTTTTGCCCCATAAAAACGTACAAAACAAACTTAGGAATCAAGTATCGAGATAATATCAAAGAGAGCAGCAACAATGGCAAAAGTATTGTCAAAAAAAATACTTGACCACATAGGCATGACGTCAACAAAGACGGCACCCAATCATAACTAACAATACCAAATCGCATCTCCCAACTGAAGGTGTATTCACAGTGATAATGCGTTATGAAACTTCATTTTTACACACTAGATCCCTTTTCTCGGAGAAGGTCATACATAACAAAACAAAGCTAAATTAATAAAAATGTAAGAAATCAAAAAATAAATACTCATTGATGCATTCTGTCGATAAATTGCAGTGGTATAAATTAGAGTCAAAAATAATATTTTAAAAAGGTTTTTCTTGAATAGTTTATTTTGCTTAACTTTTGCTTAAGGTGCAAAGTTACCCTCACACCCTCACCCGGAGACGATTACGGTCCATTGTGACGCCCTAATATAGAAATAAAGAGCAGAATAGAAATAGTTAGAATAGAAGAGAAAGAGAAGCAGACCATTCCAGAGTCTACGGCGGGAATCGAACCAGCAACCCCTAAACTAGCAGACACTGCTGACTAGTCCACCGGGGCACCCTACGTAAAAAGTAAGTCGTAAAAAAATCTTAACTACATAAAATTTGTAACCTATACTCTGTTAACTTTATACACTAGATTGGAAAGCATGTACTGCATGTGCGAGATTGTAATATTTTATCAGATTACTAAGCATTGGATAAATATTAAAAGTATTCATGTTATTAAATTAAAGAATTCATTTTCTGACTGAATGTTGTATATCACTCCCATTTTGCAGATTACAGCACATAAGTTTTAAGCATGCTAAATATTTTGTAAAATGATGTGCATTTTATTTAGTAATAAAAATCTATACACTTTCTTCTTTTACAATTACAACGTGAATACCCTTACTGCACTTTTCATGTGTTTTGTGTTCATCTTTTGTATCTGTTCAAATTTCTTAAAACCTTATTTTCCCCCAGCTTTAGCTACAAAATCTAAAGCTTTCAGCCAAACACAATTTCGATAAAATTTCAAACAATTGTTCAACTCTTAAGAAAGCATTTCAATTGAGTTTATGACAATTCCACGTAATTCATTCTCAAGCAACCGTGAAAAAAATGTTGGTGTTATTTTTATGAGTTTCCTATAAATTTCCTTCCGAATTCCCTTGTTGTTGTTATTGTTCAAACATATTGTAAACTTTAACTGATTTATGACACCCTTTAGTGAATTTAGTTGTTGTAAAGGAAAACAATAAACAAAAAAAGTAAACACTTTGCGCTGTAAATGTTAAGAAAGAAACTTGTAATACAGAGACAGTTATTTGGATTTATTACGATGTATGCGTAGAGGGGCACATTATTTGTACACGTTAATCAAATGATTCCAATAAGCACAAGAAATTTAAAATCAAATAAATATTGATTTAAAATCGTATTTGTTTTATAAATGTTTGCCTTGAGAATAACTTTGAAATTTATTATTTGCAATGTGGAAATAATGAAACTTTTAAAAATAACGACAACAACGTTATGAACTAGACAACAGGTTGTGTTGTTTGAAGCCAAAACTTGCTATTGGGGGGCACTTACGTCAGCTTAAAAAGAGTTATATTTTATTTATTAGTATACATCTGAATTAGATATAATATAAGCACAATAACGGTACTATAAAGAAAGAATACACAGTTTCGAAATCAACTTAATTAGGTTTCTTATATCATTCTACCGAACTTGAAAAACATTTTTCATTTAAATAGGTTTAACAAAATGTTATATGTACCAACCAAAAAGTAAATAAAATAAAATTTTAAGTAGTGCAAGCTTTTTCTACCCAGCTTACACAATTATGCTCATCATTTCTATAGCACTGAACATATTTTAAGAAATGCAATAGAGTACAATTTTTATTATTGTGTATCTGCACTTTGGATTTTTAAGGAACATAATGAAATTGCTTTTCTTTCTTCAATTATATGAGGAAATATGTTTTGTTAAATAAAAGATTTAAATGTAAATTGAAGGACGATTATGTTTCCAGTTAGAGTAAGATACGTCAAGAAGCAGTCACTTGGAAGTAAAGCAACACTGCATTTACTTAAAAAAAAAGTTGGACTTCTTGTGGCAATATCTGCAATGACTAGTGCAGGGATGCGATGTAAATGAGCCCAAATCCTCATTGTTAATTAAGTGCTTAGGCGCTTATAAAATTGGGTTATACTTAATGGTCTCTTGGTTATGCATGGCGTAAAAATCGTATTACATCAAAATTTAATACAAATGATAAAACTGTATATTTAGCCACTGTCATTTTAAAGGGACAGTACCCTAAGCTCTGTAATGAAGCATCACGCAATTCTTTTATTTATTTGTTGTTTGATAAAGATGTTACTGTTACTCCAAATGAAAACTAAACTGGATGTAGATGATTTATTGACTTGTTTTTTTTTTTGCATTGTAAACTACTGATAAAATACTTTCGCAAAGAACTCAGTAAACAACTAAAACACGCAGAACAGCTTTTATCAACTAACTAAAGCTACATAACAAAGCATTAACAGTGATGAAATATCAAAAAATATGTACATGTGCATAACGAAATTTATCTTTAATTTGTGATTATTATAAATTTTTATACCCTTCACACAGTGAAAAAGGGTAAATATAGGTTTGTCATTCCGTGTGAAATTTCTACAATTTTCATTTCCGACCCCATAAAGTATATATTTTCTGAAAGCTTATGAATAGGGAAGTCGATTAAGCTCTGTCAGTCTGTCCGTCTGTCCGTCTGACCGTCTGTCCGTGTGTATGTTGAAATCAACTTTTTGAAGCCCCCCGACATCGCTTGGACCCGGGTGAGGTATTAAAATATCAGAAATATTCGGGAGTAGATCGCTATTGAAAATCAGTCACATCGGTACATAAAAACCCACGACCACCTCGATTTTTTTTTCACAAAAACAACATACATACATACAAACGTGTATACTGGTTAGAGAAAACGTGGCATCGAATCCCAGCTGAGCCAAAAAAAATTTTTTTTTTTATATATTAAAAATTTTTTTTAAATTTTTTTTTTTAATTTTTTTTTTATTTTTTATTTAATATATTATTTATATTTTTATTTTTTTTTTTAATTTTTTTTTGTTTTATATTAATTATATATATTTTAATTATTTTTTTTTTTTTAATTTTTTTTTAAATTTTTTTTTTAATTTTTTTTTTTAATTTTTTTTAACATACATACGTAAATTTATAATTTTACAATGGGATGTTTTTATATATGTATGTTTTTTATATGTATGTACGTATTTCATATGGGCTAAATGGTGATACAAACTACTGTTATTGCATGACTACACGGTGTGAAGGGTATATAAGATTCGGCACGGCCGAATATAGCGCTCTTACTTGTTTTTATTATCTTTTCTTCTACTTGTTTTAAAGCGACCCTTCCACCAAGTGGGTTAACTAGCATTAAAAATCTTAATATGGGGTGAGAAAAACCCTTTTTTAAAACTCAAAAAATAATTCTAAATCAACTAGAAGATTTAAAGATGAATTAAAAAGATTATACTTTAAAAATTTTTAACAGGAGAGAGATTATTCGAAAAAATAATCTATAAAAGTTTTTAAAATTTATTAATTAAAAAAAATTTTTATAAAAAAAAAAAAAAAAAAAAATACGTATATAAATATATATCTTGGATTAATTTGAAATGCTATGTTCAAATAACTACCCTTATGTGAATCTGATTTAAAAAAGTTTTTCTCTAAAAGTATTTAATCTAGTTAAAAATAAAAATATTAAAACTTTTTCAATAATATTTATTTGATTAGTCTTTCCTAAAAAAATTTAGTAAGTTATTAATAATACCTTTCTTTGTCTGACTGATTTCCATTAACAAGCTGCAGAGGAAGATTATAAACTTTTCGGCAGTTTTTATTTTGAATTTGTAGCTTGAATACAAAAATAATATCCTTCGGTAGACAATTAAATGAAAATAAATAAATAAATATTTAAATAAATATTTAAATAAACATTTATATACCACACATGGAATGACAAATTAATATATGATATACAGCACATACGTCTTTCAACACTCGTGGTGCTAACTGTAAGAAAAGTCTTCTATAAAAGCCAAAACTTTAGTTTTTGATAAGCCAAAGTCGTATATTGTCCCTAGTAATAAATTGTTATTTGTTTTCATTAAAACCTTAATTTAGTAAACATTATAAATATTATATATTTATACATATGTATGTATATCTGATGAACAAACGAATGCATATTTATGCGTGTACATAAAACATAAATTCGTTATGCTTGAATATTTATTTATTTATTCATGGTAATACTTTTTCTATGGCAGTCTTGCCACCTTAAAAGGCCAACTCATGAAGTAGTTAAGTGCTATGGAGGTAAAAAAAAATCATATATTTTGTGTAACTTTTGTTTGCCAACCGATGCCAGACAAACGATAATAACTTATAATAAAGGAAACATAATAAAGAAACACATTTTATTAACGTTGTTAGAGGACACGGGGAAAAAATATTTTCAAAACAATCACATATCCTTGACGCAACTCCAAAAGGATATTTTTGGGGAAATTGAAGTTAAAGCATTATTCATCATCGCACAGCCCAGACGCATAATGCTAAAGGAATGAAATTTGGACAATGGTTTCCTCTGTTAATGTATTTTGGTAATTCGAGCTTTAAGGGCTAAAAAAAAGGTAAAATAGGGTATACATACAATGTCTGCTAAACTCAAAATGATACAGGTTCATTTGAAAAAGATATTTTAATCTAGTCAAAAAATAAGCTGACAGGTGTCTGTGGTCTTTGTTTGAATTTTTAACCACTTAAAGAGGTAAAAATTGATAAAAACTATAATTTGGTACCCAACGCAATTTCCAAGCACATAAAGCCAGGAAAAAAATTAAATTGTTTTAAGTTATCCACGACAATATATTAACATCATTTTGATCAATACCTAGCATAGTTGTTTTAACTAAATGGATTCTTATTTAAAGGGAAGTGCGTAAAATTAAAAATTTAATTTAAAAAAATATTCACGCCTATTTATTTATTTGTTTATTTATTTAAGTCTATGTATCCTAGATCCTTACAGACTATAAAGCATTACATACAAATTGTTTAATATTAGTTATTCAAAAACAAAATAATTTTACATTTTACAATATTAACATTTAAAGAAAAATCAATATGTTGATAAAGTTTATTGAACTCGGTACAAATCCTCAAAACCGGATCGAAGTTGGCATAATTCCTTCTGAATACTTTGACTGATAGCGGACAAAAATGATGTGTAGAATGACATGGTTTATAAGAATAGATATACGCTAATATAAAATCAGAGCATATACATCCTCTTATTAAATATATAACAAACGTAACATTTAGCATTGTTCTTCGACTTTTTAAAGTTGGCAGCTTCACTAGTGCAAGTCTACTAATATAAGGTGGTAGGTTTAACGAATTCCACTGTAGGCCACGAAGACAAAATAGCAGGAACTGTTTTTGTACAGATTTAATGCTATTAATGTAAACATTGTAAGTTGGATCCCAATTTATGAATAAACAGTTCCTGTTTTTATACCCGCCACCAAAAAAATGGTGGGGGTATATTCATTTTTTCATTCCGTTTGTAACACATCGAAATATCCATTTAAGACCCCATAAAGTATATATATTCTGAATCGGGGTTTGATTTGATGACGATCTAGCTATGTCCGTCCGTCTGTCCGTCTGTTGAAAGCACGATAGAGGTCGCACCGAAAAAGCTAAAGGGCTCAAATTTTGCCAGAATCTTTCTAATAGACAAGGTTTGTTTGGTATTGAAAATGGGCTAAATCGGAATATTAGAAAGAGAGTTATAGCTCGTAAAGCAAGAATAGGTCGAAAAAACCGTGTCCTTCAAACATCGAAAAAAAAGGAATTGTGTCCAAACGCATAAACGTAGAGTCATGAAACTTCGAATATATATTTCTCGAGTCAAAAGAATATTTCTCCCCAAAAATTGCTTAAATCTATGCATTAGAAAAGGAGTTATAGGTCAAAATGTACGAAAATTTATACCGCTCAGTGTATATTTGAAGTTTAAAACGTAATAAAACTGACAAAACTATATGTACGGTTCTGAAATTTTGCAAACATGGTTTTTTGGTCAAAGTCTTCGTTATAACGGAAAATAAATGTGCCACGCCCACTTTCTTTTTAAATTTTTATAAAAATATATTAGTCATATTCATTAGCATTTATTCATTGCAGATGGCGACATCTGTTGAAGGCGCCACTACATTTTGCAAACACTGAGGATGATGTCTTTGCTAAACATCACGTAGAACACTAGATGACTCTAGTAACATTTTTTTGCACAAACTACAAAGGAATTTTATAGGGGTTTGTGAAAACGAAAATGACCGAAGTTTGTTGACAAAAATTAACTAGAGTAATGATTTGTGCCCAACTTTACATATAGTTGTACACACAGTCTTATGAGGTTTAAGATTTAAAAATATTTTAAAAAAATGTGCATCAGTAGATTTAAAATAAGCATTTGAATATTTAAAATACATATTTTAACAAATTTTTTTTTATCTATCTATTCTTTTGTAAAGGGTGGTTAAATTTTAAGGGCCACAGGGTGATTCAAAATAGACATGCTCAGCATTTTGCTAAAACAGGAAATTTATTAGTAAGATTTTGATTTTTAAAGTTCTATAACATTTTGCTTTTAAAAGATTTTCAAACGAAATAAGTTTTGTATAATTTTAAAATTTGTTAGCCATTAGTACATGAAAAGAAATTGTTTATAATGTTTAGAAATAATTTTTTTTTATCTTTAGGTCTAAATTTTCCTAAATTCCTTTTTTTAATACACCATAACTTCTAGAAAACATAAGATAACAAAAAGAAATTAGCACCATTTAGTAGATAAAACTCTCCTCTCCTCCCCATTTTATACCCGTTACGATCCGACCGTGATCAGCAGACCAATTTTTGTGACACAAGGTCAAATATTTTTTGCAAAATGTTAGTAAAAGAGCTAAACAAATTTTTTTGTTATGTGTTTTTTTGAAGTATTTGAGTTTTTATATCCGCCACCAAAAAAATGGTATGTATATTCTTAATCGGGGTTTTATTTGACGACGATCTAGCTATGTCCGTCCGTATGTCCGTCTGTTAAAAGCACGATAGAGGTCCCATCGAAAAAGCTAGTGGGCTCAAATTTTGCCAGAATATGTCTTATACACAAGGTTTGTTTGGAATAGAAAATTGGCTAAATCGGAGTATAAGGAAGAAAGAAAAATTGCCTAAATGCATGTATTAGGAAGGGAGTTAGAGATCAAAATGTACGAAAATTTATACCGCGCAGTGTATTTTCCAATCTGTTAAAAATTTTAAACCTAATAAGAGTGACAAATTTATGAATGAAATTTAAATTTATAAAACCGACAAAATTAGAGGTATGATGATAAAATTTGCTACGGAAATCCTTCTAGTCAATGTTATTGTTATGCCAGAAAATTTAGGTGACACGCCCACTGTTACGCCCACATCCTATATAATGCTTTATTTCAAATTCATATAATTTCTCAATGAATAAATATTTTGGAAGAATTACGGACTTAATTGAAATATCTAAGTTGTATTTATTAGCAGAAATTTTATTGACACGCTTACTTTAACGCCCATTTTCACTGAAACACTTAATTTACGAAAACATTTTACCAGCATATCCAAGTTATAAAGGGTGGTTAAATTTTAAGGGCCGATGTTGATTTTGAATAAAACACAAATTATTTAGAAATTATTATCATTTCTTTTTTAATGATAATGTTTGTATGGTTCAATTATGTGTGGAACAAAATATCGGCCAAACGGCCCCGCGACCTCAACGGCACACCTCGATCCGATAGTCCAAATTTTAAATAACATTGCTGATGCTCAATTGTTTGGCACGATGATGAGTCGAAGTTGACTGTTTTTTTGCCACACTATCGCGGTAAACAGCAATGCTTCTCATTTAACGAATTTAGAAGGCATTCATAGATGTTCTAACATTTTATACAGACCTGGGGCCGAATTACGGCATTCGATATCGATCGAAATTTTACTCGAACGATCGAGTATGCTTTAAGTATATAGATTCTAATAAGAGTTTTCAAATTTCGATCACGTTCGAGTGCCGTAATTCGGCCTCTGTTTTAAATTTAAAATTTAACCACCCTCTACAAAGAAAGCCATTAACAAAATAATAATTGTTGTGCTTTAAATGTACACAAAATTGGTGGTGGGTATAAAAGATTCGGCACAGCCGAATATAGTGCTCTTACTTGTTTTTTTTGTGTTTGAGGCCTATAGTGAAATCAGTTAAATCTGCTGTTTTATACTCTACGAAGAACTTTGCTAATTGCCACGTTTGTTCTCAATTTTATAAAATAAAATTAATGCTCTGATTTCTTGACTGCCAACATCTTTTTAATGCACCATTAAATTTTAAGGCAAAATTGTAAATTGATACGTCACACTCTAATAACACTGACCACAGATATTGCTAGAACCGCTATAGAGTTAAACCCCCAGGGCAGCTTTCACATGGCACAGACATATTAAAATCGAGGCGACAAATCCACAAATTAACTAGAAAAAGATTGCAAAGATAGCAATCAGCAATAACAGCTGTAGATGGAGGAATATATTTACGACCCTATTGTTGTTTAAAAGACACAGTGAGTACATTTGTAAAAATATGTAAAAAAAAAACTTGACAAATAAGTGGATTACAGTCAACTTAGTATGTAAAAGAAAGATGACGTCAAAAATGATAAAGCAAAATGGCGTTTAATATTAAAGGATAAGTAAATATTTCGCTTCTGACTCGAGTGTGCGAAATAATCAGTACTTTAAATTAAATCAATATAATTTTTTTAGCTGTTTCTTTATACACTTACTAACCCTTTATATAAATTTGTTAATTTGTAAAATTTTTAGCAGATTATTTTGTGAAAAAGAAAATTTTATTAAAAAACTGCAATTAATAGAAAATATTGTATAAATAAGAAAAATATGTCCGCGCGTGTAATAAATGATGAAGCCCATAACTGCTGATGGTATAACTTTGGTGTTCGTTGACTTTACAGCTACTTGGTGCGGACCTTGCCAACGTATTGCTCCACACTTTGAAATGTTACCTGCTAAATACCCTAAAGTCATATTTCTAAAAGTCGATGTAGATAAATGCCAAGATACTGCCTCCAGCCAAGGTGTTTCGGCTATGTATACATTAATATTTTATAGAAATAAGAGCAAAATCGATCATATCTATGGAGCAGACATTAATACCTTGGAAGCTAAAATCCAGAAACATAAAGGCACTAGTGGTGATGATGAAACATTTGAAGATTATGGCCAGGGACTGATGGAAATAAATACATTTATCTCGTAACAAGAATGTGAATATCTTAACGAGGCGGAAGATCATCCTACGAATCATTGTTTTACCTAGAACGGCGGTCTTTTACAATCGAATTGTAATGAACAATTGATTTTGTCCATAAAATTTAACCAATTGGTTAAAATACATTCATTAAAATTCAAAGCGCCTCCAAAATTGGGTCCTAAGGAAATACAAATTTTCTTCAATCAACCCAGAACTATTGATTTCGATCAAGCTGAATCTATGACAAGTGTACAGGATTTGACGTTGGAAAGTCAGGATTTGGAAAAGGGCAATCTGATTCCTCTGCGTTTCGTCAAATACCAAAGTGTAAAAAATATACAGATTTTCGTGAAAAACAATCAAACTGGTGGTGAAGTTACTCAGTTAGATTATTTTGGGTTTCATTGGTTCTCCTATTCTGACCACCAAAATGAATGATTTAAAGCGAGTGGCTGGCAAAAAAAGCGAAGGTCATTAGATTTTTTCCTTACTTAATCCAGAAAATTATACTGATAATAAACATGTATAATAAATTAAAATACCCAAATACCCAATTTTTATAAAAAAAAAATCTTAAGCAGTCCTTTGCCACTAACTTCGATATAAATATTTAATTTCTAATGGCTGGGCTGTACACTCGACCTTAAACATGGCTAATAACTTGGATTTAAACTAGATTAAAGATTATACATTACACACTAGCTAAGACATGGTTTATAGACTATCGTTTGAATCGTATTTGAAACACCATTTAAGACAACAAATAAAATTATTAAGTTGACTTTATACGAACTCTTATAGACAATAGAAAAGAACTATAAACTAGACTGAATGCTAGGCAACGGTTTTGGATGCAAACTAGACTTTAAATGAGATTTTTGCTTTTACGTTCTGCATTGACATGTTAGTAAAAAGTATTTGTTTTATTTTTTATTGGCTTTTGTAAAGTAAAGCAGTTAAATTTATTTATTACTTTGGATGTAATACATTTTCAAAAATAATTTTTTTAATTCTTTCTTTATTAAAGTAGCAAATAAGGTTTTTGTTTCATTGTTCATATTAAAATTTTTTATTCCTTATTTATAAAAAATTTAGCAGGATATTGCTGATGATGAAGTTCAATCGAACCTTTTACAAATGTATTAAAGTTCTTTTGACCTAAATATCTACATGAGAACAAATGAATGTATGAATGATGTGTATGAATCATATCTATTAGTGTTACTTTTATGCTCACAGAAAAATTTGTTCTTATAAACTGTGTTTTGCTTAACATTTATTTAATTTGATTTATGCTTTTCTTCAAAACACTTTAAATTAGAATATCGAGTATTTTAACTTTTCGTCTAAGAATTAAACATAATGAGAAAATATTGTACAAAATTTTAACAATTGTATTCATTTTTGTGATTGAATTTAAATTAGATTTTTTAACGTTATTTGCCTTTTTTTATTTTATAATATTAAAATATTAAATAACAACCAGTACCCCTTATAGCCCTTCGAGCAACAGAGTTTTGCTAAATATTAACGTAATTTAGGTTTCAGTTGTAGTTTAACAAAAGAAAATAATCTAAAACGAAGTATTTATAAGGGAAAAATAACAATAGATGGCTTTGAGTAACTAAGAAGAAAAAACCCATCGGGTCAAAACAAAAAATTTCCTTTGAAAACTTATTTCCCTAAAAACCGTAACATTTTTAAGACTCTTACTTATATTTTAAATTAAAAGAACTAGTGAAAAGAAAAGGCCTAAAAATTAGAATTAAGGTAAGATTTTTTTATAATATTTATCATATGGAACTTAATTTGTTTAGCCATCTCTTATTACAATAATTTAAAAACTGTTACTGAATATGGTTTAAGCACTGCCAGCCTTATGTCCGTGAAATTTCAAAAGCACTAAAATTTAAATTTTAGCCTTTATTATATAAAATAATTATTCGCTTGAGAAATGGGAATCTGGATCGGAAATATGAAAACAATAAAATAAAGCCAACAAAGTTTACTGCTGTATTCATAAAAAACTTTTTAGGTTTATAAAATGCTTCAGTACAACAACTGTCAAATAAGCCCAAAATGTTTTTTTATGAATACGGAAGTTAATGTTTGGTAGTTTAAATTTATTAAAATGCAAAAGAAACGTTACCCTTATGACAGGAAGATATGTCAGTAATAAGAAAAGCACAAAAATAAGGTTACGAAAGGGACACGAAATATTTAATTTTTTAACCAGGTTAACATCAATTTTTTTGTGTTTAAAGAAAAAGCTGCTTATAATTTTCAGCCTTTATGTTAGACAATTAAATTAACTTATTACCTTTACAAATAACGCCAAACTCAGGTAAGGCCTTTTTGGCATTAACACATAACACTTTTATAAGTGAGACTTAAGTCACTATAAAGTATAAAAGCTTAATAACTTTTTTCATTATATATTTTTAAATAAAGGGTCCGCCAAATAACTTTTTTATACCCTTCACCTGTGGTGCACAAGGGTATATTTATATAGCTTTGTCATTCCGTTTGTAATTTCTACAATTTTCATTTCCGACCCCATAAAGTATATATTTTCTGAAAGCTTATGAATAGAGGAGTCGATTAAGCCCTGCCCATCTGTCCGTCTGTCCGTCTGACCGTCTGTCCGTCTGTCCGTCTGCCCGTCTGTCCGTGTGTTGGTTGAAATCAACTTTTAGAAGCAACTATATGTTCCTCAGATCTGTATATGGTATCAATCTCTTGGAAATATCCAGGAATGAATCGCTATTGAAATTCAGCACAATCGCCCCATAACTTTCTGAGATATGAGCAAAAAACCACGACCACCTCGTTTTTTTACACAATTACAACAACAACATACATACATACATACATGCCAAAAAAAAAAATTAAAAAAAAAATATATTGAAAATAAAAAAAAATAATAAAAAAAATTACAAAAAAAATATTAAAAAAAAATTTAAAAAAAAAATTTTAAAAAATTTTTTAAAAATTTTTGTAAAAAAATTTTTTGAAAAAATTTTAAAAAAAATATAAAAAAAAAATAATAAAACAAATATAAAAAAAAAAAATAATAAAATATAAATAATATCTAAAATAAAACAAGTAACAGTGCTATATTCGGCCGTGCCGAATCTTATATACCCTTCACAACGTGTAGTCATGCAATAACAATCTCATATAAAATACGTGCATACGTACACGTTAGAATAAATGTGGCATCGAATCCCAGCTGAGCCAAAAAAATTTTATTTTATTTTATTTAATATATTATTTATATTTTATTATTTTTTTTATATTTTTTTTAAATTTTTTTAAAAAATTTTTTTAAAAAATTTTTTTAGAAAAATTGTTAAAAAATTTTTTTAAATTTTTTTTAAAATTTTTTTTTAATTTTTTTTTTTTTAGTTTTTTTTATTATTTTTTTCTTATTTTTAGTATTTTTTTTTTTTGTAATTTTTTTTGTTTGGTATGTTTTTTACATGTATGTATGTATGTATGTATGTATGTATGTATGTATGTATGTTGTTGTTGTAATTGTGAAAAAAAACGAGGTGGTCGTGGTTTTTTGCTCATATCTCAGAAAGTTATTGGGCGATTGTGCTGAATTTCAATAGCGATTCATTCCTGGATATTTCCAAGAGATTGATACCATACACAGATCTGAGGAACATATAGTTGCTTCTAAAAGTTGATTTCGACCAACACACGGACAGACGGGCAGACGGACAGATGGATAGACGGACAGACGGACAGACGGTCAGGGCTAAATCGACTCCTCTATTCATAAGCTTTCAGAAAATATATACTTTATGGGGTCGGAAATGAAAATTGTAGAAATTACAAACGGAATGACAAAGCTATATATACCCTTGTGCACCACAGGTGAAGGGTATAATAAGATAAAATTTTTTTGGCTCAGCTGGGATTCGATGCCACATTTAGTCTAACCAGTATATACATATGTAGGTATTTTATATGAGATGAATGGTTATACAAACAATTGTTATTGCATGACTACACGTTGTGAAGGGTATATAAGATTCGGCACGGCCGAATATAGCACTGTTACTTGTTATTTTTGAAAATGCTATAAAAAAGTGTAGCTTCGGCTGTGTGGCACGTAGCGCCAAATGTTGCCAATATCCTCCTCTTAAATTTTTGTGAACAGAAATTCGTTCAACATGGCTCGACAAAGATCGCCATTGACTACGGCCACTCCTTGCTCATTTTCCAATAAAATTCGCACCAAACAGTGACTCGTTTTGGGTGTATCGGCTTTTCCATTCACGAAATAAGAACTAGTTGAAAAAAAAAACGTTAGATGGCGGACCCTTTATATTTTTTTAAACCTTTCACCTGTGGTGCACAAGGGCGTATATAGCTTTGTCATACCGTTTGTAATTTCTAAAATTTTCATTTCCGACCCCATAAAGTATATATTTTCTGAAAGCTTATGAATAGAGACGTTGATTAAGCCTTGTACGTCAGACTGTCTGTCCGTGTATTGGTTGAAATCAACTTTTAGAAGCAACCATATGTTTTTCAGATCTTTGAATGGCATCAATCTCTTGGAAATGTCCGGAAATGAATTGCTATTTAAATTCAGCAAAATCACCACATATTTTTCTGAGATATGAGCAAATAAAAACGACTGCCTCTGTTTTGTTTACATATTTTTGCCACCAAAGTTAAAATTTTTCGGACATAGAATAATTTATATGTACCTTTGCTAGGTGCTATTTGTAGATATAGTATGCCTCTAGAGATATTAGTAAAAATTTTCGCTGAAAGCGGGCTCTAATCGGTAAAGTTAAAGGCAAAAACATTTTTTTTAAATAAATATTCCCAAAATTTACACACTAAAATCAATTTTTCTCGGCTTCAAGACAACCGGGAGAGTCACTATAAAAAATTAAAATTCATGTTGGCCACCATTACAAAATAAGTAAAGTCAAATTTTATTATTTAAACCAGCGATTAACACTTTTAAGGCAAAGAGCACATCGTCAATATTTTAACGTTAGAATTACTCCTTCTAATGCAGTGATTCGTTACTACGTGCGCTACGTTCGTTATTGAATGTGTAGAGCAAAATTGGAACCAAACACCTCAAACATCTACAATAAGACGTATAGAACAGTTAGGAACTCAACTGGAACGTCAGTACGTCGCACTATAAAATCAATATTCAATGTTTTTCCCATATAAACTGCTTTTGGAGCAAGAACTAAAATCCATAGATCATCAGCCACTTCTAAATTTTTCATCAAAATTTACACAGTAGACCAACATAATGAAAATTTGATTGTGAGTGATGAAGCTCGTTGTCATTTGAATGACTTTTTTAATAAGCAGAACTTTAGGTTTTGGCGCACTGAAAATCCAAGAGTCATTCATCAACCCCAATTGCATCCCATAAGGTGAACAGTCTGGTTTGGCATTACATCTGAAAATCTTATTAACCATTACTTTTTTCGAAAATGAAGATGTAAATGCTGCAAACATAAATTAAACTCTTAAAAGCAGACCTGAGATGTGATTTCCGCAGAGTGGAACCACTTACCGCACTTCAATCAGTAATTTTTTATAATGCAAATAAAGTTACCTAAATTTAAAGTCAATGCTTTTGTTTTTGTTTATTTAAACATTTTAAAGAAACCCCAACATGCTGATCTAGACACGAAGTCATTGTCTAAACTTGTCTGTTTTAATGTATTTCTACTTGACTGACATTAAGCACAACTACTTTATCTTTTGACAATTTTTCTATGGATGTGTGTACAAACGTTTTAAATGTCTTTTAATTGTCTATTACATAAATGTTCAACAATAAATTGTTAGTTTTAGTAAACATCAAAATTTAGTATTCGTCTGTGTCCATACATATACGCATACCCACATACATACTCACACACACACAAGTATACGAGTGGACACCACCTGTCTAGAAAATATCAGCTCTAAACGTGAAACATGTAAAAATTTTGAATTTACTTTCTTCTCATATAGAAGTGCTTTATGGATTAACTAGACTTCTGAGGGATGTTAGTACAATAAAATTTATGTTATTTAAAACACGTTTTTTCACAATCATAATAAAATCATTTTTTTTGCACTTTTAACGAACCGAACACGTACAGTTCTTACAAAATACCCAAAAAATGTTCTTTCAACAATTATTATTTCTTTGGTCAAAATCAAGTTAACTCACAGCAGATGACAGCATGTCTACAACAAGGCAATAGAAAAAATAATTTTTTATTTTTGTGAAGAGACTGTGGAGACGTGAAAAGAAAACCAATGCATCGAGCCTTTAGTTTCAATACAAATTTAAAGTTACTTAATTTATTGATAATCGAAATACCCAGTTCGTGCTACAAAATTTTTCTTTTGCGGCCAAAGAATTTTTATTACGTATATTAAAAAATAGGGCTTTTCTTTTAGGATTTTATGTGATAGAATAACAGAAAGTTATTATTCTAAACTAATGACATTGAAATCAATATTTAAACAATAACTGTAACAATATGTATTATTAATTTATGGGTGCCCCGGCGTAAGTAGTGTACTAATTGCGTGTTCGATTCCCGCAAGAGACTCTGGGTCTGTTTCACTACAACGGTCAAATGGTGATCGAGTCAAATTTACATAAAACTTTAAATTTTTATTTTATTTTTTTAAAGCAAAAACTCCTTTTATTTTTTGTTTTTCTTAACAACTATAACATAAACATTTTATAACTTTTAACTTAACTTAATGGTTGAAGCTCTTCAATATGTATTACATCTAGTATGCATATTATATTTGACTTAAATTCATTTACATTTATTTGATTTTTAGTTTATTACTAAACATTATTACATAATGGTAGGTCATTTGTAATTGTCAATTTTAGTATAATATAAATATTTGTTAATATGTAAATATGTTATAAATGAGTTTCTTAATTGAATTCTAGTGGTTACAATCATAAGCAGAAAAGTCGACCCCAAACAAAGTAATGCCTTCAAGTCATTCGTAATTAATTATAGAGGCAGTGTAAAAGTTTAGGTGTTTAATGAAAAACACAAACTATTTTTATAAAAAAAAAAAAATACTGAAATTAGAAGAAACTATTGAAGAAACAGAACAGAATACAAGGTAGTTTCATAAATTCTTTGTTTATGAAAATAAAGATTTTTGAAATTATATGTAATAGCTTTGTCAAATAATAAAAACGGCAACTTACTAAAAGGGAATTTCTAATAAAAATGTGTAAACTTAACAGGAAATATAAATTTCTGAAAAATATTGTAAAATTTTTCAGAATATGATCAAATGTTGTGCCATTTTTCATTTGAAACCCATATAAATAAATAATTTTTAAGGACATTATATGAAAGCTTCTTTAATTTGTATACCCGCCACCAAAAAAATGGTATGGGTATATTCATTTTGTCATTCCGTTTGTAACACATCGAAATATCCATTTTAGACCCCATAAAGAATATATATATTCTGAATCAGGGTTTGATTTGATGACGATCTAGCTATGTCCGTCCATCTGTCCGTCTGTTGAAAGCACGATAGAGTTCGCACCGAATTAGCTAGGGGGTCAAATTTTGCCAGAATCTTTCTTATAGACAAGGTTTGTTTGGTATTGAAAATGGGCTAAATCGGAATATTAGGAAGAGAGTTATAGGTCGAAAAGCAAGAGTAGGACGAAAAAAACCGTGTCCTTCGAACATCGAATAAAATGAAATTGTGTCCAAACGAATTAACGTAGACTTACGAAACTTCGAATGTATATTTCCTGAGTCAAAACTATATTTTTCCCTGAAAATTATCTAAATCTATGCATTATCGATGAAAATGTACGAAGATTTATACCGCACAGTGTATTATTCGGTATATTTAAAAACAAAAACGTCATAAAAGCAACAAAATTGGATGTACGACTCTGAACTTTTGCACACTTTGCTTTTTCGTGAGAGACTTTTTTGTAACGGAAAATCAATGTGCCACTCCCACCTCCCATATAACGTTTTACCTAAAATTCATATAATTTCTTTTCTAATAAAGATTTAACGCCTACTTTTACTAAAAGACTAAATTTACGAAAAAATTTTACTATCATATCAAAGTTATTAAGGGTGGTTAAATTTTAAGGGCCGATGTTGATTTTAAATAAAACACAAATTGTTTAAGATATTTTTATCATTTCTTTTTATAATGATAATATTTGTATGGTTCAAATATGTATTTAACAAAATATCGGCCAAATGGCCCCCTCCATCCTTGGCGCCACTCCTCTATCTGATGGTCTAAATTTTCAATGACAATGTTGATGCTCAATTGTTGGGCATGATGATGAGTCTAGGTTGACTGCTCTTTTGCCACACTATCGCGAAAAACAGCAATGGTTCCCATTCAACGAACTAAGAAGGCATTTACAGATTTCTAACTTCTTTTACAGACCTGTTTTGCAGAAATTTAAATATTTTTTACAATTCTCCCGATTGTGGACGAATTTGAACGATTATGTTGATCAAAAGAATTACGAACTGCACAAAATGCATTTTGATTTGAACGCCCATTTTTATAAAAAACCTGAATAACTTTAACGCGTGGCTCATTTGCGTATCTTTCCATTGTTCAAATTGAGTTAGTCTGAGATTGTTGTTTATGTGTGGTTCACCTTTAACATGGGCCCTTCAAATTTAACCACCTCTACAAAGAAAGTGATTCATATTTTATTATAAAGAGATTATTCCATAGCGATTAACAAAATAATAAATATTGTGCTTTAAATGTACACAAAATTGGTGGTGGGTATAAAAGATTCGGCACAGCCGAATATAGTGCTCTTACTTGTTTATAAATGTGATCTTCTCCGAGAAAAGGGATCTAGTGTGCAAAAATGAAATTTTGAGAAAAACGCGTTTTAAAGTTTCATAACGCATGGTCACTGCGAACACACCTTCAGTTGGGAAATGCGATTTGGTATGGATAGTTATGATTGGGTGCCGACTTTGCTGACGTCATGCCTTTGTCTTAAAGTATTTTTTTTCGCTTTTAGTGTGACAATACCTTTGGTATCATCGCTGCTCTGTTTGTTATGATCTCGTTACTGAATTGTTAAGCCGTAACCAGTGACCGTTTTGTACGTTTTTATGGGGTAAAAAAATTTTTCTCAGAAATCTAACTCATTTCGTTTCATTTTACTTTTTTAAGGTACCATAATCTATTCTTAAGTCCAAATCCGTTCTCTTCTCTTTTCTCGGAAAAGGTCACATATACTTCAATACAAAAATGCTTGTTTATATTCAACTGCTTGGGTATCTTGCAGCGTCATTGGAGATTTTTTTTCTTATTTTTATCACAAATATAAGGGTCAATGTATAACAAAAATAAGCCTTATTTAGGAGTTGTTAATTTTAGAATCTTTTGTAGAATTTTTAGGTTTATTATCTTCAAAGAAGCATACCTTTCCAGTTGTCACATAAATCAGCAAAAGTTAATTTCATGTCTTAAAACGGAGTGCTAAAGTAAAAATTATAATTATTATTTAAACTATTTATAAATAATTATTTTTTAAATACGTGTATAAATTTAACATTTAAATAAATTTTTGCCCAAAGGCAATGTTACCTTTTTAAAGGTAATTGATTTAGATTTTTTTTAAATAAAATACACCATAAAAAGTAGAAGATTTAGTGGAGTACATGCTAAGAAAAGAGGGTGCTTTTAACAGTTAAGTTTTGTTGATAATTATTTTCAGCGTTGTGCTATTTAAACATTTTTATTGCAAATAAAAGTTCGTGACATTTCTCGGGCGTTTATTATTTTACATTTTTCCGTGACCTTAATTTATAATTTTTTTAATTGAAAAAAAAAAATTTAATAATAGATACAAGATATAAACCTACAAGAAAAAATCATTCATTGAATAATAATATTAAGTTGGAAATGTATAAAAAAAATAGTACAATTTTAGCTAGGAAAATTATAACGATTGATAGTACACAATGTTTTTGTCAGTCTGGGCGCTGCGGGCTCGATTTCCGCCAGAGACTCTGGTCTGCTTAACTACAACGGGCAAATGGCTTTCGTTACTCAGCTCGGTTAATTAATTTTTGTAATTATAATAATAATAAAAATAAATAAATAATGTTTTTGTTATGACAAGTCGTTAGCTTATTATAATTTTGAGCAGGCTACCCCAGTCAAATTTATACATCGAGTAGTCTTGTTTAGTCAGTTGATTATTTTTTTTTTCACTTACTTTAAGCTTCAGCTGTCAAAGACTATACAAAAACACCAGTTCCCTCTTTTATTTTATTTATGTCAAATGTCAAACTTTATATATAAAAAAAATAAACAAAAAATTTCTTAGCGAACTGCGATTACTTGATGACTAAATATGCCATGCGGGAACCGTACAAATATAGTTTTGACAAGTGAATATATATTTTATAATATTTTTTTTTATACTTAAATATAACTTTTCAAATTCCTATACTATTAGTTTCTATTGATATCTTGTATTGTTTATGAGACATTAAGCACCTTTTTTTTATACAATTATATTATCAAGTTAATCGGACGTTTTGAATTTATAAAATAGTACTTTGAAAAATTAAACATACTTTTGTGTTTGTATGAAGATGCATTAAAAAAAATGAAAATAAAACAACTTAAGAGGTATTAAGATTATACCACAAGTCATCTCAACTGTCAAAAAAGTAAGTCATATGGCCAAAATCCTACAGTAGAAATATAAATTTTAATTCATACACACAAAATCTGATTGCTACTTTCGACAGATTTCTCGTTTTGTACAAGTTTTCAAAAATATTTTGAATACCAAAGGTTTGATAAAGGTTTGAATTGAACTTTTACTCACATCGAACAAAAGCAGCTGTTTCCATCTAATTTGCAATTGCAACCGATAATGTCAGCTTGAGCAAATTTTAGAAAATATTCTATTTGTCAAACGTTTTATTTTTTATGATATAATAGTTGATTTGCCAGTTATAAAATATAATTAAAAAAAGGCTTTAAAACTCAATATTCAGAAGTGCCGAATCTGACTATCATATACATAAGTACAATGACCGCATCAAAGAATTAACTAGATTTAGGATTAAATATTATACGAAATTTTGATTTATTTGGATTTTGAATTTTTTAATATTAAAACTCTTGAAAGCATTTCTGATAAATTGATATCACGCATGGATACATCTGGGCTTCATAAAACCGATTTCACATAGATGGAAATAGCTGCAAAGACTACCTATCTATAAGGATTCAGAATAAATATTGGGTCGCACATTAATAATGCCGAAATTACAAACGGAATGCCAAACATTCTCGTGTGAAGGTTATAAAAATCGAAACGAAATACAAAAAAAATTAAATAGGAGGGTAATATACCCTACACTGCGTTGTGTGGTGTGGGTTATTAAGGTTCTAGTATCACCTGAGTCAATGGATGAAAATGCCTTCATTACTCTAATTGTTTATACAAATTAGAATATACATATTTTGTATTTTTGTTGTAAGGAAACAAATTATTAAAAATATTGCAAAGTCAAAATTTTACTCATGCGCTCTCACAACAAGATCATTAATCTTATGCGACTAAAAGCAAATAAGACAAAAATATTCAAAAACAAATATTCAAATTAAAGATCAACAAGTGAATTTTTTACTCACGAACATTAGCGATTACAGCAAAACAAATTTAAATTTTAAATTATAAATGACGAGCTTTTTCCAATCACACACACACCAACTCACAAAATTTTGTTTTATGCCTAAAAGAAATAACATTATAATAATTTTAATTATAATTTTGACAATGGTTTTATTACCAAAAATCAATGCATGATTTTAAAAAATTATTACGCATCCAGTCTAATTCTCATCATATTTACTCACGCGCGATTTATTTTTAACTTTAGGATAGACACGTTGCACGAGAAAAGCGCGTATTTTTATTTATTTAAAAACAGTTAAGATAATACAAAGAGCATTATAAAAGCAATATAAATCCCAACGAAAACTTAATAAAAATTTGTTTTTTAAAGGCACGTAAGTATGTATAATTTCACACATGGCTTGTCAATTGTATCACCAAAAATTTTTTTTTTTTTTGTTCATACATACACAAAATTGTATATTACTTTTGTTTGACTAGTTACAGAATAATATTTATGTTTAAATGCACATGTGTAAGTTAACATGACATATTTCACAGCTGACTTCAACTGTTATGTCACATCAAAATGGGACGTGTTGAAATGACATCTACATGTGCCATTGAATTCACAAGAAATGCACAAATTGTCCTAAATTAAATTTCATTCCATCTGGGGCAACTTTTACTCGATTATGGGTTTTGGTTTTTTAATCGATTAAAATTAATATGATTAATTTTTTAATACATTTTTGTCTTATTGGCATTTTTGCGATGTACCTCAAAATAAATTAGTTTAAATAATCCTTGATAAGGTTTAAATCTAATAATTATTATGAGAATAAAACTTTTTACTTATGAGGTTGGTTTGATGAAGTTTTTAAAGCGCTTGGTCAATGAGTAAATGTTGGAAAACCTTGAAATTTATCTTAATGCACTTTTAAGACTTGTGCGAATAATATTAAAATCGACGATTAAGTGAAGTTAAAAAAAAAATAATTTATAAAATATCTACATATATTTATATTTTATTCGAACTTTTTTCTATATATTAAATTTTAATGTGAACCATTTTTTATTTTGGCTTAAGTTCATTTGTTTCTTTATTTAATTTTATAATTCAAATTAAATTAAATTGTAACCATTTTAGGAATATTTTTTTTTTTTTTTTCTAAAAATTATTTCCGATATTAGCCGAGTGGAATGCATTTTCGAAATCAGCTACGATTTCATCATCAGCACTCTTTATCGGTATACTACTATGTAACTTAAAATTCCTATTTATGTTACAATTGAATGAAATTTGAATTAGTGAATCTTAGTATTAATTTTCATATTTTGTTGAATATTTTATTTCACCTATCAAATGACAATTCATAATTCAACATGTTCATATTCTTCTATATTCGTAATACATTTTCGTTATGCTTTCAATATCCATCCTTTGGCTGGAATTATTGAAAACAAGGTTGTATTTACATTTTCATTTATATAAGTCCATCTAGGTGATAGACACTGACACTGAAGACCGGCACACTGCTGACTAGTCTACCGGGGCACAGCGGAAGAAGAACTTATACTTTTTTAGTATTTTGATTTGATAGAGAATTTTTTATAATAATCGCTAAAATCCTTAAGGTTTATTACAATTATCATCAATAAGCCAGAGAAATGATTCAAACATATTCTATAAATGTCTTGCATACAAAAATTTTGTAATAAAAAAATTTTAATCTGGCATTTCTTAATAAACAATTGTTCTGATTTTGCAGTAAATATTCAAAACTCTTTCAAAAAGCATTTTTTTTTTTGTTAAGGCAGAAAACAGAAAACAATGGAAACGGTTAATGATTTATTTTAAGGAAAATTTTCGCTGCTAATAATACTTTAGAATCTGTCTAGACTGCGATTACAAATTTCTGTTTGATTTTGATAAGATTTATTTAAATTCCATTATAATAGCCAAAGGGAAATACAGTATTCGTAGTACACTAAAAGTATTTATGTACTGCAAAGGTTTCAAACATAATTACTCAGACATTGTGTGGGGGACTGGTGATGGTTGTTTTTTTTTTTTTTCATTTGATATTTATAGAAAAGGCATTTATTGTTTAAACTGTATACAAACTATGCAAAGTGGCATTAAAAATTGTTCATTTTACAGCAGCCAAAATTAAAAGAAAAAAATTCATAAAGATAACCGTATGTCAGCGTCGATATATTCTTTTAATTTTTTTTTAATAAAACATGAATAATGAAATGTTTCATCTAGCAGAGTCTACAAATATTTTCAAAAATTGGAGCTACCAGTTTTAAGAGACTTAAACGTGACCTTTACAAAAATATAATTTATTTTACAAAATTTAATTTACAAAAAAAATATAGAACTTAGAAAAAAAAAATTATATCTTTAAGTAAAATTGTAACTTCGAATTTTAATTTCTCACACAACGCTGTTTTTTGTAATACAGCTGAACAACTTGAAGACGCTGTTGTGGTGTGAATTTTTTTAAAGTGACTTGCCAAACGATAAAAAATGACGAAGCCTTTTTGATATGAGTCATGTGTGATCTGTAAAAAATTTATTAGTGAAATTAATACTTCCGCTAAATAAAATCAAAGCTCACGCTCTAAAAATTCCTACTTAATTTGCTTGTTTTATTTTCATTCATCATTTCATTTATTATTACAAAACCTCCCTGGGAAAGAACACTTTATCATAAGTCTGTGTGTTTGTTTTAGAATAATATTTGTGTATATTCAAACACTTGGAAACAATTTACCACCCATTGGCATCTTCACAAGAACATAAAAAATATATAAAATAAGCGAAATGTTAAAGATGTTTAAGGTCTAAATTGTAATAAAGTTTTCGCATGTCATCTTCTGTTTGTTGTTTTTTTATTTCTTTATGTTGTGTTAGAAACTAAAGAAAATTGTGTACGAGAAAATCAAATGAAATCAAGCGAAAAATGTGATTACAATGTTCTTCAAGAACAAGTCAAGCTGGTATTGACTTGACTTAAATCTTGGTGAAACAAGAAACAAAACTGCTTATTAATGACTCTTTATGCAGAAGTTGGTAAAAGTTATGTTAAAGTTTGTTTTAATACCGTAAGATATTGTACCAAAAGTTTTATTTATTTATATATTTTTTTCAAATAGAGCGATGAAGTTGATTTAAACATTGCAGAGTTTCAAAATCATACATAACATAACATAAAACTTTAAGTGACCTTAAGTGGTCTAATTTATCCAAAAATTATTTTGCATACATCACCGGTGCTGACATATGTTATACTTAAGTAAAAGTTAAATGTTCTGTGTGTAATAAAAAAAAAAAAATTCTTCAAACACTCCTGACAGCTATAGGATTTATGTACTATTATGGAACACTATATGTGTGTCAACTTTAACTACAACCATACCATCATACAAACCGGTTTATAAATAATTTCTATACGATTAAAATGTACGTGGAATATTTATAAATACATACTGTAATATATACAAGGCAAAAGCCTTAATCTTTGTGGTAAATCTGAAACTCGATCCTTTTAAGTAACCAAGCGCATATCCACGGGGTAGGGGAAAGGTATGTTTAAAAAATGGTTAAAATACAAAACTATTTATTTACTTATTTGATAAATAAACGTTTTGACATTTGTCTTTTGTGCTGTTCCCCCAAACTTAACTCGATTGATAAATGCAACAAGATTCCAATTATATAAAAAATTGTATCGTTTGTTAAAGATTTTTTAAAAGTCATCATCCCAAGTGAAATGCGGTTTTGACAAAGTACTTAGGAACCAAATTTTCACCATTGTGCTAAACTAGATGGTTCAATCGTTATAATTTCATTTTACAATTCAAAAAGAATATATAAAATATAATAGAGGATCTGATAAAGATACCCAAGTGAAAAAACAGGGATACATCTTCAAAAGCTTTATTACAACGAAATTCATTAAACACTTACGAAGTTTTGTGTAGATTATATATTGTAAGTGATATACTTACTCTCACACAACCGCTTAGTGTAATGCTACACAAACTGGATATAGATTTAAAAAGAAGTTTAGATACAAAATTTAATAATGTGTCTTGAACAAAAAAAGAATTTAAAATAATTTCTTAAGGAACACAGATAATTTGCTTTGGTATGCAAATTCCAGTTGAAAAGCCAACATTTGAACGAAGTCATTCCACAAAAGATGTAAAAGAGTAGTACCGCATAGAGATTTACATCTCCCTTATTGATTCTGTTCTCCAGGACTTAAAAATACGTTTTTCAAAAGACGTTCTAAATTAATTTAACATGCCTAAACTTCAGCTAAAAAGCAGTAAGCATTATTCATTAGACTTAATCAATTTAATTCCACTCCTTGTAGACGATTTGTTTCAGTACGAAGAAACAGATAAAAAAAACTACTAAAATCTAAACTTGAAGCTAAACTTTTGCATTGGCGAGAACTTCCAGAAAATGTGATAGATGTTTTAATTATTTGTGACCCAGATATATTTTTTTTATAGAAGTATTAGAAATACTTTTAATTTTCCAAATGTATAACATATTGAATAGAATATCACAGATTTACATATTTTTGCATTTTTACAAATTTACATTTATTATTACATTATTATTTCTAAAAACATTTTTATTTATATCAAGTTTCATATTGTTCGGTAAAAAATTAAACAGTGATCTTTGCAACTTTGTTGACGCAACTCGTTGAATTCAAAAATCTTCGGCATTTTTAAGGCCATATGGTTGGCTCTCTCCGACATCTGTTATTTCTTTACAAAGATAATCTGGCGCGTCTCCTTGTTTCATTTTTTCAATAAACCAAAGAGTGTTGAAAGCAAGTCCTTGTTTTATATTCATACATTTGAGTTCGTCCAGCATATTGTTTATAGGGGTATATCAATCACATTTTAAAATTATTCGCATTGCTTTGTTTTGCAGTTTTTGCATTATTTCCATTTGATTTGAGTTGCTGCATGTATATATAATCGTTGAACCAAATTCAAAATGCGTTTTAATTAAAGTATTATAAATATTAATCGCAGTAGTTTTGGATATTTTATTTCCTATTCTTCTTAGGAAACCGATTTTTTTACCCAAATTTAGCAAATTTATTTACCATTTTTGTTTTAATGCCGGCAAGTAATGCTATGGTCGAAAGATCATTTTCTACTCTTCGTCGCATTAAAACGTGACTAAGATCAACCATGATAGAGGACAGGCTAAATGGGTTAGAAATGTTACATATTCACAACCACATCGAAGTTGACTTGGAAGTTGTGCTTAATAAATTTGCTGCAACAGGAAACCATAAATTACCTGCATAATATAAGTGTTTTTGTTTAACTTTATGTCAGAAAATTTTTTGTTTAATTTTTTTTTTCGTTGTTCTTTAATAAATATTTATTTTGATTGAACTATTAAAAATTTTTTTTTCACTTATTCTTTACAAAAGCTTAAGCTGGACCCACGCCTGTGAGCAACAATATTCTTTTTGTATACAGCGCTGTTTATTATAGACTCCGCTAATTTGCCTGACATGTGTCGTGCAAGAAGAACTATATTTCTCAATAAATCTCAGTTATGTACCCAGTCGTTGATAACGTTAACAGTTTGGGATGAAATTAGTATCAGGCGGGATTAGAATTAAATAAAAATTACAGAAAACAATACAAATAATAGTAAATATCGTACTCTTTGGGGTATTGTGCATAAAGCAATAAATATATCGCATCTATAAGCAGGTTATATCTTAAACTTTTTTAATATCAACAGCAGGCAAAAATAATTTCTGAATCATCTACTCTTTTAAATAGTATAAAATCTGTTTATTTTTTATTTAATTTGAATAAAAAAATTTTACGCAATTCATCTCCAACCAACCATAAACAATGTAAATTTAACTTTTAAGAGGTTTTGTTTTTTTTTCAGTTTTCTCGTGTATAGCACAACATTTATTGATTTATGGCCCTTTTAAATAAACTCCTTCTTTTCATTTCATTTTTTTTCTGAAATATTACTCAAGCGTTATAAAACTTAAAAGGTAAAAGATGTGTTTGACAGAAAAAAAAATATATGTGGCTACACACATGTGTATTTGGATTAGTTGAAAAGAAAATAAATTGACTAAAAGAAATTTAGTTGTAAGAAAAATAAAATTGTTTTTCTCCGAACTTTAACATAAAAGTTTTATTTTCAATATGTCATTAAAAGACCTCTCAAAATGGTTCTGCTGCTGTGTGTATGTTTTTTACAACATTAATAAATATGTTATGAAATATTTAGGTAACAAGACTGAATACATTTTGACCTTAAAGTTAAAAGAAAAATTAAATGCATGTTGACCTTTTAAAATAATTATCTTTATTTATCATTTAAATAATTTATATACTTATATGTCGCTTTAAGCAAATAAATGAGCTTAATTCAGATATTCAGAAATTCATAATTTTAATTAAATTTTTTATTATCTTTTTTATTTGCAATTAACTGTTTTCTATAATTTAAAAGGCATTGCGTTACTTGCTTGATATTGATAAAGGAATTTTTATGTTTCGTTACATTTAAACAAAAAAAATTAAATTTCCTTAAACAATTTTTTTTTTTTTGTTTTCAAGTGTTGTTGTTTTGCACATTAACAACACATCACTTTTTCATTTTTAATTGAAGATAAACAAATTCCAATATCAAATCGGAAAGGGTATGGAAAAAGGGATCGCATGAGTGACAGTTGTATTGAAGGAGAGGGCATAAATCAAAATAAGTTTTAACGCTATTTTAATTAAGTATTGTATGACATTCAGTTTGGCAAAACGTGTTCGCAAATTACATTGGCAAGCCCACATTTTAAGGTTTCAGATTTAAAATAAGGAAATGCTAAATATGCCAGTTAAACTTATGTAAACTCTAATAAGAATTAAATAAAGGGAAAAAATTATATAATTTGTTTTATGAAATATTAGGAAATGGGTCTCTTTTTATTTGGGAAAACTTTTTTTTACACTGATGCAAGATTTAAATTTGTCGCCATGTGTACAGTAACAGCAGTTCGTCTGCTGACAGTTTAGGGTTAGTAGAAATGGAGCATTACACGTTAAAAAACGTGCACTCACACAAAAAATGTGCTATCATATCGCCTTAGTAAACCCCACTACTTGACCATCCTCATTTTCAAAAAATTATAATCCAATTATGACTTCATCTCAAAATATACACTAAACAGTAACACGATGTGGATGAATTTGTTCTCCTCTGAACCCGCAAAGTGCCAATTTTGGGTATTAACAACACTATCAAGGTTTCCGATTTTCTTCCGTCTAATACTCTATATTTACTACCCCTAAACTAGCAACTGTTAATTTGTTTTCTAGGGTTGCCAACACTTTATGTTATAAATATTGGCAAATCAAATCAAGCATTGTTTTCTGTATAGCCTGTAAATATTGTTTCACTTTACACGTACGTATACAAAGTAAATTTTTAAAATACTAGCCTTATTGACATAAGATAATTAAAATGCACTTTGCGATGACTGTATTAGTAGTCATTTTAATTTCCAAAGGCCATTTCAAAAAAAAAATTTCTTAAAAAATAATTTATACGTTTCAAGTATATAATTTTAAAAGCAAGATAAATCATAAATAGTAAAAAGACAATTTTTGGTGCCTGCGATTGCATAGCCGGTTTGAGATAACAGCGCTAAATTTTACTGAAATTACTACCTTTTAAGGCAGTCTTTGTAGTTCCCTTTAGCAGTCCGGAATCGGTAAACTAACTCCGCGTAGGAGGACTACCCTTAAAATAGTGGACAAACCAGACAACGTTTCTTTTCCATGCTAATAATCTCTTTACTCCCTCTTGATCTTTTTTAGGTATGACAGAGAGATCAATGGAATGAATCCTGCTCAACAGCTGCCTACCCTATCTCCTATTTAACGTATATTCATAAGATATATGCATAGAGGCAACAAACACAACAATACGAAAACAACAAATAAACAACGGTATTTGCAGACATCTTTACTACATGGACCTTTTGAAATTTATATTTTTGTTTTTTACTAAGCTCTTGAGTCTTATATATTAGAGGGCAGGTCAATTTTTTGTTATACAACCGCATTATAAAAAACAAAAAAACTATTTGAAAGAAAATTTTCAGTAGATGTCCACAATCCTAATGATATTAAAATTGGTTTAGTATTTTAAAAAAATTGCTTCTAGGCCATGCCAAAAATGTATGTGTGTAACAAAACAAAATACAAATGAACATGCTGAATCAACATTGTTGATACAAATTGTTTTTGCAAAGAGTAATTTTTGTGTATGGCATAAGAATCAAAACAAAGAGAGTACAGTACTTAAATGCATTTGCAACTAGATAACGGTCGAATAAGTCGAACGCAGAACATGCTATTAAATGATTGTAACATAAAAAATAAACAAAATAATTTTGTAACATTTTTTAACTGTTTAATTACTGAGGCTTTAACACCAATTAAAACCAATTCTTTGTACGTTTTTACGGAAACGAAAAGAACTACCTCTGATTTAGGTGACTTTGAGGCTTATGAGAAGAAAGGAAGGGATCTGAATATATTTAAAATAACCTAACTAATGCATAATTCGTGATATTTATTATGACATTTTATTGCGAGCAAAATTCAAATATCCTTATTAGAATCAATATATTAAAAGCTTAAAAGACTAGATCGTTTTAGTACAGTTTTGGTAGGTTTCGAAACATATATCTCTACTTTCGATTGTAACTTTCGCATTATTGCATTTACTGAAGAACTTGCTAACGACAGACAAAGGCAAGAGACCTTGTGTGTAATAGAAAGATGTATTTTGTCTAGGATGTATTCCTTACATATTTTGTAAAATACAATAGATGACAGCTTAAGACAAGAACGATGAGATTTTTTGAGTTTTGAGAAGACTATCTCAAAATTTTTTGAGTCTTTTCCTGCATTTGAACATCTGCATCTCAAACAATTGCTGGCATATGACGGATATAAGTCTAGTCAGCATTTACTCCTTTGTTCGGGACGGTGGCGTAGCTAAAAATTTTTTCTAATGGCAAAAGCTTAAAAAATGCATTTAATTTCTTTATTGCAAAAACAATTCTGAGAGACATCGCACCCCCATGGTAGTGGTTTTTAGAATACCTGCGAGTCGTGCATCCGTTGTATGAATTATATGCGAAATTATCAAAACTAAATGATTTTGGAAATAAAATCTTTTCAGCTCTTAATTTCAAGTAACTGTAAAACATTAACTATTGAGTCTGGATTATTAATGCTCACTTTTTGGCGCCTTCTCGTTATTTCAAACGGTATTGAAAAAAAGAATTGGTTTTCAATTAAAGTTCCATTTAAAAAAAAAACTTGAAGAAAATTAAGGTCATACTGTTGTTAGATCAGGTAATTCTCTTATAATTTTTGCTCATTTTTGTTTGTGATTTTATCATAAGTTAACTAAAACCATTCATTGTCAGAATCGCATTACGTGTTTGTTTTTAATGATAAAACGTATCAGCACAGTTGTCATTAATAGGCTCTTAACAAGCACCTGCTACTGTCATTCGTGTTTCGTTTATCAACAAGGTAAATATTTTACGACCATTCTTTCAAAACGAAAAATCAACATTTTATTTGCAATTGAAACCACTAAGTTTATTTATTAAATTGTATTAACACGAGTCTTAAAATCATGACACTTTAATAGATCAAGTGACACAAAAAAAGTCTAAAGCACCACTAATTCACTCTTTAAATTTTTTATAAATTTTCTCCTTCCAACTTTTCTTACGCTACTTTAAACGCTTTAATATCTCGATAATGTTTCCGAAATTTCCTTCGAACTATTTTATGTCCTTAAGCAGTTTGGTCCTAAATAAACAATTTAAATATATTTTTCACTTGTTAGAACAATAAATAAGTAGTATGTAAATTACATTTAATGCACAATGACAACAAGATAAATATATTTATTATAAATGTAAACAAAAATTTCCATGTCACACAGTAGGATGAAATAGATAGCAGATGGTTCTAGTATTAGGCTTATACCAATTTCAGTTAGTTTTTTCTTTAATTTTATTTAAATATTTTATTTTATTTTAATTTTATTATAACTTTATTTTAATTTTATTTTATTTTTATTTTATTTTTATTTTAATTTTATTTTAATTTTATTTTAATTTTATTTAGTTGTGTGTTTGCTTCATAAGTATTATTTAAGAGAGGGACAGGGGAAGGTGTCTGTATTTATTACGGTAGAGAATATCGGGAGGTCTTACAGACTTACTGATGACTATAATGTATTCCAAGCGGAGATACTGGTTATCTATAAGGCAACGAATTTTATATTGGAACATATTTCAAAGGGGTTGGGAGGATACTCTGTACGTTGGCAGTCAGTCGGCGCTCAGGGACTTGAAGGAACATTTTGTCAAATCTAAGGTAGTTAGGAAGTGTAGTAGAGCACTCAATAAGATCATGAGCCTCTTCAATGTCAGATTGTGTGGGGTACCAGGCATAATGGAATTATCGGCAATAAAATTCTGACGAATTGCTTGACGTGGATCGCCACTACTTTCGACGTGCAAAGAGGACATGGTGAAGCCCCCGATAGGTTAATATTTTCGGAATAATGGGGCGTGGGTATCGGACAGAACTAATATGGCGTGACGGAACAGAAGGGACTGCAGAGTGTCAAGGGCTTTATGATGGCCCAAGTTGAACTCAGCGGGCTTTACGTTTCTTTTGGGCCTCGACAGGGTATGTCTGAGGACCATTATCGGGCTGTCCTGTGAAAGCTAGGATTAGTAGATAGGATGGTGGCAATCTGGATTATTGTAGGATATATCAGGATAAGGAGGAGTTAGACACTATGAAACACATTGTCTGTCACTGCCCGAGGCTACAGAATGACAGGTTAAAGTGGTTAGGTAGACTATTCCACGATTAGTTGAGTTATGTTTCGAAGTGCAAACTGGGGAATATTGCTGGTAAACATACAATAGGACCCGTAGAGAATCTGTATTTTTTTTTTTAAATGTTCTGTTGAAACCAAATATTGCCAATATCCTCCTCTTCAATTTTTGTGAACAAAAATTCGTTCAACGTGGCCCGATAACGATCGTCAATGACTACGGCAACTCCTTGCTCATTTTTGAAGAAAATGGCCCAATTATGCTTCTGGACCAAAATCCGCACCAAACAGTGACTCGTTTTGAGTGTATCGGCTTTAAAATGTAAGCGTGCATGTTTTCTGTGCCCCAAATGCGACAATTTTGCTTGTTTACATACCCGCCAAGATCAAAATGAGCTTCATCTGAAAAGATGATTTTTTTGGCAAAATCGGACAAAGTAACGTCGCAATATTTCCCAGCGTTGTTCAAGGGTACACACAACCATATTCGTTCAGCGGAAGGAAAAAACTAATTATCTGTCAAATTAGACATGAGCTAAGTGTTACCATTCACAAAATAAGAACTAGTTTTTTTAGTTTATTATATTACCTACTAATTATTTCTTATTTCTTATCTTCAGCAGCGTCTTTCTCTCTTTTTTTTTTTGCTAATCAATCCTCTATCTTTCTTATATAAAGAAAAATACAATGGACCATATTAGACTCCAAATGTAGGTGCTGATGGTAGCTCTTGCTTCCTGTATCATTTTTTCCTACCATTTTATCTATCATTATTCAAGAGAAATCATTTTGTTGGATTTTTATACCCGCCACCAAAAAAATGGTGGGGGTATATTCATTTTGTCATTCCGTTTGTAACACATCGAAATATCCGTTTTAGACCCCATAAAGTATATATATTCTGAATCAGGGTTTGATTTGATGACGATCTAGCTATGTCCGTCCGTCTGTCCGTCTGTCCGTCTGTTGAAAGCACGATAGAGGTCGCACCGAAAAAGCTAGGGGGCTCAAATTTTGCCAGAATCTTTCTTATAGACAAGGTTTGTTTGGTATTGAAAATGGGCTAAATCGGAATATTAGGAAGAGAGTTATAGCTCGAAAAGCAAGAGTAGGTCGAAAAAACCGTGTCCCTTGAACATCGAATAAAATGGAATTGTGTCCAAACGCATTAACGTAGACTCATGAAACTTCGAATATATATTTCCTGAGTAAAAACAATATTTTTCCCCAAAAATTGTCTAAATCTAAGCATTAGGAGAGGAGTTATCGATCAAAATGTACGAAAATTTATACCACACAGTGTATTTTTCGGTATATTTAAAAACAAAAACGTCATAAAAGCAACAAAATTGAATGTACGACTCTGAAATTTTGCGCACTTTGCTTTTTGGTGAGTGGCTTTTTTGTAACGGAAAATCAATGTGCCACGCCCACTTTTACGCCCACCTCCCATATAACGTATTAACTAAAATTCATATAATTTCTCTATTAATAAAGATTTTGGAATAATAAAGGGCTATATTGAAACACCTAAGTTGTACTCATTCGCAAAAATAACTTTGACACGCCTACTATAACGCCCACTTTTCACGTTATCTACCGTTAATGAAATTTAAAAGCTCATAAAACCGCTAAAATTAGAGGTATGATGATCAAATTTGCTACGTATATTCCCCTAGAAAATATCATTACTGTGCCAGAAAATTAAGATGCCACGCCCACTTTTACGCCCACCTCCCATATAACGTTTTACCTACAATTCATATAATTTCTCTATTAATTAAGATATTACTATATCGCCCACTTTTCACGTTATCTACCGTTAATGAAATTTAAAACCTCATAAAACCGCCAAAAATAGAGGTATGATAATCAAATTTGCTACATATATCCTTCTTATCAATGTAATTGTTGTGCTAAAAAGTTTAGGTGACATGCCCACTTTAACGCCTACCTCCCATATAACGGTTTATCTTAAATTCATGTAATTTCTCTATTGACAAAGTTTTTGGGAAAATAAAGTACCATATTGAAATATCTAAGTTGTATTTATTAGCGGAAACTTTATTGACACTCCTACTTTAACTCCCACTTTTACTAAAAGACTACATTTACAAAAGCATTTTAGTAGCATATCGAAGTTATAAAGGGTGGTTAAATTTTAAGGACCGATGTTGAATTTAAATAAAACACAAATTATTTAGGATATTATTATTATTTCTTTTTGTAATTATAATATTTGTATGGTTCAATTATGTATTTAACAAAATATCGGCCAAATGGCCCCCCCCCATCCTTGGCGCCACTCCTTTCTCTAATGATACAAATTTTCAATGACAATGTTGATGCTCAATTGTTGGGTATGATGATGAGGCGAGGTTGACTGCTCTTTTACCACACTATCGCAAAAACCAGCAATGGTACCCATTCAATTAACTAAGAAGGCATTCACAGATTTTCTAACATTTTATACAGACCTGTTTTGCAGAAATTTAAATATTTTTTACAACTCTCCCGACTGTGGACGAATTTGAACGATTATATTGATCAAAAGAATTACGAAGTGCACAAAATACATTTTGATCTGAACGTCCACTTTTATAAAAAATCTGCTCATTTGCGTATCTTTTCACGGATCAAATTGAGTAAGTTTGAGATTGAGAAATGTCAAATGAAATGCAGAAAACAAATTTAAAGACTAGGTGTAGTTCACCTTCAACATGGGCCCTTAAAATTTAACCATCCTCTACAAAGACAATGATACATATTTTATTATAAAGAGATTATTCCATAACGATTAACAAGATAATAAATATTGTGCTTTAAATGTACACAAAATTGGTGGTGGGTATAAAAGATTCGGCACAGCCGAATATAGTGCTCTTACTTGTTAGTTTTAGAAACCTCTGCTTATTGTTTACTTTAATTCACTGCTTATTACCACGCCAAAATCGTGTAGCTTTTTCACCTTCTATCTTTTCTCAGAGCCACAACTAAATAAGATCATTGAACTTCAAGCATTTTGTTTTTATTGAAACAATAAAACACATACGTTCTCAGGTTGACGCTCTTATTGAGGCATCACTGTTACTAAAATATAATTTTGTAAATCTTCTAATAAGCCAGCTAATAAAATTTTTATATATTTTTAGTCCCAAATAAACAACATTAATGAAACTTCCATTTGTCAAGATACTAAATAGCTCATCAACACTGTGCAACAGTTAATAATCCAATAGGGTTTTATGATGACTTAAAACAGTTTAAAAAATTTGTATGGTGAGAGGTTCTTAACAGAAAAAAATTTTTTTTGGAAAAATAAACAGTGGTTAGTGAAGCTTCGTTAAATAGGCAATATTGATTTAATTATTTAACAGCAACGAGATACAAATACTAGCTAGATACAAGTACGACAAAAACGTGATGTAACCCAAAAAACTAAATAAAACTTTTTACGAAATACATTAAAGTTAAAGCAGCTACTGCACGACATGCTGTTTACATCTGACTTTGTAAGTTGGTATCCATATGTAAATCTTTATGCCTGTAAAAATTCTTATTAAACACTCGACCATTTTCCTGCAGCAGAGATTGGCTTGTCAGAACAAATAGAACACACGCTAATTGAAATAGTTTTAGATTATTTAGCACATATGCTCTAAAAACCCAATATTTGAATTCTACCACACTACAAATACATACGTTTTTAGCTGTGTAAAATTTAACAAGTCATATATAAAACATGCCGTTTATTAGCTACAAAATAAAAATAATCAAATGCCACAAGTTTATTTAAAATTAGCTTAAATATTGCGGGTAAATAAAGAATGGTTAATAAACATATATACTCTGTTCTGATTATATCTCTCTTACCAACTCAATGATGAGAGAAGGGAAGTATAACCTTACGAACGTTTCCATAAGGATTTAAATTTAAAGACATCGCATTATGCTGTTGGATTTTCTCTTGCTATCACTTACAAATATTATGATATTTTCATAAAACTTCATATCTTTTAGAAAACTAAGCCAAAATGTTTTGGAAATTTGACACCATAAGAAATAAAACCAAAAATAAAATAAAATAAAATAAAATAAGAGGATGAAATGAGAGTATTTTATATAATCAAGGGTCATGTATTTTACTAATTACTGAAATTTTTTCAGTATTCAGTAAACTTTACTGAACACTGATTTTTTCTTCCAGTAATCAGTAAACTTTACTGAATACTGATTACTGAAACGCTTGGTGCAGTCAAAAAGTAATGCAATATGCCCATGTATGATTTATACTCATGAAGTGCTAAGAGAAGAAATTAAACTGAAATGAGACTCTCTAGCAGAAATCATCTAATTTGAATAGTTTTATTCATGCCAGTGATGTTTTTGTAAACAGTAGTGTGGTAACTTTTATTGATGATTAATGATAATTTGAATATTCTAACTGCTAACTCTATTCTAAGTAATAAACTTACAGACAATACCACTGCCAATACCCTAGACTCGGAAATGTAGCTGTAGAGGCTATCAAGTAGAATAGAAATTATTCGAGAGATGAAATAACAAAATTGATCTACGTAATTCTAAATAAGATTATAGACCAGCCTATGAAAAACTATAAAAAAAACAGTGAGCTCATTCAGTCAAACGTTTTATCGATAAAATATAATTATAAGAACCATAAATATGTTGTCTATTTTATTATCTTACTATAGTGTGGATAAGACAGATTAATATAAATATCTAATAAGTTCTTAAACAATACAAAAAGTAATAAAAACAAGTAAGAGTGCTATATTCGGCCATGCCGAATCTTATATACCCTTCACAACGTGTAGTCATGCAATAACAGTAGTTTGTATCACCATTCATCTCATATGAAATACGTACATTCATATAAAAAACATACATATATAAAAACATCCCATTGTGAAAACATTTACGTATGTATGTTAAAAAAAAAAAAAAAATTAAAAAAAATTTAAGAAAAAAAATTTAAAAAAAATAATTAAAATAAATAATAAATATAAAACAAAAAAAAAATAAAAAAAAATAATAAAAATATAAATAATAAATGAAGAAATCAATTTTTATTTGTGATAATGAAAGAATATATTGGAAAAGTAAGTTTTAGTCCCGACACCACGGCAGCTTAAGTTTGGTAAATTTCGTTCTCACTCACTACAGTAAAAGATATGAATATGTATGTGAAGTTTAATTCACAAAATCAAATTTCGTATAAACTTGTGAGTTAAATAGATGATATTTACATCCAACACTAAGACATTCCGATCAAAGAGTGCTGATGATGAAACCGTAGCTGGTTTCGAAAATGCATTCCACTCGGCTGGTGTCGGGATTAAAACATACTTTTCCAATATATTCTTTCATTATCACAAATAAAAATTGATTTCTTCATTTAATGATTAGAAATTTAATAATAAAATGAACTAGAGCCAAACTAAAAATTAATAAAGTCTTTGTTAAAAAGTTCAACAATAAAATAAGAAAATTAATATAAATAATATATTAAATAAAAAATAAAAAAAAATTAAAAAAAAAAATTTAAAAAAAATATAAAAAAATAAACAAAAAATTTTTTGGGCCCAGCTGGGACTCGATCCCACGTTTACTTTAACCAATATACAAGTTTGTATGTATGTATGTTGTTGTTGTAATGTTGTTTTTGTGAAAAAAAATCGAGGTGGTCGTGGGTTTTTGCTCATATCTCAGTTGTTTATAAACCGATGTTTCTGGTTTTCAATACCAATCTACTCTCGAATATTTCTGATATTCTGATACCTCACCCGGGTCCAAGCAATGTCGGGGGGCTTCAAAACGTTGATTTCAACATACACAGGGACAGACGGTCAGACGGACAGATGGACAGTCTGACAGGGCTTAATCGACTCACCTATTCATAAGCTTTCAGAAAATATATACTTTATGGGGTCGGAAATGAAAATTGTAGAAATTTCACACGGAATGACAAACCTATATATACCCTTTTTCACTGTGTGAAGGGTATAAAAAGAACTTAAACTAATAAGTATGTTTTAAATGATCAAATATTTTTTATTAAAAATGTACAAAAAGTCTTCATGGTAGATTCAATTCCTATTTTTTATTAGTCCTGACATCATTCACTTGTACTTTAATACTCATACACACATACATTGTCGACATTAGTTCTTATTGCAGAAATAAAATAAACAAATTTTCCATTCACATCCTCCTATTTCATCACCGTATATTGTACATTAAGAGCATTAAGGTTGTTATGGTATGTCGGTTTATTGTTTGTAAAATTATTTCAAAACAAAACAAATAAGAGCACTATATTCGGCTGTGCCGAATCTTTTATACCAACCACCAATTTTGTGTACATTTAAAGCACAATAATTATTATTTTGTTAATCGCTTCGAATAATCTCTTTATAATTAAATATACATCACTTTCTTTGTAGAGGGTGGTTAAATTTTAAATTCAAAACAGAGGCCGAATTACGGCACTTGACCGTGATCGAAATTTGAAAACTCTTATTAGAATCTCTATACCTAAAGCACAGCGAACTCGATCGTTCGAGTAAAATTTCGATCGATATCGAATGCCGTAATTCGGCCCCAGGTCTGTATAAAATGTTAGAACATCTATGAATGCCTTCTTAATTCGTTAAATGAGAAGCATTCCTGTTTTTCACGATAGTGTGGCAAAAAAACAGTCAACTTCGACTCATCATCGTGCCAAACAATTGAGCATCAGCAATGTTATTGAAAATTTGGACTATCGGATCGAGGTGTGCCGTTGAGGTCGCGGGGGCCATTTGGCCGATATTTTGTTCCACACATAATTGAACCATACAAACATTATCATTAAAAAAGAAATGATAATAATTTCCTAAATAATTTGTGTTTTATTCAAAATCAACATCGGCCCTTAAAATTAACCCACCCTTTATAACTTCGATATGCTGGTAAAATGTTTTCGTAAATTAAGTGTTTCAGTGAAAATGGGCGTTAAAGTAAGCGTGTTTATAAAATTCCTGCTAATAAATACAACTTAGATATTTCAATATAGTCCGTAATTCTTCCAAAATATTTATTCATTGAGAAATTATATGAATTTGAGATAAGGCATTGTATAGGATGTGGGCGTAAGAGTGGGCGTGTCACCTAAATTTTCTGGCATAACAACAACATTGACTAGAAGGATTTCCGTAGCAAATTTTATCATCATACCTCTAATTTTGTCGGTTTTATAAATTTAAATTTCATTAACAGTAGATAACGTGAAAAGTGGGCGTTATAGTAGGTGTGTCGAAGTTATTTATGCTAATAAATACAACTTATAAATTTCAATAAAGTCCTTTATTATTCGATTTATAGAGAAATTATAAGAATTTGAGAGCAAACGTTGTATGGGAGGTTGGCGTGTCACATTTATTTTCCGTCAGAAGAAAGCTTTTGACCAAAAAGCAATTCCTGCAAAATTTCAGAATCGTAGATCTAATTTTGCCACTCTTATTAGGTTTAAAATTTTGAACATACTGAAAAATACACTGCGCGGTATAAATTTTCGTACATTTTGATCTCTAACTCCCTTCCTAATGCATGAATTTAGGCAATTTTTGGGTAGATATATTGTTTTTGCTCAGGTAGTTTATATTTGGAGTTTCATGACTCATACGTAGATGCTGGTGGACACAACTCCATTTTATTCGATGTTGGAAGGACATGGTTCTTTCGACCTACTCTTGCATTACGAGCTATAACTTTCTTCCTTATATTCCATTTAGCCAATTTTCTATTCCAAACAAACCTTGTGTATAAGACATATTCTGGAAAAATTTGAGCCCACTAGCTTTTTCGATGGGACCTCTATCGTGCTTTTAACAGACGGACAGACGGACGGACATAGCTAGATCGTCATCAAATAAAACCCCAATTAAGAATATATGTACCATTTTTTTGGTTGCGGGTATAAAAACTAAAATACTTAAAAAAAACATTTTACAAAAAAATTTGTTTAGCTCTTTTACTAAAATTTTGCAAAAAATATTTGACCTTGTGTCACAAAAATTGGTCTGGTGATCACGGTCAGATAGTCCCGGGTATACAGTGAGTATAGGGGTATAGAGGAGAGTTTTATCTACTAAATGGTGCTAATTTCTTTTTGTTATCTTATGTTTTCTAGATGTTATGGTGTATTAAAAAAAGGAATTTAGGAAAATTTAGACCTAAAGATAAAAAAAACAATTATTTCTAAACATTATAAACAATTTATTTTCATGTACTAATGGCTAACAAATTTTAAAATTATACAAAACTTATTTCGTTTGAAAATCTTTTAAAAGTAAAATGTTATAGAACTTTAAAAATCAAAATCTTACTAATAAATTTTCCGTTTTAGCAAAATGCTGAGCATGTCTATTTTGAATCACCCTGTGGCCCTTAAAATCTAACCACCCTTTACAAAAGAATAGATAAATAAAAAAAAATTTAGTTAAAATATGTATTTTAAATATTCAAATACTTATTTTAAATCTACTGATGCACAGTTTTTTTAATATTTTTAAATCTTAAACCTCATAAGACTGTGTGTACAACTATATGTAAAGTTGGGCACAAATCATTACTCTAGTTAATTTTTGTCAACAAACTTTGGTCATTTTCGTTTTCACAAACCCCTATAAAATTCTATGTAGTTTGTGCAAAAAAATGTTACTAGAGTCATCTAGTGTTCTACGTGATGTTTAGCAAAGACATCATCCTCAGTGTTTGCAAAATGTAGTGGCGCCTTCAACAGATGTTGCCATCTGCAATGAATAAATGCTAATGAATATGACTAATATATTTTTAAAAAAATTTAAAAAAAAAGTGGGCGTGGCACATTTATTTTCCGTTATAACGAAGACTTTGACCAAAAATCCATGTTTGCAAAATTTCAGAATCGTACATATAGTTTTGTCAGTTTTATTACGTTTTAAATTTCAAATATACACTGAGCGGTATAAATTTTCGTACATTTTGACCTATAACTCCTTTTCTAATGCATAGATTTAAGCAATTTTTAAGGAGAAATATTCTTTTGACTCGAGAAATATATATCCGAAGTTTCATGACTCTACGTTTATCCGTTTGGACACAATTCTATTTTATTCGATGTTAGAAGGACACGGTTTTTTCGACCTACTCCTGCTTTTCGAGCTATAACTCTTTTCCTAATATTCCGATTTAGCCCATTTTCTATACCAAACAAACCTTGTCTATAAGAAAGATTCTGGCAAAATTTGAGCCCCCTAGCTTTTTCGGTGCGACCTCTATCGTGCTTTCAACAGACGGACAGACGGACAGATGGACAGACGGACAGACGGACGGACATAGCTAGATCGTCATCAAATCAAATCCCGATTCAGAATATATATACTTTATGGGGTCTAAAATTGATATTTCGATGTGTTACAAACGGTATGACAAAATGAATATACCCCCACCATTTTTTTGGTGGCGGGTATAACAAAATAAAAAAAAAAAATAAAAACAAATTCAACGAAAAAACAAATGACAGAAGAGCAGTTGAAAGGAATTCAATTAAATCTTTAACGTCAACGTCTACATATTTTACGGATATTTGTTTTGATTTTAGGCCTTTTTCATTTTGTTAAACTTAGCATTTGATACTTTTACGAAAATATTTTTAGAAATTTATAGCAGGGATTTTACTATATTTAATATAAATTGATGCTATCTAAAAACACTCTTCTTCGTATTTATAATAAAATTTAAAATTCACAAAAGGTTTAGAACACAAATTTTGTTTGTTTTAGAGCTGTTATTTACTCTATGTGATATTGAAACACATTGTTGTTTCCTATAACGAACCAACTCCCACTAATTCTAAATTTATTGGGATCTTTAAGGTTAAATCTAGCGACAACATTTGCTGTATCATTGTGTCAATTATAATGTCATTGAACCAGCAATCAAATGACTATCTATAAAGTCGTTGACAATCTGGAAAGCTAATTGATGTTTTATTCAAATATCAGCGCCAAAATTAACTAAGCAGCAGCAAATGATTTTTGTTTTTTTCTTGTAGTGATAAATAAAATAAAAATAAAACAGTTTAGGGAATTATATTCAGCTACGCTGATTTTATGTTAGTCACCACCAATTTCGTGTAACCACAGTACACGGCGTCAGTAGTGACAACAAGTTCTATAATTTGATGGTGGTTTTACCACTGGGTTAAGTTTCTGACGCCCAACCGCCACTTCTGTAGTCAAAAAGTGCTATTTAATTATGTCACAGATGTCAATTTTACTTACGTTATTTCATAGTTAATATAAATGCTCTTGCTCAAGTGCTCGAGCTATTCATCCCTTATTTTTTTTTGCTACAAGACTATGAAAAAAAATAAAAAAAAGGAGCCGAACAATTTCGCTAGTAACAACTGCCTCAACTTCAAGCATCATTTATTCACTATATCTGTTAAGATGTCAACATCACCTCAAACACATTTGTGGTTGCGTGAAGTCCGACCAAGAGCGAACATCACCCACGTGCCCTCCAAAGAGACCTCACCAATAACCAGTCTAAAACAATTTCTACGAGGCTTATTGTTAGCCGCGGTACCAATAAAGTCTTTGGCCAGCCTTCAATAAATTTCCTTGAAGAGTCTTTGCTCTACAAATTTATGGCTCTAATAAACCAAAGATGATGGTCTTTCCTTTTTACTTTTCCTAACAAAACACCTTGATCTGCCACAAACCGGGCAAAGCCATAATTCGAAATCGAATTTGTCTGCTTCTATTTCTGTGGTGAAGAGAAAGCATAACACTTACTTTGCCACTGCACTAGCACTAACTACGATCAGCCTTAATTTGGGTAAATATGGGATTCACTCTTTTTTGTCGTTTTTTTAAATTGTAAATAAAATAAACCTCTCCAGAGAATTATCTAAATATATTTTATTATATAGAAGAATCTATGACATTTATGTGTAAAGCAAAATATCGGCCAATTCGATTGTCCATATTGTCAATGACATTAAGATATTATTGAGGTTTAACGTAGTTGATGTGCCAAATAATCTCATCCTTTAGCTCTTGAATTATTCTTGGCTTATTGATGGACAGCTATTCTTTATATTATCCTTAAAGCAAGCAGTTCAACAGTGTAAAATCACATTATCATGGCAGCCAATTAACATCGCCATGACGTGATATAACACGCCGTTTATATTACTCGCGAGCCATTGTTTCATTGGCTGTGTTGCTAGTGATACCATCCTCGTAGAACCACATATCGTCCAGGTCAATGTCTCCAATTTTTTAATACAAAGAGCTTATCTCGCGATAGCGAACACCATTTACGGTTGCTGTTTGGCCGAACTCATTTTCAAAGAAATACGGCCTGATGATGCCGACACCACAAAAACCGCACTAAACCATCACTATTTTTGAATGAAACAGGTTCCTAAATTTCACTTGTGGATTCTCATTTGACCAAATGCGGCAATTCTGCTTGTTTACAAATAGACTTAAGTGTTAGTGTGCCTCGTCGCTGAAGATGATTTTTTTTGTAAGTTCATCATTCACTTCTGTCTATTCAACCAAACAATCGGCGTATTGACAATGTTTGAAATGGTCAGTAGGTTTCAGTTCTTGTCTCAATTAAACCCTGTAAGTGTGCACATTTAAACTTTATTAAAAATGTGTGCGATCATGCACAAGTATTTTTACATTTTCTAAAAACCCGGTTTGCTAAAATTTGCGCCCAATTGTGTACACATAAGGTCGATTATCCTGACCATTTTTATAAAAATCTTCTAAATTGAAATGCGCTGCTGAATTATATAACACTTCTTGGTTAAATTTCTCAAAATATAAAACAAAGACATGTTAAATTAACTTTAGCGAATTCACAATTAACATAGCGCATTATGGTAAGACCACACCTAGAAAGTTTATATAACAGGGTAGAACAAAACCAATATGACAATGCCAATATAAATATGTACCTGAATATACCCTGCTTAAACAGCAGTAATACAACAGAATGTGTTGTGTGTATATCTAATAAAGTTTGATGTCAGAGGTACATAATAATAAGTCAAATAAAAAATAAAGTTTAATCTATTTTGTTAACAATTAATAAAGTGCTCTTAACTTTTATACCGCTAATTTCAAAGTTTTTTCTTTATTTTTTGCATTAAAAGACAAAAAACAATTTAGGTAAAAGCGATAAAATTAACAACCTGTAAATATATTCATATTAATATACATTATATAAAGCTTGCATGCCTCTGTTAATTTGTTTTATTTTTAATAAACAAATATTGTGTGTAATTTAATGCTCAAAATATATGCACTATAATATCAAATGAAACAAGTAAGAGTGTTATATTCGGCCGTGCCGAATCTGATAATACCCTTCACCATCATATACATAGGTATATTCTCATATCGGTACTTAACCTATATTTCATGTTATACCCCTTTTTTCTTGATTATTTCCGACGCCATCCTCGATTTTGAATTTTTACGTAGTTAAGTTACTAGTTAAGCCCTTTAATTTGATACCCATATTAATGCGGTTAAAAAAATTGTATCCGCCATTTTGTTTTAGACGCCATCTTGGATTTTACATTTTAGAATAATTTACTGTATTTTACTGGTCAATCCCTTTAATTTGATACCAATATCGAGGGGGTTCAAGAAGTTACATTTTTTAAAAAACCAGATCTGGCTCATATATAAATTTATTCTCCGCCATTTTGTAGTGGCGGCCAACATAAATTTAAAGTTTTTTATGGTGCTTTTATTGTGCTAGTCAAGTTCTTTCAGATGATATCAATATTGACTCTCGCGGTTATATATTTAAAAAAAAAATTTTTTTTGCCTATAACTTTACCAATAAGAGCCCGATTTATCCAAAATTTTACACGAATATCTCTAGAGGCATATTATATCTACGAATAGTAGCGAAGGTACCTATAAATTATTATATGGCTGAACAATTTTAATTTTTGGTGGTAAAAATAAAGGAAAAACAGAGGCAGTCGTGTTTATTTGCCCACATCTCAGAAAGTTATCGGGCGATTGTGCTGACTTTCAATAGCAATTCATTCCCGGATATTTCCAAAGGATTGATACCATACACAGATCTGAGGAACATATGGTTGTTTCTAAAAGTTGATTTCAACTAACACACGGACAGGCGGGCAGGCGGACAGACGGTCAGGGCTTAATCGACTCCTCTATTCATAAGCTTTCAGAAAATATATACTTTATGGGGTCGGAAATAAATATTGTAGAAATTAGTTAGTTAGTTTGTTTTGCTGGTTTTTCGAACATGATGTTTGTTGTTATGTGTAGCATACTTTTAGGCACTTCTATTATTCGTACCTATTACTTAACGTCTTAATTTAAATGTAACGGTTTTCGAATGTACTAGAATGTACATACGAGAACTTTGTCGAATGTTACCGAACAGCACTGTGTTACTATAAATAGCCGAACAACACAGCTAGCGTAATCAGTATTACAGTAGAGCTTGAAAGGTGCGTATCAAAGTGTGTTTGATAATAAAAGTGTATAATCATAAGTGTAATAAGTAAAGTGATATTAAAGCAATCTTTGAGTGTGTTTAAGTAAATAAAGTGCTCTTAATTTTATAACGAATTTCAACTGTTTTTGACTGCAATAAAAGAACTCAAAAGGTTTATTTAAAGGAAATAATCCAACGTTTATAAAAGGTATAAACGTAACAACTGGTGTCAGAAGTGAAATTGCATTAAAAAAAAAATAATAATAATAAAAAGCAGACATGAAATTTGAGGAACTTAAAGTAGAACAACTCAAAAAGGAATTGAGTAAGCTGGCATTGTTGACAACAGGTAATAAAGTAGAATTGCAAAAGAGACTTCTAGATGAATTTAAGCGGCGTAATATTGACATTGAGGGTTACGAGTTTGACGAAAAAGAAGTAATGGAAATTTCCACACGAGCAACCACAAACAACATGGATTTCAGTACAATGCTTGCAGCAATGATGGAAAAAATTGAACTTAACAGTCAAAAATTATTAGCAGAAGTTCAAGAAGTTAAAGTAGAAGTTCAAGAAACTTCTAGAGCTAATAATGAAAAATTATTAGCTGAAGTAAAAGAAGAAAGTAAAATAATAGAGTTGAAATTTCAAGAATGTTCTAGAGTTACGAACGAGAAACTTCAAGAAATTTCTGAAGCTGTAAATAACAGAGTAGAGGGCATTGAAAAGCAAGTTAATAAAATTGATAAAAAAATATCTGACCTTGAAGATTGCATAGTTACTCAAGCCAGTGACTTCAATAGCAAATTACAATTACAAGTAAAAAATGTTGATGAAAAATTGCAATTACAAGACGAAAAATTTAAAAATCTGGAAATACAAATTAATGATCTTCAATGTCACGAGGGACCAGTGCGAATAATCCCAGAAATATCGAGTAGAATAAAGGCCCCTACTTTTGATGGTAGTGCACCATTTAATGTTTTTAAATTTCAATTTGAGACAGTTGCCAATAGAAATATGTGGAGCATTGAAGAAAAGGCTATAGAGTTGATTTTGGCGTTAAAAGGAAACGCAGCGCAAGTCTTGGAAAGCATACCTATTGGCTGCAGAGAAAACTATGATGACATAATGGTTGCACTACAACGTAAATATGGCGGCGAGCACAAACGAGATATATACCGAATGGAACTACGAGGCAGAACACAGAAAGCGAATGAGTCGTTACAAGATTTCGCAACGGAGATCGAGCGTTTGGTGCAGCTGACATATCCAGGTGAAAATCACCCATTTTTGGATCAGTTTAAAATTGAAACATTTGTAAATGGAATACGTGATCCAGAAATAAAGCACGCGGTGTTTGGCACACACAAATCAACGTTTGCAGAAACCGTATCATACGCTCTGACACAGGAGACCGCAAAATTACTCTCTAAGCCGCAAATATGTAAGGTGAGAAATCTCGAAATTACCGCAGAAAAAGACGTAGATATATTTACCGAAATTAAAAATGCAGTTATATAGGCGTTAGAGGAAAAGCAAGGTAAAGCCAGAGCCAAATGCTATAATTGTGGTAAAAGTGGACATTTTCAGCGAAATTGTAAGGCACCAAGGAAGAGGGCTAGATCTGTTTCGCCACCTAGAAACAGCAAACGGGCAAACACGAAAGCATCAAATGAGTCACCGTTAAACTAAAACGAGCTAGCACTATGGGGCAAGAGCTAGCTCCCATAACCGAGGGCCCCACAATCTCCATATCAGTTATGCAGAAGAAAAATAGCAACCTTACTGCTTGTGGGTATATCAATGGTCGAAGGCATATTTTTACCATAGACACAGGAGCATCACAGTCTATTATCAGACCCGATTTAGTAAAGAACACAATCGAACCGTTACGTGGCGTAAGTCTGCGAACAGCTACTGGGGAGCCTGCTACTGTCTATGGTAAAATAATCGTAAAAGTAACTATTGCCAACATAACTGTCAATCATGTATTCATCGTTGCCGACATTGTGGACGAAGTAATCATCGGTGCAGATTTTATGATTACTCATGGCATTAATCTGCACATGGGGCAGAAGGTAATGATTTGGAGGAATGTCGAAATACCCCTAGATGTTGGTTATGAAAATAAGGTGCATGTAAGGAAACTAGTTGCTACAGAATATGAGAAAATACCACCACAGTCAGAAAGTGTAGTATGGGCGCGTATAGAGGGAGATTGTGTGGACAACCGGTTGTGGGTGGTAGAACCAACAGATATAAAAAGTGACCTAATAACAGCAAAAGCCCTCGTAAAAACCAGAAATGACGGAAGAGTCCCTGTAAGAGTGCTTAACCTTTCCGCCTGTGAAAAAGTCGTCAAGCCAAAATCCGAATTAGGTAAATGTGCTAAAGCTGAGGCAATAATTAATTGCGAAATGAAATCGGGTCCTGTCAGTATGTCGAACAAAGAGCAGGAGATGCTAGCAGAATACGTAGAGAAGTGGGTTAAAGGATTATCGCCGTCCGATAGGAATAAAGCAAAACAGCTACTCAGAAAACATGCATCCATCTTCGCTCTGAAAGGTCAACATCAAGGTAGAACATCACTTGTGAAACATCAGATAAATACCGGCGATGCAAGGCCTATAAAACAAGCTCCTAGAAGTATTCCTCTAGCGAAACGTAATGAAGTTAAAGAGCTTGTCAACGAAATGGAGCAGAATGGAGTAATAGAACCTTCTTCAAGTCCTTGGAGCTCACCGGTAGTTTGGTAAAAAAGAAAGATGGCAGCACAAGATTTTGCGTCGATTATAAAAAACTGAATGACGTCACTAAGAAGGACAGTTATCCACTACCAAGAATAGATGACACTCTGGACACGCTAGCTGGAACAAAATGGTTCTCTACTTTAGACCTGCAAAGTGGTTATTGGCAAGTAGAAATATCTGATAAAGATAAGGAGAAAACAGCTTTTAGTGCAAGTGACGGGCTGTGGCAATTTAACGTGATGCCATTTGGACTATGCAACGCTCCAGCCACATTCGAGCGATTAACGGAACGCGTATTGAGGGGACTTCATTGGAAGACATGTTTGGTGTATCTTGATGACATAATTGTCATGGGTAAAAGTTTTGACGATCACCTGAAAAATCTAGAAGAAGTTCTTAAACGAATATCAGTGGCTGGACTTAAATTAAGCGCAAAGAAATGTGCATTGTTCCAAAAAGAAGTTAAATACTTGGGGCATCGAGTCGCAGAGGATGGTATATCAACTGACGAAGATAAAATCCAAGCTGTGAAGGACTGGCCTCGCCCGAAAAATCTTCATGAGTTACGTAGTTTTCTAGGCCTCTGTACCTACTACAGGCGATTTGTGCCGAATTTTGCCAGTGTCGCTGCCAGTCTACATGAGCTCACCAAGAAGTCACGACCATTCCTGTGGGCTGAAGCCCAAGAACAAGCATTCCAGAAGCTCAAGGAGTTGTTATGCGTAGCACCAGTTTTGCCATATCCCATCGCTGGGGAGAAATTTGTATTAGATAGCGATGCGAGTGGCTACGGGATAGGTGGTGTTCTTTCGCAGGTTGTTAACGGAACAGAAAAGGTGATAGGCTACTACAGTCGAACACTCTCGAAGCCTGAAAGAAATTATTGTGTAACACGTCGAGAGCTTCTGGCAGTTGTAGAGTGTGTAAAGCATTACCACAAATACCTGTATGGACAACACTTTGAACTAAGAACCGATCACTCTGCACTCAGATGGTTACTACAATTTAAACAACCGGAAGGACAGCTAGCCCGTTGGATTGAACGTCTCCAGAGCTACGATTTCAGCATTGAGCACAGAAAGGGCACTAAACATGGAAATGCAGATGCACTCTCCCGAAGACCGTGCAGATTGGAGTGCAAACATTGTGCAAAAGCTGAAAGAAAAGAATGTGTCGTTGACGTTCGACTAACACATATAGAGACAAGTGACGACTGGTCAGCGGCGCAAAGAGACGATCCCATACTGGCAAAAATTATGTCAGCAAAGGAGGAAGACAAAAGGCCAACCCGTAACCAAATATCAGCGGAAAGTCCACTGATGAAATCATACTGGGCGCTATGGAATAGTCTGCAAGTTATTAACGGGTGCCTTTATCGCAAATGGGAAAGTACTGATGGTAAATCGACAACAAATCTGATTGTGGTGCCATCCTCTAAAGTCATAGAGGTATTGAAGGAGTTTCATAATGGTTCAAGTGGTGGTCATCTTGGTGTAACAAAAACCATAGAAAAGATAAAGCAACGTTTCTATTGGGTTGGATGCCAACAATCTGTAGCTGATTGGATAGCAAATTGCGCACAATGTATCGCAGCCAAGGGCCCAGTAAGACGGAGTCGAGGAGCGCTGCAGCAGTACAATTCAGGTGCTCCGTTTGAGCGAATAGCAATGGATATAGCAGGCCCTTTTCCTGTTAGTGAGGCTGGGAACCGTTACGTTCTAGTTGTAATCGACTATTTTAGCAAATGGCCAGAGGTATACGCAATACCAAACCAAGAAGCTAAAACTGTCGTAAACGCATTTGTGAACAACTGGGTGTGCCGCTATGGAGTTCCGCTTGAGCTACATTCTGATCAGAGAAGAAATTTTGAATCTGCGATATTCCAGGAGATGTGCGAACTATACGGTATCCGAAAAACGAGGAATACGCCACTGCATCCACAATCTGACGGCATGGTCGAGAGATTTAACCGCACGTTGGAGGAACACTTGAGAAAAGTGGTCAGTGCACACCAAAGGGACTGGGATGAGCACATACCAAAATTTCTGTTGGCATACAGGTCAGCCGTTCATGACTCTACCTGCAAAAATTATGTTCGGAACCGAGCTGAAACTGCCAGGTGATCTAGAATTCGGTGTTAATCCCTCGACAATAAATGAGCACGAAGAAGATAATTCAAGGGGACAAAAAGATCTAGACGAAATTCATGAATTCGTTCGTGGCCGAATAAAAATGACCAGCGACAAGATGAAGGCCAGATATGACAGAGCAGCGAATTGTGAAGGCTTTAATGAGGGTCAGCTAGTTCTACTATATAACCCACAACGAAAAAAAGGACTGTCTCCCAAACTCCAAACTCATTGGGATGGGCCGTATAAGGTGATAAAAAGAATAAATGATGTCGTGTATAGAATACAGAAGTACAATAGCCCAAGATCAAAGATGAAAGTGGTTCATCTCGAGCGCCTCGCTAAGTACGGAAAAAGTGAATTTGTGCCTATTCGGGACGAACAGGCTTAAGCGGGCGGTAGTGTTACAGATTTATTTTTAAGTAGCTTAATTTACATTTTAATTTATTTTATTTGTAGCAGTTAAAGTTACTGTAGTTGTATTTGTATTAGTTTGTTTTGCTGGTTTTTCGAACATGATGTTTGTTGTTATGTGTAGCATACTTTTAGGCACTTCTATTATTCGTACCTATTACTTAACGTCTTAATTTAAATGTAACGGTTTTCGAATGTACTAGAATGTACATACGAGAACTTTGTCGAATGTTACCGAACAGCACTGTGTTACTATAAATAGCCGAACAACACAGCTAGCGTAATCAGTATTACAGTAGAGCTTGAAAGGTGCGTATCAAAGTGTGTTTGATAATAAAAGTGTATAATCATAAGTGTAATAAGTAAAGTGATATTAAAGCAATCTTTGAGTGTGTTTAAGTAAATAAAGTGCTCTTAATTTTATAACGAATTTCAACTGTTTTTGACTGCAATAAAAGAACTCAAAAGGTTTATTTAAAGGAAATAATCCAACGTTTATAAAAGGTATAAACGTAACAATATATTTATAATTTTTTATTGTTTTTTAATTTTTTTTTTAATTTTTTTTTTATTTTTTTTTTTTTTTTGTTTTATATTTATTATATATATCTTAATATTTTTTTTTTAATTATTTTTATTTTTTTTTTTTTTTGACATACATACGTAAATTTATAATGTTACAATGGGATGTTTTTATATATGTATGTTTTCTATATGTATTTCATATGGGATGAATGGTGATACAAACTACTGTTATTGCATGACTACACGTTGTGAAGGGTATATAAGATTCGGCACGGCCGAATAAAGCGCTCTTACTTGTTTAATTTCAAATATTGTATTTAAGCACGGGATTATCATACGTTTACTCTAAATTAAAATGCGTACTTTAAGGCTTGCGGAAATTTATATATTTTAAATATAAAATGTGGAAATTAAATTGAAAACAGAAACTTGTAATATACACACACATTAACACAGATTATGTTAAACATGGTTATATGCCAATACGTATACGTTTGTATGTATCCCAGCAGATAAATTCAGCAAAGAAACCTTCCACTAGTTCAATGCGAGTAACATTTGGCGTGACTTCTTAAACAATAGTGCAACAGAAGGCATTCTTGACGCCTCTCAAAATGCAAAATTTGTTTTAAAATACATGCAAACAAAAACAAAATGGATAAAGCATTTCATGATGCAAACAAATACAATCAACTCATGAAATACGGATTTCTTTCCCCTCATATGCATGTATTTCATGCACTTTATTCTTATACCTTGTGTATAAGATATATTTTGGCAAAATTTCATTCCTTTAGCTTTTTCGGTTCGAGCTCTATCGTGCTTTCAACAGACGAACAGACGAACTGATGGACAGACAAGCGAACATAACTAGTTCGTCATAAAACGAAGTCCGGGACTCAAATTATATACACTTTGTAAAGTTTTAAATGTATATTTTTATGTGTTACAAGGGGAATGACAAAATTAATATATCCCGACAATTCTTTTGGTGGTGGGTATAATAAAAATTGTAAAAACAGGAAGAACTACATGTTATGAACTTGGAATAGAAATCAATATCTTTCTAACATTATCAAAAAAATACATTTAGTTACCATATCGATAGAATTTGTCTACTGCTGCAAATTTTTTGATCCTTTTTTGATTCTTTTAAATCGCCAAGGTAACTAACCACCAAAACAAGTAAAGAACTATTATTAGATATAGGCTTTGACAACTTTTTAAGGTTTCCTTTTCCATTATATGATGCACACTCCTATTGCTTTTGATTTCTTTGATAGAAAGAATTAAAAAAAAAACCTTTAAAAATCTCTTTGAGTTTAATCATAGATTAACGTGAATACTAAAATAAATGTTTCGAGAAGATATTTATTATAAATAAAATATATAGATTATAAGAAACATACAATAATGCCATCCAAAATAGATACTTAAAGGAGGATGTTTTTGTTACTATTGAATTTTACAATTGAAACGGCAGCTTAACTTTGATGGTGTTTATTAGAAAAAATTTCTTAAACACCTTTAAGGACTTGAACATTAACATACATACATATAAACATGTAAAAGTAAGTATATACTTAGCCTATCCTATTATATTTTCTTAAAGCAACATAAGCACGTTAAGGAAACATTTTTTCTCTTTTATCTTTCACAAAGTATTTAACTAATTCATGTCACATTCAAAATGCACCATTTACATTGTTTTTTCTCATCTTTAAGGAGATTTCTTGAATTCGTTTTATTTTTTAATAACAACCTTTTTGGCTTTAAAAGTACTCCATCAATTTTATCTATTGACAAGATGTCTTGTTGTCAATATATTAAACCGAATTCATTCTTGTTAACACAATTATCATGACAACAGGAGCAAAACAGTTTGAACACAGACATGATTTATTCAATCTCATAAATAATATCGCTAACATACAAACGTATTATGTAACTGTCTGCTGGTTTGTTTGTATATGTAAAAGTACATACTTTCTCTTTTAACAGAGTGTGGAAAATGCGAGCAAGTATTTTGTTAAAACGTAAAATTAAATGAAGAAAATGTTCCAAAGGTGTTGATTGTATTGTAAATGTTTTTTTTTTCTCACATATAATTTGCTTTAATGAATGCCAGAGATACACTTAACTAGAGATCTTCGTATGAGTATCTTACGACTTATGAGAAATAAAATGTAAACATTCACTTTCTATAAAAATCACTCACGTTTGTGAAAAAAAATCCTAATCACACACACTAATACACGAATAATATTTTTAATTAAGATGGCTCAGGAAATATAATTGTATTCGCAAGAAGTCCTAAGTGTCAAAATATCATAATTTCTTCAAAATATTTAAAAATGTATTGGATAGCTTATGGCAGAATTTTGCAATCATTGAAAAATTTTAGAATATTATGATATTGCGAAACTACGATACTTATGACACCTTGTGAATTCACTAAATTCCAAGTGTTTTTACAGAAGTTGGCAACTGGTGGCCATTTGGTCACTGTCATGTGATTAATGTTTGGTTTGTTTTGGCATTTTAACACGAATAGACTAACCCATATTATGATAATCCTTAAGTGTATGTGGAGACACAAATACATTCAGAACAAGTAAGAGCACTATATTCGGCTGTGCCGAATCTTTTATACCCACCACCAATTTTGTGTACATTTAAAGCACAATATTTATTATTTTGTTAATCGCTATGGAATAATCTCTTTATAATAAAATATGTTTCACTTTCTTTGTAGAGGGTGGTTAAATTTTAAGGGCCCATGTTGAAGGTGAACTACACCTAGTCTTTAAATTTGTTTTCATTTCTCAATCTCAAACTAACTCAATTTGATTCGTGAAAAGATACGCAAATGAGAAACGCTTTAAAGTTATTCAGGTTTTTTTTTTAAATGGACGTTCAAATCAAAATGCATTTTGTGCATTTTGTGTGATTCTTTTGATAAACATAATCGTTCAAATTCGTCCACAATCGGGAGAATTGTAAAAAATATTTAAATTTCTGCAAAACAGGTCAGTAAAAATGTTAGAAAACCTGTGAATGCCTCCTTAGTTCGTTGAATGGGAACCATTACTGTTTTTTGCGATAGTGTGGCAAAAGAGCAGTCAACCTCGACTCATCAGCATGCCCAACAATTGATCATTAGCATTGTCATTGAAAATTTGGACCATCAGATAGAGGAGTGACGCCAAGGTAGGGAAGCCATTTGGCCGATATTTTGTTAAATACATAATTGTACCATACAAATATTATCATTATAAAAAGAAATGATAATAGTTTCTTAAATAATATGTGTTTTATTTAATTTCAACATCGGCCCTTACAATTTGAGCACCCTTTATAACTTCCATATGCTACTAAAATGCTTTTGTAAATGTAGTATTTCAATGCAAGTGGGCCTTAGAGTAGGCGTGTCAATAAAGTTTCTGCTAATAAATACAACTTAGATATTTCAATATAGTTCTTTATTTTCCCAAAAACTTTGTCAATAGAGAAATTACATGAATTTAAGAAAACCCGTTATATGGGAGGTAGGCGTTAAAGTGGGCGTGTCACCTAAACTTTTTGGCACAACAACTACATTGATTAGAAGGATATATGTAGCAAATTTCCTCACCATACCTCTAATTTTGTCTGTTTTATGAGCTTTAACATTTCATTAACGGTAGATAACGTGAAAAGTGGGCGTTATAGTAGGCGTGTCAAAGTTGTTTTTGCTAATGAGTACAACCTAGATGTTTCAATATAGTCCTTTATTATTCAAAAATCTATATTAAAAGTGAAATTATATCAATTTTGGTTAAAACGTGATAAGGGAGGTGGGCGTAAAAGTCGGCGTGGCACATTGATTTTCCGTTACAAAAAAGCATTTCACCAAAAAACAAAGTGTGCAAAATTTCAGAGTCGTACATCCAATTTTGTTGCTTTTATGACGTTTTTGTTTTTAAATATACCGAAAAATACACTGTGCGGTATAAATTTTCGTACATTTTGATTGATAACTCCTCTCCTAATGCATAGATTTAGATAATTTTCGGGCAAAAATATTGCTTTTACTCAGAAAATATATATTCGAAGTTTCATGAGTCTACGCTAGTGCGTTTGGACACAATTCCATTTTATTCGATGTTCGAAGGACACGGTTTTTTCGACCTACTCCTGCTTTTCGAGCTATAACTCTCTTCCTAATATTCCGATTTAGCCCATTTTCAATACCAAACAAACCTTGTCTATAAGAAAGATTCTGGCAAAATTTGAGTCCCCTAGCTTTTTCGGTGCGACCTCTATCGTGCTTTCAACAGACGGACAGACGGACAGACGGACGGACATAGCTAGATCGTCATCAAATCAAACCCTGATTCAGAATATATATACTTTATGGGAACTAAAATGGATATTTCGATGTGTTACAAACGGAATGACAAAATGAATATACCCCCACCATTTTTTTGGTGGCGGGTATAAAAACTGACTGTCTGGTATACTTTATGGGATGGTAGAATTTCATCTGTACCCGTTTGAAACGATGCTAGTCAGAACGCTACAGTTAATGGTGTCTACTATAGAGCAATAATTACTGATATTTTTGTTCATCAATCAAACCATAATATACGGTTAGATATAGTTTCAGACATTCAAAAGTATTAAAGGAGCGTCTACTAAATAATTATAAATGCATAAGATATTATGAAATAGAATAAATAGCACTGCTAGGCAACCTCTCTAAATTGGGCAATTATGAAAATATTTTTAGTTATATATCTACTCACCGTGCCATGACGGCTGCTGTTTCTAAAAGTGAGTGCCATGCTGTAATAGAACAGAGAGATTAAATGTTTCTTTCCGCAGTACTTTCTACTCGTATTTATGTTGTCTTTGAATTGTCTCTCAGTTTTTATATTATAACTGTTGTAATGTTATCGCTTAATTCGCAAGCTGTATTAACGTGTTGTAAGTCGTAGTAGCTGTACTCATTTTTTTTTTGATAATTTCTACATTAATTTTTTATATAATTTATACAGCAATTTCAACGTTGTTTATAGAATGTTGCCGTTTTCTTCAACACCGAGAAGAGAATTTCTTACAACCTATGACTCCTACGGCAGGCTGAGCATTAGGCGAATAATTATGCAGTTGAATCTTTTTTTTTTTTCTTGTTTTGTTGTACTCTTTTCAGGATTAAACAGATTAAAATAATAAATTACATTTTTTGTGTTTATGGTTATTTAACTTTGTATGACTTAAAGAAGAAAGAAGATTTCACTGAGTCATCATAATTAACTTGTACCTTTTGTTTTTCTTTCGTCTAATTACAAATATTTAATGTCAGTTGCGTGATAAATTGGTATTAATGTCATGGTGTTCGACTGAAAGCTTATGGTGTAAAGAAATCTTTAACACCACTTGCATACTGCCTAGTCTATTGTTTACTTATTGTACCCAGCAAAAAAAATAAAAAATTTGTGCAAACTTAAAAATAACCTTTCTAAATGACAAGATCTATAAACTTAATAAAAAGGACTGCAGTTTATTAAAAAAAACTAATTAATTAATCTCCAATAATGCGCTCATGTTTAAATTGTTCATATTTTCAATAAACTAAACCAGTTCAGCACTAACTAAACCTCTGTGAAATAAATTTCTTGTCACAGTTTTTTTTTTTTTTTTTTTTTTTTGCTGGGTGATTGTCTTGTTTTACCTTATTAACACAACGCTAATCCCTATGGTTGTGATAATTTTGCATTATTGTATATTTTAGGTTATTATGGTTCCAAATTAATTATTATTCTGTCTAGTACTAAGCAGACAACAGACAGATGTTCTTCATGGTCCCCTTGAGAAATTTCTAATAAATAAACGGACCACAATTTTTTTTAATAATAAATTAAAAAAGTTCATTACATAATTACTTTAAACGATGTAATAACGGGTGTTTTTTATTGTGGTATAGGAATTTTGAATCAAATAAAACAAGGATGATTTTTCTTAATTGACACAAAATTTACTTAATTTGAAAGATAATGTTCTGGCAGTATAATTTAAATATATAACATCGGCGTATGACCACCACAGGTGGCTAGGACGTGGTCTTATATGGAGGTAAATAGTTCAATGATTTATTTTAACATCTGTGTCCGCACATCGGTAATTACATGGCAAATGATGTACTCTAAGTGCTCATTCATTGCGGTTTTGTCGGCGTAGACTAGCGACTTTACATAACTATACAGCTAATATTCTAGCGGCGTTTAATTGCAAAATGTTGGCATCTAAAACGTGAAACTGTGCGGTTACCAAACGCTTCCGTGAATAAATTAATTTTAGCTTAAGCTATGTAACATATTGCGCTGTCTTGTTGAAACCACAGCTGCTTCACATCATGGTTGTTCAATTAATTAACAAAAATGTCAGTTATTAAGGCGCTATAGTGGTCACCATTGAATGCAACGTTCTGACCACGTTCTGTCTTTATGTACACTTAATCGTCACTACAGAGACGGAAATATTGTCTATTGAAGTATCCATTCAAACAAAAGTGAACTTCATCGCTAAACAAAATTTGCTTATAAAAATCGGTATGACCGTCTTGTTTTGGGTTTATTCACTAAATAAAGGGCTTGCTAATTATGCGACAGTCTATTCCTGTAAAAATGTCAAGCAAACCTCAATATGAATTACTTTAATGCTGACAAAATGGCCATCAGTAAAAAATAAGTTGCCTCTTTCAAAAACCACTCTTTACATTGTGGTTAATTTATTTACCATTTTCTTAAAGATGTAAGCAGTAGCGCCGTATTCAGCTATGACGAATTCTTTGTACTCACCACCAACATTACAGAATAATAACGTCCGTGACATATAATTTACTTATTTTTTATTAGTGTAAAATAAACGGTTTATTTATTTATTTGTTTAGGCTGGCTTTGCCATTAAATCTTGTTTGTTTAGTTTTTCTTTTACTAAAGCGTGTCTGAATAAAAATTTCGTTTTCTCTTTCAAATGAAGACATGCAAGTATGCTTCAAGAAAATTTCCATTTTTTTATTGGATGACAAACAAGACATCTTTTGGTTAAGTACAAAATTAAATGCACGTCAAATGGCCGCCACGGTACAGGCCATTACACTTTTCGTATAATTTTTTATGGCTTTTTCAAATAAATGTGTCTGTATCCTTTCTATACTACCATTTCAAATTTGAACATGCATAAGCATGAGTTTTGGCCCACTGTGTAAACAAAGTTTCTTTAAGAACAAAAATAAGGTAAACTACAAAACTAAATTAATAAAAAACAATGTTGCAACTAATTTTGTTTAATAATCCCTTTGCATGTATGCTAATTAAGACCTGGATTCACTTTCTGATTAAATCATGAATTAAAAAAAACCGTGTATACTTAAGAAGTATGATAGTGTAGTCTTTCAAAGTCTTTAAATTTTTGTTTCTCATTTGTTAACTCAGGGACTCTTAAGTAGATCTTTCAGCCCTTTGTATAGGTACTGCCATCCACTTAACAGTTTATCCATCTGTGTCTTTCCTATCAGAAAAATGACACTATCTTCAACAGAAGAAATATAAAGCTTTGTTGGATTAAAAACCCTATCCTCAGAAGAAGAAGAAAACTAACTATGTTTCCTTCTATGACATCGGAATAGATCCCATCGAAAGATAGATGAAAGTTGCTTGATGTTTTTCCGAACTGTGATGTATCAAAATTTAATAAGCTTAAATTCTACCAGCATTTAAATGTGTACAGAGGAATTTGTGCCAAACAGTAAGCAGATATATGGATTCCAGCCGGTTTCTTTATTTGCTTAATTTATCATTTTTCAATATTTTTTTATACAGAACTTCTAGTTCAATCAACGGATGTAAGTAAAATTTTATTAAATAGCCGCAGAGAGACCAAAAATTTATACATCAATTTTAACTGCTTCAAAAGATTAATCCTCTAAAAAAATATTAAATTCTAATTTCTAATTTAATTTTTCACAGCTTGATAATCGGCCATACTCGTATTCAGTATAAATCTACACAATGATATAGAACAAAGTATGGACTAACAGTTACCACTTTTAAATTTTATTGATTGTTTAAAAGAATAAGTTTAAAAAAAAAAATAAAAAAAATTTAAGCCCCATGGTGACTTTTAGCCCATCCTTTGTATAATTTTTTTTTATTTAGAACATGTAACTGAATGTAGAAGTGTGACCACAATATAAGAAAGAACAAAATTGAAATTGTTTATTATTGGAATCCACACAATTTGTAAAAGTTTTTTATACAATTCACAGGAGACCTTATTAACTTCAATAAAACCAAAGCCTTAACGGTATGTTGTCTTTGTCGAATTTTAAGTACCCCTCATTGGTTACACAACAACGTATATAAGTATATGGAAAAAAGATAATTTAATAAAAAACATACTTTGCTAATAAAATCTATACGTTATAATTTATAAAAAAATATCAACGCAGATTACAGTGATCGTTATATACAATGAAAATAAATTTTAAGTTTTATTTCTAGAAAAAAATTTTAAAGTGCAGAAATAAATGATTTCCCAATTAACTAAAAAAAAATTATTTATAAGCATTAAATTTACTGTTTTTTTTTCAATTGAAAAGTTTAAAAAAAAATTTAAAAATAAATATTTTTTTTTCTCTTTTGTAATTAATGACCTTTTTCTATAAAACATTTTTAATAAACATTAAGCGTAAAACTTAAAACTCGGAATTTTATTTAAATTCTTAGCTTTTAAGCATTTGATCAATATAAACAAATATTTTCAAATCATTGGCCATTGTTAACAATGACTTCGTCCCATCTCTCTACCAACATATGGATTCTACACCAAAAGAACTACACTTATCTGCCTTTGAGGCCAAGAATAATTCCAGTTAACTTTGGATAACTTGTTCGTATCCCAGAAAGAGCGTTCTATATTGATCGAAACAAATGGCGGCCTCGGCTGGTTTCATAATACCTATACCTCGTTAATAGCATCACGAATTTCGACCCTCAAATGCTCCATTGTCTTTGGTTTGTCTGCATTGTACTTGTCTTTAACAGAGCCCCACAGAAAATATTAAAATAGTATCATATCTAAGCTTATTAGCGACCAATTGACATCACTATTTTGGCTAATTAAACGGCCATGTATCGTAGTACGGAATAAATTAATTATGGCATCGGATATTTGACAAGTTGCGCTATCCTGTAGAAAACAAACTTTGCTCACATCAATATCATGAAGAGCGGGTACAAAGAAATCGGTTTTCATAGTGCAATAGGTGTCTCCATTGACGCTTATACTACGGTTTTTTATTTGACCACATATTCTTTTAATTTTTCGGACAATGCCTGCTTTAAGTGAATTTTTTACTTTCAGTATAGTTTTTCGTTAACACTCTGGCTAGATTTTAGCAGCTCATAATAGACAGAAACCTTTTCGTCTCACAAAATATGAACCAATCCCTTAGCGTCATAGGTAACTAATTTTAATGTAAGGCTTTTTATAAGATTTCTTAGACATCGAGTTGATCAGATTTGGCGCATTTTTATACCCGCCACCAAAAAAATTGTGGGGGTATATTCATTTTGTCATTCCGTTTGTAACACATCGAAATATCCATTTTAGACAATAAAGTATATATATTCTGAATCGAGGTTTGATTTTATGACGATCTAGCTATGTCCGTCCGTCTGTCCGTCTGTTGAAAGCACGATAGAGGTCGCACCGAAAAAGCTAAAGGGCTCAAATTTTGCCAGAATCTATCTTATAGATAAGGTTTGTTTAGTATTGAAAATGGACTAAATCGGAATATAAGGAAGAAAGTTATAGCTCGTAATGCAAGAGCAGGTCGAAAGAACCGTGTCCTTCCAACATCGAATAAAATGGAGTTGTGTCCACCACCATCAACGTAGAGTCATAAAACTCCAAATATAAACTACCTGAGCAAAAACAATATATCTACCCAAAAATTGCCTAAATGCATGCATTAGGAAGGGAGTTAGAGATCAAAATGTACGAAAATTTATACCGCGCATTGTATTTTTCAGTATGTTCAAAATTTTAAACCTAATAAGAGTGACAAAATTTGATTTACGATTCTGAAATTTTGCAGGAATTTCTTTTTGGTCAAAGGCTTTGTTCTGACGGAAAATAAATGTGACACGCCCACCTCCCATACAACGTTTTCTCTCAAATTCTTATAATTTCTCTATAAATCGAGATTTTGGAATAATAAAGGACTATATTGAAATATCTAAGTTGTATTTATTAGCATAAATAACTTCGACACACCTACTATAACGCCCACTTTTCACGTTATCTACTGTTACTGAAATTTAAATTTATAAAACCGAAAAAATTAGAGGTATGATGATAAAATTTGCTACGGAAATCCTTCTAGTCAATGTTATTGTTATGCCAGAAAATTTAGGTGATACGCCCACTCTTACGCCCACATCCTATATAATGCTTTATCTCAAGTTTATTAATTTCTCAATGAATAAATATTTTGGAAGAAGTACGGACTATATTGAAATATCTAAGTTGTATTTATTAGCAGAAATTTTATTGACACACTTACTTTAACGCCCATTTTCACTGAAACACTTAATTTACGAAAACATTTTACCAGCATATCGAAGTTATAAGGGGTGGTTAAATTTTAAGGGCCGATGTTGATTTTGAATAAAACACAAATTATTTAGGAAATTATTATCATTGCTTTCTGTAATGATAATATTTGTATGGTTCAATTATGTATGGAGCAAAATATCGGCCAAATGGCCCCCTGACCTCAACGGCACAACTCGATCCGTTAGTCCAAATTTTTAATAACACTGTTGATACTCAATTGTTGGGCACGATTATAAGTCGAAGTTGATTTTTTTTTGCCACACTATTGTGAAAAACAGCAATGCTTCTCATTTAACGAATTAAGAAGGCATTCATAGATGTTCTAGCATTTTAAACAGACCTGGGGCCGAATTACGGCATTCGATATCGATCGAAATTTTACTCGAACGATCGGGTACGCTGTGCTTTAGGTATAGAGATTCTAATAAGAGTTTTCAACTTTCGATCACGTTCGAGTGCCGTAATTCGGCCTCTGTTTTTAATTTAAAATTTAACCACCCTCTACAAAGAAAGTGATGTATATTTTATTATAAAGAGATTATTCCAAGCGATTAACAAAATAATAATTATTGTGCTTTAAATGTACACAAAATTGGTGGTGGGTATAAAAGATTCGGCACAGCCGAATATAGTGCTCTTACTTGTTTATTACTGAGGCATCATTTCGAACATGCAAAATATTTCATTAAGTTCTTTTATCTTTACTTTTTATGGCTGATAGTTTCCCTGAATCGTGCTGCTCGAAAATATTTTAAAATTGAGCTAACAGTGAACTTGCAAGCTCTTATTGAGTTTAACAACAATCTTCGTGAATTATGATTTGAATTCTTGTATTTCAAATATTTGAGCAGGCTTGGGCGATCTTTGCCTTCCATGTGAATATCTCCATTTCCGAAATCGCAGACGCTATTTGTCGTACGTTAGACTTGAGGAATCAATTTCAACACAAGCTTCTTAATTTATATTACCATTTTTTACTTTTTTTTAATACAATTTAAATTCACTTCTGCCAACATGTGGCTTGGCAAATTGTTGAAAGATAAAATTTATATCTTTTAACATGAAATGTTGAGTCTTACAAATGGAATAATAAATTAAAATACTCGTTCACTGCTCATTGTGGTTAAGAATATAAAAAGGAGCAAATAAATCTTGTAAAAACAAGTTGTCTTTTAGATAACATACATATGTTTTATAAGTAATTTTAACATGATAAGGATCAGTATTTGCATTGACAGTTTCACTTTTGAAATGTGTCTATTTAATTGTTTTAAAAAGTAAAACTGCAATTAAACAAACAAAAAAATTTAATACAAATACTATTCAATGGTTTTTTATAGAATATTGAAATCAACAATAGTAAATACTTAGAGTTTTTTAATGTAGCACATATGATAAAACACTTTTTTTTTTAAAGTGAGGGTTCAAAAAGCAATCATAAATTGAAACGTTATTTGGAAACTAGATTCGAAATTAGAAATTTCTACATTTTTAAATAATTTATTTTATTACTTCATTCCTATTTTATTTTTGTTACTTAAGTAGCATTGTCTCTAAATATAGAAAATATTTTTATTCTACCTCCAACTTTGTATTGATTAATACTTTTCTTAGCCTTTTTACCAAACCAACAGATTTCGAGGAATAAATATCTAAACATATTTCTTTTAAATTAATTTCTCTTGTACTTAATAAAATGTTAATTTCAACACAATAGAATTTATTTAAAAGCATTATTATGTTATTTTTGATATTCAAATAAACTTTTGCTTATGGAAATCGTAAGCTTTTTTTTAAAAATTTGTCATTGAAATTTGCACACTACATAAGTATGAGTAGTGTTTATGCGGCATAGACGAAACTTTTAGAACAATTTCAATAGAAATGGAAAATTTTTGTTATTAGGTATGTTTCGTTTATTCTTGCGCATTATAAATACATATTTATAATTTAACATGTTTCATATTTACTCCCATTTGTATAGAATTTGCTCAAATACAGATCAACCTTGAATTAAAAAAACTGAGATGAGAGTTTTGAAAATTTGAAAAGAAGTTGATTTTGGAAATGCTTGCTAAGATTTGCTAAAACCGTTAATATTACTCCAACTCGTTTGACTTGTGAGTTCTAAATAACAATATATCGTTGGTTACAAGTAGAAAGGTCCTAACTCAAGTGATTGAAACATGACAGAAGATGGTAAAAAACAACGTAAACTATATTAGCATAATGTAAGTTTTGTATGTTTTTATATCAAATGAATTGGAATCACTGATGCCACAATCTTTCTACTTGTGACCATCATCGATTTGTATGAATGCATGCATTTTAATAGACACACTTGTATCACTATAAATGAAGTTTAAAATTTTTTATATTAAACAAATCGCTAGCTTAGCATTCAAACTGTACAAGTCTTATTATAACGAAATTAAAATTTTTATTCAGTAACAAAGTACAATTTAAGAGACATATTTCATAATAGACATAATGTTGCAAGTTCGATTTTAAGCTGGAGTTATGCTATATATTGCAAATGTCCTAAATCTCTTAAAAAAAACAAACATGTACCGAGTATAGCAATAAATGACAAATTTATTTTTTAATTTATGCTTTAACTGTCAAAACTTAATTATAAATTTTATTCAGGCTCAAACTAATTTTTTAATCTTATACATAATATTACAAAGAAATTTTATTGTGATGATAATTGCCAACACTAGCCGAATGAAATGCATTTTTAAAATCAGCTACAATTTCGTCATCACCACTCTTTGATAGACAATAAAGTGTTGATTGTAACAATTGTCTTCCAGATTTAGTTTAAGTTTTGGGTTAACAGGTAGAGGCCACAAATTAATAACTAGGTTTCACTTCACACATAAATGGAAAATTTTCTTTTTTTAAACGATAGAGTGTGCTACGAAAATACACTAATTTATATTTTTATTCATTTTAATCCTTATTTTGCTACTAAATATACTGGTTGGGTTTTGAAAATAAAAAAAAATAAATTTATAAATTTTTATTTTTTAATTTATTATAAATCATTTTGTATCCTTTTTCTTATTATTAGACTTCCTTTAAAAAAATTTATTGGATTAAATAACATTGTAATCTTTTTAAGTAACTTAAAAAAATGTATGTAAAAAACTGCTCTCAGGCTCTTCTACTAGGACAACGTGATTTGTATCTATACAAACATTATTCATACAAATATAATTGGAAAATAATGTATGAATAGCTTATATGGAATTATACTGATAAAGACTGTATTTATTAAAAATAAAGCTAATTTTTTTGGTTTTCTTTGCAAGAGATTTTAAGGATATTGCTTGCAAGTTATTGGATTGCTTATAATATCTGAAACTTAGTAATTATCCATTTATTTTTTAAATTTTTCTCTCATTTAACTACTTTCGAGAATTATCATCATTTAAAATAAATAAATAGTTGATCCGTTTAATACTCTTCACACCAGAATCTAATGTATATATCATTCTGCCATTCCATTTGCACTTTAGTCTCTATAAAGAACATATATTTACTATGAAACCCTAGAGATAAGGGAACTGATTTAGTAAGGTTGATCTGTCGGACTGTCGATACGCTAAAAAAATAAAATAAAATAAAAAAATAAATAAAATTGTATTAAATTTTGAACTATTTTCATTGTGAAATGTATACTGATAGTCTGAGTCCTTTATTTGATGCCCATATAATTAGGCCTGTATAAAATAAAACCAAACATTTAAGAATGGATACCATTAATAATTTGGAATTTTTTAAGGTGAACTTTATTATACTAGTCAAGCCTTTCATTTGGTCTGATTTTCGAAACCGATTTCGTACCAAATATTTCTAATATTTTGATATCACCATGGAACTGAACGATATCGCAGGTTTTAAAAAAAACACGATTTTAGCATGTACACAGACGGACGGACTAAAAGACAGAATGACGCAGAACGGACAGACGGATATTTATAAATCGACTTCCCTACCAATATGGATTCCGAAAATAAATATACTTTATAGGGTTACAATTAGGGTTTGGGAACCGGGAATTCCCGGGAATGAACCACTTAGTATTCCCGGAAAAATTTTGCCCTTATTCCCGGGAAAACGGGAAATAAAAAATATGTAGTATATTAGGAAATATATTTAATTTAAATTTAAAGAATATTTGAATAAAAAGTAAGGTTTTTAATTTGTTAGCGTTTTTTGTTTTTTAAGTATTTACAACTTTTCTCAAATACGAATATGGAAAAGAAAAACAAACATCATCGGTCAAAAATATTTCCCGCCAAAGTTAACCACTTTCTGGAATTATTTTTAATAAGAGCTTATAAATTTTTTTTTTATTTATGATTGAATTTTTCTAATAATACTTTTTTATAAAATTCACTTTGTTTAGAAGCAAAATGTCTGAAGTTTGGAACTAGACAACGCAGCACAATGTAATATTTTCCCGAAAAGGTTAATGTTCAAGGGCGGTAGTACTAGTGGTCTCATATGGAACCTTCTTTTGGTTCATAAAATAAAATATGAAAACGATTCCGCAACACCTGCACCAAATAAGAAAAATAATACCACCTTTAAAATTTTTTGTAGACAACCAAACATTACCAGAAATTGTTTCAAAATTAGCAGCAGTCGATGGAATATCTATTCGAACAATTACACAAGGTTCTTTTATTCGTTAACGTTTTTTCAGTAAAAATATGCCGTTACCAAAATATGAAACTGATGCTAAAAACATTGTAACAACATTGGTGAAAACAATATCGAGTCAAATTTGCGACAATTTGAGGTTTGCTCTTGTATTAGACGAGTGGAGTAGTGTTGCCCAAAAAAGATATTTAAATATCTGTTTACATGGCAATAATTATTTTTATAATTTGGGTTAAGTTTGGGTTAAGACGATTTTTTAATTCCCGTTTTCCAGGAAAATAAAAAGACCGGGAAATCCCAAACCCTAGTTACAATCGAATATTGTACAAATTTACACTCTCTCTCTGTGGATGCAAAAATTTTATATTATTAACAAATGAGTAACAAAACGCATTTACTTAAGTAAAGAAATTAACAATTGAAAATAAATTAAAGAAGTATATTACAATTGTTTATTAACTTTTTTTTCAAAATAGTTTGACCACTTGAAAAGAAAAGAGCAAGTGGCTGATTTTGACATTTTCGTTCGCATTGCCGACCGTGAGTTCTGCATAAATAAATCAAATTTCGTTATGAAAACTTATAGGTTTAAAATAAATCATTTTTCTTTCGCTTATTAAGCGAAATAGTAAATTTATTTGTCATCGTTAAACAGGCTATAAACTTATAATTTACTTATTTTTATTACTTTGATTTATATGGAAATATTGTTATTTATGTTTTTAATACTGGGGGTAGCGTATAATTTATATTTAATTAAATGCATATACAAATAATGCTCATACGCAAGAGTGTGTAATTGGATTGAAAAATTTGTGATTCTACGTATGGAACGAATATTATTCTCTACGAACTAAAGAAATTGAATTTAATGGAATGTCATGTCAACAAAGCTGTTGAATGCATGTCATTAAAGTGAAGACTGAACACGAGGAAATATTAATTGAGTAACATGTGTATAATTAAGTTCTGTCATAAAGCACTACACACGCACATTTTAAGCATATTTATTACAGAATAACATTTTTACTTATTTTCTATCATAGATTCGTGAAGCAAACTTAAATAAGCAAACGAGTTGCTTTCAAGGTTTTTAATAATTTCTACATAAGTTTTACAGTAAAACAAAGAGATAGGTAAATGCCAACAGGTTTATCTCTACTATTTTACTATAAACGAATTCAAATGAAATGTTTGGCAGTTTGATTATGTCAACAGTAGATTATATCAGCAATCATTTGTCAAAACCATGACTTAGCAATTTCTTGGTTTGTTAATAATATATTAGTTTGGAGTTACAGTTTATTCTCAAGGTAAATTATTAACTGAAATAAACATTTTATAAAGGTTAGAAATCAAGTAAAGAGACTATAATTTTAATCCTTATCCTGGTTGAGTTCTTATGCAAAATAACTGCAGACGAATAAAGAATGTATATAAATTAGTGTTATCAAAACAGTAAGACTAAAACTGTCAATATGTAATTTAAAAATTTTCAACTACTTTGGCAAAAATTTTTTTTATCTGATACTTATACGAGAAGTTACTCAAATAAATAATTTTTGTAAAAAATTGTATAGTCAACTACACAAAAAATTAAAAATATATTGAGACCTCTCACCAAAATTTCTTAAAAATGGCTTTAAATTTAGCTCTACAATGTGTATAAAAATTAAAATTTTTGCTTTTAAAAAATTTCTTTAATATTTTCTTTACATAGATAATAATAAAATTTCCTTTCACCTTTTAATTATTAATAATTATGAATTTTCCAAAGTTCCTAAAATAAAAAATTTTAGGAACAGCGCAGGAATTCACACTTCAGTTTACCATCAAATTCACATGCTGAAAATTTTTAATGACTGTCACTCTAAGTATCTTAGGCAGATATAAGCTAAAAGACAAGTAAAATAAAAATTTAATACAAATTCAGATCCTCTTCATAACAATGAAGGGATATTCCATAGATCACAGACCACACAAAACATAATTTGCAAGAACATCGCTGCTAAGAGTAAGAATTTCACCGAAAGCCGTTTTAATAATCAGCAGTAAAATCATCATAGAGCTTTTGATTGAGACGACAATCCAAATATGTGCTAAACGAAAACAAGAAAAATAAATAGATGAAAGAAAGTTAAAAAAAATGCAGGATTCATGAAACAGCTCTGTAATACCAAGGATAAATGAATGGTATAGTAGAAGAGATAAATTAAATATAACTAAATTCAAATGCTATCACGGCACAGCTATTTGCAGTAATAAAACTTTTTAAAAGAAGTAGAACTAAGGATCAAAGCTATGAATTGGACAACGAAAATACTGATGATGCAGATAATTGTTTTTTTAATTAAAATATTATAAGAAAATGATAAATTAAAATTAGGAGAAGAAATGGGTCCCGTAAATGTTACGTGGAAATGAAATTTCGTAAAAGTGAAATACGTTTTTACAATGAACAAGATTGGAGTGGTCAGGGAATAACTATGATTGTTCTGAATGCAGGCCACACCGCGCCATATATAGACCACCCTAATACTCTAACCGAACTAATGTGAGCGCAGTTACAGATAGAGAATAATATCTTAGTGATACCGAATGTAATGCTTCTAATAATCCAAAAGAATTTTCTATCTCTCCACAAAGAGCTTACTTGGTTAGTCAATTATGCCGACCATAAAATCGACGTAATTTACGAAGCCTGTTTCTAACACAGCACGAACTTTGACATAAAAATACAATGATTTGCCAACGTTGATCACTTGTAGGTGACATGGAAAATATTACTGAGCAGTTTTGCCATTTCCACATGTAACGAATTCTTTTTTACACTAAAAACTAAAAGAAAAATTACTTTTTGTTTATTCGTTTGCCTCATTATAAATAAATATATTTTTAATGTGAAACCTTTTCCTCTATTGGTTCATTTAATAAATAACTTTCTCGTTTATTAAATAAAGCAAAACAAAAACACATATTTCATTTCATTTGTCTGTAATAGATTTAAATTATTTCTCATACCTATTTTCTAATGAACTAACAATGATTTAGTTTCATGTAGGAAGGTGTATTTTGCTTTATTATCAGCATCACCATATTGTGTTGGCAAGATGATAATTCTTGGAAAAAACTTATATTTACAAATAATGATGAAAGGTGATAACAAACTTAATGAAATGATTGCTCCAAGTAGTTAGTATTTACTACTTGTTAAAAAGTCTTAACGCCAACACGTATTATTTTTTTACATTATTTCATTAACAACTTTCTAAATGTACTAAGAAGTGTTAAGCAGTAAAATTTACCCTTATTTCTACATAGCGATAGCTTAACATTAAAAGAGTGTAACTATATTTTTTTAAAGTACAATTTCTGGTAGTCTACTAACAAAAACATTACCTTTAAAAAACTGTTTAAGCCTTAAATGAAAATAAGAGATTTAAAGCAATATAAAAAATATTTAGTTTTTCCTTTCTACGTAAAATGGTAGAAAATCCAGTTAGGCCCTTTTTATATTAAGCCATCGTTGTATTATTCTCTATGTCTTTGTATCTTTAAAAGTAGAATAAGAAATTTCTTTAATATTAAAGGTTTAACCTTTCTACAACAATAAGATTTGTTGTTATATTTGAAATGACCAACCCTTTATTGAAGATATACCCGGTCTTTTTCCTGCCGAAGTTTAACTTGTTACCGAAATATGAGAACTTAATTTAAAAATCTAAAAACTTTATTAAGGAGTGTCATCAATGTGTACAAGAAAACTGTCACTTTTAAAAACCATCGAATTCTTTCCAGTTTGTTTTATAGCTAATGCTGTCTACCCACAAAACAGTGATAGCAGCAATTTCTGTTCGAAACATGGATTCACCTTATGTTTATACGATGAAATCATAAATAAACATAATTTAAGTAATTATACTAAATAAACTTAAAAAAAGTATACGCGGAAAAAAACCAATTTTAGTTTAATTGCTGTCAATGCTTTTTTTTTCACTAATATTGCATATGCTGCTCCTTTTTTTATTGATTTAGTTTTTTTTTTATTATATTTCTTATCCAATTCGTGTTGCAAAACCTACTTTAGTTTATAAAATTTTTTAAGTTTTTTATTTTGTTGCAATTAAAGACTCACTCTTAAACTGTAAACACAAAATATTAACATATTTTGATATTTGAAGCAGCAAAAATTAAATTGATATTTTAACGAGAAACATTGGTTTACAATATAAAACAAAAAGTTAAACAAGCTCATGTTTCTTTGAATATTCTACCGTGTATCCAACATGAGCTGTGTTGGGATCAGTGATAGGTTTTGAGTCGTTTTTTCGACATTCATAGTGTGTCATAAAACTTGAGTATAAGTGCGTATAAATCATTGAAATGTAACTAAACTGACGTACGCATACCTACAACAACGTTGATTTATAAGTACAACACACAGTGAATATAAGTACTACGTCGTTCTTATATTTATAGCGTCCCATATTTATATGATTTGCAAGACTACTCACGTTGATTCATATTTTTAAGAAACTACTTATCTTCATAGAATGATGCAAGTTGACTCAACAACAAAAACATAAACAGCTCTCATTTGTATGAAGAATAAACAATGTTGCCAGGTCGGAGAGTGCAAAATATTTTTTGGCCGCCAGAAAATTTGCAATTTTACAATGTGTAATATACAATTTTTGCAAGTATCACTATTTAATTTTTAAATAAATTCAACTGATTATGGCCTTTAGGCTAAGTTTTAGTTGGCTTCTGTAATAAGAGGTTTTTTAATTTCATGCTTAAATCCTTTGCAGCAAATATAAAAAACTGCGCTTTTAGGTGCTCACTTAAATTTGAACGATAATACGCGAAAACAAAATCTAAATCTCTTGAACACACATCAAAGCAAGCACTTTATTTTTGCTTGTTGTTTTGTATTATTTTGTTAAATTTTTTTATTATGGTGAATGCCAAATTGTTATCTGGCAAGCCTAGTTAAAACACACAACTTCATAATGACTACGCGAGTCATACGTGCTTTTGGTCATCTTTTTATCTTGCATGAATGACAATAGCAATCAACTGAGTAATACTTGTTGATGAATATGAGTACTGTAAGTACATTTCATTTAAAAGTGCGTATAAGTAGTGAAGACTTTTCAATAAGTTTGAATGCGTATAAGTCAACGAAATAATGAAAAATGATTTAAGTTGACTTACTTCATTAGTATTCGTTGCAGATCTCTGATTGGGATCACGGTTAGACTTTTTTGTACTTTGCGTTCCCACCAAAAAACCTTGCAAACAAAAAGCGCTTCTTGTTTCGCTTATCTGCTTGCAAGATATTTATAATTTTTATTTAAAAAATTTCACTTCGTAACTGCCTACGAGTATTTATTAAATACTCGTACTATTTAGCAATTAACAAGTGCTAATTTTTCCGCTACCCGAACCAGCTTAATCAGGCCTTTTAAAATAATAAGCAATACAGAAGACATATTTTGTTCTTGCGTGAAAGAAATTTTAGTATTTTCAAGTACAAAATACGAAAGGCGATAAAATCTGCACTGCCTATCACTTATTAATTTTTTTTATGCTTATGTCTCATTTGTTTTAGAGCTGACTTGTTACTTTTTCTCAAAAGTAAATTTTGAGATCAAGACTTAGAATTGAAAGTTTTCAACGCGTCCCGAAGGTATCCAGCAACTTAAAATATTTGATATATTTACAAACCAATTTATTAAAATTTTTTTTACAAATATCATTATTTAGATCAATATCATAAAAATTATTCTACAGCTGAAAACTTTAAATTTTTACAGTAAAAATAACAAAAAAAATCAGAGGCAATCAAGTTTATGTGCTCATTTCTCAAAAAATTATAAACGATTATGCTGAAATTCAATACCGATCTGCTCCTAAATATTTCTGATATTTTCATACCACACACGAAGCTTGGAAATATTACATACACATGGACAGACGGACAATGCTGAATTCATTCCCCTATTTATAAGCTTAACGGGGTCGGAAAAAGATATTGTAGTTATGACAAACTGATATATATCCATTTACTCTATTTGAGGAATAAAATAACATAAATCATTACCTGTGTAAATTTTTTAAAGATACAGTATGGAACTGGACATGTTCGCCAAAATAAGACAATTGATCTCAACTATGTATCTATTCAAGAAAGCATCAATTGATTACATTGTATCAGTATCAGCAAATTAAAAACAACCTAAAAAAAAAAAAGAAGAAACCACCCATTCATAGGACTTGATTCGTATAAATGAAATTGCACTCATCCTATCAACTCATTCGACGCTGTAAATTTTTCAATTTTATTTTGAACATTCTACTACACTTTCGATATACACGTGTTTACTTTTTTTTATCAGGTTTATTGACATCAATTTGTTTGAGATATGTATGTATGTACCTAAGTTCAAGCCCAATTAATGCACACAAATACAGACACGGACATACATACATATTTCTAAGTTAACTACAGTACAATATATAAGACTAAAACAAAAAGAAATATTTTTTGAAGAAGGCATTGTTTTGAAATGTTTATTTATTTCGAGAAAGAAGAAAATATATTAATAAATAAGTTAGTCGTGTATGTTGTGTTTGTGTGCTGTTTTTAAACATTTGACATGAGAGTGTAAAAGGGTATATCATTAGTTACAAGTAGAAAGGCCGTAACTCATGATTCCAATATATTTCATACACCTCGACAAAAATATTTAAAGAAATAGTATTCAAAATAACAGTTTTACAAGCAATTTTTTCCAGTAAAATTACATAATGATAATGCAGTTTCTATTACGTATTTTTACACTCCTGTAAAGTTAAAACTATTTGAGTTACGGCCTTTCCACCTATAACCAACGATATATAAGTTTGCCATTTCATTTGTAGTTTCTACAGTATTTTACATATATATTTTGAATTACTATAGACAACAATAGATATCAAGTTTATGAGCTCCATGTACCGCTCATAATTTAACTACTCGACTGAAATATTTCAAAAAAATTAATTGAAAAAATTTCTTCAATTATATTCAGTGGTAAATAGTTCGACCCATTCAAGAATACGTATCAATTATATGGGATCTTTATTATAATAAAGGGTGTTTTTTTTTTGCTAGATAGAATTTTAAATTGCAAAAAGTAACACAAAAAATTTAATTTTGATGAAATATTTTTTTTTATCGTTTCAGTATACTCTGACAAATCATCATGAATGGACTCACGCTTGAACAACGCTACGAAATTATCCAAATTTACTTTGAAAATCAGTCGTCGATTCGCGCAACTTATAGACGACTTCGTCATTTTTATGGCGTACATAATCGTCCATCTGAACAAGCTATTCGTCGAACTGTGGATAGATTTCGTACCACATACTCTCTAGAGGATGCAATAACACCAACACGTCGAAGGAATGTGCGTACTGAAGAGAATATCGCCGCGGTAAACGAAAGTGTGGAAAAAGATCCAAATTTATCGAATCGTCGTCGGTCGCAGGAATTGGGGCTCTGTCCGTCCACTACGTGGAAAATTTTGCGCAAAGATCTCGGCCTACACCCGTATAAGATCCAGCTGGTGCAGGAATTGAAGCCACGAGACCATTATATGCGTCGTTCTTTCGCCGATTGGGCTCTAGAGCAGTTGGCAACTGACCCGTTGTTTTATCGCAAAATTGTGTTCAGCGATGAGGCGCATTTTTGGCTTAACGGGTTTGTTAATAAGCAAAATTGCCGCATATGGAGAGAGACCAATCCTCAAGAGACCCTACAGACTCCATTACATCCAGAAAAATGCACTGTTTGGTGCGGTTTTCACGCTGGTGGCATCTTATTTCTTCAAAAATGAGGCCGGAGCTCGCGTTACGGTCAATGGAGATCGTTACCGCACCATGATCAATGATTTTTTGTTTGAAAATATGGATGACATTGATCCGGAGGAGATGTGGTTTCAACAGGATGGCGCTACGTGCCATACGGCGAACGCAACCATCGACTTATTGAAATCAAAATTTGGCGATAAGTTGATTTCGAGAAATGAACCTGTCAATTGGCCTCCAAGGTCGTGCGATTTGACACCTCTCGATTATTTCCTGTGGGGCTACGTGAAGTCACTGGTTTATGCTGATAAACCAGCAACAATTAACGCCTTGGAGGCCAGCATTGTTCGTGTTATTCGTGACATACGGCCAGCAGTGCTCGAAAAAGTGGCCCACAATTAGACGTCCAGAATGCGCTTCGTCAAGAACAGCCGCGGTGCCCATATGCCCGAAATCATTTTCAAATGTTAATGTCACGTATTGATCTTTCGAATAAAAAAAAATTTTGATTTCAATTTAATTTTTTGTGTTATTTTTTACAAGTTCTATCGGGCTTTAAAAAAAACCCTTTATTAATAGTATCGAGTATCATGCAAAATAACTTTTTATATATTTTTTTTTTTTTTTTTGCCTACGTGACCTTGGATGGAATTCGAATATTACCCACTTTAAAAAATCGTCGATCAATGTAAAAAGTGGGCGGGGCTACGCCCATAAAAACTAAGTTATTATTTTTAACTACTTTTACTAGACCCAATTTTCTGAAACTTTTCACACATATTGAACTCTTATGAATTTATAATTTCGTGATTAGAAAGTTGGGCAAAGCCACGCCCATAAAAATTTAGTTATTATTTTTAGATACTTGCACTAGATCGATTTTTCTTAAACATTGCACGCATATTGAGCAGTCATGTCTATATAATTCTGTGATGAGAAAAGTGGGCAGGGCCACGCCTATAAAAACAAAGTTATAATTTTGAGGTACTTGCACTGGACCGATTTTTGTGAAAATTTTCACACATATACACCTGTCATGAAGATACAATTTCGTGATTTAAAAATTGTTAAGTGCCACGCCCAGCAAATTGAAACACCAAAAATATTGTATACTCACTTGCATTACAATAAAAATCAATTAAATATTATTTTTAATATATTCAATTAAAACTCTGAATGCATTTTTATTCATTAAAGGGTGTATCAACGCGCGCCAGGATTGGATAGTTTACAATAAAGTGAACTCGCTCATTTTCATAAAATTTTAGTTTTTGTTTGATATACATAAAATTGAGAAGTTTATTTTCTTTCTTCGATTTATTAAATTTTGATAAGCATTTTCCTCCTGCTACGTATAAACTTTAACATCGAAAATGCATTACATAGTAACATTAGTGTATTTTTTTGCAAATCCCTATCTACAATACTGCTGTTAGAGACGATAAATGAAAACCATAAAAAAAATATTTATATATTATTTTACTTTAATATTTGTTGCCTTTATTTTGGAAAAAGTTGTGACAGTATAATGGAAATAAATTTTGCAATACTCTATTACTTCATCTTTAGATTTAAAATTATTATCTTTTAAGTTTAATTTCCATATCAATGCCTTATAATCCCATATCTTAAATGTTAAGATTATATTTTTTCTTTGGTACAGTCTAATACACGGTACATGGTACAGTCTATTTACACCTCGATATCTTTGAGCACGTTCCGAAAACATACACACACACATTCAATTTTTCTAAACCTCTTGATTGTCTTCAAAAACAGATTTTTGGAAAGTGCCATTAACTTCCTTCTCTATTTTTAAGAGTTTTTTTTTTTTAATTCCCACAACAACGTACTGGCATATATTTTACACATTTTCAATGGCAGCATCATTGCCAATGATTGTTGTGGCAGCAAAGAGAAAAACAGGAAATAAATGTTAGAAGGCAAAGCACACACATACATAAATAATTTAAGATGATATAGAATTTTTATAAATTTTTTTTAAAGTATAAAATATGATACGTAATAATTTAACATAGATTATCAGTGTTATAAAAACAAAATATAAACTTATGGCATGACTTGCTTTATTTATTTTTTTCCCCTCCACGTGCAAACATACATACACGTACACATATGTGTCATTTTAATTTTTTAAATAAATAATATGTAATTTCAACTTGTTTTCAAGCATGGCGTTTCAAATACGAATAGGGCGATTTATAAAAACTAAAATATTTTTTCAGAAAAACGTGTGCCCTTTTTTTGTGTAAAAAACAAGGTTTGTTAAACACCGCAGGCAAAACTTAAACTATAAAATGTTCTTAAATTATATCTGTTTTTATGTACATGTGTATGTATTTGTATATTTAATAGTTTGGGTAATAAAATCTAACATACTGCAAAGATATCATTGTATGATTATTATGGTTAAAGCCTTGAAGATATGCCATCAATGGTATACAGAAATCATAATTTTTTTATGGCTTAAAGTTTTCTGTTGTATCAAGAGATGTTCTATAAAACTTGAATTTTTACGCCGTATTTATAAAAAAAATATTTTAGGTTCATTAGAGGCTTATTTCACAGATTTTTCTAAATCATCTGTCAAATAAGCCTTCATTAATCTTAAATTTCATAAATACGGCAGTTAATATTAAAAGAACTTGTTTTTTAAAAAAAATTTCGATATAAATTTGATGAAACTTATTAATCAAAGAATAACCAATAGTTCAGGTTTTACTTCAATCACCTTCAAAGAAGATCTTTCTTTGTTTCCATTAAAAGTTATATTTCTTAATGAACTTTAAAAACCTGTTGAAATTTTGGTGTTTCTTATTTTATGAATTATATCTTCTCACTAAATTGACTTGGAAAAGGTCTGTTAATGGTTTTATTTTATGATAATTTCAACTCAATTAAGAATTAAGAAGAGTATTTGAAATTTCTTAATTAATCTAAATAAGTGTATTGCTAAAAAGCTTTTCTAATATATTGTACACAATTAATTATTCTCACTAAACAGACTGTGTTAGGTCTGACCAGTGAAACTTTAAGCAGTTGATGGCTTAATTTAGTACTAATTTCTCAATTCATTCAATGATTTTTGTATGGCAAATTAAGTTCACTTATGTCTAAACATATTAATAAGCTATTTCAATAACAGAGATCCTATAATGGAAAAATTGTATTTGGTAATTTAACAGCCACACCTAAGTAAAAGCATTAAGCGTCAAGCGTTGGTGGTTTGCATGTTATTTGTTTTTGTTACATTAAAAAACAAGTGGGAAAACTATATTCGGCTGTGCCACATTTTTGATATCCACATCAATTTGCTGTGTAGTATTTTATATACCGCATAATTTATTATTCTGTTAACAATTTTAATCACTATAGAAAATGCTTTAATTTATTTTCTTCTATTAATTCTTTAAATGTAACTTAAGTATTTTTTCAATAGAAGCAAAAATACCCACTTTTTTCATCACAATATTTGAGAGGTGGGCATAAAAGTAGGCGTTTAAAGTAATTTCTAACAATGATTTGTACTCAGCTATTAAAACACAGAGGCACAAAGAGAGATTATATGAACTTAAGAAAAAAAAATGTTATATAAGAGGTGGGCGTAAACACATCACCCACATTTATCATTATAACAATAATATTAAATAAAAGCATATAATTTCTAAATTTCAGAATCGCACATTTAATTCTGTCTGCATCATGACGTTTTAAATTTTAACAAGTAACAGTGCTATATTCGGCCGTGCCGAATCTCATATACCCTTCACAACGTGTAGTCATGCAATAACAATTGTTTGTAAGTATCACCATTCATCTCATATAAAATACGTACATACATGTAAAAAACATACCAAAAAAAAAAAAAATACAAAAATAAATATATTAATAATAAAAATAATAAAAATAATAAAAAAAATTACAAAAAAATATTTAAAAAAAATTGTAAAAAATTTTTTAAAAATTTTAAAAATATTAAAAAAGAAATAAAAAAAAAAAATAATAAAATATAAATAATATATTAAAAAAAATTAAATAAAATTTTTTTGGCTCAGCTGGAATTCGATGCCACGTTAACTTTAACCAGTATGTATGTACACAGAAATAAATAAATATGGATTTTAATTACGAAATTAATATTATTAATTAAAAAATTGTTTAATTTTGCTCCAATCATCAAAATGATACTATTAATTAAATGAAAATTAATAGTTTTAATTGAAAAAATATGGAGAAAAATATCAATTAAAGCAGTATTAAAAAACTAATTAAAATTTTTAATAATTTTCAAAAATGATTTTAATAATTTAATCACGTCTTTATTTGAGATTTGGGTTTTATAATATTAAAGCATTTATTATATCAATAATATAATTTATTAGACCTGTATAAAAAATACAAAAAATATATTATTTTTTTTTATATTTGTTTATTCTTAATATACTACATTTATATTACAAAGGAATCTATATTTTTAATTATATTTCGTTACTTATATAATAAAATAATGATAAGAAATAGTGTTCCACACACATACACATACTATATCATATCAAAAGCCGGATTTCCAAAAATAATTTTTAGCATCAACGACCTACATATAAAGGAACATTAACCGGTAAAAAGGCTTGATTCAACAAACTAACCTACTAAATTGAGAATTCTGAGGAATATAAAGGCACACAATAAATATTAATGCATTTTGGCATACCTACAATGAAACCAAAACCATTTATTATATATAAAGCAGAACATATTGTTATATATGCAGATTGGCGACAATTTTTCATTATTTCGCTCCTTGAGTAACAATTGTATTAAATTTAATCTTAAAATTAAATTTTCAAGCAAATGTCATTTAAAATAATGTTTTTTATTTTTTTTTTAATTTTTTTCAACTGACAGAAATTTCTTTGTTTTTTGAAAACATTTAATATCAATTATAAAATTTAATTAAATTAATGAAAACTATAATTAGAATTCAAAAACAAATTAAAAATTCAATTAATTAAACAAATTTTAGCAATATTTTTTTCTGTGTAGGTTGTTGTTGTAATTGTGAAAAAAAAACGAGGTGGTCGTGGTTTTTTACTCATATCTCAGAAAGTTATGGGGCGATTGTGATGAATTTCAATAGCGATTCATTCCTGGATATTTCCAAGAGATTGATACCATATACAGATCTGAGGAAACTATAGCTGCTTCTAAAAGTTGATTTAAACCAACACACGGATAGACGGACAGACGGTCAGGGCTTAATTGACTCCTCTATTCATAAGCTTTCAGAAAAAATGTACTTTATGGGGTCGGATATGAAAATTGTAGAAATTACAAACGGAATGACAAAGCTATATATACCCTTGTGCACTACAGGTGAAGGGTATAAAAAGACACTGTTTGGTGCAATTTTTCATATATTTTCATCCATAACTATTTTCGTAATGCACAGGTTTTTAAAGAAACATATATTTTTTTTTTTACTTAAAAAGATTTCAGTGGGAAATTCCCCGCTTCAATTTTATTTTGCTTTTGCATTATCAGCTACAACTCTCTTTCTAATAGACAAATTTGGCCCATTTTCATATCAATAAGATTTATGAAAACACTCGAGCATGTTTGACCAGTTTGTTTTGCGGAAAACGTTGCTAGTTTTTACGTTAGTGTAACACAACATTCGTTAACTTCGCCTTGTTGTCGTGTTCAACAATTGAACATCTCACAGACATCACTGATGCGAATTTTTAATAAAGATTTTAATTTACATGCTAACAATGTTAAATTAAATGTATAACTGAAGCCTACACGCAACGAAAAACCATGGTAGCGACATGATCACGACGGTCATATTATAGCTTCTATAATAATATTTGGTTGTCGAAAACAAGTAATAGTTATTTTTTTATCATTTCATCATATATTTTGTCACGATAATCAAACATCTGTTTGAATAGTATCATTTAATGTTTACTTTTTGCAAAACTTTTCAAAATGGTTATTATTTAAAAAAAAACTATGACTTAAAGAAAATAAAATAAAATAAAATAAAATTATATTCAAAAGCATTAAAAATTACAAATGATTATTAAATAATAGGTTGGACAACAGTATGACTACAAATTAATCGAGCTATGATTTTTATTAAATAATAATTTTATTTTAACTGTTCTTCTTCTTGCTGAAAACATTTTTATTATCTTAAAAATTTGAGATGTCAAAAAAATTAACAACATTTTTGAAAAGTTAGATAAAATTTAAAATAAACAAGAAAATTTAAAAAATATTGGTATAAAAATTTAAATTAAATTTGTAAGTACAATCAATATGTGTATGTCACAGCAAAAGACAATAATTTGCCTTTAAAAAGCAAAGATTTTCGATTTCAATTATATGAATGTATGAATTGAATGATACTTTAATTAAACATAATAATGATAACTGGTAACCATTATATGATTTACCGGTAATCAAACAATTCAATCATAGTATGTTGCTCTTCGATTATGGTTACCACAACCATATTTTTTATTTGTTTTTTTTTTTTTGCGTGTACCGTATGGTTGGTTGAACAGACAAAAATTATTGGTGACTACGAAAAAAATCATCTTCAGCGACACAGCACACATTCATCTCCGTGGATGTGCTAATAAGCAGAATTGCCGCATTCGGTCAAATCAATGCTCACAAGTGATTGCTGAAAAGTCGATGCATCCACAAGGAGTGATTGTTTGGTGTGGTTTATAGGCGGGTAATAAAATCGCTCGTTTTTTGGCATTATAGGTCGGCCAAGCAGTTACAGTAAATATTTTTCGCTATCGCAAGATAAAAACGCAATTCTTGCAGCCAGAAATCCAGAGTATATAGACCTAAATAGATAATACGTAGTTTTAGCACAATAGTAGTACTTGCCACACATCCAACGAAACAATGGCTCTTCTGCACGAAAATTTTCATAGCCGTGTTATCTCACATCATGACGATATTAATTGGCCGTCACCATCATATGATTAGACACCGTTGGGTTTCTTTCCTTAGAGATATTTAAAGAAAAAGTATACTTCATTAAGCCAAGAATAATTAAAAATCTTAAGGATGAGACAATTAGCACGTTCACAACATTAAACCTCAATTATATCTCAGTATCGTTGAAAATATGGACCATAAGATAAAATACTACATTTTACCGATATTTTGTTTCACACATAATATTTAAGATTCGTCTTAAAATTAACATCATAAGTTTTGATTGGACAACCCTGTAGATAGAAAAGTTTATTTATCTAAAGCAATAACAAAAACAAGCAATCGCTGATAAAAACTTATCAATATGTTTAAGTATATATACATAATGGTAGGAAATGTGTGAAGTCTTGGCACAACCAAATATAGCCCTTTTTCCCCACTTCTAACCCAAACGTTTTTTATTTTCATTTTAAAAGCGATAAATATTTTTATTCATTCTCATTTCATATCACACTTCCACACAACCATCACTTATCTAATCTTCTTGATTTATGTTGTGTTGTAGTACTTGTGCAAAATCCTTTTATCCAAGCAATCAATTATTAGTAATAGCAACACAACACCCGATCACGAAACAGCAAAGAAACAAAATCTTAAAACAAAAGTAATAAAATATATAAATTTAGATTTATATTCAACTTTTTGGTCATTCTCATATTTCCTACTTGTGGCACTAATACGCATAAAGAGTATTATAAATGATGAACTTTAAAAGGCATCATAACACCAATGGCAACATATTAAGCCATACAACCAAAATATTTTTACTTGGAAGAAAAAAATAAAATAAATCCAATGGTTACCTGGTCATACCTGATACCCTGCTATCACTTACAAGCGATTAACGACATTTGATAATTTAAAACTTACGAAAACCACAAACGGTGGTAGAAGAAAATTTAGTGAAAATTGCTTTACGTCTTTCAGATGATATCTGTAACAAAAAGGTTAAACTGCTTAAGTCGACTTAAGCTAAAATTGATAAAATCTCATAATTGCAATTCAGGAATTTAAAATATTTAAATATTTCTTATAACGAAATTATATCGTAAAAACTTATTGACTATGTTTTTTCCAAAGAACAATATAATTTGAAATATTTTATAATTTAGCTAAATATACGAAGGAAAAGTTGCTGTTCCCTTTTTATAGTGTTGAGCTCATAAAGCGTATGACATTTTGAAGTTTAAATTTGAAAATGCAATAAAATAAAAAAAAGTTTCAGTTTTCCAAATATTTTTTTTTTGCTGTGAAATACAACTTTTTTGAGTGTATTTGCATACTTTTTTGAGTGTATTTGCATCACGAATGTTGGCCTTCAAATTTTTAACTGTCTCTGGTTTGTCTACATAGTAGTTGTCTTTAACAGAGCAGAAAATATTAAAATGACGGCAAATTGCTTCTTGGCGGCTAATTGACGTTACCATTTTGGCTAATTTAACGGTCATTAAACGTTGTATGCAATAAATCGATTGTGGCATGAGATGTATGGCAATTTGCAACATCCACAAAAGTCGTTCACATCAATACTATGAAAAGCGGTGCAAAAAATCGCTTATCATGGACCGATGACACCTTGATTGACTGCAATGGTTGTGCCGCCCTCATTTGCAAACAAAGATATGTGCCAATGATGCCTCCTCGCCAAACAGTCACTCATTATGGTTGTATTGACTTCTGTAAGACCATGTTTGTGTTTTCAGGGCCTAAATATACAAAATTGGCTTATGAAATCTACCAAAATAAAAATGAAAAACAAATGAACTTTATCCGAAAAAATTGGTTTTTGAACGACGTTAATGTAATGACACAACATATTGAATACCTAATGGGGTGCAATTAGCGTTAATAAACGGCTCTTAGCTTTTCAGAAACCCTAAAATTTTGTCAATTAACAAAATAATGAGCTGCGTTCCTCATTAGCATACTTTCAATAAAGTTGGACTAATTTCTGGCCAACTTTTATACTGCAAAAATAAGACAATGCCGATGATCTGCGACTTTAAGTGCTTGCACCAATTAAACCTTACATGGCAATAACAGTAAATCTTTTCTAAAATTGCACCGTAGTGTCATATGAGCTAATCCTAGCTGAGCAGACGGACTTTTGGTAGATGTTTCGGATGTTTCTTTCTTCTTTCCTCTACCCATGTGATATTTTCAGTGCAAATTAAACGTGATATACGGGTACGAGTCAAGCCTTTAAAATGCCGTGTTAGTAATGGCGATAATATTAGTATTTAATCATTGCCTTAGGGGGACGAATGTCGTTAAAATAACTAATCGCTAATTAAAAAAAAGAATTCTATTATTTGATTTTTTGTTCAGTTGTGGATCTTTTCCCTTTTTTTCCTCCAGCTGTTGCTTTGTAATCTGCAAAAAATCATTAAAAAAATATATTTAAATGAAAAATTTATTAAGTTTTTAAAACCCTTGTGGCCTTTGAGCCTTCCCCTAGACATATGTTTTAATTAACTGTTTAATTTTTTAAATAAAATATGCATAAATATGTGCATGTTATTACCAAAATCCTAAACATTATCCATTTTAACATGAATTTAAAAAATAATAATTCTGCTTTATTTACCACAAACTTGTATACAGTTACGTACGCATATCGTAGACATAATATAACAAAACACACATACATACATACACCAATATAAAAATTATTTAAATATTTTGCAACAGAAGCATGTTTGCTTTCCATAGGGAGTCTTACTACAAAACTCGTTGATGTGAAAACATATTTGTTATGAGAAATTACTCAAAAAACAAAAGGTAGTTAGTTTCTTACATGAAATACATGTTTTAAGCTTATTATTAAGGTTGGCAATAAATTAAATTAAATATACGAATTTATTAAAACACAAGTCTCTCATTTGCACTTTCGTTAAGAGACATAATAAATGTGTGTTGAAATTGGTAGCCTGCACATTTATACTTACACAAATACACGTATCCCTTAACTATCCTTTCATATTTGTTTGAACCACAGTTCTTTTAAATGATTTTTATATTTTATAAACAACTGTTATTTACAACAAGAAAGCAGACATCCACATTTATGCTGATAATTTCCGTACAGTTAAAACTGATTAAAGTGTTAAAATATATTTCGTATTTTTATTATTTTTTAATTAAAAGAATAAACAATTATTAAGAAATGCAATCAGTTCACATAATTAACACCTGAACAAATGAACTATTGTTATAATTTCTTAATTAAGTAATTTCCCACAGCACTTCTAATGTGTGGAAAAGTGGGGGTTAAAAACGACCACAGAATATTATTTAACCATAATGGTAAAACGTTTATGTAAATAAGTTCTTATTTAAGATTATTTGACAAATTGGGGATCATTTTCAAAATAAATTTATAATAAATTTAAAGTAATTTGGAATATGTGGTAATTGATAACGGTATTTGCAATAAAAGGAATAACAAATTTACTTGAATATATTTACATTTATAAATGGCAGAGTGTAGGCCAAATATCACTATGGACTTTACTTAATATAATTATTTTAACTCAAAAAGCTAGTCGTTAACATTTTAATTTCCATTAAAAAAATGTCACTAAAATGACTCCTTTCGCATCGATGGGCTAATTTTAAAGCATGTTTTCAAATTTGTCTCTATATCGCTAAAATTTCTAACACAATTTTGCCTTGAGTTCATGGATTGTCAACACAATTCTGCCTTGAATTCATGGATTATCTCGGGCTTGTTCACATCCCAGCAAAAAAACAAATTATAAAATAATAAGTTGAAAGTACTAGAAAACATTTCTTCACTACTTACAATTTGGCATCCGTGCCCATTATTTTAACACGGGATATTCTCGCTCAAATAACCATAAACAAAATAGTCGAGTGTTGACAAATCTGGCAAACGTGCTGGTCAATTTATTTCTCGACTATTTAGAAATTCTTCACTTTTTAATAATTTTATTCAAAAATGCATTGTGGGAAATGTTTCCATTCTGCTGAAGCTGAATCTCCGTCCTGTATCCAAGAGTAGGATGTAAAACATATTCTATCATTTTTGGTTACAGCACTTTGGTTTTCAATATCGAATGCCCAATGATATTTTCAGATAAAACACCACTCCATACTGCACATTTTATGGTATACAATTGGCGGTGATGAATGACTGCTGGATTGTCAGAACCCTACAAAATACAGTTTTATTTACAATTTGATTTATCGTTCATAATAAGATTTTCAATAAACTTTCTGGCCAACTTTTGTAATTTAACTGCAACATTTAGATGTTGCCGATGACCTGCGGGTTTTAAGCTTAAATTAGACTTGACATAACCACAACCATACAACCCAGATGTATGAACTAAACTTATGGGCAACATTGTATTTGATTTTAGGTGACTCGCCAAAATGTCATATGCATAATCACGGAAACCAATTGAATTTTGATTTATTATAGCTTTAGTATTATCGTTACGGCACGACTATTTAAACAATTAATTCCTGCACCAATTCAGCTTTAATGGAAATAATTGTAATATCTATTTGGATAAGCCGTAGTAGCATATGACCATTCCTAGTATGACCATTTGATATTCGTAAATGTTATTTTAGTAGGGAAAAAAATGAAAATAAATAAAATTTATTATTAGGTCCCTTTCTTTTTGCGCTTAGAATCATCGATTTCACTTTAATAAAACGCGCATATCTCTGAGAGGGAAGACTTTTGGGGCATGGGATCGGTCTCATTTATTCATTCTCAAAAAAAATGAAAATTGTTTTTTTTACCTTTAGGTCCCTTTCTCTATGCGCTGTCACATATAGGAAATATGCTCTTGATTATTCTGGTTCTTTATTCAGTTGTAAATCTATGCCTTATTAATTCTTCAGGTCTTATTTATATAATATAATATAAAGAAAATGAATTAACGAAAAAGTTATTACATTTCAACCAATTGATGACTTTTCTTCCAAACCTTCAGCAGCACATAATTTTTCATGCAAAAATAAATCCCATTAAATACTTATTATTCCATGAAATAAACCCTATTATAAGAACCCTACCCATTTCAAGATAAACAACTAAATACTCATTGAGGTGTTAACAATTTTCTGACAGACAGGTTAAGGTAAACTTTGCCAAAAGTTGTCAGGTCATCACGTCAGTTTTATCTTATGAGCAGCTTCCTTTTTCCTTCCTCTTTAAAGAACCTACAACAGTTTACCTGATTAACATAAAAAAGCAATTTAAACGAAGCTTTTGCCATTTTCCAAACACATTACAAAATTTTTACTTAAAAACATGACTATAAAATATTATTGTTGTTGTTACGTATTGAAAAGAAAACACTGAAACTAAATAGTTAAGGATTTGTTAGTGATAAAGAATAAGAAAAACTAAATATTCCAAAGGACATAAAAATAAAAATTGTGCAAAGTTAAATGTTTCATGTAATTATTATTCAAAATGAATAATATTATATGGCTCCATGTCGAAGGCAGCGATTATTCTATTAGAATTCTCATCCCAGCTTTCAGTATCGAAGCTATTGTTACTGAAATTGTAAAAAAAAATTATACTCTTTTCGAGCGATGTTTAATGCCGTACAACATAATTTCGTACTTAGAAGACTTTCACAATCAACAGAACAAACTAAAAGTGACATAAGCCACAATATTTTTATTATTATTTATTTATTTTTTTTGCCATAAAATAGATTAAACATACTTCATTAGATTGCAACTGAATACTGTTATCATTACAAACGGAATGACAAACTTATATTTAACATCATCTTGTGTAGGGTATGAAATAAAAACTGAGCGTATTTTATTTTTGTATTTTTGTTGAAGTATTTCATTAAATATTAAATTTGTTATTAAGTTATATATTTCTTCTTTTACGTATCTCAGTAATATGTCCTTCATTGCTACTAGTTTAAAAACCCTTTTTTTAAATATTTCTGCATCCTTTAAGTTCTTTTGCCATTTTAAGAAAGGTCGTTAATAAGAACGAAGAGAGATTTGATTTAATATAATAAAACGTTTGTTAAAAAACAAACAAATATTACAGATTTTTTTCAGTAGAATAAATAACAAAAAAAAAAAAAAAACTAAAAAATAAATAAAATAAAATAAAATATCTTATTTATTACATTCCACGGACAAAGTTAGCCCATTAACAATTCTATTATGCTGCATATTTACACCCAAAAAGTTTATAATTTTAACAAACATAAACATATGAGTTCAAGAATTATTGATTAATAAACTTACAAAACGCTGTTATACCAGCTGCTCACAATCACAATTTTACTTTAAAAGTTACTCAACTGTCTGCCGTCAAGTTGTTTGCGGGTTGTTTTTTTTTTATGAAGGTCATATAAGTATTCTTGAATTATAAATAAATTCGATTTAATGAAGAGCAAACAACTCTACACTCAAAAAACAAATCAAGTAGTCCGTACTTTAATTAAGCCATAGAGGTGTCAGAAGTACGGATTTTCTTAAACTAAGTACACAATGCTTGACTTAAGAATAAATGTATCTAGTATAAATTATTTAATTTTAGGAATGTTTTAGCCGAAAAATCGTGATTTTAAAAATTATCAGCTCAATAAAACAATTAAGCACAACAGCCTCCAAAGAAGCTTGTTTACGGGAATCTTTTAAAAACTAACGAAATTGTCACGCATTGCTTTGGAATTTTACTACGAATTTCTTTTTACTATTACTTATCTTTAGTCGTGCTGAAAAAAGTTGTTAAACTCTAAGGATACCTTCCCTTTGTTATACATTAAAATATGTGTGCTACAACATGTTGCAGCAGCGACAAATTGGTTTGACGACCTCCTAATGAGTTGTAATTCATTTTCGTCACAACTAAGAGAGTAAAAGAAAGGACTTTATTTATTCTCAACAGGTTGCCTAAGAGTAACACACACAACAAGAGAACTAATGTATTATGGAAAAAAGAAGAAGCATATATTTAGCAGTACATTTTGTTATCAAAATAAGTCAGTAGCGGCAAGTGAAACGTTATGACTTTTGAAACAATGTAATAATTTATACGAATATTTTGTAACACTTTTAGTAATCAAACAGATTTTGTAGCAGTCATAACGAATTAACTGTTGAAACGGTGAAGTGGCTCAAAATATATAAAACTTAAAGTGAAAGTAAAATCTGAGAAAAATTTAATTTTAATTTAAAAAAAAAACGAAAATAAGGAAAATTATATTTAAAATAAAATTAAAAAATTGATTTCAAAGTGCTAATAAATTTAAAATGAAATGAAGTATTTAATTACTTAGACGAAAACAAATTAAACAAGTAAAAGCGCTATATTCGGCCGTGCCGAATCTTATATACCCTTCACAACGTGTAGTCATGCAATAACAGTAAATTCACGTATGTATGTTAAAAAAAACAAAAAAAAATAAAAAATAAAAAAAAAATTTAAAAAAAAAAATTTAAAAAGAAAATTAAAAAAAAAAAATTATTATATACATATATAATATATATAAAACAAAAAAAAAATAAAAAAAAAAATTAAAAAAAAAAAAATAAAAAAAAATAATAATAAAAATATATATAATATATTAAATAAAAAATAAAAAAAAAATAAAAAAAAAATTAAAAAAAAAAATTTCAAAAAAAATTTAAAAAAAATTTTTTTGCCTCAGCTGGGATTCGATGCCACGTTTTCTCTAACCAGTATACACGTTTGTATGTATGTATGTTGTTGTTGTAATGTTGTTTTTATGAAAAGAAAATCGAGGTGGTCGTGGGTTTTTGCTCATATCTCAGTTGTTTATGTACCGATGTTTCTGATTTTCAATAGCGATCTACTCCCGAATATTTCTGATATTTTAATATCTTACCCGGGTCCAAACTATGTCGGGGGGCTTCAAAAAGTTGATTTCAACATACACACGGACAGACGGTCAGACGGACAGACGGTCAGACGGACAGACGGACAGACGGACAGACGGACAGACGGACAGACTGACAGGGCTTAATCGACTCCCCTATTCATAAGCTTTCGGAAAATATATACTTTATGGGGTCGGAAATCAAAATTGTAGAAATTTCACACGGAATGACAAACCTATATATACCCTTTTTCACTGTGTGAAGGGTATAAAAAAAATAGATCAAAATATTATTTTATTAAAAAGAATGAGATTAATAAAAGTTTTCTATTAAATTTTTTTTAATAGTAATAAAAAATGCTTAAGTCTTACCTTATGGATTAAGGGAAAGATAATAAATATTTTCAAAAATAATTTTAATATTAAATTGCTCAAAAAATAATATATTAAAAAATTCAATTAAAAGGTTTGAAAAATTCAATAAAATTTAAAAGATTGTATAATAAGAAAGGTAGTGTTCAAATTAAAAATAATAATATACCAGCTTCACTGAAATGCAGAATTATATACCAACAATCAACAATTAAAAAAAAATTTTAAAAAATGTAACAAAGTGACATTAATAAACTGTCTTCTAAATGTTTAAATAAAATTTAAAAAATGTGTTTCCAAACACTTTTAATAAAGTGAAATAGATAAATGTTTATTAAAGTATTAAGTTTAATAAAATTGTGGACAAAGAATACTAACGTCTCTATAGCGAAAACACAAAAGTAATATTCAGTTTAATTTATTTATTATTTATTAGATGTTTTCTATATTTTAATTTTGCATTAACAAATATATATATTTAAGCCCAGATACAAAGGTGTCTGGTAACCAAGTTTCTTCAATATAGACCGAGTAGTTTTTGATCCTATATAGTACAAAAAAACGGACAAAATAAAAAAAATTTAGACAGACAGACAGACATACATTTTACAAAGGAGTATTTGTTGTTCTAGGTCATTGACTATATACATCGCCAATGAAATATTCAAACAGTATTTCATATACAGACATATTTTTTATGATCTTTTAAAGTGATTTTCGATTTTTAACTTCAAAGGTGAAAGAAATTTCAATCAAATATAAATAATGTTAATTTCTTTCCGATGTTTACATAACATTTAACGTTAATTTCTTTTTCAAAAAAATTAATAAAAAATATGTTAGGTAAAGTGGAAAAAATTAAGATGATTGACTCCAAGCGATTATTATTAACGTGAAGCAAAGACTGTCATATTCACAGGAATTATTAAAAAATTATTATTATTTGGCTTAAATATAAAACTATTTTCTATGAATATTTGATTTATAAACCTCTTATAAAGCTGTTGTAATTTTTATGAATTAGATCCATAAAAATTACAAAAAAAAAACTTTATTGTTCTAGAAAGAGCACATTAATATACTTTTAAGTTACACGGTACTGTAATTATTATTTTTGACGTATTCGAGGTATATTAAGTTTGTCCTCCCATTAATAATAAAGTCGTTGGGTCTCATGAATAGAAGACATTGCTGATTAATGTAAGGATTATCTTATATATTAGAAATATATATTTTTTTTAATAAAAGTAAAATAAATTAAGCTGTAGAAAATATTATTTAGTACAACTTCTACACTTCTAAACTGTTCACAATTTGGCATCTAGAAACATTATTTTGAAATGGTGATGCCATTAGAGGCAAGTTCTTTCCATGCTTGCTTACAAATGGACTATATCAAAACAAAATAATATATAAAAAAAATATTTAAACGAAAAAGTTATTAAATTTTCAATGTTCATGGTGACTTTTTGTCCACCCTATATCATTTTACTGAATTTTGTTTTGGTATTTCAATATCTAGTCGGCAGCTTGTATTTGTAAATTCTCGAGAAGTTAAAGTTAACACTGAATGATTCGATTGACCTAAAATTAACTTGGCACTCCTAAGCTGTTAAGTTGTTATGTCATTTCTACACAGACAAATACTTATCAAGTTGATGCCATAATTCTAAATTCTAACAAATATACTGTGACAGTTATTAGCAAAATATTTATTAAGTAAAAAAGCAAAACCAATATAAACAAGTAAGAGCACTATATTCGGCTGTGCCGAATATTTTATACCCACCACCAATTTTGTGTACATTTAAAGCACAATAATTATTATTTTGTTAATCGCTTGGAATAATCTCTTTATAATAAAATATACACCACTTTCTTTGTAGAGGGTGGGGTGGTTAAATTTTAAATTTAAAACAGGTCTGTATAAAATGTTAGAACATCTATGAATGCCTTCTAAATTCGTTAAATGAGAAGCATTGCTGTTTGTCGCGATAGTGTGGCAAAAAAACAGTCAACTTCGACTCATCATCGTGCCAAACAATTGAGCATCAGCAATGTTATTGAAAATTTGGACTATCGGATCGAGGTGTGCCGTTGAGGTCGCGGGGGCCATTTGGCCGATATTTTGTTCCATACATAATTGAACCATACAAATATTATCATTAAGAAAGAAATGATAATAATTTCCTAAATAATTTGTGTTTTATTCAAAATCAACATCGGCCCTTAAAATTTAACCACCCTTTATAACTTCGATATGCTGGTAAAATATTTTCGCAAATTAAGTGTTTCAGTGAAAATGGGCGTTAAAGTAAGCGTGTCAATAAAATTTCTGCTAATAAATACAACCTAGATATTTCAATATAGTCCTCTATTATTCCAAAATATTTATTCATTGAGAAATTATTTGAATTTGAGATAAAGCATTATATAGGATGTGGCCGTAATAGTGGGCGTGTCACCTAAATTTTCTGGCATAACAATTACATTGACTAGAAGGATTTCCGTAGCAAATTTTATCATCATACCTCTAATTTTTTCGGTTTTAAAAATTTGAATTTCATTAACAGTAGATAATGTGAAAAGTGGGCGTTATAGTAGGTGTGTCGAAGTTATTTATGCTAATAAATACAACTTAGTTATTTCAATATAGTCCTTTATTATTCGATTTATAGAGAAATTATAAGATTTTGAGAGAAAACGTTGTATGGGAGGTTGGCGTGTCACATTTATTTTCCGTCAGAAGAAAGCCTTTGACCAAAAAGCAATTTGTGCAAAATTTCAGAATCGTAGATCTAATTTTGTCACTCTTATTAGGCTAAAAATTTTGAACATACTAAAAAATACACTGCGCGGTATAAATTTTCGTACACTTTGATCTCTAACTCCCTTCATAATGCAGGCATTTAGGCAATTTTTGGGTAGATATATTGTTTTTGCTCAGGTAGTTTATATCTGTAGTTTAATGTCTCTACGTTGATGCTGGTGGACACAACTCCATTTTATTCGATGTTGGAAGGACACGGTTCTTTCGACCTACTCTTGCATTACGAGCTATAACTTTCTTCCTTATATTCCGATTTAGCCAATTTTCTATTCCAAACAAGCCTTGTGTATAAGACATATTCTGGCAAAATTTGAGCCCACTAGCTTTTTCGATGGGACCTCTATCGTGCTTTTAACAGACGGACAGACGGACGGACATAGCTAGATCGTCATTAAATAAAACCCCGATTAAGAATATATATACCATTTTTTTGGTGGCGGCTAAAATACTTAAAAAAAACACATTACAAAAAAATTTGTTTAGCTCTTTTACTAAAATTTTGCAAAAAATATTTGACCTTGTGTCACAAAAATTGGTCTGGTGATCACGGTCGGATCGTCCATGGTATCCTGGGTATAGGGGTATAGAGGAGAGTTTTATCTACTAAATGGTGCTAATTTCTTTTTGTTATCTTATGTTCTCTAGAAGTTATGCTCTATTAAAAATGGGAATTTAGGAAACTTTTGACTTTGAAAATTATTTCTAAACATTATAAACAATTTATTTTCATGTACTAATGGCTAACAAATTTTAAAATTATACAAAACTTATTTCGTTTGAAAATCTTTTAAAAGCAAAATGTTATAGAAGTTTAAAAATCAAAATCTTACTAATAAATTTCCCATTTTAGCAAAATGCTGAGAATGTCTATTTTAAATCACCCTGTGGCATATTTATTTTTAAATATTTTTAAATCATAAACCCCTTAACCTACCGTTGCCACATGCAAGTGCAAGTGAAAAAAAACCAATACACTAACACTTTTTTACTAACACAACTACACTTTGGCAACCTGCGACTCAGCTTGCGAAGAAATTTTTAAGCAAGTAAAATTTTTACAGTTACGGCAAGTAAAGTGACAAGCCGAAAAACAGTGTTGTCTAATACTGAGTTTTTTGTTAACTCAATAATATATCATACAATTGTGGTAAATAATTCAGCTAATTTTTTTAATAAATATGTATATATGTATATGAAGAATATTAAGAAAAAATATAAATATTCATTTTAAATGTAAGTTTTATTATAAATATCAAAATTTAATAATAAAAAATTATATTAAAAAGTTACATGTCTAAAGGTAACGTTCAATAGTGGCTATTGACAACACTTAATTACCAATTGAAGCAGCGCCATTTGTTTTAAATTTGTTTGAAGTTTATTTGTTGACGACATTTTAAAAATGAACTTGCACTGTGCTGTGTAGCCACTCAAAAAATTTTTGTGTTTTTTTTGGCATTTCTTCTGATTTTCGTTAGTAATACGTATACACTACTTGCAAGTAAATACTTGCCTGTGGCAACGTAGGGTAAGACTGTGGGTACACCTGTATGTAAAGTTGGGCACAAATCATTACTCTAGTTAATTTTTGTCAACAAACTTCGGTCATTTTCGTTTTCACAAACCCGTATAAAATTCCTTTGTAGTTTGTGCAAAAAAATGTTACTAGAGTCATCTAGTGTTCTACGTGATGTTTAGCAAAGACATCATCCTCAGTGTTTGCAAAATGTAGTGGCGCCTTCAACAGATGTTGCCATCTGCAATGAATAAATGCTAATGAATATGACTAATATATTTTTATAAAAATTTAAAAAAAAGTGGGCGTGGCACATTTATTTTCCGTTATAACGAAGACTTTGACCAAAAAGCCATGTTTGCAAAATTTCAGAATCGTACATATAGTTTTGTCAGTTTTATTACGTTTTAAATTTCAAATATACACTGTGCGGTATAAATTTTCGTACATTTTGACCTATAACTCCTTTTCTAATGCATAGATTTAAGCAATTTTTGGGGATAAATATTCTTTTGACTCGAGAAATATATATTCGAAGTTTCATGACTCTATGTTTATCCGTTTGGACAGGATTCCATTTTATTCGATGTTAGCAGGACACGGTTTTTTCGACCTATTCCTGCTTTACGAGCTATAACTCTCTTCCTAATTTTCCGATTTAGCCCATTTTCAATACCAAACAAACCTTGTCTATAAGAAAGATTCTGGCAAAATTTGAGCCCTCTAGCTTTTTCGGTGCGACCTCTATCGTGCTTTCAACAGACGGACAGACGGACAGACGGGCAGACGGACGGACATAGCTAGATCGTCATAAAATCAAACCCCGATTCAGAATATATATACTTTATGCGGTCTAAAATGGATATTTCGATGTGTTACAAACGGAATGACAAAATGAATATACCCCCACCATTTTTTTGGTGGCGGGTATAAAAACTATAAAAAAAAATTCCAGGTAATATTTTTGTGTGCTACAGTTTTTGTGAAAACGATATAAGCAAAAATGAAACTGAAAGAATATTGTAAGGAAAATCTAATATAAGGCGCGGATCCAGCTAAAACGTTTGGGGGAGTTTTTATATAACTAAATATATTATTTGTTTGTTTTATGGCTGTCAATTCTCTTACTAACAAGAGAAAAAACTTGTTTTATAAATATACTTTTTTACTTCTCCAGACACCGCGCTTGACGTATATTTAAAGGTAGAGTAATTGCGTCCTATGTTTGCTTTTAGTGCAACGTCACAGCGGCAACTGGTGTTACGTAGGTGTATTTAAGGAAGTTGTTTTCTTTTTTCTTTTTTCTTCTTTTTTGCAGTCAATATTTTTTCTAATTATTTTGCTTTTATATTTTCACAGTATTACTAATTAAAAAATATTTTTGTAATTTTAGACACATTAAAAACAACTTTATGAAATTAAAAGTGAAAGAAGCAAAAAAAAATATACCAGCCATCATCAACTAACAAACAGAAGAAAATAAAGACAACCAAAATGTCAACAAATTTTTTTATTTAACAAATTAAGAAAAATTACAATAAAAAAAATTACACACATCCATTTTTTCTCAAATTGTAAAATAAATAATACAAAAGTATGTTCTCTAAATCCCCTCTACTACCATTTTCCCTTAATTGAGTATGTGTTTTTCGCTGTCGGTGTATTCGAGTATAATTAAAACGTCATTTAGTTGTTGTTCTTTAGTTCAAAAAAAACCTTAAAAAATATGTCAGAAAATGTGGATACAGAGTTGTTGGTTAATTGCACCATTTTGGCTGTTAAACGTTTTGAATTGACATCGATTGTGAACACCAGTCAATTGAACAACTTAAATCGTACGGATATAATTGGTCTGCTGTCCGGCATAATTGAGAATAAGGATAATTTGGAGAGTATTAATGATGCAAAGTAAGTTTGATTCAAACATATTTCAATTTAATCTTTTTTTTCATTAGACTGTTATAATTTTTGGTAACAATTAATTATTTTAAAGACAATAATTAAATAACGGGTAAAACATATAATTTTTTTAAAGAAAATAAATTGTAAAACTTGCTTCTTTTTTTTGAGCTTGAAATCACTTTTTGTGTTTAAAAAAAATTTTTTTTTATTAACAACCAATATTTCGCTTGTTCACGGTAAATATTCAAATTATGTTAGCAAAAAACATATGCAACGCAATTACTAATTGAAAAACTATTTTGGAAAAAAGGCAGGAAAAAAATCTTTTTTTCAATCTGAAAAAATTTTTTAAAGATTTAACAAACAAAAATTCATATTTCCTACACATATAATAATCTAATATTAACATAACAAAAGTAACAAACTGTACTAGAGTATCTTTTTCAGGTCTCATTGACTAAAAATCTATAATTTTGGCCAACATTTTCAGTATCTGTCTTTTACAGCGTGATCCATTTTGAGGTTCCCTAATTCTTTTAAGAAAAAAACACAGAAAATTCAAATTTAATAGGGAATGTTTATTATCATTTGAAAGAACATTCTTTGGCATTTATTTTTTGAAGATTTTGTATATCAAATGCTGGTCATTGCAACGTCGCAAATGGTCTATTCGTTGAATTCAATTTTCGATGACTCGTTAGAGTCTTTTGACTGGTAACTGGCGAAAGACATGCGAGATGTTTTTTCAAGGCCTGAATCGAAGCGGGTTTGTCTGCATAATTTTTAATCGACGTGAAATTATGCGCTCACCGAAGTGTTCTCTCAATAAATAAATTAATTGATGCGTTGTGTAGGAAGTGGTGCCGTCTTGCTGAAAATAAATTTCGCCGAGATCGCGAGCTTCAATTTCAGGCATCAAATTGTCGGTTATCACGGCACGATAACGGTTGCCATTGACGGTTACGTTCGCACTGGCATCATTTTAAAAACCCACACCAAAACGTTGTTTTTTCTGGATGAAGTTGCAGTTCTTAAATATCTTCAGCCTTCTCTTTGCCCCAAATGTGGCAATTTTATTTGTTTACATATCCATTGAGCCGGAAATGAGCCTCATCTCTGAACAAGCGATGTCGCTGGGGAAGGTCGAGTGGCTTCAGTTCAAGCACAAGCTATATTTTGTACGCTTTCATTTTAAGATCTTAATGTAGAAAACACCAAGACGTTGCTAACGTCGGTGCAAGTTGCTACGAACGACACCGAATCGACTCTCCACGGTCTTTGTGTACACTTTTAGCTACGGCCGCTATACTTTCGTCACTGCGTGCTTATCGTGGTCTTTTTGGTCAAATATTATCCAATAATTAATGCTTGGTCTCAAAATGGGTGATGGTGTTGCGAATAGTACGCTTAGTAGGCTGATTATGTTAAACATAAGTTGAGCGAAACACATTCCTCATAGAAAGTGAACTTTCGTAATAAAGTTGAACGATTTGTAAACGTTGTTCTGGCATTAGTCTTTCCCTTATGAAATGCCAAGCAATATTAAGCAAAAATAACATGACAGCATGACACGACTCACACGTGATCTGTCAAAAAAAATGATATTGAAAAAAGTATCTCTCCTTGAATCACTTATTAGTTAATTCGCTATGTGGATGGTACGTTAATAATTTGCAACATTTGTAATATATTTCTGATATTACATGATATTTTACAAATTTATCTACTATATCTTTTGTTCCACCAAAAACTCTAACTAACGTGTCAGATTTTTTGTGGGGAACATAAGTTAGTTATTTATAAAATCTAAATTCTGTTTGCGCTTTTGTGTTAAGTTTAAAAAGTTCAATAGCTTACCCGTTGTTTTATATAAAACGGTTTTATGGCTCTCCTGAGAAATTTGATTTTAAGACCCATGAAAACCACAGATATTTATTTTATTTATTTTTAAACATCTAGACATCAGAACATAAGATATACATGTATGTATATAAAAAACAAAATTATATATTGCCTTATTAATTTAAATAAAATAATCCAGCAAAATGATGAAAACACTAATGATTTTCACATTAGCGTGTCATTGGAGACTATGTGTTTACATGAATACATTAATAATGTTTAATGTTGCATTCATTTTTAAGCACTTCATTTATGACAAATTATTTCGTATTCATGATGTTATTTAGAATAAATGCTTTTACACAATTGATTTAGAAGTATTGTAAATGTAATTCGCTTTGCACTACTTCCAATTGTTTTTGCTGGAAATAAATAAATAAATAATTAATATTTTATAATTAATAATAAAAAATAAACTATGCAAAGTAAAAAATATGACTATTTTATATATCATTAAACTTCTCACACGTTCCCATATCTGTGGGTAATAAAAGTTAAACTTAGCCTTTCATATATATTCTGTGTTATATTCTGTATACCTTCTGGTAAGCTTCGTTAATTTCATGGACATTGTAGAATACAACTGCTATTTATTATTGATCCTTTTATCTTTCCTAATCGTATTATAACTTTTTTTTGACTACTTGAATAAAATAACCAGTACTTAGCAACGATATTTATAGTTGTTGTTTCCAGGCATTTTAATTGAAATATTACTATGACAATTTTATTTACATTTAATTTTGCTAAGACATTTACATATACAAACACCGTCGTCTTGACTGCCAGGACCTTTTATGAATTTCAAAAGAGCATTACCCATTTCAGAATTGTACTAATAATTTATTCACTAAATAATATGCTTCTAAAAATGTCTTTTCAGATAAAAAATTTCAATACAAAAGAAGAAAAGCAATTTCGTTTTTTTACAGACAATACTACGAAAAATATAATATTTCCGTTAGGCCATAATTGTTTTACTGAAATGTATAGAAATATTGATAAATAAAAGCTATTTGAAGGAAATTAAATATAAACAATTGGTATTCCAGCAACGTTTAGATATGCGTACATTTATTTGTAAACAAATTATGTCAATTTTTCTATGCTTTTAGGTGATGGATATAGCAAATACAAATAAAATCTAATAACTGATATTATTGGGGTTGGGCAATTGAAGTTAAGTTATTCAAACAAACATACATATTCTTATGTGTTTTTATGTAAAATTAATTTCTGATTGAATTTATTACAAAATCCTTAAAAGTAATAAAAATTTGGGAATCGCTTCACTTGAGCTAGATGTGGAAATATATTGAGTTGCATGTTGCACATGTCTAAGGTTTTATGAAAAGTACAAACTAAATGATATAATTCAAACAAGCGCAAGATTGTCGTAACAAAATAAATAAAAAAAAAAAAAATATCTTCAAAAGTTCAACTTGCTCTGCAAAATGGCTCAGATAAAATGAAGAGGATCAAGTGAGACTATGCCAAGTCGTGTTTGAATGTCCACGATATGCATCCAAAATATTTTGATTGCCCACAGTATTTTCCAAATTATATAAATTGCATTGAGCTTGACACCAGGCTCGATAAAAACGATTAACTATCTTCCACTGGCAGTAACAGCTGCTTATACTAATACTTGGAGGCCGTTTGTAAGCTCAAATTTTTATAAGTACGTCTGATTAAGCCAACACTATCATTTCGAGAGTTTATGAACTGCTAATAAGGAATTTTTTAATCGGAAAATCGGTACAGAATGCAACCCATTTGTTAACAGTTAGAGTTAGAGGATCATAATTAACACTAAAGTGTATGAATTCCGAAATTGTATAATTTTTGCTGATTTATGGTTTTCAGGAATTAAATTCCACATAAAAATTGCCGTACTTGTAAACGATTGGTATAATTAATAAAATCATTGTGAAAATTAAAATTTGAAAAAAACTCCACCTTATTTTAAATAGCTTAAGGGCCGTATTCATAAAAAATAAAAAATAGTTTAGGTTTATTGACGGCTTATTTGACAAACTTCTCTACAACATCTGTCTTTGATATGAGCAAAGAATGTGCATAATATTTGTTGACATAATATTACTATTTCATGATAATTAAATTAAGCACAATAATAATACATTGCATATCTTATCCATAATCAAAAAATTCAATCATAGTATGTATTACCAGTCCTTTTCTTTTCGTCATTCAAAACTTATTTCTGATGGGCTTACGGCAAAGTTTTAATATAATTGTTCTGAATTTTTTCAATAATATCGAAAAATTCAAGTTCACATGAGTTAAAGGCATTACCTAAGTGTTGATTTATAAAAAAAACTATGAAGTAGTGAAAACAGATGATTTTATCTTTTTATTTTCATTACTTGTTGTCAAATTTATTATGCTGGCACTTCTTTAACAATTATAGCTCAAAGCACTTTTTCAAACTCTGATTTATGATAAACAGTTAATTATTTCATTAATATTAGGTTGTAAATATGTAAATTTTGTTTTCGAAAGTGGAAAGAAAAATATTTATTATATATTCAAAACAAAAGAAATTTTAACATTCGAAAGCAACGTGTAAAAAATTCAAAAGTTTTAGATACAAGCATTTTAAGTTAATTTGTTAACTCCATTTATGATATTCTTTGTCACACTATTGTGTAGCAAAACACTCTGAAATAATAATGCGTATACGCATTATTATTTCATAACAGATATTAAGTATACGTATTATATCATTAGGCATATCCAGCAAACAAATAAAAGTAGTGTAAAGCAAATTACATTTTCAAGACTTCTAAGTCAAGTATATAAAAGCATACATTCTAAATGACTTCCTAAATGAGATATAATTTATCACAAATGATGTGCCTAAAAATTAATGCAACATCATGCAAAATATCTAAAGGAATTCATGTAAACAAGCAAATTTAAATCATGAAACAACCGATGCTTGTCATCATATATGCATGAGTTCTATGCACTTTTTAGAATGGGGCTTAGTTCATTAATGTATTCATGTAAACACATGATCTCCAGTGACACGCTAATATTAAAAACATTCGATTTCTTCACCTAAATTTAATAACTTCGTCACCTGTTGAACTTCTGCAAAATCACTTTTTTATCATGGATTTTTTTGCTGGGATATTTTATAGAAATATTAAGTATAACTTCGTTTTTATAGCCTTTACGAAAAAGCAGGAAATGCCATGCCATACACAAAGCTATTTTTATTTTTTATTATTTTTATACTTCTATGAACCAAATTATATTCTACAGTTTCCGTAAAATTACAATATCGTAGTAGAAAATAGTGTGTAGTATTACTCCTAATGTAGACATACTTAGAGCTTCATTGTTAGACTAAAATAATGCGAATTATTAATATAAGAGTAAATCTAAGTTACACAAAAACAAAGTAATACATATTTTAGTACAGTCGAACTTCCTTATAGTGAACTTCTATACAATCAAGTACTCCTTATTATGAATTAAAATGAAGCACATAGCTTTTTCGTTCCACCTTCAATGTATTTTTGTCTTCGTATAATGAATTTTCATACAGTGAATTTTTCTTTACAATGAAAAAAAATGTTGGAAACAAAAATATTTTTACGTGTGTTTTTGTCTCAATATAGTGAACTATTTTTAGCAGTTTTTTACTCTTGTTAGCAACAGTATTTATGAAGAAAATAAATAATATTTTCGGCATTCCAAAAATATGAAAATGAAAACAAAAAAGTAAATGATTTGGCTTTTAACATCAGTTCACCGTCACTTCAGTGACGAAAGTGATTAGTATTTCAAAAACTGATAAAACGTCACCTACACGTTTACTCTTCACTTAATGTACTACGAAATTTTCTGGAGATGGAGAGCAACGTTCCGACAAATGTTTTTAAATGTCTTAATGTAATTAAAGCTTTTATTGATAAACAAAAATGGAAAATGTAGTTCAAACAAAAATACCTGATTATTTTAAATATATAAAAAAAACAAAAAAAAATTCTGTATAATGAAGTTTCTATATAGTGAAATAATTGTCTGTCCCCGTGGAGATTCACTATAGGGAAGTTCGACTATATAAAGAGATTATTGCATTTTATGCTCTAAAATACACAAAATTGGTAGTGGGTATCAAAAATTGCCTTTACTTGTTTAAAATATATTTTGTACTTATGCTTTTTTCACCAGCCAATTCCTAATAAATGAAGAATACTACATGTGTTTTATGGCATTGTTCCATATTAACTTACACCTGCTCTAGCTTACCACTGACCATTTTGCACATAAACAAAAGCATTAAATATAATTTTATCTTCCAGCCTTTCTGCCACTTAAAGATATTCATTATTTTAATTTAACTTTATTTTTGTCTTTTTTTCTTTGGGAGAGAAGCTCAAATAAATAACATGAGAAATTATGCCTATAAAATTGTTTATGTTGGACAACAATTTCAAGGTTTCTTTTAGCTGCTCCATTAATATTATTTCGTTTCCTTTCTTTTAATGCCCTTCACTAGTGCCAAAAAATGAAGACTACAGATGTCTATTGTTAAAGTAATGAAACAGTTTTTCATTAAAAGTTAAAGAAAAGGTTTTTACACAACATATTGAACGGTAAAAGTTACACATTTTTATTCTAGACGGAAAGACTTATACACAAAAAATATATTTAATACAAAAGTAGTTTGTATAGCAAATGATAACTTTTATTCCCATAGTTTTCTTTCTATCTATGGTATCTATCTATAAAGATATTTTTCTAATTATTAAGAACATAATCAATAAGTGTGATATGAGACTATATCATGAACTTTGTAGATATTTTTATATAAAAGAAAGTTATTCTAATTATTGTTGGTTTTATGTTTGATAAGGCATCTTAGCCTTAGGTATACTTGTATTTAATATATTTAAGTAAAGTTTGGTAGCTTTGTTATCTTTATTCAAACAAAACAGCAAATACGATGTAATTAAATCCAAAGCACTAGGGGAACATTGAGTCATATAGAGTTTTTAAATCGATAAGGTTTAGCCTGAGGTAAATATTCAGAAAACTAAGCTGTCAGAAAACAAAAATAATAAAATAATAAAAAGGTTTGAGCAGTATTGTTATTAAAACTTAGTTCTTCTAAGTAAACAAACATGTGGAATAAAACTTCTAATGCAATCATACACTTATCGATATGATACGTTTAACGGTCTCCTAATTGCTCTTTAACACCAACATCCACGTGATCGCATCGACTCTGCTATAAAAGCTATTAACAATTTTGTTAGAAATAATAAGGCCTTATATTTTTTATATAAAACATTTTTAAAAATTTTTTTAAACTTGATTTTATGAGTACTTTTTGTTAAAGTATACGCAAAAAAATTTTTTTTGCTACTTCCTATTAATAAACTTAATATTAAGTTTAACACAAGGAAACCTTTTGTTTCTTCTTCATGTAACCGATCATAACTCCGAACTCAATCGTTTAAACTCATTGCGATCGGACGTGTTTTCTTTTCTCCCTCTGTAAATATTGTAAAGACAGTTATTTGTTGATTTAAATATTTTTTTAAAAATAAATTCAATAGCTACATATATGAGAGAAAATAAAAATAAATAAAAAAATAAACAAAAAAGAGCAAAATCAGTAATAAATAAAAACAAAAAATTAATAAGAACTGAAACAAAGAGTAAAAAATAAATAAAAACATGAACACTAGAAGTTTTCTCTCTGTGAACACCTCTTACTGCAGTGCTTGTAATTAAACTTTACCTCTTTGTGGTGACTATAACAACAAAACAACAGATAGCACGTCAGGACACAACTCAAGATTATTAGATAATGCCACATTGAACATCAACGCAAGCAACAACAACAACAATAAAACCAGAAATAGCATAAGATACATTCCCACCGACAACTTTAATAATAGTGTTACAAACAACAACAACAACAGTAATAACATATACACAAATAACATCAATAATAGTATACACCAACGACAACATCAACACAACTAGCAGTAATAACTACGACAACAACAGAAACAAACAACAACACTTACCGAACCCTTAAAGATATTAATTTGCTTAACGTAAAAAATAGATATAAAACAACTCTCGTTACTGAATTCGGAAACGATACCCGATTCCTTACCAGAATTGACCATAATTATCAAACACGGCAGAACTCTGAAGGAAGATTCAAAATTCCTAAATACAAAAACAATTATGGAAACAACACGTTAGCTGTCGAATTACCAACAATATAAAATAAGATGCCACTGGAGATGCTTAACATTCCATCAAATTGTCAGAAAAGAAAGAAAGCGCTACTGCTTGCCATTTATAATAAAGACGTTGATGGTGATTTGCGAGAATTAATTCTTGCATAAATTGCACGTTATATAAAAGCAATTTTTTTTTAAATCTGACGTAGTGAAGCAATTTCTAGCTGAGCTCAATACCTTTTGGTATACATTTCAGATTGTTATCAATACTTTTCACTAGATATTCAGCAGTGCAAATTAAACGTGGTCTTACATTTCTAGTTAAGTCCCTTACGGTATCATTCTGGTGCTGACGATCAACTTAACAACGAATCATTGCTTAAGAAGGCCATAATCTGACATTAAAATCTCAATTATATACTTTTTGCGCTTAAATAATTGATCGGCGATTTACATAAAAAACTTCTATTATTTTCGTTCTTTTTCAGTTGTGAGTCTCCCCATTATTTTTCCACCAAAATTATTTTTGTCACAAAGAAATAAAACAAAATATAAAAACGGAAAAGTTATTCAATTTTTAAATGTCATGAACAAAAGGTGTCACCCTGTACTTATTTTCAATGACAATAGTGAGTTTACATTTCAAATTGTAGGTAATAAGGAACTGACATTTTAGTAATTTATAATCATTATTTAGTTCTACGATATTTTGCTAGGTTGTTGTGCTTCTGTGCTTCTTATATTTTTTGCGTCTTGAAGTGTTTTAGAAAAGTAAAAAAAAATTGTTATTCTTTTTGCATTTAAATGCTGAACAAACACTGGTTGAACCTTCAAAAGCAAGACTTCCTTTAAGGTTATAAATGTAGAAAAATAAGTGCACTTGTGATAAGCTAAAAAGTAAGTAAAGAGAAATTACACATGCTTAGGCATACACTCTCACACATACACAAAATGCCTGTCAAAATTTTTCATTTCGTTAAAATAATATGTTTATAAAACCTGCCATCAAATATAAAAGATTAAAGCCACAATTTGTTTTCAACACAAAATTATCGCAAAAAGTTTTAAACAAAATTTTATATTTTACCTTAATATAGTGTGCTGCGGACAAACTTAAAGTAAATAAAAACCTACATTGAAAAGGACACTAGATATTTAAATTTAAATTAATAAATCACGAATAATTGAATAAAAGATAGAATACATACATGTGAATTAAAGTATTCGTGTAAACAAGCAAGAAAACTTTTTATTTTCATTAAAATAATACCCAATTTTTAAAATTTTATTCCCTTTTATAGTATGAATTATATACCACAAAATGGATTTCACAAAAGTTCCTTGTGTTCACACCCATCTCCTTATATGATAAACTTCTTAGCGATTTCGTGCTTAAGTTAATGACAATTATTTTTCACTTTGTTAATTTATGTCACGCTTTACTTGGCAAATCATTGGCGTTTTCCTTAATATTTGTTGCCTTTTTTCAAACTTAAATAGTCTTTAATAATGCGTTAAATTTAAAAAAGCAAAACGTGCCATGTTTTACATTTCTGTAGCTACAGTTGAGTATAACTAATTAGCAGATGGCATTACGGTATTTTACAAGATTATTTTTATTTATTATTTTTTTATGGTTAAGCCTTAAGCCGTGTGTCCACTTGCTTCCAGAAGTTTTTGTCGCGTAAACACGTATTAAAAGTCGACTTCCAGAAGTCACGGCTTGCAGAAGTTACTTGCTGCATTAATATGGAAACACGTATTTGTTGCTTGCTGGAAGTAACTTGAACGACTTGCTGTATACTACAAGTGTTTTAAAGACTTACAGAATAAGTCGGGTATACGTGAGTAAACGGTTTGTGGTATTCTCTTATGTTTTGTTTCGTGTTTTTTTTAGTTTTTTTCAAAATTTATAAAAATGAACAAAAATAAATTTGGCCTCAAAAGACTATAAGAATAAAATTAAAAAACAAAATGCCTTAAAAGCAATAGCCTTTCATTAGATATTCTCAGAAAACTTTTCAGCTGCATGTAGTCTTCGGTCCGCAATTGTTTAAGTAATGCATTTTGGAAACCTAAATCTACGTGCCGCAGCACCCAATTTCTCACCCAAACACTTATTTTGGTTTCCTTTTAATTTATTTCTTTTTTAATAAAATATGCAGCGATGTCAGCTGCCAATTTTATTTTACATTTACATTATACTGCCATTGGTAAAAAAGCAAAATACTGCAAGCTGTACTCACATTGTGTGGAAATACGTCAGCAATTTCTTACAGCAAGTTCGTCGTGATCACTTCTACAAACTACTTCTGAAAGCAGACTTTCGCAAGTTTTGGTTTGGGTGGAAACACTTCAGCAAATACTTGCAGAAGTTCTTTTGCAAGTGACTTGCTAGTGAACACGTGGCTTTACGTAGCACAAAACCGTATTTAGTATCAATCTATCGGAAATATTTAGGAATGAATCGCTAAGAATAACCGGCATAATTGCTCAATAGCTAGCTGAAATATATTTTGTTTTTCAGTGTGTTTTTTGTTGAAAAGATTTGCACAAATCCGTAAAATAATAGGCGAAATCCAAAAAAAATCAATAATATTATACCATTTAAAAATAAAATTAATCTGCTTGTAAGTTTTCGATATCATAGTGACATCAGGTCTCCGGCCACGGTTTTTAAAAATCCTATAAAAAAACTACATAATCAATTTGAAAGTAAATGATTTTAAAGCACCATAATAAAACCTCCTTTGAGTTTTAAATAACGTATATAAACTAATATCGATCTTTTAGAGATTAAGGGTGTTTCACAAAGAGGTATTGAATTTTAAGTTGTCTTTACTTTACACTTTTTTAACTGGAGGCCATTTAGTCAGCTGTAAAGTGATTTATGTTTAGTTTGGTTTGGCAATTTAACATGAACAGACTGACGTATGAATAGCAAGACATAGATTTGATGATTGGGCCCAAACCAGGTTGCCATTGATCTCGATTTTCGTAAGCTAATTTTTTTAAACGACAGAAGTTTACTTTTTTTAAAATAGATACGTCAATAAAAAAAATTGTCGTATTTGGGGTGATTATAGTCCCCAAGGGGATGTTGTTGACCCTTTTTCATTAAGAAAAACAGACTGGTTTTTGTGCTTTATGGGCTGGTGGAATCCTTGGCACAACATGTCCGCATACTTTTACATTGTGAATCCGTAAATTGACCTCCAAAGCAGGCGATTTAACGCCGCTAGACTCTTTTCTGTGGGGATATATAAAGTCGTTTGTCTACGCTGATAAGGCCGAAACAATTGACCACTTGATATACGGCCACAAATGTGGGAAAAAGTCGTCGAAAAATTAACCTCCAGATTGGACTGCGTCTGAACCAGCCGAGACGATTATATGCTAAAAAGTCACATTTAAATTGAAATACAGGTGATCATCTTTCGAAGCCAATTTAAAAAAACTTATCGTGTTTTTGTTGCATTTCACAGTTCTATACTTCTATAAAAAATATCCTTTACAACGGACAGAATATCAAATTAAAAAGACAACAAAATGTCGTCCACAAAAATGCTGGCAAATAAAAATTTACCCCCTTGATAAAGGTATACAACAAAAGGAATTGACAGAATTGCAAACTATGTAAATTAAAATCCAAAATGTTATACCCCATGGAGATTCTTGGCACACCATGCTTGAGCTGATAAAGAACATAAGATTTTTAAGTTTCGTGTTAAAAAATTAAAAGCATATTTTAAACACTTCAATTTACTTTGAATTTCTTCTCTGATTTTTTATAAAATCTTTAGAAATAAGATTGAAAATTAAAACGGTATAAATCATAGAAAACGATAGAAAAAAAATACAAGACAAACATACCAGCCAAATATCTTCTGTCTGAGGAAAGCAAAACTGAAAAATTTTGAAATCCTAGTCGGTTAGAAAAAAATAAATTCAATCTTAAAATAAATGATGAAATTTTGTGTGTAGCAAAATGTAAAAGAATAGTTTCCGATTTACAAAAATGGTGTTATGTTACATAGATTTGATGATTGTATAATTTTCCGTATATAGAAATTTACATTTGAATATCAGTAATAGTAGTAACACTTATAAAAAAAGTTGTTTCCATTTTTTATTTTTTTTCCAGTTCTTTACAAATTGGAAACTAATATACTTTATTTACACTTTAAGAAAAAAAAATATTAAACTAATTTGGTAATTATCATAACTCTTTAATTCAACTCCGTGAACCCTTAACGAACTACCTTTATGTAAAAACTTACAACCCTATCGTCACGTGATGTCATGCATGGTCATTGAGTAAGAAGCATTACAAATCACGAAACAAAAATTTAATAATTTGATTGCTATTTAATTTCACATTTCTGTATTTAGTATTTAGCAGATTAGTTGTCTTAGTTCATTAGTTGTATAGATTGCAAATACAACTTCAAATAAATAATTCAAACTAAGATTTTCTCAATTTATATTCCTTTGGTAATAATGATGTTGAATGAAGTGATTTATACTATTTGATTTTTCTTATTAAGTACTTGATCATTATATTAAATTAGTTAACATCTATTTGCATACGTTGAATATACTCAGCTAAATTAAATTTAAATATTAATATAGATTTTGTAATAATAAAGGACTATATCGAAACAGCTACTCATTAGCAAAAACAACTTTGACACGCCTACTATAACGCCCACTTTTCACGTTATCTACCGTTAATAAAAGTTAAAAGCTCATAAAACCGCCAAAATTAGACGTATGATGATAAAACTTGCTATCCGGCTGGGAAATATCATTACTGTGCCAAAAAATTAAGGTGCCACGCCCACTTTTACGCCCACCTCCCATATAACGTTTTACCTAAAATTCATAAAATTACTCTATTAATAAAGATTTTGGAATAATAAAGGGCTATATTGAAACATCTAAGATGTACTGATTCGGAAAAACAACTTTGACACGCCTACTATAACGCCCACTTTTCACGTTATCTTCCGTTAATGAAATTTAAAAGCTCATAAAACCGCCAAAATTAGAGGTATGATGATCAAATTTGCTACGTATATCCTTCTAATCAATGTAATTATTGTGCCAAAAAAATTAGGTGACACGCCCACTTTAACGCCTACCTGCCATATAACGGTTTATCTTAAATTTATGTAATTTCTCTATTGACAAAGTTTTTGGAAAAATAAATGACTATATTGAAACTTTTTAAGTTGTATTTATTAGCAGAAAATTTATTGACACGCCTGCTTTAACGCCAACTTTCATTGAAAGACTACATTTACAAAAGCATTTTAGTAGCATATCAAAGTTATAACGGGTGGTTAAATTTTAAGGACCGATATTGAATTTAAATAAAACACAAATTATTTAGGAAATTATTATTATTTCTTCTTGTAATTATAATATTTGTGTGGTTCAATTATGTTTTAACAAAATATCGGCCAAATGGCCCCCCCATCTTTGGCGCCACTCCTGTATATGATGGTCAAAATTTTCAATGACAATGTTGATGCTCAATTGTTGGGCATTATGATGAGTCGAGGTTGACTGCTATTTTGCCACGTTATCGTGAAAAACAGCAATGTTTCCCATTCAACGAACTAAGAAGGCATTCATAGATTTTCTAACATTTTATACAGACCTGTTTTGCAGAAATTTAAATATTTTTTTTCAATTCTCCCGATTGTGGACGAATTTGAACGATTATTTTGATTAAAAGAAACACGAAGAGCCAAAATGCATTTTGATTTGAACGCCCATTTTTATAAAAAACCTGAATAACTTTAAAGCATTGCTCATTTGCGTATCTTTCCACGGATCAAATTGAGTAAGTTTGAGATTGAGAAATGTCAAGTGAAATGCAGAAAACAAGATTAAAGACTAGGTGTAGTTCACCTTCAACATTGGCCCTTAAAACTTAACTACCCTCTACAAAGAAAGTGATACATGTTTTATTATAAAGAGATTATTCCATAGCGATTAACAAAATAATAAATATTGTGCTTTAAATGTACACAAAAGTGGTGGTAGGTATAAAAGATTCGGCACAGCCGAATATAGTGCTCTTACTAGTTTTACTTCATTATTTCTTCCTTTGAACAATCAGTAAATTTATTTTTATAACTTATCTATTTATCAACTAAAGCAGCTGTTATTTCTTCATCGTTATTGTGTTAAATACGCAAAATTAACACAGCTGCAAATTCGTTATGTTGGGCGAAATTCGTCGTTTGTACGTGTTGTGCTTCAAGCAACACAAAAAAATAATAATAACAAAAACTACATTGTTATGTTATATGACTTCTACTGTTAAAATTGTGTATTTTTTCTTTATAAAATCTCTCTCAAAATAGAGCATTATCGTTTTTTTTGTCTGGTAACGCTAAAATAACATTTATAGTCAATACTTGGAAACAATTTGCCACCCATTGTCTTGTATAGTGGTTTAGGTAAATATCGAGACTCATGACAAGCATTTTCGATTGCCTTTTGTTTCATTTTTATTGTTGTTTTTATATTTTGCAGGGATATTTAACACATATGTACACACATGAAGTTTGAGTCTCAATTATAGTTAATTTTAGGTTGTTTCCTCTTGTGTTTTACTTCCTCTTTTTTATGTTCTTGTTTGGCTGTTACTGACAGTAAGTAAAACAAGAGAGCACTATATTCGGCTGTGCCGAATCTTTTATACCCACCACCAATTTTGTGTACATTTAAAGCACAATATCTATTATTTTGTTAATCGCTATAGAATAATCTCTTTATAATAAAATACGTATCACTTTCTTTGTAGAGGGTGGTTAAATTTTAAGGGCCCATGTTTAAGGTGAACCACATCTAAACTTCAACTTTTTTCTTGTATTTCATTTGACATTTCTCAATCTCAGACTAACTCAATTTGAACCGTGGAAAGATACGCAATCGAGAAACGCTTTTAAATATTAAAGATTTTTGTAAAAATGGGCGTTCAAATCAAAATGCATTTTGTGCACTTCGTGATTCTTTTGGTCAACATAATCGTTTGAATTCGTCCACAATCGTGAGAATTGTAAAAAATATTTAAATGTCTGCAAAGCAGGTCTGTATGAAATGTGAAAATATCTGCGAATGCCATATTAGTTCGTTGAATGGGAAACATTGCTGTTTTTCACGATAACGTGGCAAAAGAGCAAGCAACCTCGACTCATCATCGTGCCCAACAATCGAGCATCAACAGTGTCATTGAAAATTTGCACTATCGGATCGTGGTGTGCCGCCTAGGTTGGGGGGCCATTTGGCCGATATTTTGTTCCATACATAATTGAAGCATACAAATATTATCATTATAAAAATAAATGATAATAATTTAATAATAATTTTATTCAAAATCAACATAGTCCCTTAAAATTAAACCACCCATTATAACTTCGGTATGCTAGTAAAATGTTTTCGTAAATTTAGTCTTTCAATGAAAGTGGCCGTTAAAATACGCGTGTCAATAAAGTTTCTGCTAATAAGCATAACTTAGATATTTCAATATAGTCCTTTAGTATTCCAAAATCTTTATTCATAGAGAATTTACATGAATTTAGGAGGAAGAAAGTGAATTTAAGGTTAAATTTTAAGGGCCACAGGGTGATTTAAAATATACATTGTCTGCATTTTTCTAAAGCGGGAAATTTTTTAGTAAGATTTTGATTTTTAAACTTCTATAACATTTTGCTTTTAAAATATTTTCAAACGAAATAAGTTTTGTATAATTTTAAAATTTGTTAGCCATTAGTACATGAAAATAAATTGTTTATAATGTTTAGAGATAATTTTTTTTGACTTAGGTCAAAATTTTCCTAAATTCCCATTTTTAATAGAGCATAACTTCAGGAGAACATAAGCATAAGTTGTTAGCATGCCATCTAGTAGTTGCTAGTAGAGTCATCTATCTTATCATCTTTATCATATATTTAGCTACAGTACAATAAATGGCGCACTGTAACATGAATAAATGCTAATATATATGACTAATATATTTTTATAAAAATTTAAGGAAAAAAGTGTGCGTGGCACATCTATTTTCCGTTATAACGAAGACTTTGACCAAAAAGCCATGTTTGCAAAATTTCAGAATCGTACATATAGTTTTGTCAGTTTTATTACGTTTTAAATTTGAAATATACACTGTGCGGTATAAATTTTCGCACATTTTTATCTATAACCATTTTCCTAATTCATAGATTTAAGCGATTTTCAGGGAAAAATATTCTTTTGACTCGATAAATATATATTCGAAGTTTCATGACTCTACGTTTATGCGTCTGGACACAATTCAAAAGTGAAAGTGGGCGTTATAGTAGGCGTGTCAAAGTTGCTTTTGCTAATGAGTACAACTTAGTTGTTTCAATATAGTCCTTCATTATTCCAAAATCTTTATTAATAGAGAAATTACATGAATTTTAGGTAAAACGTTATATGGGAGGTGGGCGTAAAAGTGGGCGTGGCACATTAATTTTTTGGCATAGTAATGAAATTGCCTAGGGGGACAGACGTAGCAAAATTTATCATCATACCTCTAATTTTAGCGGTTTTATGAGCTTTTAAATTTCATTAACGGTAGATAACGTGAAAAGTGGGCGTTATAGTAGGCGTGTCAAAGTTATTTTTGCGAATGAGTACAACTAAGGTGTTTCAATATAGGCCTTTATTATTCCAAAATCTTTATTAAAAGAGAAATTATATGAATTTAAGTTAAAACGTTATATGGGAGGTGGGCGTAAAAGTAGGCGTGGCACATTGATTTGCCGTTACAAGAAAGCGTGTCACCAAAAAGCAAAGCGTGCAAAATTTCAGAGTCGTACATCCAATTTTGTTGCTTTTATGACGTTTTTGTTTTTAAATATACCGAAAAATACACTGTGCGGTATAAATTTTCGTACATTTTGATCGATAACTCTTCTCCTAAGGCATAGGTTTAGACAGTTTTCGGGGAAAAATATTGTCTTTACACAGAAAATATATATTCGAAGTTTCATGAGTCTACGTTAATGCGTTTGGACACAATTCCATTTTATTCGATGTTCGAAGGAAACGGTTTTTTCGACCTACTCTTGCTTTTCGAGCTATAACTCTCTTCCTAATATTCCGATTTAGCCCATTTTCAATACCAAATAAACCTTGTCTATAAGAAAGATTCTGGCAAAATTTGAGCCCCCTAGCTTTTTCGGTGCGACCTCTATCGTGCTTTCAACAGACGGACAGACGGGCGGACATAGTTAGATCGTCATAAAATCAAACCCCGATTCAGAATATATATACTTTATGGGGTCTAAAATGGATATTTCGATGTGTTACAAATGGAATGACAAAATGAATATACCCCCACCATTTTTTGGTGGCGGATATAAAAAAATTATTGGTAGTAAAAGGGAACATCAAGTCAAAAATATCAGAACAATATTTACCGAAATTTTATGTTGGTGGTATTAATTTAAATCCTGCTCAGGAGAAAAGTAAAAAACTTTATTATTTATTTTATATGGGGAAGTAAGTAAGACCATAGTAAATTTTTATTAAAGAAGGTCTTTTTAAGCGCTATTAAGAATAGATTCATTTTGATGTCATAAAATATATTTTCAGCCAATATTGCTTGAATGTAGTGCTAAATTTTGCAGCTCTTAATACAGATTAAGTTAAATAAAGTAAAGTATTGCCTTTTTTATAGCGTGTTTTAATGCCAGTTATTACTAATTTTTATGTTGAAAAAACATCAAAGAACAAAGATTTTTCTATGCTTATTCTTCGCCCTATTTTCTTTGTTTTTAACTTTATATTAAATGGTTTGAAAAATGTGCATTAATGTTTGTCTTTAGATATGTATACCATAAAAATGTTCATTTTTATATCCACACATAATAATGCGCATTCCATATCATATAAAGCATATATTTTTTAAATTGTATTTTCATTTTACAACGCAATGTTCAACCTTTTCTTTATCTGTTAAAAGCGTAATAGTGTTCGAACAACAAAAATCTAGGAAGACGAATGATAGCCAAAATATTTCAAATATATCACAAATGATTGCTAATCAAAATAGTTTAAATCGGTTTATTATTATTTACAATTAGATAGATCAATGCACAAAAGTTCTTTCAGTTTGTGATAAACAAGAAATTTATTCGGCTGAAACGAATCTGATAATATCCTTCACACCATCATAAATATAGGTATAACCACCAAATCGTAGGATATTATAGATTTCACATTTCTTGTTATACAAGAGTTTTTTATTATTTCCGACGCCATCTGTGATATTGAATTTTTACACACTTAACCTTATTCTAGCAGTCAAGCCCTTTCATTTGATACCCATATTTATGGGGCTAAAAAAAATACGCCATTTTGTTTTAGACGCAATCTTTAATTTTACACGTTTTAAAGAGTTTACTGTATTCTTCTAGTCACGTCCATTCGTTTGATACCAATATTGTGGGAATTAAAAGAGGCAATGCAATAACTATTATTATTGACTCATATATTCGTCACTAAATCTAGGACGACATCTTGGATTTTTAGTTTTCCATAGTTAACTATTTCACTATTCAATCCAATATCTACATCATTTAACATCTATATTGGCTTTCTCGGTGCTAAAGAAACTTAAAAAAGTCGATTTTTGTTTGTTAATTTTTAGAAAAACTTCGAAGCAGTTGTATTTTGTTGTTGATATCTCAGATAGTTTTCAATCGATTATTTAGTTTTTTAGTGTTCGAGACCATGGTTTATAATTTGGTGTCGTTAAAGTGTGCAAAAATTATTTAGTAGCTTGCAATTTTTTTATATTTAAAAAAAACTGGTAGCTAGAACAGGACAAAACTAGTGATAATTGAAAGATAACAAAAAATAAAAGAAAAAGGGTTGCTGTTCGAAAAGTTTCGACATAACTCGTTGTGATTAAATAATTTTAAGATGGCTAGAAAACAAGCTACAGAATTCAAATAACTACATACCTGGTAATTAAATAGAAGATATTTGCATCCTACACGTAATCATCGATGAAGAGTGCTGATGATGAAATTCATAGCTGGTTTCGAAAATGCATTCCACTCGGCTTCTGTCGCTAAAACATACTACTGCAAATTATGCTTTCATTATCACAATATAAAAATTTTTTACAAACATAAGAATGTTTAAAAAAATTAACTCAAAAGCCATAATTAAAAATTTTAATATTAGTCTAAGAAGCATAAAAGTTCAACAAATAAAAATTAAAATTACAAAACTATATATTTTTATAAATATTTTTTTTTCCTATAACTTTGCCAGTTAGTGACCGATTTGTCCAAAATTTTTCAAAAATGTCTCCAAAGGCATATCATACCTATTAATAGTCACATGCATTCCCAGAAATTATCCTCTGAAAATTATAAATATACTTAAAAAATGCATCTTCGTTTTATTCCATTTCAAAGTTATATATCTCCACAAAAAACACCCTTTATAAAGAGCACCACATTTTCGTCAATAATTGTTCGCTTTTCAGTGTTTTTTTCCCTCACAACATACAAACCTTCACCTCTCCCCTTCATGCTTGAAGTAAGCGAGGTTCATAATGTATTAATGAATTTTATTCCTAGTAAGTTGAAATTTTGTATATACTGGTATGATTAATATTGCTGGTTTTAATGGCTTTCACACATATGTGTACATACAACATTTTCTGTGAAATTTACAGCATCAGACATTTATGCAATTCACTGTTGTAATGTACTATTGGTAATATTTTTTAAATGTATGTGTTTACAATTTGCAAAACTTCAAAAGTTTTAATAACAATACAATTTCTAATAGCTTATACAGGGACGAGAAATGCAAATTTCTTGTAAAAGCTAAAAACAATTTTTGTAGCATTATTGTAGCTTTCATAATAATTTATATAAAATTTGTTTTTAACTCAAATATTTTGTTTTGTTTTTTTACTCTGCTAAAAATTCATACTAAAAATTATTTAAAAAAATATTTTTTGCAACTCTGCAGAAGAATGTTTTGGTTCTGATATTTTATGTACTTAGGTGACGTTTGTCAAGACAACATACAACCGATACAACAGAAATTGTGTTCACAAGTAAATAACTCAAAACTATATTTTAATAGTCACTCCCAAATACAATAGATGGTTGTGAATTGAACAAATATATTCCATTTATACGTAAAATATATACTTACAAAGAAGATTAATATTACTTATACGCAACCATGCATGTAAATGAATATTTATCATTTTCACTGTATTTACTTAACAAAACATGTTGACGTTATTGTTATGAATGTGTGACGAGGTTACATAAACATTTTGTAACAATTTCGCTTAAAATATATTGTAGAACAAAATTTGTAAAGGTTTCAAATTATTTTAAAGGTTTATAGAGTTTCTTTCCATCATAAACTAGTTAATGGCTTAATATTACTGAATAACATATTTTTTAATGACTACTGCATACTGTCTGTCCAACTAGCAAGTATATTAACAATGAATTGATTTTGAATTTAAAAAAATATTTGCAAGGTTATACGTATTTTATAATTTCTTTATTGTTAAAGAAAACTTTCTCTAACTCTCGTTTTGTTTAACACACTTTAAACAAAAAAAGCCAATATAATGAAAAAAAGCAAAATGTGCATTTAATTTAAATAGTTCTTCATTTGCTGTGGTCACTGTGGAGCATTAAACGTTAAACCATAATTGCTTAATTATTCCCTCAAATACCACATACAATCGATGCTGATAAGACAAAAACAACATTCATAAATCTTCCCAATATTTCCTGAAACGTTTCTTTTTTATTATCAAAATATAAGGTCATCAACAGTTGGCAATCCGTTTCAAGCGTGTTTATGGGTATGATATTATTAATTTCTGTCAATCTCTCAAGTCGACTAAAACAAGATTTTATGGACTATTTTAGCTTATGCTATCTCAATAAAGAAATGCATTTGTTAGTGATAATGATCTATTAATAAACAGACAATTTGGTTTTCAATATATGTTTCATAAAAGTAAAACGTCTCAAACCTTTTCAAAAGGTATGCCACAATCATTGATACTGCAGCCATTAATATTTGCTTTGTATGTCAATGATCGGACTGAAGAACCACAATATTCCAACGTACACACCAGTTGTATTGAAAACATGAATATGAATAAAAATCGTGAATCGACCAATGGAAATGGCTTCTATATTAAGTCTCTTAAGACAAAATACTTAAAAATTATCAAAAAAAAGGAAACCACGAAATCAAATTCAGAACCAGATAATCGAAATAGTATCAATTGCAAAAGAAGTCTTGCCATAACTTTGAACAGATCACTAACTTGGTATGATCGTATGAATAATGCAACAAAAAAACAAAGCCAATGTTGCCAACCTAATATAAAAAAAATTTGGCACATAAATTTATTCCGATTATTTAAACTACACCATTTTATGAAAGAACAACGCGCTATAATTGTGAAAACCTTTTACAAAAATGTGGAAAATTTCAGTCGAATTTAAAGTCGAGAAAGAGAAAGAATAGTAAAAATATTTTATGAAACAGTAAGACTCCTGTGCGTCAACGTACTGGACGGTCTTTAAATCATTGCCATTGTAGACGAGACGAGGCATTGCTCTTAAGGACTTCAAATTTCACGAAGCACTATGTAGCGAATTTTTACCAAAGATATTCTTGATAAAAGTTCTACATGCGTACAAAATTTAGCTTACTCGTTTAGTAAGTCTACGACATCAAATTTGTGGCTTGAAAACTTCTCATGCAATTTATAAAAAATAAATGCAAATACAACGCGTAAAATCTGCTGAGAACTAAGCTCACTTTTCTAAAATGAGCACGAAATTGAATTACAGTTTTTGTGGCCTTAACAAGTGAATTCAGCAAAATGAATCATTTCCAAAACAAATTATCACAAGGAATTCTGAAGCCAACAATATTAAATGATTTACTGCTTTGTGATTTTTACCTTTTTGGTTTTGTAAGATTTAGGCTTAGCACCAAGGATCTCGCTTTTGAGCTCAGGAATTGTGTATGGCTCCTGAGCTTGTTACTTCGAGTTACTTCCCGTCATCGGTGAGATGCAGTTATATCTCTGCAAAAAGGACATAGAAAATTCCATGAAAATTGTAATGGCCTGCCAACAAATTTATTATTCCATAATAAATCGAAATATGTTTTCTTTAAAATCAAATAAAAAAATTTAACCATCTCAAAAAAACTAGGTTTTATTTTAAAATAAACAAGTAAGAGCACTATATTCGGCTGTGCCGAATCTTTTATACCCACCACCAATTTTGTGTACATTTAAAGCACAATATTTATTATTTTGTTAATCGCTATAGAATAATCTCTTTATAATAAAATATGTATCACTTTCTTTGTAGAGGGTGGTTAAATTTTAAGGGCCCATGTTTAAGGTGAACCACATCTAAACTTCAACTTTTTTCTTGTATTTCATTTGACATTTCTCAATCTCAGACTAACTCAATTTGAACCGTGGAAAGAAACGCAATCGAGAAACGCTTTTAAATATTAAAGATTTTTATAAAAATGGACGTTCAAATCAAAATGCATTTTGTGCACTTCGTGATTCTTTTGGTCAACATAATCGTTCGAATTCGTCCACAATTGTGAGAATTGTAAAAAATATTTAAATGTCTGCACAGCAGGTCTGTATGAAATGTGAAAACATCTGTGAATGCCATCTTAGTTCGATGAATGGGAAACATTGCTGTTTTTCACGATAACGTGGCAAAATAGCAGGCAACCTTGACTCATCATCGTGCCCAACAATCGAGCATCAACAATGTCATTGAAAATTTGGACTATCGGATCGTGGTGTGCCGCCTAGGTTGGGGGGCCATTTGGCCGATATTTTGTTCCATACATAATTGAAGCATACAAATATTATCATTATAAAAATAAATGATAATAATTTCATAATAATTTTATTCAAAATCAACATAGTCCCTTAAAGTAAAACCACCCATTATAACTTCGATATGCTAGTAAAATGTTTTCGTAAATTTAGTCTTTCAATGAAAGTGGCCGTTAAAATACGCGTGTCAATAAAGTTTCTGCTAATAAACATAACTTAGATATTTCAATATAGTCCTTTAGTATTCCAAAATCTTTATTCATAGAGAATTTACATGAATTTAAGAGGAAGAAAGTGAATTTAAGGTTAAATTTTAAGGGCCACAGGGTGATTTAAAATATACATTCTCTGCATTTTTCTACAACGTGAAATTTATTAGTAAGATTTTGATTTTTAAACTTCTATAACATTTTGCTTTTAAAAGATTTTCAAGCGAAATAAGTTTTGTATAATTTTAAAATCTGTTAGCCATAAGTACATGAAAATAAATTGTTTATAATGTTTAGAGATAATTTTTTTTGACTTAGGTCAAAATTTTCCTAAATTCCCATTTTTAATAGAGCATAACTTCAGGAGAACATAAGCATAAGTTGTTAGCATGCCATCTAGTAGTTGCTAGTAGAGTCATCTATCTTATCATCTTTATCTTATATTTAGCTACAGTACAATAAATGGTGCAGTGTAAGATGAATAAATGCTAATATATATGACTAATATATTTTTATAAAAATTTAAGGGAAAAAGTGTGCGTGGCACATCTATTTTCCATTATAACGAAGACTTTGACCAAAAAGCCATGTTTGCAAAATTTCAGAATCGTACATATAGTTTTGTCAGTTTCATTACGTTTTAAACTTGAAATATACACTGTGCGGTATACATTTTCGTACATTTTTATCTATAACTCTTTTCCTAATTCATAGATTTAAGCGATTTTCAGGGAAAAATATTCTTTTGACTCGATAAATATATATTAGAAGTTTCATGACTACGTTTATGCGTCTGGACACAATTCAAAAGTGAAAGTGGGCGTTATAGTAGGCGTGTCAAAGTTATTTTTGCGAATGAGTACAACTGAGGTGTTTCAAGATAGGCCTTTATTATTCCAAAATCTTTATTAATAGAGAAATGATATGAATTTTAGTTAAAACGTTATATGGGAGGTGGGCGTAAAAGTGGGCGTGGCACATTGATTTACCGTTACAAGAAAGCGTCTCACCAAAAAGCAAAGTGTGCAAAATTTCAGAGTCGTACATCCAATTTTGTTGCTTTTATGACGTTTTTGTTTTTAAATATACCGAAAAATACACTGTGCGGTATAAATTTTCGTACATTTTGATCGATAACTCCTCTCCTAATGCATAGATTCAGACAGTTTTCGGGGAAAAATATTGTCTTTAGCCAGGAAATATATATCCGAAGTTTCATGAGTCTACGTTAAGGCGTTTTGACACAATTCTATTTTATTCGATGTTCGAAGGACACGGTTTTTTCGACCTACTCTTGCTTTTCGAGCTATAACTCTCTTCCTGATATTCCGATTTAGCCCATTTTCAATACCAAACAAACCTTGTCTATAAGAAAGATTCTGGCAAAATTTGAGCCTCCTAGCTTTTTCGGTGCGACCTCTATCGTGCTTTCAACAGACGGACAGACGGACGGACATAGCTAGATCGTCATAAAATCAAACCCCGATTCAGAATATATATACTTTATGGGGTCTTAAATGGATATTTCGATTTGTTACAAACGGAATGACAAAATGAATATACCCCCACCATTTTTTTGGTGACGGGTATAAAAAGTACATTCTTTGTTGAAGAGTATAAGAATTCATTAAAACGTTTTATAGTCAAAGTACCAAAGTTTTTATTATATTTGAAATATTTAAAGCTTATTTTCTATAACTAAGTAAGGATATCATTACATACACCTGTTTGAATTTAATTAAAATACCAACTTTTTTTTCCTAACGACAAGTAACACTCATGCCGTTATTACTTGTACTAGGTACTTACTGCGTTGTTATTTTTTATTTATTTTTATTTTTAAGGAATAGAAAGGGGAAAGGTAAAAGAAATAAAAACTATATTCTTGAGTCCTATGTTGTTCTCGTGTTACACTACAACATTGAAAGGTAAAAGAAATAAAAACTTCATTCTTGAGTCCTATGTTGTTCTCGTGTTGTACTACAACATGGAACATTTTATATATAGCATTTTTTATAAGTGACAGCTGTTTTAATTATTCTGATATGGTGGCATTTTGAGTGAAGAAGAGTATGACAATAACAATTATATTGAAATAAATATTATTTTTTATTAACAATGATTAATTTTAATGCTATAACATGACCACTTGAGCTCTAATACCCTCAATTTATTTAAAAAAAATACAAATTAAAACAGAGTTAGAAGTTTTATGACTTTAATTTCATATATGTTAAAACATTTAAAATACATTAGTTTTGTTGTTGTTAATGTGGTTATAAACATACAAATTGTTTTTTCACAAAACTTTTAAAATATTTACATCAAAATTGATGGCCGTGCCTAAAAGAATACGTAACAACAACTAATTCAAATAAATGATTTGTTCTGTACATTTCCTTAAAATCAGTCAACATTAACAACAATTTATTTGTATTATTATTATTTTTTCGTTTTTTTTTTAAACAAAATTCTTGTTTAATATATCATGGGTGTTTACAAAGAAATTTTGGGTTTGTATTTTCTTTTTTTTATTTTTTTTTTGTAGAGTGACTTATTGATATTGTGGTTGCCATATATAAATTGTTTAATAACTTTTTTATATACTTGTTAGATTGTTGTAGCAAAACTTAGATGTCACAATTGCAATCAAATACGTTTTGTAATTAACAAATAGAAAATGCTAAAACAGTTTGTACTTTTTTGTGTAAAACCTTTTAAATAAAGTGACTGCGGCACGTGCTTGTGGCAGAAAAACAAAACTTAAAATAAAAAAATGCGAAAATGGCAGAAAAGAAAACTTTTAATATATTTATTTTACAAATCCCAACTAAGAAGAAAATATTAGCAAATAAAATTGTACTTTATTTCTATTAAGTAGATTAACAAAAAAATCTAGATTAATTAGAAGCTTGAAAAGTTTCGGTTGACCATTTTTCATACAAAAAAAAGAAAAACAATTTGCCAGAATTAAAATATAAAATGATCAAATCAGGGGTGAGTTGCTAAAATATGTATCGTTAGACTACTTCACATAGATAAAAGTAAATATTTGTTATTTTTCTTAAATAATGTACATAATTCATTTTATAGCGCTTTTCAAAATACTTAAAATTAACGCGTGTTTTTTTATAAGTACAGAACTTTAAATATAAATAAAACACGGACAAATATTTAAAATGAAATAAATTTAGTTTCGTTCGAAAATAATCACTTGCCATTTTATTTTTATATCGCCTGCGCTATATGGCAACCCTAGCTAACTTGGAAGAAGTTTTATCAGTAAGTCAAAATTATGATCTTTTTTATAAAAGTAATGCCTTATCTTAGTAACAACATGGTGAATGTTGCCTTGCAAGGAGTCAATTGTTTGCGCCTTATTGGCATATTCAATTCAAAGTCCCACAAATGCAATGCATCTGTGGTAAATCGCTTGATCCTTAAGGCCAATTTTGGGTTTAGTTTTTTTTTACATGTGTTGGGATAATATCGAGTAGGACCACTGCTAATTTTCTTTTCGACCCCCTTCACTCTCTAGTAATTTCGTGGCTACCAATTGGTAACTCTTCCTTCACTGAATCCCTCGCCACTTCATACATTTTCTCTTGACTAGAAAAGTATTTCACATTGTCGACTGATGAATGACGACACTCCTAATCGCACAGTGGTTTATAATTGCCAGCAGCTTTCATTAGAGATTTCCCTTACTGCGACCCTTAGTCTATTGAGTCTTCCTAACTACTTTAAGTAAGAGGTCCTGTGTTAAACAATTTCCATAGGTAAAGACACTGATGTCACTTTCTATGGCCTCATTGTGCATGGATCCATCCGCAATGAGCGTGAGATGCAGCTCCTCTACCAGCTTCACTCGACTCATTCTCTAAATCGGCATCTAAGTCTCCCTATCATCTTTATGTGCATGGTCCAGGAATCGCATATGCAAAAACTAAAGTATTAATAAGAACAAATACTAAGGACCAGAAATAACACCTTGACCTGGATTTATAAAAGAAATTTTTTTTAAGATACCAATTGTGACATGCGCTCTAAAGAATGTTTCACCATCAGGTTGAAACCACATCTCCCTCACATTAAGGACAATTAATTGATGTATAAAATGGTATACTGACTTGTAATGAAAAATTTTATTAAAAAAGTTAAACTTCGGGTGCCCAAAATTCGTTAATGCCAATTAGTTACAGAGTTTTTATTATGAAACATATGGTCCTTCTTAACGCCTTTAGAGGCGAATAACTTTAATTGTCAATACTATAAATACCTAGCCGTTGTCGAGACACTATTACATCTAAAAGAAATGACTGTTCATCTAGCTTTATATAACAGTGGAATCATTGGTTCACATGTTTCTACAAATAACGATGATCAGAATGTTAAAGTCAACGATTAGTGATTTAGTAAAATGCCTACTATCTTTATTGTGCCTCAATTGAAAGGCATTTGTATTGCAGACATGTGGCTTCAGGAGCTTAGTACCACTTACTAAGAAAAATATTCGTCAAACGCCATTTGATTAATTTTTCTGGGAGTACGTAAATTTACTGGTCTCTGCCGAGATGTGCAAATCCAGGAGGAGGAAGGAAACCCCACATTTTTCCTTTTGATAAGTAATTGGTTTGGCAGCCATAAAATAAAAAGTTTGTATATTTCAATGATAACATTAAATGTTTTTCCGTTGTATTAAAATTTTAACAAACAAAAAAACACATTGAATATAATTTTACAATTGAAAAAATTATTTGAAAGTTATATATTTATGACCATTATATTTTCTTTTTTAGCACCTCAGTCTTTTAAATAAAAGTAATAAAAAACTTGCAATTTTGCTTTTGTTGGGAAAAAATTATCTTTAAATAATTTTAAAACGCTTGATATTTAAAAAAACTATAGATCTTAGATCATTACCAATTTGCTTGCTGGGTATTACCACAGATTTTAGGAAAGTAAAAATTGTCAAATTTTCATCGCATTAATTTATGACAAATTATTTATAATTTATAAAAAATAATCATGCGTCTTCTTGCATTTCCTTCTACTAAATGAAAAAAATGAGGCATGAACACGCACTTAATTTTTATTTTATTTTCATATTTTCTTATAATAAACTTCAACTTCAAACTTAAAAGAAATAAGTTTCAATTTTGTCTAGGCCTCTTCAACTAACTCAAAAATAATATCAGTCTCTTGCCTAATACACGTCATTTATCTTTACCATAAAATGAATTGAAGTAACTTAAAAGCTTAGAATAGATGATATAATTACTTCAACATCTACCGCCCACAATCTGACATATACTTAATGCTAATGGTCAAGCATAAAATGAATCAAATTATAAAATGTAAATGTAAAATAAGATTTTTATACTTATGCTAAAGGCAAAAACCTTCAGCAGGATAAAAATAAGACCAAAACAAATTTATTCCATTACAAATTCAACTTGACAGGGCATAAAAGGTTTGCAAAAGCAACTTTTTATAAGCAGTATATAATCTGCTGTCCTACACAGTTAAATTTTGTTCAATCATATTTTACATTAAATATTATATATTTAAATTCTTTTGTAGTCTTAATTGTATAAAAGATTTAAAAGAGAAACAAAAAGATTAAATTAAAATTAAATGAAAGAGATGATATAAGGAAAAGTTACTTATTGGTACTTTAGTAAGAAGAGCATTTTGTTACAAGTATTCGCAACAAGTTATTTATACCACATTTGTATGTATGTATTGTATGTTGTTGTTGTGAAAAAAACGAGGTGGTCGTGGTTTTTTGCTCATATATCAGTTGTTTATATACCGATGTTTTTGATTTTCAATATTGATCTGCTCCCAAGTATTTCTGATATTCTAAGACCTCACGCGGGTCCAGGCGATGTCGGGGCGGCTTTAAAAGGGTTTATTTCAACATACACACGTTCAGACGGTCAGATGGACAGACAGACTGACAGAGCTTAGTTAACTCCCCTATTCATAAACCTTTAGAAAATATATAATTTATGGGGTCGGAAATGAAAATTGTAGAAATTACAAACGGAATGACAAAGCTATATATACCCTTTTACAAAAAAATCTGTAAGAAATATTTCAGTCTAAAGACCAAGTATTTCATTATAAGTACTGAGTTAATCTAAAAACATATAAAGTTCTTTTATAAAATTATAATCGTTTGCTTACTAAAGTTTTTAATTTACAGTCTCGGCTGGATCTTTCTATGGAATTACCCATATTGTGTAGAGGTATATTACATATGTATGTGTACGTAAGTAATTTTATGTGCTACTAGATTCATAAATTGATATTTATGTGTAAAGTTTTTTAACAAAACATTTTAAATCATAATAAAAAAAAATCGGGATCTACAAAATGCTTTGTTTGCATCAATCGTCGTCTTCCTCAATATAGTGCTTCAAAAAATTTTACTTTTAAAAGCAAAACAAATAACTTAATATATTTTAGTATCCCTTTTTGCTTTTTTTCGGTTTTGCTGATAAATTTGTATGCTAAATTAAATTTTTTATAACATTATAAAAGGCAAATTTAAAATAATATTTTCTTCTTTGTTGTTTGTTTTTCTTTTACCCTCTAGGAAGAGAAAAATATTTTTTAGTATTTCGAAATTTTTAAATTTTTTTTTTTTTTTTTTTTTTTTTTTTTTTCATTCATTATCATTTATTTTCATTCTATTCCATACAAATAATTGCCTCGCGCCTTAAAGGCATTGTTAAACTTGCTGATAAACTTACTAACTCAGTTAAAAAAGAAAAATTAAATTTACCGGTTTATTTAAACATTTAGTATATCCTTTAAACATAGAACACCTTTCAAGTAACAACTTTTCCTAAAAATCGATTAAAACAAAAACTCCAATTATAAATACTTTATGAGCAATGAAAAAATAATACATACAAAAAATTTTGAGAATTTTGTTTTGTTTTTTTTTTTTTTATAAAATAATTTGATTTCATATAAAATTTTGTATGCTTAATACTCGTTGTTAAATTAAAAGTTTTTAAGATTTTTTGTAATAACACTTTTTAATATAGATACTCCATTGATATTTTTAAAATCGCCCTGTCTGTGGGCAATAACTGTCTGTTATGCAAAAAGATTCAAAACATAAGCAAATAATTGTTATTATTATTGTTGTGTTGGTATTATTCTAATCAGTTACTCTAAATTTCCACTTCATTGCAAATAGAAATGTTAATGAGAAATTATAAATTATACCTCACAGCTGTTTCGTAATTTCACAGTGTGGGTCAAAAGTAAAGTTTTAAAAATTTAATAAATTTTTCGTTTATATATTCTTTTATATACTTATTTTCAGATTTGATATTGAAAAATGGAAGTATGAAAGTATGAAAAATAGTGTCACTTACATGTTTCCCGTTTTCAGTTTCACAATTATGGGATGGTTTCTTTAAAATCTTTTTATACCCTTCACACAGTGAAAAAGGGTATATATAGCTTTGTCATTCCGAGTGAAATTTCTACAATTTTGATTTCCGACCACATAAAGTATATATTTTCTGAAAGCTTATGAATAGGGAAGTCGATTAAGCCCTGTCAGTCTGTCCGTCTGTCCGTCTGACCGTCTGTCCGTGTGTATGTTGAAATCAACTTTTTGAAGCCCCCCGACGTCGCTTGGACTCGGGTGAGGTACTAAAATATCAGAAATATTCGGGAGTAGATCGATATTGAAAATCAGAAACATCGGTACATAAACAACTGAGATATGAGCAAAAACCCACGACCACCTCGATTCACAAAAACAACATTACAACAACAACATACATACATACAAACGTGTATACTGGTTAGAGAAAACGTGGCATCGAATCCCAGCTGAGGCAAAAAAATTTTTTTTTATTTTTTTTTTAATTTTTTTTTTATTTTTTTTTTTTTTTTTTTTGTTTTATATTTATTATATATATTTTTATTATTTTTTTTAAAATTTTTTTTTTAATATTTTTTTTTGTTTTATATTTATTATATATATTTTAATTATTTTAAAAAAAAATTTTTTTTAATTTTTTTTTAAATTTTTTTTTTTTTTAATTTTTTTTTTTAAATTTTTTTTTAAATTTTTTTCTTTAAACATACATACGTAAATTTATAATTTTACAATGGGATGTTTTTATATATGTATGTTTTTTATATGTATGTACGTATTTCATATGGGATGGTGATACAAACTACTGTTATTGCATGACTACACGTTGTGAAGGGTATATAAGATTCGGCACGGCCGAATATAGCGCTTTTACTTGTTTAATTATGTAGCTGTAGCGCTCAAATTTCTACAACAAAGTTGTGCTTAAATTTAAAAATTGTCTTGGCTTTGTTTGCATTTACTCGTTTCATCATATTGCCTCAAAGAATATAATCGGGCGCTGACCAATCTGGTGAAGGCGCTGACCAATTAATTTTCAAATTTCTCAAAATTGTTTGCTCTCCAAAATTTTACTTAAAAAAGCCATTGTACCTCGGACAGTGTTGACAGTAGCTCCCAAGAGTGATTAACACATTGACTGCCACGTCGGACACATATGTGTGACACTGCACTATGTTGTTTACGCCACGTCGGGCACATATGTCCGACGCGATTTTCTTCATCTCTAGCCATGTCACACAATAGTTGCTGACAGTAAATAGGATTTTATTGCAGTAATATGATGTATTTTTTTTTTGGTTTTGGCGCAGCTCAAAAATTAATTAAAAAAAAGTTGTTTTTGAAAAAAAAAATTATTAATTTATTAGTATCCGATAAAAACTTTCTTTTCGCCATTTCGTAAGGCAAATATGATGTAATAATATATTGCGATCAACTCTTCTTGCTTACTGAGCACGTACTTAGAAATAAAATAGAGCGAACCTAATTTGTTGCAGTTTTTTGAGAGTGTTTTTTGTCGTGGGAGGCGCAACGTCGGACACATGCGTGCGACATTCGAATTTGTAAAAACTCTCTGTTTCTAAGCAGTAAATATTACAGGTAGTAGCCTTAATTCCAATATTGACGTTTTAGAAGAGATTACGGAAAAAAATGTTGTGGCCCCCAGCATCTTATATGCTGAAAGTGCCTTGGCAGTCAATGTGCTAAAAAAATATTACGTCATCACGCAGCCATAAAAAACATTTCAGCGCATGTAGGAATTCTGACGTCACCCAAGCTGTGTTTTCATTGGCTAGTAAATTTCAGCTGTATAACTAATTATGTTTGTGTAAAAAACATGACAGTGGGACAAATTGTTATTTTTCTAACTAAATGTTTTGAAAGCAAACAAATTCTTTATATATATATACATATATTTTCATTATTTTTATTACAATATTTCACTATTATATTGGGTGTATAATTCATTTCATTTTGTTATTTTATCAAATTTTCTTTTTCGCTTATAAGTATTTTCAACGATTTCTGCATTTAGTTTCCTAATTCTAAAATACATTCGACACCTAAAAAAGAGTTTTTTCACGTCTTCACTGGCTTCAATTTCTTTTGCTTCCAACAAATGCTTTTATAAATATCCGCTTGGAAGTAATAATTTCTTACCATTTAATTTGAAAAATATGGTGTAAGTTTGGAGGCGATCTTCTTCACGATGAGCCGGCCTTGGAGCATTTTCTGCGACCAAGTTTTCTTCAAAACTATTTAGGATATCATTTCGCTTTTCAGTTTCACGTAGTTCTTCATATACATTTGCAACTTCAGTTTTATTAACAGTTTTAGTTTCACTTTCAATAGCACTAGTGTCTAAAGGCGGAACTGCATGGGATTTAAAAATTTTTGCACGAAGTTTGCTCAGTTATAGTCATAATGCCTTAGTAATGTACTGCAAGAATTAATTTTGTTTTAACTTACCCATTTCAGATTTCAAGTTTCTTTCAAAATCTTCTTGCATGAAATGTAAAGCACAATTTTTTTCTTTATCCACATTTACAGGCTTCACTCTTTTGCAAAATATTACCCACAACTTCCTTCGAGCTTCATCTTTTGGAAAATTGTAAAATGATACAGCTTTTTGAAAACACAAACGTTTTATTAAATATACGCAAATTATTAGTTTTTAATATAATTTACTTTGCTTGCATTTGCCCACTGCACATTTAATATTTGCTCTCTTTCTTATCTTTTCACTTTATTTTGTTTTCTGGTTTTTTTAGTTTTGAAGCTTTTAAGTAACCAAATTTAAACACTTTTTATATAATTTGAATAATTTTAATATTTTTTATATGTATTTATTATAAAATATGACACGAAACTCGTTGTTTATTAAGCACCGATGTAATATTTTTTTTTTAGAACTCTCTGAGTAAATTAATTATAGGGCTTCCAACTATTACAAAATACATAAATTTTTTGTAAGAAATTATAAATTTTACGTATGATACAGACTTGGTAACCTTTGCGAGGGAATTACTATGTCATTTAACGGTAAATCATGCGCAAGGCGTAATCTTTATTTAATCATTCTTGGTAGCTCCATCCTACTGAAACCTCTAGAGCGATACATAAAAAAACATTCTATCATAAACCTATACCGCTCTCAATTAACGGTTAAAGCACAGGCTCTTGGATTTTCAAAACCATAGAGGTAACAATTCTGCTCAATAATAAAGACATTCAAATGAAAATGAGCTTCGTCAACTATTATCAGACTTTCAATAAAGTTGATTTCATTTTTACCCAATTATGAAATTCAGACGTAGCCGATAATCTTCACGTATTATTTCTTGTAACAATTCCACCTTTAATGGGAATTACAGTAAACAATTTGTATAATGAGCCGTAGTTAGGTATGAGTCATCTCTAGCTGAGAATAATGTCTTGTCCTTCTCTGAGAATAATGCTTCTTTTGTTTTTGTTAACACTTCACACCACACATTTAATATTTTGCACAGTGCAAAAAAAAAAGATGACGATGAATCAAGCCATAAATCATTGCTAAAGAGGTCGAAATTTTTACGTTTAAATAACAACAATATATTATATGCATTTAAATAATTAACCGCTGATTTAAATAATAAAATTCTATTATCTTGGTTCTTGTCCATTGTTAATTCTCCAGATGTTATTTTAATAATCTGACAAAAAAATCGAAAAAGTTATAAAAATTTTTAAATTCCATTATGACTTCTAGACCACTCTGTACTGTACCATACTTTACTGTATTGAACTATGCTGTATCCTTGTTAATATTAACTAATTTATGCGTTTTACTTAATGATAATACAAACAGACTTGCGTTGCAAAACGAGCTGCGTAACAAAGTAAACACCTAGTAAAAACATATTTAAATTTTAAGTTATTCTACAAGAAGCTTAGTGATAACATATTTTTTTTACAGCTGAATAGAAAAAATTTACCCCTATTTTACATAAACTAAATAAGGTATTAAACTTTTGTTTGTTCTGGATGCCAATAGTAAAGGGTGTTTTTTTAAGCCCGATAGAACTTGAAATTGTAAAAAATAACACAAAAAATTAAATTGTAATCAAAATTTTTTTTTTATTCGAAAGATCAATACGTGACATTAACATTTGAAAATGATTTCGGGCATATGGGCACCGCGGCTGTTCTTGACGAAGCGCATTCTGGACGTCCAATTTTGGGCCACTTTTTCGAGCACTGCTGGCCGTATGTCACGAATAACACGAACAATGCTGGCCTCCAAGGCGTCAATTGTTGCTGGTTTATCAGCATAAACCAGTGACTTTACGTAGCCCCACAGGAAATAATCGAGAGGTGTCAAATCGCACGACCTTGGAGGCCAATTGACAGGTCCATTTCTCGAAATCAACTTATCGCCAAATTTTGATTTCAATAAGTCGATGGTTGCGTTCGCCGTATGGCACGTAGCGCCATCCTGTTGAAACCACATCTCCTCCGGATCAATGTCATCCATATTTTCAAACAAAAAATCAATGATCATGGTGCGGTAGCGATCTCCATTGACCGTAACGCGAGCTCCGGCCTCATTTTTGAAGAAATAAGGTCCGATGATGCCACCAGCGTGAAAACCGCACCAAACGGTGCATTTTTCTGGATGTAATGGAGTCTGTAGAGTCTCTTGTGGATTGGTCTCGCTCCATATGCGGCAATTTTGCTTATTAACAAACCCGTTAAGCCAAAAATGCGCCTCATCGCTGAACACAATTTTGCGATAAAACAACGGACGTCCAGAATGTGCTTCGTCAAGAACAGCCGCGGTGCCCATATGCCCGAAATCATTTTCAAATGTTAATGTCACGTATTGATCTTTCGAATAAAAAAAAAATTTTGATTACAATTTAATTTTTTGTGTTATTTTTTACAATTTCAAGTTCTATCGGGCTTAAAAAAACACCCTTTAATATGCTAAGTGTGTTGTGTCCTTCTTACTGAAATAACTTTCCTTATTACTTTCTACAAGTTGTTAAAACTTTTCTATAAATATATTGCTAATGGCTTTCAGTTACAAAAGGGAGAAAAGAGAATTGTGTATAAAAAAAATAAATTTTTAATATCATTTGGCATCTAATATTTGTTGCAATGTAGTAGAACGTCCGTGCATAGCTCTAAGTTCCTTCAATAATTCAATGCATAAAATAATTATTACTTCTTTAAAACTGAACTTCAAATGTAAACTTTTTTGTTTATTGCCGTCCAAAATTCTTTAAATTTCCCAGCCCTATTAACATTTCTGGTATCAACTTCAAATATAACTTCACATTTAATTAACCACATATATATTTGGTTCGTTTTAGTCAAGCTTTTGTTATAAATATATAGGATTGTTTGTATCTTTGTTTGTTTTGTTTACCGAAGTCAGTTGTTTGTGTTTTTCCACAGATGTAGGGTTACCAAGAAAATAAAAAACCAAAATATACACAACATCTGCAACATGATGCAGGCAAAAAAAAAAACAGAAACCCATTACACAAGCCATCATCATTATAAATTACTTATCCATTATGATTATAAATAAAATATATAGGCAAGTATCATGTGACTCACTCTTTTTGGTTTCCTAATGCGTTGTCTATGCAATTAACAGGAATGTCTTGGAAATTAATATCATTAAAATGTAGAACGGAGCTCGAATTTTGATTTCTTAAAAAAATCAAACCGGGTTTTTCTTTAAACAAAGCCACTTTCTAATAACTAAAGATTATGTCATATGATTGACAACTTTTTCTACTTAAAGGCGAATAAATTAATTTATTTTAAGGTAACTTCATTTTTGAGGAAAGAAAAATAGACGTGATGCATACAAAAGATATTAACTCTTTAAATACAGCGACAACACGACATCCATGGATTTTAATAAATCTTTTATCTGAAACTAAAAAAATAATCAGTTTTTAGATATTAAACAAAAAGTTTAAAAATTTATTCTATACCATGTTATATAGAGATTATTATACGTTACTGTATTACAATGTATACCGTTTGTTAACATACACTTGCACTCTCAAAAAAGGAAACACATTTTTTGCTATTTTCCTTTTCCTTTTGCCGATAAAAACTTAAAAAGTTTTCTTCTTTTCTTGAAGTTTCAAAAGCAAACATGTAAAATATTTAAATTAAATATAAAAGATTAAAGAAAAAGCTAAAGCAGAGGGTCTGAGAGAACGATTATAATAATAAAAACAATAATCTTTTTTACAGTGTCTTTTTAGGGGTTTAATCTTATTTAAGGCATTAAACATTCATGCGATTGTTAAATCTGACAATTCTATTTTTATGTTGTTGTTGTTGCTTGGATTGCTTTTTTATAGGGTGGTCTAACCAAAACGCATGATAATTGTAAATAAAACAAAAAAAAATATTCAGAGAATTATCTAAATAAATTTTCTTTAATGCAAAAGAAGGATCTATGACATTTATGTGTAAAACAAAATATAGCCAAATACTTACCACGTCTTTGGTGGTGTACTTCTATCCGGTGGTCCAAATATGTAATGCCACTGTTGATTATCAATTGCTGGGCACGACGATGAGTCGAGGCTAACGGATTTTCTGCCACACTATCGTATAACAGCAATGTTTTCAACAAAACTCACTAGACGGGCCTACAAATTTGGTCGAAGCTGATGAAAAAATTACGAAGTGCACGAAATGAGTTTGATATTGATATTCTTAAATCTGCGCTACTCACGTGTGTTCCAATTCATGGATGAATTTGACAATACCTGAAACAACGAAATGTCTAATTAAGTTGGGCAAAAAACTATTTCATGTTTGACTCACATTATTCATTATGCTTGGAGCACCCTTTGTTATAAAACGACTAAAGCTATGTTCACATTGGCCAAATGTTTTTCCAAACAAGCGTTACCACTATATTTAATAAAGGTTTCTTAAATTGACATCAGTTTTTTGTAAAAAAAATTTTTTATTCTAATCCAATATTTTGCTACCACATTTGGCAGCTTGCTCTAGGAAACTTTATAATGATTATAAAGGAGAATCTAAGAAATTATATAATATTTTACTTATTTCAATGTGATTTTCATAACACCAAACATAATGAATTGGTAATGCAATTGCTTCAGGTTAAGGAAATTTTTTTAAGCAGAAATTAATGCATTTAAGATTAACGTTTATTTTGTCTTTTAAACGATTTTAAATTTAGTTAAAAAATTTTAAAAAAACTTGCTTCAATTTTATAGTACTATTCTGTGGAGTGTTCGGAATATTCTGTTCAGTGAATGGGCTTAATAGTTAGTAAAATTGCCGCATTTAGAATGAGAAAATTTCATGAGAAATCTTCCTTCCTCAAAAGCAATCACTCTTTGGATAGCTAGGCTTGTGTAATCATAGGTTTTTCTTCAACCCTAGAGATAAACTATTTTTAAAGGATTTCATAAAGTTTCAACAAAGTGTAACTGCTGTAACAGCATACAAATTGCCAAAGAGGGTTTATTAAAGTGATTTTCTATGGAAATCTGACTTTTAAACTTTTTTAACCTAAACTCTCACTCTTATACAAACTACGATAAGTTGGTAATAAGTATTGAAAAGATAAATAAACTTTTTGTCACATTTTCAAGTTGAAATCACGTTTTCGACTATCTCAAAAGCTATAATAAAAATTCAAATTCAATTTGCTTCAAATTGCTGTATAAAGAAAATGTTTTCTGCCAGTTTGTAGGGGAAAAAATTCACATTCTTAGAATGTTGTAAAATTGTTTGAGAGTGTTTTTCGATTTAAATCAATAACCCTTTAAATTTATCAACAATTTATCTTCATTCTTTAGATATCCTAACATTCACATTAGATTACAGTTAACTATAAAATACTGTTCTTTAAATCCTATTTTTATATAAAAATATCAAATACATTTGATAAGCCTATAAAATCTTGAAATTTATTATCAAACCTTAGTGTCGTATACGCATTAATTTTAAATCTAAAATTTGTTTACTATAAAAACGTGTTATTATATTCTTTAGTGTTTAAATTTTACTAAGCCATAATTTCTAACTGTGATTTTTTCTTTTCATGGCAAACAAATGCCGTTATATCTAAGTGTTTGTAGATGTTTGGGAGGCTCTATATGAGTCGCTTTCTAAGTGAAAATCCACTGAATGCCCTTTTATTTCTGTCTAAGTCTTTTTTGACTTATTTCTTTAGACAATGTAATCAATATAAATAATAAAAAGCTTCCATAAAGGGTGTGTCAATAAGGTTTCGCTTATGGTTGTTATGATATGTTGCATATAAGATTATTCAACAATATGCATATACATACTATTTATGTACTGCTAGAGATATAGTTTGATTTATATTTTTATGCATTTTAAATTTTCTTTTGATAATTGCATCATCTGAGAATGATAAATAATATAAAGCTGCAATGTTCTGTAATGTAGAACGTCACATATTGCTAGGTGGGAATATTAAAATAACCCCAAAGAAAGAAGTTCAACGGTGTCAAATCGCATAATCACCACGTGAGATAACACGGCCTGCATTGTTTCGTTAGCTGTGTGGCAAGTGGCACCGTCCTATTGAAACCACATATCGCCCACATCCATATCTTCCAATTCGGACCATAAAAAATTCTATATCATCTCACTTTAGTAAACACCATTTACAGTTACTGCCTGATTAGCCTCATTTATGAAAAAAAAATACGAGCCAATGATGCCGCCAGCTTATAAACCGCATCAAACAGTTACTCTTTGTGCATTGGTTTTTCGACAATCACTCTTGGCATGCGGAAATTCTAATTATTGACGAATCCACTGAGGTGAAAATATGCCTCATAACTGAAGATGATTCGAAAATTTATCATCCACGGTTACCATTTCTTACCACCATTCTGACCATTGACGACGTTTGGAGTGGTCAAGAGGATTTAGTTATTGAGTCATTTGCAGCTTGTAAGCGTTTAAAGTCTTTATGCATAATGTTTATCAGCGACGATCGTGAGAGGTGCAATTATTGAGAACGACGACGAGTTGACGGCAGTCACGCTATCGCAAACAGCAGCAATATTTTATGCAGTACGAGCTGTACAAGCATGCACTGGTGTTATCACATCTCCTACAAACCGGGTTTGCTCAAATTCTTGCAAGTTTTTTTTTTCGATTATACGCACATTTGGACGATTAAAATTACCAAAAAGAAAGTTCGCGAAATGCATTTTGATTTGAACGCCCACTTTCATAATAAGCCTGAATAACTTTAACGCGTTGCTTGATTGTGTAACTTTCCATGGTTCAAAGTGAGTTAGTCGGAAATTGAGAAATGTAAACTGGAATGCGAAAAAAACTTGACGTTTTTGTCAGCCCTTCATATTTAACCACCCTTTAGAACAGACTAGTTTTATTGCTGAAGAACAATTTATATTACAGCCATTATGTCGGTGTTAATACAAGTATTACAACGAGCTAGTTAGACAGTAGAACAACAGAGTTCGTTGTGTGTATAACAAATTGAGTGTGATATTAAAGGTGCATAACAATAAATGAAATATTAAAATGAACAAAGTGCTCTAACAAACTATCGAAAGTGTTTATAAGATTCGGCTCCGCCAAAATAAAGCGCTCTTGCTTGCTTAGTTTAGCATCATCAACACAAATTAAATTTTTGTTTACTTTTTTCAATTTCTCCAACTTAACAAACATTTTCCACAGTTTTAACAGTTAACAAGTCATGGAAATTTGTCATCCTACAACCTGCAACTTTAAAATACTTTAAAAACGATATGACAAACTCACTTTAACACACACCATTTTTGTTGTTGAATACATATAAAAATTACAATTTTGTTAAGTACAATGTAAAAAGTCTTTTTCTTGATTTTTTGTTTTGTTATTTTTGTACTGTTGTACTGTTTCTGTAAGGGTTTATTGTAATTGTTGCTTTTAATGTTACTGATTGCCACGTTCTCTTTGAAATAATCGTAAACAACAATTATTGTTGGTTTTTTTTAACAGTTGTCAATAGCTTGTATTTAGTTTAGGAAAATTACAAAAGGACACACTGTTAGAATGTGTGTGTTAGGTCGAAAAAGCAATAATTTCTTAATCAGTTTGGTTAACAGTCTTTAGTAAAAGGTAGTAGGTTGTAAAAAAGTTCCAAAATATCTTATAAAAATTTAAAAGAATTTTAAGATTTTTAACTTTAATATACAATGAGGTTTATTAAGCTTAAAAATTAAATGAAATTTTAAAAGATTTAAGTTTAAAAGAAGATTAAAAAATAAGTAGTTTAGATTAAGATTTTTAATGGATTTTTTTCAACAGTTTTAATTAATCTACAACCCCCCTTCTGTGTGCATTGTATCATCTATTGGCTTACGGGTTTCGTTTATCAGCTTTTGAACATAACTTCTGTTATATCAATTATAATTTTAATATATTTTTTACGTCAAATAATATTACACATTAAACAAATGAACCATTAAACAAGTAAGAGCGCTATATTCGGCCATGCCGAATCTTATATACCCTTCACAACGTGTAGTCATGCAATAACAGTAGTTTGTATCACCATTCCCCATATGAAAAAGGTACATACATATAAAAAACATACATATATAAAAACATCCCTGTGTAACATTATAAATTTACGTATGTATGTTAAAAAAAAACATAACAAAATTTTAAAAAAAATTAAAAAAAAAATTTAAAAAAAAAATTAAAAAAAATTTTTTTTTAAAAATAATTAAAATATATATAATAAATATAAAACAAAAAAAAAATAATAAAAAAAAAATTAAAAAAAAAATTAAAACAAAATTAAAACAAGTAAGAGTGCTATATTCGGCCATGCCGAATCTTATATACCCTTCACAACGTGTAGTCATGCAATAACAGTTGCTTGTATCACCATTCATCCCATATGAAATACGTACACGTATGTATGTTAAAAAAACGAAAAAAAAAAAAAAATTAAAAAAAAATTTAAAAAAAAAAAATTTTAAAAAAAAATTATTATATATATAATATACATATATAAAACAAAAAAAAAATTAAAAAAAAAATTAAAAAAAAAAATTAAAAAAAAATAATAATATATAAATAATATATTAAATAAAAAATAAAAAAAAAAATTAAAAAAAATTTTTTTATAAAAATTAAAAAAAATTTTTTTTGCCTCAGTTGGGATTCGATGCCACGTTTTCTCTAACCAGTATACCAGTTTGTATGTATGTATGTTGTTGTTGTAATGTTGTTTTTGTGAAAAAAAATCGAGGTGGTCGTGGGTTTTTGCTCATATCTCAGTTGTTTATGTACCGATATTTCTGATTTTCAATAACGATCTACTCCCGAATATTTCTGATATTTAATTATCTTACCCGGGTCCAACCTATGTCGGGGGGCTTCAAAAAGTTGATTTCAACATACACACGGACAGACGGACAGACGGACAGACTGACAGACTGACAGGGCTTAATCGACTCCCCTATTCATAAGCTTTCAGAAAATATATACTTTATGGGGTCGGAAATGAAAATTGTAGAAATTTCACACGGAATGACAAACCTATATATACCCTTTTTCACTGTGTGAAGGGTATAAAAATAATAATAAAAATATAAATAATATATTAAATAAAAAAAAAAAAATATATAAAAAAAAATTAAAAAAAAAAATATAAAAAAATATAAATAAATTTTTTTTGCCTCAGCTGGGATTCGATGCCACGTTTTCTCTAACCAGTATACACGTTTGTATATATGTATGTTGTTGTTGTAATGTTGTTTTTGTGAAAAAAAATCGAGGTGGTCGTGGGTTTTTGCTCATATCTCAGTTGTTTATAAACCGATGTTTCTGATTTTCAATACCGATCTACTCCCGAATATTTCAGATATTTTAATACCTCAACCGGGTCCAAGTGATTTTGGGGGGCTTCAAAAAGTTGATTTCAACATACACACGGACAGACGGTCAGACGGACAGACTGACAGAGCTTAATCGACTCCCTATTCATAAGCTTTCAGAAAATATATACTTTATGGGGTCGGAAATTAAAATTGTAGAAATTTCACACGGAATGACAAACCTATATAGACCCTTTTTCACTGTGTGAAGGGTATAAAAAGGGAAGACTTTGGCTTTGCAAAACTTAACTGAGGCACTAAAAACTTTTTGTTAAAGTATACTTTTTGTCTGAGCACGAAAAATATTATTATATAAAAAAAAACTTCAAAGTAAAAATAAAAGATTTTCCCATCTCTGCATATATTATGAATATAAAATATAAATGTATTGCTTTATAAAATTTACAGGAATTCTTAATTAAAACTATACATTCAATACTTTTTGTTTAATTTTGATAGTAGTATATACTTTTTAGAATATTTTGCTATTAGTCTTAATGTCCTTGTTTTCTTCTGTCTGTCCTTCTGTATGTCTGTCTGTCTGACTGTCTTTCTTTGCGCTTGATTGACTCAAATCTACTAAGTGGATTTTGATAAAGTTACTAAACTTTTTAGATACTTTTTTTCCTAAGTTAACATATTGGATACTTTTTATTGTATTAGTATCTCATTTCCAACAGAAGGTAGTACATTAGCAAAAAAAAATGTTAATAGACGTTTGGCAGAAAATTAATGCATATTCGGCCACGACAGAAGAAAAAAGATAAAAGAAATTGCACTAACATCAATTAACTAACACTATTTTTACTCAAAATTAAAGATAAAAAATCAATTTTCATATGTAAAAAATAACCGAAGCATTTGTATTTTTGTTTTTATATTTATCTCAGTTGGTTTCTAAAGGATTATACAGTTTTTTAAACCAATAGATTTCAAGACTACGGCTTGTATTTTGCGGTCTTTAGCATATGCAAAGTTATTAAGGAGCTTTACTAACTTGATTTAATTCAAAAATAATGGTAATTTTTAGTTTTTTTTCTTTCATTTTAAATTCATTTGCTTTATTAACAGAAATCTTGTAAGGAATTTTATCTGTTATTAAAAATAACTAAACATTTGTTAAAAGTAAAGGGTTATTAAATTTTTAAGGGCCAATGATGATTTTGAATAAAATTTAAATTATTTAGGAAACTATTGTCATTTCTTTTTATTATGATAATATTTTTATGGTTTAATTATGTAAGGAACAGAATATCGGCCAATTGGCCGCCGCGACTTCGGCGGCACACCGCCATCCGATGGTCTTCATTTTCATGCAGACTCTTTTGCCACACTTTTGCGAAAAACAATAATGTTTTAAGTTCAACGAACTAAGAAGGTTATCACAGATATTTTCACATTTCATACAGACCTGTTTTGCTGAAATTCAAATATTTTTCTCAATTCTCCTGATAGTGGACGAATTTAAACGATTATGCATTTTGATTTGAACGCCCACTTTCATATTAAGCCTGAATAATTTTAACGCGTTGCTCGATTGTGTATCTTTCCATGGTTCCAATTGTGTTAGTCTAAAACTGAGAAATGTCAAATGAAATGCAGAAAAAAGACTTGACGTTTAGGTGTGGTTCACATTAAATATCGGCCCTTAAAATTTTACCACTCGTTGTTCTGGCTTGTCAACCTCTTAAGCTAAATTATTTTTATACCCTTCACCTGTGGTTCACAAGGGTATATAGGTATATAGCTTTGTCATTCCGTTTGTAATTTCTACAATTTTCATTTCCGACCCCATAAAATATATATTTTCTGAAAGCTTATGAATAGAGGAGTCGATCAAGCCCTGACCGTCTGTCCGTCTGTCCGTCTGTCCGTATGTTGGTTGAAATCAACTTTTAGAAGCAACTATATGTTCCTCAGATCTGTGTATGGTATCAATCACTTGAAAATATCCGGAAATTAATTGCTATTGAAATTCAGCACAATCGCATCATAACTTTCTGAAATATGAGAAAAAAACCACGACCACCTCGTTTTATTTCACAATTACAACAACAACATACATATATACTGGTTAATGTAATGTCATAGAATTCCAGCAGAGTCAAAAAAAAATTTTTTATTTCATATATTATTTATATTATTATTATTTTTTCTTAAATATTTTTTTATAAAAATTTTTTAAAAAATTTTTAAAATTTTTTTTTGTAATTTTTTTATTGTTTTTTTGTTTTTTTACATACGTAAACTCAATGTATAATTTTACAATGATATGTTTTTTACATGTATGTTTCTTACATTTATGTACGTATTTTATATGAGATGAATGGTGATACAAATAATTGTTATTGCATGACTACACGTTGTGAAGGGTATATAAGATTCGGCACGGCCGAATATAGCACTGTTACTTGTTAAGTGTAGAATAGTTTATTTCTTTAAAATTTTCGGGGGTTGCCCAACAATTCTGGGTGGTCTAGTTACGCCAATGATGTACATATACATAGGTATGTATCTAACATACTTTATCTTAATAAATGACACGTTTATATTGATTCCAAGTTGAAGCAAAGAGTAATTTAAAACATTTTATTTATTGTACTTATTTACCTATTTATATGAGTATAAATAGAAATTCATTATTCAGAGTAAATACCAAATTTAGACAAATATTTTACTTTTATTGCCCACACACACATAATATTTTATTAATATTCTTTTATCAAGAATTTTTTCTCTTTGCAATATCATGACGTTTATTTACTTAATGTTGTTATGGTAATATTTTCCAATATATTTTTATTTGGTTTTTTTAAATTTAGAGATTTTCAATTAAACTATTTAATATATTTTATTTTTAGCAGGATATTTTAAGAGGTAATAATTTGCATAAATATGTTAATTTGGTATTGTATTTTCTAGTAATTTATCTTCTATATACATAAAATAAATTTGTAGACACATGATACATTTCTGCCCTATTCACTGCGGATAGTTCAATTTAATCCTTGATAAAATAAAAAAGTCTTTATATTGGTTGAGGTTTGAATGTATTTATAAAACTAAATAAAAAAATTTAAATAGCCAAATACTATTGACTAACAAATTCACTTTCAGTTATGTAAATTATGTAGAATGAAAATAAACTTAATAGAAGCTAACCTTTTAAGTAAATACACTGAGTGTTATAACTATAAACACACCATTGATTTCAGAAATCCTTGATAGATAAGTTTAAGAATTTAATAAACAAAACGAATAAGGGTGCAATTTTTTGGTTATTTCGAATCAAATGCAGGCTTCATCAACGTGTGATTATGTGGTTATAAATAAATTTCCCAAGACAATTTAAATTTTATATACGTATTTATTAGAAAATTTGTTAATGAAAAAATTTTGTACAATATATATGGGTAATATCTAGTTATTCAAATGTAAACACTTTAAACCCCTCAATATTGCTATTAAAAGAAAGAACTTGAACAGTAGAATATAGTAAACTATGAAAAAGTTAAAATCCCAAAAAGTGTTCTAAACAAAATGGCGGAAATAATATTTTTTGTTAATCCTATCAATATGGGTATCGAATTATAAGGCTTGATAAATGCAATAGCATACAACTTACTTTAAAAAATATACAACTAAAATGAAAAAATGCATCGGAAATAAAAAATCTATAATTAAATAAATCTGAAATCAAGGTGGTCAATTTACTTGAATACATGATGGTATGGCCAAATAAAGAATTCTTACTTATTAAAAATACAGACTGTTCATATGTCCAATATTGACTGAACAAAAGTATATTCTGGTATACACACATAAATAAAATTAATTTTTTTAAATTTTTGTATAAGACACAGTAGTGTGTTTTTCTTATAACATGGGCTTATGCATTCATATAATTACTGGTTTGCAACACTAATTTTTCATAAAATTTTTTTAAAAATTATGGCAGTAACTGATCTGTGCAACATATAAGGACTTCGAAAAATTTATTTTAACTAATATAGGGATGAGCGGACAGACGAACATCGCTCAATCGACTTTTCTGTCTGTACAGTTTTATGGTTACAGCATTATCCCGATGTTATTCTGTATAAAAATATTTTATTATCGAAAACATGGTTATAATATTTTATTTTATTTTCCTTACCATTTACTTCATCACAATAATTAACAGTTTGTTCAAAATTATTATGAAAAAATTATATGAGGTCGTCGCAAAAATAAAACTTTTTTAAGGCATTCAAAATTACACAAAATCATTAAATATCCACTGAAACGACAAAGCAATCAAGCAATGATATATTTAATAATTTCTACTAATATTTATCGTATTTAATAATTTTTTACTATTTTTCAAGTTTGACATGTAAAAATAAACGATAAAATTTAAAGAAAAATTTTACGTAAAAATTAAGCCTTAGAACAAACAGCGATTGTGATTTGTTATATCTTAATTGATTAAAAATATTAGAGTAACTGACAACCATTATGTGTTTAAATCACAATTTTACAATTTTATTATAGTATATTGCTCCTTAATTATGAATACCACAACCATGCTTGCATGAATATCGTTACAGACTAAAGGCCATGACTGACTATCCTACAAAGTCGTGCGATTATGTCAAATAAAAATCTGATAGTTTTTTGTCCTACATGAAAAAATCGCAACAAAATGTGTTATTGGATGCCACACTGTCATACTTGCTTAGAAAAAGCAACTCTGATCGCACAGAAACTATTATTTTATGAAAATTTCCAAAAGATTATCAAATCGGACACACTTGTCAAAAAATCTGTCACACATGTACACTTTACAAATCCTTAAACAAACGTAGCTAGTATAGCAGTGGTACAACAGAATGCGTTGCGTGTATATAAAATTGAGTTTTATAATAAAGGTGCATGTTTATCAATTTGTGAAATAATAGTTTAAGTTCTTTTAAAGCAATCTGTTGTGTTTAAAATAAAATAATCCTAATTTTTATATTGTAAATTTTAAATGAACTTTTTTTTTTGCAATAAAACGAACAGGAAATAAAAAAAAATATTTTAAAAGTATAAATGGACTTTTTTTGGAATTATAAACGCAATGAAAAAACTATTTAAAAGTGTATGATAAAAAATCTAATTCGAATATTTTACAAAACATTAAAGACTTTTATAAAAAATATATATTAAAAAAATTATAAAATGATTTAAATTTATCAAAATTGGGACTAATGTTAAACCATTGGCGTTTTTCTTCCAAGTTTTCTAGTAAACTGTATGCATAGATATTAAAAAACAAGTAAGAGCACTATATTCGGCTGTGCCGAATCTCTTCTACCCACCACCAATTTTGTGTACATTTAAAGCACAATATTTATTATTTTGTTAATCGCCATAGAATAATCTCTTTATAATAAAATATGTATCACTTTCTTTGTAGAGGGTGGGCCCATGTTGAAATTGAACTACACCTAGTCTTTAAATTTGTTTTCTGCATTTCATTTGACATTTCTCAATCTCAAACTTACTCAATTTGATCCGTGGAAAGACTCGCAAATGAGCAACGCTTTAAAGTTATTCAGGTTTTTTATAAAAATCTGCGTTCAAATCAAAATGCATTTTGTGCACTTCGTAATTCTTTTGATCAACATTATTGTTCAAATTCGTCCAGAATCGGGAGAATTGTAAAAAATATTTAAGTTTCTGCAAAACAGGTCTATATAAAATGTTAGAAAATCTGTGAATGCCTTCTTAGTTCGTTGAATGGGAACCACTGCTGGTTTTTGCGATAGTGTGGCAAAAGAGCAGTCAACCTCGACTCATCATCATGCCCAACAATTGAGCATCAACATTGTCATTGAAAATTTGGACCATCAGATAGAGGAGTGGCGCCAAGGATGAGGGGACCATTTGGCCGATATTTTGTTAAATACATAATTGAACCATACAAATATTATAATTACAAAAAGAAATAATAATAATATCCTAAGTAATTTGTGTTTTATTTAAATTCAAAATAAAATTTAACCACCCTTTATAACTTCGTTATGCTACTAAAATGCTTTTTTAAATGTAGTCTTTCAATGAAACTGGGCGTTAAAGTAAGCGTGTCAATAAAGATTCTGCTAATAAATAAATACTTAGATATTTCAATATAGTCCTTTATTTTCACAAAAACTTTGTCAATAAAGAAATAACATGAATTTAAAATAAACCGTTATATGGGAAGTAGGCGTTAAAGTGGGTGTGTTACTTAAACTTTTTGGCACAACAATTACATTGATTAGAGGGATATATGTAGCAAATTTCATCATCATACCTCTAATTTTGGCGGTTTTATGAGCTTTTAAATTTCATTAACGGCAGATAACGTGAAAAGTGGGCGTTATAGTAGGCGTGTCAAAGTTGTTTTTGCTAATATAATATAATCCTTTATTATTCCAAAATCTTCATTAATAGAGAAATTACATGAATTTGGGATAAAACGTTGTATGGGAGGTGGAAGTAAAAGTAGGCGTGGCACCTTAGTTTTCTGGCAAAGTAATGACATTGCCTAGGGGGATATGCGTAGCAAATTTGATCATCATACCTCTAATTTTGGCGGTTTTATGAGCTTTTAAATTTCATTAACGGTAGATAACGTGAAAAGTGGGCGTTATAGTAGGCGTGTCAAAATTGTTTTTGCGAATGAGTACAACTTAGGTGTTTCAATATAGCCCTTTATTATTCCAAAACCTTTATTAATAGAGAAATTATATGAATTTAAGGTAAAACGTTATAATGGAGGTGGGCGTAAAAGTGGGCGTGGCACATTGATTTTCCGTTAAAAAAAAGCGTCTCACTAAAAAGCAAAGTGTGCAAAATTTCAGAGTCGTACATCCAATTTTGTTGCTTTTATGACGTTTTTGTTTTTAAATATACCGAAAAATACACTGTGCGGTATAAATTTTCGTACATTTTGATCGATAACTCCTCTCCTAATACATAGATTCAGATAATTTTCGGGGAAAAATATTGTTTTTACTCAGGAAATATATATTCGAAGTTTCATGCGTCTACGTTAATGGGTTTGGACACAATTCCATTTTATTCGATTTTCGCAGGACACGGTTTTTTCGACCTACTCTTGCTTTTCGAGCTATAACTCTCTTCCTAATATTCCGATTTAGCCCATTTTCAAAACCAAACAAACCTTGTCTATAAGAAAGATTCTGGCAAAACTTGAGCCCCCTAGCTTTTTCGGTGCGACCTCTATCGTGCTTTCAACAGACGGACAGACGGACAGATGGACAGACGGATGGACGGACGGACATAGCTAGATCGTCATCAAATCGAACCCTGATTCAGAATATATATAATTTATGGGGTCTAAAATGGATATTTCGATGTGTTACAAACGGAATGACAAAATGAATATACTCCCACCATTTTTTTGGTGGCGGGTATAAAAAGGGATGAAACGATGGATTTTTAGGTGGTCAAAATAATTAGGGAAGATTTAAAAACTTCTTTAGATGATCTTAAGTTTTGAAAAATTCTCCAACAGTTTACACTTTAAAATATTAAGAACTTTTTATTCACCAAGTCTAAAAATATAATTTCCCTATTAATTAAGATAATACAAAAACTATATTAACAAATTCAAACGCACTACAATTTGTATTAGCACATGACAGTAAGAAAGAATTTATATTTACATATTATAATGAATGAATTAATTACAAGTCAAAATTTAAATTATATAACACTAAAGAATAAAGAACTTTAAATGTAGTACTTACTGTATTTATAACTACAACACGTGGTGTTTGTTTATGTAAAATCATATTATAACTTTTCATTTATGTGCAAATGAGCTCTAAGTTAGTTGATTGACATGAAATAATGTTAGCCTAGAGAACCATAGCTATATTAAAAAAAACACTACTTATTTTATTTGCATCTGCAATTTTCAGAACTTAAATTACCGTAAAACTACCAACATTTATGGTAGAAATCTCTTAATCAGAGAATTCAGGTTCAGAAATAAAGGTTCACTTTGAAGATATTGTAGTAGTCTTTTATTCTTAACAGCTTATTAATATTTTATAAAGAACCAACTAAAGTGGGCTTCTACTTAAGTGGTTTCTTTTTTCCTTTGGGATTCGTGAGGCACTCATTGTTGAATACTTGATGTAATTTTTTAACGCATTTGAAACAGTGTTGGCACAAGTTACAAAAGGGATTATCTACTTTATGTAAATCTAAGCTAGAAATTGGTCAAAAACATATTTATTGCGAACAAATAATGCTAAAATAAAACCGTTGGCAACTAGTATGGGCCAAAAAAACACCATGTGCTTAAAAATGTAGAAATTTTTTCCCAAATTATAATATTAGAAAAAACTTTTAATCTCTGCCATGCTTAGAAAACTTTCCATATCATCTTTCGAAGTTTGTGGCTTTAGTATTCAAATTTCCGCAGCAATGTTGGCATTGGTTTCAGGAATTGTGTCGGGCTAAAATAACCTGAAAGTAAATAGTTAAATACAATTAAATGTAGTACCGTTTTATACCTTCAATATTAGAATTAATTATATTCATTGCGTAATGTACAAACTACAAGCAAACTTTACTAAAAGGTTTCTTAAAAAAATTCTTATTTAGTTTTTAAACTAAAAAGTAACCCTCAAGTCGTTTAAATAGTTTCAATTATCATTTAATAGCAGGATGTAAGCTTAACCAACCGGTTTTAATAAGTTACGAGGTTGAGGAAGTAAGGCATCGATATGCAGCATTGTCAATTTTGAAATTTTAAAAATCACCACAACGGAGAATGAAAGCGCGTAATTTTCATAAGAAAATGACTGAGCTTAAAACAGTTTAGTTTTGATATTATTTATTTCATCCATATGAAAATATAATTAGTTACAATCGTTCCTATTAAAAGCATAAGGAACAGATAAATAAAAGAAAATATTTTGTTTTGAATAGTAAATTTTTAAACATCATAGCAACACTTTAACTTTACAGTTGCTAAGTCCCTGTTAAGACAGGGAAACATTTGAAAGGGAAACATCTGGAATTCTCTTTTGTATTTTCCTTCGCGATCATACAGGGAAACATTGTTGTTGGAAACATTCCAGTTTATATTTTAATTTTTAATTTTATTTAGTACATTATTTATTTTTTTATTTTTATTCAAACAAAGTCAAATATAAAACATAGAGAACAAAGCAGGCCGAAAAGAAAAAAAGCAAATTTCAAAAAGCATAACAAATGTAAACAATAAGAATGAAGGCACAAAGCGTGCCTCCGAGAACGGGAAACAAATTTCATATTCTCTTCCCCACCCGTCCCTCTCTACCAAACAAAATTCCCTTCCAAATATTTCCCTGTCTATACGGGGACCAATACAGTCTCTAGTTTACAGCAAAATTTGCACCTTTTAGATGCCATTTGCCCTCTTGAATAACTTATTTTACAACTGGCAGCGAAAGTGGAGTTCTAAAGCTACCAATAGTCGACCTATAAGTCTATAGTTATTTCATTATTTATAGCATCTGTCCAAAACACCCTTTGATTTGTAAATAATGAATCTTTTAATATGAAAATTGCTATCAATGTTAATATTTACCTCATCAGAATGTCAATTGTTGCTGTGTACAACTTTAAAATAAAAAGTTTTTGCATAACAATTTCTAAAATTTATTTTTGCTTTTTATCGACCTTTTATTTTAAACTTTATTTTATATTAGTTGAGCTTGAGGTCAAACAATTAAGTTAAAAATATTTGTTTATTTATTTATTTTTAAATTTTCAATATTTCGCCTACCATCGGTTGGCATCATCAGGAATCTTAAATTATACAAAAATATATAAACAAAATATAAAACAACAAATCAATATACATTTAACCACTGGATAATTAATTACATAAATCTAGATACACTTACAATGAGTATAATAACCAAACGTAATCTATCAACATTTAATATTAAACTAATTACATATTATTTCCCCTTGTTTATAATTTGTCTATAGTTCTGTGCACAGTTATCAATGTCACTCTTAAAGTTAATTCTCTTCTCTTTTGGTGTATTAATAATATGAAGCATTTCCAATGTGAGTCGTCTGTTGTAGTTGTTCTCTGTTTGCAAAATTGTTACACTATTTAAGTCGGGTGTGTGTTCTCTCTCCGCACAGTGGGCCGCAAGTGCCGTTTTTTTTTTTGTGTAAGAATTTTTCCTCTATGTCTTAAATCTGATCTGTGTCCTGCTATTCTAGTTCTTAATTTATTTTTTGTTGTACCAATATATACTTGATCGCATATATTGGTATCGTCACCACTGCATCTAATTTTATAAATTACATTCGATTTGTCCATTTTGTCTATCCCGCTTTTTGTATTTGTAAATAGTTGTCTGAGCGTGTTTCCCGCTTTTTGTGCAATGTCATATTTTTCCTTATCGTAGATTTTAGAATTTTTAATCCTTTCAGAAATGTTTGGTACATACGTAAATGCTTTGTAAATTCTTGCTATATTTTCCGTCCTAGTTCTACTTTTATTCCTCTTACGTTTCCGAACTAGTTTTCTAATTATATGCATTGGAAAAGAATTTTTTGTCAATATACTAGTTATCTTCCTCGTATTTTCGTCATGAAATAGTTTATCGCTTATTGTTAAAACTCTAGTTATAAAATTGGATGCCGTATTAATTATAATGTTTTTAGGAATACATGAATAATAATTCATAATTCGTCCTGATGAAGTTGGTTTTTGGTACCAATCTACCTTGATTCTGTTTCCAATTTTAATAACCAATGCGTCCAGATATGGAAGTTGTCCTTGTGTTTCTATTTCAATTGTAAATTTAATTCTACGGTGGAAACTATTAAGTTGTTTTAAAGTTTTCTCAATTTCGTTCTCTCGTACTATTCCAAACAGGTCGTCAACATATTTCGTTAGTAATCTCGGTTTAGTTTCCAATTTTTCCATACTATCACGTAATAATTCTTCCATAACTATATCCGCAATTATGGGTGACGCCGGAGAACCCATTGGTAAGCCACTAATTTGTGTATAAATTGTTTCCTTATACCTTTTATTTAATTTAATTGTAATTTAATTTTAATGCATCTCTATACATAATATTCAAATGCGTATTCAATGCGTTCGAACTAGCAATACAGAATACTAAGAAATTAGTATTTGAATTAAACTAGAATAAATATTGTTAGCTACGGAACCTACTAATAACTATTTGCTATTCCAAGGCAATAATAACAGAAACATTGTATACTTTCATTAAACTTAATACGTATAATTTTACAATAGGTAAATATGTTTTATACTATGTTCACACAGGCGCCTTAATTGTCAATTTATAATATTATCGCAATTAAAGGCCTAATTGAGCTCAATTTACCATACTAAAAATTATTTTTAAATTGAGCAATATATACTTAATTGTTTCACTTATTGTCTAAAACTCGAAATACAACTCTTGAAAAGTATGTTCAGTGAGAAGGAAATTATATAGGTGGCATTTCTAATGTCAAACAAATAAATATACAAAAAATAAAAATTAAGAAAATGAAAAATTTTTGAAGAAAATTTTAAAAAAATGTTTGAATAAATTCAAATACATACATATAATATATATATATGTATAAATATAATTGTAAATATATTTTATAAACAGGAAAAACACTGAAAAGAAGGCATTATTTGATTTGGTGTAAGTACATCGTATTTTACAGCTATCAAGTGCTAATGGAGTATGGTAAATTGAGTATGTCTGAACACTTATTTTAATTGTTCAATCAACTCTAAATTGAAGCAATTAAAAATATCTGTCTAAACAGGGTATTAGTTTTGTATCTTAAATTGCTTTTACAAAAATTGTTTTCAATTAAAAAAAAATAATTTAAAATTTGGTACTTGAAAATTTTCTCCGTCAAAAATTTTAAAGAACACAAAAAACAGTGATAAAAGCACCGAATTGACAACACTGCTTATTATTGAAATATATTTTTTTAGTTTTTTTATTAAATTTTGTTATTGAAAGTAAAGAAAAAAATGTTTGATACAATTGCTGTAGCTTTGCCTCTAAATCAACTTATTTTTAATACATGTTTTGAATCTTTAAAAAAATTCGATTAAATACATAGTGCAGGCTAAGTTTGCTCGTATTTTCAGATACCATCGAAAGCACATGGTCAATTCTTGCTGTTTGATGATTTTTCAGTAACATTTTTTTTTCCTAAAAGTATTCTACTTCAGACGAATAGAAGAAAATAACACATGGTACTTTAAAAAAAATAAAAAATAAATTAAACAACGAAAATACATATCAAGTTAAAATGTGGGGTTTATTTTTTTTTTTCTAAATAATAATATTATCACTAAGTTAGGTAATAACAAGTAAGAGCACTATATTCGGCTGTGCCGAATCTTTTATACCCACCACCAATTTTGTGTACATTTAAAGCACAATAATTATTATTTTGTTAATCGCTTGGAATAATCTCTTTATAATAAAATATACATCTCTTTCTTTGTAGAGGGTGGTTAAATTTTAAATTTAAACCCGAGGCCGAATTACGGCACTCGAACGTGATCGAAATTTGAAAACTCTTATTAGAATCTATATACTTAAAGCATACTCGATCGTTCGAGTAAAATTTTGATCGATATCGAATGCCGTAATTCGGCCCCAGGTCTGTATAAAATGTTAGAACATCTATGAATGCCTTCTAAATTCGTTAAATGAGAAGCATTGCTGTTTATCGCGATAGTGTGGCAAAAAAACAGTCAAATTCGACTCATCATCGTGCCAAACAATTGAGCATCAGCAATGTTATTTAAAATTTGGACTATCGGATCGAGGTGTGCCGTTGAGGTCGCGGGGCCATTTGGCCGATATTTAGTTCCACACATAATTGAACCATACAAACATTATCATTAAAAAAGAAATGATAATAATTTCCTAAATAATTTGTGGTTTATTCAAAATCAACATCGGCCCTTAAAATTAACCCACCCTTTATAACTTCGATATGCTGGTAAAATGTTTTCGTAAATTAAGTGTTTCAGTGAAAATGGGCGTTAAAGTAAGCGTGTTTATAAAATTTCTGCTAATAAATACAACTTAGATATTTCAATATAGTCCGTAATTCTTCCAAAATATTTATTCATTGAGAAATTATATGAATTTGAGATAAGGCATTTAATAGGATGTGGGCGTAAGAGTAGGCGTGTCACCTAAATTTTCTGGCATAACAATAACATTGACTAGAAGGATTTCTGTAGCAAATTTTATCATCATTCCTCTAATTTTGTCGGTTTTATAAATTTAAATTTCATTAACAGTAGATAACGTGAAAAGTGGGCGTTATAGTAGGTGTGCCGAAGTTATTTATGCTAATAAATACAACTTATAAATTTCAATAAAGTCCTTTATTATTCGATTTATAGAGAAATTATAAGAATTTGAGAGCAAACGTTGTATGGGAGGTTGGCGTGTCACATTTATTTTCCATCAGAAGAAAGCTTTTGACCAAAAAGCAATTCCTGCAAAATTTCAGAATCGTAGATCTAATTTTGCCACTCTTATTAGGTTTAAAATTTTGAACATACTGAAAAATACACTGCGCGGTATAAATTTTCGTACATTTTGATCTCTAACTCCCTTCCTAATGCATGCATTTAGGTAATTTTTAGGTAGATATATTGTTTTTGCTCAGGTAGTTTATATTTGGAGTTTCATGACTCATACGTTGATGCTGGTGTACACAACTCCATTTTATTCGATGTTGGAAAGACACGGTTCTTTCGACCTACTCTTGCATTACGAGCTATAACTTCCTTCCTTATATTCCGATTTAGCCAATTTTCTATTCCAAACAAACCTTGTGTATAAGACATATTCTGGCAAAATTTGAGCCCACTAGCTTTTTCGATGGGACCTCTATCGTGCTTTTAACAGACGGACAGACGGACGGACATAGCTAGATCGTCATCAAATAAAACCCCGATTAAGAATATATATACCATTTTTTTGGTGGCGGGTATAAAAACTAAAATACTTAAAAAAAACACATTACAAAAAAATTTGTTTAGCTCTTTTACTAAAATTTTGCAAAAAATATTTGACCTTGTGTCACAAAAATTGGTCTGGTGATCACGGTCGGATCGTCCCAGGTATACAGTGGGGTATAGGGGTATAGAGGAGAGTTTTATCTACTAAATGGTGCTAATTTCTTTTTGTTATCTTATGTTTTCTAGAAGTTATGGTGTATTAAAAAAAGGAATTTAGGAAAATTTAGTCCTAAAGATAAAAAAAAATTATTTCTAAACATTATATTTAAACAATTTATTTTCATGTACTAATGGCTAACAAATTTTAAAATTATACAAAACTTATTTCGTTTGAAAACCGTTTAAAATTAAAATGTTATAGAACTTTAAAAATCAAAATCTTACTAATAAGTTTCCCGTTTTAGCAAAATGCTGAGCATGTCTATTTTGCATCACCCTGTGGCCCTTAAAATTTAACCACCCTTTACAAAAGAATAGATAGATAAAAAAAAATTTAGTTAAAATATGTATTTTAAATATTCAAATACTTATTTTAAATCTACTGATGCACATTTTTTTTAATATTTTTAAATCTTAAACCTCATAAGACTGTGTGTACAACTATATGTAAAGTTGGGCACAAATTATTACTCTAGTTAATTTTTGTCAACAAACTTCGGTCATTTTCGTTTTCACAAGCCCCTATAAAATTCCTTTGTAGTTTGTGTAAAAAATGTTACTAGAGTCATCTAGTGTTCTACGTGATGTTTAGCAAAGACATCATCCTCAGTGTTTGCAAAATGTAGTGGCGCCTTCAACAGATGTTGCCATCTGCAATGAATAAATGCTAATGAATATGACTTAAATATTTTTATAAAAATTTAAAAAAAAAGTGGGCGTGGCACATTTATTTTCCGTTATAACGAAGACTTTGACCAAAAATCCATGTTTGCAAAATTTCAGAACCGTACATATAGTTTTGTCAGTTTTATTACGTTTTAAATTTCAAATATACACTGAGCGGTATAAATTTTCGTACATTTTGACCTATAACTCCTTTTCTAATGCATAGATTTAAGCAATTTTTGAGGAGAAATATTCTTTTGACTCGAGAAATATATATCCGAAGTTTCATGACTCTACGTTTATCCGTTTGGACACAATTCCATTTTATTCGATGTTAGAAGGACACGGTTTTTTCGACCTACTCTTGCTTTTCGAGCTATAACTCTCTTCCTAATATTGCGATTTAGCCCATTTTCAATACTAAACAAACCTTGTCTATAAGAAAGATTCTGGCAAAATTTGAGCCCTCTAGCTTATTCGGTGCGACCTCTATCGTGCTTTCAACAGACGGACAGACGGACGGACATAGCTAGATCGTCATCAAATCAAACCCCGATTCAGAATATATATACTTTATGGAGTCTAAAATGGATATTTCGATGTGTTACAAACGGAATGACAAAATGAATATACCCCCACCATTTTTTTGGTGGCGGGTATAAAAATAGGAATAACCCAGGCACACATTTTATTTTGAGGGCAGATTCCTAAAACAGAGGACTGAGTCGGGATAAAAGAGGACAGATAGGTTAAGTTAGGTTGAAAAGGAGGGGCACTAAAAGCCCAAACCCATTACAGGTATACACTTATGCCCAGTTGGCATGTTGTGCGCTCCATGTGGGAACCGGAATTCCCAATTTAAAACCATAATCATAATTTCCCATAAATAAATTTCGGACAAGTTCAAGAACTCAGTCCCCTCAATGTAATTCCTTATGGATCTCCAGTTTGAGTTCCCCAGGTATTCCAAATTCGGCATAGAATCCACTGTAAAATTATCGCGTCTTATATGCCCAAACGCAGGACAATGACAGAGATAGTGTATAAAAGTCTAATCCTCTTCCTCGCAAGCTCTGCATGTTGTCTCTTCAGATAGTTTCATGCGAGCTAGAAAGAGGACATATAACAACACCTTGCTAAACAGATTTTACTTATTTATACACTTCACCTGTGGTGCACAAGGGTATATATAGCTTTGTAATTTCTACAATTTTCATTTCCGTCTGTCCATCTGTCTGTCTGTTCATGTGTGTGTTGAAATCAACTTTTAGAAGCCACTATATGTTCTTCAGATCTGTGTATGACAACAATCTTTTCGAAATATTAGGAAATGAATCGCTATTGAAATTCAGCACAATCACCCTTTAACTTTCTGAGATATGAGCACATAAACACGACTGCCTCTGTTTTTTTCCATATTTTTACCAGCAAAATTACAATTTTTCAGCCATAGAAGTATTTATTTGCTACTAATTGTAGATATAATATTCCTCTAGAGATATTCATGAAAATTTTTGGATAAAGCGGTCTCTAATCGGGAAAGTTCTGGGCAAACAATTTTTTTAAAAATATATATTCCAAAAGTTAAAAAACGAAAATCAATTTTTTCAGCTTCTAGATAACCGTGAGACTCAATATGGGTATCATCTTAAAGGACTTTGTAGAGCAATATAAGCAAAAAAAAATTTAATTCATGTCACTACAAAATGGCGGACAATAAATTTCTATATTGGGCAAATCTGGTATTTTAAAATACAACTTCTTGAACGCACTCAATATTGGCAACAAATAAAAGTTGCCAAAAGTAGAATATAGTAAATTTTAAAAAAATTTAAAATCCAAGATGGCATCTTAAACAAAATGGCAGATGGCGTCTGAAATAATAAGAAAAAATGGCGTAGAACATGAAATAAAAATTAAGCTACAATGTGGGATTATGCCTATGTACATGATGGTGAAGGGTATTATCAGATTAGGCATGGCTGAATATAGCACTCTTACTTGTTTTTTTTTTATTTCTAAAAATGTAAGTTGCGAATAATATAACTCAGGATCTTAACATATGTACGTTCTATTCGAACAACGTTTGATTGACTTTCCTTCGCATAACTTTTAAGTTTATCTTTTTTTACAGGCAATTTTATATTTATTGCTTGTTTGCAAAAAAACAAAAAAAATTACTTTTCACTTGAGTTTATTATTAATATTCTTAACCGTTTTTCACTTTATTACCACATAAATACTTATTCTGATGCCAACAACAACAAACATACCTATATTTTGCAACTCGCATAAAGCAATTCTCATATAAAGACTTGTTTAATGATTTATTCCTTCCATATTTGCCTTTTTTATTTCTGATTATGGTTATTGTTATTTTTATTATTTACTAAAAGATTTTTTTTTACTAGAAATATAAAAAAGCAATACAACAATAAGCCATTATTAACAAAATATTGTTTTGTAATGGCGGGTAGCAGTTGCGTTTAGTCTCGTGCAAAAAATTTCTTAAAAAAAAGATTCTATGGAAAAACATGTTTTTTATCGCAAAATAAATAACAAAAAAACACACACAAGCAAACAAACAAACAATGCTTGTAGGAGTGAATTAGGTTAATGTACAATCCACATATATGTATGTATGTATGTATGTATGTCTGTGGTCTAATAGAGTGTATTGTACTGTTGGTGTGTGTTAATAGATTTGTGTGTCGTTGAATGGAAATAAATCAAAAATAAACACGCCGCAAAACATCATGTGTCTGCTGATGTTGAAAAACTTTTGAGATGACGACTTTTCAAACTAATTTTTATCTTAAAATTTTTGTTTTTTGTTATAAATCTTGTAAGCATGAAAACAAACACACTTTTTTACCACGTGTGTGTAGAGACAAAACATGTGTATTGCCAACAAAACTCCTCTTTTTAAGGATTCATAAATTCATAGAAAGTTAAAGGCTGTATTCTTAAATGCATGCTTCTTTCTTTACAGCAAGAAATTTGAATTTCTTGCTAAAAGCAACCTTTAAAACTTTGACAATTTATTCTGATCCTAATGCATAATCGTTGTTATCGATAGTCAAAGTAGGCAAAGTATGAAGTATAAAAATTAAGGCTCGGGTTTTTTAGAAAACGTTATAATTTTTTATAATTATATACAGAAAGAAAAATGAAGTTCTAAATTCAATAAACAAATTCTTAAGTTTAGCCGAATTGTTGGTTAAAAAATTCAAAAATTATTTATTTATGGATTTCTTAACACAAGTTAAAACGGGTTTGTTTTACAGAATCAAGCACAAGACTATTAAAATAAGAAATACCTTAAATTAAATTAAGTCTAATTTCGCTCAAATTAAAAAAAATATAAATAGTTTTTAGACATTTGCTTACATAAACACACTCTATACAATTTCAAGTATGTTTTTATAAAAATTTATTGAATCTTGTTGTAAGCTTACGTCAAGTACGGTTTTGTGCTTAAATCGCGCTAATAATTCTTATAGTCAAACTATTTCTAAAATTAAGTAATTCATACTTGACGAATAAGAAAATAAGAAAAATCCGTACTTTACGTACCGCAACGGCTTAATTTAAGTACGAATTATTTGATTTGTTTTTTTAGTGTAGTTGGTATTAAGTGAACGATAAATAAAACTTTTAACTGTCTGTTTATAGTTCGGGTGTCTATTTTGAATGCTGTTAGCAAGAATCTATCAATTATGTTGATTTTAATGCGAACTGCTTACACTTACTATTACAGGATGGGCCAAAAGTCACTATGGGATTTTAATTTGAAACCAAAAAATTTTTTGTATTGATTTTTTTATTATTAAAATCAGCATTCAAAGAGCATATCATCGATATTTTAACGTCAGAATTTCACCTTCTGAGGTAGTCATTCATTTCTTAATTCATCGTCATCAGCAACATGACACTATAAGGTTTTTTCTTCTAACCGATAGATCACTTCTAATTCTCACGGTTGAAATATATAAAAAATATGAAACACGTAGAGCAAAATGTTAACAAAACACCAAAAACATCTATTATAAGGCAAATATCGATTTTTGAAAGAACATACTTTGCGTCCTGCTCTTGAAAACAGAACTGAGATTTAGTTTCAGCACTCACTGCCCAGTAGTGATCAGCTTTGAGTCGTTTTTCAATATTCATAGTAAGTCATAAAATTTGAGTATAAGTGCGTATAAATCATTGAAATTTAACTAAGCTGACGTACGCATACCTACAACACGCAATGAAAATAAGTACTACGTCGTACCTATATTTATAGCGTCCCATATTTATATGATTTGCAAGACTACTCACGTTGATTCATATTTTGAAGAAACTACTTATCTTCATAGAATGATGCAAGTTGACTCAACAACAAAAACATAAACAGCTCTCATTTGTATAAAGAATAAACAACGTTGCCAGGTCGGAGATTGCAAGATATTTTTTGGCCGCCAGAAAATTTGCAATTTTACAATGTGTAATATACAATTTTTGCAAGTTTCACTATTTAATTTTTAAATAAATGCAACTGATGATGGCCTTTAGGCTAAGTTTTGGTTGGCTTCTCTAATAAGAAGTAAACAATAACAGTTATTTTGTGTTTTTTTATTTATATGTTTAAATTTTTTGCAGCAAATTAAAAAACTGCGTTTTTAGGTGCTCACTTAAATTTGAAAGATAATACGCAAAAACAAAATCTAAATCTCTTGAACGCACATCAAAGCAAGCACTTTATTTTTGCTTGTTGTTTTTGTATTATACCCTGTTCAGACAGATATTTTTAATTGTTTCAATTTAGTGTTGATTGGGCAATTAAAATAAGTGTTCACACATACTCAATTTATCTTTCTCCATTAGCATTTGATAGCTGTAAAATACGATGTATTTATACCAAATCAAATAATGACTTCTTTTCAGTGTTTTTTCTGTTGATAAAATATATTTACAATTATATTTATACATATATATACTTATATGTATGTATTTGAATTTATTCAAATATTTTTTTAAAATTTTCTTCAAAACTTTTTCATTTTCTTAATTTTTATTTTTTGTATATTTATTTGTTTGACATTAGAAATGCCACCTATAGAATTTTCTTCTCACTGAACATACTTCTCAAGAGTTGTATTTAGAGTTTTAGACAATAAGTGAAACAATTAAGTGTATTTTGCTCAATTTAAAAATAGTTTTTAGTATGGTAAATTGAGCTTAATAAGGCCTTTAATTGCGATAATATTATAAATTTACAATTAAGGCGCCTCTGTGAACATAGTATTATTTTATTAAATTTAAATTGTCTGGTTTTTTTTAACAATCCACAATTATTATGGTGAATGTCAAATTGTAATCTGGCAAGCCTAGTTAAAATACACATCTTCATAATAAGTACGTGAGTCATACTTGCTTTTGATCGTCTTATTATTTTGCATGAACGACAACAGCAATCAACTGAGTCATACGTTTTGTTGAATATGAGTACTATAAGTACCTTAAATTTAAAAGTGAGTATAAATAGTGAAGACTTTTCAATAAGTTTGAATGCGTATAAATCAACGAAATAATGATTAATGATTGAAGTTGACTTACTTCATTAGTATTCGTTGCAGATCTGTGCTGTCCATACTGCTCGAGACATAATGGCACTTTTAAATCAAATTTTTGAAGACTAAATAATTTTCAGAAATTTTGCAATTAATAAGCTAGCACGTACGGCAGATTTATCAGCACCCGCTTATTTCCTTTAGAGTTAGAGTACATGTGAAGAAGCCCAAGACAATCCTTACACTCAAATGATAACTTCCCAAGGTATAAGCAAATAAACACGACTACCTCTGTTTTTTCCCATATATTTATCATAAAAATTTACATTAATGGCTTAACCAGTGAAATATATACCAAAACTATTATATACAACCCCTTTTAACCCCCACAGTGTTGGTGGTCATTATAACTATGTACGTTATGGCGAAGGATGTTATCAGATTCGGCACGGTCGAATATCGCACTCCTACTTATTTACTTTTCAATGATTTCATCATTTATATAATGTAGTGCAAATGATGAGTTTGCACAGTTGTTGCTAATATTTTGGCCATGACAATTTATGCTAAAATGATAGTTTAAATGACAAGTTTTATGGTAGTCTGCCACTATATATTGTCTTTCAAAAAGGAAGGAAATGAAAAAGGTCAAGTGTATAAAGAAGACTGCCTTGTATATTTGTAACTATCATTTAAAGTGAGTAGACACAACGAAAGTATTTAGTAAATAAGAAAAACCGAAAAAAAACTAAATTCTAATTTTTAAACCTTTTAACAAAATATCTGTGGACTTTTCACAAAACATATTAAGTTGTGATAAGAAAATTTTACAGTTTCTTAATTAAAAAAAAACACAAGGTGACACTTTTTTTTATTTTTCAATATGTTTTAAAATAGTATTAGAATTTAACGCGATCACTTAATGTTAACATCTAATTCAACTTTCTTTTTACCTAAAAAAATTTCAAAATCCACATATTTGCGAATTATAGTAAATATTAATAGGCAAGTCGATATCTGGTGATTCTGTATACTCTGACATTATACAAAAACAAAAAATAAAAAAAAGAACTTGAAAGGAAGTTTCTTACATATTCGCAGGATCTCAATTCTATTAATATCGTTTTAGTATCTTTCATTGCAAGTTGCTACTAGACACATGTAAATGGTCGTAATAATCAATGAAAATTGCTTTAAGGAGTTGATTTTAAGCTTCTTGTGGTGAAAAATTATTAATTTTGACGTAGAAAATATGTATTTTCAATAGGATTTAGCTATCATACATCAATAGAAACAGTTGATCCTTTGAAAGAAAATATTGAAAATCGCACTATTCCTCGTACAGGACAAGTAAATTGGCCATCATGAACGTACGATTTGACATCTTTAGACTCTTTATATGTGAGGTTATTTTAAATTGAAAATTTATAGCAATAATTTCACAACCATAACAAAACAAAAAATACAAAGTAAATGCGTATTGAATAAAGTGCTAAGTGTAAAAGCGGTTCATTTACGTGAAACACAGAAGAGATAGTGTAACAATTTAAGCTTCAGTTTTAAAGATGTTTGTTTCCAGCAAAATCTTTACTTACCTAGTAAGTTAGCAAGTAATATTGGAGATATACATAAACTAGTTATTTTTCGACCGAATAGCTACTTATTTTTGTTTGAGTTGCCCAAGAAATCATGGCCCTCGCTTACAAATGAACTTACAAAAAGCAATCAAATAAGTAGTTATCAATAGAGCTAAATTATAGCTGGATATTTTTATACGGTTGCGATACAAAAAAATATAAAAATTATAATATTGGGCATATTTATAAAGTTAATTTAAAGTTCACTGTTCAAAAAAATATATTAAAAATATTTACGAAGGTCATAGCCAATAGGCCATTACTCTGTATTTTAAAATAATGATTTTGGTAACGACCCCTCGTTACTATGTTATGTATGAAATAATGACAACATATTACACAATTTCAAAAAGATTTTGCTGGGTTGTTGTATGTGATATTTGGTGTTCACAGTTTATTAGATTTACTTCCAAACCAAAGTGCTCTATATTCAGCTGGTTTATACCCATTGACGTCTTACTACGAATTATGAATTAAGAGCTATCACAACGTGTAAGCTAAACTAAATTTTTTCCAATTGTTTTTTCTCTTCTTAAATATTCAAAAATCCGAAATAAGTTGTTATACCCTTCACACAGTGAAAAAGGGTATATATAGGTTTGTCATTCCCTGTGAAATTTCTACAATTTTCATTTCCGACCCCATAAAGTATATATTTTCTGAAAGCTTATAAATAGGGGAGTCGATTAAGCTGTCAGTCTGTCCGTGTGTATGTTGAAATCAACTTTTGAAAGCCCCCCGATATCGCCTGGACCCAAATGGGGTATTAAAATATCGGAAATATTCGGGAGTAGATCGGTATTAAAAATCAGAAACTTCGGTTCATAAACAACTGAGATATGAGCAAAAAACCACGACCACCTCGATTTTTTTTTTCACAAAAACAACATTACAACAACAACATACATACATACAAACTGGTTAGAGTAAACGTGGCATCGAATCCAGCTGAGCCAAAAAAAATTTTTTTTTAATTTTTTTTTTATATTTTTTTTTCTAATTTTTTTTTTTATTTTTTATTTTATATATTTTTTATATTTTTATTATTTTTTTTAATTTATATTTTTTTTTTTTTTGTTTTATATTTATTATTTAAATTTATTATTTTTTTAAATTTTTTTCTTAAATTTTTTTTTTAATTTTTTTCTTAAATTTTTTTTAAAATTTTTTTTTTAAATTTTTTTTTTTTAACATACATACGTAAATTTATAATTTTACAATGGGATGTTTTTATATATGTATGTTTTTTATAACCATAACGTACATATGTAGGTATAGTGACTACATCATAGCTTAGCCTATATTTCAGATTTAAAGTTATTCGTCATTTTGCTTAATTATTTTTGATTCCAATTTTGATTAAGAATTTTTACATAGTTATATTCTACTAGTCAAGCTTTCTAATTTTCTATTTTAGGGCACAGTCTTGTACTTAAAATTGTTCATAGTTGACTGTATTCTACCAGTCAAGCTCCATTTTGTTTCATACCAATATTGTAAGTATTGAATAAAACTACTCACTGGTGTTACTTATGGCATGACAAAATTATACGAAAGTTGCCCTTTATGTTTCGCAATTAGGAACAATGAATCAGCTAATAAAACTTATCAAAAATGGTTTTATTGCTTTTCAAAATATTCTCCATAAAGATCAATACACTTTGGCAAACGTGTGGACCAATTTTCGAAGCATCGTTGCCATTCCGAGTGAGAAACCTCCAAAACATGCCTTTTTTTAAATAACTTTTATAGGGTGGTTTACCTAATTTTTGGAATTCCTATACAGTCAATTGCTGTTTTCGTTCAGACTCATACGCATAGATTAACGATTCGTTACTTGTCACGATGTAATAAACATGTTTTGAAACAGCGCAATCGAGACCAATTAACAAGTGCCTTTTTTTGGGCGATTGTGAAATTATGTAGCATCCTACGCAAAGAAATCTTCTTTACTGCCAAATGATCAATGTATACTGTTCCCACTATTATTTACGGTTGCCTTAATCTAACGATAATTTACATGACTATCATGATTATCTTGCAGTATCATTTCACGCTCAACATTAATGTGCAACAATCGATTTTGCACAACCTTTACGACCTTTACGCGAACTACGGCCACAATTAAATTCAGTAAACCAGTTCTGAAGGGCGCTTCATAGCTAAAAATCGTTTTGACTATTGTAGAATGAATTTGCTTCGAAAATTGTTTAAAAAAAAAAATTACGAAAATGTCCCATTTTTTGGCCGACATAAATTATTCAAGTAACTGTAAACTACACAAATAGCGTTCGGTCGTCAAAATGTTCTTACTTCGTTAATTGTCAGAAAAAATACAAATTTTACTAAAGAATCGTCATATGGCAGGTTGCAACACTAGAATGACCTAATCAAGAAATATTGAAGGCCACCCTTGTATATATTAATCGTCTTTTATCGGCTATCGCGAAAGACAGATGCTATTTTTTATAAACTTGCGAACAATTACCATTTTTTTTCACCTTAAATTAACTAACCCTTTTATTTATGTGAACAACATTTTTTTTTATTCTAAAATATAAAATATTTCTTGGTATATCTTAGCTGAAACAAAAGACTATTTTAGAGATTTTTTTTGTAATAATAAATTGCATTTGGAAATAACATCGCGAAAAAAGTTATTATTATTTTTACAGACAATTTGTCATGGCTTGAATTTTTATTTCTTTTAAGTTACTTTTTAAGGATCTTTTTCCATTATCTTTATATCCTCTTTTTGCTTTGTTTTCATTTACAGAGACTTTCTTACCGAATGCCTTTTTCCCTCGCCCACGCGACCCTATGAGTTGCCTTGGGAACAGAAAACTATTTGGGCCATCATATTCGGCGTTATGCTGTTTGTGGCCATAGCTGGTAATTCCATTGTGCTGTGGATTGTAACAGGTAAGAATGTGAGAGGGTGAAAAAGAGTAAAAAATTGCGTGCATAATGTTATTTAAGTGAGTATGAATGTTAATGAAATGAAAATTTTAAATCATACACTCGAGATACATGTTGATTGTATGGAAAAACAAGAAAAATCAATTAAAACGAAAAAGGGTTTATGTTTGCAAAAGAATAAGGCTGCAAAGATAAAAAAGTATTAGATTAAGTCAGTGCCCGAGTATAAAAGTTCAAAGTGGTATGTGTATTTTCTAGGAGAATATAAAAGTATTATTTTTTAACGAATATTTACAATAAAAAATAAGAAACCAATTCTTTGATGTAAAGGATAACTTTTTGGCAATTTTCTATTATGCTAGCAGCGTTGTTTTTTAACGTTAAACAAGTAAGAGCACTATATTCGGCTGTGCCGAATCTTTTATACCCACCACCAATTTTGTGTACATTTAAAGCACAATATTTATTATTTTGTTAATCGCTATGGAATAATCTCTTTATAATAAAATATGTATCACTTTCTTTGTAGAGGGTGCTTAAATTTTAAGGGCCCATGTTAAAGGTGAACTACACCTAAACTTCAACTTTTTTCTTGTATTTCATTTGACATTTCTCAATCTCAGACTAACTCAATTTGAACCGTGGAAAGATAACCAATCGAGCAACGCTTTTAAATATTAAAGATTTTTATAAAAATGGGCGTTCAAATCAAAATGCATTTCGTGCGCTTCGTGATTCTTTTGGTCAACATAATCGTTCGAATTCGTCCACAATCGTGAGAGTTGTAAAAAATATTTAAATGTATGCAAAGCAGGTCTGTATGAAATGTGAAAACATCTGTGAATGCCATCTTAGTTCGTTGAATGGGAAACATTGCTGTTTTTCACGATAACGTGGCAAAAGAGCAAGCAACCTCGACTCGTCATCGTGCCCAACAATCGAGCATCAACAGTGTCATTGAAAATTTGCACTATCGGATCGTGGTGTGCCGCCTAGGTTGGGGGGCCATTTGGCCGATATTTTGTTCCATACATTATTGAAGCATACAAATATTATCATTATAAAAATAAATGATAATAATTTCATAATAATTTTATTCAAAATCAACATAGTCCCTTAAATAAAATTAAACCACCCATTATAACTTCGGTATGCTGGTAAAATGTTTTCGTAAATTTAGTCTTTCAATGAAAGTGGCCGTTAAAATACGCGTGCCAATATAGTTTCTGCTAATAAACATAACTTAGATATTTCAATATAGTCCTTAGTATTCCAAAATCTTTTTTCATAGAGAATTTACATGAATTTAAGAGGAAGAAAGTGAATTTAAGGTTAAATTTTAAGGGCCACAGGGTGATTTAAAATATACATTCTCTGCATTTTTCTAAAACGGGAAATTTATTAGTAGAATTTTGATTTTTAAACTTCTATAACATTTTGCTTTTAAAAGATTTTCAAACGAAATAAGTTTTGTATAATTTTAAAATTTGTTAGCCATTAGTACATGAAAATAAATTGTTTATAATGTTTAGAGATAATTTTTTTTGACTTAGGTCAAAATTTTCCTAAATTCCCATTTTTAATAGAGCATAACTTCAGGAGAACATAAGCATAAGTTGTTAGCATGCCATCTAGTAGTTGCTAGTAGAGTCATCTATCTTATCATCTTTATCTTATATTTAGCTACAGTACAATAAATGGCGCAGTGTAAGATGAATAAATGCTAATATATATGACTAATATATTTTTATAAAAATTTAAGGAAAAAAGTGGGCGTGGCACATCTATTTTCCGTTATAACGAAGACTTTGACCAAAAAGCCATGTTTGCAAAATTTCAGAATCGTACATATAGTTTTGTCAGTTTTATTACGTTTTAAATTTGAAATATACACTGTGCGGTATAAATTTTCGTACATTTTTATCTATAACTCTTTTCCTAATTCATAGATTTAAGCGATTTTCAGGGAAAAATATTCTTTTTACTCGATAAATATATATTAGAAGTTTCATGACTACGTTTATGCGTCTGGACACAATTCAAAAGTGAAAGTGGGCGTTATAGTAGGCGTGTCAAAGTTGTTTTTGCTAATGAGTACAACTTAGGCGTTTCAATATAGTCCTTTATTATTCCAAAATCTTTATTAATAGAGAAATTTTATGAATTTTAGGTAAAACGTTATATAGGAGGTGGGCGTAAAAGTGGGCGTGGCACCTTAATTGTTTGGCATAGTAATGAAATTGCCTAGGGGGATAGACGTGGCAAAATTTATTATCATACCTCTAATTTTAGCGGTTTTATGAGCTTTTAAATTTCATTAACGGTAGATAACGTGAAAAGTGGGCGTTATAGTAGGCGTGTCAAAGTTATTTTTGCGAATGACTACAACTGAGGTGTTTCAATATAGGCCTTTATTATTCAAAAATCTTTATTAATAGAGAAATTATATGAATTTTAGTTAAAACGTTATATGGGAGGTGGGCGTAAAAGTGGGCGTGGCACATTGATTTGCCGTTACAAGAAAGCGTGTCACCAAAAAGCAAAGCGTGCGAAATTTCAGAGTCGTATATCCAATTTTGGTGCTTTTATGAGGTTTTTGTTTTTAAATATACCGAAAAATACACTGTGCGGTATAAATTTTCGTACCTTTTGATCGATAACTCCTCTCCTAATGCATAGATTTAGACAATTTTCAAGGAAAAATATTGTCTTTACCCAGGAAATATATATTCGAAGTTTCATGAGTCTACGTTAAGGCGTTTGGACACAATTCCATTTTATTCGATGTTCGAAGGACACGGTTTTTTCGACCTACTCTTGCTTTTCGAGCTATAACTCTCTTCCTAATATTCCGATTTAGCCCATTTTCAATACCAAACAAACCTTGTCTATAAGAAAGATTCTGGCAAAATTTGAGCCCCCTAGCTTTTTTGGTGCGACCTCTATCGTGCTTTCAACAGACGGATAGGCAGACAGACGGACGGACATAGCTAGATCGTCATAAAATCAAACCCCGATTCAGAATATATATACTTTATGGGGTCTAAAATGGATATTTCGATGTGTTACAAACGGAATGACAAAATGAATATACCCCCACCATTTTTTTGGTGGCGGGTATAAAAAAGATTCTTGACATGTGGTAAAACTGCTTAAGGCTATAATACACGGCATGTTTTTTACATCTGACTTTAAAATTTGTGAGACATATGTAAATCTACATGTCTGTCAAAATTGTACTTTTACGCTGACTGCTTTGCAGCAGCAGAGATTTCTGCCAACGACTGATGTCACATGTTTTTACGGAAGAAAATAGAGCGTACTCTAATTAAAATTTTGTCAGATGTCTCAACACATGTGTTTTTACAGAAGTAATGTTTTAAAGGTAACACACGACATGTTTGTATTAGCAGTGGAGAATTTGACAAGTCAAATGTCAGAAACATGCCGTGTATTAGCTCCCTTAGTAAAAATTGACATTTCACTGTAAATGGAATAACAATCCAATAATGCTTGCAACTCTTTATGATTTATTATCAAAATTTATGCAGTGTGAGAATGTGTTCCATAAAATCCATTCATTTTATGCACATCAATTAATTTTGACCCAACGAATATGCTATTCAAGCTGTTGTTGTTGTTGTTTCGCAACAGTTTCACTTTATTGGACATTAATTCACCAACCATTATGCGTGTGTATTCATTGTGCCGCACTTCTTTAAGAACGTTGAAAATCGCAACGTTAAAGTCAGTCGAACAAAGTACCGTGCAATGATTTACGTTCTTATAACCTTAACCTGTGGGGTCAAGGGCTTATATAGCCCAATAAAATACATATTTTCTAAAATCCTATGAGTTGATTTAGCAATTTCCGTTTGTCTATTTCTCAACGTATTGGTTGAAGTCAACTTAAATTAATTAGGGTTTTCGGCAGAACTATTGTTTACAACAGCATTGTGTTCAAGAGCCGAGCGTTATGTTAAGCCTCTATTCTTTGAATGCCTTATTACTAGCGATCTCTACTGGCAATTTCTACTGCAATACCAAAAGCTTTAACTTCTAGAAGGTGTGAACAAATTTTACTTTCTAATACAATATTTTAAACTAAAAAGGGCCACTTAAACCCATAACCGCGGAAGTGATGCAGAACTGACTCATTCCTCTAGTAACTTGAAAGTACGATATTTAAATACGCATGATTGTACACAAAATATCAGCCAAAGAAAGTTTTGGATAGATAATTATTTTTTAAAATGAACCTTGTATTTTGTAAAAGAACTCTATATACTGCATTTAATTTAATTAAAAACCTTCTCTAGCTTATTAAATTAATCTATTCAGACTCTTTGGTAATCCACAATGAAATAATTCCCAAAAAAAAACATTTTTCTACAGCTTTGCAGCTATTTTTTATGTAATAGAATTCCAAGTGTTTATTAAAAACAAATTAGGTTTGTAGTCAAATAAATGTATAATAAATGTAGTAAAATAAATTTAAATGAAGAAAACAAAACTGTACAAATAAAAACTAAAAGCATTTAAGGATTTAACACCTCAACGACCGCACCCTGTATATTAAAATTATGTGTTAAATTTAATGGAGCATATGCTCAACCAACAACACTTGTTATACCACAAAAATCACACACACAAACACTCTTATACTATACATACATACTTAACTCGCAGTTACACTGAAGAGGATTTATAATACTACTGCAAATAGTTATGAGCGGTGTCTCTTTGTTAAACAATGATGGTTCATATAATTCCTAGCAACTTTAATTTTACGTGTAGAGTGGGTGTTTCTTAAGCATTTTGCATAATGAATTAAATTTTTTTCTTTGAAACCAAAAATATTTTAAATTTTTGTTATGAATGTTATGAGAATAAGTGTTTATTATGTTTTAAATTTTGTTTTGGATTATTATTTACCATTTTAAAGTTTTATAATCTTAAAATCTTAATAAACAAAAATCAACCACTACGTCTGTTATACATTAAAAATACTTTTTCGAATTTGCGTACTCTGTTTCTTGAAAAAATTTTCATTAATATGACCAGGAAGTTATTAATAAAATTTTTTAATTTTATTTATAACAAACACCAAGGAGTCCCTAATACTTTATTTTTGGCCTATTGAAAAATTATTATTTATTTTTAATTTAAGTATTTAATATTTTAAAGTCTAACTAGAAACGAAAGCATAATTTGTACAAAAAATTTTATCAAAATTTTATCTTTGAAAATGTGTGAAAGAAATTTTATATACAGGGTAGGACAGAGTCACTATGAGGTTTAAAAATTAAATAATATCTTGGCTTAAATACTTACTGCCGTATTCTTTAAAGAAAGTTTTTACCTTTTAAAAAATTAAATTTACACCCACTTAATTATATATGTAGTATATGAAACAGTTCTATTGATTTGCACAAAGTTTTTGACAAACATCAGTCTGTCTAATTGATAAGTTTAAATTTTTATTGTCCTATACCATTTTAAATATTGAAGGTTTGTGTTATTTTATGTTTTGAAGTATATATTTTCAGTCGTTTTAGATATGTTAGTCTGTGGAAAACATTTTTTTTTTTGGGAATATGCACAACATCCTGAAGATATACCCCTGGCAACACAAGCGAAGTGCTAAAGAATGTTATTTGTTTCAAACAAGTAAAAGCACTTTATTCGGCTGTGCCGAATCTTTTATACCCACCACCAATTTTGTGCACAAAATGTATTATTTTGTTATTAACAGTAATTGCTATGCAATAATCTCTTTATACTAAAATATGTATGACTTTCTTTGTATAACTTCGATATGCTAGTCAATTTTTTCGTAAATTTAGTCTTTCAATAAAAGTAGGCGTTAAAGTAGGCGTGTCAGTATAGTTTTTGCTAATAAATACAACTTAAATATTTCAATATAAAGCATGATTTTTTAAGAGCTTAAGATTAGGAAAGTTTAAAAAAAACACATGAAATTCAGAAAAATTCATAAAATCTTTATTTGAATCGATAGTACGGTCCATATAATTTAATGTTTGAAGATTATTTCATGCAAATGTTGACCGGGACTGCGCTTCAAATGGTCCATCTGCTTAGTCCAATTTTAGCATACTCTTTCCAACATTTGGGCCGGTATCTCATGAATAAATGCTGCAATGTTGTCTTCCTATGCGTCAATTAAAGCGGACATGTGTGTATAGACATGAGCTTTAACATAGCACCACAAAAAATAGTCTAAAGGCGTTAAATCGCACGATCTAGGCGGCCAATTGACCGGTCCCGAACGTGAAATAAAATGTTCACCGAACTCGCCTCTCAATAAGTCCATTGTTAAGCATGCTGTGTGGCATGTGGCACCGTCTTGTTGAAACCACATGTCATGCAAGTCAAGCTCTTTCATTTTGGGCAAAAAAAAGTTGAATATCATCTCACGGTAGCGCTCACCATTCACAGTTACGTTACGATTCGCATCATCTTTGAAGAAGTACGGTCCAATGATGCCACCAGCCCATAAACCGCACCAAACTGTGACTTTTTCTGGATGCATTGGTAGCTCTTGCAATGCTTCTGGCTGATCTTTACTCCAAAATCGACAATTCTGCTTATTAACGTACCCATTGAGCAAAAAATGAGCTTCATTGCTGAACACAATTTTTCGATAAGAAAGCACGCATTTTGATAATAAAATTAAATGATTAGCAAGCGTTGTTCGTTTTTAAGACGATTCATGGTTAAATTATAGACCAAAGTGAAGATGTTTGACAATGAAACAAAACACGAAACGTGCATCAGCTGTTTAAACCAGTGTTGCCAAAAAGATAATAGCTAAAAAAAATCACCCTTAGTTCTTTATTCTTCTAAAGACTTTGCCCACAGAGAAATTATATGAATTTGAGATAAAGCGTTATATTGTAGGTGGGCGTTCAAGTCGGCGTGTCACCTAAATTTTCTAGCATAACAATGACATTGACTAGAAGGATATATGTACTAAATTTAATCATCATAATGCATAGTTTAAAGCGATTTTCAGAGAAAAATATTATTTTTACTCAGGAAATGTATATTCAAAGTTTCATGACTCATGACGTTAATGCGTTTCGAAATAATTCCATTTTATTTGATGTTGGAAGTACTCGGTTTTCTTGACCTACTCTTGCATTCCGATTTATCCCATTTTCAATGCCAAACAAACCTTGTGTATAAGAAAAATTGTGGCAAAATGTGAGCCCCCTAGCTTTTTCGGTCCCACCTCTAGCGTGCTTTTAACAGACGGACGGACGGACGGACGGACGGATATAGCCAAAATGACATAAAATGAAACCCTGATTCAAAAAATATACACTTTATGGGTTCTAAAATGGATATTTCGATGTGTTACAAACTAAATGACAAAATGAATATACGCCCACCTTTTTTTGGTGGTGGGTATACAAATATTTTTTTTTAAATAAGCGATAGTAATATACAAATGCTATCAAATATGGGTTTAGCGAACGCCGTTTAAAAATCATTACGATTTTAAATAATAACTTCGCTTACCTCCAACATTACAATAGCCATAATTATTTGCCAACAAGTTCCTTACAAACGCATATGACTGTTGCTGTTGTTTATTTTTATAAACAATTTCCTTTTTTATCTCTGACTGTGGCAAGTTTTTAATTTTATCTTAATAACTTCTTATAATATAAATTTGTTCTTTTGTATTTCTTCTAGGTCATCGTAGTATGCGTACGGCCACAAATTATTTCCTTCTAAATCTGAGCATTGCTGATTTGCTAATGTCTTCACTTAATTGCATGTTCAACTTTATATTCATGCTGAATTCAGACTGGCCATTTGGTACGATTTATTGTACCATTAACAATTTTATGGCAAATGTAACGGTGTCAACATCAGTTTTTACCTTGGTAGCCATATCGTTTGATAGGTAAGTTCACACACTAACACCTGCACTTTCAAATACACATTTCCTAAGCAAACACTAATTGGTTAGTTTTAAGCTAATAAACACATTTCTTTGTTCTACTACCATTTGTTATACTCAGCATAATCTTTTATTTATTAACTTATATAGATTTACGTGTGTGCTGTTTATTTTGTGTGGTAATTTAACAAACATAAATTATGTTTATTTATTGCAGATATATTGCCATTGTGCATCCTTTAAAGCGTCGAACATCAAGGCGTAAGGTTCGCATTATTTTGGCCTTAATATGGCTGCTAAGTTGTATGCTATCGGCGCCATGTCTTCTATATTCAAATACTATGACCAAAAGGTAATTTAATAATTAAAATCTAATTTTAAAAATAACATTTTACTTTTTTTTTTGTTCTATTGCTAAATAAAAATCCAAAAATTAAAATATGGAATAAACATGGATTCGTATGTTGCCGTAGAGTTTCTGTCTTACAAAAAATTAAGATTTGTATTTGTATTAAATTTATATACATACACACATATATATTTACAGGCTTATACAATGATTGCTAATAATAAAATATGGCATATAAAATATATACATGAATTTAATTAATTTATTGTTGAGTTTATATACATAAATCCTGTATTTGGAGTTGATAAGGCATTTGTAGAAATATTTATATTGCAAAAGGAAACAACAACTTTCTTCTTCGTAGGGGATGTCGTGACTTTTTATACTCGAGGGTGGCATTAATCACGCGGTTCATAGTCAATCATTATATTAAATAATGGATTTAAAAAAAAGCATGCGTGATAAAACACTGGCAGATATAGGAAAAAATAATTATTACATTGCATGGAGGATATTTTACCCCACCACCTTCTTTTAATAAAAATTGTTTGAAGTATGCAGTTTGTTCTAGGAGTTACTCACGTAGAATTAAATGAGCCTCACTATTACAGTTGTAGAGATATGAATTAATTAACCAAAAAAAGGCCTCTGGCCCCATTGTGCAGCAGGGAAAGGCAAGTGTAACTGTTAAACATTTTTTGCAGTTTTTTTCAAATAAGTATTGCTGTTTGTATATATAACACTTCTGACGCTTCTTTCAGCGGCTTATTAAGAAGAAGTTATTTTGATATTCTATAAATATGGTGCTTCTATTAATATTCTGTTACAGGAGGTTTTAAATACAAACTTTTAAGTTATCTCTCCATTGCTGTGCTTTAGCTTATTGTCAATAAAATAGCTGCCTACACTGTTATTAAAATTTTTTATAAAATTTGATAAATTTATTTATACAAAGTTGGTTTCTTAAAAAACCTATTTACTGGTGCGAATAGCCTTTGTCAAAGCTCTCAATTCAAATAAATTTTAACCAAGCTATAGTGCAGAAATAAACGAAAAACTTATACTCTACGATAAACGAATAAGATAAGCACAGCTTACTAAGTTTGAAATAATTTTTGGTGACATCAGTTAATCATATAGTGGTTTTCAGATGGAAGTACGGTTTTAAAAAATTATGCGTCTTAATTTTTTAACAAAATTTTAAATAGTCCTTGCTCTTTTCTTTATAAATTTTAATTGTATAACAAGCATATTAATTTCTAAAAATTTCTAGATTTACAATTTAGCTTTATTCTCCCTCTTACACCCTCCCTTAACAAAGTAATACAACTACCAGACATATTGTTTCAGATTTTGTTAAATTTACATTTGTATGCATTTTCTATGGTTGGCGGACAGTAACATGTTTAGTAATACAAAGTTAAAATGTTATATCATGTGTTGCATACTTTAAGGAGTAATTATTTTTCCCAACATTTTACTTAACATTAACATTTTATTTATTCACTTTTTTCTAAAATTTAACGACCTCTGGTATTTAGCAGAATATACTCATGTCTATTTGCGAGAAATTAATGGAAATAGATTATCACTATCAGATGGCACTGTTACTATAAAAAGTAGCAGTAATAGTAGTAGTACAACAGAGTTCGTTATGTGTATATCAAATGGAGTTTGATAGTAAAAGTATTAAGCAATAACTGAATAACAAATAAAGTACTTTAAGCTTAATTAATTGACTTAAAAATGAATAAAGTGCTTAAAGCTTTTGTGGTCTATATTTCAAGTACATATTATTATTATTCGCAATACAGAAAATCTCATTTTATTTTAAGTTAATAAACCGAAATTTATAAAAGATTTGACTGTAAGAATATAAATGAAATTCTTTAATTAAAATAAGTTAAACAAAGCACTGCTCATTAATACATAAAAGCTCAATATCCAATAACAATACATTTAAAACCCAAATCCACACTGTAAAAATTTAAAGCTATTTTCTAAGAGCTTTATTTGAAAATAATCTAAATAGTTTTTGCTATTCTTATGATCATAACTGTATACTCACTAACGAATATCTATGTTATTAAGCAATGTATATTAAAAACCCTTAAAAATTTTCTATTTACGCCCACACACATTTGCACGGAGCAATACTAGGCATAACTACTGGTGTCCATAATGCTTAATCATTATTGTGTACAGGCATCTACATACAGTTGTACAAGTACTGCTTCCTTAGTGGTAAATTAAATACAAATGAGTGTATATTTTTAGGTGCTTATTTACTAGCCATGACAATGCATTAAATTTTTAACCTTTCAAACACTTAAACTTAAAATTTTTTCCCATTTCATTTGTAGTAAAATAAAAATAGGAGTTTGATAAAATTATTAGATATAAGTAATAGTAAAAAAATTTCCAACTGCATGACCAGACACTTCAGTAAGTAATTACAGGGATTATAGAATTTATGGTAAGAGTAATAGTTTGTGCAAAACTGTGTCAACCCATGCACTGATTAAGATCTATTTTTTCACTTATCATGCTAACAACTTGGCTGCTTTTATACCAGTCATTATTGCAATTTCATATAAGCTAATGGACTAACCTTAAATAAATTTTACTTAAACAAACATTAAACTGTCAGCAAATAAATGTTAGTGAATTTTGTTTATCGGACGTTCTTTAACTTTGATATATATTTTGTCTTTTTTATTTTTATTTTTTTTTTAGTTTATCATTCCATAATGTCTAACACCAACTGTTGATGTCTGCTTTACTATCTCTGCTAGCACAGGCACGCACTTCGAAATCATATTTTATATGGGTATACTCCCATGAGAGTGTAGTCGTTCTGTGCGCTTTAAAAAACAATTACGATAACTTTAATTTGTTCTTAAAAACAGCAATAAATTCTAGGGTTAGGGATGAATTTATGTGGTGAAACATACTTTGACACTTGCGAGATACGTTTGTAGTTTGTGTGAAATATTTGCTGTCACAAGTATTATTGTGTTTAACACAATACAACATGATGTACAAAATAACCTGGCTGTTTGAAAGGGAATTAATAAGACAGGTACACTGAGTGAAAAATAATATTACAAAATCAGCAACAGTATGTGTCACCATGATACTAGTGCGTTAGTAATTTTGTTCAAATATTCATCTACACTTTCTGTTATCAAGATAAGGGCAAACTTTATGATTTATAGTTTCTAACAACAAATATTTAAAATTTGACAACATATGTATGTGCTGAAATTAGTTTAATGATTACTAAGTGTGTAAAGGGAGGGCCATTAAGTTTAAACCAGCAGTTTTTTTTTTAAATCCAGCATTACATATGTCATTCTACTTTATCGCAAAATTAAATATTTTGGCTCCACGAAAAGCCCCCCAATGAAAAAACGCCCAGGAAACAATCCCCAATGAAGTAAACCCCAAAAAATTGGAAATAACACCCAAAAACAGTGAATGAAATAACATCCAAAAATAAATGAAATAAACCCCAAAGCGAACACGAAACAACCCCCAATATTTGGGAGTTATTTCATATGAAACAACTCCCAATGATGAAAATTAAATAACCCCCAATGAAATAAACCCCATCAGCAACATAAATGAAATTATGCCCAAAATTCATAAAAGAGTCAGATTCATTAAGGATTTCATGAAGTCAATATGGACCAACAGCAAAATCACAAAATTATTATACCCTTCACCTGTGGTGCACAAGGGTATATATAGCTTTGTCATTCCGTTTGTAATTTCTACAATTTTCATTTCCGACCCCATAAAGTATATATTTTCTGAAAGCTTATGAGTATGAAATTAGATTAAGCCCTGACCGTCTGTCCGTCTGTCCGTGTGTTGGTTGAAATCAACTTTTAGAAGCAACTATATGTTGCTCAGATCTGTATATGGTATCAATCTCTTGGAAATATCCAGGAATGAATCACTATTGAAATTCAGCACAATCACCCCATAACTTTCTGAGATATGAGCAAAAAACCACGACCACCTCGTTTTTTTTCACAATTACAACAACAACATACATACATACATGTAAAAAACATACCAAACAAAAAAAATTACAAAAAAAAAATATTAAAAATAAGAAAAAAATAATAAAAAAACTACAATAAAAAAAATTTTAAAATAAATAAAAAAAATAATAAAATATAAATAATATATTAAATAAAATAAAATAAAATTTTTTTGCCTCAGCTGGGATTCGATGCCACATTTATTCTAACGTGTACGTATGCACGTATTTTATATGGGATGAATGGTGATACAAACAATTGTTATTGCATGACTACACTTTGTGAAGGGTATATAAGATTCGGCACGGCCGAATATAGCACTGTTACTTGTTGATATAAATCGTGTGGAGGCCCGCAGGCGTCTTCTTCATAATACGGATATATGCAACTTCGAAAGTGTGCCAGCATTTAAAATCAATTTTTTTTTGGTGAAAGAACATACAAAGCTCGTTTAATAGTGACTACTTTTGGTTTTGTAAATGAACTAAGTCCAGTGCAGTAAATTTCCCTTATACGATGGAAGCAATATCAGATCAGCCACCAACAAGCTATCCTAAAACTTTACGAATGGCTTGAAAATCCAACTCATGGGAGACGTTATTATAGTTACAATATTGTAAAGAAGGCAGTAATTTTCTGTAATGGAGATGTGAGGAAGTATGGACAAAGAATTGTTTAATATTTCCAATATATTTATTTTTGAAACCCAACTACCAAAAAATTATTTTCATGTACATACATAAATAATAAACTTAATACATTATACGCAAGGAATGGTAAAAAAAAAACAAAATGGTTGCTCATGAAATCAAAATGGAGAAAATATACGTTGTATGTACAAATGCTGCCAGTTGGTTACACTTTATTATTATGGACCTCCTTACTGCTTGGCAAAAGTGGAACCAACAACCGATTACTTTTGATTTAGGGAAAACAATCATTGTTGCCGTCCGTAGACTTATTTGGTAGTCTGTCACGAAGGTCGCACCACCCAAATCCAGAACGTTATCATTTATGTATTTAAACAGATATTGTAATATTCACAAGATAAAAGTTTTCTTGTAAAAGGCCTATTTTTATATAATTTATTTACAAGCACCCCCAAAACCAAAAGCTTTAAAAATGAAATAACCCCCGAATACAAAATGAAATATCACCCAAATTATACACGCTATGAAACAAGCCCCGAATTTAAAAATTTGTTGGGTGTTATTTCATTGGAGATTATTTCATAATTTGAAAACCCCAAATGAGAAATGAAATAATTTCCAAAAAAAATGAAAGACGGCCCAAAAAAATTGGGAGTTATTTCATATGAAATAACACCCAAAAATGTATGAAAAAAATTTGGGGAATATTTCATTTTTCGTTTGGGCGTTATTTCATTGGGGGGCTTTTCGTGGAGCCAATATTTTATCTATGCTGAACGATATAAATCGATTTACGCTTGATAAACGTTAAAATTTATAGAAAATTTATTTCCAAAACGAAAGCAATTGGTCGTAAAGTGTACAAAAATATCGTACAAGAAAACCATTTTTTAGGATAAAGCTCATTTTCATCTTCTTGGATACGTTAATAAACGAGATTGGCATGTTTAGGTCCCAGAAAACCCAAACTTTGTCTTACAGAAGCCAATACAACCATTACGAGTGACTGTTTGGTGCGGCTTGTGGAGCGGAGGTATAAATGGCCCATATTTCTTTAAAAAAGAAGACGGCGCCATTACAGTCAATTGAGACACCTATTTCACCATTCTAACCGATTTCTTTGTACCCGATCTTCATGGTATTGATGTGAACTATGTTTAGTTCGCTGCAACTTTCCACGCATCTAATGCCACAATCGATTAATTAGCCTAAATTGTCATTTCAATCGGCCGCCAAGAAGCTGCAATTCGACATCGTTGTACTATCTTCTCTGGGGCTCTGTGTGGACAAGTGTTATGCAGACAAACCAGAGACAATTGAGCATTTGAAGGCCAACATTAGTAATTTTTTTTTGTCGTTTTTTTTAGTTTAAACTTTTAAATAGCCCACCCTATATTAACGTATTGATGCATTTTATTATTTTACTGAAATTTAAATACTTAATTAACTTAAATATTGTTTATGATATTAGAAAGGGTCCGCCAAATAATTTTTTTTGTGGCACGTAGCGCCGTCCTGTTTAAACTAAATGTTGCTAATATCCTCCTTTTATATTTTTGTGAACAAAAATTTGTTCAACATGGCCCAATAACGATCGCCATTGACAACATTGACAATTATGCCTCTAGACCAAAATCCGCACCAAACAGTGACTCGTTTTGGGTGTATCGCCTTTTCAATGTATGAGTGCGGGTTTTTTGTGCCCCAAATGCGACAGTTTTGCTTGTTTACATACCCGCCAAGATCAAAATGAGCTTCATCTGAAAAGATGAGTTTTTTTTTGCAAAATCGGCCAAAGTAATGTCGCAATATTTCGTAGCGTTTTTCAAGCGTATACACAACCACATTCGTGGATGGATAAAACTAATTATCTGTCAAATCAGACATGAGCTAAGTGTTACCATTCACGAAATAAGCACTAGTTGAAAAAAAAAGTTAGATGGCGGACCTAAAGAATAATAGAAATTCACTTTATTGTGTGTTGTTTTTCTAAAAATCTGCTAAAATTACTTGACACTAATTGTACGCAATCTGGAAAAATAAAAATTTAGATATAACTCGACACACTTCTTAAGCAAAAACTAACTGTTCAAGTTTTCACAAACTCAATTTGTAAAAAATCCTATATCAAAAGCTGGCTCTGTTACACATATGGCAAACTTATGCATTTAAATATCCTCATTAATATTACGTATATTAAAACGATTAATAAAAATGATTAATACATGTATTCCACACATGATTTAAATTTATAATAGTCACATTTGTCATACTAATTAAGTGGATGTCATATGAGGCGTACACTTTATATGGCCAACTATTTTATTAAATATTAATCATACGTAACACAAGTGCTTAAGTGATAAATAATTAATATTAATCATACGCATGATACCACCACGAGAAACTAATCCTTAAAACAGTATACAAAATAAAAAAGCTTTCTTGTGTGTTTACAACACGTTTTGGAAAAAGTCTTAGCGTTATTCAAATAACAGATGGAAATTAAAAGTTTTTATTAATAATAATTCTCTCACAGGGATCTATTAAATACTTTTAACAATATACATTCATACGAGTATATAGATGAAATTGTTAATACACAGCAAGTTAATTGTAAGAAATTTTGCTTATTGAAAAAAACCTTCAACAATTATTAAAGTAAAAAAGACGAAAAATTCTGTTAAAAATCATACAATTTTTTTAACGTATTAATGAAGTGCAATTCACGTGATTACTATGATGTTGTAAAGTGGCAATAAATTATTTTTTTTTATAAGAGTTACTATTTATTTCCTTAAAGCCATGTCTCATAAAAGGGTTTAATTAAATTTGTTCAATAAGAGGATTATACTTTTGATTTACGCATAACAAGAATGAAAAATAAATCTGTACGTAGTATATTTAGACGCATTAGAAATGTAGAAAAAAGTTGCGAAATTAAAGATATTTATTTCAGATTATAGCCGCTAGTTTGCGAGAGCAGTTCTTAGTATTTGTTAAATACTCAAGTTCTTTTTTTAATAAATTAAAAAAATTATATATGAAAACTAAATTTTATTTAGCAAACTTTAAAGGACTGTAGGTATATTGGGGACATATCTTATATCTACGCCAAGGTCAATGATTCCTGGTTTCCAAATTTCATATTTATTAATTCAGGAAATGCAAAAACGACTATAAAACGAATCAGCACACAGTTTTTCTTTTCATGAACATAAATATTAGCGACCGCTAGCTTTTGTTCTTGTTTTAGCTTAACGATAATCTAAGCTTTTAATTGACATTTTTTTCTAAAAGGTTCTCTGTAAATATTTATGTCGTTATTATTGAACCAAAAATTTCTGAAAATATTGCCAATGTTACATATTTTGTACAGACATGCGTAACAAACATTTCAAGTGTAGTTAAATTATAAGGGCCGATGTTTAGTTCGAATAAAACACAAGTTGCTTAGGAAATTATTGTCATTTCTTTTTATTATGATAATATTGGTATGTTTTAATTTTGTATGGAATAAAATATAGGCCAAATGGCCGCCGCGACCTCGGCGGTACACCTCCCTCCGATGGTAAAAATTTTTGATGACGCTGAGGCATAATTGAGGTTCTATGCCGTTAGTGTGCCGAACACCTCTTGAATTGTTGCTGGCTTGTCGACGTACACCTTTTCTTTTAAATAACCCCAACGCAAGAAGTCCAACGGTGTCAAATCACATGATCTTGGCGGCCATTTGACATCGCCACCACGTGAGATAAAACGGCCATTGAATTTGTCGCGCAAAACAGACATTGTTTCGTTAGATGTGTGGCAAGTGGCACCATCCTGTTAAAACCACATATCGTCCTCATCTACATCTTCCGATTCGGGCCATAAAAAATCACGATAGTGAACACCATACACAGTAACTGCCTGACCGGCCTCATTTTGAAAGAAATACACCCGATGATGCCACCAGCCCATAAACCGCACCAAACTATCACTCTTCGTGGATGCATTGGTTATTCGATAATTGCTCTTGGATTGTCATTCGCCCAAATGCGACAGTTCTGCTTATTGACGAATTCACTGAGGTTAAAATTTGCTCATCACTGAATTACGAAGTGCACGAGATGCATTTTGATTTGAACGCCCATTTTCGTAGTCAGCCTTCTTTGTGTATCTTTCCATGGTTCAAATTGAGTTAGTCTCAAATTGAGGAATATTAAATGAAATGCAGAAAAAACTAGACGTTAAGTGTGGCCCTTAAAATTAAACCATCCCTACATAACTTTTTATATCTGGTGAAATTTTATTTATTTATTTTTATTTATTTTTTTTTTATTACAAATTTTATCTGAATTGACCCTGTGGAAATTATACAATATCCCGTTTTTTCCTCTTTTTAATAAATTTTTGTTCCCCTTAAAGTTTCCAAAAATTTCTTCTAAATAATTGTCCATATTTTATTAGGCGATTATATTTTCAATTAAGAGCCGGTTGAATAGTGTTAAAAAAAATCTTTTTTGAAAAAGTAGCAAAGAGAGTAGGGAAGTATCAAAATATAGTTTTTACTAATTTTAGCCTCTCAAATGTTCAAAACAAATAAAAACCAAACACCTGTCAGCTTATCTTTTGAGAAAATTGCAATATTTTTTCAAGATAATCCGTTGCATTTTTCATTTGACAGATACATTTTAACCGCTTTTTTCCCCTTTTTAAGCCCCAAACAGCTTTTCTTAGTGCCCACTTAGTATCCATTTTATACATACTTCAGCTTCTGAGCTGTAAATATGTGTTAGTTAAGAAATATTTTCTTTGTCCTCGTCTGCCCCATACAAATTGTACAGAACGATTAAATACGAAAGCTTTGATTTTGTAATTAATGAGCGCTGCGCTTATGAATAATGTCGTTAATATTTTAACTTTTTTTCTATAACTTATAAAAATGTCCGTTTCATAATTGAAACTTTATAATTTTGTAGCATAAATTTTTGCTTTCTTTTACACAATTGAATTTTAATAACGATTGATGTGCGTGTTATAAAATCATCAATCACACCAACGTACAAGATGTTAAACGGTAGTAGCTGTCAGCAGAAATTATTTATATATTTTTTTTTTTTTGTTTCTCATGGTTTCTTAAATAAACTATTCTTTTTATTTGGGTAAATTAAGGGGCGTAGCAATGAGAAAATTTGTTGCTGGTAATTAAGGCCTTATAAATTGCTTTTGAATAATTAATGTCTAAATCAGGCATTTCTGTATGTTTTTTCACTGTATATGGCTCGTCAAAATTATGGTTGCAAAGGGTATTAAATATTCGACACGTCTTAATATAGCACTTACATTTGCTTTAAATCGTTCTTTAGATTTCTGAAAAAAAATTTTTATTTAAGAAATTTTTTTAATCTAAAAATCTAATAGATTTTTATAATTGTTGGTTTTAGCTCACCTTAAATATTTTAAAATTTAAAATAAATATTTTTTCAAACAACCACAGCCAAAAAAAAAGTGTTTTTCTTACAAGAAGCATGAACATATATGTGTTTGTTTTAAGTTATTTAAAAATTTATTAAACAAATTTGTCAAGCAAAATTCGTTTTAAAATATTAATTAAATTGAAAAATTCAATATGAATGTAGATGGTCCTTATACCACATTTATAGGCTATTGTTTTACAATTTCACTTTTGTCGTTTCTGTTTTGTTTTTATTTTTACATTCACATTCAAACCCACATCAATTTGAACTCTTCTCTCTTTCAATTTGCAGATATTACAATGGAAAACAACGTACTGTTTGTTATATGCTTTGGCCAGATGGTCGTTATCCTACATCAATATTAGATTATTGGTAAATATGAATTTAAACTAACAGAAAAACAAACTAAATACAAACACTTGTACACTTGCATATTGATTTCAATACACAAAACTAGCTCTAACATCTTTTTTTATTGTTATTTTTGCTTTCTTTTTAAGCTACAACATCATAATACTGGTCATAACGTATGGCATACCAATGGTTGTAATGTTAATATGTTACACGCTTATGGGACGTGTGCTTTGGGGTAGTCGTTCGATTGGGGAAACTACGGAGCGACAAATGGAATCGATGAAATCAAAACGTAAAGTTGTTCGCATGTTTATAGCAATTGTGTCAATATTTGCGATATGTTGGTTACCCTATCATTTGTTCTTTATCTATGCGTATCACAATAATCAAGTAACATCGGCAAAATATGTACAGCACATGTATTTAGGATTTTACTGGTTGGCCATGTCCAATGCGATGGTGAATCCCATCATCTATTATTGGATGAATAAAAGGTAGGTAATGGTAGCAAGCCTATACAGCTTTTCGTCATTATGCAATAGTTTTAACTTAATATATTTTAGCATAACCAAATCGATTACCTGAACAATTTTGCATTTTCCTAGCTAAATTTTTAAAGAATAATACTAGTATATAGAATAATATTAGTATAGTAAATAGAGGAACAGAGACAGAGATAAAGTTGTGGTATAAAAATAGTGAGACTTAAAGATATAAATGAGAAAGGCCTAAATGCCTTCCGCTTTGCACAATTTCAAGCTCCTAGAAAAGATCAGTTTGGCTCTCGGATCATGGATAAAAAGTGTCAAGCAAGTGTCGCTATAAGTGCCGTGCAGTGCAAGAGAAAGTGATCTCCTCCGTAATTTCACAAAAAACGATCTAACACCGCTAAATATACCTGATTGCAGCTTCAAATATATTTTTGCAATGATAAAAGTATTTTCGTTCTTTTTTTTTCGCTACTACTGTTGCAGCTCTTACTAGTGGTTTGAAATTTTGCTATTAAATGTATTATAAAGGGTCTGCCACATAACTTTTTTTTTTAAATGCGTGCGGGTTTTCTGTGTCCCAAATGTAGCAATTTTGCTTGTTTACATACCCGCCAAGATCAAAATGAGCTTCATCTGAAAAGATTTTATTTTTTTGGCAAAATCGGCCAAAGCTATGTTGCAATATTTCCAGAGTTGTTCAAGCACATACACAACCATATTCGTTCAGCGGAAGGATAAAACTAATTATCTGTCAAATCAGACATGAGCTAAGTGTTACCATTCACGAAATAAGCACTAGTTGAAAAAAAACGTTAGATGGCGGACCCTTTATTTTTGATATTCTTTCCCTGACGCTTTGCAGTATTTCCTGATCATTATTAATGTTATACCATTCCCATAATCACCACTAACGACATACACAATAGAATAGTCTTTTACGACTTGACCGCCGGAGGTCATTGTTTTCGCACATCGTCGTATACTTAGATATTCAAGTTCAATAGAAACTAATTAATTATCTTATGGGGGAATTATGCAGTTAGTTATTTTTATGATTACATTATATATGGGTCATACGCAGTTATCTTTACTCTCTAATTGTTTGATTACATTAAGTCCTCAAACTAAGTATTTAGGTTAGGTTGAAAAGAGGAACAATAAAAGACCGAAACCCATGAACTGTCATTTCAGCCAACAGTCTCGTGAGATCTAATTGAATTTTCGTTACTGTATAATCTTTTATTAAACTAATTAAAATCCTAAGTGTTGACCTACTCAGTTATAGAATTTTCTTTTAAATTCTCGGTCAACTTACCGATAGCAGTATTCTGCAACACTCTGACGTATTCTGCGCCCAAACTTTAAATTCATTTTTGAACCTCTATTAATAAGAGAATATTATTAAAAAGCAATTCCATTTTATTTATTTCTTTAATTAGTAATTTTCATCCTGTAAAATATTACTGTGATCTGTTACACGGAAATTTTTACCTTTATTTCGGCTTATGCCCATAGGATTTAACACAGAGTTTTACTCCTTTGTCAGTATTGTACTTGCTCTTATGCTAAAGATTATAGCATGGTACAATAACATTTTGGACGAGCGAGACAACCTTAGTTCAGATCGGCTTTGCTCCAGAGTCGACAAGAATATGTTTAAAAGCGTGCTGTCAGAATCGTGTTATGACACCTTGTATTCTATATCGCCAAGTCATCTTTATTCCAATTTACGAATTCAAAAAAAAACACGTCGAAGCTTTTAACACTATAAGGCTTTATGTGAAAAGCTTTTATTTTTGACGGCCTTTATTCATTCATTCTTAATTGATTAATTTTATTCGAATTTGTTAATTTTTCTTCTCACAGTTTAAAGTCAAAAAATTCAATATTTTGGCGAAATTTTATATAAAACTTAAAAGTTTTAAGAGTTAAACCTTTATGGTTTAAAAATAAATTATTTTAATTAACTCTTCTTTAAAAAATATTAAAATACAATTATTAGTTGGCAACACTTTACAGCGTAAATAGTTGCAAAACTAATATTGCAAAACTATAATAATGACAAAAAGCCCAGCCAGCCAAATTGTTTACTTATATTAAAATGCTATAGTTAAACTTGTTTGATTTTACAGATTTCGTTTGTATTTCCAAAAGATTATATGCTGCTGTTGTTGGCACAAATATGTGAGTAAGTTTAGTTCGCCACGCAGTCATATGACTTTAAATAAAAACTCATCAAATAATCTGACAAGAGGTAAGATCTTAAAATATGTTACCCGAACATAATTACTTTGATAATGATCTACTTTTCATTTTTTCTACACAGTTGAGCGCAAACCCTATTGGAAACGCAGCACCATCGAGACTCAAATACAAGTAGCAAACTCTTCTTTGCGTGACCGTCAAGCCAATCATTTGGGCACCACCTGTAACTTAATACGGAACGACAGTGTACCCGACAAGCCTGTAGGAACCGATAGTGAGGGTTCACCAATATGCATATCCATACATAATGGCATTGAAAGGGAAAAGGTTAGAATCAAATATATAGCGTGTGATGAAGACAATAATCCTATTGAAACGTAAATACATTTTCTTTTCTTGCCTCCTTTCCACAGCAATTTTCGTTTTTCAAAACATAACGGTGAATTAGTCAAAACGTAGTTTAAATTTTAAACAAAACAATGTTGTAATAAAATTACATCGAAAATACAATACAATTTTATACAAAAAGAAAAAAAACACAAATACAACAAATTAGATTAAAAAAAAAACTTTTTTATATTTAAATAAAAGTAAGGTTTCTCTTAGAAAGGTTTTAATGCTGCTGAAGCAGAAGTCTTTTATTGTCAAAATAAAATCTAGATAATTTTTTTGTAAACAATCAAACAAATTAGTTTTAAAATCAACAATTGTAGGTGTATTCTTTTTAATAAAAAAATATTTATTTAATTTCAAAGAAATTTATACAAATAATATTTAATTGTATTTAGTTAATAAATAAATAAAAAAATAAAAGTTTAAAATTTGTAAAACAAAAAGAATTGAAATTAAGATTGAACTAATTCAATTGTTATGCGTAAATAAAGAAAATTATTTATATTTATGGTTTGTGTGTTTTAAAGCAACTGAAACGGGTAAGAAGGTTATAAGCAGGTAAAGCCCAAACTATTCCACAATGTTTATTAATTTTTTTAAACGGAAGAAATATAATGGAAGCTTGACCAATTTAATTGCATAAGCCAATCTTTGTGGTTAAATATATTTCGCTTTGTAAAATATTTAAGGGCCTGATAGAATATGGGACATTATTAAGGTGAGATTTTTGAAAACTTTCAGGGGGACAAGAAAGGTACCAAAATGGGGGAAATATGGGAAAATACATAGTAACACCTAACTACAGGGCTATTTAGCCAAAACTTTGTAATAGGCTTTTTACCAGACATAAAATATGTTGTAATTTAGTAAAACTTTAAACTCATTCATAATTGGATAGAAAGAGAAAAATTCGGAAAAACGGTTTGGTACTTTTTAGAACACATTAATTTTAATGCAAAATAGAGTAGATTAATTCACTATAAATCAAGCCTATTAAAATATTTTATTGGTTAATAGATATTTAAATATTTTAATCCTGAAATTCGTACATTGATATGGAACACCCAAAAATGTACTTTTTCTCTTAATTATGGTACTTTTTGTATTTCATAAGCATGAAATTAGAAACTATTGACCCGATTTGACACTTAAAATATCATGGGCTACCAAAAAGGTACTTTTTTTAATTTGTATGGTACTTTTTCAATTTTCTACATCTCTGAAGCTAGAATTTCGAAATAAGTGATTATTGATACAAGATGAGACTGAAAATATAATTATATTATGGTCGACCAAAAAGGTACTATTTAAATTTGTATAATCCTTTTTGTATTTTCTACGTTTATGAAGCTAGTGTTTCGAAATTAATGACCAAGAAGAAAAAGAATAAGACTGAAAATATTATGAGCGACCAAAATGGTATTTTTTTCGCAATAACTTTTTGTTTTTTTACGTTTGTGAACATTGATTATTTATATTAGTGATTATTGAAGTCAAATGTTAAGAACTACTACGAAAATTAATTTTTCTCATTTTTTTATATTTTATCTTTTGTATACTAAGAGAGAATGCAAAGAATAATTCATGTTGACTGTAAAAATTATACTGAAGGACAAAATGTCACTAATATTATATTTATAGACATTTTTGCATTTTCTGAATTTATGAATCTAAAATTTTGAAGATCACTAGCACTGATCTTGATTGAGATAGAATATATATTCTTGATATATCTCTACTGTACTTTTTATTTGTCTATATAAAATAAATCAGAAAAGTAAGTTTGTATCAATATAACTTAAAAAATAAGTAATTAAAAAAAGAACTTAAGTATTCAATAAATAGTTAGAGCTTTTCTATCGAAGCAGCGGGTAATATGCTAGTTATTAGGGTGATCGACTCGGTTTTACAACCGGTGGAAAACCCGGTTTTTTCCTCTTTATGCTGACGGTTTTTTCTAAATGTTCATTTTTCGAATATCGAATACACCGGTTTTTTTATCCGTTTTTTTATTTTTTTAAGTTTTTTGTCATATATTTTTGTAACAAATTGTACCATAGAATATATTTAGTACGCGAAAAGTTTCCAAAAATTAGAAAATAAAAACTATTAAATATTTTTCCATAATATTGTAAAAAATGTATTTGTTGTTTAAAAAACAAATGCAAAATAAGAAAAATAATTGAGCTTAAATATTATTTTTTTATAGGATATAAATCTAACGTTAAAAGTTAAAGGTAATTTAAGCATAAATTAAGCTGATCGATCACTTTTAGGGAAAAAGTGTAGTTACAATAAAGAAAAAGCAATAATCTCTTCTTTCAGATCCTAATTTTAATTAATGACATTGAGTGTCTGTCAACTTAAATTTCAATTAAACCATCGAACAAACTAGTTTATGCCTATATTTGTATGCCTGTGTCTATCAGGGGTCTAGGAAAGAATTTTTAAAATTAAATTTTAAAGATTTCCTCCCTAGCCTTTAAAATGTATTTCAAATTACAGAAATCATTTCAAACAAAATACGTTAGTACATATTAGTTTAAAAGATATATTTAACATTTAAAAAATGTACAGAAGGAGATACAAAACTTTATAACAGCTTTATAAAAAGTCTTATATATTTATGTATTAATTTATTGTATTTATTTATTTTACTTGTAAACAGTACCTTTTGTCATTAAATTCAATTCATGTCAGTTGTTGCGTAATTGTGCAGCCAAACGTATATAAACTGTACAAATTTCATATTTGAATATAATTTTTACTATAATCTTTTTTTACAATATTTCTTAATTATTTCTTTAAATACTATATTTTATATATTCGAACCGGTTATCCGGTTTTTTCTAAATTTTCAAAATAGCAACCGGGTTTTTTATTCTAAATTTTAAACTGTTTGAAAACCGGTTTCTTAAAAAAGCCGAATAATCGATCGCCCTACTAGTTAGTAACGGATTTAAACTTAATTAAAATTGTTTTAATGGATTTATGAAATATTAAGAAAATTGTGCAACGCATCTAATTATCAGATGCTACAACCAAGATATCTAACGTTTTATTAACATGTAGAGAACGAAAAATTTTTCAAGATTCAGTCTAAAAATACTAATCGTTATTATTTTTGATATAAACGTTAAAATTTTGCTTTTTGGATTATAGTCAATTATTATTTATCGATTTCCATTAGCAGCAAATGGCAGCAACAAAAAATAAAACCATTTTTTTGTATTCAGCATGCGATAATTCTAATCAATTATTGTTCAGTAATGAACTGCACCGCACATACATACGTATACTAAGTAATAATCGGAAATGTTATTTTATTTAGAAAAAATAAATCCAATATTTTAGACAGATTTTTCAAAATTTTGTACCACAACATTTTCGAGCCATGACCAGACTTCGTAGCTTAAATTTCGATTAATTTGTATTTACTATAATAATTTTAAAGCGACAATGTCTCCCACAGACAGGCTTAAAAATAATTGCATTATAATATGACAAGTATAAAGGTAGGAACACACGATTGCCGTAGTGCACCAATTTTCACAATTTTTTGTATCCCAATCTTGTGATTGCACAATAAATTGGTACATGTGACAGTAATTATAATATTGTCTTGTTTTACCCAATCAAATGCAACTCTGATGGGGTAACCGTGTGACCACTTTAAATACAACAGCACGGCAAAAAAATGTTTAAAAGTGTGCCAATATTTATTGTATTCTTTAGCGGCAATCCAAGTTTACAACATGTGACAACATTTAAATTTTTTTTGCGTGCTTCAATTATATGTGATTAAAAAGTTTTTCTTTTTTCCATAATTATACTTTTTAATTATATTAACTTTAGCCAGTTAAGCTTTGCGTACCCCTATTTTTATTTAATGAGTGTGCACATTTTTTTTTGTTAGTATATTTCTACAAAAACACAAATAATTTTTTTTATACTAAATAAATACACAATATACAAAGAAGATGCAATTTTCTTTCTTTTTAAAAAACAAACCATTTTTATGCACAAGAATACAAATAAGCTAGCGTGGTACAAGCAAGAACAATCGTATAACGGAAATGCGGCGATTTTTGTCACTACAGCATTTAACGCCATTTTGTAACAATAAAATTTTTATAAACTAAAGCAATCGTGTAATTACAAAGCATTTATTTGGAACAATCTCATTATTGTTCGCCAATTCAGCACAATTAAAAATTGTGTCAGATTGGTGCATTTGCGGCAATCATGTGATCCCACCTGAAGAAGTACACACCATTGCAAGATTATTTTAAACAAATTAAAAAGTAAATTTTTCATAATTTTAATAACTGAAATCTATGAGTAAAATATAAAAAACAAATTACTTCATTAACATTGTCACAAATCAGGTTACACTTTAGTAAGTTAAATTTCATACTCATTGTTTTAGCATGAATAAATGTAATTTTATCACAAGTTTTTTTTTAATATATGTATTAAATATACTTTTTGAGGCATTATTATAACTTTTCGTTAGTTAAGGGTAAGTTTTCGTTGGACGAATTGACAGTTTATTATTATTACAACTTTACTATAACCTGCAGATTGAAGATACTTGTCTTTGACTTACCGCACACTTTAAGTGAAGTTATCATAATAGATAACTGTTTATCTGTCCGGTTAAATCCTACCTAGTAATGCCAAGTTTTAACAATGGTAGTTTTGCTACCTTCACAATAAAAATAATAACAAAATGCTATATAGTGCCCAGTGTACGATTAATCGAACATCAGCTTTTCTTAAACAAAAAATCTAAAAATAGTTTTCACAATAACTTCATGTTTTTTAATCCATAAATTATACTATACTACCAAATTTTATAAAATTATATGAAAACAATGTCTGGGACGATATGGATTTAATTTCCCACATGAGCAACACTTAAATTATAAATTTAAAATATAACAAATAAATACTACTACAGCTGCAAAGCATAACTTAAGGCTGTAATGACTTTACCTTGTTTCTCTTTTCTTGAAAGTTCACACCACGCGTTCTTAAATTGGAGCATTCTTTGCACTTCAATTCATAAACGTGACAGAAACCATTATATGTATAAATTTTGTCATAAAAAAAATTCCAAACTATGATTTAGCATGATTTTAAATTACATTATGACAGCATTTCCTTTTTTTATACTTTTGTCTATACAAATAACAAGCAAATTAATACCCAATCAAGGCATGTTTATACATCGGGTAATCGCAGTACGTAAAGATTTTTTTGTTAATATTTCTTACGTATAAAGTCTGCCATTTGAAATAAATGAGAAAATAATAATATTGTTTTTTTTTTGTATGAACTTTGATAACTGTTGTTTAAAATAAGTGAAGAAAAAAGTAATCAGCTGACGATTTAAGACTGATACTCTGTTAAATAAATATGTCTTGCACTTAATAAAAACATAATTATAAATAGTATTTAAAACAAAATATAATTTTGTTTATGACGCTTGAAAAAAAAGGAATACTCCCCATTGCAGTTCACAACTTTTATAAAAGTTTGGTCGACTTTGATCAATTTGCATTACCATTCCCAACTCAACTTAAACTTTTTTCTCTCATTTTCTTAAATTTCTATTGTTTCGCCTAGCATTTAATGGTTACTTGTACTAGTTGTAAATGACTTTGAATATAATATTATTATTTTAATTTTTTTTTTTTTTTAATTATGCTAGGCCCATATTGAAGTTTTTATACGCAAATAGATACCATAGTTACGCCATTACATTTTCTGTAACAATATTTTGTTATAGGAAAAAAGGAATAATCACTTTTATTTTGTTTTATCATTTATTTCGTCACGGCAATCAAGCGCTTGCTTATATTTTATTATTAAATTTTTACTTTTCGTGAAAACTTCGATATAGTTGTCCTGCAGAAATAGTATGATTTGCAAAATGTTTTTATAACAAAAAGAGTATGATGTCTTTGCAAAAATAACATTATATATTTAAAAGTTTTAATAATAAAAATAATCATTAACGTTTGATCTCCACATAACAATTTTCATTACTAAGCATAAGAGAAAAACGTGGGCAGAATAATGATACTTTATTGCTAAAGTATGTATATTTTCATAGGGTAGAAAAAAACGAAACAAGTAACTTTTTTATAAAATTTAATACTTTTGTTTAGATTTTATGTTTTTTTTTTTATTTTTATTTTTAGATTAAATTTATTTTAATTTTCTTTTGTTTCTGCAAAGAAAAACAAAAAATTAAAAGAAAATTAAACGATTTTTCAGTTTATTGCGGCAATAAGTGCTCAAGCAATCAGCAAAACAATGACTGCGAAATAAATTGCTACATATGGCAATTTTCAGTTTACACGTCGGAATTTCCATGGACGCAATAAAATCTGACAATTGCGGCAATTAATATTGCTACGTGAAGACCTCGGATTAATGTTTTCTGTAACAACGGTATAAATTCTAAACAGACGAACTTTGATTCCATTTAATAATAATATGCTTACCACAACCAGGTTTTTTTCTTTGTGTGTATGAAAAGTAAACAATAAGTGGTAAAATTTACACAAACGCTTTAGTATTGTAACGAAAGAAATGATACAACAAAATTAAAATAACTAATATTGTTAAAGAGAGTATAATATGACAGTCGTGATCATGCAAATTTGTGTCAATAAAGCATTACTAAACCAAAATTGGTATTTTTTTAATTTTTTTTTTTTTTTAAATTAAGGTTTAATACTAAAACTCACCCTGTTATGTGTTATTTCTTAAACTTAATTCAAATTAATGTAGAGAAAAAAAATAAATACATTTATCGTACCTTCTGTGAAAATTCATTCTCTTTAATTTTTTCACAAATTTTATTCAACACATTTCTCTACAAAATTCACTAGGATCAAATCTAATCTTTATTAAATGTCTAAAGGTCAGTAGTGAAGTAAGCAAACAACAACTTAATTAGTTTAACCTTATGTGTGTGTGTGTGTGATTATTTTTGCATTTCAAAAATATCTTTAGCTTCCCAGCCCGACACAATCACCAACAATATGGATTCGTCCAACAGCGCCAATGATTTCGAAACTGCCATTGCGGCTAGTGGTTTTGGTTGTTTTAATATTTGTCTTATAATTATTTCGATGTCACCTTTAATCTCGGCCATATTCTCAACATCATCAATGTCCTTTGTACTGCCAACGGCGGAGTGTGATTTGCATTTAACTCTGATGCAGAAGGGAGTGTTAAATGCAATGTGTTTTGCGGGTAAGTATTTAAAGCTTTTAAAATGTGTTTTAAAAAACGATGATTTGATAAGCAAAATTATTTATAATTTTTATATTTTTAGCCAAGGCATATTTATTAATCAGGTACTCTTGTTTCGTCAGCTGATTATTTTTTTCAACATTTATTTTAAATTTCAGTTGTCACCAGGGTACACTTATACAAGGTGGCGGTGCCAGCCCAGCTGACTATTTTTTTGTGTTCTGGAGTATGTCAAACTACATATTAGAAAAATGATTTCAACTCCGGAAATTGACAAACTTCATACATAAAAAAAGAGAGCCGAAAATCGCTCTCCTTTACGCTATCACCTTATGTAATTACACCATGGTTGTCACAATGCATAAATAAAAAACAGTTTTCTCTCTTTTCTAATTTATTTCAAATATCAAACTTGATATATAAAAAATATAAACAAAAAAATTCTCTCCAAACTGCAATTACCTGATTAATAAATATGCCTTGATTTTTAGCAATAGTTTTCTTGTTTAACGATTATTAGTACAAAACATGTTTAAATCTTTTATATCCTTTCGTTTTTAAACACCCTGTATTGTTAATAATATTTGAACAATAACATGTTGTGTATCTAAACTACATACATGTTGTATTTATTATTTTTTAGGCATGATTGTTTCTGCCATGCCCTGGGGCTTTATAGCCGACACAATGGGACGTAAAAGGGTACTAGTGTATACTCTACTTTTGGATGGCTTAATTGTCATTTTCACTGGCACCAGTCAGACTGTAAATCAACTATTGATTTTAAAGTTTTTCGATGGCTTTTTGTAAGTAAAATAATTTGAACTAAGGACAATGGGAAGTACATTTTTAATATATCTGTTAACAGAGTTTCTGGTCCTTTTGCGGTAGTGATGTCATATGTTTCTGAATTTCATGGCTTACAACATCGGTCACGCATTATGATGGGTATGGGTATGATTAAGGCAGGTGCTACCATAATATTACCCATTTTAGCTTGTGGCATATTGCCTTACCATTTAACCATCGAAATAAAGAGTTTTAAATGTAAGTAACGACAGTTTATTTTAATTTAAATTTATTAATGCTTAAAATATTTCAACACTTATTTTAGTGCATACTTGGCATATTTTTATATTAGTAACTTCTATAGCACCATTGTTTGGTGGCATCTTCTATGCATTTCTGCCCGAAAGTCCAAAATTTCTGATGTCGCAGGGACGCAACGAGGAGGCTTTGGAGTGTCTACGCACAGTTTATGCTATGAATTATAGAAAACCAAAAAATGAATATCCAGTAAGTTTGTACATTTAACTATTTTAAGATAAATTTTGGACGTTAGGCAAAAATGTCTTTAGTAAAAAATTTGTAGCTTCAGTTTTGGGATTGGATTTTACTATTTTTTTCTCTAGTCTAGCACATTTGCTTTTAATCGTAATTATTTGCTTTTAGAAAAGAAAAAGAAGATTTTGCTTTGCATTAAACAAAAACTGCAGTTTCTAACTTTAGACTTTTTGTCTAACTTTAAAGAAATATCTCATAAAGTTTTATTAATTATAAATTACATTATTATTAATTACTGCCGTATTCATAAAAAAATATTTTGGGTTTATTGAAGGCCTATTTGATTAACATCTTGTTGTGCAACATCTGTCAAATAAGCCTTAAATGAACCTTTCTTTATGAACACGGCAGCTAATCAAAAACAATTTTTTATGAAAAATTTTTTAATTTATTTTTATATTATTTAAATATTTATTGAAAATCACATCTTCTATGAACTTATACAAAAGAGTAACATAATATATATTGTTTTTATTTCTTCGAGCTAAAGATCACTTTTTATAAAAATTATTATCTTATTCCGATATTTCGCTACCACATTGGGTTTTATATGTACATAATAGCTTTTGAAAAACGCTCATTTAGTTCTAAAAAAGTAATGCTTCAAAGCGGGAACACGCCATACAAATGTCATACCTTCCATAAGTTAGTTTGTAAACAAAACTTTTACATGCTGCTTGCGAATCACTATTACACTTATAAATGGACAACTTCATTGATTATGGCCTTTACATTTTTTATATATAAATTTTTTTTTTCTTAATATTTTTAAAAATTTTAAAAATTGTAAAAAACTTAAATTCAGATTAAAACTTTAGTCGATGAAGATCCCAAAAAATCACTAGAGCACACAAAACGCAATACTGATGAGTACAAAGCAACTCATAATACAATGGCCCATAAGCGTCAACAGGCCAAAGAGCAATTTTTTGAAGGTTTGCTCCAATTAAGACCCATGTGTTCAAGTCCTTACTTTAAACAATCGTTGCAAGTATATTCGATGTTATTTTGCATACTTTTAGGGTAAGCTTAACTGCACGAGATTTACAAGATTAACTTTGAAATTTTACGTTAACTTACCCATAGTCTCAATTCCTTACGTTTATGGCTGCCTCAAATCTTTGTCACCATGGTTGAGTTTCATGAAAAAAAGATGCCTGTTATCACTATGTGCTCAGTACTGCAGTATAATTACAATAAGACCAAAGTATTAGAGTCTGGTAAACAAATGACTAATTGTGATTTGGTAAGTCAAGTGTTCTTTGATTCAATTTTACGATATAAGGCTTATTTTCGTTCGTATTGTTTTTGTTTAATTTAGCATCACATTAATGCCAGCTCATATAGTGACAACATAATTGTGGCTGTCTTTTCGTTTTTTTGTTTTATGCTGGTTATTTTATTGGTTAACAAGCTGGGAAATAATAATGTTTTAAGTAAGTTTTTTTTTATATGAAAACAAATTAATATGAATGTGATACAAATTTATGTTTTCTTTTTCAGAAATATCTTTGTGCTTAGGTTTTCTTTCGGGTGTTTCTTTGTACTTTTCAAATTCCCATTTAATGACTTTAATACTGGCCTGTATATTCATAAGTGCTACCTGTGTTTCGAGCACCACTGTCATTAGTGTTTCAGTGAATTTATTTCCTACAAATATGAGGTATTTTATATTGGTAAAACTTGATCGAATCATAATTCTGCAGAGTTGCAAAAAAAGGAAATTGTTTGAAATTTTTTGTTAAATTTTTAAGTGAACTTAAAAAAATTCAACAAAATATTTGAGTAAAAAATATTAAAAAAAATTATTTTTTTATTCTACAAAAAAAAATTGTTTCCCATCCCTATGTGAATCCAATAAAAAACATTCGAAACATGCGAAATTAAATTGTATTGCTAAGCAAAATGTTTTAATAAAAATTACCAACAACAAGCATACAATACTGTAAACACATACACAAATGTTGTACTAACTATAATATACTTCTACATTACAACAGGGGTTGTGAATTGTATTTATTTTTGTATTTATGTTCACTGTATTTTTATGCATTGGCATAGCTAAAAATTTGTTCTGGCATTGGCAAAAGCTAAAACATTTCTTCTGGTTGCAAAATCTAAAACTGAGTTAATTTTGTATATTTAATTCGTACAAACAAATTCTGGAGGAGCATTGCACCCCCTTAGAATGGTCTAATTACGTTTATGATTGTATGCTTATTGTTAGTAATTTTTATTAAGACATTTTGTTTAATAAATTAATTAGATGTTTTTAAAGTGTTGTATTGGATAATTACAGGGATGAAAATGAGAACTTTTTGTGAATCAAAAATTAATTCTTGTATAATTTTTTTTAGTCCCTTGTTTTGCTCTGTAGAAGGAAAATTTGATCAACTTTCCCATTCCTGATTTTTAACTGGCCAGACGTTTAACATTATTTAACATTTAACAACACAACATGCAAACGATACAAGAAAAATTGTGTTCGCGAAAAAACAAACCAGGCGAATTCATATAGGTGTAATTACCAGCATAGGTGATTGGGAAGCATTTTGTTAAAATTTGTTAAATCCGCCTTGATTACATTTATTAATGCCGGGATGGAAAAAAAGATTTTAGTTTCGGCGTGAATATATTTATTTATATATTTATATTTGATGATTTTGTACCATTTTTAATGTTTTTTAACATACATAAAACATTTTTCAATCAAATTTTATTAACTTAAACATATTATAACTACTTTTCCAACCCTGATATACGAATTGGCCTTGACAGGAAACATCACCTCAAATTTGCTTTGTTGTATTAATGCGCCGTTGCAATATATGAATGAATTGTATAAATATGCCTTGCAAGTAAATAAAACAAAACTGTATTTTAATAGACGATACAAAACATAATAGGTGTTGTGAATTGAACAATTAATTTTTAATGTAATGATCAAACAAAATTCTAACGTTATGAAAAGTTTTCAACCAAAATAAATACAACATTTTAGTACATGTCCATATAAGACAGTGTTAATTTTTTCATATGTAAAATCCATTAAAGTGAATTGTTTGCTATAGTGGGTATCCACTATTAGGAGTTTTTACTGTATATGTCATATTATTTATTAGATGACAAAAAATAACGAAAAATATAGAATGTAAAATGACGACCATTAGTTTCGGCAAAAATTCAATATTTTATCTAACGAAAATTAATTTTTGTTTGAGTTATTTAACTTTTGTGCATTACTAGTTTTGCCTTCACAACTGTTGTTTTTATTTTCACTGCAATTTACCGAAAAAAAAAATTAATGCCTTTATGTTGCGTACTCTGAAGTTGGCAAGCAACTAACAGAGAGCTTAAATGTTCAACAAAGAAAAACAACACCAACGATTACAAAAAGCAGAACACCAAAAGGATTTTGGGTACAAAAATAATAAACATGACTAAAAAGGCTTTGTCCAAACGAATTATACGCACTGTAACTGCACGTACATAAACAATCGCACACAAACAAAGACCTGATGGCATGAAATCGTCTTAAACAAAGCATTGGAATCTTGTAATTTATCCATAAGATTTAATGCAAATGTCAGGTTCATTTTTTTTTCTTAAATACTTGTATATGCTTATAAGTATATAACAAAAAATGAACATAATAATGATAACAGAGATTAGATTATTCATTGTGTATGTATGAGTAAATATTTATGTTCGTAAGAGTTTTTTTGTATCCATGGATTTGTTTTCATTTTAATTTGTTTACAGAACAATGGTGGTTATAATCGCTATGACATGTGGACGTTGCGGCTCCCTTCTGGGCAACATATTATTTCCCTTTTTGATATCACTGGGCTGTGTACCACCATTTTTACTAATTGGAGGAGTAATGATAAGTAAGATATTTCTTTTAATTTTCTAACATTTATGATAAAAAAACAATTTCAATTTTTCAGTTTCTTTTATTTTATCCTTATTTCTACCTAATGCCAATAAAATCGCTTTGAAATAACAACTTTAATACATGTATTAAGAATAAATAAAAATTTTATTTTATTCCTTAAATTTTATATCTGTTCTTGTTTGTTTTTATACCCGCCACCAAAAAAATGGTGGGGGTATATTCATTTTGTCGTTCCGTTTGTAACACATCGAAATATCCATTTTAGACCCCATAAAGTATATATATTCTGAATCAGGGTTTGATTTGATGACGATCTAGCTATGTCCGTCCGTCTGTCCGTCTGTCCGTCTGTTGAAAGCACGATAGAGGTCGCACCGAAAAAGCTAGGGGGCTCAAATTTTGCCAGAATCTTTCTTATAGACAAGGTTTGTTTGGTATTGAAAATGGGCTAAATCGGAATATTAGGAAGAGAGTTATAGCTCGAAAAGCAAGAGTAGGTCGAAAAAACCGTGTCCTTCTAACATCGAAAAAAAAGGAATTGTGTCCAAACGCATAAACGTAGAGTCATGAAACTTCGAATATATATTTCTCGAGCCAAAAGAATATTTCTCCCCAAAAATTGCTTAAATCTATGCATTAGAGAAGGAGTTATAGGTCAAAATGTACGAAAATTTATACCGCTCAGTGTATATTTGAATTTTAAAACGTAATAAAACTGACAAAACTATATGTACGGTTCTGAAATTTTGCAAACATGACTTTTTGGTCAAAGTCTTCATTGTAACGGAAAATAAATGTGCCACGCCCAATTTTTTTTTGAAATTTTTATAAAAATATATTTGTCATATTCATTAGCATTTATTCATTGCAGATGGCAACATCTGTTGAAGGCGCCACTACATTTTGCAAACACTGAGGATGATGTCTTTGCTAAACATCACGTAGAACACTAGATGACTCTAGTAACATTTTTTTGCACAAACTACAAAGGAATTTTATAGGGGTTTGTGAAAACGAAAATGACCGAAGTTTGTTGACAAAAATTAACTAGAGTAATGATTTGTGCCCAACTTTACATATAGTCTTATGTCCACACAGTCTTATGAGGTTTAAGATTTAAAAATATTAAAAAAATGTGCATCAGTAGATTTAAAATAAGTATTTGAATATTTAAAATACATATTTTAACTACATTTTTTATCTATCTATTCTTTTGTAAAGGGTGGTTAAATTGTAAGGGCCACAGGGTGATTCAAAATAGACATGCTCAGCATTTTGCTAAAACAGGAAATTTATTAGTAAGATTTTGATTTTAAAAGTTCTATAACATTTTACTTTTAAAAGATTTTCAAACGAAATAAGTTTTGTATAATTTTAAAATTTGTTAGCCATTAGTACATGAAAATAAATAGTTTATAATGCTTAGAAATATTTTTTTTTTATTTTTAGGTCTAAATTTTCCTAAATTCCTTTTTTTAATACACCATAACTTCTAGAAAACATGAGATAACAAAAAGAAATTAGCACCATTTAGTAGATAAAACTCTCCTCTATACCCCTATATCCCATTGTATACCCGGGACGATCCGACCGTGATCAGCAGATCCATTTTTGTGACACAAGGTCAAATATTTTTTGCAAAATTTTAGTAAAACAGCTAAACAAATTTTTTTGTAATGTGTTTTTTTTAAGTATTTTAGTTTTTATACCCGCCACCAAAAAAAATGGTATATATATTCTTAATCGGGGTTTTATTTGATGACGATCTAGCTATGTCCGTCCGTCTGTCCGTCTGTTAAAAGCACGATAGAGGTCCCATCGAAAAAGCTAGTGGGCTCAAATTTTGCCAGAATATGTCTTATACACAAGGTTTGTTTGGAATAGAAAATTGGCTAAAACGGAATATAAGGAAGAAAGTTATAACTCGTAGTGCAAGAGTAGGTCGAAAGAACCGTGTCCTTCCAACATCGAATAAAATGGAGTTGTGTCCACCAGCATCAACGTAGAGTCATAAAGCTCCAAATATAAACTACCTGAGCAAAAGCAATATATCTACCCAAAAATTGCCTATATGCATGCATTTTTATACTGCGCAGTGTATTTTTCAGTATGTTCAAAATTTAAAACCTAATAAGAGTGGCAAAATTAGATCTACGATTCTGAAATTTTGCAGGAATTGCTTTTTGGTCAAAGGCTTTCTTCTGACGGAAAATAAATGTGACACGCCAACCTCCCATACAACGTTTTCTCTCAAATTCTTATAATTTCTCTATAAATCGAATAACAAAGGACTTTATTGAAACATCTAAGTTGTATTTATTAGCATAAATAACTTCGACACACCTACTATAACGCCCAATTTTCACATTATCTACTGTTAATGAAATTTAAATTTATAAAACCGACAAAATTAGAGGTATGATGATAAAATTTGCTACGGAAATCCTTCTAGTCAATGTTATTGCTATGCCAGAAAATTTAGGTGACACGCCCACTCTTACGCCCACATCCTATATAATGCTTTATTTCAAATTCATATAATTTCTCAATGAATAAATATTTTGGAAGAATTACGGACTATATTGAAATTTATTGTATTTATTAGCAGAAATTTTATTGACACGCTTACTTTAACGCCCATTTTCACTGAAACACTTAATTTACGAAAACATTTTACCAGCATATCGAAGTTATAAAGGGTGGTTAAATTTTAAGGGCCGATGTTGATTTTGAATATAACACAAATTATTTAGGAAATTATTATCATTTCATTTTTAATGATAATATTTGTATGGTTCAATTATGTATGGAACAAAATATCTGCCAAATGGCCCCGCGACCTCAACGGCACACCTCGATCCGATAGTCCAAATTTTCAATAACATTGCTGATGCTCAATTGTTTGGCACGATGATGAGTCGAAGTTGACTGTTTTTTTGCCACACTATCGCGATAAACAGCAATTTTTCTCATTTAACGAATTTAGAATTTCATAGATGTTCTAACATTTTATACAGACCTGGGGCCGAATTACGGCATTAGATATCGATCGAAATTTTACTCGAACGATCGAGTACGCTGTGCTTTAGGTATAGAGATTCTAATAAGAGTTTTCAAATTTCGATTACGTTCGAGTGCCGTAATTCGGCCTCTGTTTTAAATTTTAAATTTGACCACCCTCTACAAAGAAAGTGATACATATTTTATTATAAAGAGATTATTCCATAGGGATTAACAAAATAATAAATATTGTGCTTTAAATGTACACAAAATTGGTGGTGGGTATAAAAGATTCGGCACAGCCGAATATAGTGCTCTTACTTGTTGAATTTCAAATAACAATTGTTCAATGCACATTAAATTCTATTTCATAAAATCATTTAAATTTTAATTTTAATAAAGGATTTCTAATTTCATTAAATTTAATTTCATCACATAAGCAGATAATGAATAAATAAAATTATAAGTTTCAGAGGAAAAAAAAACTTTTTATGTTTTTGATTATTTGTTTTAGACAGCTTATCTTGCACAGTCGTAAAACTGACGTCAAAAATGACTTCTCATTGAGTAAATAGTTTAGATTGTTTAATATAACATCTGTTTGGTGTTGTCAGAAGATTAAAAGAAGCTTAACACTATTTTAGCTATAAATGAAATGGAAAATTTTGTATAATTTTAATTACCTATTTCGTATTATTAACATCTTAGAGCAGTTGTGGCTGTTTGTTGAAATCTGAATGTATTTATGTACTATATTAGATATTAAATGATAAATAATTGTATTCGTTAACCATAATTTAGATCCGTAAGCCATTTTAAACTAAAATATTAATTCCTATCAGCGTTGACATTTTGGTGCTTTTCGGATATTTTTTGATGCTTGTTGCCTTTATTAACTCGAGTATTTTTTTAACATCTTATCTGGTTGTTATCAGCTTTTCTTACAGTGCTTTTTTGTGAATCATGCGGTTCAGGTCTGCCCCATAGATCGATCATCCCCAAATTGACGTTAGAAGTCTAATTTGTTCATTTCTTCTGAAATAAAAATCTTGAAAAGCTTTAAATTATATAATAAGACTTTATTTAATGAAAGAAAACAAAATCAGAGAAAAAAACTCCTGTTGTATTGGATATGGATATGTATGAGAACTTGTGCTCAAACAAATATTTAAATTGCTTTTTAACATCCCAGCAAAAATTAGGTAATGACTTGCTCTTACTAAACAACATACTTTTCAATGACTATTAATTATCGTCTGCCTTACTAAGAAGTATTTTAGTAATGACTTGATTCATAATGTGATACGTAAGTACTTCATTTTAGACATTTGCCAAGATATACACACAATACAATTTCGTATTGCGAAATTTTCTAGAAGCCATTCAAATACATAACTTTAAATAATTCTCATTTAGTTTAAGACATTTAGAGCATAAGTAATAAATATTTTGACAACAGCTTCAAAGCATTTCATTTACAAAATGATGACTTACAGATTAACGCATCGCAGAAGAATCAAATCGAATTTACGTCCTTAAATGAAGTGAACGACTTGTCTAAGTCCCTAATATTAATGGGTTATTTTGGTTATTAAAATCAAGTAGTTATTTTTTGCAATCGAAATAAGTACTTATTTATAAGCAATCGTAATAGCACTTATACGGTTCACTATTTGTAAGCGAGGGTGGTAAGTATGTGCTTAGTTTAGTCCTTATTTGTAAGGGAGCGTGAAAAGCACTTTACACCGCCGTGTTTAAATAATAGGTATAGATACTAAATTTTAAGTAATGAACAACTGTTTTTTAGTATATTCAACTTATTATTTTAAAATGAGAGTTTTTTCTGGGATCAACTGAGCAGGTGGAGCTCATAGAAGTTTTGAGCTAAAATCTAGCGACTCATCGTAGCACTTGGCATCAAAGCACCTGTTTCAAAATACCTCAGTGCACCTTATGATTCATTTTGTTAATTCCTGAAGTTTGTATTTTTTAAAAAATTGTTTTATTTCCGAATTATTTAAATTCTTTGCGTAGTGATTCAAATTTTTGTAATTATAGAAATTAGCAAAAAAAAAACAAGTAACAGTGCTATATTCGGCCGTGCCGAATCTTATATACCCTTCACAACGTGTAGTCATGCAATAACAATTGTTTGTATCACCATTCATCCCATATAAAATACGTGCATACGTACACGTTAGAATAAATGTGGCATCGAATCCCAGCTGAGCCAAAAAAATTTTATTTTATTTAATATATTATTTATATTTTATTATTTTTTTTTATATTTTTTTTTAAATTTTTTAAAAAAATTTTTTTAGAAAAATTTTTAAAAAATTTTTTTAAATTTTTTTTTTTAAATTTTTTAAAATTTTTTTTTGTAGTTTTTTTTATTATTTTTTTCTTAATTTTAATATTTTTTTTTTTTTAATTTTTTTTGTTTGGTATGTTTTTTACATGTATGTATGTATGCATGTTGTTGTTGTAATTGTGAAAAAAACGAGGTGGTCGTGGTTTTTTGCTCATATCTCAGAAAGTTATGGGGCGATTGTGCTGAATTTCAATAGCGATTCATTCCTGGATATTTCCAAGAGATTGATACCATATATAGATCTGAGGAACATATAGTTGCTTCTAAAAGTTGATTTCAACCAACACACGGACAGACGGGCAGACGGACAGACGGACAGACGGTCAGGGCTTAATCGACTCCTCTATTCATAAGCTTTCAGAAAATATATACTTTATGGGGTCGGAAATGAAAATTGTAGAAATTACAAACGGAATGACAAAGCTATATATACCCTTGTACACCACAGGTGAAGGGTATAAAACAACATTTTTATTAAATTTATCAATTTATTACCTCAAGATTGAAAAAGACTTATTGCAGCAGACCGTCACGAATTTTACAAATATTTTTTAAAGGTTTATTTCACAGATGTTGTAGAGAAATTTATCAAATAAGCCTTCAATAAACCTTAAATATTTTTTATAAATACGGCCCTTAAATTTTAAAACGTTCAAATTTAAAATTCAAAATAAATAAAAATAAAAAATATAATTATAAAAAAGGACTTTTTTAACCACTTGGTATTAATAGTGTTAAATTAACCAAAATCTTAAAACTTGAGAATTATAGCACATAAAAGCAAACAGATCTTTTATTTTATAACACTTTTTTTGAGTCTTAACAGAGATTTACACAACTTTCCATATCTAAAAAAGAAAGTCACATATTTTTTTTTTTTTTTGCCTGTATGTACATTGTACATGTGTATGTGTACAAATTTGATGGACCACGTTAAATACACTCTGTGTATGTGTGATAAACTTCAAATGATTACATTAGATAACACGCTGACAAATTACGATGGCGATAAGAAGGTTTCACTTTACAGCTAGAAATGATGATGAAGATGTTGTAAAGTTGGATTTCCAAATAAATGCATCAACGAAACACAACTTAAAAGAAAGATAACAAGCACACGCCAAATGTAAAATAGATATTTTTATGCCGTCTTACACTTATTAATTTTTTTGAGATTTTATCTCACGACGTTCTTTTTGTTTTTATACCCTACATCACCTTAGATGGAAAGAGTATAAAGTACGTTTATGCTGGTATTCGCAATATCAAGAGTAATGAAAAAATAGTCCCACTTATTCTCAACCGCTCGCTACCTGACATATTCCAATCAAATGGTGCCAAGTGTGTATATTACCTTGTCATTTCACTTGTAATATTTGATTATATTTTCTAAATCCTTATGAATATAGAAGTATGTTAAGCGTTGTCCGTTTATCTGTGTGTTGGTAAAAAAAATAATTTTTTAATCCACCATATGTTGCACAGACACATATCTGTATATATTTTGAATATATTCGAAAATGAGTCGCAATTAGGAAACCAACACATTCGCTCCATAACTTCCTGAGATATGAGCAAACAAAAACATGAGTGTTTCTCTTATACTTTTAGCACAAAAATTGAAAAATGAAAAAAATGTATATCTCATTAATAAAGCTAATATATTATTTTCGGCCTTTATGCGACATCAAACTCTCAGATATGCGTTTAATAATGTCTTATGAAAAACACTGTAAAATCAGTTTTAAACTCAATGATATAACAGTGCCAAAATATAACTGCCTTAATATTTTTTATTAAATATTTTTCATAAAGTTTAAAAATGGAAATCGATTTTCTCTTCATCAAGACAACCTAGTTAATCTGTTTGGATATCAAATAAAATATTTGACAAGTAGAGTATAATACACTATAACTTAAACTCAAGTCAACGTTAGTTGCCATCATAAAATAGTGCTCGCAAGTTAAAAAAAGTATCTAAAAATATAAATAAAAGATATTGGCTAAATTTAAGAATATCGTAAACTTCGATCAAATATTGTTCTTCAGACTTTAATAAATAAATGAAATCCTAATTAAATTACAAATTGCAAATTTAATCCTTCAAGCCCTTGATAGATAAAATAAAGTAAATAATAAAGACTAAATTAAAATCCAAATTGATATCCGAACTAAAATAGAGCGCACATATACCTGTAAATATTGGTATCAAACAAAAGTAAGAGAGCTATATTCAGCTGTGCCAAATCTTTGTACAAAAGATATGCATTTATAAGCATATACATATAGATAAGTAGTTGGTGAAGCAGATTTACACTTACTCAATCTTTGCTGTTGTTGATTCATAACATTTCATTACGTAAGTTCATACGTTCTTGTTGTGGGTGATCATGTTCGTGCAACGTACAGTAAATAAACGAATTCACATTACTTAAATTCCTACACATGAATAAGCATGCAAATTATACCAACTACACAAAAATCATTCTTCACCATCATGTACATACATATATACACACATACATATGTATACCGTCTGCTTTTGTTGTTGTTCTTTTTTAAGTAGAAAACATATGGTTTTTTGCTCATATCTGAGCCGCTTATAGGACGAAATTACTAATTTTAAATACCAAAATATTCGAAGGCTTTTCTGAAAAATTTATGCCACACAAGAGTTTTTCGGATAGTGCGGGCGTCAAAAAGTTTATTTTAATGATCACACGGACTGACAAACGGACAGTAAACGGTAGTAAAAAAAATAAGGTATGGCTTTTTTATAATAAGCCGTGAATATACTTTCACGTGAGGAGTATTATAAAAATAAAAATCCAAGATGGCGTTCAAAGTTACGCATATACATACATACATACATACATACATACATACATACATACATACATACATACATATATTTCTCAAAAAAAATTTTTTTAACATCCCATAAAAAAAAACCTATGGCAAAAAAGTGAATTTTCAAGGGTTTTTTTAACATCCCATCAAAAAATTCTATGACAAAAAAGTGAATTTTCAAGGGTTCAACTGGTGACAAAATGATTTAATTTAGGTGGTAGTTTAGGTAACATTAGCGTGTCATTGGAGATCATGTGTTTCTATGCAAATATTTATGAACTGCACTCAATTATAAAAAGAGTTCATGCAAATTTGGTGAAAAGCATCGTATGTTTCATGAGTTGATTTTGATTGTTTACGTGAATTGTTGCATTCACTTTCAAGCACATCATGACAAATTATTTCGCATTTAGAAAGTTATTTGGAATGAATACTTTTACACAATTAATTTAAAAATCTTGAAAATGTAATTCGCTTTGCAATACTTCCATTTTTTTTTTTTTTTTTTTGCTGAGTTATTATAAAGTGATGTGTAGGGCATAATATAGTCGTGCTTAACCAACTAATATTTCTTAACTGCAGCAACGTTTGTTTTTTTATATTGTCCCTGCCATCATAAACTAAATTAAAATGATTCTACAAAATAGAATAATAAAGACTAAAATGAAATTGTTATTTTAAATATCAATGTAATTTTTAATAAATTGTCAGTTTATTTAAGTCTTTCGGTGGAATACGTTTTAATTCGAAAAGAAATTAAAACATAAAAATAATTATTTTTATTTCAAATACTTTAACGAGTATAACAAAAGTACAAAAACAATTATATTGAAAAGCATCTTTACAGTTATATGCAAAAATAATTAAAAAATTATTAATGAATAAATAAAAAGAAAACTTTTCCATTGTTCATTTAAGTGTGCCTCAAATAAAATAGTGAAGAAACAGCAAAGAAAATTTAATTGATTAAGTTCAACACTTTAATTAGTTCAAGGAAAAAAGAAATCATTTTAAAAGCGAAAAATAGAAAATATAATAAATTTAGTTTTAAGTCTGTGATCATGGCAGTTTTAGAATTTAATACTGAGCCAACAACTAATAATGAATGTGATAAGAATAAAGGTAAAGAAATAGTTTCAGTGAAAAAAAACATAATCATTACTTGCATATTTATAAACAATTAAATATACATAATCACCAAGAAATTAAAGAGGAAAAACAGATTTTGTAAAATTCAGTTTTTTTGTAAAACTTAGTTGTAGTGTAATAAACATTTTGATTGATCCACGAAAAGTCATTTAAAACTACTTCGGGTCAAAGGATAGTATTACGTAACAGACAATGTGACACAGCAGATGACCATAAAGAAATTTATTACTGAGAAGAAATTGTAACGAATTGTGAACATTTTTCATCCATTTACAAAATAAATTCGTTAAGAACACCCAGCATAATTTTTTTGAGTTTGTATTATAGATTGTCATTATTTCATATATTACGTGGTAATGAGTGATTGTTACCAACATCAATATTTGAAAACACAGAATAATGACCTGTAAGTAATGACAGTAATAAGTATCTATTTATATAATGAGTTGACAGTTCAAACCATTAAATAGTTGCATGCTTGCAATAAACTTTGTAAATATAAATAACTACACTGTGCTAGTTGAAAAAACAGACAAGCCGGGCACCTAACGTTTTAACATAATTCGGGTGCGCTGAATCCAGTGGTGCCCACGGTTTTTTAAGATTGGCTCTGGTTTTCGAGATATACCGTTATTTCGAAAATGGAGGAGGTTGCACAACATATGTTCGCGTAACTCCAAAACGCTTTAGCTTATTGAAAAAACTTAAAAAACCGAAATTCCGCAATAAAATTTCCTTTAAGAAAAGTAAAACTTTTTTTCTAATATTCGCAGTTGTTTTAGAAAAATATTTTTTTTTTTGAAAAAAAAATTAATTTTTTTATCAAAATTTCGAAATTTTTATTTTTTTAAAATTCATAAAAAATTGAAAAATTCAGCTAGGCTTCTAATTTTTTGCAGACATATAAAACACAAAGCTGCAAACAAAACAAGCCATAAATAACACTGCTCGACAAAAAATAATTTTTTTTTTCCCGTTAATTAAAACTATGTGGTCTATGTGGATTTTGATGCGCTGAACTCAAATCCGTAATCGGTTTTTTTCCATCAGATCGATATTTTTTTTATGGATGTGCCAAATTTTTTCCCCTAAATTAGGTTTCGGTTTTCAAAAGTAAAACACCAGAAGATGTGTTTTCTCTATCTCTTATCGTTTTGGAATTATTTAAAAATTAATGGAGATAAAAAAAATTTTTCGTGCCAAATTCGTAATATTTTTCAATTTAAAAATATAATTAAAAAAAATATAAAGCAAATATTCAACATTTTGCACTTTTTTCTGAGAACTACTTATCTTAAAAATAAAAAAAGCCGCAAGCCATAAAAATCGGTTAAAAAATGTAGATTTTATTGTCAATTTACCGCAGGTACCCAATATTGTAATGCAACCAGCCTTACATATGATACAGCATTTCGTTAGGTGAGCAGGTAATGGAACTGAAGTACAACGGTATTTTGTATGGTTCTTAGAATTAAAAATTATAACATAGTATTTTTCAATTACCTGTGATTTCAAATTATTGGGTACCTGCGGTAAATTGACAATCTACACCTGGAAAAGTTAGAAATATTATTCGTCCTGGGTTTTTTTTTTACAAAACATGGTCATGAAGGTCTCGACTGGTACTTTGATTAAAACAATTACAGTATAAATAAGAGTTCCTCAACCCCTTCACTGTCATATGGAAAGTGCTTGCGAAAGTGATTAGTGAATTTTAAAGCCTCTGACAGTCTTGTATCTAAACAGTTATATTGAAATATCTAAGATGGAGGCGTGTAAAAAGTTTAATTACTTTTGTTATGTGTGTGGGAAATATAAAAATATGCCAAGTCGCCGTAAAATCACTACTGAAACAAGTACCTTGTATGAATCATATTTTTCTTTAAGGGTTATATATGGTAAGAGTTGGACACCATCAATAGTGTGTACACACTGCATTTACCATTTAAATAAGTGGGAAAAAAATGGAGACGCCATGCCATTTGGTGTTCCAATGATTTGGAGAGATCCCATAGTTCATGTTGAAGATGAGTGTTATGCGTGCATAAATTATACAGCGGGTATAAACAGAAGAAAAATGACTTATATGTCTTATACTGAAACAGCATATGCTCGATTTCCGCTGCCACATTCTGATGAAATTACTGTTCCGGGTAGCCATATACCAACAGAACATATTCCCTCAATAATTCATTCTGTTGAAGCGGATAGCCCAGCTACTTCAATGTATCAACCGTCATGCATCACGGTTCCATGCAGTCACAATGAAATCACGCAAGATCGTCTGGATATAATGGTACGGCGTCTAAAATTATCTCAAAAACAGAGCATTCTCTTGGCAAAAGAGTTAAAACGAGCTAATATTTTAGCACCAGGTGTACAAACATACGGGGCTATCAATCGCCATAGACGATTTACGACTTTTTTTAAATCTATTGAGAATAATTCTATTGCGTATTGTACTGACATCCGCGGATTGGTTTTAACAATGCAAAATGAATATAATCCTGGAGATTGGCGCTTATTCATTGATTCTTCCAAAAGTAGCTTAAAAGCAGTTTTGCTACATGTCACTAATTTAAAAAGTCCTATTCCGATAGCACTTAGCACAAATACTAAAGAGACATACGCATCAATGAAAAAAATAATACAGTTAAAATAATACAGTTAATATGAAGACCACAAGTGGAAAATATGCGCAGATTTAAAAGTGGTGGCTCTTTTAAGAGGCATGCAATTGGGCTATACTAAAAATATGTGCTTCATGTGCTTATGGAATACGCGTTTCGATGGCGACCAGTACAATACACGGGATTGGGCTTTACGTGAGGAAAGCAGATTGCATAGAAACAATGTTATTGAATTACCACTTGTGTCGATGGAAAAGATTTTGCTTCCTCCACTCCACATCAAACTGGGTATTGTAAAAAATTTTATAAAAGCATTGAGCCCAGATGGTGTTGCTTTTACCGAATTGCACCGAATTTTTCCACGATTAAGCGGCATGAAAGTAAAAGAAGGTATGAACTCTAACTACTTTATTAAATTAGATTTATATTTCATTTCATAATGTTTCTATTTTACAGGAATTCTTAATGGACCGGACATTCGCCGTCTTATGAAGGACCATCAATTTGAGGTTGCATTGAATGATATCGATCTATTGGCCTGGAATTGTGTGAAATCAGTAATAGAAAATGTATTAGGAAATCATCGGTCTGAAAACTGGCGAATTTTAATCAAAAATATGCTAACCGCATTTAAAAACTTAAACATTAGAATGTCATTGAAAATACATTTTTTGCATTGCCATGCCGAAAAATTTAATGAACAATCACCAGCCGAGTCTGATGAACATGGCGAGAGATTTCACCAAGTAACAGCCAGGCTCGAACACTGGTATAGCGGCAAACAACTTGATTCGCTATTAGGGGATATTTGTTGGAATCTGCAGGAGGAAGAAGAATAAATTTCTAATTAAAAACTACTTAACAACAAAAAATTTTTAGTTTGGTTATATAAAAAATTCAAAAATTTCATCTTTTCTGAAAAAATCAAAAGTTGTAGACAGACTTTAATCACAAATAGCTTATTTTGCACCTGCGCAACTTTATTTTTCATTCCCATCATTTGTTTCTAAGGCCTAGGATTCACTCCTAGCGGGATAAAATGTATGACCGACCTCCAATGTTTTTTGTTCTTAACATTTTCTTAAATTATACTTTCCCTTTATCTCCATCCCTTAGGGGGGCCCCAATACAAATGTTGCGTTTTATGAAATTCTTAGATTAATTAAAATTTGTCGACTTTTGTGAATAAAATCAAAAGTTGCAAACATATTTTAATTGTTTAGAGCTTGTTTTGTTTGCAGCTTTGTTTTTTATATGTGTGCAAAAAATTAGAAGCCTAGCTGAATTTTTCAATTTTTTATGAATTTTTAAAAAATAAAAATTTCGAAATTTTTATAAAAAAATTAATTTTTTTTTCAAAAAAAAAATTATGTTTCTAAAACGTCTGCGAATGTTAGAAAAAAGTTTTACTTTTCTTAAAGGAAATTTTATTGCGGAATTTCGGTTTTTTAAGTTTTTTCAATAAGCTAAAGCTTTTTTGAGTTACGCGAACATATGTTGTGCAACCTCCTCCATTTTCGAAATAACGGTATATCTCGAAAACCAGAGCCAATCTTAAAAAACCGTGGGCACCACTGGACTCAGCGTACCCGAATTATGTTAAAACGCTAGGTGCCCAGCTTGTCACGAAAAAAAAAGTGTCAATTTCATGCACAGTGCTATTAGAGGTACTCACGTCACCGTCATCTATTTTCATACCCTTTATACGAGAATGTAAAACGGTATATATAAGTTTGTCATTTCATTTTTAATTTCAACAATATTAATTTTAGACTTGATATTCTGAATGCTTGTAGATAAAGAAATTAATTTAGTCAAGTCCGACTGTCCTTCCTTCCATCCATCTGTCCATACTGTCCATATACTTCAAACTACTATATGATATCAATTTTTTAGATATGCTTTCGGAATTATTAGAAACTGTGTGGATTTTTTTTTGTAGTTGTTATATTTTTTTGAAGTGCTTATTCATGTGTTCGAATGTATGAAATTCTGACTTCGTCAGCAGTATTGCTGAAATCGCGAAGTTTTTAGTTGTACTTTACACGAACCTGATCATACATAGCTAGATTGCCATCAGTCAACAATAGTATAGATTGAGCAGGTTTAACTAAGAGAAAGATTAAGAAAATTCAGTTACACAAACAATGTATATGTGCGTATGGTTTTGTATTTAGTTTTTTGTGGAGGGTATATAAGATTTGGCACAGCCCAATATAGCGCTCTTACTTGTTTAATATCCAAGTGAAATTAATTAGCAGCAATTGCTTTTACGCCCACCTTGCACATAAGCATTGATTACTACATATCGCTTATTTACTAATACAACGTCATAACTCAAAAAAATCTATTTCGAGATAATAAAGATAAAAAAACGGCTTATTCGCTTAAAACGTAAAAAGTAAAAAAAAATATAAATATTTTTTTTTTTTTTATTATTATCCTTTATTAAAAACTTATTCATTTTATCAATATCATTAACAGAGTTATGAGAATTTACATATAGTATTACAACAATTAACATCTTATTAATAAAATAAAGAAACTACTAATATCACAGATTTAAGGAAAAGTTGTTCATAAAAAACCTCGCATCAACTTAGAAGTTATAAGAGATTTTAAAACAATCACTGAAATGTGTCTTTTAAACAAAAGACCCTCAGTGGTTGTTCAGCAAATTTCTTATTATTTCAAAATTTGACCTTCTGCATTTTTCATTAAATGACAGCGTCAGTTCCCTTGTCAATAAATTAAACATTTTGAAGTCAAAGTTTCTGTGTAGAAGATAAGTTGGATATCTAAAAGGTAGATTGTGTATTATTTTCAAGTTTTTATTTTGAATGATTTGCAATTTTTTTTGTATGCGTTTTAGCAGCCTTTTGGGACCAGATTTGACAACCATAGGTCATAATCGGTCGAATACACATTTTGTAAATAAGAACTTTGTTCTTTATATTAAGATTAGATCTTCGGCCAATTAAGGGGTATAAGGCACGACTACACTTAATTGCCTTCTCGCAAATGTAATTAACATGCTGTTTGAATAAAAGTTTTCTGTCAAGGATTACTCCTAGATATTTAATTTCGTCCTTCAATGGGATAATTGTTCCCCTAGACGATAAATATCTAGTAGGAAAGCGTTTTCGCGATTTGTTGAATGGAAATATAATTGCTTGAGTTTTATCGTCATTGACTTTTATTTTCCATTTGTCATAGTATTTACGAATTAATTTAAGATTATTTTCCATTCTTCTAATAATCGCATTCGAGACTTTACCGCAACAAATAAAGGCGCTGTCATCCGCGTAAAAAGCTGCATCATGGTCTCTTCTTAGAGTAACATCAGATGTATATATCGAGTATAGTGTAGGGGATAATACTGATCCTTGCGGCAAGCCCGCAGGTATTTGCCTTTCACTAGAAAATTTGTTATTGACAGATACAACAAACGTACGTTTATCTAAAAAGCTTTTGATAAGTTTTTGAAGGTAAATTGGAAAATTTAACGTATTTAATTTATACACTAGTCCATCATGCCAGATTGAGTCAAAAGCTTTTTCGATATCAAGAAAAACGACTCCAGTGCTTTTTCGATTACTTTTATTACATTCAAGAAAGTTAACAACTCTCTTAAGTTGATGTACAGTGGAGTGCTCTTTTCGAAAACCAAATTGTTCTTTATTTATGATATTATTGCAATTTAAAAAAATCTAAAATTCTGGAGTGAATAATTTTCTCGAACACCTTATCCAATAGGCTAAGAATACTTATTGGCCTATAGCTGGAGGGCAATTTAGGATCCTTTCCAGATTTGTGGATTGGAATTACCTTAGCCATTTTAAAAACGTGTGGGAAGTACCCATTGCTCAGGCAGAAGTTAAATAATTTACTTAAAATTTCAAAAAAGGAGTCGGGCATATTTTTAAGTATTATACTGTTAATCCCATCTAAGCCAGGAGCTTTATTATTTTTCAGCAAATGGACAAATGATTTGACTTCAGCCAAATTTGTTAGTTTCATACTTGTATTGTCGATAAGAGTTTGATTAAGGTCATTAATGCATCTTGATACAATCGAGTCCATGGGTGATGGATTGTTAATAGTAATAGTATGTGAACTAGCAAATACGCCAGCTATTGCATTTGACTTTTCGACGTCAGAATTCAGAATTGATCCATCTACATGAAGTTTAGAATATGTAGGATTCTTGCCTTTTAAAGTTTTAGTTAATTTCCAAAACTTTTTGGAACCGGTAGGCAGATTTGAAATGAATTTCGACCAAGACTCATTCCTGTCTTTATTCAGGTGAAAGTAAATAAGCCTATTTAGCTGTTTCAAGACACAATATAAATGCATTTTATAATTTAAATCCCTACATCTTTGGAATTAACGTCTATATTTGTTTCTCTGAGCAATTAGCATTTTGCTAATTTCTGAAATTTGCCGTTGCCAGGGGTTTCTATGACTAACTGGTATTCTATTAGTAGCTTCTTTTACAATATATATTAGTTTACTTAATGATACATCTAGATTACCTGTGTTTGTAATATTTTGATTTATATCTTGTAATAGTATTTCATTCTCCACCCAGTTTTTTATTTATAACCAATCGGCTCGATTATATAGGGGTACCAACAAAATGCTATTATGTACCTCTCCATAAATGACGCAAGATATTGGTACATGGTCCGACTGCAGAATATTTGGATGTGTTTCCAAGGTTGAAAAAGGAAGACAAGAGTTAGTTAAAAGGATGTCTACTGTAGACGGCTGTACTGGATTTATATTTTGTCCAAAACGAGTAATAAAATTCGGGTAATAAATATAGTAGTTCGATTGAAGGCAATGGCTATAAAGCTCATTACCAGCAATATTGTTTGAAAAGCAATTCCAGTGAGTATGTTGAGCGTTTAAATCACCGAATAAAAAGAAGTCATTTGAACGATTAGTTAAGGCATCCATATCAGTTTTAAAATGTATAGTGTGAGCCGGATTGTACGCAGATGTAAATATCACAGGGCGCCTATTTATTATTACTCGTACCGAAATATTTTCCGCCACACGCGTATTTATAGTTGGTAATATTTCGTGTTCAACATTATATTTTATCGCGATTAGTACACCTCCGCCATGTGTTGGTCTATCCTCTCTATAAATTTTGTAGCCCCCAAGTTTAAATTTATGGTAGGGTTTCAAAAAAGTCTCATTGACAAGGAGAATATCAACTTCCTTGTCGTATAAAAATTTTTCCAGCTGTGAAGCTGCTGACTCAGTCGTTATGCCAGCATTCCAGTGCATAACATGAACATTGTGACTTACTGTTGATTTATATGGCATGTTGAAGCATCATTCCCAGCACTCGTAGCTTGTCGTACTTATTTTGGCATCTTTGAAGTGCATCGACAGCATCAAAAAATATTTCCATTAATTTCTAAAAATATAAATATGCGACATATACACAATATAAAGCATGAAATGGAAGGCAATTCTGTATGATTTACTCCAAAATTTTAAGTTTTGAGTTATGACGTTGTATTAGTAAATGAGCGATATGTATGTGTATATTTATATATACACAATTTCAATGTGAATGTATGGTTCTATATTAAGCCTAAATTAATGAGCGGGTTATAGTGTGACACTCGCATCTACTAAAGGGTGACTTAAACGCACTACGTGTAAATGCAACAGCGTTTTACCGCATTTAGTTCCAATTATAATATAATTTGATGATAAATATGGATAGTGTCACGCCCATACAAAGCGATTATACTTTTTCATCTACAGACACAGCACGCACGGCTAATTTATTATTTACAATTCGTGAACAGTTTAAGCATCGAAGAAAACGGATAGTCCCAAACAAAAAAATGTGGCAACGTTTTTAATTCTTCCTGTAAAATTTAAAATAATAGGACTCCGTCAGTTTGCACATTAAGCTAACGATATATGTGAAAACAAATTATGTACAATTAAAGAAAATCCAAACAACCAAACAAACTTTTATACAAAACTGAAATAATATAAAGAATTGGCTATTGTTATTTTCGGTACCTGATTAACTGTAGACGCAGAAGAAAGTTCAAAAACAATAAATTTTTATTACATTATTTTTTAATGAATAGCCCCCATAATTATAATAATTTTCTTATCAAATTTTTATACAAAATGTTCATACCATATTTGTTAATGAACTTTTAATAGATTATATATAAGGCCTTAAAGATTTGTGATAAATTCTATTTCCATTTTATTATATACTAGAAAATCCCGGCGCGCGTTGCTACGCCCCTTATTGAATCAAAATGCATTCTGAATTATAATTTTTTCTTATGGGCGTGGCACTGCTCACTTTTCTAATCACGAAATTATAAAGTCATGACAGCTCATTATGTGTGCAAAGTTTCAGAAGAATCGGTCCAGTGCAAGTACCTTAAAATTATAATTTTTTTATGGGCGTGGCAGTGCCCACTTTTCTAATCACGAAATTGTAAAGTCATAACAGCTCAATATGTGTGCAAAGTTTCAGAAAAATCGGTCCAGTGCAAGTACCTCAAAATGATACCTTTTTTTTATAGGCGTGGCACTGCCCACATTTCTAATCACGAAATTGTAAAGTCATGACAGCTCAGTATGTTTGCAAAGTTTCAGAAAAATATGTGTACAACAACTTTCCAAAGTTTGAGTCCGATCGGTTTTACAGTTTCGGAGTCTATAGCTAACACACACACACACAGAGTTTCACTTTTATATATATAGATAAGATTTTATTTTATGTACATTTATAAAGTTAATGTTATTAAAAGATAACTTTGGCTTGTTTTAGCAAAAAAGTGACCTCTCCTTTAACTCCATCGCGACTTTTGCCCCACCGTGTTTATATGTGTTGAGGGGAATATCGAAGTAGATTACTGCTACTTAGGGTACATTTTCGACCTCCATCGCTTCGTTGTGATTTTGTGGCTACCACTCGACAACCCTCTCTCGATGAGTCCCCCGCCACTACAGACGCTTTCTCTGAACTATAAAACGATTTCTTATTGCCGACTGTTGATTGCAGATAATCCTAATCGCACAGTTCTTCGTAATAGCCGGCATCTTCGTTAGACTAAAGTCCCATTGCATTCACACTTAATGTGTGCCTAATTGCGATTCTTAGTCTACCGTGCGCCAAGTCTTTTGACGTTATTATTTCATAATTTTAAATGGAACAAGAATGTTTGGTTCAATTCCATGTCATATCGGACGTAGATACAATAGCTAAAATGCTTCGAAGAATCTTTTGCCTCTTAATAATTGAAAATATAATTATAATTCTTCGTTCCAAATATTTTTGCATAAAAACGCTTTAACTGAAGGATAATAAAAACAAGATTACACATTGGGCATGTTTGTTGTAATTTAAAAAAAAGCCCTCTCTCTCTTGTGTGCCGTCATTACAGCAAACTACCAATATAAAAAAAAGGAATAAAGTGCTAATAAAAATAATAAGAAATAACAAATACCCAGAAAACAAATTTTGCACCAGCTTAATGTGGATATTTTTCATGAATTCTTATTAATAAGTGCAAGAGAAGACATGAAGAATGCCTTATCCAAATTCAAAATTGTTAGCCTCTAATGATTCATGTAAACAATATTATTAACTCATGAAACATCGGTATCTTTTCATCTGCTATGCATGCGTCCTATGCACTTATTAGAATGAAGTGAATTTTGTTATTATATTTATATAAACACATGCTCTCCAATGACATGTTTATGTAATAATCATGCATGTTTCACCTAAATTTAACTCCCTCATCATGAGTTGAACGATAAATCACAATATAAGCGGTAATCTTTTTAATAATATACACCTCAATTATAAAACTATAATGCTTTTATTCTCCTTTCATTCATACAATTCTCACTGTTTATAGGGCCCATACACAACACCATAATACTTGTGCAATCAAGTGACTGTGCCAGCTGAATGACCGTGTATGAGGTTGTGGTGTGATTGTACCAGATGATGGTGCTTCATTAAAAATAGTTTGATATTTTTTTGATTGTATTAGCATGATTTAGTCGCGTGTGGCAAAATTAGCTCATAAAAGTTAAATCGTCAAGGCAAAAACATCAAAAAAATACAAAATTTTAAATATAAATGCCAATTCATAGCCGTTTCTTTATCCAAACACGTTTTTTTTTGTTTTGCTTCTTATTCGTTTTCGTTTTAGGATAATAGTAATAATAAGTGCAGCATAAATTTTTTCGTTATTCATTACAAACTTTTTCACACAATTTTTGGGTAAGAAATTAAATTTGTACCACCATGCTGTTGTAGTGTGTGCTAAAAGCTTAATTGGACAACACTTGATTGCACAATTTTATGGTGTTGTGTATGGGCCATATTAGGTATTGTTTTTGTTAAGTGCGAAACTGATGTGACCGTACATGAGTAGAACCAAAAATGCGTAATCTTTTTTTTATCATTCTTCCTTAAAACCAAGGCATATTTATTCAACAGTCTTGATTCGTCAGCTAATTATTTTTTTCTTCACTTATTTTAAATTTCAGCTGTCAAAGTTCATAGATAAAAAACATTTTTCTTTCTTCTCACATTTATTTCAAATGCCAAACATCATTTTAAAAAATGTAAACAAAAATTTTATTTTTGAACTGCGGTTACCTGATGAATTAATATGCCTTGGTTAAAATCTTTAAAAATTTTAATATAAAAATAATTTTTCCAGGTCACATTTCAATCGAAAACATATAAACAAATTCCGATTTAAATTGAATATTTTTTCAAATACTATTAATTTGTTTTTTATTGATACAATTTGATCAATAGAAAATATATCTTAATAAACGCACAAATATCAATGCATATAAAATGTTATTAATTAATGATGTCATTTCAATAGCAACAATTCATCCATGGTGATGTTATATTTAGACAAATTATCAACAACCCATTTATCCAATTTCTCTACCGTTTTATGAGATAATTCTTCTCTATAACCATTAACCTGGCCTTTACGCACAAAACTGAAAATTAAAAAAAAAAAAACAAGTGTGTACATAAATTATTTAATTTAACAACTTTCTTGTCAATATCTATATTTAAAACTCACTTATGATGTTCGTAGGGCAAGCCAAATTTCTTTCTAACTTGTCCGAATTCCCAAATGTGATTGGTTTTTGGATTATTTTTCATCTTTTCGAATGATAAATGTTTTAACATTCTTTCCATTAGCTCTGCCGTTATAGTTTTGTTTAGAAACTTGCAGACATCAGTAATGACTTGACGTAAATCAAGTTTCATGCGTTCAAAACTTGTGTAGTACAGCCATGACTCATTGCGTAGCGTAAAAAATTCAGTCAAATTTAAAAACGGATCATGAATGGTTGGACCTACCATTTGTTCATTAACATACTCATCGATTGTTTTGCCAATGTTAAAACCTAAACTAAGTGTATGATAGTATAATGAAACATATGCGTCGCGTATGTTGCGGGCAACGTAGATGACCTGGGTTGGAAATGTTTTATTAATAAATAAATTTGTTAGAGAAGAATTTTAATTTAATAAATTACCTTAGGTTTTTTAGTCCAAATTTGTGCAGGCAACAGAGGTAAACACAGATGAGTTTTTATAAGTCTGGGTCGGCTTAATTTTTCTATTGGTTTAAAAGCTGTGTCCAAGTTTTCATTCACCAGATAGTCAAATCTTAAACAAATATTTAAATCTTATAAAAATAAGTTTAAAAAATATAAAAAAGAAACAGTTTGAATATATTTTGTTAAAAAGATTTATTTAAATGCATAAATAATATTTAAAATTGTTCCCTATTACAACGGCACAAAGTCAAGTCGCAAAATATAATAATAAGGTTACACGTTACCCTATTTATTTAAAACATAATTTAAAATTTTGTTAAGGGCTTATAAAACTTATAATCGATGAAAATTTTAAATATAAACCGATCGGTAGTTTTGTTGCGTTACTATTGGCGAAAACTTTAAATTAAGTTAAAATTAATACGAAATTAAAGCTCTTTTAAAAACACTATACGGTCACATCGCTATAGATGCAAAAAATAATGTTTGTTTTGTATTATATCATTTCCAAAAAAAATTAACTTCCCATCCCTGTATAAATCCAATACAACACTTCAAAAAGGTATGTAATGAAATTGTATTGTTATCAAAAATATTTTAACGGAAATTACCAACAACAAGCATACAATACTGTAAACACATATGTAAAATATGTAAAGAAAACAAGTAAGAGCACTATATTCGGCTGTGCCGAATCTTTTATACCCACCACCAATTTTGTGTACATTTAAAGCACAATATTTATTATTTTGTTAATCGCTATGGAATAATCTCTTTATTATAAAATATGTATCACTTTTTTTGTAGAGGGTGGTTTAATTTTAAGGGTCCATGTTGAAGGTGAACTACACCTAGTCCTTAAATTTGTTTTCTGCATTTCACTTGACATTTCTCAATCTCAAACTTACTCAATTTGATCCGTGGAAAGATACGCAAATGAGCAACGCTTTAAAGTTATTCAGGTTTTTTATAAAAATGGGCGTTCAAATCAAAATGCATTTTGTGCACTTCGTGATTATTTTGGTCAACATAATCGTTCAAATTCGTCCACAATCGGGAGAATTGTAAAAAATGTTAGAAAATCTGTGAATGCCTTCTTAGTTCGCTGAATGGGAACTACTGCTGGTTTTTGCGATAGTGTGGCAAAAGAGCAGTCAACCTTGCCTCATCATCATGCCTAACAATTGAGCATTAACATTGTCATTGAAAATTTGGACTATCAGATAGAGGAGTGGCGCCAAGGATGGGGGGGGGGCATTTGGCATATATTTTGTTAAATACATAATTGAACCATACAAATATTATCATTATAAAAAGAAATGATAATAATATCCTAAATAATTTGTGTTTTATTTAAATTCAACATCGGTCCTTAAAATTTAACCACCCTCTATAACTTCGATATGTCACTAAAATGCTTTTGTAAATGTAGAAATTACATGAATTTAAGATAAACCGTTATGGGAGGTGGGCGTTAAAGTGAGCGTGTTACCTAAACTTTTTGGCACAACGACTACATTGATTAGAAGGATATACGAAGCAAATTTGATCATCATACCTCTAATTTTGGCGGTTTAATGAGCGTTTAAATTTCATTAACGGTAGATAACGTGAAAAGTGGGCGTTATAGTAGGCATGTCAAAGTTTTTTTTTCTAATGAGTACAACTTAGGTGTTTCAATATAGCCCTTTATTTTTCCAAAATCTTTATTAATAGAGAAATTATATGAATTTTAGGTAAAACGTTATATGGGAGGTGGGCGTAAAAGTGGGCGTGGCACCCTAAATTTTCTGGCACATTAATGACACTGCCTAGGAGGATATACGTAGCAAATTTGATCATCACACTTCTAATTTTGGCGGTTTTATGAGCTTTTAAATTTCATTAACGGTAGATAACGTGAAAAGTGGGCGTTATAGTAGGCGTGTCAAAGTTGTTTTTGCTAATGAGTACAATTTAGGTGTTTCAATATAGCCCTTTGTTATTCCAAAATCTTTATTAATAGAAAAATTATATGAATTTAAGGTAAAACGTTATATGGGAGGTGGGCGTAAAAGTGGGCGTGGCACATTGATTTTCCGTTACAAAAAAGCGTCTCACCAAAAAGCAAAGTGTGCAAAATTTCAGAGTCGTACATCCAATTTTGTTGCTTTTATGACGTTTTTGTTTTTAAATATACCGAAAAATACACTGTGCGGTATAAATTTTCGTACATTTTGATCGATAACCACTCTCTAATGCATAGATTTTGATAATTTTCGGGAAAAAATATTGTTTTTACTCAGGAAATATATATTCGAAGTTTCATGAGTCTACGTTAATGCGTTTGGACACAATTCCATTTTATTCGATGTTTGAAGGACACGGTTTTTTCGACCTACTCTTGCTTTTCGAGCTATAACTCCCTTCCTAATATTCCGATTTAGCCCATTTTCAATACCAAACAAATTTTGTCTATAAGAAAGATTCTGGCAAAATTTGAGCCCCCTAGCTTTTTCGGTGTGACCTCTATCGTGCTTTCAACAGACGGACAGACGGACGGACATAGCTAGATCGTCATCAAATCAAACCTTGATTCAGAATATATATACTTTATGGGGTCTAAAATGGATATTTCGATGTGTTACAAACGGAATGACAAAATGAATATACCACCACCATTTTTTTGGTGGCGGGTATAAAAATAATCAGCCGATGGATTAAGAGTACTTGATAAAATAAATACTCGTATACCTTGGGCTTTATTATTAATTTCTTTATTATCACATACTAGCCAAACCCGTCGTGCGTTGCTACGCCCCTTAATGAATCGAAATGCATTCTGAATTTTAATTGAATATCAAGTGCGAAAACCTAAATATTATAATTTTTTATGGGCGTGGCATTGCCCACTTTTCTAATCAGGAAATTGTAAAGTCATGACAGCTCAATATGTGTGCAAAGTTTCAGAAGAATCGGACCAGTGCAAGTACCTCAAAATTATAATTGTTTTTATGGGCGTGGCCCTGCCCACTTTTCTAATCACGAAATTGTAAAGTCATAACAGCTCAATATGTGTGCAAAGTTTCAGAATAATCGGTCCAGTGCAAGAATCTCAAAATGATACCTATTTTTTATGGGCGTGGCACTGCCCACTTTTCTAATCACGAAATTATTTAGTCATGACAGCTCGATATGTGTGCAAAGTTTCAGAAAAATCGGTCAAGTGCAAGTACCTCAAAATTAAAACCTTTTTTTATGGGCGTGGCCCTGCCCACTTTTCTAATCACGAAATTATATGGTTATAACAGCTTAGTATGTGTGCAAAGTTTCAGAAAAATCGGTCCAGTGCAAGTACCTCAAAATTAAAACTTTTTTAGGGGCGTGGCCCCGCCCACTTTTCTTATCACCAAATTATTAAGTCATGACAGCTCGATATGTGTGCAAAGTTTCAGAAAAATCGGTCAAGTGCAAGTAGCTAAAACTGATAACTAATTTTTATGGGCGTGGCCCCGCCCACTTTTTTCCATCCATAAACACTCCCTGGTATGTGTACAACAACTTGCCAAAGTTTGAGTCCGATCGGTTTTATAGTTTCGGAGTCTATAGCTAACACACACACACACACCCACAGAGTTTCACTTTTATATACTGTGAGCGTCAAAATAAAGTGTACAAAAACTTTTTCTACAATAAAGTATTTTTTTAGTCTTTTAAGATATGACTAAATTTATCATTCTAGGGTTTTTAATATTAGTATACTAATCTCTAGTTAGCTATAGAAAGACAATGAGAAATTTCTTACAAATACATAAATGATGGAGCAAAAACAAATTCGAATCCATATTTTACGCGTCAAAATAAAGTGTACATGTTGCATATGCATCATTTCAGCGGTGTGCTACTGTAAAATAATATCGTTATATTTGGTTGTTTTCTTTATTTTAGCATTCTAATGAAAGGTTTTTATTGTTTTATGTAAATTAATTGTGATCTGCAGAGTAAGATCTCCTCGTGTGAAGTAAATTTTAATTTTTTTGGAATGGGAAAACAAACTTCTAGTGATATTAGAGAATTAGTAATAAAACTTCGGAATGAAGGAAAAACTTTCAGAGAAATTGGCTCTATTATAAACAGAAGCCACAATACTGCAAAAAAAAATTATTGATAAAAACGAAAAATACGGCAAAATAGAAAATCGTCCAGGGTCGGGCCGGCGAAAACTTTTAAAGGAGGCTGAAATAAGATCCATAGTGCGCGATGTAAAAAAGAATCCTTTTAAAAGTGCCGTTAAAATATCAGAGGAAGTTTCGGCAACATCAGAAACTACCGTAAGTGCCAGTACAATACGACGATCATTACACGAAAACGGGTAACATGGTCGATTCCCACGAAAGAAACCACTAATATTACCAGCTAATTAAAAAAGACGCCTAGAATACGCCAAAAAGTATGAAAATAAAGATGTTTCATTCTGGAATAATGTGCATTTTACTGATGAAAGTAAATTTGAGGTGTTTGGCCAGAAAAAACCAGTTGAAGTATGGAGAACAAAAAACAATGATTATGCTGACCAAAATTTAATAACCACGGTTAAGCATGGAGGGGGTTCGGTGATGGTGTGGGGATGTATGGCGGCAAACGGAGTAGGGAATTTGGTTTTTATTGAAAGTACAATGAATAAGATGGACTACCTGAACATTTTGCAAAACAACGTGCCATTCAGTATGGAGAAATTGGGGTTGGAAGGATCTTGGATTTTTCAACAGGACAACAACCCCAAACATACATCCCATATTGTAAAAGAATGGCTTCTGTACCGCTCTCCCAAAACATTGGATCATCCTCCACAATCACCGGGCTTAAATCCAATTGAACATTTGTGGGAGCATTTGGACCGCCAACTCCGAAAAAGGACAATTAGCGATAAGAATATGCTGAAATCCGTTATAATGGAGGAATGGCAGAAAATTTCATCCGATATAACTAAAAAATTAGTAGAATCGATACCCAGAAGACTAAATTCTGTAATTAAGGCAAAAGCAAAATCAACTAAATACTAAATCGATTTTATTTTCATTTAAAAACAGTTTGTACACTTTTTTTTGACGCGTAAAAAATGAATTATTTTTTATTTTTGTTGTAAATTTTTTGTTGTTGTTAATATTTTTGCTGTTTTGTTTAGAATAAGGTAGAGAACTAAATACTGATTTAAAAGTACCTAAATGTAAAACTTTATCGTAAATGAAAATACTGATATAAAAACAATGTTTTAAAAAATATTTGTGTACACTTTTTTTTGACGCTCACAGTATGTATATAGATTTAAAATGCGTAAATAATTTTAACTACAATAATACCGCAGAATAACCGAAAAACAAAATTTAAAAAAACTTACATGCATATCGATGGCAATAAAAAGGGCAAACAAAAAAAAACAATAAATCAAAGGGAATACAATCAAAGTTAATTTATTTTATAGCTAGTAGCAAGACGTGGATTAATGGAAACTAATAAGAATTTTGTGCACTACCGACTTTTGATATAAGACCTTTAAATTTACATATTTGCAATTTTTTTAGGAAAGCACTAAAACAACTACGATGTGCTATAATGTTTTGTATATAGAAATACATGGATTAGTGTAAACAAAATGTCTTGCAGATCTTATTTCAACAATTAAGAAAGACGCAAATTTTTTATCTCGACTTAAGTTGTTTTGTCAAAAGGTCACAGATATGTGACGCAATATACGACTTACTCTAAAAATGGTGTTCTTAATTCCAAATCAGTTTTTAATGCTGTCTCAAAATCAAAATCATTCATTACCAACCATAACAATTCTTGCATCCAGGTGGTACCACATTTTGGCAATGTCACTATCCAAACGTCATCATCGAATACCTCAAGTTCATGAACTCGTTTAAGAAAATCCAAACGATCTGAACGATGGTATATTATACGTTTTGACCAATCTTTGTCTATGAGGTTTGTCGGATAACGTTTAGGTTTAAATTCAATTATTTTATACATTTTATTTTTTCGGTTTGCTTTAATATCTTTTATTTGACCGCATACATAAAATTTAATAGAAATTGAATGAAGGCTAATTCAGTACTAAATTGAAGAAAACAAAATGTAAGAGTTTTTAAATTACAAAAAAAAACAACAAAATACACACAAGTAAAACAGCTGTGTGTTATCTGTAATAGCATAGGTATTATGCCCTCACTAAAGTTTTGTTTGCTTTTTCTCTATTATTAACAAATATTTATTATTGTGCAGAGTATCCCAAACTTTTTCTCACATGTCATTTACGCTGCCTTAAAAAAATTACAAATTTATTCTAAATTCGTACAAATACTTTAAATATTTTCTACAATTATTAAATGTTTGTTTTAATAAATTAAAGAGAAAATCTTTAACATTTTCTTCTTAATTAATAGCTCAATTCACAACCTGTCTTAGAAGATGTAGGTTGTAAGAAGTTCAAAATTAATGTATGAGTTACCAACGAAATGTGTACAACTACTACATGATGAACATGATTAGTATATAAAAGCGTTTTTATACCCGCCACCAAAAAAATGGTGGGGGTATATTCATTTTGTCATTCCGTTTGTAACACATCGAAATATCCATTTTAGACCCCATAAAGTATATATATTCTGAATCAGGGTTTGATTTGATGACGATCTAGCTATGTCCGTCCGTCTGTCCGTCTGTTGAAAGCACGATAGAGGTCACACCGAAAAAGCTAGGGGGCTCAAATTTTGCCAGAATCTTTCTTATAGACAAGGTTTGTTTGGTATTGAAAATGGGCTAAATCGGAATATTAGGAAGGGAGTTATAGCTCGAAAAAACCGTGTCCTTCAAACATCGAATAAAATGGAATTGTGTCCAAACGCATTAACGTAGACTCATTAAACTTCGAATATATATTTCCTGAGTAAAAACAATATTTTTTCCCGAAAATTATCAAAATCTATGCATTAGGAGAGGAGTTATCGATCAAAATGTACGAAAATTTATACCGCACAGTGTATTTTTCGGTATATTTAAAAACAAAAACGTCATAAAAGCAACAAAATTGGATGTACGACTCTGAAATTTTGCACACTTTGCTTTTTGGTGAGACGCTTTTTTGTAACGGAAAATCAATGTGCCACGCCCACTTTTACGCCCACCTCCCATATAACGTTTTAACTAAAATTCATATAATTTCTCTATTAATAAAGATTTTGGAATAATAAAGGCCTCTATTGAAACACCTCAGTTTTACACATTCGCAAAATTAACTTTGACACGCCTACTATAACGCCCACTTTTCACGTTATCTACCGTTAATGAAATTTAAAAGCTTATAAAACCGCTAAAATTAGAGGTATGATGATTTTGCATACGTCTATCCCCCATACGTCTATCCCCCAAGGCAATTTCATTACTATGCCAAAAAATTAAGGTGCCACGCCCACTTTTACGCCCACCTCCCATATAACGTTTTATCTAAAATTCATATAATTTCTCTATTAATAGAGATTTTGGAATAATAAAGGACTATATTGAAACACCTAAATTGTACTCATTAGCAAAAACAACTTTGACACGCCTACTATAACGCCCACTTTTCACGTTATCTACCGTTAATGAAATTTAAAAGCTCATAAAACCGCCAAAATTAGAAGTGTGATGATCAAATTTGCTACGTATATCCTCCTGGGCAGTATCATTAATGTGCCAGAAAATTTAGGGTGCCACGCCCACTTTTACGCCCACCTCCCATATAACGTTTTTCCTAAAATTCATATAATTTCTCTATTAATAAAGATTTTGGAAAAATAAAGGGCTATATTGAAACACCTAAGTTGTACTCATTAGAAAAAAAAACTTTGACACGCCTACTATAACGCCCACTTTAAACGTTATCTACCGTTAATGAAATTTAAAAGCTCATAAAACCGCCAAAATTAGAAGTGTGATGATCAAATTTGCTACGTATATCCTCCTAGGCAGTATCATTAATGTGCCAGAAAATTAGGGTGCCACGCCCACTTTTACGCCCACCTCCCATATAACGTTTTACCTAAAATTCATATAATTTCTCTATTAATAAAGATTTTGGAATAATAAAGGACTATATTGAAACACCTAAATTGTACTCATTAGCAAGAATAACTTTGACACGCTTACTATAACGCCCACTTTTCACGTTATCTACCGTTAATGAAATTTAAAAGCTCATAAAACCGCCAAAAATTAGAGGTGTGATGATCAAATTTGCTACGTATATGCCTCTAGGCAATGTAATTACTGTGCAAGAAAATTGAGGTGACACGCCATTTTTTACGCCCACCTCCCATATAACGTTTTACCTAAAATTCATATAATTTCTCTATTAATAGAGATTTTGGAATAATAAAGGGTTATATTGAAACGCCTCAGTTGTACTCATTCGCAAAAACAACTTTGACATGCCTACTATAACGCCCACTTTTCACGTTATCTACCGTTAATGAAATTTAAACGCTCATAAAACCGCCAAAATTAGAGGTATGATGATCAAATTTGCTTCGTATATCCTTCTAATCAATGTAGTCGTTGTGCCAAAAAGTTTAGGTAACACGCTCACTTTAACGCCCACCTCCCATAACGGTTTATCTTAAATTCATGTAATTTCTACATTTACAAAAGCATTTTAGTAGCATATCGAAGTTATAGAGGGTGGTTAAATTTTAAGGACCGATGTTGAATTTAAATAAAACACAAATTATTTAGGATATTATTATCATTTCTTTTTATAATGATAATATTTGTATGGTTCAATTATGTATTTAACAAAATATATGCCAAATGACCCCCCCCCCCCCCCCATCCTTGGCACCACTCCTCTATCTGATAGTCCAAATTTTCAATGACAATGTTAATGCTCAATTGTTAGGCATGATGATGAGGCAAGGTTGACTGCTCTTTTGCCACACTATCGCAAAAACCAGCAGTAGTTCCCATTCAGCGAACTAAGAAGGCATTCACGGATCAAATTGAGTAAGTTTGAGATTGAGAAATGTCAAGTGAAATGCAGAAAACAAATTTAAGGACTAGGTGTAGTTCACCTTCAACATGGACCCTTAAAATTAAACCACCCTCTACAAAGAAAGTGATACATATTTTATAATAAAGAGATTATTCCATAGCGATTAACAAAATAATAAATATTGTGCTTTAAATGTACACAAAATTGGTGGTGGGTATAAAAGATTCGGCACAGCCGAATATAGTGCTCTTACTTGTTATGTATAACTCTTTTCCTAATTCATAGATTTAAGCGATTTTCAGGGAATATTCTTTTGACTCGATAAATATATATTCGAAATTTCATGACTCTACGTTTATTCGTCTGGACACAATTCAATTTTATTCGATGTGCGAAGGACACGGTTTTTTCGACCTACTCTTGCTTTACGAGCTATAACTCTCTTCCTAATATTCCGATTTAGCGCAATTTTTTCAATACCAAACAAACCTTGTCTATAAGAAAGATTCTGGCAAAATTTGAGCCCCCTAGCTTTTTCGGTGCGACCTCTATCGTGCTTTCAACAGACGGACGGACATAGCTAGATCGTCATAACATCAAACCCCGATTCAGAATATATATACTTTATTGTCTAAAATGGATATTTCGATGTGTTACAAACGGAATGACAAAATGAATATACCCCCACCATTTTTTTGGTGGCGGGTATAAAAACCAATGTTTATAAAAGATATAAATATAATCAAGGCGAATTCATGGATATGCCCAAGGCATATTTATTCATCGGGTAATTGCAGTTCGGAGAGAATTTTTTGTTTATATTTTTTATATATGAAGTTTGACATTTGAAATAAATTAGAAAATAGAGAAAATTGTTTTTTATTTATGCATTTTGACAGCGGAAACTTAAAATAAGTGTTGAAAAAAATAATCAGCTGGCGAATCAAGAGTACCTGATGAATAAATATGCCTTGGGATATGCCTTGAATATAACAGTAATAATAAAATTATTAATGTTCTTATAAAAAATCACAAAATTTTCGATTCATATCCAGATATTACACCTAAAATCCGTCAATACAAAAATTAAAAAATATTTTCAAAAATAAAGACAAATTTAATAATTGTAATACCTTACCTCCAACAAAATATAGAAATAGGTGGTAGATCATTACCAAATAAATATTGTAGATTTTAAGATCCTTTTTTTCCGATATGCTGACTTAATAAACGTATTATTTTTTTAGATATTGATGAAGCAGCTAATTTCGACACAGCAATAGAAACAGCAGGTTTCGGCTTATTCAACTTGCTGTTACTCGTAGTGACCATGGCAGCCAATTTGGCAAATGTCTTCTCCACTACAACAATGGCCTATATACTCCCCATAGCAGAATGTGATCTCAAATTGACATTACTTAACAAGGGTACACTAAACTCAGCCACCTATGCTGGTATGATAGCTTCTGCAATAATCTGGGGATATTTAGCCGATACGCAGGGTAGAAGAAAAATTTTGATTATAGGCTATTTAGCTGATGCGGTGTGTGTATTTTGTAGTTCAATGTCGCAAAATTTTGCAATGTTAGTGACTTTTAAGTTTTTGGGAGGACTAATGTAAGTTTATGGTTAACATTTCCGATGACCTTAATAAGATTATAACTTTTTTAAATAATATTTACAGTGTTAATGGCCCGGGAGCGGTACTATTTACTTATCTTACAGAATTGCATGGACCCAAATATAGACCCAGAGTATTAATGGCTTTGGGTATGGTACAATCAATGGCTAGTTTGATATTACCCATGTTGGCATGGTTAATTTTATCCAGAGATTGGGAATTTGTTTTATTTCAATCATTTAATGGTAGGAAATACTCTCTCTTTCAACATTATAACATTTCTTCTCGTTCCTAGGAAACTTAAAATAACTTTTTTTACAGTACACACTTGGCAAATATTTTTGCTGGCATGTGGCGTACCCAGCCTAATAAGCGGGTTACTCTTAATAATGCTGCCAGAAAGTCCCAAGTTTTTAATGTCCCAGGGTCGCAATGCCGAAGCTTTAAGGTCCTTTCAGAAAATATATGCATTTAATATGAGAAAGCCCAAGAACACTTATCCGGTAAGTTAGAAGCTTTATTACGTACAATAAACTATAATAATAATAATAATATAATAAATAATTTTTGCATTCTTCTTATTCAAAGATTCACAAACTAATCGAAGAGGTACCCACTCGTGATACCAATGCCAATAAAGTAATTTTTACAATTGAAAATAAAAACGATACAAAACTGCCCAAAAAGCAACATCGTACTTTGATGCAATCTTTGCATGATGGTTGGCTGCAAATGAAGCCCATGTTTCGGAAACCTCTTTTGTGCAGATCTCTACATGTTTATTTAATGCAGTTTTGTATGTTACTGGGGTAAGTTTTCTTGAAAACAATAAGCATTTAAGATATAATTACAAAATGTTTAGAACATTATATTTATTATCTGATAGATTTTGATGTTATCTGCCACTATGGTTAGGTATGCAATAATTGTCATAAATAATATTTAATTCGTCTGGGGGCATCACTGCCCCGATCATTACCATTTTTGGTTTTAATTAGGAAATTGTTATCAACAATAGCTGGTACTAAGTTTAAATCAAATATAGATTACTGTTTTTAAGAATGATGCTTTAAATTTTCATCCTATAAAAGTAAACTCATATCGCAGTCAATTACACAGAATGTAAGGCCTATCACAAATACAGTTCTGCAAATATGCCATTAAATATATTTTTCTTTGTATAGGGGGTGACATGTCCCCCGATTTGTTTCTATTAATTACTTATTTAATTTAATTGAACAGTTTTTATTAAAATTCCAGAAATAAAAACTCTTATATTTAAAGCTCCTGAAATATATCACACAACAAGTTTTTTGTTTGGAGGTATTACTTCCCCAGCTCCGATCGTATAGTTAAAACACGGTTTTTTATTATGCATAACGTCGAAAAAATTTTTATTTCTCTGACAAGGAAACTGATTTTGTCATTTAACGAAAAATGCAGAACGTCAAATTTTTTAATAATAAGAATTTTTTGAACAGCCACTGAGAGTCTTTTCTTTAAAAAACACATGTGTGATATTTTAAGTGATAAGTGATTATTTTAAAATTTCTTTTAACTTCTAAGTTGATGCGAGGTTTTTTATAAACAACTTTTCCTTAAAACTGTCTACGCTACGATATGATGAGGTCATTTTATCTATGAAGCAGTTTTACTTGTTCTAATATTTGATATTTGAGTGCCCTGTTTATGCCTTAAACAGAACTAGTCACTCTGTTATCTTTTCGTACTTCAATCTTCAAGGCTTATGTACTTAAAACGAAAAATACAAAGATCTACAATCTTTTGATAGACTTTTTGGTCGATGCTAACATTCAGCTATGAACTTGCTTTTTCTTGTGGGATACCCTGGCAATATAAGTAAAACAACTTGCCAACATTTCATAGGAATTTAAAAAAAATCCTGTAATAAAACTGACATTTTTTCACACCAACTAATTTGTATGTATATATGTGCAATGTATTTTTATTATTTCAGTCTTAACACTATTCGTCTATGGTTACCACAGTTATTTGCCTCAATTGCCGAATATGAAGCATTACATGTAGATGACAATGAATCGACTTCACTCTGTGCGATTTTGGAATACAGCGCTAATAAATCGACCACAACTGCTGTGAATTATACATCGGATTGCAGTGAGGTAAGGATATCAATTAAATTTTTTTTGAAAAACTGTTTAACGTAAAAATAATATTTTTTCTAACCAGCACAAAAATATTTCAATGGACATGTATCTTAATAATATTATTGTAGCAATAGTGGGTCTAGTAGGCTACTGTTTTGCTGGTTTTATTGTCAAGGTTTTAGGCCCTAAACGTTTGTTAGGTAAGTCATGACAAACAATTACTCAATTGAAAAAGTAAAAAAATTTTTATTAATATTTTTTTAGTTGGTGGCCTCTTTACGTCAGGACTATTGGGCTTAAGTTTATATTGGTCCACTAGTGGTGTAATAACTTTAATCATATCCTCTATATTTATAACGGTATGCAGTATTTCAACATCTTCATTATTGGGTTTAGTGATTGCCCTCTTTCCCACAACATTAAGGTAATTAATTATTGAATACTTCTCAAAAACAAAAATATTAAACCCAAACTTTATTTTATTGAAGGTCATTTGTTATAGCAGTAGGTTTAATGTTTGGCCGTTTGGGTGCTTTATCGGGTAATATGCTGTTTCCAGTATTTGTAGAAATGGGCTGTTTGCCACCATTTTTAATGGTTGGCATTATTTTGATTCGTAAGTCAAAATGTTTTATTTAAAAAATTTTACTCTTAATATATTTTTTTTATTATTTTTACTTTTTTAGTGGCTAGTGCTCTATCTAGTATTTTGCCCAGTGATAAAAAATCAACATTTACATAAAAAAGGTGAAGATACGATTTTGAGTGTTTATTTATATTTATAAAAATAATAAATATTTATATAGAGTGTTATCTTAAAGATTAGTATAAGTATCAGTATATTCGAAAAGTTTTTATACAGTGTACAATTTGGATATTAAGTACTTATCAAGATATTTATTTGTATATTTTATTTTTTTATTTCATTGCTTTAGATAAACTGACATAATTTTAAACAAAAATAGTCTTTCCACTTATCGTGATATTGTATATTATGTACTTATAACTACATGTACTTACATACTATATTTTAATTTAATTTTTAGAAAAATAACTAACTTAACGAGATTTTATTTGTTTAACATCATAATTTAAAAAAAAAAAAAACTTGTAAATAAATAATTGTAAATAAAATAAAAACCAAATTTTCCGTCATCTTTTGAAATGTGAAGGCTTTTTAAAGCGGATTAAATTATTTTTAAACATTTACGTAACTAAAAACTTTTTCTGGGCGTGGCTTAAAAAGAAATTCACCAATTATAGTCTAGTTACGTCAAAATTTTTAACAGTAAATGTATTTGGGGTCAACTTTACATTCGTTATTGGTTATTACGGTAGAAATTTATGAGGCATTTTTTCAATATATTTCATGTTCATTGGAATAAATGTGTCTCTTAGATAAGCCCAATGGACTAAAATTAAATCTAGAAAAGACCAAAATAGTACTGTACATCTTACTTCATAATATAGGAAAATTTCGAAGACCAACCTAGAAAGTATATTTGTAAGATTTTCCTTATTTCCTAAATAAATATTAATACAAAAACAAATATATTAAAAACTAAAATTTTGTTATTTCTCAATACTATAATCCCTGTCCGTCCATATATTGCCGGTTATTCCACGTTATCAATAACATTACACATAATACGATCTAATTGGTAACTAGGATCAGATTTACTACCACTATTTGCATCCTGTTCATCAACATCCATTTTAATATCGCCCTCACCCAGGTCGTCATCAGCGATTTCAGGCAAAGCAGCAAAGGCGTTATTGACAATATCACGAACACGTTCCAAATGTTTCTGAAAACGATTGGTGGTCTCAACACGCTGACGTTTTTGCATTTCCATCATAACGCGCAGAGTTTCACGAGCCTGATGGGGACGAAATTCATTAAGCAAGTGATGCATGTGAACAAAGAGCAGACTTAAGTCATCAATCTGTAAGAAGTGTCATTGAAATAATTTCAACAATAAAAACAACTTGTTTCTAACCTTTTCCGTTCTTCTAGGGCTGTCGGGATATTGAATTAATAAATCTATCAAGTCCAGAAAATTAACAAATAATGAATGATTTAGTTTCTTTAACTCTTTTCGCCTGTCGAAGTGTATGGGTATGAGTCTTTTGATGTTTTGTGATTCAAGGGAACGTATCATTTCCTCATTGTTGTACTGTATGCCAAACATGCTATACATGTCTTGTATAGGTGGCGGTGGTCTTGGCACCCTATTACGTCTAATGCTCTCCTCCGAAAACAAATTTATATATTGCACGGGAGGCAATGGCAAACTCATCACCTGGGATTCCTGTTGAGCCATATTGCCCTTAATTAGTTTTTAGCTTGTCCTAAGAAAAAATAATTATGTATTCCTTCAAAACTCTTAATTATAGTTGCTTTTTGTATAAAAGTGAACTGAATTTCCAAATTATAGATAAACAATAATGACATGCTTGTTCTTATTGCATTTAAAATTCACTAATAAATGCTTACAATTAAATATACCATGTGGTGTGTATTAGATTTCACCATTCAAATAAGTGTTACACACATAGCGTTGTTAAGTTATTTGTAAACGTAAATATATTTAACCTGAAAATTTTTTTTATATAACATAACAATATAATAAAATAAACGCATCAATTTTAGTTATATTTACTGAAAATGTAAAAATTGTTAATGTGTATATGTTTTTGTAATTAATTAATAAAACTAAGTTGAATATTAATGGCTAATATTATATGACTTTTACAAGCGGTATTGCGTACGTGGAACTTTAGACTACAATTTAGATACTGTTCCAGTGCCGTAATTTTCACCATGTATATATTTTACACGCAACTCTCACTTATTTAAGAGAATAAAAAATAATACAATACAAACTTTCGCAATTTTAAGAGAAACAATACAAAACGACATTAACAAAATAAAAGTAGATAGTAATTCAAAATCTTTGGCTTAAGTTTCCACTGACAAATTTAAGTGACGTCGCAATAATAAAATTTACATCGATAAATATTTGTGAATTGTTGATACTGATCAACTCATAATTTTCACAAAATTTTCGCAAATAATATTTTTATTGATGCATCCACGAGAAAATAACATAACCTATGGAAGTTATACATGACAAAATCATTGTATAACAATCGTATTAGGAGTCTGATCAGAAACGATAATATATTATAAACTTATGTACTTCCATGATTATGCGGATGAATGCAAGAAAAATTATTACTTCGGTCATCCATCAAGGATTGAACATTACTTTAAAAATTCCGAAGAAAAAATAGCACAAGTGTCTTTAAGTTGTTAGAGTTTATAATAATGTATTATGATGAGGTTTTCCAACGGGTTGATTTTATTTCGCTTTTAATTTGAGTTATTGTATTCACCAGGTGTTCTTAGCAAATTCTTAGCCGATCGTTTCTTCGCCTGTATGTTTATTTTGCTCTCATAACTATTCAGATACCTTCATCCATCGACTAAGCAGAGCCGTCTATAAAATTTGTAAGCCTCCACTTCGATATCCGTTAAAAAGTTCTGTTATCAAAAATAAAAAAAAACAGTAATATAAATTTGCTATATAAAGCTTAGTTATGAAGGGTCATTCGCAACCGTCATATTTTTTATTATATTATTTTAGAACATTTGAAATTATTACACCTTGTTAATACTGTAATTGTTTTTTTTACATAAAGTCTTAAATTACATAGTGAGTCTTAAAATCGTGTGATGAACGATCTACTCTTAGTTAAGCTACTATTGAGTTCATTAAAATTCCTGTGAATACACTCAATGCAGACCTCTAGAAAATACATGGTTTAATAAATCATATTGTGAGGTAAATAAAAGCAGATTAGAGACGGTTGTGCATATATCTATGTGAATGCCTACTCTTTAATTACTTATAAATTAAATCTTTTTTTTTTACATTTAAAACTTGATGAGTGAGTTATGAAAACCGTTTTCGGCATTAATTTTATGTTAATTTTGTTAAGCCTGTTAGTTATTTTGACGTGTTAATTTCTACTTATATTAACAATCACATTTTATGTGTAAAAAACAATAACCTTATATAAAAAATTTTTGTTTTTATCCGCGTTACATTGATATAATACTGATTAACCTTATTTACACGTGCAAAAAAAATTAAAGGCGTGGCAACTCTTTTAGTAATTTATAAAATCGGCCATTTTTAGTATATACATACAGTAGCGAGTGCATCATGAACGAGTTTACATTGTAAGAACGAGTGGATAAGTAAAAAGTAATACACACGGTAAATCAAAACAGAAAATGAAAAAATTTACAAGATATACAAATACAAATTGTTTAGAAAAAAGTGAAATTAAGTCTCTAAAAATAACTTTTTAACATAAACAGATATGTCAAAAGAAAATTTAACTAAAAATAATTATGAAATAAGTACAATATATAATGAAATTAACAATGAATAAATCCCTCGCGAACAACAGTATGAGGTAAAAATGATTAAATAAAAAAAGTACGCGTGAAAAATTTAAGATTTTAAAATAATTTAAAAAATAAAGTTGCTATAAAAAAACGTCTGTTTATATGTATATTTTTAAAGGAAACCAATTAAAATGGGTAAGTAGAATTAAAAAAAAAAAAAAATTTCTTTAAAAACTTGTTCCTTTTCTTATTAGAGTTTGATTATGTGTGTGTTTTGTGAATGAAGTGTTGTTAATAGATTATACAAAAGCAAAATTATATGTGTACGTTTGTTAAAAACTGAAAATCATAAAAAAAATGTATTACATATTTTAAATGTAGGAGTGCGTATGTGTGTGTTTTAATTAATTTGTAAAGCAATAATAACTGATGATTATATACTGTTGCATATGTTTAAAAATTTGTTTTTTTTTCTTCTTTAGCTGATGCTTTAACAGAAATTTTACAGGCCGCTAGAAAACATCCTAATTCACGTGTCTCTAAACTAATCCATACGGTCGAAGAGGAACCCTCGCAAAAGAATATAGTCTTACTTTTAATTGAGTTATCCGAACATGCGGAATATTCTACCGACTTTAATGTGTCACTAAAATATGTAAGTTTGTAATCAACCCTCGGTTCTTATCATTGGTATGCGGTATAGCATTATGGGTTAAAATATAATTACATAATATACATATTACCTCTCATGAACCGATCAATCTTACCACTTGTTTATACCCTTCACACAGTGAACAAGTAAGAGCGCTATATTCGGCCGTGCCGAATCTTATATACCCTTCACACCATGTAGTCATGCAATAACAGTAGTTTGTATCACCATTCCATATGATATATCTACGTACATACATATAAAAACCATACATATATAAAAACATCCCATTGTAAAATTATAAATTTACGTATGTATGTTAAAAAAAAAAAAATAAAAAAAAATTTTAAAAAATAATTAAAATATATATAATAAATATAAAACAAAAAAAATAATAACAACATAAATAATATATTAAATAAAAAAAAAATTAAAAAAAAAATATAAAAAAAATAAAAAAAATTTTTTTTTGGCTCAGCTGGGATTCAATGCCACGTTTTCTCTAACCAGTATACACGTTTGTATGTATGTATGTTGTTGTTGTAATGTTGTTTTTATGAAAAAAAAATCGAGGTGGTCGTGGGTTTTTGCTCATATCTCAGTTGTTTATGTACCGATGTTTCTGATTTTCAATACCGATCTACTCCCGAATATTTCTGATATTTTAATACCTCACCCGAGTCTAAGCGATGTCGGGGGGCTTCAAAAAGTTGATTTCAACATACACACGGACAGACTGACAGGGCTTAATCGACTCCCCTATTCATAAGCTTTCAGAAAATATATACTTTATGGGGTCGGAAATCAAAATTGTAGAAATTTCACACGGAATGACAAACCTATATATACCCTTTTTATACCCTTCACCTGTGGTGCACAAGGGTATATATAGCTTTGTCATTCCGTTTGTAATTTCTACAATTTTCATTTCCGACCCCATAAAGTATATATTTTCTGAAAGCTTATGAATAGAGGAGTCGATTAAGCCCTGACCGTCTGCCCGTCAGTCCGTGTGTTGGTTGAAATCAACTTTTAGAAGCAACTATATGTTCCTCAGACCTGTATATGGTATCAATCTCTTGGAAATATCCAGGAATGAATCGCTATTGAAATTCAGCACAATCGCCCCATAACTTTCTGAGATATGAGCAAAAAACCACGAACACCTCGTTTTTTTTTGACAATTACAACAACAACATACATACATACATACATGTAAAAAACATACCAAACAAAAAATATTAAAAATAAAACAAGTAACAGTGCTATATTCGGCCGTGCCGAATCTTATATACCCTTCACAACGTGTAGTCATGTAATAACAATTGTTTGTATCACCATTCATCCCATATAAAATACGTGCATACGTACACGTTAGAATAAATGTGGCATCGAATCCCAGCTGAGCCAAAAAAATTTAATTTTATTTTATTTAATATATTATTTATATTTATTATTTTTTTTTTATTTTTTAAAAATTTTTTTAAAAAATTTTTTTAGAAAAATTTTTTTTAGAGAAAACGTGGCATCAAATCCCAGCTGAGGCAAAAAAATTTTTTTTTTATTTTTTTTTTTATTTTTTATTTAATACTAGCCAAACCCGGCGCGCGTTGCTACGCCCCTTAATGAATCGAAATGCATTCTGAATTTTAATTGAATATCAAGTGCAAAAACCTAAAAATTATAATTTTCTTATCACGAAATTGTAAAGTCATAATAGCTCAATATGTGTGCAAAGTTTCAGAATAATCTGTCCAGTGCAAGTACGTCAAAATGATACCTTTTTTTTATGGGCGTGGCACTGCCCACTTTTCTAATCACGAAATTATTTAGTCATGACAGCTCGATATGTGTGCAAAGTTTCAGAAAAATCGGTCTGGTGCTAGTACCTCATAATTATAACCTTTTTTAATGGGCGTGGCCCTGCCCACTTTTCTATACACGAAATTATATGGTTATGACAGCTTAGTATGTGTGCAAAGTTTCAGAAAAATCGGTCCAGTGCAAGTACCTCAAAATTAAAACTTTTTTAGGGGCGTGGCCCCACCCACTTTTTTTATCACGAAATTATTTAGTCATGACAGCTCAATATGTGTGCAAAGTTTCAGCAAAATCGGTCGAGTGCAAGTAGCTAAAACTGATAACTAATTTTTATGGGCGTGGCCCCGCCCATGTTTTTATATATGTATATTTTTTATATGTATATACGTATTTCATATGGGATGGTGATACAAACTACTGTTATTGCATGACTACACGTTGTGAAGGGTATATAAGATTCGGCACGTCCGAATATAGCGCTTTTACTTGTTCTTGTTTGAAATTATTTTCTTCTTATTTTAGTATTTGGATTTATTTGAACAATTGGGCATTAATTGTGATTTAGTTTTAAATGAAGCTGGTCTTCTGTTGCTTAATTCATCAAAAATCTATGCCAAACGTGTGGATTACGTTCAAAGTCTAGTAGAGAGACAAATTTTAACATTATCGAATGCTGATGATGAGCTACAAAAACAAAACTTGTAAGTAGAACGAAAATTTGTAATTTATACTAAATGGTATCAAATAGGTATTAAAAATTCATGGGGTCATACAGTACTTAAGCTGTTTTTGAAAGACGAACGATGTAAAAATTTTACATGTGTTTTGTTATTGTAACAAAAACAAATAACACTTGAAACGTTCACTCAAAGCGATCGCTTGAATTGCAAAAACACCGCATTAATAACGGAATTATCGTTGACCAAATGGTATAAATAAATAAACCTAGCTTTCTTTTTTTAAATTATGTACCTTTTAACGTATGTACATATTTGCAGTATGTGTACACATGTGGTTGTATTTTTTTTTTTAATATTTAATTTTTCTTTTAATTACCAAATATTTATGTCAACCGGCATTTTTCCATCGTTATCACTAAATGTTCATGTTTACTTTAAAGAATATATATTTTTTTATCAATTTTTATGTAGGTAAAACTATATGTACATACATACATACGTACATATGCATGTTTGTATATACTGCTGATAAAATTTCTCGATTTAACCCTTTTTATTAAAAATATATGTATGTACATACGTACATATACATACATATGTATACTGTTATAGTTTTTTTTAGTTATGTGTACATAGCACAGTTTTGCATTTTTTAACGTTTTATTTGATAAATAAATCAAATAAGATCATTAAAGTATTCAAAATATTATGTCCCATATGAATAAAAAATGTTAAGTAGTGAAATAAGCTCGTAAAACAAAAACATTTGTATGTTTTAAAGCTTTTATATCATATGGGTTAATTTTTTTATAATTTTGATACATATTTCATTTTGCTAGAGAAAAGCAACAAACCGAAAATGCATGCCCCATTGAAAAACCAAAAAGAGGACGTAAACGTGCCTTAGAAGTTCCCAGTGATCCATATGAAGTTGAATTGGCACCAAAAAAATTTAAAAAGTTAACGGAGGAGAAGCGTTTTGCTGTAATCAAAACCGTTTCAAAAGCCAAATCAATACATCGCTTTATTGAAATGGAACAATACATACATCCGTCCGGTTGGTTGCATGCTACCATCTATGATTTAGAGAATGATGAAGATGTGGATACAAAGAGAAATTACAAATTGTTTACATATCACGTGGAACATCGTTATAACACTCTAGTGCCGGATATAAACTTTCGCCTGCATTTCAAAGTTAAGGACTATATAGATGCACAAGAAGAAATGGAAGAAGATGAAGCCTGTAGTACTGATCGCAGCTGGCCACCTTTATCTGAGGCGTATGTTCAGAAATATTTGCGTTTAGAAAATTTTGTGCTGCAACAAGACTTGAAGGACAACAGCAGTGAAAACACAGTAATAGCGAAAAACGCAGAGAGAGCTTATTCACTTTATTTGGAAAATAATATAAACGACTCTAATACAAATGAGTTAAGATATGGTGAAAATGATTTAGAATGTGATCAAAATTTGGTTAATGCTAGTCTGCAAAATGTGTCTACAGTTGATAAATTTCGAGTGAATTTTGATGACACCACTATAAATGCAAATAATGACTCTGGTCTAGATCGAAGTATTTTGGATGAAACAAACAATACTTTAAGTTTAACACAGCTTAATTCAACAAATTTGGATTTATTAAATGATTCCGAAAAGACTGAAAACAAATCTATAAATGAAACTGAAATACATCTGGAAAATGATTCAGCTTTGGGTACTAGTGTTTTGGAGAAAACTATTAATACAACCCTTGAAATATGTGAAGATCTAAATAATGCAACAAATGTAGAAAGTTTAAAAGATACAAGTGCAGCAGAGGTCAATCAATCTTTAAATGTTACAGGTAGTCAACAAGAAAATGATTCTGCTTTGGGTACAAGTATTTTAGAAAAAACTATCGATACAACCGTAGAAACATGTGACGATCTACATATCGAAACAAATGCAGAAAGTCTAAAAGATACAAGTGCTGCAGAGGTCAATCAATCTTTTAATGAAAAAAATGAAAGTCTTCAATCGACAAAAGATACACATTTTGCAGTTGCCAATCAAACTTTAATTGAGATGAAACATCAATATGAAAACGATAAATCTGTTTTAGATCAAATTAGTAATACAGATAACAACTCAACATTAGAATCTAATGGATATTTGAACACAACAGAGAAATCCGAAGAAACAATCTCAAAAGAAGATAAGAAAATTGAAGTCGAACATCAAGAAGGACTTGTCAATACCACTGAGAGTAGAAGGGACTCTGCGTTAAGTGAAGATCTCCATCGGCATGCGATTTCAATAGAAAATATACCCTTATATAGAGATAAGTTAAATGATAACGAACTAAAAGAAAAAAATCTTGACCTTGATGTTGCTCAATTACACGATAAGGGTAAGCTGAATTACAAAAACATGTTTTAAAAATTAATAAGATTAAAAGATAATTATCAATTTGTAATTTTTTTTTTAACTTTGATGACAATCAAATTCATATTTAACTGATATTTACAGATGATGAAGGTGTTTGCCTCTCGGATGTTGACGAACAAGATCATCGTTTATTATCACCCATCATTAAAATGACAAATATATTGCCGGGTGTGGAAAGTAAAGATATCACCATATTAATGGATGACGAATTAAGGCAAGCTTTCGAAATGAGAGATAATATTATGGAACATTTTAGTTATGAGACTTATAAAGTGCCTGTAATAACGCAACCACAAAAACACAATTTATTATTTAACATTTTTCAATTACCTGAAAAAATACTACGAAGAAAAGTTCTCTTTAAATTGGGACCTGAAATGGGTTTATATTTACAAGCTGTAAGTAGAATAAAATATAACAAATTAGTCTTCATATATGAGAAAATATGTACATATGTTTATTAAAAAAATATAATAAATTACATTTATATTTAAGCGCTCTTTAAAACGATGTAGACCAGAACCTGTGACGCGTGTTTACCGTTTATCTCCACAATTAATGCAGTGGTTTTCTCTTAATAATACTGATATGTCAGGTGTATGCATGACACCGCCTAGTAGTCCGGGACATTGTTCAGATTTTTGTGGTTTTTCAGATGCTGACGATGAAGATACTACGAGTTCTATTGAATTTACTGGTTTTACCGAAGATGAACAAAAAAAATTAACAGTAGAACAAATTAGTCGTTTAAGTCGCGATTCTGGTGTCGGGGTAGATGGGAACAATATAACGCCAGAAAAGGAAATATTAGATATTATATTTGAAAAGGTTACAAAATCAATCGCAGATAGTTGCAAAATAAATATAGATGAAGAGCTAGAAAATCAAGAACAAAGTACCGAAAATATTTTAAATCAATTGCCAGCCGATATTAGGGAAGTGCTAACAATTGAATTAGAAGAAAATACGGAAAGTAACACACCAGAAAAAGAAGATAATAGAAAAGAAGACTGCAAAGTTAGCGAAAAGAAAAGCGATTCTTCATCAGCCGAGGAAAATGAGAAAAACAACACCACAACATTAAACGTTAATAAGAAACCTACCAGAGATACTTGTAGTACAAAAGACGAATACCTCGTAGAATCAAATAATGCTAAACAAGATGAAAAAATAGTTACTTTAGAAGATATATCCACAGAATATTCTGTCCCAAATAGTAACCAAGAATCAATTATTTTATTAACAGAAGCATCTACCAAAACAAATGACGCTCTAAAATTATCAGAAGATAATATAGAAAGTACAGAGTGTGTGGCAACTAAAGAATCTCAGGATAAACCCAGTGATATTGTAACAAATAATAAAGTAACAAGCACTTTGGATATAATAAATACCGTTTTAGAAATGCCTAATAAAACACCAACTTTAGAAGAAAACTGTAAAAGTGGCGAAGAATTGCTAAAGGAAAAATTAGACTTAGCAAACTGTATTGATCAAAATGACTGCAATGAAGATCACCAAGCCGATATAAGTATAGACGATTCTGAGAACGATGGAATATTGGATTTGAATACTCAGGGTACCAAAACTAAAGTAAGAAAATATTTAATTACATAAAAAGTTTATTTTAATTGACAAACTATACTTTGCTATAGAAATTAATGGACTTTAAATATTTTTTGTAAAATTCTAAACTTTTTTAATACTTTTGAAAAAAAATTCTTTAATATAATTTCAAAATTTACTATTTTTTATAGATTCAAAAGTGGCATGAGCATTTGCAACCGATATTGGCCAAATCCAGAGAACGCCATCATTTTGATGTCTTTCAATTGGGCACAGAAATTATCGATAAAGTACAGAATAGAAAAAACTCTAATAATGAAACTTTAAATGTGTTTAAAACTACACCTGACTTACCTGGCCGCCATTTAACCTCATTCCATGATATTATGGATAATAAAGATAAATCGTATGTTTCAAGGTATTTTCTCTCTACGCTATTACTGGCAAATCAAAGCAATATAGAAATCTCTATAGACAATAAATCATCAGATAATCCTACTTCTTGGCAGGACATAAATTTAAAATTATTAAGTACCAAGCGTCATACGGTAGCAATAGAAGATAATATAGGTATAATTGATAATAAAATGAAAGCTGGCGATAAAAATTTAAAACAAAACCAAAATAAAAGAAAGCTGACTGAAAAAGAAATTGAAGATGCGGACGACGAAAAACCTTTAGTTAAGCTAGAAGAATCTAAAAAATCACCGAAGAAATCTAAAACATCTTTAAAACGTAGTTATAATAATGTTACAAAATCAAACGTAGCCGAAAAGAGACTTAAAGAAGAAATGGCCACAATAAATAGCCAGCACAATAAGTTGCCCAACTTTATTCAAAATGTACAAATTTTAACACCTTCCTACGCTATTTCACCAACTGTGGCAACAGATATAATGATAATGCCCAGCACAAGTTGTCAAACTCCAAGTCACAATAACGCCTTACAGTTTAATGCCAACATGAATACAGTACGAACATTACAACCCATCGAAAAGGTACACAAAAGATGTGATGATTATGATTCCGGTATTTTTTCCATAGATGAAATGTCAACATCATGACAATGATAATGACTTTTTGTTTTGTATAGTTTCGTTTGTAAAACTTAGTTAAGTGATCTTTTGTTATGTGAAGTGACTGTCCATTTGTCTGCATGTGTGTTTAAGCATATGTTATACATATTGTAGTAATTTAGCGCAACTGTACAAAATGAATTTAATTCATCATTAATGTTAAAACAAAAAATTAAAAGAGCAAAAGTTCAATTTTACTTCTGTAGAGGTTTTAATCTAGTATACTATTTAGTAATAATATATGTTTAATAAGTAATTAGTTTTATTTATTTTATTGAAATAACAGTTTTAATTACACTAGGGCCTTTTTTAAATAATTTTTTTACTTTAATCCCAGTGTAAATTCAGTAGTCTGGTAAAAAAAATTTTAAAAGATTTACATTAAATGCAATTATTTAAAAAATTTAAATTAATAAGAAGCAATTTAAGATTTTAGTATAAATTTTAAAATAATTTAGATACTTTTTTTGTGTTACTAACATTAAAAATATGTAGTGTTATTTCTAGCCTAATATTTTATAAGTACTTATGCGAATAAGTCTCTTCTATTTAAGAACACGTATATATGTATATTTTAAAAAAGCAAAAATAACACCTCTTTTAATACATTAGAGGTATTCACGTCACCAGGTTTAGTCTTGTGAAATTGCTGAAATGCAATGTTGTCTTCAAACACAACAACAACTATGCATAAAATAAATTCGCACAAACTTTGGGGATACCTCTTAATTTGGTTAAACCCATCTATTTTTTCGCTGAAGGTGAGCGCTAACTCGTGAACGGTTAAAATACCCAAACAAAATTTTATTCTATTTATTTGTTATTTTTTGAGTATATGGAACAGTACAGCATATTAACGGATTTCCTTTATTAACACATGTTTACATTTAGTAAATTTAGAAAGAAAAAAAACAGTTCAACAAAATTAAGAAATTGCAGCCAAACTGTTCATTTATTACGTTTCCAGTCGGTTAAGCAACATATCGTCAATTTTCGTGAAGAAATGCATATAAAAAAAATTATTTTTTTTCTATTCGCTGCACTTTTTGATTATATTGCATACATGTCGGATAAATTTTTTAGTACGAATTATTTTCATTAAGTTGAATTTTGGTTTTTTAAACAAAACAAACAGGAGAATAACAGAAGTTGAGTAAAACAATATCAAACATTACAATTCTACATTAAAGACTTCATAAATTGCATCTTTGCTTATACGTCTAACAATTTAATTATTTTATTGTTTTAGTTTGTTGTTAGCCAAAAAAAAAAAAATCCACTTGAACCCCTGCAAATAACTTCTTTGTCATCTTTTTGCTTGCTCTCTACATGCATATCTGTGTCAATAAGCAATAAAAGCTTATGTCGAAAAATCTTTTTTGGGAAAATTATTTCTTTCTTTTTAAACTTACATTGTAGAAATAAATTTATAAAAAAGTGAAATCAAAAATTATTATTGAAAAGGTTTTGATGTTTTGCAATAAGTTCATTTAAAATTTTGAGTTTTTTAATTTATCCAGGCTTAAGTTTATATAAGATGTTATTAAAAATACATAAATATATTAAGATATACTTAAATAACAAATTTATATTAAAACTTATTTATACTTACATAAGTAAAATAAATTGTTAAACTTAAATTTAAAAATAATATTAAAAAACCTTGAGTTGTTTTAATATTTTTATCGACATATGCTAATCCAGCAAAAAAAAAAATAAAATAAAGTAGCGAGATTTCACGGGTTCGACTAATGATAAAGTGATTTATTTTGGTTGCAAACACTTATGATTTTAATATTAGCGTGTTGTTGGAGGACATTTATTTAATAATAAACTGCATTCCAATCTAACAAACTCCTAGAACTCATGCATATTTGGTAAAAACGATGTTTAACGAGTTGTTAATTAATCACCCATATTCTATTTGGCGTCACTAACATCGCCGTCAATTTTGAGATTACATAACTTTAATACGTCAATGCTAATTTGGTATTTCCTAACTGTTTTAATTGACTGTTTTAACGATTAATAATTTAAATTTTTCCTTTTTATATCCTTCACCTGTGGTGCACAAGGGTATATATAGCTTTGTCATTCCGTTTGTAATTTCTACAATTTTCATATCCGAACCCATAAAGTATATTTTTTCTGAAAGTTTATGAATAGAGGAGTCGATTAAGCCCTGACCGTCTGTCCGTGTGTTGGTTGAAATCAACTTTAAGAAGCAACTATATGTTCCCCAGATCTGTGTATGGTATCAATCTCTTCAGGAATGAATCGCTATTGAAATTCAGCACAATCGCCCTATAACTTTCTGAGATATGAGCAAAAAACCACGACCACTTCGTTTTTTTCACAATTACAACAACAACATACATATATACTGGTTAAAGTAAACGTGTCATCGAATCCCAGCTGAGCCAAAATTTTTTTTTTTTATTTTATATATTTATATTTTTATTATTTTTTTTTTTAATTTTTTTAAAAAAAATTTTTTTAATTTTTTTTTGTAAATTGTTTTTGTTTTTAGTATAAATTTTTTTTATTTTATTTTTTTATTTTATATATTATTTATATTTTTATTATTTTTTTTTAATTTTTTAAAAAAAAAATTTTTTTTTTGTGTAATTTTTTTTTATAAACAGACTCAATTATAATTTTACAATTGTATTTTTTTTATATGTATGTACGTATTTCATATGAGATGAATGGTGATACAAACTATTGTTATTGCATGACTACACGTTGTGAAGGGTATATAAGATTCGGTACGGCCGAATATAGCACTGTTACTTGTTTTATAATATTTCTTACTCATAATTCTTTTTTCCTAATTTTGATTTAAACACAATATACATATTAAAAATAATAACGTTAGAATTAAAGGCAACATCAAAGTCATATTTTCTTACAGATTACCAAACATGGTGATATTGACATCAAAAGTACGAATTAGATTAAAATCGATGTTGACGACGCCAAATAAAAAATAGGTGATTGTTTGTGTACAATGTTTAATTTGGAATTTGTTTTGAAGCACATCATTTTTAAATGAATGGTTTTGCGCTATTGGTTTATAAAATCTTAAAAGCGTAACTAGACCGCTCTAGGGGGTGCAATGCCCACCACACAAAATTAAAAAAAATTAACTATTTACAATTAATATACGTATAAAACTAACTCGGTTTAGGATTTTGCCCTCCAGGAAAAAATTTTAAGCTTTTGCCATCCTCCAGAAAAAATTAGTAGCAACGACCATGTCTAATTCCTAATTTTTTTGCTGGTTAAATAAAAAAAAGAACTTTATTTAAAAAAAAACAAGTAACAGTGCTATATTCGGCCGTGCCGAATCTTATATACCCTCACAACGTGTAGTCATGCAATAACAATTGTTTGTATCACCATTCATCCCATATAAAATACGTGCATATGTATATACTGGTTAGAATATATGTGGCATCGAATCCCAGCTGAGCCAAAAAAAAATTTATTTTATTTAATAAATTATTTATATTTTATTATTTTTTTTTATATTTTTTTTAAATTTTTTTAAAAAATTTTTTTTGAAAAATTTTTAAAAAAATTTTTTAAATTTTTTTTAATTTTTTTTTTGTAATTTTTTTTGTTTGGTATGTTTTTTACATGTATGTATGTATGTTGTTGTTGTAATTGTAAAAAAAAAACGAGGTGGTCGTGGTTTTTTGCTCATATCTCAGAAAGTTATGGGGCGATTGTGCTGAATTTCAATAGCGATTCATTCCTGGATATTTCCAAGAGATTAATACCATGTACAGATCTGAGAAACATATAGTTGCTTCTAAAAGTTGATTTCAACCAACACACGGACAGACGGTCAGGGCTTAATCGACTCCTCTATTCATAAGCTTTCAGAAAATATATACTTTATGGGGAAATGAAAATTGTAGAAATTACAAACGGAATGACAAAGCTATATATACCCTTGTGCACCACAGGTGAAGGGTATAAAAATGTACGTCGACTTACTCTGTTTCTTTTTTTGCTACTAAAAAAATGATTATAACTTTACAAACAGAATTCTAAAATTATATAGACCTTATGGGTCTGAAAAATGGTAGATAAAATCTCTATTTACCCTATTCTCGACATAAACTATTATTACTTGTTGCCACAGATATATTTAAAAATACCAAATCTTTTTCTTTGGTAATCTTATGTTGTAATTACATAAGGTTATAGCGCATGCAGACAGAACTTTTCGTATCTTTCTTTTCTTAATTCGGAGTTTAATAATTCTTGGGATTGAAATCTATATTTTATATATGGAAATTCATTAGGATACAACAAAAGTTAGCTGGGCTGGCACCGCTATACCTCTATAAATGTGCCTTGATAAATATCTACTCGGTTATAAGTTAGTTTTACAATAATAAAATATGTAGGGATTAAAAATTGTTTGTACTTTGATTGTAATAGTTTACATAAACCGATAGACGTACGGGCATGCTTTTTTCGACTCATAAAGTATTTCTAAATCACCAGTACGTTTTAAGGTAGGTGTGGTATTGTTTTTTTATACCCTTCACACAGTGAAAAAGGGTATATATAGGTTTGTCATTCCGTGTGAAATTTCTACAATTTTGATTTCCGACCCCATAAAGTATATATTTTCTGAAAGCTTATGAATAGGGGAGTCGATTAAGCCCTGTCAGTCTGTCCGTCTGACCGTCTGTCCGTGTGTATGTTGAAATCAACTTTTTGAAGCCCCCCGACATCGCTTGGACCCGGGTGAGGTATTAAAATATCAGAAATATTCGGGAGTAGATCGGTATTGAAATTCAGAAACATCGGTACATAAACAACTGAGATATGAGCAAAAACCCACGACCACCTCAATTTTTTTTTTCACAAAAACAACATTACAACAACAACATACATACATACAAACGTGTATACTGGATAGAGAAAACGTGGCATCGAATCCCAGCTGAGCCAAAAAAAAATTTTTTTTATATTTTTTTTTAAATTTTTTTTTTTAAATTTTTTTTTTATTTTTTATTTAAAATATTATTTATATTTTTATTATTTTTTTTTTAATTTTTTTTTTTTTTTTATTTTTTTTTGTTTTATATTTATTATATATATTTTAATTATTTAAAAAAAAAAATTTTTTTTTTAATTATTTAAAAAAAAAAAATTTTTTTTTTAACTTTTTTTTTAATTTTTTTTTTTTATTTTTTTAACATACATACGTTAATTTTTAATTTTACAATGGGATGTTTTTATATATGTATGTTTTTTATATGAATGTACGTATTTCATATGAGATGAATGGTGATACAAACTACTGTTATTGCGTGACTACACGTTGTGAAGGGTATATAAGATTCGGCATGGCCGAATATAGCACTCTTACTTGTTTTACCTACCTATTATTGTGTTGTAAGGTATAATAAATTAGTTGTGTAGAACTTTGAAAACCAAGAATAATAAAAACAGGATTACGCATTCCGACTGTAAAAAATTTTTCGTACTGCGCATGTACATCACATCAGCCTTAACAAAAGAAATACATAAACAGTGAGAATTATATAAATTAAAGGAGAACAAAAGCATAATAGTTTTTTAATTACGGTTTTTTTTATTACGGTTCATATTGTAATTGACCATTTTAAAATTAATTTTACAATAAAAATATAAATCACATTTTTTTTTACATATTTGTTATTTTTATTATTTTTTGTTACTTTTTGAAATTTGTACTTGTAATATCAGTCACTTGTTTGCTGGTGTGTCGTCACATATAAGAGAGCGTTTTTTTTTTTTAAATAACAACAAACATGCGTAATCTTGGTTTTATCATTGTTGTTTGAAAACGAGTTTTGTTGTAGTTATATAGAACAAACTTACTTTTTAAAATAAATTTCTATTCCCGAATATAGTATGTGTAGATAAGAATGTTCTATTATATAAAAAAATTTACTTTTTACACATATATTGTTTTTATTTCTTCGAGCTAAAGATCGAAGAAATAAAAACAATATATTAATATAAAAAGATCGAAGAAATTTACACAATACTTTTTACTCATATGTACATACATACATATATGTATAATAATGTTAGTATTAATTTTTTATAATTATTTAATTTTTTTTTTTTTATTATTTTTTTAATATCATTCCAGAAGTTGACATATAAAAATATTACAAAATATTTTCGTAAAATTAAAAATTTAGGCCACAACTTAAAACACTGATTGCTTATTTTGTAAAACAAGTACAACACATTATTTATTTTAAAATAAAAGTATTAAACAATTTTTTAGGTTTTATGCTTTTAAAAAATATATATATTTTTTTTATTTTATGTGCGGGTGTAATTATTATTTTTTTTTTTTAAATTTTGTATATTTTTTTGTTTTTCATTTTGTATTAATTTTTTTTTAATTCTCTTTATTTTTCCCTTAATTTGGTAATATTTATAGAAGTTTTTTTTTTTTTTTGTTACTTATAAGTTGTATTTTTCTTTATTTTTATTAAATTTATGTTGCAGCTTGTATTCAGATCTTAATTTTTTTATTTGTTTGAGTAATTTTCTTTTTTTTTTCGTTTGTTTTATTTCTTTTTTTGTATTCATAAATTCAAATTTAAAAATGTTTTGTTTAATTTCATTAATTTTTGTTTGATTTGTTATTATTATTATTGATATTGATTATTATTATAATTTAATTTTTTTTTTGTTCTCTTTTAAGTTAAATTTTCTTTAGTTTTTGTTTCACTTTTTTCGCTTATTTTTCTTTCTTTAAGAATTATTATTTTTTAGATTATTTTAAGTTTCTATTTAAAATGTATTTTTTTTTTAAGTTTATTTTCTTATACCCGCTGCAATTATTTTAAAGTACCTGACATCAATTTTTATATTTAAAATTTTGGGCGCGTTTTTATACAAATTTTAGAAATTGTTAAATATTTTAGAACATAAACATTTGTTAAATATATAAAATAATAAATTTAATTGATAATAAAATTATGCTATAATTTAATGTTTAAAATAAATTAAGACGTTTTATTCTTTACCACTATATGTAGGTAGTTAATAAAAATATATTTGTGACTTTTGACACATCATCTTTAAAAAAACAACTTTAATTTTTTATTTTTTTTTTAATATTAAATCAAACAACAAATTGAAAACGCTTTACTTTTTGTCGTCTACCCTTGTTAACATTTATTTGAAATCTGTTACGTAACTTACAATCTATTTCGAATTAATTTTTCTTTTTGAAATGCAGTCGTTGGGGAAGCAACTAAAGATAATTGCAACATACCATTATTATTTTCATGGATTTATTGATGCATAATAATTTGAAAACGTAGCATGTAAGCTTCTATTTTTATTTAATTAACCGCCAACCCGACACACGGCTTGATAGAAAAGAATAAATCCAGTAGGTGTTTAATTTTGAAAAATGTCAATGTTGTAGCATAAAACTAATTTAACTTTAAAGGCAAAACTTACCACTAACGGCCCCAAGTGAGGATGTTTTGTCAGAAGTCGTCAAACATTCTTTAATATGTTCATATATAATTTATATACATGTTTACCTATAAAAGCAGTAAAATTTAGCTTTACGTAATTTATACAGTGAATATATTTTTTTATAAAATCTAGTGTAATTTCAAAAATGGTTGAATAAAAATCAAGTAAATAAAATATTACCACATTTCACAATAAATTTTTAAATTAAAAAAAAGAGTATTGGCAAAGTTATTAATTATTGTTGCTAAGTTAAAATAGGAAAAATTCAAATTAAATAATTTCGAAACAAACTGCTACAAAATCTTGTAAACTGCCGAATATAAAAATTTTACTTACTTGTCAATTTGGTTCTTAAGAAAACGAATTCCATTATCCTTAAATAACATTAAATAAATAAAACTAAATTTACACTACAATACAAGTCGTAAGGTGTTGAACAGATATTGTAGCAGCGATCGAAAATTCAATACGAAATACTATTTTTTTAATGTAATTGTATTAAAAACAGTTCGAAAGTTTGGAGTTTTAAATCGCTGATTTAAAACCTAATTACATTCTAACGACTTGAAATATAGTGTAAACTTAGCTTGGGCATTACTTTATTCATTATTTTACACAAATTTTGTTTTACATTTCTATAATAAACTTTACCTTATAAATCTTCAAACAAAAATTAAAGAATACCTCCCACATTCATACAATTTAAAATGAGTTTGAAATGAATTTATTTCAAATTTTTTATACGAAATTTTCTTTAAATTTTCTCAAAAACATATAATTTTTATGAATATTAGCCTAAAAATGAACGCCTCAAATAAAAATAAAAACCAACAACAATGAATGTTATTCACTATCACTATCTGATGGAGATTTTTCATCATCTTTTTTCTCATCTGATTTGTAATGACGATATTCCTTCTTTAGCTCCCACATATTTTTGTGAGGATTTTTCATATTATAATCACAAACTTCTTTAAGGATCTCTTTTAAATAACCAATTGGCTGTTTGGTAATTTTAACCAAATCTTTAATATTATAGTACTGATGTTTTTCGAAAGCATTGAACAGCATATCCATGACAGCGTTTTTGTCATCGCGAGCCTTTTTGCCTTCAGCTTTTTTGCGTTCACGGTACTCGATCTGAAATATGGCAATAAATAAACAAATATATTTAAGGCATTAATTTTTTTGTTTCTTTTCTGACTACTTTTATTTATTTAAAGTTTGGTAACCTAGCCTCTAGGCCATAAAAAAATTTTACTGGTTCCGAAAAAATCTAAAAAGATAACAAAACTTAATTCATAGGCCAAATAAAAAAGTAAAAATTTCCAATAGTCCTTTAAAAAAACTGAAACATCTATACAATTCCACTAACAGATTTTTAGTGAAAATAATTTTAACAAACATAGAAATATACCTCATATACATAGATAACATTTTGTTCTTATTTGTTACGTTATGAGTATGTATGGACAAAAAAGTGAAAAGAAAAAAAATATTTAAAATTTTTGAGTTTTCAAATTCCCTCGTCTCAAGTAAAAATAATTCAAGAATAGAAAACTTAAGAACTGATGAAATTATTGAAAATTCAGTGTTCTATATTTCGCCAAATATTAGTCAAATACCTACTACCTACTTTAAATTAGTTTCAGAATTAAACAAGAATTTAAATAAGAATAAACTTACATTATGTGCATGATCTTTCACGGGCTTAAAGTTTTGCACAATTTTATCTATAGGCTGCACTTTACGCTGTGGCACTGAAGCCTTACGTATCGATTCCAATTTAAGTTTCATATAACAATTATCTGCTATCGGACGACATTCCAACTTTTGTACTATTCTTCCTTCCATGTAGAGCTTTTCTGCATCCTGTGTCTGAGCAGATGTGTCTTTACTATCTTTAGCAATTGTAGTGGCCACAGTCGGTGGCCCCACATGAGAGAATACGCCTAATGTCTGTTTCGTCACCACCGAGACATCCAATATGTGTTCGGTGGGAATTTCCTCATCAGGGTCTAATTTCACAACAGCCTGCGATAGACTCAGTGATACCTGAGCCTTTTGTCCAGGAGTTTTGCTAATTTTTAACTTTCCTACATCCATATTGGAGGGTGCTTTCTCCCATTTTTGCGCTATGTATTTGGGCACTTTCACTAACCACACACCACGTCCAGCATTTGAAAGATCCAGTTCTTTATCAACGATAGGTACTTTCACCTCTTTATCATCATTTTTTGACATTTTATTACTATTACGTTAACACTATTGAGATTTTTATTACACGTTTGCTCACAAATTGTTTAATGTTTATTGCCTGTTGAAAAAACAGCCGCTAAAATATAATTTATTGTTTACAAGTGGCACGTAGAGAGAGCGTAATGTGACATTTGTAATACAGCTGTTTAAGGGGTTGCCATTGTACTTAATTTTGTGGAATGCATTGCGGGTAGATTTATAATTAATAACATAGAAGTGCATGTCAAATTCTTTTTTGACAGAAATCTTTTTTAAAGTACATTGTATTAACGTAGTGTCAATAAGAAAAAAAAAGTCTCAATTAATAATACTACTACTACTACTACATCGCAGTCACACGTTCAAATTTTGCTTTCAAGTTTCTTGCATATACTGCTTATCGAAATTTACAAAAATTAAACGGTGTGACGTAGGCTGAATGAAATTTTAAAGTGTATTATATTAATACAATACAACACAAAAATATATTTCGGTAATATATTCAGAAAGTTAAACGAAAAACTTACACATTAAAATTGCAATCAGCTGATTTCTTGATTGTGAATTGAAATACACAATTCGAAAGCAAACTCGCACCAAATTTAAAAAAATATATTTTTTTATAAGTATGAGCGTATTTATTTTTGAAACTTAAAGCAAAATTTGAACATGTTAGTCAAGCAACGGATACAATCAATAAGGTGGTCCTAATTGATCAGTTGATCATTAGAAGTAGCTTTTCAAATGTCGAAATTAGATAAATTTTCTCTCTCAAAACTTTCAATTGTCAAAATTCATATCAGATAAACACAGGATGTACTTATTTCATCATGAATAAACGTAACTGATCAGCCAATCGTTCTTAATTTATATGAGAATGCCAAACTCTATATAGTAGATGTACCCCGCCTCATCAATCAATTATTAAAATTTCTCTGGGGACTGCACTGTTCGTCCGTTTGGTTGATATCAGCTGTTTGAAGTCTTCATATGTTGCATTATCCTGTTTTTGGTACCAATGTTTTAGAAATATTCAGACATTAACAATTATTTACAATAGTACTTCATCTCTTTTTTTAAAAAATTTTAATTGTTAAACTGTCTGATAATTTATAAACATGTTTGTTGTTGTTTACATATGTACAAATATTATATGGCTTTTATTAAAATTGATTTCTTTCAGCTTAGTATTAATAAAATTAATTTATTAATTTAATTCCGAAATAAAATAAATTTACTGCTTCTTCAACGATGTCGAAAGAAAACCCAAGTGAAGTTTCATTCGTACAAATATATTGAAAACAACAACAAAAACAAAAAATTTGTTTTTGTTTTCAACCTATTTGTACGAATGAAATTTAGCTTGGGTTTTCTTTCGACATCGTTGAACAGGCAGTTAGTAGTGAAAAATTATTTCTTCTCCAACCCCTAAAATGGATATTAAATAAAAGAGATTGACTATTAGAATACAGTAAACTCTGAATAGTTTAAAATCCAAGATAGCATCTGATTTAAAATGTCGGAAATATTGTTTGCCCTAACAATTATAACAAAAAAATTAAAGTAATGCAAAGTAAATAAAATTTTCAAGTCTTCTAAATCTATAGTGCAAAACATTCATTTTAAACGATTCCCTAAATATAAACTAATTCGTTATACATCAAGTCATTAATTGTATGCACTTATTAGTTAATTTTTTTTATAGTTTTCTTTGCTGGGTACGTACATATGTACATATATCATGAAAATAATATGTACAGTACATCGTGCATCATGTAAACGTATCATATACAAAATGTTCGAAAAAAATTCTTTTGCTATTTTTTTTATTTATTTAAATTTTGTTTGACGTTTAACAATACAAGGACACAAATAGAGTCAAGGTCTATTAATAAATAGACCTTGAATAGAGTTCTCAATGTGATGTAGAGTACGATGATCTCAATTTTTCGTACTTACTCTAAAAAGATAGTTTGCTTTTAAATTCGATTCAACTCTTTTTCTTTACTTAAAACAAGTAGTAAGCATGATTTTCATTTGTTTATTTTTAAAATGTACATTCGTTATTCTTTAAAAAAATGCATAGATAAAATAGATATGTTAAAATTTAATTTCGATATGACAATATCGCTGGAAAAATCTTTGGAAGCTAAAGATTTACAAATGGAATTAAGCTTGATTTTTCTAAACTAAACTTAAAGTTATTATTTGTTTTATTCGAGTATCATATTCCTTAATTCTAAAATACTTATTTATTTTCTAAAATATGTATCACTAAATTATCAATGAAATAACTATTTATTAGATTTATGACAAATTTACTAGAAATAATACAATAAATACTTACAATGAAAATAAACAATTTTATATACAAGAAAAATTAAAAATGTGAAAATTATGTAGTTTAAAAATACACCGTTAAATTGTTTTCTGAAGAACCCATTGTATCTGTGGCTGTTAAAAGATTGCTAGAACCATTAACGCCGACATTTGTGACACTACCATTAGCACACGATATAGTAGTGACTCCAGTTTGAAGAGACGCTGTTGTCGAGGGAGCTTCCCAAGCCTTCTTTTTATTATTGTTATTAGCTGACTGCGGATGAGAGTGACTTAAGGAATCATTTTCAATTTCATCTTCTTCATATAGCTGACCATTCGCAGAGGCTCGGGAAACTATACCTGTTATGTGAGGATTATAGAAATTTTTAATAAATAAAATTTATACATATTATAATCATTAAAGTCACTCACTTCTCACTGTAGCAGCATAGTTTTCTCTTTGTCTCTCTCTTTCTCTTTCACGATCCAAACTGGCCGAAAGTATAGCTGAAGCTCCAACACCCATATTACTACTTAAAGTACTGGGCTGAAAGCCACCATTTCCAATTGGATTAGCCATTGTAATGTTACCATTATGTTTCATATGCAGCACTGACACATTGCCACTAGTGACTGTGGCTCCATTGCCATTACCAGCTACTTTTTCATGTGTCACTAAATTTGCCGATGATACAGTACTGTGGCCATGACTATGCACTCGATTACGCCCCAATGTTGGAGTAGTTTTACGCGTTTTATTTTTGTAACGTACAATATAACAAGTTAATGACAAAATAATCAACAAAAACACACCCACAATAATGCTAAACATGCCCAATAAACTATTACTCCAGGAAGCTTGAGCTAAAGCTACACCCTCCATTGTAACAGAAACGGGTACAGATGTACTTCTGGGTGGTACACCTGAATCTGTGGCAACGGCTATTAGGTGTATGGTGGACTCATTAAGAGTTTGTAGCTGTTCTGGTCTCATGTAAATATTGCCGGCACTATCGATTTCAAAAAGACCAGCATGTTGGCCTCGAAGTGACAACTCCAATCTGTCATTGCGATCACCATCTGCGGCTTCGATTTTACCAATCATTACGCCCTCCAAGGAGTCAATGCGAGATTGTAGGGATTGCTAAATATAAAAATACAATAAAAAAATAAATAAATAAAATTGTATGTACATTAGGGCGGGTTGATTTGTATGGATGGGAAAAAAATCAAAAATCGTATAGCAAAAACGTAATCTACATAAAATTCTAAGAAAATTTTCCAAAGAAACCATGGGTCTAAAATCAAATCCTAATCCGCGCCTCTCGACTTGTTACTGGCAGTAACTATAGAAAGTCGTGCCAAAGTACCTAGAATGGAGAGTAAAAAAGACTTAAAAAAATTAGCATGTAACCAATATCTGAAGTTTTCTTAGTATTCTATAATTGCTTCTTTGTATGTATTAAAGACCTTATTTGTTTTAATGAAACAAAATTTGTTTACGGTAAAAAAATTACTGAAAAATTACTAAAAAATTACTGAAATATTGTTTAAGTGAAACCACTTTTTTTCAAGTCGAGAGGCGCGGATTAGGATTTTATTTTAGATACATAGTTTCTTCGGAGAATTTTCTTAAAATTTTATGTAGTTTACGTTTTTGCTATACGATTTAAAAAAAATCGACGACCCCCCTAATGTACATACATATTTATTTATTAATATGGCAAATGCTTACACTTTTTGGTACCACAAATTCGTAATGAGTCTCTCGAAATCTGGGCTCCCAATCATTGACATCTATTACTTCGAGGGAAATTTCCGCCGTTGTGTTGGTCATGCCATCTGTGGCGAAAACTTGAAAATCATGTCTAGTCATTTTTTCATAATCCAAAGCTTTCGCCAAAATCACTTCTCCCAAAGAGCCCACGTTGAAGAATTGTGAATTCACAGGATCGGGTATGGTATACTTGAGATGCTTACCCGGTTTATTGGTGGGCAAAGCCAAAATACGATTGCCCACCGCTGTATCTTCTCGAATGCGCATGTGAAATTTCTTTTGCACAAAAGCCAAGGCACTCATATCGCTATGAGTACCACCTGGCCTAGTCAACGTTACCGTGGTAAGAGCATATCTATCGGGATTATCGACTTGTGTAGCTTTTGCCACCAAAGTAGCGCCATTGGTTAGATCGGAGTAACCTATAGGTGTCAATAAAGTTATCACACCACTATGCGGATGAATGCGAAAGTATTTGGTGTCTTGAGATTGTACTATGCTGTATTGTATAGGAGCACATATGCCCTCATCTTGATCTATGGCCTTGATGGGTTCTGGTCTTACTTTTAACTCTCCCGGTCTACCATCTGTAGGCAGCTCTGCGTTATAGGTTTCCCTAAAGAATTTTGGATTTTGATCGTCGGCATCGGTTATAACTACTCTTAGAGTAATATCGGAAAATTTTGGCGGTGTTCCCTGATCTTGTGCCCGAAGCTTAACTGTAAAATTTTGCATTTGTTCATAATCTAATGGTTTCTTTAGTACTAGAGTTCCTTCCAGCGGGTTAAGAAACTGCACATATTCCGAGTAAGGTCCTGGAAGCACTTGATATTCAACAGTTGAAAAGGGTCCCTGCTGGTCAGCATCTTCTGCTTTGGCCCCTTGTAAAATTCGGGTACCAGGTACTGTTACCTCGGACAGTGTCAGAGTGTAGGGAGTACCAATCCACTGTGGAGCATTATCGTTGACATCTATAACACGCACATTGACAGGAATAACAAAACTCTAAAAAGATTCAGAATAATAACTAGTTGCAATCAAATTTTAAAATTAAAAAAAAAGTATTTTAACATATAAGTAGTTGATGCACTGTATTGCATTTATGTAAGCATATACACACAACATGCGTACATACTGAAATATAACCGTGCTATATACTAGCAGCATTCGATATCAAATAAACTTTTTGTTTAAACTTTATTAAATTTTGTTCTATTTTTATGTACGAAATACTGTTACTTGCTTGTGATTGCGAACATTTATTTTTGTGTATTTATAAAGGTCAGTACATAATTTGCAATACAGTTTCTGTTGTTTAAAATTGAAAAAAAAAATTAAACAAAATACAAATTTATTTAGAAAAACTTTATGATTTTAAATTTATTTTAATATTTTCTCTAATTAACTTGCTAATAAAAATTTTAAAATGTCTTTTTGTATACCAAGGCAACTTACTAATTAATGACTACGTTTAATTAAGTGCAGTCAATTCATGTATAAAACTTGTACAAATATTTGTCAATATGTATTCAATATACGAGTAGTTAATACTAGCACGCCTTACCATTTAGCAAACATAAACTACATAGTCCTAAGAATCTAATACTACATTGGAACCATATGGTCAATGAACTCTTAAACACATTATAAAGTTCAAGAGGTTCGAGAGCACGATTTGGTGAAATGCGGAAACACACACTACTTGATACAATACAGTAAAACGAAAAAAATTAAGAAATTTTTAAACATACATATCGTTGCCAGAAATGCAAAATGCTTAGTTAACAGAAAATTTAAAATCAATATTTTTTTAAATAATTTCGGTGCGTTCTATTAAAACACATCACCACCAAAAAAAGTTAGACTACCCCTAACAATAATGGCAATTTTATTTACAAATTTATTGAAGAAATTGACATTGAAAACCATATGTAATAGTTTTTTTTTACTTCTACTGTAAAATTATAAATGTTATTAAGGGAGTTTTGTATTTTAGGTGACGCAATTTTTCATTAAAACCATCTAATGCAGTTAATTAATACAAATTTAAGCGGCCCTTTAACACTGGCACTGTTGATATTTAACAATGTATTCCGAGCACTCTCGAGTATCTAAACTCCCTAATCGTGTAGATGGAAAAATTTTCGATATTTACGAAATTATATATTTTCTAAAACCTTTAACATACGAAAGACGGTAAGGTGATGTCCGTTTGTTGGTTGAAGTCTAATGTTTAATTACCCTTATGTTCTACACATACTCGTTAGTTTATTAGACTTTTTGAAATATTAGGGAGAAAATCGCTTTTGCAAATCAATAAATAAATAAATACAATTTCTAAAGCTCTTAGAAAGTCGGCGGATAGATAACTGAGATAAAAACACAAAAATAAAATTGCTTCTATATTTTTCTTTAAATCTCAAAACGAATAGTGATTTTTTCAGATGCTAAATATATTAACAGATTTGTTACCTTAAGATAAAAAGAATCTTAAGTAATTTTTGGAAAAATATTTCTACCATCAGTCTATAAAGGCCAAAAATATAGATAATCGGAAGCATTTCATGAAATTCCAAGATTTTTAAAACTCTATGAACTCTAGGACACTTATTTATTACCCTTGATATGATCATATACAGATCAAATAAGAAATTGTGAGTACAAACCTTTGCAAAGAAAGTATTGCGATAACCATGCCAATATTTTTTATCTTTTTTGCCGAACGTAGGGGCGGCCTTTTTAAAATTAAATTTTAAAATTTTGATATGTTATACGCTATAATTCTTGCATAAATTGTAATGTAATTAAATCAGTAGTTTAGAAGAAACTTTATCATATTTATACTAACAATATTTTTGCTGTCGACTCCACTGTGCGTGTGTTAACAACTTTACTAAGTACGTACTTAAAATTGTACGTAAGTTTTCTAATTTTTTTTTTAACTTGTAACTTTACTTTATAAAAGAACTTTATGTTTCAAGTTGTTAGATAAACGTTGCTTTTAAACAAGTAAACAAAGAAACCAAAGCCAAAAACTGCGCCAAGAACTTTCTAATGCTTGTGAGTAAGTAGTATGGTAACGTAAAGGAATGAAAGTGTACAAGTGTTTGATTGTTTTTGTAGTAAATTTGTGTGTGTAAATATTTAGGTTAGAAGGAAACCTATAATTTTGTTATTGTTACTGTATAGAACGCAAAGTGTTAGTAGGGAAATAGGATCTCAAACCACAATGCGTTTTTGTATACATTGCAAAGTACTCGCACACAAACGGAAGTTATAGGAACTAATTTATGGTCTTATATGGAAACCACCACTCGGTGGTTAGATGAGTTTTAACAGAATTACAAATGTAACATGTTTCATAACAGTTTTCATTATAAATATTTCTTTTTTTCGTTATATACACAATAATTTTGAGTGTTAACCTAATATATTTAAAGAGAACTTTATTTTATTATTTTTTTTTTATTTAAGTAAAGTTACACCCAATCCAATTTATTTTTTTAGTATGAAATTAAAGTAAGGCGTGTTGTAGTAGTTTAGTTATTTAAGTTAAGTTTTTTTAGAATAAAAGAATAAATGTTTTTATTATTAGAATAACTAAAGTTCATTGCCCTCTAATAGGCAATATGTATGGTGCTTGTTTTAGCTAAACAAATTAAAACAAACATTTACTGTTTAACTTACCGGATCCGTTGAATGCCTACGTATGCATATGACATTAACATATATTGATGAGGGCCCATTTCTGCCTTCCTTATCCAATTCTAGGGCTAAAGCTAAATCTTTGGTACCCGGTACAATTTCAACAGGTGCATCTTTTTCTCTTAAAATTAAATTTATATCACCGTTTTCAACATCTGGATCACCATTAATGCGCAATTTGCCAATGATGTTGCCGATTTTAAGATCTTCACTGGCTAGAAAACTCTCAGCCGAACCTCCGCCTTCCAAATAACAGCGGGAGTCCAGTATAGCACCTTCAATTGCTGCAAGAAAATTAAAATTAAATAAAATATTTATTAAAATTTTATGTATATTATGTAGTTCACTCGATGCTAATTTTTGTTTTACTCGGCTAGTGTCGGATTAAATTTTTAATAATTAACTTCAGTCAGAATAGTAAATGATTTTTAATCACAAAATTTCTCTAAAATATTTTGTGAAACATATAAACCTATATAATAGAAGCGAAAACAGATGTAAATACTTCTGTTTGCTAGAACACAATACTGTTTTTAGGGCTGAGATTATGTCGGTTTTCGAAGGCATTATATATGAAGGAGACTTATAATAAAGCTCTAATTAGTATCTTTACGGATAGCCAATCAGTTATCAAGATCCTAATAAACGAAAAAGTTGAATCTCGCAATGATCTACAATACAAGAGGGAGAATTGTGAAGGTCTAGATAAAATATTGGCATCAAGCCATCCGGCATAATCGGAAATAAAAAGTAGATAAATTATCCAAATTGGGATCATTTTTATATGCCATCACCTTGGATAATGCTTAACCCTCTCAGAAGCTTAAAAGTGAACTTAAAGTTTAGGCGATGGAAGAACACGTCAGAAATCACGGAAATACTCCTGTCGGTAAAGAAACGAACATACTATTGGATAGCCCAAATCTTGAGAAATCGCAGAAGATTCTGAAACTGAGTAGATCATCACTTAGGAGACTATCTAGTGTAACAACAGGTCACACAAAGATGATAACTTATGTATAGAGTTGGGCACAATTCGTTACTTTAGTTTATTCTTGACAATAACAATGATTGTTTTTCTCACGAACCCCTATTTAATTACATTGTGGTTTGTGCAAAATAAAAACTAGGTTGTTGGAAAAAAAACGAGCTAAAGTAGCCCATTTACCCAACTTTACTCATGTAGCTTGCATGGTACTGACATATAGAGCATGCAAAGAAGAGGATGAGACTTTGGAAAACTACCTTTCTTAATGTCCTGCACTTGGTCGTTTTAGACAAAAAAGCTTTAACGTGGTAATTATACCGAACTTGGAATACCTAAGGAATTCGAGTTGGAAAACAGGGAAGGAAGGAAGTCATGAGTTTGGGCTTTTAGTTCCCCTCTTTTTCAACCTTAACCATATAGAATATAAATTATACAAAAAATATAAAGAGCATATTGCCCTCATTAAATGTAAAGTTAATTTTTTAGTAGGGAGTTTTAAATTCGTTAAAAAATATTTTATTACTACTTTCATTCTTTAAATTATGTATTCGACTTCATTTTTTTATCTGTCCGTCAGCCTTAATTATTATTCATTCAGTTTCTGCTCTAGTAAGCTTCCGTTTTTCGTTAATTATTTTAAACAAGTATTGCAATTTTTGTATTTGTTTTTTTTTATTATTTATAATTTGCGAAAAAAAATATAAGTATAAAAATCAATTTGCTTTTTAAAATAATTTTATTTTAATATATTTCTTTTCAATTCCGTTCGATGTTATTTTAAAATATTTAAGACAATACTTAATTGTTTATTCTGGCTCAAGTAAGCTTTCAATTTTCTTATGGAAAAAAAAAATTAAAGTGATTGTAAAGGGATTAACACAAAACAAATAAATGCATAAGTTGTAAATTTTATATTGTTATTAAATTTTTATCGCTTTCATTTTCAAATACAGAAGTTAAGAGAATTTGTTATTTATGTATAATAACAAACCGTGTGCTATCTAACAAGCTGCTAACTTTTTTTATGAGAAAATTTCCATAAAGAAATGATACCAGCTCGTTAGTTAATACACAGTTTAATATTAGGCTTAACGCCATAAATAATTATCATAATGTTTTTTATTAATTAGTATAATACACCTTTCAACCCAGATGGCAAGGGTATATTCGAGTATAGTTTCGTCATTACATTTATAGTTTCTACAATATTCATTTGCAATTTCATGAGCATAACCTAAAAACGTAACAAAATTGCTTATCTTTTTTTCAATCATGTAACTACTTTAACAAATTTATTTATAATAAATACTTTAAACAACTTTAACCTCAAAAAACAGAAATCAACAGATAAGACCTTCTGTTGCTAAAGACATTCGTTATTTAATGCAAACTTAACTATGACAAACTTATTAAAAACTATCAACAAGTTTTTGTACAACTTATCAAAGAACAAATACAAAAAAAAAATCACATTCGTATAATAAACATATCAACTGACAAATCAGTGAAGTATGAAAAATAATAATGCGAGTAATAACAGTAATAAATAACCAAATGCAATACAAGAACAAGAAAAAAACAAACAAAAGAAAAGATAAAAAACAATTTAAAACATATTTACAAAATTATATTTGGTTAGGAATGGCATATGGCGTATCTGGAAAACCCTAACATAATTTTTAGATTGAGCAAAATGCAAAGCATAACAAATATTAAGAAGAGGAAAAAATATTGGAAGGATGCTTTTGTGTGCCAAATAAAATTATTTTTAGCATGCCCCGGTGGGTATGGGTGCCCCAGTGAACTAGTCAGTAGTGTGCTGGTCTGACTCTGGACTTGTCTGCTTCTCTTCTCTCTCTCTCTCTGCTATTCTATTCTTACTTTTCTATTCAGGTATCACAAAGTGATGAACCTAAGTGAGCTGCACAACAGCTGCCTGTTCTACCTAACCTACCGAAGTGACCCATGCAAAGTTTAAATTCAGTTAATCGATTTATTTGAAATTAACAGCAAACTCGACTATAAAAGTACTAAACATGTGTGTGTGTGGGAGTGAACTTTATTGTTTTTAACTCTTATCAACAAAAAATAAACTTGAAACAGTTTTTTAATCTTGGTTCTTCATCTGATGTACTTATTATGAACTTCAGCTGTCTAACTCCATCGGAAAAACTAGAATTTATTTTCTTCCCTTTCTCTCTTTATCTTTAACTTTAAATGTCAAACTTCATGCGTTAAACACATAGACGACAGCAGGCTACTGACTGCAAATACTGCAATATACTAAAACTGTTTGTTGGAAAAATACATATTTCACTACTATCAAGTTTAGATATTTCACTTTTATTTAAAAAAACGTTGCTTGTTTAAAATATATAGGTACAAAAATATTAAAAAAATTAATTAAATGTGTGGGCCAAAAGTCATTATGGGGTTAACAAAATTTAATAAATTTTTCATTTATTTTTTTTTTTCTGGAAATAAACTTGTTGTTTGATTAAAAAATATTTCAAAGATGCACCAATTGTAATCGCTTATTCTATTTAGAAAGGTAAATAAAAATATGTATGTTGCTTTTATTGAAGACAAAGGGCAGCAACGAATTTCTTACATTCAATTTGGTTAGATGCTTTAAGTGCCCAAAAATTTTTTAGTTTAAATTAAATAACATTATACATATTAACATATTTGAAAATTAGACATAAACCTACTGATATTACTTGTTACTGCATCAAGTTTTCCATGTGTCAAATTAAAATAAACACATTCGATAATTTTAATCCAACTGAACGATTTGGGTTTAAATTCATAATGCTTACTTATAGAAGTAGTTGCCGAACAGGTTACAATTTGCGACCGCAAAAATGTAAGTACGCCATTTTAGTGCTGATTGCTTCCACCACTCGTTAGAACACCCTTTACAAATTTATTGTAAAGGCTGTACGTATATAATACATACATATAACAAATGCAATATGTCTTTAAATGAAGATTCATTAATGACATAAAAACATAATAACTGATGGTTTACCGTTAATTTATATTAACAAAAACAAATACATATAAATTAAAAAAAAAGCAACTACATATGTGTGTTTGTATACATAGTGGCATAAGTATAAAAATACGTATTTAATTTTTAAATTAAAACAGAAGAAACATTGTACATCAAGTAAGTATTGAAATATTTATATAAAAAGTTACGTATAAACATAGATACTTGTACAAGACCAAGTCTAGTCTATACTATTTACTGACAGTAGTTGGAGTCATATAGACCCACAAATCATTCGGCCAGAACACTTTGTCTTTTAGTTGTCAACCATATGAGTTTCAGTAAATTTTAGTTTTTTTTATGGAATTTTCATTTTGTCTTTAAGTATTCATATACCGGTAACTGCATTATTACACATGGATAATATTTTTGTTTGTTTAATTGTATATTTTATTAATTGAAAATATACAGTAAAAAAGTGAAGAGGGAGTAACAGTTTATTGTATGTTTTCATTAATAATTTTATTTTTTTTTTTAAACCTCACCCAGTTAATTATAAATGTGTTTGTTAAAAAACAAAACAATTAATTAGCCGTAGAATTGAGAAACCTAAAAAAAATTTTGGTAAACAAAATTCAGTTTTCTTATTGAACTATAGATTTCAAAAACATTTTGTAATTTTTTGTTTTTAGTACATATATTAGCAGTAAAGAAAAACACGATATTTCGAGTTTTTCAATGTACTTAACTGACTTACAACCAACCCTCAATATGTTAGATCATAACTCAATTGCCGTATACAGTGTTACCGATTGCTTAGTAATGATGTTAATGGTACGTATACAAATATTAAAATAAAGACAAAAAATATTGCAGTATTTTGTTTACAAAAATTTTTATATTCAAGGTGATTTTAATTAGAACAACACAATTCTTGTGCTGAACAGTCTGTAAAAATGTATGTAAATAATATTTTTTTGCACTTTTCTGTCCCACAGTTCCCATTACAGGTCTTTTAGGTATGTTCACATTTGACGAAATATACGTAACCGCAAAATTTGTTAATTTCTGCTCTAATAAAAAAATAATTTACTAAATTTAAGTCAAATGCAAAATCAATTTATTGTAGTATTTTGTAATTTTTATCAAAAATAGTGGTTACGTTTGTTTGGGCAAACATTTGGCTGATGTAAATTAAAAGTGCGTGTATAAAAACATATTTTACTTTAAGATTTCCGTTATTTCAGATGCGTTACGCACTAATATATTTCATATACAGATTTGCATAAGCACAAAAAACATGTTTAGATTTCTAAAATGCATAAAAAAGGATCGTAAAAATTTGAAATATTCTGTTAAAACATAATGTGTGTAAATGTATGAAATAACTACAAAGGTAAAGTGGGTTCAAAAAAGGTTTTTGTTTCATTCATATGTCAAAATAAATTTATTTTTGTATTCAAACACAGAAGTATTTTTTTTTTTTGTTTTTACAAAGAAATCATTAAGCAGAACGAATATGTGTTATACTGTATTTGGTTTTGAACTTTTTGTTAAAATTTTCCTTAACAAAAACACTTTTGTTTTGTTATTTTGATACAAAAGAAAAATTTCACTTTTCTTTGAATAGTAAATTTATGAACATGATTTTAAGCAGTAAATTGTTATATAATATACAAAAACTTTTATGAAATAAGAAATTTAAGAAAAATTTTTGCAAAAAAAAAATAATAATGAGTTTTAACTTAACAAACTTATTTTACTTTATTTTCTGCGAAAAATTATGCCCTTTTTCTGCCCTTGCTTGCTAAAATGGCTTGTACAAAAAATATAAATTTTTTTGTAGTGGAGTTAAGTACTAATCTAGATTCAATCTTCCTTTGCATTTCATATGCTTAATCATTTTAATTTATTTTATTTTTCTACTTCTTAAAATTAAAATTTACCATCACTTTCGATTTCAATAAAATGTTTCTATGCATGAAAAAGTATGTACTTGTCCATATTAATGTTATAAAGATGACTTGCGGTTTTCCACCAATTGAGTAAAAGTGTGAAAAAAATAAATTAAAAAAATCTAAATATTAATTTAAAAAAAATAACAAAATTTGATATTAAACAATTAAAAATAAAAGTTCTAAAGAAAATTTTTAACAAAAGTAAAAAAAATCGTATGTAATTGCCGTCTATTTCCCTAAAGAATAACTGCCGTATTCATAAAATATATTTTAGGTTTATCAAAGGCTTATTTGACAGATGTTGCACAGAAATTTGTCAAATAGGCTTTCAATGAACTAAAATATTTTTTATGAATACGGCAGTAAATATACAAAATCAGCATACATACAGTGTCGGTCAAAATAAAGAAAAAATAAAAGCACTAAAAAAAGACACTGAGCACTGACTGGAATGGATGCTGCCGTATATATAAAAATCCTGTAATGGTTTATGTTACCATATGCCTCTGATAAAATGCTAATGATGCGGGGTTTTCAACAAGACAATTACACCATAACACCATAACACCAGCGAAATGGCAAACAAGTTGTTCAATGATAACTTAATACCTTTAACGATCTAAAGGCAGACGTAAAATAGGCAGCATTTGCGATAAAACCAACAAGTAGAGAAGGCCTTTGGAAAGTTGTAAACATGAATCTCAATTCCTATAAAAAGATGTAAAAACCTAATAATTTTGGCGGTAAAGCGTTATGTGATCGTAATTGCCCATAAGGTAACAAAATTTATTTTTATATTTTTTAGAAAACACAAAAGAAAAATAATGTTTTAGTTTTGTTTATTTTTTTAAGAAGAATCGGTTATATATTTATATATTTTTTTAACAAGTTGGAGTACTAATATTTTGACCATTTTATTTAAAAATTAATTTACCTTTTCAAAAATAAATAATTTTTTTTGTTATTATAATAAACTGCAGGAACGTCTTTTAAGGTGTTATTATAGAATTATTAAAATTATAAGCTAGTGCTATTACTTTGACCGCAGCTGGATGTATGTACGTATGTAAACAGTGACAAACTTTTTTTAATTTTGAACTCTTTTTTTTAAATGTCATTAAATTTAGTACGTTTTTAAATCTTTAACATCTTACATATAATAGGTTCGTTCGAGTACTTTTACTGCACTTTGTAGTAAATGAGTAATTATTTAGTAAATTGAAAATTTTACTCTCAAAAAGAGAATTTGTCCAAAAAAGTACTCGAACAGACATTTGTAAAAATTCGTACGATTGAAGCAACAGCTGATGGCAAATAAATAAAGTTTAATGGGAACTATGTACATACATACATACGTGCAAATATGTATTTAAGTATGTATACCTGCGCCAGATTCAGGCAGTTCCATTCTTTCATCTGTAGACATTGTTAACTAACTTTATTTCACAAACAATTTAAATTTAATAATATTTTGCACTTTTGTTTGGATTTTCCTTTTTTTTTAATTTTTTTCACAAATTGTATACTTTTTGTTTGCTTACTTTTGTTTGTTTACCTTTTGAATCATATGTTTTTTGTTTTTGCTAAATCTTACTGCAAGAAATTTCTGTTGTAAAAATTTGCAAATACTCAGTCAAGAACTGTCACTTTTCGCTCTCTATTTGTGCTCTCATTTACTACAAATTTGTGTAAACGAACGCAATTTCGTAAAATGCAGTAAAAATTTGTACAAATTCGTACAAATTTGTGAGTTCTCGAACGAACCTAATATTACTTTGTTTTTAATTTCGTTTATGGCTTGATTTCTCTCACGTATTTACGTGTAATTGTTATTGCTACTACTTTTGCCTACAAAATTAGTTTCCATCTCAAACTTACGTGGTAACTTCGTTTCAAAAAAAGTTTTAATTATTTATATTTTGTTAAATGTTAAGTTAAATAATTATTAATCTAATTAAAAACTTGAACCATAAAAAAATGTGATTTTTTTATTTGGCATTTGTTTTGTATAATTTAAAATTCCAAAAATAATTTTGCAATTTATCTTTATAAGTGTGAAAATAATTTTATTGCTTTTGGACAAAAACTTTTGCCATTCGATCACATCAACTTAATTTAAATTAAATACCACTGAAAAATTGGAAAGTTTTTGAAAGAATCAATTTATTTATTTAACGATTTTTTAATTTTCAAAAAAATCTATTTTCCTTTTATTTTTTTAATATGTATTTTTTTTAATCTCTTACTCTTGCTAGGTGGATATGGATTTATAAGATAAAAGCTTTTACTTAAAAAAACTCTATAGAAATAAGCCCAAATTACATGAGTCAATTGTAATTATCAAATATGATAACTTAAAGTTAGACAACATATTTATAGATTTTGTTTAAAAATACTTATTCACATTAAGTTTATTGAACAAAAACACACAATATAATGAAAAAAAAACTAAAATATGAGAAATGCATTAAACATTTGAACTTGTTTCTGCATTTTTACGCGTCTAGCGAGTAGTGAAATGAAGGTTCACGCGAGTATGATCTTTTAATGACTTACTACTGATAAATAAAGATTTTTACAATTACGCGATATACATACATACATTTCTTTCTTTCAGTAAATCAATTGTAGCATTTTATTTTTGTAACTTTTTTCACTTTAATTAAAAAACCTCGTCGTTTACATAGAAATTATTTATATTGAATATGTAATTTATATCTGGGGGAGATACTATGTCCACTTTAAATTTTTTTCATATAAACCTTATCCTAGTAATTATAAATACAATAACAAAAATTGAGCGAAATCGGTCGTAGATATATACGTATAATTACATATAAATATAATCATGCCCACTATTTAAATCTTGTCTTAGACTTTTGAAAAGAGCTGGGTCTTACCACCGCCTTGTACATCCAATTCGCATGTGTAGTAGGCACTACACATTCTAGCCAATTTTAACTCTACCCCATTGAATATCGGAATATCTCCTGTCAAAGAGAACTAGCTGCGTCTTGTCCGGATTAACAGCAAACCGGTTTCCTGTAGCTCAAGAATATTGTGCACAATGTGCCGATTGCAGAACTTCACTATTTGTTGGTCACTTCTTTTCTCATGCAGAAATCTGCCAAGCTAGAACCTATAATCCTACTTTCTAACATCAAGATTACTCATCTAACTAAGATTTCCCTGACTCCCAGCTGCGAAAGAGATGATTTTATTGCCCTTATACTTACATTATTAAAAGCTCCATTCACATACATAAGCTGCACTAGTGAATATTTCCTATTTTCCATGTTACGTCCTATAACACCTTCTACAACAGACTTAGCATTACGTTAAGCATGCTAAGCCCCACTGATCAATAAAAGTCCTTAGATATAGATTGACTAATATTTCGAAACTCTTGAACAAGAATGACAACAGGCTGATAGGTCAAAAAGCTTTTTGCTTCAAGAATCTTGCCTTACCAGCCTTGAGTATACAAATAATCCTAACCTCTCTCTACCCCTTAGGCTATGGTTGAATTTATGTATATTACAACATTTTATATTACTTAACTAAGTTTATATAAACTTGAAATAAAAATCATGTTTTGAAAAATTTTTGTTTTACTTCTTTTCCTAAAAATAAACGTTATGAATTAACGAACTCATAAAACCCTTTATCCACATTTTTGGTTCAGTTTGTTAACATTGTTGTGTACATTTAGCTGAATAAAAAAAATTAAAACATTTTTAACTATTAAAAAAATTTACAAGTATGTACTCAGTACTATCCAACAAATACTGACAGACACGTCTTTACCATGTCCATTGACTTTGGGAAACAAGTTTTAAAAGCATTTCCCATAAATTATTAAAAATTATAAAATGAAGTTTGGGACAAAAAAAAAACTAGTTTAAACATTTTGTCGCTACAATAATAAAAAAATAATAATTTTTTGGAGTAACCATATTAATTGCAAAAAAAAATGTTATTAATTATTTTATGATCATGACAAATTTTCACAAAACTGAATAAAAAAAAACAAGTAAGAGCACTATATTCGGCTGTGCCGAATCTTTTATACCCACCACCAATTTTGTGTACATTTAAAGCACAATAATTATTATTTTGTTAATGGCTTTCTTTGTAGAGGGTGGTTAAATTTTAAATTTAAAACAGAGGCCGAATTACGGCACTCGAACGTGATCGAAATTTGAAAACTCTTATTAGAATCTATATACCTAAAGCATACTCGATCGTTCGAGTAAAATTTCGATCGATATCGAATGCCGTAATTCGGCCCCAGGTCTGTATGAAATGTTAGAACATCTATGAATGCCTTCTAAATTCGTTAAATGAGAAGCATTGCTGTTTATCGCGATAGTGTGGCAAAAAAACAGTCAACTTCGACTCATCATCGTGCCAAACAATTGAGCATCAGCAATGTTATTTAAAATTTGGACTATCGGATCGAGGTGTGCCGTTGAGGTCGCGGGGCCATTTGGCCGATATTTTGTTCCATACATAATTGAACCATACAAATATTATCATTAAAAAAGAAATGATAATAATTTCCTAAATAATTTATGTTTTATTCAAAATCAACATCGGCCCTTAAAATTTAACCACCCTTTATAACTTGGATATGCTGGTAAAATGTTTTCGTAAATTAAGTGTTTCAGTGAAAATGGGCATTAAAGTAAGCGTGTCAATAAAATTTCTGCTAATAAATACAACTTAGATATTTCAATATAGTCCGTAATTCTTCCAAAATATTTATTCATTGAGAAATTATATGAATTTGAAATAAAGCATTATATAGGATGTGGGCGTAAGAGTGGGCGTGTTACCTAAATTTTCTGGCATAACAATAACATTGACTAGAAGGATTTCCGTAGCAAATTTTATCATCATACCTCTAATTTTGTCGGTTTTATAAATTTAAATTTCATTAACAGTAAATAACGTGGAAAGTGAGCGTTATAGTAGGTGTGTCGAAGTTATTTATGCTAATAAATACAACTTAGATATTTCAATAAAGTCCTTTATTATTCGATTTATAGAGAAATTATAAGAATTTGAGAGAAAACGTTTTATGGGAGGTTGGCGTGTCACATTTATTTTCCGTCAGAAGAAAGCCTTTGACCAAAAAGCAATTCCTGCAAAATTTCAGAATCGTAGATCTAAATTTGTCACTCTTATTAGGTTTAAAATTTTTAACATATTGGAAAATACACTGCGCGGTATAAATTTTCGTACATTTTGATCTCTAACTCCCTTCCTAATACATGCATTTAGGCAATTTTTTTTTCTTCCTTATACTCCGATTTAGCCAATTTTCTATTCCAAACAAACCTTGTGTATAAGACATATTCTGGCAAAATTTGAGCCCACTAGCTTTTTCGATGGGACCTCTATCGTGCTTTTAACAGACGGACATACGGACGGACATAGCTAGATCGTCGTCAAATAAAACTCCGATTAAGAATATACATACCATTTTTTTGGTGGCGGATATAAAAACTCAAATACTTCAAAAAAACACTTTACAAAAAAATTTGTTTAGCTCTTTTACTAAAATTTTGCAAAAAATATTTGACCTTGTGTCACAAAAATTGATCTGCTGATCACGGTCGGATCGTAACGGGTATAAAATGGGGTATAGGGGTATAGAGGAGAGTTTTATCTACTAAATGGTGCTAATTTCTTTTTGTTATCTTATGTTTTCTAGAAGTTATGGTGTATTAAAAAAAGGAATTTAGAAAATTTAGACCTAAAGATAAAAAAAAAATTATTTCTAAACATTATAAACAATTTATTTTCATGTACTAATGGCTAACAAATTTTAAAATTATACAAAACTTATTTCGTTTGAAAATCTTCTAAAAGTAAAATGTTATAGAACTTTAAAAATCAAAATCTTACTAATAAATTTCCTGTTTTAGCAAAATGCTGAGCATGTCTATTTTGAGTCACCCTGTGGCCCTTAAAATTTAACCACCCTTTACAAAAGAATAGATAGATAAAAAAAAATTTAGTTAAAATATGTATTTTAAATATTCAAATACTTATTTTAAATCTACTGATGCACATTTTTTTTTAATATTTTTAAATCTTAAACCTCATAAGACTGTGTGTACAACTATATGTAAAGTTGGGCACAAATCATTACTCTAGTTAATTTTTGTCAACAAACTTCGGTCATTTTCGTTTTCACAAACCCCTATAAAATTCCTTTGTAGTTTATGCAAAAAAATGTTACAAGAGTCATCTAATGTTCTACGTGATGTTTAGCAAAGACATCATCCTCAGTGTTTGCAAAATGTAGTGGCGCCTTCAACAGATGTCGCCATCTGCAATGAATAAATGCTAATGAATATGACTAATATATTTTTATAAAAATTTAAAAAAAAAGTGGGCGTGGCACATTTATTTTCCGTTATAACGAAGACTTTGACCAAAAAACCATGTTTGCAAAATTTCAGAACCGTACATATAGTTTTATTACGTTTTAAACTTCAAATATACACTGAGCGGTATAAATTTTCGTACATTTTGACCTATAACTCCTTTTCTAATGCATAGATTTAAGCAATTTTTGGGGAGAAATATTCTTTTGACTCGAGAAATATATATTCGAAGTTTCATGACTCTACGTTTATGCGTTTGGACACAATTCCTTTTTTTTCGATGTTTGAAGGACACGGTTTTTTCGACCTATTCTTGCTTTACGAGCTATAACTCTCTTTCTAATATTCCGATTTAGCCCATTTTCAATACCAAACAAACCTTGTCTATTAGAAAGATTCTGGCAAAATTTGAGCCCTTTAGCTTTTTCGGTGCGACCTCTATCGTGCTTTCAACAGACGGACAGACGGACAGACGGACGGACATAGCTAGATCGTCATCAAATCAAACCCCGATTCAGAATATATATACTTTATGGGGTCTGAAATGGATATTTCGATGTGTTACAAACGGAATGACAAAATGAATATACCCCCACCATTTTTTTGGTGGCGGGTATAAAAAAAAATTAAGAAGAAAAACAGCATCACTGCTGTAGGTGATAGTGACAAGTTAAGGAGTACGTATGTATTTAACGGTTATATTTTATATGGACTGTGTGCTGTATGGACACATGAAGGGGAAAAAAAGGAAGTAAAAACTCTTAAAGAAAATTAAGAATAATAATTAGTTTCAAAACACTCAACTTACCATAAATTTGCAATATAAGAAATATTAGACCCACAGCAATAATCCAATGATAAATAATCCACATAATGATGTTTTTTAAATTATTTTTAAACTATGTAATTAATATGTTTGTAATGTTTTAAAGACATTTATAAAATGGTCAAGTAGTTGACACTTTTTGCATATACTCACAAGCACTATTAAATTTTATATGCCAACATTTTAAAATTTTTATTAACATTATTTAAATATGTATACACAATTAGCACTTTTTTATTACATACATACTCATTATGTAAGTATGTTCGTTTATACTTTTTTACACGGGTTTGTTTTCAAACTAGCGGCGCACTTTGTTTACTTTTGATACAAACAATTGTAACAAAAAAGAAAATTGTATGAGAAGTGATGACAATTTCAAGTGAAATTTTAATGGTTAATTTCACAAGATCTGCTGCTTCTTTTTAATCTCATTTAAATTTTAATAATACTTTATATAGGTATGTATTTATGTATGTTATTTTGTATTTGTTGGAATTCTTGTTCTTTAACTTCTTCCACAAGATACTGTTGCACTGTTGTTTTTTTTTATTAAATTGCAGTTGTATTTTGTTGTAATAAATTCATACACATAAGTGGGGTTAAAATCTTACCCCACCACACTTTGTTGTTGCTATTGTGGTTGTTGTCTTTATTTTTTTAATGTTTGATATTGGCTTATGTTTTGATTATGGTTTTGTTTTAGCTGCTGTTAGTATTTGTTTTAGTATCTTTGATTTCTTTTTTATGTTTTCCTTCTGCTGTTGTAACTTAGTGTATATGTACATAAGTATATGTAGAAATATCTATGTTTATAACATAATTATTGTCTTTGTTGTGTTTTTACTACATATTTCTGTAGGTATATTCTATCAGATGTACCAGAAAAATATTTTTTGTTTTGTTTTGGTATAATTTTTCTTTTTAGTTGCAACATTTATCTGATTTATAAAAGTGTTTTTTCTATAAACGAGTAGGTACAAATTATGCATATTTATTACAACTATTTATTTAACAGGTGCTTTAAATGCAAGTATATTTTCATATGTTATTCTGTTCTTATTCCGCGTAGGTATCAAAATGAAATTTAACAACGAAGGGAAACAATATATTTAGCAAACTTTTTTTCTAAAGTGAATGCTGTGTTGTCCAAGCTGTGTCTTTATTAATAAAGGTAGGTACCTATGCAAGTTTGTGTAGAAAGAACGTGAGTGCAAACTTTCTCATTTTAACGTGATCTAAGTTTAAAAATTCTCAGACAACACTCGTAGGGTGCGTACCGGCGAGAATGTAACTGTTCTGGCCGAAAGTGTGAAACTCAATCTTAGAACATAGACTAACCATAAAATAATTACACGGTATTTCACGAACCAACAAGTTGAGAATTTTTCATAAAGTTCTTGGATTACTGACTTGGAGGCAAAGGGCCATACACTTCGTAACGGCCTATTTGTTTGGTCTGCAATCGGATCTTGAATTTGTCACTAACATTATCTTTTATGACGAAGCAAGCAAAATTGCTAAATGTGAAGATTAAAAACCTTGCAAGTTATTCTTAAGAAAATATTGCATCCTCAGAGGGTCAAAATTTTAAGATGGTGGTGGTGCATCAATTGCCAATTTTTTAATGAACATTTTATCAGTCAACTACTAGCGCTACAGAGATATAATTATGGACTTTTTACGGATATTTGTTGATTGTATCGTGTTGTGAGCCGTTTTGGTGATGTTAGTTGGTCGCCAATGAGCCTTTTAAAGAGTGATAATGTGCAAATAAATCCAAAAGTGATCTACAACCTTAAGACGAATATTTTTGAGATAGAACTAGAAACCCGCAAGAAAGCCTTAAAAAAATTTAGCTCAGCGAGCAGCTGATATATGTACCATATATCTTTACCAAAAAGGTAAAACTGCTTAAATTGAGATAAGCTAAAATTAACGTAATCACATTTCTGCAATCCTAGAATTTAAAACTACCATTAGGCAAAATTTTTACTATTTTAAACAACTTTACAGGAAGTCATAGCGTAAAAACTTATATTATTAGAACAATATCATTTGGAAGAATAAATTATTTTAACTTTTAATTGAGCTAAATATACGAAAATATGCTCTTTAATAGGAATTAATTTTAAGGAATTAATTTAATAATTTAAAAGTACTTTCCCTACATACCTATTAAAACAGAGATAAGCAATTTTTCCTTATTACCACAGGTAACAATTGTTATTTATTATGAAAACATGACATAAATACCAAAAGAAATTAAAATAACTTCATTTTATTTAATTTTAAAATGATACCTTATTAGGAACTCCCTTTACATGCAATTGCATATGTTTGTGTACATACATATATAAATACATACAAACATATTTAAATAGTTTGTTTTCTATTTCATTGCACTACATATGGTAATATGTAGATTATACATATACATACATATAAACATACAACTTAAAGGTTTTAATAAATTATGCTAAAATTAGTTTAAACTTAAATAATTTGCCATTTTATAATTCAATTGTTTGGTTTAACACAGAAAATAAAGCAAGTGGAACATGATATTAAAGCTAAGTTTTACAACATGGGATGAGAGTCTTAGTAGTGGTGTGAAATTTTTTTTTTTAAATTAAGGTACAATTTAATTATTAATTTAAAAAATTTTTGAAAATTCTTACATCGTTTTTTGTATAAAAATTTCGAACTCCTTACTTTTACTTTATAGTACTTTTTGCATTCCAAAAATTATAAGAGAAGTAAACAAATGCATTGAGTTTTTATCCTTGTTACAAAATCTAATCAATATCTTACTGCTAGTATGAAACAACATAGCTTAAGGAATTTCCAACATATAAGGATTAAACACCTCCCTAAAATATTTACAATCTAACGGCCTAGTTCAAAAATGCTAAAATAGCTTTATAAGAGGTTTATAAACCAAATTTCCATAAAAAGTCAATTTTATTTTTATGATTATGGTAGTAAATATTTTTATTTATTTGCCTCTAAAATCCACCACACTATTGACCAGTTCAAACGCAATTGAAAATAATTTGTGTCAAATACAAGTTTAAAAGTAAAACTTAAAAAAGAAACAACTAAATAAAATTTAACTTTTACCACAAGAACAAGCAAAGGAACCATAAGCGTTATACTTGTTTTGGTCAATTCTTTTCAAAAGAAAAACAAGTGAAACTTTAATGGATGGGTTGCATGTCAAACACCATAAAAAAGAGTCGAGAAATGCAACAAGAACCATTTCAAATATAAGCAAAGGCAAGTAAATAAAGAAGGTGGTGGTATTTTATGTCAAATACAATGTACAAATTTAGTGGATGTCAAGAGTGTTAAACTTTTACAATCAAACCAATATATTCACAACAACAACATATTGTTATGAACATATACATATATTTGTATGTATGTGTTAAAAGTTGCAGGTGAATGACTTTTTCTTTAAATGTTTCCGACTTCCGGTCAAGTTTATTTTGAAATGATTAGAGCGCGAACAAAAAGGATTGTTATAAATAGTTGAAAAAGAAAAATTCTTTTAGTTAAAAAAATTCTTTTACCATAGTAAAATAATATAAAGTATACAATAAAGAAATATTTCTTAAAAAAGGTTTAAATAAATGTGTACATAGGTATGTTTGTAGATATGTTGGCAGAAAATTCTATTTAAGTGTAAAATGTTTTTCATTTCTTCTACGAGTATAACATTTAATTAAAATGTTTTATTAATACAAAATTTATAAAAAATTATAAAGATAAACAAGGCATATTTATTTATCATGTAGTCGTTATTTATTAGATGATTTAGTTTTACACCTGTCATTAACTTCAGCTGTAATACTTCATTATCAAAACACTTGTAAATTTGAAAGAAAAAATTTTCTCCAAGCTGCGATTACATACTGAAAACTCTTCAAAAGAAAATTAGATTTTTCAATTATATTTATGAACTAAAATTAATAGTTGATTTATTAAGCTTAAGATCAGTTTTTTAAAAAAATAAATTTATTTTATTCCAATATTTTGCTACCACTTTAGGTAGCTTCTTCAGGGAAAACATATACTATTTATCATTTACATACTATGCTAGATTTTAATAAAGATTCATTTCGAGATATTTGCAAAAGACTGATATCACATACAGATCTGTGCTACTTGTGGGGGCTTCTTAATTTGATTTCAACCAACACACCGACAGACGGACATTGCTCAATTGTTAAAAGCTCTTAGAAGCTATATGGAGTCGAAAATGATTATTGTAAAAATTACAAATTTATATATAAAGATATATGTAATACCCTTGGCACCATAGGTGGCAATAATTAACTTAAAAATTTAAAGTTTAAATTGTTCGTAGATATAAATTTGCTTTGCATTTTAGCTGTAAAACTAAATTCATTTGTTATTGTTTATTTTTCAACAGCTGTTTCTTTATTAGCTACAAAAACGGCTGTTTCGAGCAAGAATAAAAATATTTCTCTCTTAACGTCACTCTCTTAACGTCACTCTCTTAACGTCACTCTCATTTACTCAACAGTTTTGTGTGAAATCGGAATCCCGCGGAAGCTCAATGTTGAGTACGGAATCACACCTAATATAAAAACCGTTATTTTCAAGGCATATTTTAGCTGAATATTATTTTTTTTCACTTAAATCTGTCAAAGTTTAAAGGCAAAAAGTAATTCTTTCTCATTTATTTGTCAAATGTCAAACTTAATATATAAAAAACATAAAAAAAAAATTCTTTCTACACTGCGATTATATATTTTATACAAAATTCAAAGCAATAGCTAATAATTTTGTGCTTGATTTTAAAATTATTTTTGTCTGAAAAATTCTTCAAATGGAATAAGTAACTAATGTTGCTTAAAATATTTTACAAACTGAAACAGAGAAGGTACTAGGCTTTATCTATTGATTATCTTGGGTGCCTTTGTACAAACACTACGCTATCTGATTCCCGATGTGAGTTAAGCAACACGTTCACACTGCTTATATGTTTGTTGATTTTTTATTTGAAAATGTCCTCTATTAAGTAGTAAGTGCATACAGCTTTAGGAAATTGTTTATTGTCCCATTAAAGACTTTAAAATTTCTTGAAAAAAAAATAGTTTTCCTATTTTCCACCACTAAGCTGTAGAGAAAACAAATACAAATTAGTTGATTTATTAATGGATCATTAACCACAAAAATAAATTAATTAAGAAAACTTTCATTTATTTTTCAGCTTTACACAGAGTTTTTATATTTTCATAAAAAATTGTATTACTTTTTTGATATGAGTTTTTAATCACATTTTATACCGAAAATTTAATATTTTTTAAAATGAATTTTATATTTTTATTTATTTATTTATATATTTATTTATTTATTTTTTCCCTTATATTTTCAGAAAAATGCTCAAATTTTTGTTGTCATTTTACACCAGTATCGAGTTTGAACTTTTTTTCTTGTTGTAGTTACCGCTACCGTTTCAAATTGTAAACTGATTTGTAAGTAAATGTTGCTAATGTCAGAAATACTAAGCAACCAGTGAATAGTGTATGTGCCGTGGCTTTAACGCACTCCATTCATACAAACCATACATTAATGCATAAAGACGGAGCATAAACAGCCAATATTAGTGGTAGTTAGTGTTCGTAGAGTATTAAGCATGTGTAAGTATGTATGTTTTGCCCAAACTTAACTAGCAAGTAGTTGGAATCAGTAATGCTAAAGTTTTGTATTGAGAAGAAAAAAAAAACGCTGTAAACATAATTGTTAAGGTGAGTACCAAACTAATACACAAGGTGGCACAAATGTAAATGAAATTTACACTTAATTAAAATAACAATGAAATAAGAAATAACATTCTACGTTCTTGAGATATGTATCGCTCTATAACTTGTTGACAACTAATTCTCTATTTATATAAAAGCACAAAACAGGTGTATTCCTAATGGATGTTGCAGTAAGAAATTTCATCTTCCTACAAATCATTACCCCTAAAACGTTGACAATATATTCTGATCTTAATGCATTAACTTTGTTGTCGGTACTCATTTTAAAAAACAATACTTTGTATAAAACAAAAGTCTGCTCCATGGAAAAAGTGAAATTTCTTACTGAAAATCCATGTGCATTTAGAAATGCGTACACCAAATTTTTCAAATGTGGTTTATTTTGGATTGGATTAAGTAATAAAATATCATTAATGTGAGACACTTTTAATGTATAAATTTTGTTCTAATAATTATTTTACTGCCTTTATATATACAGAGATCGAAATACTCATCAACCCTTTTAGTAATAAATATTTGAAAAATGTGTTTGTCTGTGTTACATCGAAAAATCAATTTTTTCAAAAGCCTGCCACAATGTTTATTGAGAAAGCTTTATGTGTGCCTATTCACCTTAAAAGGCCAATTAGACACGCATACTTGTCTTAAGACATGTACGATGGCATACCAAGTCTCATTGTGTAATAGCATGTACATATGTCGAGTATGTTAGACATGTATGTTGGTTTTCAAAAATTTTTTGAAAACTTGAGTCTGTCGCATACCAACATACTCGTCTAATAGCGTGTTCGTCATACTTCATACAAAAATTCATTCAAATTTTTGCCGCTGCTGTGTGCATATCGGAAATTTAAAAAAAAATTATTTTTCTAATATTATTTTCTGGGAAGAGTTTATTAAGAAATATAAAAGCTTCCCACAAGTGTGTCAAATAAAATCAGATTTGTACCACAATAAATAATTAAAAATTAATGCATTCAATGCATTAAGAGAAAAATTAAGTGAAATAGAAAAAGTGCAACTATTTACAACTTTCCGCTTCATTGCCATGTTTTCGCTTCAAAAATTTCTGTGTAATGAAGTATGCCGTCAAAGTTCGACAGTGTAATAGCTAAACCTAAAGTATGCCATCACACATGTCTTAAGACATGTATGCGTGTCTAAAGCTGGATTCACCCATAAAATTTTAGTTCAGAACAAATTTTTTTATACCCTTCACACAGTGAAAAAGGGTATATATAGGTTTGTCATTCCGTGTGAAATTTCTACAATTTTGATTTCCGACCCCATAAAGTATATATTTTCTGAAAGCTTATGAATAGGGGAGTCGATTAAGCGCTGTCAGTCTGTCCGTCTGTCCGTCTGACCGTCTGTCCGTGTGTATGTTGAAATCAACTTTTTGAAGCCCCCCGACATCGCTTGGACTCGGGTGAGGTATTAAAATATCAGAAATATTCGGGAGTAGATCGCTATTGAAAATCAGAAACATCGGTACATAAACAACTGAGATATGAGCAAAAACCCACGACCACCTCGATTTTTTTTTCACAAAAGCAACATTACAACAACAACATACATACAAACGTGTATACTGGTTAGAAAAAACGTGGCATCGAATCCCAGCTGAGCCAAACAAATTTTTTTTTTATTTTTTTTTTATTTTTTTTTTTTATTTTTTATATAATATATTATTTATATTTTTATTATTTTTTTTTAATTTTTTTTTTTATTTTTTTTTGTTTTATATATATTATATACATAATAATTTTTTAAAAAATTTTTTTTTTAAAAAAATTTTTTTTTTTTTAAATTTTTTTTTTAAATTTTTTTAAAATTTTTTTTTTTTTTGTTTTTTTTAACATTCATACGTGAATTTATAATTTTACAATGGGACGTTTTTATATATGTATGTTTTTATATGTATGTACGTATTTCATATGGGATAAATGGTGACACAAACCACTGTTATTGCATGAATTCACGTTGTGAAGGGTATATAAGATTCGGCACGGCCGAATATAGCGCTCTTACTTGTTTGTATTGAGTTTGATGTTTTACTTTTGAGAGAGAGAGGGATTATTTTGTTCAGAAAGATTTTTCTTGAATTGGTTTAATTTTAATTCTTGTTCAGAAGAAACTGAATTGGGATGCCACTATTTTTCAATATTTACATGAAAATTGAATTTGGTTACCACATCACACAGTGTCAGTACATTTATGATACAAAAATTGTTTTTGCCGAAAATTACCAATTAAAATGGAATTTAATGAAAATATTGCTCAAAAATTAATAGAAGAATTAAAAAACCAGGAAGAAAATGTTTGTATGACATGAGCAATAGTGCATACAAAAATAATTATTTAAAACAGGGTTTATGGAATGAAATAGAAGCGACTCTTTTTATTTTCGATTTTTTTTTATAAATTTCTTTTGCAAACAAATTGACTTTATGCACTTCAATTAAAAATAATAATTTTAGTTTTCTTCTATCCGACATTTTCTTCACATATATTTTAATGAAATAATTTACGTTTGTATTTATTTACATAGTTTGCTAGCGGTGCTTCCACTTTGTACAACTGTTTGCATTTTATATTATATGGCAGCTTTGTTTTTTCGGACAAATTTTCTTAAATGGGTGAATCGTTCTGCAGAAAACTCTCAGTAAAAAATTTTATTCTCCGGAAAAAATGTTGTTCAGAACAAATGGGTGAATTCACCTTTATAGGCCTTTAATGGCAAATTAATTAAAAAATCTCTAAGATCAACAAAAAAAAAATCGCTAAATAAGCTATTGTGTTTCATATGTGTGTTATTAAGCACAACAAAAGCAAAAATTAATACTTCTTTACACAAATTTTGATTCAAAAGAAATTAGTGTTGCCATATATAGAGATTTTTAGGATATATATTAGTTTTATGTATTTTTACTTAATGGATTTTTTTCATTGGGTTTCGTTGAAAAAATATTTAGTTAATTTACAAGGTTTCCTAAACATCTTATTGTCATAGTATCAAGGTCTAAAATTTTAAAAAATGTCTAAAAATGTTAATATTAATCAAAACACTATTCAATCATTTAAAAGCAATGACTTTATGACAATACGAAACTTGTGAATACACTAATTGTAGTAATAATCAAATAATAAGTATATTTACTAGAAGTCCTATGTGTCGTATGGCATATCATATGATATATCATAATTTCCTAAAATAAGCAAATTTAATTGTTTATTGTAGTATTTTTAAAGTTGTTTTTTGGACACCTTGTAAATTCACCAAATATAAAACTTTAATTTTTAAATAATGTATTTTTAAAATTAAAAATATGATAAAACAGAAAAACCTACGAGAAATAATATTTCCATTTCACGATTGAAATTAGCATGACCAAAAGTTATTTATCTAGTTTTATTTTAAAAACATAGTTTCCAACATTTTAAATTACTTAAAGGCTATTGATTCTTATACAGTTCTTATACAGTCGACGCTTTGAACGTGCGTTTGTAGGTTTTCTAATTAAAAATTGTCCTTTGGCAACATTGACAGTGTATGAGTAAAAATATGATTCATATGAAGAGTATAAAAATGTTTAAATAGCTGTTGCTGGCAAATGTTTTTCACTGTAGCATTTTAATTTCTTGTTTTGCCTAGTGCTTGCTTTGGCTATTTTCTTTCTAGACGATTTTGTGAACGAAGTAGAAAATTCACAAAACTCGTACATACATACCTATAACAAAACTGAATTTTGTGTTGAAAACGTTTCCACATCACTCGTCAAGCGTTTCAATTATTTTATTTATACCTATATCTACATACATACATATGTATATATTTACAGTATATACTCCTACATACATACAAATGTATACTATCGTATTGTTATTTCATTTTAGTAGAGTAAAATAGTGGTGTTTAAAAGGCTACAGAAGATGAGATATACGTTGATTATGATGATAGATACAAATGCATATCTTAACTAAACTTTAACCAACATGTTGTTGGTAATTTAAAACTATAGCGCACGCGCGCACACTTTTAACAACAACATTCTGTTATTGTTTAAAATGTATTTATTCCATAAGCGTTTGCTGCTTTCATTTAGAACTACGATTTTTTTTTTTATAAAATGTCTTGTTTATTTTTATGTTTTAAGGTTTTTGTTGTCATTTTCTGTATTCTGTTTTTGTCCTAAATTTTGTTACACCCTCTTTTATGTTTTTGCATTTGTTTTGATTTCCTCTACGAGTTTATATGGCTTTCAGTTAAATAAAAACATAAAGGGGTTAATTTTTGGATTTTTACTTTTTCGTATAGAAGCACATAAGTACGAATGTTTTGAATGCATTTGCTTTATTTGTTTAGACTTGTATTATGTTCTTCCTTAGCAACGTTGTTTGCATTGTTTTGAAATATTACACAAAGTATTTATGTACAAACTTAATGCATTTTATTCCAACATAATTTCACTTTTTTGCAAGTTAACAGAGTTAAGAGAATAGTATGCGTTTTAAATTATGAATAGAATAACAATAAACACTTATCTAATATGTATACGAATTTATCACGGTCATACGGTATAACGGTATAACCAAAAAATTTAAAAAACCTTAAATAAAAACTTAGTAGGGTGAGTTCTCCTAAGTCGGCATACACTAGTAGTCGGCATTTTTGACTTTAAAGTTAAATAAATAAGAATAACGATAATTTTATATGTATATAAGTAAAATGCAGATTTAGTTTTGAATACACTCATTTTTCTTTATGTAATTTTTAAATTTGATTGAGTTGAGTATTTCAACCTATTTTTGACCTCGTTCTGTGACTATTTCTCAACACGTGCGGTAGAGCCTGTTTTTTTTAACAAATTTAAAACTTAAACAAGTATTAAATCATGTAATTTTAATTAGTTTTTTTACCAAAGTGGGTTTTAAAGGTAAAGGTTTATTTTAATATTGCTTCAGATATGATAGTTTAAAAAAAATATTATTTTTGCTTATTTTGATGGCTGCCGACCTTAGGAACAATAATTTTTAAGATTTTTAAGGAAAATTGATACTTTCGCATATTAAGCTCAAATATAGAAAATTGTTTAATACTCACCTCTCCTTACAATAGTTATAAAGAAAATAGTCGGCACAATTTAAATTGAGTATCTTACGGACTGCCGAGTGTTGGAAATATAGAATTCTAAAGTCGGCAGTTGGTACCAACCCCGTATAAACTTGTAGCTACGCCAATGAATACTACGCTTTTAAAACTGCAATACATGCTTTCGTCAGCTGACATATGACCTGGTTCTTGAAGTAGTAAATTATGGACATCCAATTTAGGATAAAAGTTCTTAATACCATATATCGGAATGTTAATTTAATTAATTTTAATTTAATTTGGGGTCGCCGTATGATACGTAACGCCATCCTATTAAAACAAAATCTTGCCCATATCAAAGCCTACCATATTTTCAAACAAACGTTTAGTGGTCATCGTGTGGTAATAATTTTTTATGTTCTTATAAGAAAGTATTTAAAATAAAATAATTTCTACAATCGGCTTGAAAAAGTACATTTATGCATAGAAATTGTTACAATTACTAAATATTTGTTTGCATCCCTGCTTAAGTGTTCGGTTACTAATGGTTACTAAACACAACTGTTTTAATCGATTGGTTGGGAAACATACTATCACATTATTTCGAGTTGCCATACATACATTAGGTTGGCATGGTGGTTGTGGTTTCTGATAAAACGGTGTTTTTTGTAAAGTGGTATAATTTAAGGTGGCCAGATGTTTCGTAATTAAAAAAATTTACCCTTAATAAATGATAAACTTGTTTAAACTTGAAGCGTTGTCAGTAAATGTAATTGTTGATATCGTTACTACAATAACATAGCGTGCGTGTATGTTATATGAAAAAGAAATTTAAAAACCAAACAAATTTTGGTATTTTATTGCATATAAGGATATTTAAAAATATTGTGTAATTGATTAGATAATACAGGCCAAATTGACAATAATTTGTGTTTACAAAAAGATATGTATTAAATATACGTAAGTATGAACCAATTCATATTAAAATTTTAAATTAATTTTTCTAATACCTACATCGGATCCTAATATATTATATCTTCTTTATGTTGTATATAAAGATGCTAGTCATTTAAGGAGGAGATGTACAAAACTTAAGTTTTCGCTCATTAAAGTGCCCGCTGCGTCCAGAAAATAGTCAGAATATGGAATTAATAAAGCATTTATTATATTTTTATAAAGAAACAGGTACTAATGATTTATAGGCCTTTAAATAAATAACTAAACAATTAAATTAGATTAAATGTCCTAAGAACAAATGTGCTCGTTAATTGCATTAAAAAGTGTTAAGCACATATGGTAACAAATTTTCTTTTTGCTTTTTGTTTGTTTTGGAACGTATTACTTCTGGCAGTTGGTTTAGCATGAAATATACTATTTTTTTTTTGCAACTTTATGTTAAATTTTCAGTCATTCTTCCTTAGGTGTTGTTCAAGTTAATTTTTTCACTTTATTTCAAAGGTCAAAATTCATATTTTAAAAACATAAACAAATAATTAATATGCCTTGGATGTAACCCTTCATTCTCAATCATTAGTCGAGAAAGATGATTTTTTTTGCTGACATTTCGCGTGCAACATAAATAAATTATTACCTAATACTCAACCAAGTAATTATATTATTAACTAAATAACTTTTGGAGCCCAAAAATTAATGACAGATTTAAGGAACTTGATATATTTAAAAAACAAGTAAGAGCACTATATTCGGCTGTGCCGAATCTTTTATACCCACCACCAATTTTGTGTACATTTAAAGCACAATAATTATTATTTTGTTAATGGTTTTCTTTGTAGAGGGTGGTTAAATTTTAAATTTAAAACAGAGGCCGAATTACGGCACTCGAACGCGATCGAAATTTGAAAACTCTTATTAGAATCTATATACCTAAAGCATACTCGATCGTTCGAGTAAAATTTCGATCGATATCGAATGCCGTAATTCGGCCCCAGGTCTGTATAAAATGATAGAACATCTATGAATGCCTTCTAAATTCGTTAAATGAGAAGCATTGCTGTTTATCGCGATAGTGTGGCAAAAAAACAGTCAACTTCGACTCATCATCGTGCCAAACAATTGAGCATCAGCAATGTTATTTAAAATTTGGACTATCGGATCGAGGTGTGCCGTTGAGGTCGCGGGGCCATTTGGCCGATATTTTGTTCCATACATAATTGAACCATACAAATATTATCATTAAAAAAGAAATGATAATAATTTCCTAAATAATTTGTGTTTTATTCAAAATCAACATCGGCCCTTAAAATTTAACCACCTTTTATAACTTGGATATGCTGGTAAAATGTTTTCGTAAATTAAGTGTTTCAGTGAAAATGGGCGTTAAAGTAAGCGTGTCAATAAAATTTCTGCTAATAAATACATCTTAGATATTTCAATATAGTCCGTAATTCTTCCAAAATATTTATTCATTGAGAAATTATATGAATTTGAAATAAAGCATTATATAGGATGTGGGCGTAATAGTGGGCGTGTCACCTAAATTTTCTGGCATAACAATAACATTGACTAGAAGGATTTCCGTAGCAAATTTTATCATCATACCTCTAATTTTGTCGGTTTTATAAATTTAAATTTCATTAACAGTAAATAACGTGGAAAGTGAGCGTTATAGTAGGTGTGTCGAAGTTATTTATGCTAATAAATACAACTTAGATATTTCAATAAAGTCCTTTATTATTCGATTTATAGAGAAATTATAAGAATTTGAGAGAAAACGTTGTATGGGAGGTTGGCGTGTCACATTTATTTTCCGTCAGAAGAAAGCCTTTGACCAAAAAGCAATTCCTGCAAAATTTCAGAATCGTAGATCTAAATTTGTCACTCTTATTAGGTTTAAAATTTTTAACATATTGGAAAATACACTGCGCGGTATAAATTTTCGTACATTTTGATCTCTAACTCCCTTCCTAATACATGCATTTAGGCAATTTTTCTTTCTTCCTTATACTCCGATTTAGCCAATTTTCTATTCCAAACAAGCCTTGTGTATAAGACATATTCTGGCAAAATTTGAGCCCACTAGCTTTTTCGATGGGACCTCTATCGTGCTTTTAACAGACGGACATACGGACGGACAAAGCTAGATCGTCGTCAAATAAAACCCCGATTAAGAATATACATACCATTTTTTTGGTGGCGGATATAAAAACTCAAATACTTCAAAAAAACACATTACAAAAAAATTTGTTTAGCTCTTTTACTAAAATTTTGCAAAAAATATTTGACCTTGTGTCACAAAAATTGGTCTGCTGATCACGGTCGGATCGTAACGGGTATAAAATGGGGTATAGGGATATAGAGGAGAGTTTTATCTACTAAATGGTGCTAATTTCTTTTTGTTATCTTATGTTTTTTAGAAGTTATGGTGTATTAAAAAAAGGAATTTAGGAAAATTTAGACCTAAAGATAAAAAAAAATTATTTCTAAACATTATAAACAATTTATTTTCATGTACTAATGGCTAACAAATTTTAAAATTATACAAAACTTATTTCGTTTGAAAATCTTTTAAAAGCAAAATGTTATAGAACTTTTAAAATCAAAATCTTACTAATAAATTTCCTGTTTTAGCAAAATGCTGAGCATGTCTATTTTGAATCACCCTGTGGCCCTTAAAATTTAACCACCCTTTACAAAAGAATAGATAGATAAAAAAAAATTTAGTTAAAATATGTATTTTAAATATTCAAATACTTATTTTAAATCTACTGATGCACATTTTTTTTTAATATTTTTAAATCTTAAACCTCATAAGACTATGTGTACAACTATATGTAAAGTTGGGCACAAATCATTACTCTAGTTAATTTTTGTCAACAAACTTCGGTCATTTTCGTTTTCACAAACCCCTATAAAATTCCTTTGTAGTTTGTGCAAAAAAATGTTACTAGAGTCATCTAGTGTTCTACGTGATGTTTAGCAAAGACAACATCCTCAGTGTTTGCAAAATGTAGTGGCGCCTTCAACAGATGTCGCCATCTGCAATGAATAAATGCTAATGAATATGACTAATATATTTTTATAAAAATTTAAAAAAAAAGTGGGCGTGGCACATTTATTTTCCGTTATAACGAAGACTTTGACCAAAAAACCATGTTTGCAAAATTTCAGAACCGTACATATAGTTTTGTCAGTTTTATTACGTTTTAAACTTCAAATATACACTGAGCGGTATAAATTTTCGTACATTTTGTCCTATAACTCCTTTTCTAATGCATAGATTTAAGCAATTTTTGGGGAGAAATATTCTTTTGACTCGAGAAATATATATTCGAAGTTTCATGACTCTACGTTTATGCGTTTGGACACAATTCCTTTTTTTTCGATGTTTGAAGGACACGGTTTTTTCGACCTATTCTTGCTTTACGAGCTATAACTCTCTTTCTAATATTCCGATTTAGCCCACTTTCAATACCAAACAAACCTTGTCTATTAGAAAGATTCTGACAAAATTTGAGCCCTTTAGCTTTTTCGGTGCGACCTCTATCGTGCTTTCAACAGACGGACAGACGGACGGACATAGCTAGATCGTCATCAAATCAAACCCCGATTCAGAATATATATACTTTATGGGGTCTAAAATGGATATTTCGATGTGTTACAAACGGAATGACAAAATGAATATACCCCCACCATTTTTTTGGTGGCGGGTATAAAAATATATGTTTGGATATAAGTAACTTTGACGATAAGTGATCGTTTTGTCCAAAAGTGTTTACGAATAGCCCTAACGTGTCTATGAATTATCCCAGGGCCGAAAAGGATAGATTTTTATGGTAAAATTATAAGAAAATCAGAAGCGGTCGTGTTTATTTGCTGATATCTGAAAAATACATGAGGCGATTGTGCTGAATTTTAATAGCGATTTATTCCCGAACATTTTCAAAGAATTGATTTTGGTTAAATTTATCCGTCACACGGACAGTGGAGGTCGGAATATAATACTCCTTGGCACCCAGAAGTGAAGGGTATAACAAAATATAATTTTTTTAACCAGAAAAAAAAGTTCATTAAATAAATTGAGCAGATGTTAACACATCTAATTACAAACATTTAAAAATTAGAAAAAAAAATAATAATTTTAGCAATTAACATATAAACACTCATTAAATTTTCAGGTTGATACAATATACTTAAAAAAAAATCGACTTGCCTATTAATTAATGACATTAAAACGAATGCCCTTATTCCCACTAAAAAGCATATGGATTTCAAACTCCTAAAAGCATACATTAATAAATGCAAATATTCTTTTACCCCCTCGAAATAAAATAAAACAAAAACAAAAAAAATTAACACAGATATAAGTAATTGTATGTAACACTCAGCGTACATATTTTAAATGTCATTTATTTACGTATTATCATAATGAGTATTACTAATTTATGAGTTTTTTTTATGGACAAAATGTTCTCCATACGAAACAAGTGTAGTCCTTGAAAAAAAAAAACGGCAGAGAGATCTAGTTGGTCTTTTTTCTCTCTCTGTTTCTTGATTTGGGTTATTGTCGTTACCAAAAACAAGAAATAATAAAAAGCAGCAACATTAATAAATGTTATAAAAATGAATGTAAAGAAAAAACTTACAGACATACTTTTGTATATACATACATACATACATTCATATGTACATAGGCTTAGACCGGAAGTATATACAAATACATACAAGTATAAGATTGTATAAAAAGCAAAGTGGAGTAGTTAAATTATGGATGCTTAGAAATTGCCATTTTAACCATAATTACCACCCCATCACTGTTATTATCCTTATTGCCACTACTCCAACATTTTGTTAATGTAAATGGAATAAAAATAAGCGTTAATGTAAAAAAGAGAATTTTTTTTGTTTTATAAAATAACTTACACAGACTTTTGTATTTCAGTGTTCCTGCAGTTTTTATGAAGGCCGTTGTTTCTTTTATTCAACATAAAGTAAAACATAGTTAATATAAATAAGTTTATGGTAAATGTAATTAATAATTTATTTAGAATTTAACCAGAAATCATTTTTGTAAATAAAAATTTCTAATTATTGTATTTTATTTTGACAAATGAAGAGGTAAAAAAAATCAATGGAATGTACAAAATATGGTTTTATTAGCTTAAAAATTTTATGGGATTTAATATTTAAAAAAAATTTTTGCCATATGGCCTGCGCGTCTTCGCCATATGAGCACGATCCTGTCTGTACAATTTTGCACCACTTTTTCGAGCATACCTGGTCATATTTCATCAATAGTGCGTCGAATGTTGGCGTCTAAATGATCAATCGTTGCTGGCTTATCAGCATAGATTAGAGATTTGACGATTCCCCACAAGAAAGTATTCCAAAGGGGTCAAATTAGGAGGTGGCCAATTTGCAGGTTCGCTGCAAAATTTCGCTGGTAAGTTTCACCATCTATTTGATACAATTTCTCCTGCAAATGATCTACAATTATATGAGGAATAAAAAGATCACGAATACAAGACCAAGCTTCTGAGACAGGCATTTGATCGATTAATTCGACTTGCGTATACAGCGGCGCGGTCTTCTTTTGTTCGTTAAAAGAGTAAATGTCATTAATCGAACTATAGAATCGTGTAATGCCTGCTCAAATAATCATCGTAAACTTGAAGAAAATAAGTTCTTGAGAACTGAAATCGAATTTTGAAAATGTCGACGATTTGTAAACGTTGTTCTGGTGTAAGTCTTTGCATGGTGATTTACCAAAGTATACTAAAAAAAGTCTAACATACGTCACTAGTATGACAGCTAGTTTAACAGTTATCCCTAACGTAATTTATGTAGGTTTAAAAAAACACCCTATACAATGAGGAGTTTAACTTCTCTCTTACAAACCTGCATACAGGTTTTACTAGCAGGTAATTCAAACAAATTTAATTGTTTATAATATTTTTATTTAATGAAAAATACTTATTGCTATAGATTATTTTTTAATACAAGTCGTTTCATGTTAACAGTCTAAATCAGCCATGTTGTTTTGTCGGCATTTGCCATATAAAAAAATCACCATGGCATAGATTCAGCCGCACATCTAAATGATAACAAGTTATCACGTAAATAAGTGTTCGAGAGAAAAACGTAAATTGGGCACTTAGATCGTACAACTTGAACAAATTAGACTTTTCCTTTAGTGTTTACTAAAATCGGATATAAGTCCAATAGAATACATTCGACTGACCCAAATGATTATAGATTATAGAAATTAAGAACTGCCAAACACATTAATTTTTACGTTATTGACAATTTGATTTGCACTTACGAGATCGGCTTAAGATATTTTATAACTGTTTCCAGTTCACCAGAACTGAAAGGTTTTTCAGCAGTCGCTATTATGTTGAACTACAAACCATGACGACGATGATGTGATGTGTGTGTGCTGTTTTTTCTCTTGTGATTTTTTTTCATCATTTTTACTTTAATGTTTTTTTTTTTTTTTGTTTTATGTACAAAAATATTACGACCCATTTTTGTATTTTTATTTTTTTTTTTATTTTTGTGTATTTTTATGGGGTGGTGGTTGTTTGGTTGGTTGATCAAATGGTTGGCATTTTAATATTTAACCAAATATGAGGGTGAATATCTTACTTTTTTTTTTTTTGCTAAATCATATAAAAATATATGATTTTTTCCTTTAATGCCTTCTTTTTTTTTTGTGGCACTTAAATAAGAGTCTCTGTTAATAAATGAAAGTTGTTTTATTAATTTGTGTTTTTTCTGTATGTTTTGTATAACAACTGTCCCTTGATTTCGTCAGCTAATTTGGTACTAGTTCAAACTTCTTTAGGTTTGACCAGGATTTGATAATGTGGCTTAAAGTAGTCGACCTTTGCTAGAAATTTGAAATCGTATGAAGGTATTTAAATGTATATTTGAGTAAGATTAAAACGGAGGTTTAATTATAAGCTAATTATAATACTAATACAAATTTTAGAGTATGACTTTAACAGACTAACTTCAGCGTTCATTATCTAGAGACTAATGCTTTAAACACATAGACGACAGCAGACAGCAAGCAGCAATATGTCAAAAATAAAATCCATGTGTTTAAATGAAAACGATTATTTTGACGGCAGCACAGCAGCACGACTGCACAACAGCATTTGCTGCTGCTGCCAACTTAGGCTATTTTCTATTTTGAAGGGCAGCAAGAACAAATATAGTGTTGCCATTATATTTATATTAAATTGGAAAAAAAGAAAAAAAACTTATTTTTGATATTAAACATAAAAGAACATTACAAAAATACAATAAAGAAATAAGTGTATGTGTTTTTATAGTTTTTCGTGATATTATTACATTTTTTTTTATCAATAACTTTAATATTATTCATTATAAAATATATATGCGGCATCCCTGAAATTTGTATTGCTAAAATGCACATCAGCTGATTATTATGTTGTTGCTGTCTTCAAAATAATTATGAAGCTGATTTCAGAGCAGCATTTGAAGTTGGCAGCATTTGAAACCTTGAAGTTGCGAAGTCTGCTGGCGTCTATGTGTTTAGAGCTTAAGTTTTACTTTTAAATGATACACAAACTTCAATAAGAGCATTTACTTTGAATTGTTATTTTATGTATTTAATAAAACTCAGTATGAATAAAGAGAGGCAGTCATATCAATATCAATATAAACCTTCACTAAAAAATATTTATATTTTTTTGCCTTCTATAAGTTTTATTTTCTCGCATATTTTTCTGGGTAAAAATAGTAATTGTATTCGAATTATGTGTATATTTATGTGCGTATGTATGTACATAATGGTAAAAAATGTCTCAGTTTTTGTTGTAGTTAGTATATTTTGAGTTCTTATTCATTTGTACGAATGTATGTGAGTCAAAGTTTTTAGTTTGTTTACTGTATATTGGACGAACATGATCACACACAACCAAAAATTCTAAAACTGAATAAGCTGTAAAATTCTGCATAGAACAATAACACTTTTTTGTGTTAAATCCAAAAAAAAAAATTAACCTTGAAGCCGTGTCTTAAGATGAACCAATTTTTTAATGACCTTTTTAAATCAACATACATACATACATACATATGTACATATGTTTGTGCATGCATACCCATGTTTGGTATTCTTGGTAGCAGTTAATTCTTTATTGATAAATCTAAAACAATAATACGCACATATGTATATATGTATGTATGTATATACAATGCCTGAAAAAATTTTCAAGGCTATTTTTCCTCAAATCTTACACTTTTCTCAACTTCATCTCATTTTAACCCTTTTAAATGAACTCTAATGCATATATGCATGTGAACTGAGAAAACCTTACAGATGATCATAAAAATTAAAAAAAAAAATGCACACATTTTCAAAACTTATAAAAAACAAACGCTATATGGAAACTAATCAGGAAAATACATACAAAACCCTTTCTTAAGTACAAGTGAAAATTTATTAGGTTTTGGGTGAAAAAACCTCATTCATTATAAGAACAAAAACTATAATAAAAACACAAAATTACTTTTTTTTACTGAAAAAAAAAACACTTAACCCTTTGGCAAAATAACAGGTAAACTCTAAAATTTAACCCTTTAAGAGAGTTGTTCTTTTTGTTTGGTAAAAAACAACCTTGAATTTCTAGACATTTTTTGGAAATAGTTTTTTAAATCTTGAAAAAGTTGCAGGAAAACTACAAACGTTTTTCTTTGTCTTTTTTAAATGAATGTAAAATTTGTACCAAGCATAAACATACATACATACATACATACATATATATATATATATATATCTTTACATACCTACAAGTATGTATGTATATAAATATTAAATCTTTTGTGTCTATTTATGTCGTCGTTTCTAGAAAATGCACTAACGATTTAAGTAAAATTATTTTTGAATAAAAATGTACTGTAATTTTTTTTGTTCAACCCAAAAACTATTGATGCCATATTGATGATGTTTGTTTGATAAATAAAAATATTGATTTTTATTGTTTTAGTTTGATAAAAATGTATTGTTTCATATTCTACATTTTTGGTGTTTTTGTTTGTATTGTTCTTTTTCGAATCGTTGAGAATGTGCGCGTAAAAAGTCTTTATCAATCTGTTGTTTTAGAACAGAGATAGTCAAACGTTTAATTAAAGCAGTGCCCATTACACGTGAGCATTTGTTTATTGTAATATTTATATATACATATAACATCATTGGCGTAGCAACATATTTTTTCTGGGGGTTGGCAAAAGCTTAAAAATGTTTTTTTAAATCCTCTACTTTTTTTATTGTGGAGTTTTCTAAAGTCACAGGTGTATGCAAATAAGCCACATCGGTTCTCATGGCCAACAGCAAGCATATGCCATCAGTCAACTTTAGTGCGACTTGTGTGCCAGAATCATAGGAAATGTTGTATGCAAGACATTTGCACTAGGTTATGTTCCAATCATAACAGAATTGATCGGCCTTTCAAACCAATATAAAATTTAAATAATAACTTACACACATTTCGTTTTATTTTTATTAAATGATAGACAGCTCTTGTTGGAAAACCCGAAATATTAATTTTATTATTTTTCTGCTTTGTGATTGGCAGACGGAGGGGTGTGAAACCATACTTGGATAATAACATCCTTTTTTATTTAATAGTAACAACTTTGCTTTTTGATTTTTAGTTTCGGAACAAAGCTTTGGCAAGTACTCGTATATTATAAAAATATACGGCTTTATTCATAACAAAAAGTTGGCATAAAGTTAGCATAAAGTTTATTCATAACACACATGCCAAACTCTGGCTAACGATTTGCTTAACTTTTGTTAACGAGCTGCCAAACGTTTGGCAACTTGTGAAAAACAGCTGTTCTGTGTTGTTGTTTTATATTACCAATAATTTTTTACCTACCTATTCATCCTGTTGCCAGTTTACAAATCGTTTGCCTTGCTTTTCGATTTTTATAAAAAATGTTATTGTTTGTTTATTTTTTAAATTTATTTTTCAATTTTAAAAATTGTTAGTATGGATGGAAAAACAAAAAAATGTCAAAATTAGGGATGATATACAAAAAATGGTTGCATTTTTGAGGAGTTTCTTGCAATTTCAGAGTTGATTTATGCAAAGTTAGCAGACGGATAAAAATTTCTTATGAATAAACTCTGTGCCAACGAGTTTCAAAGCTTAATCGGCTTTCTAGTTAGCAGCTCGTTGTACTTAGTGTATAAGCCGTGACTAACTTTTTGTTATGAATAAGGCCGATAAATTTTAATAAAAAAAATTATTTATTTGTAATATTAATACAAGCCCTTAACATTTAAAAATAATATAAGATTATGATTAACGCAGCTTTTCTTGACGAACCGCATGCTGGACGTCCAATTTTATACCACTTTTTTTTGAGAATTTCTGGCCAAATGTTACAAATACCATGATCAATGTTGGTCACCTAAGTGACAATTACTGTTGGTATACATATGTATCAGCATAAACCAGTGCCTCACGTGGCGAAACAGAACATAATCGAAAGGTGTCAATCCGCACTACATTGAAGGCTAAATTACAGGTATATTTGATTTAATAAATCGATAGTCGATTGTCTTATGGTCTGTTGAAACCTCATCTCATCCGAAGCAGAGTTATCCATATTTTTAAACAAACTATTATTGATAATAGAAACTAAGCTATCACTATCTTTATTGACTGTTTTTTGAATTTAATGAAGTGTGTGGGGTCTGCTGTGGGCTGGTCTCACTTTATATGAGGCAATTTGTTTATAAACAAACCTGTTAAACCAGAAATTATCCTAAACACAAGTTTTGCGATCAAATATTAGGTCTGAATTATAAAAAAAAATTTTAACAATAATTTGGTAGCGTTGTTGATGCTTCAATCTATTTGTGATAGCCAGCAAGAATATGCTGATTATAAATGTCAAAAATTAAGAACAGTTAACTCTTTCGTAAGGCTTAAACAACAACCCAAATTTTCTTTATATAGCAAGCTTTTTTAAATTTTCTGTGATTAAATTTGTTGAAGAATTAGAAAAGTAGGCGTTCAAATTCCCTTAATAATTAACATTCTATTCTAATTAATCTTTATTAAGAGAAAGAGTTTTTTCCATTAACATTGTGTTTTTCAAATGAAAAACACATCAAATTATTAAAGTTTTTCCACTAAAAAATTTAATTTACACAAAAAATATTTTAAATACATATGTATCCCCAATCCTCATAATATCTGTTACCAATTTCTGACATTTTTATAGTCAGACTTCTTAAAACACGTACAAAAAATCTTTAAAAAGTGACCTTTCAAATTCAGCCTACAATTGGTCACCACATAAAAAATATTTACGAATAAATATTAATATTTTATACCTTTCATGTATCCTGGGGATAATAACAAAATTTCATAAAAATTTGATAATTTAATAATATACATATGGGCATTTCTATGAATATGTCTACTACGACTGTAAAAAAAAAACTCTTGAAAGTTTTTCAATATAATCTTATTGATAAAATAAAGCACTCAAATTTTACTATGCGCAGGTATTAAGAGCTTATTAAATTATTTTAAGAGCAATAATAACACTCAATTTACATTATGAATTTTATGACGTCCAATTTTCTTAATTCCCTTTTGAAGTTGTTTCCAAAAACTACTCAAATTTATACGATGGTTTTTTTTGGACGTCTAATTTCTAATTTGTATTGTTGACTATTAAATTTATATTTTTAATATTTTTTATTTTCTTTATTTTGAATGTAGAAAAAACTAATTACTGTTTAATATTTTTTTTTATCAGTCAAAAAGCACAAAACAGTTGATGAGAATATAAAAAAAACGTAACAGAAAGAACAGAAAAAAGTGTAAAGCGAAGTGTCAAAAAAAACCATGAAAACAGAAACCATGTCTATTTTTCTACCCCCCTTTCTTCTCTACACCGCTTGCTACCAAACAAAAAATGACGTCCAAAATTGGACGTCATAAAACTCATCATGTAAACCTACTGTAAGAGTATAATCTGATTATATCTTTGACTTATTTCAAAGAATTGCAATCAACTATTTTTTGTAGCGACTAAATTGTAAAAATAAATTGTAATTGTAAAAACATATGCTTTAAAATTAAGGTAACAACAACAATAAACGAGATCCATAATAAAAAAGGAAAATATAGAATCCAATTAGCGGTATTTTTCTTGATTTCCCTTGGATGTTATTTTAATGTCACGTACGTAACGCAAAAATATTATTTGTCTCCGTCATTCGCATTTGAACAGTCGCAAGAGCACCTAATTTATAATAATATAAACTTTTTTCTTGACATAATATAAATTTTATTACCTAAGAATACTATTAGAGAAAAATCTGTCACGTACGACATTAAATTGAATTTATTATAAAATCATTTAAATATTGTTTTCAATTAAGTATGATGGATTTTAAATAAAAAATATATATGGTTTATTGAAAAATACAAAAAGAAAAAATACCTCCCAAGATTCGCAGATATTTTCATATTTCCATATATGTATACCTCAAAATCACTTCTGTTTTATGTCACGTACGATATTTTCTTATTTTTCTGGATATTTTAGACAACAATGATTCAAATATATATATTTTTTTTAAATAAAGTAGGTACCCTTTGAATGGAACATAAAGATCTAATTTTGATTTAGTTACTCTTACTTTTGCAAAAATTACTCCACTTTATAGGAGTGCAAATGTCACGTACGATGACATGGAAATGCCCATATGTATGTATAACATAACATGTATGTATGTATATTACACAGGTCAACAAAAAAAAATTTTTTTTTTGAGTCTTTTATTTAGTGATTATTTTCTGATTATATAAATGGAAAAGGAAACAGAAACTCCATTAATAATAAATAAAGTTTGCTTTTGTACTTAATATAATGAAAACTAAATATACGGTAGTTTTGCACATTTTTTTAAAAGCCGTTGCATTTATGATGCAAGAGAGAAGTGAGAGGGACTGTGGGTGTGAAGTGAGAGGTAGTAGTGTCATGGCAGTACGCGAGTGCGCTTTTTAGAGGAATAACGTATTTTATGTGTCGCGAGGCGTAAAAATGTTGCTATGTTTGTGGTTAGTTTATTAAAGTGAGCGCCAAAAAATTTAGTTTATCATCAAATAAGAAACTTTGTGAAGCTTATTTTAACATGCTTCCTTGGTAACAAGAACGACGAGAATTATGAAGAGTTTATTTCTAATATGCTTGACACCTTCAAAGTCATGGGTTGCAGAATGTCACTCAAACTGCACATGCTACATGCGCACTTGGATAAATTCAAAGATAACTTGGGTGAATATTCAGAAGAGCAAGGGGAACGCTTCCACCAGGATATAATGAACTTTGAACAAAGATATCAAGAACAATATAATGAGAACATGATGGGTGACTACATTTGGATGCTCATACGTGAAAGTTTTGACGATTACACTAGAAATATTTAAAGTATTCATTTTTGAAGCTTCTTTTGTATCATTTTTTTAAATTTTTATGTTTATTTGTGCTGTCTTTTATAATAAAAATTAATTAAAGTATATAATTCATAACTTGTTTAATTTTAAATATGATTAACATTGAAAAATAGACCTTTTCCATAAATATTGAAATTTCGTTCTGATATCTACAAAAGCAAACTTTATTAGATACGAATATTTTTTCTTTCTTTAGTTTGGCATAAGTAATCAAAATCAGAGGTACAGAACTCAGACTCAAAAATCGTGTTGACCTGTGTTATTAGTGCATATGTAGTTTGCTAAAATTTAGTATGCCTTGAGTAAGTAATCAAAAAACCGCAAAACAGCAACAAAACTACACTTACAAACGTACAAGAAAATAAATAACTGGAGTAGAATGCTAATGTTGTTGATATTAATGGAGAAAAAATGACAAAAACAATATTGCCAGATTCGCAATATAAATAAAAACATAATATATCTAAATACATCCATATGTACGTACATATGTATGTTTGAATGTACATATACATATACATATACATATACATATATACGTACATACATAAATATAAACAAAATATGTAACATACATTTTATTAACAACTAGCTAAAAATAATATTTATCATAAAAATATAAGAACGAAAAAAATTGCGGTTATTAAAACTAACACATACACATACAAACATTCATAAATACTTTTAGACACACACACACACACACATCTTACTATTATACAAATATAAAATACATAAATAAATACATATAAAATCTACAAAAAGAAATCATATTTATAAAACATAAAGGAACAACAAAAAAAGATGTAAAAACTTTATTTTTTTGGGAGAAAACGAAAATTACATTAAAAATTGTAGATAAGAGTAACAACTAGTAAGAGTGCTATCTATATTCGGTCGTTTCCAGTATTGTTGTTATTGTTTATTGTTTTATTTTTTTTTAACATATAGATTTGTGTTTATATATTTTTGTTAAAATGTAAAATAAATTTTATCATATGTAAGCAAAGTCCCGCCTCAAAGAAGGTTGTTTTGAGCAGCGAGCTTAAAATAAAAACTTCGCACAGCCAAAACAGAAGCGGCAACTGTTTTTCAGCTGTCCAAAATTCTTATGTCCATACAGTTTGTATGAGACAAACCGAAATACCGCGGCGGCAACACTTTGCAATCGGGAAATTTTATTTTTACAACGCATTAGCTACTGAAGTTGGCTGCAGTACAACAATTTTTTTTTTGCTTTTGTAATTGTTGAAAAGTAATGTAATTTAAGCTTTAAATCTATTTTTTTTTCTATTTATTAAATTTTATTAAGCAATTTAAAACAACATTACTGTTAATTACAAGACGTTAACGCTCTTGTTTGGGTTGGTCATTTCAGCATAAGATTCTTATTAAAATATTTATAACAAAGCAAACTCGAACGTTCAAGTAAAATTACGATAGCGTTCTTATGTCGCGATTAGGCTCCTGGTCAACTTCAAATTTATCCAGTTTTAAATGGGTGACATGTAAAATATGCCAAATGCCTATATACAAATTGCATTAAATTCTATACAAATGGCAACCTTGGTTGTGAAAATAAAAGAGAAAAAATAGAAACCAGGGGCTAAATTCTCGTTTCTCGTGAAAATGTGAAAAATATTTGAGCAGATAAGTTGAAACTATAGGATCGGATTGTATGGCAGCAGCCATAGTTTCCTGCATCCGAACTGAGGGATCTCGAAGACAAGGCCTTCTTGCAATTGTGTCTCAAATTTAGAAAAAATATTAACGAGCCTCATTATAGTCCATCTGCTAGAAGGAGTGCCGCCAAACGTGCGCCTGTGATCTCTTTGGATGGAAACTACGGACTCGAAAGCGTAAAAACGGCGCACTATTCAAATTCTTGTTCCATTGTCCCAAATCTTTATTTTCGTTAAATCTAAAGATCATTCTATAAAATAAAATAAACAAAAATAAAATAAAAATGGAACATGTTGGTTACACAGAAAAAAAAGTTATTACTTTTTTTTTTGGTAGCAGCTTTTATTAGCCACCCTGTTTAATAGCGCATCATTGTGAAATCAAAATATTATAATGTTTAAAACAAGTCAATAAATAATGATTTTCGTTGCTTTAATTATTAATTTTTAAAATTTTTTTTTTAAATTGTATAAATATAAATTTTCTGATATTTGCGGTTTATTATAAGAAATACTTAAAATTTACCTGCATTTGTGTAGTATAATTTAACGGTTGTATCTAGAGAATTTCGATTTAAAATGTATATGTATGTATGTGTAATCAGAACTTAAAAATTATGATTCTTGCAATAGAAATTGTGTAGCCTCAAAAGTAAAGTTCGATTGCAAGAACTGAACCATTCGGTTCACAAAGAATTTGATTGTTTGTTCCAGAAGTGATAACCGAAATTTTTGCTAATTGTAATTGTTTCGGAATTTTATTTTATATATTATTGCAATAAAATTCAATAACTGCAAAAGAAAAATTCTACAGCAAGAATTAAGTCATTGTATTGACAATAATGCGATTGTTACAATGAATTAGTTTTCTGGGTTCACATTGGACTTTATATATACGTACGTATTAAGCGATCTTAAAGGAATAATTATTTCACCATGTTATAAATAGAGAGACAAAACTAATATACCCTCCCAACTTTGTTCGGGGGTTTGTATAAAAAACATATTTTATTTGCAAGTTCACTTTGACACACACACACAAGCGCATATACACTAACATTGATAGCGAAAAAAATAACATAAAAATGCTGCTAATAAAAATAATAAATGAACATTTTTGCTTTTACCACAAAAGACCACATTTATAATAATAAAAATAACAAATTCAAACAACAACAACAAAGAATATATAATAATGTGGCGGCATATATAAAAATATAGTAGTATTTCATAAACAATAACAAACTATGAAATATGCAGATACATAAACATATACATACATACATTCATACATACATACGTATTTACTCAGAAATGGCCCAAAACCACCATCATACACATAAATGCAAACACAAGCACCCCCATCCTCTCTGACCCTGGAAATTTTTTGTGAAAAAAAAAACTAATAAAAACCATTCATATTAAAGAAACGAGCAAAAAAAAACAGTAACATTTTTTTGTTCTTATGCCTTTAAGCACACACGCACACATAAACACACATACACAATTGTACAGAATCAGAAACTTACTGAATTTTTGTATTGGCAAAGAAGAAAGCCAGAATTTTTATGATCTTTATGTGATGCTATCAAAGGTTATAAAATGTGTGTTTGTGTTGTGTGTGTGTGTAAGTTTTTCTTCTTTTTGGTTGCATATTTAACGGCGTATGACAATTGTGCTTATTTTGTTTTTAATACGTTATAGTGTTCTCCACAGCGTTGTCAACTTTAAAATTTCAAAAAGCACCATAACCCAGGAAAAAACGCGTCATTCTAAAACAAAAGCACTTAATTTATAATTTGTAAATTATTTTTTTATTTATTTAATAAAATTATACATTTTTATAAATTTCTTTAAAAATAAGACATTTTTAAATGTATATCAGAATAAATAACAAAAAAATTTACAAAAATCAAACAACGAATATCTTTTAGTCAGTCAGTAGAGATTTACATAGATACATATATTTATATGAAAATAAAAATAAACAAAAACATTGGAAAAATTATTATAGTAATTATCAATTCACAATATATCTCAGGAGTGATGCATTGTAAGAAATTTATTTCAACATTGAGAAAAAATTACGACAGGATTAATTTTTCCATACCTGATGCATTTATACGACGTTTTATAAACATATGTGAATTTGTTATACAAAATATTAAAGAAATTATTCACCAAATAAGTACAACTATTATTTAATATTTAAATATTTTTATATTACATATTAGAGTAATTAAATAGAAATATTTCTAACTAAAAATTATGAAAAATTTTAACAAACTTGCAGTTTAATAATTTGATTCGGATTTAAGCTTTTCTCTGTGTAAATAATATCAAATATCAATGATAAAGTCAATTATTTCTTCATTATTAGGTCTGTTTGCGTACTTTTCCAGTAGCAAATAGTCAGTAAATTTTTTTGGGAGAGTAGGACCAATTTTAATCTCGGCTGATCGGTGTGTAAACAACAAAGTTCTGCTGATTTTATCGGTTCTGCCATCTCCAATCCACTTACATCACGGTCGCACTGTATATTTGGACGTTTCTAGCATGAAGTAAAATGTTATGTTTATTATAATTTTTTAAAAACGTTAAAAATCAACACAATTCTATCTACTTACCTATGCCATTGTTAAATTTTAATTTTTATTTTCGTTTCACAAATATTATTTTATAATTAGTAAATAAAAACAGCTGTTCAAACTACTTGCAAAATCTTGCAGCAGAAATTTCTCCAACAACATTTTGCAAGTTCTCTTACTTCCAACTGTCAAAAAATTTTCTTTTTGGCTCTCTCGCTGTAAGAGATTTGGAGTAGGCAGACAACATTTTGCAAGATTTTGTAACATTTTGCATAAAATGATGCAAAATATGTGTACGCAGACAGACCTATTATCACTATCATCTGGCCACAACACAGTCTTAATTTCAAATTGTAATGCTTTATAAATATCATTGATATTTACTTCATCAGCTATTTGGTAGGTTTCGCAACAGGAATTTTCCCGTTTAAGCCTATTTTTAATGTGAAGTAAGGCATTAACTGAATTTAAAGACATTCGGTTGCGTATTTTAGATTTAAACACATTCATGGGAGCGACAAAAGTTTAACGGCAATATTAGCTAATGCTTCAAAGGGATTTAAGTAACCTGCATCTTTGTACGATTTAACTTCAATCCAAAAATCAATTCAATATTATTAAATTAATAAATTATGTTAATTTTACGTTTAAAGTTGTGGGACGCTAAAAGTTTGCTTTAAGGTTTAATCATTTATAAGATGATAGAAAGAGGAATTTCTTTTATTCACATTCACCTCATATGCATATAAATATGTATAAAGTTAGACATTTTGAAACAAAAACTTTCTGGGCAATCAATACCATCTTATAAATAATAAAATTTTTAGTGTAATCAGGGTACACTTATACAAGGTGGCGGTGCAAGCCCAGCTGACTATTTTTTTGTGTTCTGGAGAATGTCAAAATACATACTTAAAAAAATTATTTCAACTTCGGAAATTGTCAAACTCCATACATAAAAAAAGAGAGACAAAAATTGCTCTCCTTTACGCTATCACCTTATGTAATTACACCATGAGTGTAATATTATTTTTTTGCCGAGTTGCATGTAATTGTACTATAAGTTACATTTTGGTAGTATGTATATAAATTTACACTTACAAAAAATTTTTTTCAATTAATATATTTGAATTTTAGTGTTTGGTGTCACCGAAATAAAAAGAAAATCACTAAAAACTAAAAAAAAAATCACCAAGCACTGACTCACAATTTTTCCGCTTTCGAAATGTTAAAAATCACCAAAAACGGTGATAAAATCACCGAGTTGACAACGCTGGTTCTCCATAGTAGGATTTACAAATCTGAGAGAAAATTTTCATGTTTTAGTAAACTTTAAAAATTGCTGCGAATTGAGAAAAATTGTTTATATTTATCTGAAATATGGCCTTAGTTTTTAGTTCAATGCTCCACTATAGACCGGAAGATCATGCAATTGTGTGCTTTTTACATTAAAATGGCATCGAATGTTAGTGAATATTTTATTTTAAATGTTAATTCTTATAATATATTTTTACTTATTCTGCTGTAAATGATTTTTTTTTAAGTTTTTCGTAAAAAAATGGTTTTAATAAAGACTAGTAAAAAATATCCAAAACTCACAGATCATTAAAGTTAAGGGATAATTTTTTATATATATTTGAAATCCTTTTCAAAACTTATTTATTTACTTACATCTTTTTGATGGTGTTTTAAAGATTTGATGATTTAGAATGGAAAACACTACTTTTTGTTGGGTATATGCAAGATTTACAACAGATGCAGTTTTTTGTCTTTAATAAGTTATATGTGCTTTTAAAGGGTTCAAATACATATTTCATTAATGCTCACCTAGTTATTGGATAATTGGCTAACTCACAATCTGTCCTAAGTCTAGTATTATCATAATTTCTTAATTTTTAAAAATTTTTTAAATGTCTAAACATTTTACAATAAAGAATACAAAAGTTTTTTTTGTTGATTTTGCTTTGAAAATGTCAAGTATTCTGCCAAGAAAGCGGCATATGAAAAGAATCCTGCTGAAGCACATAAAATCCTCTCCGATACTTATATGGTGAATATGTCTTTCGGCTTTAACGTCCGAGAGATGGTTTGTGCGTTCGGAAAAAGTTGATTATGACACGGAAAACTAGGATCGATAATCCAGCCAAAAAATGTTAAAAGACCAAGAATTGGAGCCATTACTTCATAAAAATTGCTGTCAAACTTAACAAGAGCTTGCAAATTCATTGAAAGCAAGCAAAAATTGGTTGAAAAGTTTTATCTCAGCCGCTACTTAGTCCAGTCCGTCTCACTACTATTTGTTTCGATCGATGCACAACGATCTCTCAAATACATATATTATAAACATCCTTAGGACGATTTACTGCGTGCAAGTTTGTCTGCAATTTCAAAGCCAACAACAGAACAGTGCCCGGCTGCCAACATAATTTGACGTATAAAAAGCTTATATAGCCCTTATTGGTTGTGGCTTTCCCTTAAGAACTTAAGGGCCGCTTGAAAATCAATGTAAATACTAAACTTTCTATCTCTCGGTATATGTTCCCTATAAATGGCAAATATCTCTGCTTGACCTGCAGGACCAAAAAATTATATTTATGTATCATATTTGACTGAGAAGAAGTGGTCCCTAAAAAATACCTTAAATGTCCCGTTTTGTATAAAAGTCCATGTTGCAGCAGCTCATGGATTACCCTTTTCAGATTTATACTACTTCATGTGTGTGTATGTATAAAGCATCTCTAATGGCAATTTTTTATTCAGCATAATCAAAACAAAAATAATATATAAGAAAAAATGGTGAAACAACGCAATGGCGGCAGAAGCAATATTGAATACGAAAATGTAATTTACTAAAAAGCCTCATAAAAAGTATATATTACCATTTTCAAGTAAGAAAAAAAGCACTCGTATATAAGACAACAAATTGTCTTAATGAAAAAAAAAAAAAAATACCCAAAGGGGGTGGTATAAATGAAAAAAGAGCCATAAAAATTTATGTGCTGATTTTTTGGCTGACTGTGTTCTTACTCGCACTTGGACTACCCTTAAAAAGTTAAAGTTGGAAAACAAAAGAGGAGTTGAAAAAACACAAAATTGCACATAAAATTATAACAAATATTGCCTGAAAACACCAAAGATATGCCAAAAATAAGAAGAATGAAAAAAAAGCAGGAAAAAAAAAACAAGAAAACAACATTAGCAATATCCTTTTTCCTATGTTTGACAAGCCTCTCCCACTCTTCACTCGGCCCCACAGACAATAAAAGGCAGTATGATTTTCTGGAATTTTTATAACATCAGCTTCTTTTGTTTTCCTGTCACCACACACTCAGCCATACACACATACATAAACATACAGATGTTTGTATGGACAAACAACAGCAGCAACAATCGTTATAATTCCCATACTCTCTCCCACATCCATATCCATATCCCCGAAAATCTTTATCATTATTTTTAACGTCCATTTTTTGTTTACGATTCAGCAATATGAGTGAGTATTTGTATGTTTCTTTGTGTGTGTGTGTGTGTGTGTGTGAGTAAGCATAAAAACTGTCGTAACTGTTTTTGATTGTTTCTCAAACAAACTTATGCCAACAAAAAAAAATTTATCCTATCGGCCTTTTTAGTTCTTTTTTTGTCTGTTTTACTGCCACCCCCGCCTGCTCAACCACCCCCTTATTTCAAATGTTCCCCCTTTTATTATGACCATAATAATATCAAACATAGTTTTTTGCTTCTTTTTTATTTTTCTTATTTTTACGTTTTTCCTTAAAGCAGTTTTATTCTTTTTAGTTTTTACTTCCCATTTTTTTTGCGATATACTTACGTGTTTACTTTGGGGGTGCAAAATAGTTCAGGGCAGGATAGATTGAAATGTCCTGTTTTTTAATACATAAAATGTGCAGAGACCATATTCTAAATACATTCATGGAGTGAAGTGGCTAAATTAGATTTTTATGTAGATTGTCAAGTGAGAGAAAAGGAAAATTGCTTAAATATGGAAATAGAAATTGTGGCAGGGATACAAATATGTAGTTGATTGTGTGGGTATTTTACATCTACATTTTTGAAGAAGTAAGACCCAATGATATTTTTTTATATTTGATGTCACACCATACTGAAATACACCTAATGGAGTGCAATTGGCGTTGATAAATGAATAACTCTCAGATTTTTATACCCCCAGCACCAACAGTTCTGTTTATTTATAAAGCTATTCAAATGCAAGTAAGCTCCATCACTCATTATAAAATTTTAAATAGAGTTGATTTTATTTCCGGCGAACAGTTTAACTGCAATATTTAGACGTTATTTTAAATTTGCAGGTTTTCATTCTTACACCAATTGCAGCTTTTTTGGGAATAATAAAAAATATTTGCATTATAAAAGTACGCCGTAGTGATGTTCGAACCATTACTAGGTGAACAAAATGACTTCTGGTAGACGCTTTTACTGTTAACACTTTGCTCTACACGTTCAACAATTTCCGCAGAGTGAATTAAACGTCATCTACCGGTTCGAGGCGATTTTCTTACGGTTCCATGTTGTTGGTGACGATGAACTAAACAACAAATCATTGCTTCAATGGGCGAAATTCTAACGTTAAAATGTCGACAATATTGATCGCTGATTTAAATAATAAAATTCTATTATTTTGTTTCTTTGTTTAGTAGGAAATCTCTACATTCCATTATGATAAAACAGCTAAAGTCATACTAAAGCCAGAACAGCTTCATAAATAAAATGCTGGCCAATGTCACTATGAAAGCACCTATAAAAGTTAAAGTTCAATTCCAATTTTCACAAAAGTAAATATTTTGAGATTGGCCCTTTTAGCTCCAAGCCACAGATTTATTCCTTCGTATTTATAAAAAATATTTTGGGTTTTTTTTTTTATAAATTTCTATACAACATCTGTGAAAACCCCCTTAAAGCGTAAATATGTTGTATGAATAAGGCAGATAATATATGTATTATGTTGGTGGCGGCGTTATTTAATGGTTAAAGAGCTTGCCTATAAGGCCAAGCATCTCAGGTTCGATCCCTGGCAGAAGACGGAAAAATTTTCATAGTGATTTTTACGAGTTTTAAAAATAAAGTGGCTTCCACCCTTCTTAACACAAACCATCCAAGAATCACCTGACCATCACCCTAAAAAACCCAACTCTTGGTAATCAAATATTATTAGGGTTTCCCACCACTAAACCAAGTATACGGAAGGCACTGTTTCTATCCCTATTGATGGCTGCCCTATTATCCTAGGACCTGCTATAGCAGATCAATCATCTACAATAAGCGATTAATGAAACTGGCACAAGGCTAAATAAATAAAAACAGACTAAATCTTATGGCAACAACCTTAAGCACACGAAAAGGAACACGCCTACAATCTTACAAGGAAAGACGAAAAAACTATTGCGACAAATAGCGGTGCTTTGTGGAAGTCATAGGTTTCCCACAGAGGTAATGGAAATAAAATATAAGTATAAACGAACATATTGTTTAATTTTCAAGCCCCATGGTGATTTTTGAACCACCCTGTATATATTTCACAAACAGAAAATTTTTTACAGTTTTATTATATAAGTAATTAAAGATTAGCCAAAATTATTTGAAGCAATTAAATAAAAAATGTTAAGCCTGTGCTTCCTCCAACCACTATTGTTGTATTGATTAGGACACTGTATAAATTGATGTCTAAACCCAAGTAGCGGCGTGTAAAATTATATAATTTTCTTTTTAATAAAAATCACATAAAAATATACTTTCAATGCTGGACAGGGGATTTAGCATGTAATTCATTTATTGTTTTTAAAATTTTTTTTATTGAACTTAAGTAGTAAATATGTGCATATGTTCACATACGTACATAAATACGTATGTATGTATATCGATGATTTCAAGGACATTATAATTGCTTAATATGACTATTTATATAAACACCCTGTTTTTAAATTTTTATCGAATTTCTTTCGAACATTTAAACTTAAATTTCATTTTATTTTTACACAATTTTGTATCTTATTATCAAATGAATCGCTCATGTATATTAAAACAAACGTACGCTTTAGTACATATGTTTGCATACATTTATACATATGTAATGCTCTTTGTTCTAATCCTTACTCATAGTCAAAACGCATGTGTGATTGTGTGACCTTTTTAAATATTGTTTTTGGCAATATATACTGAGATTGAGAAATTGCACAAAATTAATCATGGAATTTTAACAACATTTTTACTCCTGCAGTGAATTAAATAATTAAGCTACTTTTATTTTCCTAACAAATTATGTTTTTGCATTTTTTTTCTTCTTCTTTATTTCTTATTTCATTTAATGTTATTTAATTTTTGTTACTGACTACCACTTTTTTTTTGTTGCGTTTTAATGTAAAACTTAATCCTTATTAGTTATTGGAATAAACTGATGTCAGTATGTATTTGTATTTTTTATATACATACATAGTTAATTTGGGTATGTCATGATTTTTGAAATTTATTTACAGTTCACTAAATATTTTATTAATATTTCTTGACCTTATACCGAGGGATTATTTGTATATGTATATTATTAATATGTATGTACATATATGGGGTATATATAAACATATCCAATCGAAGTAATTGTTTTTGGTTAGAGATTTGGTGACGATCAGTAAGGCAATAGTGCTGCCACATTAACACATTTTTCTAGCAAAACATTTAAGCAAAAAACATGTTAAACTCACAACAATAATTCAGGCAATTTTTTGCATTAAAAATGTTTCCATATTCTTAGTAAATATAGTAAATCATATTTATTCTGGCCAAGGCATATTCATAAGGTATATGTATGTATCGCGACAACAAACATAACCATTAAAAAACACATGCATTTTGTTTTTGTATATATGCCGGGATATGTCACACATTTTTTTTAATTTCTTGTTTAATTTTAATAATTTTTAAAAATCTTTAAAGCGAAACTTTTTTTAGTATTTTTTAAAAACGCTTTAAACCAACTGTAACTGCGAATAATTTATTGTATAATAAAAATAAAAAAAAAAAATTGTTTGACAAATGCAGACAGATTAAAAAAAAAAACAGTCAACTGATTGAATACGAGTACCTTTTTAATCTACCTTGATTCCGGCTCAAGTTCATTCATTTTATTGTTTAACATCCTAAATCTTTACAAATTTACATTAAATTTAAAAAAATTCGCTTACACTTTTACTTTTTCACAAACACGACTAACAGTCGCCTATATTTATTCACCTTGTTTTATGATTTAAAAAAAAAACAATTTAATAATTTAAAGGTTTTTAGCTCAAAAAATCTACTTTTAATTAGACAAGTAAGAGCGCTATATTCGTCCGTGCCGAATCTGTAAATAACCTTCGCCGTCTTGTAAATAGGTATAATTATGTGCCATTTTGTTTTGAACGCAATCTTATATTTTAACTTCATGGCGTTGGTAATGAGGGGTCATTACCAACGTCATTATTTCAAATAGAATGACCTGTTGTAAATACTTTTTATATACAGTCAAATCCCGATAATTCGTAATCGCAAGGGACCGGCCATTTCTTACGAATTATAGGGGTTTTCGATTTAGCGGGGTTTCGATTTAACGGGGTTAAAATAAAATAAGTACGAATTAACGGGGTTTTTCAATTTATTTACTAAAACGATAAAAAGAAACATAAAAAACAATTGTTACACAGAAAAAAATAAATATTAATTTCAATTACGAAATTAATACTATTAATTAAAAAAATTTTTAATTTTGCACCAATCATCAAAATGATACTATTAATTAAATAAAAATTAATAGTTGTAATGAAAAAAATATTGCGAAAAATATCAATTAAAACAGTATTAAAAAATTAATTAAAATTTTCCTAATTTTTAAAAATGATTTTAATTAATTGAATCATTCATATAATTGAAATTTGCGATTTATATAAATAAATAATTTATTTTATCAGTAATTTATATTATTAAAACTGTTTTAAATACAATTACCCAAAAAGAAAAAATTAATTTTTTTAATATTTTGGCATAACATATATTTTAATTACATTTCATTACTTATACACTAATAATTTTATATAAGATGTAGGGTTCCACAAGTACACATACTATGCCAAGTCAAACGCCGGATTTCTGAAAATAATTGGTAGCATCAATAACCTAGACATAATGGAATATTTACCGATAAAAAAGCTTGTTCAGAGTGTAGACTACTACTGACTTACCTATTAAAATGGGAATCTTGAGCAATATACCAGAATACAAGATATATTGGCTTTAGACACATCTAGAATTAAACTGAAAAAATTTATTATATTTAAAACAAGATATATTTATTATGTGTGTGCACCAGAAGTATCTCTTGTAGATTTTCCACTATTTTTTATTATTCTGCTCCTTGGATAACAAATATTAAATTCATCCTATGAAAGCAAATTTTCAAAAAATGTCATTTAAAATAAAATTTTTTATTTTTTCAACTGACAGATATCTCAATGTTTTTTGAAAATATTTTATATCAATTAAAAAAATTAATTAAATTAAATTAAATAAAATTTTAACTAGAATTTAAAAACATGCCAAAAAATCAATTAATTAAAAAAATTTAAGGAAAATTTTTTTCTGTGTTAAAAATCAACTACAAAATAAATAAAATTAATACACAAAATAAAATATCAAATTCATTTACTTAGCGTAAAATACGTGTAATTTTAATAGCAAACAAAAAACAAAAAATTAAAACCGACAAATTCATTTTATTAACTTTAAATACATTATGTACATATTAAAATTATCTAAAATTAATTTTAAAAAAAATTAGTGATTTGCATTTGCTTTAGACTTTATTCACGGAGGTTGTCCGAGGTATTTTCTATTTGTATTAAGGAATTAAAAATTTCTTCGTCCACAGTATAATTGGAGACATAAAATCTTAATTTATTTATTGCCAATTTTGCATCTTTATTTGTCATTAAGGGAACTCCGCCATCATCGTCATCACTTTCTATATTGTTAGCTTTTAGCATTCTTTCCATGTTTCTGTTGTTTTTATTACAAATTAAAAGTGGTAGTTGCAAACAATTACGATTTATAAGAGGTAAAGAAGATTTTATTTAAAACAAAAATTTACGAATTAGCGAGGGAACCAAAATGTATGGAAATTTTACGAATTAACGAGATTGTTTCAAGGGACCGACAGTTTAGTACAAATTATCGGGAATTACCATTTATCGGGGTACGATTTATCGGGGTACGAATTATCGGGATTTGACTGTATATATATAAATACTCCCAGCAAAAAATATATGACAACGAATCGATTTTGCAGGGGTTCAACTAGTGACGAAGTAATTAAATCAAGGTGAAAACACTAATGATTTTACTCTTTTATTCTTTTTAAACAAGTGCCCAGAACTCATGGATATATGGAGAAAAGCATCCGCTGTTACATGAGTTGATCTTGTTTGTTTATATGAATTGTTAAAAATATTTTGCAAAATGTTGCATTCATTTTTAAGCACATCATTTATGACAAATTATTTCACATTTAGGAAGTCATTTAAAATTAATGCTTTTACAATTCATTTAGAAGTATTGAAAATGTAATTCGCTTTGCACTACTTTTAATTTTTTTTGCTGGGTTATAATATAAACAATAATTTAATTTTTATACCCGCCACCAAAAAAATGGTGGGGGTATATTCATTTTGTCATTCCGTTTGTAACACATCGAAATATGCATTTTAGACCCCATAAAGTATATATATTCTGAATCAGGGTTTTATTTGATGACGATCTAGCTATGTCCGTCCGTCTGTCCGTCTGTTGAAAGCACGATAGAGGTCGCACCGAAAAAGCTAAGGGCTCAAATTTTGCCAGAATCTTTCTTATAGACAAGGTTTGTTTGGTATTGAAAATGGGCTAAATCGGAATATTCGGAAGAGAGTTATAGCTCGAAAAGCAAGAGTAGGTCGAAAAAACCGTGTCCTTCGAACATCGAATAAAATGGGATTGTGTCCAAACGCCTTAACGTAGACTCACGAAACTTCGAATATATATTTCCTGGGTAAACACAATATTTCCTCCCGAAAATTGTCTAAATCTATGCATTAGGAGAGGAGTTATCGATCAAAAAGTACGAAAATTTATACCGCACAGTGTATTTTTCGGTATATTTAAAAACAAAAACGTCATAAAAGCAACGAAATTGGATGTACGACTCTGAAATTTTGCACACTCTGCTTTTTGGTGAGTGGCTTTCTTGTAACGGAAAATCAATGTGCCACGCCCACTTTTACGCCCACCTCCCATATAACGTTTTACCTAAAATTCATATAATTTCTCTATTAATAAAGATTTTGGAATAATAAAGGGCTATATTGAAACATCTAAAATGTACTCATTCGCAAAATAACTTTGACACGCCTACTATAACGCCCACTTTTCACGTTATCTATCGTTAATGAAATTTAAAAGCTCATAAAACCGCCAAAATTAAAGGTATGATGATAAAATTTGCTACGTATATCCCCCTAGGCAATATCATTACTGTGCCAGAAAATTAAGGTGCCACGCCCACTTTTACTCCCACCTCCCATATAACGTTTTACCTAAAATTCATATAATTTCTCTATTAATAAAGATTTTGGAATAATAAAGGGCTATATTTAAACACCTAAGTTGTACTGATTCGCAAAAGTAACTTTGACACGCCTACTATAACGCCCACTTTTCACGTTATCTACCGTTAATGAAATTTAAAAGCTCATAAAACCGCCAAAATTAGAGGTATGATGATAAAATTTGCTACGTATATCCCCCTAGGCAATATCATTACTGTGCCAAAAAATTAACGTGCCACACCCACTTTTACGCCCACCTCCCATATAACGGTTTAACTGAAATTCATATAATTTCTCTATTAATCAAGATTTTGGAATAATAAAGGACTATATTGAAATACCTTAGTTGTACTCATTAGAAAAAATAACTTTGACACGCCTACTATAACGCCCACTTTTCACGTTATCTACAGTTAATGAAATTTAAAAGCTCATAAAACCGACAAAATTAGAGGTATAATGATGAAATTTGCTACATATATCCTTCTAATCAATGTAATTGTTGTGCCAAAAAGTTTAGGTGACACGCCCACTTTAACGCCTACCTCCCATATAACGGTTTATCTTAAATTCATGTAATTTCTCTATTGACAAAGTTTTTGGGAAAATAAAGGACTATATTGAAATATCTAAGTTGTATTTATTAGCAGAAACTTTATTGACACTCCTACTTTAACTCCCACTTTTACTAAAAGGCTACATATACAAAAGCATTTTAGTAGCATATCGAAGTTATAAAGGGTGGTTAAATTTTAAGGACCGATGTTGAATTTAAATAAAACACAAATTATTTAGGATATTATTATTATTTCTTTTTGTAATTATAAAGTTTGCAGGGTTCAATTATGTATTTAACAAAATATCGGCCAAATGGCCCCCCTCATCCTTGGCGCCACTCGTTTCTCAAATGATACAAATTTTCAATGACAATGTTGATGCTCAATTGTTGGGTATGATGATGAGTCGAGGTTGACTGCTCTTTTGCTACACTATCGCAAAAACCAGCAATGGTACCCATTCAATGAACTAAGAAGGCATTCACAGATTTTCTAACATTTTATACAGACCTGTTTTGCAGAAATTTAAATATTTTTTACAATTCTCCCGACTGTGGACGAATTTGAACGATTATATTGATCAAAAGAATTACGAAGTGCACAAAATACATTTTACATTGAATACATTGAACGCCCATTTTTATAAAAAACCTGCTCATTTGCGTATCTTTTCACGGATCAAATTGAGTAAGTTTGAGATTGAGAAATGTCAAATGAAATGCAGAAAACAAATTTAAGGACTAGGTGTAGTTCACCGTCAACATGGGCCCTTAAAATTTAACCATCCTCTACAAAGACAGTGATACATATTTTATTATAAAGAGATTATTCCATAACGATTAACAAGATAATAAATATTGTGCTTTAAATGTACACAAAATTGGTGGTGGGTATAAAAGATTCGGCACAGCCGAATATAGTGCTCTTACTTGTTATATTTTTTTTTTGTATCTCAACAGTATAAGGGTTATTATTATAACTTACCGATAACTAAAGTTAGGATGTTATCGGACAGATAACTAGTTTTTCATTATTACAACTTCACTTTAACCTAAAAGTGTCCGATATGTTAAAGGGAAGATCACTCTACCTTTAGCTTTTAACGTGAGGTTTATAAATTAATAGTTACCATTTTTTCTACCGTGTAAGGGAATTGCTTACTATTTGCTTGTCGTTGCCACTTTGTTTTTAAGGAACTAATTAATTTGTTCGGCATTTGCTTTGGTGCTGCCATATTTACGAAAAAAAAATACAATTTATTATATATATATTTATATATTATTTACACTTAATGGTCAGTTTATTGCCCACGTTAACAAAAGTTACCTTTTATTAACATTAACTTTGTCGGCAAGTTGCCCTAAAAGTATCAAGCTATAATTCAGTACATTTGTAAGAAAGGGTCATTATTTCTGGGACACTCACACAAAAATAATTAGTTATTCGATCGAGAAATAATAATTTATGTATATCTGCAATATTACTTGCTAACTCGGCCTTGCTACACGCGATTATAAGCAATCTCGATGGGCTAAAAAAACTAATTTCAATAAATACAGAGAGACGGATAATGCTCAATCGACTTCCCTAGTTTTCCATAGCTTTCGGAATATACATACTTTATGGGGTCGCAAACGAATATTGTAGAAATTTCACACGGAACGGCAAACATATAAATACTCTGTGAAGGGTATAAAACACATCCAAGTTTTACCTTTTTATTTCAATATCTGGAAAATTACCTTATTTCAAAAACATTTTATATAGAAATAAAAAAATTTCCTAAAAATCTATCAAGCGGAATTCGAAACAATAAATAATACAATTTCAATGAGTGTAAAATTATTTAATCAATAAAGCAAAACCATTTATCAGCAATTTTCTTCGAATTGCCAAAATTCAGAACAATTGAAAAGGTCATACCAATAGCTACCACCCCAAAATGATAGCGATTTATCAATAAGTCTCATGTCTCATGCCATCGAGGGACAAAAGCCAAAGATGCTGAATGGGTCAACGTAAAAGCAATTTACATTTGGTTCCTTAAAGGCTGACCTTTAAGATGTTAATTGTCTTAATGTAAAAATGAAGTGTAAGAATAATCGTAAAAATACTCCCTTATTTGAAAATATATGTTAGAGACTGTTAAAACATATGCACATACAAACATACATACATAAATATGTACATGAATATTAGTGTAACGTATTTCTGATTTTTTTATTTTAACTTTCTATGATGACACAGAATTGCGTTAAAGTTAAGGCATGTATGATAAAATTGTCGTAACAAAAAAAAAAAGTTTTATAATTTGTTGTTCTATTAATTTGTTAACGAGCTTTTTAATGTTTTAAAACCAATATTAATATATGTGACCTTCTTCGAGAAAAGGGACCTAGTGTGTAAAATGACGTTTTGAGAAAAACGCATTTAAAGTTTCATAACGCATTATCATTGTGAGTACACCTTCAGTTGGGAGATGCGATTTGGTATGACTAGTTATGATTGGGTGCCGACTTTGGTGACGTCATTCCTATGTGGTGACGTATTTTTTTCGCTTTTAGTGTGACAATACTTTTTCTATTGTTGCTGCTCTGTTTGTAATGATCTCGATACTTGATTCTTAAGTTAGTTTTGTATTTTTTATGGGGTAAATAATTTTTTATCAGAAACCTAACACATTTCATCTTATTCTACGCCCCTTTAGGTACCAGAAACCACTATTAAGTCCAAACCAGTTTTTACCGGAGAAGGTATCATATTTATTTTTTAATTCTTTTTATATTACGTAATTGATGGTAAAGGGTATTATTGAATTTGGAGATGGCATTCTTACTTGTTTTAAATTCTCAGAAAAAGTATTGATAATTTTTACAAACTCTTTTATATTTTTCAATAATATTCTAATTAAGGACTTTTTCTTACAAGTTTAAATATATTGGGAATAACTAAAAACGTTGGAAATTTTAATTTGCGGTATGCAAGTATATAAGCACTTTTTATGTATATGGTATTTAACTGTCTTTATATAGGACTGTATATACGAGTATGTACACAAATTTGACCCCTGTGGTTATTTATATCACTTTTTTTCAATCTCTACTTTATATTTTAGCTTGAAATTAAATACACTGTAAATTGTAACACCAAATGTAACCAGTATTAAGGCAATCTTAGGGGTCAGCCAATTGGTCAACCTTTTTTTTACATTAATACATTTTATAATTGTATAACGCTTTGGAGGAAAAAATTTTTTTGCAGGCTGTCAATAATGACCTCTTGTCATCATTATTAAAACTAGAGAAAAAAAATAGAGAGAGGCCACGAAAAAACAACCCTACACAAGCACGTTCCTTTTCAAAACTATCTAATGAATATAAAATAATTTTTCAAATCAAATCAATGCAATTCAAAAATGGAATAATAAAAATAAACAATACACAATCTCAGGGGTCAGGCCAAAGAAAATTTTCAAGCAAGAAAATCTTTTATAAACATATTTGGAATACTGACACAATCACACACACACGCACACGCAAATCTCTATAGAAAATGCATAGGGGTGGCAAACGGTTGATTGTATTTATTATCCAACTAGCTGTCTAAAACTAACTGATTATTTTAGGAATTTTTAAAAGGTGCCATAGGGTTTTGTGAAATGGCGCTAGAATTTGAAAATTTAAAATTTATTACTTTTTTTTTGGTGCGGAAAATAAAATAGTAAAAATTTTTGCCTTTAAAATTATTGTAGTTTTATAACGTTTTTTTTTTGCTTTGCTTTGTAAAAATCCTAAAAATTTGGCATAAAAAGGATTTGGGGTTGTTTATTTAGCATAAAGGCTAATCGTTGTTGTAATATTGAGATCATATGCTACTTCTTGTATGTTGACCCTTATAGGTTCTCTCACCAAACACCCTTCATTTACAGCTTGACCTTTTTTTTTTTTGTTTGTTTGTTTGATTTACCAATGATTTTAATATTTAAATTTTATTTCACACTTAATACATATTTATGTTCTATTGATTGTTATTTTTAAAGCGCAATTTACAGTTGTCTGACCTTTTTGTTGTTAAAAGTGACAGTTTCTGTTATAAATGTGATCTAGTTTAATAAATTTCTCTTTTGTTTGATTTGTTTTAAACTTTCCATAATTTGTATTTCACTATTTAAAAAAAAAAAAGATCAAAAATAACGGAAAACATTTTTGTTCTACTAGATGTTTCTTAGATTTGTGTGGACTTTTGAATAAATAGAATTTTTGTAGTTTTGACGTTCTGCAAAACTAGCAACTTCAATTAAAGCACTTCAGTGTAGATGTACGCCCCTTAAAATCTAATTTAAACAAAATTTTATTTTTGAAATTATGCTTAGTTGATTATTTGATTTGAATTTTTAATTTAATTTAATTTTAATTTTTAATCGGTTGTAGAATGACGAATTAACTCTAATATTCGCGACTCAACACTGGTACTAGTAGCGGCGGATTTCATATCTGTTTCCTATTAAATCACTAATATATTATATATATCTATACTTGTAATAAGATTGTAAAACACTGTGTCTGTATATGAAATATTTTTTTGAATTTTTTTATTAATCACTTTTAAGTTATTTTGTCTGTCTGTCCTTCTGGGTTCAAATATATGATACTTTTCATCACAATGCAATACATACATACCTACAGTAAATTTAAAAAATTAGCAAATAAAATGGTATTAAAAATTGTACTGGATGGTTGGTATAAAAAAATGGACGAACTAATACGAACACGACATAGGATTATAATAGAAATTGCAACAATAATGAACTATAAAATTGCTTAAATATAAACATAAATATTGTGAGGGTTACCAATGCAGGCCGGGTCCAACTAGTCGCAAAAAATTTTGAGATTACTCCAATTAAGCAGCACATTTAAATATTTTATTTTAATAAATATTGCGCTCATTTTACGGCATACGGTAATACATAATCGACTTTCAACTTTTAAACAAATTCGAAATGACCGCTATTTTAATAATACGGATTTCTATGTGTGTGGTCAGTGGTCAGTGTGGTCTATGTCTAAGCCTAATCCATAGACTTGTCAGTTTTTACTAGATTGCGGAAATAATCAATCATTGTAAAATTCTTATATAAGATTCGACAAGACGATTTAAGTAACCGTCCCAATCCTTAAATCTCAATTCTTACGGCACTGTCCTTTAGTACAACAGATTAGGCCATTTTAAATTTAAATCGTCGAAGAAAGAAAGTACTGATTATTTTTTTGATAAATATTCCTGGTTTAATTGGAAAGAATTAACTTTCTTATTTAAGAATGAAGCACAATATCATTCATATGACTAGCACGACGGCTCGGCAGTACCCCATCTGATCAACTCAATTTTTTTCTCAAAGAAGTGCGAAAAATTTGCAGTTCCTGAGAACGATGACGAATTGATGTTGATGGATATTCTGGCACATTAAAAGCGCTAGACAAGACCTTTAACGGGCTGCTTTAAACAATAACGACCCCTTTTTAATGAACTCGCTCACAAATTAACATACAAACGTAAATTTCTTACAGTTTGCGTTAGGGACTCTACTTTAGAGGTAAGTTTTTAATATTTCCCAATTTTTTATAGCGTCCCGCTGTGCAAATGTCAAAAACAAAGCCGAAAATAAAAACGACTCTTAAAGTAATCGGTAGTTCAAATTTAAAATTTTAAATGGTCCACCCTATACATCGCGCGGTTCGTCGGAATTTACGTTGCATCCACATTATCACTATCTTCTTTTATCTGTTTTGTATCTTTAGGTCACTTATAAATTTGAATATCAATTACCATTTTCCTTCTTCGACTTATCTGTATAAAAATAAATCCCCCCAGAAGCATGTTGCAAGTCCAGGGTATATAATCATAGGAGAATCCTGAAGCTCGAACTAAGAGAGTAGTAGTATAGTAGATGGATCTATGCCAATGCTGTCCAAAACTCTCAATAAATGAAATGCGTCTGTATTAGATATGATAATATTGCCCAGCAAACACAAAACTAAGCATTACAAATGTAATGAATTTTACTTTTAAAAGCAAAATAGAAATGATGTTTAAAAAAAGTTAATAAAATTAAATACAATTTTTAATTTACAATTAAAACTTAAAAAATTAAGTGTATTTACGCATTATAAATTAAGTTTTCCAAATTTAAGGTTTCGTAACAATTTCTTATTAACAAAATATGTTTTAAATTTGAAGAACTTAATTTATTTCTTCTTACTTAAATGTTTTCTTTGTTTTAAATGTTTGGTAACATAAAATGCATTGCATGTTACCAAAAGCATTTTTAATGACAAAACAAAAATTTTTGTCTTCCATTATACTATTTTGTTTGCTGGTTTATTTTAAAATTAAATCATAGCTGAAAAAAAGCGTAAGCATCCGCACATGTGCACTCGTTAACACTCAATTAACGACTGAAATCAAACTGAAACAGAAGAGAACAAGTGTCGGTGTGAGTTTTTTTTATTGTTTTTGTAGCACAATTGTGCACAGAAAATGAAGATTTGGACAGCGTTGATCTATGCACAATGAGGACATGGAAATGACATCAGTATCTTTTCTGATTGATCTCAGATTACCCTTGAACCTCGTACTTAAAGAGGTTAAGGAGACTCAGATCGTGGTATATTAAGAATAACAAGTAGTTCCATATTAAGTGTCAATATTATGGGGAACTCAGGCTATCTTAGATGCTGGTGATTACGAATAACTGTGCGATTAGGACTGTTGCAATCACAAAACGATATTGTGAATTCGTTTTACAGTTTACAGCAAACGCCGGTTGTGGCGCGGTACTCAGTGAAGGAAAGGACATCAATTGGTGGCCCCGAAATCACTGTGGAGTGAAGGAGGTCGTAAAGGGAACCCAAATAATAGTTCTAATAGTACTGGGTATATATGATTATATAATTTTCTATTATTCCTACCAGGAATTTAAGGTACTACCCTTAAATCTAGGATATTTAAATACAGAGAGATCTACCATCGACATTCGGTCGAGGTGTATTTTGTGTTGCATTCATTTTCGTAATACATTCTCCATAACTCACAAGCATCTAGAACTAATAGCATAAATTCCAGTAATTACATATATTTCTTCAAGTGATATGGTTATGCCATCGCTATAATGTAGTTCAAACAGGTGTAACAGTAGGTGTGTTATACGGATAGAAAGATGATATTACTATCAATAATCGCATAAGCTTTCTGTAAATATTCCTTATTGAGTTTGTTTTTCGAAAATGTATTCTATTTTATCCTTAAAAACTAATTACTAACTACACTGACGAATTCGATGATGTTTGTCCCCTCGACTATTTTCTTCATTAGTAGTTTTTTTGCATTTTATTTCAAAGCAGCTTACCTAGGACTTCTCACTTATAAAATGATGTTTATATTTTTTACTAAATTAGCTATGGAACAATACGTTGTCAAATCAAATGGACTCACGAAAATAATGCAAGCTGGATTTAACATGAATGTTTCTCATTAAATCTTTGTCCTTTTTAGAATACAATTTGCAATTTTGTTTAGAAGTTCGAACAAAATAAGTTATTGAGTATGGGGGAAGTACTTCAGCATGCTCGACTAAATAGGTCGTTCGAAATATTGACAGATTTCCTCAAAGTGTGGCCGACGACCCAGACACTTAGCAACTAAAATCCAACATATAAGATCTAAAATACTCAAGAATTGAAGACCAGAAAAATAATTTGGGTTTCAGTAATTTATTTAACTCACACAAATAACAAAAAAAATGTATGCATTTTGTGATTGGGATTTTGTTCGGAGGAAAATATTGACAGATTTCCTTAAAGTGTGGCCGACAAAGTAGACACCTAATCGTTCACAGCAACTAAGATCCAATATATAACATCCAAATCACTTAAGATTTTAAGAGCAGAAAAATAATTTGGGTTACAGTGATGAGTCCCATATTAACCTCACCAGATTGGTTAACAATCGAAATTGACGCATTTTGGAATTACGAAATCTAAAACAGTTTTACCTCAAAGAGTAACTTTTGGTTGTTCATTATAATCTAAAGGTGCAATTGGCCCATGGTTATATGAAGATGGTGTAAACTATCAGAGTATGAATATCTAGTTGTTATGAGACAAATTTAAAAATGTGGACATAAGGAATCAATAAGTCGGTAAAACACAAACAATTCGCTACTTCATACCAAACTTTTGGGCCTCATTAATTAACACCTTCTGGTTTTTGGTTATTTAAAGTGAAAAGTGTACGAAGCCAAACCGAATATAATTGCAGGTTAACACACCAAAAATCGGCAAAGATTTTAAAGTGTCATTGAATCGAAAAAGTTTACTATTATCTTAGAAAGGGTGGTACGGAAAGTTAAAATTCTTTCCTCATCTGCACTAGGACAACCATTGGGTTAATCATTGTGTAAAACTATAATATTAGAAAAGTGTGAATTTCGTATCCTTATGCCCAAAGTGCACTACACAAACATACTGACATGTATAGCGAACAAATATCGAACAGCTTAGAATGGCCAGAATATCGTTCCTCTAGCTTAAGATATACTTAAAGTGTCAACAATATCAACAAGATAACGCGTTATGACGGGCCCTTTCAAGGACCTATCTGCAACGTATTTCAAACAAAAGATTATTACATCCAAAGGTGTTTATTTAGCGCCACTCTGGTTAGCTTAAGAAATTATTGAAAACTCCTTAACAAGTAAGATTGTAAATTAAGTTTATTTTAAAGTTTTATAGCCAATAAATATCAATGCCAAAAGATCTCATTAACTTTTTTTTATTGAAGATGAGTTGCTCGTTAAGCAACATACGCACACATTTATACACATTAGTTGTCTTGAAGGAAAATAGATTTATTTGCTTTCAGATTCTTTAAAATTTAAATTTCTTTTCAAATTCCAAAAAATGCAGATTTTCTTGCGATTCTGAAAACCCCTTAATATGTCTTTAAAATAACATAAATCTGCTTACTTTCTCTAAAACGCGCCTTTCTTCGAAGAATCCTTTTACTTCTAAGAAAATGTGTAAAAATCCAGAAAAAGACGATTTTTTTTTGTCTTGTAAAAATTAAAGATTTCCATAAAATTTGAAATATTTATGACGATTATATTTATTATGACCGGATTAACGAACAAACTAGAGCAAAATTTTAAAAATTCCATTGTTTTCAAAATGTGTAGGAAAAAAAGTCGCAAGGAAAAACAAGTTGCTCTAATTTCCATTGTTTGCAAATTATTATTTAAAAGTATGAAGGACAAAATAAGGATCAGTATAAAAAGGTTAGTGGAACGCACAAAATTTCATGTAAATAAAATGTTATTTTTTTTTTGTTAGCAGCGGGTACAAACAAAAATATGTAAAAATAAGAAAAATTGTAAACAGGTAAATCCTTAAGGCGGACTTAAGCTCTTGCATTAACAATGAACATTTTAGTGGAATTTTTAAAATTGTTTATGCATTTTAGTAGTTGTTGCTACAACATTTTTACAAAATATGTATGCATTTTAATGAGTTGGTTATAGTTATTTATGCTCTTTTTCTTTTTTCTTCACGCCAACCAACCAATACGCATATTTTTAATGCGTTTCTTCCAACTACTAGGTACTTGTGTGATGTGTAATATCCTGTGTTGAAACCAAGATTTAAATTTCGCTTTACGCTAGAAGATGATCGATCTTTCTCTTTTCAATATTTCAACTCTATGGTTTATGATGTCATTCACGCGTTTTACCATGTCCTGCTCATTATCCTTGACCATAATTACTTTGGATTTGTTGCTAAACTAAACAAAGCATTTATACAAAACACACGTTCTAGTTACAATTATTGTTGGTCTTTGAAATTGTTTCTCTTTTTGTTTCAGTTTCCGTTGTATTCTATTTGCAGTTTTAAACAACGTTAAAATGGTTTTTAACAGGATTTTATTTTATTTATTTTTTACTTCCATTGAAATCTTTTTACTTTTTAGACAAAAAAACGAAAAAAATTTAACCCTTTCGTTTAGAATATTATGAGAATATTATTTATGTAAAGTGTCCTTGCACATGCAAGTGCCTCTACTCTTTATCTTCAAAAAAGTATGTTTCTTCCATCCTTTGTAATTTTTAGAAATTTTTTTCTTTTCGTTTTATTACGGTTATTGTTATGTCAATTTAAAAAAACATGCTGAGTTTATTCTGTTTATGGTGATTAGTTTACCGAATGTAGTTCAAATCCAAAGACAAATAATAAGAAATTTTAACCCTTTTTTCAAAGAGCCTAATAAAATATTATTTGGTCCTTTAAATACTTTTTTATTATGAAAAATAATTCTGCTATTTTCTAAGAAATAAGTCATTTAAAATAAATTCTGTCTAAAAAAAGTAAACAGAACTTAACAAATAAGATTATTATAGTCGGTCAAATCCGATCATATTTTACCCTGCACTGCAATATAAAAATCATAAAACTTAACATTCTGAACTCTTATTACAATTCTATAATTAGGCATTTCTCAGTCAAAATTGGAAAATTTTTTATAAAAATTTTTTAACTCTTAAGGTGAATTCAGGAAATCGGATTACATGGAGTCCATTACTAAGGAGAAAATTTCCCTGTAAGCTTTTTTGGAAGCAATATTAAATTTTTCATCTAGTTATCTTTGTAATATACTTACTAATATAATAATATTATTATTGTAATATAGTTACTATTTTTAATGACAACCAAGTTGATTTGTTGTGAGTTTGATCAAAATAAGTAAAGAAAAATAAATACGCACCAAATCCAATTTTTTTCTACAAAAAATTGCCTAAAAAACTAAAGGCTTGCAGTCAAACTATTCCATTGTTATAAAATAGTATCAGGAGAATTTTACTATTGATAGAAAATCGAGTTCGTTAGGAAAAACAGGTCTGCTTGATATTGGAAGTGCCAAGAAAATTAACGCATATTGAAAGAGGCCTAAAAAACATCTGGTAGAAGTGCAGCCCGGTTAGCTCAGAGCTCCGACTATTAAGTGCAAAAAGTTAAAGGCAATGCAAGCTTGAAAACATACATAGCTCAAAAAGTTTCAGACACAAATGCTGCAAAAAAAATTTAAAGGCCAAAAATAGGGCAGGGAAATTAAATTAAAATTTCATACAAAAATACTCGCGCTGTTAAATGGAGGACGACACGTTTGTACTTGCAGATTTTTTGCAGCTTCCGGGTTAAAATTTGTATGTTGCTAAAGCTCCATGAATTGTTGAAGATAAGTTTAGAACCCTAAATCAGACAAAATATCCTACAAAATTCTTGGTATGGCAAACTTTATGCAGTTGCAGCAAGTCATTTGTTACAGTGGGCACTATAAATACCGAAATATACATCAAATAATGTTTGCAAAAAAACTTCTTTCTCTTATAAAAAAAACACGATGTGTTCATATATTTATGGCCTAATTTGACATCACGTTCCTATGGTAAGAAAGCTTTGGACGAAGAGAGGCCAATCCTTTAAATTGTCAGGAGCTAAGACCAGCGGAGAGATATTGGGCTCTTGTGAAAAGTAAATTATAGGGCACAAAAAAGATGTGTCATAAAAAAAATTTTAAAAGTAGATGGTCAGTCTGTTTCAAAAAAGTGATGGAAAACCCCATCAAATCTCTATTGGAAGAGTTTCTGAAAAAGATCCACGAATTAATAAATAGTGGTTAAATTTTTCTGTGATCTGTAATAAATATCAGTTAAGTAAAAAAAAAAAGAAAGAAAATAATAACCTTAAGATCAACCGCTTTCAAATTATTGAATTTTATACAGTGTGGTCCGACCAACAGGCACAAAGCTTATTGTAAATAGAACAAAAAGTTTTCAGAGAATAATCTTAATATTTTTCAATATGAGAAAAAGATCTATTACAATTACGTGTGAAAAAAAATATCGACCAGATGCTTGTCACGAATTTGGCGACATATTTCTAAGCGATGGTCCATGCTTTTAGTGATATAAATACATAATTGAAGTGCAATGTCGTTAATGTGTCGAATTATCTCATCCTTTGTTCTCAGCTTATTGACGTACTCTTCTTGTTTTAAATACCTCTAAAGAAAGAATTCCAACGGTATCAAATCACATAATCGTGGCGGCCAATTGACGTTGCCATGACGTAAAATAATATGGCCATTGAATTTCTCTCGAAAAAATATTAATTGTTTTGTTAACAGGTAGTGGCACCATTCTGTTGGATTCACATATAGTCGGGGTCCATATTCTGAATTTATAGTCATAAGAAGTTCGTTAACATCTCGCGATAGCGACCACGATTCACGGTAACTGCTTCGATGACCTAATTTTCGAAGAAGTATGACCCGGTGACGCCGCCAGCTCATAAATCGCACCAAACTGTCACTCTTTATGGCTTTTGAACAATCACTTGTGAATTCACATTTTCTAAAATGCGGCAATTCTGCTTGTTTACGAATCCACTGAGGTGAAAGTGTGCCTCGTCACTAAAAATGATTTTTTTTGTGAAATCACTTCTGTCTGTTCAACCAACCATTCGGCTTATTGACGACTTATTGAATCTTGCAAGCATGTTAATTTAAATCTTTATTTAAAATTCGCATTTGTAATCTTCGAGGCTGACGGTCAGTTTGCCACACAATCGCAAACAACAGCAAAGCGAACTGGGCGAGTATGCACAGGTGCTTTCCCTTTTTTTACAGACCTGGGCCGAATTACGGCATTCGAACGAGATCGAAATTGTAAAATTCATATTAGAATTTCTATACCTAAGGCACAGCGAGCTATATCGTTCGAGTAAAATTTCGATCGTGATCGAATGGCGTAATTCGGCCCCTGGATTGCTGATCAAAATTACGAAATTTTTTACTAATCGAATTTTGATTAAAAGGTCAGCAATCTTAACTCAATTGTGTAGCTCTACATGGTTGAATTTGCCAAACTCTGAAACAAAGAAATGTCACAGTTAACATTGTCAATTATGGTTGGACCGCACTTAATATGTTAAGATTTTTTCGATCTTACTCCTTAATCATAGACCTACATATCTTCGCAAAACTCGCTGAAATGGTTTATGTGGCCATACTCGAGAGATTAAACAAATTATATTCTACCTCATTTAAATAGCTTTTTTAATTCTGCAGATGAAGGGTTCTTAATGTATTTCATATAAGTCTATATACTTAAAACTGGATTATAAAAAAATTATGGAAAAAATTATTTAAATGTGCCAAAAAATGTCTATTCTGTTAGAAAATCATGTTCCCATTTATAGTAAATGATGATGTAGCCAACGTTTAGTTTGGCCACAACTAAATAAGGGCCAAATATTTCACAGTAAGTTTTTTAAGATCTAAAATAGCTTGTGGATTTTTCTTGCTCCAAATGTTATATATATTTTTTTGACATGCCCATTGAACAACAAATTAACCTCATAGCTAAACAGAATATTTCGGATGGTAACTCTAAGTTGAACCTCTTAAGTATGAATTATATTATTTATTTAATTTATTAATTAATGGCGTAAATTAATTTACCGTAAGTTGTCAAGCCAAGCAAATCTAAAAAAAATGGAAAATTTTCAAAACAGCTGTCACAAAAATGGTGTTGCCAACTTATAGTTCTCCGCTTTTTGTTTAATTTGTTTGTGGTGTAAAATTTTAAATTAATTTAATAACAAAAAATGTTTGCATTTTATCTATGTACTATTAAACTATCGGGTGTCCCAACTAGAACGCAATTTTTAAATTTGGCGCCATTCGAAGTGTCATTGTTTGACATTTGAACAATTGTTATTGTTTGCTAGTAGAAGGTACGAGGTTAGTAAAAATGGAGCGCTACACGAATGAACAACGCATTTGCGGCTACAGTTCGCTAATTGCGATCAATTTGGGGTCACATTTCCATCTTGATGGCTTCGTCAATAGGCAGAATTGTCGAATTTGGCGTGAGGAAAATCCTCGAGTGATTCACAAGAAGCAAATGCATCCTCAACGTGTCACTGTGTGGTGTGATTTTTAGGCTGGAGGAATCATTGGACCTTTTTTTTTATAAAAATGAGGCAGGTCAAGCGCAAACAGTCAATGGTGTTCGGTATCGTGAAATGACAACCATTTTTTTCTTGCCTAGAATTGAAGATATGAATGTGGAGGGCATGTGGTTTCAACAAGATGACGCCACATGTCATACAGCCAGAGAAACAATTCAATTGCTGCACCAGTCATTTCCCGGTCGTGTGATTTAACACCTTTAGATTTTTTCTTTGGGGTTTTTTGAAGTCGATGGTTTACGCGAATAAGCCAACGACGACTCAAGTCTTAAAAGAGGCTGCATTAATGAAATACCGCAGAATTTATGCAAAAAGGTCATTGAAAATTTCATTAAAAGATCGCGTGTGTGCCAGCAAAGCCGCGGCGGCCATCTGCACGATATATTGTTCCATACATAACCTCATTCTGTCTACTTTACGATATAATAAAGTTTCACGATTTTTTTTTTTAAATATCTGTGTTTTATTTAAAATTTAAAAATTGCGTTCTAGTTGGAGCACCCGCTATAAAGTTTATTTTAATACAATTTAAAATTAAACTTTATTTTTACTTGAGCACAATTTGATTTTTTATGTAAAATAATATTTAAAATTTTTCTTTATTTCTTTAAACGTAAAATAATTATTTAACAAACCCAAACAGCATTGGTTTTTTAATGTGCATTTATTATAAATAAATTATTTATCGTAAATATATTTTTACCTATACTTTCATTATAGCATCTATATTTTCAATAATCACTAAATGCTTGTTAAAAAAAATATAAAAATATGAATTTTATAATGACACAAAAATATTTTGAAATTTTCATTTTCATAATAAACATAAGTACATACTTTAAAATCAACAATTTTAGTAAAATTAATTTAATTTTTTTTATATTTCTATTATTTTAATATACATCAAAAATGTTTCTAATTAATATAACTTAAATATTTACTTTTTTTCTACAGTACCGTACCATTTAACAACAGCAAGCAAATTTTTCTTTGTACAATTTTTTGATGACTGCAGGGGTTAAGAGCTCACCCATCATTTATTTTGTTTCTTAAGAAAGACCATGGCATCGTTATTTGTATTAAAAAATTTTTCGTTTCACTCTTCCATGGTGTTAATTGTATATTAAATTGGCGCATGTTATTGTTCTACTGTATAAATGTCTCCGATTTCCTATATGAAGTTTTAGGTCGACTTACGGAACATTTAACCAACGTTGGAGCATTTAAGTCTATTTCTGCATCTCCATTTAAACCAAATATGAGTTTTAAGAACGGATGAAAATTGGTAGAAGAACAAAGTTTTTTTATTCCATACTTAAATTTTAACACAAAATAATTCTTTAATTGAATTAAGGATAATGTGAAAGCTCATAAATAAACTGTTGAATGCGTTTTAGTTTATTTATTAACGAGCAGAACCCGGACCACTTTGCTGGTTCCAAAAAATTTTTTGTATTAGGATTACTAGGAGATAAATTTTACGTATTATGTTATTACTCCCTCTCCTCCAACCTTACCATTTCCAGTTCTAAATGTGTTTAAACGGGTTATTTATGTAACATTTCTGGCTCTGAATTAGCTTATCGAAAATTATTAATGTTTGTATGTTTGGATATTTGTTACTCAATTACGCAAAAACGGCTGAACGGAACTAAATGAAATTCAGCACATAGATAGACAACAACCTAGATTAACACATAGGCTACTTTTTAACGCGATAATAACGCGAAGTCGTTGGCAAACTCATAATAACACATCCTAAACGGGTTATTTGTGTTTTAAATATTTTTATATTTGTTGTTAATACTAAGTCTACCTTTTATCCCAATAACTACGCAGACGAAGTCGCGGGCACAAGCTAGTTTATAAATAAAATTAGAAATAATTTTTTTTCCTTAATAAAAAAAAACACAATATTTGTAAGTACGCTGAATTTGTTGTTTGTTTATTTAGAGGAAATCGCCAATACTTTAGGAATCCCCTCATCAGTAAGCCTTTCCTTAATCTTTGGTATAATTAGTTAATATTCTAAAGAGTTGTATGTAGGAACGTACGATTATTATTTCAAATGTGTCATGTGTTTCAAATTACACAATTAAACAAAATAAGATGTTGTTATCAAAATTCTTTCGTACTCAGTTTAAACCAATAGCAATTACAATTTTTTCAGAAATGACATCTAATGTTTTTTCGGTATCGGGGCACAACGTCCAATGCTCTGTAAAATTTTCCATCATAAAAGTAAACTGATATTGCAGTCAATCCCCCTTTATTCGAATTTATCCAGTTTTTCGAAGAGTTATACATTTTTTATAAAATGTAATCCAGAGTTAAAAATTTTAACATTTTAAGTTCCTGAAATATGTCATAAAATGATTTCCTTTTTCCATATGGGGAGTAATACTTCTGCTTCTACAATCGTATCGAGTTATGGACTTGACCAGTAAACTGTAAACTATTAATAAATGTTAAAATAAAAGATGTAGTCCGAAATAAAATGGTCAATGTATGGGTCAAATATAGTAACTACGGCTTTGCCCAATCAAACCCCACAATATTGGTATCAAATTAAAGAGCATGAACAGTTGAATGCTCCATCCCAACACCATTAATTTGGATATCAAAAGAAAAAAATTGACTAGTAGAATACAGCTAACTAAAATGGCATCGGAAATAAAAAAAACAAAATCAAGTATAAAATTAAATCAGAAGTCAAGGTTAAGTTATGATGTGATGTGATGACTATACCTATGTATATGATGTTGAAAGATATTATGAGATTCCGCTCGACCGAATGAGTCAAATACAGTAATTAGGGCTTTGTACTCTTCAATACTCGCAATATTGGTAGCAAATTAAAGCGCTTGACCAGTTAAATACAGTAAACTCTGAAAAAGTTAAAAATCCAAGATGGGGTCAAAAATAATAAAGCATAATTACATGTGACATTAAATGTAAAATCTAGCCTAAAATCTATGCTCGGAGGCATTTAAAATTAAAAAAAAAGGCCAGACACCTTAGCTTAGGTTATTTCTTGAGTATATTAAATTTATTGCTTAATCGAGTAAGTCTGTAAAAAAATTAAAAACTGTTTTATAATTTAGTTGGGTTCCATACGTTTGAATTCATAAATTTCTTTATTTTTATTTCGAAACACGACTGACTGGTTGTACTTGTTTTCTGAACCCAATTATTTTTAAAATTTTACTAAAAGATAAATAGGTCATAAGATATCTTAACTTATTGTTTAATGGCTTTTACAACCATGACATTTTATGTGTGTTTTTATTATGCGGTATTAAAATAAATTTTTGCTTACCTTTAAAGTTTTTATTTTTTTAAATAAAATATTAAATTAAGATTACAAAGCAACGATAATATGTTACAGTTTGCCATCTATCAAATGCCCTTATATTAAAAAATTAAAGTAAAAAAATATCGTTCAAAATACATATTAGTTAAAAAATCGAATGTAAATTTTAAAATATGGTAATGCACAGTTATTAAATTGCACTTTACTGTATGTTTATGTTTTTTAGTTTGATGTATTTTGTTGTTGCTGCTGATGCTAATGTTATTGTAGTCATATGTATGTTATATTTAGTTGAGTTTTTGTTTTGTTGTACTAGAATTATTATTTTATATATTTATGTGTGTATGTATATGTAAAAATACCTATATTTACATAATTATTCATTATAAACATCATTTTGAAAAACTTCAAATTTATTAGTTTGTTGGTCCTGTTAAAACCTTTAGGGTATCATTAAATACACATATTCACACACAAATCAATTTAGTATGTGGAACATTTACATACATAAGTATGTATGTATATTTTTTGATATATATAAATTCAAATGTAAATAACATATTAATAAGAAGAAAAAGGTCATGACAATAGAGATCTGCACAGGTGTTTTTCAACCGATAACGGGACGATTTAATTCGCACCTATATATATATATAAATAAGTCTTTATTTATTTATTTTTTTTGTACCGAAGGATCTTTTAATATTGTTCATAATTGTCAACTATCATTGTCAACTATCAGATTAATTCTTTAAAGTCTTATACCATAGACAGACGACAGCGTAAATTTGCATTAAAAGTCCTTATTCAAATTAACTTATGAATTATCCCGATCCCAATGTGTATTAGATTACACGTAAATGCACTAAATTATATTGAATTTATACTTTAGCTATTTAAATATGGTAACAATATGGTTTTATGAGAGTTGTTCTATGTTATTTCTCACTATCACGTTAATAATACTTCTAGTAGCGTTCTATCCTGTCAAGTTTATTTTTTTGTCATGGGGTATTTTCGATCGTAATCATTCATTCGATCATTTTACAACGCAAAATGAACATGACCTAAAGTAACTATTTAATTTCTAATGCAAAATTTAAATTTTTTACGAGTATTTTTTGGTATTTTTTAACATATTTTGCAATGCTTTAGTTGACACAATACATCTAGCTTCGTTTATACGTAATCAAGTACGTAAGTATGTACATATGTTAATCCTTTATTATAATGAAATAAACATTTGTAAGTTTATATACATACATAAATGAACTAATTATAAATTTATATTATTTTATACATAATTACAAACATGCATGAAAACATACATCATACATGCATATGTATGTTCATACATACATATATTTAACTAAACATACACATAAAGTACGTGCATTTATTATAGTTTTTTAAGTATGAAAAAGTAAATTTTGGATTATATTAAAATTATATTTTCCAACAAATATGTGTGTATTTCAAATGATACAACCTCAATTGAATTTAATTTATAAGTTTAAGGCATTATATTTCAAATATATGTATGTATGTATCGGGTGTCCCAACTAGAACGCAATTTTTAAATTTTAAATAAAACACAGATATTTAAAAAAAAAATCGTGAAACTTTATTATATCGTAAAGTAGACAGAATGAGGTTATGTATGGAACAATATATCGTGCAGATGGCCGCCGCGGCTTTGCTGGCACACACGCGATCTTTTAATGAAATTTTCAATGACCTTTTTGCATAAATTCTGCGGTATTTCATTAATGCAGCGTCCAATTTCCTCTTTTAAGACTTGAGTCGTCGTCGGCTTATTCGCGTAAACCATCGACTTCAAAAAACCCCAAAGAAAAAAATCTAAAGGTGTTAAATCACACGATCTAGGCGGCCAATTCTGGTCTCCAAAACGCGAAATAACACGACCGGGAAATGACTGATGCAGCAATTGAATTGTTTCTCACATGCCCTCCACATTCATTTCTTCAATTCTAGGCAAGAAAAAACTGGTTATCATTTCACGATACCGAACACCATTGACTGTTTGCGCTTGACCTGCCTCATTTTCATAAAAAAAAGGTCCAATGATTCCTCCAGCCCAAAAATCACACCACACAGTGACACGTTGAGGATGCATTTGCTTCTCGTGAATCACTCGAGGATTTTCCTCACCCCAAATGCGACAATTCTGCCTATTGACGAAGCCATCAAGATGGATATGGGATGATCGCAATTTGCGAACTGTAGCCGCAATACTTTCACCATTTTGGTAAAACAATTTCACAATGAGAATGCGTTGTTAATTCGTGTAGCGCTCCATTTTTACTAACCTCGTACCTTCTACTAGCAAACAATAACAATTGTTCAAATGTCAAACAATGACACTTCGAATGGCGCCAAATTTAAAAATTGCGTTCTAGTTGGGAAGCCCGATATATAAAATTAATGCTTATAGATTAACAAACCTTAAAAATTATTGTTGTTTTGTTATGCTAATACAGTAAAAAAGTTTGTATGTATAAATAAATGTACATTTGTACTTACATTTACATACATACACAGTATTATGTATTCAAATGTCAGTTTTAGTAAATAATTATCTTGATGCAAAGATTTAATACAAAATATATCAATTAATTTTAAGATATGCAAAAAAAATTGATTTGTTAATATTTTATTAAGAATATATTACCATTTGACAAACATTACGAACAATGGGACATGTTTATCAAATTAATAGATTTTAAAAGCTGATATTTTTGTCTATATTTGATTTTAAAAATATAGCATAAAAAACTTTTATTAAATTTAAGTGCTTTAATCAAACAAGTTTATTTAAAAAATTTAACAAATTTATTTAAAACCTTTTTCTAAAAACAAGTAGTATTTAGTAGAACTTTTTACAAATAAATCAAAAAAGCTTTTAAGTTTAAAAAAATTGCAGTTTTAATTTTTGATTAGTTTTTACTCAATGTTTTCTCTCTGCTCTCTCTTTCGATTGGTATCATTAACTTAAATCTAGTACAACTACTACTACAACAAACGCACTGAGTTTATAATTTTCAATTATATTTATTTCATAAAATTATAAACTTTCTTACAAAAATAAAATAAGTTCCCCTTGCTCCTATTTAAAACATAAAGCCTAAAAAAATATTACAAATTGTCATTGCTCCAACAAAACTTACGCATATTGACAATTGTTTATTTTTGAATTAATCAAGATATCCTTAAACGGTTAGGAGGATAGTTTTAGGACTAATAAACATTTAAAATAAAGCAATAAAAAAAATTTAAAAATTGTCACATAAACGATTACGTCAGAGCAGCGACAATATAATTTATAAAAAAAAATTAAGTAAAAAAATGTTTAAAAATTTTTTAACTTCACAGTTGTCAATATAAACACTATGATACTGCTTTTAGATGCCTGTTGTCCTATGGAATATTTTTTTTACAACTGGTAACGAAATTGAAGTTCGATTGCTGTCAATAACCGACTAAGTAATCTATAGATGTTTTATCTATATATATAATGTGTGTGTGTCTGACTCCGAAACCGTAAAGCCGATCAGACTCAAACTTTGGCAAGAGTTTATGGGAGGTAAAAAGTGGGCGGGGTAACGCCCATAAAAAATAAGTTTTCATTTTTAGCTACTTCCACTTGACCGATTTTTCTTAAACTTTGCACACATATTGAACTCTCATGATTATACAATTTTGTGATTATAAAAGTGGGCAGTGACACGCCCAAAAATATAAGTAATCATTTTTAGCTAATTACACTTAATCGATTTTTTTGAAACTTTGCACACATATTGAGCTGTCATGACTATATAATTTCGTGAATAGAAAAATGGGCAGGGCCACGCCCATTACAAAATTTATTATTTTGAGGTACTTGCACTGCACTGATTTTTCTGAAACTTTGCACACATATTGAGCTGTCATGACTATACCATTTCATGATTTAAAAAGTGGGCAGTGCCACGCCCATAATTTTTTTTATCATTTTCACCTACTTGTACTAGATCGATTTTTTTGAAACTTTACACACATATTGAGCTGTCATGACTATACAGTTTAGTGATTTGAAAAGTGGGCAGTGCCACGTCCATAGAAAAAAGTTATAATTTTTAGGTTCTTGCACTTGGTATTCAATTAAAATTCAGAATACATTTTTATTCATTAAGGGGCGTAGCAAGGCGCGCAGGGCTTGGCTAGTTATTTATATAATCTGACTATTTATGTAAAAATTTATTTAATCAGTGTCAATTATTGATCTGTGAAATTGTAAAATAATTAATATTTATATAAAGTAGGTCCTTTATGTTTCATAAGCCATACAAGATATCAAGAAACTAGTATCAAAAAAAGCCAATATTATAAATAATATAAAATTCATTCATAACGATTATTTAATAGTTGCTAGATCAAAATAATAACCCCCCGACCACACGAGCAATGTGTTTGGCAATTATTGCCACAGCAACTGTTAAATTCTATTGCCAACACAAGATATTAACGTGTGGACTGCATGAATATGTATTAGAATACATATTTAGCAACAAATGTTATAATACATTGCTGAGCAATAATCTTTTAACACAAGCTGTCAAATTCAATTGCAAACAAATAAAATGTAACAACAACACGAATGTATAAGAGAACGTCGCATAAAAAAAAGAAAAGAAAATATTAAAATTAACAATGTTATTATAAAAAAATTTAAGTTTTTTAATAATATTTAAATATTTAATGGCAAAAGAATCGTTTTCATATAGTGTTTTTAGTGAAATTTATTTTTATACATTTTTTGTAAAATTTTTAATTATAGATCAATCTCCAGGAAAATTTTTAATTTTATGTTTTAAGATATTTACGTGTTCTCCACCTAGAGATATGAGCTTGAACATTGGCAATTTGATGCCGTTATTCTGCCGGCTTTATTGCTTATATTAAGACATAATCAATCGCTCTTGTGGTCGGGGGGTAATAGGCTGACAACCTGTCATAACAGAAACATTGTGGACTATCAATCCTTATCATTTTCTAATTAACAGTTTTAATACAAAAATTGTTTGCATTTAAAAATATTTTTTATGTAGTATTTGGTATGACCGAAGAAAAAATAAAAGCACTTAAAATTAAAAAAAAAATGTACCGAGCACTGACTCGAAAATTTTCCCCATCAAAAAATTGCAAAAAGCACTAAAATCACCGAGTTGACAACGCTGCTGCCAAACGTAATAATTGTTTCTTTAGGCAATAGTTCAGAAAAATTAATATTTTGTTTGTTATTAAACAATAACTGCAGAGTCTAACTGAAGACCTTTTTGCCCAACTTTGAAGAATTATTTTACAATTTTTTTTTAATTAAATATAAACTTTATAGTTTCACTTATTCTAAATTTTTTCATAATTCTTTTAAACGCTTTTTAAGAAAACTTGAAATTCTGATATTTATTACGTTGTTAACATTGTAGTTAGTGAGTTCCCGAATTTGGGATGTCGAAAGTCCCCAGCACCGCCGTGCATCTGCGATAATAGACTGTTCAGTGTGGGATGATAGCTGATAGAGTTGTCGGTCAATATTATTTAGAAAATGACACTGAGAGGCCAGTTTTGTTTCAAAATTTTGAACGTGAGCTGGTTGTGACGCATTATAACAATATTTTTTTTTTTCAAAAGAGATATATTTAACAGTTATATACGGCGTTATGCATAATAACAAATTCTGTGCTAACTTACGAGCTGCTATCTTTCCCTTATAAACATTTTCCCATAAAGAAGTTAGCAGCTTGTTAATTAGCGCACTGTTTGTTATTATGCATAAGGCCGATAATGTTTAACTAGTTATCGAAGGACATAACAAAATTAGAGGTAAATTTAATATGTATTTTTGTAATTTTTAGCGAATTTTGCAAAACCACACGAAATTTTATTCCTAAAAGAGTTATGAGAATATAAGAGAATTATAAAATATTATATTTGTCGTTTTTATACCCGCCACCAAAAAAATGGTGGGGGTATATTCATTTTGTCATTCCGTTTGTAACACATCGAAATATCCATTTTAGACCCCATAAAGTATATATATTCTGAATCAGGGTTTGATTTGATGACGATCTAGCTATGTCCGTCCGTCTGTCCGTCTGTCCGTCTGTTGAAAGCACGATAGAGGTCGCACCGAAAAAGCTAGGGGGCTCAAATTTTGCCAGAATCTTTCTTATAGACAAGGTTTGTTTGGTATTGAAAATGGGCTAAATCGGAATAATAGGAAGAGAGTTATAGCTCGAAAAGCAAGAGTAGGTCGAAAAAACCCTGTTCTTCGAACATCGAATAAAATAGAATTGTGTCCAAACGCATTAACGTAGACTCATGAAACTCCGGATATATATTTCCTTAGTAAAAACAATATCTGTCTCCGAAAATTATCTAAATCTATGCATTAGGAAAGGAGTTATCGATCAAAATGTACGAAAATTTATACCGCATAGTGTATTTTTCGGTATGTTTAAAAACAAAAACGTCATAAAAGCAACAAAATTGGATGTACGACGCTGAAATTTTGCACACATGGCTTTTTGGTCAAATGCTTTGTTCTAACGGAAAATCAATGTGCCACGCCCACTTTTACGCCCACCTTCCATATAACGATTTACCCAAAATTCATATAATTTCTCTATTAATATAGATTTTGGAATAAAAAAGGACTATATTGAAACATCTAGGTAGTACTCATTGGCAAAAACAACTTTGACACGCCTACTATAACGCCCACTTTTTACGTTATCTACCGTTAATGAAATTTAAATGCTCATAAAACCGCCAAAATTAGAGGTATGATGATAAAATTTGCTAGGTATATCTCTCTAGGCAATATCATTACTGTGCCAAAAAATTAGGGTGCCACGCCCACTTTTACGCCCACCTCCCATATAACGTTTTAACTAAAATTCATATAATTTCTATATTAACAAAGATTTTAGAATAATAAAGGGCTATATTGAAACATCTAAGTTGTACTCATTCGCAAAAACAACATTGACACGCCTACTATAACGCCCACTTTTCACGTTATATACCGTTAATGAAATTTAAAAGCTCATTAAACCGCTAAAATTAGAGGTATGATGATCAAATTTGCTACGTATATCCTTCTAGCCAATGTCATTACTGTGTAAAAAAATTAAGTGCCACGCCCACTTTTACGTCCACCTCCCATATAACGTTTTACCTAAAATTCATATAATTTCTCTATTAACAAAGATTTTGGAATAATAAAGGGCTATATTAAAACATCTAAGTTGTACTCATTCGCAAAGACAACTTTGACACGCCTACTATAACGCCCACTTTTCACGTTATCTACCGTTAATGAAATTTAAAAGCTCATAAAACCGCCAAAATTAGAGGTATGATGATGAAATTTGCTACATATATCCTTCTAATCAATGTAATTGTTGTGCCAAAAAGATAAGGTGACACGCCTATTTTAACGCCTACCTCCCATATAACGGTTTATCTTAAATCCATCTAATTTCTCTATTGACAAAGTTTTTGGGAAAATAAAGGACTATATTGAAATATCTAAGTTGTATTTATTAGCAGAAACTTTATTGACACGCCTACTTTAACGCCCACTTTCATTGAAAGACTACATTTAGAAAAGCATTTTAGTAGCATATCGAAGTTATAAAGGGTGGTTAAATTTTAAGGGCCGACGTTGAATTTAAATAAAACACAAATTATTGAGGAAATTATTATTATTTCTTTTTGTAATGATAATATTTGTATGGTTCAATTATGTATTTAACAAAATATCGGCCAAATGGCCCCCCCCCATCCTTGGCGCCTTTCCTCTATCTGATTGTCCAAATTTTCAATGACAATGTTGATGCTCAATTGTTTTGCCACACTATCGCAAAAAACAGCAATGGTTCCCATTCAACGAACTAAGAAGGCATTCACAGATTTTCTAACATTTTATACAGACCTGTTTTCCAGAAATTTAAATATATTTTACAATTCTCCCGATTGTGGACGAATTTGAACGATTATGTTGATCAAAAGAATTACGAAGTGCACAAAATGCATATTGATTTAAACGCCCATTTTTATAAAAAACCTGAAGAACTTTAACGAGTTGCTCATTTGCGTTCTTTTTCACTGTTCAAATTAAGTTAGTCTGAGATTGAGAAAGGTCAAATGAAATGCAAAAAAAAACTTGTTGTTTGTGTGGCTCACCTTCAACATGGGCCCTTAAAATTTAACCACCCTCTACAAAGTGATACATATTTTATTATAAAGAGATTATTCCATAATGATTAACAATATAATAAATAATGTGCTTTAAATGTACACAAAATTGGTGGTGGGTATAAAAGATTCGGCACAGCCGAATATAGTGCTCTTACTTGTTTTTATTAAAAGCTTTGAAGCCTTTGTTACAAAAGCTTAAGAAAATGTAACAATTAAGTCTTACATTAAAATAGTTTTAAAATTGAAAGATCAACCCCACCCGGGCAAACTAAAAACTAATTGTTGTTGTAATACATACGTTAAGTGCAGATTATGGCAACAGAGTGTAACTTAGTTTTTTGCATATAATTTTTGATAAACCGATTTAAATGTTTTCTTTTACAAGGATACAACGTTCCTTAAATAATATTGTATCTTGGGTATATTTTATTACATTCGATTCAGCAGTTTAATTTTCTTTTGTCAAATTATAAATATTTTACTTATTTATTTATTTTAAGATTTAGAATATATATAAATGTATTTAACTAAATTTAGGTGTACTTTTAAAGCTAGTATAGCAACGCAGCCTTAAGCTAATTAAATTATAAATAATTTTATTTTTTCTTCATATTTTGTGTCATAACTTTTCATTACTTCTTCCTTGAAATAGTTTAGGTAGATTTTTGTCTAAAATAATTTAAAACAAATATTAACTTAGTTGCCATATTAAATGGAATTCCTGGAAGTTATTTAGAAATATTAAATGAAATTTAAAATTTATTTAGTTTTTTCCCAAGCACAGAAAGACAGACGGAAATGTTGAAATCAACTAAAAAAAAATTCCAAAGGACTATAAATATGTGTACTTTGCTACAACTTTAATTAATATTTCTTAGTATTCAGCAAGGAAATGCAAACTTGTGTACAATCCTCTTTTAACCCAGGTAAAAACAACGACAGCCAAACAATTAAAACAAAAGTTAAAAAAGCGTTTAATCATAAAAAACTATGTTGGGTAAATAAATCGACTAATAGCAGACAAATCAACTAATTACTTTTATTTTTTTTTTTCTCAAGAAAAAATGCAGGTTATACATACTTTTTAAAGGTTCCTCCTCGCTCTTTTTATGACCACAAAAAGAACGAAACGTTAATCCCTTTTTACAACCGTTTGGGTTATAAAAGGGATTAAAACTAAATTTTTTCTTAGAACGTTAGTTTTTGCAAGTATCAACATAATATGTACCATTAAATAATTTTTTTGTTTTGCAAACACATACACACACAAATAAATGCCAACTACAGTTTTCTCCTTTTTTTTACAAATACCAAGTGGTACAGTACACATACAATGAAATCAAATTGAGAGTGACATTTTTTATACGAGTACCTTTATGCACACTATTGCAGAGAAATACATATGCAGAAAATATGCAAATTACATCGTTCTAGGCTTTATAATTTATGTTTTTTATATATATATTTTAAAATGTCTATTCTTTGCTTCTTCCTCATATTAGGTAAATACTCACCGAACATTATTCATATAAATTAGCGAGAGAAAAGAGAGAATTATTTTTTTTTTTTACATATGAAATTTGACAGCTGAAATTGTAAAACTTGATTTAGCCTGCATTTAGTTTTCTCTTAAAACATTTACTCACATTTAGGTAGAATACTTTTATTTGATTGTGTTTGTTATCTGTGTCCTTGAAAATGAGATTAACATTAGGAGCTAATTAAGAAGTCACATTTTTTTAAATGTTGTCCCTTATATCGACCGATCAAATTAAGTTTTTCTTAGAAATTTTTACAAATTAACCTCAAGCTGTATTTAAATACTTAAGGCTTGCAACATTGCGCTTATCTTAAAATCTATATTATTTTTTTTAAAGATTTAAAAATAGTCTGAAGATTTATGCATATTCGAAAACCTTTTTTTTTAATTGTATATTTTAATATTTGCTACCTTATTTCTTTCCAAGAAATATATGTATTTATGTAGTCTTAGTGTGCATATTATTTTTTCAATCTAATATCAATACCATAAAAGCGATGTTTTAATATTTTAATTGTTCTTTGTTGCCTTTACTCAAGCAAGTACTTTCATGCAGGTTTTGCAAACGTATTAGCCGTGAAAACTTCTTCGAAATAATCAAATATCTTGCAATTTACTTTTTTCTTTATAGCCAACAGTGAAAGTTCAGTTTCAAAAAGTCATCAAAGCGTTTATAAAGTTTTTAAATAGTTTTTGTAATCGGTTTGCCTGTTCGATTTATTATTCATTACCCACAGAATTGGGTGATATCTAAGTACATACCCAGCAAAAACATTTCGCACTAGTTCAATGTGAAAAACATTTTTTTATGACTTCTTTTTTATAAGTACAAGAGGAGGCATGAGGAATGGCTTCTCCAAATCCAAAATAGTAAGCCTTTAATTATATGCTTCAAACTACGTCGGGCCTCAATTATCCGTTAACCGTTTAACCGTAACCCTGATTAACCGTGATGGCCAAAGATCAGTCTATTGTTTTTTATTTGCAATATTTTCAAATTCTTTGCTTCAATTAACCGTGACTACCTCTATTATCCGTGGTGGCAGAGTTTTTTTATTAACTTTAAATTCATACATACATACAATATAATAAACATGAAAACGGGGAATTCCCTTGTTTTGATACGATGAGTCAGAACATTTACAATTGATTAGTTGAATTTTGAAATTTGAGATATGCGGGTGGTTAGATCTAAATATATTTAGTATGGCATCGTTACCAGTGATAAAAGATAAAGAAACATTTTAAATATTGAAGATAAAAAATTAATTAACTACCATTCAAAAAATAATGTGAGTGTTAAAATGCTAGCTCAAAAATATTAAAAAAAACTGTATAATCAAAATTATTATTCGATTAACCGTAAAAATCGATTATCCGTAATGCTTCTGGTCCCGACCATCACGGATAATCAAGGCCCGACTGTACATGCAAATGTAGCAAAAAATCTTAAACAATTCATGTAAACAAACATTATTAACTCATAAAACATTGGTTTCTTTTTATCGACTAAGCATGCGTTCAATGCACTTATTAGAATGAGGTGAATTTTGTTAATATATTCATATAAACACATGCTCTCCAATATAAAAATCGGGCATGTTTCACTCATGCATTCACTTTTTCTTTTGCATGCCTTTTTTGCTGGGTAAGTATATATTAAGGAATATTTATTCATCTGGGTAACATTATTTTTCTTTTAAAAATTTTGAAAGAGCCAACAACTCAATCGCATGCAAAATAAGCTACCAGTGATGTAAATGCTGAAACAGACTTAAGTTTGCCGAAGAAACAAAGCCCATAATTAATCCGATGGCAGTCACGTTAAATACACTCATTTAATTGTTTTAAATTTTAATGCAAGTACAGAAACGTCGCTGGGAGAGTAAGTGCTCTAAAAACAAAATTTATTTCGAGACTGAATTCTGTTACGCATTTTAGATGGCAATTTGTATAGGAAATTAACCCTACAAGAACAGTGACGGTCATTTGACCGGTTATATGACTGGTATTAGTGACTGATATATCGGTTAAAGTTTCTATTAGTTTCTTAAGGGCAATGTGAAAAAAATTACTGAAACTTTTGTGTACATGTGATTTTGCGTCTTTCTCTTACTTATTAGTTCTGTCGACTGCAAAACATATATCTGGACACTACAGCTGTTTCAAATCAAAAATAATATAAATAGTAGTCACACTTAACGTATATATCGGTCAAAGCTAACTAGTCACACTTAACGTATATATCGGTCAAAGCTAACCAGGTATATATTTTACTCGTACAATAAAACAAAATTTATTATCTTTTATATTATTTATTGTTATGTTTTTTATTACATTCACTTTTCTTTTATCACTATTTATAACGTTTCACTACTTCCTGGATGGGCTTATTTTAATCCTTTTCCATGGTGTCAGCGCCATTGGTATTATGGCTGGAATTGTTAAAAATAAAAATTATGAGAATATGCAAAGGCATATACATATTTATATTTGGCTGCTACCTTTCGTACTTACCTTTTATTTCTAAAGTATTTTATAAAAAACCTCGTCGAAAGAACGGCAAATTTTTTAATAAAAATTACTTTTTTTAACTCTGAATTAAAAATTTTACACAATAATTTTACAAAATTTTTTTCAAACGTCAAGAAATCAACATACATTATTTGTCTCACTCTTGCAAACGCATTATTTTTCCTGTAGCAGGAATTATGTATTAAATTGCTGCAATAGTGTTAGTACAAACATTTTGTATGTGTTAGTTTCAGTCATTCGTTTCTTGTAGGGAAGTTACGTTAGAACTCCTCATCATCAAGTCTAATGTAAAGGGTTTAATACATGAAATATTGACATGAAATTTAATTTATTCGAAACATAATCTTCTGGTATTATAATTTAAATATGACTTCTGGCATATGATCGTCATGGCTGCCTCAGGCATAATCTAATCTAGTCTATTAAAACCGAAGCTCCTGCACATCATGGTTGTTCAATTGATGAACGAAAAACATTAACTGTAATGATCTGACCACCATCGGTTTTAAAAAAAAAGTACAGACCAATAATTCCATCAGCCCATAAAGCACACCAAACAGTTAGTTTTTCTGGATATAACGGTGTTCTAATATTTTTTGAGGATTATCATCACTTCGAATACGGCAGTTTTGTTAATTGACATTGTTATTTGTCGTTCTGTATGACTATTTAGTCAAACCATTTCATTAATACCCATATTAAGAGGCCAAAAAATTGTTCTCCGCCATTTTGTTTAATATTTTGAATTTGTTCGTGGCTTACTTAATTGTACTTGTTATGAATTTTTATTGAGTCTCGTTTTATGGTGGCCATAATTATACCCGCATGAGGTATTAAAAAAATATCAGAAATATCGGTGTTGCAGATCGGTGTTGAAAATCAGAAAAATCGGTACATAAATAACTGAGATATGAGGAAAAAGCCACGGCCACCTCGTTTTTATCACAACAACAACATACAACACATACATACATACAAACGTAGTTTACTGGTTTGGGTGAACGTGGCATCAAATTCCAGCTGAGCCAAAACAAAAATTTTATCTTATTTATATTTTTGTTATAATTTTTTTATTATTATTATTTTTATATTTTTTTTTTAAATTTTTTTTTTGTAATTTTTTTATTATACCCGCCACCAAAAAAATGGTGGGGGTATATTCATTTTGTCATTCCGTTTGTAACACATCGAAATATCCATTTTAGACCCCATAAAGTATATATATTCTGAATCAGGGTTTGATTTGATGACGATCTAGCTATGTCCGTCCGTCTGTCCGTCTGTCCGTCTGTCCGTCTGTCCGTCTGTTGAAAGCACGATAGAGGTCGCACCGAAAAAGCTAGGAGGCTCAAATTTTGCCAGAATCTTTCTTATAGACAAGGTTTGTTTGGTATTGAAAATGGGCTATATCGGAATATTAGGAAGTGAGTTATAGCTCGGAATGCAAGAGTAGGTCGAAAAAACCGTGTCCTACGAACATCGAATAAAATGGTATTGTGTCCAAATGGCTTAACGTACAGTCATGAAACTTCGAATATATATTTCTCGAGTCAAATCAATATCTCTCACCAAAAATTACCTAAATCTAATCATTAGGAAAGGAGTTATCGATCAAAATGTACGAAAATTTATACCGCACAGTGTATTTTTCGGTATATTTAAAAACAAAAACGTCATAAAACCAACAAAATTGGATGTACGACTCTGAAATTTTGCACACTTTGCTTTTTGGTGAAAGGCTTTTTTTTAACGGAAAATCAATGTGCCACGCCCACTTTTACGCCCACCTCCCATATAACGTTTTACCTAAAATTGATATAATTTCTCTATTAATAAAGATTTTGGAATTATAAAGGGCTATATTGAAACATCTAAAATGTACTCATTCGCAAAAATAACTTTGACACGCCTACTATAACGCCCACTTTTCACGTTATCTACCGTTAATGAAATTTAAAAGCTCATAAAACCGCCAAAATTAGAGGTATGATGATCAAATTCGCTACGTATATCCCCCTAGGCAGTGTCATTATTGTACAAAAAAATTAAGGTGCCACGCCCACTTTTACGCCCACCTCCCATATAACGTTTTACCTAAAATTGATATAATTTCTCTATTAATAAAGATTTTGGAATTATAAAGGGCTATATTGAAACATCTAAAATGTACTCATTCGCAAAAATAACTTTGACACGCCTACTATAACGCCCACTTTTCACGTTATCTACCGTTAATGAAATTTAAAAGCTCATAAAACCGACAAAATTAGAGGTATGATGATCAAATTTGCTACGTATATCCCCCTAGGCAGTGTCATTATTGTACAAAAAAATTAAGGTGCCACGCCCACTTTTACGCCCACCTCCCATATAACGTTTTACCTAAAATTCATATAATTTCTCTATTAATAAAGATTTTGGAATAATAAAAGGCTATATTGAAACATCTAAAATGTACTCATTCGTAAAAATAACTTTAACACGCCTACTATAACGCCCACTAAAACAGACAAAATTAGAGGTATGATGAGGAAATTTGCTACATATATCCTTCTAATCAATGTAGTTGTTGTGCCAAAAAGTTTAGGTGACACGCCTACTATAACGCCTACCTCCCATATAACGGGTTTTCTTAACTTCATGTAATTTCTCTATTGAGAAAAATTTGGGAAAATAAAGAACTATATTGAAATATCTAAGTTGTATTTTTTAGCAGAAACTTTATTAACACGCCTACTTTAACGCCCACGTTCATTAAAAGACTACATTTACAAAAGCCTTTTAGTAGCATATCGAAGTTATAAAGGGTGGTTAAATTTTAAGGGCTGATGTTGAATTATTCAAATTATTTAGGAAATTATTATTATTTCTTTTTGTAATGATAATATTTGTACGGTTCAATTATGTATTTAACAAAATATCGGCCAAATGCCCCCCCCCATCCTTGGCGCCACTCCTCTATCTGATGGTCCAAATTTTCAATGACAATGTTGATGCTCAATTGTTGGGCACGATGATGAGTCGAGGTTGACTGCTCTTTTGCCACACTATCGAAAAAAACAACCATGCTTCCCATTCAACGAAATAAGAAGGCATTCACAGATTTTCTAACATTTTATACAGACCTGTTTTGCAGAAATTTAAATATTTTTTACAATTTTCCTGATTGTGGATGAATTTGAATGATTATGTTGATCAAAAGAATTACGAAGTGCACAAAATGCATTTTGATTTAAACACCCATTTTCATAAAAAAAACCTGAATAACTTTAAAGAGTTGCTCATTTGCGTATCTTTCTACAGATCAAATTGAGTAAGTTTGAGATTGAGAAATGTCAAGTGAAATGCAGAAAACAAATTTAAAGACTAGGTGTAGTTCACCTTCAACATGGGCCCTAAAAAATTTAACCACCCTCTACAAAGAAAGTGATACATATTTTATTATAAAGATATTATTCAATAGCGATTAACAAAATAATAAATATTGTGCTTTAAATGTACACAAAATTGGTGGTGGGTATAAAAGATTCGGCACAGCCGAATATAGTGCTCTTACTTGTTTATTATATAAAGCTATTTTAATTTATATGTTGTCCTATTATTAAAGCTAGAGATAATTTTTTTTTCATATAAAAATAAGTTTATTTTAATCTAATATTTGGCTATCACTTTGGTTGGCTTATTCAATTCAATTGTTTAATTTAATTAAAGCCCAACTGAACTTAAGCTTAAATAATAGGACAACGTATCAATTGAAAACCTGTAATTTTAGGTAAAACCGAAGTATGTATTAACAATTAGCAAAAACAGCTTTTAATCATCATTTAAAATCTAAACACAAAAACACCTTCAAATACATACTTACATCAATCAAAAAAAAATTATATTTTAATAATATTTATCTTTTGCATAAACACAAGCACACTTTCTAATATATGTATGTATGAATAATATACACAAACACATACACCTTAACCCACAGGTGGTCGGGTATGTGTGATAATTAAGATTTAAAATAAATCGGATTAAAAACGTACCGAATTCAGATCATAACAGAATTAAACCACGAAATTAACGAGTGACGCGCACTTTACAACACACACTTTACAACGTTCACTCACACTACAACGCTGATTTTTAAATTTAAGGCAGGTAGCCAGCCAGTCACAAAATGCCCGTATTTGTCTATTTTTTCCAGTTTATTCATTTAACCGTCTGAAAAATGTAAAAATATTAAAGAATTCTTCGAAAAAATATAAACAAACTAGCACAAAAGTCATGCTCCAGATTTAAATGACTCTGTTATTGTAATCCTTCTTTGAATAGTCCGTGTTAATCCTTACCTAGGAATACAAGGAAACCAATGTTCTTTAATACAATGTTACGCGAAAAAAATATCAGGCAAAATACTTTTTGTTTTTTGTTTCTTTTGGTTTTTTTTTTTTTTAGGAGAAGCGGATTGAATGTGATCTCCTTGGCCATACGCAACATGTGCAAATTTTATTGCCCCGGATTAACGAAGATTAGTGTGCTGGATTAGTGTTTTATACCTTTAACAGTTTTATTTCGCTGTTTTGTTTGTATGCATGCAAACTATTGTCGGTGTGCATTGCGTTGAGAGTCAAACATCGTAAAATTATGGGCATAATAAAATTGGAAAATACTATGGAAAATTAGCATATTATCCAAAAGGTGACGGGCGAAGGGATTAAAGAAAACTAAACTCAAAGCAATCGTTACTTAAAACAAAAAAAATAAAAATATTTAAGTGTGTATTTGTGTCTTTACGAGTACATTCGTATATTATTGAACCTTTAGTGAGTTTTATTTGTAAAAATAGTTTGACCTTCATTTTTGAAACAAAAACATGGCAAAAATAAACAAGTTCAGATTATGTTAACTAATACAATGTGCGATTTTAATATTTAAAAATTGCTAAAACAAGTATTTGTCTTACCAATTTTAGTTTTAAGTTCATACATTTTTTTTAATTAAGTTATTTTTTTTTATTTTAATTTTGCTGCAAATGAAAGAATTGTAAGGCAGCTAACCTTATATTTATAACTGTCGTGGGTTGTTCGTTAAACTACCTTAGAAGAACAGATAAATATGTATGTATTTGTTTAATTCACAACCCGTCATACATATTGGAAAAAAACAGCGATAGCACACACTTTTCCATCTATTATGTATTAATACGGCATTATATAGGGTTTCCGAAAATTAACGCAAGATTTGAATTTGTCGCCATTTGTGCTGTAAAGTGTTGGCAACCCTAAAAAAGTATTTCGACAGCAGACAGTTTAGTGTTAGTTCCAATAGACGTTACACGATAGAACAATGTGTTTTTATGTGACATATAGTTATATGTCGAGCACCATTAACAGTCACTGCTTGAAAAGCCTCATTTTAAAAAAAAGTATGGTTAAAGTATGCCTCCCGCCCAAAATTCACCCCAAATAGTGACCCTTTAAGAGTGCATTTGTTTTTCGACAATCACATGTGGGTCTCAGTACCACAAAAGCAGCAATTTTGACAATTACCAAAGTCATCAAGTTTTCGAACTGCGGCCGCCAAGCTGTCATTATTAATATTATTAAAATTTTGTGCACTGCAGAATTTTGACAAGCGATCTTGCATTAAATTTATTTATTTTTTTTTTGAAAGCACAAATCAAGAGTTTAATACAAGAGTTCAAGAAATAGTTAATAGGGTGGATTCTGATTTTTTACGTGATATCTCAGGTTCAGCATTTATGAAATTTTATTTAATTTTTTTTTTGCGCAAATGGCAACTCTGAATTTTAACAAATCTTACATACTATGTTTATTCGGCTTTATAAAAGAACAACGCGTTATAAGTAAATGTGAAAACTTGTGCATAAATTTGGAAAGTTATGCTGAGACCGCTCACAAGCTTTGTAGAATTTTCTGTGGAGAATGTCACATACAAGTCGGCTTATTTCCATCTGAACTAGTTCGTGAATATAAAAAAATTATCGATTTTGGGGCTCAGAAAATTTTCAAATACTCCATGAGAAACAAAGCGGTGTGATTGGGCCTTGCTTTTTATACCCTTCACCTGTGGTGCACAAGGGTATATATAGCTTTGTCATTTCGTTTGTAATTTCTTCAATTTTAATTTCCGACCCCATAAAGTATATATTTTCTGAAAGCTTATGAATAGAAGAGTCGATTAAGCCCTGACCGTCTGTCCATCTGTCCGTGTATTGGTTGAAATCAACTTTTAGAAGATACAGAAATGTGTATGGTATAATTTTTTTGAAAATATCCGGGAATGAATCGCTATTGAAATTCAGCACAATCGCCCCATAACTTTCTGAGATATGAGCAAAAAACCAAGACCACCTCGTTTTTTTTCACAATTACAACAACAACATACATATATACTGGTTAGAGTAAACGTGGCATCGAATCCCAGCTGAGCAAAAAAAAATTATTTTATTTTATATATTATTTATATGTATTTTTATTATTTTTTTTTAATTTTTTTTTATATTTTTTTTTAATTTTTTTAAAATATTTTTTAAATTTTTTTTTTGTAGTTTTTTTATTGTTGTTTTTGTTTTTAATATTTTTTTTTTGAAACACATACATACGTAAACTCAATTTATGATTTTGCAATGGGATGTTTTTATATGTGTTTGTTTTTTATTTCGTATGAGATGAATAGTGATACAAACTATTATTACTGCATGACTACACGTTGTGAAGGGTATATAAGATTCGGCACGGCCGAATATAGCACTCTTACTTGTTTTTAATGAAGACAAATTTCAGTGATGATATTTCTTACCGGAACATGATAACGGAGTTCTTGTGACCTCAACTGAATGAGGATCTGGATGACATGTGGTGTTAGCGAGGTTGCAACACACTGAGTTTAAATTAATGCATTTATTGAAGCAACGATTTCCAGAACGTATTACCTCAAGAGATTCTAATGTCAACTGGCCACCAAGATCATGCATTTTAACTCAATGCGGATTTTTTTCTTTAAAGTTTTGGAACATCTCAAGTTTGTGCAAATAAGCCAGAAAAAGTCTCTGAGTACAAATGCGAGAGCCAAAGCGTCATCGGTGAGGTACATCTTTGTAAAAAAGTCGTGGAAACTTTCAAGAAAAGATTAATGACCTATCATCAGATCCGCAGGCCCATTTGGCGGATGTTTTATTTTATATCTAATCGTAACATGTCTATTACACACACACACACAAACACAGCTATCTCAAAAAGTGCGTGCCTTTATTTTAAAAAAAAAAGTGCATTCTTACTGAGACACTCTTTACACGATTAATGCAAACAAAGCGTCTTAGAGAATTTATTTTTATGGTTTATTTAAGCTGTATTTTAAAAATTTTACACTTACATATCGATGTTCACGAGTAGAAAGGCCCTGACTTGTATATTTTACAAAATTATGTTTTTCAGTGATTTCAATACATTTCACAAAAACACACCTCGAGTATCAAAAATAACAGTTTTACAAGCAATTTTATAAAATAAATTACATTTTGACACAACAGTTCTATTACGTTTTTGCCTTCTTCTGTAAAGTTACAATTATTTGAGTTAGGGCCTTTTCACCTGTAACCAACGTTATAAACGTGTGTTTTCTGCATTCCTGAATGCATTATTCCAAATTTTCATCGCACTACTGTTATTGAAAACAACACTATAATTGATATTCGGTATAAACAACAGGTTGATTGTAACAAGGCGATCGTTGCCTAAAAAGGTCGATCAATGTCGGTATACAGAACAGAGTCAATAGATGATTTTCAACTGAAAGTTCATTTTTTGATATCCTTCACAACTTAGGTTTAAATCCAATAGCGTTTAATAAGCACAAATAAGTTTAAAAAAAAATATAAGAAATTTTAATGAAAAAGTTGAAAAGAATTTTTAATAAAACCTTTTTTAAACAAAGTTTCCTAATCCATAGCCAATAAAGATATATAAAGATATCAAGGAAAAAATCTTTTAACCCTCAGTCAAAACACATCTTTAAAACCACTCGAATCAAATTAGAAATTTGTTAAATTTTAATCTTAAATGACATTTAGCCACAGTAACATCTTATTTCAAATAGGGGTGTCTTTAAATTTATCTATTTATTAAATAGCAGAAACATGCAAATTTTCAAAGATTTTTTAAATCATGTTTAACGCTTGTGCGCTTCTTTTCTTAGGCTACCATTCGAGCGGACGATCTGCTTTAAATTTTTTTCATTCTCTTTATATCTTTAGCCACATTTTTTATGTACGAGTTTTAAAAGGTGATTTTTTTATATTTTTAATAGAGTCTAATTATTTATCATTGTTGCAAATTCCATTTACATGTCAAAAATATTATTATTATTTGGCGCACTTTTTCAATCACTTATGTGACATGAGTGCATCTTGAGTTTAAAGCCGATTAGCCGGTTTTTAAGATCGAGTGGACAATGTAGTTTTTTATTGCTGTTTTGGTTACAAAATGTTAAGGACCTTTAAAATATTGAAAACATCTTTTCTCTTTCTTTTTATGGAGATTGAGATATTTCTTTTAATGCATGAGTGTGGTTTTAATGTCAGAAATGTCTCAATATTATCTTTTTTGAATAGAAAGAATGTTAAAAAATCTTAGAAAATAATTGATGTAATTATTTTATTTTTTGATGAAAAAGAGCTAAAGAATTTAATTCCACACATGTATTTTTTATTTGTTAATTTTATTAACACTACAACTTTAAGTATCGCATTGATATGACATAGTTTGTTTGCAGTGGCCTGGAAGTCTACATTTTCCGAGACTGAATACTTAAATGGCATCAAATCACATGAACGAAGTGACCAGTTAAATGACACACCTAAACAAAAGCGTTGTGTTTTGTTTCGTTTAGCACTAAAGTTAATATAAACTTATTTTATTTCTTAAAACCCACTCATAGAAAGAAAATTATAGATAAAATTGTTAGAATGATCCGTAAAATACATAGAAATAATTGCATTACTCTTTAACAATTATAAAAGCAAAACAAAGTTATTTTGCAGCAAACTTCACTATCTTACGAACTCTCAAAATTGAAATTTACACTTTTAGTTGCTTTATACATCTGTATATATATTCCTTTCAGTAATTTGGTTGTATTGCTCCCTGTGTGACATATAACACCATTGTGGCGACCATTAATTCGTCTGTCCCATAAATATTAAACCTCACAGTTTTTAAATAAATTGGGTTTCTACAGTGGGTCAAAAAGCGGAAAATCTGTATATTTCATAGCCATTAAATTAAAAGTGCTTCATTCGATGCCTGATGACCATGAAACCATGGTTTTTAAAATAAATTTTGCTCTTGCGTGAGTCTTTTCATGACAAATTTCCAGATAAAATTATTAGCCACAAAAAAACAGTCAGGCTAATTTTAATTTATAGGCCTCTAAAAAAAACACTCTTTAGATAAGAAAATTTAATTTTCCAAAAGAACAGCCTTGTAATAGTCATATAAAAATTAAGGACTTGACAAAATTTCTTTTAAATAATATCTTATATACTTATTACTAGCTGGCCCGCCAAACGTTATTCCGCCATATAAATTATTTCCACGCAATATTTTTTACATTAAAAAAACATAAACCATGTATATGTGTTCTACGGTATGCAGATCTATGTTAGCTTAAAATTTCATCGAAGTTGTTACGTTATTTAGGTGAGGCATAAATTGTCCCTTGGGGTGAGCCACCCTAAATATTTAGGAGTAAGAAAAATAGATGTTGACCGATTCTTAAACGTTTATTTCTGCATTGTCAGCACTCTAAGTTGTGTACAATTTCTTCAAAAACTATATCGATGCAAGTACATAATTAATAAAAAGTGGGCGTTAAAGTAGGCGTGGTAAAAACGTGTCTTAATGATTATACCAAAGTATTAGTTATATTATGTTAAAATTTCAAGAAGATCGCTCCAGCGGTCTGGACTACCTGACCGATTCTCAGACCTACCCGATATGCACACAAAATTTCATAAAAATCGATAAAGCCATTTCGGAGGAGTTTAATCACAAACACCACAACACAAGAATTTTATATATAAGATTATATTTTTTAAAGACATCTTTATTAAAGATATGGGAATGATTTTCGTTAATAACGACTATGGGACCAGACTTATTATGAAATCATAAATTAAAATTAAAAATTGTAAGAGTAAAAAAAACTGCCTTATTTTACAATAAATCATAATATTTACATTTGATGCATAAATAAATATTTTTGAAAATAATCAGTTTGTAACTTACTACAAATTTAAGAACTTTTGTGCTTTGGCGCTATTAATTATTTTTAAAAAACTTTATTTGGCAACACTGTTATCTATATTATTGATACAAAAAAAGCGAAAAAATAAACATTCATATGTATGTTATTTAATTTAATTATTGGCGTAGGTAAGCCTGTCTTTAATTTAATCATTTCTAAAACGTGGTTTTTTTAAAAATCTAACAAAACACTCAAATTTGCATCATATATTCAAAATTTTAATTGGAATCGATAAATTGGTCTTTGCCATTTACTTTTTAAAAATAACTTCATGTCAATGTTTCCCGCGGCTCCGGTTCAAATTGTCCATCCGTAAGGTCCAATTTTGCACCACTTTTTCTAGTATTTCGGCTTGTATTCCATGAATAACACGTGTTATGTTATACTCTAAGGCTTTAATCGTGTTTGGCTTGTCCACATAGACCCACGATTTCACATAACGCCACAAGAAATAGTCAAAAGGCGTCAAATCACACATGAAACCACATATCAACCAAGTCCAACTCAGCCAATTGGGGCAAAAAAAAAGTCGCGTATCATGGCTCGATGTCGTTCGCCGTTGACGGTAACGTTTTTTCCAAGGCCGTCGTTGAAGAAAAATGTACCGATGATGCCACCAGCCCATAAACCCTTTTGAATATATTTTACTACTAAGAGTAAAACTCCCTAAAGGTGTTCTGGCGTATCCGAATTACATCCACACATGTCCTTTTGAGGCCCCTTTAGTAGACTACCAGAATCAAATCGAAAATATTTTTGCCTAACGTTGCGATCGTTTTTTTAAATTGTTTGGTTGTATAAGTATATTGATTATATGTACATCATTACATCAAGTACAATAGTATTTACCCAATAGATTTCACTTTCTAAAATAAATATTACACCAGACTAATTGATTTCCCATCAGATGACGTATTCGGCCCACAGTAAGTGTTGCCAAGTAAAATTTTTTTTCGATTGGAACGCAGCCAAAAACCAAATTTTATTAATTAAACGCAAAATTATTTCATAATAATATACATAAATTTCAGGCGCGGATCTGGCTGAATTATGATAAAGTTACATTAATATTTACCGGCTTATTCACAAAAATTATCAAAGACTTATAAATGGTTAATAAAACAAATTTTTTAAGAAAGTTTCATTTATTCATTAAAATTGTATTAATGACAAATTGATTTACATGTGAAAATTACAATTTTGTGTGAAAAAAATATATTTTAATTTCATCTAAAAGAACTAAATAATTCCAATATTTTTGATATTTGATAATGCGACCGCTACATTTGGCAAGCAGTTTTTATCCAAATTGCTTTTTTTAAGATACGGTCTAATGTACATATCGTTGTAACAATTACAATTATTGAAATAAAGGTTACAATTATTTGAATAAAGGCCTTTCTACCTGTGACCATTCGTATGTATCTATTTGCACACTTTCAGATCATACCCAAAAAAATAAAACCATTTTTGTTGTTGTAATGAACACATGTATGTCTATGTTTTAAGCTCGTAAACGCAAGACAAGTATCTAGTTTGTTGTTGTAATGTTTTTACTTAAAATAAATCGTTTTTTGTGTAAAAAATGTAGGTAAACAACTGGCCGCTTAGGGGTCGATTTTTTCTGTTTTATAATAATAAAATTCTTGAAACTATGTACAACAATAACAAGCCCCTAAGCTTTGAAATCTTAATTTTCATAATAAAATAAAGAACATTAGAATACAAATTCATCTCAATTTTATTCTTAGATTGTTTATGACTTAATGGATTGAAATTTTAAATGACACAGTGATTGGCATAACTTACACTTGTTTTTTTTTTTCAATTTTATTTAAGCAGGTATCAAGAATTGCGGCGCAATATTGAGAAGTTATTTTCGCCTGAAAACAGATTTCCTTAAACAAAGAAAAACCAAAAAAGTCAAGGATAAAAACATAAAACTAATTATCTAAAGTCAAATATTTTGTAAAACACAAGGTATTTTATGTTTTGTCCATTGTCTTACTAAGCAGAGTCTTCGATCGTAAACATTTTATTGGCGAAATTTCCAAATCTTGGCATTATTAACTCAACCGCGGTGACTTTGGATTATCTTACTTTAAGGCAGTTAAAGTTCAACACCTCTTATGCTGATATTTTAATTAAATAAATACTTTTAAAATATGGAAAAAAATTTTGGTCTTTAAAATTGTAATATTTTTAAATAAACTATTTACAAGATTTAAAAAAAAAAATTTAATTGCTTTATTGATTTTCAGATTTTATATGGAAATTTGATTTACATAAAAACCGTCGATAGTTTTATAAATAGTTTTATTTAGTTATTTATTTATTCATTAATTTGAACCGATTATAAGCCCATAAGGCCCAATTAATCTAGTAACAATATGGCTTAAGCATTCTAAACTAATATAATGTAGATAACAAAATAAAACAAGTAAGAGCGCTATATTCGGCCGTGGTGAATCTTATATACCCTTCACAACGTGTAGTCATGCAATAACAGTAGTTTGTATCACCATTCATCCCATATGAAATACGTATGTATGTACAAACATATAAAAAACACACGTATATAAAAACATCCCATTGTAAAATTATAAATTTACGTATGTATGTAAAAAAGTAAAAAAAAAATTTAAAAAAAAATAAAAAAAAAATTTAAAAAAAATTTTAAAAAAAATTTAAAAAGAAAATTAAAAAAAAAATTAAAAAATAAAAATATAAATAATATATTAAATAAAAAAATAAAAAAAAAATTAAAAAAAAAATTTAAAAAAATATTAAAAAAAAAATTGAAAAAAAATATTTTTTTTTGGCTCAGCTGGGATTCAATGCCACGGTTACTCTAACCAGTATACACGTTTGTATGTATGTATGTTGTTGTTGTTATGTTGTTTTTGTGAAAAAAAACGAGGTGGTCGTGGGCTTTTGCTCATATCTCAGTTGTTTATGAACCGATGTTTCTGATTTTTAATACCGATCTACTCCCGAATATTTCTGATATTTTAATACATCACCCGGGTCCAAGCGATGTCTGGGGGCTTCAAAAAGTTGATTTCAACATACACACGGACAGACGGTCAGACGGACAGACTGACAGAGCTTAATCGACTCCCCTATTCATAAGCTTTCAGAAAATATATACTTTATGGGGTCGGAAATGAAAATTGTAGAAGATAAACGAAAACAAATATTCAACATATACTACAGTAAACTTAATATTTTGATAACAGCAATTACATATATACATAAATCTCACAAATATTGCTTACATATGTTCTTAAATTCTTGAATGGACTTATCAAAATTATCTCATTAGGAAGATAGTTATACCATAATCGAGATACTCTAACTAAAAATGATCTAGTCATAAAAAGGGATGAATGAATTGGCCAAATTATCATATTAATCCTGGAAGACCTACCAAAATTAACTTTCTCTAATAGATAAGAAGGCTTACCACATTTATTCATCTTAAAAAATAATAGTACTTATCGCTGCTTAATAAAACTGTTAAAATCTGACCCTAATATATTAATTACATGACCAGTAATATGATCCCTTAATTTAAGAATGACAATGTACCTAACAACTCTATTAAAACACAATTCCAGCCTTGATAAATTCTGTTGAGACGTACCAGAATATACTTCCATTCCATAAAGGAATAAAGGCAGGCAAAGTGACAAAGCCACTCTTTTCCTAACACTCATTGGTAAATATATTCCAAGGCAATACAGCTTCCTTAAAGTAAAAGAAATTCTTGATATAATAAAGTTAATATGAAAATCAAAATTCAATTTTGTGTCGATGTATACACCTAACACCTTGTGGTGAGATACAAACCCTATAGCTTCATTCATTATATGTACAGCTGGAAAAATTGAGTTATGGGAAAAATACATTGCTTTAGTTTTTGAAGGATTCAAATAAAGGTAGTTAGATTCGGTCCAGTTCAAAATGCTTTTTAAGTCTTCATTAACATTTGTCTCAAGAAAATTCACACCTAATCCAGAATCATCTGCTAGTAGAAGAATATCATCAGCATATGTATAACACTTGCTAAACTTATTAAACTATTAGTGAGAAATGAAAAAATTAAGCGGCAAGCCGAGGAACTAAAACAAAAATTATTTTGAAGTTTTCTACATAAGGTTATATGACAAAATGAATCAAACGCTTTACTAAAATCAAGTGCTACAACCAAAGTATTCCTAACCCAGATTGAAATGGGTTAATCAGGTTGTCAGCATTGATATGTTCTAACATCTGTTTTCTCAATAAGACTTCTAATACTTTAGAGCAAGCATTTGGCACACTTATAGGACGATAGTCTAAATATGAACGAGGTGATTTTACTTTAGGTATTAGTACTACTCGACCGGTTTTAAACAATTTCGGATAGAAAGACGTTGTAATAATTTTTAATTGAAATTTTGTTACAAAAATTTTTCATAATTTCAAATTAATATTTATTTTAAATTTTTATTCAAATTTATTTTAAATCATTTATTCAGGCTTCACTTAATTTTCCTAAACTACGATTTCATCATCTATATTCTTTTCTGATATACTCATATCTTTTATGAAACTACTTGTATACATATAACAAATTAATGAAATTAGAAAATGGGAAGTTCAGTATACCTTTAAATCTAATATGAGTCGTGTTGATAAAAAATTGCTGATGATGAAATCGTAACTCTGCCAAAAAGTCAGAATAAATGATTTACAATATTTTTAAATATGTATAATAATATGCAATTAAAATTTATTATATAAATTTAATGGTGAAATCTTTGAATTGCTTTATTATCAAACAGTTGAATGTGCTATTTACAGAATGTGTTCGCTTGAGTGAAGTAAAACTGTCTAACAAGTTTTAAGTTTGAAACCAATTTAAAACATATGATAACCGATTGTTCATTTTAAACGATTATTTCCTGCAAACAGCAGATAAAACTATATAGGTAATATAAAATTAATTTACTAAATTTTTTGGGATATGCTCCCATAATTTTTCAATTATATTTATTTGGTTGTTGGGTTTAAGCTGGTTTATATGCATTTCACTGGTGCTTATGCCAGATCATCAGTAAACCTTTACCCAAATTCTTGAAAAAAAAGGGATTAGAAAAATAAAATAAATTCAAAATTAAAAAAATTGTTGGTTGGGTTTTTGAAAAAGTTTTTTATAGTTTTTTGTTTTATTTTTGAATTCTCATTTTGTTAATGAGAATTTAAAAATATAACTTATAAAAATTTTAAACTTTTTCAAGAATTTGGGTAAAGGTTTACTGATGATCTGGCATAAGCACCAGTGAAATGCATATAAACCAGCTTAAACCCAACAACCAAATAAATATAGGTAATATAAAATTTCACTTTATATCTACAAATTTCCAATAAATTCACAACCTTTTAATACATCAAATTTATATTATTAATTAATTGATTTTTTTCTTTGCCAAATGTATGCTTCAAAAAGCATCATTACAAACCTGAAAAACGAAAAACTATATGGTCACAAAAAAAAAAGTATTTAATTATGTGCTGATACAAACAAAATATATTTACATACAAACATGCATAGCGAAAAATATAGGCACGCGTCAAACGGATACACAACACAATGCCCAAATAAAATTATACACAACAACAACTACAACAACTAAAATATCCTCCAAATAATTTTATTTTATTTGTACAGCAAAAGCAAATTAAAAAAGTAAAATGAATACAATAGTGAAAAAATAAAACAACAAAAGTAGTAGGCAGCAGGATATTTTAATGCTTCAAAAGATAAACAGGAATAAAATAGATAAAAACAATAGAACAATAATAACAACAACAACAACAGCAACAAATGTATTTTGTGAAGATTGTATATTAACAAAACTTTATGGGGGGAAAATTTTTGACAAAATAAAACTAAAAAGAGAAAATTTAAAATTTTTTGAGAGTAAATAAATCACAATGCACTTCTGCATAAAATATTAAAAAAGTAAAATGAATACAATAGTGAAAAAATAAAACAACAAAAGTAGTAAGCAGCAGGATATTTTAATGCTTCAAAAGATAAACAGGAATAAAATAGATAAAAACAATAGAACAATAATAACAACAACAACAACAGCAACAAATGTATTTTGTGAAGATTGTATATTAACAAAACTTTATGGGGGGAAAATTTTTGACAAAATAAAACTAAAAAGAGAAAATTTAAAATTTTTTGAGAGTAAATAAATCACAATGCACTTCTGCATAAAATAATGAGTTAAAAAAGAGATAAACACTTTTAGCTTGTTCCGAGCCGAAAATGTAGTCAAATTAAAAACAAGTAAGAACGTTACATCGGTCATATTTCATTAAGTATAATACACCGTATAATGCAATATGTTTGGGCTAAATTTTTGTTAAGATTTCGACAATACACATTTATCAATTAAAAATTTAATATATTAACACTATTGTGAGCAAATTGTGTTTTTTTTTGAAAGGGAAATAATACCACAATAAAAAATTAGTTGAACAATGTGCCGATTCTAAAAAAAAAAAATAAGTAAGAGCGCTATATTCGGCGGTGACGAATCTGATAATACCTTTCACCGTCATATATGTAGGTATAATGACCACATCGCAGCTTAGTCTAGAATGCACTTTTTTCTTTATTATTTCCGATGCCATCTTTGATATTGAATTTTTACATAGTTACTTTATTTTATTAGACAATTCCTTTCATTTGGTACCTATATTGTTGGGGTTAAAAAAATTCGCTCCGCCATTTTGATTCAGACGCCATACTGGATTTTAAACTTTTTTAAAGTTCACTTAATAGTTTAGTTTTACTTTTTTAGTTACTTGTATAGTTAAGTTTTAGGAAAAACACCGAACCAGTTGTACTTTGGTCCTTATATCTCAGTTGGTTTCAATCCCATTTGTTAGTTTTTCTTAGAAATAATTTCTAAGATTACGGCTTATGATTTGGTATCTTAAGCGTGTTCAAAAATTATTTAGGAGTTTAGAAAATTTTGACATATTTAAAAAAATATATATACTGTTCAAATAATTTTTGTCTATAACTTTGCCGCTTAGTGACCAATTTGTCCAATGAGTACTTTCAGAGGCATACCATTATATACATATATAAATTATCCTAGGGATGGAAAATTTTAATTATTGTGGTAAAAAAAGCGAAAAAAAAGAGGTAGTTGTGTTTATTTGCTTATATCTCAGATAGTTATGGGGCGATTATGCTGATTTCCAATACCAATCTGCTTACGAATATTTTCTTTTTGAAGTTTTAATATCAAAATACACACGCGCATACGGACATACGGACATAGGGATAATGCTTAATCGACTACCCTATTCATAAGCTTTAAAAAAATATATGCGTTATGTGCATAGCTGCCAGATAAAATAGGGGCAAAATCGTCTAATTTGGGGGAAAAAATCGTCAAAATCGTCAAATAGTTTACTCAAATCGTCATAAAAACGTCAAAATAAAAAAACGCATTTTTCAAAACAAAACATTTTTTATTTAATGCATAAAATAACAAACTTTTTAAATCCAGAGAGATCAATGGTTTTATTAGACCCTTTTAAGTTAAGAACATGACAATAAATATAATACAATTTATAATTAATTTCGAAAAATAAATATTAATAAGTATATAAATACAAAAAATAATAAATAATGAATTGGCTGCATCTAATTCAGACTAATTGACAAATAATTATAATCATTTCTTTCTAAAGTTTCTACCGATTAAGGTAGCTTTAGGCAAGCGTAAGACGAGCACAACGCCAAAATAAACTACATACATCGTTTCGCTTTTTAGCCCATAAACTTATTTCTGTCTTCCTTAATTTTCCTCTACTTGTTCGTTACCTGTGAAAAACACCATTAAAATTTAATTTTAGCTACTACAAAGTTTTGTATAAAAAATGGATGAAATTTCTACTTACAGAGGAAGAGCTGCTAGAATTTTCATCATCTTGGTTTTCTATTGAAAATATAATGTTTGATTTTTAAGGTTTTAATGTATAATTAAAAAGAACTTACCATTTTTTGAAGTATTTAAGCATATTAATTTGTCACTTCAATAATTTAAATAAGTTTAATTAAAAAATTAAAATTGTTTTAAACGCATTTCCAAATTTATATTTGTTCGTGTTGTAGGTATCAGTTGATAATATGTGGCATATACTATGTTAAAAAAGTACAAAGTAGAAAAATCACCCACACAAACACATTAAATAATGATCGATGTATCTCTTTCCCTCTGTTCTATTATTAATAACATAAAAAACCGTTACAAACTATTTTTATTTAGTTTAAGGTTGATATCAAAGTAATGAAAAATATTACAAACTTGAATTCTTGAAAATCGTCAAAAACATAGCATAAATCGTCAAATCGTCAACACTTAATTTTAGCACGTAAAATCGTCAAAATGACGATAAATCGTCAAATCTGGCAGCTATGGTTATGTGGTCAGAAACATGGTGCGTAAAGGAGAGCAATTTTTGTCTCTCTTTTTTATGTATGGAGTTTGACAATTTCCGGAGTTGAAATCATTTTTTTAAATATGTAGTTTGACATACTGCAGAATACAAAAAAAATAGTCAGCTGGGCTGGCACTGCCACCTTGTATAAGTGTACCCTGGTCAGAAATGAATATTGGGGAAATTTCACACACAATGACATACCTATATACATACCCTTCGTGTGAAGGGTATAGTAATTGTAGCATGATTTTTGTTTTTAGGAATTTATTTTTTTGATGCACTAGAGATTCAACCAGCCCAAAGTGAGATTTTCAAAATGTAATAATGTTTTGATAATGCCTAGAGAATTGCCATCGCTTAAAATGTAACATTTCCGATGAGCGAACAGTTCGCCAAATTAAATAATGTTTTTTGAAAAAGATTTAAACAAATTGTAAACATTGCTTTGGCGTTAGCCTATGCATGATTAATTACCATACTAAAATAACCTCAAAATAACTGAGAACTATCAAATCAGCTGTCACAGAAAACAGTACTGCCAAATAAAAGTTCTTTAAAAGCAACACTCTTTACATAGTTATTTAACAGGAATGTTAAAATAAATAAACATAATATTTGTTAATAAAATGGAATAATATTCACATTAGTGTAGTTAAGTTATGAATCTTAAAATAATTTAATTTTATTACACAAAATCATTTTTTCGAAGAGTCTGGAATGTAAAAAAGAACTTAAGTACTAAGTTGCTATCGTATCTCGTAAAAGATACAACTTGATTAAAAATGTTCGAGGGGGTAATAGCAAATAACAACAAAAGGGATATTTTCCTGTTATTTATAGAAGTAAGGGGGACGACAGAAACTACAAGTGTTAAATTTAAGGGACATGGAAAGGTGTTCAAATAAGAGAGCTGGTAAAAGAGAACGTAAATAATTATTTGAAAACAACAATAAGAGCTGCATAAATAATGTGTGAAATGTTGATTTAAAACTGCACCAAGTGCATTTGTGTACACTTTTGTAGTTTGTTTGTGCTTAGAAGTTTGCTTTTTCGTACATATATTTTGATAATTTTGGGTATTTGTTTTGCCGTGTATTTCTAATTTTTGGCTGCTCAGGGAGCATTATTAGAGACTAATTTTGTTTTACTTGTAATATTTAGCTTTTTGTTTGATAACATTTACTACATTAAGTGATGCTGAGTACAATTTCACACTAGTCGTATTTAAAGCCTCTAAACGCTAAGGATTAAGGTGGAAAAATTAGAAATATTAGAAAAAAATCTAATGAATGAAAAATAATTCTTATTATAAAAATAAAATCAAACATAAATAACGGTGATATGTGGAAAAAGTGTTTTGAAAACATAATAATTAAAAAATATACCTAAATTAAATATAAAAATCATATTACAAACAAAGAATGAACAGAAATGTATTTAAATATTAAATATATCAATATTTTATTATAACAAGTTATTACTTAAATCAAGTAAATCATTTGTGGTGGCTAGTCCAAGCAAAACAAAAAAAAATTCTATAAATTTTTGGTCATGCGTAAGAAATATAGAAAATAAAAGTAGAAGTGAAAAACACAAAAAAAAGTACACATTAGAATCCTAAAAAAGGAAGAAAAATAAAATTGAAGAAAGCAGAAGGAACCCTCCTCAGCATCTGGAGTTGACTTTAAGGTATAAACATTTAACAAATATGTACATGTTCATATAAAAATAAAATATTTATTTCTTTTTTATTAAAAAACACACACAGCCCCCACCCACACATTTTCTTTTAATAGTAACCTTCAAAAATTTTTAAACAAAACATCATCTTTATCACCATCATCATTTATACCGACAACAGAAAATAAAAACTGCATTATTTTTAAAGCGCATTTTGCCTAAAAATTTTTATTCGATTTATTTTTTGTAGTAGTTTTTGCCTTTCATAAACAAAAAAAAACAGAAAAAAAGAAAAAAGAACATCTAAATATTGCCCATTTCGCTTATTACTTACTTTTTGTACTAAAAGTGCAGTTGAGATTTAAGCAACAAAGAACCAACAACAACTACAATTATACACACATTTTTTTAATTTTTTATTAATACATTTCTTGGCAGTTTTTTATGATTCTTTTTACACGTCATTTGCCAAAATGTGTTTTATTATAATTTTTGTATACCCTTTACACGATAGTGTCAAAAAGTAAGTTTGTCATTTCGTTTGTAACTTCTACAATATTCATTTTAGAGCCTATAAAGTATAAACATACATTTATAATCCTTATAGATACATGAAATGATTTAGCTAAGTCAGTGTGTATGTTGAAATCAGTTTTTTTAAACCCCTACGTAAACTTCAGAGCTTTATATAGTGTCAATTTATCTGATATTCTTTCGAGAATTTTGCTATTGAAAAACAGTTATATGGACATACTACGAGCTGAGATGTGAGTGAAAAAAAAAACGATTGCCTTATTTTTTTGTACCAAACAAAGTAAAATTTTGCAGCTCCTATGGAACTTCTTGTAACATTTGTTACGTACATTTACATATATAAAATGCGTATGTTTGGCAACATTTGCAGAAAATTTTACTCCAATGGGTTAATTACCGACAAAGATATCGACAAAATAATTGTTTTAACAAAAAATGTAAATTAAAATTATCGATTTTCTAATAAAGTTTAGGTCTCAGTTGCAACATATAATTGTCAGTTTTGGTCTTTACATGATGGTACAAACTGTGTGAAGGGTATATAAGATTCAGCATAGCTCAACATAGCGCTCTTATTTGTTCTATTCTTCAAAAGATTTCTTGTGAAAATTTTGTGTAATTTAATTTTAAAAAAATTATGTTGTTTTTTATACAAATGTATGTATGAATAATTTCATCAAAGCCAAAGTTGTAACATGTTGCCGTTGCACCAACGAAAATTTCTATTTAAAATTTTTAGACAAAGAAATTTTGTATAACTATTGAAAATCGATCTGGTTTCTGGAATAAAAAAAAAATACAAAAGAAAGAAACCCTTCTCAATGCAAAAATGATCAAAGAAACTCACTTTTCGCTATACCATCCTAAATAATTGCAAAACTGTTTTAAATAGAATAAATTATAAATAGAATTATAATTTCGTAAGGTTCAAGGAAGATATCGGTCGAACAGATCATATGTCGACCACATAAACGAATTGAGATATATACTCGAACAAAGAGAAGAATGGCAAAAAAAATTGTATATCACTTTGGTGGATATGAATCAACTACCCCTTTACATGGCATATTTCCTTGTAAAATAATGAATCTCTTAAAGAAAATTGTTATCCCACCTTAGCTACTTAGGCTCATAAAAGCTGATAATGTTGGCTTCGGAGTTTTTTACAACAACAGACTTTCAAATTTATTCGTTTCGAAATCGTATACAAAATAGAAATCTAATCTAATAAATCTAATGTAGCCACTGCCAGCAATACTCTGGCGAACAATTGACGAGGTATCAAGTGGATCTTAAACGGCTATCTAAAATTATGCTGAAGATATCTGTCTTCCTAATATTTAGATCAGAGCAATTTCAGCTCTATGATTTAGTTGTGCACTTAGCAAACGTTGGTCTTGAAATTAATACACAAATAACAAAGACGATGAAATAGTAAAGTGCCAACAAAAATCCATTCATCGCCGGCCACAAATACGTTGAGTTTTTCAATAAATCCTGCATGATGGTCAACATGGTTTCATTAGAAATGAGCAGGAAATCAGACATTGAACAGAGTATGGGTAAGGCTTATGATACATTCTTCCAGCAGCAAAATAAATATATGAAAATCATACCAGTTAAAAATAAAATAAACGTATTCAAATATAATGCCCTAATATTTTTATTTCACACCTGCGAAACATGACTAACTATGCAATGACAAGCTTTAAAAAAATCCACATTGAACCCACCAATATCATTGTTAAATGAAGAAACTGGAAATGGTTCTGATATACTCTTGGAAATAACTCAGATAAAATAAGTCGTCAAGTTCTAGAGTTGCAGTCGAAGACGCCATCGACAAAAGACCTCTTGGCAGATTAGCTTGCTCAAAGACATCGTAATTTATAAAACAAAAACTGGAATGAAGTTGAAGTACTTACTAGAGAATAATTAAAAATATTAAAGACATTTTGTAAAAACCCTATGCTGAGTTAAGCGGATCAGAAGAACAAAATTAAAATCCGAAATTTGTGGCGTTCACCATATTTTTTTATTTTTTACAAGCTGAAGAGTGTATGTAATAATCGACTAAACCGAGTGGGCAAAATCACACGGCAACTTGTCATACAAATATTAGAGAATTTTTATTCGATCGATTTTATTCGGGATTTTTAGTTTGACTTAAACCGGTTAATTTTAAATATCCATCAAGGCTGATCAAGGAGTTTAATGTAAAAAGTTGTTGAATTCATTCATTTATGCAGAGATGAAAAATGAAATTTTCATTTCACTATTAAACAATTAACCTAAGTGTACTTAATTTATTTATGTTTGCGGTTTTCGTACCCATTATCATCAAATTGTATTCAACTTTCAATAAAATTTTTCCCATTCCTGATATACGAATTCGTCTTGACAAAAAGCATCTTCTAAAAATTGGCTTTGTTGTAGCAATTCTCCGTTTCATTATATGTATGAATATGCCTTGTTATTAATTTTTTTAATATTGAATAAACCGGTTATCTTGGTATAAAAAACCGGTTATCTTGGTATAATAAACCGGTTATCTTGGTATAATAAACCGGTTATTTTTTAAATTTTTATAGGTTTTCCTTACTTTTTTTTTGTAAAATACTCGTTGTTGAAGTGTTTTTCTAATTTTAATATTAAGCTTAATTTTAATTTTTAATAACCTATAAGTTGAAAGGCTATTTCCTTTGAAGCAACCTTTATAAAAATTAAAAAAATATATCTATGTCAGACGGTTTCCTTCTTGATACATAGTTTTGACAAATTTCAATGTAAAACTATTTTTGGATCCTAATTAAAATAAAATAAATGTTTTGATGTGTTAAACAAGCAATGACAAATGGTGTTGGGGATACCATATCTTTGTAGTGGACTATAATATCCTAATTTACAATTGGATTTATATTTTCGAATCCAAAAATCGTCCCACTTTAAAATTTGTCACAACTATGTGTAAAAAGAGTTACGAACCGTTTTGGCCCAGTGAGGTTTCCGGCTAGCTTGTTCGTGGCGATAGCTCAGGCAGGTTCCAACCCTCTAATTGGGCACGCATCCGCTCATAAAACAAAACTATAAAATACAACAAAAACTACTACAGAAAATAATACACAAACTGCACCACACGAAGAATTCACGAGAGTTAGGTGTTTACTCTCATTTTACCCACCCAACATGTCGCAGCAGCATCCGCTGTTAAATTTTTCTGCGACCCAAAAATCCACATGACCTTTATTTATTTTTAATTTTTTTTTAAGTCGCTTTCAGTGATTTAGCCTCCCGAATTAGAGATCCCAAACAATTACCGTTGTTTATTCCAAGGAAAAAAATTTTTTGTATATCAAAACAGAGACAATGTGATCTTTTAAATGCGACCCTGCTGAACTACGTTTATATAATGCTTTAACAGAAAGTAAAATTAAGTTAGTACAACTTTGTTTGTTTTTATTGTTTTCCCCGATTAACAAGATCTCACATTTTCGGATCCAGATGTATCATTGACCTCAAACTTTGATTTTTTTTTGATTCTATGATATTTATTTGAAAAATCAAAAAATTGGGAGGAGTAAAGATAAACTTCTTGGTTGATTTGACATGGAATTCCCCATATATAATTTGTGATTTGCTTTATTTTTATTTAAACAAACTTTTTATTTCAATAACTAATTATATTATTGTCTTAGTTATTTCATTAAAACCGGTTCAACTATTTGTTTTAAATTTGTAACCGAAATCCAGGTTTTAAATAAAGTAAAATAATCAATCTCCCTAAATAATAATATTTTGTTTTAAAGACTTATTCACTAAGCAATCATTTTTGCATTTCAGGGAGAATTTAAAAATTTACATGGAGTTTTACAATTGGAAATTATGAGAGAAGAGAGAAATGTATGAAGTTTAAACTTTTGGAAAGAAACAGCTGATGATCAGCTGATCAATTGAAACTAGCGATAAAGTGTACCTGACTTGTAGTTTTCGCCAAATAGTAGTCATCAACATTAATAATTTTGTTCGTCCATTTTTAATCTTTAATATATAAGTATTTGTATTATTAATTTGTCTAAAAGTCTAATTGTTTGATTTTGTTGTCTTTGTTTTAACATGTCTCACAATACTAAACAGAGTTGGATTAGTAAAGAAAATACAAGAAGGGGCTAAGTATTTATCTAAAAGTGGTAAGGAATTGTATACCCTTCTTTTTGTACCATTTAAGAAAGGGATTCGGTTTCTTGAAGCAACATTTTTGTTTGCCCCTTTTTTCCTACGCTTATGCCCATCCACTTTGTAATAATCGTTTCAATCATCAAAAAAACTTACAAAATTTTTTAAATTTATTTTTTCTTATTTTTGTAAAAAAAGCATAAATTTTAGCATTTACGTCTTTTGGCTTAATTTTCAAATAATGCAGTTGAGAAAAAGAACAAAAAAATTTTTGTTAAAAATATGCATTTGTATGGGTGTATATTTTTTTTAAATAAACAAATATCTATATTATAGACTTGCATAGAAAAAATACCAGAACTAAAACGTTTTTATTTAATGATTTTTTTTTGTTGTTGTTTTTTTTTTCTGCACTGCACTTTTTTGTTTAGAACCACAAATATTTTTTAATAATAAACACCCTACCGTCAAGGTTAAGGCTATGATGGATATTACATGTGATTTATGTGAAAGTCTTAGTGGACACTGCTGAGGCAATATAAAATAAATTTCTTTCATTCATTGTAAGAATATTTTTGTTTTGCACATGTTGATTGTCACAAGGTCCTCCTACATCTTTTAACGAGCCTTAACAGTATTTCGATCAACCCCAAATTTCCGATAAGTTGCTATTCTTATGGAATTTTGTTTTTTTTTTAATTCTTTCAGGCCAGCCACAAAGTTTTTCATTTATCTCTAAACGGAAAAATTATCCTGTTGGGGTTTTGTGTAATTGAATTTATTGAATGTGAAAAATTACGAAAAATCTAAAACTCCTTGACTAGTTGTGAGAACATTATTTATTGTTTCTGTTCAAGAAAAAATTCTCGGATAAATGAAATAAAATTCCTGTTTTAGTTAACAAATTTCGAAAATTCCGCAAACTTTTCACCTGCCTGTTAGCAAACGGAAAGTGTCTTGAACACTTTCAGTGACCCAATTCTTATGAAAATACTAATTTTAGGCAGGACTGCATAATAAGTTTTAGTAAATAGGTATTTTTTTATTATATTAATGTATGTATAGGTTGGTCACAAATAGTTTAAAAAATATAACTTCTTCGTTTAAATTATTTTTTTTTAATTCAGTTTATAAATTATACAAATTATCATTTTTTTACACTAAGTATGAAAAATAATGTCACCTTCAATTAACCCTCGCCTTCAGCTTCCCAAAGATGGGCTGAAGGATGGGTGCTAGAGTATTATTTATCAAAAAAATCCCAGCAAAAAAATCTGTGACAAAAAAGTGAATTTTCAGGTGTTCAACTGGTGACGAAGTGATTAAATTTAGGCGAAAACACTTATGATTTTAACATTAGCGTGTCATTGGAGATCATGTGCTTACATTAATGAACTGCACTCCATTCTAATAAGTGCATAGAACTCATGCATATTTGATGAAAAGCATCGGTTGTTTCATGAGTTGAATTTGTTTGTTCACATAAATTGTTTAAGATATTTTGCATGATGTTGCATTCATTTTTAAGCACACCATTTATGACAAATTATTTCGCATTTAGGAAGTCACTTAGAATGAATGCTTTTACACAATTGAATTAGAATGTAATTCAATTTGCACTACTTCTAAATTTGTTTGCTGGGATCTTTAAAAATTTGTAGCTGTAGCACTTGAATTTCTGCCACAATGCATTGAAGATAGTTTCGGTCTTGCTAACAAACAATTTCCGAAATTCTGGAATTTATTCACCCTCTAAAAATTTTTACTTAAAAGTGCCATTGTGTCTCGGCAATTGTGAACACTGGCGCTATCCTGTTGAAAACACATCTCAGATCTGTTTCAAGAGCAGAATGTAAATAATGTTCATAAATCGATACCGCTCTTTATTTACGTTCACAGCACTTCCATTCTCATTTTCAAAGAAGTAAGTAATGGGATGCACTTGACGTTGATGAATGGCTCTTAGATTTTCAGAATCCCATAATCTAGAGTTCTGCTTATTAAAGAAAATGAGCAACACCACTCATTATAAAATGTTCAATAAAATTGATTTAATTTCTGGCCAACTGTTAAAATTTAAATGCAAAATAAAGACGTTGCCGATGATCTGCGGGTTTTATCTCTTGCAGCAACTCCACTTTATATGGAAATAACAGTAAATCATTTTATTAATTGCGCCGTAATGGCTTACGACCCATTTCTAGTTAAGCAGAATACCTTCTGATAGACGTTTCTAGTATTTCGTATTTTGCTCTACACGTTCAGTATTTTCCACAGAGTGAACTAAACGTTGCCTTGGTTAGGTTAGGTTAGGTTGAAAAGGACGGGCACTAAAAGCTTAAACCTATGACAGGTATACACTTATGCCCAGTTGGCATGTTGTGCGCTCCATGTGGGAAACGGAATTCCCAAACAAAAACCATAATCTTAATTTCCCATAAATATCGGACTAGCCCAAGAACTCAATGTAAATCCTTATGGATCTCCAGTTCGAATTCCCCAGGTAGACCCAACGTCGTCTACCGGTTCGAGGTGAATTACTTGCGGTGCCATGTTGTTGGTAACAACAAATCATTGCTTCAGAGTACGAAATTCTAACTTTAAAATGTTTACGATATGATGTTTGCGTTAAAATGATTGATCGCTAAATAAATAATAAAAAAATTCTATTATTCTGGTTCTTTGCTTAGTTGTAAATCTCTCTATTATTTATTCTCCAGATGTAAATCTGAAAAAATACATATAAACGGCAAAGTTATTAAACTTTTAAACCTCATAGTGACTTTTGACCCACCCTGTACATGTAGTAAATTAAAAAAAAAAAACACTTAAGTCAAGTCGCAATTAACCTCCAAACGTATGTAGCTCTTAAAGTAGTCGCTGCATACTGCTCATACTATTTATCATAAAACGGTTTATATTTACTTTTGTTGCTGCTATTTCAGCTAATATTTGTATTAGAAATCTATAACAGAGAACAAACAAGTAAAAGCGCTATATTCGGCCGTGCCGAATCTTATATACCCTTCACAACGTGTAGTCATGCAATAACAGTAAATTCACGTATGTATGTTAAAAAAAACAAAAAAAAAATAAAAAAAAAATTTAAAAAAAAAAATTTTAAAAAAAAATTAAAAAAAAAAAAAATTATTATATACATATATAATATATATAAAACAAAAAAAAAAATAAAAAAAAAATTAAAAAAAAAAAAATAAAAAAAAATAATAATAAAAATATATATAATATATTAAATAAAAAATAAAAAAAAATAAAAAAAAAATTAAAAAAAAAAATTTTAAAAAAATTTAAAAAAAAATTTTTTTGCCTCAGCTGGGATTCGATGCCACGTTTTCTCTAACCAGTATACACGTTTGTATGTATGTATGTTGTTGTTGTAATGTTGTTTTTATGAAAAGAAAATCGAGGTGGTCGTGGGTTTTTGCTCATATCTCAGTTGTTTATGTACCGATGTTTCTGATTTTCAATACCGATCTACTCCCGAATATTTCTGATATTTTAATACCTTACCCGGGTCCAACCTATGTCGGGGGGCTTCAAAAAGTTGATTTCAACATACACACGGACAGACGGTCAGACGGACAGACGGACAGACGGTCAGGGCTTAATCGACTCCTCTATTCATAAGCTTTCAGAAAATATATACTTTATGGGGTCGGAAATGAAAATTGTAGAAATTTCACACGGAATGACAAAGCTATATATACCCTTTTTCACTGTGTGAAGGGTATAAAAATGTTCTGTAAAAACATTTATTTACACCAAACTGTACACACAAATACGAAAATATTTATCTTTTTTTTCGTTTTTGGAAAGTCGACGAACAAAAACATGTATAAATTTTCTTGTAAGAAACAAAAAACAGAGATGCAAAAAAATCAAAACCAACTGCATGCGAAAAAAAAATACATATTGAAAATAGTGTCCATAATTAAAATTGAAAATTGGCACAAATATTGATTCGTCTGAAACTGTTTGAAAACTGACAAATATCAAATATTGACATTTAGAGTCATGTTTAAGAGAAGTCAAAAATATTATTTTGAAAATGAGTTACGTATCTCAAAAGAAATGTGTGTGACAAAAAATGTATTTTTTTTTTAAAAAATTTATGTTGTCGTAAGTTACTTTTTCATTTATAAGACAAAGACACTGAAAAGTTTATTGACTGACTTCTCGCTAGATTACCAAAGTACATGCACGGCGTCATGCAGGTTGGGTCATTATGACCCATATGCTCTTAAATTGCTGTGTAACTTTATTCAACGTTTTGTGACGTTACAAAATTTCTCAGTAGCTGAAGTGTATCGTTTTTGCATATTGTTTATTATTTCGTTTCAGTTGATGATTAAAAGTGAGAAGAGATAGTTGACCGTCAACCAAGAAAAGGTAAATATGACCCAACCTGACCGTCGGTGTAGTGAGATTTGCTCTGAACATATAGGTCTTTATTGCAACGAATGCTTAAACTTCTTGCAGAAAGATAAAGAAAATTACACTTTTAAATATATAATTAACACCCATGTGATGAATTTAGCAATTATTATTTTTTTTTCGATTTTAAGTTTATGGTATTAGACTAAAGTTCCTTATATTTTTAAGTTCGTTTATTGTGTTTTTTAAATTAATAAATTAAAAAAATTTAAAACAGTTCAAATATGTTTTTTTTGCATATAACAAATAGCTAAAAGAGTCATGTATATATTGCTTACAGATACGTTTATCAAATTTTGAAAATTATGCAAAATACAATGTCAAAAAAACTAGGGTCATATTTACCCACCTGACTGTCGGTGTTTCATTTATCACGTGCCCGACGCCGGGCTAAAGTCCACAATACTAGAGATCAACTGGGCACAACAATGTGACAAGTGTCTGCACACTAGATTACTTATAAACAGTTAAGGAGATCAATATATCAACATCCAATCGGGATTTAAGCAAATCGAATTAATAAATAGTGACAACAAAAATAATTAAAAAAAAATGTTAATATAATATATTTTTATTGATAATTAACAAATTCCACAAAACCATAAAGAAAAAATTGCACGGCCTTAAATCGCATGATCTTGGTGACCAGTTGACATCAGAATTTCTTAAGATAATTTGTTTTGAAAATTGTCGCTGCAATAAATAGATGCCGTCTTGCTGAAACCGCAAATCCATGCCATCCAGATGAGGCCACAAGAACTTCGTTACCATGTTACTGTAATAAGTGTTCTTCACAGTCGCTGAATCTTCAAAAAAGTAAGGCCTTCAGTTGCACCAGACAGTTGCTCTTTTTGGATGCATTTGTTTTTCACGGATTGCAAGAGTTTTTTTTTTATATTTTGGTGAATTCACGAAGCCATTCAAATGAAAATGCGCTTAATCGGAGAATATGACTTTTTTCAACAAATTGGCATTGACTTTACTTTGCTTCTTTACCCACTAAACAAATTATAGGCGCTTTTTATAGTCTGCTGGATTGAGTTCCTGACTGAGCTGAATTTTGTACGCATAAAGGTGAAGGTCTTTTATCAAAAGTCTCTGTGTGGTGCTTTGTAAAATTTTATGTTGTTGGGAACGATGCCGAATTGATGGTTTCGGGTTTTCGGTGACGCTGTCGTCTGCAAGGTTTTCAAGAGCCCTACCGGTACCTTGTCGCACATGAGTCTTACTGTTTATAATCGACCCAGTTCCTCAACATTTTTTGACTACTCTTCGAATGTTTGACTCATTAGGTACACTTTTTGACTGAAAATTCTTTGAAGGTTGCGAGCGGTCTCACTATAACTCTCGCAATTTTTTAATAGGTTTTTAATCGATGTTCTTTCATAAAGCGCTTTATTTTTAACAATCGGATTATTTTTTTTTTTTTTTGTTTTTTATTCTAAAAATTGATTTGCAGAGGTACGTAACCAAATAGCCAGGGTATTCCACGTTGGTTCCGGATCCGTAAATCAACCTATACTCTATAGGAAGTCGAAGACACTTGAACAATAATTAAAGTTGAGTTTTATGGTTCTTCTCCAGTTAAAAAAAAACGTTGGTTCAGTCACCGCAAGTCGACCTATACCATTGTATAGGAAGTCGGAGACATTTGAACAATTCATTATACTGAGTTTTATGGAACTCCTCCAGTTAGAATAAATTGAGTTTAGTTGGTACTCCTCCAGTTGTAAATTATGAGTTTAGCTGGTACTCCACCAGTTGTAAATTATGAGTTTAGTTGGTACTCCTCCAGTTAATACAATTAAAATATATGAACGCGGTTAATTGTAGAATAGTCTGGAAACTGTATCCAAAGTACAGTTACGCGACGCCACACAATTAACCACGCGAGAGTGGGACGTAAAACTCTCGAAGCCGGATGAAAAGGACGGCCTGATTGCCCTTAAGAGATAATGGCAATGACGCGCGAGCAATCGGATTAAGCAAATAAAACAGCTGACAAATTTCAGAGTTGCCACTTGCACAAAAAATAACACTAAATTTAAGAGGTGAACTCTTACGGGACATTTATAATTTATAATTATTTTTTTTTTATTTGATTGAAGACAAATATTATTAAGTCTGTAACTTCTGTTAAGTCCAATTACCGGATAAGTTAAGTTATTGGGTCAGGTAAAATCATAGACCTATTGCAATCAAAATCAATTCGGTTTATTTTTAAACCTTCGCATTATAAAGTTTATTTTAGAATTAGGAAACTTTAATTTTTATAATAAACCTAAATTTTTAAAATGTTTTTTCCACCCTAACTTCTTCAGCAATTGTGGCCTCATTTGACAAATTAAAATATTAAAAATCAAACATAATAGTTACGAACGTAGTGACACTGAGACCAGGCCCATCCTCAAATCTATAGCAAAGACTTCAAATACTTTCATTTATTAGTTAAAGCTACTGAGTTCTATCGAATTCAACTGATATACTTAATCGCAATAATCGAATAATCGTCTAACTCTCTTTCACCCTTAATTCTATGTTCTAAAAATATTGCAATTTCAAATCAATTTTTTTTGTAATAAAGCAGTTGTCTGCTTAAAGTAACTTACACGCCGTTTTAAATTCTCATTTTTTTCTTTTACAAAACGATATTTATTTGAATTTAAGAACACAATATTCATTTTACACTTGGCCTCTAAAAAGCTAAATTTTCATATAAATATTAAAAAAATTTGAAAAAAAAAATTAAATAAAATGAAAAAAGATCTTTAGCAGATTTTAAGTCAAAATCAAAAAAAATTAAACAAAACGGCAGCAAATATAAATAAATAAAAAAATATATATTTTCTACGCAAGTGTTTTTGTTTTGTGTGCAGAATTCGTTAAATTCATTTAAAAAAGTTTTTTCTTACAAAATGTTATTACTAAAACGTATAAAGAAAGCGCAATAAAAAGACAAATGATTTTCTGTGGTTACATGTAAAAACAGCTTATGACAAAAAGTACGTCTAAGCCACAGCAATGTTTGATGTAAACCAAATTCTTGTTAGCAATTTTTATAAAATTTGTTCTCCAAGTGGTTTCAGCCCTCAGGGTCGTAAAATTATATTTATAATATGGTATAGGTTCAGAATTTTTACAAACAAATTTAAAATTAAATTTTCTTTTCTATAGGATTGTGACGAAACAACTTTTTTGCACGAGTCAAAATTTCGAATCTGAATGTAAGAAAACTAAGCAACGTTTTCATACAAAATTCGTTTTAAAAACTTTTTAATTTTAAACTAATGCTTAAATGTCGAATTAGCAATACAAACTATTTTAAAATTTACTAGCTTAACCCAGAACGAATTGCAGGTCACACCACAGCAAAGCTCACCAAATTGTGAATATAAATAAACAATATGTTAAACAGTATGTTTTAAGTGCCACCTAGCGGATCAAAAAGCAAACAAAAACATCGGTTGAATTGAACTCATGGTAAAATTTTTCTGTTTCAAGCATTTGCAATGTACAAAATATAAAATTATCTACGTATGCATTTGGGAAATAAAGTCGTATTAACTAAACAAAGATCACTTTGCTGTTAAATAACAAGTAAGTGTGCTTTATTTGGCAACGATATTCTTTAGAAACATCCATAAAATTCTACTATCACAACTAAACTATACGTTTGGCCACAATTCTGGTACCCACAACCGATACTGTTTTTTCTGTCTATAAACAACAATTTTAAATGCTGGAGTAGGTACCTGTAAAGTTTCATATAAATCTGGTAACTTGAAGTGGTTGGAAAGGAATATCTACTTTGTATAGGCGTGGCACTTTAAATTTTTCCATAACAAGATGATGTTTTAACTAGAACCATATGTGGTAAAAATTCTGTTGCAAGACTATACTTAGTTGAAACATGTAAATACCAGTCATATTTTTCTAAAAGGGCCTGTCCATTAATTTCTTTTAATTATAATAAAAAGCCACAGATTCCCATCACAAATTAAAACCTTTAACAAAATAAAAAATGAAAGATGACAGTTTAAGTAGGCGAGTCAATGTAGTATCTGCAATAAAGTCAACTTTAATATTAAGCAAGTAAAAATGCTGCATTCCACCTTACCGAATCTGATGGTACCCTTCACCATCATTTACACAGGTGACCTCAGCGTAGCTTAGTCTAGAATTCAGATTTATTGTAATACGCCATTTTAATTTATTATTTTCGACGTCATCTTTAATTTTGAATTTTCACATAGTTACCAGTAATCTACTATTCAAGCCCTTTAGTTTCATACCCATATTTATGAAGTTGAGAAAAATAATTTTCATAGTTTACTGTTTTATTTGATACTAGTATTGGGCTGGTTCACCCATATATAAATTTATTGTACGCCACTTTATAGTGGCGGCTATTAAGGTCAAGGTCTTTCTTTTTATACCCATATTGCTCGATTCTGTTGTCCTAAAGCTGAAAAAGTTGGAGTTTGGTTTGTATTTTTTTGTTTATATCTCAGTTAGTTTCTAAGCGTAGGGCTTGTTTTCACATTTTTTGTCTTTAGCGTGTCCAAAAATTAGTAACTTGATATTTTAAAAATTATATATAATTTTAAAAATTTTTTTTGCTACAACTTTGACGATTAGTTGCCGATTTTTTCAAAAGTTTTTTACAAAAAAACCTAGAGGCTTATCATATCTACAAATAGTAGAGAGCATGTCTATAAATTATCCTTAGGCTGAAAAATACTGTTTTTTATGGTTAAAATATCGGTAAAGTAGGGACAGTCGCGTTTATTTGTTTATATCTCAGAAAGTTATAGGCCGATTGTGTTGGATTTCAATAGAGATTCATTTCCGGATATATGTGCTCCATGTGGTGGCTTTCAAAAGTAGATTTAGATCAACACAGACAGACGAACAGATATTGCTCAATCGACTTCACTTGGTCTTAAGGTTTTAGAAATTATAGACTTTATGGGATCGGAAATGAAAATAATAAAAGAAGCAAACGGAATGACAAAACTATATCTGTGGCTTGGAGCTAAAAGGGTCAATGTCAAAATATTTACTTTTGAGAAAATTGGAATTGAACTTTTACTTTTAAAGATGCTTTCATAGTGACACTGGCCAGCATTTTATTTATGAAGCTGTTCTGGGTTAAGTATGTCTTAAGCTTATTTACCATACAATGATTAACTCAAAAGAGCAAAAAAGTGACATTGGCCCTTTTAGCTCCAAGCCACAGATATATACCTTTCACGGTTGTAAAATTAAAAACTTTGTATTAAAAAACAAAACGGAATTTTGCTGTGGTTTATAATGTAGTTGTTACTTTTAAAAATATTTTCGAATATATTTTTTTCTATATCAACTTAGAATGTTTTTCTATATCGCCATAGATTTATAAGTTATTTGTCAACATTTTTATTTTTTTTTATTTTCTGCTGGTGAAAAATCATTTCTTTTTTATATTTTTTTTCTAAAGCAAAGCAAATTATTTTTGCTCTTTAGTTATTAAATAATTATATTACATCAATTATAGAAAATTTTAATTGTTTTAAAGTGTTTTCCGCACTTTTATTATTTGTAATAAAAATGCGTCGAAATTGTTCGTTTTTTTTCTGAGAGATGAAAAAGTTTTAGAAAATAAAAATGCGGGTGTTTTCTTTGCTTATACGAGACACAAGAGAAAAACGTCAAAACAAATTGTTGTAATTAATAATTCGGTAGATTATTATTTAAGACAGTTGAAATTTCATAATTTAAATCATTTTTAGAAAAAGTAAGAGTTAAGAAGTAATTTATAAAAATTTTTAAAATCAGATAAAAAACAACATTTATTTTAAATATAAATTATTAGTAAGTTTTCTGCAATATAAGCGCTTACAATAAAGTTAAAATTAATTAAGGCACCAGGAAGTCACTTTTTAAAATTTAGAAAGTGATTCCGATTTGCAAGTTTTTGTTAATGTTTTTTAAATGTCGTAAAATTAATTTGTTTAAATTGTTTGACAAATCGTTCAAAACTTTTCTTGTGCGTTATCATCATCATCATTATCATCACCATCTATTGTACTTTAATCTACTGATACTGTTTCAGGGACATAATCTGCAACAATGTTGTCATCCCTTTTTAAATCCTAAATAATCACTTTATTGTCGCCCTCAATAAATAATAAATTCGTTTGACAACAAGGCTTCTTAGCCAGTTTGCAGGAAGTTTAAAATCATCATTAAATTTTAACGTGTTAAAGGTTAATTACATGTTGACCAATTACATTATCGTTTTGTGGTCATAAAATTTTAATTGCTAGAATCATAATTATACAGCGCAAACTACAGACATACAAATTCCGAACCGAAGTTCTTTAACTACAACCATGCAAATTTACTATCACAGCTATACCTTATGATGGGCAGTAATAATGGTTATCGCTGGCTTCGGTATTTCAAATCAAATCTTAAAGCGTGCTACATCAATTTTTTTCTCAAGAATTGATTAATGTTTTGCTCTAAGAACCACTGATCTAAAGAAAATTTAAAAAAAGCGAACCTGCCTTGAAAAAGATTAAAAATTTTGATCATAGTTATCACAATACTTTTTTAGCAAAAGTTTAATGATTTTTTTGTGAGCTAAATTTTATGAAAATAAGACGGTAGGAACTAAGATCTAGTAGGTGAATACTAGAACGGGATACTTAAACATTATATTGCTCTCCTCAAGACAATAGCACATCGATTTATCACATTGCAAAGCACGATCCCCATATTTTAAATTGCCATGACAAAATACTTTATATTCAAAGGCGTAGGGCACCCTTTTTTCTTCTTATAAAGTGGTGCAATATAAATTAAAATGGTCAAAGCTGAAGGAAAATTTAAAAAAATAAACCGAAAAAAATAAATTTTTTTTAACACTTTTTTCTTCTTCGAACAAAAGGACATGATATACAGTGAATCAAATTTAAAATTCCCCCAACAAAAATATTAAACAATATCTGCTTTATATTTTTATTCATTTTTCTTTGATTTATTTTGGCATAAAGTTTATTGTGGTATTTAATGCATTGAACTTTAATCTAAATTTCATAATTTAACTACATACTAAATTTTAACTTTAAAAACAAAAGTAAATTGAATATCAGCTTACAGCGAAAATAAATTCAGATTCCAAATAACAAAAAATCAAACGTGCAAGTTATCCTTAAGAATTCGCTCTTTAATAAGGATATCAAATGCAGCAACTCGACTCTATTTTGTTTCATATCCAAATGTTTTCTTGGGAATCCTAAAACTCTCTATGACAGATTTTAGACGATTAATGATGGAATTAATTTCTTTGTACAATCAGGAACAATTTTTCTTCATTCTTCCCGTTAAACCGCTTTAAGATCGTTCACATTACAAATTAAATATTTTCGCATTTTAATTCTCAACCTTCTCCAGACAATCCATAGCCCTCTGACCTTCCCAACACTACACCATACGCGGGGACCGTTGTTTCTAGGCGACAATAGATGGCAGCCCCATTATTTTTAGACCTGGTATAGCAAACCAATCATCTACTAAACTCAAATAACAACCGATTAATGAAACTGACACAAGACTAAATAACAATAGACTGAATCTTACGACAACAACCTTTGGTTCCACGAAAAGTAACGCGCATAGCGTAATGGAATTTACGAAAGACGCGTAAGCAACTGCATCAAATCTTTTAAAATGGAGATGTTTTATTGAAGTCATGTTCACAAGAGGGTTAAAGGAAAAAAACTTCAATTCATGCTTCAAATTTTCATTTATATTTAAATGTTGCTAATGTTAAAGTTTTGAAGAAGATATCTTTAAGGACCAATATATCTACAATCTGATTCAGCCTTTTTTTTAAATTGTTTTAAATATTGAAATTGTTCCATATTTCAGTTCACAAAATGCAGTCAAATTTTGATCAAATTTTTGTTGGCCTTTTTGCACGCATTACCACTACCGTCCGAAAAAATAAAAGCTAAACTATGACTCAGATTTAAATTAAAAATTTTGCCAAAAAAAATGTCTATTTGTTATCAAACAATTGTTAACGATTGTCTTAGCTTTTTAATTGTAATGTTCACGTTAGCTTTCTTCTAGGCAATTCTAACACTTGAGCTAACACTCTCTAAACAGTTTCTTTATTGCAACTAATAGTTAAAGGTTTCTTAGGGTCATTAACAATAAAAAAATTAAGCTACAGTTAACACTAAACTCAAAATTTAAACCTTGGTTAGCTAAAACCCATTAACACAAAGTTCAGTTTTCTTATAACTTTTAGATTATTTTGCCAAATTTCAGTTAAATTTAACCGAGTACTATTTGGCGTTTAAGTTCTTAACTAGAAGAAAATATTAGATGTTTGAATATAAATATATTATATTTTTGCTATTTTTAAACAATTGAAAGATGCCTCTACGATTAAAGAGATTTAAACATTTGTATAATTTATATAAAGTAAATATTTCTTATGGTATGAAAAGAAAATATAACCACAGAAGTCGAATGGATCATTTTAATTTACCTGATGCAGAGTTTTTCATGAGATATCGTTTATTTAAGAGAATTGTTAAATTTATAGCAAAAATTAATAATAAATTTATTAGCAGATGGGTGCACATTAAGAATTTATCTTTATGTTTACATTTCTACTTCTTTTTGAAATGCATTCATAATAATTGATAACTACAAGTTAACTAACTCTTGCCTATTCTTAACGAACATTTTTAATTTATAGATAAAACATCAGTTTAAGCTTAATTATGATAATATGCCTTAATCTTTTAATCTAATTTTGGTGCACTTATTTCAAGATTTTTGGGATATCCAACGTTCGTCCCTGTCAAAATAATGTTGGCCCTTAGTTTTATTTAATAGCAATTCTTTTTTGCTCGTTAAAACTTTTAATAGTCTGCTGCTGACTTTTTCTCTCTTTATAGCTGTAAGTGGGCCGTTTTTACTCTGAGTCACTGTATATGTGTATGAAAAAATTACATGGTAGCATACCTAATGATTGAACCAGTTAATTTATCGTCACAAAATTAAATTTTAATTTAAAAATTTTACTTAATTATTTCCGTGTAATAGGTTCCTACTCTTATAGAGTTTTCTCTTGATCCCTTTTGAAATATAATATTTTTTTATTTTTTTTGGAACCTCTAATTTATTCTCTTTGTTCTGTAAGTTCTATTCCTATACTAGGAACATCATGTTGAAACAAAATTACGTACTGTTTTCAAAGGATAAAAATCTTCCCTGACCTGGGTTTAGAAACAAATCATGTGTTTTTTCCATCATCATTCACCATTTTATTTAAAATGTTTATTAAAATTTGAATGAGTGTAATTAAAACACATAAAACTGCTATATTCGGCCATGCCGAATCTAATAATGCCCTTCACTATCATGTACATATGTAGGTATAATACCAAATCGTAGCTTAGCTTAGATTTTAGATTTAAAGGTACATGACATTTTCTTTAATATTTCCAACGCCATATTTGATTTTAAATTTGTACACAGTTAACTGTATGCTACTAGTAAAGTCCTTTCATTTGATGCCCTTATTGATAAGGTATAAAAATATTGTTATTCGCAATTTTATTTTCAGACGCCATCTTGGTTCCTAAACTTGTTTAATAGTTTATTGTATTCTTCTGGCCAAGCCCTATTATTTGGTAACAATATTGTATGAAATACAAGTAGCCGTAACTACTATATTTGTCTCATAAAATCGCCATTTGATCTAGGGCGCCATCTTGGATTTTTGCTTTTCCATAATTATCTGTCGTTTACTGGTCAAGAGATTTCATTTAATATTAATATTTACTCTCTCTCTCTCTCTCTCAAAGTGGTATAGGAAAATAAAAAAAAAATATTTTTTGTTTGTTAATTTTAGGAAAACCACTGAAGCAGTTTAGTTTTGTTGCTTATATCTCAGTTAGTTTAAGACCGATTTAATCGTTTTTCTCAGAAATAAGTTTAGGGAGTAATTTGGTTCTTTTTATGTGTCCAAAAAATAATTAGAAGCTTGAAAATTTTGATATTAAAAAATAAATATTTTACCAAATAATTATTGCCTATAACTTTGTCGATTATTGAGCGATTTTTCCGAACTTTTTCAGCAATACCTCTAGTACGTTACAAACGTGTCTATTATTTTTCGTGGGGCTGAAAATATTTTTGTGGCAAAAAACCGAGACAGTCGTGTTCATTTGCTTATATCTCAAAAAGTTATGGGGCAATCGTGGTTATTTTTATACCCTTCACACAGTGAAAAGGGGTATATATAGGTTTGTCATTCCGTGTGAAATTTCTACAATTTCCATTTCCGACCCCATAAAGTATATATTTTCTGAAAGCTTATGAATAGGGGAGTCGATTAAGCTCTGTCAGTCTGTCCGTCTGTCCGTGTGTATGTTGAAATCAACTTTTTGAAGCCCCCCGACATCGCTTGGACCCGGGTGAGGTATTAAAATATCAGAAATATTTGGGAGTAGATCGGTATTGAAAATCAGGAACATCGGTACATAACCAACTGAGATATGAGCAAAAACCCACGACCACCTCAATTTTTTTTTCACAAAAACAACATTACAACAACAACATACATACATACAAACGTGTAGACTGGTTAGAGAAAACGTGGCATCGATCGATTTTTTTTATATTTTTTTTATATTTTTTTTTATTTTTTATTTAATATATTATTTATATTTTTATTATTTTTTTTAATTTTTTTTTTTATTTTTTTTTTGTTTTATATTTATTATATATATTTTAATTATTTAAAAAAAAAATTTTTTTATTTTTTTTTTAAATTTTTTTTAAAATTTTTTTTTATTTTTTTTTTTATATATTTTTTTTAACATACATACGTAAATTTATAATTTTACAATGGGATATTTTTATATATGTATGTTTTTTATATGTATGTACGTATTTCATATGGGATAAATGGTGATACAAACTACTGTTATTGCATGACTAGACGTTGTGAAGGGTATATCAGATTCGGCATGGCCGAATATAGCGCTCTTACTTGTTAATACTGGTCTTGTCTATTTCTGATATTTTGATACAACACATGGGTCTAGGTGATGAGGGTGGACTTAAAAAAATGATTTCAGCATACACTTTTACACGTACAGGCAGTATTCAATCGACACCCCTACTCACAAGCTGTCGGAAATTATATACTTTATGCGGAGAGAAATGGATATTGTAGAAAACTCACACGGACCGACAAACTTTTATATACCATTACACTCTCTGTTAAGGATAAAAAAAAATATTTTAAATATTAATTTGCATAAAGGAATGCTTTCAAAGAATTAGTGAAAAGTATAGTTTGAAAATGTGTAAAACATATAAAGTAACTTTTATATCATGTTTTTTTGTTAATTATTTGGAAAAAAAAACCCTTAATGTGATATTAAAAAACTAACTTTCCGATCATATATATACATATAATTATAACAATAACGTTTAAAATATTATATATAATTTTAGTTCACATTTACACACGAAATTTACTAATGACTTCTTGTCCCTTTTTTCTTAACTAACAAACCTTTAATTAATATCCGTTTTTTTTTGGAAATTTTTGAAAATTTCAGCAGCCGTTTTACCAAAAGTCAAAGCCATAAAATTTTTTTCAAGACGGATTAACGTAAAATTTTAAAATCATAATTCATTGAAAAATGTATAACACTCTACGCAATAAAATATTGTTATAATAAAAAACATACAAACACACACACACACACAAACCTGAGCACTACTTACCTGAATGTAATAAAGGGAGACGAACCAAAGATCATAAAAAATAAACTGCCTCTCTAAGTTGTTACTTGTAACTAGAGCAATACTTACGCTTAGAAAAAAAAGGATAACTTTTTGCAAACAAATAGCTACCTGTGCAGGAGAGTATGCATTCGTGTGACAAACAGATAATAGTGGTACAACTACATACACATGACACACACGGATGTGTAAATGCAGAGATTTTTCTTTTTTTTTTTACAAATATTGACTTTTTTCCACTAATCCCTCTGTTTTAGGAAATGCTTAAATGCGTTATGTACGCGCTTGTGTGTGTGTGTGTTTATGTGTATATAACTGCTTAAGAGAGGAAAAGAAAATAAGAAAGAAATAAAGAGAGAACTAGAGCGAGAGTGCATTTTTGATTATATATATTTAAGTGATTTGGCTATGTGTGATTTTCTAAGAGCGTTAAAGTCCTTTTAGAAATTCTTGTTTACTCTTTAAATACTAGAGTGAATTTGTTTACAGCATCAGTTGCACTTTAACTACAAACCGAAAAACAACCATTATCTTGTAATAAACGGAAAACAAAAGAACTAAAAACATAAATAGTTCGAAAGAAGATTTTTTTTAAATCTTTTTTTAAACGAACGCAACAAAAAATACTTCATAAACAATTTTTTTTTTCTATAAACATTTCTACGAGTTTATTTGATCACCAAGAAAAAAATATATTTAAAAACAACGACAACAAAACTGCATTAAGGATATTGTGAAAAAAAGAACACCAAAGGTATTAAAAATCCTCCTAGAAATATTTTTTATCAACTAACAACTGTGATTGGTTAAAAAAAAGAACAAAAAAATCACCATTTTTTATATAAATAAAAAGAGCAAAAAAAAATAGTGTTTAAAATAAAAAAACCACCCTCAGTGAGGAGGGGTGTTCAAATAAAAAAAGGAAAAAAAAAATACAGCAAAAATAACAAAAAAACACTAAAAAAAATATCCTACAAAAACCCCCTAAAACCATAACCACCCCACTATAGTTAAAATATTGTGCTAAAAACTTATGAATATAACTAGTGCCAACTTCACATATTTATTTTATAGATTAAAATTTAACTAAATCTTTAAACAGTTTATAAAAAAAGCAACAAAAAAAAACAAGTATCTTTAATCATAAAAAACGCGAAATTTTTAGCGCTTGCGCTTTCTTTCTTAACTTAAGCAAAATTTAATTTCTCGTTAATTTTAAACGCTCTTTTATTTTCTTGCTGGTAATTTCTGTTTTGTCATCACAAAATATTTATGTATTTTTTTTTGTTTTCGAATTTTCTTTTTTGGCATTTTTTTAACTGTGATTGCTTTATTTAATTAATTTCAGATCTACCCGAAAATAGCTGAAATAAAAGCAAACACACAGTATGGAAAATTGGAACGGCATGCAAACCACCGCTAATTATATTGAACACAATAACTGGTATAACAATATGTTTGCCGCCAACATTAAAACAGAACCAGGCACTCTAAGTTCACCAACACAAATACAGCAACATGCAACAGAACCCCCATCCGCCACCACATCTGCACATTTGGAAAACTATTTGAAGCAGCAACAGCAACAACAATATTTAGCGATGGATACAAGCATGACTACCTCATCCACTAATAGTCATAATTTGGGCAACACCGTCAACAATAGCAGCAGTGAGCAGCAGCAACAGCAATTCTTCGATACAGCAGGTATGCATCAACAATTGATGCAGCAACAGCAGTATCAGCAACATTTCCAACAGGCCCAACAAGCGGCCGCCCAAAATCAGGCCTCCTCCCATTTGCCTTTGGGTTTTAATCCCCTCACACCACCTGGGCTGCCGCAAGCCATTCTACCCGCCATGTCACACTTTTATACTCAGTCTACACAGCAGCAACGCCAACAACAGCAAACTCCTAGTCCCCAGCCTTTGGTCACTTCTTTGCTGGAGAATCCAGAAAAGTCAGCCTTGACGCCTCGCCATACGCCACCTATGGACATTACTCCACCCAAGTCGCCCAAAGCCTCAAACTCTGTGCCATTAAAGGAGCAGCAACCGGATCAGGAACTCATGTCCAATTGTAGTGAAGATCCAAAATTCATAGCCGATTCAGATGATGACGAAGCCCTACGCTTACCCATATACAATTCTCATGGAAAAATGAAGAATTACAGATGCAAGACCTGCGGTATGGTAGCCATTACTAAACTGGATTTCTGGGATCACGCCAAAATCCACATGAAGCCCGAGAAAATCTTGCAGTGCCCCAAATGTCCTTTTGTAACCGAATTGAAACATCACTTAGAATATCATATTCGCAAACACAAAAACTTAAAGCCCTTCCAGTGTGAGAAATGTTCCTACTCCTGCGTCAATAAGTCGATGTTGAATTCGCACCGCAAATCCCATTCCTCGGTTTATCAATACAGATGTGCTGACTGTGATTATGCTACCAAGTATTGCCATTCATTCAAATTGCATTTACGCAAATATGATCATAAACCCGGCATGGTTTTGGATGAGGAGGGCATACCCAATCCTTCGGTTGTCATTGATGTCTATGGCACCAGACGCGGCCCCAAAAACAAGGGCTCCTCCGGCTCCAGTATGAAAAGGTCTAATACTGATTTAAAAATTACTGCCACTTCACAATTATCAGCTGCTCTTCAAGGTTTTCCTCATAATCCACAGAACAAAATTCCTGCATCACCCGCTAAAAGCTGTTCTTCAGTGACTTCCGAACTACCAGCCTTGACCAACAACATGACTTTACAGCAGCAGCAACAAAAAGCTTTGGCTGCTGCACAAAATTCACCCGCACAACATTCTCAAGCCTCCAATCAAAATGGCAATATAACCAATCTCTTCCCACCTTTGGCTTCATTACTGCAACAAAGTCAAAACATGGCCTTCTTTCCCTACTTCAACTTGAACTTGCAAATGTTAGCCGCCCATCAGCAAGCTGCCGTTATGGCCCAGCTTTCGCCGCACATGAGAGAACAATTACAAAAACAACAACAACAAAAAGAAATGAACGAACATCAGCAGGCGCAACATGAAGGCGAGGAAGACAACGATGAAGGCGAAGATGAGAATCAAGACTTTGACCGTAAATCAGTGGATTCAGCCATGGATTTATCGCAAGGTACACCCACCAAAGAAGATGACCAGCAACAACAAACTCCTGAATTAGCATTAAACCTTAAGATGGCCGAAGATAATGTGGAGACCCCCCTAGTCTCCTCAACAACAGCTACCAGACGCAAGGGGCGAGCACTTAAACTCGATCAGCGTATCCAACAATTACAATCGGCTTCAAATTCACCAAACGATGTTAATCCCTCAGAAATACTTAAGGACTCTTCGTCTACAGCACCGACAACCAAACTCGATTCTTCGTCAGATGAGACCATGGAAACTGGAAACAGTACCCATAACAATCCCTCAAACACCAGTTCCACTTCTACGGCTTCCTCCTCGGGCAACAGTTCAAATTCCTCCAATACTGCTTCTAGCAGTGCCACATCAACAGCCAACTCTAGTCCTGCCGCTACACCAACCATGTACGAGTGCAAATATTGTGATATTTTTTTCAAAGACGCCGTACTCTATACCATCCACATGGGCTACCACAGTTGTGATGATGTCTTCAAGTGTAATATGTGCGGCGAGAAGTGTGACGGTCCTATAGGACTTTTTGTGCACATGGCTCGTAATGCTCATTCTTAAGAATCACACACTACATTATGAAATACAAACATATTTATTATTTAATAATTTTTTTTACGCCATCAATTGCTCTGAATCATAAAATATTTATTTCAAAACTCTTAACCTACCTGCCTACGGCGGGTATTTAATTGTCCCAAAAATCCTATACCCCCAAATGCCAATTGTGGTTGAAAATTGTAAATATATACATACATTTAAATAAATATTAACACAAATTGTAGTTATAATAAGTTATAAAAACAAATTTTTTTATTGAAAAAAAAAACTCTTAAACAAATGGTTCCTTTAAATGATTTCTAAAACGAAACTATAATTAGTTTAGACTTGACAAGCAAATAATCAATTTGTTTATGTCAACTATATATGTAAACAATTATATACAACAATATTTAATGTATATACACACATATACACATGCAGACATATATTTATCGCAAATATATGCATGTAGTGGTATCTTTTATTGTAATCAAAACAAACAAACCAATTTCAATTAAAAAAAAAAAAGAAAAGAAACCTTCAAAGGTTTAAAAATGTTTCCAGTTTTAAATAAAAAAAACCAACAAAAATAAAAAATTAATAATAATTTTAGTTTTAATTAGTTTTAAGTTTGATCTTTAACTAAAATACAATACCAAAATGTTACTTTTATAAATTCTCTTATACTTTTCTTTTGTTCTAATGTTTTATATTATTTAAGCTAATTATCGTACTTTAAGGTTAATTTCATTTTCGAAGCACTTTGCAAGTAGTAAATAGAACCAAACAAATTTCTACACGGGAAAAAAACTAAATAAAACAAAACACATTTATTTTTATTGTAGACAAAACAGCATCTAACATTTTGTTGTCTCATTTAGTTAGAATTTGTCGATATCTTTAGACATGCCTTATACCCACCACCAATATTGTACTCGTATTGTGCCTATATCTCTCTCGCATGTATAAAAAAAGGAGAGAAATCTTTTTAATATTTTTAAAAATTTTTATGATTTCCTGCTAATATTAAAAATGGGCATTAAAGTGGGAGTATTATTTAAATTTAACACAGAACCGCAAAGTCCAACATGAATTTAAAAAAGGCGACAATATAAGAAATACATTTATATATTTGTGGCTTGGAGCTAAAAGGGCCAATGTCACTTTTTTGCTCTTTTGAGTTCATCATTGCATTAGATTTGTTTTCTTGCTCTATTTCATTATGTTAAAACAGCTAAAGTCATACTTAACCCAGAACAGCTTCATAAATAAAATGCTGGCCAATGTCACTATGAAAGCACCTATAAAAGTTAAAGTTCAATTCCAATTTTCTCATAAGTAAATATTTTGACATTGGCCCTTTTAGCTACAAGCCACAGATATAAGGAAATACGTTTTATATGGGAGATGGGCGCTAAGATGGTTGCGTCACGCTCTTTTATACAGATTAATTTATTTGGCATCTTGAAACATAAAGTCCTATATTTATCATTGACCATATAAGAAATATTGTATAAGTTAAGATATTATATGGAAAGTGATTGCAAAAGTGGGCATGTCACATTCATTTTCTATTATTAAAGTTATTTCGCCAAAAAAGCTGCTTTTAACTACAGCATTGTGCAGGCATTTTTCAATTCAATAAATAAGCGATGAAGTGTTTATTTTTTTCGATTTTGATCTTTAGCTTTTTTTTTGTAATTTAAGCTTTACACTTAGTATCTATGATGTAGGGTGTATAGTAACCACTTTCGTGTTCTTGTAAAGTGTTGTTATTTTATATACCGACTAGAGTATTTTAAAAACTGGCTTCTATTCATCAAATTTAAAATATTACCGAAACCGCTTGGTTTTTTGTAACTAAAAAAACCGATTAAGCGGTTTTTGTTTTCGGTTTTGAATACTCTAATACCTGCATTTAAAGACTAAGGGCCGTATTCATAAAAAATATTTAAGGTTTATCAAAGGCTTATTTGACAGATGTTGTAGAGAAATTTGTCAAATAAGCCTTCAATAAACCTAAACTATTTTTTATGAATACGGCCCTAATTACTTTAAATTATTTATTTAAAGAATTAACGATGAAACAGAATTCTGGGACATTTTAAATACTTTCCAAAATTCTGACGTGAGATTTAATATTATTATCATTTTAAAGCACATACTCTCTTTACCATGTTGCCATATTTTCATTTATATTTTATTCATTTTGTAAACAAATTAATTTGTTGTTCTTGTTCTTGGCGCGCAACGAAAAATAAGAACAAAAGGAACTCAAACAATAAAATGAAAGTATTTAACGCTACTGCCGCAAACTTAAATATAAACCATATTTTTTGAAAGAACCTTTGCTTGAAATTGCAGGCATAATTCTGTTTTAGCGTTGATTGATTAAACAGAGACTACTGCAACTTTAAGCGCTGTAATGTAGTCACTTAAGAGAGTACCATAAAGTGAGAATATAAAAATAAACTCTCTCAAGATGAAATGACGATTTCCAAAAATTATATAAAAAAATTATTTAAAACAGGACATCATTTTTTTAAGGGATATTTAGGAAGTTCTTAATCCAAATTCCTCTTTTTACCATGTATTAATTTCCAGTGTAAAACCGAATCGGGTTTCAAACCCTCGGCAGCATATGTAAAGTAATATAATAATAATAGTGAGACCATTTACAAAATGTTACCCAAAGATTAAAAACCGTTACAACTTTGTAAAAAAAACTAAGGGCGACCTCTTAAACATACATTTAAATAATTCCTAAATAATAAAAAAAAAATACCCACATATTTACAGGGCCACATTTCGCCTCAATTTTTTTTTAATAAACAATTTAAAATATTTCCTTGTTAGGAGTACATACTTATCTAGAATTAAGTCAATATAAAAATGTTGTAAATTGTTATGATTCTTATTAACATTAATACCATTCACAACACTCGTTGTAATGTACTATTCGTAAAATTATCGTATATGTTTACAATATTTTATGGTTGTTGGTGGTAATTTCCATTAAAAGATTTTGTTTAACAATACGATTTTATTTCGTATGTTTTTAAAGTGTTGAATTATTTTTCTACAGGGATGGGACATAAAAAATAAAAAACAAGTGGGGCTTGTGAAATGAACAACTGATTTTATTTTTCTAAGTACACTTGTAAGGCATTGTTATTTCCGAACTTTAAACTATTTGTTTCAATACAGAAAAATTATTTCTGCGAATATTTCAGGTTTAATCAGAGATGGCGCTACAAAATTTAAATTTAAACTTCTAGTGGGAGAAAGGCATGTCTAAACATTCTAAATTTTTGTAATTTGATTTTGCAAACGTTTAGGGTTTCGGAATAATATATCCTGAACTTAATTTCAAATAAAACAAACTTAATTTTGTTTATTTCTCAAAATTAACTCAATATTTTACTTTTTTTTATTTATCTATTAACTTATAGATTTCATTTTCAACATATTTTAAACACACACGACAATATTAATTTTTCGAATAAAAAAAAGTACAAAATTACATTTTTATAAAAATTCAAACAAAAACTACTATTTACAAATCAAAAAAAAATCACGAGAATTTAAATGTCAAAATTGTTCATTTCGATTAAACATTTTTGAAATATATTAAGATTTTTTTTTAACTAATAATAACTAGTTTTAAGGTATTAAAAGTGTTAAGTAAATTTTTTAATTATAAATTAAATTGAAAAAAGAAACTATTTAATTAAGTTTAAATTTTAGATGTTTTATATAGAACAAAAAAAAATCTAATGAATATTTAAAATTTTATTTGAATAAAAAGAATATTATATTTAAAAAAAAATATTCAAATATTAAAACAACAAGTGAATTTTTTTTCTTATAAAAAATTAAGGTAAAATATTAAACATTATTGAAACAATAGGGGTTTAAAGCAGAGGGGGTTGGTTCAAGAGCCTTTTTGCAAATGGAGAAGTTGAGAGCACAGGAAGTGAATGTGACATTCTCATCCAGTAACAAGATATGATGACCAATTCTAGCACTTGTCAATCAAATAACTATTTTGCTTAACGCACAACAGGTATATGAGAGGTAGGTAGGTAGGTAAGGCTGGTGCAAAGTTACCCTTACACCTTCACTCGGAGACCATTACGGTCCATTGTGACGCCTTAATAGAGAGAAGAATAGAATAAGAATAGAAATATTTAGAATAGAAGAGAAAGAGAAGCAGACAATTCCAGAGTCTCCGGCGGGAATCGAACCCGCAACCAGCAAACAACTAACTTGTCCTTTACCGACTAGTCCACAGGGGTACTCATATGAGAGGTATATATGAGTAAACCCCTTGTGCTTAAACAAATATTAAAATTCCTTTTTATACCCTTCACACAGTGAAAAAGGGTATATATAGGTTTGTCATTCCGTGTGAAATTTCTACAATTTTCATTTCCGACCCCATAAAGTATATATTTTCTGAAAGCTTATGAATAGAGGAGTCGATTAAGCCCTGACCGTCTGTCCGTCTGTCCGTCTGACCGTCTGTCCGTGTGTATGTTGAAATCAACTTTTTGAAGCCCCCCGACATCGCTTGGACTCGGGTGAGGTATTAAAATATCAGAAATATTCGGGAGTAGATCGCTATTGAAAATCAGAAACATCGGTACATAAACAACTGAGATATGAGCAAAAACCCACGACCACCTCGATTTTTTTTTCACAAAAGCAACATTACAACAACAACATACATACATACAAACGTGTATACTGGTTAGAGAAAACGTGGCATCGAATCCCAGCTGAGCCAAAAAAAATTTTTTTTTAATTTTTAAAAAAAATTTTTTTTTTATTTTTTTTTTTATTTTTTATTTAATATATTATTTATATTTTTATTATAATTTTTTTTTTAAATTTTTTTTTTTTATTTTTTTTTTTATTTTTTTTTTGTTTTTTATATATTATATACATAATAATTTTTTTAAAAATTTTTTTTTTAAAAAAATTTTTTTTTTTTTAAATTTTTTTTTTTTTTTTTAATTTTTTTTTAAAATTTTTTTTTTTTTTTGTTTTTTTTTAACATTCATACGTGAATTTATAATTTTACAATGGGACGTTTTTATATATGTATGTTTTTATATGTATGTACGTATTTCATATGGGATGAATGGTGACACAAACCACTGTTATTGCATGAATTCACGTTGTGAAGGGTATATAAGATTCGGCACGGCCGAATATAGCGCTCTTACTTGTTTAAATTGACTAAGTGGGTTGAACTCATAGAAGTTCTCAGCTAAAATCTAGTGACTAGTTTAATCACTTGTTATCAAAGCACTTAATCATAGAGTGTGATGATGTGAATTATAGCAAAAGAACTATAGCAGCTACCAAAAAAAATTCTGTCAAATTTATGTACCTGATGATTGAGAGAAGCTTGTGGTAAACTTAAGTAAAAAACAAATACATCAATGTAAAATGGTAAGCGTTGGAACCTCTTATACAAAGATGATCATATGAATACCAAAGTAAAAATAAAACTCGAAGTGTTATTCGATCCGTGCATTTACTGCCACAACTTCTTTCAAAAACCATCATACCAATCAAGTTTGAGAAATGTAAAAACCTCCAGGATCTTCTTTGCTATATACCAACAATTTCTGAATAGTTTAAAGCCCTTCCTCATGATAGAATGGAAAAAAATCCGGAGAAGGCGAAAGCAGAGGTGAGGATGATGATGACGATTAACTTGATGATGTCCTGCAATCTAATTATGATGATTAAAAAAATAACCAAGAAAAAAAGCCTTTCTTAATAATATGTTATTTAAATAATAGTCTATTGGGTTTGAATGTTTAGATGTTAAGTTCATTGTTTCTAAATCAAGCGAAAACAGCAAAACGGAACAAAATGAAAGTTGGCATACAAATATAAATACAACAAATTAGATCGGACAGCCAAGACTAATAAAGCTAGATACATAAAATTTTCTTCTCATCAAAAGAGAATGGATTTTAAGGATGCAGACAGTAAGGATATAAAAATGGTTAAACTTGGTAACCTTATGTCTGGTTCACTAAAAAAGCTTTATATTAACCAGAACAGGCATCATTATCTACTCGAAAAAATAAACTGACAGGTGTCTGGTTCTTTTTTTTTTTGAATTTTCATACATAAAAGGAACTTTTTTGGTACTCCTTGTAATATTTAAATAGATAAAAATGTGGGAAAAAGATAAATTGTGTATATTTATATGGAGTAGAAATTATCTCTTTATTGTGGTTCTTAACAGATTTAGACTTATATTTTAAAATTAAGGTCTTCTAATCCAAGCCAAGATCGATAATACTTAGTATAAGTTACCCAAAAATTTTTTAATTTTTATGATAATTTGTATATTTTGTAAGTTTTTTAATCTAGAGTTTTCAAATTAATGACTATTGATCACTCAGCTGATTAGAATTAAATTTAATTTGTCAAACAGATAGTTAACTACATGGATTTCTTTTTAGTTGAAATAACTCTAGAGTAGGAGCTTCATCGATAAAATATTGCAATCGTATTCTTTCATTATTCATTGCATTAACGAAAGTTGCTTGAATACCTGATAATCGTATTTTTAGGGCTCCGCATTGTTTAATTGCTTCACATTAGATACCAACCTGATTGAACAAATAAGCTTCCTTTCGTGTCAATAACTACGGAGACGAAGTCGCCGGCACCCGCTAGTTCCTAGTATTTTTTAAGGACACAAATTTAGTAGTAATAACACCGAAGCGGTTTAATTTTAGTGCTCTTGTCTCAGTTAGTTTCAAACCAATTTTTTTGTTTTTCTCAGGAATAATTTCCAAGACTATAATTCGTATACGGCTGGCAATTTGAGCTTGAAAAGAAATATATATATTTTTCCAAATAATTTTTGCCTACAAGTTTGCCGATTAGTGACCGATTTGTCCAAATACTTATAGAGGCATGCGATATCTATAAATGGTAACAAGAGGTGTCAAACTATAAAAGGGCAGAAAAATTTTAATTTTTGTGCTAAAAATATGAGAAAAAACAGAGACTGTTTTGTTTATTTGCTCATATCTCAGAGAGTAACAGGGCGATTGCATTCGATTTCAATTCATTCCCAGATAATTTCAAAAGATTGATTCATGTGAATTGTTGATTTCAACCAACACACGGACAGACGGACATTGCCCAATTGATTTTCATAAGCTTTCAGAAAAGATATCCTCTTTGAGGTCGGAAATCAATATTTAAGAAATTACAAACGAAATGGCAAAGCTATATATATATTCTGGGCTTCAAAGGTGAAGTGTATAATATCTCAAAGATAACACACTTCTCAGGGTCAGTTTCAATGTCGACGGATTCAAAAAGTTTCAGAATTATTTTATTTACCTTATGCTCTTTCGTTTAGGTACCACCGCATTTTGTTGGATGACAAACAGACATACTGACACCGGTCTACGCTAATGTTACAATGGAAAACTTATTTTCTTCAATGAATTGATTTTGCTATTTTCCATACCAAACATTTCATTATAAAATTATAAGGCCTAAAACAAATATTTCGATGTGTTGCTAACAAAATGACTCCACTATTTTTTGATGGCGGTAAAATAAAAACTGGCTCATTGTTTCAAAGCACTTAAAAACTTTTGGTTATCTAATGAGATTATTCTGTCACGCTTTTTACAAATCAATTTAATAGAAAAAAACTCCAATAAAACTATTACACTTACAAATTAAAATGTTTTCTAATTTAGATGATTTAGGAAAAATTTCTATTTGTTTTGTAATTTTTTGATACAAATAAATCGATTCACTCATTTCCGTTTTCTATTGTTTCCAACAAAAAAAAATAAAGAAAAAAACATAAAAAATCTTCCAAACAAGGGTGGCCCAACAAAGTCATTGTAAATATTCACAAGAAATTAAAAAAAAAAGAATTAGAATGGAAACTCATTACTAATGGAGTAAAAAGGTGCAAAAAGAAAATATGAAATTTAACATGTACAGATAAATAAATAATTTTTGGCAAAATATGCCAACAAAAAAGTGCCAAAACTAAACAAAACTATTAATGCTCTTTTAGCCAAATACGTAAAAAACACACACACACATAAAGAAAATTACACCTTTCCAAATGAGTTTGAGTTTTGAGAAAAGAAAACTCTATTGGATTTTACCTATACTCATACTCTGTATGTTTTTTATCCTTTAAAAAAAAATTAAAGAAATTGGCCAGTTTTTTGTTAAATTTAATTTTTTTTTTTGTTAAATATTATAGAAAAATCTATTGTTTTGAAACAGACAGATCGACAATCCACAAGCTGAGATAAGTCGAAAATAACAACAACTACAAACAATAGATATTTTTTCTCAAGATTCGATTTAATTTCCTTCTATTGTTTCTCTTTGCAAACATTAGGGGTCACTCATATGAAAAAAATTAGATGTAGACAAAAAGAAAATAGTAGATTTCTATGATAAACATCTTGTTGATGGTCAAACGTCTGCCAAATGTCTGCAAGAGGGATCGTGTACAAAGGTCGTTAGATCATCAAAAACGGAAATTATTGATTTTGTTAGTTTGTCAGTCAGTCAGCCAGCCAGCCAGTTAGTTGTTCAGTCAATTACAAACATTCACTACGTTACGCTTTGTTTGACCTTTTATTTCTTGGTGTCTTGATCTTTGGTTGGGTCGCATGCCAAAAACAAAAAAGAAAAAAAAGGAAGAATAAAAAATTATATATTTTTTTTAAATTCGCTTCTAAGATTGTGGTTAAAGAATCACACATATTATGTAGTTAGATTAAAAACTCATAAAAAACAGGAATATATTTTTGATAAGATAATTAGGGGTTTCGAAAATGTTTGCAAAAAAAAAAAACAGATGGTTTTTTCTAAAGATAATTTTTAAATAATAAATAATTGCTGAGATATTGAGATAATATTAGAATTTAGGAAATTAAAAAATAAAAAATTACTTTTTACTTGAGTAAAAATCAATATTCACTCTATACACAGAAAAAACAGTATCGGTTGTGGGTGCCGCAATTGTTGCCTATCGCATAGTTTAGTTGTGATAGTAGAATTTTACGGTCTACAGAATTTTGTTTCGGAATAATTTCAGCACTAATAAATTATGATTCTTGCAATAGAGATTTTATAATCACAAATGAAAAGTTCGATTGCTGGAACTAAACCACACTCACATTAAACCAGCGATTTTTATAGAAGAAAAAAAAAATTATAAAAAAATAAAAAAGGAAAGAAAGAATTACAACAAAAGTAAAAGACTTTAGTGGCCAATGTAGAAAGGAACTGTCAAGGCTTGGTCAGCGGGCTGACGTTACTCTAGTTTGGATTCCTGCGCATAAGGGCCACTATGGTAACGAGCGTGCTGATGAGCTAGCCAGGGGAGGATCTGCTTTGGATATCTCTAACGCAATTGCAGTTGCAATCCCGTTGGGGACTATTAAAAGCAGAATCTCCAGACACTTTCTCCGGAAGGCTGATAACAGGTGGCGTGGGCTGAGCACGTGTAAGGTGGCACGGCTTTCGTCGCCCTCTTTTGATGCACGGCGTACATTGCAACTTACCAGTCGAAGTCGGAGGGATATATCGAGGTTGCTGGCGGTATTTACGGGTCACTGGATGTTAGGCAAACATGCAAGTCGGCTCGGACTCCCATCGAACGACCATTGTCGCAGTCGTCTGGATAGAGAGAAGGAGGAATCGGTTTTCCACTTTCTCTGCGAATGTCCTGCACTGGCGGCTAAGAGACACATATTTCTGGGTGAACATATACTAGATGGCCTCCCTGCGATATCTGAAGTTGGACTGAATTATCTACTGAGATACCTCACGGCCACGGGGTGGGTCTCGTACCCTTACTCTTGGATTTATTCTGAGGTACATTGGAAGCTGACGAGTGATGTGGTCCTGTCAAAATGGAGTCATACAGACTCTACTTGACTGTTGGCGTGCAGCGAACTACCACGATAACCAACCAACCAAAAGACTTTAATACATATGTGCCCATTTCATCAAATAATTGCTTGTAACCCCACCTCTTTTATTTTTATGCTCTTTAATTTGATCGTTTATGAAACAGCGACGAGTGCACATGCTTAGCGGCTTTGTTGTTATTTATTTAAATACAGTGCGTAAAAAAATGGAATTAGTAAGATTTTTTAGTTTTAAAAATTTAATACAAGAAATTTATTGAAAATTTTCTATTTTAACAAGTAAAAAAAGGTTAAATTCAGTGTTTACTGCATTTTTATTAGTGTTTTACACCCAAAACAATTTTTCGTATTGAATTTTTGTGGAAATCTCTACACTTATTTTTTACTTTTAACTAAAAAATAGCAAATTCATTGCGAACGGCATTGTTAAACATTTTAAAAAACCAAAACATTTTTTTTGTGACTAAATTTTGATAAAAACATCTGTGTACTTACTTTTTTATAGCACTGTACTTAAAAATTCTCTCACCAATACGGCTGCCAAACCTTTTTGGGCATCAATGCTTTAGTAGGAAATTTCGCTACCATAGCTGAGCGAGAATCATTTGATTATAAAATTCTGTTTCCTTAAAGTTAAACAGATGATAATTACAACCAACACTAATATGCCAATCAAATAGTGCTGATGATGATACCATAGCTGGTTTTGAAAATGCATTCCACTCAGCCAGTGTCAGTAAAAACTGACTTTTTTCAGCGTAGTCCTCATTACCACAAATAAAATTTGATTTCTTCATAAATGAAACAATTTGTTTCTATTCCGTAATATAAAACTTTGTGGCCAATTATAAAGTTAGAAAGAATTTAAAAATTAAAAAGAAATTAATTTTTTTTTTGGCTGGCAATATCTTTATACAGACGCTTCTAAAGATAAAAATAATATAGCGTATGCAGTAATTGATCATTTAGATAATACACTTATCACCAAAAACGTTTGTTCCATTTTTACAGCAGAAGCTGTGGGAATCATTCAAGCAATATATAAATCAAATCCAAGGAAAAAACTACAATTTTTTCTGACATTCTGTTGTTTCTAACAGCTATAAAAAATAACTCCAACATCAAATGGCAATCGGACAATAAGATACGATACATGCTAACGGAAGAAAATAAAAATAGTGTGGATTCCGGGATATGTACGGGACAATATATACGCAGACGCAGCTGCTAAATACGGATGCATATCACCTACTATTAGTGATCCAACACTTGAAAAACTCAACCTCCGCAATTTAATTTTAAACCATCTTAAAATACAAAGACATACCAAACTCAAAGTCTATTCTCAAATAAATTCGCACTACAAACCTCCAAACTATCCAACCAACAAAATCAGCAAAATCAAAATAGTAACAACTTTTTCTAGACTGCGAATAGGACACACAATTACTACTACATATATCTACTCATCAAAAATCTTATTAACAGCTGTGCACTGTGCAACCAACGCCGCGAAACAATTTATATAAATTTCCTTTACTTCATTTTTGAGCAATTTTTTTATTAATGATTTGAGTAAATTTTCGGCAAAACGGCAAAAAAATTCTCTTTCGTTTTCTATTGTTGGATTTACTGTAGTTTTACCAACACCTTTTAGTCGATTAAGTGGCCCTGATCTGACATGTTTTGTGCAAGAAGAATGTTTCTCACTAAATCTCACTCATACACCTCGTAGATTACGGAAACAGCTTGAGGTGAAATTCTGATTCCAATTTAAAGAAAAAAAGTACAAAAAACAGTACAGAGAGTACATTGGCGTACTTTTTTAAATGTTGTACATAAAACAGTACATTGGATGAAATATAGTTCATGTACTGCCAAAAACAGTATGTCTAGCACCCCCTAAACAAAAGCCACAGCATTCATAATAGAAGAAGTCCTCTCTTTTTCACGCTGTCATTACGCCATTAAACTAATCTTTGCCATCAATAAACCAACACATAGCTAAAGCAATTTTAATTATCTTTGCTAGCTACATACAACTTCCTCACTCTTATACTCTCTTATTATTTAGAAAATTTTATCTCAATCGACAGCAGTTAATATTTGTGACAAATGACAAACAAACATTTCTTAAAAGCAAAAGAAAAAACACTTTTATTATTCCATAAAAAAAATATAATTTTTTAATAAACTTTGAATTCTTAATATTTTGATAGAAAAATCGTTTTAAAAAATTTCAGACAACCATATGATGGCATAACGGATGCCAAATTTCAACAATATTACGAGTATTTAAATCGAAATGATTAATGAATCAGAAAAAATATCTTGCATTAAACAATTTAAAATGCTCAATCATTAGCTAATAATGCTAAACAATTTATCAAAGAGAAAAAGAATCCTAAAAAATATAATCAATTTTTTTTTTAAGTGCGGGCAACCAGCAAAACAAATTTTCATTTTCAAGTATTACAATGACAGACGGTCTCACTGTTTTCAAGGTCCTTTATTTAAACAAACATTTGCTTTCTCTTGCGCATTCTTAAATTCTTGTAAACAACTCCCCCTTGAAATGTAAAAAGTAAGTATAGAAATTATTTAATAAAGAAATCCATACGAATATTGTTATAAAATTATGAAAGTCTCATAAGGATCCTTATACAAATTATGCTTATGATCGATTACTGAGACAATGATGGTGTTGGTGTGTGTGCATTTGATGTTGCATATGCCTATAATGATCAAGATGATGTATGTATGAGAACGTGTGGTTGCCAACATACAATACTGGCTGGGTATGAACGTTGACGCCTTATTCATGCAAGAATGCGCCAAAATAATTTTTTTTCTTGTTTTTTTTTTTTCTTTAAAAATACGGTAGCAATAGGAGGAAGTCTTAGGAAATTCATAAAAATTTTCTGCTTTTCTTGCAATGACTATTCAAATTGTCATATTTTTTGTGTAGCAGCTTTGTATAGTGGTTTAACAAGAATTTATTATCCTGCGTCTGGCACACTTTTGTTGGAGCGAAGAAAAATGAGGGAACATTTTCTTTAAATGTTAAAAATTGTAATTTATGAATGTTAAATTGGTGACAATTATTTATGTTTATTAGAAGAAGAAAAAGGAGGGAATATTATATTTATTTTCTGTAGAGGCCTTTCAGAGCTATTTATTTTGTTAAGAGTTGGTTTTTGCATTTAGGTTTTTGAAATTAAGAAGTTACATTTAAATAATACGATTTTTTAAATTACATTTTAAAATATATATTGATTTGGTATAAACTAGTTGAACCCGCAGCGCTTCACTAGGCCCCACAAAAATTTTTTTCATTCTTAAAAATCCCTGAATAAGGAAACCTCATCCTCGATTTGGAGATAAGTCCTATCAACTGTGAAGAATAAATTTAAAAAATGAAACAATATAAGATCTTGTGAGCGGAAATTTAGATTGTTGCAATTGTTGTTGTTGTTTTTTATCATACACTAATCTTTTCATTCTTTCAGCTTTTCTCGGGCCAGATAGGGAGTTTCACGTCTTTTTAATCGAATATGACCTAGGCTATTTGAATTATTACGAGACAGTGGATTTGGGTAGGATTTAAGCCTCTTTAGGTACCATGACACATGTTTTGCTATCACAGTTTTAACAAAGAGTAATATTTTTTAACTGAAACTGGGTTCCCATTTTTTTACTTAATTTTGAAATTTATTTATTTATTTTTGTTATCCTCGAAAATCCCTGTGTTGCGGAATATCGACTAGACCACTATTATTTTGGGTGCCTTTTCGACCTTCACCGCCTCTCAGAGATTTCTAATCCACCAATGGGTATCCCTTCCTTCACCATATCTCGCGCCACAACCGGTGTTCGCTATAGACTAGAAAAACGTGATTGCCGAATATCTAAAAAAACTTATTGTCGACTATCCTAATCGCCAGCATCTTCGTAAGACAGAGGACCCCCAAAGTATTCATACTTAATCTGTGCCTTCCTGTGATCCTTAGTCTAACGCGATCTGAGTTTCCCTTGCCTCATCAGTAGAGACTGATGTGCATGAAACCATCAGCCATGAGCGTGCAAAGAATCGACCACCTTCACTTGACTTTTGTTCTCTACCAGCAGCAAAGTCTCCCTAACCTTTTTAAGTTCGAGGTCCATGATACTCCTGTGCACCATTAGTAAATATACAAGCCGACAATGTAACATGCTCCTGGGGGGAAAATTTTTTCCTTAATCTTTATAACAATCAAATCATTTCTATTATAAAATTTGATATATCGCACATTTAATAAAATAAAGTCACAACTTGAAATTTCCAAAATTGATCTTTTACTACTCCAAGCTTTTCTTTCTCATCGCTGCATTTGCATTCCTTCTGCACGGTCAGCAATTTTTATGACTCTCCTGAAATTTGAGAATTTTAAGTTGTAACATTGTTTTATTTAGTGTGCGATATTTTAATATTTTTTTTTTGCTTTAGTTTCATTTGTGGAGTATCTGTCGGCATGTTATTTGTTACACAAATTGTTTGTTTTTTTTTGTTCAAAATCGTCATCAACATTTTGCACGATGGTAATAGTTTGGTTGGAAGAAGCTGCCACTTTTGTCTGCGAAATTGAGTAACAAAACTTTGTGGGTGCGTGGAACTGTCTTCTTTTTTTAGTCAGATACCATTCCAGGCGTTCTAAGAAGACTTTACCAATGCTTTATGTCTTGGTCAATGGCTTAGGTTTAATTTTTCTATACAAAGATTTTATACCGAACAATATCTTAGATTTCCACCCCTGACATACATACGTTAAAGAAAATTACAGATTTACGGTGACATTTCGGCCATTTTCCTATTGTTTTTGTATTGTTGTAAATATTTCTTGTAGGGACAACTACCGTGGTTTAAAAATTATACAATCCTCAACCTTACTACAGTAGACTCGCGGTAACAAAAACACTGCCTTACGTGAACACCGGATAAGATGAACATAATTTTTTTTACACTTACTACTCTGTAGCGTGAACACAGTGAGAAAGCCTTATAACGTGAACAAATTTGTCGGTTATGCAAATCGTTTTCATAAAAAGGGGTATCCCCGTAAATGAATGCATAGGTTTAGTTTAGTGCGCGCTGCTGATTTAGCATGACCTAATCTAAAGTTTTTCGTAAAAAATGTCACAAAAACTACCAAAATTCTAAAGTTAAACTTCTTATGATTGGAAAGGCAAAAAATCCTCGCTCTTTTTGAAATTTTGAATCTCCTGTGAACTTCAATTGCTCCAAATCGTAATGGATTACAGCTGCAATTTTTTAAAATTGGTCTAACTTATAATGAATGCTATTGGCTATTTAAATTGGAAACGTCTTGAAAAGAAAACAATAGCAAAATGCTGCCTGAACATTTTTAGTTCTTTTCTTTATGTCTAGACGAGCCATCGATTTGTCCAGAATAAAACAAAACGTCGGCAAAACAACTGTCAAAAAATTATTCATGTTCTTTGATATGGTTAAAACGTATAAAGTGTATTTTGTCGCAATTTTTATGTTCTTTCATATTCAAAATGCCTTTTAATATCAGACATCGTTGTTCGAACAAATGTTCTGACAACGCTGTTTGAACAAGAACAAGAAAAGGTAACACATTTTTTTAATTAATTTTAAAGTACTTTTTTTTCTTACAAACCATAGGAAACATCCAGCAATCCAGAATACAAAAAAATATATGAATTTGAGTTAAATCACATGTCTAATTTATTAGGAAATTTTAAAGAGTTACACCTTCGTTAACATGAACAACTTCGCAAACGTGAACACGCTCGGTTTTTAATGGTTCACGTTACCGCGTATTTGTAAAACATTGTAAACATTTTAAAAAATATAACAATACCACAAAACAGCAAATCCGCAAATATTTTTATAAAAATCTGTCGTTAACGTTATTCATCTATTTTATTTTACGTAAATTATCGTAAATTACGTTTATAAGAATATTTTAGTAAACTTCTTACTTATGGAATATTCAATAGAAACCCAAATACATATTGAAATAAGAAGTTATAAAAAAATTGTATTTTCCAAATTTAGTGTGTCGAAAAAATTTTCAAAAATTTAAATTCCTTTAGGCATTTGATTAAAAACTACATAAAAGGATAAAGTTGAATAAGTATACACGCATATTTTATAATACAGATACAAAATTAAATTTCTGTTTATTGTTTGAACAAAAATTAAACAAAATTTTTTAATTATTATGAATATTGTTTAGGGCGAATTATATAATTTAGTCTAAAATAATAACCCACATTTATATAGTGTGTATATGCATAAATGAATATACACACATACACTAACAAAGCATAAACGCATACATATAAATATATGTGCAAACATACAGTAGGTGACAGTACAATAAAAGGTTTTCAAAATTGTACTCAATTATTTATTTTCAATAATAGATCAAAAATATATGGCAGAATTTAAATCCGCAGCCCCAAGACTGGCAGACTAGCTCACTACGGATATAGGTATAAAAAGCATTCTTTTTAATGAAAATGCTCAAATATAAATTTTATATTTCAAAGGGACAAATAGTAAACATAAATTATAATTAAAAATATTAACATTTAAATGACAAAAATGCAAATTATTAAAAAACTTAAATTAAGGGAAAAAATTAAAAACATGTTTTGATTGTATTGTCACCCACTGTATATTATAATGAATTTAATAATTGCTAAATAGCAAAGCCAAAATATAGTAAGTAAATAAAGTATGTCAAAATATTCGAACATACATATTTATTTTTCCCATAGTAATTTTCACACAAAAAGATCATAATATACAAGTATAAATATAATTTAAAATATGTATACGCATATAAGCGTTTATATACTTACATAAGTATGTACGTACATACGTACGAATGTGTGTATGAAATACATTAAAATAAACACTTTAGGCAAAATATGCCTACAATACAAATTGTACTGAAACACAAACACAGTCGTACGTTCGTATATGCATACAACAAAAAATAACCCCATCCCTAAAAAAAACTCCAAAAAAATAAAAGTTTTTATATTTACATGTATGTATGTATATTTAAGAGAGGGAGGAAGAGTAAGTATAGCCATGAGCACTAGTGTGAGTGTAAATTAAAAACCACCCATTGTTAAAAATAATAAAAATCGTAAAGCAGCAGCAACAACAAGTAAATATACTGTAATAAAAATCTAAACACCATATTGATAAAAGAATAAAAACAACAACGACAACGCCAACGACTATAACAATAAGTAGACCCATTTTTATTTTCATATACATACATACAAATGTTCCTACAAACGTACATACTAATGCGCGTATATAAATAGAAAAACAATTTTTAGCTAAAAATACTCAGGGAGTTATTGGGTGAACGATGAAAAAACTAAGGTATTTTGTGGACAAAAAAGAAAAAAAAAACATATACAATAACAATAAAAACAGTGAGCGAGGGTGGATTGGTTGAACAAGGCTTTGCAATCATCACATCGCCATCATCGTCATCATAAACTCACCGTTGTTTGCAGCATTAAAAACTATTGCAGAGCTTTCGAAGAATTACATCAACAGAATTTAAGCACTTATCTCTGAAAACCAATTAAATAACATTACGTAACCACAAATATCATTAAATACAATTTTTTTACAGTTAAGAACTTATCATCAAGCATTATGATAGTGTTTGTGAAAAAAAATTAAACAAATCTCCAAAAAAAAACATAAAAAAGTATACAAAACAATACGAAAAGTCAAAAATTCCTTGACCAAAGAAATGTCAAAACATTAATGTTTGTTTCAGTTAAGGGCGAGAAGTCACCACTAGGTGTTATATAGCGTCTTCGTATAAGAATACATATATATTGCTAAAGCCATAGAAACCAAAATTCAATTAGACTTCCATGGCGTTATGGCAAGTCACCTATAAACAAGATCATTCATTGTTGTTCATAAGTTTGGTTCAAACAGCTGCTTTGTATGGTTATGGTTATGTCACGTCTAATTTGAGCTTTAAGTCTAGCTTGTAGTCATTTGATTTGTAGGTAGTAATAAAGAAAAATACATTTTTTGTTTGGTAATGAACAGCAATTGCAGTTTCTGACTTAAGTCTTTTTTAATAAACTTCAAAGACAAAATATTTTCATTCGTATAATAGTTGTTTTTTAATTTTATTTTAAATTCATTTTTTTTTTATTTTATTCTTGATGATGCTACACGATTACATTACTTTCATTTTATAAACCCTAAAGGTAAAATTACTCTTTACTTTATGTGATGTCACTGTTATTTTAAAGGTGGCTGCAAATTTATTTTTATACCCTTCACCTGTGGTGCATAAGGGCATATATAGCTCTGTCATTCCGTTTGTAATTTCTACAATTTTCATTTCCGACCCCATAAAGTATATATTTTCTGAAAGCTTATGAATAGACGAGTCGATTAAGCCCTGACCGTCTGCCCATCTGTCCGTGTGTTGGTTGAAATCAACTTTTAGAAGCAACTATATGTTCCTCAGATCTGTATATGGTATAAATCTCTTGGAAATATCCAGGAATGAATCGCTATTGAAATTCAGCAGAATCGCCCCATATCTTTCTGAGATATGAGCAAAAAACCACGACCACCTCGTTTTTTTTTTACACAATTACAACAACAACATACATACATACATGAAAAAAACCTAAAACAAAAATATATTAAAAAAAATAATAAAAAAAATTACAAAAAAAAAAATTTTTTTTAAATTTAAAAAAAATAGTAATAAAATATAAATAATATATTAAATAAAATAAAATTTTTTTTGGCTCAGCTGGGATTTGATGCCGCATTTATTCTAACCAGTATATACATATGTACGTATTTTATATGAGATGGTGATACAAACAATTGTTATTGCATGACTACACGTTGTGAAGGGTATATAAGATTCGGCACGGCCGAATATAGCACTGTTACTTGTTTTATATACGTATGAGAATAATACTACAACAAATATAACAGTAATATTTTTTGTAAGTTTTTACAGCTGAATGAACCACAAATATTAAACAACAGAATGGCATGACATAGAACAGCAACAGAAAGCAAAGAGTAATGAGGAGAGATTAACTAGTGTAATAACAGGCCACATTGAGATGAAAACTTATCTAGCTCATATGGGATTGTCGGATAAAACGACATGTAGAGCATGCAAAGATAAGGATAAGGACACTATGCCGAACTGGGAATACCCAAGGAATTCTAATTAGAAATTCCTAAAGAATTACTTTGAAGAGACTGGGTTCGTGACTTAGTCCATATATTAGCTGAGTTTGGCATTATGACTATGTGTGGGAATTTTTTATTTCTTTAGAGCGTAAAACATACTAATTAGGCATACATGTGAATTTGTCATGGGTTTAGCCTTTTAATGCCTTTCTTTTCAACCTAAAGAGCAATAAATCCTTAAAGCTTGAGCAATTTGTGTTAATATTAACAGTTTTTCAAATTTTTTTACTACAAAAATAAATGTAAGTAAACTAGAGTCTTCAGAAGATTTACGTAATCGTACGTAACGATTTTAAACATCACGTGACGTAATATTAACGCCTACACTAGGATGCAAAGTAGTGTAGAATTTGATAATTATGACCAATTTCACACTTCTAAATATGCGGAAAAAGTAAACAAAACCAGTTAAAAACCCGAAAAAAATTAAAACAACTTATTTTTTTTTTTAAATTGTAATGTCACAGGAAGTTTATGTAGGTGTGACCCCCCAGAGGCAAGTAACCTTTGTTCAGTGTCTACACCATGCTTTTATTGTTATTCCGTGGTATAAAGATGTTATCAATCACTCTGGCTGAGGCATAGGAAAACCTTGGACCTCGTACATAAAGAGGTTAGGAAGCCTTAGATGCCGATGAAGTCTGAGTCTGAGTCTGAGCCTGAGTCGAGTAAAGGTGTTCGAGCGTCTGCATCGCACGCTCATGCATAATGAGGGAATAGATAGTGACATAAGTATCATTACTGATAGAACAAAGGAGAAACCTAGACCTTGAACTTAAGGAAGTTAGGGAGAGACTCAGATCGCCATAGATTAAGGATCACAGATACACACACATTAGGTATGATTGCTATGGGGACCTCAGTCTAACAAAAATGCCGGCGATTACTAAGGCCTAAGCGGTTAGAATTATCGGCAATGATAAACCGTTTTCTAATGCGGAGAAAACGCCTGTAGCGGCGCGGTACACAGTGAAGAATTAGTTGGCTTGAAATCACTTGAAAGCGAGAAGTAGTCTGCTTCAACATTCCCTTAACACTTATATTCTGTGGCAATTAGGAAAAGCAGACACAAACAGTTTTTATAGTTTTTCAGAATATTACTTTGAAATTTTTGAATTTATTTTTATAAATTGGTTTCCTTTGAAAAAAATTTATTATAAGAATTTCGTCCTGTATTAATCAGTTTCCGTATATTATTTCAATTGAATATTTAATAGTTGAAAAAATATACACAATAAGTTTTTACATCATAACTTACTGTAAAAATGTCCAAAAAAGTTTAAAACTCGCCTGAGGTTAGTTTTAAAATACGGGATCACAATGGTGTTGTTATCTAAGTTTTAGCTTATGTCAACTTAAGCAGTTATTTCTTTCGCCACAGATATAAAAAAATGCTGATGTGAATCTTCATCACAATGGTAAGGTAGAAGTAGAATATTCACTTCGTATTGTCTGGGAATTGCTCACGCAGAAATACTACCCACTGTCAATAAAGATGTTCGTCAAAGTCGATGCAGTAGTTTTTAAGTTAATCGCTTGCGTACAAATACTCCTTTTCTTAAATCAAATGTGTATTCATAGAGATTTTCTATCAATTTATTCCTTTAAATTATGTTTAATAACAAGCCATCAAAAATATTTTATCGAAACTCTACGGGAAGAGGGGTGGGAGTAAATAACGCAATGGGTTATGATAATGGAAATAGTGAATTTTCAACTTTAATTTTTTTGTTTGTATAAAACGGCATGAAGAAAATACTTTATTTTTCGATTTTTTATTTTTACCAAAAATAAACTGCATTTTATAGCAAATTTTTAAAGGAAAAAGGGATGCTTTCACAAAGAACCATTAATATACACCATAAGGTTTTTATTCCTAAATTCAAAATAAATAGAAAATATACATGTAAGTCTGTATGTCTGCATGTACATACAATTTAAAAAAGAAACTATAAAAATGTGGGTGAGATTTTTATCCCCTGATTAAAAATTTCATATAATTGTGGAAAAACAAGCAGGCAGTCGGGGAGAATTAACTGTTTAGTTTTTTGAATTGACCATCTAAAATGTGCTTCTTTTTCTTGTTTCAAAGCGTTAACATTTACTTGGAAAATGTAATTGCTGTTTTCCATTCTTACGCATTTTAATTGAATTTTCAATTTTGGTTTGTTGTTTTTTTCTCTCCTAACACTCAACCTTTCAACACACAACCAATATATATTGTAGCATCTGTGGTTGGAAATTTTTGATAAGCCGCCGTCTAAGCAACAACCCGCATTTAGGAGCCAATTAATAATTATCCTTTGTTTTTTGTGTGAGTGTAGCGTTTTTTGTAAATTTTGTATCTAATCGCTTTTCTGCTTTAAGTAGCCCTTCATACAGATCATTTTTTGTGATCCATAATCCTCCGGTATCTTGATCTTAACTTGTGGCTAACGTAAGCCATGTTTTTTTTTATTCTTCACAATTTTTGTGGTAATTTTCATTTGTTTTTTTCTCTCTCTCTTTCAATAAAACTGATCATTTTGTATAGTTCATACATTAGAATTAACTGGAGACCGTAACGTCATGTGCACAATAAGTAGCCCTGAAAAATCTTCTAACAGGCGGTTGTTCTTTTTTTAATGGTTTGTTTTAGAAGACAACATTTTCAATATAAATTTATTACAGTAAATATTTCTTTTTTTTAGTTTTTATATGTATAAATATTCGAATGAATTCTTTTATTGATTTAAACAGATGACCAGTTGGTTGTAAAAAGGCGTTACAAATTGTTAAGTGGTTGACGCCATAAATTAATTGGAATCATTTTGGTTTGTATAATGTTTAAATTTAATTTGACAGGTCTTTAGTTGGACTAAGTAAATAAATTTTAATGTTAAAAGTAATTTTTGAAATTTTCTCTGTAAAAACTTGCTAACTTAAATGATCTAGAGGAAAAATTTTGCACAGTAATTATTTTTATCAAAGCAAGACAAGCAAGACCCGGACTATATATTAGGTATGCCATAATTGTAATAAATAAAGGGTAGTCCAACCATAATACACGATATTAATTGTGAGTCACACCTTTACGACAAGTTTTTTGCCAATATAATTTGACATTTTTTTGTATTAGTGTTTGACAAATGAAGCCATGTAAAGAGTTCACAATTTACACTCATAGAAAAAGCTTCATTCATTTTACGATTTTAACGTCTTTGTAATGATTTTGTCATTAAAATCTCTCCTACGACAGGCTTCATGCTAATTGATAATATTGATGAAACTTTCGTTATTTTTCGGAACAATTTCACAGCATTAACGAAACTTTTCATAACAATTACGAAAAATTTTTAACGTAACGGGTTCGTTATATTGATGACACTTTTTTCTTTCAGTGTAGTAGCGCGTTACCCATTGCCCGAAATTGTCAAATTTAATTGCTTCCATAGAGATTGCGACGTGTAGACCGCAAATTTCTATATGTAGCAATTTATTGCGCAATCATTGCTCTGCTGATTGCTTGAGCAATTATCGACGCAATAAGCTGTCAAAATCGTTTAATTTTCTTTGAATATTTTTATTTTCTTTGCAGAAAAATTACAATTAATATATCTGATAATAATTTAGAGTGAGGTAGGTATTCCAAAAAACCCCATAAAAGTTAAAACAAAAATATTAAATTTTATAAATAAATTACTTGTGTCGTGTTCTCCATCCAATGAAAATAAACATACTTTAGCAATAAAGTGCCGTTATTCTGTCGACGGTTTTTGCTTATACTTAGCAATGAAAATTGCTACGTAGAGACCCAGTGTTAAGATTGTTGAAGCATTTAACGAAAATAGGAATTCAAATCAATGTGTACCAAACTAGTCCACAATCGGGAGAATTATGCAAATTACGCAAATCTTAGCAAACCGGGACTGTGTAAAATGTGAAAGCTCCTGTGCAAGATCGCCCAGATCGTTCTGCGGTAAACATTGCTGTTGTTCACGATATTATGTCAGAAGAGCCGTCAACATTGACTCGTCGTCGTGGCCAACAATTGAACATTGTCATTAAAAATATGGACCGCAGCTATGGCGATTTTAATTCCCACATAATTGTAAAGATACAGGTGCATGAATCCATCCGCTTTCAGCGTAAAAAAAAACCCGTCGACCACCTTCACTCAAGTCATCACTCTACCATGATCAGAGTCTTCCTAGCCTCTTTAAGTTCGAGGACCAGGATTTTTCTATGCACTAGTCTTGTAAACAGAATACTACGCCAATGTAACATGCCCCCGGAGTTTCAGAGCAACATAAGATTCATCTAAATTCTTAATCTATATTGAAAATATATTCATTTAAATATAATTCTTATATAGGAAGTGGGCGTGTTATATAAGTTTTTTTTTTCAATATTTCCACATCGTATAGAATATATACACATCTGATCACTATAGTAGACATGCTAGTAAGTACTTTTTTACACTATAATTTTATATCCCTCTGGTTAAATAAGCTTACCACACCTACCTATTGTTTTAGAGATATGTCCGGCAATACTAAACAAATATTAAGTACCGTTATAAAAAATTTCAGTTTTATTCAAAGTGTTTGATAAAACAATAGATCCACGTGCAATTTAAACACAAATTCATATTTCAAACGAATTTTGTCTACAATATTTCTAAAGAACGTGGTAAGTTATCCATATTAGAAATAAACTAAATCAATTGGGGTATTCACAGTAGTGTCATAAAGTCATATGTCCTATAATAATAGCATGAAAAATTAAGACTATTGTGAACAACCCCTCATAATTAAGTGTGCTATTTTGAATTTTAATCAGCTGATGTAAAACAATTATAAAAATAAATATTTTCTTTCATAATGCCAAAAACAAGTAAAAAAACAAAATAATAGCCAGTTTGTGCGAAAAGTACATTTTAGATGTTGTAATGGCAGACTCAAGTAAATAAATTACAAATAAATTAAATTTTGTTTGATAAACAAAAACAGCAGAGTCCTTAGCCGATCTTATTTGACGCCACCAGTGATTTGTTATCAAAAATTAGCAACTGCGCTCAAATTTGGATGTCGGCCCGATAAAATTATACAATGAACGGCGACGGCTTACAAAAACTGTTGCGGCTTGGCTGAGCCGCTTAGCACAGGTCTCTGCTTATTAAATACGACAGCACAATAAACATAGCGTACAAAGTTTTATTATTATAAGACACTTTTTGTTTGAAAAGCAACAATAACATTTTTAAACCATTGTAAAATTTTAGGACAATAGGACAATATGACATGATAAGACACCTTGTGAATCACCCAATTGTATTATTTAATTATTTTATAGATGGATCGAAATTCGCACTGTACTACAGGAGAAAAGAGATTTGTATATAAACTTCGTAAACACGGAAAATCTTTACGATAAATTGCTAAGTGGCTCAACAGATCACTTTTTTTATTTTGTTTAGAATGCCTTAAAAAGCAATATAAAATAGACGTGCCTCTAAAACACTCAACACTACTGCCACGCTTGATCGTTACATTTTTTATACCCTTCACACAGTAAAAAAGGGTATGTCCGTCTGTCCGTGTGTATGTTGAAATTAACTTTTAAAAGTGCCCAACATTGCCTGGACCCTGGTATTAAAATATCAGAAATATTTGGAAGTAGATCGGTATTGAAAATCAGAAACATCGGTAAATAAACAACTGAGATATGAGCAAAAAATCACGGCCACCTTGTTTTTTTTTTAACACAACAACAACATACATACATACAAACGTGGTATACTGGTTAGAGTAAACGTGGCTTCGAATCCCAGCTGAGCCAAAAAACATTTTTTTATTTTATATTTATTATTTATATTTTTATTATTTTATTTTAAATTTTGTTTTAATTTTTTTATTTTTTTAAAATTTTTTTATTTTTTTTTTATTTTTTTTTTAACATACATATGTACGTAAATTTATAATTTTGCAATGGGATGTTTTTATATACATACTAGCTTGTGCCCGCGACTTCGTCTGCGTAGTTATCGGGATAAGAGGTATACTTAGTATTAACAACAAAAATAAAAATATTTGCCACCGACTTTGCGTTGCTTATCATCCGTGAAAAATCACTAGAAAAAAATTTTTAATAAGAAAAATAAAATTGGTAACAATATGAAAAAAAAACTATGTACATAAATTGGTCCTGATCTGATGGTGAAAATCAAATGGAGAAACATTTAATGGAGCGATAAAACTAAGATTAGTTTGCTCGGAAACGACTATGAGAGGATGTTGGTTAGATGCTTTAAAGATTAAGAATTCCATGTAAGATTTACAAAATAAAACCGTGAAGCATATATCTATCGGTTTTACGAGGTAAAACCACAGATATAAAGAAAAGTTTAAAGCGGGCAATAACTATCTTCCGCAAAAAAAAAATAAAAATGCGAAATTGCCTTACAAAAAACTAATTAATTAATGTATATAAAAAAACATTAGATATAAACAGTGTTTAGAGCCAACATTGCTGATCGAACTAGTTCTCCACTATTCTATAAATCGTATTCAGGTTAAAAAAAATAATATAAACTTTAAATTTAAGAATATTGTTTTTAATTAAAAATAAATCACTAATTTTATATTTATAAAATCACTGAAAATGTTTAAGGTTTCTAAATTGTAAACTTGGATATCATATCCCCTAATGTATTTCAAAATTTTAAAAAGACATTTTTGAAAAATTTATAGATAAAAATAAAATTCAAAATAGAAATATGTTTAAGTAAAAAAATTAGAGATTTTAAAATTTTTTAAAATTAAAACATTGATTTGAGAAAAAAATAATGATTATTTAAATTTTTAAAACTTATTTTTTTATAGGGGCAGTTACTACCCAGCAAAAAAAGACATGAAAAAGAAATAGTAAATGCATAAGTTCAACCCATGATGAAGTGGTTCAATTTAGGTGAAGCATGCATGATTTTAACAATAACGTTTAATTGGAGAGTGTGTGTTAATATGAATTTTTTAAAAAATTCACTTTATTGTAATAAGTGCATAAAACGCATGCATAGACGATAAAAAGAAACCCATGTTTTATGAGTTAATAATGTTTGTTTACATGAACTGTTTAGGATTTTTTTGCATGCATTTTAAAGCACAAAATCAAAGGCTAACCATTTTGAATTTGGAGAATGTATTTTTCATGCATCCTCTTGCACTTTTAATTAGAAGTCATGAAAAATTTTATTCACATTGAACTAGTGCAAAATTTTTTGCCGGGTATGCATAACGTTTGAACGTTTTATAATATCTAGCAAAATATAAAAATGTTTATACCAAAATTTACTAAAACGAAATACCATTTCCCCCCATAACTTTAACTTTCACACAATAATCACTTTAGTTGTGTTCGCTATATAACGGTCATTTTGACCATTAAGGTGTCATTATTGACAAAAATACCAATACCAAAACAAAAATAGACAAATAAAAAAATTTTACGTTATAAAAATCGTAATGAAAAATCACAGAATAATAAAAAGATAGAGAGAAAAAACATCTGCTCCTGATGGCACTTTAGTCTCGGTCAAATTCAAACAAACAACAACTCTACTTACTGGTGATTTTGTTGTTGTTTATATTGTAATTTTGAAGCTGTTGTTGTTGTTGTTGCAATCTCTTCGTATGCACGCGTCCAATAGTCGATTGTTAAATTGTGAGCGTACGAAACCAAATATTATTTTCTATTTGAATTTTCACATTTTAGTTTCGTTTTCTTTTATTTTATTTTTATGCAGAGTTTTTTCATTATTATTCTATTCTTTTTTTTGTGTGAACAGCACACGTTTGGTTTATTTAAACTGTTCGTAAACTGCTGTTATTTGATAATGTCCTATTACTCCTGCTCTCCAATGTTTTATTAAGCATCCGTTGTTTGTTGCTTTATTTTTTGTTTTTTCTTTTCAATTTTCATTTATAAATGGGGTTGTGTTGGATATTGTATCGCAAAGATACTAAATATATGAGATATTAACACTCATTTATACATGTTTGAGATATGTGATTGTATGTAAACACAAAAAATAGCGAGCATTTATTATGCACATGTACATATAGATGACTATTAGATATTTATGATCATATACATACATAAAAAACAAACACAAAGATAGTAAACATAAATTTGTTTGTATATAAAACGGGAATAATTTTTCAAAAATGTGTAAAAAAAATTTCATAGAAATCAGAAAAACTTAAATGCACAAAAAGTTTTTTTTTCATTTTTTTTTTTTTTTTTTTGCAAAAACAGAATTGCTCTTGTACAACTCTGCTAAGCAAACCGATTTTAGCAATATATTCATGGCATCCATACTTACCAGTGAATATTAGAAAACAACTCATATCATTCGAATTATTGTCACGGAGTTAATGTTCACTAAAACGAAATCAAAACCAGCAAACATTTGTATACAACCCACTTCTTGTTCTAACAGAATACTTCAGTTTATGTATGTGTCTTATACTAAGGTAAATGCATGGCGGCAACAAATACAACAATTAAAAAACACTTATATTTTGTTTTTGCATATATCACGAAATTTTTTCTTTAATTTGATAATATTTTTTTAAAAACTTCAAAGTAAAAACTTTATATTCTTGGTTTGGTATTTGTTAAAACTGTAACTGCGAATTACTGATTGTAACTAGACAAAGACTAAAAAAATTAAATTTGACAGACGCAGACATTATTATTAATTAAAGAAATAAAACAATCAGCTGACTGAATACGAGTGCCTTATTTATTTATATAAACAACTATACTGCCTATTTCATTCAGAACACGAAACAGACAAGTATGTTTAAAACAACTTATGCACGAAAGCATATTCACATGGATACATTCAACGACGAATTGCTATCAATACGCAAAGAAAAAATATGGTTGTGGTAACCATAATCGAAGAGCAACATACTATGATTAAATTGTATGATTATGGTTGAATCATATAATGGTTACCAGTTATCATTATTATGTTTAATTAAAGTATCATATAATATATGACTACAATTGAAAACGACAATCTTTGCTTTTGTACGTCAAATTATTGTCGTTTGCTGTAATTTAATTGCAATTTTTATACCAATATTTTTTTACATTTTCTTGTTTATTTGTAAATTTTCTTTAATTTTTCAAAATTTTTGTTAATTTTTTTTGACATCTTAAACTTTTAAAATAATAAAAATTTATTCAGCAAGAAGAGAAACAGTTGAAATCAAATTATTATTAAAAAAGAATCATAGCTTGATTAATTTGTAATCATACTGTTGTTTCACCTATTATTTAATGATTATTTGTAATTTTTAATGCTTTTAAACATAATGTTATTTTTGTCGAAATAAATTTTTTTTAAATCATACTATTTTTAAATGATAACAATTTTGAAAAAGTAAACATTAAATGATACAATTCAAACGAATGCTTGATTATCGTGACAGAATATATGATGAAATAAAGTAAATACTATATTACTTGTTTTCGACAACCAAATATTGTTATAGAAACTATAATATGACCGTCGTGATCATGTCGTAACCATGGTTTTTTTTGCGTCAAGGTAAATCCATATACGAGAGATGAAAAAGTGCTTTTAAATTCAGCATTCAGCTACTAGGTTAACATTTTTTTTTGTCTATCCATAAACCTTTCAACAAGATCTTTCTGTAAATTTCTTTTGCTAATATAAATGTACTATAAATGGGAAGACTACTTTAGGTTTGGGCTGATGTGTGTAAAGTCAAAAAAAGTTTCACGCCCACCTTTGAGAATGTCAAACTCTTGTTCGAATATAAACGATATCTATTTGTATGTCCGTCGGTCCATGCAATAATGTCTAAGAAACCACAATCTATACAAACAATAGCATGTTAAAATATTCCACTCCAGCACGCAAAGAAAAACCATGGTTACGACATGATCACGACGGTCATATTATTTTTTCTAAAACAATATTTGGTTGTCGAAAACAAGTAATAGTTATTTTTGTTTCATTTCATCATATATTTTGTCACGATAATCAAGCATTTCTTTGAATTGTATCATTTAATGATTACTTTTCGTAAAAATTTCAAAATGGTTATCATTTAAAAATAGTATGATTTAAAAAAATTAATTTGACAAAAATAACATTATATTCAAAATCATTAAAAATTAAAAATAATCATTAAATAATAAGTAAGACAACAGTATGATTACAAAATAATCAAGCTATGATTTTTTGAATAATAATTTGATTTCAATTGTTCTTCTTCTTGCTGAATAAATTTTTATTATTTTAAAAGTTTGAGATGTTAAAAAAAGGAACAAAAATTTTGAAAAATTAAAGAAAATTTAAAAATAAACGAGAAAATGTAAAAAAATATTGGTATAAAAATTGCAATTGAATTGGTAAGTACAATCAATATGTGTATGTTACAGCAAAAGACAGTAATTTGCCGTAAAAAAATTGTCGGTTTCAATTGTAGTCATATATATGATTATTGAAAGATACTTAAATTAAACATAATAATGATAACTGGTAACCATTATTATTTTAACCATAATCATACAATTCAATCATAGTATGTTGCTCTTCGATTATGGTTACCACAACCATATTTTTTCTTTGCGTGAGGACACTATTTCAGATAAAATTTTTAAAACTGAATAATTTTAAATACCATAACTTTGGTATTACTCAAGCTTTTGTATTTTATCTTTCTTAATCTTATTTTCACAAGCATATTATAGTCAAAGTATATCGACAAAGGTCCACAAGTTGAAGACCATGATAACAGATTTATTTGTATTTCAGCAGCCTTAACTTCCCATTAGATAACTCCAAACAGTTTAGAAACGAATTTCTCTTATAAATCAGGAGCTATTTGCTAAAATTTGTTGAATTCTCTCTGATTTCATTTAAAGGGTCCGCCAAATAACTTCTTTTTTTTTGAAAATGCTATAAAAAAATGTAACTTTGGCTGTGTGGCACGTAGCGCCGTCCTGTTGAAACCAAATGTTGCCAATATCCTCCTCTACAATTTTTGTGAACAAAAATGTGTTCAACAAGGCCCGATAACGATCGCCATTGACTGTAACAGCCACTACTTGCCTCTGGACCAAAATCCGCACCAAACAGTGACTCGTTTTGAATGTATCGGCTTTTCAATGTATGCGTGCGGGTTTTCTGTGCCCCAAATGCGACAATTTTGCTGGTTTACATACCCGCCGAGATCAAAATGAGCTTTATCTGAAACGATGATTTTTTTTGGCAAAATCGGCCAAAGTAATGTCGCAATATTTCTAATCGTTGTTCAAGCGTATACACGAAAAAATTCGTTCAGCAGAAGGATAAAACTAATAATCTGTCAAATCAGACATGAGCTAAGTGTTACCATTCACGAAATAACCACTTGTTGAAAAAAAACGATAGATGGCGGACCCTTTATTAATGCAAAGATTGAAAATGAGATTTTAGTTTCGGAATTAAACAACTTACTTAAGTGTACTTTTTTGAGAATCAATGCACCAAATTGATGTATATTCGTTGCTTTTGCAACATTTATAATGCATTTTACATATACATATCCTTTTTTGTAATCAAATTTTATTAAGTTAAACATATGTAACAACTTTACCATCCCTGATTACGAATTGGTCTTGACAGAAAACAAAAAAATTTGCTTTGTTTTATCAATTCGCCGTGGCATATAGCTGTACTAATATGCCTAAAATTTCCAATTCCCTAAAAACGACACATTAGCAGTTCTGCCTAAATTTCAGAAAAGAATTTTTTTAATTCATTTTAACACCAAAAAATAATTGTAACAAGAAAAAAACAAGTAAGAGTGCTATATTCGGCCGTGCCGAATCTGATAATACCCTTTACCATCATGTACATAAGTATAATCCCACATCATTTTTCCTTGTTATTTTCGACGCCAGCCTTGGAATTTGTACGTATTTAACTGTATTCTACTAGTCAAGCCTTTTAATTTGATACCCATATTGATGGTGTTAAAAAAATTTTATGCGCCATTTTGTTTGGACGCCATCTTGGATTTTACATTTTTTAATAATTTACTGTATTCTACTTGTCAAGGCCTTTCATTTGGTACCAATATTGAGGTGGTTCAAGAAGTTACATTTTAAAATACCAGATTTGACCCATATGTAAATTTATTGTCCACCATTTTGTAGTGGCCGCCAATATGAATTTTAATTTTTTAACAGTACTTATATTGCGCTAGTCAAGTCCTTTCAGATGATACCAATATTGACTCTCTGTTTGGCTATCTAGAAGCTGATTTTCATTTGTATATAATAAAAAAAATGTTGCCTATAACTTTACCAATTAGAGCCCGGTTTATACAAAATTTTTCACGAATATCTTTAGAGGCATATTATATATACAAATAGTAGCAAAGGTACCTATAAATTATTCTATGGCTGAAAATTTTTAATTTTAGTGGTAAAAATATGGGAAAAAACAGAGGCAGTCGTATTTATTTGCTTATATATCCGAAAGTTATGGGGCGATTGTGCTGAATTTCAATAGCGATTCATTCCCGGATATTTCCAAAAGATTGATACTATACACAGATCTGAGGAACATATGGTTGCTTCTAAAAGTTGATTTCAACCAGCACAAGGACAGACGGTCAGGGCTTAATCGACTCCTCTATTCATAAGCTCTCAGAAAATATATACTTTATGGGGTCGGAAAAGAAAATTGTAGAAAGTACAAACGTAATGACAAAGCTATATATACCCTTGTGCACAACAGGTGAAGGGTATAATAAAAAAAATTCCTCATGCACTAATATTTTGTTGCGTAGTGACAAGCGGAAAGTTTCAGGTTATATCAAAGCGAATTCAATTATCAGGTGTTATCGACAACACAGCTGATCTATTTTTTTATTTGCATAAATATTGGATGAATTGCCAAAAGTTATTTATGTTTACATTGTTTGTTTTGAAACAAAATAACAAAATTCATGTTGTTTTTTATACATTGGTAAACTAAAGCAGCGATAAAAAATCATGTTGTTTTTTAATGTTGCATTTGTTATAGAATTATCACCACCCGATAATTGAATTGACCTTGGGTTGTATTTTTTTACACATATTTCTTATGGCAACCTGATATTTAGGCAGAACTGCACAAAGGCCTCAATTAGGGTTTGGGATTTCCCGGTCTTTTTACTTTCCCGGGAAACGGGAATTAAAAAATCGTCTTCCCGGGAATTCCCGGGATTCCCGAAAATAATATTTCTTTTAAAATAAATAATGTTTGTTAACTTTAACATCACGATTTGGTTAATAACTCATTGTTTTAGTAGTAGTTTATTTTCCATTAGAGTCCTTATTGTGTCAGCATTACATCTTCCGGAAATAAAAACTTAACCCAAATTATAAAAATAATTATTGCCATGTAAACAGATACTTTTTTTGGGCAACACTACTCCACTCGTCTAATACAAGAGCAAACCACAAATTGTCACAAATTTGACTCGATATTGTTTTCACCATTGTATTTTTAACGGCGTTGTAATATTTTATTACAATGTTTTTAACAACAGTTTCATTTTGGTAGCGTCATATTTTTACTGAAAAACTGAAAAATAAAAGAACTTTGTCTAATTGTTCGAATAGATATTCCATCGACTGCTGCCAATTTTTGAAACAATTTCTGGTAATGTTTGGGTGTCTAAAAACTTTTAATAGTGGAATTATTTTTTTACTTGGTACAGGTCTTGAAGAATCGTTTTCAAATTTTATTTTATGAACCAATAGAAGGTGCCGTATGAGACCACTAGTATTACCGCCCTTGGACATTAACCTTTTCGGGAAATATTACATTGTGCTGCGTTGTCTACTTTTTGAAAATAGTTCCAGACTTCAGACATTTTGCTTCTAAACAAAGTGAATTTTATAAAAAAGTTTTTTTTAGAAAAATTCAATCATAAATAAAAAAAATTATACTTACAAGTTCTGTGACCACTTTTAAAAACAATTTTTACATTCGATTATATTTATAAAAATGAACCACGGAAACTACTGCTGGTTTTATGGTTGTTATAAAAAACATTTATATACAAGAAAACATTTATGTAATTATGTAGGTATATAATTAATTCATTTGAAATTTATAAGCACTTATTAAAAATAATTCCAGAAAGTCGTTAACTTTGGCGTGAAATATTTTTGACCGACGATGTTTGTTTTTCTTTTGCATATTCGTATTTAAGAAAAGTTGTAAATACTTAACAATTAAAAAACGCTAACAAATTAAAAACCTTACTTTTTATTCAAATCTTCTCTAAATTTACCAAAACAGATAAGAAATTAAAAATAAAATTAAATATATTTCCTAATATACTACATATTTTTTATTTCCCGTTTTCCCGGGAATAACAGCAAAATTTTTCCGGGAATAGTAAGTGGTTCATTCCCAGGAATTCCCGGTTCCCAAACCCTAACCTCAATACATTAATGATCTTGTAACTTAACCCCCTTCTAAAATGTAAGTACATACTTATGATTCATTCATTTTAACTTCATTTGAACATTTATATAAGTTCACATAACTAATGCATTCGAATATCTTGTTTAAAGCAATTTTATATAAAACACAGGGTATGAAAAAACACATACAAAACAGCCAATCACAAACTATTATATAATTTTTTTTTATTAAAATTACCTATAAAAAATTACACATAAAAATTGTTTTTTTTTGTTCTTCACCCATAAAAAAAATAAAATATTTACCAATAAAAAGTCTATACATAAAAAATATACACATGCTGCATATACATATAATTTTATATATGCATACATATGTATGTATATACATAAATGTTTTTATTTATATATGTATGAAATACATATAATATAAAAATCCATACAACATATATTTGCAACCCTTATGAAAAAATCATAAAAAATTTATATTCTGTACTCGACATGCAGGATAAAAATGCTAATAAAAACACATACTTTGTGTGTGTTTTTTGTTCTGTTTTTAATAAAAATTCTTTATGTAAATGGAATATATGAAATATGTTTGAATGTAGGTCTGTATGTACTTTGGGGTGGTTAGAAAGAGGGGTGGGTAAAAAAGTACAATTGTTTAAATGAAAAATAAAAATGTTAAAAAAAAATATTTGAGAAAAATGCTGCAAAAATTTAAGGGATGTTTAAGAGCATTGAACAAACAAATTTAAAATATTTTTGTTATAGATTGACAGCGAATGTTTCATTTTTTCAATTCTTTAAGGTAGAAAATGAATTTTTTGCTAAAAAAGTAAACAGGTATGAGTCTGGTGTATTTGTTTTGTTTTACAAAAAAAAAAAACTGAAACAGATACTTTTTTAACAACATGTGTGTTTATTTCATTCTCTATTGTTGTGTTGTTGTAGGGATAAGTATTAAGGATAACCGTAAAAACTATTAAAAAAAATTTATAAGTATCTGTGTGAAAAAAAGGTTTTAAAATTGTTCGAAGAAAATAAAAACTGATTGGAATGTTAAAAATTACAAAAAAAAAAATACACGTGATGATCGGTAAAGCTCGTTTAGATTATACCCTACACCATTTTAAATAAAGTTATTATGAAGTTATTCATTTCGTATTCTTCATTAGACATTCGTCAGACAATCTTTCAAGTTGATGAGCATTATGGTTTTACGTGAATTTCTGGAGTGATTTATATTAAAATTAAAATTAAGTAATGTTACATTAATTTCTAGTTTTGAAAACATTTTATAGACGCAAAGGATTATGGGTGACTCTATATATATAAAAGTGAAACTCTGTGTGTGTGTGTGTTAGCTACAGACTCCGAAACTGTAAAACCGATCGGACTCAAACTTTGGCAAGTTGTTGTACACATTCCAGGGAGTGTTCATGGGTGGCAAAAAGTGGGCGGGGCCACGCCCATAAATTATAGCTTATTATTTGTAGCTACTTTCACTTGACCGATTTTCCTGAAACTTTGCACACATATTGAGCTGTCATTACTATATGATTTCGTGATTAGAAAAGTGGGCAGGGCCACGCCCATAAAAAAAAGTTATAATTTTGAGGTACTTGCACTCGACCGATTTTTCTGAAACTTTGCACACATATTGGGCTGTCATGACTTTACAATTTCGTGATTAAAAAAGTGAGAAGTGTCACGCCCATAAGAAATAAGTTATCATTTCTAGCTACTTGCACTGGATCGATTTTTCTGAAACTTTGCACACATATTGGGCTGTCATGACTTTACAATTTCGTGATTGAAAAAGTGAGCAGTGCCACGCCCATAAGAAATAAGTTATAATTTTTAGCTACTTGCACTGGATCGATTTTTCTGAAATTTTGCACACACATATTGAGCTGTTATGACTATATATTTTTTTGATTAGAAAAGTGGGCAGTGCCATGCCCTTAAAAAAAGTTATAATTTTAAGCTTTTTGCACTTGATATTCAATTTAAATTCAGAATGCATTTTTATTCATTAAGGGGCGTAGCAACGCGCGTCGGGCATGATTGTGGTTAAAACATGTAATGTTTGCCAGTTATCATTATTATGTTTAATTAAAGTATTATGCAATAATGACTGCAATTGAAATCGACAATATTTGTTTTTTTTTACCGACTAAAAATTGTCTTTTGCTTTTAGTTACATATATATTATTTGTTCTTACCATTTATACCAATATTTTTTACATTTTCTTGTTTATTTTCAAGTTTTTTAAATTTTTTCAAAAATTTCGTATATTTTTTTTCGACATCTCAAACTTTTAAAATAATAAAAATTTATTTAGCAAGAAGAAGATCAGTTGAAATCAAATTATTATTAAAAAATATCATAACTTGTTTGCTTTGTAATCATACTGTTGTCTCATCTTTTATTTAATGATTTTTTGTAATTTTTAATACTTTTGAATAAAATGTTATTTTTGTCGAAATAATTTTTTTTTGTAATTATACTATTTTTAAACAACAACCATATCAAAATTTTTACGAAAAGTAAACATTAAATTCAAACTAATGATTGATATTGGGACAAAATATATGAAGAAATGAAATTCCAAAAAAAATAACTTTTACTTGTTTTCGTCAGCCAAATATTACTTTAGAGAATATAATATGATCGATCGGTCATGTTGTAACCATGGTTTTTCTTTGCGTTTAGAAATGAACCTTTTACAACCACGACTGCTACGACAGGTTGTGAATAGATCGTACGATTAAATTAAATGATTGTAGTATAAACATAAATTGGTTTCAAGTTATCATTATTATGTTAAATGTATGTACCATGCAATTATCATATTCTGTTTGTAAATGATAAATAGATAATTCCATACAATCATAATATAATAATGTTGTTTAAATTATATTTGATATTACGTTTAAAATTATTAAACTATTATTTCACATAACCATTAACTCATAAAATGTGTGATTTTTATCAATCATAATATGACCACAATGAAATATAAAATGTTTAATTTTTTTCTAAAACAAAAAATATTTGATATTAGCAGGCGGTAACGCGTTTTTGTGGTGGAGGGTAAAGTTATTATTATAATAGGTGAGTTGTTTGTTTAATGGCTGTCAAAACTAATACTTATCAGCAGAAAAAATTGATTTGGAGGCAATATGTTGTTTTTTCCGACCCCTAAATGCGAGATTTCCTATTATTTGTTCGAACAACGAACAATTTTTTGTGCGCACTTGAATTTGTCTGGTGTGGACCGCTGTTGTCGATGTTTTGTTCTTGTTCAAACAGCGTTGTCAGAACATTTGTTCGAACAACGATGTCTGATATTAAAAGGCATTTTGACTATGAAAGGAAGAGACAACACATACAAATATGAACAAAATACACTTTATACGTTTTCTCCATATCAAAGGACATGAAAAATTTTTTGACAATTGCTCTGCCGGCGTTTTGTTCTAGTCTGAACAAATCGATGGCTTGTCAAGACGTAAAGTTAGGAATTTATTGCTCGCTGTCTATCGCCTTGATAGAACTTATAAATGAAAAATAAGATACAAATGATTTCAATATTGCCAGCCGAAGAATGGACATAGAATATGTGAGAATAAGAACACGAAGAAAATGTCATTTAATAAGAAGGAAAGAAAATTTTAGAAATAAAATCCTATGCTTCCCATTTTCTAATTTCATTAAATTGTAACATAAATGGAAATTTCAAAATTTATATGTTTACAGATAAAAAGTGCTGATATTGAAATTGAAACAATTTTTCAATATTCTTAAATGTTTACAATTTGATATGAAAATGTTTAAGGAAGTTCAATAATAACAAAATGAATTTAATACTACATTTACACCTGAGCGAAATCTAGTAGATTTGTTTTAAAATCTCTATTAAAATCTATACCGTTTATACCACTGTTTTTTGACATTTTGCAAGATTTCGTTGTCAAAACAGTATGCTTATTTACAAGGTGGTCTGAGAGGCATTCTATGCTCTACTTCTCCAAAATTCAAACTCCATATAAAAAAATGATAGGGATTGTCCCACGAAAATATTTTTAAGTTGTATGTATAGACATCTTTTATACAATGTAAAAATAATTGTACTTTAGTCGGTATTAACACCAAACGATGAAGTTACAATTAAAATTAAAAACGCATAATACCCTTTCCATCTGTTATGGTGTAGGGCATAAAAACTCAACAACTATGATCTTTATGTCTTTGGCTGTTGATGTTTTTAAAAAAAAAATTTTTTTTTTACTTTTTTATTTTGTTTTGTAAAGGATTTATAGATTTCACTTACACATTCCATTGTTACGCTGGTAATTTGAGTTTTTATGTGGAAATTCTAGAAACAGGTGATAAAACCACATGAATTTGAAAAGATTTTCATGACAATGTCAACATTTTAAATGACATTTATTAAAAATGAAAATATAAATTTAAAAAAACGGAAGTAGATATTTCATTACTTGCATTTGCAACATTTAAACGAAATTGATATAAAATTTTTTGTTTAGCAAGTTCCATAGCAAGTGAAAAGAGGGTGTTACGCCATAAAAGCCAAAAACTTTTTGAACGCCCTCAAAAACCCACATTTTCAATTATAATAATTTAAAAGCAAAACCTTGTGCATTTTGAATTTGTATATATAAATATATCGCGTGTTATATTCCTAAAATCTTTAATCTTTTGAAAACACGTGATATTTGTTAATGAGAAAGAAAAATTCCCAGAACTAAAACAGCTGTCGTTGGCTAAAAATAATTGAAAAATATAAATAAAATTACATTTTATTATATGAACTATTGCAATAAGTATGTACATAACATAATCATTTCAATGCACTTGAAAAACCTCAACAAATTTTCAGCTGGTTTTATGCTGACAATTTGAATTTGTTTCACACAAAAACCAAATCCTTTTTTTCCATATTTTTTTTCTTCTTTTGCAAATTCATTTATCAAATTTTTGTTTTTAATTTTTTTTTTTTGACAATAGCTTAGACATTGTTTAGATTTTCGCCACCCCTCTCATTCACTGAAAACTCATTGATCATTTAAATTTTCTTTGCTTTCTTGACTATTCAAAATTTAATGGAAAGAGTGGGAGTGTGAGAGAGAGAGTGAGAGTTTCCTTTTAAATCATATTTGTTTTTGTTAAGTACTGATCTATTGTCCCGTATTTAACTCCTTTTACACAGAGTTTTCGGCCACCAGCTGTTGTTAGTTTTGTCAAGTCATATATTGAGTTTTGTGGTCGGTGTTTCTTTTTTTGGGGTATTTTTGTTGGTTTTTGCAATAAATAGAATGAAAAAGTATCAAATTTTTATTATTGATTTTCTTTATTCAACTAATGTTTCGTGTTTTACCCTTTCATTTCCTCTAAAATCAAATCTTTTTTACATGTATGTTTATTATTTTATTCATATTTTTTTTAAAGGTTGACATTTAAGAAGGAGCAGCTGCTTTAAAAAAAAAAAATCAATTTTACGAGACATATTAGGAAAGAACTAAATGTTTAGTTACAAAACGGTGTGAGGCGAAGTTATTAGGAAATCAAGGATACAAATTTTGGCATTCAATTATATGTGAAAATTAGAGAATTCTTATTAGAAACCATGTGTAAAAAGTCCTAAACAACTCAAGTAATCTACTTAAATTACCATCGCCTTCGAAGGCGAGAATTTATAGATCAAAAATTATATTCTTAGAAGCGTTAAAAGTGACACGTCCTTACATACATACATGTTTAAGTTTTAATTTCATATTCAATACCCTCTAAAATCAGAAAATCACTGATTGTTTACTCGCATTTAATTTGACTATTATTGTTTTGACGTTTAGGCTGCAGGTACAATTTTTCAATCTTGCTTTTTAAAACTTGACTTTTGTGATTTCTACAACCGCACAAAACAATGAATAAATGCGTACAAATTATAGCTCATTACGCTACTTTACAGTTAAAAGCTCTTATTATTGATTTTGTTATTATAGGCAAAAATAAAATCATTTAAAATTTATTATTTATTAATTATTTATTTATTATTATTATTTATTATTAATTATAATTATTTATTCTTCTGTAACGGTTTCATCGTCAGCACTCTTTATCGGTATACTCATATTTAACTTGAAACTACTATTTATGGTACAATTTAATGAAATTAGAAAATGGGAAGCATAGCATTTTATTTCTAAATTTATCTTTCTTTCTTATCAAATGACATTTTCTTCATATTCATATTGTTAGTATCAAGGTGGATAATAATTTATTAGAAATGCTTTCGGGAATTTCGATATTAAAAATCAGGGGCCGAATTACGGCATTCGAACGTGATCGAAATTTGAAAATTCTTATTAGAATCTCTATACCTAAAGCACAGCGAACTCGATCGTTCGAGTGAAATTTCGTTCGATATCGAATGCCGTTATTCGGCCCCAGAAGTTTATCTCTTCTTAATGATTTATTTTTTAATTCTTTAATTTGATAAAAAAAAACCTTAATTCTATACAAATATTTGAATTTTTATTTATACTAATATTTTAATACATTATATACATATGTAAATATGTGTAAAATTAGCAAAGAAGATGGACTCTTTAGCAATGAGATACGCCATTACATTAGTAGCTTGATTTATAATTCGTTTTCTATCTGTTTGGCTTTTCTGAACTTCAGTAAATAAAGAATTTTTAGATAACAAAGATCTAAATTTTTCTTCATGTAACTTAAAGTTATTAACTTAAATTTCATCGAACAATTTTAAACCAAATTAGTTGAAGAAAATACAAAAGTATTTTTTTAAAAAACAAAGCAAAATGTTCTTAGTTGTCAAATATTTACAAAAACGAGTTTCAATTCGCCTGCATGTTGACATTTTACGTACTCAAAAGCACTAACAAAATGCCTGTTGTTTTTTCTATTGCATTTGTTGTAGTTATGCAGTCACCTGATTGATTCGCCTTATTTATTATTATTTACTCTTGAGTGTATAACTTAAAAATGCGGGATTCACAACAGATGACGTATTTTTAACCATGGCTCTTAAATTTTGACGAATTTTGTACCAAGAAAATGTCAAATACAGGAAGTTTTGCTTTATTTCTTCAATTTGAAAAAAAAACTCTTATGGTGAATGTGTTGCATCGGTTTCAACGTGCAAAAGTGATAATTTTGACACGGAAGAGAATAATCGCCCAGGACAGCAAAAAAAGTTTAAAGACCAGCAATTGGAAGTATTACTCTACGAATTTTTTTGGGTGTCACTTAAGCAGCAATTTAAAAACATTTGTAAGCGGCAGAAAAATTGGGACCCTGAAAGACGAGTTTGCATATTCCAAATGCTGCTTGAACACCTTATAAAAAAATAATTTATGCACAAAAGTACTACTTACAATCCAGTACAAAAATCCGAAGCGTAAGATATCGTTTGTAAATCCCAGCCAACCAGTTGAGTCGACACCAAAGCTTAATGTCTATATTTGGAGGTACCAAAAGTTTTATTTCTTTAATAAGGTTCTAAAATCCAGTCAGACCATCACAGGGAACCTTTATCGAATGCGAACATTGACTAAAAACGCCAGGGACATGACAATGCTCGGCCATGTAGTGCAATACTTGTAAAAACTATCTGGATAGAAGCGATTGGAAAGTATTGCCTCACTTACTTTAAGAACATATGTTGCCCAGTCCAACTACTATTTATTTTAAACGATACAGAACGATGTCTCTCTCTCTCTCTGTGGGATACCCTTGAAAAAAATCCCTCATTTTTTAACTATACCTACCATGGTGTAATTACATAAGGTGATAGCGTAAAGAAGAGCGATTTTCGTCTCTCTTTTTTATGTATGAAGTTTGACAATTTCCGGAGTTGAAATCGTTTTTTTAATATGTAGTTTAACTTACTCCAGAACACAAAAAAATTGTGAACTGGGCTGGCACCGCCACCTTGTACAAGTGTACCCTGATACCTACAATAATATTTTCATTGCAAAATATTTAAAATAAAATTCATTATAATCGTTTCAAATTTTAATTTCATTAAACAAAATTTAAAATAAAAATCATCAAAATCGTTTTAAATTTGAAAAAAGTTTAAACGCTTAAACTGTACAACACCTCTTAAATTTTATGTTCTAAAAACCGAAACTCATCCATTTAAAAAGCAGTCTGAGAAATATTTAAAAAAAAACACAAATATATTTGCCAGCATTTCTAATCTGGCCTTATGCAAACATTGTTTTTTTCAATTACCTGCGTTAAATAATTCAATGAGTTAAATGAGTTAAATTAAAATTGACCAAGCATGCTTAACCCACTACAGTAACCTGTCACAAAACGTTCAAAGACTGTCAATAATAATAACGCTATATTAAAGTTTCCTTTAAGTGTTTTTTTTAAGCGATTCCCTATCACTATGAAACCAAGTCACGTGCTTTCTTCCAAGTTACTTTCCTCTCCTACAGGTTTGTGACTTAAGAATAAAATTATAAGAACATTTTCTCTTCCATCAATAACAACAAAATTATGTAATCTCCACCATAAAACTGCTGTCCTTGTTTCTTTTTATAACAAATCAAATTTATATTAACAACAAAATCAACAAGTCGCACATTTTTTAAAAAATCCCCCTAAACAATCCTCTTGAAAACTCAAAGGTTAATTGCTCAATTGAAGGTTGAAATTACAAATAACTTGATCTGTTTTCATGGCTGTCAGCTTGTTTTTTTCATATGATCGCCTTTTTTTATTAAGTGTATAAAAAATCACCCCATTTATAAAAAATATACTTCGACAAAGAATATTATTATTTGTTCCAACTTATTACACAATTTAAATGTGTACATTTGTACATTTGGGATAATAAATAAATTTGTTTTAAGTGGTGCTTAAAAAACAAACAAACAAATAGGAACAATTTCGGGGTGTTTACCCAAAAAATAATACACAGGAAAGGAAAAAAGGAAAACCTAAACAAAAAATAGTCGCTCAATTCCTTTTAAACAAAACAGAAAAGGAGGGAGCTAATGAAGCCAAAAAAACACGGTTTAAAAAAACGGAAGTTGTTTATGTCTCTATTAAATAATTACGCGTACTTCTGAATTGAACATCATTTAGCCGATTGTGTGTGTGTGTTTTTTCTCTTTTTTTTATTGGTGGTTAATTTCCAACACTTAATAAAAAGTGATAAGTATCCCAAATTAGGATGAGGAGGGTAATTCAAAAAGTAAAAAATACTTTTTATTTTGTTCTTTTTTTTATAATAAAGTCATGTTTGTTGTTTTTATTGTTCATCAAAGGTACACACTTAGATAAATGTTATTGTTATCGGAAATGATGCAACACGTTACAGCACACTATATACATATGTAGTTACATAGTTTATGTAAGTAATCCCCTTTCTTTTAGGGAAACCATAGTGAGATGCCTTTTTTACGGTTTGACTAATAGTTTTTGAAATAAACAAAGGATTACAAGGGTTTTCATTTTAATTTTGAAGAAAACGAAAACAAAAACTAAAGGGTTTATAAAAAAAATATTTATCATTTTTCGTTTAATCTCTATCAACACATTTGTTGATACGATTTTCTTTGATTTGTTTTGCCTCTTGAGTACCCTATAAAATAGAAAAATTTATGTAAAGGCTTAGCAATGTTTTGGTAACAGTAATAGTGAACAATGAATATGCAAGCATATTTAATTGCATATACAAGCCTACAGACTGTAACTAAGAGCATGTGGTATGCGAATGACCGGCAATGGCTGGCAATAGACTTAGTACCACTGGCAGGCACAAGTTGGATGTGAGTGCTATGGAGGAAATTAGTCTAAGGGAAATGCTCGCGCTTACAAAGGACTCTGTGATGAGGATTGTAAATAATCATCGGTCTGCAATGTTAAGTCACAAAAGTCTAGAGCAAACGCCTGGGACGGCACGGGACTCAGTGAGATCGGAGTAACCTTGTCATCTCTGGGTAACGAAAAGGGTCGAAAAGGGACCCGTTTATGGAAGAGGTCTGCTTCGATATCCCCCTACATGTATGTTTAAAAGCACTTCCACATAATTATTGAGTTTTTTAAAAAAGGTAACGCAGGAGAGAAGAAGTGTGGAGAAATAGGGCGTCTTTTTTTTCAACACTGTAAATATTAGCACTGGAAAAAAGCTGTATAAAAACTTTAAGAAGTTTTCTTCTTCACTGTCAGCAGTCGAGAGAAGCTGACGCTGGGTGGGCCAAAATTCACCATGGGGTTTACAAATTTAATAATTTTTTCGATTTTATATTTTTTGTAATATTTTTTTGTTTTTTTTTTTTTGGTTTTTTTTTCAGATTATAGGTCTGTCTGCGTACACACATTTTGCATCATTTTATGCAAAATGTTGTCTGCGTACTCAAAATCTCTTGCAGCGAGAGAGCAAAAAAGAAAATTTTTTGACAGTTGGAAGTTGAGAACTTGCAAAATGTTGTTGGAGAAATTTCTTCTTGCAAGATTTTGCAACTAGTTTGAACAGCTGTTTTTATTTACTAATTATGAAAAAATTTTTGTGAAACGAAAATAAAAATAAAAATTTAAATTTAACAATGGCAAAGGTAAGTATTTAGAATTGTGCTGATTTTTAACGTTTATAAAATATTATAATAAACAACATTTTACCGTAATGTAAGTGGATTGGAGATGGCAGAACCGATAAAATTAGCATTTTTTAGTTTACAGCTAGAATTCACTTTCGCGTAAACATATGCTAAAACTCTTTTGCTTTGTAATTTCAATTGTTTACACACCGATCAGCTGTTTTCTTGCAAAATTTTACTGGATACTGTCTGCGTACTTTTTGATATATTTTTAGCCGCCAGAGTAAAATCGGTCTTACTCTCCCAAAAAAATTTACTGAGTATTTGCTACTGGAAAAGTACGCAGACAGACCTTATATAAGCAGTCCCTAGAGAATAAATAATGAAGGAAGTCACAACTATAAAAAGAACCGCAACCATTTTAAAGCAAAGAATATATCGTCGACATTTTAACGTCAAAATTTCACCCTCTGGAACAATGATTCGTTGCTTAGTTCATCGTCACTACCAACACGGTACCGTAAGAGCATTATCTCGAACCGGTAGGCCACGTTTAATTCGCACTGCGAAAAATATTGAACGTATTGAGCAAAATGTTAACAAAACACCAAAAACATTTACCAGAAGGCGCTCTGCTCAGCTAGGAATGGGTTGAATGTCATTATGGCGCATTTTAAACAAAATATTTACTTTTACTGCCATATAAAGTGCAATTGATTCAAGAATTAAAACCCGCATATCATCGGCAACATCTAAATTTTTTAGTAAAAACAGTTGACAGTTAACATCTAAAATCAACTTAACTTAAAATCTGATTATGAGTGATGAAGCTTATTTTCATTTCAATGGCTTAACTGTAGGCTGCGGGGATTTGAAAATCCAAACGCCATTTATCAACGCCAACTAAACCCCATTATGTGTACAGTATGGTGTGGCATTACATCTAAAAATATCATTGGGTCTTACTTCTTTTAAAAAGAACCCTGGGGTAACCGTGAACAAAGAATTTATGAATTTATGATACAATATTTTTTACATCCTGACCTTAACAAGAGATCTTAGATGTGATTTCAGCAGTATGGAGCCACTGCCCTAGACCCAACGGCACTTTTAAGTAAAATTTTTGGAGAGCGAAAAATTTCCAGGGATTCAAAAATTAATTGACTAGCTCTCTTGGCAGATTTGTCAACACCCAACACTTGTCTTTTGGGTTATTTGAAGGAGCAAGTATATGCGAACAAGCCCTAGATTATCCTTAAACTCAAAGCCGACATTGTTTTAGAAGTTCGAGCGCTACAGTCACAAATTTGAAAAGATGTTATGGAAAATGCTTTAAAACGAGATCATTAATCATTGAGAAGCTGAAAAGCAAGGTCATTTAAATGATATTATTTTTCATACTTAGCGTAAAAAATTTTTGATTTTGTGAATTTAATAATCTGAAGAACATAAAAAATATATAAACGAAAAGTTTAAGTTTAGCACACCCTCTACAACGCTCTCAAACTCTTACGCAGATCCAACCAGGATACACTTATACAAGGTGGCGGTGCCAGCCCAGCTGACAATTTTAAATGATGTTCTAAATCCAAGAATTAAATTCTTACTTTGTACTTGAGTTGTAAATAAATATTAAAGAAAAAAAAAAAAAAAAGCCGAAATCGTGCTTAAAAATTCAAGTACGATTTATTTCTGGTTTTCTTAAAACAAGTACAAAACGGGATTGTTTTACAAAATCAAGTACAAGACTATTACAATAAGAATTAACTTCTTAAATTAAGTCTTATTTCGCTCAAATTAAAAACAAACTTATATTTTTTAGACATTTGCTTAGATAAACACACTCTTTAAAATTTCAAATATGTTTTTATAATTCTCATTTTGTTTATCATACTTTAGCTATAAGTAGCAATATTTACGACAACAAAGCTGTAGCAGTTTCCGAGTTAACTTAGCTTCCATAATTTCTCCGTTAGTTTTTATAAAACTTATCGCAAAGAAAATGTCAAAGGGTAAGTACTGAAGATACTGTGCTATACAATGATCAAACCAAGTTACGAATTCTTTAAACAAGCGCATCTTTTGATTAATTCAATCTTATTTATACTTGAATTAATATTTTTTTAAGATTACGCCAAGTACGGTTTCGGGCTTAAATCAAGCTAATAATTCTTAAAATCAAACTTTTTTCGGCTTAATTATTCCTAAAATTAAGAAATTCATACTTGAAACATTCATTCTTAAATCAAGAATTTTGTACTTGGTTTAAGAAAATCCGTACTTCTGACACCGCTACGGATTGATTTAAGTACGGATTACTTGATTTGTTTTTTGAGTGTATTAAAAAAATGATTTCAACTCTGGAAATTGTCAAACTGCATACATAAAAAAAGAGAGCCGAAAATCGCTCTCCTTTTCGCTATTCCCTTATGTAATTACACCATGGATCCAACGATATACATTTATTTTGTAAAGTTCTGCTAAGCTACTCATTAGTTTTTAAATTTTATTGTTTTATTTAAAGCTTACAAAAACATCTCCTCAAAATCAGTAACATTTTTTATATACAAGGATGTTTTTCTGTGCTACAGATTTATGATGTATATCATGGCTACTGCGCCTGGTCGTTTAAACCCATGTAAGAACTCGTACATATAAAAGTTCTGCAAAATAGACAATCTTAAATTATGCACCTAGAAGGATGATGCTACTGGCGAATTTACGAACGATTTTAACCACTAGCAATGCTGAATGCATGTTAAAGCTACCTCACACGGATTATGGGTAAAACCATTTAATATGTAGGGTATACGTAATTCTTCATAACTGATAATAAGCATTCAAACTACCCTTTTTCATTGTTCTTTCCTTTTTTTAAATCGCCATAAAAGTGATAGGGGTAATATTATATAATTTATTTTATTGTTTTTTTTTTTTTAATTTTCATGTAAGTAGCTGTGTAAAGATCATTAATTTAAGATTTAAAGCAAAAAGACAACATCTTTTAAGTAGCAACAACTCATTTCAATCCCTTTTTTAACACATTATTTTCTCTTGCTTTTCATATGGAACATGTAACAGTTTTCAAGTTCAATGTCATTATAGTGTTGCATGTACATATGTATTTGTAAGTACATGCATACATACATATGTATTTATGTAGAAACATAGTTTTACAGTTTGTTTTTTTTGAGCATATATAAGACGTAAATCTTGCGGTAGCACGCTTCTCATTCTTTTTGCCCCATACTTTGGCCAAACACATGTGTATTAAAAGTTTCCCCAACATTTACGCACACAAACACATTGACTAACATGGCAGTATTTTTTTAAATTATAATCCTTTTCGTTCTTGTGTTTAATTGTCCCAGTTTTTTTTTTTTTTTTTTTTTTTCTTGTAGTGTAAAGAAGACAAGATCTGATTTCAACACATTTGCTTATATTTATTTATTTTACATACTATACATACACACACGCTTGCTTTACACTGATTAACAATATTTTACGGATGGGTTTGGTTTTCGTTAAAAAGAACCTTTAAAAGTTTGACAACGTAACGGGTTTATAATTATATCTATAATACGTTTGTTATACCAAAAAGTAGTATATTATATCAAGCCTTTTTTATTATCAAAATTTCGAAAAATTTGGATTAACTCCATCCCGACTTCTTACGCTTTAATTGGAATTTCATTAAAAAAAGTAAAATCTTACTTAAAAAAAATAAGAATTTCGTGGCATTACTTATTTTAAAAGGGTCTTAAAAAAACTGTAATGATATAACTCAAAACTCTTAAATCTGTGGCTTGAAGCTGAAAGGGCCAATGTCACTTTTTTGCTCTTTTAAATTAATCATTGCATTAGATTTGTTTTCTTGCTCTATTTCATTATGGTAAAACAGCTAAAGTCATACTTAACCCAGAACAGCTTCAAAAATAAAATGCTGACCAGTGACATTGAAAGCACCTATAAAAGTTAAACTTCAATTCAAATTTTCTCAAAAGTAAATATTTTGACATTGGCCCTTTTAGCTCCAAGCCACAGAAATACACTCATATCTGTTATTCATTCGCAGTCAAATGTTTGCTAAATTTAACTAAGTTTAAAGTTTAAAAAAAAGGTTAGTTGAACCACCCTGTTAAAACACAGGATGGTTTGTCATTTTAGAGGTCAAACTTTTGCAAAGGTCGGATATTATTTGAGAATACATTGCTTAACGTATTACAATCATTATTAAAAACTTTTAGTCTGGATTTACATCGCTTTTAAATTTGAAAATAAAAAACACGTATTTCTTCAGATAGATATGATTTTTTTATTGGATTATGTAGATCAAACATTCTTTAAAACTTTTAGACTGGATTTATATCGCTTTTAAATTTAAAAATAAAAAATAGTTATGGTTTTTTTATTGGATTATGTAGAAGACATCTTCCGATTAATTATGGAATGAAATATCCGTTAAATGGGCTTTACAGTTCTGACGACAGGCCATTACTTTTTCCATGAAATTTTATATGACTTTTTCACAGAGATTTGGCTGTATCTCACTAATGACGCGTTGTATCTTCGATATGATCGCAGGAATTGTTTCTAGTTAATTCTCATAAAACCGAGATTTCAAATGAAAATCTACAATGAAGCAGAAGATGATTATTTTTTAAAACCTTGGCATTTACTTCACTTTACTTCAATACCCATTAAACGAATCAACGGCGCTAGGGTGCAATGCCTCCCCCGAAAAAGCTATTAAGATTTTACCATCCCCAGAAAAAATCTTGTAGCTACGCCTAAATACATTCTTTTAAATTTTTTATCTTTAAATACATAAAAGCAGATTTTAGCAGCAATTATTTTAACACTTATTACTTGTTAATAATTTTTATTTTTATTTTATCTAAAGAAAATTTTTTTTCAGAATTATTTCTCTACAATTTAATAAATACCCCTAATTATGCGTTTACTTTTTTTAGACACTGTACTTAGATAGGCATACACATATAGTTATTTACTATTACAAATGTTCTTCCTCATCTCCCTAAAAATATATATAATTTTTACCAACCCTTCAAAAAAAATACTTCATCTTTATTATACACAGTAGTTTCATGCTTCTTAATTGGTTTCTTAAGTGTTTGTAATTTTTATTTGATATTAATTTTGTTGTTCTTGTTTCATTTTTAAAAGTGTTAAACAACTGACAAACGGACGGACATAAATAAAACTCTTACTTTTTAAATATTTCAACACTCACAAGAAAAAGTATGGCGCACGCGTGTTTTATAACACTTTTTCTTTATTTTTAATAAATTCATCTGTTTTTTTTCTTTTTCTTTTTGGATTCCAAAAAAAATATATAAATAAAATGAACAATTTTAAAATACATACATATAAAAAAAATGTTTTGAGAAATTAAAAGGGGGCGTCGTATTTGTATGTAGTACCCTTAACAGAAGAAAGGTAATAAAAACAAGACTTTAGAACAACAAAAAAACATGGTGTTTTGTTTAATGGAGAAATGGAGTTTGAGAAAAAGAAAGAGGTGAAATGAACAAATCCATTTTGTCAACTGAATTATTTTGAATTTCATTGTAAATTTATTATTAATAAATAAAATAAAAAAACTTTACTTTAATATTTTTAAAAGAAAATACATTTACTCAATTCACAAGCTGTTGTAGGTATTGTACGTCGCGACGTAGCAGTTGTACACATTTTGTTGATAATTTCTACATTAATTTTGTATACAACATTTACAGCAATTTTACCTATGTTTATAAAGCGTGATTTTTTAAGAGCTATAGGAAAGTTAAAAAAAAAACATAAAATTCAGAAAAATGCATGAAATCTTTATTTGAATCGATAGCATGGTCTATATAATTTAATGTTTGAAGATTATTTCATGCAAATGTTGACCGTGACTGCGCCTCAAATGGTCCATCTGCTTAGTCCAATTTTGGCTTACTCTTTCCAACATTTCGGCCGGTATCTCATGAATAAATGCTTCAATGTTGTCTTCCAATGCGTCAATTGAAGCGGGCATGTGTGTATAGACATGAGCTTCAACATAGCCCCACAAAAAATAGTCTAAAGGCGTTAAATCGCACGATCTAGGCGGCCAATTGACCGGTCCCGAACGTGAAATAAAATGTTTACCGAACTCGCCTCTCAATAAGTCCATTGTTAAGCGTGCTGTGTGGCATGTGGTCACGTCTTGTTGAAACCACATGTCATGCAAGTCAAGCTCTTGCATTTTGGGCAAAAAAAAGTTGGATATCATCTCACGGTAGCGCTGACCATTCACAGTTACGTTACGATTCGCATCATCTTTGAAGAAGTACGGTCCAATGATACCACAAGCCTATAAACCGCACAAAACTTTGACTTTTTCTGGATGCATTGGTAGCTCTTGCAATGCTTCTGGCTGATCTTCACTCCAAAATCTACAATTGTGCTTATTAACGTATCCATTGAGCCAAAAATGAGCTTCGTCGCTGAACACATTTTTTCGATAAGAAGCGCGCGATGAACTTTCTTAACAGAGCACGCATTTTGATAATAAAATTCAATAATTTGCAAGCGTTGTTCGTTTCTAAGACGATTCATGGTTAAATTATAGACCAAGCTGAAGATGTTTGACAGTGAAACAAAACACGAAACGTGCGTCAGCTGTTTAAACCAGTGTTGCCAAATAGATAATAGCTAAAAAATCACCCTTTAGATAGAATGTCGTGTAAATACATCATAGCTGGAAAGGTAAGTTCTAGCGCCGTTTTTTTTTTTCAATATGAAGAAGAGAATTTCTTACAACCTACGACAGTTTGTTAATTGAGCAACTTGCGCATATTTCTTATAAGTTTTATAAATCAGATGAGATTTTTTTAAACAAATTAACTATCGAACGTTAGTTACTAGGTGCATTCATTTAAAAAATGATAACACAATTAAAAAGTTTAACTTAAACAATATTAAAATGGATTTTGCATTTAAATGCATTTTTCTTTTGAAAATCCATAAGAATGACATTAATCTTATTACTCTTTCATATTATAAATCGTTTTTATTCTGGCTTAAGTTTTTTTTCTATCATTTAACATCCTAAAACATTTATTAAATTGTAATCATTTAAGAGTGTTAAAGAACTATTCCGATATTAGCCGAGTGTAATGCATTTTCGAAACCAGCTACGATTTCATTATAAGCAATCTTTATCGGTATACTCATACATACATATGTATTTTTTAAACTAATATTTATGTTACAACTTAATGAAATTAGAATTAGAGAAGCATAGCATTCATTTTTAAATTTGTCTTTTTCTTTCTTATTATATGACATTTTTATTCATGTTCATATTCTCTCATATTCTTAATAAATTTTTGTTATGCTTTCTATATCCATACTTCGGCTGGCAGTATGGGAAGAAAAGTTGTATTTTTATTTTTTCATTTATAAATCAATCAAGGTGTGTTTCTTAAATTTTAAGTTAATTTTTAATTCATTAATTAATTTTAAAATGTTAATTCATTATCATAAGCATTCGTTTATTACAAAACACCTGAGTCAGATGGCTAGAGACTTCTTAACCGAGACACGTGTAATTTTTCGTCTTCGCTACTGATATTTTTCAGATTTAAATCTTTGAAGAAATTTGACAAAAGAAAACAAACAAAATTCAGCAAAAAAAATAACAAACCGTGCCTAATCTGATATTAAATACACTTCACTATCATTTACATAGGTGTAATATTATACACAATTTCACTTTATTATTTTCGTCGCCATCTTTGATTTTAAATTTTTACATTTTTTACATTACATTTTTACACTGTATTCTACTAGTCATGAACTTTTATTTGATACCCATATTGATTAAGTTAAAAAAATATTCGCCATTTTGTTTTAGACGCCATCTTGGTTTTTTATTTTTCTAGTTTACTGTATTCCACCACTGGTCAAGCCCTTTCATCTAAATAATACCAATATTGAGAGGGTTTAAGGGGGTATATTTTTAATTACTAAATTTGACCCATATAAGAACTTATTGTACGTCATTTTGCAGTGGCCATCACGGATTTTAATATTTTATAATGTTTTATATCCTTCTTTTATTTTATATATCGACTCTCTCGGTTGTATAGAAGCTGAAAAAATGGATTTTCGTTGTAAATTTTAGTAAAAACACCGAGGCAGTTGCATTTTGGTCTTTATATCTCAGTTAGTTTCAAACTGTTTTGTTAAGTTTTCCCAGAAATAATTTCCCAGGCTATGGTTCGCAATTTGGTGTGTTATGTGTTATTATGTCTTAAAATTATTCAGAATCTTAAAAAACTTGATGTATTTAAGTAAAGTATGTAGTCTTAGGAATAATTTGTGCCTATAATATCACCGGTTAGTTACCGATTTGTCCAAAGTTTTTTTAAGAATATTCCTAGAGGCATAGAGTAACTACAAATAGTAACAAAATTGTCTATAAATTGCACTAGGGTTAATGTTAATTTAATTGTAAAAGTATTTAGAAAAAACTCTGAAAGTTATGTAGCGATTGTGCTGGATTTAAATAGCGTTTCATTCCCGGATATTTCCAAAAGATTTATATCACATGCAGGTCTCTGCAATATTTGGGGGGCTTCTATAAGTTAATTTTAACAAACACTGGGATAAATGTTTTCACAAACGAATATTAAAATATTACAGTTATTCGATTGTACAGTTTAAAAAAACAGCATATTTTATTAATGTATAATATTTTATTATAAATTTTTAATACTTACGGCCCTTTTCACAATCTGTGATTATATTAATTTAACAGGAACATTAACAAACCGCCAATATCGCTAACCGAAACTATTTAATATACGGTTAATGTTTTGCGTTTCACCATCTTTCGGTTAGTTAAAACTAACATTATAGAAAAAGTATGGTAATACTGGTTTTTATTATTTACGAAAAATCGTGGAATAAAAGAAAAGAATAAAAAAAATTGTATGCAAAAATTCTTAGCAAATTTTTGATGAAAGACAAATATATATGTATTTAAAATAAATTTTTTACTTAAAATAGTTTATATACAGTTCCTTGGTAAGTATAAATTTTTATATTTTATTATAATATTCTTATTATACCCGCCACCTATTCATTATTCATTCTGTCATTCCGTTTGTAACGGAAATTTTTATCTTTATCTCAAATTCATATATTTTCTCTATGAACAAAGATTTTGGAAGAATAAAGGACTATATTGAAATATCTAAGTTGTCTATATTAGCAGAAACTTTATTGACACGCCTACTTTAACATACACTTTCATTGAAAGACTAAATTTACGAGAACATATTACTAGCATATCGAAGTTATACAAAGAAAGTAATACATATTTTAGTATAAAGATATTATTCCATAGCTTTGTGCTATAAAAGAACATAAATTTGGTGGTGGGTATAAAAGATTCGGCACTGCCGAATATAGTGCTCTTACTTGTTAATTTTTATTTTAATAAAAGCCTTTAACCGGAAGATTTTGTTTGGTTAAATTTAAGAGAGACTTTTTGATTAATCTCTGCCGGTGAAATGCTAACCGTACTTTGTGAAATGCAATTTTGCCTAACTTACGGTTAAAGTTCATGTTAAATTATAATCGCACTTTGTGAAAAGGGCCGTTAGTGTCTCTGTTTTTATTTGTAATATTGTTTTTAACACTAAAGGCTGCCTGTTCATTTAGCTTAACCTTTTTTTGTTGTAAATGCGTATAAAATTTATGGCCTTCATTTTAGAGTAACTTACATACATATGTGTGTATATGTAAATTAATATAAATTTTATTCTATCAAAAGTTAAAAAAAAGAAAAGTTATCCAAAATATAAATTATACATATTTTTTATATCCTTTTTGTCATTTAGTTGTACTGATATTGATATAGATTTTTCTAAGAGAAAATAAAACGATAACACACGTATGTATAACATCATCCGGTTTATTTCAGGACATCAGATGAGAATAATGAATAAATACATACAACAAATACACACATAAAGTTCAATATTTTATGTGATTATGCATTTAAATGCAAATACACTCAAACAAAATATATTTAGAAATTATGATATGTACAACCATGAATATTAAACCCACAAACTTATTAAATGTGATCTGTGAATTTAAATAATCCCATAGAAAAATTAAAAATTATAAATTATACGAAATTGTGATCTCGGAAATGTCTTATGCAGCAGTTAAATTGCTTCACGAGTTGTAGCCAGTATCGTTAACATTATTAAGTCTATATATATATATATATATAAAAAAGTTGCATTATGTTAATAATTGATGTTCTCTGGAATGCGTGTACCGATTTTGTTTCTACATTTCATATGAAAGGTGACGTCAATAGCAAGGTTTTTATGTATAAACATTCTCTGTATGTGGTTCATGAGTTATAGCCATTTTAGTGAACACTGCATTCATTTCGAATATTTGTTTACCACCGAGCATTACAATAAAAGCAATTTATCACTGATTTAAATGAATTCGAATTGATTTTTTTATTTTCTTTTTTGCACTACGAAGTGTGCAGGGGGTTCGCTAGAAGTATATATTTATAATAGAAATAGGCCGAAATAACTGAGTTATCAAGTTGTTATATCCAGCAACATTCACAACAAAATCCAAATTAAACAAAAACAGGTTAGAGTTGCATTGCCTAAGTTTTTTGTCAATCACACGCCTGAGTAAGAAATAACCACTTGAATGATTTTGCTAGATATATCATTTATCAACCTGCATTGATTTTCAACTTTAGTTCTTGTGTCAACTGAATTATATCATCTTGGAAAAGCAGTATGCTAGAAAGTATATACAGTAGAGGGCTTTTTGAAATTGGCTATTCTTGTTCGCGATGTTCTTCGAAATTATCATTTTACGACATGTGAGTTTAGCATCCCAAGTTGATAAAGCTTTTCTGAATACTTTTACTGCGTTTCTTCACAGTTGACGTAATTAAATTAATACTTCGACCAGAGAATAATAAAGATCAAGTAAGTAAGCAAAAATTCATAATAATTAAATTCACTTCCAGTGATGATTTTTTTTTAACAATGGCTGTTTCATTCAATTCAGTACATTTTTTATGTGTTTTCGTAACTCCGTTCATTTGCTTGTTCATGTTTTGTTGAAAACCCCAACATTTCAACGCAATAAAATATAACAATGAATAGGAAAGTGAGAGAGAGAGAGAAAGAAATACAAAAAAGAGAACAAATCAATCTTCCCTGTTCTGTATTCAAAAAAAAATCTATTTGTTCGGATTTTCTAAAACATTGTTGTTATATCTGTGGCTTGGAGCTAAAAGGGCCAATGTCAAAATATTTACTTTTGAGAAAATTGGAATTGAACTTTAACTTTTATAGGTGCTTTCATAGTGACATTGACCAGCATTTTATTTATGAAGCAGTTCTGGGTTAAGTACGACTTTAGCTGTTTTACCATAATGAAATAGAGCAAGAAAAAAAATATAATGCAATGATTAACTCGAAAGAGCAAAAAAGTGACATTGGCCCTTTTAGCTCCAAGCCACTGATATATAACAACGCTACAATGAAAGACAATTCAGAATGAATTGATTTTACTCGCAATACAGAACTTAAGAGACTTTTTTCTTAAATGTGTATTTTTAACAGAAGTAAATGTTATGTTTAGAACAAAATAAGTTTGTAAAAATTTCAATTCAAATTCATTCAATTAACTCATATTTATTAGATTTACAAAATTTTTTAAACCTTTTAAGGAATTTATTTTTGTAGTAGATTTGCTGCCGTATTCAAACAAAAAAATTATTTTAGGTTTATTAAAGGCTTATTTGAAAAATTTCTGTCAAATCTATCAAATAAGCGTTTAATAAGCCCAAAATATTTTTTTATTAATACGGCAGTTAATAATGATTAAGCAAATTGTTTAATATCCAAATATGTTTATTTACAATCAAAAATTTATTCTGGGTGTATTTCTGTTTATATTAACGTGTATTAAAAAATCACCGTCACCATCGGGAAAACATACATACAATTACCAAAAAGCACCGGGTGTACGGAATTATTCAGCTGACACTGGAGAATGACGCCAAACAATAACAAAGACAAAAACTGCAACAACACAATCCAAAAATAGCCTACACACTATCAACAAATGCGAACATAATAATCATCAAACAGTACTCCCATTTAAGGATATTTAAAAAACAAACAAAACTAAAAATCTACTCCTACCACTCACACAGACAAAATACCCACTAAATACGAATATATTTTGTTAAGTCATGCCACTACTGATGTTGCTTACATGAAAATTATTCGTAAAATACGACAACTACTCGTATCATATAGGCACATCAAGAACAAACATTATCCTCTTTATCCTGTTTATTTGTAAATTTTTATACCCTTCACCTGTGGTGTAGCTTTATCATTCCTTTTGTAATTTCTACAATTTTCATTTCCGACCCCATAAAGTATATATTTTCTGAAAGCTTATTAATAGAGGAGTCGATTAAGTCCTGACTGTCGGTCCGTATGTTGGTTGAAATCAACTTTTAGAGGCAACTATATGTTCCCCAGATCTGTGTATGGTATCAATCTTTTGGAAATATCCGGGAATGAATCGCTATTGAAATTCAGCACAATCGCCCTATAACTTTCTGTTATAGGGCCACCTCGTTTTTTTCACAATTACAACAACATTAATATATACTGGTTATAATAAACGTGGCATCAAGTCCGAGCAGAGCCAAAAAAAATTATTTTTATTTTATTTTTTTTTTTTTTAAATATATTATTTATATTATTTTAAATTTTTTTTTAATTTTTTTAAAAAATATTTGTTTAAATTTAATATATTTTTTTTTTTATTTTTTTTTTTTATTTTTTTTTTTATTTTTTTTTAATTTTTTTTTTGAAACATTCATACGTAAACTCAATTATAATTTTACAATGGTATGTTTTTTACATGTATGTACGTATTTTATATGAGATTAATGGTGATACAAACAATTGTTATTGTATAACTACACGTTGTAAAGGGTATATAAGTTTTGGCACGGCTTGTTTTTGTTACTTTCTTTATATTTTTTACTGTTAAAAAAATGCATACATATAAAAATAACTTAAATTTATAGTAATTGTTGTGTTGTAGCATGTGGGAGTCGAATATTTTTTTTACATTTTTTAAAAGCTTATCCCTAAACAATTAAGAAATTTTTGATCAGTCAAGACCGAACATAATATACCTTTTATCGTCATAAACATATTTATTGAACATAAAACTGCTTGTGCTGAATTTTTATTATTCTTTTAGCGATTACACAATATTACAAAATAAGTTAAGCAATATTATAAACACAAAATCAATAAACACAAAATTTTTTTTCAATTCAGCTCAAACAGCTGACGATCAGCTGTGCTAACGAGTCTACCTGGATTTATAACTTCTAAAATTGTGGAACATAATAAAAAAAAAAGTTTCTTTGTTCGAAACTTGTATTTTTTCTATATGTTTTGTTCGCATAATCCAACGACTTATGCACACTTATCAAAAAAAAATTAAAATAATTTTAAAAACAATAATTTTTTTTACAACTCCTGCAGTTTGCATAAAATATCAATGGAAATATGATTTTCTCCATATAACAAATGCATTTTTTTTGCTATTTTTTTTTAATTTAATTTAATGTAAATGAAATTATGCATCATCATAACCAAACCTCAAAACCCTAAATCTGTTACACAATAAATACAAAAAATCAAAAGAAAAAAATTTAAACACAAAATAAAAAAAATAAAGAAAAATCACAATTTCCTGTTAACAAATCATAGTTCTCCGAGGAACAAAAATAATCAAACACATCATAACAATAATCAATAAAAATTAGACGAAGAAAAAACTCTATACGCGTGCGCAACACACGATACAAATTACAACAACAACAACAACAACAACAGATTCAAATACGTAAGATTACGATCCCCTAACATGTTGGAAATCTTAAGTCTATATAATGTTAAGTAAGACAAAAACAATAAATATTCTTATATAGTTTTCTTTGCTTTCAAGGAAGTGTAAAAGAAAACAATTTTCTTATGAGAATCATTCAAATATTTACCTCGACCCTTGGCATACGTTATTTTTTTTTTATACTTACACACATGACTTTTAAAGCATGAGCTAAACTAACCCCTAAGGATCTAAGGGATCCTTTTGATAATTACTACTACAACAAAAGCAATAATAGCGTAAAGAAGTGTTATATTTAGTTGCGCGCGCGTTTTCTTTATTTTCTTCTTTTTTTTTGTGTTAAAGGTGTCTGGCTCTCTGACCTTTTTTAATATTGACTCCTAGAACGAGTAGTTCTCCAATTTTTTTTCTACTCTTTTTTCCATGCATTCCATACATAATGTAATGAATTAGTAACAATGATATTTAAATGTATGTATATTGCTTCTGCAAGGGGGGAAAGCCAATACCATTACATTGATAGATAGTAAAAAAATAATGAATAGATTTAAATACTCGTACTTTAGGGATATGAATTTCATAAGAAATTATACATACGAAATCCTAACAAAATAAGGAAATATTAAAATGACATTTTTAAGTTTTTTTTTTTTTTTTTTTTTTTTTTTTTTGAAATGTTTAATGCGAGAAAGTGTACGAGTTTTGGGTTCATTTGTTTTAAATTTGTGAAAATCGATGTCAAAGTGCTTGACACTATTTTAGTTGCAACATGTGCTCCCATTTTATTTGAAATTTACTTTAGTTAGGGTATTTGTGTGTTTACAGCTGCTGGACCCACCACATTCACTAATATAACGTACAGTTGAAATTATTATATCTAATGCGATTGCAAATTTTCATTTCGATTGTTATATTTATTTATACAAACGTTTTAAAGAAAATATTTTCAAATAACTGACGGTAAACATTATTAACTAATTAAATTCCTGCAATTTTCAAAACCGTATCTTTTTAAATTTTAAACACGTATTTTTTGGGACTTATGTCCGTCAAATGGCCCCCATGACGACAGTCCAATACTCTCTCTTTTTTTTTTTTTTGACACGTTGGATCTCAAATTTAAGCTCAAAAACGGTTTCTAGTTTATTCGCAATAACCCGAAATTTTACAAGACCCCAAAGAAAAAAACTAACGATGTTAAATAACATTATCTTGGTGGTCAGTTGACATCAGAATTTCATGAGAAAATTTGTTCTGGAAATCGATGCTACAATAAATGGATTGTTTCATGTGCGCTGTAGCAAATAGTGCCGTCTTGCTAAGGCTGTCATTTAGTTGAGGCCACAAGAAATCCGTTATCATGTTCTTGTAAGGAATTCAGATTACAATCACTGCAATTTCAACTTCAAAAAAGTAAGGCCCAAGGCAAATTTATTCATTAGGAAGTCTTGTTTCGTCAGCTGATTATTTTTGTCTTTACTTTTTTATACCCTGTGAAATTTCTACAATTTTCATTTCCGACCCCATAAAGTATATATTTTCTGAAAGCTTATGAATAGGGGAGTCGATTAAGCTCTGTCAGCGGTCCGTCTGTCCGTGTGTATGTTGAAATCAACTTTTTGAAGCCCCTCGATATCGCCTGGAAAAAAAAAATAAAAAAAAATTTAAAAAAAAATAAAAAAAATTTTTTTTTGCTCAGCTGGGATTCGATGCCACGTTTTCTCTAACCAGTATACACGTTTGTATGTATGTATGTTGTTGTTGTAATGTTGTTTTTGTGAAAAAAAAATCGAGGTGGTCGTGGGTTTTTGCTCATATCTCAGTTGTTTATGTACCGATGTTTCTTATTTTCAATAGCGATCTACTCCCGAATATTTCTGATATTTTAATACCTCACCCGAGTCCAAGCGATGTCGGGGGGCTTCAAAAAGTTGATTTCAACATACACACGGACAGACGGTCAGACTGACAGGGCTTAATCGACTCCCCTATTCATAAGCTTTCAGAAAATATATACTTTATGGGGTCGGAAATCAAAATTGTAGAAATTTCACACGGAATGACAAACCTATATATATACCCTTTTTCACTGTGTGAAGGGTATAATAAAAACGAAACAATTCTCTACCAACTGAGATGAACTGATGATTAAATATGCCTTGATAGGTATGTACTTTTCAAATGTTCCAGAAACTATAACATAAATTCTTAAATTTGGAATTGGATACTTAAAACCGTAAAAGAATTTGACAAAAGAAATCGCATGCCGGTATTTCTTATCAAATTTAAAAAATATTTATAAAAGAAAAGACTCTAGCAGAAGTGTGTAAGGCCTTTAAGATTTTGTTTTTTAAATAAGCTAAATCATGAAATTGATTCTCTGTTTGAAATTCAACAATACATGAGCTCCCGTTTATAATTATCTTTTTTTTAATGCCACAAAAATAAAAAATGAAAGTGATCGTTTTCATTTTTAAACAAATCATTTCATGCACATCAGGATTAAAATCAAATGACTCAATACACAAGTAAGCATCTCAATCTAAAATGATAATTTAGCAGAAGCAGGGCAACCTTCTGTCATGGTCAATTAGTAGTTGACAATTGAGGAGAAAAAAACTGCTAAATAGAAATCAGGAACTACTGAAAAAGAATTAGAATTTAATCCTGTCAGCGTGTGATTGGCATACGCTGCATATAGATCATAAACATTTTTATAAGGACATTTAAGGACACTTAAGATTTAAAGGACATCATGTACAAAACAAACAAAAAAAATAGTATTATAAACATAAAAAAAGAACAGATTTTAATCCATCAACCAAAAAATCTTGATAAGAATAATGGCAAAAAAAAAATGAAAATGAATGGCAAAAAAATTTAGAAAAATCGCCAACAATACGAAAATGTCACGCATATTGAAACGAACAATTATATTTTTCATCTGTCGTTGCTGTCACTTTATTGTGCCACGGACTCACTTAACGTTTGACTGACTTGCTGTTTAGACGTTAGTGACTTTTTTTATATGTATATATTTTAAAAGATGCACACACTTTAACTGTATGTGCGAAATATAAAAATAAGCTTAATATTGAAAAAAACAAGGAAGAATGCTTTCTTCCTGCCTTCACCATCATGTACATAAGTATAGTGACTACATCATAGCTTCGCCTAGATTTCAGTCTTAATGTTTCACGCCATTGTGCTTTATAATTTTTAACGCCATCTTTATTTTAAATTATTTACATATTTAGCTGTTTTTACTAGTCAACCCCTTTCATTTGATACCCATATTGATGGGGTTGAGAAAAACAAAATTAACGCCATTTTGTTTAGGGTGCCATCTTATTTGGGACGCCATATTGGATTTTAACTTTTAATTCACTGCATTCTTCTAGTCAAGCTCTTTCATTTGAAACCAATATTGTGGGTTTTAAAGGCTACAAAGGCGTAATACTATATGACCCATATATTCGCCATTTTTTTCGGAAGCAATCTTCGATCTTTCCATATTTTATTGTATACTTTTTTTATTGTACTGGTCAAGCGCTTTCCAGTTCTCTCTGTTGTCAAAAATAAAAATAAAAATTTTCGTTTGTAGATCTTTTGGAAAAACACCGAAGTAGTTGTATTTTTGTGTTTATATCTCAGTTAGTTTCAAACCGATCTATCATTTCTTAGCAACAGTTTTTGAGACTATGCCTTGTATTTTGGTGCCTTTAGCGTATCCAAAAATTATTTAAAATCTTTAGTAACTTGATAGATTAAAAAAAAATATTTTTAAATAAATAAAATTTGTATACGAATAGCCCTAAAGACATACCATATCTATCAATAGTAGCAAACATGTCATATAGTAAAATAACCTAGGGCTGAACATTCAAAAACAAATGAGAAAACAACAGGGGCATGGAGCGATAATGCTCTATTCTAGTAAAGATTCATTCCCGGATACTTGCCAGACTGATAAAATATACAGGTCGATGTAACGTGTAGGGTCTAAAAGACATAAGCTTTTAGATAATATATACTTTATAGGGTTGGTAATGAATATTGTAGAAATTTTAAACGGAATGACAAAGCTTCGCTACCACAAGTAAAATATTTACTTAAATAAAAAAATTAAATTGTAATAAAGCTCTGGAAGATCATAAATAAAAACAAGTAAGAGTGCTACATTCGGCCATGCCGAATCTTTTATCAAAAATACAAAAATGTAAATAATATAATATAAAATAAAAAAAGTTTAAAAAAAATAATTTTTTGGCTCAGCTGGGATTTAGTTCCACGTTTACTCTAACTAGTATACCACGTTTGAATGTATATATGTTTGTTGTTGTTGTGAAAAAACGAGGTGGTCGTGGTTTTCTCCTCATATCTCAGTTGTTTATGTACCGATTTTTCTGATTTTCAATACCTATATGTACCCTAAAAAAAAATCACTAAATTCCATGTAGATTCTACATCTTCTGCTATTTCTGGCCACTCGACGACACTGTTGGGGATTTTTTTCCTTGATCCGAATCAAAAAGAATTAAATGCACATAAAGCTTAATATAAGTGATTTGTGTATGGAATTTAAACAGGATTTTTTTTTAATTTTTTGTATAAGAATATTATGACGTATGATTGCTCCGATTTTTATAAAACCTGGCCAAATCTTTTAGTGTATAAAAATCAATAAATAAACAAAGTTTTTAGAAGCTCGAACTTTTTTTATACTTTATGATTTTTTTTTTCTTTTCAGTTTAGGATAAATGCGAAGGATGCACCGAGTATTAATATTTAGTTTCTTATTATCAATTCCAACATGACTGCCAAATTTAAACGTTTTACAATAAATCTTTCTATTTGTTGCCGCTAGTTATATGAAAACACCATACTGTGCGGCGAACATAGGGGTATTTTGCAAATTTAGCCGGACATGTGGTCAAAAGTGAAATTTAAGACAGACAACAAAATTTTTCATCGTTTAATGAATTTTAAAGACTTTTGCTTGAGATTTGTCGTTTTGGAACACTGATAAAGTTGAGTAAGTTGCATGTGTACTTATTGACTTTTTTGCGGTTTTGAGAGGTGGCTAAACGAATAAAGATTTTACATTAATATCTTTTTTCTGTAAAGAACTATATTAACAGCTCCCTATAATATTTATTTTTTTAATTTAAAAAATTTACTAATTATTGAGGATATTCTCCCAATATTTTTCAAAATTTTAGTTTTATTAGTTGTTGGGTAAAAGGTCTACTAATGATCTGGCATAAGCACCAGTAAAATGCATATAGACAAAATTAAACCCAACAACCAATAAAACTAAAATTTTGAAAATTATTGGGAGAATATCCTAAATCATTAGTACATTTTTTAAGTTAATAAGAGAAATTTTATTTGTCGGTTGCCCTTAATATATATTTAGTGTTAACCAATGTGTTGGCCAAATATATATAAAAAGGATTAGAAAAATAAAATAAATAAAAAATAACAAAATTGTTGGCTGGGTTTATGAGGAAGTTTTGATTTTTGTTTCTGGTTTTATTTAAAATTCTTATATTGTTTATGAAAATTTTAAATAAAGCTTATAACATTTTTAAACTTTCTCATAAATTTTGTGGTTTTTAGGTCTACTGATAATCTGGCATAAGCACCAGTGAAATGCATATAAAAAAAATTAAACCCAACAACCAATAAAACTAATATTTTTTAATTTTTATTATAAAATAATTCGTTCAAAATTAACAAAACGATTTTTTTCACTTTGTGTGTTGTATCGGGGGATACCTCCCATTACCCATAACTTATGCCGATAATAAAAAATGAATTTGCTTAACAAAAGTATAGGAAAACTTAAAAAAAGTAGAATTTTTCAGAGGTACGATTAGTTGTTCTTAGGAAAACTTTTTCCCCTTGATCCGATTTTTCTTATTGTCAAGCTCTATCAACCTAAAGGGTGTTTTTTTTACAGGTTTGTTTTTCGAACAGAGATAAAACTGGCATTTTGTGGTCAAATCTGGCAACTTTAATGTCATTTATGTTCAGTTTGGTTTGCCATTTCATCATGAACAGGTTGACAAAAGAACAACGCTTGCAAATCGTGCAAATTTATTTCGAAAATTGAGATTGATCTCGATGCTGATTTTCATCGCAAAATTTTGTTCAGTGATGAGGCTCATTTTTGGTTGAATGGCTACGTCAACAAGCAAAATTGCCGTATTTGGAGTGAAGAGAATCCACATGCGACCCTTGAGACGCCATTACATCCACAAAAACTGACTGTTTGGTGTGCTCTATGGGCTGGTGGAGTCATTGGGCCATACTTCTTCCGAAATAATGCTGGAGAGGCAGTTACCGTTAATGGAGACCGGTATAGAGCCATGATAACCGACTATTTTGTTCCCGAATTGGATGGCATGAATGTGGATGAGTTGTGGTTCCAACAAGACGGCGCTACATGCCACACAACGCACGCCACAATAGATTTATTGAAGGAAACATTCGATGAGCGCATAATTTCGCGGAATGGACCTGTCAATTGGCCACCAAGATCGTGTGATTTGACACCATTGGATTATTTTCTTTGGGGATATGTGAAGTCGGTCGTCTACGCCAACAAACCAGAAACGTTTGGGGAATTGGAAGCCAACATTCGTGGCGTTATTGCCGACATACGGTCCCATATGCTCGAAAAAGTGGTTAAAAATTGGACTTGTAGAATTGGCTTTATTCGAACCAGCCGCGGCGGCCACATGCCTGAAATCATATTTAAACATTAATGGCATAAAATTATCCTTCCAATAAAGCCAAATTGATGGTCATTAAAACGATTTTCTTGTGTTTTATTTCAATTCGAAGTTCTATACCACTGAAAAAAACACCCGGTATGACTACAACACATAATTCTGTCATTCTTAATTGATCTAGGAGAACTCAATAACTTTAAAGAAGCAATATAAGCTAAAAAAAAAAAAGAGATGTCCGGCTACATTGGCAAAATATCCCTAAGGGCGCCTTAAAAATCATTGCATGAAGAAAGTACAGCCAATCAATGCCAGATCGTTCCACAAACTTGTAAGAACCTAAAATATACATGTTACAAACGCAATAACAAACCAAATATGACAGGTATATTTGTTGGTGGTTTTAAAAACGAATAGAAGCTTAGATCTTAATATACAATTCTACCAACTGTAGACATACCATTAATTTTTTTTTTGTTTAATTGCAAGTAGTGATGACTTATTTCGCGCTCTGTATAGCGTGCATGGAAATGCCGTAATTGAAAATATAATTTTTTCACTTATTTATGACTTTCTGCTAATTTTTCAGCTTTGCGCAAGAAGAAGGCATAGTTACTCTGCTCATCGTAGGGATGAAAAAAGCACTTATGTATTGTCAAAAATAAACCTTAAAATTTAAGAAGCATATAATCTACCAGCACTCTTGGAAGCAAGAAAACTCATAGAAAGTGATTCATCGAAGTCTTTTCAATACTGTTTTTTCACCACAACCTGATTTAAAAAAAAAAGGAATCTCAGGTGAACTATAAAGCTTTTGTCTTCAAAATTAAAAACTTTCTAAAATCCTTTTTCAGAAAAATTTTTAAATTTTTTATAATTTCTCCGAATCCTTAGTTTTTTCTTTTCAAAGGTACACACATTTTTACATGTTCAAGATTAACTGTTTTGTTCATTTCACAAAAATTGTTCGATAATGATCTCTGGCAAGGACCATTTTGTCCTGTTACTTTAAAATAAAAGTCATTGTTTAGGGAAACAATTAAAAAACATTTATGTAACATGAGCTAAAAAAACCAACAGCTTAGTAGATGTATCATTTATATCAACATACAAACATAAAACATAAATCTATTTTTTTCTTTCTTTTTTTTAGTTTTCTATTTTTTACTATGACTACAACACAAATCCGGAAATGTCCTGTGTGAGATTTAGTTTGTTTTATAATCTTTAGTGTCTTTGTTTTTTGACACTTTGCTAAAAGATTTTAGAAAATATTGAGCATTTCCTCTGACTGTTAGTTCTCTCATTCTAACTCTCTTTCTTTTCTGCCTGTTTTTGTATAACTGACAGTTGGATGTATGATCCTGCTGATTCTCTTACTGAAATTGGTTTCCTTCCTTAAGAAACAGTTGGATTAGTTAAATGTCTTTACAATACCGTTTATATGATAAAGGTAAGATAATACAATGACCATATAATGAAAATGACATTTTAAAACAAATATAATCGATCCACAGTACAAAAGCAGAGAGCGAGAGAGCGCGCCAATTTGAAAATTTGGCCAAATGTTCTTAAAACAGACTTCTTTTTCACTTTCTGTTTAAGTAGTTACATATTTTAATAGGCTTTTGTGCTAAAATGAGCATTTTAGATTATCTTGAATTGAAGAAAAATCTCTCCCTCTCTTCTTTTTTTTTGTGGTACTACTTAGTAGTTTTGAAAATCTTGGAAACAAGCTGCAAAATAATTTTCATTGACATTTTATGTTAAATAATGATCACGATGACCTCTTAGGCGACCTCAAAAGTGTGTAACGTCTTTTTTTCTTTTTTTTTTTTCTTTTTGCTTCATCTAGCATTTCTAAACAGACCCGTTCAATTGTGTGTGTGTGTATTTTTTTCAATTGACCTTTTATCAACATGCTCTAAATGATGAGCACACATCGAAAGAGAAGTATAATGGTAAATACAATATCAAATAATAAAATATCCTTTTTTCGCTTGTGCCAATTGATTGTTTTTTTCCCAATATGTTTTTAAAAATTGTACCTTAATTACAGAATCAGCAGCTGATCTTTAATTATACACAAGATGTTCATTCAATTCTTTCTTTTTTTTAACATTTTATAAAGTGGGTGATATTTTAACTACGTCTCATGACTGTTTTTATGTGGCATAAAATGTCCTTTTTTATTTGGTCAGTTGTTGTTTATTTCGAGGAAATGTTTAAATGTGTTTTTACACACATTATTTTATATCGTGAATTGTTTGTAAATCCTTAATTTATGATTTTTTTAAAGGTCTTTTATCATCAGTTTTTTTTTTGTTTTTTTTTTGCAATTTTGGTTGTTTACGGGTTTATTTAAGTGAATGTCTTTTGACAATTTATTGTAGTCGTAACACGCCTAACGGATTACAGTTGTTCAATGATTTTTTTACAATTTTAATAGTTTTTTTTTTTTGTTAAAAAAAAATAGGAAAATACTCTACACAAGATGGAAAATTTAAAACGCTTGTCATTTTCCGGCAATAAAATATGTTTTCTAATACTATACACATTTTAAGTGTTTTTTATTACATAATTAGATGTCTCGGTGAAGTTTGTTTCACCTACACATGTTTGAGAAAAATATGGTCAAAACCTAATACAACATTTTTATCTACATTAAATGCAACACAGTTATACACTTAATCAGTTAAATGCTTTTGATGTACTTTATTATTATTATTTTTTTTGTTTAACAGGGAAACTCCGCAAACTTTCAACGACAGCCCATGCGATTTATTTATAGTCATCGCGGGATCAAGACATCATCATCTTTGTATTTTTCTTTGATGATGTTGGCCTCAATGGCGTTATTCATTAACGTAACGCAACATAAGGAGTGAGATCGAAAAAACCTTAACATATGTGACCTTCTCCGAGAAAAGAAACCTAGTTCTGAAGTTTTGAGAAAAACGAATTTGAAGTTTCATAACGCATTATTACTGTGGGCACACCTTCAGTTGGGAGATGCGATTTGGTATGGTTGTTATGATTGGGTGCCGACTTTAGTAACGTCATGCCTATGTGGTTACTTATTAATTTTTATCAGAAATCGAACTCATTTCATCTTATTCTACACCCTTTTAAGTACCAGAACCCACTCTCAAGTCCAAACACGTTTTTCGATACACTGGGTCCCTTTTCTCGGAGAAGGTCACACACATACATACATATGTATATAAAATTCAATAATTTGGAAACGATTAATCTTAGAATTTGATTGACTTTTTTTATTTAATTGATATTTTATTACAGATCACAGAAAAATATATGTAACTTTTATAGTTCTAACCACTACTTATGAATTCGAGATTTCCATTAGAGATTTGATAGTTGCTTCAGTCACTTTTTTTGAACAGTTTGTTCTTTTAAAATATACCATATTGTAAAATACTTTTCTTGTGCTCTAAAGTTACCTTTTTACCATAGCTCAATATCTCTCCACTCTCAATTTGGATGGTTGGTCTCTCTTGATACAAAAAATAAGTTATTGTTCTGATACCATTCCAGAGCTTTCTTTCCATAATGACATGATGCCAAAAACATATGGACACATTGTGCTCTCTTATGAAAGGAAGAACCTTTTTTGCAAACATTCTGTAGTATATATGTATCGGTATTTATAAGGCCCACTGTAACAAATGATTTGCTTTTTTTGTCGCAACTGCATAAGGTTTGCCATACCAAAAGTGTTTTTGGGTAATATTGTCTGCTTTTGTATCCTAAACTTATCTTTCACATTTCCTTAAACATTAGCAACATAAAAATGTTAATCCGGAAGCTGCGAAAAATCTGGAACAACAAACGTTTCGTTGTCTATTTTACAACATGAGTCTTTTATTTTGTATTTTTGTACAATTTTATTTTAATTTTTTTTCCCTTTTTTTTGGCTTTTCAATTTTTTGCAGCTATGCTGTCTGGAACTTTCTCGAATTTGTATGTTTTCAACCCTACATTGGCTTTATATACAAACCGGGCTGCTTTTCTACTAGATGTGTTTGGAGCTCTCTTAATAATATGCTTTCTACTTTCATGGCCTTTCCCATAACATGCAGACATTTTTTTTCTCTTGGAACCAGATTTCCGATCAATGATCAAATTCTCTTGATACTGTTTGATAACATTGAAAACTGTTAGACGGCAGACTATTAATTTATTGATAAATTTTTTGTGGGACCAAGTTAATAATATACATACATATAATAGTTTTTTAAGCTTTAGATCTTTTCAAACAAATTTTTTGTTCTACATATTTTATATTATTTTATCAATATTTCGCTATCTCTTTTTGTAGCATCATCAGGACACGAGTTTTAATTGATAATTTTTTTTTTTTTGCTGCACAAAAAGTTTTCATTCAACAGTTTCACAGAACGATTTTTTGGCCAAAACTCAAACTTTTTTTTCCTATATTTGTTGTTGGAGTATTATAAATAGCAAACATTTCAGATAAAAAAAAAAGTAATTTGTTTTTGAAAATTTGATTTAACTGATACACCCCTTTCTGACTAGGCAAGTCACTTGCTCAAGTTAGTTTTTTATTTTCTTTTATTTTTCTTTGAACTTGCTTTCATGTTCAGACTCAGCAACTGACTTGCCCAAGTTTCGTTATCTTTTACTTATTATACTCTTCACACAGTGAAAAAGGGTATATATAGGTTTGTCATTCCGTTTGAAATTTCTACAATTATTAATTATCTACACATACATACAAACGTGGTATACTGGTTAGAGTGAGCCAAAAAAATTTTTTTATTTTATATTTTATTCAAATTTTTATTGTTTCATTTTTAATTTTTCTTTTAATTTATTTTTTTTAAGCACATAAGTAAACTAAATGTATAATATTACAATGGGATGTTTTTATATATGTATGTTTTGTATGTACGTATTTCATATGAGATAAATGGTGACACAAACAATTGTTGTTGCATGACAACACGTTGTGAAGGGTTTATAAGATTCGGCATGGCCGAATATAGCACTCTTGTTTGTTTTTATTACTCTTTTGTTTTTGGTTTCTCAACAAAAACTTGCTCGTACTTGCCGAGTACAGGCAAGTGTGTACTCAAAAATGAGCAAGTTTCTTCCTCTTAACCCGACCTTACCCCTTTTGCCTATAAACACAACACTTGCGCAAGTCACTTGCGCAAGTGACTTGCCTAGTCTGAAAGCCGTGTTACTCTATGAAGTGAGAAAGTTCAATACTTTAATTCCAGTGGTTAACTGAAACACGTGGTGTAGTTTTTTGTTTAATTTGAGTCACTGGTTACACGGAAATAAGATAGCTATTTAAATCTATTAGCTATGAATATTAATGACGATGGTAAGTATTTCAATTTATAATAGTAAAATATTTAATAAAAATTATGGTAATAAGAAATTACGTCAAAAATTTTCATAACCTCAAAATCAGTGATTTAACTTTTTATTAAAAAATATATAGTATATAACTTACAAATTTCAAGCGATTTCAACGAACCAAAAACACACAAAATTACAGTGATATTTGGTGCTTACGAATCATCAATCATTTTCTGCTAGTTGTTGCATATTTTAAGAAAATCAATTTTTGTTTCAGGAAACTTTTGCTTCAAAAATTGTGATTAATTTAGAGTTTGGCAAAGTGGAAGTAAAAAAATCGAATTAATAAAAACTTAATAAAATTTATGTTTTTGTGTTTCTATATGTGTTTTTTATTTGAATTCATACATACTACTGAATATTTTAATTTTGGTCAAAAAATGTGGCTCGCCAGACTTATGTGTGTGTCCTGGTCGCAAGTGAAAAGTTTTTAACAATTTGTTCTTATTATGAACATTTTATAAATTTTCTTAAAAGATTGTATAAGTCTCCCTTTAACCAAAAATTGTAAGGAGTGTAAAAAAAAATTTTAGTTGCATTAAGTTAAATAAAATTCAAATCGTGCAATAAATAATTTTTCTTTTTATCACGTTAGCTTTTATATATTCATATGCCAGATACTTTTATTTTAAAACTCATTAATTTTTAATTATTATTACGATCAAAATGGACTGCGAAAAAAAGTACGTGAAAATATAATTAAATAATTAAAATTCGTCATTTACTTAAAAAAAAATAGCACAAAATTTGAAAGTAGCCCCTCTAACTGTTTCAAATGCCATTAAACGGTATAAGGAAGACCTGAGCATTGAAAGAAAACCTGGATCAGGAAATAAAAAAGGTCTAAGGGATATTGGTAACACTTCTATCAGAAAAGCAGCACGCACGGTGAAATGCTCTAATATTTTATCGAAAGGGCCAAAGCTTATGCTGGGCTGAAGACATACAAAGTTCGGAAACTTTTAGATCGCAATTCGGTGAAGAACTTAGAAGCAAAAAAAAATTTGCGAAAAAATTGAAGGCAGATTTTATATAAAATTAAGCCTGTTGTGTGATGGATGACGAAACATACGTACTGGCAGACTTTTCTCAACTTTCCCGGCCAAGATTTTTATGTTGATGATGAAAGAGGTAATGTTCAGGAAGAGTTTCGGACAAAAAACAAACAAAATTCCCTAAGAAATTTCTCGTGTGGCAAGCTAATTGCAGTTGTGGCAAATGAAGCCAAGCAAAAACGAAATTTTACCTTTTTTGATACAGCACCGAGTGCCTACATATTTTTGGCATCATGTCAGGCTAACCCATCTAACTGTCCAGAACTTAGGCCCGTGAAATGGTACTGGGCTCCTATAAAAAAGGAATTGAAGAACACAGGAAAGGTGTCCCAGAATATGTCCCATTTTAAGTGTAGATGGACCACCTACTCTAAAAAGGTAACAGAAGCATACTTTAAAATCTTTAATGGAAGGACTTCCGAAAAAAGTCGTTAAATTTATAAATACAAAATAATAAATTAAGCTTTCAATGTTAAATAAATTTGTACAATATGCCAATAAATTTGCGTATTTTAAAGAGTTTCTATATTGCACGATTTGAGTTTTATTTAACTTAATGCAACTACAAATTTTTTCCGATACACTTCTTATATCAGTTATTATTTTTTTTTTTTTTGCAATTAGTTTTTTTGCTAGAAGTTTCAAAAGGAGTAACGTACTTATTTCAATAAAAACTTATTAATTTCAGTATTTATGGAAAATTTTAAGTTTATAGAAAAGAAAATACTTCACCTGTCCGTTATAACAGTGATTTATTTGGCCACATTAATAGTGTGAGAAACAAAAACTCCCTCTTAAAGATTAATGCTTTGAATTGACAGACCAACATATAATCCTTTAACAAACTATCCATAATCACACCCTATTACCACACCTCCAGGCAACACACTGACACACATTCTTACAGTAGCCTGCATCCTGTTACAATTACAGAGACAAATATATATGTAAACACATACATGTACATTCAAAAAAGTCTGTTTATAAATTGCAGTTATAACTAACTGCATTGATGCAACAACATGTGCGCTCGTGTTCGTATAATATTTATGTGTCGATGTTGGAGAGGGGAGCACATGTTATTGTTGCTGCATAAATCGTTAAAATCCAAAAGCAAAAAGGACATTTATATTAATAAATGTTAAACTAAACACTAATTTTTAACAAGAAACAAATGTAAATGGTGTATGTACGTAGTAGAGAAAGAAGCCTCTTCTAATAGACGCTGGGGCAGCTGGTTTTGTGTCAGAATTTGATGACACATGTTTTTTTTTTTATAATTTTGGGGTGAAGTTCAAGTTCATTGTAAAATAAAAACAAGACCATTTTGTAATGATTTTGTGGACGCAATAGATATTTGTATTTAAAAATTATTTTTTGTACTTACCTATGTATTTGTTGATTTTCTTCTTTATGAAACAAGTTGGTTACTTTTTGTAGATTTTTCTTATTTTTTTTTTAAGTGGGTGTAAGTAATTTATGTGACAGAGTTTACATGTGTTTTTCTTAATTTTTATAGAGTGAAAATCAAAAGTAACAAAGACGTGTGTGTCTTTTAGAATTTGTTTTTAAAACTACAATATTTACACACATACATATTTTAAGATATTTTTTAAATGTTTTTCTTTTTTCTTTAATTAACTAATTTTCAAAATACATACATATATACATACATACATACAAGGCGAATTCATATCAGGTGACAGCATCCCTACAACAAACACAAAAAGATCCAAAGAACATCAAAACACAAAAAAAAATGTATTAATTAAAATTTTTTTTTTATAAACACACAAGAAAATTTGTAAAATAAATGTGTATGTATTTTGAATTTATTACATACATTTCATCTATTATAGGTATATAAGAAATTCATGCTTTCTAATTGAGTTTTCATAATTTTTGCATATTAAAGCCATTAGGACAAACACAAACGTCAATTTGTATTTATTAAATAAAAAACATTGAATATTTTATTTATTTTTATAATACCTTGTATTATACTTATTTACCAATAAGGATTTACACAAATATTAATATTTTTAACGTTTTTCACAAATTTCACATCTTTTTTTAAAGATTTTTATCCAACACACATAAAAATTAATTTAAATATAACAAAAAACAATCAGCTGGCTTCGTAACATCACCTGATGTGATTTCGCCTTGCATGCATACATATGTACATACATACATACATACATACATTTTATAAAGGCAAAAAAATAATTTGCTTCAAATATAAAACTGAACGAAAATTTTATATACATAAATGTACAATTATCATAAACATTTTCAAGAGAATTTTTCAAAATTTTTTGAAAGTTTGATAACATATGGGAATGAATGTAGAATACATACTTATGTACATATATGGAGGCTTAACAAAGTTAATTTCAACAGGCACGCGGATATCACCTAACCGATCGATAGTGAAGGTTAAGATTTTTTAAATAAAAATTTTTATTTGTTATTAGTTTTTCTAATATTTATTAGGGAAATAATTTATGCTTAAAAGTAATGTAAAAATAAACTAAAAAGCTAGTGCAGTCAAAAAATTATTTTTAAAAATATTAAAAAATAGTTGTTTTTAAATATTTTAACGATTTTATATTTTTAAAGTTATTAGCCATAGATAGCTAATGAACTCGAGATTAGTTATTTTTTTTACAGTAATTAATATAAATTTAAAAATACATTGAACTACAGTAATAGACAACTCAAGCGCAGGACAATAAAGCAACGAAAGTTTACAACTCATCGTGAATTTTATATTCGTCACCATAGACTCTGTGTAAAAATTGAGCCAGTAACTGAGCCACATCTAAATGGTATTCATCACGAGACTGAGTCATTCTTTTCTTAAGTGTAATGAAAATTTCCATTATGCGCCGATCCTTCGTCCAGTCATCTAAACACAAATAATCTGTGCTGTTAAGAGAATTTACTATATATTCTAGAAAATCGGGAGCTTCTAGGAATCTAAGGGCATTCTTAGTGATAAGATTTTCCATTATTTCGCAATAGCTATGATCCTTTAACCAATGTACCAAAGTTATTTCAGCATATTGAGCGGCAGCTAAAGGGTCATCAGTGGCTGATGATTTGGATAGAACAAGTTCTCTTTCTGTCAATAAATCACCAATTATAACGACTGTTTTAATTTTAATTTTTAGTTCACAGTCTCGATTTAGGACGGATATTAAGGCATGTGTGCCTGAAGTGGAGAGTATACGTTGCTGGGCCAAGGGAAATTTTCGCAGCAAACAACTAAAGGCATATAAGGCCGCCGATAATTCTTCGGTGTTGGTGGAAGTCATAATTATCTGTGCCAAATGTGAGCCTACATTACGTTCGAAAACTTTAATTTGAACCCGAGGATTATTCTGTGACATTGCTCCCAAAACGCGCATGGCTTCCACCTTGAGAGCAGAGTTCGTGGTATTTACCAAAACGGGCAACAATACCTGATCCAAGCCTCCCTTGTCCACAAATACCAAAGCATTATCGAATTGTGACATTAGGTAATTAAAACTTTCCAGTATTTGTATTTGAGTCTTAATGCGAGCCTGAGCATCTTTATTGTCGCTCGATGTCATAGAAGTTTGAAATTCCTCTATTAATTGTATGATAATTTCAGCGTCTGTTTTGAAAGGTTTACGCATGCTTTCGAAGCTTTTCTTTAGCTCCTCATAAGATCTATATTCTCGTATGATATTTTCTACCTTCTCCTTGGGTGTGTAGTCAATACCAATCCTTTGTAGAGCCTCATCTAAATGTTTTACTTTCTTTTTTCCGCTGCTCTTAGTTTCATCTTCACTAGAACTTTCTGGCACTACAGTGAGTGCAGCATTCTTGTCTTGTTGCTGCTGTACTTTGGCTTCATCGGCTGAGTCATTTTCATCCAAAATTTTTGCTTCCTTTTTGCCAGTTTCCAAATTGATTCTTATGTGCAGACCAGCTGGGACACCTTGACCTAGCAAACAAGCAGCAATTATAGAGAATCTCGATATATTTTTTAAAGTCTCTCCCTCTCTACTTAGTTAGTATTTCATTATCTACTTACCCGCCGGTATTTCTTGCCATTCTCTTGTTGCAACAAATGTTATGTTTTCTTTAGTCTCTTTTGCATAACCCTGAAGGACAAAGGAGATAGCCACGAGTATTGTGAGGCATTTCATTATTCTTTACAACTTTCTGTTATGATTTTCTGTAAATTATTTGCAGTTCAGTTATTAAAATTTGTTCACGAGTTTTCTCTTCAGTGTTTATCTTACGTGTCTTTTTCTTTAATATTTGTTGTTTTTATTAATTTTTGCTAACAGCTGTTTAGTAGCTGTCATTAGAATGAAGGATGGTAGAATAAAGAGAACATAAAAACAAATGTTGTATAAACAAACCGGTAAAAAGTACTGTATAAAGTCAACATTAAAAAATGTGGTGCCATACTGATATGCAGGAAATTGTTTTCTAAACATATACGAATTAATTTAACGGTAAATCTCAAACAAGTAAATTTGCAGCAAAATTTTTAATGAAATAACAATGAAGATATTATTATAAAATTATATTATAAAGTATACTAAAAATATTGTCATTAGAATGGTTTTCATATAGTGTAACAGCGTTGTCTGCCCACTGTATGCTATATAACTTCAACTGTTTTTTAAATTTTTAAAATATTATATCATAAATTATATTTTCTTATGAATTCTAAAAAATTTGATGTAATTATCTTTGGAGCCAGCGGCTTTATGGGAAAATGTACTCTATTACAGGCAATAGATGTCCTAAAGGGCTTTACTTGGGCTATAGCAGGAAGATCAGAGGTAAAACATATATGTATATAAATGTAGTTTTTACAGCGTAAAACAAATAAAGTTATTTCAATATACATTCATATGTATACCGAATTCACATTTTAGCATAAATTGCAATTAGTTTTAAATGAGATTATCCTGAAAACCGGACAAAATCTTACAAGCATTCCAATATTTGTAGCAAATGCACATGATTTGGATAAACTGGAGATAATAGTGGCCAAATGTAAGGTGAGGTTTTTAAATTTTAGTTAGCAATTTAATATAAGGTAAAATATTATCAATACTTATTTAAGGTTTTAATAAATTGCTGCGGACCTTCCCATTTGTTAGCGGAAAATATCTTGACTTCTTGCATAATCCATGGCACACATTATGTAGACATGTCAAATGAACCATATTTTAATGAACTAATGGAACTTAAGTACAACGAAAAAGCGATAGAGCAAGATGTTTTTGTTATCTCATCCTGTGGTTTTCATAGTTTTCCCATTGATGTGGCACTTAATTATGTCAGAAAAAAATTCAAGGGTAAAATCGGATTAGGAATTTTTATTACTTTTTTAATTTTATTTTTCAGGTACCATTAATAGCGTGGACGCTTTTGTACGTTATAATTTTGGTTATTATCCTTTACATTCCATTTGGACAACTACAGCTTGGACTAGTTTGCTCTATTCATGTATTAAAATTGCGGAATTGGCTTTTATAAGAGATGAACTTCGTCTAGAATATGTACCAAATTTACTACCAAAACAGATTGTTGAGTAAAGTACACCACATAAATAAATACCTCCATTCTAAAATATGATAAGTCAAAAAATGCACTTCTAAATTTAACTTTAAAATAAACCTTATAATAAGTTAAGGCAAAAAAGATTCCTATTAAAAAGTCGATTTAACATCATATCTTAGAATTGAGGTAAGACAATGTAATTTGAATTATTTGCTTATTGCCAAAAACTTGCGCAGAGAACTTTCACAAAGATCTAAATACAATGAAGAAGGTGTTATGGTCCATTTCCCTTTTATAGATCAACAAACCGTTGAAAGATCTCAGTACTCGTTGTATTTACATGGAAAGAGACCAATTCAGTTTTCAAAATACATAGAATTTCCGTAAGTAGATACATAAATACATTTTAAAACTGTCAACAAATGTTTTCTCATAACAATTATACTGAAAACAAATTTTAAACAAACAAAAAAATTCTCTCCGAACTGCGATTACCTGATAAATATGCATTGGAGGATATCCAGAAAATTTTACTACAAAATTTAATTTTTTTATTTTTATTTTTTACTTCAAATTTATTGGAAATTTTATTAATTAATTGTAACCCATATTTTTAAATTTTTAGAAAATTTTTAATATCGAACTAGCAAACCCGGTGCGCTAGTTTTCCCACCAGGAAATTTATACTGCTTTTCTTATAATTCAAATTCATTTTAGTTGGTGGCGTAGAAACTCACATAGGCTACAGCTAGTTGATTAATTTAATTAATTTAACTCATAAGGATATCCGTAAAACTATTCGAAAAACGCTCCCAAATATACAAATACGCATAATATTGTCTGTTCAATGTGATCCGGACACAATTTTCAAAATTAAAATAAATTCCTATGTCATCTACAACACGAAACGTCATCATTCGTTTGCTGTTTTTATTTTAATTCAAATTAGCATGAACTATCGCGGCAATATACATATAAAATTTATTCAAAAAATTTTATATTTATGATATATATGTAAGCAACGGAGAATCGAAACATTTAAAAACGATAATAAGGTGCCAAGTGTATAGATATAAGTCTTTGTGATTCCATTTTGTTGAAACTTTTGAAATACCTTTACGTTCTCCTCAATCTTTTGAAATAAATCGCTATTCGAATCTAGGTCATTCGCCCAATAATTTTTTGAGTTATGAGCAAAATTATATGACTACCTCTGTTTTTTTTTTCATATTTTTACGACAGAATTTAAATTTTTTAAGCCCTCGCTGTTGTTATTATTTTGAAGCATACGTACTTTTAGTCACTAATCCGGAAAGTTATAGGTGAAAATTATTTGGTAAATATATACATATATATATATTTTTTTTAATATATTGGGATGGGCATGCTACTGACTAATATAATACAGTTAACTATGTAAAAATTAAAAATCAAAGATGGGATCACAAAAATTTGTTTATTGTGTACATGATGGTAAAGGGTGTTTAAGATTATAAAGACAAAATTGTGGAAAATTTTATTTTTAAATTTTTGATAATTGCGACTTTTTGCGTTTAGTATAAGATATATAAATTTGAATATAAGCTTCTTTTAAATGTTGATAAAAATCAAGAAAATGTCCTTCAAATATTTGATAAAAATTTGTCAATCAGAATTTGAAACTGTTAGCAATACAAAAAATATAAAATATATAAATAATTATAATTTTAATTTTTTAAAAATTTAGCTCGTACATTTGGGCATTTCTTTTCATTATATGGTGTTTAATTGTGTCTGCATTAGCGCAATTTAAGATGTCTCGTAAAATAATGAATGAATATCCAAAAATATTTTCTATTGGATTGTTTTCCGCCGAAGGTCCAAATCCTTATCTGCTAGAAATGTCATCTTATAAAATAAGGTTGCTTGCCAAGGGTTGGTCCAGTTCAAAATTGTACCATAATCTGAGTCCGAACGATAATTCAATATTAGATCAATACTTAAATATTGAAATTAGTGGCGAAAACCCTTTTTATGGCTGCGGTTGCGTTTGTTTACTTTTAAGTGCAAGAACTATACTAGAGGAGAGGAACAAAATGCCAGAAAGGTAATATAGTTTTTTATCACACTAAACCAGATCCAAAATTAAATTTTTATATATTTTTTTTTTCAGGGGAGGTGTATATTCACCTGGTTATGCCTTTCATAAAACTAATATTTTAGATAAGTTTCAAAATTTTCAAGACTACTTACGTATAAGAATTTTATAAATATTGAAATATTTCTAAATTGATATGTGTATAATAGAAAAAAATTCATAGTACAATCAAAATAGTCGAGATTCTCGTTGTTTATAATAATTTTTGTCTGACAATAGATATGAAAAATTTAATGATATATTAAATATTTGTTTAAATTTATGCAATAGTTTATCGCACCAACAGTAACAATTAAGCATATATTTTTTAAATTATATTAATTATTACGAAAGAAATTAAAAGGGAGAACAAAATATTAGTTGGGTTTATAAGGTATTTTTTATTTGTTTCCTGTTTTATTTCAAATTGTCATTCCGTTTGTAAGAATTTTAACAATTTTTAAACACTTTTGAGCTTTTTCATAAATTTTTAGGTATAACGGATTGTTGGGGATCTATTCCCGTTCTGTAAAGTTTTTAAATTAAGCCTTTGAGCAGAAAAACAGAACGAGAATTAAGTGATGATGTTTTGGCATACGCACCTGTGCAGTTGATATATATCAGTTTAAACCAACAGCCAATAATATAAACTACTAATATACATTATTAAAAATAAAAATTTCCGGAAAATTTTTGATATATAAAAGTTTACATTTTTAAACAGCTAATTTTTTAATATACTATAATTAAGAACACTGGCAACATTTTTTCATGTAAATCATACTTATACAGTACCTCACACAAATTTATCCTAGTCACAAAGTTTTTTTTATAATATAACCTTTGTTTACAACCCTGTCACCAGCTGTTTATGTACTACTACGAATTTTATTAATAAAACGCAATAAACGAAATTCTGACATCTAAAGCAGAACAAAAATAGAAGAAGTGATCAAAATACCGTGTGTGCGCGTAACGAATTTTTATAAAGGCAAAATTTTGTAATTTCACAACAAATTGTACATATTAATTGTGTTGTATTCTTGAAGAAAAAATCCTTTTAGTCTTTAGACAATGTCATCATTAACAAGAGCTTCACGTCTATTTCAACATCAATTGAAGCGTGTTCAAAGTTTACCAGCCGCTTTCTATCATGAAAATGTAAGTACATACATATAAGACTTATTTATACAAAATCAACTAATATTTTAACAATAAGATCTTAACCAAATATTAAAACGTTTATTGATATTTAGATGAATCCAGAAAACATACAGATTAATTATATATTGTAGTTTTGAGCTTATTTCAAGGTCTTTGCTTAAGTATTTTCAGAGTGAAAAATTGCACAAACAAATTTAATAGCACTTTTTGATTTACTTATTTCGGTTTTATAACTAGCCGGTGTGAGTGAGGAGCGCTTAATTAGATAAGGAAAATATTTATGGCAAAATGACAAAAAAAGAAACAGTGGGAAATGGTTGTGAATTTTTATTTTTTTAATTTCCTAATAGGAGACTGCATTTGCTTGCATAGATTTACCTACAAGACTTGTGTAATTTCTTTATATATGTTTGGATGTTAATGTAAACATAGCCATTCAAAACACGAATGCTAAAAAAATAATATTTGTGATGAAGTTTAAACAAATACTTATTAATAAAAATAAATTCTTCATTAAAAATATACTCTGTAATTACCCAGCAAAAAAAAAAAGAATACCTACATGCAAAAGAAATGGTGAATGCAAGGGTTCAACCCAAAATGAAGTTGTTCAATTTAGGTGATACATGCATCATTGGAAATCATGTTTATGTAAATATTTATATATTTTAAAAATATCACGCAATTCCAATAAGTGCAATAAACGCATGCATTTTGGGTGAAAATATACGCCTAAATGAGTTTGTTTGTTTACCGGAATTGTTTAAGATATTTTGTATGTATTTCGAAGCACGTCATTTTTGACAAACTATTTTGGAGTTAGGGATATGAAAAATGCCTTCTGTGGCACTACTTATAAGAAGTCATGAAAAATTTTATTCACATTAAACCAGTGCAAAATTGTTTGCTGGGTATGTACCTACATATGAATGTATCTTATTGAATTTCGCAGCTTTTAAGATTTTTTAAATGTTTTGTTAAATTGAATGCCATAAATGGGTTGTTGTTTTATAAGTATATTTGTAGATCTTTCTTAAAATTACTTATCATTATGACAGCTATAAAAGTTCGTTTAATACGATGCAATTTTTAATATCATTAAACTTTTCTTATCAGCTGTGCTACTCAGAACCGGTTTTTCTTGTCTTCTATTAAAAATTTATTCAATTGTTAACGATTACTTATTTACTATTTCATTCTATTCATCAGGTAGTAGAACATTATGAAAATCCACGCAATGTTGGTTCGTTAGATAAAAAAGATGAAAGTGTCGGTACTGGCTTGGTTGGTGCACCCGCCTGTGGCGATGTCATGAAACTACAAATTAAAGTCGATGAAAATGGTAAAATTATCGATGCCAAGTTTAAAACCTTTGGTTGTGGTTCAGCTATAGCTAGCAGTTCATTGGCTACGGAATGGGTAAAGGGTAAAACAATTGATGAGGCGGGTAAATTGAAGAACACCGATATTGCCAAAGAATTACGTTTACCTCCTGTAAAATTGCACTGTTCCATGTTGGCTGAGGATGCGATTAAAGCGGCTCTCGCTGATTACAAAGTTAAGCAGCAAAAGAAACAAAATTAAGGACAAATAAATTCCTAAGATTCCTTTTTAAAACCAGTTTATTATAAACAAAAATTATATAGTTATTAGTCAAATAATATGTAGTTTATATAATACTTAATAATCATATACCTATTATCTGTTTTGTTTGTTATCTAAGCAACTTTTTTGGAAAGTTTAAGTTGGTAATATTTAAGTTGAATGTAGGTACATTAAGAAGATTAAAAGCAAAGCTTAAGTCTGACACTTAGAAAGTAAAGTAAAAGAAAGAATGAAAAAAAAAACACAAAATCCTATGAAAAAGATTTTTAAATAATTTAATCCAAATAAAATTCACTGAGTATTTTTTTCATGCAAATAAATTTTTAAAATCAATTGATTGCTTTATTGTTATTAAAAAAAACATGATTGGCTTAACATAAAAGGGCGTATCTCATTTTTTCGAAATCGCGTTTTTGACGTTTTCTTTAGTAAGTGGACTATATATAAACATACCACCCTTATAAAAATAAAAGCTATAGATGAAAATAACGGATTTATAGCCACGTAAAAAGCTTCAACTCATCGATATAATAACTTTTCAATTGTTTAGTGAGTAGTTGTTTAATTATGACAAACGCACGCTAACATTGCCACCACATTCACCTTTAGTTTTGACCTCGAAGGCTTTAAAGAAAGAGTTTTTTTTAAAGTTGTTAAATGATTTTTTTATAACTTACGATCATCATTGTGCTGACAATTATAATTGGCCATTACACATTCACTTCCGAATGTTAAAAGGCGTTCCTTGCTACTATTTTTAGCTTTAGCACACACGGGGTCATAATTATCTCCACAAGTACGACTGCAAGCCGGTGCTTGTTTATTTTTAGCAGGACTAGCTAAAGCAACAGCTGCCATACAAGTAACTGCAATACAAAAAATTTAAACTATTAAAAGAATATTCATACATAAGGCTTAACTTTTCAGAATAGCTAAAGCGAAATTTGTAAATGTAAATTTTTAACTTCCATGTAAAATTTATGTTAATAGCACCCCAAATCTATATTTTTATTACAGCCAACACAGTGATGAAATACAATAAAATTTATTTTTTTTACTACACATTTCTAATACTAAAAATATCGGTTCTAGATCAAAAAAGTATTTGTTATATTGTTAGCATCGATGAAATAAAAAATGATTTAAACATAAAAAGGCAGATAGATAAACCAATTTTCAATTAATCTTTATCTTGGTATGAACATATGTTATATAGAAGTTATTTGACAAGTATGTAATTTATTTATTAAAAACTGTAGATAAGTCTCAATAATATTCCACATTTAAAAAAAAAATAAGTATATGTATGTATGTATGTACATATCGCAGATTCAATTATTGCTATCGAAATTTTACTCGAACATTCGAACTTTCTGTGCTTTGGCCACTGTTTAACAATTTTAACAGTTTTCAATACTAATATTAAAACCCATGCATTGATATTTATTTATATACATATGTACATACATACATACATATGTATATTCGATAAAAAAAATATTTAATTTAAATAGCAAATAAAACAGCCACAACACTATCAGTAATAAAAATTTTTACCCAATAAAACAGCAAAAACAAAACGCATCTTTTTTTTTAAATATATAAACTTTTCGCTATTAAAGCAAACAAATCTTGTTTAAGTTCTAAAATAAACTAAATCTAAAAGGAAAACTAACAGTCAGTTTTATAATACCGGTCACTTGATCGGCAATTAAACTCATATATACTATATTTTTACGAAAACTTGTCTATGTTTATTATAGAATTTGTCATAAAATGCAACAATAACATTATGAAAAGCTTAAAAATAATTTAAATTCATAAAAAAGATAATAGAAGTATACATATATATGGACTTAAGGCTAAGCTTTTCTGTTTTTTTTTTTTATACACTTCACCTTTGGTGACATGGGTATTTATAGTTATGCCATTTTGTTTGTAATTTCTACAATATTCTTTTTAACCACATAAAATATATGTATATGTTTTCTGAAACTTTATGAATTAAGAAGTTGTTAAAGCGATGTCATCTCTTCGTATGTTTGAAGAAATCAACTTTAATCGATTGTTGCATCAATATTGTGAATATAATCTTTCAGAGATATTCAGGAATTAAATATAAAAAGCCTGTATCCCCATATTTAAAACACAAAAATTATAATTTTTAGATCTTCGATAATTATAGTATACTAGCTGAACCTGGACTGCATTGCTGGCACAAAGATTAATATAGAATATATATGTCCAGTAATTCTCGAAAAATAAAACGTTTATATACGAAAAATTTATATTTTAACGATTACATACATAATTCAAATACCGCGCTAACTACTGAATTTAAAATTTCATTTTTTTTTTTTACAAAGTCTATTTTATAAATATAGAGAATATGACTCAAAGGCTTTTTGCAGAAAGTTTAAAACAAAATGACAGTCGTAGGGAAAAGCTTTTAATTTCAAGGCCCTGGGAAATTTGATATAAAAACGCTTAACTTAGAATGCAGTAAGCCATGTATAAAATTTAAAATCAAATATAGCGGCTAACATACATATTTTTGCAACCCCTCAACATCGGTATCAAACAAAAGGGCTTTAGAAAATGCAGTCAATAAAAGATTACATGAAAAGATTTCAAATTCAAGATGGCGCAAAAATCCTAATGGTGAAGGGTATATAAGTTTTGTTACAGCCAAATATAGCACTTATTAGTTATTGAACTCATTTTTTTTTAACACCTACAATCATTTGTTTTGCAGTTACGCTTCGTCAACTTTTTGTGCTTTTAATAAAAAGAGTGTAAAAGCTTAATTATTGTTTAAATCGGTTTTAATATAACTTAAGTTAATAAGGCAACAAATTTAAACTGACTTTAAACTATGATCAGTGCTGGGGGCATTCGATTCGATTCAGGGTAATATGTATACAAATTTTATAAAAACAAAATACAAAATATTTTTTCAATTTGAAATTGTTTTGAATTTGTTTTTTGTTTTTATAAAATTTGTATACATATTACCCTGAAGAAGCTACCCATTGTTTGGTAGCGAAATATTGGTTAATAATAAATAATTTTTTATAAAAAAACCAAAAAAGTTGATCTCAAGCTTGAAAAAATCATATATAATCCATAAAAAAGATCAAGAAATTTAGACGATATATAAAGAAGAATTTTAAAATTTCACATAAAATCGAATGCCATAATTTGGCATCTAAGAACTGACGAAGTTTTTATACTCGCCACAAAAAAAAATTATTTTATTATTCCGTTTGTAACACAATACATTTGGAAAGCAAATAAGTGAGTAATTAATTAAGCCCGTCTATAGACGGTCTTAGAGACTAAAGGATTAATGATGTCTGTTTGGATGAATTGTTTCATATATTTTGCATAATGTCTTCATTTTGTAGTACATTATTTATGACAAAATATTTCGCACTTATGGAGTCATTTAGAATTAATCCCTTTACACTATTCATTTAGAAGTGTTGGAATGGTAAAATAACTTTGCTCTAATTACAAATTTGAACCCCAGCAAAAAGCACTTCATTTCATATTTGTTTTTTTTTTTTGCTGGGATGTTTGTGAAACGAAAATTGTATAAACATAAAATAATTCTTTTTTTTATTTGACCTCTTTTTTTAATTAATTATTATTTAATTAAAAAAACAATAGTTTTAAATACAGAAAATAGTTACAAACGTCGTTATTTATTAGAAATGCTACAAATTGTTAACACACCAATAGCACAAAGAATTAATTACAAATCAGATACAGAAGAAATAGCTCAGAATTATAGATATTTATTTCAAAAAAATTTTAAGCGGAAATGAAAAAGTTTTTTTAATGTAATAAATTATAGTTAAGCAATTTTTTTTTTTCTTTTTGTATAATTTTTGAATGACAGTGTTTTTTGAAATTTGTTTGAATTTTAATTATTAGTATATAAAAAGAAATATTGTAATTGTTTTATATTTTTTTGACAATTTTTGTTAATTTGTATATCCTGAAGATGCTACACGATGAAGTAGCGAAACTTTGAAAATAAAAATATTGTTTAATATTGTAAAAATTAAAAAAAAATTATAATAATAAAACTGTTGCATGACCTTAGCACAGAATATAATAATAGTCTGTGACCTTAGGCTTGAATAATAATAATATTATTTAAAAACATAAAAATTATTATAAATATGGAAGACCCTGTACGTTTTTATTAGAAGTAACTTATTAACAGCTGTGCGACAATTGTGAATTACCACGCAAAACATGTGTTTCTACAAAAAATTTGTTTACAACGTTTTAATTGCCGCTTGTTGATTAACAAATTTTCACTTTTTTGACGTAACTTGTTTTAAATTTTAACAAACAAATTTCGTGAAAAAAAACACATCAACCTGTTTTTAAAGCTAACAAATAAAATACACAAACGAAACACACTAAAGTTTATCAATGAAATAAAATTGTCTACGAAATAAGGCCATGTAAACTGTGATGAGCATGATGTGATCAACGAAGTCAGTTGCCAATTTTTTAACTACAACTCGCAATGTGATAAGTCTCTAAGACAACTTGGATATATGTATGTGGAGAGAGCGCATAAAAAATAAACAAAAAGAAAGTACCTAAATATGTTTTAAAAACAGTTTTCTTTAAACAAAGACACTGCATTAAAGTAAACTTAAATTTCCACACTGCAGCGTGATTTTAGTCTTTAAACTGTGCAGGTTGTTAAAGGTAATAGCCGTTAACTAATCATATTAAATTTTTTGAAATATAAGTATTATGCTTAGGCAATGTACGTACGTATATTTATAAATATCAGTTAAAATTTATTTTTGTACCTACCTATAACAAAAGAAAAAAACATATAAACAGTTGAGAAATTGTTAATGGAATTATAGCAACAAATTATTAAAAAGTTGAATAAACAAACACTTAAAACTTTCTTCGTGCACTTGGAATAAATATTAAATTTGTGCCAACTTTGAGGGTAAGTAATAATTATAAAAGCAAATTTTTTTAATGAAAAATAAATGCTGCATATGTGTTTGTATGTTCATAAATATAAGGATTGTTTTCAAAATTCCTATGTATGTTGCCTGTAAAATGTAATTTTTACTAACGCACATTTACACATATTTTTTTTTCAAATTTACTTATCCTATAGTCCTTGAATGTCATTTAAATTTTTAATAATTTTGTAATATTAAGTAAACTTTTATTGTTTTTAATATGCATAGTTGTTTTTTCTTCTTTGTTTTTGCTGTTATGTTTAGCATTGTTAGCGATGGTAACAGCGTCAACATTTATCCCATTATTATCATGCATACTGATAAACTTTTTTCCAAAATCTTTTATTTTCGTTTACGCATGTCTACCTGCCATTTCACGATGCCTAGTCTCTCACGTATCATATTTTAATTCTGAGATTCTCAATCTATTGTAGGTAGAAAATTTTATGCGAACGTATTATACTTAAGCCTAAGGCATTTATTTATAAAAATGGTCAAAGGCTTAGAAAGGGTTTGTAAAGCTGTTCTTCCATAAAAGTTATAAACATTACAAAAGTATTATGAATAAGGCTGTTAATCTTTAAAGATTTTTTATAAATAAAGAAATTAGTGGTTCAAGAGTTATGTTAGTTCTTTTTTTTTTTAACTACCAAATTAAATTTAGATTAAATCTTTAAACTTAATAAACTTAATAAAAGGTATATATTTATTTATTTATTTATTCAACTCCATATATGTGGGTTTTAAAATTGATATTCTATGGAAATTGGCGTTTAAATCTCTTTTAAAGATTTTTAAATTTTTATGTTAGACCAAAAAAAATTGTTTAATATAAGTTTTTTTTAAATAAACGGACACCTAAGAGTTTATACCGCAACCCTAAAACATAAAAAACATTTTTTTAATGTAAATTTTATCAAGAGAAATTTCTATAAAAAAAATATATGTAAATATGTACATAAGTAGACAAGAGTTATTTTTTGTCCCAATTTCACTATTTGAGAAACACTTCTTTACGCACTCCACACACATTCATTTAAATATTTTCATTTTGTGGCTTTTGTTAAAGCTTAATCTTCTTGAATTTTACTATATATTTTTAGTAATTTATTTGTTGTTTATGGACTTTTATCTGTACCGCTGCCATTGTTTCGGATAGAGTTTTAGTTTTTTTGTTTGCTTGTTAGTGATCGTAAAGTGTGAATTTTAAATTTGTAATAATTTTTTAACAACAAATAAATTGTTTATTAAAAGAGAAAGAGAGAGCTATGATAGATTTGTAGTATTGTTACTGCAAAATGGTTCGATATAAGCTTAGATACCTATATTCTCTTCTATTAAGCAAGTCTTCATCAACGGTATGTCTTCAACAGTTTAAAATCATGTAGCGTAATCGTTAAATTATTGCAAACAGTAATGTATAATTTTCTAAGTTGTATTCAAGAAAATGTCGAGTTGAACGAATTGGTTTGACGATACATCATGTAGAAACGACTGCAAAGTGTCGATGTGATGTGACACTATTTGCATACATAAATAATAGGATCATTTAAATGTTGTTTGCTTAAAATAGTTTTAATTTTTCTATGTATAATCATTTATGCATATGTAAGTCGGACTTTAAATAATTAAACTAAAGTGAGTAGAAGAAGAAAGTGTTAAATATACAACATCCACTTCATAATAAGTTTATCGATATCTTAAACCTTTCATAGTTTTATTTTAATTTTTAATTTATGTACAAAACTTTGCGATAACTAAATTTACTATAGACAACCTATGGATACAAATCCATCGATTATTTTGAAAACATAAAATTTATATAGGAATTTAAAAAAATATTTATTTTAAATTGCCAATATTCTACATTTTTTAAAGAAAATTTATTATTAACTTAAATTCTTAAAAGATAATTAACCAATAACTTTTTTCCATAAAAATATTATTTAAAACTTAATAATTTTAATTATTTCTTTTTAAGTTTTAACTAAAAAGTCGATTTGCTTCATCCCATAGACGATACTGCAGTAAATCAAACAAGTAAGAGTGCTATATTCGGCCATGCCGAATCTTATATACCCTTCACAACGTGTAGTCATGCAATAACAGTAGTTTGTATCACCATTCATCTCATATGAAATACGTACATACATACATATAAAAAACATACATATATAAAAACTTCCCATTGTAAAATTAAAAATTAACGTATGTATGTTAAAAAAAAAATAAAAAAAATTTAAAAAAAAAATTAAAAAAAATATTTAAAAAAAATATTTAAAAAAAAATAATTAAAATATAAATAATAAATATAAAACAAAAAAAAATAAAAAATAAATTAAAAAAAAAAAATTTAAAAAAATAACAAAAATATATAAATAAAAAATAAAAATAAATTAAAAAAAAAATTAAAAAAATAAAAAAAAAATTTTTTTTGGCTCAGCTGGGATTCGATCCCACGTTTACTTTATACAGGGTTGCCCATATTCGACGGACCCATCTGGCAACGCCATAACTTTTGACAGAGATGTCAGATCGCTTAATGACATACCGCGTTTGAAGCGTCAGTCCAAGCAGATTTTTACCATGCAACAATACACGAGACGCGAGCGCTCTGAAATAGTTGAAATTTACATTCAACAGAACAAGTCAATTGTGAAAACTCAACGTGCTTTTAAAATATTAAAAAATGTGAGAAGTGCGCCTTCTAAGAACACCATTAAGCGTTTATACGAAAAATTTTCGACTGGTGAGGCTCTTTCTAATCCGAAGAGGCCAAATAAAAGTCGACCAAGGCGATCGGCCGAGAATATCGCTGCCGTACGAGCCAGTGTTGAGAGGTCCCCAAGAACATCCCAAAAACGCCGTTCTCAGCAGTTGGGCATGGCTCGGTCCACTTTACAACGGATTATTCGCGTTGATTTGCATTTGTTTCCGTACAAAATTCAATTGACGCAAAGATTGTTGCTCCACCGCACACAAGTCGCATAACAATCGATTTTCTGAAGAATTTGTTTCCGGGCCGTTTGATGTCGAAAAGTGGTGATTTGGACTGGCCACCGCGTTCGCCCGATTTGACGCCGCCTGACTTCTTCTTGTGGGGATATTTGAAGTCAAAGGTTTACGTTAACAAGCCAAGGACCTTAGAAGAGCTCAAGGACAACATTCGTGAACAAATAGCCGCTATTCCGGCCGAAATGTTGGCGAAAACGATGGAAAATGCTGCAAAAAGGGCACAATACGCCATCAACGCCAGAGGCGGCCATTTGAGAGATATCATATTCAAAAATTGATGTAAACAAATCTACTTGGAAAAAATTAAATGATTAAGATTGCCAACCGCCAAATTTTTATTTTTTTCTTTGATTTTTTTAAAAAAAACATGGGTCCGTCGAATATGGGCAACCCTGTATATGTATGTATGTATGTTGTTTTTGTGAAAAAAAAATCGAGGTGGTCGTGTTGTTTATGAACCGATGTTTCTGATGTTTTCAATAGCGACCTACTCCCGAATATTTCTGATATTTTAATACCTTACCCGGGTCCAAGCGATTTCGGGGGGCTTCAAAAAGTTGATTTCAACATACACACGGACAGACTGACATTGCTTAATCGACTCCTCTATTCATAAGCTTTCAGAAAATATATACTTTATGGGGTCGGAAATGAAAATTGTAGAAATTTCACACGGAATGACAAACCTATATATACCCTTTTTCACTGTATGAAGGGTATAAAAAAAAATATTTTTAAATTTTCTAACACGTCCATAACTTGGTAATATAATTTAAATTAATACCAACCCTTTTAATTAACTCTTTGACTTTGAATAGGCAGATACATATGTATAGCTTACAAACTAAAACAAAAACCTTCATAATCACCTTTGACTAGAGAGAGGAATTAACTTCATAGGTATAACATTCATAAAAATATTAACTATATGCAGTATGTATGTATGCACATTCTTTAGGTGGAGGCTAAAACATATTGAATATAATGAGAAATATATTTACATAGTTAACAAATACAAACAACTGTAAACGAGTATTTTTCATATCATAATTTTGGAAATCTTTAAGTTTTAAAAAGCATCTTTTATTTTTTTTATATATTTGTTTTATCTTTGGTTGACAAGCCTCAATTTGTTTTATTGTTATTGGCATGTATAGCCAACAGACAAAACTCATGTATTGATTATATACTACAAAATTTGATCTTTAAACTATATTGTAGTCGAAAATTTACTTATGAATTTATTATTTATTTACAGTAAAGTTCAGACAAATTCATTATATTTCAATAAAACCTACAAACCATTAATAATAATTGAAACGCAAAGGTTGCAGCAGCATTGCTTCGCACATAATTCGAACGCGGCTTAAGTAACGTATACAGATAGACGGACAGTCTTTTTGTTACTTAATAGCCCAGAAATATCTAAAGTTAAAAACTACAACAACAAATAAAAATAAAGATTTTTTCATTCATCAAAAAATAAATAAAAATAAAATACACTTAGCATTACGCTTAGCTAGCACAGGCCAGCTAGTTCAGTTCACAGCTCATACAAACAGTAAAAAGTGAAACTTTTAAACACAATTTCAGTTGCGAGTCATAATTCGCTTTAACAACATATACATATGTATTAAGAAAAGTCAACACGCATAATTACGTTAACTACAGTTATTTTACAAAACGAGCCCAGTGGCATCTTACACAAAAAAAAATGACAAACTCTGCGACCAGCAATACATCCTCAATGGCTGATAATAATGTAAAAGTGCCAGTGAAAAAACGTACTCATAGTACTAGAGAACAACTGCAACAAATAGTTTCTGGTGGACTGGCAGCGGCCATCACCAGATCTACTTGTCAACCCTTTGATGTATTGAAAATACGCTTCCAATTGCAAATTGAACCTATAGGTACACATGCAGCGTTAGCACAAAAATCAAAATACATTTCTATAAATCAGGCTATAAAAACCATTTACAAAGAGGAAGGCCTTTTAGCTTTCTGGAAAGGCCATAATCCGGCACAGATTTTAAGTATTATGTATGGTATTTCACAATTTTGGTCTTATGAACAGCTAAGCTTGTATGCTAAACAAACCGCCTATCTCAAGGATAAACCGAACTTATCCAATTTCATATGTGGTGCTATAGCGGGCAGTATGGCTGTTATAGTTTCAACACCCCTTGATGTTATACGTACCCGTTTGATAGCTCAAGATACGAGTAAAGGTTATCGCAATGCCACACGAGCTGTTGCGGCCATCATTAAGAATGAGGGTCCACGTGGTATGTATCGAGGTCTCTCGTCAGCTTTGTTGCAAATAACGCCACTGATGGGTTCAAATTTTATGTTTTATCGTCTTTTTTCACAATCTGCCTGTAAAGTTTTTCATGTCGAGGAAAGAAGGTAAGATGATTTTTGCAATTACTTTTGTTTTAGTTTATTTAATTAAATTCAACTACTAACAAATCACTGCTATAGTGAATATTTTTTCCCTCGAAATATTTCCCTTTACCAATCGTAAATAAACCCCACAACGATGTTAGCACTTCTATGTCTTATTTATATTCAATGAGCATTATAATTTACTTTAAACAATTGTCAATGAAGGGAACAAACATTTCACGGGAAAATATTAATATGTATTAATTAAAATTTAATAATAAAGAAAATTCACTTTTATTACTCTTAATTTACTTAAATATTGTACGACAAAAATACTCACGATATGCTCGTTTATAGATATGTTGCTATAATTACAATATATTTTACTATTAATCATAAATCCAAATACATTTTTTAAAATCTTATAATTCACTTCTTTTTGTTTTGTTTTAAGCCAACTACCCACTTGGACTTTACTTATAATGGGAGCCTCATCTGGCATGCTTTCAAAGACAATTGTCTATCCATTTGATTTAATTAAGAAACGTTTACAAATTCAGGGCTTCGAATCGAATCGTCAGACATTTGGTCAAAATATACGCTGTTCTGGTGTCTACAGTTGTTTACATGAGACCATTAAACAAGAGGGCGTACGTGGCCTCTACAAAGGTGTAGCACCTACTCTTCTTAAGTCCAGTCTGACAACGGCTTTATACTTTAGCATTTATGATAAACTAAAACAAATAAGCTGGTCTTTGCCAACAACAACTACAAAATCTTAGCACGTTTCCGGGATAAAATGTTTTTACTGTTTTGTTAAATTGTTTTTAATTTGTAAGAATTTGTTTTATCTGCACATTCATAAGTAATTACACACATTTATACCTATGTATGTTGTGTATTTATTTAGTTTTTTTTTTTTTTTTTTGTAAATAATATAACTTTAGTGATTGTGGTAAATTTAAGTTATAAAAATTAAAAAAAAAATATTTTTGTAAATTAAATTTAACGATATTTTCCAAATGCTTAATTTGTTACGGTTTTATTTCTTAAAGTGTAAAGTTTCCTTGTTTGCGATAAACTAGCAATGCCACATGATAAATAGAGGTAGGTAGCATTTAAACTTAAACTTTAAGTTTTAAAGATAAAAATTTTTTAATATTGTGAAGAGTGCTGCCGGAATCAACATTTATTTTTACATTAAATCTACAAATTGTGCATAATCTTACAAATTATTAATTAAGCTAAAACAAAGACTTAATATTACGTAATTAATAATATTTTGTTTTCTATCATTCTCATATTCTGATTAAGATGTTGAAGATATTTTTAGTTTGCCGATATATTATTATTATCTTTTGTAGTATTTTATATTATGTATTTATATTTATTCCTTTGTTCTTTAGTAATAATAAAAAATAAAATAATTACTAATATACCGATTAAAACTGCTTGATATTACCCCCTACCTAGTTTGTCCACTCGACTGGCATTGGATTATTAAATTAAACATTTTTATACCCTTCACCTGTGGTGCACAAGGGTATACATATATAGCTTTGTCATTCCGTTTGTGATTTCTACAATTTTCATATATTTTCTGAAAGCTTATGAATGGAGGAGTCGATTAAGCCCTGACCGTCTGTCCCTGTGTTGATTGAAATCAACTTTTAGAAGCAACTATATGTTCCTCAGATCTGTGTGTGGTATCAATCTTTTGGAAATATCTGGGAATAAATCGCTATTGAAATTCAGCACAATCGCCCGATAACTTTCTGAGATATGAGCAAAAAAACACGACCACCTTGTTTTTTTTACAATCACAACAACAACATATATACTGGTTAGAGTAAACGTGGCATCGAATCCCAACTAAGCCAAAATTTTTTTTTTTATATGTATATTATTTATTTTTTTTATATTCATATATTTATTTTTAATTTTTTTTTAAATTTTTTTTTTTTGTTAATTTTTGTTTTTGTATTTTTTTTTGGAAACATACATACGTAAACTCAATTTATAATTTTACAATGGTATGTTTTTTATATGTATGTTTTTTACATGTATTGACATATGACATGTATGTACATAACTCAAAAATTTGGTCGAAATTTTATATTTGGCAACACTTAAAGCTTTTGTTTGGTAATTTCACAATATAAACGAAGAGTATAAATTTGTTTTAAATTAATTTCTTTGAAATTTTTAACAGTATTGAACAATATGTACATACATATATACATACATACATACATACCATATTCTACAAAAATTTATTATCGAGAAACATTCCATAATCACGATAAAATGTACAAAAAAGGGTGTAAAGCTATAAAGAAATGGGGACAAAAAAAGTAACCGATTGACTCAACTTTACATTTTAAATTTATTAATCGATTACCTACTTCTTATTTAGAAAATAAAAGAATTATTTTTTTTATAAGGAACTGCACTATAAATAAATTGTATTATTTTTTATTTGTAAAATGAGATAACTCGATAGAGAAAGGTACTCAGGCTTCGCATATAAAAAATATAGGTTAATTTAACTATTACAAGCAAGAATTTGATCACAAAAAAAAACTGTTATTTAAAAAAATACCATTAAAAAAAATTATTATAGTAAAATTTTAAATTAAAAATTAAACAAGAGTGCTATATTCGGCCGCGCCGAATCTTATATACCCTTCACAACGTGTAGTCATGCAATAACAGTAGTTTGTATCACCATTCATCCCATATGAAATACGTATGTATGTACAAGCATATAAAAAACACACATATATAAAAACATCCCATTGTAAAATTATAAATTTACGTATGTATGTTTAAAGAAATAAAAAAAAAAATTTTTTAAAAAAATAAAAAAAAATATAAAAAAAAAATTTAAAAAAAAAATTCAAAAAAAAAATTTAAAAAAAAAAATTTTTTTAAATAATTAATATAAATAATAAAAATATAAAACAAAAAAAAAATAAAAAAAAATTTAAAAAAAATTTAAAAAAAATAATAAAAATATAAATAATATATTAAATAAAAAATAAAAAAAAATTAAAAAAATATAAAAAAAAATTTTTTTGGCTCAGCTGGGATTCAATGCCACGGTTACTCCAACCAGTATACACGTTTGTATGTATGTATGTTGTTGTTGTAATGTTGTTTTTGTAAAAAAAAAATCGAGGTGGTCGTGGGTTTTTGCTCATATCTCAGGTGTTTATGTACCGATGTTTCTGATTTTCAATAGCGATCTACTCCCGAATATTTCTGATATTTTAATACCTCACCCGGGTCCAAGCGATGTCTGGGGGCTTCAAAAAGTTGATTTCAACATACACACGGACAGACGGACAGACTGACAGCTTAATCGACTCCCCTATTCATAAGCTTTCAGAAAATATATACTTTATGGGGTCGGAAATGAAAATTGTAGAAATTTCACACGGAATGACAAACCTATATATACCCTTTTTCACTGTGTGAAGGGTATAAACATACATACATATATAAAAACATCCCATTGCAAAATTATAAATTGATTTAACATATGTAAAAAATCAAAAAAAAAAAAATAAAACAAAACAAGTAAGAGCGCTATATTCGGCCGTGCCGAATCTTATATACCCTTCACAACGTGAATTCATGCAATAACAGTGGTTTGTGTCACCATTCATCCCATATGAAATACGTACATACATATAAAAACATACATATATAAAAACGTCCCATTGTAAAATTATAAATTCACGTGTGAATGTTAAAAAAAAACAAAAAAAAAAAAAATTTAAAAAAAAATTTAAAAAAAAAATTTAAAAAAAAAAAAAATTTTTAAAAAATTATTATGTATATAATATATACAAAACAAATAAAAAATAAATTTAAAAAAAAAAAAATTAAAAAAAGAAATAATAATAATAATATAAATAATATATTAAATAAAAAATAAAAAAAAAAATAAAAAAAAAAATAAAAAAAAAATTTTAAAAAAATTAAAAAAAATTTTTTTTGGCTCAGCTGGGATTCGATGCCACGTTTTCTCTAACCAGTATACACGTTTGTATGTATGTATGTTGTTGTTGTAATGTTGCTTTTGTGAAAAAAAAATCGAGGTGGTCGTGGGTTTTTGCTCATATCTCAGATGTTTATGTACCGATGTTTCTGATTTTCAATAGCGATCTACTCCCGAATATTTCTGATATTTTAATACCTCACCCGAGTCCCAGCGATGTCGGGGGGCTTCAAAAAGTTGATTTCAACATACACACGGACAGACGGACAGACTGACAGCGCTTAATCGACTCCCCTATTCATAAGCTTTCAGAAAATATATACTTTATGGGGTCGGAAATCAAAATTGTAGAAATTTCACACGGAATGACAAACCTATATATACCCTTTTTCACTGTGTGAAGGGTATAAAAACAATAGAAAAAAATTACAAAAAAAAATAAAACAAAAAAACAATAGAAAAAAATTACACAAAAAAATTAAAATTAAAAAAATGTTTCGGCTCAGCTGGGATTTGATGCGACATTTACTCTAACCAGTATATATGTATGTATGTTGTTGTTGTAATTGTGAAAAAAGAAAGAGGTGATCGTAGTTTTTTGCTCATATCTCAGAAAGTTGCTGAATTTCAATAGCGATTCGTTCCCGGATATTTCCAAAAGATTGATACCATACACAGATCTGAGGAACATATAGTTGCTTCTAAAAGTAGATTTCAACTAACACACGGACAGACGGTCAGGGCTTAATCGACTCCTCTATACATAAGCTTTCAGAAAATATATACTTTATGGGGTAGGAAATGAAAATTGTAGAAATTACAAACCACACGTACACCACTGGTGAAGGGTATAAAAATAAAATTTTAGTTTTAATTACTGGATAAATGTAATATTTTTACTACAAATATTTAGCCGCATTTATTTTGTTTCATTGTACATGCATATATTTTTTATAGGAATGTATAATATTAAATTTTCTTTATGCATAGTTTTATTATATACATACATATACATTTATGTATTATTGGCAAAAAAGGTTTTCGTTGCATTGATATTAAATAATTAATAAAATTAATAAAATATTATAAAAAAGGAGTAAAAATGTTATAAAAATAAAAATTAATAATATTTTAAGTTTTGTGTTATTAAAGAAGGGTGCAATAATGTTTAATAAAATTTGAATGATTTAAAAAAAATAACATAAATAGGTAAAAATACCTACTATATTTTTATTGCCAAAATTCATCAAACATAACTTTATCAATAAAAAACTTTAATAAATTAAACAAGTAAGAGTGCTATATTCGGCCATACCGAATCTTATATACCCTTCACAACGTGTAGTCATGCAAAAACAGTTGCTTGTATCACCATTCATCCCATATAAAATACGTACACGTATGTATGTTAAAAAAACGAAAAAAAAAAAAAATTGTAAAAAAAAATTTTTAAAAAAATTTTAAAAAAAAATTTTTAAAAAAATTTAAAAAAAAAATTTAAAAAAAAAATTATTATATATATAATATACATATATAAAACAAAAAAAAATAAAAAAAAAAAAAAAATAAAAAAAAAAATTAAAAAAAAATTAAAAAAAAAAATAATAATAAAAATATAAATAATATATTAAATAAAATATAAAAAAAAATAAAAAAAAAATTAAAAAAAAATTTTTTAAAAAATTAAAAAAAAAATTTTTTTGGCTCAGTTGGGATTCGATGCCACGTTTTCTCTAATCAGTATACACGTTTGTATGTATGTATGTTGTTGTTGTAATGTTGTTTTTGTGAAAAAAAAAATCGAGGTGGTCGTGGGTTTTTGCTCATATCTCAGTTGTTTATGTACCGATGTTTCTGATTTTCAATAGCGATCTACTCCCGAATATTTCTGATATTTTAATACCTTACCCGGGTCCAACCTATGTCGGGGGGCTTCAAAAAGTTGATTTCAACATACACACGGACAGACGGTCAGACGGACAGACTGACAGGGCTTAATCGACTTCCCTATTCATAAGCTTTCAGAAAATATATACTTTATGGGGTCGGAAATGAAAATTGTAGAAATTTCACACGGAATGACAAACCTATATATACCCTTTTTATACCCTTCACACAGTGAAAAAGGGTATATATAGGTTTGTCATTCCGTGTGAAATTTCTACAATTTTCATTTCCGACCCCATAAAGTATATATTTTCTGAAAGCTTATGAATAGGGAAGTCGATTAAGCCCTGTCAGTCTGTCCGTCTGACCGTCTGTCCGTGTGTATGTTGAAATCAACTTTTTGAAGCCCCCCGACATCGCTTGGACCCGGGTGAGGTATTAAAATATCAGAAATATTCGGGAGTAGATCGCTATTGAAAATCAGAAACATCGGTACATAAACAACTGAGATATGAGCAAAAACCCACGACCACCTCGATTTTCTTTTCACAAAAACAACATTACAACAACAACATACATACATACAAACGTGTATACTGGTTAGGGAAAACGTGGCATCGAATCCCAGCTGAGCCAAAAAAATTTTTTTTTTAAATTTTTTTAAAATTTTTTTTTTTAATTTTTTTTTATTTTTTTTTTTATTTTTTATTTAATATATTATAAATATTTTTATTATTATTTTTTTTTAATTTTTTTTTTTTAATTTTTTTTTTAAATTTTTTTTTTTTTAAATTTTTTTTTTTTTTAATATTTTTTTTAAATTTTTTTTAAAATTTTTTTTTTTAAATTTTTTTTTTTTCGTTTTTTTTAACATACATACGTGTACGTATTTCATATGGGATGAATGGTGATACAAGCAACTGTTATTGCATGACTATACGTTGTGAAGGGTATATAAGATTCGGCATGGCCGAATATAGCACTCTTACTTGTTTTTTTTTATTTTTATTTAATATATTATTTATATTTTTATTATTATTTTTTTTTAATTTTTTTTTTAATTTTTTTTTTGTTTTATATATGTATATTATATATATAATAATTTTTTATACCCTTCACCTGTGGTGCACAAGGGTATATATAGCTTTGTCATTCCGTTTGTAATTTCTAAAATTTTCATTTCCGACCCCATAAAGTATATATTTTCTGAAAGCTTATGAATAGAGGAGTCGATTAAGCCCTGACCGTCTGTCCGTCTGCCCGTCTGTCCGTGTGTTGGTTGAAATCAACTTTTAGAAGCAACTATATGTTCCTCAGATCTGTTTATGGTATCAATCTCTTGGAAATATCCAGGAATGAATCGCTATTGAAATTCAGCACAATCGCCCCATAACTTTCTGAGATATGAGCAAAAAACCACGACCACCTCGCTTTTTTTCACAATTACAACAACAACATACATACATACATGTAAAAAACATACCAAACAAAAAAAATTACAAAAAAAAAAAATATTAAAAATAAGAAAAAAATAATAAAAAAAACTACAAAAAAAAATTTAAAAAAAATGTAAAAAAAAAATTTAAAAAATTTTTTCAAAATTTTTCTAAAAAAATTTTTTAAAAAAATTTAAAAAAAATATAAAAAAAAATAATAAAATAATATAAATAATATATTAAATAAAATAAAATAAAATTTTTTTGGCTCAGCTGGGATTCGATGCCACATTTATTCTAACGGGTACGTATGCACGTATTTTATATGGGATGAACAACAATTGTTATTGCATGACTACACGTTGTGAAGGGTATATAAGATTCGGCACGGCCGAATATAGCACTGTTACTTGTTCACTGTGTGAAGGGTATAAAAATTGATTATGACTGTTGATGAAAATATCAAGGTTAATATATGTATGTATACAAAGGCTTTATAATTGTGTATAAAGCTTTATTCTTAATTTAATTATTCTAGTGAAATTGATTTTTTCTTTCTAATAAAAATGTTATCGAACAGAAGTGTTGGGCATGTATGTGTGTACATACATACATATACATACTTAAGTACCCAATATGCCAAATGACTTGTGAATAATATTATAATAAGCTTACCAACACAAGCCGCAAGCTTGTAAAAGAGTTGTGAATCGATTGTAAAATGTTTGTGTAACAATTATAGAATAATCGAAACGGAACCCTTATTCATAAGCTTAAATGTACACGATTACAATAAGCTATTGCTTGTAATAGTAGAATAAGCTTACGAAAATAATATTGTTTTAAGATTATCCTTGTAATTATTTTTTGGTTTTTTGTTATTAAAAAGAAGTTCAATTACTTCTTTTGTTTCTGTTCTAACCCTTTTTTTATATTTGTAAGGCATTTCTAATTATTTTATTATAAATAATATTACAAACCATTAATTTTTTCGCACAACACAATTATAACTTTTATTCACTTTGAAATTTGAACACTAAATGCAAAACACAAAAGAAATTTGTCAACAAATAAAACTGCACTTGTTGACAAATTTCCCGTACATATGTATGTACTTAAGAAGCATATATAGTTTTTGTGTGCATACATACGAACTGATCAGAAACAGTTGTGAATCCACTATTGTCATAATATTATTCACAAGTGGTATTGCAGTTTTATTTCTATTTGGTATGTTGGGTATTTTATTTATAGTAAAAAAATATTTAATTATATTTAAATTTCATAACATTTCTCAACTACTCTCATTGCTTGCACAAAAAGCTTATTTTTTAACAATTTGTGTATAAAACGCTCTGCTCATTTATAACAGTAATATTAATTAGTTTTTAAAGTACTCGACAACAGATATAGTATTTATGGGGAGTGAAAATTTCGAAGATATATTAAAAACATTTAATCAAATTGATATCACAGATGAAATAGGGAGTCACAAATATGATACATATGTTCGTAATCCCTTCGAAATAGACTACAAATCTCAGCCAACTTTGCGATATATTCCAGCAAAATATGTGGATTTTGAGCAATATGTCAAAGAAAATTGTAACAAGATACAAATTTTAAATCGTGAAACATTTTACCAAATAAAACGTCCTATACTTATATTTTTCAACCATTTTCGTCAGAAATGTGCTTATCATACTAAATGGTTAGACGCACTACATGACTTAGCATTAAAATATGGCGACCGTATTGAATTCATTGCAGCAGATATGTTCGATATGGATATTATGTATCCGGGAAGAAATCCAATAAATTTTTTTTGCCGTTTAGTACTACCTGAGAATGAGTCTCCTAATACATATGCTATAGATGAGAAGAAAAGAATATACACACACTATGATGCCTACCACACACTGGACAGGCTGTGGGAATTATGTGAAAATCTTTTAAATGGGACACTATTTCCTTCGCTGCCAATGCCAGAAAACAATGAAACAAACTTGATTAAAATTTGTGTGCATCTTAATTATGAAGAACTGATATTAAAATCTACGAAAAATATATTTTTAATAGCAAATCTGGATCGCTATCAACAAAGCGAGTATGAGCCAAATTATGGGAATGTTGCAGTGGCATTAAGAGACTACAACTTGGATATTGTATATATGGAGGCTGAGAAGAATTACATACCGTTTGAGTATCAAGTTAATTCATATCCCACTATATTATTTATACCTTCTAATGATAAGAAGAATTTTATATACTATGAAGGTCTAAGAGAAGAGGCAGCTATAATAGAATTTCTACAAAAAGTTATTGAACAGCCTGAGTTTTTATTACTTAAACAGCAAGAGCTGAAATCTAGAACCTTAAAAACAACGGTGCGAGTATCTAATGATTTTTATATAGATTTTAATGATTTGCAACAATTTTTAGTAAAAAACTTTGATAATCGCATCAAAGTTCTGGATCGTCAAAGTCTACAACAAAAACATTATTGCACAATTATTATCTTTATGGACTTTCCGAGTTTGAAATGTCTAGCTCATCATATTCAATGGCTTGAACAAATTTATCAAGTTGCGGAGAGATCTTATTCACAGCAATTCTTTATTGCTGACTTTAAAGATATTAATATAATTAATACCAAATGGAAAAGAAACGATCTAATCGCTTCTGCTCAAGGAAAGCCGAGAATTTATGCCTTCGATTCTCTTAAACATTCTTACGAATTTGGAAATTTTGATTCCATTCCAACACTATTTTACTTTATTTCTAGTATTCAAAGAAGACACTTTTACTACTCGCAAGTATATCCGAGAAATAATATACTGGAAAAGGTTAAGATATGGACAGCCGACTATTTTAACATTTTTCTTAAAAAAACCAAAAAACACATTTTTTTAACATTTTATTCCTCGGATAATAAAAACGCTAAAAGATTGGAGAGCTTATTGAATGAGATTGCCGATGACGTAAGTGACATAAATGTTGAAGTAGCAAAGTTTGATGTTAACTTAAACTATGTGGATTTGGAATACTCTCATAACAGCTATCCTATACATTATTTTATACCTATAAATAATAAAACTAGTAGTAGACTTTATATTGAGAGTAATTTAAATAAGAACAAAATTATGAAATTTATTAACAGCAACCTATCAACAAATTAATATTTAGGTACTCTTTATAAATATTTGTATTAAATATTGCTCTAATATAACTAATAAAATAGAAAAATTCTATAAAAAAATATATTTTTGCAATGCTCTTGTAGGTACATAGTAATAAATTGGTATATGCAGCTATTAAATGAAAAGTTATTACACAATGCGAATTCCTTAGTGATTTTAATTAAAAAGATTAATTTTAAAAAGATTTATTCCTCTTTGCATGACAAACTAAATCAAACATATGCTTTCTATTCAAACTTATAAATAAAAAAAGTGATAATAAAAAAGTATAAAATAACAAAAACAACCAAAAAGTTTTAAGTTGTGATAAATTTCGTTCTCACTCACTATACCTATACAGTAAATCAGAATATAAATGAAATATTTAATTTAAGTTTTATATTTCATTAAAACCTGTGTTTACATCCAACACTAAACATTCTGATCAAAGAGTGCTGATTACGAAAATTCATTTTACTCGGCTGATGTCGGGACAAAACTTACTTTTTCAGCTTATTCTTCCATTATCACAATTAGAAAAAACTTAATCTTTTCGTTAAGAAAAATTAAAAATAAATTAACTTAAGCCGGAAATTAATAAATAAATATTGTCTATAATTATTAAATAATTGTCAAGTCTGGTCCCAAAATCCTCCTAAAACGATAACGAAAAATTGCAAATTATTCAGAATAAAAATTTTAAAATAATGCACCACCTTATCCTACTTGACTTCCTACTTTGACATTTAATGAAAATGCAGAATGTCAAATTTTGAAATAATAAGAATTTTACTGAAGAACCACTGAGGTTCTGTTAAAAAGACACATTTTAGTGATTGTTTTAAAATATTTTATAACTTCTATTTGATTATAAAATATTAGAAGCTCGATCCGTTTTCACGCGGGTAAAATTTACGAATAGCAAAAATAGACATTTATAAAGATTTCCAAAAATAAAAATCTTTTGAAATTTTTGATATTGTATTTCCCAAATATAACACGGCATTCAGACTACTGTAACATGTTAAATTTACATCCCATTGTAAAATTATAAATTGAATTAAAATTAAAAAAAAAAAAAATATATAACAAACCAAATTTTTTTGGTTTAGCTAAGATTCGATAAAAAAAATCGATGTTACTTTCACTCTAACCAGTACACCATGTTTGTATGTCGTATGTATGTTGTTATTGTTGTGAAAAACATGAGGTTTTCGTGTTTTTTTCTTCATATCTCAGATATTTATGTACTGATTTTTTTGATTTTCAATAACGACCTGCTTCTGAATATTTCAAATATTTTAATACTTCACGCGGGTCCAGGCGATGTCGGGAGGCTACAAAAAGTTGATTTCAACATACACGCTTTAAAAAAAATATATATACTTTATGGGACCGGAAATGAAAATTGTAGAAATTTCAAACGGAATGACAAACCTATATACACTTTTGGTTGTAGTTTTCATATTTCAGTTGTTTATGTACTTGTTTTAATACCGATCTGCTCCCGAATATTTCTGATATTTTAATATTTCAAGTGAGTGGCTACAAAAATGTTATATCAACATACACACGGACAGACTCACAATGCTTAGTCGACTCTATTTTTTATAAGCTCTCAAAAAATAAATATATAATTTATGGGGTCGGATATGAAAATTGTAGAAAATACAAACGGAATGACAAATCTTTATATGCCCTTGTGCACCACCTAAAAAGCTCAGCGACTTTTAAAACTTTAATATGGCATCACTGGAAAAATGTTTAAGAAAAAAATATTACAATAACAATAATTCTACTAAACTAAGCTGAACAAGTGTTTATTTTAACCAAGTTTTGCAGCTATGTAAAATAAAATTATTTGTTTTTAAATAAAACCCATATTAATTATCTCCTTCACATCGGTCAACCAAATCATCGGACGCAATGGCAGAATCAAATGAATTAGATGATAATATTGAAATTTGCGCAGTTGAAGATGGTGATTCATATAATAGTGATTTTTTAAAACAACGAACTAATTCAAGTTACCGTCCATCACCTAAAAAACTTTTACCTCCTTTAAAACCCATTGATTTTGAGAAATATGTTCAGGAAACTTGTGAAGGCAAAATTAAAATATTAAACCGTTCATTATTTCAACAAATTTCCCGACCTATTGTTATATTTTTTAACCACTTTCGAGAAAAATGTGCCAACCACACCAAGTGCTTAGACAAACTTTACCAATTGGCTTTAAAATATGGCGAAAGCATTGATTTTATAGCAGCCGATATGTTCGATATAGATGTAATGAACCCAAAATGGCATCCAATAGATAAGTTTTGCAGCATTGGAAGTCCTGAAAAAGTAGCTTCGACTATTTATGCCATAGATGAACAGAAACGTGTACATGAACATGACACTAATGAAAAGAGTTTGGAAAATCTATTAGAATTATGTAAAAACCTGTTAAAAGGTGGGCTTTTTTTGTCAGAAAGCATTCCAAACGTAGATAACAGCATTTTAGTTAAAATCTGCGTACATAACAACTATCGGAATGTCGTTACAAACTCTAAGAAACATGTTTTACTAATAGTAGATTTAGAAGATTATTCTGATATTAATTTTAAATATACACCAAATTACGAAATAATAGCTGAGGATTTGGTAACATACAATGTTGAAGTTGTTTATATAAATAAAGACAAGAATTATGTTCCCTTTGAATTAGGAATTTCGAGTTACCCCAGTTTAATATTTATACCTTCGAATGATAAAAAAAATTTCATAGATCCCCTAATAGGACACTTTACGGAGGAAAATATTGTCAGCTGCATTAAACGGTACCTGAATGACCCTAAAAAATTTTTGCAAGAGAAACGAACGGAATTAAGTAAAACTTCCTACCAGCGTTTAGATATAGTAGCTGGCTTAAATACGACTAATCTAACAGAATATTTACAAGAGCACTGTCATCATTACCTAAAAATATTTGAGCGTGAAGCTTTTTTAAGAAGCAATCGTTATATTATAATTGCATTCATGGATTTCCCGGATGCTAAAGTAACATCTGAACATTTGAAATGGATAGATAAAATCTATCAAGTAGCCAGAAACCTGGCAAGTCCAAGAGAGTATTTTATAGCTGATCTTAATGATATAAACGTAATAAATCCTTTTTGGAAATTACAAGATTTCAAAAAATACAGTGAATTCGTACAACCTAAAGTATTCGGCGTAAATCTAAATAAAAATAAATTTGTACTAAAGGAATTTAAAAATGCTGCATCCCTGTTCTATTTTGCATATTACTTAACAAACGGAGAATTATATATTTCTGAACCTTGGCCAAAAATAAACAAAAGCACATTGGTTAAAACTTGTATAGCTGACAGTTTACATTTATCTATAAGTTCAGTCAAAATGGATATATTTTTGGCAATTTATTATTCCAATAGTAATGACACCGAACAATTTTCACAACTTTTAGAGGATGTTGCAAAGGAAATGAAGAAATACTCTGTTAAAATAATGAAAATTGATTCTCGTTTAAACTGTATACCATTGGAGTGGGATAATTCAATGTATCCGATTATGTACTTCATACCACAGACAGATAAAAGTAAAAAAATTATTTTTCCGAGTGATGATAACGTTAATAAAGAAGCAATAGTAGAATTTTTAATTAAGAATATTAAATAAAAAAATACAAGAAATCTTTTAATTTTAAAAATATATCTCTGGCAATAAGGAAAAACTGATTATGTCAATATTATTGTTTTTTAGGAAGCTTAAATTTTTGAGTCGATTTTTATTAATAATTTCCCAAGGCATATTTATTCATCAGGTACTCTTGATTCGTCAGCTGATAATTTTTTTCAACAATTATTTTTAATTTCAGCTGTCAAAATGCATAAATAAAAAACAATTTTCTCTCTTTTCTAATTTATTTCAAATGTCGAACTTCATATATAAAAAATAAAAACAAAAAAATCTCTCCGAACTGCAATTACCTGATGAATAAATATGCCTTGATAATTTCCTTTAAAATAAAAACTTATTAAGCAAATTAATTAATTTAAATTTAATTTAATTGACCGCAGTTGGAAGATATTTTTTTTGTTTAATGTTTTATTTATAAAGTTGGACATTTGAAATGAGTAAATTAGAGAAATTAGTTTTTATATATGGGCTTTGACAGCTAAAATTTAATTTACGGGATAGCAACAAGGTATATCAATTTTTGCTTTTGTTGACTTAAGCAGTTTTTCATTTTTGCCACATACTTATATGTATTTGTTTAAAAAGAAATTTTTACTAACTTTTTTTGTAAACAATTGATTTTAGTGTTATTTTTTGATAATAACTTTACCAAATTTATGTACATATATTTGTTACTCTTGCACCATTCTATTTTGTCAATTTTTTTTTTTAATGAATATGCCTTGTCAGTATTGCACTTTAAAATATATTGTATTTTAAGCACTTGGTCGATAGCCCTTTATTTTGTGGTAGGTACACTATTTAAAAGTTTAGTCATACTTTCAACCAATTTTTTGATTAACTTTGGAGTACCTATTCTACAATTTTTCAACTTTCTTTTCACAATTGACCACAAATTCCCAATTGGATTGATTTCGAAACTTTGTAGAGGCCACTGCATCAACTGTCAGTTAACGACTTTTTAGGTGTATCACAGAATATTAATAGTCTGAGGGTGTGTTTCGGGACTTCATTCTATTGAAACACAACTTCTTCCTCATTATATGAACTCATATTACTATGTAATACGTATATTTTGGCCTTATAGGCTTTGTATTACTATTGAATTAATAAATAAATAAATAAATAAATATCTACAAAATCGGGAAGGGGTCTAAAAAATGTTTTAATAGTCTTCCTTGTTCATGCTTAGTTTTTAATTAGTTTTAGTAGCAGTTTTGCTAAGAACCTAGCAATAAAAAACTACAACAAAATTTTAAAAACGCTTCATTTTCTCAGCTGATTTCTTATAAAAATTAAACAATAATTTTGTATACATTGAGTTTGACAGTAGCATTCGCCTTGAGCTGGGCTAATAATTTCACCTGTATGAATTCGCCTTGATACAGTCATTAAAACCTTTAAAAATGCAGAATATTGTTATAAATAATAAAGTTTGTGTTTTTCTAAATCACCATCAATTAATTAAAGAACTCTATCGAAAACATTTGGATACCAATAACAAATCTTATTCTTTAAAACCAGAACTCTTCGATTTTAAATCTAAAATTACGGCGGACATTGTATTAGAAACTTCACCAAATTTAAAACAAAATAAAAAAAGGCGAAAGGCGGAAAGTGAAAATGAAGATACACTTAAAGAAAAATTGTATTTACAACCATTTCTTAACGAAATACAAAAAATACTGGTAGTATATCGTAACAAACATGAAGACCTGCCACGTTTATGGGAGGATCCGCAAGAATTTCCTCAGTTCCGGGGGGCCAATGCAACAAATGATTTTCAATCAACTAAATTTGGCCAACAATATTATATTGTACCACCGAATACGAAATTTTTTAACTACAATATTGAGGATTTACCAAAGCTCCTACCAGAACTGGAAACGTACGATTTATTAATTATAGACATGCCCTGGCAAAATAAATACATAAAGCGTTTAAAAAAAGTAAAAACCTCTTTAGGCTATCAAATGCTGGACAATGATACGCTTAAAAATATGCCCTTATCCCAACTAATACATACAAATTCTTTGGTGTTACTGTGGTGCACTAATGCACAGCAACATCGTAGAGCTCTAGAAGAATTTATACCTAATTGGAACCTACAATTGGTTCACACTTTAAAATGGTATAAAATCAACAGCTTGGGTGAGTTAATAGGTCCGCCAAAATTAGAGGGCTTTAAACAACCCTATGAACTATTATATATAGCCTGTCACAAAGAAAGAGATTTAAACGATTTGAATGAATTAACAAAGGTGGATTTTCTAGTAAGTACACCTAGTATTATACACTCCCATAAGCCCCCTTTAGTGGAATGGATCAAGAAATGTTTAACAAATTTTCAAAAATTCAAAGGTTTGGAGATATTTGCACGCTATTTGCAGCCTGAATTCACATCTATTGGCTTAGAGGTTTTAAAATTAATGGATAAGCGATTGTATATATTAGAACATTAAACAGTAGTTTTAAGGTTTTTTTGAATGAATTATACTTATGTATAATGCTGACAAAGGTACAAAAATAAATAAATAAAAATAAATGTTTATAAAAAAACTAAAAAAGTTGATCTCAAGCTTGGAAAAATCATATATAATCAATAAAAAAGATAAAGAAATTTAGACGATATAATAATCATATATAATTATTAAAACTATAACAATTATTATAGCACATTGTAGGCTTCCTATCCATATTTATTTCAAAAGTTATTATACCTAAGTATTATATTTGAAGTAAAAAGCATTGTAAATTTTTTTTAGTTACCAAACTTTAAATAAAAAAGAAAATAAAAACAATAAAAATTAAAGTTTCATATAAAAAGGTCTCATTCAGAAACAATTCACATAAACTAAAGCAGTGAAACTACATATTAGGATATTGGATCAAAATAACGATGCAAAAGCTTTGGTTTGGCTTTTAGTTAATAAATATTGTTATTGTCATTTAGTTATTTGTTGTAATTTAATTCCGTTCCGTCCAATTGTAATATATTTTATAGTCTTGATTTTTCGAAAAAGTTGTTTCCTTATTTGTTTCCTAACTAAACAGACTACAGATTTAATAAAATTCCCAGAGTTTTAAGCTGTCAAAAGCCACATAGTTTCGAGTCATTTTATATTGCTCTTGTATATCTTCCATGATAAAATTAGGTGTGAATGAATCGTTTTCAAAATGATATTTTTAAAAAGGTGTGATGAATTCCGTTAGACTTTGAAAATCAGTTTTAAACCAATCTAAATCTATTGACTTCTAAGATTTTTTAAAACAATTGAAAAGCAATTGTGAAAATGATTGACAAATCGACTATAGCAAACACATCACACCTTTCGTCGTTTTCAACTAGGTTTTTTTGTCTAAATCTATTATCATCACATATCTGAATATAAATGGATTTTAACAGCTACGCTAACTCTAAAAACGAAAAAACACTTGATTACTTTCCAAGATTAAGAAACTAAAAAATTTGCATTTCCATTTTTGTAGGTTTAATTTTATTAGTACTGTTATATGTATTAATGTCAATGAGAGGACATAAGCTTAAGCGCTTAGTGCAGAGTTGAACAGAAATCATAAATGAAAATTAAACAAATGGGAATTTTTGAAACAGTATTTTTCAGTAAATGCTTAAAGTGCATTCTTTTTTTTTGTGCACTGTGATTTAGAAAAAAATTTTAAAATAAAAATATTAATTGATAAATTATAGCAAAGAAGTGATTTAATACATAAGTTAGATGAAATAAAGGGTGCTTATTGTTCTCCGCCGGCAGCAGCAGCTGGGTTGGTAACACCATCACCCTTTTTTTTGGAACCCGATACAATATCATCAATACGCAGCAAAAGAATCGCAGTTTCAACAGCTGTCTTATAGGTTTGCATTTTAACAGCCAAAGGCTCCCAAATACCCTTAACATTCATATCAACAATTTCACCTGATTCTCCATCAATACCCCAGGCACACACACTATCACCCGAGTGCGAAGCATGTTTAGCCCTCAAAGCAGTCAAGGTACGTATAGTATTTGCACCACAATTTTGGGCCAAAGTGCGAGGAATAATTTCTAAGGCTTCAGCAACAGCAGTATATGGACCCTTCAATTGTTTACGAGTTAAGAGATGTGATAAGGCCATTTCAATAGCACCACCACCGGCCACTAAACGTGGCTCCAGCACCAAATTACGTGCGACATGTAAAGCATCTTGCAAATTACGTTCAGTTTCATTCAAGATATCCTTGGAAGCACCTCTCAATAATATAGTACAAGCTTTTGGATCTTTGCACGCTGTAATAAAGGTAAAGTATTCATCACCTATTTTTTTTATTTCAAAAAGACCAGCTCCAGTTCCAACATCCTTTTCAGTCAACTCTTCGGTACGATTGACTATAGTGGCACCACAAGCGCGAGCGATACGCAAATTGTCGGTTTTACGCAAGCGCCGGATGGCAGTAATTCCAGCCTTTAACAAATAGTGTTGAGCTAAATCAGAAACACCCTTTTCGGTAAATACAATATCGGGTTTGATAGCGATAATATCGGCACAAATGCGCTGCACAAACTCCTCTTCGATTTGCAACATTCGTGTAAAATCTTGTTCGCCAATAATCTCAACATTGGTCTGACTCTCACCCTTTTTGTATTCTAACGAACAGTCGAGTAGCACAATGCGTGGGTTTTCAATGTAACGACGCATTTTAGGATGCGTAACATCCTTATTAATCATAACACCCTTTAGGACACAGGACTCGTCAATGGAACCGCCAGGAATTTTCTCTACTTTAGCATAACTGCAATAAAAAGGGAAATTTCGGACATGTTAATTCAAAAAATTAAATAAATTTTAAAAAACAAGTAGATAAATATTTTTCAGCATATTGTAAATATACTGTTTTTATACCTTTGTCATTCCGTTTGTTATTTCTACAATTTTTATTTTCGACCCCATAAAGTATATATTTTCTGAAAGCTTATGAATAGAGGAGTCGATTAAGCCCTAACCGTATGTCCATCTGTCCGTGTGTTCGTTGAAATCAACTTTTAGAAGCAACTATATGTTCCTAAGATCTGAGTAAGGTATCAATCTTTCGGAAATATACGTGAATAAATCGCTATTGAAATTCAGCACAATCGCCCCATAACTTTCTGAGATATGAGCAAAAAACCACGACCACCTCGTTTTATTCACAATTACAACAACGTACATGTATACTGGTTAGAGTAAACGTGGCATCGAATCCCAGCTGAGCAAAAAAAAAATTTTTTATTTTATTTAATTTTTTTATTATATATATTATTTATATTTTTATAATTTTTTTTTATTTTTTTAAATTTTTTAAAAAATTTTTTTTAATATTTTTAAAAAAATTTCTTTTAATTTTTTAAAAATTTTTTTTTTAATTTTTTGTAATTTTTTTATTGTTTTTAACACATTTATTTTTTTTTTTAATTTTTTTTTGGAAACAAGTAAACTCAATTTATAATTTTGCAATAAGAAGCTTCTATATATGTAGGTATGTATGTTTTTTATATGTAAAACAATTGTAAATTGTAAAACAATTGTTATTGCATGACTACACGTTGTGAAGGGTATATAAGATTCGGCACGGCCGAATATAGCATATTATTTCATATTTATTTGATTCAAGTTGCATTTAAATAAAGTTTATTTTATACTATCGACCAGATTAGACATCACGGGTGAAATTTACTAATGATAAATATATTTTTAATTTGATATCCTCATATATATCTTAAAATTGGAGAAAAGCCTTACCTCAAATTAACATTGTTCTTAATAATAGTTACGATTACAATAAAAAATCTGTAGTATCGTTTTTCGTTACGCCAATGCCCTAATGTATATTATTCTTACTCACCGCTTGATATCAACTTCCATGCGACCATTTTCATTCAATGTTACAGTCTGTACAGCATCCAAAGCAATCTTAACAGCCAAATCAGACCATTTGCCAATGAATTTAGTACCAACACAAGCTTTTACAACTTCACCCATCTTCTCCCTATTACTACAATCCAACTCTATGCTCAAATCGGTTTGCAAGTGCTTAATTATATCTTCCAAAGCTTCACGATATGCCCTAATAATAACAGTTGGATGAATTTGTTGCTGCAAAAATGGTTCGGCAGCAGCCAACATTTCTCCAGCTAGAACAATTACGGAGGTGGTGCCATCACCGACTTCTTCATCTTGGGTTCGAGCAATTTCGATCATACTTTTCGCAGCTGGATGCTGTACGGTAATTTCACGCAATATTGCGTTACCATCGTTGGTCATCACAATACCACCCATAGGATCCATTAACATTTTTAACATGGCTTGTGGTCCCAAACAGGTACGGATGACATCGGCAATAGCCTAGGGATATTAAAAAAAAATTAATTAACACAACAGATGGTCCTTTTTCGTCATATTGGGGCTTATTTTTTTATGAGTCACAGCAAAATCATAATCCCACACATATTAGCACGCACATACTTATGTACATGTGTATGTATGCACATGAATTTAAACATACCTTTCCGGCATTTATATTCTCCAGCTGCACTTTACGACCAGACTCTCTTTTAGTATTTTGGCCTAACAAATAAACAAAATATTTTAACCTAAGACAGTTTTCGTAAATTTTTGGAAAAACTTACTTAAAACCAATATGGGTTGTGGACCACCAAACATTTTTTATCTGATTTTGTTGGAAATTTCTTTTAAAACAATAAGAAAAACTCGTGTTTTTTATGCGACCAAATCAACGACACCCTGGTTAAGTAAAAAATTATTTTAAAATGATGAGTATTTTAAGGTTATGTTATTCAATGAACAGTAATTTTGACACTTTCAGAATACTCTTACAAAATCTGCAGTCCGGCAACATTTTTGTTAATAAAAAAAAATAATAATCAGATAAAAAATATCAATGCGAATTCATACAGGTGAAATTATCAGTCTAGCTGATGGGGAACTCCACTGTCAAACTCCATGTATAAAATCAAGGCATATTAATTCATCAGGTACTCTTGATTCGTCAGCTGATTATTTTTTTCATCACTTATTTTAAGTTTCAGCTGTCAAAATGCACTAATGAAAACCAATGATACATACATATCTTCTAAAAAACAAGGTATGTAAACGAACAAAAAACGTAAACAAATTTTAGCATATGGCAAGAGAAATACCTAAACAAAATAGTGATCAGCTGTCGACTTAAGGCTACCTGGGCTTATACCCTTAGCATGATACACCCCAGGGCACACTGAGTAAGGTATACGCAGTGGCGATTCGCCTCTATCCAAATGTCAAAATTTATATAAAAAATTTTTCCCAGGCGATTTTATATATTCTTTATATATAGGTGGTTAATTTCGCCACTGCATATACATACATTGTTTTGTGCACCCTGGATATAAAAATATTAGTAGGTATACATTTTGCTACAAAAAAAAAGGGATTTTATAAATAAATATTAATATTTCATTAAGCTAAGAAAAAAACTTTTTGGCAAACTATTCCACCATAAAAAAAAAACGAAAAATAAAACCGCGAATTTGACAGTATGGAGTCTGACAGCAAATAACTATTAAGCCTACCTTGTTTTCTTGTACTATAAGTATAAGCTGAAGCAATTTTTGTTTAACGTTCGTGGTGTTTATTTTTTTACTTTTTGAGAATTTAACGAATTTTACTAAATTTTTGTATGGATATCAATATGGAGACCAAAAAAATATCATTTGGATTTAGTAAAATAACAAAAAAATCTAATTTATTACCTAGTAAGGAAAGTGCAAAAACAGAAACAGTTGAATTGATAAAATGTTTAGAAGGACAAAAAATAAAATTAGTGGAGTAAGTTTTGTAAACATAATATAATTATAAAATTAATTAACTTAATATTATATATATATATATAGAGAAAAACCCGAAAAACAGCCGCTAGTAATACCATTAAAAGAATCACAGAAAACATCCGCTGCCTTAGCCAGTTTACTAAAAAGGCGGGCAGTTTTATTAGGTAAGGAAGAGCCAGACGAAAATGACTCCATTAAAGAGTCGGAAACACAACCTAAAAATATAGAAGGCGCTGATGATATTAATAAACGCGCAGCAAAAGAACTATTAGCCGAAACTCAAGGAAATGTTTTTACAGACCGCGCAAATAGTTTAGTATTACCCGTTGTAAAGCCAGATGATTTACCTTTAGACGGGGCCAAAGAATCTACCCTAGATGATTATGAATCTATACCTATACAAGATTACGGCAAAGCTTTGCTTCGTGGCATGGGTTGGATTGAGCCGCCTGCCAATCCCAATAAAAAGGCTGGTCCACCTCTTGATGACACCCCAATGGTAAGACCTAAAGGCATGGGTCTGGGTGCTGACAAATTTTTAAATAAAAAACCTCTTTTAGTGGCTCCAGAAGCAAATGAGGTCCTGGAAGTTAAGCGAAATGCTTACGTACGTATTTTAGGTGGCAAACATAAAGATTTATACGGTCAAATTGAAGGTTTCGATGATCATGCTGGCAGGGTTATTATTAAAATGGCCATAGGAGGTGCTAAAGAAGCATTTAATGAGTTTCTTTGCCAGCCAGTATGCAAAAAGGAATATGCTCAATATGGCAAATGTATAAGTAAGTAAAAGACTAAACATTATCTAATTAAAATTACTTCATATAAAATTAACATTTTATTTTACGTGTACGTAATATGAATATATTTTTTTTTAATAAAAGATACCTCCAAATATGAAGAATACAAGAAGAATGAAAATAAATATGGTCAAATCATGTTCAATAAAAACGACAAAGATTTAATCGATAAAAATTGTAAAGACGAAAAAAAAATTAAAAAAGAACAAATTGATACCAAGGATGCTTATAAATATTCGAACCACAGACACGATTACTATAGAGATCATAAAAATGATTTTAAAAAAGTAAATGATCTAGAAAAACGTTACAAAAATGCAAGCAATAGTAATGAAGATCGCGATTGCAGAGTAGATAATAAATATCGCAGCAGAAATGAAACTAACATATATGAGAATAGAGACCGAAAAAAAGAAACTAAACATAATAAGGATCATAGGGGAGTATGTAGCAGAGATCAAAGAATTGAATATCAGCGAAATACTGAAAAAGATTATAGAAGAGGTAATGAAAGATCTGAAGTCAAAACATATAAAAATTATGATAATAAATGTTTAGAGGATGACAATCGAATTTCTTTAAAAAAATATGAAGAGCAAAGCTCATCTCGTCGCAACGCCAAAGACTGTGATACATATTTCAACAATGACAGAAATATACAACGCCAACGTGGTAGAGATCAACAAAAGGCAATTGATTTAAACGATTCATCAGATTCTGAATGTGAAAAAAACAAAAAGCATAAAACAAATAAACACTCAAAGAAAAAATCAAAAGGAACAAAGAAAAGTAAATCAAAAAAAAATTCTTCAACCGACTTGGAATTGTCATCATCCTCAACAGAATTTTCAATGGATAGTGAAGATGAAAAATATGAGAAATACAAAAAACAAACGAAAAAGAGCAAGAGACAGCGCGAGCGTTCTCGATCTAGAGGAAAAAGATAGTAAGTTAAGTTGATTGAATGTTACAGAAATACGATTCACCTGGGAAATACATTTAAAATTTGATAACATACATCGTTGTACGAACAACTATTCTGGCAACGTTATTCAAACATAATATCAACAATAAATAGTGATACCCAAACAACGAATCCAAGATATGTTAAAATTTTCAACAAAAAAAATTAAATAAGTATTATTGGTAAAGTAAATTGTATGTATGTATACGTATTTACATATCTTCACACGAGAGTGTAAAAGGATATAAGTTTGTCATTTCGTTTGTAATTAATATAATATTCATTTTAAACCCCAAAAGTATATATATTCTGAATGCTAATAGATAGAGGAATTGATATATTTATATAGTTATGTATTTTAAAGCTCCCACGTATACTTCAGACTCATATGGTATTAATTCCAATTTTTTTTAATACAGTACTATTACCGAGAGGCTAAAGTAACAATATTGCAAGATAATAAAACCTGTGTAAAACTATTAAAAAAATAACGTTATTCAAAATATGAATATTTATTTATTTTTTAGATATACTTTCGAGAATTTTGCTATTGAAATCTAGTTATATATTAGAATTTTACAAGTTGAGATTGTTACGAATCGTTTTGGGCCAGTCAGGTTTCCGGCTAGCTTGTTCGTGGCGAAAGCTCAGGCAGATTCCAACCCTCTCACTGGCCACGTAACCGCTCATAAAACAAAACTGAAAAATACAAAAAAAAACACTACAGAAAATACTACGACAAACTCCACCACACGAAAAATTCACAAGAGTCAGGTGTTTACTCTTGTTTTGCCCACCCAACCATGTCGCAGAAAAATTTTACAGTGGATACAGGGTGTACAAAAGCTACACAAAACGAAACTTGTCCACCACGTCTGCTTCATATTCAGAACGGAATAAATTTAATCAATACCTACTTACCATTACAATTGTTATTAATTAAATTTTGTTAGTTATAAAGAAGTAGATTTGTAAAAAAAACTGCCTAAACAAGCGTAACCATTATTTTAGTTACGTCTATTTCATCAAATTTTTGCTTAATGTAAACATATCTTCTATACATTTCTAAACTACTGGTGAATAATAATTTTTATTATTTTGAGGACGTTCGCAACGGTTAATGTCCCCAAACAAGTACGCAGTGCCACAAATCAAATGTTATTTTCATACTTCTTCTAATAAACCGATTTTTATCAAGCTTTGCACACGCATAGAGTTGCCAAGAAAAACAAAACTGCAATACATATTGATGTATGGTATATGTCTTTTATCATAAGTTCTTTTATTTTGTAATTTAAAATTTTTAGTATTTTACAGTGTTATTCATAACAACAAACTGTGTTACAGCTAGTTCTTTTAATGTTTGTAAAGGTAGCAGAGCTCGTTAATTAGTACACAGTTTCTTGTTATGAATAACGCTATTGGAGATTTCTGTTTAGACTTACATATATATGAACTTAAATACAATATTCAAATTTAAACGCTAAAACGCAAAAATAAATATATTTACGATTTTACCAATTACTTTAATTATAATTAATGTAGATTTAAAGTGATGATTGTTGTTTAATTGTTAATGCTAAAAAATAATTTGATTTATTGTTGGTTTAAATTTTTATAAATGCTTTATAAAGATTGTGTTTCCCTTAAATTTTTTTCATTTATGCGTACCCTTTATTAAAAGTAATTACAAAACTTAAAATTGAATATATATATATATAATTCGAGACAAATTAGAAGTCTATACAATTTGGATAGTAAATAAAAATTAAAATAAACTTATATATTTTTTTTTTTAAATCTACAGGAAATTCTTTGTGTTAAAAATTAAAAAAGGCGATTTAAGAGGGAATGAGAGCATGCGTTAATGATATTCATAGTATTTGCTATCTTTAACATCTACAAGTTTTATTTCGTTTTATTTTATAATTCATTTTTTTTTTTATATTGTTGAAGTTTTTATATGTAAGTTTATATGTATATATTTTTTAATTAGAAATTTATTTTATAATTAAAAAAAATATTTATTTGATGCTTTGGTCAAAGTTTTTTTTTTTACTTTAATAATACGATTTATTTTAAAAATTTATTGAGGATTAATTTTACATTATCCTAAAAACCTAAAATTTCAAATATGAGCATGTAAGTGTTAAAAACTAAATACAATAAAAAAAAACATGTTAATATTTATGTAAGAATTATTTTAAATTCATTTTCTTCATTTCTTTTTATATTTTGTTCTTTTTTATTATTTATTATTATAATTCTCCAGATTTTTTTTCTCAATTTATTAAATTAATCTTGTTTTTTGGTAACTTCACGTATTTTTTCAATTTTAGAACTAACAAGACAACCAAAACGCTCTTTGAATTGTTTAATGACGTCTTTGTCTTGTACGCCAGGGTATAAAGCGATTCCCAAGGTAAGTAAATACATTAAAAGTAGATTATTGAAAATCGCACCTACCCAAGCCAATGCTAATAGAGCCACACTCATGATGATAACAAACTGTAAATGAATAAGAGTTTTTTCAAAAATTTAATTTTAAATAAACCACACAATCATTGTATTTAAAAATTAGTTTATATATTTAATTAGTTAAATATTGTTTATTAGTGCAACAGCTTAAATTTTGGTGTTTTTTAAACGCATATTGAATTGCAATTAGAAATCAAAATTTTTTAAATTTCCGCAATGTATTCGTTTCTAAAATAATGGTCCCCAACAATATTAATAATTTTATATATTACTGAGTTTATATAAATAAAAATAAAATATATAAGGATAAGGTAGGTACATATTGTAAAATATTTAAAGCTTGTGTTTTGGAAGATCTTGTAATTTCTTACTGCAAAGCAACATGAGTTTAGGAATGTATCATCTTCTTTTTCTGAAACTTGACGTTAGTATAATAATAAATCGCCAATTTCATAGAATTTTAAATGTTGGATTTTTTTTTATTTAGTTACCAGTAAAAAAATTAAGCTCAAAATCGACAAAACGATTTAATGTGAAAACTAACAATTTCCACTACATACATAGGTACTTTACAAAGTTATTTTTCTTACATAAAATACCACTTGCATACATTCATCTAATGCTGCGGATATTCTTAACCCATTTTAATTTCAATTAAAGAAATTTTATTAAATCAAAAGCATACATCAATCATACCAATAATAAATAATTTTCTTAAATAAAAAATGAATCATTTTTTGAACTTACCATTGTCGATTTTTTCTCTTTATTAGCAAACAGATACTCATACCAACCCATTATCAATAATTTTATATTACACAACTGATTGACAATGTGCTCGAATTGAGCCTCCTGTTTTCCCGACCACTCATCCGGATTAAAGACTATACGAGATACGGTGGGATAAAGAAAATCAAATAGAACACCCAAAAGGCCGATTAAAGATAGCAGTGTTATAATCGATAAATCCATGCCCCATAACGCCAGGAAAAACACTGAAACACTAGCAAATATAACAGCCGGATAGAAATTCTTTTCCCACACCAACACCTCATCAGCAACAACGATTATATTGCGCCAAGGCTCTAAATCATGTTTTAATTTATTAAAAGCGCGCTTCTACCAAATAAAAAATGCAAAAAATATTTGACTATGAATTTGATAGAAAACGATTATTGAATACACACTCACGCACACGTAAAGTGCATTATGAGCAAAAATTTAGTCCTTTTTCCAGGCACACAAATAAAACAAATTATGTAGGCAAGATTCTACTTACTTGGTCAACTTGAGACATGATTGTTTTTTATATCCTTTATAATTCAACGTTTTTTAATGTATTTGATAAATGTTTTATTTATGTCGCTTATTTTTATTTTAAATTTATGTTATTTTCCACCAGAAAATCAATTTAAACCGATGCAAAAATTTTTATGGCGTTTTCTTTAATTTTTCTTGTTCCTTCTCTTTCTTGCTAACACAAGTATGTAGAATGCAGCGTTGCCGTAGCAAAATAAATTTTGACTTAAGTAATTTAAAAAAATCTCCAGTAGAAAACCAATTTGTTGACCATCTTTTTCGAATGCTCTATAAATTTATTCTTTCTTTTACTACGTCTATTTTGTTTTCATCAGTTATAATATTTTTTACTTTTATCTACAATTAAGTGATTTAATTAAAAACCACTTGTTATTTAATCCATTAACTCAATGCGTGATGACATCTAGGTTGTGAGTCACTTTAAACATAATTTTACATTATAAAACTTTTCGTCGTGCTTCACTCAAGAAAACCATCAAATACCCCACAAGATCAGAGACAGTCATTTGACAGGTCGTATGACTGGCACTGGGAAAGATAAATCGGTCAGATGTTTCTATCAAGTTATTAAGGACAAAATTAAAAACTTGATGGAAACTTTTGTGTACTTGTGATTTTGCAAGTTTCTCTAACCTATGAATTATGTCCACTGTGAAATATACATCTGAACTACTTACTCTACATATATTTATTAGTCAACAATGACGTAAATATTATTCGCAGTTGACTTGTCACGCTTAAGCAAATGGCACATTTAACCAACTTTATTATATATATGTATTTACCGCAGGTTGCATAAAAGTCATCAAACGATTATTATTTATATATTGTGGTTCTTTTTCTTATGTATAGGTACACTAAGAAAGTGTTTTTGAAGGAATGTGCAGATTTGATATTACAAAAGACAAAACAAAACGAATTTCAAATATATGGCAATAAATTGCCGTTATGCTTGGCAAAAAAAAATTTATAAATTCAAAGGGATTTTAGTAGATTATTTAAAAAGAGATCCACGATTTAAATCATCGTCTGAATTAGTTGGTAGAGGTGTGCAAAATATTTAGCGTTTTAAGCTATTTGGAAGTCCAATTAGCGGAAAAAAGTTCCCATCACTGGTATTGACCTTTTTTCTGTTATATTTCAAGGCGAATTCAATCAGGTTATGTTATGATCCCAGCTGATTATTTTTTGCTCGTTTTATTTATACGGCACAATGTCAAAGTTTGTTTACATTTTAATTAATTTTTATGTGCGTTGGTTAAAAATTTTTATAAAAGTGGTTAAATTTGTTGAAAAAAATTTTAAAAACACTATTATTTGTGCAATAACTTATTGGAAAATAAGTGAAATACATTTTATAATTTGAATTAACAACATTTTTAATGTTTTTAATTCAGAAAATGCAAAATTTCCGTTGTGTTCGTGCTAGTGATTAAAAGTTGCGAAAATTGTGAAAAATGTTTAAAAAAACACAAATATGTGATATAAACTGGCACAAATTTATATAATAAATTAAAAATACTTATTTATTTTAAAACTTTTTGCGTAAATTTATAAAAATAAAATTTTAATTAAAAGTAAACAATAAATTTTTTTTTGTGTTTTGACATTCTCTTGGCCTTTTTGTGCTTGTTGCAGGGATGTTATCACCTGATATTAAATTCGCCTTGGTTATATTTGCTTCTTTCGTTTTTAAATTCTTTGCAGGGTTACTTTTAAGGCTGCCATAGTGTTTTCAGGAAATAGCGAACTTAATTTACCTATAATCTTTTGTTAACGTACAGTTGTGTCTGTATAATTATAGCCAAATTTATCAAATTTTATTTATAAAACGAAATTTTTATGAACATTTTGTTTAAATCTTTGCTAAACGTAAATAATTAAATTTTTATTTCACTCGAAGCTAAAATTGATGTTACGAATTTTCCGTGGAATTTTTGATCCCTTAATTGAACAGCTGTTAAAAAAATTAAACCAGCAATGCACATCAAAGGAAATACGAATCTTAATTTGTATTTAATTTAACTGTATATTTACATACTTTCTATTATAAATATATAAGGCTTTATTTTCTTGTAATATTGTTATTTTGGCCCTTGGGCCTTAATATTACTGTATTAAACAAATTGAAATTGGATATTTTGGGGAATATACCTATTTACAATTGCTATTTTAGGGAAATTGAAAATATTACGACGGAAAAGTGTTGTGGATAGAGGTAAATATAGTCAAATTGCATTATCTTGACGAACAATAGACTTATTTAAAACATATGATTCATTGATTTATGTGGCTTTTTATTTACAACTTTACTTAACATTTTTGGCACTAAAAAACCAAATAGCAAAAAAATTTATTATTTTCTTGGTTTCCATAATCCTACAGCCAGAGACCTGCGCCGAACGGCTGACAGCCGGCTAAGCTGCGCCGCCGATCATTTTTGGCAGCCGCCGCCGCCGATATTATTTCGGCTAAAAATCGGCTTAAAGTAAGCCGCCGATATATTTTTTAATCAGTTTCTTGAATTTTATTGCTCAAATTATAACAATGTTTGTCTTAACAAGTAACAGTGCTATATTCGGCTGTGCCGAATCTTATATACCCTTCACAACGTGTAGTCATGCAATAACAATTGTTTGTGTCACCATTCATCTCATATAAAATACGTACATATGTATATACTGGTTAGAATAAATGTGGCATCGAATCCCAGCTGAGCCAAAAAAAATTTATTTTATTTTATGTAATATATTATTTATATTTGATTATTTTTTTAAAAAAATATGTTGAAATCAACTTTTTGATGCCCCCCGACATCGCTTGGACTCGGATGAGGTATTAAAATATCATAACATAAAAAAATATCATTAACATACATACGTAAGTTTATAATTTTACAATGGGATGTTTTTATATATGTATTTTTTTATATGTATTTACGTATATCATATGGAATGGTGATAAAAACAACTGTTATTGCATGACTACACGTTGTGAAGGGTATATAAGATTCGGCACGGCCGAATATAGCGCTCTTACTTGTTTACATGTATTTATGAATGTATGTTGTTGTTGTAATTGTGTAAAAAAACGAGGTGGTCGTGGTTCTTTGCTCATATCTCAGAAAGTTATGGGGCGATTGTGCTGAATTTCAATAGCAATTCATTCCTGGATATTTCCAAGAGATTGATACCATATACAGATCTGAGGAACATATAGTTGCTTCTAAAAGTTGATTTCAACCAACACACGGACAGACGGTCAGGGCTTAATCGACTCCTCTATTCATAAGCTTTCAGAAAATATATATAGTTTATGGGGTCAAAAATGAAAATTGTAGAAATTACAAACGGAATGACAAAGCTATATATGTATACCCTTGTGCACCACAGGTGAAGGGTATAAAAAGAGAAGAAATCTAATTAGCATAATAATCGCTACATTTGAATAGAAAACAGCTGAATATTTACTATTAGTGGGTTTTAGAAAGAATGGAATATGAGAAATAATTTCCTACATTACATCACTGGTACAAACGTTCGTTGAAATCTTTTAAAAGTTTAAGTTGTGTTTGAAGTAAAGGTAATTATGAGCGGAAATAAAAAAATTACAGGTTTTTTTTTAAAAAATGGAGAGAGAAGAAGACATAGCTTCCAGCTCGGACTCAGATCTTGAGTTAAATTCAATAGAGTCCGACATAAAAAATTACAAAGATGTATTAAACACAAAACAAGAAGTTAAAAATAAATCAAAAACAGTTTTAATAAAAAAAACAGCAGGAGACTCTCCTGTCTGGAGTTATTTTGGCCAAATGTTTATTAACGGGAAAATTATTTTAAATAAATATTTTCTTTGCATACTGTTTTTTATTTGAATATCTAAATGTATATTAAATTCGATACATTTGAGCCGGCTAAGCCGATTTTTTGTATGAGCTGAACAAAATATGGCTAGCCATTCAGATATCGGCTCACAGCCGGCTTTCAGCCGCCGCCGGTCTTTTTGGTAGTCAGCCGCCGCCGCCGTTCAAAATAATCGGCGCAGGTCTCTGCCTACAGCTATAGAAAATAATAAATATTTTGCTATAAATATGCGTAAATATTATCTTTCTAGTTGATACAGTTTCAATTCTTTGGCTGAGATTGAGCTATAAGGAAAATTCAGTTATCGTTATTAAACTAGACAATGACACAACGTAACACAACGGTTAAGCCCTACAAGGGCTTGTGGCTCTTAAATACATCTTATGTTGTTCCGGTTATGATGATAAAACAATTAAATATTTTTGCCTTTGTTTTTTATTTGTATGCACATACACATGTTTAAATCTACATTATTTTAGTTTTTCCGTTAAAAAAAATACAAGATAAATTACAGTGTAGAGTGTAACATATTTTTTGTTTTCTTTTATATAAAGGGTCCGCCAAATAACTTTTTTTTTTGAAAATGCTATAAAAAAAGTGTAGCTTCGGCTGTGTGGCACGTAGCGTCGTTCTGTTGAAACCAAATGTTGCCAATATCCTCCTCTTCAATTTTTGTGAACAATAATTTGTTCAACATGGCCCGATAACGATCGCCATTGACTACGGCCACTACTTGCTCATTTTAGAAGAAAAATAGCCCAATTATGCCTCTGGACGAAAATCCGGACCAAACAGTGAATCGTTTTGAGTGTTTCAACTTTTCAATGTATGCGTGCGAGTTTTCTGTGCCTCAAATGCGACGATTTTGCTTGTTTACATACCCGCCAAGATCGAAATGAGCTTCATCTGAAATGATGATTTTTTTGGCCAAATCGGCCAAAGTAATGTCGCAATATTTCTCAGCGTTGTTCCAGCGTATACACAACCATATTCGTCCATCGGAAGGATAAAACTAATTATTTGTCAAATCAGACATGAGCTAAGTGTTACCACTCACAAAATAAGCACTAGTTAAAAAAAAAAAAACATTAGATGGCGGACCCTTTAGTATTCCCAAGAAAAAAATTTTAACATTATTTTTTGAATTATTTTCATTTTGCATCACTTCAAATTTCTTACATTCTTTGTACTTGAGTTCTTTTATCCAAGAGAATTTTAGAGAACTAGTTTTGTTTTATATAACCACACACTAGTTTCCTCATGGCTTCGTATCAAACCATAATTCCAAACAAATTTGCATTCTTTAAAGTATATTATAAAGTATTCAATCTAGACATGAAAAATATTAATTAATTTCAATGAAAGATCTATAAATATCAAATCCACAGAACTACTTACAAAGGTAAACATTTCGAACAAAAAAACATTAGTAGCAACGTGAATCAATAATGTAAAACTTACATATTGTACACATTACAAAACTATTTGGTAAACAAAATTAATTTGTTCTAAGCTTTTTTTTGTGTGTTTTTGTTACAGTATAAACTTATTTATTTATATATTAGTGCTCTTTAATAACTAATTTTTTAAACTAAAAAATAAGACATAAAACAGAATAGATTAAAAGATGTTTAAAAATATTTGTATTTTCAATAAAATACTAAATTAACTAAAAGAAAAATTACTAAGGATTTAGAACGATGTTAAAGTACAATTAAAATTTATTTATACTAAACAACCTAGTCATTAATCATAAATATTAAAAAAATATACACATATAAAAAATCAATAAACTTTTTGAGTATGTATGTGTGTAAACTAAATAGAATAAAGTATAATTCAGTAAAAAAAAAAAAATGCAAAATTAAAAAAGGAAAGTTACTAAAAAGCTTAGCTAATTCATTTTTTATTTAAAATTGATACAAAAACGATGCCCAATATTGCAAATGATTTGTTGTTCTATATATATACACATATGTATATATATATATATATATATATATATATGTATATATATAATAATACAAAAAAGTGCTTAGGGGTTTGTTTTTTAAGTCGTATCGAAAGCAAACTATTTTCAAAAGAACAACAATTCTTTCAATATTATTTTCAAATTAAAAACTCCCTGGCATTTGTGGTTTCAAATCACTTTTGTGATTTTAATTAAATTTAATCCAGTTATGTATGTAATAATATTTGTGTTTTTTTTTAACTTTAACTCTGCTTGTATAATGTGTCTTGAGTGTTATTTAACAATTAATTAAATATATTAGTAATATTTATACTTTCCCATTTCCCTAACAAAATAAAACAATTAAAAAGTATACACAATTTCAACTAAAATTACACAATATTAAAATATTGTAAAAGTAAAGTAAAGAAAATATTTTTTTACAATTTAAAAAAACCTCATTTACGTAAATTAATAGTTTATGCGTATTTTGGGTTTTTGTTTGTTTTGTGGTGAAAAGGATGTTAATATTAAGGAAAATTTAAAAATTGTATTTAGCTGGTTTTGTGTTTACGTCGTGAATGTGGATTTTGGTTAAAGAGATCTTATGCTAATATTTTAATCATATTTACGTCTTCTCTTCTTTCTCCTTATTGTAACGTTCGAGTTCTTTAAGAAATTGAGCCTTCGGTTTCATAATATTTGGACGATCTCCACGACAATTCGGACAATACCATTTGCCTTTCGGTTTCAAAACTAACGATACACAAGAGAAATGGAACCATTCAATGGGGCACAAATCATTATCGCAGAGGATCATTTCACCAAAAGATATCTAAGAATATATAAACAAATAATTTTTAATTAAGACAATTGCAGGTATTTTAATTTTGTTTTTAATTCAAAAATATATTTTTGTTTGCCATAATTTTTGTTCTAAGAATTTTATGATAAACACTATACCCCCCCTTGTTCTGTCGAACGAGTGAAATTAAAATTTTTGAACTCGCAAGAGTTTTTGTTCATATTATAGAAGCTTGTTATCAACAAGTTTGATTTTTTTTTTTACCTAACTAAAAACTAACTTCGGTATGCACAAAAATTATTAGGGGTTAATCAATCAAATTTTCATAGAATATCAGTTCAATAAACCCTCTATTAACCTTTGATAATTATTACGTACCCACAGTAAGTTAAAAAATAAATTAATGATGATACTAATGTGTTAAATAATAAAACTTCCTTTATGCAATTTCGAAATAAATCATTAACCTTACCTGATTACACACACAATACGTTGGTTCATCGGGATCGATTGGATCTGGTGGTGGTGTCTCTTCTCTCGCATTTAATTGGGCCGAAGACTGAGTACCACGAGCCTTACGTTTCTTCTTTTTACCCGTATTGTTGTTTCCAGATCCCGAAGCGGAAACTGCAGTACCACCGGCTGAACCAGAACCACTGCCACCCATACTGCCGGAGCCAGTCGAAGATCCAGCTTGATTTTGTCCGGCATTCTTTTTCTGTGATCCCATATTAGAGGGTTTTTGAGACAAACCACGATCAGCGCCATTACTGCCACCACCTTCATTAGCCGAATTTGATTCATTACCTCCTAACTCCATATTTACGGCATTTTCATTGCGGCGTCGAGAGCGTTTGCTATTCGAACGTTGATTTTCTATATTAGCACCCAAAGCTAAATTACCATTATTGCTATTCGAGTTATTGCCACCCGACAAGGTATTGCTATTGCCCGAACGTTCAGAATTGGGTGTGGAATTGCCACCACCACTAGCAGAATTAGAAATGCCATAACCTAAAAACAATTAGCAGATTTTATTTTTCAGTCTAAATAAAATATTCATTAAGTTTTACAATTGGTATTACCAGCCTCTCCTGCTCTTGAAGGACTTTGGGTTCGCGATTGTTTCTGCGGTGTTGGAACAATGCCCTCGTTCATCTGCATCATATCATCCTTTTCTTCTTTAATATCGAGAACCTTTTGATCTGTATCTAGCTGGCGTGTTTTATGATCAATCAATTCCTGCAACTGGGTAACAATCTGCATTTTTTCATCACCCAGTTCTTGAGCTTTAATCAAACTCTGTTGCATACGTTTAACAGAACGAGCTCTTCTAGTTATGTTCGGCTCACTACAATTCTGCAGGGATCTCCAAAGATCATAATAATGATCCACGTCGCGCAGGAGGTCTACAATAAAAACGTACATAAATTTATCTTAATAATCTCAAAAACCTTTGCAAAAAAAATTAAAATTCCTTATTCTGGTCATTTTTTTAACTTACTTCGATATTGTACATCTATATCCCGTATACGTGATAGATGTCGTTGGACATCATCTGGCAGATTTTCTACTGAATCAATATAGTTATCAACGTAAGTGGCCGAGTACAGCGCCTCATCCATTTTTTTGCACAATTTTATATTTTTATTTAAATTAATTAATTTCTATATTTAACTACAGAAATTGCATATAAAAGTAATTGCGCGTCTTTTGTACATCTAACACCATTTGATGTTGTAGTTTTTATTTCACAGCTCCCTCTTTTTTTTTAGAAATTATATTTAGTAATTTTGTTAGTGTTGTATAAACTCTAAAACATACAACTACTTCTGTACTGTTGTTGTTGTTTTTGCCTCTTCTTCCTATTGAAAAATGTAATCTTGTAGTACGCAAACAAAAAACACTGTACTTTTTTCTACTACTTGGCGTATTGGTAGACTTGTTGATTTGAAAGACAATTTCTAATAGTTTCTTCTGAAGTACTTTACTTTAGCTGTTCAACGAGTTCTTTTTATTAAATAATTCCTTCCTATTAGCGTATTTTTTTGTAAATTTTTATAAATATTTACTTTATTGTGTAACGAGTAGTTTTCAATTTGTTCGAATACTTTTATTTGGATTCGATTGTTATGATTATCATATTCACAGAGTTGCTAGTGAAAGCTGCCATATTAAATAAACTATATGACAGTACAATATTATTTTACTGGGTTTAAATATTAAAATGATAATACGCAATAAATTCTGAAAAAAAATTGTTAAAGATCGGTATCAATTCTCGTTCTATGAAACTATGAAATGAAAAGTTTATGTGTGTAATGTCATATGGTGCCACCATACATTTTGCTATGCAAAAACAGTTTCACAGAACGAGAATTAAACCCAGTAGCCTTCCAAACCTGAATTTCGAGTATGTAAACTTCAATTCCTAAAATGTTTTTCAAATCTTTGATTAATTTTCTATTAAAATATATATAAAACGTTTATTTTGCAACACAATATTTTCGCTTTTGTGCGCAACATACACATTGACTAGCTATTAAATAGTTAATATACCGATGTCTGGCATAAAAAGTTATTTTCAAATAAAAATTTATTAAAAAGAAAAAAATTTTCTTTTATATATTTTTTTAAGCAAAAAAACTTGACCAAATTTAAATTTGCATGCTGTCGACGTTTTGATCTTGTCTTTAGATATCGACAGTTAAGTAGTAGTAGGCAGTACCGCCAAAAAAAATTGCAGTATGCCTTCATAAATAAAGTATTTTTGGCTTGAACTGTATAATTTTTTTTATCAAACGGTTAATAACATTTTTTGCAAGACATTGGTGTCTTTTAGACAAAAATATCTATATATGATATTTTAGGACTTAACTGTAAATGCAAAAAAAAAAAAAAATAATAAAAACCGACACCTACATCCGGCAAATTCAATGAACCATCCAATGAATTAAAATGCATTTTAAATTTTAATTGAATATCAAGTGCAAGAAGCTAAAAATCATAACTTTTTCTTATGGGCGTGGTACTGTCCACTTTTCTAATAACGAAACTGTATAGTCATGACGGCTCCATATGTGTGCAAAGTTTTAGAAAAATCGGTGAATTTCAAGTAACTAAAAATATTAATTTTTTTTATGGGAGTGGCTTTTTTGTGGCACTTTTTTCCACCCATAAACACTCCATGGAATGTGTACAACAACTTATCAAAGTTTGAGGGCGATCGGCTTTACAGTTACGAAGCCTATAGCTAACACACACACAGACAGAGTTTCACTTTTATATATATAAATATATGATAATGTAAAATTTTTTTTTCAATATTCGTGCCCATTTGATGCTAATTTAAAGAACCTATATGTGTGAGTGGTTTTAATAACACTATAAAAAACATGGGTTTGACAAAACAGTATAATCTTTGGCCATGGTGCTTAATATATAATATCTTTTGGGTTTTTGATTGCATCAATGTGAAAATGTCAGTTTTGTTTGATCTATTATTTTTTTGCAATTGCAATCAAAGTAATCAAGAAAATAAATATATATTATAAATGCCGCTTTAATTTAAATTAAAAATCTGGCTACATAAATATTTAACAATTACTGCTTTATTCTTTATCGACCCACACCACTACAACTTTGCAGTAATCGTTTATTTATCACTCCTAATATTAGCACAAGTAACCATGGTTATTGATTACTTTTCCAGCACGTGTCATCACTAAAATGCGCTTAATAGCGGCATAAATATTTTTAAAAAACGCATTATTTCGCAAACATTTGTCGTGACAGGTAGTACTCTTTTTTTATTCCGGTGTTAAAATTTACACAGTTTCAGCAATATATTTGATATTTGTCGTGTATCTTTTGTTCTAATTTAAACAAAGTTTTATATCGCTACATTCAAGTAAAAAGTGTATCGGTAAATAAATTACGGTATAAAAATATCCATAAACAAAAAGTACTTGTGTACCAAATTTAGTGCATTGTTAACTTCTATTTCTATTTACTTTACTCTTAAAACGTGTGGTAACTTTTTGTTTAATATTTTTGTGGAGTAAAAAAAAACGCATAAAACAAATAAAATGATGAGCTTCGAAGGAATTAATGATAGTCAAAAACCCTCTAGCAAGTAAGTGGTATTATTTTAGTTGCTACAAAATTTTTAACTTCTCCATTTTTAATTAATCCTCGTTAAGTGTTGCTAAATTTATTTACTTAAAAAAACCCAACTTTTGTAAATAAGGCTGATAAGTTTGCAAAAGCCTTTTTAGGTGATGTTCTATATACAACACTGATCCTTTTATCCATCCATCTATTTTCTGTGCTAAGGTTTTACCCTGTTGTTAATTTATAGAAGTTAAAACGGTTATAGGTATAAGTTGAAATATATGTATCTTATTGGAGATCAGGGTTTTTATTTTCTTCAAAATATTACCATGTTAATAGAAAATTTCATTATATTCACAACCAATATTTTAGACGGTTAATAAGTTTTGAATATTGAATTTATTGATATTTTATTTGAAAAAAAAAATTAATTCATATTGCATATGAAAACACCTTAGAATATCGAATAATTAATTGTGTTGCCAATTTTTAAATTCATAATTCAAAAAAGGGCACAAACGTAATAAAAAAGTTTAACTGTGATTGAAATTATGTTTTTTAAGGTACATGCCTAATATAGGTAGGTACTATGTCAAACTTCATATATAAAAAACAGATATCAGACAAACTCCATAAAAAATTGAAATAAGACGAAAAATTCTATCTCTCTCTACTCTATTAACTTATATGATTACACCATTTATATACATACCTATATAACCTTTAAAAAATATATAAGTAGGTACCTATCTCAAAAGTAGAACATAAAAAGTACTATAGGTTTTTACTTCTTATTGTGCTTAAATCTAATTTATCAGCGCACATTCAAATTAAAAAAAAAAATTAAATAGGTCGATAGGAAATTGAAAAATTAGAAGAAAATTTAAACTGGTAACATTCTGGGAAACGCGTTTTTTCACAATTTAGACTTCTGAAATTTTCAGATATACAGTATCGGACAAAACTAAAGCCCCAAATCGTTCATACTAATAATTCGTTAACTATTGTAGTTAAAATTATTTGTTAATCAATATGATTTAGATACATTTATTTATTTGACAATATTATTAAAATGATTTAAAAAAATTTTAAAACACAAGCTACTAAAATTCTTCGCTTTATTATTTTTTTTTATTTATTTATTTAATTTAATAAAACTTATTAATTTTACCAATATTATTTAGAGAGTTATGAGAATTTACAAATAGTATTACAACAATTAACATCTGATTAATTAATTTAAGAAAGTACTAATTTTACAGTTTTAGGGAAAAGTTGTTCATAAAACCACGTATCAAATTAGAATTTTTTAGAAATTTTAAAACACTGAAATGTGAAAGACCTTTTTACTTAAAATAATCAAATTGTAATAAAAATGGTAAAAAACATTATTTAGAGACGACAAAAATAAAGCACAAAGTTAATTAAAAATTAATAAAGGTTTAAAAAACTTACTGTCGTGTTCATAAAAACTATTTTGGGTTTATTGAAGGCCTATATGACAAATTTATGTTCAATATCTTTTAATATCCTTTAATAAACCTAAATTATTTTTTATGAATATGGCAGTTAATATTTAGTGGCCTATACATTATTTTGTAAAACTTCTGCACGTCTTCGTTGTATGGAGTCTGCTAAACTGGCTTATATCTCAGAAGAAATGACATTCCAGGCATTTTCCACATTCTTGAAAAGCTTGTCTTAATTTTTGCAGTTAACGCGAACTATACCTCGATCTACAATTTGCTATAGATTTTCTATGGAATTGTTGAGATCAAGCTATTGCGCTGGCCATTTCAAAACGTTAATCTCGTTGTTAACAAACCACTCTTTCAGACAAAAAAAAAATTTTTTTTTTTAATTTTACAAAAACAAAAAGAACTGTTTTAAGAAAAAAAATATTTTTAATTTTTATTTGTTATCTCAATATTATTAAAATCAAGTTGTCTCACTTTATCATTAATTGAATACCTGTAAATCACTTCTTTGTTGTATATATACATTTTTTCTGGCAAAGATTGTGAATAAATATGCCTCGGTTCAGGACAAGTATTAAAACTTCTCATCAGCTGTTTCTTTCAAAGTGACAAAATCCATATAGGTACATACATTTGTATGTAGCTATAAGCAAATAATAGAAAAATTCTCTGCGTAAAGCAATCACATTGTATGTGCCTATAGTTAGTTTAATTTTAAAAAGTATATTTTCTTGGTATTGTTTTCATTTGTGTAGAAATGAAAAATGGAAAAACGTTATGTAATAAAGAGTGCTGATGATGAAAATGCGGTCCACTCTGCTTATATCGGAATAGTTTTTCAATATTCTTAAATGATTATAATTTAATTTAATTTACAAATGTTTTATTAAGTTTAATAATAAAAAAGAACCACAATAAATTTAAAATAAAAATAAAAAGTTCGAATAAATATTAATTTTTTTTAGTTTTTAATAACAATACAAAAAAAATTATTGATATATTGTTGATAACATATTTCTTGTAAGTATAAAAATTGTTATATAAATTTTATATTCTATTACAGCAAAGATTATGGAAAATATATATTTTGCTTAATTTTTTTAGTAGAAGTTTGTAGCCGATTATGGCCTAGAGGCTAGGTTAGTAAATTTCAAATAAATAAATAATAATATGGGATGTTAAAACTTTTAAAATATAAATCAGAATTAACGGTTGAAATAAAAATTAATATCGTATTTATGTATGTATGTACATTTTAATATAGAGGCCTTCAAAAATATTTAAGAATTAAAATTCTTTGTTAAGAAACAGTTTTTTTAAATTATTTGTATGTATGCTTCAATGTATTGTTTTTTTTTTTTTTTTGTTATAATTTCCAAAAGAATATTGTTAAGCTTTTAGTATTTTTTGTATTATTTTTTTCGTTTTTAAATCTATGAATCATTAATGCTTTTAATTGTTAAACAAGAATTGTATATCGTGGGTCACAGGTAGAAATGCCCTAACTCAAGTAATTGTAACTTTACAGGAGAAGGCAAAAACCTAATAAAAGCTGCATTATTATAATGTAATTTCGTTTGGTAAAATTGCTTGTAAAACTGTTTGTTTTTTGGTACTAATGCATTAAATTTTTGTGCCGAAGTAAATTTGTATTAAACGTACAAACGTATTGAAATTACTGAAAAACTCAAGTTTCGTAAAAATACAAGTTAGGGCCTTTATAATTGTGACCATCCATATACATATATATTTTTAATTTCTTATTTAATTCTAAACACATTTCATTATACCCTCCAAACAATTTGTTTTTCAAAACTTTCGCCTTCCATGGTTTTTTCTGTGATTTTGTTATTGTTGTAGATGTTAATTTCTTCGTAGTGTCTTTGAACTTTTTTAGCGCAATATGATGATTTTCTAGCATTTTTTTATGTCCTTTTAGTTTTTTTTTTTTTTTGTGATGGTTACCTAATTTTGGTTGCTGGGCGCAACACACACATACTCTCATCTTTTGTTTGCTTAATTTTGTTGTGGTATATATTTTTCCATAGTTTTTCGTTGTTGTTATTTGTCATGTCTCCATAAAAACAACAAATGTTATACCAAATTTAGCCGGTTTTTCTTTGTATTTATTTCTGTGCTAGTAGTATTGGTGTTGTTGGTACAAAAGAAATTTGCAAAAACATTTACAAGGCCGGAAATTTTTATGTTTATTTGTTTTTTTCAACACACAATTTATTGAATTCAATAATTGCTGATAGCAAAATCATTTCAAAAGATTCTTTTACTATTATATCTGTGGAAATAAGTGATAATCGCTCATATCGACATAAGGGCATACCAAGTTTTTTTTACTTTTTGTTTTTAATTTTTCGCTTATGTCGTTATAATAAAATAAATATTTAGGAAAATAAAAAAAAATAACAAGTAAAAGTGCTATATTCGGCCGTGCCGAATCTTATATACCCTTCACAACGTGTAGTCATGCAATAACAATACTTTGTATCACCATTCAACTCCTATGAAATACCTACATACATATAAAAAACATACATACATACATATGTATATAAAAACATCCCATTGTAAAATTATAAATTTATGTACTACGTATGTTTAAAAAAAAAAAAAAATATATGTTAGGTTTTTATTTGTAGATAATTTTTATAATATTAATGTTCAGGATTTAACTATGTAATATATTTTAATTGGCCTAAAAAAAAGGTGGTCGTGGTTTTTTTCCGCATATTACAGATTTTTCTGATTTTCAATACCGATTTGCTCCTGAATTTTTCCTATATTTTAATACTTCACGCGGGTTCAGGCGATGTCGAGGGGCTTCAAAAAGTTGATTTCAACATACACAAGGACAGACTGACTGACTGAGCTTCATCGACTCCCCTATTCATAAGCTTTCAGAAAATATATACTTTATGGGGTTGGAAATGAAAATTGTAGAAATTTCACACGGAATGACAAACCTATATATACCCTTTTTCACTGTGTGAAGGGTATAAAAAACAACTTACTCATGTACATAAGTTTTTATAAGATATTATTTGAAGATTTACTAAGAATCATCTTGATATCTTTTTCGACTCTTATTTTTTTAAATTTATTTATATGTACTTGCTAAAAAAGGAAATAATATTTAGTAAAACATAGGTTATGGAAAAAAAAAAATAAAAACACAATTTTATTAAAAACTAGGTTTTTCGACATTAACTATTTTAATTTATTGCCACAGATATACATATGTATATGTATATTAGATATTATCGCTGTTTCGACGTGATCGGTTATGTGACAATATTTGAAAATGTTTAAATTGCTCTGTTTTGTGTCTTTATTAGCGGTAAAATTTTGCACGTTTTTTACGCTTGACACCTGCAATACCCTTATTTAGGTATGCCTGTTATTTGTTAACTTTACGAATTATTACATTAAGTATGTATATTAGATATCGCTGTTTCGACGTGATCGGTTATGTGACAATATTTGAAAATGTTTAAAATGCTCTGTTTTGTGTCCTTATTAGCTGTAAACTTTTGCACCTGATTTACGCTCGACACCCGCAATACCCTTATTTAGGGTATTTGTCAACTTTACGAATTATTACATTAAGCCTTATGATAGGGAAAAAATTAAAAGATTTCTTTTGTTTGTATTTAAAAATTTACGTGCAGAAAATGTATATAAAATAGAAAAATTCGGATTTTGTTGTAGTTGTTCTTTTTAATAAATTTAATTTTTTTTAACATATGTACATAAATCAAAAGTCAAAAGTGTGATTTATCTACAAACAAAAAGTCGCCTGTTAAAGAGTTACTGCCGTATTCATAAAAAATATTTCTGGTTTATTGAAGGCTTATTAGAATAATTTCTATGCAACATCTGTCAAATAAGCCTTTAATAAACCTAAAATATATTTTATGAATACGGCAGTTAATAAATAATAATGTAAATTACGCTGTAATACTTACTACTCTCCCAAATTGCAATTATTTAAACTAGTGTCTACAAGACAGTATTCATTCTTTGTGTCCTGCAAAATAGAGAGAAAAAAAAAACAGACTTTTATGACTCAACCATCATCATAATCTCACAACTTAACACAACATCTATACGAACAGCTTTGTCTGAATGGATTTAAATAGATGTGTGTGTGTCTGTATAAACTAACAATACTATTGCACTTGTATCGTATGTTATATTAAGCCATTGTGTGTCTTTTTTTTTTTTTGTTTTTTCTTCTTTAAAAGTAAATATGTATACGAATTTTTCACACTTGAACAATTAAGATTTTGCTAAAAAATATTGTTTTAATAAAAAAAAAGAAAAAAACAAGTAAGAGCTCTATATATGGCTGTGCCGAATTTTTGATACTCACCATCAATTTTTCATTTATTATTTTTTAATCAACAGTAATCGCTCTGGAATAATCTCTTAATACTAAAATATGTCTCACTTTCTTTGTGTAACTTCGATTTGCTATAAATTTATTTTCTTAAATTTAGTCTTGCAAGGGAAATTTAACTTTTTCTATTTACATTAAAAATTATACTGACTTTTTCTACTACATTGTTTTAAACGGAAACTGTAGAGTATGAATTGGTAGCTAGAGGTAGTTTAAAATTAATACATAATATTGGGTGGGCATGGTACTTCCCATTTTTAAAATTATATAATTAATGTTTAAATTTAACTTAGATAATCCATTATAATTTTTGTTTTAAATTTTTATCAATATAAAAATTATATTAATTTTAAAGTGTTATATGGGAGGTATTCGTTAAAGTGAGCTTCTCACTTTTATATAATAAAATCAATTAGAAAACTATAAATGCGAAATTTCTTCTTTTGTCTTTTTTGTGAGCTTTTAAATTTTATTGATAGTATGTATGTATAATTAGGAAACGTGGGCGTGTCAAAGTAATTTCTGCTAATGAACTTAACTAAGATATTTCGATATGGAGTGTTTTATTATTTTATAATCTCTGTCCATAGAGAAGATATGTGATTTTAGGATAAAGCAATATGTGGAATGTGTGCGTAAAAGTGGCCAAGTAAACTTCATTTTCTGGCATTATAATAACAACCGGAAAGCAATATATGCGAATTTTTATCATCATACATCCCAGCAAAAATTTATTTTGTACCGGTAAGCAGTAAAAAAAAAATCATGCCTTCTTATAGCGCAATATTAGAGCGCATTCGAGGGTGCTATAAATGGAAGTCAGAAATTTCTATTAAATATATTTCATTTTTTACAAAATAACTTACTGCAACTTCTCTCGCTTACGAGGATGCAGGAATGTAAGCGAATGATTACCTCTCTTTACTGTAGTTCTTAAAAACACATAAAAGAGACATGATATTACTGCATTAATATGCATGTGTGAAAATAGCAAATAATTAGAGCATCAAAGAGCCCTACCAAGTGGGACATCTCATATAAAAATCATGCCTTCCTGAAGCAGGTTGGGAAAGGAGAGTACATTTATCTCTCCCTTACAAACCTGCCTCCGGGTATGCAGTAATTTTTGCTGGGGTATCTGTGGTTTGAAGCTAAAAGGGCCAATGTCAAAATATTTACTTTTGAGAAAATTTAAATTGAACTTTAACTTTGACATATGCTTTCATAGTGATATTGGCCAGTTATTTATTTATAAAGCTGTTCTGGGTTAAGTAAGACTTTAGCTGTTTTATCATAATGAAAAAGAGCAAGAAAACAAATCTAATGCAATGATTAACTCAAAAACGCAAAAAAGTGACATTGGCCCTTTTAGCTCCAAGCCACAGATATATAATAAAGTGTCCTTTAATCGACCAACTTTTCTGTCCATTGAGTATTTATATGAATTTAAGATAAAGAGTTATAAGGGAGGTGGGCGTGTCATCCTAATTTCCCGTTATTATAAATCTATTAAAAAAAAGCAATGTATTCGATGTAGAAAGGACATTGTTTTTTTACCTACTATTGCATAACAAGCTATAGCTCTCTTTTTATTTTTCGATTAAGCCCGTTTTTCATACCAAACATTTCTGATGTACAAAATAATACTGACAGAATTCCATTCTTCAAGCTTTTCCTCTTCGAGCTTTACGTGCTTTTAACAGACGCACAGACATGACTAGATCGTCCTATAAAAAAACCAAGACTCAGAAAATATATACTTTATGTAGTCTAAAATGAATATTTCGATGTGTTACAAACGGAATGACAAAATGAATATACCCTCACAACCTTTTTTTTGGTAAAGGGTATACAAAAAAATACAAATTCAATAATAAAATTTTATAACAGCTATTCTTTTTTTTCGATACTTTTAACAAAACGAGCACTTAACCATAACATTTTTTTAAAATGCTATAGTGCATATTAATGCTGGATTTTTAATGGCAGGGACTCTTTCACTTGGTTAATAAATTATGAAAAAAGGAAAAACAATGTTAAAAACTATTGGCAAACAAAGCCATTTACAACAGGAAAATGTTTGTATTACGAGCTGCTTATTATAGAGTCTCCTAGAACTTTGGCGGCACTGCTGATGGTTGGCTGCATAAACCAACGTCATGTTGACGCCACTATAATGTTTGTGTTTGTTTGCAAATTTTTTCAAAATAATTTTTTATTACTGTTTTGCAGAAAACGCAGTTTTTTTTGTTTCGTTACAACAACAAATTTTTTACTTACCTTAAACGTTTTTCTCCGAAAAGACGGAAAATGTAGAACATGACTTCTCTGTTATATTTTTCATCAAGTTAGAAGTGTTATGTTTACTCAATGAAATTTTATTGCAAATGTTATCACTTTTGTTTTATTCTTGTATGTAAAACATCACAGGAATCATCTTTTGTTTTATATGACTGGTCGTCTGTCAATCGAATTTTATTGTCTGGTACTGCCAGGTTAAGTAATTGCTAAAGCAACCTGCTCGAAAGACAATAATGAGACCTGGAGAATTAAATATTCAAAGGCAACAATTTACCTAAAACTTTAGTGGATCGCCTTCCCTTAAAGATGACGTTGATTAGTGTATGGTTTTATTTCATTGAGAAAAGCCACAGCATAGATATGCCCAGACCAAAATGAAGATTAAATTGAAAATTAGAAGTCTGTTGTGCTGTTTTGTTCGTTTTTTTTTTCGGCAGGAACCGTTGGAGACCTTATGATTTGTTATAATTATAATTGCTGCATCGGCTTTTCAAAAATCACTTGTAGTTTATCATTTGCTCAAATGCGGCAATTCTGCTTGTTAACGAATTCACTGAGTAAAATATGCTGAAAAAAAATCACAAATTGCTTCAACTGCATTTTGAGTAAAAGACTTAACGCGCTGCTTAATTGTTTACCTCTCCACGTTCGAATTTGTCAAACACTGAAACAAGGAAATGCCCAATTAAGTTGGACAATAAACTTGACGTTAAGGTGTGACTCACTGTTAACATCCTGCATTATAGTTGGACCACTCTTTATATTGATTTATACACTCATCGCCGAAAAAAAAATGATTTTGTGTATATTAGTCTTGTCATTTTGTTTGTAACGAACAAAAGTTTTCGTTAAGGTTTTCTGAGTCCTTGTACCATTACAAGACGTTTCAGTGATATAATGCAAGAGTGGCTCTTTGTAGAGTAATAAAATTTCATGACATTTAATATCATAACATAATCCTCACAAAACCAATAAAAATTGATGTACTAGAATAGAAAATGAATGTGACATGCCCATTTTAACACCCACCTTACTTAAAAGGCATATTTTCATATTTATCTATGTAATATTTTTGAGCATTCTTAAAGGTTTAAAATTCTATGAAACTGCCAACTTGAATTAAGTAAACCAATGATAGATGTGAGGTGACCACCTTTACGCCCACCAACCAAATTACAATACATAAGTACTTGAAGTTACCGCTGTTACCACCTAACCTAATTAAAGTAAAATTGCGATCCAATAAATAAAAGAAAAATTCTCGCGCATCTCAACTTATTATTGCGGCATTAGTTTCTCGCCTCATCAAACAAATTTCTTTAATTTCTAAAATGTCCTTTTTAAAATCAAAAAAAAAAAAAAATATGTTGTTATGGAAGAACTTATTTTACTAAACTTTAAAAGTTTTTGTGCTAGCATACATAACTAAAAAGGGCGTTAGACTCGAAGGCAAACATACATATTTCTTGTTGATGACGAATTTTCCATTACATGACTAATTCTGTTTTGCAGTTTTCGCAACCCTGCAAATTGTATGGTTGTCTGCAACTACACACAGCTGCATAAAGGAAATAACTAGCATATTTGCCATCACGTTTTCTCTTCCTTTAATAGATGTTTTTTCCGCTTGCAATGCAGCTAACAAAACAGAATAACAACTATTTTGTTTAACCTTCGCTTTAAGTACGTATTCTTTTACATCACCCAGATTTTCATTACTTTATTATCAAAAGAATACATGTGTTTTTGTTACTTTTTTTTTAAATCAAATTGAATTCATGTCAACTACATATTTGTAACAAAAATCGATTTAAATTTATGGAATATTTAACGTTTTCTTATATAAAGGGTTTTTAATGAGAGCGACTATATGTTGAAAGCTTGTGGCGTCTTGATATTGGTTGTGGTTTATTACATAGGCACTGGTGTAAAATCAACATGACAAGTTATACGTTTAAACTGCATGTGCAAATTGTTAAGCATTTTGATAAAAGTAAGTGCTCCGAGTGCAATCCTTGAATTGTGCGATTTAACCCTGCTAAACCTTTCTGCTAGGGTTTGATAAATTCGCAAAACTATTAACGCCAATAAGCTGCAATTGTTGAGCGGTTGCTTCGACGTGAACATAATTAAAGTCATCGTTCGAACTAAGCCCGATATAAAAATGATCTTCTAATACATTTTTTGTTTGTTATGTAAAGTATTTTTAATTTAAATCACAGTACTAGACAAATGGCCGTCACGGTCTGAAGAGCCCTATTGTTTTCATGAAATTTTCCATCACCTATTCGCACATTTTCGGCTTTTTGTCCTCGAAAACTTCACCAACTTTATCTTTATAGGCTTAAACCTTATCTTTCATGTTACCCTAAAGAAAAAAGGTTTTAATGCACAAGATATCGGTGACCAATTAAAATCGCCTTTTTAAAAAGTCATTAATTAAGCCCGATTATAATTACCCCTATTATGGTTCTCCACTCAACTCAGTTTGGTTGTGTGAGAGTCAACCCAACTTATGCACAACCAAACTCATTTTAGGTATTGTGATACTCAACTGTTTTTAGTTGAGTTTCACAACGTTTCAACGTTTTTGTCGACCAAATTTTTTAAAAGTTGAAAACGGTAATGCCACGAAAAAATAGATACACAACTGAATAGTCAACTGTAAGTTGAGTTGAGAATGGCAATGTCAATTTGCCAAAGACAACCAAACTGTTACAAAAGTGGAGAACCGCAATAGGGGCAAATGATAGATAAAAAATTAACCTGGATTTTCTTTAACACTATGGGCTGTTTAATTTTCTTACATCACTGACTTGTGCCAAATAGTCCACTATTGTCACAATTTCTGGTCGAAAAGATGAGTTCGTTTTGCGTCCGATATTTTCACGTTGAGTTCAGGTGCCAAATTACGGCATTCGAACGAGATCGAAATTAGAAAATTCTTATTAAAATCTCTATAGCTAAAGCACAGCGAACTCAACCGTTCGAGTTAAAAAAAATACCGTAATTTGGCCCCAGGAACATAGAAAGACAGACACACCAAAAAAAAAAAAAAAATCTTAAAAAGGGTGTGCTGTATTTTAGATCGTTGACTACACACAAAGAAAAAACATGGTTGTGGTAATTATAACATAAGAGCAACTTACTATAAACATATAATGGTTGCCAGTTATCATTATTATGTTTAATTAAGAATTATGCAGTTATCGTATTTATGACTACATTTTAAATCTATAATCCTTGATTTTTTCTATGGCAAATTATTGTATTTGACTGTTAGCTTTATGATTGTAATTATCTACTTAATTCCTAAGGCGTCACAATGGACCATATTGGTCTCTGGGTGAGGGTGTAAAGGTAACTTTGCACCAGCCTTTTTATCTAACATAACCTTTTATCTAACAAAACCTTAATTAACATTTTACATTGAATTCTTTTTTAAATTTCTCGAATATTTAAAAAATTTTTGTGTATTTTTTTTTGATATCACAAACTTTTGAAAAAATAACATTTTATTCAGCAAGAAGAAAAACATTTAAAATAAAATTATTTAAAAAAAAAGTAATATCTTGATTGTTGTAATCATATTGCTGTTTTACCGATTTTTTTTTTTTGAGATTATTTGCAATTTTAAATTCTTTTAAATATAATATTATTTTTGGGAAGACATCATACTATTTTTGTCATAATGATTTTGTAATCATACTATTTTTAAAGGACAAACATATCGAAGTAGATATAAACTAATAGATATAATAAAATAAAATAAACATTACTATTACTTGTTTTTGACAACAAAATATTGTTATAGATAATATTATGTGACCGTCATGATCATGTTCTAACCATGGTTTCTCTTTTCGTGTATATGCCGTCATTCATGTCATTATGTTCAGCTAAATATTAAGTTTAAATACAATTGTATAAAAAGTATAGATTTAATGCTGTATGTATGTATTATTGTATCTTGTTGTATTTGTTTTTATTTAGCAAACACACTCCCATTTTTAATTAATTAATTTTTAAACATTTTAAATAATTGATTTTCGGGCAATAACTGTGTATCCGAAAAACACTAATCATCAAATTTTCAAGCGTAATGAAGATTTTGGCAAATTATGCTTTTAAGCGATTTAAAAATATTAGCTTTTAAAAATTTTCAATAATTTCGTCATAATATTTGGTTACGCTTGACTAAAGTTAAAATTTGTCATCAAAAATTATCTATAAAAACAAAAAAAAAAGACCTTTAGCATGACATAACCTTCTTTAATAAGTTTGTGTCCATGTCACCCTTGTCTCAACTCCAACATACGGGTTTTCAATGTGTGTGTGTGTGTTTTTATAAATTTTTACCAAATTGGTCATGTGCCAAACATGGCATTACCATGACTATTTCATTTTCTAACAATTATCATACAAAAAAAAAAAAAAAACACACACAAACTTTTTTTTAAAGTAAAAGAAAAACAACTGGTATAATCATACAAAAAAAAAAAAAAAAGAAAAAAAGAACCATTATAGTTTAATTTTTATTGCCACGACTCTAAATATGGCAATTTTTCAGTACAAAATTACACCCCGTTTTTTTTTTGACAATCACGCATATTTGTTTATTCTAGTGAAATTTTTTTATTTTATTTTTATTTGATGAATGAATTTCAGGAAAATTGTTTTTAATTATTTAGTATAACTGTTTACTTATTCTTTGTGTAGACGCAGGGAGGAAAGTTTATTTTAGTGTTTGAAAAGGACTAGAAGAACAACTAATGGCATTTTTAGATATCAACAGCTGTTGAAATAAATATTTTTATTTAAATAATCACCTGCTATTTAGTAAAGAGTTAAATATAAAGGGTGATTTTTTTAGCTATTATCTTTTTGGCAACACTGGTTTAAACAGCTGACGCACGTTTCGTGTTTTGTTTCACTGTCAAACATCTTCAGTTTGGTCTATAATTTAACCATGAATCGTCTTACAAACGAACAACGCTTGCAAATTATTGAATTTTATTATGAAAATGCCTGCTCTGTTAAGAAAGTTCATCGCGCGCTTCTTATCGAAAAATTGTGTTCAGCGACGAAGCTCATTTTTGGCTCAATGGGTACGTTAATAAGCAGAATTGTCGATTTTGGAGTGAAGATCAGCCAGAAGCATTGCAAGAGCTACCAATGCATCCAGAAAAAGTCACAGTTTGGTGCGGTTTATGGGCTGGTGGCATCATTGGACCCTACTTCTTTAAAGATGATGCGAATCGTTACGTAACTGAATGGTGAGCGCTACCGTAAGATGATAGCCAACTTTTTTTTGCCCAAAATGCAAGAGCTTGACTTGCATGACATGTGGTTTTAACAAGACGGTGCCACATGCCACACAGCACGCTTAACAATGGACTTATTGATAGGCGAGTTCGGTGAACATTTTATTTCACGTTCGGGACCGGTCAATTGACCGCCTAGATCGTGCGATTTAACGCCTTTAGACTATTTTTTGTAGGGCTATGTTAAAGCTCATGTCTATACACACATGCCCGCTTCAATTGACGCATTGGAAGACAACATTGAAGCATTTATTCATATGATACCGGCCGAAATGTTGGAAAGAGTAAGCCAAAATTGGACTAAGCGGATGGACCATTTGAGGCGCAGTCACGGTCAACATTTGCATGAAATAATCTCTAAACATTAAATTATATGGACCGTAATATCGACTCAAATAAAGATTTCATGAATTTTTCTGGATTTTTTGTGTGGTTTTTTTTAACTTTTCTATAGCTCTTAAAAAATCACCCTTTTAACACATTTTTTTTTAAGTAAAGCCCATATCTAGGATTGGGTAACGTTTGAATCAGAGTACGGAATTTTCTTAGATTTTCTTAAATAATTCAAATTTGAAGATTCTTTTTAACATTCAATAAAAAAAGAAACCAAATTTAGCGGTATGCTAAAAAAATTACATTTACCAAGTAAAAGTGCTATATCATTAATTTATATTTTCGGTTTTGGTGGTTTTACGGCTTTCCTGCGAAAGATAGGTTAGGTTGATAAAGAGGGTCACTAAAAAGCCCTCACCCATTACAAATAGACACGTATGCCCCATTGGCATGTTGTGCGCTCTATGTGGAAACGCGATTTCCCAAATAAAAACCATAATCATATTTTCTCCAAAAAAATCGACTAGTTCAGGAACCCAGTTCCCACAATGTAATTTCTTATGGATCTCGAGTTCCTTGGGTATACCAAGTTCGGTATAGATAGTAGTCATGTCAAAATATTCGCGTCCTAAACGACCAAACGCAGGACAATGAAAAAGGTGGTAGTGTGTTCCATGGTCTTGTTTCTCTTCCTCCGACAATCTCATGCGAAAGTTATTTAAGTTCAAATGCAAATGTCCATAACACACCTTTTTCTTGTTTAGTTTCAATTAAGTAAAGTAAAAGCAAACATTAGGAGACAACAAATGAAAAAAAAATATTTTTTTAAATAAATTTATTTACACCCGGTGATTTAAACAAATTAAATAAAAAGCGACAAAAATCAACCTACTGATTTCAATTTAAGTAAGTAGACACAAAGAATTTATCTCCAACGTTGTTAGTTTTATTATGTGGATGTACTCCTTTTTCTTCCTTTTTTTTTTGTTAATCTTTGTTGTTTTTTTTTATTAATAAAACTAAAACTACCCACATAATTTTGTTAAGATAAAAAAAAAATAGGAGTAGGAAACAAAGAATCGTTTGTTTATGTTATTAAAATTAAATGTGTAGAAATAATTCTAGCTTTTTATATCACATTATTATCATTAAGTTTTCTTTCTTAGTTTGTCTTCCCTTTTAAACAATGCTTTAGTTTTGTCATTTGTCAAGCTACAATTTATAGAGGATCCACGCATTCTAGACGTTGTGCAGCAATACACTAACAAATTTACAATGTTGTTGGCAGACGACTAGACATGACTTGTCGTGGGGGTTGTCATAATGATGTGGTTGGTAGAGAGTAGGTTGATTTTAAGTTCTATTTAGTATAAGGTTTACTTTATTAATATATATGTATATGTTTATGTTTTTAATCATGTTATGTTTAGCAAGGATTTAATATTCTTTTGTTGTAATGGAAACGAGTAGGATGTCTGTTGCTTAAGTAAATACATTTAAAATATTTAAAAGCTACTATATTATTACGTATGTATTTATAGGAAATTAACTGAGAGAGCATGAAAGTATTTTTAACTATTCCCGGTGTCTGGTTACCAACTAAAAAGCCTTAGAAATGATTTTAATACAAAATTCCTTAAATAATTTATTTCCCCAAACTGTTTTTGCATTCAATGGTTTCAACGGAAGCAAGGAAGCCTTTTAATTTTTTTAGCCACTATTTTTAGTTTTTTTTTTCGTGCATACAAAACCACCCTCGTATAAGCACAACATTTGTAGACAGGTTTTTGTCAGCAGATTTGTATGGTGTTCAAAAGGGCAGGTATAACTTGCAAATTTTCTGTCCTTTATATGTGTACATAGAATAGTGCCTGAATTTGCTGCCTTTTAATGATGGCTGAGTTTTGTTTGCCTGTTTAAGTAGACATTTTTTTGTCAGGTCTTTGTTTCTTTTAAAAATGTTAGCCTCGTCAAAGAATTTTTAAATGTGTTCAACAATGATCCTCTAAGAAAAGAAAATTTTCAGTTTGATAGTGTATGTTTCTAATAAACACACCTTAAGAAAATGTATATCAAACATTCATATAATAAACATTTATAAAACCACTTGTTACGAAAAAGAGAAAACAAATTGCTATAAAGTTGGCAACACTGCACTCATTTTACTATCAACATTGTAGTACAATTAGCGACATACTCAAAAACGTCAAATATAAATTTCATAATATCAACAGTGAGGGGTTTTTCTGGAATTGACTATTGAATCATTCTGATCTCCTGCAGTCTAAAATGTTAAAAAAAGGCAAATGTACTTCTATCCTGTAATGTAAGTTCTTTTCTTCTTCTTCTTTTCGCAAAGTCCCAGCTAGCATTCAGAAGATTGTTTTTTAAAAAATCAGCATGCTTAGTCTTCTTTGAGTTCTTGCGGTGATCAAAAACTTACGCGATTAAAAATGGACTCGAAAATGATTTGCGTAGATGATTAAAAAGAGTTTGGTTTAAAATACAATAACAATTATATTGCAATCTCAAATCGATCAACCAGGCGTTTAAAATGTATTTTATCTGATAAAATTTATCATATTTTGCGCATCTGGGAGATTGAAAACCGATTGATCAAAAACAGATCATGCAGGTGTTTGAAATATATTTATTTTTTACATTTTGTGATTATTATAGATGATTAAACAAACACAGCTTGTTTGCTGCTTTTTTCTTAAGTATAACGGGTCAATTTTTTGCGTAAATATCAAAAATTTAATTTTTGTTCATTTATAAAAGTAATATCGAGGTGTACACATCGTCTAATTGTAAAATGTTACAATAACCATGTAACTTTTATGGTGTGAAAATCTTTAAAGCTGGACTTTTATTTTTATTTTCACAACTATACATACAATATATACATCAAATGAATATGAATTAAATATATTATATTCTAGGTTTATATGGACGTGATTTTAAAAATCGACTCGATTTTGTTTATTCTACTACCACTAGGCGTTTAAGGAATAATGAATAAAATCAAGTCCTTTTTAGAAATTATGTCAGTGTGAACGAAGGATTAAGAAAACCGACTGAAAAAACACTAGATAAGGAGTCAAATTCGATAAGCAGTACGACTAATAAATGATTCGAAAAACAATCATAAATTACTATAAACACATTACAAAAAAAAAATAAGAAAATAACTAAAAAATTACTCAAAAAAGACTCGTGAGGGATTAGAAATATGACTGATAAATGACTCGAAAAAGGCTTAAAAAAAGTGAAATGAGACTGATAAATGACTAGAAAACCAATCGAATAAAGCTACAACAGACATAATTAAAGGGATCGAAAATGACTCTTAATTGACTAAAAAAATTAATCTTTATCTTTAACGGTCAGAAAATGAGCTCATATTCTGCATTTTTAATCACGCAGAAATTGCTGGCTGGGGTTAGAAGTTCATTTATGATTCTTTTATAACTTAAAACTCTTCACAAAAGTATTGAAAAATAGCTCACAAAATTAAAGCATAAAGTGAAGAAAGTGCGATAGCACTACTCTTCTTTAAACAAAGACGCTGATGATAAAGTTGGAATATTCAATAAACCGTGTGAGTTCATTTTGTTAAGTTAGTAAGTAATTTAAAGAAAATATTTAAGGCTCTCCTTTAGAAAGTTCACAAAGGAAGCAATAGTAAACAATTTGATTACTGTCCTCGAGCGAATGTTTATTATTATTTTCATTAATTTTTTCTTTAGACTCTCCTTAAACTTTTAAACGAAATGTTGGAAATCTACTGTAGAAATATCAGCGTTCTGCTAATGATTCTCACTTTTATACATACATATGTATGTATGTATGTCCTGATTGTTAATAATACAGAATAACCGAATCAACTCTTTCTACAAAGCACTGACTTTTTTTCCTTATTTTTTATGCTTAAGATTTCCTTTGATGTTGGAAAGAGCAATAAATAAAGAAATAAACAAAATAACCTTATAAGTTTAAGTCAAAGTTTAGGTTACCTTTTGAGGGACGGGTTTCAATACCTTTTTTTCTTATGTTGATTGGTTTTTGTTGTAGTTCACTAAACGCGATTTTTTAAATGTAGTCTATATTACAACGTTTTGACAAGACCATATAACTCGCCAGACGGTCTTGCTTAGAATCAGAGCATAATGTGGGCGGAGAAAGGATACTAGATCCACCCCCCAGGGAAAGAAAATGGCTTTTATGATTTTGTACCAAGCATGAAAACAAAATGTACTTTTTAGGCCATGACGGTACCATTTTTTTAATATTTATTAATAAAAACATAAACTTAACAAAAATGTTTGTCAAAACTCAGAAGTATACAATAAAAACAAGTAAGAGCGCTATATTCGGCCGTGCCGAATCTTATATACCCTTCACAACGTGTAGTCATGCAATAACAGTAGTTTGTGTCACCATTCATCCCATACATACATACATATAAAAACATACATAAATAAAAACATCCCATTGAAAAATTATAAATTCACGTATGTATGTTAAAAAAAAAATTTTAAAAAAAATTAAAAAAAAAATTTTAAAAAAAATTAAAAAAAAAATTTAAAAAAAAATTAAAAAAAAAATTTTTTATATATAATATATATAAAACAAAAAAAATAAAAAAAAATTAAAAAAAAAAAAAATAAAAAAAAAATAATAAAAATATATATAATATATTAAATAAAAAATAAAAAAAAATAAAAAAAAAATTTTAAAAAAATTAAAAAAAAAATTTTTTTGCTCAGCTGGGATTCGATGCCACGTTTTCCCTAACCAGTATACACGTTTGTATGTATGTATGTTGTTGTTGTAATGTTGTTTTTGTGAAAAAAAATCGAGGTGGTCGTGGGTTTTTGCTCATATCTCAGTTGTTTATGTACCGATGGTTCTGATTTTCAATACCGATCTACTCCCGAATATTTCTGATATTTTAATACCTTATCCGGGTCCAACCTATGTCGGGGGGCTTCAAAAAGTTGATTTCAACATACACACGGACAGACGGACAGACGGACAGACTGACAGGGCTTAATCGACTCCCCTATTCATAAGCTTTCAGAAAATATATACTTTATGGGGTCGGAAATGAAAATTGTAGAAATTTCACACGGAATGACAAACCTATATATACCCTTTTTCACTGTGTGAAGGGTATAAAAATCAGAAACTTAACAAAAATGTGTATAAAAATCCAGAAGTATACAATAAAAAATATGAAATGTTACATTCATAGGAACATACGTAGAGATGGTTATTTAACAAATTTTATTTATTAAATGCATACTTTAAGATAATAAATTTTCTGTTATTTTAAAATTAAAGCAACAAGAATTTGTGACTTCAATAAGTCTTTTGTTTGTATCAAATTTGAAACGTGTAGTCTCTTTCCTTTGTTTTAATTTGGTTTTGAAAAGAAATAACTAGTTCGACGTTGGCCGAGGGATGTGGAATAGACAGAATTCCTTTTACAATTATAGAAGTATCTGGGAACATGAACTCAATTAATTCATTTTTCATCTGCGATACTTTAGACCAAAAATAGGAAATATTTGAATCTTTGTGTGATCTAAGTTCAATCACATCGGCTGGTGCTCTGTACTGATTATTTTTTGCTTCAAAGTTTGTTTGTTCGTGTGGAAACATTTTCACCAGAAGAGGTACTATTGAATTTGTTTCTCCCATAATGACTTTTTCTAGAGTGAACTTATCGAACCATTTTATTACTTCATTATTAAAGTCCACCTTACGAATCATAAGTAAAGTAAAATACATATAACAACAGCCAAGTCGATTTTATGTACCAAGTGGTACCAAATAAACAGGTGATTTTTGTAAAAAGTTTGCAATAAAGTACTAGGCAGATTTTGTTGTTGCAGACTTGACACCACCTGGTACATGAATTCCCTTTGCCAACAGCATTGCAACAAAAACAAAGAAGCTGACAGAATATAATAAAATACACACAAACAAAATTAAAGAGAACATGGACAAATTTTTAAATTGTACCAAGTAGCTCGCGGTAGTACCACGGTACCAACAAGGTCAAAAATGTACCATAAAAAGTACAATTGTACCATGATTTCCATCCGTGCCACCCCGTATCTCAGAGAGGTTATCCAGTATATGTCTGCCCAGGATTCAATGTTTTTTTTTGGCAGCCAGGGCAGGACACTCGAAGAGATGTTGGATAACCTATTAATTCTCCAAATCCATATAACTGCGACAGTAATCGTTCGAGGGAAGTCGGAGTCGTCCTGCATGTTTCCCTAAAACATCCAGTGATCCGTCAATATTGCCATCAACCTCAAGATCGCCTTTCGACCTCGAGATGGTCCGAATCCTCTAAAATCTATATATATATATATATTATGGGCTTACAGAAATCGTTCGATTCTTTTAAAGACGAAAATTCGGTTTGATTTTTCTGTGATACGTTATTTTGGAATTTGAAAATCAGTGAAAATCTATAAATCACCAGTTTGCTTATGAACTGCTTTGCCAAGTCATTATTACTTATGCTCTAAGTGTCTTAAACTGAATGAGAATTATATATGATATGTAATAGTCATAAGAGCAAGTCATTACCTACTTTTTGCTGGGTATTTGAGAGAAAGAACCTATTATAAATCTTTGACGTTAGGCAAAAGGTCTTTAGTCATAAAAATCGTAATTTCAGTTATTGACTGGGTTTTACTCAATTTTCTTATTTCATTTGTTTCTGATAACTTAAGTGTAGCACAATTATGTAATTCCAATCAAGGCGAATCAATCCACCTTGTTCCAATCATAATAATTTTTTTTTAGGCAATGATTTAGAAAAATTCATATTTTGTTTGGTATTAAAAAAAACTGCAGTTTCTGACTTAAGATCTTTTTTATAGTTCCTAGAAATGCCTTTTTGAAAGTCAACTTTAAAGCCTAGAAATTACACTGACATATAAATAAGCACCATAATCGAATAAAACTTAAAATACCTGAATTGACATTAATGTTAAAAAAAAATGCAACAACCAAAAGCCTTTCCGTAATCACTTGAAATTTCTTTAATGAGGACAGCGCACTTATAAAATACAACAATATAAAAGCAAAAGTAAGTTCTAAATGTTTTTATTCTAAGTACCTATTACATTTCTATTTCCTTTATACATTATTTTAATGTCCTTTTTCTTCATTTAAATAATGTGAAAAAGCTAAAAAGGATAATAAACTGTTTTTTTTTTTTTTTTTTTTTTGTTAAATTAAAAAAAGAATTCTCAATATTGAAACAAGCGCAAACAATACGGTCACGCGATATTTAAATTTTTATTTTTCAATACATTAACATTTACAAGCAGAATTAAATATAATAGTTGTTTTATGGCTGTTGATGGACATCTATATATATGTATGTACAAGTATGTATTTAATTTAAAACGTCATTTCGTAATAAAGAGAACAATGAACTTTTTGTAAAACTAAATTTAATAACGATAAGAAAATATTTCTAAATTGAAGACAAAGAATATATAAAAAAAAATTGTTTGTCATAAAAAGATGCAGATACTGAATTGTTTTTTAGTGAAAAAAAATCATAAATTGAACTTGTTTTAATTTTAACTTAAGTTTTTCGATTTACCATTTGTCTGGCATCTTTTAAGATTTAATTTAAACTGGCAATACATATCGATTGTTATGTTTAAAGAATAGCGGTTTATACTTATTCAGCAATGTCAATTCGGTACTTTTACGCTACGTTGCCACATGCAAGTGTAAGTGAAAAAAAAACACACTTTTGCAATCTGCGACTCACTCAGCTTGCAAAGAAATTTTTAAGCAAGTAAAATTTTCGCACTTACGGCAAGTAAAGTGACAAGGCGAAAAACAGTGTTGTCGAATACTGAGTTTTTTTTTTTGTTAACTCACTATACTATTTCATACAATTGTGGTAAATAATTCAACTAATTTTATAAATAAATATGTATATGTGACTGCGCATAGAGAAAGGGACCTAAGGGTAAAATAAAAAAAACAATTTTCACTTTTTTTTTTTTTGATGTGGACAACATCTGAGCATCGAATGAGACCGATCCCATGCCCTAAAAGTGTTCCCTACCAGAGATATGCGCGTTTTATAAAAGTGAAGTCGACGATTCTAAGCGCAAATAGAAAGGGACCTAACGGTAAAATTTATTTATTTTCATTTTTCCCCTACTAAATTAACAAAATAACTTAATTTTACGAAACTACAAAAAATTAATTTTTTTTCCTTATGAACGATTTAAAAAAAAATAGAAAAATCATTTTAATCGACGGTTCTTGCGAGTTGGTTCCTTAGAACTTGATGGTAACGGTACTTTATTTTTTTTTCGATTTCTTAACGTCCGTCTGCTGCCTCCACTTCTTGAGGATTATCCACTTCCTCCGAATCCTCCTCTTCGTTTCCAATTCCAGAGACCAAAGGAAGAGTAGCAACCGAATCTTTTTTTGAATCGTCAAAACATAAACCCCTGATCTCTTTATGCAAGTACCATTGACGCTTCATCGATAACCCTGGTGATGGAATTATAATTAGTTTGTCATCGAAACTGGTATTGTTACTCAGATGTATGTTTTAATTTTTGCAGATTGCAAATGATCAAAATACACCTTCAATGGTGTTTCTTTTTCCACTTCAGTAGCGTTTACTGTATTAACAGCATCTTTTGCAAGATTTCGACAAAATTCGCACAAATCGTATGCCGGCTTCATGTGGGGACAATATTTCTTCCACAGCGTTTGGAAAGTGCGAAGTTTTACGATTTTACCACCCGGTTCGACGCTGTTGGTGTATCTAGTGTAAACAGAAGTCTTACTTTCAGTATTTGGTTGACGTCCAGTTAAAGTGATAGCAACAGTTTCAGCAAAACGGCAGACAAATGAAACAATTTCTTTTTTTTTTCAAAGTAGTTAAAGCATCTGTACGATTACACGTATTAAAATCTTTAAAATGGCTCTCCTGAACAAAACCTGTTTTTACCCTCTCTTCTATTTCTCTTTCTATTTTTCGCGTCACATTTTTGATAAAAAAAATTTATATATAAAAGTTACATATTACCTGTCTACAGGTAACGTTTAATAGTGATTATTGGCAACACTTAATTAACAAGTGAAGTAGCGCTATTTATTTTGAATTTATTGATTTATATTTGAAGTTTATTAGTTGACGACATTTTAAAAATGAACTTGCACTGTGCTGTGTAGCCACTCAAAAAATTTTTGTGTTTTTTTTACATTTCTCCTGATTTTCGTTAGTAATATGTATATACTACTTGCAAGTAAGTACTTGCAAGTAAGTATTTGCTTGTGGCAACGTAGGGTTGGCAAAGTTTTTTGTGCTTTTTAAAACTTTTTTTCTCTGTGAGTGCTTTATTTTCGGTTTCGGTGCTGTTTGAAAGTTCAAAGTTGTCAACGCTGTTTATATTCCTTCATTCTGTTTTCTTAATGTTGCCAACTTGTTTAAAAAAGAAACAATGCTACTGTACAAGGTGGGCCAAAAGAAGTCCTCCGATGTTGTTTGGCTCTCATTTTTTTTTCTAAATGAAAAACTTCGATTCTATTTTTTGATTATGTTTATTTGAACCTTTAGAATGTTATTGGTCAAGTCGAGAAGATGATATCGGCCAAATGGGCGCCGTCACAATTTATTGCTATGCGGGCTCGTTTTAAGGCATTTTTCATCACTGCGGCGGGAACTTCGGTCGACAGATTCTCGCACTCATATTGAATGTTGTACTTGAGGGCTTCCAGGGTCTCGGGTTTGTTCACGTAAACACGCGACTTCAAAAAACTCCACAAAAAAAGTCTGGAACGGTTAAATCGGGCAACCTTGCGGGCCAATGCAAAGCGCCAAAACGAAAGGTGAGGCGACCCGGGAGCGCCGCATTTAGAATATCGGTTGTGGCTCGCGCTGTGTGTTCCGTTGCTCCGTCCTGTTAGAACCACATGTCATCCATTCCTAATTCGTTCAATTGCGGCAGAAAAAAATCTGCTAAAATGGCCCTACAGCGCGCACCGTCCACTCTTGTCGTTTGACCAGCGGCGTCCCCGACAAAAAATGGCCCGATGACTCCTACAGCGTTAACAGCGCATCATGCATATCACTTTGAGCGGTCGTGCCCCAGAAGCGATAGTTTTGCTTGTTTACGTACCCGCTGAGGTGGAAATGAGCCTCATCGCTTATGATTTTGGTCGCAAAATCGTCCACTTCGGCCTCGAGACGATTATTCCGCGTTTTTGGGGAGTTTTTCGCTCCATGGCTTGTTCACTTGTATTCTACATCTGTCTAGTTCACAAATGTCAAAACAGATATGACATTGGCCGCCATTTGCAAAAATAAGAGCATCTTCAAATAGGGTGCTTTCTTTTAGCCCAGCATGTATTTGCAGAATTTACTGCAAGAGTAAAAAAAAAATAAATCGAATTCCTTAACAAAAACAATAATTTTTTGTTTAAACTACAATTTGTACTTAAATTACAAATATTTGGTGGTAAAAATAAATTATTTTTATAATTTTCTTAATATCGATAAGTTTCAGTTATAATTATTTATTTAAGAAAATTGTTTCAAAAATCTATCAGTTTTAAAGCTTAACTTATTACTCTTTAAATCCAAAATATAAAAACAATCTTACAACTTGCAATATCTTTCTGTACGAGTATTAAGAAAATGTATTAAATATAGAGTAACAAAAAAAAAAAGACAAAACTAAACTTTAAATGGTTTTAATAAATTTTATCGCTTTGAAAAAATCTGTGTCGCCAAATTACTAACAGCAGACACAGAGATAGACAATTAATTCAAGTGTTCATTGACTTTGCAAATTATTATTATTATTGTTATTTAAAAACAAATGTTTGCAAACTTTTATAAAAATTGCCAATATTTTGTTGTTTAAACATTTTCATAGTTTTGCTTCTTTGATTAATATATTTTTGTTGTTATTTTTTCGCTTTAACTTACAATTATTGGTTGAGTAACAACTGCCTTTTATGGCCATAGACAATTCAAAGTTGAATTCAAATTCACTTTCAATTTGTTTTAAAGTAACCATAGTATATTACTTATATGATTACGACTATTATTATTTTCATATTATATCTTTTTTTTCAACTTGACAAATATGGTCATGATTAGTTTTACAAGAAGTGTTTTAAAATGAATAGATATTTAAAAAAAAAGATTGTTTTGAAATAAAAAAAAAGTTTTGTTGTGTCAGGCAAATAACATTTAAAGCGACATTAAATAGACTTAAGATCATTGATCAATGTTGGTTTTATTTTTTTTTCTTGTGTGTAATTTAACGTAGTTTTCTTTGCCTATTTTCTTTAAAAAGTTTTTAAAGTTTTCAGTATGTTGATGCCGGCACACCCCTACTTGCAACTATTGTAATTAATTTTTTTATTAATTTTTTAATTTTTAGTAAAAGTGCCCTGCTTTGATTATTCAATTGACTCTTATCTAGGGCCCAATTTTCACATATAAACTCAGTCGAAATTTTACAATTTTACGTGCAAGGGTTTTTTTTTTGATTTTGGTATCTGAGTTTTAATTGACATTCTCACATCAAACGGGCTGATCGGTAACGAGAAAGCCGACAAATTATCCAAAATGGGAGCTCTTCTAAGTACTACAACTTTAGAGAATGCTAAACCCTTCAAACGATTTAAGGATGAACTTAAATGTTGGTCGATGGAGGAACATGTCAGAAAATGGCAAAGCACTGATGTCTGTAAGGTGACAAGAACACTATGGGGTGACCCTAATCGTGGGAAATCAAAATAGATTCTGAAACTAAATAGACCAACACTTAGGAAACTAACCAGTGTAATTACAGGTCATACGGAGTTGAGAACCCATCTAGCTCGCATGAAATTATCTGAGGAAACAACATGTAGAGCTTGCGAGGAAGAGGATGAGACTTTGGTACACTACCTCTGTCATTGTCCTGCGTTTAGGCAAATTTTACAGTGGATACTATGCCGAACTTGTAATACCTGGGGAACTCGAACTGGAGATCCATAAGGAGTTACATTAAGGGGACTGGGTTCTTGGACTAGTCCGTTATTTATGGGGATTTATGGTTTTTGTTTGGGAATTCCGTTTTCCATATGGAGCGCACAACATGCCAACTGGGCATAAGTGTATACCTGTCATGGGTTTAGGCTTTTAGTGCCCCTCCTTTTCAACCTAACCTACATCAAACGGAGAATTAGGTCTTGAAACTATAAATTGTCGTCTTCAAATTATACGCTAGATTTTATATTGAAGCAAATGTGTGTGTTTTAAATAACATCACTGAATTGACAACTCCGTACGTTCCTATTCTGTATTCCGAGTGGAATCAAATTCTTCGGAATTACCATTACTGTGCTGTGTTTTATTCCAGTCGGAACACAGAACATGTATGATAGACTATATTTTGCTTCAAAGACTATATTTTCTTCTATAGGCTGACCTATAGCCACGACTATATAGACAGGCCTATAGGCACGACTATATTAACGACCGCACTATTAAACACAATGGATCACAATGGAGTGGATCTTCTAAAATACTCCAAGTAACGCTCTTACGATTCGTCGAACACAAATCATTTCGATTAATTGGATTGAGTTTAATTTTTTTATAACATTCTCAAACAATTCGTTATTTCAAAATATCTTTTTGCCAAGATCTACACAATTATGACGTTAACGATAGTTGTTTGATTGAAGTGAAGCTTAAGTTCATATATCAACAGGCAGTCAAGCATTTAATTAATTCATTTATTTAATGAAATTTATAGACAAAAAAAGAAAAGAACAATAATGAAGAACGCCAGAAGAGATCAGACAGCCAGTACTGCAGTGCTAAGCAATACTTTATTGAACAAAAGCATATGTTACTATATAACGTTCTCGTACATGATTTTTAGCACAGCCCAGGCAGTCATACAATACACGCATACATACCACTTGTTATAACAAAGTAATTCCTAAAATTTTAATTCTGTTAATATTTATTAAAATATGAAACTATTTATTTATTGTTATGATAACTCTAATTAAAGAATTACTTAATATGTATAAAACAACAATTAATACCAGGAAATAGGAAAGTTTTCTTCTAGTTCAATAACCGGCCAAATACGAACAAAATTTATACTAGATAAGTTCTGCCTGCCTGCCTGCCAGTCAAGACCACTGAAAACAATGTTAAAATTGCAAAATGTGTGCACGAGCCAACAATTTCAATTTATTTTTCAATCATTAACATGCAATCTTTTATTTATGTTGATTTTTTATGCTTCGTACTTTTTGCATTTTATTTTATTCATTGTAATTCTTTGAAATTTTTGTTGTTCACTATAAAAAATAAAAATATAAAAAAATCGGCCTGCCATAAAAATATCCTTATTTTGACTGTCTTTTCTTTTTGTTCTTAAATATGGTTTTCATAAAACAGATTTATTTAATTTTAAGTTAATATTGTCATTGAAATATTTTCCACTGACTCTTTCTTTCAGTATTTTTTTTTTAAACGCTCCTCGCCCACTCATTCATTGATTTAATATGCACAACTTGTTATATTCTTCTTAACAAATTGACATGGTGCAAAAATTAAAATTCAAGTCTAGTTTTTTAATAAAAAAAATAAAATTTTCGTTTTTTAAATTATTATTGTTCATTTAACAACAAGATCAATTGCAATGTCAAGTAAATGGCAGTGACAATGTTTGTTTAAATTTTACTAAGAATAGCGATTTTCCTTAAAGAGAGAGAATTTTAAAAGTTTTAAAACCTTTATTTTAGATTTAAGGTTTTGGAATTCCTTGTAATTTTTGAAGTTGATTTAATTAAATAAAGGCTGGTTAGATTTTAAGAGCCGATGTTGAATGTGAACCACACCTAAATGTCAAGTTTTTTTTTCTGCATTTCATTTGACATTTCTCAATTTCAGACTAACTCAATTTGAACCATCAAAAGATACACAATCTAGCAACGCGTTAAAGTTATTAAGGCTGAGGCACAATGAATCCATCGTCCGTCAAACTTAAACTTTTTTAACGGACAACTAAGTTAAAATACATGTTTTCTTATGAGTGTTGTCACATTCAGTACATCTCCGTCAACGCAAAGTACGAAAGTTGACCAACTTTTAACCTTTGACAACTACCATATGGTTGGGCGAAAAAAGCGGAGTCAACCGGCTTTACAGCAGCCGCCGTACTTTTTTGTGATTCATGAGCCGCCACAGAAGCATGCAGTTTTTTTTTTCGGTTATATGAATTTGAAGCTAAATCGACATTTTCTTAAAAAAATATTATTTTGTTTTATTAATTTTTTGTTATTGTGAAGATAAATAAAAAAATATATAAATATTATCGGCCTTCGGCCGCCGCTATTTGTTTTTGATTAGTCTCAGCAGTCAACAGTTTAACTGCTGATTATGATCCGTCAACACAAAGTACTGATTGTGCCAACCTCTCTCTGTCAATACGTTGATGTCAGTTGAAAAACTTGAAGTTTGACGGGCGACGGATTCATTGTGCTCCAGCCTTTATTATGAAAATGGGCGTTTAAATTAAAATGCATATCGTGCACTTTGTGATTCTTTTTTGTCAATATAATCGTTCAAATTCGTCCACAATCGGGAGATTGTGAAAAATATTATTGGTTAATCGACAGAATCAAATATGCCTCCTGCAAGAAGACGAACAACCTACCATGTAGCTACTTCTGTTGAAAGGCAAAAACACCCCGATACATAAATGGTTGCTCGAAGTCTACGGTGTCGTCATCCCATCTGTTGAGATGGCAGCAGCACCCAGAAACAAGGGTGGTTGTCTGAAGTTTGACCGAAGTCAAGCATCTGACATTAACCACCCTTCAATACGTTTCCCGCTTAGGATAACCACAGCCACGTGCTTTTCGAAGAAACCACACCAATAAATAGTCCAGAACAAGTCTCTGGTCAGCCTCGAATTCATGCTCCTGACCAGAGTATTTATTCTCCTAAGTTATGGCTCCCACGAAGCTTTGAGGTGTTGATCTCACTTCTCTACCTCGTACTGGCAATCCACCAAGGCTTGGGAATAGCCAAGGATACATGCCCCCGGGGTGATTGAAGGCGAAAGTAACATTGTAATGAGCTGATAAGAAATAGTCAATACCGGCGGTGACGGCTGCGGTGATAACTGACAGCCAGTATTAGCCGATAAACTTTTAGATAAATGAGAAATTTTAAATCGAATTTTTTCATTTATAAATTTATTACTTAAAGCTTTAAAAATATAGAAATTTAACTAATAAAATTAAAAAATAACTATAGTTTTCAATTTAACGTTTGAATTCTACGATCTGAAATAAACAATAAGTCATCGTTTATTCGGCAGTATTTTTTTATTCACGAATTCGATAATTTAATATAAGACGTACGTCAAACGGGATAAAATATTAAGTCTGATAACAATTCTTATGGTAGATAGATACACACTGCAACATGTTTATGTATAGTGTTGTGCACTCATATTTATTATTTTATTTCATGTTTCATTCAAAGTTTCAAAAACACCAAAATGTTTCAATGTTATCTGATTGCATTGATGTTGAATGCATAGTGTGAATCGGTTTTTATCGGTTTAGTTCGTTAACAACGAGCAAGTCTAAATATGTTTTGTTATGGTTTAGTTGTTGGTTGCAGTTTGTGTGTCACAATATGCAACGTGAGAGGTGACAGGTGTTTCATAAACACGTTGCAAAAAGTGTACCAACTGTTATCGAAAATTAGCCACAAAAAAATCATGTAGTGATACATTTGTGAAAAATTAATTTTTATATTTTTACTGTATCACTTCGTATTCAGACTCATGGCAGAAATTCAGTGTCGCAATTAAATTTATTGCTTAAAAAAAAAAGTATATGATAGTGCTGTGGTTTTATTCATCCATATTTATTTTAACATTTGTTTTAGCACTTTTTAATGTTATTAGACAAGGAATACGAATTCGTAAATATTTTTTTTAATTTTTTTATTCATTATTTAACTTTTAAAATATTTCTTTTTTTCTGCTTCAAACCTGTTTTCTGGAAAACTGAAAAGATATCATAATACTTATATATTTGAATCACAATTTAATAAAAATAAAGCTAAAAAACGAAAACTGTATTAAAATACAATTTGCGTTTAAATAAAATTTTATTAGTTATAGTATTTGTATACAAACTCAACATAATGTTCGAAATCTAAAATTGCAATTTCATTTAGGGTATTTTTATGCTAGAATACACACTAACCCCCTGTAGTTAATTGTTTTTCGCAGACCTGATATTTAAAAATAATTTGAAGGAAAACATACCAAAAATACCTTTAAAAAAATAAACAACTTAAACACGTCCGTTTTCGTTTGTAACTTATACTGCACTTTCTCGGGAACATTGTAATATTTTAAATTTATTTTTGCTTTTATTTTTTTTTTACAACGTCCTCAGTAAGACTTTATTTATCAAGTGCCAAACAGATTTGTTTTGATAGAGCAAATAAAGTCACACATGCAAGCAAACATACATATATATGCCCTTTGTCTAAATAAAACCAGGAACAAATTTAAAAATTTACGATAAGTTTAGCGTAAACATCAATAGAAACTATTTGTAGAGCAGCAACAATTTTTATAGTTTAAAGGTGAAGTTCATTGAATTACAAACAGTTTGTAAAACAACTTATTTTTCGCAACGTTAAGTTTTACCATTTATGTATATGTACGAGTAAATGCGACGTTTCTAGGAGATTTATATAAATTTAGGATTTAGCTTTACATTTTTTACATAAAAAATTTTTAAGTACAAGTTAAGGAAAAATTTAATTTTAATTTAAATTTTAATACAAATTTGTTTACCCAAAAAAATTATTATGTAAAAAATAATTTTTTAAAGGACTTTTTGCTTGAAAAAAGGACTTTCTTTTTCTCGCAAAGTAAATTTTTCAACAAAAAGTATATTTTCCACCAACAGGTACTTTTTCCGCAAAAAGATACTTTTTTCCAAAACATACAAAAAAGTTTTTCTTTTAAGAAAATAATTACATAGGTATGTATCAAAGATCTGCAACGAATACTCATGAAGTAAGTCAACTTGAATCATGATTCATTATTTCGTTGACTTATACGCATTAATACTTATTAAAAAGTCTTCACTCTTATACTCACTTTTAAGTTTAAATTGCATAAAGTATTCATATTTAGCAACACGTTTGACTCAGTTGATGGCTATTGTCGTTCACGTTCAAGATAAAAAAAACGATCAAAAGCAAGTATGACTCGCGTACTCATTATGAAGTTGTGTGTTTTAACTAGGCTTGCCAGATTACAATTTGACATTCACCATAATAATTGTGGATTGTTACAAAAAAATGGACAATTAAAATTTAACAAAATAATACAAAAACAACAAGCAAAAATAAAGTGTTTGCTTTGTTGTCTGTTTAACAAACACAGAATTAAATTTTGTTTTTGTTTATTATCTTTCAAATTTAAGTGAGCACCTAAAAACGCATTTTTTTTAATTTACTGCAAAAAATGTAAAACATGAAAATAAAAAACACAAAATAACTGTTATTCTTTACCTCTTTACTGTTATTGTTTTTCCGTCCAAATGGTACTTTTTTTATTCTATGAATACCAAAAAAAAAATTATAATTAATCCCAAATATAATGGGAAAAGTCTGTACGAAATAAGTCAAATTGTCAAAAGACCACGTTTATCCATTCAGTATGTTATTAAACATTATGAGAAAACTGAAACAATATCTAACAAACCTCAAACTGTATATTATTTAATGTCAACAGAAATAAATTTGTTTCAGAATTTACACTTTAGCGGCTCTTAAGTAGTGAGACCAAAGCAATAATTCTTCTAATATTTTTGCAAAAAAACTTAATTGTTTGCATTTTTAATTAAACGTTTTTACACAACAAAATTTCTGTATTAAATAACTTTAAAAAAAAAAATAATTAAAAATTAAACCATTGAAAACAAAAGAATTATTAATAATAATAAAAAAAAACACCAAAATACCCGAAAACAAAAATGTTATTTATAAATAAATTAAAAAATATTTTTCTTTATTACTTTAACAATTAATTGGCATTGGTCATTAATATTACCTGTAATAAGAACTTGTTTCTTTCCACTCTTTATCGTCATAACAGTTAAAGTGTGGCGATAATTTAAAATTCATTTACAAAATCCTCACAAGAACGTGTAGAGAAAAGAATGTGGTGTGTACAGTGTTGAACAGAAATAAGAAAAAAATAAAATAAAAATTATTAAATAGTTGGTTAATTATACGCTATTAAAATAGTAAAGATATGAATACACTGAAAAAAATCGTATCTTTTTTATTTTTATATTTTTGTTGGCAAATTTTACAATAATTTTTAGGTCTGTCAATCATATGTTGATTGAAATTAATGGAAATTCTGTACTTGGTAGTTATTAGATAGAACATACAGGGAATATGAAAAAAAAAAAACAGTTGTTCAAATAAGCCTTCAATAAACCTAAAATATTTTTTATGAATACAGCCCTTACTTAGATTTTAACTGTATTTTACTAAAAAGGAAAATTTTATTTTAGAGAATAAATTTCATGTTCAAAAAATAAAACTTAAATCTAAAAGTATATTTTTTTTATTTGTATAAATATTATTTTGTTAAATTTGAATTTTTTCATTTTGTTTTAATAACCAACATTTTTGAATATCAAATACTAGAATTGTTTACACAATTTTTTCTTACTGTGTATTTAATATAGAATTGTCTTTGCTGTTAAACATATGCTCACATGTGCACAAACAAATGAATCACAAATATGCGAAAATATTCCTAATAAAAAAACAAATATATGCGTGAGAGTAAATATGACACAAAGAGAAACAAAAATATTTATAAAGTGAGAAAACAGGGAGCATTTCTCGTATTGTTGTTTTTTGTGTAAAAAACAAAACGGATAAAAATAAATTTGAAAAAAAGAAACGTTTAATTTTTTTTTTTGTAAAAATTCCAATAACAAATGCTAAAAATAAAAGAGTGTGATTTTTAACTATTATTTATAATTATACATATTAGTTTTTTATGTAGTTTATATGTACATACAAATGTGTGCACGTGCTACATATACATACATACATATTTCTTAAACTCCAACATTATTGTTCTTTAACAATCTAATAAAAAATGTACTAGGTACATTTAGTTTTTTTATAGTGAACTACTTATTTATCTTAAAGTATTTATTTTTTTTTAATGAGGCAGAGTATATTTTAGTACCGGAAATTCCTATAACAAATTTTTTAGAGAGAGAACCTCTAAAACAAATATTTATTAATGTGTTAAGTAGTTTCCAATTAATGATAAAAATCATTTTATTTTTAATTTTTCAAAATAATATAAAAAAATAATCTTAACAGAAGTTCAAGTAAAATTTACTGTATTTAAGTTTTAAAATGTTCCTTAAAGATAAAATTTTTTTCGCTAAATCAAAGTTTTTTTACATTGGAAAAAAATTGGCCAATTGTTTTCGATTTACAAACTTAAAGCAGATGAGCGTTAAATAAAATTTTTTATTTTACATCTTTAACTTATCAATCTTTTAAATTTTCTTAATTTTAAAAGAAAGGAACATTTCAACCATCTGGATTAGGAATAAAAAATTTAAAATTTTTAATAGTACTGAACTCATGAACAAAAAAGGATTTTTTGTTTAAATAAGATGATGCTCTTTAATAAAACTTATTTAACTAATAATTAAATTTTCATTCATGCTCGAGTTCATTTAAAATTTTTTAATGTGATAATGAAAGAATGATCTGAAGAAGTATGTTTTGCTGACACTAGCCGAGTGGAATGCATTTTCGAAACCAGCTACGATTTCATCATCGGCACTCCTTTTTATCATCTATTTAACTTCCAGGTCAATTTCAGTAACTATGTATTGTGATTCCTTTTTTTCATATTTCATACCACAACGAGTAAGATTTAAATATACCAACAGCAACCCTTTTTCTTTGTTTGTTATTATCTTTCAAATTATCACTATTTGTGTCCTAAAACAGATATGAAATGATGATTGTTTTATTTCAAATTCGATGTTTATAATCATTTGGTTGTTTAGCCAGAATGCTGTTTCAATTTTTGTTTATCGAACTTTTCTGTTTTAAATTAATATTTAAATTTTTATCAGGCTCGAAAACAATACGAGTTTCGAGAACAAGTAATTTTATATTTTTTTTCCTTACTTCTCGTTTTAATTAACACACGTGAGTAAAAAAAATTTTTCCTTGTCTTAACTGGGTGTAAGCATATGCGATAATAAATAAATTTTCGATATGCGTTTGCTTTGTCCAAACTCCCTTATTCAGTACTGCACTGTTTCTAAGCCTCTGGAGTGTTAGACACACAACTCAACTCTAATCTGAAGAAGTTTATCTCAATTCGTCATCTGTGTAACTTTACTCTGGCTAACAAATAATCAAAAAATCTACAAAGAAACGTATTTGAATAAAAATGTTGCAAGTATTGAGCTTAAGATTTTTGAATGTTGCAAGCAATGGAAAAAAATTTCGTGTCGAAAAAATCGAGGTGTGCATGTAGCAAGTATGCCCAAGAATCGAGTTTCTACTGTAATTTAAACACTTGATTTTTAATTTTTTCTAATAAAACATTCCGCATTAAACAGTTTAAATTAGAGTATAAACATTTTACTCGTATTTTTTATAATTTATTAGAATATTTTTTAGAACAATGTTTGATTTTTTCTGAAATATTGAAGTATATTTAATATTAATTTTAAAATATTTTATTTTTCTGATTTTTTCAGTGTTAACTTAAATTTGTTCTTTTTGCAACAAGTTTGGATAGTGATTTTAATATTAAACCCACAAATATAATGTTTGTCTTTTTCCCTGTACTTCATACAAATAAAATGTTTTATCTCTTTTATTTACACATGTGTCGTACATTTTATTTACTAGTTTAATTCAATAATAGTTTAATCAATAACAAATATGTTTGTTGAAAAAATAAAAAAGCAAAAACATAAGGCGTTTTTCTTGCATTTCTTAGAAAACAATTATATTCGGTATGATTATTTTTATATTTAAGTGGGAGGGTTGCCAACGTTTTACGAACATGTACATTTTGCTGTCATCTTAACATTAAAGTTTAAGGAGACAAACGACATTTGTGTTTCTTTTTGAAACCTGGAACAAGTTTTATGTATTCATAATAATTTTAATATGATTTTATTAAAAGATTATTATTAGTATACGCCCATGCCTGCAAAAATTGCATTTGTCATAAAAAAATGATGTTCTGTGGTTCACAATTGCGATTCCAAATAGCCAAATAATGATGTAAAAACAAAAAGGAAAAGGTTTTATTTTTCATGTTAAATATGCACTCTTAATGTTTTCGAACAATTAAATTAAAAATATATAAATAAGCATGCCCTTAAAACATGCAGTGACGATTTATACATCGCATGTGATTGAAATTGCGTGAGTGTTACAACATGGCTTTATATTATTTTCTTATTGGTTAATGCATTAACACCTTTATTGCAATAATATAATATTTCATACCAATTTTAATGAATAAATAATAAATCACTGGTTAACAATATTGAACTTTTTTATTTTGCATTCATTTTTTATATACCAGAATTTTATTATTAATATTAATTGTCTTCACTGTTTGTGTCTAGCCATTTAATAGGGAATAAACATAACAAAATAATAAGTTGAAAGTACTTGAAAACAGTAGAAGTCGTTCGGTTCGGTTCTGCGATACGTTAATTTGAATTTTAATAATCAGTGAAAATCTATAAGTCAACACTTTTAAATGAAATGATTTGCCGCTATTGTCAAAATAATTTAATGTATTTGAATGGCTTCTAACAAATTTCGCAATAAGAAGTTGTATTGTGAGTGTATTAAAGCAAATGTCTGAAAATAAGTACTTACGTTTCACATTGCATATCGGGTCAATACTAAAATACTTCTTAGTAATGCTATAAACACAATCAAGTTCACCGACCATCGACTACAAGATGTCAAAAATAGAATACATGCGTGCTTATGAGAATAATTCTTGTAGCCGCTACACGACTACCGACTACACGGCTACTTTTGTAGCCCGTAGCCAACTTAGGCTAATTTCTATTTTTCTTGGCTACAAAAAACAGATTAGTGCTGCCAATACAATAAATGCATGAAATGGTGGTTTTAAAAACGCAATACATTAAATATCGCTATTAAAAACGCGAAAAACTATTATAGTGGCACCATTGAAAAATAATAATCATCTGTTCATTTGTTTGTAGTTAGTGGTCGGTAGTCGTTAAAAGAATTAAGTAGCTGGCGACTTGGCTATTTTTGTAGCCAGCTACTTTTGTAGTCGGTAGCCTATGATTGTGTTTATAGCTTAAGACAGACTATATGAAATAGTCATTGAAAAGTATGTTGTTTAGTAAGAGCAAGTCATTGCCTAGTTTTTACTGGGAAACTTTTAATTACTGGACTGACCGATATATCCGCCATTATGTTTCGGATGGCTGGATTTAAAATATGAAGTTGAAGAAAATAAATTTGTAATTTCTTGATTTTGCTCCATATAAATATAAATTTTTGTCCGTCATTTTGTAGTGGCGATTTTTATAGATTTAAATCCTAAATGGAGTACTGTACTCTGCTATTCAAGCTCTTTCTTGTAATGTAAATATTAAATCTGTTAGCATTTTTATTTTATTTTTAGTATTAAGCATGAAGACAGGACAGTTGGAACTTTTAAGTCCACAAGTAATCTATAAGTTAGTTACTTTTAACTACTGTCTTTTAATGTTTTTCTATAGGTATAAAAATTTTTTTCTTATTGTTATAGAGTTTTATTCATTTTTTTTTTTAATTTTTATTTATTTTTATTTATTTTTAAATTCTTGTCGGCCTTTTATTAAACATTATTATTATTTTCTTTTTTTCTAGGTAAGTTCAACATAAACACAAAATATGTCTTGTATAAAGAACATTTTAAGCAATTGAGTAAGTCCATAATCTATATTTTTTTAAGTTAAAATTACTAACTTAAAAGACAAACATCTTTCACTGTTTACATTTATGAAAATTATGTAGATGACGAAAAACATTTCATAGCACATCCACGCATTTGTTTTAAATTTTGATTGGCATTTTTGTTGTCTTTATAAATAAGCTGGATTTGAGGTTGTTTTTTTTATCTTTCAACACAAATAATTTCCTTAATATTTTACAAGTAACTGGAACAACTTCTTCATTGTCGTGACTACGTAAATCCGTAGGATGAATAAATGGGATGGATATGAACTAACTTTTACGTTATATGTTGCTATGCTCAAACTTTTAAAATATTTATTACGCTTTGTCTGGCTTAAGCATTTGCTGGTAATAATTTTTCCTAGCGTATGCAGAAATAAAAATTTTGTTATAAAAAAAACAGCACAATTGTTCGATTACACAAAAGAAAAAATATATGGTAATGACTTAGAATTATTACATTGTTTCACGATAAGTTGAGGTTTCTTTTATCAGTTTAAAATATTTTCTTTATGTTTTACAATCAGGCAGCCCTAATTGCAGAGTTTACTTTCGCAATATGTTTTGTTGACGTTTAAAACATTTGTTTTGTTTTTTCTTTACACATTTGTTGTAGTTATATTTTACAACTTTGATTTTACATAAGGTTGCCATATTTTAAACGTTGAAAACGTGTTTTTTTTTTGCTAATAAAACGGAATAGATTTTTCTATTAATTTTAAAATGTACAATACAACGTTATACCATTTAAAATAGTGAAAAGGATATATTTATATGCAAATCTGTAGAAAACTTATAAACGAATTTTAAAATATTTTATGAAGGTAAAAAAAAGATCAAAAAATAAATTGATTTTTTTTAAATATAAAATATTGTATTAAGGGTTCAGCAACACTTCAACTGTCGCACCCACCCTGTAGTATAATAAGAATAATGGTGATATAAATATCTATCTTCTGTAAAGGCCATGACTGACTATCCGACAAAGTCGTGCGATTATGTCAAATAAAAATCTGATAGTTTTCTGTCCTACATGAGAAAATCGCAACAAAATGTGTGATTGTATGTCACACTGTCATACAAAAAAGATGCAAAAACAAAAAAGCAACTCTGATCGCACAGAAACTACTATTTTAAGAAAATTTCCAAAAGATTATCAAATCGGACACACTTGTCAAAAAATCTGTCGCACATATGAATTTTTTGTCCACACTTTCTGAACACACATATAATTTTTGACATATCGAACGACTAAATCTGATAGTCAGTCATGGCCTTAAATATGTATTGAAACTGTTTCTGTTGTACATGAAACATTTTTTAAAAATTTTATGACGGTGTAACAATCAACATTTTTGTCTGTCTATCTATCTGTCTACCTGAACTCAATTGGCTAAAAAACTAGTGGATGGATTTTGATAAAATTTCATTTGATACCTATAGGGTACTTTTTTTTATCAGAAGATAATATCGTAACAGAAAATACAAAAACAGTAAATAAAATGGCATTTGAAATGGTATGAGAATGTAAGAAATAAATGCTTATACTGAAACGAGATAAGGAGTAGTATAAAAGAAATTGTTTTTACAATAATAAACTATTTTAGAGGTCTAGATCTTTTTTTTAAAATAAAACAACAAATTGAATGGAATGCCCATATGGCTTTTGCGATTGCGTACACATACTATAGTTACGGGAAAATTTACCCCAATATCAATAATGCGTCAAATGTTCGCTTTTAAATTATCAATCGTTGTTGGTTTATCAGCATTGACCAGAGATTTTATAAACTCCTACAAAAAGTAGTCGAAAGGGGTCGATATCACACGAACGAAGTAGACAATTTTACAGGTATGTTGCGCCATCTCCTCCAAATGATTTGCAATGATATAAGAAGTAAAAAATCACGATACCAAGTTGCTGAGGCGGGCGTCTGATTGATAAATTCGAGTCTTCTATCACATTCGCATTACAGCGACATTGGCTTCTGTGCGCACGGTATGTGGATGAATATTATTTAAAAGAGTAAATATGGTCATGAATTGATCTAAAGTATTGCGTATTACCTGCTCAGAGCACCGTAAACTTGAAGAAGCGCTCGATTATAAGTTTGGCGAACAGAGCGGGAATTTTGGAAATAAATTTTCACGTTGTGTAAACGTAGTTTTGGTGTTTGTGTTTGCAAGGTGATTTGCCAAAGTATACTGAAAAAATGTCTAACACTCTTCATTAGTACGACATCTAGTTTTACAGTTATCCCCATCTAGGGTTGCCATTTCTATTTTAAAAAAAGAGGACGCCAGCATAAAAAATGTAGGACATTTGACCAATAAAAGGGGACACATTTAAAAAAAATTAAATATGAAAAAATTTACGACTCCATTTAAAATACAAAAACAAAATTTGTTTTTACGAAAAAACTTTATTTACAAAAATACAAACTGAACATATCATTCTGATTTAATGGTTGAAAATAAAAACAAAAAAACCAAAAAAAAAAAACAATAAAAATTCATTACAGTCATTATCGGGAATGTACACTTTTAAAAATTTTACATATATTTTTCAACACTTCCAACTTGAGCCAATATATTACTATCGCATCTCTTCAAATATTTGTAAAACTCTAGGCAATCCATATTAAAATTATATACCCTTACTATATTTTTTGTTCAAGACTTTCTTCTATATTTGGAAAACAAACTTTATGAAAAAAACCCACAGCTGAGAAGCAGACCCCTTTGCTGATCTTTTTTGAAATAAAAGACAAGTTAAAATAGGCCACTTCGATAAATAGCGACAATTAAGGATAATAAAACTAATTTTGTACAAAGGGAAGTTTTAAAATTGTCCTTTTTCAAAACTAATTGTACGAGTGCCTAAATCTTTTTTTATACATTTTGTGACCTGTGATTTAAAGTTTAAAAACTTCAAACTTCAACTTCAAAAAACTTCAGCGAGGGTGCAAAAAGCTGGACAACCCCGGACATTTGCTAAAAAAGAAGTAGGACTGCCCCGGATGCCCTAAAAAAGAGGACGGTGTCCGGGGAAAGGAGGACGGATGGCAACCCTATCCCCATCAGAAGTTCTATAGGTCTAAAAACAAATTACAAAACTATTATTGGGGCCAGCAAGGCGGCCCGAATTCAATTCGTACATTATAAAAAAGAGCTGGTAGATGTTGGCAGTTCGTAGTGGCAGTGTTATTTTGGTGGCGTTTTAAATTTGTGGTTTATAATCCAGTCACTAATGAGAAATTATCACAGCAAAGAATTGATTAAACTTTTGTTTAATTAAGTGTTTGATCTAGTTGACTATTGAACTGATAACGTTAGTTTGTCACCAAGATTGTGCGATTTTCTGTTTTTTTAGTCAAGCTTGTTTTAGGAAGCTGCATTTGACCGATTGCCTCAAAGTCAGCATAATCTAGACTAACGTTTAAACTGAGCCCGATATATAATTAATTTTCTTATTCATTATAATTAATTTTCTTGTTCATTATAATTCATTTTCTTATTCATTATAATTAATTTTCTTGCATCCGTGGCATTGGTAAAGCCATGGCGATTTTTGAACAATATTGTATTGCATACATGAGTCTATTTAATAAAAAAGAATGTGTTTAATACCTCATGCTCAGCTTTTTTAATCATCGACAGTCACTAATGGAAAACCCTTAATATGAAAAATTTGTATTTAAACTTCAAAGATTACACATCAGTTTAGCCTGAAGCTGATTCAACAACTACCAATCATTGTGTATTTGCATTGTTCTTTAAAATATATTATAAAAAACATATATAGTATAAGCGAACGTCATAAGTGCTTTAAGTTAGTTTTCACACTTTGTCCCCTTTTCTAATACGTATCACCAAAAAGCAGAACTCCCTTAAACTATTTTTTTTTTGTTTGCAATTAAACACCACATGTAGTGCGTTCATTTCCGTTGTATAAATCTGAAAATGCTTTTAACACTTTGAATATTATTTCCGTTGTTAAATTTTCCATTTAACACTCCCACTCTGAACGCTGGGCCACAACACCCCTCAGTTTTATTTGAACGCTATGAAATTGGTTTTATTACATTTTTTTTCCTGATTTCAAATTATATTCAAGTAATTAATGTTTGAAATATAATTCTAAAAAAAGCCTCTAACTTAAAAACAATTGAAATGAAACAGAATAAAATTTATAACCTCTGGACATTTTAATGCTTCTTGTAAAATCTCGTCAACGCTGCAAAATTGCGTGTTATAAAATATAATTTGCATTACTCCTGCCCTACCAACAACAACAACAACAAGAAAGTATTCAGAGCTAATATAAAAAGTCAAGTTCCTCTTTTGTGTATAGTAACGTTAGGCCGCAGAGCTGAGTCTATATGTTTTAAAGAAAAAGTGAAATTTTGCACGTTTTATTACAGACATAATTGCAAAGTATTTTTCTTTTTGCCGTCCACAACCTAACAATTCCCACATGTCCTCTGGTAGTAAGTAAATCCCCAGCAGGAAAATGTCGTCGCACATGTGTATATGTGTGTGTATGTTTCTCATTTGTCTGCACTCATTATTTGCATCGCCCCCTCTCGTTAAGCCAGACATTATTGACACTCTTGACGAGTTTTTAAAAAGCTTAAAGGGTTTAACTACCACATTTTTGCATACATTAAAATGCCTAAGACACCCACTCTTAAATTAACTAACCCAACAACAACGACAACGTCCATTACTAAAGCAAGGAAGAAGACTTATAACATACAAATTTTTTTTTTAATTTGCATACACATGAGCGATATAAAATAAAATAAAAAAAAATCTTCAAGAGATTATACAAGTTTGGCTACTTGTAAACTTCAAATCAAAATGAAAAAAAAAGAAAAATTCAAAACTGACATTATACAGTCAACGGACAAAGTAAGTGGACACTTTAAGAATTTATTAGCTGCAAGGCGCAGACAAACTGAGTAATCAAAAAGGTTTAACAATTAATGAAAAGGTAAGAAGATTTGTTAACCACTACAAAAAAAAAAACATTAAAATAAAACATATTTCGTTTATAACACATTGAAGGAATTTTTCTAGTTGTAATCCCATTAATTTTATGTGTGTTTATATCGAGATTGCACATTTGAGGCTATGAAGCAAACTGAATATCAAATAATGGAATGTCAAAAATCAAACATTTAAGCCTATCGATTTTTGTATGCTTCAAATGCTTTTAATTGGGGTGTTAAAACCCAAACGAACTTCAAAAAAAATTAAATTTTTGGTTGCAAGTTGCACTCTGGAATGCATTTTTTTTTACAACTGGCAACGATATTGAAGTTCGTAACGTAATGTAACGAGCTCTAAGGCTTGATTAGCCGACTGTAATGTGTTGCGTTGCACTCTGGAATATCTTATTTTACAACTGGCAACGATATTGAAGTTCGTAACGTAATGTAACGAACTCTAAGGCTTAGTTAGTCAACTGTAATATGCCGTTGCTATAATGGAACGACACAGCTGATCGTTTTAGTTATGTATAAAACAGTTCAAGCAGTTGCAGTAATGTTATGTAATGTGATGTAGCTGTAACGTCTGAACACCTGTTAAAAACTTTTTGATTCTTTAAGTCACTTAAATGGAAAATACCTTAAATTTTAGGATAATTTTCAATTTCTTATAATCACTCATGCTAACCAAGAACATTTTTCAATCACGCATATTCTTTCTTTTTTCTTTTTATTCTGAGTTTTGCGAGTTTTTTTAATCGATCACGATCACGCGTGACACAAAAATATTACAACTTGCATACACATCGCTTAAACGTTACAATTGATTTTACAACTGGTATTAATTGTAAAACAAATTGCAACACTCCCATAAAAATAATATTTAAAGCAAGGTTTTATATTATAACGTTTTATACATAAAATACTATTCAAGAAACTTTTAATAAGCCGCATTTAAATGTCTTTAGCTGTTTTAGAAAAATCCCTGTAAAATGTTTCCATAAATTCTAAAGCACCATGTTGACAACACCTTTTCAATCATATGTCACGTTTCTAAAGTTTCTATAACTACACTGAAGTCGTACGTTAAGTAAACGGAGTGGTTACATTCCATCAAGAGTCGGCTAACCAGGCCTTTATTCCTACCTACGAAAAATATTTATAAAAGCACTAAAAGCACCAAGTTGACAATACTGCAGCTTACTTCATGCACAAGGTTTATGGGTCGAAGCAACCGAACCTCAGTTACGTTGCCAGTTGCCAAACAAGTCATAACAGATGGCAACTCGCCTCGGGTAAAGGAGAATCCTAGACCTTGTACATAAAGAGATAAGGAAGAGTCAGATTTTCAGCGAACGGTGATCGAGGTACTGCATTACGCGCTCATAGTTGATGGGTTCATACACAAGGTGGGCATCGATAGTGATTGATGGGACATGGAAGAATTCCGGAACTCGTACTATAAGAGACTAAGGATCATAGATAATCATATATTAAGTATGCATAGCATTCATCAGAGGACATCAGTCTAAAGACGATGCTGGCAACTACGAGGGACTGCGCGTTTTCTACTCTAGAGAAAATGCTTTTAGTGACGAGGTACTCGGTGAAGGAAGGGATTCCGATTTTTAGCCATTAAATCACTGGGGAGCTTAAGCAATCGAAGAAGAAGGATCCGAAATAAAAGTGGTCTGCTTTATTGCGTTATTGCCCCAACAAATAAAAATATACAAAAGTTTGAAAAAATAAAAGCTTTTATAGTATTTTTTTTGTTTCTTTAGTCATAAATTCTCCCAATTTAAAATTTGTTGTTGAAATCCTTTTATTTATTGAAATTGATAAATAACCTTTTTTCACAGGAAACTTTCCGGGAACTCGTTTTTATTAATAATTTTCTTTACACTCAAAAAACAAATCAAGTAATCCGTACTTAAATCAATCCGTAGCGGTGTCAGAAGTACGGATTTTCTTAAACCAAGTACAAAATTCTTGATTTAAGAATGAATGTTTCAAGTACGAATTTCTTAGTTCTAGGAATATTTAGGCCGAAAAAAGTTTGATTTTAAGAATTATTAGCTTGATTTAAGCCCGAAACCGTACTTGAAGTAAGCTTAAAAAAAAAATAAATTAAAGTATAAATGAGATTGAATTAATCAAAAGATGCGCTTGTTTGAAGAATTCGTAACTTGGTTTGATCATTGTATAGCACAATACCTTCACTACTTACCCTTTGACATTTTCTTTGCGATAAGTTTCATAAAAACTAACGGAGAAATTATGAAAGCTTAGTTAACTCGGAAACTGCTACAGCTTTGTTGTCGTAAATATTGTTACTTATAGCTAAAGTATGATAAACAAAATGAGAATTATAAAAAAATACTTGAAATTTTAAAGAGTGCGTTTATCTAAGCAAATGTCTAAAAAAATATAATTTTTTTTTTAATTTCAGCGAAATAAGACTTAATTTAAGAAGTTAATTCTTATTGTAATAGTCTTGTACTTGATTTTGTAAAACAATCCTGTTTTGTATTTGTTTTAAGAAAACCAGAAATAAATCGTACCTGAATTTTTAAGCACGCTTTCGGCTTATATTAAGAATTTAATTCTTGGATTTAGAACATCATTTTGTGTATTTAAAGAACATTTTCTAAATATTTAAATTTATTTGTTTTTAATTTTATTAAAAAGAAATGTATACTATTTTGATCACCACTGTACCTACTTTTGTTTTGTGTGTTTACGATCACTCCAAATCTCATTTCGATCACACGAAAAAAATGATGCAGGTTCTAGTGTAATAGAACGAAACAATTACACTGTTCGACAAAAAATCATTTTTTGTCTTCCCGTTAATTAAAACTATGTGGACTATATGGATTTTTGCTTGTTTTTGTTTTTGTTGTACGAAAATAGATAGAAGTAAATAGCTGCCATTCATTGTTGCTACAAGGCGCTTTAGTGCGCCTACTCTGACGTTGTTTGCTGCATTACACATATTTGGTCAATATTGGGTACCTGCGGTAAATTGACAATAAAATCTACATTTCTTAACCGATTTTTATGGTTTATGGGTTTTTTTTTTCTTTTTAAGATAAGTAGCTCTGAGAAAAAAGTGCAAAATGTTGACTATTTGCTTTAAATTTTTTTGAATTCCATTTTTAAATTGAAAAATATTACGAATTTTGCACGAAAAAATGTTTTTTCTCCATTAATTTCTGAATAATTCCAAAACGATAAGAGATAGAGAAAAATTTTATTGAACTAAAATAAATACAATTTTGTTACACATCTTCTGGTCTTTTATTTTTGAAAATCGGATGACTCGTTCTCGACTTAGGATGAAATATGTCTCCGTACCTGACTAATTTAGGGGGAAAAATTTGCCACGCCCATAAAAAAAATCTCGATCTGATGGAAAAAAACCGACAACGGATTTGAGTTCAGCGCATCAAAATCCATATAGTCCACATGGTTTTATTTAATGGAGGATTTTGCTGCTGAGCAGTGTTATTTGGCTCTCAAAAAACAAAACTGCCCATCACAAATTATTTTCGATTTAATTGTCAATTATTTTTTAAAGAGCCTCCTCCAGTAACTGCCAATCGACCAATACCTTGGTTAAAGAAGTCGACTCCTTTTATAAATTTCTACATGTAGTTAATTAAGGCTTCGGCTAACCGACGACACGCAATTAACTAATGCGAGAGTTAAGGTGTATTCACCCATTTGTTCTGAACAAAATTTTTTCGGAGAATAACATTTTTTACTGAGAGTTTTCTGCAGAACGATTCACCCATTTAAGAAAATTTGTCCGAAAAAACAAAGCTGCCATATAATATAAAAATGCAAACAGTTAGACAAAGTGGCAGCACCGCTAGCAAACTATGTAAATAAATACAAAAGCAAATTATTTCATTAAAATATATGTGAAGAAAATGTCGGATAGAAGAAAACTAAAATTATTATTTTTAATTGAAGTGCATAAAGTCAATTTGTTTGCAAAAGAAATTTATAAAAAAAAAATCGAAAATAAAAAGAGTCGCTCCTATTGCATTCCATAAATCCTGTTTTTTAAATAATTATTTTTGTATGCACTATTGCTCATGTCATACAAACATTCTCTTCCTGGTTTTTTTTAATTCTTCTATTAATTTTTGAGCAATATTTTCATTAAATTCCATTTTAATTGTTAATTTTCGGCAAAAACAATTTTTGTATAATAAATGTACTGACACTGTGTGATGTGGCAACCAAATTCAATTTTCATGTAAATATTGAAAAAAAAGTGGCATCCCAATTCAGTTTCTTCTGAACAAGAATTAAAATTAAATCAATTCAAGAAAAAAATTTCTGAACAAAATAATCTCTCTCAAAAGTAAAACATCAAACTCAATATAAAAAAAATTTGTTCTGAACTAAAATTTTATGGGTGAATCCAGCTTTAGACACAAAACTCGAAGCCAAATAAAAAGAACGACCTGATTGTTCTTATTTGACAACGATAATAACAATGCCGCGCGAGCTCTTGACCCGACCAGAATCGAAATACCATCGACTGTACATATTTAATAACTCTTACTGTACATACAAGGGTGATTTATTCTCTCCCCAGCGTTTGTATATAAAACCACCATAATATTTGCACATGCAATAGTATTTCATTCAAAATTTTTATTTTGGCATATTGCAATTTTTATTATATTTTAATTTCGTTTTACCCTTTACTTCATTTGTTTTTTGGTAGATTAATTACAAAAGCACAGTTGAAGAAAAAAAACCAACTGCAACTGCAGCAGCCACCCCCAATTGGTATTTTTCATTTTTGACTTTTTAGCTTAAACAAAAAGAGCGTTAATAATCGTGTTTTTGTGCAGAACAAAAATGGTATGACATTTAAACCGAAAGTTTGTATGGTGGCGAACTTAAATTTTTATTTGAAAACAGCAAAAAAAAAAAAAGAATAAAATATAATAAATTATATGGACACAATAATAAATGTCATGTGTTGTAATCCAATCACAAAACTCAAATAAATAAAACATACGACTTTATGTACTTCTTTGTTAAAAGTCCTTATGAAAAACTGTCATGAACATAATTTTAAAGCTGATGGCGATGACAAAGAACCCGCAATATTTAATTAATATTTAATTTTTTAATTTTATATTTTCAAGGTTAATGATTTAAACAGTTTTCCTTTACTAAAATTTAAAGTCTTGGCAAGATCATTGTAGAAACTGCTCTTGCTTTTTTGTTAAACATTTAACACAATCATTTTATATGATTTAAAATTTTCTTTGGTTTTTATGTGAGTCATGTTGGGATTATATTTGTTTTGCAATTTTTTTTTTTTTTTTGTTAAAACCAAATTTATCATAATAACTTTTAATGGTGGTGTAAATTTTTAATTTGAGACGATTTTCTGTTTAATGTTGAATAATATTTTTGTTATCCAACAGCACAGTTGGATTATGCAGACCAAATGAATGGCATTCTTAAGTAATAAACGTTTCATATTATGGGCAAAAGTAATCAAGAACGCAATCTGTTTAATTTTACTTTGGCCATTTAGTGAAATATAAAAAGTAATTAAGAGTTTTAAATAATTGATGGCTTTTGCTATAGATACGATTGTGTGGTCTCAGTGCAATAAATATTTTTATTGACAGCGAAATGTTTTTATTTTATGGTCTGTATTTGTAAAAGGTCTTTAATAATTAGACTATTTAAGGATTTTATGTCATTTTTAATTTTAAAGAAGTGGCAACACTGTTGTTTGTGAGAGATCATTGAATGTCATTACTTTACGTCTAGACTAGCCATCGATTTGTTCAGACTAGAACAAAACGTCGGCAGAGCAACTGTCAAAAAATTGTCCATGTTCTTTGATATGGAGAAAACGTATAAAGTGTATTGTGTGTCGTCTCTTTCTTTTATATTTAAAATACCTTTTAATATCAAACATCGTTGTTCCAACAAATGTTCTGACAACACCCTGTCTGAACAAGGACAAAACATCAACCACAGCGGTGCAAACTAGGCAAATTCATGTGCACACAAAAATTCGTTCGTTGTTCTTACAAATCGATGGCTGGTGTGGACCGTACGTTAAAAACAATAGCCTTAAAAATGTTTAAATTTTATACCCCATAAAAAATCTTAATTTCCGAATAGCGCTTCCTTGATTCGCTTACTTAGTGTTAACCTGTTTGCAGAAAACATGATTTTGTAGGTATTTTTTTGTTGGCACTTATTTTATCCCTCCCAGAAACATCTTATTTATGCCTTCTCCTTACGCACTGCTGAAAAGGGTAGCAGCAAGTAAGGGAGAAATATAAAAAAATACTATTGAAATAAATAATCCTCATTTTTCCACTGCGGAAATCAGGGACCGAAAATAACAGTTATTTTGGAATTTTAAAGCAAAAAAAGCATTTAGAAGTAAATGTCGTAAAACGGATTCAAGTATACCATATTGATCCTTATGCATTAGTCTATCATAAAATATGTTGCTTTTTAAAATTTTGATTTTTATTTTTTCGATCAAAAATAAAAATTATTTTTTGATTTTTATTTTTTCAAGCAAAAATAAAAGTTATGTTTTGATTTATATTTTTTCGAGCAAAAATAAAAGTTATTTTTTTATTTTTATTTTTTTGAGCAACAAAAAAAATTATTTTCTAACGAAATGTACGTGTTACAATAATTAAGTTAATATTAAATATTTATTTTAATGTGCATAAAAAATTCCCATGATGATCACATTTTTTGTGATTTCTCACATTTTTGGATACTATGTATTCTATATCAATGGTTGGCGTTGGTTTGCCTGAGTTACGAAGTCGTTCAGGTATTTAGTAAATCATCCTACATGATTGCTAAAAAGTTTTTAAAACAACCTGAAAAATAACATACATAAAAAATTAAAATCACATTATAATTAATAATTAAAGACAATAGTTGATAACAAAGTTTGAAAAAGAAATAGTTGATAATTTGTAAATACTAAGCAAAACGAATTGATAAAAATGAGAGGAGTTATTGGGAGCTTTTAGAGTAGTATGTAACGATATTAAACAATCACTGACAATAGATATAAGAAATCACAAATTCTAGTACAGTGTTATTATTATTTCTTTCATTATGAAAAACTCGTCTTTACCGTTACATTTAAATAATATTTAATATCGAAAAAATAAAAATCAAAAAAATAACTTTTATTTTTGCTCGAAAAAATAAAAATCAAAAAATAACTTTTATTTTTGCTCAAAAAAATAAAAATCAAAAAATAACTGTTATCATCTGACTTTTATGAAAAAAGGAATAATTATTACGGTCCCTGGCTGAAATAATACGCATTACAGAAGGCTTTCGTATGCCAACAATTTAACCACTTCCATAGATATAATGCTGGAAATAGTTTGCACTGCTTACAAAATTCAAAAATTTTTTCGGTGGGACCGGATAAGTCCTTAGCATATCGTACATCTCTATTACAAGGAACCTCCACCTTCATGCGCGTACAAAACTCAGCTTACTCTGGACCTTAAACCAGCAGACTTAGATGAAGCGTATTTCCATCTGAATGGTTCCGTGAATACACAAAATTGTTGAATGTGGTGGCTCAGAAAATCCTCATGCAATCAATAAGAAGCAAAAACATACTTACGCTCACAATGAGAACCGTCTCGAGCGGATTTTGATTAGGCGGCTTGATTGGGCCCACTTTTTTGACAATAAGGCCGACTGTAAACTGTGACTGTTAAAGGCATTTCTTACAGGAACATGATAATGTAGTTCTTGTTTCCTCAACTAGACGGAATGGACCTCGTTACAGCAAGATAGCGCCACCGTCACACTGCGCATTTATTGAAGCAACGAATTCCTGAATAAATTATCTTTAAAAATTCTGATGTCAATTCGTCACTAAGATCAAGTAATTTTGCGCTGCACGATTGTTTTTCTTTAGGGTTTTGTTTTTGTTTTTTGTGAAATCTTGAGTTAATGCAAATAAACCTTAATAAATTTTTGGGCTTAAATCCTAGTTTCAATGCGTCATCGTTAAAATATGGCTACGTCTTTGTAAAAAAGTCATGGCAAATTGAATGAAAAATTTAATTGCCTGTCATCAGACCCGTTGTGGCCATTTGATGGATATTTTATTCCATACGTAATCGGAACACGTCTTCTTTACAATCTTATAAAGAAGTCACAACTGTCTCGGTGCTATTAACATTGTTGGCAATGTCGCTAATTCACTGTTTGATATTCTGGATTGGGATTATGCTGAACAAATGTCAAACACCATCAACGCAGTAAACGACAATGAAAACCATCTCAAACAAGTCCTCATAAATCAAACATCAATTGTTGATACAACTCTAAACGTCCTTAAACAAGATGAAGAAAATGTGAGGCAAAAGTTCAATTATCAGAAATTGCATCTACATAGATTACAAGAAAATGAAAAAGAACAATATCAAGCAAGGCTGTTTCGAATATTCATGTTAGGATCAATTCAACTTTCCTTAACATTAGCAAGGTTACACCGAATTCAAGCAGAAATCATAGCAACATTAACGGATTCACACCATGAAAAAATTAGCCGAATGCTTTGTCATCGTCCCAACTTCAAGCCGAGCTAGTACAAGTAAGAAATCATCTTCCAACATCCCTAGAATTACCAGTAAGCAAAGATAACATTCTACAACTGTACAAAATTATGAATGTAAAGGGACCTTACTTTCTCATTTGTAAGGTCTCTAAACTCCAAATGCAGCAATTTGAACGATTAACAAATGTGCTTGAAGTGATTGTGCCTGAAAAGTCCGTATCCAGTTATTGATGTTCTATAACCCATTCTACTTACTCTTCTTTCCACGATAAACATGGTGTTTTTTTCTGTAGAATTTGACGTTTATCATGACAAAAAAAAAATGCTGACAACACCTTTTTTCATGTTTTGGAAACTCCCAATAAACTTTTTTTTTTTTTTTTTGCACTTTATTATAAGTGACCAGAAATTATATTGTTTAATCCGCTTAAAACAAGAAGTAAATTTAAAAATTTAGGACTTTAAATCATGATTAAAGAAGGAATAAAATTTAAATTAACAAAAAAAAAGTTCAATATACTCAGCCCAACAAAAGCTTGCAATACATGCAAACACCACACCTCTAAAGTCATCATAATTATCAACAGCCACATCAATGTCATAATGTGTGTGCTTACAGGAAATATGTCTCATACTTGTGGAAACCACAACAAAAAAAATACAAAATAAAGACTTCTCTTATATTTGATTTATCCCATGTATTCCAGAAATAAACTGAAAGGAAAACAAAAACCAAAACAAAGAATCAAATATTCAAATCTTTTTTTTTTTTTTTTCTTATCGTAAAACTTGTGTCAATTTGTGTATGGCAACATAGTCCGCCATTTAAAACTCTGGCCACAAAAACGTTATAATCAGCCAAGCAAGCAGGCTGGCAGACTGTTAATCTCACAGCCATACATTTCGTGTTTTTTGTTTAGGGGTTTTTTTTAATGTTTCCCCGCTCTTTCAATTACTGGGATTTTATATTTTTTAGCAAAAAAAGCACCCTGTATATAGATTAAGATAATTTAGCACCAACTTATAAATTGTACTACACTTTGGTGAAAAGGAAATCTTGTAAAATATCAGACAACAATTGTGTAAAGGTTTAATAGAGATTTCAATTTAAATCTAATAGGTTTCCATCAAGTGGGTGTGAATATGTATTATATATTGCCTTGTTCGCGATCTAAGAATTACCGGCTGCCTCTTTAGTGTTCATTTGCTTGCTATAATTTGTTTCCCTTGTCGACATGCGGCAAGATTTTCATACTCTGTCGTATTGTTGAAAGTAGTATTGAAAAGTGAAATAAACTTTTAATAGCTCGGATCTCCGCCAGGTGTTTTTAGGTCGTTTCGCTTACAGGCCATGTTTTTTTAATTTCCTAATTTTACTTTTCCGTATCTAAGAGTTTCACCTCCTTTCGTGATCTGACCCCTCAAGTATTTAACTTCTTTAACCCTCTGCACATCAGTTTGAGATAGTTTGAGTGTGTAGTGTCACCTTATTTCACCTGCATTTCTTGTGTGAGAGTTTACACTTGTCATCAATACTTCAGCGATTCAATAATCTGTTGTATATATGTGTTGGGGGAATATCGAATCAGACCACATATATTTTGATCCCGTTCGCTCCCCAGTGATTTCATGGCTACCAATAGGTATCCCTTTACTGAGTTTCGCGCCACTACAGGCGTTTTCTTTGGACTAGAAATGATTTCACATTGCCGACAATCCTAATCGTGCAGTCTTTCGTAATCGCCAGCACCCTTTTTAGATTGAGGTTCCCATAGCTTTCACACTTAACGTATGCCTTCCAGCGATTCTTAGTCTAACGCGATTTAAGACTCCTTTCTTTAAGTATGGGGTTCTGGATTCTCCTATTTTTATCAGTACAGATATTGATGTTACTGCACATGTCGGAAAACGTGACCGGTTGCCATAATGTTCAGTGATGAAAGAAATAGATTTTTCCCTTCTTATTCAACATGACGGCTTCACATCCCGTATAATGCGTAAAAAAATCCATTTACTTGTTAAACCATTTTAAACGCATAATATATAGAAATGTTCTGAACCACTGACCAGCAAAGTTATGCTATTTAATGCCTTTGTATTACTTTTCTGGGGTCCTTAGATATAAGTACGCTTTAAGAAAACAATTAAACAAATCCCTTTGTAAATTAAAAAATGTTTTATTAATAGATTTTATTTAAGAAATTGCTCATTAAGTTTATGGACAATTTTTCAGTTTTCTTTTAAACAATTAAAAAGTTTCGATTGTCCATAAAACAATTCAAAGCATTCCTAAAAATTTCTACGAAATTTATCCCCACATTTCTAAGACTGCAAACCCTTACTCGTATTGTTAATCGTTTGTTGAACATGCAATTTTATGGAAGTAGATTTGTCGAGATTTCCAGTGTTTACTTATAATTTGTTTAGTTAAAAAATACTCCACCGCACATATTAATCTGTTGTAAAAGTTGCAACTCCCACACACTTGTTATATAGCTGCAAAAAAAAAAAGAAAAATAAATACTAAATTCATGATTATTTCATTGAATGTTTTACAGCTGCAGCACATTAGCTGACTCAACAAAAAGAATTCAAACAAACAAATTTCTTCCATTTAGTAGGTGGTCACTTTTCTACAACTCCTTCTTAGTTGAAAAATTAAAGTGATTTTTATTTCCTCGTTACTGTATTCGCAAAATGACAAGAAAAACAAACATGTTAATTTCTCTAATCATCTTGACAAAGTGCTTAATTTAACGGAAAATTTATCTTGTGTTTTATTCTAAGCGAAACAAAAACCGAGTTGAGTAGTCTCTGTCCATTGACTCTTAAATGAGGCGTGGGTGTAATTTTATCGTTTATTGACATTGATGATGCTTTTTCTCTGTTAAAAGAAGCTGTTTGCCACTTACGAAAAAGAAACTGTTAATAATGATTGCTTTTATTAATAATTAAGAAAATTATTACTGCAATAAAATTAATTTAAATGTGTTTATTGTCAAACATGTGTCTGTAATCGTAAAAAATAATTTAAAATAAAAAACAAATTCCCTTGAAATTATTAAGAAATGAATTATTATTCGAAAGTAATGTAAACCGAACAGAGCTAAAAGAAGTTCTCCTTTTTTTTTTGTTTGTTATTGATCTTTAAAAAATTAAAAAATAAAATAATAATTTGTTACTCGTAATACAATACAAACGTGGCAATGTATCCATATTAATACCCTACACCAAGGGTGAAAAAGGTATCAGGCGTTTGTGCTGCTAATGATCCACTCTAAGCCTACTAATCGATTGAGAACAAATTTCTGAGATAAATAAGCGATATCCGTATGTCTGCCTGTCTGTATGTCTGTCCATCTATCTGTTTAATATAATCGAATTACAGGACGTAATTGTGAAGGAAATTTATTGTTCAAAACCTTTTGGGCTCAAGTTTAAATCTGTTTAAATTTTATCAGTTAAAAGATTTTTCCTAGATGTCATTAAACGATCTTTTAGAATTGAACTTAAACATTCCTAACTTAGTTATAAAAAATCGCCTTTAAAAATTACTTACGAATATTTATGCTACAATTTATGCAAATGTGCAATTTAATTTTAGTTTTGAATACACGACAAACACACGGCCAGTTCTACGTTTAATAGTCCAACACTAAGACGTTTTGCCTATCGCCTCTCGAAGATTCTGAGACAAAGGGTGACAGAAGTGCTGAAAGTACCGTGGCTGAAGCTGTCTCGATTAAGTCATCAACGTCGACGAGACCACGTTTTATACAATCGACGATTACTTGTTTTTCTCTTTAGTACATATTTTGTCGAAGGACTTAAAGATATTATTAAAAAAAGTTTAGGCAGTATATCAGCTACTGCTCCCAGACCGCCAGTCGCGTCTTATCTGCGCTGAGGCTCTTATTAACCTCAACGGTAAAAATGTAAACAAAACTTGCGCGTCAAAAGACATTTTGCAGAGCACGTTTTTAACTCGTCTTACTTCTCGTCTTGCAAATTTAAAGTGGCCGGTAAGATCGCCCAGTTTTTCTGTTATTGAAGGTAGGATCACACGATTGCCACAAATATTATGATAATATTGGTATGGTTCAATTATGTATGGAACAAAATATCGGCCAAATGACCGCCGCGACCTCGGCGGCACACCTCCATCCGATGGTCAAAATTTTCAATGACAATGTTGTTCAATTGTTGGGCATGATGATGAGTCGAGGTTGACTGCTCTTTTGCCACACCATCGCAAAAAACAGCAATGTTTTCCGTTCAACGGACTAAGAAGGCATTCTCAGATGATTTCATGCAGACCTGTTTTGCTGAAACCTAAATATTTTTCACAATTCTTCCGATTGTGGACGAATTTGAGCGTTAATGTTGACAAAAAGAATCACGAAGAGCACGAAATGCATTTTGATTTGAGCACCCATTTTCATAATAAGATTGAAAAACTTTTAACACGTTGCTCGATTGTGTATCTTTTAATGGTTTAAATTAAGTTATAGGGCCCATACACAACACCATAAAATTGTGCAATCAAGTGTTTGTGCAATTAAGCTTTAAGCACACACTACACCAGCATGGTGGTACAAAATTCAGTTTTACCCAAAAATTGTGTGGAAAAGTTTGTAATGAATAACGAAAAAATTTGTGAAAACGAATTAGGAGCAAAAAAAAAACGTATTTGGATGAAGAAATGGCTATGAATTGGCATTTATAATTTTAAAATGTTATATTTTTTTGATGTTTATGCCTTGACGAATTAATTAACTTTTATGAGCTAATTTTGCCACACACGACTAAATCATGATGGTACAATCAAAGAAATATTAACTATTTTAGATAAAGCACCATCAGCTGGTACAATCACACCACAACCTCATACACGGTCAATCAGCTGGCACACGGTCATGCTGGTACAATCAAAGAAATATTAAACTATTTTTGATAAAGCACCATCAGCTGGTACAATCACACCAAAACCTCATACACGGTCAATCAGCTGGCACAGTCACTTGATTGCACAATTTTTATGGTGTTGTGTATGGACCCTATTTGTCTGAAATTAAGAAATGTCAAATGAAGTACAGAAAAAAAAACTTGACTTTTAGGTGTGGTTCACATTCACCATCGGCCCTTAAAATTTAACCACCCTTTAGATAAACATGTATGTGTGTTTGTGTGCAAAACAAACGAAACGATTTTGACCGATTATTGCGGCAATAATTGCTCGAGCAATTAGCGAAGCAATGATTGCGCAATAAATTGCTACATACGGCAATTTGCGGTTATTGATGATGATTATTCTACATATTTTGAATATTAATTTTATGGCTAAAACTTGCACTGACTGCCTCCACTCGTGTAACTTCCAAAGATATTTCATTCTTAATATATTCGCAGTATAAAGCATCTCTTATCAATTTACATGATTATTATTCAAACAAAAACTAAATCGCAGAAAACAAAACGCAAACATTAAGAACAAAAGCACTAATAAATAATTAAATGTAAATATTTAGCAGAACAAAAAAAGAATACGATCTGTTATATTGCCTTCTGTGGTGAACAATAGTCTTGTTGTCGTTCTCTTGTCTTCGCAGTCGAATCATTTACTCTTCCCTTAAACATTCACCTTCCTGTAGCATTTGCAAAAGAAACCAGAATACAGAATATTAAAGAGATTAAAGAATGAATTCAAAAGGTCATGTTAAGAATAATTAAGCACATGTCAATATTTGTTTTCATTTATTGTTGTATATTTTTCTTTAAACATTTAAATTCATTTATGTGCAATAACTCTTGTATTAATGCGAAGAGGTATAAACCAGAGCTTTATTCTTTTATTTCTAAATGAATCCATTAGAAATTTATATGCATGTGTGTATGTAGTATTTTAGTGTTAGCATTTGTTTTTGTAAGTAGGAGATGGAATGTATACAATTACAATTAAACCTCAAGTTAAACAACTTAATCACCTGGAGCTGCTGTCATCGCTGCTTCTATAAATGGTGGCGATAATGTAGAAACACAGTTTATTAGTTGTACTGCAATAGAGTGTATGAATAAAATAAGTTGAAGATAATGATATACAGCTGTTGTGGTGTTAATTTAATTAAAGTTGAATTTAAAAGGTTTATAGTGCGCTCAAGTCTTAAGTGCAGATTTTTATCATTTTGCTGCCTTTCTATTAATGACTTCTTTTGCTACCTTTTAGATCACTTCTTTGATGTGTTATCTTTATTTACACTAAAAATGCAATAATACCGTGTTTACTGATGAAATTGTTTTTGAATCTGGTGAGTGTACAGTAAGGCGGGTAAAAAAAAGTTGTGTCAGTCACCCCCTATTATCAAAGATATGTCAATGAAGTTTCTAAAACAGAAAAAAAATGTTGTTTTGCCACGCCCCAAAATACAGCACTTTTTGTTTTTATATATAGCGCCGCCATTTAAAGTATGATCTCATCATATTGCATAACGTTGTTCATGGCATGACTTCATTTTTGCCCTGGGTGGCTTTTTAATCTAGCGTAAATTCAAAGATGTCGTTTATGATATCTCGGATCCTTCCCCCCCTAGTGTAAAATTTTTTGCATCTTTTTAGCCTCTTAATTAATTTTTTATAATTAAACATTTCCTCTCCTCAATACTTATATCAAACGAAAGGGCTTTACTGGTAGAATACCCCTCACTAAGAAAAAGATAAAATCTAAAATGGCGTTCGAAATGAAATGACAGATACATATATGGGACAAATTGAGTAACTACGGGTTTGCCCCTTTCAGCCCCCACCATATTTTGGTATAAAGTAAAAGGTTATGACCAGTAAAATTCAATAAAATGTAAAAAAGTTAAAAATCCAAGATGGCGTTAAAAATTGCGGATCATTATTTTTTTTTCTCTAACGCATCTAAATGGGTATCAAATGAAAGGGCTTGACTGTAGAAACAGCTAACAAGTTTAAACTATAAATCAAAGATGGCGTCGGAAATAAAGCAAAATGGCGTACAACATTAAATTTCAAATCTAAGCACGGACAAAAATTGCATTCTTTCCTGTTGTTAGTTAAAATCTTGCATTGAACAAAAAACTATTATTTAAGATAAAAATTTGGCGAATGCCGTGCGAGAAGTTGATACAAAATATGGTTGTTATATTAATTTAACTTCGATGATTGTAAAGAGATTAAATAGTTTTAAATTAAACTGGATCAGTTGTTAATGTCAAAAGTACTGATTGTCCAAAAACAAGCCGTTCAAATAACAATATCTAGAGAAGAGCAGCGTTAATTCGACCTTATGGGCAAGTGCTGTAAATTTTAAAAAGCTCTCTCAGCGTATACTCACTAATATGCGAAAATAAAATTGCATTTGCAAAAGCACGGGGAAAAATAACGGCATCGAACGCAATGAAAGTTTAATTTGAAGGGGCAAGTTCTATGTAATTTAGGTATAGAAATAAATGCTAATAAGAATTTTATAATTTCTTAAGCCAACAACGCCGTAATTTAGGCTCTGTTAAAGAATCACAGTCCGTGATTAAATCGACTAATTTTATTATTTAGTTTTTCTAAAAAACATATTCCGTCTCGCAATTAAATTCTGCAACTTATTTTCGATACTTATTTGTGTGGGAAAAAACACGTTATGTTGGAATTCTGTTTCATCATAAAGAGCGAACTCGCCATGTTTACAAAGTTTAATTGACACAAGAACTTATGATCCTGCAAAAGAAAGAAAATGGATGAAATGAAGAAAATCATAAACGATAAAGCACATTTTCAGCTCGATGACATTGTTAATCGACAAAACTGTCGCATTTGGTATTCAGAGAACCCCACTTGCAACTACTGTTTAGTATGGATTTTGGCAGTAGACATTGTTGGACCATTCATCTTAAGAAAATTAGGCTTGTCAAACAGTGACTGTTGTCACTTGTACTCGATATTGTGACATATAATCAGAATTCTTTCTGCCTTAGTTGAATGATATTGATGTGGATGGCTGTGGGATTTTCTCGTCAAAGTCCATACATAAAAAAATAAATTTGTAGTGTCAGATTTCACATATAAGCAAAGAGAGTCTCTCTGTTGTAGCCACTATTAATATAAAGGCACGTTAATAACAGCTGCTTCTCTTTCAATGGCCGTCACTTAACGTTGAATTCTATTTTCTACAGATTTGTCCGCAACAGAACGAAAAATTAACGACAAACCACACATACAGATTTTCAATTGAACAGAAACAAAACAGCTGATTCATAACAGCACAGAACGTACAAACTAATTCTGCCTTTACACTTTTCCTGCTCGTACAGTCCTTCATTTTAGTATTTGTCTCTTTATCTCTCCTATTGAGTCTTAATATTTTATTCCCCATTTATTTCCAATGTCCCTAAAGCTCTCTGTTCAAATAAATATTTTATGTGACTTCTCTTACACCCAATATATTTAAAACATATAACAATGAATTTATATTACAATCATTTTAATTAGAAAAATTTTGTAATAAAGAAACCATTAATTTATTAGAGCCGAAATATATATAGGGTTTCCCAAAATTAAAGCAATATTTGAACAGTGTATTAAATTAAACGCAAAACTTGAATTTTTCGCCATTTGTGCAGTAAAGTGTTGGCAACCCTTAAAAAAATCAAATCATGCTTTAATTTTGGGACACCCTTCACGTATTAGTGATCACGGATATTTCGTTAAATATTTGCATAATCTGAACATTTCCAAGAGTAAAAGTTTTTAATACAAAATCAATTAATTAAATCTCATATTCAATCCTCATAACTAAATAGGGTGCTTTTGAGAACTCACTCGCACTAATTAAACAGCTGTAGCGCACATAGAAAAGGTCTAACAAACTTTTTTTTGTTGTCACTTTGTTTTTCTATACAATAATGTTTATCACAATTGTAATATTACAGACAAATAGTTTTAAAAATAGTTGTTGCGCTTAAGAGGGGCCCCTCATTGCTTGCTACCGGCTACAGCTTGTTGCACAAGTACAATTTTGTTGGATGCTTTTGTTGTTGGATTTTAAAAATAGGTTTTGTATTTAGTTAATAGCATATTTTCTTCTTCGTTTTTGTTTTTCTCTCCCAACCCTTTCCACACTTTAATTACATTACAATCATCGCGTATAATCACCGATTTAAGTATTATTTAATAGATTAAATGCATACACAATGTACAGGCATACTACACACACACACACACATACTACATATGTGCATGCATAGGTTAACGACGAACGCGTATCGTATTGAAATTGAAAACCTATAACAATGTCTAAAACATTGAGGTAAGTCAAATCCTAGGGTCTATTAAAAGCTTTATGGGAGCGTTAATGATGTGGTAGTGATGAGGGGGGATACATAAATGCAATCAATCAAATCAACCAGTAAATGTATGTAGAGTGTTTGAATAAACTAGCACCTTTTTTCTGGTTTAATGATTATTTAACTGCTACTGAATGATATAATTAAAAAATAAAAAAAATAAAATAATTCTATTAAATTTTTTTTTGCTTTGCTTTGGCTTTTGTGGTCAACGATCTTTAACCCATATTATAAACACACATACATACATACACAAAAAATTTAATTTTTATTTACATCATTGTTGTTTAAATTTCAATTTTGATTAGAGACCAAAACATAGGAGTGTGTCAGACCATTTTTCAAAAATTCTTTATAAATTATAGCAGACTTTTTCTATGGTTTAGTTGTTATAAAATGGCTGATATGTACTTTGTTCAAAACTTATCTTAAAATAGTTTTTAGATTAAATTTTCATTTAAATGAAAGTGACTGAATTATATTTTTCTTTATCTATTCTGCACGTTTTTTCTATAAAAGGTTCAACATTGTCCAATAATGGATTCAAGATATAATATTATTTTTAATAGTTCGGTTGTATCGGGTGTCCCAACTAGAACGCAATTTTTAAATTTTAAATAAAACATAGATATTTAAAACAAGTAAGAGCGCTATATTCGGCCATACCGAATCTTATATACCCTTCACAACGTGTAGTCATGCAATAACAGTAGTTTGTATCACCATTCCCCTTATGACATACGTACATACATATAAAAAACATACATATATAAAAACATCCCATTGTAAAATTATAAATTTACGTATGTATGTTAAAAAAAAAAATAAAAAAAAAAAAAAAAAATAAAAAAAAAATAAAAAAAAAATAAAAAAAAAAATTTAAAAAAATTTTTTTTTAAAAATAATTAAAATATATATAATAAATATAAAACAAACAAAAAATAATAAAAAAATTAAAAAAAAAAATTTTAAATAAAAAATTTAAAATAAAAAATTTAAAATAAAAAATTTAAAATAAAAAATTTAAAAAAAAAATAATAATAAAAATATAAATAATATATTAAATAAAAAATTAAAAAAAAAAATTAAAAAAAAAAAATTTTTAAAAAATTTAAAAAAATTCTTTTTTGCCTCAGCTGGGATTCGATGCCACGTTTTCTCTAACCAGTATACACGTTTGTATGTATGTATGTTGTTGTTGTAATGTTGTTTTTGTGAAAAAAATATCGAGGTGGTCGTGGGTTTTTGCTCATATCTCAGTTGTTTATGAACCGATGTTTCTGATTTTCAATACCGATCTACTCCCGAATATTTCTGATATTCTAATACCTTACCCGGGTCCAACCTATGTCGGGGGGCTTCAAAAAGTTGATTTCAACATACACAATATATACTTTATGGGGTCGGAAATGAAAATTGTAGAAATTTCACACGGAATGACAAACCTATATATACCCTTTTTCACTGTGTGAAGGGTATAAAAAAATCGTGAAACTTTATTATATCGTAAAATAGACAGAATGAGGTTATGTATGAAACAATATATCGTGCAGATGGCCGCCGCGGCTTTGCTGGCACACACGCGATCTTTTAATGAAATTTTCAATTACCTTTTTGCATAAATGCTGCGGTATTTCATTAATGCAGCGTCCAATTTCGTCTTTTAAGGCTTTAGTCGTCGTCGGCTTATTCGCGTAAACCATCGACTTCAAAAAACCCCAAAGAAAAAATCTAAAGGTCTTAAATCACACGATCTAGGCGGCCAATTCTGGTCTCCAAAACGCGAAATAACACGACCGGGAAATGACTGATGCAGCAATTGAATTGTTTCTCTGGCTGTATGACATGTGGCGCCATCTTGTTGAAACCACATGCCCTCCACATTCATTTCTTTAATTCTAGGCAAGAAAAAACTGGTTATCATTTCACGATACCGAACACCATTAACTGTTTGCGCTTGACCTGCCTGGATGGAGTTTGAGCGACATCATCACGTACAGCTGCGACACTTTCGGTCGATCGACCTGGTCGAAGGCGCGTTGTTGTCTTTACATCACTAACAGACCCAGTTTCGGCAAATTTATCCATTAATCTCTTTACAGTTGACTCTTTTGGAGCATTATTGTGACCCCAAATTGATCGCAAAACTTTCACCATTTTGGTATAGAAAAAAAGTTTTATAAATTCCACTGACCCATAAAGCAAACCAAACAGTGAGTACTTCTGGATGTTGATTATAACCGCTCCAAATGCTGCAATTATGTTTAATGATCAGCTGTCTCAAAAAACTGCCCCGTCAACTTAAAGGTGACCACCTCTTTTAAAAAAACACCATCTGTATGAGTAGGAAAAATTTCACTTTGAATTTTTTATTGGCCTTTACTCAATTTTCCTAGCACAAATGCTCTGTATCATTATCATTTGCTCCTTTTAAAATAATTTAGAGAAATCCTTACTTTGTTTTATATTAAACAAAAACTTCAGCTTTTTCCGACACAGTTCCGACATAACTTTTTTTTCAGAGCGTTTTTTTTTTTGCTAATGTTCTTATTTTATAACACTCACTTTCTCAACAATGTTACCATATGTTTATTAAAATTTCTTATACATACATTGTAAACAAATCAATATGATTTTGGCAAAAGAAAACGTTGACAAAAGGTATTTAAACTATAAAATAGGAGTTTGTTTTTAGCGTTACTGCCGTTTATTTATTTATTTATGAGGCGTGTTTTTTCGGGTGTTTTTCGCAGACGCAATTCTGTTTTAACATCTATGAAAAAAAAAATTATAATTGTGCCAACTTTACCATCTCTGCTTTAAAATATTATTAACTCTTTAGGTTTATCGTGCTTTTTCTACAACTTTTCTAAAATATCTTCACCTCCTTAGTATCAGAATTAAAATAAATTAATTAATTGGAAAAACAAAATCCTATTTTGAAAAACAGCGTATAAAACAAATACTTCTTACATTGCAGCCACACGTTCAAGTTTATCTGTCAAGTTTTTCACACCATACTACTTGTAAAAATTAATTTAAATTGATTGCTGTGACGTAGGCTGCACGCAATTTTAAAGCAATTTTATTATTCAAAATGTCTTTGTCAAGAGAACAACAACAAAAAACCAAAAATTCGTCACAACAATTGCACTCAGCTGTTTTATTGACTGTAAATTGAAACATTCGATGGAAAGGGAATTTCAAAAGCAAGTTCGCATCAAGTTCTAAAAGTATGAGTGTATTAGTAAAAAAGTGTGAGTGTATTGAAACTTGATACACAAAACTTGATCGTGTAACTCCTATGTTAAGTTAACCCTAAGTTTTTTTTATGCGTACAAATGTTTTGACAACACTGTTTGAACAAAATAACGTCTATACGTGTAAAATTGATGTAAGTTTAAACATTTTTGCAATGTCTAAATAAATTATAGCTCTAGTAGTTGGCAACACTATCACACAGACGGCAACAAATTTAAACCTTGTTTAGGCTACACCATCTTACATAAACCAAAAATAACTATAGTTTTAATAGTGAACAATTCAAAATTTAAAGGATGCGATAAATCGGCACATTAACGACATTGAACCTCAATTATGATTCAGTGTCATTAAAAATATGGAAGATTGGACAGAAGTATGCTACCGAAGCCGTTGCGAGTATTTTGCTAATATTTTGTTTCAGACATAATTGTCACAGATCTTTCGATCATAATAAATAATATTAAGATAATTCTCTAAAAACTTTTTATTTTATTTAAAACTAACATCGTGTATTTTAATTGGACCATCCTCTAAATTGCCAGCAATCGATTATTTTTTCTGTTCAAAGCAATTTCTTTTTAATGAAAAATTTTCATATTTGAACATAATTTTCTATATAAGTTTTGATCTGTATTCTAAGTGGAATCAAATTGCTCGGAAGTGTTTTTTTTTTTTTTTTTTTTTTTTTTTTTTTTTGCACAGGAGAAATCTAAACATTTTATATTATTCGAAACACAGGTGATTGTTTTGCTGTAGGGCTTACGCATGTCATTGAAACTGACCTATTGTTTTTTATACACAAGTAATAATCAGGCTTTTGTTAGTAATATTTTAAACTCAATTCTTTATCTTTATTTTATTTTATTTTTTTTTAATTTCTTTTGTGTGTGTGTGTTTTTTTTCTGTGTTACTTTCTTTGTACTGAAAAAAAAATATTTTTTTTTGCATAATGATATAAGGATTCTAAAATCGATAATGTAGAAGCAATTTTTGCGTTCTGTTCCAATTTCTATTATTTTCAATTAAGGTCTCGTATACATACATGCATGCATATAAAATGTTTGTATTTTGATTAAAAAAAAAAAATATTTGCTGTTTTGTGTTAAAGATTTATTTAAAAAAACTTTAAGTAAGTGTGTGTATATTCTTATAGGTAGTAATGACTGAATTGTGTTAGATTTCAGAAATCAAATAACTTTTTATCATATTTATTATACATACATCGTATAGACAAACATATGTATGTATGTACTATTTTAAAGAATTCGTTATCTAGTATGATTTATAAATTAAAAAAAAAAATTACGAAGTTATTAAAGATTAATTAGTTTTCTAAAAGCAATAGTTTTTTATATCTATTTTTTTATATACTTATCTATGTGCATTGGATATTTTGATAATAAAATTTTGTTTCTCTTGTTTCTTTGCAGGTACGTTCATGTTTTTTTTAATCACAAACTAATTAAATTTTATACATCAGTAAGTTTGTGTACAAATATGATTCATATGTATTTTAAATGACTTTTTCTTTTTCAACTCGAGTCAACATCATGGCAAAAATAATAACAAACTTTTTGTACTAGATATTTTAAATTTCAAATAATATTTGTGCAGTTTTTTTTATTATTTACTAGAAAAGCCCGGCGCGAGTTGCTAAGCCCCTTAATGAATAAGAATGCATTCTGAATTTTAAGTAAATATCAAGTGCAAGAAGCTAAAAACCTATAACTTTTTTTATGGGCGTGGCACTGCCCACTTTTCTAATCACGAAACTGTATAGTCATGACAGCTCAATATGTGTGCAAAGTTTCAGAAAAATCGATCTAGTGCAAGTAGCTAAAACCTATAACTTTTTTTTGTGGGCGTGGCACTGCCCACTTTTATGTTTGCAAAGTTTCAGAAAAATCGGTCTGGTGCAAGTACCTCAAAATTATAACTTTTATGGGCGTGGCCCTGCCCATTTTCCAACCACAAACTTATATAGTCATGACAGCTCAATATGTCTGCAAAGTTTCAGAAAAATCGGTCTAGTGCAAGTACCTCAAAATTATAACTTTTTTTATGGGCGTGGCCCCTTCCATTTTCCAACCACAAACTTATATAGTCATGACAACTCAATATGTGTGCAAAGTTTCAGAAAAATCGGTCAAGTGAAAGTAGCTAAAAATTATAACTATTTTTTTATGGGCGTGGCTCCACCCACTTTTTGCCATCCATAAACACTCCCTGGAATGTGTACAACAACTTGCCAAAGTTTGAGTCCGATCGGTTTTACAGTTTCGGAGTCTATAGCTAACACACACACACACAGAGTTTCACTTTTATATATATAGATTGTAGTTGTATTTTTTTATTTCCATTTATTTTAATTTTATTTATTTTTTATCTTAAATTTGCATTATTAAATTAAATTATTGAATTATGAAGTTATGTTACGCTAACTCAGTTGGCATCACTGTTTTTATACATGTGCTGTTGTTGTTCTCTTCCCATACAGTATGAAAAAAAAAATGGAGTATGTGTGGGAGTTGGGAGTGATATAGTAGAATTATTGAACTTAAATATTACTTTATGCATGTGTAGGTACAAAATTTCACGCCATACAAATACACAATATAATGTTTGATACATATGGGCAGTGATGGGAGTTTGGCTATTTTCCCGTCAAATCTGGCGATTTTAAAATGAGTTTAGCGGACAAAAATACGTTTCATTTGCTTTAGCGAGCATTTTTGGGATTTTTACTCACCCACTCTTTGTGCCATTAAAGCTCTTCTTTTTGCAGGTGCAAATAACGATGGGCAGATACAGTGAACCCAAAAAATTTAAATACACGTATTATTTTTGTAATATTAAATATAATAAATATTTCTCGCAATTAAAACATATTATTGGAACAAATATACAACAAAAAATATTGAAGTACAAATAATTATTTGTTTTAAAAATATAAAATTCTTAAGGCTTGTTTTTCATATCGTTAGCTAAAACGCCAACGGCCCTATCTAACATTTTGAAAATTTTACAGGAAAAGCAAAAAACTGTTTGAAACTAATGGTATAGTTTCGATCAGTATTATAAAAAAAGGTTTGAGAAATTAAATTCTTGCAACATAAAATAAGATTTTAAAATATTTACAAAATCTTTTTTATTTAGTTCCTTCTTTGGTACTCTACTTTTATGAAACCATAGGCCCTATCTACACATTAATACATAGTAGATTAATTTATTTGCATATATTTTATTATATATACAGGCTTTTTATTTATTTTTAATAAACATTAATATTATGTGCAAATTCATTTTAATTTTTCATCACAAAAAAATTAAATTAAAATAACTCATAAAAATTAAACAAAGGGTTGCAAGAATTGGAATAAAGAAGAGTGAATTTAGAAAGTATTAATTAATTTTCAAAGAGTATGCTATCATAAAAATAATGGCAATCTTTTGGAAGTAGTGGTTTAAAATCTTGCTGATGCTGCCACTTCTTTTTAGAAACTTTTAATATTTCTTTTCCTTTTCTTAAGATGAAATAAATATATTTTATTTAAAAAGTTGCATTGAGCTGTTACAAATTTATTTCTCTATAATAAACAAATTGTTCAACGGTCAAATCTATAAATTTTTTTTTTTGTCAACTTACAATGTTGTCTATACAAAAAATCAGTTAAATCTTTTTGCGTTTATAAAATAAATGCTTTTTTGGATTTTTTATTAGTGAGGGCCGTTTGCGTTTCAGCTAACGATATGTTCTTTGTATCTTAACTTTGTTTGGTTTACTATACCTAAAAGGGTTTAAAAAATGCTCTTTATCGTGTAAAATACAAAAAAAATATATTTCGATGCAGTATCAATGAGGAGATCATGCTGAAAAAAACTTTAATTTTTTTAGTCCCTTCGAAAATAATAAGGAAACATGAAATATAGGTTAAGCTACGATGTGGGATTATACCTATGTACATGATGGTGAAGGGTATTATCAGATTCTGCACGGCCGAATACAGCACTCTTACTTGTTTTTAAATAATTTCAGTCACACATTAAAAATTTAAATAGAAAATGTTTTTAATCCTCTTTTGAAAATTGAGAATAATTTCAAAAAACAGGAAAATAACTTTCTTTTGTCGTTTAATTTCTCAAATGTAAAAGCTGATTATACTTCACTTTTACGGTTTATTACTAAAATTTTAAACAAAATTTTGAATTTATAAAAGAAGTTAACTCTTCATATTTTCTAGCGATTTTAAGGCCACATTTAGCAGGATTTGTGGAATATGTGTATCCATCACTGCATATGGGCATATGTTCTTATATAAAAACGGTAAACATATACAAACATATTACTCTCCCTAACAATATTAACCTCAAAGTAAATACATATGTACATCAATGTAAACTTTAATTTAAATAGGGGCATTTGTTTGAACTTTTGTTTTTTTGCAACCCTTAAATTATTTGCATTTACCAACTATATTCAACAAAAACAGACATAATAATTCAGGTGATTTTCAAATAAAGTTTTAAACATGATGACAAAATTGCGAGAAAAAGCTTAAACATATGTACGTCAAAATTTAAAAGTTAATTTAAGGTTCAAAAGGTATAAGAGGCATTAAGTAAATTAAACAAAAAACCATATAGTGTGATTAAAAATTGAAGTAAATTTAAAATTTTCAAATCGAATAGTTTTTCATTTAAATTATTTTACAATATGAAGATGCTACTGTACTTAAACTAAACTGCTTCCCATATTCCACTTAATGGAAAAAGGCAAAAGAATTATTTACAATTATCTTGCCTAAAAACAATACAGACCCTTATATGACTCGTTTGCTGATGTTTCCCTAGCAAATCAATGTTAGCAAGGGTTATCAACGTTTTATTTTCTTTGAACAGAATGAAAGTCTTTTTATAAATATTATTTTTTTATTACAAATTGGAGGATTTTTAAATGGAGTTAAATGATGTATGTATGTAAATAAATATGTATGTATGTAAATAAATATGTATGTATGTAAATAAATATGTATGTATGTATGCTTATAAACATAAATAATTAATGAAGATTTATACTGCCTTTATTGATGGTTTTATTTGTTGCATCAATTAAATGCATAATTTAGTTTTCTTCTTTAATAAAAATGTAAATTAAATACTAACAAGCTGTTAACTTTTTATGGGAAAAATTTCCATAAGGCAAATATAGCATCTCGTTAGTTAGCACACAGTTTGTTACATCTATATAAAAGAGTAACGTGACTGACTGACTGACTGATTCATCATCGCACAGCCCAAACGCAAATAGCTAGAGGCATCAAATTTGGACAAATATGAATCGGTTTCTCTATCGATGTTAAGCTCCACTGAGAAAGTATTTTTGGGAACTGTACTTTAAGGGGTTAATAACGGGTAAAATTGGTAACCTTATATCTGCCTAACTAAACATGATACAAATTAACTTGAAAAGGTATTGTAATTTGCACAAACAATAAGCTGACAGGTGTCTGGCCTTTTTTTTTTTTTTTTTTAAATTTGCAATCCTTAAAGAGGTAAAAAAGGGCATAAACTATAATTCGGTACTTTTTTTTGGTACCCTATGTTACTTCTAAACACATAAAGCTAGGAAAAAAAAAATTTGAAATATATTAGGTTATCCGCGAAAAAATTCTAATAAGATTTCAGCACTTTTTTTCAAATTCGCATGTACTTTTTTTAGAAAAAAAAAAATTTTATATTATTTAATAGGACTTAATTTGAAAGTAATTATCGCCTAATAAACGGTGGTTAAATTTTGAGGGTTGATTTTAAATAAAATACAAATTATTTAGGAAATTATTATCAATTCTTTTTATTTTGATAATATTGGTATGGTTCAATTATGTATGGAACAAAATATCGGCGGCACACCTCCATTCGATGGTCCAAATTTTTAACGACGATGTTGATGTTCAATTGTTGGGCACGATGATGAGCCGAGGTTAACTGCTCTTTTGCCACACCATCGCGAAAAACAGAAATGTTTTCCGTTCAACGGACTAAGAAGGCATTCTCAGATGATTTCATGCAGACCTGTTTTGCTGAAATTTAAATATTTTTTACAAATCTCCCGATTGTGGACGAATTTGAACGATTATGTTGACCAAAATAATGACGAAGTACACGAAATGCACTTTGAGTTGAACGCCCATTTTCTTAATAAGCCCGAATAGCTTTAACGCGTTGCTCATTTGCGTATCTTTCCACAGTTCAAATTGAGTTAGCCTGAGATTGAGAAATGTCAAATGAAATGCAAACAAAAAACTTGACGCTTAGGTGTGGTTCACATTCAATGTCGGCCCTTAAAATTTAACCACCCTTTAGAATATGAACTTTTTTAGGTAAATTTTTTCGAAACTTTTAGGGGGACAAAAAAAGGGAAAAATACCGGCAAATGTGTATAATTCCTAATTACAGGGTCAATTACATAAAATTTGTAATTGGGATTTTACAATATATAAAAAATTATTTAATTTAGTAAAAATTTAAACACTTAATAACAGACATAGAACAGTTTGGTACGTTTTAGAACATAATTATTTTTATGCAAATAATGTCTATTAAAATATTTTTTTGTTAGATAGATATTTAAACATTTGAAATTTGAAATTTGCATGTTGATTTGGAAAACCAAAAAAAAGGTACTATTTCTCTTTTTTTTTTGGTACTTTTTGTATATTGTACGTTTATCAAGCTAGAATTTTTAAATCAGAAACTATTGATTCGAGCTAAGGCTGAATATGTTATGGGCGACCGAAAAGGTACTTTTTTGCGTTTTTATGGTTCTTTTAATGAAGCTAGAATTTTAAAGGATTGTCTATATATACAAGTTGAGGCTGAAAATGTTATGGGTGGCCGAAAAGGTACTTTTTCGCATTTGTATGGTACTTTTTATATGTTCTACGTTTATGAAGCTAAAATTGTGAAATAAGGGACAACTCATTCAATTTGACAATCTTCGCATTTTTTTGTTTTTGTTTTTATTTTTGTATTTTTGAGTAAGATTCCTAAAATTAGTGATTATTAATTTAAAGTCTACATCTAAATGTTAAGGACAATCAAAAAATAACTTCATATATTGGGTAGGTAGGTAGGTAAGTAAGGCCGGTGTGAAGCAACCCTCACACCTTCACCCAGAGACCAATACGGTCCATTGTGACGCCTTAAAAGTAATAAAAAGTAATAAATATATATATATCGTATACAATGTGTGTTTGTATGTTTATATGTTTGTATGTTTGTTTGTGCTTTATAGACGGTTAAACGGCTGGACCGATTTCCTTGAAATTTTCACAGAATCTTTCTGTATGTCTGGAAGGAACTTTAGGCTATACTTTGGTTTAAAATTGTAAGTGGGCGGGGTGCCACGCCCTATTAAAGAATAAGTATTAAATATTATATATCACGAAAGTTAATGCAGCTAGAGTCTTCAAATTAAGTGCAGTAAACTTTGACATCCACACGAACATTTGGGTAAAAAATGGGCGGACTTGCAATAGTAGGTGTGGCCACATGAATTAAATACTAAAATTCGTATATTTTGAAAACGATATCGATTAGAGTAGTAAAATTTTTCAAAAGCAACTTTGATATTCAAATAAACATTTATGGAAAAAATGGGTGCATTAACAATAGTGGGCGTGGCACCTACCATATGAATTAAATACTAAAATTTGGGGTGGCGAAGCACACCGGGTATTAGCTAGTATATATATATCGTATACAACAAATTCTGAAGGCAGTAGGTACTAATAATCCAATTACTTTGGAACTTTATGAGTTCCTAAATGAATATTCTCGAAAACAATCCAGAGTTAGAGAATTTATCAAACAGTTTTTTAAATGTGTCTGTAAATTTTCAAATTAGGCTATCATTGTAAATTAAGCTTCAATTCGATTCATTAAGGAAACATAAAAAGTTTCCCACTTCATTTTAAGATTTTTTAAGATAAATTCCAAGTTGAATGACATAGCATTTAATATAGAAAATTAATAATGATATTTTTTTCTTTCTTTAACACTTTTTTTTTTGTGTGAAATTAACTTTAATTTCATATCAAAGTCATTATAGCAACACAAAAAACAGGTCATGCACAATTTTTTTTTAGCCAAAAGAACACATTGCAAAAAATGTATAAGAAAATCTTCTCGTTACCGGTACATGTGGCTTTAAAAATTATTAAATTTGAAATATCATCCAGTTAATGGCAAAGAGTAGAATAAACCGTTTCGGCATAGTTTTACTTCATGCATTTAGAAAAAAAATTTAAATTAAAAGAGAAACAAAAAATTGGACTGACTTTTTGCAGTTGAAGCACAGGTGGCAAAATGCCGAAGAAGTGTGTGTTTTTTTTTTTAATTTATGTGATACACTAAACGAAAAAAAGTATTTTTATTTATTAAATTTTATTTAAAATCAGCCACAAAACTGGAAACTTTAATTTTGTGTCTTCTCAAAACTTTTTATCTCTTACACATCGTAGCTTTTTTCCTTTCTTGAACTTCTTTTTTTTTCTTTTGCTCTTTGGTTGCTAGCTTAGCGCTTGGCAATGATGTTGTCGCCGCTGGAATATTTGCGATGTGTAAATGTTGTTATTAATAATAAATTTAACTCCCAGCTAATAATATATGATGGCATGATATATGTATGTGCACTTGTACTATTTATCAGGGTTGGAAAATTAAAATTTTGCTCAGTTTTAAATATTTCTTATAATATAGTAAAATAGATTTTTTAACTGAAAATTTCTTAAAAGTATATTTTTGTATATATCGTCTAAATTTCTTGATCTTTTTTAATTGATTATATTTGATTTTTATTTAAGCTTGAGATCACTTTTTTGTTTTTTTTTATAAAAAATTGTTTTATTAAATTTCTAAAAATTTTTTATTAATGTTCTAGGTCTATCCTTCGAACGGACATAGGCTTTATTTTTGATTTATAATTTTGGTAGGCGTGGTACCTCCCATACAAATTGAACACATTTTCTAACATATTTTGAGAACTATAGCAGCTATTCTCTTCAAACATTGTACGCGCTACTTTGATAGCAATTTCCTAATATGTATACAATTGACTTATTTACAAGGTGTCCTAAGTATCGTATTGTCATTAAGTCAAAATTTTTAAATATCTTAAAAAGGTCTGAAAATTTGACAATAAACAGTACAATACTTTTTAATGATTTTAAATTTTTTGGGCAATTATGACTTTTTTGACAATACGACACTTAGGACACCTTGTGAATGAGCCAAATAAATATAAAAGTATGTATTCTCTATCTTTAAGGTTACAGAGCATTTATACTCTATGGGATCGCAAATGAATACTTTCGAAATTATTATATCTCAGTAATTAATATATATATAGCAATTGTGTTACTTGTCACCACTAACAGTTTCAAGGTCATTACTGCCAATTATGTGAAGCAACTGTCATCAATCATGGTAATCTAAATTGTGATTTTTTTACCAAAAATTTTTCGTCCATAAGTTTGTCGGTAATTGACCCATTAAACCAAGGTGCAAGGTAAGAAGTTCCATAGGAGCTAAATAAAATTTACTTTGTTTGGCTAAAAAACAATCGTGTTCTCTTGCTTATATTTCACCCCACATAACCGATTTTCAATAGCAAAATTCTCGAAAGCATATCTGATAAATTGATGACAGACCAGAGTCTGAAGTAAACCTGTGGACTTAAAAAAATTTTTTCAACGGACAGACGGACTTAGCTAAATCAATTCCTCTATCTCTAAGGATTTAGAAAATATGTATGTATATATATTATGAGGTCACAAATAAATATTATAGAAATTACAAACGGATTAACAAACCTATATATCGTCGGTCTAATGTAGAAAGGCCCTAACTCAAATAATTATAATTTTACCGGAGAAAGTAAAAACCTAACAGAAACTGTATTATCGTAATGTAATTTCTTTTGTAAAATCGCTTGTAAAACTTTTATTTTTGATACTATTGCGTTAAATGTTTGTGTCGGGGTGTATTTGTGTGAAATGTATTGAAATCACTGAAAAACTCAATTTCGTAAAAAGTACGAGTTAGGGCCTCGAAGGGTATAATAAAACAAACTGTTTCCAACGACGAGTTTTATCTAACGTATTGTATCGAAAAATTCCTTATACCCCAGTTTTGTTTCATCGTGTGCGGTACTACAGTACTTTTTAACGTTAAATTTAAATGCATTACATTGTATAACTTTTCCAACCCTGCTATGTTTGTGCATACATACATATACATATGTATAGACAAACAAATCTGCGCGCACCCATTAACGGCTCAAAAAGCACAAACTAAGTGATTTTATTTTTTTTAACTCATGCTTGATAAAAACAAACCTCTCATAGATGATGACGTTACTTACCGTTTTATAATGCCCTACAATGGGTTTGTGACCTACTGGATGATTGATGGATGGTTATTAAATAATTTTTTAAAAATGAATATTCCTAGTTGAATATTAAAATTTTAAAATATTGAATATTAAAACTTACTGCCTTATTTATAAAAAATATTTTTAGGTTTACCAAAGACTTATTTGACAGATGTACAGAATTTTGTCAAATAAGCCCTTAATAATTATTAATTCCTACAGTTTTAATAGAAAATTTCTAACTGTCGTATTCATAAAAAATATTTTAGGTTTATAAAGGCTTATTTGACAATTTTCTGTACAACATCTGCCAAATAAGCCTTCAATAAACCTAAAATATTTTTTATGAACACGGCAGTAAATGTTTGAAGCTATTTACAAAAAAAAAAAAAAATTCAATTCCTTCAAAGCATTCATTTTAAATGTATTAACAACATTGCAAAACGATGCAATGTAGTTTTGTATATGGGCATTTCTATGTCATCGTACGTGACATTTGTACTCCTATAAAGAGGAGTAATTTTTGCAAAAGTAAGATAAACTGAAACAAAATTAGATCTTTATGTTCCATTCAAAGGGTACTTTATTAAAAAAAAATTAATTATATTTGAATCATTGTGGTCTTAAATATCCAGAAAAATAACAATACATCGTACGTGACATAAAACAGAAGTGATTTCGATTTTGGTTTATATGGAAATATGAAAAAATCTGCGAACCTTGGGAGGTATATTTTTTCTTTTTTTAATTTCTTACACTAAACCAAATATTGTTCTTTTAAAATTTTTCATACTTAATTAAAAACAATCTTTAAATGATTTTATAATAAATTCAATTAAATATCTTTCGTTCCATACCGTACGTGACATATTTTTCTCTAATAGTATTCTTAGGTAATAAAATTTATATTATGTTAAGAAAAAAAAGTTAAATTCTAAATTGGGTGCTTTTATTTTGGGACTCTTGCGACTGTTCAAATACGAATGACGGAGACAAATGTTTTTGCACTACGTACGTGACATTAAAATAACATCCAAGGGAAATAAAAAAAAAAATACCGCTAATTGGACTCTATATTTTCTTGTTTCTTATGGATCTTGTTAATTGCTGTTGTTAACTTAATTTTGAAGCATATTTACAATTACAATTTATTTTTACAATTTAGTCGCTAAAAAAAATAGTTGATTGCAATTCTTGGAAATAAGTCAAAAGCTCTAAACACATAGACGACAGCAGACAGCAAGCAGCAATATGTCAAAAATAAAATTCATGTGTTTAAATGAAAACGATTATTTTGACGGCAGCACGACTGCACAACAGCATTTGCTGCTGCTGGCAACTTAGGCTATTTTCTATTTTGACGTGCAGCAATAAACAAATATAGTGTTGCCAGTATATATATTAAATTGGAAAAATAAGAACAAAAACTTATTTTTAATATTAAACATAAAAGAATATTACAAAAATACAATAAAGAAATAAATTTATGTGTATTTATAGTTTTTCGTGATATTATTACATGCTTTTTATCAATAACTTTAATTTTATTCATTATAAAATATATATACGGCATCCCTGAAATTTGTATTGTTAAAATACACATCAGCTGTCCTCAAAATAATTATGAAGCTGACTTCAGAGCAGCATTTGAAGTTGGCAGTATTTAAAGCCATGAAGTTGTCAAGTCTGCTGTCGTCTATGTGTTTAGAGCTAAAGATATAATCAGATTAAACTCTTTTCATTGGTCTAAAAATAATTTTATAAGCTCTTAATACCATAGTAAAATTTGAGTGTTTTTTTTTTATCAATAATAAATAATTTTTTATAAAAAAACAAAAAAGTTGATATCAAAGTTAAATAAAAATCAAATATTATCATTTAAAAAAGATCAAGAAATTTAGACGATATATATTGAAAAACTTTCAAAAGTTTTTATTTTTACAGTCGTGATTGACATATTTATTCATGGAAATGTCCATATTTGTATGCATAAAGGAAACTTGACCGTTACGAAAAGAAAATTTTAATGCTTCAATTTAACTTTAACGGCTTTGCGACAAATAATCCATTAATTAAAACTATTAATTTATTGCCAAAACCATACCGCTTACATTAGAATTTTTGAGAGTTAAATTATCTTTCATTAAACAATTTTCTTTATCATTTACAGAAGCAAAAATGTTTGTTGTATTTGTTATTATTTTCTTAATAGATATGCAGCTTGGTACAAAAAAATGTCAAATTTAACTATCGTTTTGACATAATTATAGAAAAAACAGAGTTGCTGCACTGAAAGAAACTACTTAAACAGCCTGTTTATGAAGGTAACACTTTTCAACAGATTAACAACACTCGCAAGAAATCTAAAAAAGGATTCGATAAATATGATTGAAAAACCCCCTTTGAAAAAGGCATGCATTATTTTACATAATGATGACTAGTGTTGCAAAGTACCACAAAGAATAAAGTTTGCAACATCAACGTTCACTGTTACCTTAAGTAGGGCATTATTTTTTTTTTTTTATTTTCTTTCTTTTTTTTCAATTTCATTTATTAAATTCAAAACTAGTTATAAAATCTTGTTCTTGCTTCTACTTCATCATCCTCCTGTCTTTGTTTGCTTGACTTGCGTTTTTTTTTTAGCTGCCTAACCGACTAACTGACTGACAAACTGCATGACTTGAAATCATACTAAATATTTAAACGTTCGCATGTTTAAAGCAAGAAATACCTTCTTAATACGGCGATTTTTTTTTTTGCCTGTAATTTTTATTTTTAATATTTTTTGCCTTTGTTTGTTTTATTAAAATCAATAACGTTTTTTATTGGTAACTGAAAATTAATAACGTAGCGATGCCAGATTTTAATAAGGGGATTTTTTCAACGGAATAAAGGGTTTACGAAAACAATATTGAGAGTTAAAAAAAGAACAGAGATTTTAACTTTATTTACTTTTGTTTATTAAAAGTCATTAAAAATAATAATATTAATTTCCTACATATTTATAAAATAAAATTGTAAAAAAATGAAAAAAAAAATATTTTTAGAAAAGTGTTGGCAATGGTGTTTTAATTAAATTTTGTTGTTACAATCTTAATAAAAAGTAGATATTTAACTAATATTTTCCATCCTCCATCTCTGCCACTTATGAATCAAAATTGCTGATTATTAATAGCAAAATTTTCGAAAGGATTTCTGATAAATTTATACCACACACGAGTCGTTGTGATACGCGGGGACTGCTAAAAGTTGATTTCAATGCTTTAACGGTCGGTTATAGCTTAATCGACTTTTCTATCAAAATATATAATTTATGGCGTTCCAAATAAATCTATATATATAAAAGTGAAACTCTGTGTGTGTGTGTGTGTGTGTGTGTGTGTGTGTGTTATCAGTTTTAGCTACTTGCACTTGACCGATTTTTCTGAAACTTTGCACACATATCGAGCTGTCATGACTAAATAATTTTGTGATAAAAAAAGTGGGCGGGGCCACGCCCCTAAAAAAGTTTTAATTTTGAGGTACTTGCACTGGACCGATTTTTCTGAAACTTTGCACACGTATTGAGCTGTCATGGCTTTATAATTTCGTGATTAAAAAAGTGGGCGGGGCCGCGCCCATAAAAAATTAGTTATCAGTTTTAGCTACTTGCACTGGACCGATTTTTCTGAAACTTTACAAACATACTGAGCTGTCATGACTTTACACTTTCGTCATTAGAAAAGTGGGCAGTGCCACGCCCATAAAAAAATTAAAATTTTTAGGTTTATGCACTTGATATTCAATTAAAATTAAGAATGCAATTTGATTCATTAAGGGGCGTAGCAACGCGCGCCGGGTTTGGCTAGTACTGTATAAATTACAAACGGAATGACAAACTTATATTTACACTTTTGTGTAAAGGTGAATGGTATATTTATTATTAAAAAATTTCTATAAATCAAAAAACTTATTAAATACTTTTCTACAATATTGAAAGAAATTTATTTGTTGTTTCAAAAACAAATGTAAAATAAGAAAAAAGGTATAAAAAAAATTTAAAATGAAATTGTATAAAAGCAAAAATATTTTCTCCCTAACCTTTAAATTGTATTTTAAATTAAAAAAAAAATCATTTTAAACAAAATATGTGAGTGCATATAAATTTGAAAGACATATCGATGCCTTACTTCCTCAACCTCGTATCTTCAAAAATAAAATTTTTCAGGAGAAAAAAAACCGGTTCATCTTTTTATACTTCGGTGTTTGGTTAAAAGTTTAAATGCAATTATTAAGGAATTGATTGTATTTATGTATATTAGAAGTAATAAAATACTAATCTTTTTTAGTTAAAGCATGAAACAATCGTTTGATATGAAAAAGTCAAAACCGTATTTTTTAAGTTACGAGGTTAAGGAAGTAAGGCATCGATATCTAATTTGAAATGCACAGGAGGAGATAAAAAAATGTATAACAGTTCAATAAAAAGGTATTTTTTATTTATTTATTTCACTTGTAATGAGTACTTTTGTCCTTAAGGTAAACTTATTAAAATCTAAGTAAGTCAACTGTTTTCATGTCAGTTATTTCGTTTTGATATTGGGCAACCGAACGAATATCAAATGTAAAAAGTCCATATTTAGATATCGTTTATATTATAATTTTTTTTTTACAAAAGTTTTAGTTTTATATATTTTATTGTTCGACCGGTTAACCGGTTTTTTCTTAATTTTTAAAAAAGAAACCGGTTTTTTTTAAATTCTTAATTTCGAACAAGGCATATTAATTCATAAGGTAATTGCAGTTCGGAGAGAATCTTTTTGTTTATATTTTTTATATATGAAGTTTGACATTTGAAGCTAATGGGAGAGGAGAGAAAATTGTTTTTTATCTATAGACTTTGACAGCTGAAATTTAAAATAAGTGAAGAAAAAAAAATCAGCTGACGAAACAAGACTACCTGATGAATAAATGTGCCCTGATTTCGAACTATTTGAAAACCGGTTTCTTAAAAAAGTCAAATAATCGATCACCCTAGTCTCTATTTCTAAAGAATTTTTAAACCTTTTCATTAATTTATCTAATAACAAAAAATTTCTAAATTAAAATTTTAAATTTTTTTTTACTCTGTATTTATAAATTAATAGAAATTGATTAAAAAAAATCCAACTACTATCTTGTCTGAGTATCACCAAATAAAAAAAAAACAAAATTTAAAAGAAGTGCAAAAACAAAAAAACAGGTTCAATTTTCTCAATAAATTCCAAAGAAATAAAGAAATTTTTAAATTTATTACAAAACATTCTCGTGTCATTCATTCTTTCATCTATAAAAGCGTCTCCTTTCTTCACACCCCACCTTGACGAAATAACAACTCAACTCCCGACAACCAAACAGCCAGCCAGGCAGCTTAACAAGCCAACTCAACCAACCAACCATCTATCTTTTACCATTCATGCTGAAGTTTGCAAAGAATCTTTTATTCATTTTTTTTAATATTATTTTTATTCTTAAACTACCGCAAGTATCTATTTGTTGTTTTAAGCCAAGTATTATTGATTTTGTTGTTGCCACATTTAGTTTGTTTTATTTCCTTGACTTTTCTTCATCCATAGTCTGTCTTCTTCACTCGGTTGTTAGTCAGTCTTCTAGTTCTCTTCTTCGTCGTCGTCGTCTTCGTCGTCGTCTTTAATACACCACAATTTAATCGTTAACAATTTATTATTGATAATTATGAGTTTTGTTGGAATTGTACGGGTGGCCTTCTTTTATTCGTCGCATAATCTTTCTCTAATGTGCAGCAACATGGTCATCTAGAGTTTTTGTCGGTTTTGCAGCAGATGCAGATGCTGCTGCTGCTACTGCTGCTGATGATGACGAAAACGATGAAGTGGTAGTCACTTAGTCAGTCTTTGTTGAAGAAGTTATTTTATTACAGCTAGAGGTAGACCACATAATAATTGACTTGTCTTTATTCAATGATTTTGTAATGGATTAGATTAGATCTATCTGTTCGTGTACAAACTTCATAAATTTTCAAATGACTGCAAGAAATTTTTTGTTTTTGATTTTTTTTTTAAGTTTTGTTTATATAGCGAAATACATAAATATGCAAAAAATATTTAGCTCGAGGTCATTAAACTGCTGTATAATTATATTGAGTTATTTCTAGAGAGACTAGAAAAGAAACTAGCAAAAAATTAAATTATTAATAAATTGAAAAAAATATATTTAAAAAAGCAGAAGAATTTGTAAAATTAATTTATGGATTGAAAAATATTTATATTTTTTTTTAAGGAAAATAATTTATAAAAACTTGCAATTGCTGTCGAGTTTTCTAAAGTTTAATCAAACGAATTTTAGAAATTGGAAATAAAGATGTTCGGCAAAAAGCTTTAAATATGTATGTAGGTCGCAACTTTAATTCGTAATTTAGAGCAGCCCTAGTAGAAGTAACACAAATATGTTTTGTTGAAATCTGCACATCTTATGAGCTGCTGTATGCTGTGTGTGACATACACTTTAACGGATGCTAACAAAGCATCATCCATTTTGTAATTTGTATTCATAAAAATATCGATTGAATGTTTTTTATAATAATTTTGATTGGAGTTAAGTTCTGAAAACTTGGCAGTTTCTAATCAATTTGAAATACATACTTGGATTCTTTATAAAGCGTTATATTTTAAAAGCTATAGAAAAGTTAAAAAAAAAACATAAAATTCAGAAAAATGCATGAAATCTATTTGAATCAATATTACGGTCCATATAATTTAATGTTTGAAGATTATTTCATGCAAATGGTCTATCCACTTAGTCCAATTTTGGCATCCTCTTTCCAACATTACGGCCGGTATCTCATGTCTTCCAATGCGTCAATTGAAGCGGGCATGTGTGTATAGATAGACATGAGCTTTAACATAGCCCCACAAAAAAATAGTCTAAAGGCGTTAAATCGCACGATCTAGGCGGCCACATGTCATGCAAGTCAAGCTCTTGCATTTTGGGCAAAAAAAAGTTGGATAAAATCTAACGGTAACACTTACCATTCACAGTTACGTTACGATTCGCATCATCTTTGAAGAAGTAGGGTCCAATGAAGCCACCAGCCCATAAACCGCACCAAAATGTGACTTTTTCTGGATGCATTGGTAGCTGATCTTGGCTGATCTTGACTCCAAAATCGACAATTCTGCTTATTAACGTACCCATTGAGCCAAAAATTAGCTTCGTCGCTGAACACAATTTTTCGATAAGAAGCGCGCGATGAACTTTCATAGCTAAAAAATCACCCTTTAGAAGTATTTCTTTATCTTGAACCGCTTTGCTATTAAACATATTATAATAAGGCTTTTATTTATAAACAAAATGTATTTTGAATCTATTCTAAGAAAATTTTGTGTGACAATTTTAAAATCAAATCAAAATATTTTTTTATTTTTATTTATAATATTTATTATTTAATGGGTTCGTTATTTTGTGAAACTCCCTATAATATTAAGTCTGTGGTCACACACGACGATTATAGTTGGGCAATTCTTGAGTTTATAGATGTTTTTACAGTTTTAGGTGAGGAAAGAAAAAAAAGTGAAAAATCGCCGGTACTCGGCTATTTGAAGCATTTTTTGTTGTTGAATATTTGACATTTCTTTTCATTCGGTGTTTCGGCGCTTGATTTATAAGTAATATAAAATTTGAATTAAAAACGTCACAAATTAAACGATTAAAATCTTTAAAAATAAAAAAAAAAAACAAAAAAATATTTTATTGAAAACATTTTAATTAAAAGCGATTAAAAAATCATATACTTTTGTATATTATTTTATGTATGTTTTTATTTTTTATTATTGCTATTTACGGCTAAAGCACAAATGTTGTCAAATTGTAAGAAAATAAAAGCTAGACAAAACAAAAAATCGCCAAAGAAATAGTCGTGCTTAAACATAAAAGCAAGATTAAAGGAAAATATAGAAATAGTCGTCTTGTGTGACCTTCGACTATGGAAATAATATTAAAATAATTACTAAAATCTAGCCAAACAAACATGACCAATTACTACCCTCAGCTTGTGATGATAACAATTCAATTTCTTTAAATATTAAAATTTAATTTCTTCTTAAATAAGAACTTGTGCCCACATAAAATGTGAAATGTTTTAATATGTTTAATAAGGCTGTGGGAAAACCACTTCGCCTATCTTTTCCACCGCGTTAATATAATTTCTAAAATTTTTTAAACTTTTTTATGCCACTCCAAAAAACAAAAAAGAAAACTTTATTTATTAAAATAATAAAAATTTCATTTGGCTGAAGTTTCTACAATTTGTAGACTTTGTTGGTGTATTTTTCATAGGTTCACAACTCAACTAAAGTAAAGCATGTTCATCATTTGTTCTTTCGTGTATAACAGTTGCATTTAGTACCAAGTAGTGTGTGGTGAGTTTTTTTACTCCACAGCACAGACACCTTAATGGTATATAAATATTGTGGTGAAACATTCTCACCGTATGCATTGCACTAAAGACACCTTAAAGTAGGTGTAGTATGTGGTTGTTGGTATTGTGGATAAAATATAGTTAAAAAACCACCACTTAGCGAAGATGTTGTCTTAGCTTAATACAGTTACATACATTTTAACATATAGGAACATATGTATTAGATTTTATTACAGTTGAAGATGTAATTTTATGAAGGTGAATAACAAGAATTATTTAATGGACCTTTTTAATGTTTGTAGAGTTTAGTCCGTATTTTTTATTTTTTTTAGGTACAAAGAAAATCCAATATTAATAATGCCCTTAATAAATATACAGTATTGATCGAAACCTAAGCTACTTTTCCTAACAAAGTAATCAAAGTTTTATTTTAAGTCATTTATTGTAAAAAAAAGCTTGTAATTTTATCTATGTACTTAGGGCCGTATTCATAAAAAATATTTTAGGTTTATTGAAGGCATATTTGACAAATTTCTCTACTGTCTGTCAAATAAGGCTTTAATAAACCTAAAATTTTTAATGAATACGGCCGTTAATGTTTAATAATAATAAAAAACATATTCTGTTTCATTACAAAAAAAAAAAAAAAAAGCAACTTTGAATAATAACCTTGAGCATGTGGTTGGTTTAAATGTCTTTGCACAAATAGATCTATTTTTGTGTCGATTGCAAAAAAGGACGAACCCCATTCGCTGAAAAGTAGGTCCACACCATAATATGTTAGCCTGAAATTTCATAAGAGAGATAAAAATTTATGCAATTCTTTTTTAATGTTTTTTAAGAGAATATGTTTCTTTGATGACATGAAACTTCTTAAATCATTTTTCAATGCTCGTTTCCTGATAGTGCTAGCTACCTAGAACTAATATTAAGACTCATTTTCTCTACAATATTTTTTGAAGACATAAATTGTTCGTTTTAAATCAAACGAATAATTTTTTTGTCTGTTCGAGGAGAAGTTTTTCTTTTGCGCCCGCCTTTGTTGATAACCTCAGTTGTTCCAGTTGTCTTATACTTTTCAATTTAACGCGATACTATTGATTTATTAATTCCAAATTTTTTAGCAATGCTAATTTGGTGTTGACCTTTATAAAAACTCTCTAAAATTTATAAAAGCATTATTTTTTTACACTCCAATGGAAATTCCGAATGATTTAATTTTATTCGGAATTCAAAACGTCAGAAATTGTTAAAATTTGACTTTTGAAGAAGTTGTATTTTCTTACTGCCGTTTTTTATAAATAAAAAATTATCTAATGAGAAAATATATTAAATGATATTTATAAATAAAGAATTTATTAATATATTTTTAAAAACCGAAATTTCGCCACAAATATAAAAAGATAAACAAACGTTTGCTATTGATATATTGCCTTTTCCACGCAAATTATTAAACATCTAAAAAAGGGTTTATAAAACAGATTTTCTACGGAAATTTGAGTTATAAAAACTCTTAAACTGTTTAAATTTTTCTAAAGTAGACCGTTAGCATTTAAAATTGTTCTACAGGCATTTTAATTAAGAAAATAAAAAAAAATTATTAAATTGAATTTTTAATAATAATTTTTTTTGTTTTATTTTTTTTTTTTTTAGTTTTTTGTATTTTTTGTAAAAGAATAATTTGAAATAAAACTAATTTTTCAATGATAAGATGAAAAAATTTTTTTTTTATCAATTTAAAAAAAAAATCCATAAAATTGTTATAAAATTTTTATAGAATAGTAGCGGACCCGGCGAACTTCGCCTCGCCCCAATTTTATTTTTTCATTTGAAAAGCTATTAAGGAATAAATTCATACACAATTTCATACTAAAACTTAATTTTTCCAATTTGCCAGAGGGATTTTCCAAAAATTTCTTCCATAAAATTTAAAATTTCTAAAAGAGCGAGGATTTATTGCCTTTCCAATCATAAGCAGTTTAACTTTAGAATTTTGGTAGTTTTTGTGAGATTTTTCACAAAAATCTTTAGATTAAATCGTGCCAAATCAGCAAAACCAGAAAAACAAAACCTGAGCAATCATTTACGGGGATACCCCTTTTTATGAAAACGATTTGGATAACCGAGGTATTTGTTCACGTTATAAGGCTTTCTTACTGTGTTCACGCTACAGAGTGGTCAGTGCAAAAAAAATTATATTCATCTTATCCGGTGTTCACGTAAGGCAGTGTTTTTGTTACCGCGAGTCTACTGTATGTACAGGGTGGACCAAAAGTCGCGCCTGCGTGTAAAAATTGAATAACTTTTTTGTTTATTATTATTTTTTATTAAATTTTTTTTTAAATTATAATATTATCTTTGTATGACCTAAATTTTTATTATGAAAAATAATGTCAGAGAGATGACCACCATTTTCATCGATGCACAATTGGGCTCTTAAACAGGCGTTTTGCATAACTGCACGCAAGGTTTCAGGCTCTATTGCCCTGATCTCAGCTTCAATGTTGTTCTTTAGCTGCTCTATAGTTTGAGGCTTGTTTACATACAGTCGTTCTTTGAGATAACCCCATAGAAAATAATCAGGGGCAGTTAAATCCGGTGAACGTGCTGGCCAATTAAATTCTGAATTTTTCAAGATAATTCGGTCGTCAAAAATTTCATTTAAAAGCGTCATTGTGGCACGGGCCGTGTGTGCTGTTGCTCCATCCTGCTGAAACCACTTGTTGGCTGCCTCAGGGCGTACAAAATTATTAAGCATAGCGCGTAAAATACGTTGAAGTGATGTTCTAGAGATGCCCAGTTGTCCAGAACGTCTTCGCGTTGAAGTTCCTGAATATTCTGCAACACTGACCCGTACACGATCAATGTTCACTTGATACTGTATTAATCTTGGTCTTCCTGATCGTGGCAAATCTGACACTGCACCTTGTTGTCGGAACCGTGCAATTAAACGATTAATTGTGGTTTGGTTAGGTGCATTTCTGGTGTTGAAATAATTTCGATATGCTCGTTGCGTCAGTAAAATTGAGCGCCCATTGGAAAAGTAAAATTCTACCACTTTCGTTCGTTGCTCAGTCGTTAAATTTTGCATGGTGGTGCAACACGAATCGATGAATAAAATCTGAAAAACAAAATAAAAAATATTAATAAACAAAAAAGTTATTAAATTTTTACACGCAGGCGTGACTTTTGGTCCACCCTGTACACATATAGAAGAAGATATTGCATTAAATCAATAAATTTTTTTTTTCGATATTTTATTAAAGAAAATCAGAATTTATCGTTATTGCTAATTTTTCGAAAAAAGCCATCTTTTTCGATGAAGCGCGTTACCATCTGAATGCATGGTGAATTACAAAATTGTTGAACTTGTGACTCGGAAAATCCTCATGTAATCCATGAGCAACAAATGCAAATGCACACACAACGAGCAACTGTTTGGTGAGGATTTTGGTCAGGATGCGTGATTAGGCATTGTAGTGACTAAACGGCACTCGTTACAAGAACATGATAACGAAGTTATTGTAGTCTTAACTGGACGGCGTTTATATGGACGAAATGTGGTTTCATCTGCCACATCTGGCATAAAACAATTTATTCAATGCAGCAACGTTTTCCAGAACAAATTATCTCAAGAAATGCCGATGTCAACTGGTCACCAAGATCATGCCATTTAACGCAGTGCGTTTTTTGTTTGTTTGGGTCTTGTGAAAACTCTGGTTTATGCTAATAAACCAGTAACAATTTCTGAGTTCAAATCCAAGTTCTAAGGCGTCAACGGTGACATACAGTGTATTCTTTCTCAGGCACCCTTTACAAACTCAAAAGTTTTTCAACTAAACGACGTTTTCTATGTTAGAATTAATTTCGGTTAACGGTTAAATTTGCATCACTCTCTCCATTTCTCTTATAAACTCCTACTTGAGCAAAAAAATTTGCTCTATATAAACGCTTTCATAAAGTTACCCAACATTAGTTTCATAATTTTTTTAACGCAATTGTTTGCTGCGGTCCATATGAAAATTGGTAAATTAAGTTAAAACGTTTTCTTTTCCATATTATAGTCGTATGTAATTAATTGTCATTAATAATTGTAGTGCAGCGGACACTCTTCTACTGCAATAAAATAATGAATTCAATTTAATTTTAAAACGACACCATCGACCACACCTCTTAAAGCAATTGTTTTTAAACCAACAAATTTAATGCCGGTTTTTTTTTTTTTTTTTTTTTTACACTCATGACAACAATTTCTGTTTGTTTAACTTTTTTTTTTATTAATTTAATAGACAATGTAAAAATAATCACTATTACCATTGGCACGTCATAATAATCGTAAATTTTTTCCTGCAATTTTAAACAAAAAAAAAAGAAAAATTAAAAATTATGTGCGTTTGCGCTTAACAAGACCTCAATTTTTGTTGGACACACGCTTAAGTCTGATAAAGCCACAATGTGGTGTGTGTGTAAGTTTAAAATTCAAATGAATGAAGTTTTTGTGGCGTTGTAACTAACAGACTTAATTGTGACTGAATTAAAGACGGTCTGTCCGTCCTCTAATAGATTAAATTCTATTGTGACATTGAAAAACAGTAGTTACGTTGGAGAGTGGCTGCAGTGTGTCAAATTGTATAAAAATCTTTGATGGCCAAAATCTTTTTTATGTGTTTTTTTTGCGGATTACCCTGGCTATTTTTAATTTACATATTTTTTTATTTTGTGTCTTCAAAATGCCACCTATTAAATCTTCTTATATTTTTTACTTTTTTTTCAAAAAGATAATTTTTCTTTCTTTGACTCTTCGAAAGATTAATAGAGTCTGCTCTGCCTAACTGCCCACTTGTCATAAAATAAAAGTAAGTTAGTTGCTGCTGCAGCTATCCATCCATCCATCCATTCATTCATTCATTCTCAGCTACCAGTTGAATTAACTAAATGTGAAATTGTGGCAGAGTGAATGATAAGCTATTTAGCATTTTGATGGATTACATTTGAATTGCATTTAAGTTGCACTTTTTTTTTTTTTTTTTTTGTACTGTGAATGTCATCTATCATACAAATTTATGTATAAAAGTTTGAAAAATATATTAAAATTTGTTTTTTGTTGAAGAAATTGAAACTTGATTTTTTTTTTTTTAACTAACTCTTATTATTTTGTAAATCACTTTATTTTATTTTACAAAATTTTTTCTAGCAATTTATACAATTTTTTTTATGCAAATATCTTTAAAGTGAGACAATGTGAGGCAAAGTGATTTGTAAAATATAGACCTTAATTGCACTGTGAATAATTTTAAGCGTTAGTTTTAAACAACAGTGTTTAAGTTTTTTTTATCGCAAAATTTCTTTGTCCAAACACTGGCAGTGACAAAGTAATTTTAACACGGTTGCGTTTTTTTAATTACAGTGCAACCTCGCTTAACGCAACTAATAAAAATTTTGGCCGTTGCGAAAACTGAGGTTGTTGTGATAACCGAGTCTCAATTTTTTAGGTCGCAAATTCTCTTTTATGATTTAGCATGCCTTCATAAACCACTTGCACAAATCATTTTCCATTTTTGGATATTCAAAAGCTTTTATTGTAACACGCTTGCCTGGTACAAATTCAGCATTTGTCACGAATTTTTTCAATGCAGATTATTTTTTTTTTAATTCTAGATATGCCCCTTTCAAGCTTATTACGAATGTCACTTTTTTGTTTAATCGAAAGTTTTAGAAATTTTGTAATCATCGGCATTTTATTTAATGTAAATAGAACAACCTTTTACGAAAAGAGATTCTTTCAACTGAGTGCATATCTACAAAAAAAGAGTGCAACACGCATATTTCAGTATTCTTGGAATAGCGGTAAATCTAAAGCTAAAAAATCTAAATAAAAAATATATGTAAATAAAAATGACAAATTGATCATTATGGAAAAGTTGCGTTAACTGAGTCAACAATGCAAATAATTTACGAGTTGCAATAATCGAGGGTTGCGGTAAGCGAGGTGGCACTGTATTTATTATTTGTCATAAAAAAATATATTTTCTTGTACTTAAAAAAAATAGTTAATACCCACTGAAAACTTAATAAAAACAATATCTAAAGGGTGCTTTTTTAAGCCAGAGAGAACTGCGTACACTTTTTGCCATTTATGATCAGCTAAAAATAGTTGGGCAAATCATCATGTTTAACAACGTTTTTCTATTTTAATTTGTAACTCAGTCATCAATTTGCGCAACTCATAGACACATGACTTTTTAATGAAACTAATTTTTATCTTCAAGAGTTTGTTAATAAACAAAATTGCCGCATTATGCTCCCATCGACAACAGACCCTATATACTCTATTACATGAATAACGCACAGTCTAGTGCGGTTTACACGCTACGCTGGTGACTTTAGCGGATCTTAATTCTTAAAAAATTAAGCCGGAGCTCGCGTTACGATCATTGCAGATCGTTGCCGCAGTATGACCAATGATTTTTTGTTTAAAAATGAGGAGATGTGTTTAAAACAGGATGGTTTTATGTGATCGCAATCATCAAGGGGCAAATTACGGGGTTCGAACGTGATCAAAAATTTAAAATTCTTATTCAAATCTCTATATCAAAAGCACAGCGAACTCAAACGTTCAAGTAAAATTTCAATCGTGATCAAAAGCCGTAATTTGCCCCTAGATTTTGGCAATAAGTTGATTTCGAGAAACCAGTCCTGTCTTTTGGCCCTTAAGTCGTAAAATTAGACACCTCGCTATTATTTCCTGTGGGGTAACATGAAGTCACAGGTTTAAGCTGATAAACCAGCAACAACAAACATTGTGTTATTTGTGTCATACGACCAGTAATGCTCGAAAAAGTGTACCAAAATTGGACGTCCAAAATACTTTTAGTCAAGAATATTGTTTTTTTTAATGTTCTTTCAAATAAAACATTTTTTTTTTAATTTAAAGTTTTATCGGACCTATAAAAACACCCTTTATCTTATTGTTATCTAAGGAATATCTAAAAGCCAAACTTTGGTTACTGCAAAATATTAGAAATTAAATAATAAATTTGGTCCTTCGAACCAGCAATAATTATCCAACAAATCCAAAGTTAAACGTTGGAAAAATATGGATTCTTCAGTTGAAAATTATTTTACGACTTTTATATTAAAAAATTTTTTTTTTTAATTTGTTACAATTTTTAAAGTTTTTTTTTAAATTTATATTTTTTTTTTTTAATTTTTTAAAATTTGTAAAGTTTTTTTTTAAATTTATATATTTTTTTTTTTAATTTTTAATTGATTTTTCAAGCTCAGGGCCTTAATAAAAATTTGTTGATTTATTTATTATTCAATATTTCGCTACTCCTTTGTGTAGCATCTTCAGGAAAGAAATTGTGTGTTTTTACAAAATTTTTTTTTTAATTTTAAATTTTTTTTTTTAATTTTATAAATTTATAAAAAAAAATTTTAATTTCATTCTTTTGATTTAAGTAGTTGTGTCTAATGTAAATTAAATTTTAGCTAATTGGCTTGCATGCACTTGTATTCAATTTTGAAAATTTTAGAATTCGTAAAAATCTTGGGTTTAACCATGCTGCGTAATTGCAGCATGTCCCAACTCCGAATTTTATGACATGCAAACGATCACGTATGTCGTAAAATAAAAAATAAAAAAATTAATTTTTACGTGACGTCTTTTGTATATGACTAATCGAACTTACATTTTCTAGATAATAAAGAATTTCTCTATCTTATTCCAGCACAAACGTCCATTAATAACACTGTGCATGAAATTGACACTTTTTTTTCGTGACAAGCTGGGCACCTAGCGTTTTAACATAATTCGGGTACGCTGAATCCAGTGGTGCCCACGGTTTTTTAAGATTGGCTCTGGTTTTCGAGATACACCGTTATTTCGAAAATGGAGGAGGTTGCACAACATATGTTCGCGTAACTCAAAAACGCTTTAGCTCATTGAAAAAACTTAAAAAACCGAAATTCCGCAATAAAATTTCCTTTAAGAAAAGTAAAACCTCTTTCTAACATTCGCAGTCTTTTTAGAAACATAATTTTTTTTTTGAAAAAAAAATAATTTTTTTATAAAAATTTCGAAATTTTTATTTTTTAAAAATTCATAAAAAATTGAAAAATTCAGCTAGGCTTCTAATTTTTTGCACACATATAAAAAACAAAGCTGCAAACAAAACAAGCTATAAACAATTAAAATATGTTTGCAACTTTTGATTTTATTCACAAAAGTCGACAAATTTTAATTAATCTAAGAATTTCATAAAACGCAACATTTGTATTGGGGCCCCCCTAAGGGATTGTGATAAAGGGAAAGTATAATTTAAGAAAATGTTAAGAACAAAAAACATTGGAGGTCGGTCATACATTTTATCCCCCTAGGAGTGAATCCTAGGCCTTAGAAACAAATGATGGGAATAAAAAATAAAGTTGCGCAGGTGCAAAATAAGCTATTTGTGATTAAAGTCTGTCTACAACTTTTGATTTTTTCAGAAAAGATGAAATTTTTGAATTTTTTATATAACCAAACTAAAAATTTTTTGTTGTTAAGTAGTTTTTATTTAGAAATTTATTCTTCTTCCTCCTGCAGATTCCAACAAATATCCCCTAATAGCGAATCAAGTTGTTTGCCGCTATACCAGTGTTCGAGCCTGGCTGTTACTTGGTGAAATCTCTCGCCATGTTCATCAGACTCAGCTGGTGATTGTTCATTAAATTTTTCGGCATGGCAATGCAAAAAATGTATTTTCAATGACATTCTAACGTTTAAGTTTTTAAATGCGGTTAGCATATTTTTGATTAAAATTCGCCAGTTTTCAGACCGATGATTTCCTAATACATTTTCTATTACTGATTTCACACAATTCCAGGCCAATAGCTCGATATCATTCAATGCAACCTCAAATTGATGGTCCTTCATAAGACGGCGAATGTCCGATCCATTAAGAATTCCTGTAAAATAGAAACATTATGAAATGAAATATAAATCTAATTTAATAAAGTAGTTAGAGTTCATACCTTATTTTACTTTCATGCCGCTTAATCGTGGAAAAATTCGGTGCAATTCGGTAAAAGCAACACCATCTGGGCTCAATGCTTTTATAAAATTTTTTACAATACCCAGTTTGATGTGGAGTGGAGGAAGCAAAATCTTTTCCATCGACACAAGTGGTAATTCAATAACATTGTTTCTATGCAATCTGCTTTCCTCACGTAAAGCCCAATCCCGTGTATTGTACTGGTCGCCATCGAAACGCGTATTCCATAAGCACATGAAGCACATATTTTTGGTATAGCCCAATTGCATGCCTCATGTGGTCTTCATATTTAATTAACTGTATTATTTTTTTCATTGATGCGTATGTCTCTTTAGCATTTGTGCTTAGTGCTATCGGAATAGGACTTTTTAAATTAGTGACATGTAGCAAAACTGCTTTTAAGCTACTTCTGGAAGAATCAATGAATAAGCGCCAATCTCCAGGATTATATTAATTTTGCATTGTTAAAACCAATCCGCGGATGTCAGTACAATACGCAATAGAATTATTCTCAATAGATTTAAAAAAAGTCGTAAATCGTCTATGGCGATTGATAGCCCCGTATGTTTGTACACCTGGTGCTAAAATATTAGCTCGTTTTAACTCTTTTGCCAAGAGAATGCTCTGTCTTTGAGATAATTTTAGACGCCGTACCATTATATCCAGATGATCTTGCGTGATTTCATTGTGACTGCATGGAACCGTGATGCATGACGGTTGATACATTGAAGTAGCTGGGCTATCCGCTTCAACAGAATGAATTATTGAGGGAATATGTTCTGTTGGTATATGGCTACCCGGAACAGTAATTTCATCAGAATGTGGCAGCGGAAATCGAGCATATGCTGTTTCAGTATAAGACATATAAGTCATTTTTCTTCTGTTTATACCCGCTGTATAATTTATGCACGCATAACACTCATCTTCAACATGAACTATGGGATCTCTCCAAATCATTGGAACACCAAATGGCATGGCGTCTCCATTTTTTTCCCACTTATTTAAATGGTAAATGCAGTGTGTACACACTTTTGATGGTGTCCAACTCTTACCATATATAACCCTTAAAGAAAAATATGATTCATACAAGGTACTTGTTTCAGTAGTGATTTTACGGCGACTTGGCATATTTTTATATTTCCCACACACATAACAAAAGTAATTAAACTTTTTACACGCCTCCATCTTAGATATTTCAATATAACTGTTTAGATACAAGACTGTCAGAGGCTTTAAAATTCACTAATCACTTTCGCAAGCACTTTCCATATGACAGTGAAGGGGTTGAGGAACTCTTATTTATACTGTAATTGTTTTAATCAAAGTACCAGACCTTCATGACAATGTTTTGTAAAAAAAAACCCAGGACGAATAATATTTCTAACTTTTCCAGGTGTAGATTTTATTGTCAATTTACCGCAGGTACCCAATAATTTGAAATCACAGGTATTTGAAAAATACTATGTTATAATTTTTAATTCTAAGAACCATACAAAATACCGTTGTACTTCAGTTCCATTACCTGCTCACCTAACGAAATGCTGTATCAAATGTAAGGCTGGTTGCATTACAATATTGGGCACCTGCGGTAAATTGACAATAAAATCTACATTTTTAACCGATTTTTATGGCTAGCGGCTTTTTTTTATTTTTAAGATAAGTAGTTCTCAGAAAAAAGTGCAAAATGTTGAATATTTGCTTTATATTTTTTTTAATTATATTTTTAAATTGAAAAATATTACGAATTTGTCACAAAAAATTTTTTTTATCTCCATTAATTTTTAAATAATTCCAAAACGATAAGAGATAGAGAAAACACATCTTCTGGTGTTTTACTTTTGAAAACCGAAACCTAATTTAGGGGAAAAAATTTGGCACGCCCATAAAAAAAATACCGATCTGATGGAAAAAAACCGATTACGGATTTGAGTTCAGCGCATCAAAACCCACATAGACCACATAGTTTTAATTAACGGGAAGAAAAAAAATTATTTTTTGTCGAGCAGTGTTATTTATGGCTTGTTTTGTTTGCAGCTTTGTTTTTTATATGTCTGCAAAAAATTAGAAGCCTAGCTGAATTTTTCAATTTTTTATGAATTTTAAAAAAATAAAAATTTCGAAATTTTGATAAAAAAATTAATTTTTAAAAAAAAAAAAAAAATTAATTTTCTAAAACGACTGCGAATATTAGAAAGAAGTTTTACTTTTCTTAAAGGAAATTTTATTGCGGAATTTCGGTTTTTTAAGTTTTTTCAATAAGCTAAAGCGTTTTTGAGTTACGCGAACATATGTTCTGCAACCTCCTCCATTTTCGAAATAACGGTATATCTCGAAAACCAGAGCCAATCTTAAAAAACCGTGGGCACCACTGGATTCAGCGTACCCGAATTATGTTAAAACGCTAGGTGCCCGGCTTGTCTGTTTTTTCAACTAGCACAGTGTAATTATTGAGATAAAAGGGTTTATTCTATAGTGAAACTTTTCAACTTTAGATTAGAACTTAAACTCAATAAATAAATAGAAACGAGTTGATTACCTACCACGATTGCATACAAATCAGCACTTTGTAAAGACGTTACTTTGATTTCATTTAGTAAGCACATATCGTTGGTCGCAAGTAGAAAGGCCCTAACTCAAATAATTTTAACTTTAAAAAAAAGTAATAGAAACTGTATTATCATAATGTATTAGTGATAGTAATGATTTTAGTTAAATAAAAAAATTTACTGATTGTTTTATTTTTTGCTTACAGAAGTCCTTATCCATAACGATTATAAGTTAATATGGATGAATAAAAATAGTCCTTACAAAATGTCAGTTTCAATTTGTTTTATATTGGGCTTTTTTATTTAGACGATTTATTTTATTTGTTTGAATAAAAGGCTTGTGGGTTAGTTATGAAAATGCTTTGGTTTAAAATAAAATTACAGATGACAGCGTTTAGATATCTGTCCCGGAAGCACTTGCACGACTAAATACGCTGAATAAATCGATCACATAAATAGTCCGAAATACCAATAGTTTCACATTTATTTTTTGTTGGCTTACAGCTTTTCTAACGTTATTTGGCTTGTTGTCATACTGCAGCGATTTAATGTAACCCCAAAGAAAATACTCTTAAGGCGTTAAATCGCTATTCGCGACCACCATTGCTTTATATAATTCTCTCGTTGAATTATGTTATCCTTTTTATGAAAATTGAAGAAAATAAAAAAAAAGTTTTAATTGAATTAAGAATGGCAGTGCAAATTTTGTCAAAGTCGACCAAATTTTTATAAAAGTGTTGAACCGCAATAGGAACAAGAATTGCATCAACAAAAGCAGTGCCGAAAAAATACGACACGATAATTAAATCGACGGCAATAACGTTTAATAATATTTTGTTATTATTCGTTGCGCCAAAACAAAAACATATTGGTTTGTTTACAAAATATATTAAATAATAATAAGATAGGGGTGACCTTAAAGGGAGCTTTAAATACCAGGATCTATACGAACGGATCTAAAATGGCCTGTGGGGTTAGATCCGGTATCTTCTCTGGCGAACTATGGATAGAGCTCTCTTTCCGCCTTCCGGATAAATGTAGCGTATTTCAGATAGAACTTTTCGCTGGCAGTCATTAAGGATTCTGAATGACAAATTTACGGGAATATTGATATTTTTGTCGACAGACAGGCGGCACTCTTGTCATTCAGATCGTACATAATCACGTCCAATGTCAGACAATGCAGGAACAGTTGTCAAGGCTCGCTCAGCTGACTTATGTTGCTCTAGTTTGGGGCGTCTATGGTAACGAGTGGGCCAGGAGGGAATTTGCTTTTGATGCCTCCAACGCTAATGCAGTCGCAATCCCATTAGGGAGATCTTCAGACACTTTCTTGTAAAGACCGCTGAGAACAGGTGGCGTGGACTAGACACATGTAGAGTGGCCTTCATCAAGGCGCACATCGCAACTTTGGAGTTAAGGTCGAAAGGACATCTCGAGGTTGATGGCGGTATAGACGTGTCACTAGATGTTAGGTAAACGAGGCGACTCGGACTTTTCTTAAACGAGCTTTTTCAAAGCTGTCTAGATTGGAAAAGAAAAAATCAGTTTTCCACCTCTGCAAATGTACTGCCCAGGCCGCCAAGAGACACACGAGTCGTAGGCAAACATATATTGAATAACCTTTTTGAGAGTCTGACCTCAGACTGAACAACCAGCTCAACATACTTCAATCGCTTGTAATTCACGACCGATTTCTACGATGTATTTTGCTAATTTGTATGGAAAATCTCGTTATATCGGAACTCTGTTTAATGATTCATTAAAACAAAATTTTTTTAAAACAAAATTGTCGTTCTTTAAAACTGTCCAACTGGTTCCGGTTAAGCTGCCACCCAGCAAAATAACACATTACAAAATAATGAGTTGAAAGTACTTGAAAACAGTTTTTCACTACTTACAATTTGGCATCTAAACCCATTATTTTAATGCGGCGATGTCATTGGAGGCAAGTACTTATCACCCTCGCTTACAAATGGGGACTTAAATAAGTACTTACTTTTATAGCAATAAATAAGTACTTGATTTTAATAACCTAAATAACCCATTACAAGGAAGAAAATTCGGTTAGATTAATTTAAAAACCAGTGAAAATCTATAAGTCATCACTTTGCTAATAAAATGCTTTGTCGCTGTTGTCAAAATTATTATTTCTTATACCCTCAGTGTCCTTAACTAAATGAGAATTATAAAAAATTATGTATATGAATGGCTTCTAACAAATTTCGCAATAAGAAAATGTAGTGTTTGTGTGTGTCTAAGCAAATGTCTGAAAATAAGTACTCACGTATCACATTAAATATCAATTCATTACTAAAATACTTCTTAGTAAGACAAACGATATGTAGTAGTCATTGAAAAGTATGTTGTTTAGTAAGGGCAAGTCATTACCTAGTTTTTGCTGGACATATGTATACATATTCAATTGTCACTTTACTACCCCTTAATAATCTATAGAGAATGAACTTTTTTTGTTAAACGTTATTAAAACTTTAATTTATTTATTTTTACTAAAAGTCTAGTCTTAACAGAAACCACAGAAAACTTCTTTGTTTTCAGTTCTAACATACAAAATAACATCGTTAAGCACGATCTAAGATATTTCAACTCTCACGTTATAATTTTCATTAGAAATTTTAAGTTTTTCTTTGTTTCAATTTAATAACTTATTTTTTTTTTTTTTTTTTGTTTTTTTTCTATTTCATTTGTACCCTGCTCAAGATAAACAATGACTGGGTATTCTTTCACAAAACGGGCCTCAACAGCAGTAGTTGTTAGTAAAAGCCGCAGCAGTCAGCTAAATAGTGCATTCGCTTAGTAGTGAGTGGATTCTGCCACAAAAAAAAAACAACTCATTCCGCTAATAATAATTTCTTTTCGCCGACCCACTTCATGTACAAACATACATACGTACCGTCTGTACAAATTCACACTTGATTTAAATCTTTTGATTACATACAGAGACATCAGAAGAAGAAGAAAAAACAAGACTGCAATTTTAATCTCTTTTTTTTTTTTTTTTTTTTTTTTGTTTTTCTTATAGAAAATCTTTAATAACAAAATTCTTGTTCTATTTGTGTTATCAACCGATCTCATATGTTACAAATTGTTTGCATGTGGGGACGCGCTTACAAGACTATTTATTAAACTTCAATAGATCTCTTTCTAGTTTAAACGCAGCTGTGTGGTTTAGTTTTCGAGAGAAAATAAAAAAAAAGAAGCATGAACATTCGTGCAGTTGTTGTAGGCCTTCTCATTTTCCTTCTCTGCCATCCAGCGTTACCACTCAAAAATTATCTATCCGACCAAATTTGCCTATAAAACCGACCAAAATCCATTCATACAATTATGAAGGCATACACAACCAATGGGAGAAGAAAACTACAAAAATCCTTTTGTTTTTCTTGCTGTTATGCATTTTGTGTAGAAGTAGCACCACCTTACAAATGGGCTCATCGTATAGTCTTTTACACAAGTTTGACATTTGCTTTTGATTGTTTTTCGTTGCTGAGAAGAAAATAGTATTGCCAAAAACTAAAAGTTTATAGCGACCAGTATTTCAAATGACTTTAAATGAATATGGTACATTTTCTTAAACATACCAAAATAACGTTTAGCCGACCATCCGACCAAGACTATTAATTTCTGACCATTTTGGTCGGAAAAGACCAATAGTGGCAACGCTGCTGCCATCATCAACGTCTTTGTGTATCATTCGGTTAAAATATTTCGAATTGAAAGTGAGTTTTAAGTGTAATCTGGGCATTTCAATCATTTTTCATTATCCATCATTATAAATCATTATTTTTTTCTTTACAAATTTCATTTAAACATTTTTTGTATTCTTTTCGGGTTCAAATTCTTTTTGTGTTGTCTGTCCGTCAAAAGAAAAGAAGCTTTTTTTTCCATTTTTTTCCATAGCAATTGTTCATTTTAAGTTTTTTATCTTTCAGATTTAGTTTTTTTTTAAATAAGCAGGGATTTTAAATGGCTATTTTGAACGTATTTAACACTATGGAGTTCCCAAACTTTTTTTCCCACTCTTCGCCTGTGGTACCAAGGATATATAAAGCTTTGACATTCCGTTTCTAATTTCTACAATATTAATTTTCAATCTTATAAAATATGTGTTATTTTCTGAAAGCTTATGACTAGGAGAGTCGAGTAAGCAATTTTCGTCTGTCCGTGTGTTAGTTGAAATCAGCTTTTAGAAGCCACTACATGTTGCACAGATCTGTATGTGATATCAATCTGTTGGAAATATTTGGATTTGAATTGCTATTGAAAACCAGCGCAATAACTCCATAAGTTTCTGAGATATAAGCAAGTAATAACAACTTCTTCTGCGTTTGCCCATATTTTTAATGTAAAAGTCAAACATTTTCCCTAGGATAATTTATAGACACGTTTGTAGATGTAGATGTCTCTAGGGCTGTTCGAAAAATAATTTTCAACAAATCGATCACTAATCGGCAAAGTTATAAGCAAAAATAATTTAAAAGCTGCTAATTAATTTGTGGACACTCTAAAGACACCACCAACCCAGCCAAAAATAGGTAATGACTTGCTCTTACTTATTAAGCAACATACTTTTCAATTATTATTACATATCGTCTGTCTTACTAAGAAGTATATTAGTAATGACTTGATATTTTGCTTACATACACACACACACACACACACACAATACAATTTCTTGTGTGCGAAATTTGCTACAAGCCATTCAAATACACAACTTTTTATAATTCTCATTTAGTTCAACACGCTTAGGGTATAAGTAGCAATTATTTTGACAACAGCGGCAAAGCATTTCATTAAAAAAGTGATGACTTATAGATTTTTACTGATATTTAAATTTTAAATTAATATATTGCAAAATAATCAAACCGAATTTTAGTCCTTAAAAGAACCGAACGACTTTTGTAGGTCCATAGTAGTAATTAGTTATTTATTTAGGTGATTAAAATCAAGTACTTATTTATTGCTATAAAAGTAAGTGCTTATTTTAGTACCTATTTATAAGCGATTGTAATAAGTACTTGTAGGCAGGGTTGTCAACTTTAAAATTTCAAAAAGCACCATAACCCAGGAAAAAACGCGTCATTCTCACAAAAAAGCACTAAATTTATAATTTGTAAATTATTTTTTTATTTATTTAATAAAATTATACATTTTTATAAATTTCTTTAAAACTAAGACACTTTTAAATGTATATCAGAATAAATAACAAAAAAATTTACAAAAATCAAACAACGAATATCTTTTAGTCAGTCAGTAGAGATTTACATAGATACATATATTTATATGAAAATAAAAATAAACAAAAACATTGGAAAAATTATTATAGTAATTACCAATTCACAATATATCTCAGGAGTGATGCATTGTAAGGAATTTATTTCAACATTGAGAAAAAATTACGACAGGATTAATTTTTCCATACCTGATGCATTTATACGACGTTTTATAAACATATGTGAATTTGTTGTACAAAATATTAAAGAAATTATTCACCAAATAAGTACAACTATTATTTAATATTTAAATATTTTTATATTACATATTAGAGTAATTAATAGAAATATTTCTAACTAAAAATTATGAAAAATTTTAATAAACTTGCAGTTTAATAATTCGATTCGGATTTAAGCTTTTCTCTGTGTAAATAATATCAAATATCAATGATAAAGTCAATTATTTCTTCATTATTATCACTATCATCTGGCCACAACACAGTCTTAATTTCAAATTGTAATGCTTTATAAATATTATTGCTATTAATCAGAATATTTACTTCATCAGCTATTTGGTAGGTTTCGCAACAGAAATTTTCCCGTTTAAACCCATTTTTAATGTGAAGTAAGGCATTAAATGAATTTAAAGACATTCGGTTGCGTATTTTAGATTTAAACATATTCATGGGAGCGATAAAAGTTTAACGGCAATATTAGCTAATGCTTCAAAGGGATTAAAGTTAACTGCATGTTTGTACGATTTAACTTCAATCCAAAAATCGACTGGATTCGATATTTTGCCATTGGTAATGGTAAAATATCTTCTTTTGTACGTTATAAAACATTTCTAACATTAATTATGTTAATTTTACTCAAAATTTCAAAGTTTTCTGGTAAAATTTTTAAACGTTTAAAGTTGTGGGACGCTAAAAGTCATTTATAAGATGATAGAAAGAGGAATTTCTTTTATTCACAATTACCTCATATGCATATATGTATAAAGTTAGACATTTTGAAACAAAAATTTTCTGGGCAATCAATACCATCTTATAAATAATTAAATTTTTAGTGTAATATTATTTTTTTGCCGAGTTGCATGTAATTGTACTATAAGTTACATTTTGGTAGTATGTATATAAATTTACACTTACAAAAAATTTTTTTCAATTAATATATTTTAATTTTAGTGTTTGGTGTCACCGAAATAAAAAGAAAAGCACTAAAAACTAAAAAAAAAAATCACCAAGCACTGACTCACAATTTTTCCGCTTTCGAATTGTTAAAAATCACCAAAAACGGTGATAAAATCACCGAGTTGACAACGCTGCTTGTAGGACTCCCTCTTTGTAAGCGAGGGTGGTACGTATATATTTCTGTCCCTATTTGTAAGCGTGCGTGTTTACATGAAGGGACATGTCCCAGGTACATTTCCCCTGCGACCACTGTTGCCATTTCAGCTATTTTCTCGTCAAATCTAGCGATTTTTAAATATTTTTTCCGGGAAAAAATATGATTTAGCTATTAGCGGGAAATCTAGCGATTTTTGCGATGTTGGATTTGTACGTGTTTTAAATACATTTGATGTAAATATTCTTAAAGAGTAGCTACCAATTCATTTGTAAGGCGAATACTATTTTCAATACATTTTTTTATACAAATTTTGGCTTCTGAAAGACAAAAAGCACATACATTAAAATTTAATAACCAATTTTATCTTGAAAAGTTTATAGCTCGAAACATTTTTTGTAAAAAGAAGATGTTAGATAAACGTTGCTTTCTTTGTTTAGATGAGTTTGTGAATTATACAAAAAAAACTATTTAAAAACTTCTTGCAAGAATTTTGAAATATTGAAAAAAGAACTAATATGATCCAAAAATTGTGCATTGTTAAGCCATTAAGAGCCGTATTCATAAAAAATATTTTATGTTTATTAAAGGCTTATTTGACAGATGTTATAGAGAAATTTGTTAAATAAGCCTTTAATAAACCTAAAATATTTTTTATGAATACGGCCCTAAAAGTTTAAGTCCTGGGTAATGCAAGATTAAAAAGACGATACAAAGGGATATTGATGCAGGTGCTCCCTGTCTGCAAAATTGTACAAATAAAAATACAAGTCATCTGCATCTGTGGGAGGATTATATTGGAGATAATTTAATTTTAAAGAAGGCTTCATTAATAACTCAACATACGTCAATCAATTCAATTGATCACCTTAGTGATTTATGTAAAAAATATTTCGATAGAACGAAATAAAACCGTATTTATAGAACCAAATGCTTAGCGATAAATAAAACTATTTTAGTGACCCATCTCTTAATGGAACTTAGAAACGATGTATGAGGTTCTAGGTATAGTGTATTAGAAGATAAATCAATAGACGTTTGTATCATCAAGTTATTAGGCACGTTTTTTAAAAACGAAAAACCTACGTAGTACATAAATCTAAAATAAATATTTTTTTTTTAGTACGGAAAACAACAAATTGTGTTAACATTTCTAGGATTGCCTGAAGTGGCCGATGCGACAGCTTCAATTACGATTTATTTAAATCAGCATTAAAGAGACTAGATTACAATTTTACATATAAAAACGAGAATCTAGAGTATTGGCTTTAGACTTTTAGTGAATAAATCCCAAAATGTTTTTAAATAGGAGTTAAGTATGGATATTATAAATATTATGTAATAAGCAACACTTAATAAACGTTATTTTTTTTAAATTGATATGTAACGTACATATGTATGTGTACGTATATTTCTTGGATTTTTTCACATACCGTCATATATACATATGTAAATTATGTATTAAAATGTAACTAATAAAAGCTGCCGCGTAATAAAAATGACTGTACTTTTCTTTTTTTTCTTTCGTTGTTTTAAAAAAACTTAGCGATAAAACGCTAAATTTTCCGCGAAATAAAAAAAACGACGAAAACTTGGCTAGTTTTTTGTTAAATTTATGCCAGAATTTGAAAAAAAATAAATATTAGCGATTTATCGCTAAAATTTTGACAATTTTTAATTTTTAGCTATTTTCTAGCTATTTTTCTACATATTTTAGCTATATTTTTTGGGAAAAAGTTGGCAACAATGCCTGCGACACAAGTTTGTTGGTGAGGCGTGAGGCGTTGAGTACGGGGTAGCAAGTGTCGCACGTTTTGTGAATTTGAGGGGACAAATTTGACATTTCTCTTTTACATCTTTCGTTCTCTTGTATTCTTGTCATGTTATGTATGACCGGTGTTGCCAGACTGATATTTTATGGAATTTGCCAAAAAAAAAAAAAGATGAAATATCCAATGAAAGATCGTTCATTAGAAATAAAAATGAGCCGCGTAAATCTTGCTCTAACCTCCATGGTTTTACCCACTTCTTTCGTCTTCTCTTATTCGATATTTTGAAAGCATTCTAGCAAATTCAAAATTATTACTATATTTTCAGCATCATCTAGATCTAACGCTTCAACAGCCAGTTCAGTTAGGTCAACAATTTCTTTAATAATTTCTTCTTTAGAAAGTTCAGCCATTATTTTTCTTGAAATTTATTTAATTTTGCTTTTATAAATACTGTATTGCCACTGCTACTGTTGACAAATCATAAATTGTAAATGTATGGCAGCGCTTCTTACGAATGAAGGGATAAAAAGAATTAGTTAATTTAACGTCAAAAAGTCGCTTTTTTCCTGCAACAAAATCCCTTCATGTAAACGCAAGAAGATCTTAGAAGGGACACCAAAAGAAAATACAAGCCAACGCAAGCAGAGTCGCGGGGACATGTCCCTTCATGTAAACTAGCTTTAAGTACAACGTCGTATTAAAATAACTTAAACTCATTATTTTGTAATGTTTTGTAATTTGCTGGGGCATTTGTTAAATATTAATTTCGTTCATGTATTTACAAAACTTTTTAATTAAAAAAAAGATAAATAACAAATTTTAAAGATTTTTTATTTTGGTTGTCTTTAATTTTCTTTATAATAAATTTAATAAAACACACAGCCACACAAATTATAAAAACATATACATAAATTATGATTTCAGCCATGCCATACATTTTGTACACGCGATTTTGAAGTGACGAATACAATAATAAAAACAACATTTTGGAATCCAATCAACACTTGTCCATCTTTCTTTCTTTCATCGATCTTTGCATCATACTCGTACTATATACTTTGTGTACAATATCTTTCTATGAACAATATAATTTCAAAATGCTTTAGGTCACTAATATTTATTTTGTTTTTTTATTTTTTATTCACTATTTTACTCTATGGATATTTACTTAAGACCCGCTAGAGTAAAACAAAGTAATGGCTTCTGGTTTTTTTTTTGTTTTTGTTAATGGCCCAACACTTTAAGCTAAAAAAAATATTTAAGTGCATTTGAGGAGAAAAACTTTAAATAACAATAATCTTATTCACAATAATACGTCTACTCAAGCAATGTTTTAGATGTTGTGGCCAAGATTACTATTGTTGTTGTTGTTGTTGTTGTTTCTGCTGCTGTTACTATTTAGATGGCAAAACAGGCGCAGGCCATCATCTCATCATCAAGATCATATTTCCAGGGAAAATATTGATGATTAAACAACAACAGCAGCAGCAGCTGATGATATTAAGACAAATACCCAACAACAAAATGCAATAAAAATGTACAACAACAAAAAATAACACTAATGGGTTTTAATTCATATGGAGGTTTCGTTTGTCGATAAAGAAGTCTTTTTTTTTGTAGTTGTAGCACTTTCGAGACAATAGTGAAGCTAAAGGAATTAAAAGTTTTAAGTGAAAATTAAAATATTTTTTTTTATTCTTTATTTTAGAAAGTATTTATTTAATTGTTATTTAGGTAAATTATTATTGATCTGTTCACCAAAAAATTCCAAGTAATAAATGATACAAGTATTTAAACTGCTCAGTGCTAAAAAAAATAATTTTTTTTAGATTATTCTTTCATCTATCACCATTAAATATTCTTTGTTACAAAAACAATGTTAATATGAACTCGAGCCTGAATTTAAATATAAGTATTTTTTGTTATTTTTTAAATGATTTTTAATTTTTTTTTGTTTTTTAATTTAATATTTGTTTTTATTTTTTTGTTTTTTAATTTAATTTATTTTTATTTTTTTGTTTTTTAATTTAATATTTGTTTTTAATTTTTTGTTTTTTAATTTATTTGTTTTTATTTTTTTGTTTTTTAATTTAATATTTTATTTTTATTTTTTTGTTTTTTAATTTAATATTTGTTTTTATTTTTTTGTTTTTTAATTTATTATTTGTTTTTATTTTTTTGTTCTTTAATTTAATATTTTATTTTTTTTATATATTTTTTATTTTGTTTTTTATTTTTTTCTAGGTATTATATTTAGGTACATGTCGTTTCCTTTTTTTTATTTATTTTTTTTTTATTTTCTTTTTAATTTTTTTTAAATTTATTTTTTTAATTTATTTTTTATTTTACTTTACTTTAATATTTTTTTTTTTTTTAATTTTCGATTTGTTTTAATTCTATTAATTTATTTTTTTTTTTTAATTATTTTTAAAGTTTTTTTTGATTTTTAATTTAATATTTTTTTTTTATCTTTATGTTTTTCAATTTAAGATTTTATAATTTTTTTATATATATTTTTTATTTCGTTTTTGTTTTTATGTACATACATAGGTATTATATTTATGTATGTACATGTCGTTTTCTTTTTATGTTTTTCTATTTTTATTTTATTTTTAATTTTTTATTCTTTTTTACTATTATTATTTTTTAATTTTATATTTTTTTAATTTTCTATTTTTAATTTTTTATTTACTATTTTTTTAGATTTATTATTTTTTTAGATTTATTATTTTTTTGGATTTATTATTTTTTTAATTTTTTTTTTTATATATTTTAATTATTTTTTTTTTAAATGTTTTTAATTTTTTTGATTTTTAATTTAATATTTGTTTTTATTTTTTGTTTGTTTTTAATTTAATATATTCATTATTATTATTTTTTTTTTTATTTTGTTTTAATTTTAATTATTTTGTTTTAATTTTTATAATATTGTTTAAAATGATGAAATTTTGTTTTTATTTTTTTTTCGTTATTTGTAATCCGCAAAAGAACCTAAAAATATTGCATTTATTTCAATACCTGTCCTGTGCTGCTACTGCCACAATTGGCACGTCCATACATATGTACATATGTATGTATGTGTGTATTCAGCAGCATTATGTTGTTGGCAAACACTTTGCATGCAACTTTTAAAAGATAATGCTTTGTGGTTGTAAAATCTATAAAAAGAAAATACACATTAATTTTTTTATATTCCGCAAAAAAAAAAAAAAACAAAATCACCAAATAAATGTCTTCCGTATAAAGTTTTTATTTTTCTTCCATCATTTTTTAAATATTCGTCTCTTTATGTATGATTTCAATTTTCTGTTACGAAGTAATTGTAGTTGTTGTAGTGCATACATATTTAGTAAGCAAAATCATTATTCATTGAATTTAGTTTAAAAAAAAAATTCATAATTTGTTTATTTTTAAAAAATTTTGTTACTAGACTTTTTTCCATGTTTGACAGAACTGTAACAAAAAAATAAAAAATTTTTTTTGTGCCAGTTCATAAGAAATCTTTTAAAAAATTATCTAAAAATATTTGTTTTTTTCTTGTTTTTCGAATGGTTACAATGTGTGTGGCAAGAAAAATTTTGCAATACTTTTCTAAAAACTGTTTGCTGACACTTTCTTTTCACTTAAAATTTTTTACATTAGATAATTTGTAGTCAGAGTTAGTTAACTGTGCTTTGCTGTGGTGTTGTTTCGAGAGTTGCTCTAGCAGACGACGACCCAGTGTTGTAGCGCAGCAGAGGTCACATGTTTAATTTATTTATACATATTTTCTGTTGTCGTCTGTTTTTACTCTTTTTTTTTACATAAATTTATATTTTTTTTTATTAATGTAAAGAAATGCAAAAAAAAAAAAAATCTGCTAAGAAAAACTTAATTTACACACACCACATTAAACGAATAAATGAATGTAGGGTCTTATATTTCTCACCTGTTATTAACAGGTGATTAAGACATTAGGGTGAGACTAAAAATATATGAGAAGAAGATTGTTTTTTTTATATATTTTACAAATTAATTATCATGTTAAAAAATAGTTCTTATTTTAAAAACTATGTAAGCAAAATATATTTTTTTGGGCATCATGAGGAAATACGAGTTATTAAAAGGGCAGCCAAATATGAGGCTGTTACATTATAAAATTTCAACAAAGGAAAGAATATCCTATAACGTTTACTTCGTGACCATTTTGGGAAAATTTTTATTTGTAGAAAACCACAGAAGCTTTATTCGCAATCAGGCTCCTTCACTGACATCGCTTCAATAGGCCAAAACAATACGTCGTTGTGAGACAAACATCACTGCTGTATAGTCAAAATATTGAGAATAAGAGAAAAATAACACAATTAATCAATCATCAACACAGGCTCTTTTCGAATAATTTTTTATAAGATTTTGATTGTTTTTTAAATATGTCTATTGGTTTGAATTCCTAACGATGAAGTTCAAAACATTGACAAAGCTGGACGAAATTCTCGTCGACAAGTATATATGTATTATAAATCGATTTCGAATTAGATGCACTTGGTTGAAATGTTTTTCAACTTTGTACATGTACACGATCTATGTACATATGTATTTGCAGAATTTTATACATTGTATCGATACATGCTGAAGTTTGTAAACAGAATTTGTATTGATTCATGTTGAAGTTTGTATACAAGCTTTGTATTGATTCATGTTGGATGCCAGCTACAATTGCTACTACTATTCGCATCAGTGAGCTTTGGATTAATAGACAGCGGAATAGGCTACACTACCGGTCAAAAAATTCATTTGGTGTATAAGAAATGTCCCGGTCGTGTTATTTCTAGGGTGATCGATTATTCGACTTTTTTAAGAAACCGGTTTTCAAATAGTTTGAAATTTAGAATTTAAAAAAAACCGGTTGCTATTTTGAAAATTAAGAAAAAACCGGTTAACCGGTTCGAATATATAAAATATAATTTTTAAAGAAAAAATTAAAAAATATTGTTCAAAAAGATTATAATGAAAATTATGTCTAAATTTTTTTGGCTGCACAATAACGCAATAACTGACATGAATACAGTTGACTAATTTGGTTTTAATTAGTTGAATTCAGGACAAAAGGTACTCTTTACTAGTTAAATAAATAAATACAATAAATTATTACATAAATAAATAAGACTTTTTATAAGGCTGTTATAAATTTTTGTATCTCCTTCTGTACATGTTTTAAATGTTAAATAGATCTTTTAAACTAATATGCTCTAATGTATTTTGCTTGAAATGATTTCTGTAGTTTGAAATAAATTTTAAAGGCTAGGGAGAAAATCTTTAAAATTTCATTTTAAAAATTTTTTCTTATACCCCTGACAGACATACAAATATAGGCATAAACTAGTTTGGTCAATGGTTAAATTGAAATTTAAGTTGACAAACACTCAATACCATTAATTAAAATTAGGATCTGGAAAAAGAGATTATTGGTTTTTCTTTATTGTAACTACAGTTTTCACCTAAATGTAATCGATCAGCTTAGTTTATGCTCCAATTACCTTTAACTTTTAACGTAAGGTTTATATCCTATAAAAATATTAAGCTTAATTATTTTTCTTATTTTGCATTTGTTTTTAAAACAACAAATAGATTTCTTACAATATTATAGAACAATATTTAATAGTTTTTAATTTCTGATTTTTGGAAACTTTTCGCGTACTCAAGATATTATGGTACGTTTGGTTACAAAGATATATGAAAATAAACTTAAAAATATAAAAAAAACCAGCTTTTTCGGATAAAAAAACCGGTCTATTCGATATTCGAAAAATCAACATTTAGAAAAAACCGCCAGCAAAAAGAGGAAAAAACCGGGTTTTCCACCGGTTGTAAAACCGAGTCGATCACCCTAGTTATTTCCCGATAAAGCGATGTCTATTTGTTTCCTAACTCTTGCGTTTTAACGTCGCTAGACTAAGTTGGAATCATTTAAAAGAACGGGTTTCTATGAACAAATTTCAAACAACTGATGCAATGCAAGATCAAGTTCGGCACTATATTGAAGTAATAAACAAATGCGGACTTCTGCTGACCTCTTGGAATTTTGCCCTTAATAGTATTGCATTATTAACTCTCATATTTCTACTTTACTTTGATATCAATAAAACTGATTTTGAAAAGAATAGCCAATTTACTTTATAACCTCTAATCTAACCTTCTTTTACGTCATAATCGTCCCTAATCTGCAGTGAAATTTACTTGTTCGAAATTGTTTCTTTTTATTTTATTTGTAAAGAATTTTTGAGGAAAAGAGATAATATATGAAACATTTTGACATTTGGAAAGGAACAGCTTATGATCAGCTGATCAGTTTAAACTACCTAATTAAAGTCCCTTAAAAAAAGAGGCTAAAGTTAAAAAAATTTTTTTTATTAAAATTGTATCTAAAAATTTTGAAAAAAAAAACAATTTTAAGTTTTGATAACTCAAATCATGTTTTATTAATTTAAAATCAACTATATTTGTTAAAATTGTCCGCCCGTTCCCTAATATCTTTAGACACATTAAATAGCATTTTTCCACATGTTGTTTTTCCTTGCAACACTCTTAAGCCACAACACATTTATAGCCTGTTTAACGATGTCGACAGAAAACCCAAGCGAAAGAAAGCTAGTCACTCACTTTTGAGACATTTTGGGTTCAGCTATATCGAAGTTTTTCTTTCGCTTGTAATTACGTATGTCAATTTTTGTTTCGTAATTCTGATTACGCATTAAATAATTACAGCAATGCCAGATTGAAAAATTTAATTTTTTCATGCAACTTTTGTTGAAAGTTGTACAAATACTACTAAATTGTATGTACAAAAATACAACCCTGCTCAATAGTAATCAGCTATGTATGAAAGAAAAATCTAAACAATTAAAAAAAAAACAATCATAAATTTTGTTTGTGCTTTTAAATTTTTGTGTTTTTTTCCTATCAATTTTGTGTGTTAATTTAAAAAATTTTGTGTTGGTTAAAATTTTGATGTGTATGAAGACATGGACTTAACCTGTGCTGTATATTTCTTGGATAATACCGGTGAGGATGATCAAAGTGTGCAATTGAGTCGCAGACAACTACGAGACATGCACAATGTCCTGGAGATGCCCACAAACCAGTAAGTACATATGTAACTAAAAAGCGTCGTAAAAAATTAATTATATTGTATTTACTTATTAGATTTGTTGCAAATTTCCGGGTGTCCAAAGACATTTTTTCAATGCTTCTGAAAAAGATGCAGTCCAAAAGTAGTCCTCACTACAGAAGCACATACATACGTGAGGATGTAAAGTTGGCAACATTTTTAAGATTTTTTCAACAAACTGTGGGAAACGAAAATATTTCCTCCTCATGTAAATCCTCAGTCTGCAACATAATTAATGAGTGCATAAAATTTTTTGAGGATTACATCTGGAGAGAGTGGATAAAATTGGTCAGTCCTGAAAACGAAAACTCAATAAAACAAGCGTTTTTTGATTTCTTTGGTTTCCCTGGCATAATTGGTTGTGTGGATGGAACGCACATTAGAATTAAATCTCCAGGAGCGGATATAAAGCATTTATATTACAATAGAAAAGGCTATTACAGTATCAATGCAATGATGGTAAGTTTCTAACAATGGTAACATGCATTTTTATGTCGTAACATTTAAGTTTGTGTGGCTAGAATATTAATGCTTATGACTCCATCGTAAATTTACTTAGTATTTATACATCAATATGTATGTATATATTTGTGCTTTCCAGATCTGCGACCACACAACAAATATTATGTACGTTGATGCTAGGCATCCTGGCGCCAACCATGATGCATTTGTGTGGGACCATAGCATAATCGACGAAATGTTGCACAATAATTTCGAGAGTGGGAAAAGAAATACGTGGATCCTTGGTATGATTCGTTAAAAACACAATTATTTTTTTTACAATATTAATTTTTACATATGTTTGTATGTAGGTGATGCCGGTTATAAGTTAAAACCCTACCTTATGACACCTTTTAGGAGTCCGAGCAATGCAGACGAAAGGCGGTACAATAAAAAGCACACTAGTGCACGCAATGTGATTGAGCGTTGCTTTGGTGTTTTAAAAAATAGGTTCCGGTGTATCATAGGATCACGGGGGCTTCACTACGGTCCTAAAAAAGCAACAAAAATAATATATTCATGTTGTGCACTTCACAACATGTGTATATTTTATAAATGTGTTGAGCCAAATGAACTAAGTGACGTAGTGGTGGAAGAAGTCGAGGAGGCTGAAGTGGAAGAAGGCATGGATGGAGAGATTGAAGTAGTCGAGGAGGGAGAGGTGCAAGCAAAAGCCATAAGAAGAAATATAGCAATTAATTTGTAGTCAAATAAAATAGCAAATAATTTTTTTTTAACAAATTCAGTCTTTTATATTTCTCTTTTTAATAAATTAAAGTAAAATATGTAAATATGTATATATGTATGTATTTATATAAAAATTATTTTTTAACATAAACTATAATAATATTAAACATTAAATAAATTAATGAATAAAACAAAATTAATATATATAAAAATTCAAACAACAAATTCAGTCTTTTCTTTTTTGATAATAAAATAACATAAACTATAACAATATATAGATAGAATTAATAAAATAAAGGAACTAGCATAAAAATTCATTTTTAAAAAATTTACTAAGTCTTTTATATTTCTCTTTTTAATAAATTAAAGTAAACTATGTAAATATGTATTTATATAAAAATTATTTTTTAACATAAACTATAATATTAAACATTAAATAAATTAATGAATAAAAACAAAATTAAAATATATAAAAATTCAAACAACAAATTCAGTCTTTTCTTTTTTGATAATAAAATAACATAAACTATAACAATATATAGATAGCATTAATAAAATAAAGGAACTAGCATAAAAATTCATTTTTAAAAAATTTACTAAAATAACGAAAAAATATAAACTTAAAAACATTAAGCAGGTACATACATGGGCATCACATTACGTTAAAAGAAAGTTTTTAGAGCTTCCTCTATTCTTAATGCACATTGTTTAATTGCATTTACGCTGGCTGCCGTTGCTTCCGCAGCATCCGCACTCCTTTTTGCTGCTTCTGCTTGAGCCTCGGCCGCTTCAACCAGCCTTTTGACAACATCAACGTGTTCCGTTGCTGTTGCAACATTGCGCTCAGCTATTCTTATTTGGCGCTTAATAAGATTCATTTGCTGTTCAACAGGACTTTTTTTCTTTTTTGAACAGCTTGGTTGCTCGTGGTCACTATCACTTAAATCTATTAGTTGACGCTTGGCCGTAGTCTGTTGTCGGTTTTGTGGCGATTGTTGCATCTGTGGCGATTGTTGCGTCGGTGGTGGTTGTTGGCTCTGTGGTGGTTGTTGCGTCTGTGATTGTTGTTGGCTCTGTGGTGATTGTTGGCTCTGTGGTGATTGTTGGCTCTGTGGTGATTGTTCGCTCTGTGGTGGATGTTTGTTTCCAATCGGCATTTGAGTTTTTTTTTTTGTTGGTGTGATCACAGCTGTAGCTTTTTTGCTTGTTGACGGTGTCTCTGCTCAAAGTGAAAAATTGCCATTTAATGTTGGTCCACAAATATCTCCATCTGGTGCTGCAGCTGAAGACAGAAATAATGTACGGTCGATTATCTGCTCCAGTTCAGTCAAACTATTATATCTGTAGAGACCACCACCTGTTTCACGAATGCTTTTTTTGTTATCCGAAATTTTTTTTTTTGTTCGTGACTTCAAATCAGCCCAGGTCTACAAAAAAATGTCAACATGAAATGCTAATTTTTACCACACTATGAAAATTATTAAAGAATACATATGTATTAGTTCAAACAATGTTCTTACAAAGGCTTCAATATTGATGACTCTGTAAACAGGCCCATGTCAACTGCACACTGAAAATAATGACACTAACCTTTTTCCACTCAGCAATTGAACGCGTAGGAGGCCCTAAGGAATTCACCTTTATGCATAAATTCTTCCACTCCTCTTCAGCAGATAATTTGCTAGCTCCAAACTTCGGAGCACCTTTGGCAAATTCCGGATTTTTTTCCATATGCTGCACAAGTTCTTTCAGCTGCTGTATTGTTGATTTTTTAAAACTAAAAAAAAGGTAATACATAAACAAATACACAAATAATAATAAATTATTAATTTACCTTTTATTTTCCATTGCAAAATTTAAATTTATGTTGACTTTCAAATTTTTTTTATAAAATAATCTTGTCCACTCGAAAACAAAACAACAAGTGACTGATTTTGACATTTGTATTCGCAGTGCTGACAATGCGTGCGACATAGTTGAATCAAATTTTATATGAAAACTCTTACGTTTTCTTTCGCATTGTCTTTTGAGTTTTCGTTCGCATAAAGTGTAGTTAGATGAACCCAAACCAGTTTTCTTTCGCTTAGAATGCGAAAGAACACATTCATGTGACATCGTTGAACAGGCTATTAGTGTCACATGTCATTTATTTTTCTCGTAAGTTTTATATTAAAATATTTTGCTGCCATTTTTGTCTTGTCTCCGACTTTTTTTTTGTTATTATTTAAATAAATAAAATGCCTGTATGTGAAAGAAAACATTGAAATGATTTGTTCATTAATACTTTATAAATTTTCATTTTTATAGCTTTATTTTTTTTTTAATAACCAATAAATTTTTCATGTTTTATTAATTTTTTCTTTTTCTGTTTTATTTCTTTTTAGGTAAGTGTTGAGATTTAATGCTATAAAATACCAAAATGTGCTTAATCACTTTTTTTTTAATAATAAAGTAAGTATAAACTGAATGTTAATTAAATGAATAAAAATTAAAAATATTAACAGTCACAGCGTGTGAGAATTTTAACTTTATATACTAAGGATTTTTGAAATAACTTAATTTTATTAATTGCAATTATTCGATTAATTTAATTAATGGAATGAATGAATCTAATACTGGGTAGAAGTTATTTAAATGTGCAGTAATAATAATAGTAATTTCACACTTGATCGCATTTAATATCTACCATCAGTTCGCAAAAATGTTAACAACATCTTTCCATAAGAATTGTACAGGTTTGTGTGTCATCATTTTACTACAATACAACTTTAAAATATGTTCTTTTCTCATTCTATTCCACTCAACATCTTTTGCAGCGTTGTCAACTTTAAAATTTCAAAAAGCACCTAAACCCCTAAAAAAGCGCGTAATTTTCATAAAAAATCACTGAGTTTAAAATGTGTACAAATTTAACTTTACATTTGCTAATATAATCATTACTTAAAAAAAATTAAAGCTTTTAGATGCCAGTTGCCCCCTAAAATAAATTATTTTACAAATGGCAATAACACTGGAGTTTTGATTGATATCGATAATCGAAATACAAGTCTAAAGATATTCTGTTCTTTATATTATTAGGCCAAAACATCCAAATGTACTATCAATGCAAATATTAACCTTATCAGGGTGTCAATTTGTGCTCTAAAAAATTTTAAAGTGAAAAGTATTTGCATATTAATTTCTCTTTTTTTATTTTCACCAAGGTTTGATCAACTTGAAACTTTACTTCCAAAATAAATTCTCGTAACAATTTCATTTTATAAAAAGTAGGTGGTTTATGTCTCATAAACCATACAGGATATCAACAAACCAGTATCGGAAATAAGTTACAATTAATAATAAACAAGCAAAACACTCAAATAACAGAAACATTGTATACTATCAATCCTTACAATCTTCTTAATTATTAGTTTTAGTATCATAAGCTGAAAGTATTATCAACATAATATCATTTTACAATGAGTAAATATTTTTTAGCTTTGTTAAGATACAAAATACGTAAGGGTAATTAAAGATATTTACCCTTACAAAAATTGTTTTTAATTAAAATAATTATTTTCAAATTTAGAATTAAAAATAAAAGCACTAAAAACCAAGCACTAACTCGCAATTTTTTCGCTTCCAAAATGTTAAAAATCACCAAAAACGGTGATAAAATCACCGAGTTGACAACGCTGATCTTTTGTTTATGTTGGTGTCATTACAATAAAACTATACTGAACAAGAACAAAAATGTAAACAGAGCAACAATACTACCATCAGGGTTGCCACTTTGGTCCAATCAGATCATAATTGGTAGATTTTTTTTTATAAACACAACTTGATAGCTTGGTTTGTTTTTTTTTTTTTAATTTTTGCTAGAATTTGATTATTTAAAATACAAAGTAAAAATAATTTTCCAATAAAAATGTAATTACAATTATATTAATAAAATCTTTTTTTTTTTTTAAATGGAATGTAAAAGAGCACCTTATTTACATTTGAGTTATTAAAATGTAGCAGATGATTTTAAGAAAATGGAAATTTCAATAAAATGTTTAAATAAATTTAAATACTTATATGTTGTAATGTTTATAAATATTATTGTAAGTATATTTTATAAACAGTTAAAAAAAAAAAAATTAAGAGAAGGTATTATTTGATTTTGCTAATGGAGTAAAATAAATTGAGTATTTGTGAACACTTATTTTAATTGCTCAATCAGCACAAAATTGAAACAAAATTGCGTCAAAACTGCAAAAGCAGTTTATGTAGTTTTGTTTACAAAATGTATGAAATTTAAAGAAAATATGGGAGAGCGTAAAAATAAACTGTCAAAATTAAATGCATAGATTTTGTTTCGACATGTCTTTAATGTCGTATTATATGGAAAAATAATTCATGTCCTAGTTCTGTTTAAAGCTGGTATTCTGTTCAATATTTCAAACGAACAGTTGTTAAACTCCATATAAAAAAATTCATAAGAAATAAATATGGAATAATGTTGCATGTAAAAAAATATAAAATCTTTCTATCAACATTCAAGCAAGATTTTACTTCGTATGAAATAATATTAATAATAGTTATTCCGTACGAATTTTAAAACAAGAGCTGATAATTTTTTTTTTGTTTGCTTGATTAAAAAAAAGTGACATTGGCCCTTTTAGCTCCAAGCCACAGATATAATCTTTAATGTTTAGACTCATGTTTCTATACAGTTAAGATGTTGCAGTTAAAGTCTTATAGACTAATAGATATCGAATAAATTTAGTTTAAAGACATTTGTATTGGAAAATTATAAAGAAAGTTTTTATATATTTTTTTTATTAAACTTTTTTAATTTCATTATCTCGTATTAATACATACAAACGTTATAATCTTTCTAACAATTTTAATTAAACATCAACTTGAAGTCGTCCTCAACATACAAATAAATTTGAAGAAGCACGTCTTAACGGTTTTCATATTTCTTCTTTTACTTCTTTTAGCCTCAAAAAAAAAAGTGCAATGTTAGAGTTATATATGTAGTATGTGTTTGTCTATGTGAAGTGTTAATTCCAATAACATTTAACATTTTAACACCAAATAAAAACGAAAACTTTCAAAACAATTGTATAAAAATAATAAAATGCCAAAGTCAAGAGATACAATTTGTAATGTTTCGAAATTGAAAATAATAAATATTAAACAAAGTTCAATCATTTTTCAAATTACCCAAATTTTTATTAAATAATTTCTGCTCTAGTTTAACTTGAAGGAAACGAGTTGAAAATTCTTAAGTTATTTCTAATAAAGATGTAAACGATTAAATTATCTCACCATTTCTCTTCCCTCCTCCATTATTTTCATTTAATTTATTTTTCATTCTCATACTTTCACTTAAATATGTTGGTTCATGATTATTCCACTGACGACTTGATTATCACTTGTGTGTGTCTACTGGCAACTAGCTTACCGATTATTATAATTATTTCTATTTTGGAAAAATTAAAATTTTTATTTTTTAATTTACTTTCTATACCATCAAACTATGACTAATGAGTTTTTAACACATTTAAAATTATAATGAGTATGCTTAAGAAGTGAAGTTTAAAGTCAAGTTTAACTTAAACGTCATTTTATAAACTAAAAAAAGCAGTGCTTCCCAAACATATTTATACATACATTTTTTATAAAAATAATTTTGTGTAGAAAAATAATTTCTGCGAAAACATTCTATTAATCCAGAATATTCTATTCAACTTCAATGCTTCAACTATTTGGTAGTATTTAAAATAAGTTTAGTGTAGGTGGTCCCAAATCTTGTGTAAGAATTTAAAATACCGCAATTTGTATGCCAAATCGTTGCCAACTGAAATAAAGTAACTATTTTGACAGCTAACAGTTACAGTCAAACCTAAACAAGAGCGGCAAGCGTTTTTTCTGTCAAAAAAAAAATTTTTTTTTTCCTGTCAAAAAATTCTCAATTACCGCGGCGGCAACGCTTTGCAATTGGAAAAATCTAATTTGACAAGGCATTTGATATGAAAGTAGGCTGCAGTACAGCCGTTGTTTTTTTTTTTTTTTTACTTTTGTGAATGTTGAAAAGTAATGCCATTTTTGCTATGTTCAGGTTAATCTAGCGATTTTATTACACAACGTTGACTCTCTTGTTTAGGTTTGTCACCTCAGCGACGCTGAGTCAGCGTTACCGCTCAGTGGAATATTACGCAACGTCTGCCGCTCTTGTTAAGGTTGTTCTGTTAAGGGTTAGTTGTAACTAATATCTCAAAATAATGCGGTACATTACCAGTGTGCGTTAAGTTACTCTGATGTAAAATAATGGTGTGTGGGAAATTATCATAAATTTTACAGTGACTGATTGCAAGACATTTAAATTATGTCTATCGTTTAATAACATAATTTTCGTCACAAAGTGTTGAAATGGTTTCGTAATGAATTTTTAATGTTTTCATTTAAAACTACTAAAATTAGTATATTTAGGGCGGTTTTAATAAAATGTATAGCTTTTATAATATAAATAATTGTATGCTTTAAATGTAATTAACTGAAAATGGACAAAAAAAATTAGTCTACATAATACTATAAGTATTTTCCAACTATCCACACGAGTTACTTTCTATGATTCTGTTTTTAAGATTTCCGGAGCTCAAATGTCTTGTCGTATGTGATTTTTAATTAAAAAAAAAGACCACAGCTCAATAGAGGCTAAAAATACAAGGAACGCGTAGGAAAATTAATATCGTTGCGTTCACCGAAATTCTACCGTAACATCGCCATTATTTTGCTTGCTGCATGCGCTGTAGTTCCACCCTGTACCTTCTGACTCAGCTAGACTGCACACTTGTGTAGATTATAGTTCCCAGGCTTTTTAAGATCAAATTTTCATACAATAAATCGATTTAGGGTTTAATTTTCGGTTAATAAAAACATTGTAAATATTCATTACAAGGTAATTTAGAAAGTAATGAAGTAGGATATGAAATAATGCTTGTATACTCGTATATTTGTATCCGACTTGCTATGCTGTCCCACTTTATCATAATATAAATATTTTTGTACAGTCAATAGGTATTTGAGGGCTATTAAAGCCGAGTGAATAGAGATACCACGACCACTGTTGTGATTGCCATGCTATTTTGCTTGATCTTGACCATCAGGGTCAAAGTAATGGGATATTTTGCTAACCCCTTATTTTTGTGATGATGTATATTCAAATCAAATGTTGAATATCAATATTAACGTTTCATGTGAGGTACCATGCCCTTAGATTCTAAATATTTCAAAAATTCGTTTAAGAAATCCATTTAAAGGGTTAAAAGGCTACAAATGTAGACCGATAGGGACACCAAACGACGCAATATTTTTTGGCGCTCTTTTGGCATTTCTCTTCAGTAAGGTTTGCCATTTTATGATGGAAAGATATACGAGCCAACAACGAGTCGAAATTATTAAAATTTGCTATCGAAATTCGGAGTCAGTGGCCTCAACGTCCAATTTACGGTAAATTCTCATTTCTGGCTGAATGGCTTTGTCAATAAGTAAAATATGCGTTATTGATCAGATACCAATCCACACGTACTCCATGAGTCATTATTGCATCCCGAAAAAATTACGGTTTGGTGCGGTTTATAAGCCGGCGGCGTCATTGGGCCATTGGGTCATTGTGAATGGGAATCGCTACCGTTTAATGATAACAGAATATTTTTGGCCCCCATTGGATGATGTGGACTTGGAGGACATGTGGTTCCAACAGGACGGCGCCACAAGCCACACAGCGAATGTCACAATCAATTTATAGGAAACCAAATTTGGAGAACGTGTTATTTCACGAAATGGTCTAGTCAGTTTTCCGCCTCGGTCATGCGATTTGACGCCGTTAGACTATTTCCTGTGGGGCTACGTCAAGTCTATGGTCTATGCCAATAAGCCAGCGACGATTGATGAACTTCGTACGAATATCGAACATGAATTGCAGCAGTATCGCCCGATTTATGCTTGAAAACCGCCGAAAATCGGGTTCAGCGTCTGGACTTCTGCAAGCGTGCCCGTGGTGGCCATGCAAAACAATTCGAGTTCCATACATAATGGCATCGAACGTATTTTCACAGAATTAAAGAATTTCATTGATATCTAAAACCGTTTTTATTTTATTAAAAAAAAAAACTTTTGTAGCGCTCTTTTTGAAAAACCCTTTATTAACACTTAAGTTATTCGGACAAAATTTTTTTTTCATCGTTTTCCAGTTATACAAAAATTATTAAAGGTGTCATGTCTACTGTTAGGAAATCGTAAATTTTTTCCATTCCTATACACAATCATAGCAAAGTAATCCATATAAACTTTTCAAGACTATTGCTCTTATAGTTTTCCAGATGAGTGTTGATAAATATTAAAGCTGTATAGAAGTTGGGCGTGGCACTATCAATTCTGCTGTGACATTTGTTTAGTAAACTAAGTAAATCGAAATCAACAAGACATGTATTGCTCTATTAATAAGTAACGCGTAATAATTGTCGGTAAGTGTCGACGCAGTGTAAATTTTGACAACAATTGCACAAGCACTTTAACCACTCAATATGCTGTCGTAGAATATTACAGCTGTATCTGCAGAAGTCGCAGAGGTTTTTGGAGTGTCGACCAGACTTGCTATGGCATTATTTAGCAATCGGCAGTATTTACAGAGAATTGAACAATCACCAAACTCATACTCACTTTGGCGACAATAAAAATTTTTGGCTTTATTAAGTCACAAATTTTTATGGCATTTAATATTAAAAAAAACATTTCTGGCACATGGCCTTACGAATTGCGCTTTATGAGCTCCATCCTGCGGTCCAATTTCGCATTACTTTTTCAAGCATACACGATCTTGATTTAACAAAAACATGAAAAATTTTGACTTCTTCATAATCAATTGTTGCTGGTTTATCAGCATAGACCAGAGATTTGACACACGCCCACAAAAAGTTGTCCAAAGTTGCCAAATCACATGAATGAGTTTTATTTCTTCACATAGTTCGGTTTCCAAGCGATTGGCTTACGCGCTGTATGATTTGCAATGAATTAAGGAATAAAAGAAAAACCGAAATCACGAGACCGATATGCTGAGACAGGCGTCGGATCGATTAATTCGAGTACTCTGTCACATTCGCGTCTACAGTAGCGATGACTTGTATGGGTTCGAATTGGATGAAGATAAAGTCGTCTTGAATTGATTCATAGTATTGCGTGTTACCTACTCACATAGGCGATTATGCGCATCGTTAACTTAATAAAGTGATTTATAAGTTTGGCGAACAAAGCGCAAATTTTGGAAATATATTTTCACGATTTTTAAACATTATTTTGGTGTAAGTCTTTGCATTGTGATTTGCCACTGATACTGAAACAAATCTAATGCAATTTATTAGTGTGACAACTAGTTTTACAGTAATCTCTATCGGTATTTCTATAGGTCTAAAAAAAACACCCCTTGTTTGAGTACATTACAGCGAATTCGCCGTGGCACGTGATGAATATGCGCCATAAATGTAGTTTCAAGCTGCAACAAATCTCAAAAGTGCCGCCAAGTTTTTCATCATCTTTTAATTGGGCACTACTTAATATTATCCCTAAATGTTTCAATGCAACTCTGTGAGGATTTGTTTTCTCTTTTTTTTTAATTCAAAGTGTATTACATAACAACTCTCAAATCTCTTGTTTTTTTTAATTATTTTTTTAAATTGTAATAAGTTCAAAAACCTTTTTAAACTATTTTTTAACCTTTTTTTCGCTATTTCAGTTTCATAATACGTAATTATTGTTTATTTAAATGTGTGTGTGTTTTTTTTTCAGTCAGCGAAAGGCTTTTAGTTTGCTTTAACTAACTGCTTCTTTTTCTAACGTTTTATTTTCTTTTTTTCGTTAGCCATTTAGTAGATAAACAAAAAAAAAATTTGTGATTTTAATTTGAGTGGTTATTACGCTCTCTGAATAATTAGAAGTAAATATTCAATATTAATATCAATTGGTTAAACTTTTCAACTTGAAAAAATTTTTTTAAAGGTTAACTCCCAACGTAAGTAAGCTATCGAATCTAAATTTATTATTCACAGCAACAAAACTATCATTTAGTAAATTTTTGTAGTTTCACATTGTAAATTTTTGAACATAATTTAAAACAGGGGGTTTTAATTCAAGTTTTACTTCACGTCATTAGTATTTTAACATGTTTTTGAGCCTGTGGTGGCTGGCACGGAAGCAGCGCATTACGAAAGTCCAATTTTCGCCAATTTTTAAGCATTTCGATGCCATTATGTAGGGACTATAACATTGAACAAATTTCCACTGCTGTTATGCAGGGTGGCGGGATTGAAACATGTTCAGGTTTCCATGTTTCTGGCGCATAAACTAGTCTAAATTTAAGTGATGTCAAGGATTATGCTGGCTTTTGTGACCCTTGTGGTTTGTTACTTATTCGCATAGAACATCGAAAATCCCCCACAAGAAAAGTTAACCAGGTTTAATTGTGCAGAATGTCCAATGTGGCAAGAGTTGTGTGGCATGTGGCATCGTCCTGTTAAAACTACATGTCGTTGGTGTTCAAAACATCCATTTTAGGGCAAATACAGTTGACAATCATCGACCTTTAGCGCTCGTTATTGATGGTGATGACCTGGCCAATGTGATGCTCTAAAAAGTATTCACCACTTATGCCACAACATCAAAATCCACACACGATCACGATTGATTTCAGTAAAACATCGATAAGCACTGGTCTTTGATGATGTTTTTTATCGTTAAAAATCGAATTCAGTTCATCGATGCACTCACTGTTGCTGATTTGAACAATGACGAAAGTTGCAATAAATAATCGTTAAAAAAAATGTTCACGATTAAATTTGGATTATATGCAAATTGTGAACATCTGGAGATAATATGTATACCAAGCCATCGCGGGCTGATCGGAAATGAGAAAGCCGACAAATTATCCAAAATGGGAGCTCTTCTGAGTACTATAACTTTGGAGAACGCCAAACCCAATTAACGATTTAAAGATGAACTTAAACGTTGGGCGATGGGGGAACATGTCAGAAAATAGCAAAGCACTGATGTCGGTAAGGTGACAAGAACACTGTGGGAAATCTTGGGAAATCAAAAGAGATTCTGAGACTAAGTAGACCTACACTTAGGAAACTAATCAGTGTGATTACAGGTCATACGGAGTTAAGAACTCATCCAGCTCACATGAAACTGTCTGAATAGACAATATGCAGAGCATGCGAGGAAGAGGATGAGACTTTGATACACTATCTCTGTCATTGTCCTGCGTTTGGGCAGGACAACATGAATTTTTCTAGTTACTGTAAACAAACCAAATAGCGTTCCTACGTCACAATGTTCTGTGTGAGAATACTGTAAGAAAAGCTGGATTCACCCATGAAATTTTAGTTCAGAACAAATTTGTATACCCTTCACACAGTGAAAAAGGGTATATATAGGTTTGTCATTCCGTGTGAAATTTCTACAATTTTGATTTTCGACCCCATAAAGTATATATTTTCTGAAAGCTTATGAATAGGGGAGTCGATTAAGCCCTGTCAGTCTGTCCGTCTGACCGTGTGTATGTTGAAATCAACTTTTTGAAGCCCCCCGACATCGCTTGGACTCGGGTGAGGTATTAAAATATCAGAAATATTCGGGAGTAGATCGGTATTGAAAATCAGAAACATCGGTGCATAAACACCTGAGATATGAGCAAAAACCCACGATCACCTCGATTTTTTTTTCACAAAAACAACATTACAACAACAACATACATACGTGTATACTGGTTAGAGAAAACGTGGCATCGAATCCCAGCTAAGCCAAAAAAATTTATTTTTTATTTAATATATGATTTATATTTTTATTATTTTTTTAATTTTTTTTTAAAATATTTTTTTATTTTTTTTTTTTTTTTGTTTTATATTTATTTTATATTTATTATATATATTTTAATTATTTTTTTTAAATTTTTTTTTTTTTTAACATACATACGTAAATTAATCATTTTGCAATGGGATGTTTTTATATATGTATGTTTTTTATATGTATGTACGTATATCATATGGAATGGTGATACAAACTACTGTTATTGCATGACTACACGTTGTGAAGGGTATATAAGATTCGGCACGGCCGAATATAGCGCTCTTACTTGTTTTTATATTGAGTTTGACGTTTTACTTTTAAGAGAGAGAGATTATTTTGTTCAGAAATTTTTTTCTTGAATTGGTTTAATTTTAATTCTTGTTCAGAAGAAACTGAATTGGGATGCCACTTTTTTTCAATATTTACATGAAAATTGAATTTGGTTGCCACATCACACAGTGTCAGTACATTTATTATACAAAAATTGTTTTTGCCGGAAATTAACAATTAAAATGGAATTTAATGAAAATATTGTTAAAAAATTAATAGAAGAATTAAAAAACCAGGAAGAGAATGTTTGTATGACATGAGCAATAGTGCATACAAAAATATTTATTTATACCCCTATTATGGTTCTCCACTCAACTCAGTTTGGTTGTGTGAGAGTCAACCCAACTTATGCACAACCAAACTCATTTTAGGTATTGTGATACTCAACTGTTTTTAGTTGAGTTTCACAACGTTTCAACGTTTTTGTCGACCAAATTTTTTAAAAGTTGAAAACGGTAATGGCACGAAAAAATAGATACACAACTGAATAGTCAACTGTAAGTTGAGTTGAGAATGGCAATGTCAATTTGCCAAAGACAACCAAACTGTTACAAAAGTGGAGAACCGCAATAGGGGCATTAATAAAACAGGGTTTATGGAATGAAATAGGAGCGACTCTTTTTATTTTCGATTTTTTTTTTATAAACTTCTTTTGCAAACAAATTGACTTTATGCACTTCAATTAATAATAATAATTTTAGTTTTCTTCACATATATTTTAATTAAATAATTTACGTTTGTATTTATTTATATATTTTGCTAGCATTGCTGCCACTTTGTACAACTGTTTGCATTTTTATATTATATGGCAGCTTTGTTTTTTCGGACAAATTTTCTGAAATGGGTGAATCGTTCTGCAGAAAACCCTCAGTAAAAAATGTTATTCTCCGGAAAAATTTTTTTCAGAACAAATGGGTGAATTCACCTAAAATGTCAAACTTTACTAAAGGAACATCAGTTGCCAGATTGCAGCATTAAGCGGTTCTCAATAGCGAAATATAAAAGGCAACCCCCTTGTATTTTAACACTTAAATTTTCCTATTAAATACGCATGTTTAAACGAGTATCATTTAAATCAATGTACTGCATCCAAATTCCTTTATTTATGTTTTTATTTTTCTTTTTCAAATATTTCTAAGAGAAAGTGAACTTTTGAACGATTTCGAAATGCATTTATGCAATATTGAATTAATTAACTAAAAATACCTACTAATTCAATGCAATCCTCTTTTTTTTTGTTTTTTTTTTTGCTGCTAAATTTTAATGAACATTTTTCAAAACTTGTTGTTGTAAATCTTAATATTTCAGCATGATTTATTTTATTTTAATTACTAAAATTCAAATCATAAAAAAAACAATTTATTAAAAAAAAAATAACAAAATTAACACATTTTATTATAAGTACGAGTATTGGTGCCTGCTGCTGCTGTCTTAAACGTTAATGTTGAAAAAAAAAAAAACAAAATTTTAAAACTAATTCACCAAATGAATTCAAAACATTTCTCACGTAAATTTATTACGTTGTCTTTCCTTTTATTTGTTTATAAATGTTTGTGTATGTACAGTCGCCGGCACAATTATTTGGACGAGAAAAAAATATATCAATTATTTCTTTTTAATTTTCAAAATTGCTTTATTTGGTGGTAAAAGTCTTACATACATAGATCTTCTGTTTCGATGAATTGTATTGGAGTGAGCCTTCATCAGTCCAAAAAACTTTTCTCCAAAACTCTACTAACTTTTGGACATGTGCATTTGCAAAAGCTAAACGCTAGAGTTTGGTTTGATATGTATGGTATATCTTTTGCTATGTAAGTCTTAAAGCTTGCTTTTCTTTAAAACGGCGCCGAATCATTCGCTCACTAATTGATGTACTGTATGACTTATTCCATTCAGCTGCGGCATCTTTAGGTTTTAACTGAATGACTGTTTTAAATTTTCGCCAGATGATTCGGTCTTCACTTAAAGTAGTTTGGCGTTTTGCGCCGGATCACGCTAAATTTATTTACCTCGTTTTGGTTTAAAACTTTATTTATTTGCTAATAAACAGTTTGACGCAACAAATTGAAAGCGTAAGCTTTGTCTATTACCTTGAACTTTGCTTCTATTGAGGCTCTAACAATATAAGTTAACTCAGCCGTTTTCCGCATATTTTCAAATCACTAATGAATCACAATTGCAAATAAGTGAGAGTGCTATATTCGGCCGTATCAAATCTGATAATACCCTTCACCATCATGTATATAGGTATAATCCCACATCGTAGCTTAACCTATACTTCATGTTATACGCCATTTTTCCTTATTATTTCCGACGCCATCCTTGATTTTGATTTTTTACATAGTTAACTGTATTTTACTAGACAAGCCCTTTAATTTGATACCCATATTGATGGGGTTAAAAAAAATTTGATCCGCCATTTTGTTTTAGACGCCATCTTGGATTTTACATTTTTTAATAATTATTGTATTCTACTTGTCAAGCCCTTTCATTTGATACCAATATTGAGAGGGTTCTAGAAGTTAAATTTTAAAATACCAGGGGCCGAATTACGGCATTCGATATCGATCGAAATTTTACTCGAACGATCGAGTTCGCTGTGCTTTAGGTATAGAGATTCTAATAAGAATTTTCAAATTTCGATCACGTTCGAATGCCGTAATTCGGCCTCAGATTCGGCCCATATATAAATTTATTGTCCGCCATTTTGTAGTGGCGGCCAATATGAATTTTAATTTTTTTTTTATAGTGTCAAGTCCTTTCAGATGATACCAATATTGATTCTCTTGGTTGTCTAGAAGCTGAAAAAATTTGATTTTCGTTTGTAAATTTTTGGAATATATATTTAAAAGAAAAATTTGCCTATTAGAGCCCGCTTTATCCAAAATTTTTCACGAATACCTCTAGAGGCATATTATATCTATAAATAGTAGCAAAGGTGCCTATAAATTATTTTATGGCTGAAAAATTTTAATTTTGGTGTTAAAAATATGTGAAAAACAGAGGCAAGTGACAAAGCTATATACAATACCCTTGTGCACCACCGGTGAAGGGTATCGTAAAGGCACAAAAAATAATTAGAACAATTTTTTAGAACAATTTTAGTTGACCTTGAATTGCAAATAACATGCAAGAAAACTTATATGAAGTGCATGTCAATATACTTATGCGAAAGCGAAAGTCACTGTCTTATGCTTCTTATCAGCTGTTTGAGTGTTGTTGTTGATGTGCACTTTGTTTTGAGCAAAGCTGAACAAGAAAAAACAAACGCCAATAGACAAGAGAACTGCTTGTCAAAATAAATGTGCCGACGACTGTAGGTTTTTTCAAAATTCATAACAAATTTTTGGAGTTGTTTGTAACTTGAAAAAAAATGCATAAAAAAAATTAAAATATCTTCAAGAGTTTATAACCCGTCCAATAAAACTTAACAATTTAATCTTAATCATCATAATAAATTTTTTTATTTCTTCATCATCTTCATCGACCTTATACTCATATTTTATCGGTTTTCTTTTTACACAAAAAAAAAGTGTTACAACCTCTTAAGAAAATGTTTTTTTTTTTTTTTTTGATAGATGCGCTTTTATAACACTCCCCATTTGCTTTAACATGACCATCATGTATGCAAGAGGAATATGTTTTAACTAAAAGATGATTGATTACATGGCTTGAAAAGAATTTGATTATTATTTTTTTTTTTTATAAAGAAAATCTTAATTGTAATTTGAATAGAGAAGCGGCAGAATTAACATTTCTTAGCTTTATTATTATTTCAAGAATGCAAAGCTTTTTATTATTTTCGTTTTTCTAACTACTTTTTATTATTAATTTGAGTGAACATTTTTTAAATATGTATATGGACGTACATACAAATGCTATTTTATTAACTACAACTTTATTTTTTATTCTTTTTATTTTTCCACTCAAAAGTCATTGAGCACAAATTTGTTAGAAAGTTTAAAAATTTCTTGCAAATGTAGATTTTTTTTTGTGTGGCAACTTTGGCAATATGAGTTCAAATATTTTTCATTTAATTGAAGATTTCACAGAATAACGGTAGTTATTTTTATACCCTTCACCTGTGGTGCACAAGGGTATATATAGCTTTGTCATTCCGTTTGTAATTTCTACAATTTTCATTTCCGACCCCATAAAGTATATATTTTCTGAAAGCTTATGAATAGAGGAGTCGATTAAGCCCTGACCGTCTGTCCGTCTATCCGTCTGTCCGTGTGTTGGTTGAAATCAACTTTTAGAAGCAACTATATGTTCCTCAGATCTGTATATGGTATCAATCTCTTGGAAATATCCAGGAATGAATCGCTATTGAAATTCAGCACAATCGCCCCATAACTTTCTGAGATATGAGCAAAAAACCACGACCACCTCGTTTTTTTTTTTACAATTACAACAACAACATACATACATACATACATGTAAAAAACATACCACACAAAAAAAATTACAAAAAAAAAAAATATTAAAGATAAGAAAAAAATAATAAAAAAAACTACAAAAAAAAATTTTAAAAAAATTTTTCTAAAAAAAATTTTTCTAAAAAAAATTTTTTAAAAAAATTTAAAAAAAATTTAAAAAAAATAAAAAAAAAATAATAAAATATAAATAATATATTAAATAAAATAAAATTTTTTTGGCTCAGCTGGGATTCGATGCCACATTTATTCTAACGTGTACGTATGCACGTATTTTATATGGGATGAATGGTGATACAAACAATTGTTATTGCATGACTACACGTTGTGAAGAAGAATCGGCACGGCCGAATATAGCACTGTTACTTGTTTATATGTACATTAGGGTGGGTCAATTTGTTCGGGTGGGTGAGAAAAAAAATGTGACAGGCGTATAACGAAATTAAAATCTTCACGAAATTCTAAAAAAAAATTATCCACAGCAAATATGGATCTACAATGAAAACTTAGCTCCCGCGCCGAGAGGTTTGATAACTTTACTGATGAAAATGGGGTACCCATTATCCTATGTACGTGGTGAAACAATGAAAAGTAGGGAGTCCGTTCATCGTCTTACCCCCAGAAAGTATGGATCTAAAATGAAAACCTAGCTCCCGCCGACAGGTTTGAAATTTTTTACTTTACCGATGAAAACCAGGGGGGAACCAATTTAAATGCAATAAATCTAATGTATTAGGTCGTAACAAAAAATAAAAAGCGGGAAGTCCGTTCATCGTATACAAAACAATGATTCAGTCTTACCCACAGAAAGTATGAATCTAAAATGAAAATCTAGCTCCTTTAGCTTTAAAACGCTTGACTTTTGAGAAAATATTTAATTCAACATGACTTTCAATTTGATATCAAACCCTTGTGTTTGCTGGGTTATTTTTTTGGTACCCTTCACCTGTGGTGCACAAGGGTATATATCAGTGATGGAAAAGTTGTTACGATCGTACTTTTTTTGATACTATTTCATTTGAAAAAATACCGTGTTACTCCTCTGTAACATTTGATACTCTCAGTGATACGTCTAAAATTTAAAACCATTGATTTTTTAAATTCATCTGTTTTAGCATTTCCCCTTCATCACTTGTAGTTTATGAAAATGGCAACTCTAGTTCTTATTATGTCTTCTTATTTTGTTTAACATAAAATATTACTGATATTTCTGATTTTTGTAAAATGACTAGTGCTTGATGAGAGCACTGATGTAAGCATCAACTAAAACTTGGTGATTGTTATAAGAACTTTTAATGGACAATGTCGTGATCGATTTTTAGGTTTAATTAAAATAGATGTCAGCTCATCAAGTGACATATTTGAAAGTACTTTAAAATTTTTAGAGCTATGCAATATACCTTTAAATAATATAATCGGTATTACAACCGACAACTGTGCGGTCATGATGGACCCCTTGAATGGTGTGCAAGCAAAGTTTAAAGAAAAAATTCCTCACATTTTTACAAACGGTTGCATTTGCCACATACTAAATTGAACATCATCCGCTGCATCGAAATATGGAATACCGATTGAAATTGATAAATTTATAAAAGACAAATTTCCATTTTTGCACAACATTCCAAGAGTATTTCGGTACTGGATTGCATGTCATATATAAATATGCAGCAACCAGGTGGCTTTCACGGGAGGAAGTAGTTAATAGAATTTTGGGGCAATGGGAGCCGTTGAGGTACTATTTTAAGTTAAACGATTATGAAAGGGATTCAAGAAATGAAAGGATCGAATTTATAAGATCCGGATTTTTTTGATCCAGTATTCAAAATTACCTTTTTATTTCTTCAATACGTTTTAAAGATCATAAGTTCTTTTATTCTATTAAACGTTTTGTCTGGTAGAACTAATAATATTGTACCACTTCTGTTAAAAATGTTTCCAAATGAAAGGCAAAATTTTGAAAATATAAAATCTCAGTACAGGGCATTGGCGGATGTTAAAGAGCTTAAGCCTTTGGTAAATGAAAATATTTGTAGTTTTTGGTCTAAAGTGGCCAAAACTAAATATATGTTTTCCGACATTTCGAAAATTGCAAATGGAGTTTTATCTATTCCTCACTCCTCTGCAAATGTAGAGAGGATTTTTTCGTATCAAAATCTAATAAAAACCAAACAAAGAAATAGGCTTAATGTTGATACCGTATCAAGTCTCATTCAGACCAAAGATTTATTGAAATCTAAAGACTCCTGTTATTATAACTTTGACATATATGTATAGGTATGTATATCTAATAAAATAATGTCAAACAAATTGTAGTTGCTGTAAACTTTATTACTTTTGATCACGTATTATAATTATTTACTTCTGTTCCTGTTCAATTGGCGCTATTTATCTAGGGGCTATTTCAGTTTAAAGTGATATACCTTAAAAAGTACAAAATAAATTTAAAAAATGTTTTGTTTATAGGTAAAATTAACTTTTTATGTATTGATTTATGGTTTTTGTTAACTTTTTGTTTTCATAAAAATTTTTTTACTCTTTAATAAAAATTAAAAAAAAAAAATAGCAATTTGTTACTCTTGAGGTTATAAAAGTACTCCTAGAAAAATTTTTTCATACCGAAACGACAATCTCATTTCCCATCACTGGTATATATAGCTTTGTCATTCCGTTTTCTGAAAGCTTATGAACAGAGGAGTCGATTAAGCCCTGACCGTCTGTTCGTGTGCTGGTTGAAATCAACTTTTAGAAGCAACTATATGTTCCTCAGATCTGTATATGGTATCAATCTTTTGGAAATATCCGTAAATGAATCGCTATTGCAATTCAGCACAATCACCCCATAACTTTCTGAGATATGAGCAAAAAGCCACGACCACCTTGTTTTTTTTTCACAATTACAACAACTACATACATGTATACTGGTTAGAGTAAACGAGGCATCGAATTCCAGTTGAGCCAAAAAAAAATTTTTTTATATTATTTTTTATTTTATATATTATTTTTTTTAATATTTTTTTTTTAATATTTTTAAAAAATTTCTTTTAAAATTTTTTTTTTAATTTATTTAAAAAATTTCTTTTAAAATTTTTTTTTAATTTTTTTTTTTTGTAATTTTTTTTTTTTGGAAACATACGTAAACTCAATTTATAATTCCGCAATGGGATGTTGTGTATATGTATGTACGTATTTCATATGAGATGAATGGTGATACAAACAATTTTTATTGCTTGACTACACGTTGTGAAGGGTATATAAGATTCGGCACTTTTACTTGTTTTAAGTTACATTGTTTTTCCATTTCCCATTCTACATGTTTAATGATCTTTGATAACGAAATTAAATTAAAAAATTCTTCATTATCTGAAGAAAATCAAATCTTTCTAAAGTGAAACATTTCCTGCAATTACGTTTCAAACAATGTTGTTGTTGTTTTTATTGTTCTTTTATAATTCCTCTTAATTGATTATTATTTTTGATACGAACGTAACAAAAACCACATAAAAACGTAACGTTTTTTTAATTTTTGTTTTCATATAAAATGTTGCATTTAAACATTGTATTGTAACTTTCTTCTTGTGTTTTTGTAGTTTTCCAGAAGTTTTAATCTTAAAGAATTATAACTTGATTTATCATCTTCGTTTCGTTACGTGTGTACGTAGTGTATCTCAAAGATCTCGTACAATTATTATTAAAATGTTGACTAATTTTTCACACGTTCTTTTTCTTTTTTTTTCTACTGTCATATTACTTGTTTATTATTAAAACATTTCTGTAACAAAAAAGAAACTTGTAAAAATATTATAAAACTCAACCGTCCCTACCATATAAGTTAATATCACAAAAAAAAAACATAAACTAACGAACGAGTTTTTTTATTATTATTTAACCAACATTCGTCAAAATAAAATATATTGTCACGTAATTTTACATTATAAAACAAACAAAATTTTATTAGATAAATTCATAGTTTGAAGATAGTGTGTGTTGTTAGTCAGTTTTAAATAAATCTAAAAAAAAAATAATAAAACTATAACAAAAGTTTATTTCTGGAAAACTCTTAATTTTTTTTACTTAAACTCTTTAATTGAGTTGCAGAATGATACGTTTCATTTTTCTTTTATTTTTTGAAAAATTAAAGGCCATTTAATAAAGGTAGGATTTTTTGTGCCCGATAAATGACACTTTGCATTATTACAACTTAAATTTTTTATTGTTATTATAACTAATAATGATAATATTTAAGGAAAAAAAATATAAGTAATGAAGGCTTTATAATACAAATTTATTTATCGGTCCGACAAAATTCTGCCTTTAACTAACGGCAGGTTGTAATAATGGTCATAAAAAGAAATAATAAAACTTCCACCGTTATTTTTACTAAATTTTAACCTTGAACGTTTAATTTATTCACTTTCAAAAAATAAAATAAATAAAAATGGTATAGAGACATTAACTTTTTCCATCCCTGCTTTCTCTTTATAATACATGTTGTCTTAAACTCTTACATTGTGTTGCAGAATTTTACATTTAGTTTTTAATTTTTTCAAGGATTAAAAAAAAACAATAAAAATTCTCAACCATTTTTATTAAATTTTATCCCTGAACGTTTAATTTATTAACTTAAAAAAAAAAGAAAAAGGTTTTCAGACATCAACTTTTCCATCCCTGCTTTACATTATTAAAACATTTGTTTATCGATTCAAAAAAAAAATGGCATAAAGGCATCAACTTTTCCATCTCTGCTGTCCATTATCAAAATATGTTCTTTGTTTTTCGTGCATTTTTTATAACTCTCCTGACTTCCAATAGAGTAAATATTATTTTCATTTTTTCTACAAGAACAAGCACATGTCTCCTTGTTTTATTACAAAACGGGTCTTTTATTAGGCGCCTTCTATCATTATTTAAAAAAAAAACAAAATGTGTGGTCACTAGGGATACAACTTTTTTACAATTTTCGAAAATATCAAAATGGCCCTACCCATACCATGTAGTGCATAAAAAAAAAACACAATAAGAACTGCATCCTTCGATTTTCGATATCGTTAAAAAAGGTTCCGCGTCAAATGCACTTAAGTTTGGGTTCGATCAGTAAGTTCTAAAAAATTAAGTAATTTCACTTAACAAAGATAGTTTTTAGATTGTGATTTTGATTATAGTTTACATTAAGAAATTTAAATACAGTCGGACCTCGATTATCCGTGATCCGGTTAACCGGTAACCCCGATTAACCGTGATGGCCAAAGATCAGTCTATTTTTTTTTGTTTGCAATGTTTTCAAATTGTTTGCTTCGATCAACCGTGATTACCTACCCCTATTATCCGTGATGGCAGAGTTTTTTTTCTTTACTTTAAATTCATATATATGTACATACAATATAATAAAAATGAAGACGGGGAAATCCCTTGTTTGCATACGATGAGTCAGAAGAAGCATTTACAAGTGATTAGTTTAATTTTGAAATTTAAGAAGTGCGAGTGGTTAGATCTAAATATATTTAGTATGGCATCGTTACCAGTGATAAAACGACAACGAATCGTTTTAAATATTGAAGATAAAGTTAAAATAGTTAACAAGCATTCAAAAAAATAATGTGAGTGTTAAAATGCTAGCTCAAAAATATTAAAAAAAAACTGTATAATCAAAATTTTTATTCGATTAACCGTGAAAATCGATTATCCGTAATGATTCTGGTACCGATCATCACGGATAATCGAGGCCCGACTGTAGTTAAATAATTATAAAATAAAAAATTTTACGTTTTTGTTCCGAAATGACCTGAGGAAACATTTTTCGGTTTCAGCACAACATCGGCTACAGTGTGGTGATAGGGCCTTATTTTGGTTGTATCCCTAGTGGTCACATTTTTATACCCTTCACCTGTGGTGCACAAGGGTATATATAGCTTTGTCATTCCGTTTGTAATTTCTACAATTTTCATTTCCGACACCATAAAGTATATATTTTCTGAAAGCTTATGAATAGAGGAGTCGATTAAGCCCTGACCGTCTGTCCGTGTGTTGGTTGAAATCAACTTTTAGAAGCAACTACATGTTCCTCAGATCTGTATATGGTATCAATCTCTTGGAAATATCCAGGAATGAATCGCTATTGAAATTCAGCACAATCGCCCCATAACTTTCTGAGATATGAGCAAAAAACCACGACCACCTCGTTTTTTTTCACAATTACAACAACAACATACATACATACATACATGTGAAAAACATACCAAACAAAAAAAAATTACAAAAAATAAATATTAAAAATAAGAAAAAAATAATAAAAACAAGTAAGAGCGCTATATTCGGCCGTGCCGAATCTTATATACCCTTCACAACGTGAATTCATGCAATAACAGTGGTTTGTATCACCATTCCATATGATATACGTACATACATATAAAAACATACATATATAAAAACGTCCCATTGTAAAATTATAAATTCACGTGTGAATGTTAAAAAAAACAAAAAAAAAAAAAATTTAAAAAAAAATTTAAAAAAAAAATTTTAAAAAAAATTTTAAAAAAAAATTTTAAAAAAAATTAAAAAAAAAAAAATTTTTTAAAAAAAAAAAAATTTTTTAAAAAATTATTATGTATATAATATATACAAAACAAAAAAAAATAAAAAAAAAAATAATAATAATAATATTAATAATATATTAAATAAAAAATAAAAAAAAAATAAAAAAAAAAATAAAAAAAAAAATTTTAAAAAAATTAAAAAAAAAATTAAAAAATTAAAAAAAAATTTTTTTTGGCTCAGCTGGGATTCGATGCCACGTTTTCTCTAACCAGTATACACGTTTGTATGTATGTATGTTGTTGTTGTAATGTTGCTTTTGTGAAAAAAAAATCGAGGTGGTCGTGGGTTTTTGCTCATATCTCAGATGTTTATGTACCGATGTTTCTGATTTTCAATAGCGATCTACTCCCGAATATTTCTGATATTTTAATACCTCACCCGAGTCCAAGCGATGTCGGGGGGCTTCAAAAAGTTGATTTCAACATACACACGGACAGACGGACAGACGGACAGCGCTTAATCGACTCCCCTATTCATAAGCTTTCAGAAAATATATACTTTATGGGGTCGGAAATCAAAATTGTAGAAATTTCACACGGAATGACAAACCTATATATACCCTTTTTCACTGTGTGAAGGGTATAAAAACTACAAAAAAAAATTTTTTAAAAAAATTTAAAAAAAATATAAAAAAAAAATAATAAAATATAAATAATATATTAAATAAAATAAAATAAAATTTTTTTTGGCTCAGCTGGGATTCGATGCCACATTTATTCTAACGTGTACGTATTCACGTATTTTATATGGGATGAATGGTGATACAAACAATTGTTATTGCATGACTACACGTTGTGAAGGGTATATAAGATTCGGCACGGCCGAATATAGCACTGTTACTTGTTTTTTTTCCTATCATTACCATAACCCGGAAAAAAACGTTTTGCACTAGTTTAATGTGAATACAATTTTTCATGACTTCTAATTCAGAAGTGCAAAAGAAGACATGAAGAATATGTACCTTCTCCAAATACAAAATAGTTACTGTCTTATTCATAAAAATTATGAAGGGTTAAAGGTAAGGTGCAATGAACATGCCTTCAAGTCGCTCGTCAGAATGTAAAATGTGACATGTAGCGATCCTATTTAAACCACATGTCGCTGGTGTCCACATCATCCAATTCAGGCAAAAATATGTTGGAAATCATTGATCTACAGCAGTTTTCCATTGATGTTAATGGGCTGCCTAACGTCGTTTTCATAGAAATATGGACCCAAACGCTTAATAAACTGTTAAGCACATTGAAATTGAGATAAAATTTTGCCTCAAAAAAAAAAGTTTAATTTAAATATAAATCTGTTAATTGTAATCGTTTTATAATTGTATGTATTTACATAACTTATAGGGCGGCCAGCCTGATGGACTGTATATTCCTAAAAGGGTTTAAGTTTTTTTTTTAACTTTTTGCCTTAAAATATATTGTCTCAGTGGAAAATAGTTCACACGTTTTTGTGTTAACATTTTTAAGTTCTCTGTGATAACAATAGTTTTTTTTTCATTCAATTATTTTAACCCAATTAAAAATAGTCATGAATGAGAAGTGTTCAACAAGTGTGGGTGTGCGTGTGTGCTTTTATTGTACATCTTTTGTAATGACATACAAAAATAATGCTTTAGGTGTCACATTTTGTCTACAATAAAGATTTTTTGTTTAACTCTTTTTGCACGGTCGTTAAGAAAGTCAGTCAGTATATTTTCTATTTTCTTTTTTTAAGCTGTAAAAACTTTCAACAGCAACAATCATTTTATTAAAGATAAAACATTAAAATATTACTGATAATTAAGACAGACTTTTTAAAGAATGTCATCGTTTAGTTGGTTGCCACAGTTACCCACTTACACTTCACATACCGTCGCAATTATAAAATGATGGTCTCTGTGACCCAATCGAGTAATCAGACCCATTTATTATTAAGCAATTTGTAGGCTAGACAGTTTGTTAGAAAAAAGCAAAAACATTCCAACGGCCATTCAACAACCACAATCACAGGCAATATGTGGTGGACACTTTAAGCTGAAACTTGTAACGAAAAAAAAAAAAAAAATAAATAAAAGACGTGACGTCTTAAAGTCTGCCAAAGAAGAAGCGTGTGTGTGTGTGTGGCAGACTGACTTTGTTGATAATAAAACTGGAAACTGTGGACATTTAAAGAGTGCACGATGAGGTTTTATTGCATACCTAAACCAAACGAAAACCAACAGCAGCCAAAACGAAATAAAAGTTTTTTAAATAAATATTTATATAAAAAAGCCATGAAAATATAAATAAATAAAACTTAACAAAGCATTGATTTGAAACCACTAGCCAGCCAGCCCCTAAGAGACACAGCAGTGACAGTCTCCGATGCACTGGGTTGCATAGACAGACCGTAAAGACAACAACTAAACAGAGCTGTTGTTGTTGACCAAATCACTAGAGTTTTCAAAAATAAACACTCAGACCATCAGACAGTCTCACACAACCAAAATACACACACATTCCAGAAATTTAAATTAAAATGTTTAAGAATCTAAAATTGTAAAATAAAAGTCAACCAAAGTAGTTTTGTGTTGTAGAGGAGGAAACACATGCTTGATGTTGTTTATTAAACACAGCAGGCTTTCCGTAAATATTTGTAGTGTTTTTACAAGAAATCTACTCGGCAACCACAGAAATCTAGTGGGGTATAGTTTGAAAACCTAAATATGTTTAAAAAAAGGTGTGCTGTCGCTGCTACAATTAACTGTGAATTATTTAACACTTTCAACAATTCGTAATAGGTCTGGTCTGTCATACAAGGCATTTTGTTGTGTTGATGTCTTGATACCCTTCACAGTGAATGAAAGGGTATATAAAGGTTTGTCATTTCGTGTGAAATTTCTACAATATTTATTTCCGACCCCGAAAAAGTTTATATTTTCTGAAGTCTTACAAATAGGGGAGACGATTAAGCATTATCCTTCTGTCCCTGTGCATGTTGAAATCAACTTTTTGAAGCCCCCCGACATTGCCAACACCCGTGTTAGGTATCAAAATATCAGAAATATTCGGGAGCAGATCGGTATTGGAAATCAGCATAATCACCCCATAACATTCTGAGATTTGAGCAAATGAACACGATTAGCTTAGATTCCGCTTATGTTTACCATAAAATTGTCCAGCCCTAGGCTAATTTATAGACACGGGTGTTACTATTTATAGATTTGGTATGTCTCTGGAGAAAAATTTTAGATATATTGGTCACTGGCAAAGTTATAGGCAAAACTTATTTGAAAAACTATATTTTTTGTAAAATATAAAATATTTTGAAACTTCTATATAATTATTGACCACGCTTAAGATACCAAATCGTAAACCGTAATCTCTGAAATTATTTCTAAGGAAAACTAACAAATCGGTTTGAAACCAACTGAGATATAAACACCAAAGTACAACTGCTTCGGTGTTTTTCCTAAAATTTACAAACGGAAATGGATATTTTTCAGTTTCTATCCATCCAAGAGAATCAAAATGAAGGGGCTAAAGTATTAAAATATAGTTAGCTATGAAAAGAAAAAAAATCCAAGATGGCGTCCTAGATTGAATATCGAATATATGAGCCAAATATAGCAGTCACGACTTTGTCCTCTTTAACCCCCACAATATTAGTATCAAATAAAAGGGCTTGACCAGTAGAATACAGTAAATTATTAAAAAATGTAAAATCCAAGATGACGTCTGAAACAAAATGGCGGAGAGAATTTTTTTTTTATCCCAACAATATGGATATCAAATGAAAGGGCTTGTCTAGTAGAATACAGTTAACTATGTAAAAAATTCAAAATCAAAGATGGTGTCGAGAATAATAAAGAAAATGGCGTATTACATGAAAACTAAAATCTAGGCTAAGCTACCGATGTGGTATTTATATCTATGCCATCATTTACGAAGGGTATTAACAGATTCTGCACGGCCGAATATAGCGCTCTTACTTGTTTTTTTTTTTTTTTTTTTGTACTAATCTCAAACAGCAATTGAACTACTGTCAATTTTTTTAAAGTGCTGTTAAACATTTTTGTTTATAGATGTGTGTTTACATTTTTTTGCTTTGTGTACCAGAGGTATAAAATAGACAATTGTAGAAAATGTTGCTTGTAACTAATTTTTTTTTTTGATTTTTTAACTTATTTTTACCTTATTTACATGTTGTAAGATCTAATACTTACCTTATTGAAATACAGTGCTGTCTGGGTAGAGTGAACTAATTGTTGCAGAGCGATTTCACTATACCCAGGTTGTTCACTAAATCAAGTTTGAAACGCTGTGCCAAAGAAGTAACACTACCACCTTTTTCAATTTATTTTATAATGTCGTTTTTTTGTTTTAAGGATAAATGCTTTCTTTTTTTCAAACCCATTTTTATGTAACAATTATATAACACCAATTATTCAGAAATAAACTTTGAGACTCGACCTTAATGAAACATGTGCGCAGACTTAAATAATTTAACACTTCATAGAATGCGTATTTGTAACTTATAACTTGCTCTAAAATAATCGTTATTTACCGTTATTTTATGTTCTCTTTAATTTTTATACTCTTTTTTCATTGTTTTTCTCCTTTGCCAAACCTGAAAACTCACTATAAAGTATGTTCACTCTATAGAGGTTCACTCTACAGTGTAGTCAATGTAAACTTTCTGGTGTTCACCCTAACGAGGTATTCATAGCATCGGGGGTTCACTCTACCCAGACAGCACTGTAGAGTTTTTTTTTAACGTATTGAACCTAATAAGTTTTGGTCACTTTATATTTTCTTAAAATTATTTACATATTTTACTTACTGTAAACTTTAGAAGATTTGTTTTAATTTGACTTTTGAATTTAAAATAAAAATTTTTAACTCAAATGTTTTATTATTTACATATTGTTTACATTATGTAAACAACTTAATTACCTTTTTCGTATTAAACTTCAAGTTATGTGATTAGTTTTTTTTACATACTTTACATTACGTAAAAACAAGTAAGAGGGCTCAGTTCGGACGTGTCGGATCTGATAACACCCCTCCTTCATCATCATTAACATAAAGTATTATGTCAGTAGCATACGCTATTCTCTATATTTTTTTGCTTAATTATCTTCGACACTAATTGTACTAGTCAAGACCTTTAATTTGATACCCATATTAATGGCGTTAAAAAAATATCAGCAACTCTGTTTCGAACGCCATCTTAAATTAACAATTATTTTCATAGTTTTCTACTGGTCAATCCCTTTCATTTGATACCAATATGTATCTGGTTGTTAAAGAGGTGGCATTTTTGTTTACATTTATTCACGTATTTTACATTATGTAAGAAATAGGATATTTAAGAAAATTTTAACAAAATGTTATAAAAGTAAATATTTATTTCACAGTGCATGCCAAATCATTTTCTTTTTATCTTTTTGTTAACTTGAGTTGAGTTGCAGGTTGGCTGCAACAACTTTTAAGCTGGGAGTGCCATAGTGCATCAAGTTCTTTTTTAATTAAATTTTAAACACCTGCAGTTTGTACAGCTTCTTTTTATGTTGGCCCTTCATGTTAAAAAAAAAATCAAACAACAAAACTTCATTAAAGGTTTTTAATTTTTTTTCCCGTTTTCATTTCACCAGAAAATTAAAGTGAAGGTTTTAGCACGATTTTTTAAGATTTTTTTTTTTCGCTCACTTTTTCTAATTTCATTATTTGCCAGTGATCATCACCTCCCCTAGCTCCCATTGACGATAGTCATGATATGACACTAAAACTATTACAATTCGAAATTAAACTGTCTCTAAATAGTCATTCAAGGTTTGGTGCTGGTTCAGTTTTTAAAGTGTAGAATAGCGAAATTTACGACTTGCATTGAACTCTCAACAAAAATTAAATTTCATTTTGTAATTGATTTTAACACTTAAATTTAATTTATTTATTTTTTTCGTGTTCTGTTTTTTGCACACAAATGCTTACAGAAAACATTAGAAGGCCAGCGCATTATTGTGAAGAGACTGTATTAAAGTTTGTATGTATGTAAGTAACAATTGGATATAATGTGTCCAAATGATTTCACGAAATTCAATTAAACAATTTAACTTATTAAACAACTTTTTTATAGATCAATTTAAAACAAAAAATCAATTTGCAGATAATTTTTAACATCCCATACATTTTTTCCATCTTATTTTTTTCTTTTTCTTCTAATACAAAGCACTGAACAAAATTTTTATTTCACAGAATTAGAATTTGTAGAAATTAGCCTACAAGGTGATTGATTATTTATTAACAAAATTTTCTTAAATATTTACAGTATTAAACATTGTTTATAAAAAGGAAAATTGATTTTATATTTTTAACTATAATGAATGGGTGAATTACAGATATCAGTTTCTTTGCTGTAAATTTAATTACAGATATAAAATGGCAACTGTCAGTTTTCACAACATGCCACTTGGTCTTGGTCTTTTGGTGCCCCTCTTTTTCAAACTTACCTTACTTATCAATATCATTTGAAAAATAAAACTATATGGGTAACCGTGAAGTTAAAGTTGCCATCTGGCAACTTAACTGATCCATATTCGACCACAAAAATTACAAAGACAATAGATAATTGAATGTATTGTATAGACTATAGTTTTGACTTTGTACTAGACTCTAGTTTCGACTTTGTACTAGACTATAGTCTCGACTTTGTACTAGACTACAGTCTCGACTTTGTACTAGACTCTAGTCTCGACTTTGTACTAGACTATAGTCTCGACTTTGTACTAGACTATAGTCTCGACTTTGTACTAGACTATAGTCTTGATTTTGTACTGGACCAAAGTCTCGACTTTGTACTAGACTCTAGTCTTGACTTTGTACTAGACTCTAGTCTCGACTTTACACTAGACTCTAGTCTCGACTTTGTACTAGACTATAGTCTCGACCTTATACTGGACTATAGTTTCGTCTTCGTACTAGACTCTAGTCTCGACTTTGTACTAGACTCTAGTCTCGTCTTCGTACTGGACTATAGTTTCAACTTTGTACTAGACTATAGTCTCGACTTTGTGTTAGACTATAATCTGGACTTTGTAGTACAATTTAGTTTAAACTTTGTACTAGACTATAGTCTCGACTTTATACTGGACTATAGTTTCGTCTTCGTACTAGACTCTAGTCTCGACTTTGTACTAGACTCTAGTCTCGTCTTCGTACTGGACTATAGTTTCAACTTTGTACTAGACTATAGTCTCGACTTTGTGTTAGACTATAATCTGGACTTTGTAGTACAATTTAGTTTAAACTTTGTACTAGACTCTAGTCTCGACTTTATACTGGACTATAGTTTCGTCTTTGTACAAGACTATAGTCTCGACTTTGTAACACGATTATTGAACTCGGTGCGCAAAAGATCGCTTGTTTTATGAGTTGTGTGACATTTTGCGTCATCCTGCTGAAACCAAAGCTTATACAATTTGATATCTTTCTTTTCAGTTCAATTAAAAGTCTGATGGCTAAACCTAGACTAAAATAGCGACATTTTAAAAAATAAAAAAAAATTAAATCCAAACTAATTTGTCACTCTCTGTAAGTGTATTGGTTTGTACGATCCCCAGATGCGGCAATTTAGTTTATTCTCATAGTCGTTAAGATTCCTTAAGGCCCAAACGGAGAAGCCATAACGAAGTAGATGATCTTTTGCCTTCAGTTATTGAGCTGTAAGTGAAATACTTGGTTGTTAAGATCGATGGCGTGTCGAGTTGGATTTAGTTACTCACTTTCGGTTACAGCAAACACATTCTCGTCGGTACGCACCCTACAATGACGTGAAGTATCAGTGTTGTTTACTAGCAAGCCAGCCTCACGAACTTTTTGTACAAACTGACGTACAGCTATCAACGCACACCATTAATTTTGCAATATTTCCTAACGTTAATGTAGCATAAATCGGCGTAGTTACAATAGTCCGCCAAATAACTTTTTTTTTTTTGAAAATGCTATAAAAAAGTGTAGCTTCGTAGCGCCGTCTGTTGTAACCAAATGTTGCCAATATCCTCATCTTCAATTTTTGTGAACAAAAATTCGTTCAACATGGCCCGATAACTATCGCCATTGACTGTAACGGCCACTTCTTGCTCATTTTCGAAGAAAAATGGTCCAATTATGCCTCTGGACCAAAATCCGCACCAAACAGTGACTCGTTTTGGGTGTATCGGCTTTTTAATGGATGCGTGCGGGTTTTCTGTGTCTCAAATGCGATAATTTTGCTTGTTTACATACCCGCCAGCCAAGATCAAAATGAGCTTCATCTGAAAAGATGTTTTTTTTGGGGCAAAATCGGCCAAAGTAATGTCGCAATATTTCCCAGCGTTGTTCAAGCGTACACACAACCATATTCGTTCAGCGGAAGCATAAAACTAATTATATGTCAAATCAGACATGAGCTAAGTGTTACCATTCACGAAATAAGCACTAGTTAAAAAAAAAACGTTAGATGGCGGACCCTTTACTAACAGTCAATATTTCGAACTAAAAAAACCTTCGTGTCAATACTACATGTGATTCAAAAAGATATTTGTATTTAGATTTTATAGTAGACTATAATAGTCCTCAACGCAGTCACTAGTCCAGACTAAGTATAGTCAAAACATTAATAAGATTTGGTGAATTCACAAGGTGTCTTAAGTGTGGTATTGTCTTAAAGTCATAACTTAAAAAAAAAATTAAAAAAGATTTGAATAAACAATACAATAACTTTGTATTGTAAAAACACTTTTTCATACATCTAGGACTTGTTGTCATGAATATTTGATGAATTATTTAATGTCAATCATATGACTAAGCTATAGTTTTTACACTCGACTTGATTATAAACTATAAACCACATACGAGAAAGAATGTAATTTTCAACTTAATCTTTTTTCACGGCGTATATTTGACAATCAGACGTTGGCGGTACGTTTCTTGTTTTTTTTTTGTCTTCTCAATTTGAAGTGAGAAAATGTCACTTTTCATTAAATGAAACTTTATTTATTTAAACCGCAATCAACAAACAATTATAAAACAATCTAATTAACGTTCGATTAAAGACGAATAAAACAAAAACAAACAGCAGTCGTAAACAAAAGATTTGTTTGGAAAACACAACACATAAACAAACAGTCTCATAAAAACAAATGTAAAATGTAACAAAGAATTTCAACATAAATACAGCCCATAAATGCCATTCATACAAATAAATTAATTTTATATTCAATTGCAGTTACATTCATTATGTTCAACATGTTTTCAAGACACCGACATAACAGAAGAATTAAGATTTGGTTTTTGTAACTATAAAATCACACTTGTAGTTAACAGGTGACTTTAATTGTTCAATAAAAAAAAAACCAAAAAATACATTGTTGCCGCTCGAAAAGCAGTAAAAATATATTGAAAAGTCAAATAAATGGCCCAACAAAAGGTTCATAAAAAATAACCTTTAAACAGTGGGGGAGATTGAAAAAAAATTTATATTTTCTTTAAAAAGAATGTTAAAATGTTTATTTGAAACACTTTTTAAGCTCTTTAATTAATAATTGTAAGTGATACTTACATATATAGAGTGATCCAAAAAACAACGAGGGGTTTAAAAATTTAATAAATTTTTTGTTTATTAAATTTTTGTTTGTTTATTATACCCTTGACCTGTGGTGCCAAGGCTATATATTGCTTTGTCATGCCCTTTGTAGTTTCACTTCCAAACCCCATAAAGTATATATTTTTTGAGAGAGTTTATGACTAGAGTAGTCCATCTCTCCATGTTGGTTGATTGAAATTAATTTTTGAAAGCCCCCACATGTTGCACAGAGCTGTATGTGGTATTAATCTTTTAGAAATATCCGAAAGATAATAACATCCAGAACAATCGCCCCATGAATTTTTAAGATATGAACAAACAAATCGACAGCTATTGTTTTTATCATATTTTTACCCTCAACATTTTTTTCGCTCAATTGTATATATGATATGCCTCCAGAGCTATTCGTTAAAAATTTTGTACAAATCGGTAACTAATTGCCTCAGTTATAGGCAAAAATGTTTTTTTTTTTTTTTTTTTTTTTAAATATGTCAAGTTACTTAAGCCCCTAATTAATCTTTTCATACGCTAAAGACACCATAAACAAACCGTTATCTCGAAATTTATTTCTGAGAAAAAATAACAAATCGGTTTGAAGCTAAATGAGATATAAGCAAAAAAATGCAACTATTTACTTCAAAATATACAAACGAAAATCGATTATTTCACTACTTCTAGACAACGGAGACTAACGTTATGTATATTAAAACAAGTAACAGTGCTATATTCGGCCGTGCCGAATCTTATATACCCTTCACAACGTGTAGTCATGCAATAACAATTGTTTGTATCACCATTCATCCCATATAAAATACGTGCATACGTACACGTTAGAATAAATGTGGCATCGAATCCCAGCTGAGCCAAAAAAATTTTATTTTATTTAATATATTATTTATATTTTATTATTTTTTTTTATATTTTTTTTTTAATTTTTTTAAAAAATTTTTTTAGAAAAATTTTTAAAAAATTTTTTTAAATTTTTTTTTAGAAAAATTTTTAAAAAATTTTTTTAAAAATTTTTTTTTGTAGTTTTTTTTATTATTTTTTTCTTAATTTTAATATTTTTTTTTTTTGTAATTTTTTTTTGTTTGGTATGTTTTTTACATGTATGTATGCATGCATGTTGTTGTTGTAATTGTGAAAAAAACGAGGTGGTCGTGGTTTTTTGCTCGTATCTCAGAAAGTTATGGGGCGATTGTGCTGAATTTCAATAGCGATTCATTCCTGGATATTTCCAAGAGATTGATACCATATATAGATCTGAGGAACATATAGTTGCTTCTAAAAGTTGATTTCAACCAACACACGGACAGACGGACAGACGGATAGACGGACAGACGGTCAGGGCTTAATCGACTCCTCTATTCATAAGCTTTCAGAAAATATATACTTTATGGGGTCGGAAATGAAAATTGTAGAAATTACAAACGGAATGACAAAGCTATATATACCCTTGTACACCACAGGTGAAGGGTATAATAAAGGACTTGATAAACAACATATAATACACTATAAACAAATTTGAAATCCATGATGGCCGCCACTACATAAAAAAGGTACAATAAATTTATATGAGTTAAATCAAGTAATTAAAAATTTACCCTCTTTAAGCACTTCAATATCAAATGAAAAGGCTTGGCCAGTAGAATATATGAAACTATAAAATAAAAGTACAAGATGGCGTCCAAAATAAAATGTTGAACATATGGGTCAAGTATATTAATTAAGATTTTGACCCCTTTCAATCCCCACATAATGGGTATCAAATGAAAGGGTTTGACGAGTAGAATACAGTTAACTATAAAAAAACGTTAAAACCCAAGATAACGCCCTAAAAAAAAAGGCGGATAGTTTTTTTTGGTTAACCTCACTAATAGGAGTATTAAAAGGCTTGACTAGTAGAATCTAAAAATTCAAAATCAAAGTCGGAAATAATGAAGTAAAAAGGCGTTAAACATTCAATCAGAAATCTAGGCTAATCTACGATGTGTAGTCTTTAATTATGTCCTCGATGACATTCTTACTTATTTTAACACGCCAATATCATTGGAAGCAAGTACTTACCACGCTCGCTTACAAATGGGGCCTCAAATAAGTGTTTACTACGCTCGCCTTAAAAATAGAGGCGTAAGTAATGGGTGGCCCAAATAAGACCTAGTGATGTTAAACACGTATAACTCTTGTAATAACGGTTTTTTTTAATAATTTATTTTTTAAATGTTAAATACATTTTGGGGAAATTTAACGTGACTATGTGTGAAATATGACATCAGACAAATGACCACCATTTTGCATTACACGGCGTAATGTTTCTGGTGGCAGGCACCGTATTTCGTCTCGAATATTCTGCTTGAGTTGTCCAAGTGTCTGTGGTTGGTTAACATACCCTTTGTCTTTTGAATAACCCCATAAAAAATCGGTCGCAGTTAAATCTGGTGAATGAGGAGGCCAAGAGAAATCTGAATTTTTTTAAATTATGCGTTCACCAAAAATTGCACGCAGCATGTCCATAGTTTGCCTAGCAGTATGCGCAGTGGCTCCATCTTGTTGAAACCACAAATTATGATGTTGCTTCACCATTGGCCGCAAAAAGTTTCGATCATTGTTCTGTAAGAAGCCCCGGAGACCAATAAATTAAGTACAAATGGAAATAAATAAGCTTTTTAATAACCTAAATCCATTATTTTTACGGACTTACAAAAGTCGTTCAGATATTTTAAGGACGGAATTTCGGTTTGTTTATTCTGCGATTCGTTAATATTAATTAAAAACTCTGTGGTAATTTAAATTTAATTTAAAAATCATCATCCAGAACAAGTCACAGTTTGGTGCGGTTTATGGGCTGGTGGCATCATTGGACCGTACTTCTTCAAAAATAATGCGAATCGTTACGTAACTGTGAATAGTGAGCGCTTCCGTGAGATGATATACAACTTTTTTTGCCCAAAATGCAAAGGACCCTTGGTGCCACACAAAGTGAACAACTTTAAGAAATAAAAACAAAAATGTTTAAACTAAATTTCAGAAACTATATATCAAGCGATAGTTATAGGAAACTTCTTCTTTTTAAAAAACTGTATCAACATTCTCCACTCAAATATAAATATTTTTTACTACTGTATTTCTAATATCTTTAGCATTTTATTTAAAATAATTTTTAGAAATGATCACACTGCAAGAGAAGAAGGCATCATCATAGTTAATTGTACGGAGGAGTCTGTAAAAGAAAATGCAATTAACATAAAACAGATGCAAGTTACAACAAACTAACTTGAAAGATAATGAATGAATGTTGTTGTTGATGGTGATTTCTTCATACTACACACAATCTACAGTAACAACAATAGCAACAACAAAAACAACAGCATTATGATTTACTACATCAGATGTAAAATTTTGCTAAAATCTTAAGAAAAAAAAAAAAAAAAAAAAAAAAAGAGTCTGTGTTGTATTCAAGTGGATTTATTGTAACTATTTGTTGTATAACAAACAATATGATTTCTTTTTGTTGTAATTTCTTGTTGAAGTTTGAATTCTTTTATTTTCTGTTAGTGATCAGATAAAAGCAATTTATGCCCAAAATCAGTGTTTCCCAGTTATTTATATGCAAAAAATAAATAAAATAATAATAAAAAAATAAAATAAATAAAACAAAATAAATAAAATAGAGATTTTTCGTTTTTATTTTTTCCATCTTTTTTAATTTATTTTTTTATTTGATACTTGACATTTTTTTTACGTAAATTTTTTTGTTCAATAATTTTTTATGTTGTTGTTTAATTTATAAAAAAATTTTCCCTAAAAATGCTACTACCCATTGTGTTTACGAAATATTGGAGTAAAATAAAACAATTTGTGTTATGAAAAACTGATCTCAAGCTTAAATAATAGAACAACGTATCAAATCAAGGGATCTTAATTTTTTGGAAGTTTTTTTTTTTATTTCAAACTAGCTAATACCCGGTGTGCCTCGCCACCCCCATCGTTATGAAAAAAAAATTTATAGTTTAAAAATATATTTATTTTGCAAGTGCCACGCCTACTATTACTAAATCAACCATTTCTTATTTAAATAATTATATAGACGTTAAAGTGTCTCTTGCAAAATTTGTGTACTATATATACACATGTAGGGGGAATATTGAAGCAGACCACTACTATCACGGGTCCCTTTTCGACCCCCTTCGCTCCTCAGTGATTTCGTGTCTACCGATCAGTATACCTTCAATCACTGAGTCCCGCGCCACAACCGGCGTTTGCTCTGGACAGGAAAACGATTTCACACTGCCGACTGGTGATTGTCGACAATCCTCATCGCACAGTCCTTTGTAATCGCCAGCATCTCCCTCAGACTAAGGTCCCCCATCGCACTCACACTTAAAGTGTGCTTGCCTGTGATCCTTAATCTTCCGCTCGCCAACGCCGGACACTCGCATACTACATGCGCTGCCGTCTCGGCATCTTCCAGGCACATTCTACAAATATCATCATCCACGATCTGCATCCTCTTCAGATGATATTTGAATTTACCATGTCCTGTAATCAACGCAGTGATCCAGCTCATCATACTCCGATTAAAACCGAGTATCTTCACTGCACCCCTGCCAAGTGGCTCCCTGAGCACCATACGGGCCTATCTACACGTGGTTCCCTCCATCCACCTTAGCAAGTTTATAGAGTTCACCCATTGAAAGATCCTCGCCCACACCAACCCATTACCCAGAGCAGTTCTGGGTTCCGGTCCGCAGAATGCAGCCTCAGACCCCTTCTTCTTGGGTACTGTAACTATTATCGCTTCCCAGATATACGAATTTTTGTATTTAATTCATATGACAGGTGCCACGCCCACTATTACTTAAGCATCCATTTCTTATCAAAATAGTCATATAGATGTCAAAGCTTCTCGTGCAAAATTTGGGTACTCTAACTGTTATCGCTTCCCGAATATACGAATTTTAGTATTTAATTGCTATGTTCAATTGAAATGTTTATTTGGGTGTCAAAGTTGCTCTTGCAAAATTTTAGTACTCTAATCGATATCGTTTTCCAAATATACGAAATTTAGTATTTAATTCATGTGGCCACGCCTACTATTGCAAGTCCTCCCATTTTTTACCCAAATGTTCGTGTGGATGTCAAAGTTTACCGTACTTAATTTGAAGACTCTAGCTGCATTAACTTTCGTGATATATAATATTTAATACTTATTCTTTAATAGGGCTTGGCACCCCGCCCACTTACAATTTCATACCAAAGTATAGCCTATAGTTCCTTCCAGACATACAGAAAGATTCTGTGAAAATTTCAAAGAAATCGGTCCAGCCGTTTAACCGTCTATAAAGCACAAACAAACATACAAACACACATTGATTTTTATATATATAGATAAAGAATATTTTTTTGTTTTAAAAGATTTTTTGATTTGAAATAATTTTATTTTTTTCATTAAGTTGTTCCTTAACTTGTTTATTTTTTAATTGGTTACAGAGTTTTTCTGTTATTTATATAAAAAAACAAAAGAATGTACCCTAATATATAATTTAAAAAAAAAATTTTTTAAATGTTTTTTTTCTTCTTTTTAAAAAAAATCTTTTAATGTTTTTTCGTAAGATTTTTTTTTGTTTTTTTTTTCAAAAGTTTTTTTTTGTTTTTTTTTTCACAAGATTTTTTTTGTTTTTTTGTAAAGATTTTTTTTTTCAGAAGATTTTTTTTTTTATTTTAAATATTTTTTATTTTTAAAGATTTTTTTTTATTTTTAAAAGATTTTTTGATTTTTAAAAGGACTTTTGTTTTAACAAAAGTTTAATTTTAAAAGATTTCTTTTTTGATTTAATTGTTTTTTTGTTTTTAATAATTATTTTATTTTTGAGAGTTTTCTAGTTAAAAAATCTTTCTTAAATATGCAATATAATTTAAAAAAATATTGAAACGATTTTTTGTAACGTTCCTTTACTGTTTTTAAGATTTTTTTAAAGACATTGTCTTATTATTAAATAATTTTTTTTTTTATTAAAAAAAGAAATAATTATTGCAAAGACCTTAGGCTTAAAGAAAACTATTACATGTTTTAAACGATTTTTTTTATATGTATAAAAAAAAAATTGTTTTTTTACTGTTTTAAAAAAATTTTTTTTTATTTTTATAATTTTTTCTGGTTTGACAAGATTTTTTGTGTATCGATTTCTTAAAAATTTTTAAAAGATTTGTTTTTTTTTTAATTTTTTATTATTATTTTAAGGAAATTTTTTATGAGATTTATTTTTTATTTCTATTTTTAATTATAAAATATTTTAAAATTTTTTTAGAAATACATTTTTTCGAAAAAACTTTCTTCAACAAAAAATCCAAACAAAAAAAAAATATGTAATAAAAATTCAACAACTTTTTTGTGAAAAAACAAAATATATTATCCAATATTTAGTATAGATAAAAAATATAACAAATAATTTTTATAAATCAGTAATTTTATTCAAAATATTCTTTCGTCTTTTAAAATGTTCCAAAAAGTTATCAAAAATCGTTCTTAAATGCACAATATTTATGACCATTATTTCTAGTGTTTTTTTAATTTAAGATTATATATTAGTAGAGAATATTTTCTGTAGATATGGAAAATTTCCTGCAATTAAAAATTTTCTAAAGAAATAAATTGTCTACAAATAAATGACGTAAATGAAAAATTAACTAAAAATAAAAACTGCGTTTGTTCCACACCACAAAACAAATTTATACTATATTACTTACAAGAACTACAACATACACTTACAAAACAATCCCAAAAAAATTTAAAATTTTTAGAAATGTTCTTGTATAATTTGTCTAAAAATTTATTTTAAATAGAAAATTTAACGAAATTTTTGATTTCATTAAAAAAATTTTAAACATTTTAATAAACAATTTACCTTAAATTGTAGATATATTTGTAGATATAAATAAAATTTATATTTAAATATAAAATTAATCAAAATATTTTTTAAAGCAGAACCAAGGCGAATTCATACAGGTGAAATTATCAGCCCAGCTGATGGGGAAACTTTTTATCAAAATTGGTTGAATTTGCCTTATTAATGCAGGGAACGAAAATGTGATTTTAGATTCGGTATTAAACAATTAACTTACGTGTACTTTTTTGATAATAAATGTGCTAAATTTATGTATATTTGTAGCTTTTGCGTCATTATTAATGTGTTTCAAACAATTATATCCTTTTTTTAAACAAATTTTATTATATTTAATATGTCAAAACAACTTTTCCATCCCTGATGTACGAATTGGCCTTGACATAAAACATCCTCTCAAAAGTTGCTTTGTTGTATCAATTCGCCGTTGCATATACCTTATGGATATGCCTTGAGCAGAACAATGTGTATGTCTCGATTTACATATATACATACAGCAGCGGACTCAATATATATGACATATGAACGCGTATGTAATTTTAAAATTCTTATTAGAGAATACATATGTATACCAAAACCACAGTAAACACGAATTTAGCCTGACTACAGTTACGATTGGCTTTGTATGTTCTTAGTCAGTTATTGTTCCTTCAAGAACTGGGGGCAAGTTTCAGCATTCTAACGTGATCGAAATTTTAGAATTTTTAGTCTCTACGAAAAGCTCAGCAAATAAAAAAGTTTTGGTTCGAGTGAGGTAATTTGCCCTCTGAACTCATCAATAGATATACAGGCATGTGATGGAAATCGAAAACGAAAACGAAGCAATTTTGAAAGTTCGTTTTAATACTCTATGAATAAAATTTTTGTAATTTTTGTTATAAAATTCTTTTTAATATAGAAATATTTATGTACATATGTATATAACAAAAATTACAAAAATTTTATTCATAGAATATTAAAACGAACTTTCAAAATTGCTTCGTTTTCGTTTTCGATTTCCATCACATGCCTGATAAAATTATTTTTCCACAACAAATCCATTTTCTGTGTGCATGATTATTTTTTTTTTTTTATATAAAACAGAGATTTTTTTGTTAGGCCCAAGCTTAAGAAAGTCTGCCTTAAACCAATTTTTGTTTTACAAAATGATACAAATAGAAAAAAAAAACAACAATCATCATCATTATCTTGGGAGGCAGATGGTCAACAGTGAAGAAAATACAACTAAATTGTATTGTAATAGACTGGATGTTAATGGAGTATGTGTGTAATAAACAAATTTCAATTCCAAATTCCTATTGTGGCAGTTGTTGTAATCTCAAACAGCAACAGTAACATCAACAACAAAAAACTAAAGTAATTTATAATGATTTAAAAGTTTTTTTTGTACATTTTTTTATAAATGATTTTTTTTTTTTGTTGGTTTGTTTGTTAGACATTTAGAAAGATCTTGTGAAATGTTACTACATGCATTTACAAACCCTTTGAAAAACTGTGTCATGAAATTAAAGGTAGATCAGGCAATAATTTTAAATATCTTTGACGGTTGCCCTTCGAAAGTGATACAAAAAAGATATAATGATACTTTTAATATTTATTAATGATTTTGAAAGCCTATTAAACATAGATTTTGTACATTAACAAAGTTGAGGTATTTTACACAATAAAACTTTCAAAAGCTACTACAATCACACTAACCATAAAACTGAATATGATTTAAATTTGAAATTTCTTGATCCTGTTTCAAATGACGTCCTTCGACAACGATCGAAATCTTTATTTGTTTGAAAAACGTTGACACACTTTTAAATATGTTTTAAGAAGTACAAGTATTTAGCTTAAGAAATTTACTGCCTGTTCAACGATGTCGAAAGAAAACCCAAGCAAAATTTCATTCGTACAAATACGTTGAAAACAAAAGCAAATTTTTAGTTTTTGTTGTTGTTTTCAATATATTTATACGAAAGAAATTTCGCTTGGGTTTTCTTTCGACATCGTTGAACAGGCAGTGAATATATATTTTTTTGGGGGTTAATTTACTAAATTATTCGGAATATTCTCCCAACTAATTTTTCTATATTTTATTTCGTTGTTGGGTTTAAGCTGGTCTACATGCACTTCACTGGTGATTAGAAAAATAAAATACTTTAAAAAAAAAGAAAAAAAAATTTGGTTGGGTGTTGAGGAGGTTTTTTGTTTTTATTTTGGAATTCTCATTTTGTTAATGAGCATTTGAAAATAAAACTTATAATATTTTAAACTTTTTCAATAATTTGGGAAAAAAGTCTACTGACGATCTGGTATAAGCACCAGTAAAGTAAAATGCATGTAGACCACTTAAACCCAGCAACCAAATAAAATATTTTAGGGGGTTTTCACCAAAGGTATTATATAAGTACGTACATACATACATATAAGTTACATATCGGATGGTCACAAGTAAATTCGATCCAAATAGTCTGAGCACTAAGAGCTGCTTTTCTACCAACTGTGTTCGGAGCTTTTTCAATAAACTTTCTATTTTCATGGCCTTTCCCATATCATGCAGACCTTTTCTTCTTTTAGAACCAGGTTTTATATCAATGGTCAAGTTCTCCTGATACTGTTTAATTACGTTGACGGCAGATCTTTAATATATTTTTTTTTTTTTGCTAAGTTTTTGTAGAACCAATTTAGATTTTTTGTCACTCATTTTCATTTTTTGTCATCAACTCATTTTGCTGACAACAAATTAACACGGTTCTCAGCAAGGCGACAAGTTCAGGAACTAAAAACAATTTTGTAAAACAGCTACTTATGTTGTTATCAAAAAGAATAGGCTATTCAATTTTATTATAAGTGCTTTTTCCATTTTTTCTTTAGTAGCATCTCTAATGTATGATGAAGATTTAACAGATAGTTTCGTTCCAGAAATCACCGATTGCCTTATTGAAATTTATTTCTTTTTTAGTTCTTACTATAACTTTGCTTTAACCAAACATTTTGCTAAGAAATGTTGAGCGTTCTCCATTTCAAAGGCGATACAAAATTACAATTTTGGTTTCCAAAGTAATGGCTTTACGTTTCAGTTTTGTTTTCGACATTTTCTTTTAGGGATACATAAAATATTTAACAAAATTAAGAAAAAAATATAAATAACTGAAAGAATATAAAATATTTTTTGGCTTGCCTCTTTTATCTTAATTCGTTAAAATTAAATTAAATGTAACGTTGGAAAATCAAATATGCCTATAACAAATTCCTATAGCAAACACGCCTGATTACATGGATAGTTTAGAAAATATTAACACATTCTAGTTGCTGTCACAAATAAACTTGATTGTATGCACGAAAAGGGAATTCTCCTATATTTGTGCTATTTACAATAGCTCTGACCAGTAAATTTGCTTGTATCCAAGGAATTCCCCTAAAATTGTGATATGAACATATTTTGTAAAAATTAAATTTAACCCAAAAAAATTTAATCCTAAAATATTTTGAATCGAGCTAAATGGAATAAAATCGTGTAAAGAAATTTTATATTTGTTTATTTTCAAATCGTGTTAAATGAAAACCGTGTAAAAAGAGACCGTGTGAAAACAGAACTAGGTGTATACACAAATTTGGTACATTTATCATCAACAAAGTACTCTCAAGTTAATTGTTTGTTTAATATCAAAACTAAAATTTAATTTTCCATCTCTGCTTAAATAAATAAAATCAAGGCGAATTAAAAAAAATTTTGACAAAATGATTTCAGATCAGCTGGGCTGCTAATTTCACCTGTATGAACTCGCCCTGGGCGATGTTTTCTGTCAAGGTGAATTCATATATCAGGGATGGAAAAGTCTGTCTGATCGGTTTAATTTAAAAAATCTTGAAATAATGATTTGTGAAAATCATAAATAAATGTAGTACATTTGTTAAGAAGAAAGTGCACTTAATTTAATTTTTCAATATTTAAACTAAAATCTCATTTTTCTTCTTTGCTTAAAATCAAGGCGAATTAAAAAAATTTTGACACTATGCTTTCCGATATTCAGCAGAGGTTATCTGTATGAATATGCTATGCCTTGGTTGTTAGTAAAAATAATAACTTGAATATTTTTCAAAGATAATTTATGAAAAAAAAATTTAAATTAAAATTAAATTTTAATATTTATCCTTAATTAAACTCAAATTAAAATTTTTAATTTTAAGAATCGTTATAAATATAAAATTTACATTTTAAAATAAATTATTATTATTAAAAATCCACCCAATTTTTGCTGCTAATAAAATACGACTATTACATCTAATCCAGCAACAAAGTTTGAAATGCATTGTAAATGTATGTATATGCGTATGTACCTACCTTAAATTCATTTTGTTTTTGCACTTACCGTTCCTACTGCAAATGTCTCAAAATTGTTTGTGTGAATTTTTTTGTTGGTTTAATAATGCATTGAATTTACTGTTTATCATGTAGAGAGAAAGAGTAAATGGAACTTTGTTATTGTTTACTTGACTGTCTATATTTATATTGACCGAAAGCTAAGCTTTAATTACAGTGACCCTTTTTATACCCGCCACCAAAAAAATGGTGGGGGTATATTCATTTTGTCATTCCGTTTGTAACACATCAAAATATCCATTTTAGACTCCATAAAGTATATATATTCTGAATCAGGGTTTGATTTGATGACGATCTAGCTATGTCCGTCCGTCTGTCCGTCTGTTGAAAGCACGATAGAGGTCGCACCGAAAAAGCTAGGGGGCTCAAATTTTGCCAGAATCTTTCTTATAGACAAGGTTTGTTTGGTATTGAAAATGGGCTAAATCGGAATATTAGGAAGAGAGTTATAGCTCGAAAAGCAAGAGTAGGTCGAAAAAACCGTGTCCTACGAGCATCGAATAAAATGGAATTGTGACCAAACGCATTAACGTAGACTCATGAAACTTCGAATATATATTTCCTGAGTAAAAACAATATTTTTCCCTGAAAATCATCTAAATCTATGCATTAGGAGAGGAGTTATCGATCAAAATGTACGAAAATTTATACCGCACTGTGAATTTTTCGGTATATTTAAAAACAAAAACGTCATAAAAGCAACAAAATTGGATGTACGACTCTGAAATTTTGCACACTTTGCTTTTTGGTGAGACGCTTTCTTGTAACGGAAAATCAATGTGCCACGCCCACTTTTACGCCCACCTCCCATATAACGTTTTACCCAAAATTCATATAATTTCTCTATTAATAAAGATTTTGGAATAACAAAGCGCTATATTGAAATACCTAAGTTGTACTCATTCGCAAAAATAACTTTGACACGCCTACTATAACGCCCACTTTTCACGTTATATACCGTTAATGAAATTTAAAAGCTCATAAAACCGCCAATATTAGAGGTATGATGATAAAATTTGCCACGTATATCCCCCTAGGCAATGTCATTGCTGTGCCAGAAAATTAAGTTGCCACGCCCACTTTTACGCCCACCTCTCATATAACGTTTTACCTAAGATTCATATAATTTTTCTACTAATAATTATTTGGGAATAATAAAGGGCTATATTGAAACACCTAAGTTGTACTCATTCGCAAAAACAACTTTGACACGCCTACTATAACGCCCACTTTTCACGTAATCTACCGTTAATGAAATTTAAAAGCTCATAAAACCGCCAAAATTAGAGGTATGATGATCAAATTTGCTACGTATATCCTTCTAATGAATGTTATTGTTGTGCCAAAAAGTTAAGGTGACACGCCCATTTTAACGACTACCTCCCATATAACGGTTTATCTTAAATTGATGTAATTTCTCTATTGACAAAGTTTTTGGGAAAATAAAGGACTATATTGAAATATCTAACTTTTATTTGTTAGCAGAAACTTTATTGACACGCCTACTTTAGCGCCCACTTTCATTGAAGGACTACATTTACAAAAGCATTTTAGTAGCATATCGAAGTTATAAAGGGTGGTAAAATTTTAAGGACCCATGTTGAATTTAAATAAAACACAAATTATTTAGGATCTTATTAGTATTTCTTTTTGTAATTATAATATTTGTATGGTTTATTTATTTAACAAAATATCGGCCAAATGGTCCCCCCCATCCTTGGCGCCACTCCTCTATCTGATGGTCCAAATTTTCAATGACAGTGGTGATGCTCAATTGTTGGGCACGATGATGAGTCGAGGTTAGCTGCTCTTTTGCCAGACTATCGCAAAAAACAGCATTGGTTCCCATTCAACGAACTAAGAAGTCATTCACAGATTTTATAACATTTTATACAGACCTGTTTTGCAGAAATTTAAATATTTTTTACAATTCTCCCGATTGTGAACGAATTTGAATGATTATGTTGATCAAAAGAATTACGAAGTGCACAAAATGCATTTTGATTTGAACGCCCATTTTTGTAAAAAACCTAAATAACTTTAAAGCGTTGCTCATTTGCGTATCTTTCCACGGATCAAATTGAGTAAGTTGGAGATTGACAAATGTCAAATGAAATGCAGCAAACAAATTTAAGGTCTAGTTCACCTTCAACATGGTGCCTTAAAATTTTACCACGCTCTACAAAGAAAGTGATACATATTTTATTATAAAGAGATTATTCCATAGCGATTAACAAAATAATAAATACTGTGCTTTAAATGTACACAAAATTGGTGGTGGGTATAAAAGATTCGGCACAGCCGAATATAGTGCTCTTACTTGTTTATATTCGTTTATAGATTGGTATATGCATATTTACATACATACTTATTTAATGTTGTTGTTGTATTTTTATACATACATACTTATTTATATGCATACATTCCCTGTTGCTTTTACATTTTTTTTTACAAATGGGCAATAAAATATATGTAGTATGTATTTTGTTGCTAAGAAGTTTAAATAAACCTTTTCAGAAAATGACGTGACTTCTCATAGAAAATTTATGTACCTTCGTACATATGTACATGCATACACAAATATGTGTGTATGTATATATACATATGTATGTATGTGTTTATATGTATACAACTATTGTAAATAAAACTTGACAGAAGTAAGACAAATATTGTATTAATTTACTGCATTTTAAAATGAAATAAATAAATACGAAAAGAATAGCCCCAGCCACATTTGATAAGAAAGTTTAAAGCCTAAAGTTTAAGCTAGGAAAAAGAAATGTACAACAACAAAATAGTGTTGAATTTTACAACAAAAAGAAAGTATTTTAATGAAAATAAAAGTGTGTTATGTGTGTAATGTTTTGTTGTTTGTTAATGTTGCTACTAAATTTAGTAAAAATGTTAGTTTAAACGACTTTAATAATATCCGCCGCTACTTATTGTCATTTTCTTTTGTTGTTGCCTTTTCGCTTTTTTTTTTCTCGACTGTCTCACAAGATGACAAGTTTAAGTTTATTTAATGTTTTTTTTTTATTATATTTTCTTTTTATTTTCTAATGAAATATTTTAGGTGAAAAGTTATATTAAATATAAGTTCAAAGCTTGGATAAAGAAACGAGAGATTAAATGTAAAACAATTACTGGCATGGATCATACAAATATAAATGGCAAAGGTAAAGTTACCTGACCCTGCACAGTGGGACTTTTCGAAAAAAAAAAATAATAATAATAGTCAACAAAAGCTACACATTCATAAATATGTATCTCTTAAACTACTTATTTAAATAAAAGATGGTTTTAGGAATTTGCTTGAATTTTTTGAAATACATAAAAACATATTTTTGTTTTTTATTATATTTTTATTCGACACAAAGTACCCAAAAAGCATTAAAGGGTGTTATATATAATCTATATACCCTTCACACAGTTTGTAGCTTTCGTTGTTGTTTTAGCTAACCATAATCTGAAATTTCAATTAACATGTTCGCCTATTTCTTCACCGTAACAAACGTTTCCAGAAATTCCATAGGAACTGCGAAATCTGTCTTTATTTGGGTATAAAACAGAGGCCCACATAACTGATTTTCAATAGCAAAATTCTTGAAAGCATATCTGATCAATTAATACTATATGAGAGTCTGAAGTATACGTAGGGGCTTCAAAATGTTGATTTCATCATACACACGGACAGACGAACTTAGCTAAATCAATTCTATTTAAAGAAGGTTCCAGAATATATGTACTATATACTTTATAGAGTATAAAATAAATATTGTAGAAATTACAAACGGAAATATTACAAGCCTCCACTCTGGTGTGGAGGGTATAATAATTACAAAATTAATTTATTTTGTTATACTTTCAAAATAACAATTGGTAAATAGTAAAAACAATTAATTTTTTTATTGCATTGCTGCCCACTTTCTTTCTTAGTAGATTAAATAACTTGGTCATCAGTGTCTCAGAATAATAATATAATTGAAGATCACAGCATGTAATTTTGGCGATGCTTCAATGACTTGAACCTTTTTTAAGAGCCGCTACGATTAACTTTGTTGTTCACAATAATAATACCAATAGAATTCTTTTAAAAAAAGCATTGAGGTGTAAAATTTTAATTATTAGTTTATAGTTGATTTATTTAAAATTTGTTTCCTAAGAAAGGAAGGAAAAATCTATAAACTTTATTTTAAAAGTTTTCTTAAGTTATGCAAGTTGAAAGTTGCTTTTAACAAAGTTTTTTTTTCAGTAAGATTTTTTTGATGATGTTATGGTTTTTATTTAAAATGTTATGTTTAAGTTAAATAAAAATAGTACATACTTTTAATACAATCTTTCTGTACAAATAGGTACATATATTTTTAATTTTTTTATTTAATTATTTTTGGTTTATTTCATTCTTTAAATTGTTTTTGTATTTGTTATTTATTTTTGTATTTATTATTTTATTTTTTTTGTAGTATTTTTTATTTATTTTTGTTACATTTTTGTTGTTGTATTTTTTATTTATTTTTGTTGTATTTTTTTACTGTATTTTTTTGTTGAATTTTTTTTTTAAATTTATTTTTGCTGTATTTTTTTATTTTTTTTTGTATTTTTTTTTTTTATATTTTTTTGTTGTATTTTTTTTATTTTTTTTTTTTGTTGTATTTTTATACCCTTCACACAGTGAAAAAGGGTATATATAGGTTTGTCATTCCGTGTGAAACTTCTACAATTTTCATTTCCGACCCCATAAAGTATATATTTTCTGAAAGCTTATGAATAGGGGAGTCGATTAAGCCCTGTCAGTCTGTCCGTCTGACCGTCTGTCCGTGTGTATGTTGAAATCAACTTTTTGAAGCCCCCCGACATAGGTTGGACCCGGGTAAGGTACTAAAATATCAGAAATATTCGGGAGTAGATTGGTATTAAAAATCAGAAACATCGGTACATAAACAACTGAGATATGAGCAAAAACCCACGACCACCTCGATTTTTTTTCACAAAAACAACATTACAACAACAACATTCATACATACAAACGTGTATACTGGTTAGGGAAAACGTGGCAGCTGAGCCAAAAAATTTTTTTTTTAATTTTTTTTAAATTTTTTTTTAATTTTTTTTTTATTTTTTTTTATTTTTTATTTAATATATTATATATATTTTTATTATTATTTTTTTTTTAATTTTTTTTTTTTTTATTTTTTTTTTGTTTTATATATATTATATATTATATATATAATAATTTTTTTTTTTAAATTTTTTTTAATTTTTTTTTTTTTTAATTTTTTTTTAAATTTTTTTAATTTTTTTTTTTTGTTTTTTTAACATACATACGTGAAATTTTCAAATTGATTCTTCAAGCTCGAGGTCTTTATAATATTTGTTTTATTTATTATTCAAAATTATATAAAAATTTTGTAAAAACACACAATTTCTTTCCTGAAGATGCTACACAAAGGAGTAGCGAAATATTGAATAATAAATAAAACAAATATTATAAAGACCTCGAGCTTGAAGAATCAATTTGAAAATTTTATAAAATAAAGGTCAAATAAGAGCAATAAGAATACATACGTGAATTTATAACTTTACAATGGGATGTTTTTATATATGTATGTTTTTATATGTATGTACGTATTTCATATGGGATGAATGGTGACACAAACTACTGTTATTGCATGACTATACGTTGTGAAGGGTATATAAGATTCGGCACGGCCGAATATAGCGCTATTACTTGTTTTTATTTTTTTTTGTTGTATTTTTTTATTTTTTTTTTTGTTGAATTTTTCTTTTGTTGTAATATTTTTTTTATTTTTGTTGTTTTTTTTTTTAAATTTATTTTTGTTTTTTATTTATTTTTTATTAATATATTTTTTTTATTTTTTGTAGTATTTTTTTTTTTATTTTTGTTAAATTTTTTGTTAGATTTTTTTTTTATTTTTTTGTTGCTTTTTTTTATTTATTTTTGTTGTATTTTTTGGTTATATTTTTTTATGTTTTTTTTAGTTTTTTGTTGTATTTTTTTATTTTTGTTGTATTTTTTTGTTGTATTTTTATTTTTGTATTTATTAATTTTTTTTTATAATTTGTATAAAAGTTTTTCTCTAAAATAAAATTTTGTTGTTGCATTTTTTTAATTTTTTTTTTATAAATTTTTTATTTTTATATTGTATTTTTTTATTTATTTTAATTTGACGTCATCCGTCATTTGAAATAGATTTTTAAATTTGTTTTATAATCGACTGCAACTTCCAAATAGCACACATCTGTTAGAATATTACTTGAACTTTTCGCTATTGCGGTGTTAATCGCCACAAACTTTGTGTTAAAGTTCTTTATCTCAGGCCACGTGTTTATTTTTATTTAATTATAGCGAAGTGTTTAAAATGCTTCTAGCAGGTACTCGTATTGGGCACATCTAATGTTTCATTGAACCATCAACTTTCATTTAATTGGGCGAAATCTAAAAGATGTTAATTAAAATTTTGACCTTATACAGCATTGTTTTCTGAAATTTTGCAAAATTCTCATGAATTTATAAGATTGTGCTAAAAGCTCTCTTCTACGCTCTACAGCTCGAAATGTCAAACTTTGTATAAAACAAATTTTAACAATAAAACAATCTGTTAAAGCTTTGTTGAAAAATGCCCCCCTAATTTAATGAAAAGCTGTAACGTTTAATCCTCTAATTTTGTTTAATTTTCGATTGTTACCTATAATATTAATTTCCGACTCCATAAAGTAGCGCCCTTAACCATATCGCGGATGATATTTTTCTCAACCCCATCAATGAAAGGGCTTGACTACAACTAAATATTAAATGTGCAAAAATCAAAAATCAGTGATGGCGTCGAAAAAAATAAAGCAAAATGTCATATAACATTAAATCTTAAAGTTAAGGCTAAGCTATGCAATGGTGAAGGGTATGATCAGATTCGACACAGCTTTATATAACATTTTTACTTGTTTTTTTTTCGTTGCGGAAAAACAGTAAAAACATTTATTTGTTTGCAAATATTTTAACATTTTGAATTGAAACAGTGTCTAAAAAATAAGATCATAAGAAAATATGCTTTAAAAATAAAAGATTTTATCTCGTAACTAAATTCTGCGCTACTTATTTGTATGGAAAATCTCGTTATAGTAGGATTCTTTTTTATTATTAAACTGATATTTTTGTGGAAAAAGTCTTTCTGCTTCTAGAGGCAAATCGACGGATCTTTTTTTTTTTTTTTTTGTTTTAAGAAAACTTATATCAAAACTAGAGCTGGGCACGATTCGTTACTTTAGTTCATTTTTGCTAACAACCTCGGTCGTTTTGTTCACGAACGTTTATTACATAAAATTGCCACAAAAAGGTTTTTTTTACAAAATTTTTTGATGTTCAATTGATACTTGCTCTCATAGGACGACCCTCTAAATGCATCTAATCCCTCATAAAACTGTCAAACACTTACTAGAATTTTATCTGGCTAATGTCACAAGAACAATTCTATACAAATAATTTCATTATTATTTTATATATTTTGTTGTTGGGTAAAACAAACACACATGATCGGGCTTGACCGACCGACTATAACTTTCTTATTAGCTTTTTTATTACATATTTTAGAGAAAATCAAATATAATAACGAGTGTTCCAATAAAATTTTTAATTTATTTTGTTTTCTTTTTATTATACTGATGTGCTGCTGTACTTTAAGCCAGTGTCCCAGAAATTGGAACGGTCATTAATTTTTATTTTTAAATAGTAGAAACAGTAAGAATTATGCCAAAAATAGTTTCACTTTGCTAGTATAAATATTATTATATTTTTTTAAACGTGGCTGACGAGTAATGGTTTTTAATGTCATGAACTGCAAAAGAATTTTCAAACATAAAATTAAAATCCATGAACTTTAAAAAAAATTTTGGGTTTTTCCTACTTTTTTTTGTATTAAATTTTTTTATTGTTAAATGTGAACAATAACATCACAATTTTTTTAATAATTAAACCATTTCTAATTTAATTTACGAAATGTTTTTAAATTTGTTTTATAATTAACATATTGGAGAAATTTTCCATTCCTCTTGTTACAAACGTTTATAAACTTTAGCATAAAAAACGCATTTGTTTAATGGTGTTTTTTAAAAATTCAAATCATACGCTTGTTGTCATATTATTGAATTTTTTTTATTAGTTTTGATATGTTATAGTGTTACATGCATATTGAATTATTACAATTATAAGCAACAACGGATTATAAACAATATTTATATCATTTATTTATTTTTTTATTATTTATTTATGTTATCCTTGGGATTTTCCTTAATAGGTCTAATAATCTCCTTTTTGTATTCCATATAAAATTACATTCTTAATTCTTGTGGTATAATTTTTAGCCATTATAAGGTAACCACACAGAATATTCACATGATATTTGGTTAAACTTCAAAATATCCTAAAATAGAAATGAAAACAATGAAAAAAAAAACATATTCAAAATTCAAAGTAAACTATAAAACATAACACATCCACAACTTCAAACAAAAGTGCTGTCGAAGAAAACAAAGTTCACAATGAAAACTATGGCAGTCAACTTCAAGTACATGCTGTCATTTTTGTTGTTTAATTTGTATTATTCATTATTATTATTATTCTAATAATTCGTTATGAAAATATTTTAACATTGCTAAAAGAGCGGCTGTTGAAGAATAAGAACATAAAGGTGATTTCATCGATTAAAATATTTCTCTCGACTATAATGATCTGATCTGATAACTCTGCTGCTAACTTAACCCCATCCTTTGCTAGTAGCCCTAAATTGTATTGTAATATATAAATAAGTACACTGAAACAAAAGTGAAGTTCTAAGTCCTAGAATTAAGTTCTTAATTTAAGCCGAAATCGTGCCTCAAAATTCAAGTACGATTTATTTCTCGGTTTCTTAAAACAAATACAAAACGAGATTGTTTCACAAAATCAAGTACAAGACCACTAAAATAAGAATTAACTTCTTAAATTAAGTCTTTTGTTTCTCAAACTAAAAACAAACTTACAACTTTCAGGAATTTGCTTAGACAAACACTCTCTATATAATATCAAATATGTTTTTATAATTCTCATTTTGTTTATCATACTTTAGCTATAAGTAATAATGTTGACGACAATAAATCTGTAGCAGTTTCCGAGTTAACTTACGTTTCATGCTTTGTCCGTTATTTTTCTTTTTTAGTTTTAATAAAACGTATCGCTAAAAAAATGTCAAAGGGTAAGAAGTGTAGATACTACTGTAGTATGCAAAGATTAAACCAAGTTACGAATTCTTGAAACAAGCGCATTTTTTGATTAATTCAACCAAATTTATACTTGAATTAATTTTTTTTTCTAAGCTTACGTCAAGTACGGTTTCGGGCTTTAATCAAGCTAATAATTCTTAAAATCAAACTCTTTTCGGCTCAACTGTTAATAAAATTAGGAAATTCGTACTTGACACATTTGTTCTTTAATCAAGCATTCTGTACTTGGTTTAAGAAAATCCGAACTTATCGTACTTCTGACACCGCTATTGATTGATTTAAGTACGGACTACTTGATTTGTTTTTTACGTGTAAGACTTGTAAAGATTGAAGAACACATGAGTGTCAAAATACTGATATTTAATTAAATAAAATCTCTATATATAAAAGTGAAACTCTGTCTGTCTCTGTGTGTGTGCGTTAGCTATAGACTCCGAAACTGTAAAACCGAACGGACTCAAACTTTGGCAAGTTGTTGTACACAATCCAGGGAGTGTTTATGGATGGTAAAAAGTGGGCGGGGCCACGCCCATAAAAAATAAGTAATAATTTTTAGCTACTTGCACTAGATCGATTTTTCTGAAACTTTACACACATATTGAGCTGTCATGACTATATAATTTCGTGATTAGAAAAGTGGGCAGGGCCACGCCCATAAAAAATAAAGTATCATTTTTAGCTACTTGAACTTCACCGATTTTTCTGAAACTTTGCACACATATTGAGCTATCATGACGATACAATTTCGGGATTAGAAAAGTGGGTAGGGCCACGCCCATAAAAAAAATTATAATTTTTAGCTTCTTGCACTTGATATTCAATTAAAATTCAGAATGCATTTTTATTCATTAAGGGGCGTAGCAAACGCGTGCCGGGCTTGGCTAGTATTTAATAAAGGAGAATACAAAGTATAGGTTAATATAGGACAAACAGTTATGTTATACCTACTTTAACATCTTTCTTTTTGGGAGAGAGAGAGAAATGATGATGAATAAATGTGCACCGAAGTGCGCCACTAGCACGAGTATTAACCATGTGAATTTCAATCGCAGCCACCCGGTCTCACTACTAAACAGTTAATGAGAAGTTTAAGAGGCTATTGCTTTCCTTAATAGCGGGCTTTACAGACATATCATACACAGCTTTCTGTTTCAAACAATATTAAATGATTACATTTGTTCTTCTAAGTTTTAAATTTTTTAATCTTTAAGTTAAAGTTCAACGGCTTCTGCGACTTTTACCCTGTTTTTCTTCGTTACAATTCTTTTCAAGTTTTTTGTTGTTAAAGTTAAAAGCGCAGAAACCTACTTACCTACCAATATAAAACAATTAAGAGTGATGAGGAAGAAACCTTAAATAAAATTCATTTTAAATGGTTGAAGAGGATTTTAAGATCTTAGGAAAAAATTCCAAAAAATGAAATAGTTTAATTCTTTAATATTTACGGTATGTGTATTGTAGAGTTTTACTAAAACGTACAGATAGAGTGAAAGAGTAAAATAATGTAATTAATACAGTAGTAAAAATAGTAGGGATATAAAAATGTGTACATATGTAAGTATGTATGGATGTACATAGATACATAAGTTTGTATATGTAAATGTATGTAGTAAAAATGGTTTATTATGGCTACAATTTTATGTCTTAAAATAAAACTTAGTTTTTGCTATTTTTCTAGTTTTTTTTTATAACCAACAATAATTATTTATTTGGTTTTTTGCTAATTTTTCTTTTATTTTTATATTGTGTTTTAAAACGTTTAATTTTATTTTACAATAATTTTTCTTTTATTTTTTTCTTTCTCTTTTTAGGTAAGTTTTCTTGGCCAAATCTTATAGCAGCGTTTTATTTTATAATTTGAAATGGGTTTTTTTTTCTTTGTATTCACTTTAACATGCTGTAAGTTCAAACATCTCATACTTTTTTCTCAAATTGTTCATGGTAATTATGCTACAAATGTTACTAATTACTGTAAATGTCGGTGTTTTTGTTTGCTTTACCTGCATGGGAAATTTTTTATTAGACAATATAATTGGAATATTTTTATATGAATTTTGTAAAAGTTTTATTAAGCAAAAAATAGACAGTAAATATTTTAACTGCGTTTGAAAAAAATTTTGCATCACATTACAAATAAAAAAAAAAAACTGTTGAACCAGTCATTATTCAATTTTAGAAATAAAAGCCATTTTATAACCGTGTTTTTATTAAGATTATTATAAAGCATAAAAAAAATTTTTTTTATTATTATTTTACAGAATGTTTTAATTTAGCTGGAACCCCTGCCATTAACGCTTTTATGGTAAAAGGTTTTCCAATAAGAGTGATATGATTTCTTTAACAAAAAGCAACACACTTATTGTTAAGGAAATTCAAAAGTTTTTTCATATAATCCCAGCAAAAATTTATTTTGTACCGGTAAGCAGTAAAAAAAATCATGCCTTCTTATAGCGCAATATTAGAGCGCATTCGAGGGTGCTATAAATGGAAGTCAGAAGTTTCTATTAAATATATTTAATTTTTTACAAAATAACTTACTGCAACTTCTCTCGCTTACGAGGATGCAGTAATGTAAGCGAATGATTACCTCTCTTTACTGTAGTTCTTAAAAACATATAAAAGAGACATGATATTACTGCATTAAACATGTGTAAAAATAGCAAATAATTAGAGCATCAAAGAGCCCTACCAAGTGGGACATCTCATATAAAAATCATGCCTTCCTGAAGTAGGTTGGGAAAGGAGAGTACATTTATCTCTCCCTTACAAACCTGCTTCCCGGTATGCAGTAATTTTTGCTGGGATATAAAGTACAATCGATACAATTAGGTTATAAACAAAACGTCATTCAAATGGCCTACACGATTTTTTTTGTAGGAACGAATTCGATAAAATTCGAATTTTAAATCTTTCATAGAATCCTTAAACTGTTTTTAGTTTCCATTGCCAACAATCAGAAATGCTGCACTTAATCAAATAATAATGTGCGCGTAAATAATTTAGTCCACAAACAAAATACCTTGAATAAATATTTCAGTGTCACCAAAATGCCAAAAGTAGTGTCTTAGGCAGTCAAACAACCAACATTATTTATCTTATTACAGTCTAATTAGCAAAAAATGCTAGAAAAACAAATAAAGAAAACATTTAAGAGCCCCGGTCAGTATCTGAAAAATGCAACAGCGACTAATTGCAAATGATAATTGAGATATTGGTTAATAATGATAACAACAATAAAAACAACAACAACAACAACAGAAAAAAACATCAACTAAAGGCAACTCAATATAAAAGCTCTTTAAGTAAGAAGAAAATACAAACGCCAAATAAATATTTCAGTTCAAGATTATAAATAAAATTAAAAATAAAAATACGCCAACAAACAGCTTGTTACGTTTGTTGCCCTACACTAACGGCAGAATTAGTTTGTACGTTCTGTGCTGTTATGAATCAGCTGTTTTGTATCTGTTCAATTGAAAATCTGTATGTGTGTTTTGTTGTTATACCCATCACCCAAAAAAAAAAAAATGATGTACCCCACATCATATTGTCACTCCGTTTGTAACACATCGAAATATGCATTTTAGAACCCATAAAGTATATATTTTCTGAGTCCTGATTTCATTTTAGGACCATCTAGCTATGTCCGTCCGTCTGTCCGTGCGTTGAAAGCATGATAGAGCTTGAACCGATAAACTTAGGGTGATCAAATTCTGCTAGAATATTTCTATTTAATACATTTTTGTTTGGTGTTGAATATGGGCTAAATCAGAATATTAGGAAGAGAGTTATGGCTCGTAATGCAAGAGTAGGTTAAAAAAACAATGTCTTTACTATATCGAATAAAATGCGATTACTTATGCCTAAAAGCATTGACGTAGGGCGATAAAATTTCGCAAGTACATTTCTTACGTAAAAAATATCTTCCTGAAATTTGCTCAAATCTATACATTATAGAAATGTACGAAATTTTATACCGCCCAGTGTCTTTTCGGTCTATTAAAAATTAAAAAAGTTATAAAACTGACAAAATTAAATGTACGCCTTAGAAATTTTGCAAACATTGCTTTTTGGTTAATAGATTTGTAATAACGGAAAATTAAGGTGACACGCCTACCTCCCATATAACTAATGCTTTGTCTTAAATTAATATAATTTCTCTATGGGCAGAGATTTTGGATTAACAGAAACTGCTTTGCCACGCCTACTTTAACGTCCACTTCTCATATATTATACAGGGTGTCTTGTGGCAAATTTATATTTTTAAATACGATTATTTCCAAAAGTAATAAACGGTGCTGAGGGAGGGGAGGGTGGCTCCGTTGAAATTATCGATTGTGCGGTGTTGTCAGTCACGATGTCGCAGTGGTCGAGTGCTCGCTGTGGCGAAATTTTTTAAGAGTAATGATTCTTACGTATTTGTTCTTCGACAATTTTGTTAAAAGTTCGCTATTCGGCGAATACGTGATGGACCGAGTGTAAATTTAATTTGTTCGTGGGTGCAGAGATTCCGCGCAACTGCTTCGGCTATGAATGTCCCACGGTCAGGGACCAGTTGATCTTTAAGGACTCACAAAAACATTGAACTGGTTGAAAGCAGTTTACATAAAAAATCTGCGACTTTCAATACGGAAAGGAGCAACCTCACTGGGACTTTCAAGAGCGATTAGTTATAAAATTTTAAAAAAGGGTCTGAATTTTCATCCTTTTAAAATTCAAATCGTTCAAGAACTGAAAGAAAGTGACTTTGATTTACGCAAAAAAATTATGTGAAACGATGTTGGAGCGTTTTCGCACTGTAAATCAAATTTTTTGAGCAACGAGGCTCGTTTTTACCTAACGGCCACGTCAACAAGCAAAACTGTCGTTACTGGTCTCCAAGAACCCGCAACCCTCGATTGAAACATCAAAAACCATTGCATTGCCCCAGGGTAACTGCTGGGTGTGACTTATCCTCGCATGAGATAATTGGGCCATTTTTTTTCGAAAATTCTCAAAGCCAGGCGACGAATGTCAACGGTGAAAATTATCTACGCCTGAATACGGAATTATTTTTGCCAAACCTGTGAGCTCATCCATCGTACTCTTCACACACGTGTTTTCAAACGGAGGGGGCAACTGCACACACAGTCAGAGCTTCGATGAATTTTTTTTTGGGAAAATTTCCCCCAAAAACTGATCAGTCGCTTTGTGGACATCCCATGACCACCGAGGTCCCCTGAACTGTTTTTTTTTTTATGGGACTACCTCAAAGGAGTTTATAATGACAATCCCCAATCTCTTGTGGCTTTAAAGGAAAATATTCGTCGATAAATCAGCTCAATTGAAGCAAGTTTACTGCAGCGTGTGGCGCAGAATACAAGGCTGAAAAAAAATATTTTGTAATGAATTATCCTAGTTTAATTTAAACATTAAGGGCCGTATTCATAAAAAATATTTTAGGTTTATTAAAGGCTTATTTGACAGATTTTGTAGAGAAATTTGTCAAATAAGCCTTCAATAAACCTAAAATATTTTTTATAAATACACTAATTATATTATTTTTAAAGTAGGAGGTGCCATGCCCATACAAAGCTTATATTATTTTTTAACTACCTCTGGGTACCAAATTATACACTTCAGATTCCATAAAAATACAAAAATGTTGGAAAAAAAAATCTGTATTGACCGCCTACTTTTATTGAAAGACTAAATTAACGAAAACATTTTACTAGCATATCGAAGTTATACAAAGAAAGTGATACAGATTTTTCAGTATAAAGAGATTATTCCATAGCGATTACAGTTTATAAAAAAATAATTAATTTTGTGCTAAAAAGTACACAAACTTGGTGGTGGGTATCAAAAATTCGGCACAGCCGAAAAAAGTGATCTTACTTGTTGTTATTGTCGTTTTGGCACCATCTAATTAAATATTTAGACGGTATGTTTGGCAAATTGTATTAATATGTCAAGTTAGAGTTGCCACTTGGTTCTTTTTTACAATTCTAGAGTGCGATCGGGACTTTAACTTATTAATGCTGTGGTCATGTGAAAATAAAAATTTAAATATCGTATGCATCTGCACACATACACACACATCGTTATTGATGTATGTAAATAAAAAATTATTTTGAAGAAAAAATCTGTTGATTATTCAAATAAAAATTTGGGACACCCTTCATATAAATAGAGAATTTCGCGAATTTGAATTTGTTTTTTTTATTTTCTTTCTTTATTTAACAAAACTACAAATTGAGAATTCTATAAATTAAGAATTTCGAAAAATGTTTGTCGTAGAAATAGAATTGCAATTTAAGAATTTCTAAAAATTGGTTTTCATGCATGCAGGGTTATAGCGAACCATTTTAAACCCCACAATTTCTTACAATTTTCTTTATCTACAACTTTGACTATAGATAGATAGTTATTAATAAAACAAATTCATGCTTCAAGGCATAAAATTACAAACAAACAAAAAATAGTAAAAAAAACTAGCAACATAAAAGCGGCAGCAAAAAAAGGTGTACACCTTGTTACAATGACGTTTGCTAATAATGTGGCATGCCCCAAGGAGTTTTCGATAGCAGTGTATCGAAGTAAGTAATATCAACTAGAAGCAGTAGGCTGTTGCTGTTATAGTTGTTTTTTTATTAGGCCGCCAACAAAAAAAACGTTGAATTTTATACTTTTAGAAGGTTGCTGCCTGCAACTCTGCATTGCGATGCTGTGTTCAGATGTGTTAAAGAGAGAAGTGTCTACAGGGAGGGGGGTTTACGACTAACTAGAAAAACTGTATAAAACTAATTACTTATTACAACAACTGACTGTGCGCATAATTACAATATTTTTTTTTATTTCGCTGTTTTTATGTTTTTTTTCTTTTTTGCCATAAAACAATTTAGTTGTGAAAATTATTTTAATTTGTTTTATTTTTATCTCCATTTAGTTTTTATATCATTTTTTTCTTTACCACAAAATTTGCCTCCCCTCTATTTGTGTTTCTTTTATATTCCAACAACTCTTTTTACTGACTGCTTAATGCTGCTGCTGTGCGCAACTCACTTTGACAACTCGGAAATGTTAGTTGTTGCATTTGATTGAGCACCCGACACTAACGGCAAACCAGGCAACAACAACAACTTTAAAGCAGAAAAAAGATCATTCGAGCAACAACTTTATGCGAACAATAAGAACAACAACGACATCAGCTACATACTAACATTAGCCAATCGTGTAACATTTGCTAACAACAAAAATAATTGTAATTTGAAGACAGCAATGACCATGTTGGTTGACTGTTGTTTTTCTTTTTTTTTTCCTTTTTTTTTTCCTTTTAAGTTTATTGTAAACTTTAGTTGTTGTTATATTTCGTTAAATAAAGGGTGGTCAAATTGTAGGTTATGAATTAATTCTGCTTAACGAAAAAATTTTACAAATTTACTATCATTAAAGATTTATTTTTTTTGAATTATATATGATTATGGGCAAATAGTCCACCCGTATCGCCTCGACTGACGTTTGTTCTTCTCACAAAATGTTGAACGCTTTACTTATCTCGCCAATGCAGCGCCGAATTTTATCCCTCAAAGCATCTAATTGTTGTCAGCGCCATCAAATCACAAAAACGTGTCTGCCAATTAACATCGGTTGTGATCAACATTAACCGATTGTACCCTCTTTACGGCGATAAAATAATGGCTGAATTAGCGGAGCACATCTGTAATATAATGTATCAGATCTTTGTTTTTGGCATATGAGAAGTAATGCAAAAGTTACCTGAGTTTTAATGTACCGTAGTTGTAACGTACCATTCTGTATAAAATAGAATTTCCTCACGTTGTTGCGTGACATTTGCAAGCCAGTGATAGAAGCAGCCTATCACTGGTTTGTTTTACAATTTGAGGGAATTTACGCTCTTGTTTTTTTTTTTTTGGTATTTTTTACAGTACGTTGCATTATGGTACGTATGCAGCAACGCTCGGCTAACGAGACCTTTGGTAGGTAGGTAGGTAGGTAAGGCTGGTGCAAAGTTACCCTCACCCAGACACCATTACGGTCCATTGTAACGCCTTAATATAGAAATTAAGAAAAAAAAAAGAGAATAAGAATAGAAATAGTTAAAATAGAAGAGAAGCAGACCAGTCCAGAGTCTGGCGGGAATCGAACGCGCAACCCCCAAACTAGCAGACCAGCACACTACTGACTAGTCCACCGGGGCAGTTTAAATAATTGTTTTGGTAGCGCAAAGAAAGCACGGCTTTTTCTGCTTATTTTTCCAACAAAATTTTGGCCGATTTAACCGTTAAACCACAAAACTTTCTATACAGTGGATTTTCTGAGCCCCCTATGCTACAATTTTATTCGTTTTAGTAACAGCATGATTTAAAATACACCCCATCACAAAGATTTTGTTCAGGTTACACTTATAATGAATACGCAGTGGCAAATTCGTTCCAAATGTCAAGCGTCATATAAAAAACATTAAAAGGTGAATTCTTATTTTTGGATTTTCCGCCTTTAAAAGAAAACACGCGTTGTGTATGTGCGACTTGCTAAATATTTAAAGATAATAGCTGATACATATGCACTTATTAAAAAGGTGTTGCTTGACAAGGTGACACTCAATCTGTAGTCAGATTATTAACATTTTAAATCTATGACCCTGCATATAATGATCATTATTATTATTGGTTTTTGTTGTTGTACTATTAAATATATTTACAATAGTCCTCAACAACAGCATCAAGTTTTCTTTTACAACCGAAACTGAAATGTTGAACTAGTTTATACAAATATGTGGCAACACTAAGGACATTTGCATTAAAATATTACGGTAAAACAGTGCCAAATTCCGTAAGGAACTACAGTGATATTTTGTCAAAGAGAGGCAACTTCTGTTGTAAATAAATATTTACTGGATTATTATACCCTTCACAGAGAGTTTAAGGGTTTAAGTTAATAATTTAGGTTAATAATTACAATATTCCTAACGACCCTGTAAAGTTTATATTTTCTGAAAGGCTTTGAATAGCGGCGTATAATACAAAGTGGCCGATTTTTTTTAACCCCATCAATATGGCTATCAAATGAAAGGGCTTGACTAGTAGATTACAGTATGAAAAAAAAACTAAAATCAAAGATGGCATCGGAAATAATTAAGAAAATGGCGCTTACCATGAAATTTGAAATTTATTTTATCACGCATTTTTGTCATGTTTTCATTCACTCACTTTAGCTTTTTCTTTGTTCATTATTTTAATTTATTTGCTAGCAAGTTAATAAAGCAACCGTTAACAAACAATTTTATAGTCACCTCTAACTAACGTAAAAAGAGTTGTTTAAATGTTAAATAAATATATTCCATTTTTCATTTTATGACAAATTTCTTGTCCACTTTAGACTTGTATGTTGCCGTTGCTGTTGTCTTTTATTATTAAACTTGATACGAGGCCACATGCAAAAGTATTAAAGATTTATTTTGCTTAAAATGAAATACAGTTGAACTTCCCTATAGTGAATCTCCATGGGGACAGACAATTATTTCACTTCATTATACAGAAATATTGTTTTTTGTTTTTGTTTATTTATTTAAAATAATCAGGTATTCTTGTTTGGACAACATTTTTCCATTTTTCTTTATCAAGAAAAGCTTCAAATACATTAAGGGCCATTATTTGAACTTACCGATAACTAAAGTTAGGATGTTGTCGGACAGATAACTAGTTTTTGGTTATGACAACTTCACTTTAACCTAAAAGTGTCCGATATGTAAAAGGGAAGATCACTCTACCTTTAACTTTTAACGTGAGGTTTATAAGTAAAAAGCTACCATATTTTCTACCGTATAAATATATATACTATTCGTTTGTCGTTGCCACTTTGTTTTTAAAGAACTAATTAATTTGTTCGGCATTTGCTTTAGTGCTGCCATATTTAAAAAAAATACGATCTTTTTAATAACGAAAAATACTTAATGGTCAGTTTATTGCTCACGTTAACAAACGTTACCTTTTATTAACTTTAAATGCTTCTTTTGTCTTTACTTTCTTTTGTCGTTCTGTGACGTGCCGTTCTGTTGTTTAATTTTTGTGTTTACTTCTTCTGTAAGAACTCATCTGCCTTAATTTACAAGGTAATCTTACAAAAACAAGCTTATTATATTTTTTGTTTATTTTTCTAGTCAAAGTCCATACATAAAAAAAAAATTTCTAGTGTCAGATTTTATCTATAAGCAAACAGTCTCTATGTTGCAGCCACCTTTAAAATATAGGCACCTAAATATCAGCTGTTTCTCTCTCAATGACCGCCATTTAACGTTGAATTCTATTTTCTACAGGTTCGTCCGCAACGGCACGGAAAGTAACAGAACAAATAACGACTTGTACACATTATCTATTAAACAGAATGAAGTCAGCTGATTCGGAACGGAACAGAAAGTAAAAACTAATTCTGCCTTAACTTTGTCGGCAAGTTGTAATAATGGCCCTAAGACATTTAAATACATTTGTCGGAATGTATTTTATTCCTTTAAAACATCTAGGGTTTTAAGTCTTTCCTATAACTAGCAGTTTACCCATAGCAGTCATATTGCTTCCTACTAGGACAGTTTTGCTTTCTTTGCTCTGTTTTCCATTAAAGATTTTTCATTTTTGAATGCTAGTGTTTTATTTGGTAAGCACTTGTAAAACAAACCGGTCACGTCAGCATTGACGATGTCATTTGCATCATATTTTTCAATTAATCTTGGCAAAACGTTCCTTATCCATTTATCACATTCTGCTAAATTGGCGTCAGCGCTTTCCCCACACAAGGTTTTTCCAACAATATTTTATCATTTTTTAAATTTATTTAACCATCCAGTACTCTCTTCGAAATCCTCGTGTCCCAAAAAATCAACGAATTCTTTGTCTTTTTACTTCAATTATACTCAAGAGAGGGGAAGATTCTTGGAACGAGCGGCCGAAAACTCATTTTAGCATTGCTTCGTCAATATCTTCAAAAAGACAAGTTCGAAGTCTCTTACGCTTAATGCTTTGGGGTGCCCCAGTGGACTAGTCAGTAGTTTGGGAGTTGCAGGTTCGATTCCCGCCAGAGACTGGACTGGTCTGCTTCTCTTTCTCTTCTATTCTAACTATTTCTATTCTTTTTCTATTTTTCTCTGTATTAAGGCGTCACAATGGACCGTAATGGTCTCCGGGTGAGGGTAACTTTGCACCAGCCTTGCCTACCTCATGCTTAAATGCTTGTCTTCTACATTTTTTTGAATAACTGACTTGTTTTTCAAAATATTTGATAATCGGCCATGTGATGAAAATCGAAATCATATGAAATTGAAATTGACGAATATTTTTAATTGAATTTTTGTAAAAATGGACGTAGCTTTTCCTGATTTCAAAAGTAGTTTAAATATAGGAAAGTGGTCTTCAAAGTATGAGGTATATAAAAGGAAATATTTGTATGAACTTTGAATACGGAAGAGGTTTCAAAATTTAATCGATTTCAATTTCACGTGATTTCGATTTCCATCACCTGGCCGAATGTACTAAGAAGAATTCCAAACTCTTGTTTCTTTGATGTCCCTTCTTTAACCTTATTAACTACTAATAACTTTTTTTCAACAGAAATACTACTCCGGTGCGTCATTTTCGTTCACTGAACTCGGTCAACTGATGTTAAAAGTCAAATCATTAACTTTTTTGTTTTCATTTTTATATTTTAGGAATCCCAGTGTTGCTAACAAGTATAAAATAAAGCAGCTAAAAGTAATTCACTATATGGAGACAAAAACACACGTAAAATGTATTTTTATTTCCAAAATTTTGTTCATTGTAAAGGAAAATGCACTGTATGGAAACCAAAATTCATTGAAAGTGGAACGAAAAAGCTGTGTTTTTCATTTTAGTTCATAATGGGGAGAATTTCGTTGTATAGAAGTTCACTATAAGCAAGTTCGACTGTATATCAATGAAACAAGCCGAGGCAAAATTTTCGGCGGCGGCGGCTATAACAAATTGAAATAGGCGGCTCATAATTTCAAAGTGACGTCACTAAAAATTTAAAAAAAAATCTAACGGTAGTATATTACTAAATTTTTCATCTCTGTTTCGAAGAAAATTTCTTCTTGAGTCGACTGAAGCTGATCAAAACGGCGGCTTTCTAGAGCCGTTTTAAGCCGACAAAAACGGCGGCGGCGTGGATATTAAAAAAAACCGGCGGTGGCGCGCCTTCGACTCTGAGCCGGCCGACTTGTTTCACTGCTGTACAGGGTTGCCCATATTCGACGGACCCATCTGGCAACGCCATAACTTTTGACAGAGATGTCAGATCGCTTAATGACATACCGCGTTTGAAGCGTCAGTCCAAGCAGATTTTTACCATGCAACAATACACGAGACGCGAGCGCTCTGAAATAGTTGAAATTTACATTCAACAGAACAAGTCAATTGTGAAAACTCAACGTGCTTTTAAAATATTAAAAAATGTGAGAAGTGCGCCTTCTAAGAACACCATTAAGCGTTTATACGAAAAATTTTCGACTGGTGAGGCTCTTTCTAATCCGAAGAGGCCAAATAAAAGTCGACCAAGGCGATCGGCCGAGAATATCGCTGCCGTACGAGCCAGTGTTGAGAGGTCCCCAAGAACATCCCATAAACGCCGTTCTCAGCAGTTGGGCATGGCTCGGTCCACTTTACAACGGATTATTCGCGTTGATTTGCATTTGTTCCCGTACAAAATTCAATTGACGCAAAGATTGTTGCCTGTGGACAAGCCTCGTCGATTGGAATGGGCCCAAAGAGTCATCGAAATGGCCGAAGATGACGAGCAATTTTGAAACAAAATTATCATGTCCGATGAAGCCCATTTCACATTGAATGGGACCGTAAATAAGCAAAATTGCCGTATTTACGCCACTGAAAATCCTCAGGAGATTCAAGAAGTGCCTCTTCATGACGAAAAAGTCACAGTTTGGTGCGGCGTTAGTGCGAAAACGGTCATTGGGCCGTTTTTCTTCCAAAATGAAAATGGCCATGCTGTTACCATCAACCAGGAGCGTTATCGCGACATGATGACCAATTTTGTGATGCCAATTATTCGTCGAAAGTGTATGAGGCAGTTCTGGTTTCAACAAGACGGCGCTCCACCGCACACAAGTCGCATAACAATCGATTTTCTGAAGAATTTGTTTCCGGGCCGTTTGATGTCGAAAAGTGGTGATTTGGACTGGCCACCGCGTTCGCCCGATTTGACGCCGCCTGACTTCTTCTTGTGGGGATATTTGAAGTCAAAGGTTTACGTTAACAAGCCAAGGACCTTAGAAGAGCTCAAGGACAACATTCGTGAACAAATAGCCGCTATTCCGGCCGAAATGTTGGCGAAAACGATGGAAAATGCTGCAAAAAGGGCACAATACGCCATCAACGCCAGAGGCGGCCATCTGAGAGATATCATATTCAAAAATTGATGTAAACAAATCTACTTGGAAAAAATTAAATGATTAAGATTGCCAACCGCCAAATTTTTATTTTTTTCTTTGATTTTTTTAAAAAAAACATGGGTCCGTCGAATATGGGCAACCCTGTATATGTGTTTTAAGTTATTTCTTGAAAACATTTTGTCATTTCAGAAATTTTTGCTTTTGTTTCTGATTTTGAATTTTTTTTTAAATTAATTTTCCGTTTGACACTGTATTTTTTTATGTCTTTAATGATTTGGCACAGTTTTATATTTATAGCGCCACATGATAAATAATTCATATTGAAAATTGTTGTGGTGTTATTTTCTTTTCTATTTTTTATCTCAAAAGCAAAAGCGGCTGGCTGCTTGTTGCACTTTTAATTTTTTTATGTCTTTTTCTTTTTTATCTTTAAAGTTAAAATCTTGATTTTTTTTTAATTTTTTCCGATTGAATTGAATCAAATTAAATTGAATTGAATTGATTACACATGTAAATTATAATTTGAGACATAAACTTAGCTCGTCGTAAATTTACATATTTTTTATTGTTCACATTTGCTTCGAACTAATTTAATTGTTAACAATGATAATTACGAACGGAAACCATCGATTATTAAATTTTAATTAATATTTGTGTTTTTTTTTGTCGACGATCGTTGGTGGTTTCACAATCTTTAGCGGAGACTTTCGTGCTGGGAGTTTTAAGTGTCAACGCATGTTTAGTGTGACAAATGGTGGATTTGTAGCACTTTTTTTTGTAATGAGTTTTTATCTTCTCTTAATGATGTTTTAAGTTTTTCAGCGACACTATTGCTGTTGTTAACAAGCAATGTTTTTAAGGAAATCGCCGTTCCAGTTTCTTTAAATTTGTCGATCCTTCTTCGAGTGTTTTAAACATTAGCGGCCTTATTCATAACAAAAAGTTGGCATAAAGTTAACATAACGTGTATTCATAACTCACATGCCAAACTCTGGCTAACGATTTGCTAACGAGCTGCCAAACGTTTGTCAACTTGTGAAAAACAGCTGTTCTGTGTTGTTGTTTTATATTACCAATATTTTTTTTACCTACATTTTCATCCTGTTCTTAATTTACAGACCGTTTACCTTGCTTTTACATTTTTATAAAAAATGTTATTGTTCGTTTATTTTTTTAATATATTTTTCAATTTTAAAAATTGTTAGCATGGATGGAAAAAGAAAAAATGTCAAAATCAGGGATGATATACAAAAAATGGTTGCATTTTTTAAGTGTATCATGCAGTTTCAGAGTTGATTTATGAAAAGTTGCCAGACGGATAAAAGTTTCTTATGAATAAACTCTGTGCCAACGAGCTGCCAAGCTTAATCGGTATTCTAGTTAACAGCTCGTACGTAGTGTATAAACTTTGGCTAACTTTTTGTTATGAATAAGGTCGTATGTGTACTTTCCGGACTCAAAATTCTTCGAAGTTTGCGAGCGGTCTTAGTGTAACTTTCCAAATTTTTGGTATCAGTTTTAACAATTATAATTCGTTTGTTTTTTCGTAAACTGCTCAATTTTTTAATACACGGAAAAACTTACGTGAGAGCTGCCAAATTTCAGAGTTGCCACTTGCGCAAAAAAATTACGTAGTTTAAAAAGTGCATATCCTTAAGGTGAATTCACTCATTTGTTCTGAACAAAATTTTTTCCGGAGAATAACATTTTTTACTGAGAGTTTTCTGCAGAACGATTCACCCATTTAAGAAAATTTGTCCGAGAAAACAAAGCTGCCATATAATATAAAAATGCAAACAGTTATACAAAGTGGCAGCACCGCTAGCAAACTATGTAAATAAATACAAACGTAAATTATTTCATTAAAACATATGTGAAGAAACTGTCGGATAGAAGAAAACTAAAATTATTATTTTTAATTGAAGTGCATAAAGTCAATTTGTTTGCAAAAGAAATTTATTTTTGTATAATAAATGTACTGACACTGTGTGATCTGGCAACCAAATTCAATTTTCATGTAAATATTGAAAAAAAATGGCATCCCAATTCAGTTTCTTCTGAACAAGAATTAAAATTAAACCAATTCACGAAAAAACTTTCTGAACAAAGTAATCTCTTTCTCTCTCAAAAGTAAAAAGTCAAACTCAATATAAAAAAAATTTGTTCTGAACTAAAATTTTATGGGTGAATCCAGCTTTAATGAGAAACCCTTTACAAACATTAGTTACAAATGTTTAGTGATGCCAAATGGGACAGGGTGTTGTAATTTCTAAGACTCTGAATTTTCGAATTCGTATTTGCGAAATTCTACGATTTCACTATTTTAAGCTTTTGTATTACTCATACTAAACTAAACAATTTAAAAACCAGAATTGGTTATGTCTGCAATAAACCACATGTTGCTTTTCTCACTTTAATAAGCTTTTATATATTATTCCAAAAACAATTACTTATTAAGTGAAATTTACGAGTAGTTTGTTATGGCTGCCTGACACAATTTATTTAGACCATCCGCTATACATTACAAATTTCCTCTCAGGCTTAATATGATGATGGCTCGGAAAATTTAAGTGAGTAAATAGTTGTTTTTTTTTTTTAATAAAAGTGCACCAGTTGTAATTACATTAAAAATGGTTAAACCAAAATTACACTAAAATAGACAATTTTTTATAAAAAAAAAAGAAATAATAAATAGTAAATGAGAAGAAACCCAAAAACGACTGGTCATTTTATCACTATTAAAAATGCATTTACAACGCCGACACTCTCCCAACAGCCATTAACATAACGCTGATGGGCGCAAAAACGAAAAAAATAAATAAATAAATAAATAAATTGAAAGAAATCATCATACTTTTGTACACTCGTCGTATACATGCATGATCTTTGCCAACCGGAAGTTAAAATAAATGAGTTTATCACAAATTAATGTTTGTGTGTTTGTTATTGTTATTATTTTGTTTTTCTTCTCTCCAAATTTCGGATCACCGGCTGTTAATTTTGTTGTTGCTTTCAAATATTATTATTTTAAATTGTATTTGCTTTCATTTTATTTACAAAATATTTTGTAATTGTTTCTAATACGTTTTCTAGTCTCCCTACTGCCTGCTCTCAGACTCATAGCAAAAAATAACCAGCGAAAACTATTTAATTCATAAAACTCTTTAATCACAAATTCGAGATTTTGTAATTTTTATTTCAACCGCATAATTGTCTTTAATGCGGTCATTATTATCAGGATTATATGCTGAAAATTTAATACTTTCTTTTCGTCAAAGAAAGAAAATTGTTTAAGAAAAAAATTCAATCAAGAAAAATATTTGGATATTTAAGTCAATATTTGCAAAAACAAAACAAAACAACAATATCTTTTCTTCAATAATAATTTTCGTATGATTGCAAATAATTGTAATTTTCCAATTGCTTTGTTGTAGATTGAAGAGTAGGAGTTTTATGAATATGAATATGATTGACTGTCATGATTTGATAAATCATTTTGACTTTCTATTTGTTTTTTTTTTCTTTTTTTAATTTAATTCATAATTTATTTTCTTTTATATTTTTGTCCATCAAGAGTTCAAATTTAATGTCTTTCTTACATTTGTTTTTCGGAATTAAGACTCAATTTTATTTATTTGTTCTTAATTATTCGCAAGAGCGCACTTTCTTATAAAGGGTCCGCCATCTAACGTTTTTTCTTTCAACTAGTGCTTATTTCGTGAATGGTAACACTTAGCTCAAGTCTGATTTGACAGATAATTAGTTTTATGCTTCCGCTGAACGAATATGGTTGTGTATACGCTTGAACAACAAAAAAAAAATAATCTTTTCAGATGAAGCTTATTTTGATCTTGGCGGGTATGTAAACAAGCAAAATTGTCGCATTTGGGGCACAGAAAACCCGCACGCATCCATTGAAAAGCCGATACACCCTAAACTAGTCACTGTTTGGTTCGTATTTTGGTTCAGAGTCATAATTGGGCAATTTTTCTTCGAAAATGAGCAAGGAGTGGCCGTTACAGTTAATGGCGATAGTTATCGGGCCATGTTGAACGAATTTTTATTCACAAAAATTGAAGAGGATGATATTGGCAACATTTGGTTTCAATAGGACGGCGCTACGTGCCACACAGCTGAAGCTACATTTGATGTTTTGCGCCCTGTTTTGGAAGATCGCATCATCAGCCGCAGAGCTAATGTCGTTTGGCCACCTCGGAGCTGCGATTTGACACCTTTGGACTATTATTTGTGGGGTGCCGTCAAAGATAAGTGTTACGCCAACAAGCCAGAGACAATTGACGCTTTAAAGGATACCATTCGTGAAGCCATTAGTGGAATACAGCTGCACACATAATGTGCTTAAAAATTGGACCGATCGTGTTGGCTACTGCATGGCCAGCTGAGGCAGCCATTTGAATGAAATTATTTTCTATTATTAACCGGAAGGATTGTACTTTCAAATAAAAAAAGAAATTTGAGAAAATATTTAGTTGTCTTTTTTTATAGCATTTTCAAAAAAAAAGTTATTTGGCGGACCCTTTATTAATAAAACCAGTTTATTTTTTTAACTAATTTAAGCCCCAATTAAACAAACACTAATATTTTTACAAACGAGGACGAATCAATAGGTCTGTAACTTTATGAAACTCCCTTTATTTTTGGTGGTTAAGGTATACATAAATATATGGGAAAATCCTATGTGACGAACGCATATTAAAGCACACAAAAACTCATCCCTAAAAGAGAGATAAATACATATAAAGGAATTCTGAAATAAAATATTTGCAGCCGAAAATTTAGTTTTTTTTATTAAAAGCCTTGAACCCTTTGTAACGCACTCTACATTAGGTAGGTGTAGGGGGCAAAGCCATAATTATTATATTTGACCCATAGGTTAGGTTAGGTAGAACAGGCAGCTGTTGTGCAGCTCACTTGGGTCCATTATATTGATCCAGTCCAGAGTCTCCGGCGGGAATCAAACCCGCAACCCCCAAACTAGCAGAACAGCACACTGCTGACTTGTCCATCGGGGCACCCTATTTGACCCATATATCCGCCATTTTTTTTTCAACACCATCTTGAATTTTGACTTTTTCATAGCTTACTAGTCTACTGGTCAGGCCTTTTCGTTTGATACCAACATTGAGGAGTTGATGGGTACATTTTTAATTAATAGATTCGACCCATAAATAAATTGATTGTAGGCTATTTTGTAGTGGCGGCCATAATAAATTTTAATTCTTTTTATAGTCAAGTCAAGCCATTTTTTCTCTATTGTTCGTTTGTAAATTTTTGGGAAAAACACCCAAGCATTTCTATTTTTGTGCTTATTTCTCAGTTAGTTTCTAAACGATTTGTCAGTTTCTCTCAACAAATGTTATCGAGACTACCTACGGCTTATATTTAAGTGTCTTTAGCGTGTCCAAAAATCTATAAAGAGTTTTAGTAACTTGATATATTTGAAAAAACATATGCTTATATATTTTTAAAAATTGTTTTTTTCGATTAGTGACCAATTTGTTAAAATATTTTTCACGAATAGACCTATAGGCAAATAGTACAAGGGCTGAACATTTTTGATTTTTATAGCGCCTGTTGCTATGTCCCTTAATGAATAAAAATGCCTTTTGAATTGAATATCAAGTGCAAGAAGCTAAAAATTATAAATTTTTTTATGGGCGTGGCCCTGCCCACTTTTCTAATCATGAAATTGTATAGTCATGACAGCTTAATATGAGTGCAAAGTCTCAAAATAATCGATCTAGTGCAAGTAACTAAAAATGATAACTTATTTTTTATGAGCGTAGCCCCGCCCACTTTTTTCCACCCATAAACACTCCCTGGAATGTGTACAACAACTTGCCAAAGTTTGAGTCCGATCGGCTTTACGGTTTCGGAGTCTATAGCTAACAGACGGAGTTTCACTTTTATATACATACGAGAAAAGCCCGGCGCGCGTTGCTACGCCCCTTAATGAATAAAAACGCATTCTGAATTTAAATTGAATATCAAGTTCAAAAAGCTTAAAATTTTTTTTAATAGGCGTGGCACTGCCCACTTTCTTAATCACGAAATTATAAAGTCATGACAGCTCAATATGTGTGCAAAGTTTCAGAAAAATCGGTCCAGTGCAAGTACTTCAAAATTATAACTTTTTTTATAGGCGTGGCACTGCCCACTTTTCTAATCATGAAATTATAAAGTCATGACAGCTCAACATGTGTGCAAAGTTTCAGAAAAATCTGTTAAGTGCAAGTAGCTAAAAATGATAACTAATTTTTTATGGGCGTGGCCCCGCCCACTTTTTTCCACCCATAAACACTCCCTGGTATGTGTACAACAACTTTCCAAAGTTTGAGTCCGATCGGTTTTACAGTTTCGGAGTCTATAGCTAACACACACACACAAAAAGACAGAGTTTCACTTTTATATATATAGAAGATATATGAAAAAGCTGTGAGGCTGTCGTTTTTAATGGCTCATTTCTCAGAAAGTTATAGGGCGATTGTGCTTTATCTCATTTCCGAATATTTGCAAAAGATAAATACCACATACAGATCTGCATGCTGTGGAGACTTTTGAAAAATTATTTCCATCAACATACGGACAGACTGACATTGCTTAATCGACTCCCCTATTCGTGAATGAATTTTTAGACACGCTAGTGACACCAAATGGCAATTCGTAGTCTCAAAAAATGTTTCAGCAAAAAAAAACTAGATAATCTGTTTGAAACTGACTGAGATAGAAGATCATGCACAATCATTTTTGATTTTTTTTTTTCTAAAATTTGAAATCGAAAATGATTATTTTGAGTTTCAGTACACTGACGGACTTATTAGTGGAAATCTTAGAAAGTTTTAAGTAATAAAACAAACAGAAGCTGTAAAAATGGTGCACATATCAAGCAGTGATGCCAATTTTTAGTTCTATAACTACTAGGCTTGTTTTAGTTTTTAAAAGGGTAATCAAACGGTTATTATACAACCGATTTTAACCGGGTTTTTCAGTTTTGTCGTAGCCTAATATTTTAAAATGTATATTTTACGAATATCAAATAAACCGGATTTTTATTTTAATGGAATAATGTAGGCTCACATATATGAACTTGTTAACTACATATACATGCATATATTATTTTATTAATGAAGTTTATACACTATAATATTTTAATGCAAAAATTCTGCAAAAATTTCTGTCATGACTGTAGTGTATATTGTTTGTTCTTTATCGTTTTTTCGTTTTTGTTTTGATTTTATTTAAATAAACATTTTATGTCAATAAATAATTTGATTTTTGTGTTTTTGTTTATTCGAACAAAAACGATTAACCGGTTACTTTTTAAATGCTAAACCGAAAATAACAACTACTCGGAATATCCGACAACCGGTTTATGAAAAAAGTCGAAAAATAGATCTTTCTAGTTTTTTTTTAATTGTACTCATCTTTGTTATTCACTAAAACTATAAAACGAAGTTTAAATACTAATTCATGTAAATATGTATGTTATTCGTTTTTTTCTTCTAACAATTTTCATACATTTTTTTACATTCTATTTTTGCAATTATGTATTTTCTTTGAAAAAAAAATTTAAAAATTATATTGAAACATAAGTCATAGAAGCAAACTAGAAGAACAAAAAAATATTTAGATTTGTACTTTCATAGTTGTCGGTATTTTTAGCACATTTGGACAACAAGTTCTTTACACTCTCATGACACAGTCACTCATTTTAAAATGTGCTGCGCTGGTCTGACGCTGCCACTACCACTGTCATATAACAAGTAATTGTGTACTTGTTAGACTGTCTCGTATAGGAGGTAGTAAGTATGTGCGAGTACATACTTACAACTTGCACTTGTTCTTTATATTCACACTAGCGAATACCCGGTGTGCTTCGCCACCCCCATCGTAATGATATAAAAATTTTATAGTTCAAAAATATATTTATTTTGCAAGTTCCACGCCTACTATTACTAAATTAACCATTTCTTATTCAAATAATCATATAGACGTCAAAGTGTCTCTTGCAAAATTTTGGTACTCTTACTATTATCGCTTCCCAGATATACGAATTTGTGTACTTAATTCATATGACAGTTGCCACGCCCACTGTTACTAAAGCATAAATTTCTTATCAAAATAGTCATATAGATGTCAAAGCGTCTCGTGCAAAATTTGGATACTCTAACTGTTATCGCTTCCCGAATATACGAATTATAGTATTCAATTGCTATGAGAGCTGCCACGCCCACTATTTCTAATGTACCCATTTTTTCCAGAAATTTTTATTTGGGTGTCAAAGTTGCTCTTGCAAAATTTTAGTACTCTAATCGATATCGTTTTCCAAATATACGAAATTTAGTATTTAATTCATGTGGTCCGCCCATTTTTTCCCAAATGTTCGTGTGGATGTCAGTTTACCGTACTTAATTTGAAGACTCTAGCTGCATTAACTTTCGTGATATATAATATTTAATACTTATTCTTTAATAGGGCGTGGCACCCCGCCCACTTAAAATTTCAAACCAAAGTATAGCCTATAGTTCCTTCCAGACATACAGAAAGATTCTGTGAAAATTTCAAGGAAATCGGTCCTGCCGTTTAACCGTCCATAAAGCACAAACAAACATACAAACACACATCGATTTTTATATATATAAATGATTATTTTTAGTACATTGTATACCAGTTGTGGTTTGTAATGATGTTTTCTCGTTATTCGCTTTGTGACGCAATTTTTGTCATCATTTGATTTGATTTTTCACTTCACTTATTTTCATTCTTAAGTATTCACATTCATATTTACATAGTACTTATGTATGTGCTTGTGTACTACTCGTATGTCTGTATTGTACAAGTTGATTTAATTTTTTTTTTTTTTAGCCAAAAGGTTTTTGGCCTCATATGCGGTTTTAAATTTTGCTTCCTTATTACTATGTGCACTATATTTTATAATATTTTTCCATTCGTCTTTTGAATATGTGAATTCTAGTTGTGAAATTTTCGAGAATTATAACTCACAACTTGAGGTGAAAATAATTGTCCCTTAGCTTAGTTGGAAAAAGTGCTAAAAAGGTCCACCATCGTGTGTCATCTGCATATAAAGCCTTGTTTAGTCAACGTTTTTTTAAAAAGCCCTCTGTACCGTTAGGGCATATTAAAGTGTCATAAGAAAATTTATGCGATATAGATTTAGTAACAGTTTAAAAAAAATTTAGTTCTTATCGGTAAGAGTTACCTCCTGGATGGTCGATTTTGACACACTGTAGTTCATATTAACTATTTTAACAGAATGATCAGAAATTATTTATTTTTTTTTTTTTTAACATGATTCATTCATGCATTGACGTAAAATTGAATTTTATAAAGCGTGATTTTTTAAGCGTAGTTTTTTTTTAAAATCTAATAAAACACTCAAATTTGCATCATATATTCAAAATTTTTATTGGAATCGATAAATTGATCTTTGCCATTTACTTTTTAAAAATAACTTCATGTAAATGTTGGCCGCGGCTCCGGTTCAACTGGTCCATTCGTAAGGTCCAGCTGTGTGGCATGTGGCACCGTCTTGTTGAAACCACATATCGACCAAGTCCAACTCAGCCAATTGGGGCAAAAAAAGTCGCGTATTATGGCTCGATATCGTTCGCCGTTGACGGTAACGTTTCTTCCACGGTCGTCTTTAAAGAAAAATAGACCGATAAACCACACCAAACTGTCGTTTTTTCGGGATGCATCAGTAACTCTTGTACGGCATGCGGCTGTTCTTCATCCCAGATGCGATAGTTTTGCTTGTATACGTATTCATTTAGCCAGAAATGAGCCTCGATTATGACGGCCATAAAAAGTTCGTAACAAACGATGGACATTTCTCACAGAACACGAATTTTGATAATAAATTTCAACGATTTGCAGTCGTTGTTCGTTTGCGAGTTTTTCCATGATGAAATGGCAGAGTATACTGAACACTTTTAACTTTTACAGATGTAGTTTGGACACAACTACCAACCAGTGCTGCCAGCCCGAAAAACTTAATTCATAAAAAATCAACCTTTATATGAATTTACAACGATTTTTTTTTGCTGTAACAATGGTACACAAAAAAGTTGTGAATAAAATGTACATGCTGGTTCAAAAGACACAAAGGAGTTTAACTTTTGATTTTTCATTGTTTACTATACTTTACCGGTTAAGCATTTTTTTTTTGTACCAATATTGTGGGGGTTGAAGAGGGGGTACATTTTGAAATGTCAGATATCAACCATAAAAAATTTATTAGCCGTCATTTTGAAGTAGCGGCCATTATTGATATTAATTTTTTTTATAGTATCCCAGCAAACTCTTTACTTAGCTAGTAAGTTAGCAAGTAATATTGTAGATACACATAAACTAGTTACTTTTCGACCGAATAACTACTTATTTTTATTTGAGTTGTTGAAATGAACTTACAAAAAGCAATAAAATAAGTAGTTACCAATAAAGCTGAATTATAGCTGGATATTTTTATACTGTTGCAATACAAAAAAATATAAAAATTATAATATTGGGCATATTATAATAATTATGAAGTTAATTTAAAGTTCACTGTTTAAAAAAATATATAAAAAGTATTTACGAAGGTCATAACCAATAGGCCATTACTCTGTTCTTTAAAATAATGATGTTGGTAACGACCCCTCATTACTATGTAAAATATGAAGTAATGACAACCTATTACACAATTTCAAAAAGATTTTGCTGGGATGTAAAGATGCTTTAGGGGGGTTATCTATTTTAGTTTCAATAATTCGTACTAGTGGAAATGATTATTTTCAAAGATTTTATATTTTATGTTAAAAATTATTATCTTGCGCTGATCAAGTTCTTTTATTTGAAACCCTTATTATCTCTGTTTAATAGAATCCTAAAAAAAAAATCGATTTTCATTGTAAATTTAAAAAAAAAAACAACGAAGCAGTTGTATTGTGGCGCTTATACCTCAGTTAGTTTGAAACCGTTAGTTAGTTAGTTTTTCTCAGAAATAATTTTCGAGACCATGGCTTGTAATTTGGTGTCTTCGAAAGTCTTAAAATTGGCTAGTAGCTTGTACTATTGTACTATTTGAAAAAATTTATATATTTTTCCAAATAATTATTGCCTATAACTTTGGCAATTAGTTACCGATTTGTCAGAAAATTTTCTGGAATATCTTAAGCCATACCAAATCTATAAATAGCAACAATCGTGTCTATAAATTACCCCAAAAATTTTAATTTTTGTTATAAAAACATGCGAAAAAAACAGAGGCTGTCATTTTTATTTGCTCATGTCTAAGAAAGTTATGGGGCGATTTTGCAATTCATTCCCGGATATTTGCTTAAGATTGATAACACATACTACCACATACAAGTCTGTGCTACATGTGGAAGCTTCTAAAAGTTGATTTTATCCATTACACGGATAGACAGACTTGGTACAATCAACTTCACTAGTCATCAGCTTTTAGAAAATATATACGGAAATTAATATTGTAGAAATTACAAATGCAATGACAGCTTGGCTGGCACCACAGGTGAAATGAAAAAGTTGAAGAAGTACAGAGTTGTTGGCAATAATTTATTTTTATTTAAACATAAACATTTCAAGAATCTTTTATTAAAGTTATGTAAAAAAAAGTTATTTCTAGATAATAAAAAAAAATATTCTATCAAGTTTACTCTCCTTTAATGTTCTGTCCCAGCATATGGCTGCTTTTGACTCCCTGTCTTTTTTCTCACTTCTATAAAAAAAATCTATTTTTATCGTAAAATACCGGCTACTCTAAGCACAACATGTTATTTGAATAAAGTATTTTCCAAAAAATACAAAAAAAAAAGAACAAGATGACACCTATTTCTTCAGTTTTTTTTTTATTTTGCTGCTTGTTTTAGTATATTTTTTTTACACAAAAAAAGTTAAATTATAAAAAGAAATATAAATAAATTGCTTGTTCTTGTGCTTGCATAAACCGTAAAATGCCCCTAAATAAAAAACTAAAATAAAATAAAAGTTACCTTTTTAATGAGTTCATTTGCATTAAAGTATTTATACATTTAGAAGGGGAAAAGGCTACAACAATGAGAGATCAATAAGATTAACAAAAAGTACTGGGCAAAAGCTAATTGATGGTAAATCATTCTTCAGATCCAAATTCAATATAAAACTTTTTAAAGGATTATTATTGAGCACGAAGTAGCAGTATAAAACAACTATTATTAACACTATATTCGTCTTTACACGAAAACACATGTTGCCACTTTACATAACGAGTTGCCATATTTAAACACAATGAAGAAATGCTGTTATCGGTGTTTTTTTTGTTATTGTCTTTGTACTGGGTTGCAAATACTTTATGTTAAGTATCGACGATGTGTTTAATCTCTTTATCATCAGTTTAAATTGGTGCTAATCACACACCTCACTTCTTAAATAGAGTTACATATTTGTTATATGACAAAACAATACAAATACATGCTTAAGTAACCAACACTTTCTAAGTTGTAAATAGGGTTACTGCAGAACAAAACTAATCTCTAACGGTGATAAGTAAGGGACAAAGAAATACACATACAAAAAAAAAACATTTAAAATTATTGATTAATTAGCAAATAAATGAAAATTTGTAAATGTTTTTTTTTTAACAAAACTCCTAAAATCTGTATGTAAAATTTAGCATATTTTTACAGAAATATGTATACAGTAAAACCTCGACAATCCGAACTCTTTTGTGTACTCTTTAATCCTCTTTGAATGTTATTCTATAATTTTGACTGCATTTAAAATATTTTGTAATAGCGGAAATCACCCTTCGTTGTAAACAGATCATGCAAATGTTGCAGATCTTGATTTTAGTCTTTACTTCAGCTTAAATTTTACCAATTAGTAAAGTTATCTCTATGTAGCTTAAACTTTTAATTGTTTTTTAATATAAAATTTATTTAAAAAAAAGAAAAACTAAACAATTATTTGTTTTTGAATTATATCTTCAAATATTTACAATGTCACACACTGACCCTCTTTTTCTGCTTCTTTTCATTCTTTGCCTATTTTTTAAATCTCAACATGTTGTTGCCAAGCAGTGTTATTTTTACCAAGAAACAATAACATGTATCTAAACATAAAAACAAACTTATAATGTAATTTAACGGTTATTGAACTTTGTATAGAAACATTTTCAACAAAGTGTGACTCATTTGCGTGTGTGTGTGTTTGTGTTTAAAAGTTTTCTTCTCTTTTTTCTTTATAAAAATAATGTTAGTATGGTAAAATAATGGCAATAAGTTGCTAAACAAAAAAGCACTAAAATGCAGTTGCGTGTTAAACTTTGCATATAAACATAAACAGCTGTTACTATGTTACAGCAAAATAATAACAAAAACAAATTACCGTAAATTTCTGTAAGTTCTCAAACTTACACAGCCAATGTAACTTTCTAAAGAGAGAAACATAAACAGTGCTGCCGTTGATGTTTTAGGGTGGTACAGGTTACCGGTATTAAGGTGGTGTTACTATTACATTGTAAAAACAAATGCAAAACAAAAAAAATTTTGTTTTATAGGTATAAGTAAAATAAATAAAAACTTGCTGATGAATAAATTTGAAAAAAAGAACAGATAGAAATGTAACATTTGTGTTGGAGAAATTTTTGTTAAAAGATTAAGTTTTATAAACTTAAAAAATTAAAATGTAAATTTTATAATTAAAATAATAAAATATATAGCGACATTTTAATTAAAAGCATTACATTCGCCAAATGTAAAAAAAATTATTATAATAAAATTGAATTAGCCGTTGTTTAAACAATAAAATGTGTAAACTTTGCAGTTTCTTTTTTCTAGTTTATAAAAAAAAATTTATGAAAAAATTTCTATTAAATTTTTCTTGATAAAATAATTGGAAAAGTAAAAAAAAATATTAGCCTAATAGCTTCTCTCGAATCGTTAACTTAAGGTTAAACTGTTTACAAGAGCTCTTACAAAAGATATAATTTATGCATTATGTTCAAAATCAAATCAAAGATCGGAGTATACTTTTGATATAATTTTCTCTATGATACAAAATGTTAAAAAAAATCTGTAAATATTAGAATAAAGAAAATAAATGGTTCAGGCGATCATAATCTCACAGCAACATACAATAATATAATTGGATTATAGTATGATCTTACATAACCATAAAATTATAACATAATTTCATACAGTCAGTTAACCTTTTAACTATTAAAAAAATTTTTTAAAAAGAGGAGTCCTGAGATTCTGGACTGGTCTGCTTTTTTTTGCTTTTCTATTCTATTATTTCTATTCAGGTATCCCAAGGGATCAAGAGAGCTTTACAATAGCTGTCTGTTCTACATAACAAGAATAAAAATCATTAAAAGCAAAAGCTTAAAGTGATATCATAACTATTGCTTCGCAAATATCTTATAAATATTAATGTTTCTTTTGCAAAGACATCATACTTTATTTTTCGTAATAATTTCCATATAAAAAGCAAAAATTAAATAATAAAATTAAAAATAAAATTGTTGTTATCATGATAAATTTGTTAATAAAATAAATTTTTATACGTCAAATTTTTGGTTTTAAACTAATACATATTTAAATTTTTATTTAGGCTTGAGTTCATTTAAAATTGTATTTTTATTATTTTATTTAATTGAAAAAATTAAAGAATAGTCCGACACTAGTCGGATAAAATATCTACTAGCTACGAAAAAAATTTAAAATTACTTGTTAGCCATTAATATTGTCATATAGAATATAATATGATTGTCGTCATCATGTCAGTTTTTCTCTGCGTGTACACACTAAACTTTCCTTTTGTTAACTTTTTTAACATTTACTTAATTTGAAAAAGTAAAGTAGTCATACATGAACAAGTTAAATGCATATACATATGTATATCAGGTTAAAGACCTAATTTTTTTATGGAATTTTATATAAAAGAAAATTTATTTTTTTGAAATTCTGACGTTTTACAGCAAATAGTCGATTTTCTTTTTCAGAATTTAATTTTAATACAAAAAACGCTCATACCAGCGATGGAAATCATTGTACAATTGTACTTTTTACGGTACATTTTTGCCCTTGTTGGTACCGTGGTACTACCGCGAGCTACTTGGTACAATTTAAAAATTCCAATGTTTCACTATATGGCAACAATAATTTTGTCCACGTTCTCTTTAATTTTGTTTGTGTGTGTTTTATTTTATACTGTCAGCTTCTCTTTTTTTTGTTGCAATGCTGTTGTCAAAGCGAATTCATGTACCAGGTGGTATAGTCTGCAACAGCAAAATCTGTCTAGTACTTTATTTCAAACTTCTTACAACAATCACCTGTTTATTTGGCACCACCTGATACATGAATTCGCCTTGACGGTTGTTATATGTATTTTATTTTACTTGTGATTCGTAAGCATGTAAGGTGGACTTTAATAATGAAGTTCTAAAATGGTTCGATAAGTTTACTCCAGAAAAAGTTATTGTGGGAGAAACAAATTCAATAGTACCTCTTCTGGTGAAAATGTTTCAAAATATTGAAGTACAAAATACTAGCCGATTTCATTGAACTTAGATCGCACAAAGATTCAAATATTTGCTATTTTTGGTCTAAAGTATCACAGATTCAAAGAGAATTAAATGAGTTCATATTCCCAAATATTTCAAGAATTGTAAGATGAATTCTGTCTATTCCACATTCATCGGCTAACGTCGAACGAGTTTTTTATTTTGAAAACCTCATTAAAACAATGAAAAGAAAAAGACTACACGTTTCTACTGTTTTAAATTTGATACAAACAAAAGATTTACTGAAGTCAACAAATTCTTGTTGCTTTAATTTTAAAATAACAGAAAATTTATTACCTAAAAGTATTTAATAAATAAAATTTGTTAAACAACCGATCTCTACGTACATATGTACCTATGAATGTAATAATTAATATTTTTCATTGTATACTTCTGAATTTTTATAAACATTTTTGTTCAGTTTATGTTTTTATTAATAAATATTAAAAAAATCGTACAGTCATGGCCTAAAAAGTACATTTAGTTTTCATACTTGGTACAAAATCATAAAAGCCATTTTCCTTCCCTGGCTCATCTGTGTTTTAACGTTGTTCATTGGACATTTTATATATAAAAGAAATCGTTAAAAAGTTTATTTTTTAAAAAAAAATTTATTACAATTTATTTCATGATTCAGGGTAGGCCAAAAGAACCATGGCGTTTAAATTTTTTTATTCTTATTTTATTTATTAAATTAAAAAAAAATAAATAAAAAAAATTCAAAACCCATGAAGATTTTTGTCCCATCTCTTTTATACAAAGCATACCTTCGTACATATTTTCTGATATACATATTTTCATATTTTAAATATCACTTTTTCCAGTTTGAGAAATTCTTATAAAAATTGTTTGGTTTTTTTTGCAGTTTTAGAAATTGTTTTAAAAATTGTTTTTTAGTTTTTATAACTAATGTTAAGTGATTTACAAAATAATGTGCTCTGTTTTAAATTAAAATCATTAAAAATAAGAACTTTACGTAAAACGATTAATTGTTAACCCTTTTGACAAACATTGGCAACACTATACATACTTACATAGAGAATGCAATTTTTATGTTTTACTCTTGTAACATTTCGCTTGTGTATTTGATATCAAATTTTGTTTTTGCCGCTGAGTTTTTCTTTTCCATTTGTTTTTGTTTGTTTGTTTGTTTTCACATCTTCTTTTCTTTCTCCATCTAAAAAACCATACAACCAACCCATTTGTTTGGCCCCTTGTGGAGCGTGTGTTAGTTAGTGTTGCTTTTGCTGTTTGTGTTTTTTTTTGGTTGATGTTTTTGCTGGATCGATAATATAAAATGTTTTCCACTTTTCCAAAAACAGTTCAGTCTTTAACATTAACTGGCTACGTGCACACTAAATTAGACGTGTTGTTTTAAAAACGTTTTGTTTTAAAACTTAAAAAAAAGCAAATTAAAGAAATAAGTATTTTTAACAAAAAAAAAGTGTTCTTCCATTTGAATTAAGTAAAAGCAACATAATTGTAACTGAATATATCAAAAAACAAAAGCTTTTAAGAAAACTTTAAAAAACGTACTTTTTTTTACTTTAAGTTAAATTTAATAAAAGAAAAAATTATAATATTTGTGAGTTTTTTTTCGTTTTGTTTTAAACAAATGGACTTTTTTTTAAATAAAAAGTGAAATATAAACTGTGAAATATTTTTTGAAATACATTTTTATTATAAAAAAGTGTTTAAAATTTAAAGAATTTAAACTGATTATTATGTGTGTTGGTATTGCATAAAATAATGATGCTCTAACTTCCCCAGCATTCTTACAAAAATCCTTGAGAACTCATTCCCATTAAAAAAAAAGCTCTCAAGAGAGAACAACTAAAATCTTAGTGAACAAGGACCATAAAGTGCAGGCGAAATATATAACATAGTACATATGTACATACATATAAATTTTCTCTATTATATGTAGTATATATTTTTGTGGTAGTATCCTGTTTAAAGGATTTTGATTGCAACACCCATTCATTGCACTTTCTCAGTCGTATGTGCTTTTAATTCAAGGCACAAATCTGAACTTTTATTTCATGTTTAGTTCTGTGCAAACTTCTGCAAATAAATATTTTAATTCCGTATTGTTGTATTGTTTGGCAACATAATTATTGATTTTTCTCTAACATAAAAAAAAAATCCGGTTTAATTTGTTGTTTTAAGAAAAGAAAAATATTTCACAGCTTTTATTTTTCTTGTCTCAAGTATTAATTTGCTTTTTGTGGCAATTTTAGTTTAATTATTTATTTTTTGTTTTTTTATCTTTCTCCTATTCCAATTAAATTGAAATTCAACTTAAAATCTTGTTTTTTTTTTTATTTTTACAAAGAGTTTGTCAACTTGCAATTGTTGTTATCCTTGTTTTGGAGGAATTGTATCCTTGTTAATTTATTAATTTTACTACTAATACAAACACACATACATATAAAAAATGGCCGCCTATGCTGCATTCAAACATGTTGAAATTTACAATGTTGGAAAGACCAAAAAAAGGTAAGTTGAGTTATACCTGCATACATGTGTATGTGCAAAAGTTCTGGAAAATTTAGATATAAACTTAAAATTGCTGTTATTAGATCCTTAGATCCTTTAGTGGGTTATTTAGTGGCCAACACAGTTACACAAACTAAGATTAAATTTAAATTTTTAAAGTAAAAAATATTTCTGTTATCTTAAAAACATCCCTTTAATTGTTAAAACTCTTACTGCAGTTTTATTAATCTTAAAAATTTATTTGATTTGGATTTTTAATGTTTGAGTGACAAAACGTTGCTGAAATAGAAATATGTTAATTAGGAGTGTTTTTTTTTGCGAGGTGCAATACTTTAAATAAGCAACTCTGTTTTCTGTTTTCAGCTGATTTGACAGTTCTCAATTGTTTAAAATTTAATTTGGTTTGGGAATTTATTATGAATAGATTTACACAAGATCAAAAATCATGGTTCAATTCAAAATCATGGGGTATCGGATGAAGCACACTACTGGTTACACGGAAAAAATAAATATGAGTTTCGATTACGAAATTAATTATTAATTTGAATATTTTAATTTTGCTCCAAATATCAAAATAATAACATTAATTAAATAAAAATGATAATTTAGTAAAAAAAAAAATATTACAAAAAATATGAATTAAATCGTACTCAAAAATTAATTTAATTTTCAAAAAAATATGCTAATTAATTGCAACACTTCTATACTTATAAAAAATTTTGCATTAATTCACATAAAGTATTTATTATATCAGTTGTTTAAATTACTAGCCTTTGACCGCTACAACCTCTGCGTAGTTATCGTCATGAAAAGTAGCCTATTTATGTAATTATTCCAGAACGGGTTTTCCAATAAGAACTTCACAACTTTTTTTTAAATTAAAGCACAAACCATTTGACTTGAATTACATTAAAAACATTTATGTTTATGGTCTACGCGGGCACGTTGGCACCGGTCGATTTGTGGGACCTAATTTTTGATTACTCGATCACACCTTTCGGCCATAACAGCCGATATTGCGCATTCAATTTTGGCTCGTTAGTTCTTCCAACGTCGTCGGCTTGTTGGCATAGAACAATGATTTGACGAAGCCCCAAAAAAATTAGACCGGCGTTAAATCTCACGAACGAGGTGACCAATTGACTGACTGGTCAATTTCTTGAGATAACACGCTCACCAAACTTACTCTTCTTTAAAATGATTGTAACGTGTCCTGATATTTACTGTATTAGTGCATTAGAACTTAATGCAAATACAAATACAAATACTTGTATAGATGATGTTGGATGATTAAATTGTTTGTTCGTTAGGACTTGAATATTGTGATTAAGGGTAGCCTATGTGTTAATCTAGGTTGTTGCCAAATTTTATTTAGTTCCAATCAGCCGTTTTTGCGTGAGTGAGTAAGAGAGATCTAAACATTCACATTTATTATTTTAGTAGGATCTGTGTATGAATATGTATTTATTAAAATCGGAATGATCTCTTCTTTTAAACTAAAAAATATTAATTATTTTGGTTAAACCTTCTCTTAGACGAACACCTCTTAATAATGGACAAATTTCAGGGGACTGTAGCTGTCCATTATATAGGGGTTTCACTGTAAATGATTTTTTCTCAAGTGGACTAATGTTTTTTTTTACGTTTTATGCTTTTAAATGTTTTTTAAAATGAGTTATGAGCTTTTTTAAGTAGCTATAAATAAGTTATTTTCAATCAGAACTTACGTGATATGTGTGGATGTGGACTACTATAAAATGACAAAAACTTGATTTCTCGATATTAAGCCACCGATAAGATAGGTTAGGTACAACAGGCAGCTGTTGTGCAGCTCACTTGTGTCCATCATATTGATCCCTTTGTGATACCTGAACAGAAAAGAGAGAGGAGAAGCAGAGTGTCTGGTGGGAATCGAACCCACAACCTCTAAACTAGCAGACCAGCACACTACTAACTAGTCCACCGGGGCACCCTCATCGATAAGATAAAAATGCTCTTAAAATAATATTGATTCCATCTTACCACTGAATTCACAATGTGTTTTAAATGCCAAATTGCAGTAAAAAAAAACAACAGTTTTACTGCAGCCAAATTCAATACCCAACGCCTAGTCAAAATTGGATTTTCCAATTGCAAAGCCTTGCCGCCGCAGTATTTTGGACAGCCGAAAAACGATTTCCAGGCAATTAACGTTAACGAATAGCTCTTGGATTTTCAGAATCCCAGAACCTGCAGTTCTGCTTATTAACAAAGCCATTCAGTAAAGTTCAATTAATTTCAGGCCAACTGTTGAAATTTTAACTTCAAAATTAAGACTTTGCCGATGAACTGCAGGTTTTTATTCTTGCACCAAATGCTCCTTATATGAAAATAACAGTTAGTCTTCTTTTATGCGCCGTAGTGACGTTCAAGCCATTCCCAGCTAAGCAGAATCCCATCTGGTAGATGTTTCTGGTGTTTCGTTAGCACTCTGCTCTACACGTTCAAATCTCTCACGGTGTCATGTTGAAAATTACGACAAATCATTGCTTCAGTAGGCGAAATTCTGATGTTAAAATGTCGACAATATGCTCTTAGCGTAAAAATAATTGATCGCTGATTTAAATAATATTCTATTCTGGTTATTTGTTTAGTTTTAAATCTCTCCATTATTTATTCTTCGGGTGTTATTTACATATATATTCTAAAAAAAGAATTTAAAAAAAACAAATTAATAAACAAAAAAATTATTAAATTTTTAAACCCCATGGTGACTTTTGGGACCGTAAATTCTACGAAGAATTTTTCTCTCTTAACACTTACAGGGCATGTTGTCATTACGATTTCGCCCATCTTGATATTATTGCAAACTCAGTGTTACCAATACAACAGCAGACTCTTTGTAACCTTAGATTGTATAAGTTTATAAACTCTTGAGAGGCTTACCAGAGTTGAATGCAATAAACTCAGTGTTAAAACTCATGCCTCGGAAGGTTAGGTCATCGTGACAGGAACTAACACAAACTTAATTTTATTAAAACTCTCGAATAGTATTAATTTTATTCTTTATACGTTCACGCTTCAGCACCATACAGTAGCAGCGTGGAGGGCTTTATGCTTTAAACGACTTCAAATGCCATGCGCCTTAATCTTTTCTGTGTATTAAGCAACAACGTAAGCAGCTCATATGTCGTATATTTTCAAATTAACAAATAATTCAATAAATATGTTTTAAAGGCCTTGAATAGTATTTTAATTTTATGATAATCTTTCATTAAGTTTTTATTCCATACTCTTATTATACTTAATCCGTTCATTGTTGCAATAGAAATTGGCTACAGAGGCAATAGTGTTGCCGTGTTACTAAAATGGCGTCACTATAAATTTGTGTATTGCAGTTTTAACAGATTGTAGACGGCAGCCTGCTGTCTTCTATGGGCTTAAATATTTTCTACTCTATCTCTGAGCCGTCTTTATTTATTTGCTGACAAAGTTGAAATTTTAAACTGAAATCAGCTGCCCATGGTTTTTGACTGATTAAACTGGTTGGCAAAACAAATTGTTGACCGCTTTTAAACAAAAAATATGTGGACTAATAAGATTTTGACGTATGTAATTCAAATCCGTTTTCAGTTTTATTCTATCGCGCTCTGATTTTGTATGGGCATGCCTCATACTTCGCCCAAAATTAGGCGGTTATGCTGATACATTTCATCATAACTTGAGAATGATTGGTCCGATTTTTATAAAAATAGCAGCAAATGGTTAACAATAAAAAGTTCTTTAAGTCAGCTAAATAACGCTTTTTTATATTTTAAAGTGTTTAGAAATTATTCAGAAATAAGTTGCGCTAAAAATTCTTTTTAATGCGAAATGAGTCCTATTTTTAGTTTTCTAAACGTCTTCAAAATTTATTAGGGTACACAATTGACATTTTAATAATTTTTCTGAAAGGTAGGAATATTGGGAATAAAATAAGATAAAAATCGGTTAACAAATGTTGATTTTTGGACGTGACCAGTAAAATACAGTAAAATATGAAATAATAAAATTTCACAATGGTGGACAAATTTTTTTCTTAACCCCATCAATAGGACTATGAAATGAAAGGGCTTGACTAGTAGAGTACAGCTAAAGCAGTTAATACACGGTATGTTTTTTACATCTGACTTGTAAAGTTCTCCACTGCTAAAGACGTACATACATGTCGTGTGTTAGCATTAGAACTTTACTTATGTAAAAAACATGTGCTTAGTCATCTGACAACATTTTAATTAGAGCGTGCTCTAACTTGTTCTGGCAAGCCACCTGACAACATCTGTTGGCAGAAATCTCTAATCCAAACAACAGTCAACGGTGGTTGAGTTACAAATTTTGACAGACATAAACAATTACATATGGATACCAATTTACCAAGTCAGATGTATACAACATGCTGTGTATTAGCTGCTTAACTATGTTAGAATTCAAAATCATAGATGGCGTCAGAAATAAAGAAAAATGGCGTATAACATTAATATAATATAGCATTCTGACTTGCGTATGGAACAAGGAAGACTACTTACTGCTATAGTGATATAGGTGAAGATCGCGGAACAATTTAATCGTGCTGTTGAACGCTGTCTGTCTGTTGATAGTAATTTGGCAAAACAAACCTAATGAAAAAAAAACACAATAATTTGCCCGGTATTGGATGTAAACAGTCGTATTCTATATATTTAGAGATTTTTGTAGACTAAAAATTTTTTTAAGTGAACGGCCCCTGCAGCCTAATGCTCGGCACACAATTGGGACGAACGACGAATTCTTCGGTAAAAATTCGCTGTGTAAATTCGTCGTTTGAAGCACAATAACCACGAAAAAGTAACATCTTTTATAATTGATACAATTGTTTACTGTTTGTACATAGAAAGAACAAAAAATAATCGAAGAATTTAAATTATTGTGAAACTCAACAAAATAATAAATAAAGTTTCTGTGATAAAAAAAAAAACTTTTTTACGTATAAGTAAACCTTTGCAAAGAATGTCATGGGTATGTGCAGTAAACAATAAAAAAATGCATTCCACTCAGCTAGTATCGGATGACTAATTTTTCCTTAATATTCTTGTCGTTATCACATTGAACTTATAGCCTAAAATTTGAAATATAAATAAAAAATTTTGTTTTTGTATAACTGCTAAAAGTGTGACCATATGAGAAAAAAGCTCACATATAAACTTAAACATTTGCAAAAACACAAATAAAAACAAATTTTTGCAGTTAACTTTTTAAAATTTATTTATTTTAAATGTTTTAAATAAAAATAAAACAATTATTAAAGTAAAAACTAATTTTATTTTCTTAAAAAGTTGAAAAGTCAAAGCAAATATAATAAAAAATGGTCACCTTGTACCAATTTGTTCATCGTTCGGCGGCGTAAGAAATAGAAATAAATCTAATGCAGAGTTCGCCGCGTATAGCGAATTTTGACTGACGCCACAATTGTTTGAATTCTCATATACACGAATGTGTTTTATTTTTGATGACGAATATTCGCGACGAAAAATTCGTCGTTCGTCCAAATTGTGCGCCTAGCATTATTCTGTAAATCGTTAAAACTTAATCACTATTGCTAAAATTCAAAAAAAAATATATTAAGAGATTTTTGCTAAATATATTATTTACAGTTTTTGCGATAGAGATTTAACTTTAGTGAGTTGCAGAATATGGCTGCAAAAGCCCCTATTGGAAAACCCATTACATGTATGTATTAAGACGTTAACATTGCACGCTGAAAAGTTATTTCTTTCTATGAAATGGAAAGTTAACTTGAAAATGTAACCAGCGTTGCCGTTTTTGGTTATTTATAACCAAAATTGGTTTTTTTTTTTGCCAATGTGTAGATGTGTATTTTTTTCCTTTTTGGTTACTTTTTTAAAGCTCAAAATTCAGTAGTATTTAATATGTTTTATTTATAAATCATGTTCTTATATGTACGTTTATCATTGCAATGTTCTCATTTAAGTGATAATGTTTAGACAACATTGTTAGCACCTGAAACCCTATTTCTTTTAGCAAATGATCAACTCTGGAGTACGAGAAAATACATGACTGTTTTAAAAAACAAGTACAAGTACAAATATTTTTATATTGTATTAAAATTTAAAATAAATTAAAATTTTATTTTAAATAAAAGCTTTTTATTTATTTATCGTTATTTGTAATAAAATTACCTTTAAGTTTTTTTATGTTACTTGTTACGTAAGACTTGAATTTTTGGTTTATTTTTAGTTCATAATTCATTCGTAAAGTACAAATATTTTTTATATTAAAATGTAAAACAAATTTAAAATAAATTAAATATATTTTAATTTTGGTTACTTTTTTTTATTTGGTTACTTTTTGTAATTTTGGTTGTAAATTTTTTTTGGTCGTGGCAACACTGAATGTAACCCACCCAGTTGGTTTCATAATTATGAAAATAAATACGTAAATTTGTTAAAAAGCATATTCACACATTTGTTTTTTTTTTTTTTTTTTTAACAAAATCACCCCTAATAACTTTATTTCACTATCCTTTTTTTACACTGCTGCTCCTTGTCAATATCCATTATCTACAAACCAACATGCAACCTTGACTTTTTTATAATTTAAAATTTGACACGAGATTTGTTGCCTTTTAAACTCTTGGCCATTTATAAAAAAAAAAAATTATTGATAACAACCAACAGGGTTGTTGTTTAAGAGCTTTTTAGACAAAGATTAATAATACAAAATTAAGTTATGAGGTAATTTATTAATTTCGTTGATTTTTCTTATACCCTACACCATTTTAGATAATACCCTTATTATGCGTTTGTGCTCATTGTTATAAAGTTCACACTCATTCATCTTTAAAGATACGAAACAAATTAAAACAACCATTTTTCGTGTATTTTCTGTCTGTCTGTTTAAGTAAACCATGCAATTGAAGTATACACAGAAAAATTATTGCCTAAATTTATGAAGGTTAAATATTGAAATAATAGTGAACAATCAGCAGATTAAGGACGTAGTAAGTAAATAGCTCAAAACAGACTTTGTTTATAATGTAAAAGAGAGGTTGAACTTTATGGCAGATGTGACTTACATCAATTTTTCTTGCAGCCCAAGACAATCTGTTAAACTGGTTCATCATTTATATAACTGATACAATAAATACTTTATTCCAACTAATTCCGAATTTCAGTTATGGAAGTGATTAAATTCATCAAATTCATTTCTAAAAATTGTAGAAATTTTAAATACTTTTTTCCACGAAATTTTACAATTGAATTAAAAATTAAATTAATTAAATTAAATTAAATAGCCAATAGCATCTATTAATGGTTAAGCCAATTTTTAAAAATGGCAGCTGTCATCCATTACGATTTGAAGCAATTGTAGTCCACAGAAGATTCAACATTTCTAAAAGAGCGAGGATTTTTTGCCCTTCCAATCACAAGAAGTTAAACTTTAGAATTTTGGTAGTTTTTGTGAGATTTTTCGTGAAAAACTTTAGATTAGATAATGCTAAATCAGCATTGCGCACAAAACTAAACGTGAGCAGTCATTTACGGGTATGACCCTTTTATGAAAACGATTTGGATTTAGAGTAGTCAGTGTAAAAAAAAATTATGTTCATGTTATCCGGTGTTCACTGCCTTACGTGTTTTTGTTACCGCGAGTCAACTGTAGTACCATTTTGATGATTGGAGCAAAATCAAATAAAATTTTAATTTATAGTATTAATTTATGGGTCGATTATGGATAGCAACCGAGTTAAATTGTCAGTTGCCAAGAAAGGCGTTGCAGATGGCAACTGGCAACTTACAGCGATCAATTTTATATGACAATTTGGCAACCGAGAAAGTTTAGTTGCCAGCTGGCAACGCAACTGAAGTTCGGTTGCTATCCATAATCGATCCATTAGTAATTGAAATTTTTATCTATTTTTTTTTGTGGTACAGATAATTTTCATAATTTTTTTAGTTCAATAAAGTATTTTGATTATCCATAATTTCATGTAGCTAGCCTCCATAAAAATGTTCCTATGAATTTTAACTTTAACGCTCATTATTGACTTACAAATATATACAGTGCTGTCTGGGTAGAGTGAACCCCTGATGCTATGAATACCCCGTTAGAGTGAACACCAGAATGTTTATATTGACTACTCTGTAGAGTGAACACTCATGAACCTCTATAGAGCGAAAATACTTTATAGTAAGTTTGTAGGTTTGGCGAAGGAGAAAAACAATGAAAAAGAGTATAAAAATTAAAGAGAACATAAAATAACGGTTAAGTAAGGATTCTTTTAGAGTAAGTTGACAAGTTACTCTCACAAAAACGCATTCTATGAAGTGTTAATTTATTTAAGTCTTCGCGCATGTTCCATTAAAGTCGTGTCAGGTCAATAGAGAACAGAGAGCCAAGTTCTGGCCAAGACGTCGTCGGCACATTTGAAATATCAGATGATGAAGACAATGGCGAAACACCAGCAAACACAAATTCGATATGAGCTGCTGAAGTAATTAAGATTTTTGATAAGGGTATCGAATGGGCTGAGGCTACTACAGATTTCGCTAATATACAAGATCTACATTGCCTTTGCGATCAAGCAGTGCAAATATCGGTAAACAAACCAAAGAAACAAACAACTACTACTTATTTTTTGCAGTCATATATTTAAACTTAAGTATTACATGGAAATAAATAAAATTTATAACCCAAAAATGCATTTAAAATAAATAAATTAGGTTTTTAAATCAAAAAAAAATTCAACCTTGATTTAGTGAACAACCTGAGTATGGTGAAATCGCTCCGCAAAAATTAGTTCACTCTACCCAGACAGAACTGTACATACTTAATTATCTTCACAATTCTTTACTGGTTTTTCCATTATTGGTACTATTGGCTTCAATATTAGATCTACTTTCAAAAAAAAACTAAAATCTTGTTGTGTTAGTTTTTTATATATTTAAGCTAATATGGGGGGCCTGATGTTATTTATGTAAATAAAACAAATAAAGTTTTATTACACCAAAAAAAAAACTTAATGTTGGCAAAATTAATATATAAAAATAAAAAATTCTTTTTAAACGTAAATTTTTAAAATCATGTTTTAGTGTAGGGTATAATATGGTCTAACTTGATTGATCATAACTTTTTGTTTGTTTTTATTTCACCTTAGATTGAAATAACTACCCCTCGTTTATAACGATTTTCGTTTGTGTGTTTTTAAAACATCCCTTTCACCTTCTCCTCCTCCTCCTCCTGCATTGCCATCATAATAATAATTGGGCTACATTTAAGATACATGGACTTTTGAATAACAGCAACAACAGCAATATGTTTAGTTTGAAAGGTTTCTTTTAATGATACGTATTTTGTGTTGCAGTTTTAAATAAATTGTAACGAGTGGTCTTAATCTACCACTCGTAATGCTAATACTTAACTACTCTACTGTCAAGTCAGTCAACCATTTTAATACAGTAGAATCCCGGTAATTCGTAATAAAAGGGGTTTGACTGGTTTCTATAAATTAAAGAATTTTTCACATAAAATAAGATTTCTATTTAATAAAATTTCACTAAAAAAAACTATTAAAAAAAAGAGTGAATTCCATGAGCAGTTTTCACGTGAGCTCTCTTTTCTTCAAAATTGATAAAAGCGTTGAAGGAGCGTTACTCAATTTCTTAGCAACTTTAATTTTCTTTGCTCATTGTCAATGGCTAAAATTATGTGCTTTTTACAATTATGATAATTTTTTATGCATTTTTTTCTCGTCACACCCTTCACAAAAAAAAATAATCAAATTGATCTTAAGAAACTAAAAAAAAAAATTTCAGAAAGAAAACTAACGACAATTGTAAACAAACTTGTTAAATAAAAATTATTTTCTTAACATCTTAGTTTTGTATTACGCTTAATGGACGTTTCCTCAGACTTTGAATTAAAAAAAAATTAATAACGAAGTGAATTTTGCGAATTAAAGAAAGAGTTTTTCTCGAAAAAATTCAAATATTAACTGAAATCAAATTTCTAAAGTCGACACATGTCCTACGAATAAGTATTCACATTACCGGGTAATAATTTTGCACAATTGCAAAAAACCAAATTTTTTTAAACAACAACTTTAAGTAAAAAAAATCCACACTAATTTTTTGCTTCTCTACTACCTCTGACCTAATGCATAAATATTGAGCCACACAAGTAACTTTTTTTGCCGAAAAATATGCGAAAAAACTGAGGCCAATGTTTATTTTATGGACTTATTTTGATGGTTTTCTATAGTTCATTTCCGAATATTTTTAAAAGATTGTATAAAATATCAATAATGGTATGAAATAAAAGAGCTTTTCTCGTAGGTAACCACTAAACTAGGACGTTAAAAAATGGCGAATCAAATACAGTAATAAAAAGTTTGTTTCTCCAGCTCCCACAATATAAGTATCAAATGAAAGGACTTAATCAGTAGAATAGAGAAAACTTTGAAAACATCCAAGAAGATGCCCGAAACAAAACGGCGTTAAATTGGTGTCATAATGCGAATCAAATGAAAGGGCTAATAAAATACTTAACCATGTAAATATTCAAAATCCTAAACGGCATTGGGAATAAAATGACGAATATACGGACCAAACTTCAACCCCCCACAATATTAGTAACAAGTTAAAGGTCTTGGCCAGTCGAATACAGTATAATATGGACAAATTCAAGATGGAGTTTTAAACAAAAAGGCGTAATACATATCTGTGGCTTGATGCTAAAAGGGCCAATGTTACTTTTTTGCTCCTTTGAGTTAATCATTGCATTAGATTTGTTTTCTTGCTCTATTTCATTATGGTAAAACAGCTAAAGTCATACTTAACCCAGAACAGCTTCATAAATAAAATGCTGGCCAATGTCACTATGAAAGCATATGTAAATATAGAGATGTTAAAGTTCAATTCAAATTTTCTCAAAAGTAAATATTTTGACATTGGCCCTTTTAGCTCCAAGCCACAGATATGTGCTACGCTACGATAAGGTCGCTATTGAAATTTTGACTTACATGACGGATAAGGGTACATGAGATTCGGGGCACTCCCCAAAATAGCACTCTCACTACTTTTATTCTTATGGTTTGTGGTTCTTATAAGAAACAAGGGCCCCCACAAACTAATTCCAATCAGTTCTGTTTGCCGTCTTTTTTTTTTCCTTTGTCAGGTTTCGCGTTTAACTTGGCGCCTCTGTGTGCGTAATGGGCACCCTCTGTCAGTTTTTTATATGCCTGCTGTCTGCTCAATTTATGACCAATTAAACACCATTTTCGATTTAGTATTTAAACTTTTGGGGATTTAAGAACTGAGGTGCGAATGAATATATGACCTATTCTATTAAAATGGCAACCTCATCCACTGTTCTCAATGAACTTTCTGTATTCTGTCTCGCTGACGAGGCTCTAAGGGACCAAAAATTGACGGTATAACCTGAACACCTGCATAGTGTAGATAATGGTGTCATACGCCTGTGTGGAGGCTACAATCGTCATTATCGATTTTAAACTCAAATGCGGTAGCCCAATCACAGCTTAAATATTTCGTAACAATGCGTTCCCAGTCCGCTGGTAAGACAAGATGAAGTGTTAAACACTGCGTACCACATCACATCTCTTTAATGATGTTTGCCACACTTTATGTTTAATGAATGCCAACTTACAATGTGTGCGAAGGAAGTAGCGTTCAAAACGTCTTCTACCTGCTCCCGAAGAAGGCGAGATTGTATTCGATCTGCCTAACACCAACTTGCAATGTGTGCGAAGTAGCGTTCAAAACGTCTTCTACCAGCTCCCGAAGAAGACGAGATTGTATTCGAGCTGCCTACCACCAACTTGCAATGTACACAGGAAAATTAGTATCGGTTGTAAGTACCACAATTGTTGCCAATCGCCTAGTTAAGTTGTGATAGGAAAATTTTAAGGTTTTATCTACAGAATGTCCTTTTAGTACATAAATATTAAGTCATCATTAGGAAATTATGATTCTTACAATAGAAATTTTACAACCACAAAAAAAAAGTTCGATTGCAAAACTGAACCGTTCGATTGGCAATGAATCTGATCCGTCTGTGTTTTGGGTGCATGTTAAGCAAATTTTAAAACTTTATGTTCATTGGATGAACACTTCAGTATCTCTCTTACTTTGTGTGCTGCAGTACATACATAAGTATGAGTTGGTTTGCATTACTGTCTTACATGCTTAGATCGGATCGTCGCTTCTGTAAACAAAATATTCGCCGCTAGGCGGTTTCATCTTGATGTTGATGAAAAAGTTTTATCTCTTATTTTTAAATCTTAATTTAAAACTATTTTCACTCACTGCTAATTATTTGCATGGTACTGTACCACTGTAACCTCACCACTTATGGTAAAGTTTTGTGATATTTCGACGTAACAATGATGAATTCTTAATTTTATGTTTTTTTTTTTCGTTTAAATTATTTTTTTATTACTAATGAAGCAATTTTGTGGCCAGTTTTATTTATTTTTTTTATTTTGTAAAGGGGATGAAACTAATTTTATGTTTTCTTTTTAAGCCGTCAAAATGTCACGGATAAACACCTTATTATAGCATTTTTTTTATTTTTTTTTACGTGATTGTCTATGGTAATGTTCTGTTAATGATAGTTAAAATAAATACAATTATTGATTTTGTTTTTATATTTTCCGCTGGGGGCTTTTAATTTATTTGCGTGTATTTTGTATTGGAAATATACATATGTATGTAGGTATGTAGTTATAACAGGGCAAAAAAAAACGTATATAAGTATATATGTATGTATGTACTTTCAAAAGTTTATTAACCTTTTTATATTGTCTGCATATTGCCTATTGTATGCATAATGTGATGTATATTTATATAGAAAGACAGACAGACAGACATGCCTTTAGTCTGTTTTTTTTTTTATTATTCTGGACTTTAATATCTATTTTTACTTTTTAGCATACTTGTATAGAATTAGTGCACTTTAAAGTATGTTTATATGTATGTATGTAGTGCTGCCAAGTGGCGTATTTTTCCAATACAATTTTAAGGAGGAGTTCTATGGGTGGTGTAAAAGTAGTAGTAGTGACTAAAAGCATGTGGTTATTTAAATTCGCTTAATGTATGTGCGATTAAGAAAAATAAAATAAAAGCTAAAATATTTCTAAGGATATTTAGACAAAGAATAATAATATTAAATTTGTATTTATGGAAAACTTATAAAAGAGAATGTAATCTTTTGAAAAGTTTAAATTCTGACTATCCTTTTGGAACCCAAGACGTTCATAAAAAAAATTGTTTTACCTAATTTATGTTGAATTTGTAAATAAGTAATAAAAAATTTATCAAAAAATTTTGTTTATAACTTCAATTCATAAAGTTGTGAACGACTTAATAAAGACGATCTTGTTTAACCATCTCAGCAAAAATTAGGTAATGACTTGCTCTTACTAAACAACATACTTTTTAATGACTATTACATATCGTCTAACTAAGTAAGATGTATTTTAGTAATGACTTGATGTAAAATGTGAGACGTACGTACATATTTTCAGACATTTACCTTGATACACACACAATACAATTTCTTATTGCCAAATTTCTAAGAAAATATTCTCATAAATAGGTTAGGTTGAAAAGGAGGGGTATAAAAGCCCAAACCCATGACAGGTATGCACTTATGCCCAGTTGGCATGTTGAGCGCTCCATATGGAAAACTGAATTCCCAAGAAAAAACCATAAACATATTTTCCCAAAAATAACGGACTAGTTCAAGAATCCAGTCCCCTCAATGTAACGCCTTATGGATATCCAGTTCGAGTTCCCCAGGTATTCCAAGTTCGGCATAGTATCCACCGTAAAATTTTCGCGCCTAATATGCCCAAACGCAGGACAATGACAGAGGTAGTGTACCAAAGTCTCATCCTCTTCCTCGCATGCTCTACATGTTGTCTCCTCGGATAATCTCATGCGAGCTAGATGAGTTCTCAACTCCGTATGACCTGTAATTACACTGGTTAGTTTCCTAAGTGTAGGTCTACTTAGTCTCAGAATCTCCTTTGATTTCCCAAGATTTGGGTCACCCCATAGTATTCTTGTCACCTTACCGACATCAGTGCTTTGCCATTTTCTGACATGTTCCTCCATCGCCCAACGTTTAAGTTCATCCTTAAATCGTTTAAATAACTTTTTATAATTCTCATTCAGTTTAACACGCTTGGGGTATAAGTAGTAATGATTTTCACAACAACTGATAGATTTTCACTGATTTTTAAGATTCAAATTAATGTATTGCAGAATAATCAAACCTAATTTTAGTCCTTAAAAGAACCGAACGACTTCTGTAAGTCCATAATAGCAATGGGTTATTTAGGTTATTAAAATCAAGTACTTATTTATTGCTATAAGCGATTGTAATAAGTACTTATACGAGTCCCTATTTGTAAGCGAGGATGGCAAGTACTTATTTAAGTCCCCATTTGTAAGCGAGCGAGGTAAGTACTTGCCTCCAATCACATTGCCGTGTTAAAATCATGGGTTTATATGCCAACTTGTAAGTAGTGAAGAACTGTTTTCTAGTACTTTCAATTCATTATTTTATAATGGGACATTTTGCTGGGATTGTATATAAAACTTAAAATTAAAAAATATATTTCTGTAACCAAATAACTTTAATCTTTTATATTTGAACTATTTTTTTATATACCCGTACATTATGTATGTACATTTTACTTAAAATGTTTTTAAATTTTAATTAAATTAATTTTGTACATCTTTTTTTTTCGTTTTAGGTAAGTGATTCATGTTAAATTTGACACAATAATAAAACAATGCTATAAAGTAAGTGAATAACTAAATTCAAATTACTTGTACTTGGCTTATAAAAGTTGTGAATTGTTTTGGGACAAATATTTAAGACATAAATATAGTCGAATGAAATGTTTTTAAATCCTCTCTTTATATTCAACTTCTTGTAATATTTTTCATTCAAGATATTGTGTTGGCTTGTGGCATATATTGAGTTTTACAAATTATTAATAAAATAATCAAATATCAAGTATAAGTATGCTTTTGGTCCAATTAAAAGACACAATTTTAATTGTAAATAAAAGAAAAAGTTTCCAGAATTATCTTAATATTTTTTTAATTGTGATAGAAGGACCTATGACAATTGTCTGTGAAACAAAATATCGGCCAAATGCTCGCCACAACTTCGGTGTCATACTGCTATCCGACGTTTCATATTTTCAATGACACTAAGACATAATTGAAGTTCAATGTCGTTAAAGTGCTGAATTATTTCATACTTAAGCTGTTGAATTTTTCTTGTCTTGTTAACGTACATTTTTTTCTTTTAAATATCCCAAAAGAAACAAATCCAATGGTATCAAATCACGCGATAGTGGCGGCCAATTAAAATCGCGACGACATAAAAAAAACACGGTCATTGCTTGGCCGACCTCATTTTCGAAGAAGTACGGCCCGATGACGCCGCCAGCCCATAAACCGCACAAAACAGTTACTCTTTGTGGATGCATCGGCTTTTCAACAATCTCTTGTTTATTCTCATTTGTTCAAATGCAACAATTCTGAAAATGTGCCTCTTCGCTGAAGATGATTTTCTTGGCAAAGTCACCATTCACTACTGTCTGTTCAACTTATCATTCGGTGTATTGGCGACGCTTGATAGTAGGCTTCAGCTCTTGAGTCAATTAAACCTTGTAGGCGTGTCAATTCAAATCCTTATTCAAAATTCGCATTAGTGATGTTCGAGTCAAGGTCGACTGCTCTTCTGCCACACTATCGCAAATAACAACAATGTTTTCCGCAAAACGAACTGGGCGAGCATGCACAGGTGTTTTCAAATTTCCTACAGACCCGGTTTTCTGAAATATACACACAATTCTGTGGACTGTATACACTTCATTCGATTTACTTACTGCATTAAATTTCCACAACCACTAAAATCGCTTCATTTAGTGCACTCAGTTTTCACAACCACTAAAATCGCTTCAATTAGTGCACTCAATTTACACTACCACTTAAATCGTTAAAGTTTGTGGTTAATTATTTCCATCTGCCACTACTGGTGGCTGCATGCATCGTCTTACAAACGAACAACGCTTGCAAATTATTGAATTTTATTATCAAACTGCGTACTCTGTTAAGAAAGTTCATCGCGCGCTTCTTGTGTTCAGCGACGAAGCTTATTTTTGGCTCAATGGGTACATTAATAAGCAGAATTGTCGATTTTGGAGGGAAGATCAGCCAGAAGCATTGCAAGAGCTACAAATGCATCCAAAAAAAGTCCTTGTTTGGTGCGGTTTATGGGCTGGTGGCATCATTGGACCCTACTTCTTCAAAGATGATGCGAATCGTAACGTAACTGTGAATGGTGAGCGCTACCGTGAGATGATATCCAACTATTTTTTGCTCAAAATGCAAGAGCTTGACTTGCATGACATGTGGTTTCAACAAGAAACACAGCACGCTTAACAATGGACTTATTGAGAGGCGAGTTCGGTATACATTTTTTTTCACGTTCGGGACCGGTCAATTGGCCGCCTAGATCGTGCGATTTAACGCCTTTAGACTATTTTTTGTGGGGCTATGTTAAAGCTCATGCCTATACACACATGCCCGCTTCAATTGACGCATTGGAAGACAACATTGAAGCATTAATTCATGAGATACCGGCCGAAATGTTGGGAAGAAAACTTTGTTGCGCTTTTTTATGCAAACAATTTTAACATTTTCATGTTTTCAGTAATGAATACAATTAAAGTTCGCAAAAATTAAAAAAAGAAATTTGTCTTGTTGGGTATTATCATAAGATGCTTGTAATTAAATCTCCCTCAGTGTACTTTTGTTCTCTTCCCTTTTTTTACGCGCTTCAACAAGACGATCAAAACAAACACAAAAGAGCTGTGAAGTACATACAAATTGGCCAGATATCAAAGAAATTATTGATTTTGATTATAGTGTTTTTGCCAGCGAGTTTTGTTGCCATTTTTTTTTTTTTTAGTTTCTTTTTAGGGTTTTCTTTTTTTTAAGTAAATATTTGTTAGTCTCCAACTTTTCCAAACATACATTTAACTTCTTCTACAAGGTATAAAACAAAAACCAAAACACAATAAATGTTTCCTTTTCCGCTTTGGTATGCAAAATATTATTTTGTTTGTTTTTCAGTTAAAACAAAAGTTGAATGACCTTAAACTAAACTAACAAAATAAGTTTTACATTTTCACACTCCTCACATGTCCTTTAACAAATTTTAAAGAATAAAAACTAAAATGTCTGTGTTGTAAATAAAATTTAATAAAATTTATTTAAGGTATTAAAAAAATTCACACCTCTTTATTATTAGATCTTTGAGTGGATGTTTTAAAACAAAACATATTTATTCCACCCAAAGAAAAAAACCGTTTGTTAATTTTTCAAAATTTGTTTATTTGAAAATTATGTTTATTTGTTGTTGAAACTAAAACTGAGGCATCTTTTCAAAAACTTAATTTTTTTAAAAGAAAAAAAATCTATATAAAATAATGTTTATTTTTAAAACATAAAGCACACACACACACACTGTCAGTAATAGTGGCAGTTAGTTCAGTCTTTGTTTCAATCATTATTAAATTGTTTGTTCCTCCAGCTGCATTTTTGTTTATTATTTAGACACGAGCGCCGCATGTAGAGCATTAAATTAAATGTGTTCTAAATCTCTTCTGGGGTCACAACACAATATGACACAATATGGTTTTTATTCTTTTTTTTATTTTTAGGGGGAGGGCTATTTAAATTTTCAAAATTTAGAAAATTTATTACCACATGTTAATAGAAAATGTGGAGATTATATCTTCAAACTGTCATCATTAAGGGTCTGTTAATTGTTTTAAATGTATGTCAGACATGACAAATTTCAGTATATGAGTTTAAAATTAATTTCAAATTTATCAGAAGATTGCATTTTACTTGATGATTTTTTGATAACAAAACAGAACATGACTGCAACTTCAAACAAAAACGTTGACAAAGAAAACAATACACAAATTCTACAGCACTAACTTTTAATACTTTCATTTTATTGATTAAACAGAATGCATTCGCAACTTCTTTAAAAGCGCCATCAAGGAAAGCAAAGACCATTATTAGATCCACAGCAGCAACTTTAATTGCTGTCTCTTAGCTGTTTTTTTTCTTCTTCTTATTTTTGGTTGTTCGTCGAACCAACCACATTTTGTTCAAAAAATATAGAAAATTTTATTTAAAATAATATGGTCTCAAGATGAACGTAACTGAGGCCTTAAGAATAAATACGGCAAAATAGAAATAACGGCAGATTGAAAATATCTTTTTGCAACCTTGGCTGGCAGTAGTAGTACATTCAGTCGACTACCCTATTCATAATCTTTCGATTTATGCTTGAGCAACATTGAGATTTATTGAAAATTTATTTCCAAAACAAAGACAATTGATCGGAAAAGAGAAATTGCACGATGTCGATTTTGTAAAAATTCTTTTCAGATGAAGCTTATTTTCATCTTAGTGGGTTCATGGGGTCGGAAATGAATAGTAGAAATTCACACTGAATGACAGACCTTTATATACAATATAAAAAAAATATAATTGTCTCCCAAAAATACCTTATTATTTGAAGTTGTACGGCTCACCTTATTTCGTCTTGTAAGATGGTACGTGCTGGTGTAAACCGAACCTGGGGGCTAATTACCGTAGTCGATCACGAGCGAAATTTATTCGAGCTTGCGAAATTTTTTACTTTTGGGGTTATGTCATTCGTTATCGAGTAACATGTTTCGAAATTTCTAATGATGTTAGTCGATAACAAGCTTACGTTCGATTGCAACCTTGCGAGTTTTTCTTCGTTAGCAAATAACTAAACGAATTTATGTTTTTAAAAAAATTCTTAAAAAAAAAAAGAAAATGTAAAAATAAAATATATTTTTTTTGCTAATATATTAATTCTTATTAATTAATATGTCAAATACGAAAAAGATTAACTTTAGTCAAAAGCACATTCTTGCAGAATTTATATCTGAACATAGCGACTTGGCCAAAGGAATTTTACTAAATACAGCTCAAGCTAATTGAAATTTACTCAATGCTCGGCAAACTTAATGGATCACTGGTGTTGCGAATTCGTCTTCTTATTAAATTTATATTACATTCATCTTCTGAATCAGAAGACGAAGAATAAAAAAAAAACTTGGATCAATTTTTCAAATTAACTGCAAAATTTTGGTTTTTAATTTTTCTATCACTTTTTAAGGTTTTTTGCAAACTAAACATATGATTGTTTAAATTCATTCTTAAATCTTTTGAATTTTTTCAGTGGTGAATAATTCTTTTGAATTTTTCTTTCCAACACTTAAACAAAAAATCGATTTGTTTCATATCGAGTTTAATCTCTAGAAAATTTCGTACCATCTATATTAAATTCGATGCGAAATTATTTCGATCACGACTTCGGTAATTAGCCCCCTGAATTTTTTTTTCCAAATTCTCATTCTTATTTTTAATAAATTAAAAACAAACTATTCCTTCAATTTTCTTTACATTCTCTTTAAAAACTTTTTTTAATAATTTATAATAAATCCTGTTTACTCCGACTTAAGTTCATTTTTCTACTATAAAGTTTTCTTAAAACATTTTAAAACATCTTGAAAAACTATTCCGATATTAGCCGATTGAAATGCATTTTCGAAAGCAGTTACGATTTCATCATCAGCACTCTTTATCGGTACACTAATATGTTATTTGAAACTACTATACATATGTATGTAATGTTACAACTTAATGAAATTAGAATTAGAGAAACATAGCATACATTTTTAAAATTGTTTTTTTTTTCTTTCTTATCAGTTGTAATTTTTTCTTCATGTTCACATTCTCTCATACTCTTAAACATTTTTGTTATGCTTTCTATCTATAACCATCCTTCGGCTGGCAGTATGGAAAGCAAAGTTTTTTTTTTAATTTTCATTTATAAATCTATCAAGGTGACAGACATCGAGCACTGAATTCCTGAATGTCGTAAACATCGTGTCATGTGTGTTTGTTATTCATAATTATAAATTAATATTTCTTCGAACTTTTTATTCTTAACTTTATTATTATTTTTTTTTTATTCTGTCTTAAGTTCTTTTTTTCTATTGTTAAACTTCCTAAAAACAATAATTTATTAATTTTTTTATTTATAGATAATTTTCGATATTTATTCGATTTGCAAATGATTTTTGGTAAATGATATACATACATACAAATGTATGTACATAGTTATTTCCGTTAAAACATAAAATCAAACAGCTGACATTAAATATTTTACCTTTAAACGAAAATCATACATATTTTATGTTGTATTTACAACCATAACTCCTCGTAATACAAAAGTTTTCAAAGTTGTAAACAAAGTTTTCGAAAACTATTGCGCTTTTATTGTCTTAAACAGTCCCTGTAAACTTGATAACACATTCCGGAAATCTAGGCCAATAAACCGATTAAATTATAACAAACTTGTATGTTGTTAGATTTCATTTGCTATTTTGTTTTTTCTGCAAAAAAAATAAAAAAAATAAAACTCTACTAACCTTAAGTTGTCTGGTAATCGCTTCCTAAAACTCTTTGGTAGAACATGGCGTGCCGTTACCATAAACTTCTTTTAAATTAAATTTTGACTGCAGAAATTACACAAAAACAAAAAAAATGTTTTTTGTTTTTGTTTTTTCTGGTAGTTCACAGTCGTACCAGGCAATTTTTCATTTGCTAAAAACCAAAATAAAAATGTATCAGAAACCTTTACCGTCACATTTGTACTTGTCTCTTTTGTAATTTGTGTGCTTGTATTTGCTATATTAAAAGTTACATAAAAAAAATTGTTAAATTATTGAAATTCTTTGTGGAAAATTTGACAAAAGAAATTTGTCTAATTCTATACATTGCTTTACAGTTAGTACGAAAAATAAACGCACACTACTTTGCTCAGTTTAGGTGTGACGAGTAAAATTATAATTTCTAATTTTTTAAGAATGGCTTAAAGTTAACGTCGAATTAAGACTTTTCTTTTAAACGACTACGAAATTGAGAATTTACTTCGTATCCCAAATCGGAAGTAAAATTATTTGAATTTACAGCTGGTATTCGTTTCGCAAGGAAAGGAAAATCATTGGAAAGAAATATCAATCAAGATGCATATTGAAATTACTTTTCCTGCTCTATAAGCTTTTCGCAAAGTAACAACAAGAAAATTAATATTTTTAAACGCTTTCCGTAATGGCGAAACGTAATGAATAATAAGAGCCTATAAGTTGTAGTATCTTGAAACGAAAACAGAGTAGCCATTTTAATGATGATGTCGAAAAAAGGTTTCAAATTTATCGAATGTTTATAAAACTAAGTTATCCTACAAAATTAGCTTCATAAACCTTTCAGGAATTATTATTATTGATAACTTGCAACCACATCTATGCAATTTTATTTATGTAGTTAAACTTGTTTTTTCTTCACTTCCAATTCACAAAAACTTGAAATCAAAACATTTAGCATTTTAATTTTTCGTTTCATAGAAAGTGATAAATAAGCGCCATATTGGCATCTCTGTTAAATACATACCATATAATCTCTAGTGTTGCCATCTTCAAAAAAAAAAAAAAAGAAATAACTTGCCTTTAAAACCAACTATGAAAAGAACTTAATAATTCACGAATTTCGTTTTGACGAAATAATCGACAATAAAAAATAAATTTAAAAACAATTTTAGAAAAATTTCTGATTTATTCCCCTTAATTTTTAATATATAAAAAATGTTACAATTTTTCCCAATTTAACCAGTTTTCTCTAATTTACAAACCATTTTACATAATATTTTTATGATTTGTCTAAAAGAATCATTTGTCATAAATTGGTTATTTAAGAAAAACTTTGAAACATTTTTCTATTTCAAGAAAATTGTGGAAAGCATGTTTATATCCAAAATAGTATATGTGCCAACAAATAACAATAGATTAAGTCAACATCAGCGAATTTTTTACTATTTTTGACAACTTCGCTGGAAGTTGTGCGAAGCAACTTATTGCCTATATTTTATTTCACGAACAGTGTAATTTGAAATAATTTAGTTTAACTTATAATTCAACTAAGTACAAGAAACCCGATATGCTCTTTAATTCTGTGGCTTGGAGCTAAAAGGACCAATGTCAAAATATTTACTTTTGTGAAAATTTGAATTGAACTTTTTCTTTGACATATGCTTTCATAGTGACATTGGCCAGCATTTTATTTATGAAGCTGTTCTGGGTTAAGTATGACTTTAGCTGTTTTACCATAATGAAATAGAGCAAGAAAACGAATCTAATGCAATGATGATTAACTCAAAAGAGCAAAAAAGTGACATTGGCCCTTTTAGCTCCAAGCCACAGAATTAAAACAGGGCAGAGTTTATGTAATAGTCTTTAAATTAAAGGTAATTAATTTTAAAAATTAACTAAAAAACTTAATGCTTTTCTGAAAAAACAATAAAAACGGAAATAGGCCTTTTTTCCTTATTGCCACAGATAGAATTATACCTCAATTATCTGTAATGATCGGAACCGAAAGCATTCTGTATAGAGTTGGAAACAAATCGTTACTTTAGATCATTTTTTCCAACAACCCTGGGCGTTTTTTTCACAAACCTCTATTTAATTATATTTTGGTTTGAGAAAAGAAAAAACGGACTAGGTTGTTGACAAAAACGAACTATCAATGTATTTTGTAAATTAATTCACCTATTTTTTTTTATTATCCACCTGTCACACATTGCGATTGGAATGGTTTTAATTTCATACTTGCAATTTCTATCGTTTACCGTTAAATTGTATGTTTTTTTTTTAAACACAATTACTTGCAAATTTTAAGGTGCCATTTCAATTTGTTTACATATAAAAATTACAAAGAAATATTTTTTTTCGACGAAATTTAAAGTTAATCTATAGCTACGTATATAAAAGTGAAACTCTGTCTGTGTGTTAGCTATAGACTCCAAAACTATAAAACCGATCGGACTCAAACTTTGGCAAGTTGTTGTACTCATACCAGGGAGTGTTTATGGGTGAAAAAAGTGGGCGGGGCCACGCCCATAAAAAATTAGTTATCATTTTTAGCTACTTGCACTTGACCGATTTTTCTGAAACTTTGCACACATATTGAGATGTCATGACTATATAATTTCGTGATTAGAAAAGTGGGCAGTGCCACGCCCATAAAAAAAGTTATAATTTTCAGCTACTTGAACTTCACCGATTTTCCTGAAACTTTGCACACACATACTGAACTCTCATGATTATACAATTTCGTCATTAGAAAAGTGGGCAGTGCCACGCCTATAAGAAGTTAGTTGTCATTTTTAGTTACTTGCACTAGATCAATTTTTCTAAAACTTTGCACACATATTGAGTTGTCATTACTAAACAATTTCTTGATTAGAAAAGCACGGAGTGCCACGCCCATAAAAAGTTATAATTTTTAGCTGTTTCACTTGATATTCAATTAAAATTCAGAATGCATTTTTTATTTATTAAGGGGCGTAGCAACGCGCGCCGGGCTTGTTAGTGCTCAATAAAAGCGATTTAATATGAAATTTTATAAGGAAATGTCTAATATAAAATGTCTAAAAATTCCATTGGAAAAATTTAAAAGAAGCAAAATGCGAATTCAATATAACTCTTAAATTTATTGAAATTTTTTTTTAAAGTGAAACAAAGTTACCAAAAAATGTATTAAGTGTTTGTTAAATTTTTGCTACAACTGTAACTGCTTCCTTAGCCTTAAAACAAAACTCAAACCTTTAAATAATTATTTTTATGTATTACATTTGTTTTTATTATTATTATTATTGTTTAAATTATGTATAATATTATTGCTATTGTTTAATCAATGTTTCACTTTTTATTTGCTAAATAACAAACGAAAACGAAAATTCGCCAAAGAATTTAAAACAAATTTTCAGTGATGACATACAATAAACACATAAAAATCGAAGCAATTATCATAAACTTGTTCTACCAATACATTTTACACATGTACATGTATTTATTTAATATAAACTATTTGACTTTAATAGTTTTTGATATTTAGGTGATGTAAAATTAATTGTATGTAATGGATTTCTTTATAACTTCCTAATGGAAAAGGCAAGTCAAAACTTTTAGCATTACGTTGTAGCAGACAAACTTTTAATTTTCCTAAAATCTGTTATGACTGTTAATAACATACAATTTGAATTTGCAACACTTAAAAAAATAAAAAATAAAGAAATACAATAAAAAAATAGAAATTTTGTTTATGGTTTATTGTCAAATCAATGAAGTGTTGAAATTTATAATTTAAACTACAAATTTGTTTTCCTTTTTCCACTCTATATTTATTTATTTTTTATTTATTTTTTTTTTCATTTCTCTCAATAAGCGATTAATTACTTTTGATCAAATTATGGTTTTAAACCGTAGACACCAACAGAAAAAACCAATTTTACATCAAAACTGTATATGCTGGTTGTTTTATGTTTTTTTTTCTCTCTCTCTTCATAACACATATGGAACATGCTTCAATATCGCCTTTTTTCCTGCCTTTAGTTGTTCATTCATTGACAGACTGGCTTGTTATATCGCTTGCTTATATGAAAATAAAGATGCAACCTTTTCGTTTTTCTCCTCTTCCTTCTACTTTTTTTTATCTCTACCTAATATTTATAACCCACTCTTCATTGTAGTTTTTGTTTTTTTTTTGCTAAATCATGTTTTTCCATTACATGTGGTCTGGAGTGTGTAATTTAGTTGTGTTTCCAGCAGATTTTTTTTTTAGAAAAAAAGGCTATCGAATAGTTGGTGGGTTTTTTTTTCTGAAAAAGTATAAAATTTTATTTTACACAACAAATAATAAATAGTTTTATATTTCCAAGGAGTTTTCTATTTGTACAATTAAAAAAAAAAAAAAAGATTTCTAATTTATTATATTTGTTTTTTTCTGCACATTTGAAAAATCGATTAAATTTTTCAAAACTGATATTTTCATATAACATTGCAACTTTAGCAGTTTGTTAGTAAAAAAATAAATGAATCACAAAAAAGAGATAAAATTTAATAAAATAAATAAATTATATATTTACAAAAATTTTAAAAAAATCCTTATATTTAAATTTATTTATTTTTTCTACACAACAACAAAACCAAAATGCAAATTTTACAATAATATTCCAATTCGTAACACTGTTGATTACCTGGATCGATGTTGTCCAAACACAGGAACTAACAATGGGGGTTGAAAGCTGCTGTTCACACACAAAAGAAACTCACTTTATTTTGCTGCCAATACTGTTCACTGTATTGGGTTCCTTTTATTGGTTTTTTTTGTTTTAATTTATTTTCTTTTAATTTATAATTTAATCTTTAATTTAAATTTTAGTTTTTTTTTTTTTTTTTATTAATGGAAGGTTGCTGGCGTCTGCTCTATGTAAAAGGTTAACGAAGAGTCAAAAACGAAACATAAAATCCAAGTTGAGTCGGCTTGTTAACGGCGTTAACCAAGCGCCGACTCACCACACTTCATATACTGAAGCTGACATGTGATATAAGCGTAAACAATTACCAGAGTTTATGTTAAGTGTGTCTACACCTGACAGACGCCAACATATCGCCCACCTTGCAACAATAGTGCAACAAATTATATTTTATAACATTATCAATATAATAAATGAAAAATTACAAAATAATTAATTTTTAATTCACAAAAGGTAATTCAAGGTTTATATGGGCAACGTATAAAAATAAATGTAATAAGAATTCACACAGTGAATATAGTAAACAAAATAAAAAATAAACAAGTTCGATATAACAAGGGTGATTTGAAGAATACAAAGCTTATAATTTTTTAACCCCTTCTCCAAAATAGGCGAAACCAAAAATAGTGTTTTGCACATACATGTGCCCTGGTTGTCCGGTTGCCGGTCCAAGTAATATACTCGATTGAACGTCAGCTCCGAGGATCAAACGATATTCGAGGCTCTTGTGCCACAGTCGGTTGGCGTCACCAGCATAGTCACGGGCATTCTTATCTATGTCGAACTTTGGACAATGTTCGAAACGAGTGTTTTCCACCACGCACTCAACTTCGATGCGACGTCCCTCATATTGGCCGTGGTACACAGTGAGCTTCGTGCGACCTCGAAAAATACGACACTGCAATCGTTCGGCTTCAGCTTCGGTGATGGAGGATCTGGCGGCTGTTGGGTCTATTAGCGCAAGTGTGCGACGTGGGTGTTTCCCAAAATACGAGATAACGCGAACACACGCAGTCATTCGAACCCAGACGTGATCCTTAGGCATGGGGTGTAACCAGCTGTTGTGATCCTGCGTACAACGGCGACATCTGTCGAGGCTTTTACAGTCCACGCGTGCATGCGATTGCGCTAGACAGTTGTAGCACAAGGATTTTTGGGCCACAATACGAAGCTTTTGCTCCACTTCCATCACCATGAACCTAGTGCATTGACGTATGGCGTGAAGACGATTGCACAGGGGGCAACGATAATTAAGATTAAATAATCTGTCAGCCATATTTAACTGAAAAATGGATACAGGAAAGAGATACGTTAAAAAAAAATAATCTTATAGTGGGGTTTGTGATATTCAATTTAATTAGAGAGTCTCGGTAGGATAACCAATTTATGAATCGGTCTAGTTATTAGACCATTCTGCGTTGTAAGATCTGCGACACGAACTCTGTTATCAGAACCAAAGTAAACCTTAACCACACGGCCTAATCGCCAATCCGTAGAACATAAAGCTTCATTTTTTAGAACAACGAGATCGTCGACTTTTAGGTCTAATTGAGGGGTTTTCCATTTATTACGCTTTTGTAATTCCTTTAAGTACTCTTCCTTCCATCGGCGACATATCTCCTCTTGAAACGCTTTGACCTTGCGCCATCGATTCATGATGTTTAGAGATGGAATTAGTTCTGATGGTTCTGCTGGAGCAAGTATGGCGGATCCAATTAGAAAATGACCTGGCGTAAGAGCAGACACGTCTTCGATATTTTCTGTCATAGGACCAAGAGGACGAGAATTAAGACAAGCTTCAATCTTCGTCAAGAGCGTAGAAAACTCTTCAAAGGTAAATTTGATTTGACCAGCAGTTTTCCTAAAGTGCATTTTCAGACTTTTTACACCTGCCTCCCATAGTCCTCCCATATGAGGAGCAGCGGCAGGAATGAAACGCCACTCTAAACGTTGGTGCCCATACTTTTCTACCGCTTCATCACTAAGTTCCCGTACTACTTTCTTGAAGTTTGACTCGATCTCTCTGGCGGCACCTACAAAATTTCTACCGTTATCAGAAAACATACATGTTGGACAACCACGACGGGACACAAATCGAGCAAAGGCAGCTAAAAAGGCAGATGTTGACAAATCGCTGACAGCTTCGATGTGAACTGCCTTTGTTGAAAAACAGACAAAAATGCATACGTAACCTTTAGTAATTTTTGTATATCGACCTGTAAAGCTCTTGATTTCAAAAGGGCCAGCAAAATCGACGCCTGTATTGGTGAAAGGACGAGTGAAAGTAGTTCTTTCTATGGGTAACGCTGCCATAATCTGGGTTTGGAGTTTCTTTCGATGCAAGACACAAACTTTACAATTATGAGCAACTGTTTTAATTAAATTCTTAGCCTTTATTATCCAACATTCTTGACGGACAACATTTAGGACCAGGCGTATACCCCCATGATGAACCAATTTATGAACAAATTCAACATAAAGGCGAGATAGTCTACTACCGTAAGCGAGTATGATAGGGTGCCTTTCATTGTAGGACAAACTAGTTGTTGAACCAAGTCGGCCATTAGCGCGAATAATTTTAAAACGATCAAGAAATGGGGAAAGCGTTAATAAAGGACTGCGAGGGCTAAGCCTTTTTCCCAACGACAAACAGTTAAACTCTTTCAAGAAATATTCTTGTTGGGATAAGAAAAATAAGCGGTTGCGCACAAAAGCCAATTCTGTGGCTGTAATTCTTATTGAGTCATACTTCACGTTTTCGTTGTGGCTTTTACGGGCCATATTGTAAAATCGAAACAAGTACGATATGACATGAAGAGCCCTGGACAAATTTGAAAACCGGTTAAGTATGTCCTCTCTATCTGACGATCGAGCAACATTTACTTGAATTATTTTTGACTCTTTCGAAGTTTTAAATTCCAGAGAACCTTGGGGCCATAAAGACTTATCCAATTTGAGCCACTCAGGCCCATACCACCAAAGTTTATTTTCTCTTAATTCAGCAGGAGTCAGCCCCCGGGTTGCTAGATCGGCAGGATTACTATCTGTAGGTACATGAAACCAATTCGTATTTCCAACTTTCTCCAATATTGTAGCGACTCTATTAGCAACAAAAGTTTTCCAGTTACAAGGTGGTTTTTGAAGCCAAGCTAATACAATTGTAGAATCGGACCACAAATATGAAGTATTTGAATCTAAATTTAGGTTGGGAACAATATTATTAAACAAATTTGCTAGAAGCACTGCTCCACATAATTCTAGGCGTGGCAATGATGGTTTCTTCACTGGGGCTACTTTTGTTTTGCATGTCAGTAAATTTGTGTAAACTGTATCCCCAAAATTAATTCTAACATAGATTGTCGCTGCGTAAGCTACCTCAGACGCGTCACAAAAACCATGAAATTCAATATGACAGTCTGGGGTGTATTTAATCCATCGGGGAAGTTTAATTGAGTCAATTTCATTGTATTTTGATACAAAAGATTGCCATTTTGTTAGAGCCAGTGGTTTGATGGGGTCATCCCAATCTATCTTGTCAAGCCACATTTGCTGCATCAAAATCTTCGCTTTGACAACTACTGGGCCTAACCAACCAACTGGATCAAAAAGTCGAGCAATAATTGAGAGAACTTCCCGCTTCGTGTACGACGATTTGAGCCTTATTTTCTCCGTCGAGAAGTAAAAAATGTCCTCAGCTGCATTCCAACGAATACCTAGTGTTTTAGTTGTGCTTTTATCATCAAGCGACAAAAAATTCGAATTTAATAAATGCTCTTGGGGCAAATTTTTCAAAATTTGTTTTGAGTTTGACGTCCATTTTCGTAACTCAAACCCTGCAGTCTCTAATATACCAATTAATTGGTCTCGTGCCACCAAAGCATCAGAAATACAATGAGCCCCTACAAGAGCATCATCAACATACATGCACTCACGCAGTATTTGAGCGCCAAGTGGGAAACGTCGTTCTTCATCATCAGCTAATTGAAGTATCGTTCTTAGGGCCAAATAAGGAGCACAATTAACGCCAAAGGTGACCGTTTTCAGTTGAAAATCTTCAATTTCACTATCTGCCGAACTACGAAACACAACTTTTTGAAAAGGTCTGTGTTCAGGATTGACCAAAATTTGGCGATACATTTTCGCAATGTCCGCATTAAATACAAACTGACAAAATCGCCATTTCAAAATCAGAGATACCAAATCAGCTTGCAAAATGGGGCCTACGTACAACATGTCGTTTAGACTTTTACCACTAGAAGACGCACTAGAGGCATTAAAAACTATTCTCAATTTTGTTGTTGTACTTTCGGGCTTAAATACTCCGTGATGAGGTAAATAATAACTTGGACCACTTTCAGAACCTCTGAGTTTCTCCATATGTCCTAAAGTTAAATATTCTTTAAGGACCTCATCATATTGAGCCTTAAATTCTGGTTTACGCGATAATGATTTCTCATTTCTTAAATATTGACTAAGAGCAATATGCCTATTTGGACCAAGTAAAGCAATATTATTCTTAAAGGGCAGACTCACTATATATCTCCCTTCGGAATTTCTTGTGGTCGTAGAACGATAGATCTCCTCACATTTCTTATCCTCTTCTGATAGAACCTTTTTACGAGAAACTTCTTCTAACTCCCAAAACTTTGTCAATTGGTCATCTATTGAAACTCTTGTCATATGAGACATTCTAACACATCGTGTGGAAACATTACTGGGTGTTGGGCCAGTCACAATCCAACCAAAAATCGTTTCTTGAGCCACTAGTGATTCAAAAATACCATGTTGAACTCCACTACGAAGAATAAGAGGATACAAATCACCTCCCAACAATAAGTCTACTTCACTGCTTTCGTAAAACCTCGGATCAGCATAATTCAAATCTGGCAGTTTATTGTTAGTTAATGGGCTAAACGAATGTGTTGGGACACTCCCAGTTACACGAGGAACTACTAGAGCTTGAACATTAAGAGACACATTCTGATTGAAAAGTGATACAATAACAAACGTTGCCATTTTAGAAGATCTGCTTATTATATCTCCTCCTAGACCTGTAACTTCAGCCGATACTGGACTAGTGGGCAACCTCAGAAGTTTTTGTATTCTTTCAGAAATAAAACTCTCATCAGAACATGGATCAATTAGAGCTCGCACCTTGTAATGAGAACCAAAACTAACAATGTGAACCCAGGCTGTCGCTAACATAACCCTTTTCGAAACAGACGTGTGATGTGATTGAACAACTTCAGATGGACCAGGAGTATCAGTGGACTGTATTTGCTGGACTAAATTACTATGCCTGTCACCCTGAGAAAAACTATTAGATTGTACTACATTATTTCTCTTTATAAAATCTTTGTGCATTAAAGTATGATGCTTCTTCTTGCACTTTGAACAACAATTTGCGCTATTACAGTCACCATACATATGACCAATAGAGAGACAATTAAAACAATATCTGTATCTTTTTAAAGCTGAAACTCGATTTTTGTAGTCCATGTTTAAAAATTTATTACAGGAACTAATTTTGTGATTTTCACTACATAATTTGCATTGCAGTGTACTTGTTTTAATATGGTGTGCCTTTAATTGTTTCGCTTTAGTATTCTGATTGTTGTTATTAGAAAAACTTTGAGAACCACTTACACACATATTATTTGTTGCAATAATATCAAAAACACTTTCAAGCGCATGAAACCTATCGGTGAGAAAAGAGTTTAATTCCTCCCATTTGGGAACCTCTGTTTTGTTTTTCACCGACTGTTCCCATAAATTCAAAGAAATTTCACATAAACGTGAAGAACACTGAAACACGAAAATCGGATCCCATGATTGAATATCGACATTGTATAACTTTAAAACAGCCATACAATTGTTTATTTCCCTCTGTAATCTTTTTATTTCAGATGCTGATTCTTGTTGACACGGTGTCAAATTAAATAAAGTTTTTAACTGATTATTGATTAAAACCCGCTTATTTTCATATTGTGTTTTCAAATTGTTCCACGCAATATCGAAATTTTCATTTGTCAGAGCTACATTTCTATTAATATCCCGAGCTTCACCATCTGTTTTCCTGAATAAATAAAACAATTTTTCAACGGGGCTGAGCCTATTATTATTTATGTAAATCGCAGTAAACATATCCCTGAATGTGGGCCATGACACGTAATCCCCATGAAAAACACCAGTATCACAAGGAGGGACGACTATGGAACCACAATGGTTGGGAGCTACTGCATTTACATTTTCTTGCATATTCTCCTTAAGTTTTTTCTCTGCTTTAGAGATAATATTAATGCAGCGTATATATATTTTCCGAACGTGTGGATGCTTTGTTTGCACAACCACCATTTCTTTTTTCTTTTCCACCGTTTCATCTGAACACTCGTTAAAAATTCTCGTATACTTTTCCCAAATTTTTCCAAGTTCCTCTCTCTCAAAATTAAAGGCTTCTTCAGTGTAGCCTGAGAGGTCTTGGTCCTTTAGATTAGCCTCAAAACTAATCATTTCATCTGCCGCGCGTATATACTTTTCGAAAGTCGACATTTTGTTTCAATATTAAAAGTATTTTGAGACACGCTGACAAAAAAAAGTTTGGGAAACACTTTATATAAAATGCAGCAAAAAATGAAAAAATAAACCGCAAATAAAACTGTATCACTATGTTCTCAATGTATTATAAATTGTTCTTAACAACAACAAAATACTTGGTAGAAAAGAAATGAAAAAAAAAACGCAACAATTTAGAGCCACAATAAAAAAATGCAGCAATAACGGTTCGCAGATATTTTTTATACAAAGTATAACTGTATTTGTTCTAACGGAATGGAAATTTTTTCCACCGAGCCACAAAATGATTATATCGAGACACTTAAAATTATCAATAAATCCAACGTACGCACCTTTTATTTCCAAAAATCCGGTTCGAAGGACCAAAAATGATTACCTGGATCGATGTTGTCCAAACACAGGAACTAACAATGGGGGTTGAAAGCTGCTGTTCACACACAAAAGAAACTCACTTTATTTTGCTGCCAATACTGTTCACTGTATTGGGTTCCTTTTATTGGTTTTTTTTGTTTTAATTTATTTTCTTTTAATTTATAATTTAATCTTTAATTTAAATTTTAGTTTTTTTTTTTTTTTTTATTAATGGAAGGTTGCTGGCGTCTGCTCTATGTAAAAGGTTAACGAAGAGTCAAAAACGAAACATAAAATCCAAGTTGAGTCGGCTTGTTAACGGCGTTAACCAAGCGCCGACTCACCACACTTCATATACTGAAGCTGACATGTGATATAAGCGTAAACAATTACCAGAGTTTATGTTAAGTGTGTCTACACCTGACAGACGCCAACAACTGTAAAATAATCAAAAAGTTAAAAATTAATAAAAAGTTAAAAAAAGATTTTTAGAATCCACTTGTATCAAATTTCATAACAAGCGCCAAAATGTAACTAATTGACATCACTATTAAATCTCTTAGCGTAGTTGCCACTTGGCGGAAAAATGCAAATTAATGCAAAAAGCTCTAAGTTTGTTTATTATTTTCTTTTCGAAGTAAAACCAGAAAAATATCATGTTTTTATTAATTGAATATTTTTATTTTATCGAACTTTTTTGTTTTTTTAAACTAATATTTTTAAATTTTTAATAAGGCTTGAGTTCATATATAACATTCTTTTTATTTTTACAAAAAATTTTTAATTGTGATAAATGAAAGAATAAATCTGAAAAATTATATTTTTACCGACACTAGCCGAGTGGAATGCATTTTCGAAACCAGCTACGATTTTATCACTCTCTGATCGGTGGTTACATGTTGGTTGTAAATATCATCTATTTAACTCTATTTAACATTAGTCCCGTGAGTTAAATAGATGATATTTACAACCAACATGTAACCACCGATCAAAGAGTGCTGATGATGAAATCGTAGCTGGTTTTTTTTAGGAAAAAATAAAAAAAATAAAAAACTCAACTTGTATTGATTATTTTATTTTTGTCCCGACAAACTTGAACTGAGTTGCCATATCATATAATATTTGCATACTAAAATTGTAAATATCGTTAATATTTTGTTATATGCTATTGATGTTAAGTTTAAAATTAATAAATATTTCTCGAGTCAAAAAAATATGTCTAGACAAAACTTTTGTTAAGTTCAAATCGGTGAATTCACCTTAACTTTATAAGGTGGTTTTAACAGCACAGCTGATATTTTTTGCATACATTATAAACTTTTGCTACGATGTGGGCCGTTTATTTGAAAGGTCGATTATCTCGAACTCTCCAAGCTGACAATCAACAAAGTGTTGTGATGTTTTATAACGCTAAGAAAAAAGTCCATGTGATAACAGATGATATAAGCGACGGATTGACGGGTCTGAAATTCTAAATTAAAGGCTTTCAAATTTTTTTTTCCCAACAAAGACATTATTTTACTCGTTGCCTGAGCTATAGCATTGACTTGTTAAATCCAAATTTCGCCAACGTCACGGGCATCAAATTCAGATAACAAAAACTGTTGTCATAGTACGACAGCGTTCTTAATTGATTGTTATGTTTTGTCTGTCCTAACTTCACTAGCTTATAAGCAAGACCCAACCCAATTTTTTTTTATGTAAAGTTAGTAATTATCAGCCCAATTGCGGCTATTTTGTTTATTTTTGTATAAATTTACAAGAATACAGAAACGTGCGGAAACAGCATATTTTATTGAGCTATTGCAAAGACCACTGTCTTATATTAAAGTGTTTATTCATGTCTTTAAGAGTAGAGTTAAGAAAGTTCAAATAATTTGGGCACTTTGTAGAAGAGCATAAGCCGGAAGATGACACTCTGTTTATAAGCGAGCGTATTATGACCCATTCTAACGTATGCCTCAATAGTGTGGTGGACATCCTTAGAGAAAAAGGTTGATAATAAGCCTCTTCAAAAAAATCCAAAGTCAGTGCTGCATTAGTATGACATCAACAATGGCTACTAAGAATATACTATCAATTCGGCCGATTGAGATACAGGGAAAATATAAAGCCTTTGCCGCTACTAGAATAAACGTTACCTTACCGATGGGAAACACCACAGAGATAGCATGTGACAAAATGAGATATGAGAGTGTTAACTGCATTACCATAATATCAGAGAAGGAAGAATCGAATGAAGTAATTACAGTAAAAAAACATGGAATTGATCTTTATACGGACTGATCGCAGATTGATGATCGAACAAGAATGGATTTATATGACAGGTTGAGATTATGAAATTTGTGGAAGCCTATAGTTCCAATTCACATCTTTACGGACCCTAATGAACGAAAAAATTGAATCTCGAAATGTTTTGCAATGCAAGAGTAAGTTAAACTAGCATGCAAATTGAAAGCGTCTAGAGTTAATTTGGATACCAGACGAGGAAGCCTACAAATTATTCAAAATAATTTTTAAATATCACCACTTTAAAAACTCTAAATCATTTTAGAGGTTCAAAAGTGAATTAAAGTGGGGTGACCCCAATCTGTAGAAATCAAATGAGATTCTCAAACTGAGAAGACCAACACTTAGGAGATTAACCAGTGTAATAACAGGTCGCATGGGTCTGTCAGATGAAACGACATGTAGAGCATGCGAGAAAGAGGACGATGACGAGACTTTGGAACATTATCTTTGTCAATGTCCTGCGTTTGGCCGTATTAGACGCGAGAACTTTAACAAGGACACTATTTCAAACTTAGAATACCTAAGAAACTTAAATTGAAAATCCCTAAGGAATTACTTTGATGGCACTGGGTTCTTAGCCTAGTCGAGATTTAAACTGAATTGAGAGTATGGTTTTATTAGGGAAACTTCATTCCTTTAAAGCACACATATGCCAATCTAGACTGGGTTTGAGCTTTTTGATGCCCCTCTTTGTCCTTGCTAACAAGTATAGTTTAAGTCTGCCATTCTCGTCAACAACTAATTTTGTACTCTACAAAGATAGATTCTCTATGTTTAGCACAATTGGACCTAAAAACGAAACTGAATGAACGACAATCAGGACTTTCTTTTCAGCACTGCCTTGTTTCCTGTTGCTATTGTCTAAGAGACAACAAACGCAAATGACAAAATCAGTAGAACCTTCTCCCTAAAAATTATTATTACAAAAGATTTGTTTTTGCTTTTGTCATAAAAAAGGGTTTCGTTTTTTGCAACAATGCATAATCCGTTTTGGCTGAAAACAAAAACGCCTTGAAGTAAAAATGTATGTTTCGCTCATTGTTTATCATCCCCTACGTGAGGTTTTTGTTATGTCACATAAAATCAGTTTTAAGTTTCATGTAACAAATAGCAAAGTGTGATAGTTTGTAAATGCACGTAATGCCATAAATATGCTTCCATGAGGAGAAAAATATAACTTAGCAATGTCGAGGGCCACCACTATAAGTTTTTGATTACGGAATGAGAGTAACAATAACATGTGAACAAGTAACTAAAACATCGAGTCATATCAAATAGGAAAAACGTTCTCATTATTAAAATTTGGTGACAAAAAGAACAAACAAAAAATCGTGCTAAAAAATATTCACTTACCAATAAGGGCACTTTAAGTATGTAGAACATAAGTTGTGCCACATGTTCATATCAAAGATTCTGTATTTGTGTGTGCAAAACGTAAGGACCTCTTTCTTCATGCAACTATTCAATATAAAAAAGCATTAAAAAAAGGGGTGAATACACAATAGTAAAGTGCATGCAAATTTAAGAAATTATTGTTGCAAAACCCTGCAGATAACGCAACTAGTCCATACACCAGTGTAAAGTATACTCCGTAATGGACTAATGAACTACTCTAAAGGTCACCCAAGTGTATGGATAAAACCTTGACCATATAACCCATCGGAATAGTCTCAAAACTACTCGTTGAAGCACCTGCACGACTATTATACACTTTTTCGCAACATTTTCTGTAATCGTTAAAACACGAACACTTTCCGTTTAACTAAAAACTTTCGTTTTGATCATATCATTATCCATGTCTGCATTACATGGGACCATATTGTAAGTAGTCCATTTCAGCCTTAAAAGACCAAGTAGTTCAGTATTATCTGCAGGGAATGTACAGTTTTCATATGTATGTATATATATACATACATATTAATACACATCCATACGTACGAATTTATTCCACAAAAGAACTTAAGAAGAAAAACGCACACATACTCAAGTTAAACTAAGAATTTCTAAATTTGCCTTTAGACTCGAGTATTTAAAGCAACAAAAATTCTGGAACTTATTTTCTTTTATTTGCATGAAACTGCAATGTTTCGTTTGACAATTTATAAAATAAAATATTTTTGTTTTTAACGGAAGTTAGCGTTCCTTTCACAAACATGGCAACTCGCCGGAAATAAAGCATAAAGTTTATTGCCCAAAATTTTTTGCACAAAAATACTTTGAAGGGTTTTTTAATTTATTTGTATACATTTTGTGAATAATCGTTTCGTTACAAGCGTAAAGCATAAATTTATTTTAAACGAATTTTCTGAATTTTTCTTCTTTCTTTTTTCATATTATTGCAAAAATTTTGATACCGGCAGCACAGCTATGTACATAAAGGGCGTTTTAAAAATTCACACAAAATTTATATTGCACTCTTAATTCGAAATGTCAAAAATGGATTTAATAGTAAAATTATAAGAATTAATAATTTCGTATAAGCTCTAATATGCACATATTGCCCATCACTCTTAGTATTAAAATAAGAAAACTCGAACGTAGTCACTATTTTAGAGCGTAGCTGATTTGTATTCGCCTTGCTTTTAAACTTAAAGCAAGGCGAATTCATACAGGTGAAATTATCAGCCCAGCTGATGGGGAAACTTTTTGTCAAAAGTGGTTGAATTTGCCTTATTAATGCAGGGAAGGAGAATGTGATTTTGGATTCGGTATTAAAGAATTAATTTACGTGTACTTTTTTGATAATAAATGTGCTAAATTGTTGTATATTTGTTGCTTTTGCGTCATTAATAATGTGTTTTAAACATTTATATCCTTTTTTAATCAAATTTTATTATATTTAATATGTCAAAACAATTTTTCCATCCCTGATGTACGAATTGGCCTTGACATAAAACATCCCCTCAAAAGTTTCTTTGTTGTATCAATTCGCCGTTGCATATACCTTATGGATATGCCTTGACAAGGCGAATTCATACAGGTGAAATTATCAGCCCAGCTGATGGGGAGACTTTATGTCAAATTTGGTTGAATTTGCCTTATTACTGCAGGGAAGGGAAATGTGCTTTTAAATTCTGTATTAAACAATTAACTTGAGTGTACTTTTTTGATAATAAATGTGCTTAATTTATATATATTTGTTGCTTTTGCGTCATTAATAATGTGTTTCAAACAATTATTTATTTTATTATATTTAATATGTAAAAGCAACTTTTCCATCCCTGATATACGAATTGGCCTTGACATAAAACATCTCATGAAAAGTTGCTTTGTTGTATCAATTCGCCGTTGCATATACCTTACTCTACGTCTTGACGAGCCATCGATTTGTTTAGACTAGAACAAAACGTCGGCAGAGCAACTGTCAAAAAATTGTTCATGTTCTTTGATATGGAGAAAACGTATAAAGAGTATTTTGTTGGTATTTTTATGTGTCGTCTCTTTCTTTCATATTCAAAATGCCTTTTAATGTCAGACATCGTTGTTCGAACAAATGTTCTGACAACGCTGTTTGAACAAGAACAAAACATCGACAACAGCGGTCCACACCAGGCAAATTCATGTGCGCACAAAAAATTGTTCGTTGTTCAAACAAATCGATGGCTGGTGAAGACCGTACGTTATGGATATGCCTTGTGCCTTGACTTAAAGAAAACTTAGTCTACATTTGGCAACACCTTTAAATGTGTAACTGTGATGCCAAATCTACACATATACCTCTTCAGGAGCGATTTTTAATGTTGTCAATTTACATATTTTTTTAATTCATATAATTATTTAAATTTTAAACAATAATTAAAAAACAAAACACTTTCTGTCTATTTTTTCAACTTAATTTAATACTTATTTTAAAGTAAGACGTGATTAAATCCCCAATACATGTAATTTATATTTACCTTGTTTCACAAAAAAAAAGAAAAATAAAAATAAAACAACAGATTTATGATTAATATTGATTTTTGTTAAACGATTTTTTTTTTTAAATATATTTAACTAATTATTTTCCTTTCTTTTTTCCACATTGTCTCTTTGCAGGTAAGCAAAATGTCGATGTATTTAAAAAAAATAAAAAAAAACGTCTTTGGAAAGAAATTCCCGTAAAGTATCGCCACCATACCACAGAGCAATCATTGTTATACGGCTGTGTCTGGTTTGTAGCAGCGCAATTTTTTTTTTTTCGTGATCTTTCATGAGTGACACCTTGTATCTGTTTATCGTTTAAATCCAATTTTTATACGCCTTGTAATAATTATTATTAAAAGACTGCTGCAATGGCAAAACATAATATTAATTGACTTTGACATTGAACTAGTATGAGTACGAGGTACAAGGCTTAAGAAACTCATATTAATTGAAGTAGAAAAACTTGGCGACACAGGGAAATTCAATTTTTTCTTTTTTTTTATAGATATTTTTGTTATCATTTAACATGCATGATCTAGGCTCATCTAAATGATTTTTGCATATTTTAGAAAGTCCTTTCGCTTTTTTGTTTTGCGATTTTTTATTTTTTTTTTCATTAAGAAAAACTATTAATAATCATTATTTAGTGTAGAAATGTCAACAATATGAGTTGCTGCTGTTGTTCGTTGTGTATTTAACACAACAAATATGTTTAATATACATATCGCCTATTATTCATTCACTGATTTATGTTTAGATTCATAACATAGATTGCATACATCTAAGATAACTCTAAACTTTCATCCTTTCGCTGCTTGTTGAACTGTATTATTTGTTTGTGCGACGATGTGTCACTTGTAACAGCTTTAAATCTGCGTTAAGATTTTTATTTGCAGTTTTGTTATTCGCTAGATGTTAGTGCAGCGACAGCAACATGCCATATGCATTTATTTATATTTATTACAAACAAATCAATCACTTAAGCACCAATGAAGATCGGCAAAAATACAACAACACAATTAAAATGTCTAAGGAGGGAAACTCTCTCTATAGTTTTTCATAAATATTTCAATTAAAATCTACTTAATTTCACTTAAAGATGTGAATGTACTTATAAACCCCTTGTTAAGAATATCACTAATAAAATAATATTTATTCTATTGATGTCAAGTAACGTATTCTCATCACTATAAAACGATACTTAAGTATCAATACTTAACAGTTTCTTTTTTAAAACAACATTATTAAAAAAAATCCCACCAACAATTTACTACACAAGCTTAATTTGTTCATTTGTTGCTGGTTGCAAAACATTGTTGGAGGTACCAATGGACATTGTAAAATCAAACGACAATGTTGCACTTAAATAGAAAAGAAAAAAAAACATGCATAATTGTATGCATTCTTGTGAGCATCTTGACATTTAAGATTGATTTGATTATTGACCAACCATTTGTTGATTAACAAAAAAAGTAAATGAGCAGATAAAAAACATAAAATTTAATTTTGTATGGTGTTTTTTCCTCATTTTCTTTTTAAACAATTTACATTTTTATTTCTTTCATTTTTATTTGCATTTAATCAATTAAAGACAATATTTGTTTACAAATATCATGGGATTTGTAACAAAAAATGCAGACAGTAGTGGTTGTCGAATTTTTTATTTTGATAATATCTCTATCAAATTAAACAGATCATTTTCATTATTTAGGATAAAAAAAACGCTTCTTATGGCATCATCATCCTAAACCAAAAATATAAACATTGGCAACTCATTAAATGTTATTTCTCATTTGCGTTTGCTATTTTCATTGTTGCCAGATTTAGAATGTTTAGGTAATTATTACTTCTTTATGACACCAAATAATTTTTATTTTATTTTTCATTAAAAAAAAATCTGTTCCAAATTCTAAGAAAATAAATCCCCACTACAATAGATTTACGACGCCAACACCGGACAATCTACCATAAACACATCTCTAATATTATACATTTAAATCATTTAATAAATGTGATTATATAATAATATTTTCATTTTATAATTTCCAACGTTTTGTTTTCCACAACCATATTAGTGTTAAAAAATGTTTCTTCAAATTGTCTTTCTTCGCCTTAAAACCAACTGGTCGCCATAGGAAAAGACAACGAAATTAAATCATCAGACTCACATAAATCTTTTTAAAATGTTTTGACTGTAAAAGCAAAGTAATTTGGCGACCAAGTTAGTAAAATCAAATTTATATACAGTGACTTTTTTCTTGTAAATTTATATAATTTCTTTTACCATTTTAGCAAAGTGGTCGATTTTAAGTGTGTGTGTCTTTTTTTGTTTGTTTGTCTGGTCAGGGTTTTTATATGTCGAAATTAATATACCAGCCGGATTTGGGAATTGCAAAAAGGTTGGAATTTAAAAATGAATATAATTTAACGGTTTTTTATAATATTAAATTGTTTATATAAGAAAAACAAACTCGTTAATTTTGTTTGAAACCATAACAGGAAATAAGATCAAAACTGAATTGTGATACTAAATTCAAGTCAGGGAATCGGTTTTACACATCGACCTTAGTTTTTGAGTTCTCGTTGGCTACACTATTATGTCAGATGGTACTTTGCCAAAAAAAATATTTTTTTTAAAATACTTTGTTGAGAATTTCATATTCTAAGAACAGTTTGCTTAAAAATGTTAAAAACAAAATGTTCTATAAGTCAACGTTTTATTGAAAATTTAGTAAAAAGAATTTAAAATGTTGTTATTAAAGAAAGAATATAAAATTTCCTACAAAACTTAAGTAAGATTTTAGAAATAGAACGAAATTTTCATATGAAGTTTGCCGTCTCTCTTTTAGAAATGTGAATTTAGTTGAATTGTGTTAATTTTTCAATTGAGTTGCGATTGCGTTTCAGGGAGAATTTCTTTTTTAATGAAGTTTAAAAATTGGGAGTTATAAGAGAAGAGAGAAAATGTGTGAAATTTTAAAATTTGGAAAGGAACACCTTATGATCAGCTGATCAATTAAAAGTACCTCATGGGTACACTGGTTGCTGCTAATTGAATTTTTCCAGACAAATTTGAACTGAGTTGCCACATCATTTAAAATTTTTAATAGAGGTTTATGAATTAGTTTCGCAAATCTTAGTCCGGTAGAAATTGCTTACTTATATACTTATAATTTATATATACAAAATTTATAATAAACAAGTAACAGTGCTATATTCGGCCGTGCCGAATCTTATATACCCTCCACAACGTGTAGTCATGCAAAAACAATTGTTTGTATCACCATTCATCTCATATAAAATACGTATGTACATACATGTAAAAAACATACCAAAAACAAAAAAATTACAAAAAAAAACATTAAAAATAAAAATAATATAAAAAAATTACAAAAAAAATTAAAAAAAATTTTTTTTTAAATATAAAAAAATATATAAAAAAAATAATAAAATATAAATAATATATTAAATAAAATTTTTTTGGCTCAGCTGGAATTCGATGCCACGTTTACTTTAACCAGTATGTATGTAGGTTGTTGTTGTAATTATGAAAAAAACGAGGTGGTCGTGTTTTTTTGCTCATATCTCAGAAAGTTATGGGGCGATTGTGCTGAATTTCAATAGCGATTCATTCTTGGATATTTCCAAGAGATTGATACGATATACAGATCTGAGGAACATATAGTTGCTTCTAAAAGCTGATTTCAACCAACACACGGACAGACGGTCAGGGCTTAATCGACTCCTCTATTCATAAGCTTTCAGAAAATATATACTTTATGGGGTCGGAAATAAAAATTGTGGAAATTACAAACGGAATGACAAAGCCATATACATATACTCTTGTGCACCACAGGTGAAGGGTATAAAAATTACACAAAAAGGTAAATTTTATAAAAAAAATGTTTTATTTTTTTGAAGAAGAATTTGTGCATTTGTCCACTGACGCAATTCTTTGCGAAGCGAATTCTAATCATCAATTTTTAAACCTGTTTTTTCAAACGCTGCTGGCCGTATAGCACAAACAAAAATGGCCACTAAGGCGTCGATTATTGCTGATTTGTCAACATAACATCACGTTGTCTTATAGGAAATAATAAAATGTATGAAATTGCACGACTTAAGGGCCAATAATTGACTGGTATTTTTCTTTAAATTAACTTATTGTCAAATCGATAGTTGCGGTGGTCATATGATACGAAGCGCCATCCTGATAAATCCACATTTCGCTCGGATCAATGTTATCCATATATTCAAACAAAATATAATTTATCATTGTACTGTAACGATCCGGCTTAATTTTTTAATAAATAAAGTCCGATAATGCCGATCTACTTCTTTCTTAAGAAAACACCCTAAATCATACTTCATGTGACAGCCCATCCAAGACAAATGAGTTAATGCAGCTTAACTTGTAGAAACATTTATTGTAAATTAAAATTTAAATATATTAAATTTTTTCGTTTGAAAAAATAAAGCATTGATCTAAAAAAAATCGCTACAATTCAAGGCATGTCCATAAGGTACTCGCATCCAATCAGCTAACTGTTTTTTTTTTATATACATTTTATAAGCGTTACCAAGGCATATTCATACAGGTATATGCAACTGCGAGTAAATACAACAAAGCAACTTTTTAGGGGATTTTTCCTGTCAAGGCCAATTTGTATAACAGAGATGAAACAGTTGTTTTTATATGTTTATTTTAATAAAATTTTATTCAAAAAAGGATATGTGTTTGTGAAGCACATTGTAAATGGTGCAAGAACAACAAATATACATAGGGCCAATTCAAAGTGGTTGCATATCAGTCGTATTTGTACTATTTCATATTATTTTATGCATGCTTAAAATTTTTGTTAGTAATTTCCATACAAAAAAAATAATATGACTTTACACATTTGTTTCCTATGTATAAGAAATTGTTTATGTTATACTTTTAACCATACTGTCTCTCAGAGAGAATTTCTTCGCTTCTCACCTCTCAGAGAGAATATTTTCTATTTTCTTCTTTCTTGTATACATACAATTTTTAACAGCGTCATCTCTTTGTCTTCTTTCTTGTATTAAATACATAATTTGTTAACAAAAGGTGTTCAAAGTCACTAGTCATATTAATATGATTTATATGTCATAGTACAATATGAGAGTCTACTTTGAATTGGCCCATAAAGTTCGTAAATTTATCATCAAAAAAGCAAAATTAAGTTAAATGTTTAATTCGGAGTCCAAAATCTAATGTTCCATTCCTGCATTAATAAATGGAATCAAGGAGAATTCAACAAATTTAGACATTTTGTTTCCTCATCATCATGTGCTGATAATTTCACCTGTATGAATTTGCCTTGAGCGTTACCAACTTTTTTAAATATCTTGCCTGCATTTGTCAAACTTAATTTTTTTAATTTTATTATACAATAAATAATTCACAATTTCAGTTGGTTTTTAACGTTTAAAAAAATACAAAACCATGAATAAAAAGTTTTCGCTTAAAAGTATTTTAAAAATTATTCAAATTAAAGAAGAAAATAAAAAGATTGTGTGACTTACATACATATATACAAAACATATATATATAAAAACAAAATACATGTGTTTTTTATTGTTGTGTTTGTTCCCGCGATGCATATACCTTATGGATATGCCTTGCTAAAATTCAATCATTGGTTAGATTTCTAAAAAAAATTTATCCGAGAAATTTCTTTGAATTTAAAATCCCTAATTATCGAATACGTATTTATGTATATTTTGTTTGTTGTACAAATCTTCCTGTGCGGTGGCATTCTTTTATATTTAAGCCTTTTCCTATCACCACCCCCTTTCTCTGGCAATATAACATGAGTACAAACAAGCATTACAACTACTAGTACATGACTACTTAATAAAAATTACAAAGAGAAAAACTTTAATACCAGGACTATAAATATGCCATAAGAGTAGGGAGCTTTAATCACGATTGTAAAACACATACGTTGTTTTTTACAATGTTCACAATAATTGTAAAACAGTTGCTTGTTAATTTTTACAAGCCACCAAAATCCTTTGCTACAATTTACCTCTTTACACCGCTCCACACTCTACAGTTAACCAGCCACCTCCAAAGTCAAATTTTTCTTATGTATGTATGTTGACATTATGTAGGCGTATGTTTATAATGAAGTTGTGTTATGTTCAAAGTTTCTTCGACTAAAATACTCCACCCCTTTAAAAGCGTTTGCTAGCGACTGCCCGGCTATCGGTGGTACCATGTGTCCTTTAGTTGTTATTGTTGTCTGTAAGTTTTAAACCAAATGCTGTATTTTAAAGATTAATTGCTTGCGATTTTATAAAGTCTTGTTTGTTGTTGTTTTTTGTTTTTGTACGTTTCTCGTACGTCTCTTTTTTATTTTCTTTGGAGTAGAGATTTATAAGACAAAATCATATTGTTTGTGTTGTTTTGATGTTAGACCAATGTCAAGGAATTTATCGCCTTCAGCTTATTTAAAATAAATGTTTTCTATATCCATGCATGAGTATACATATGTATGTATGTATATTTATCTATGCCTTAACAATTTCATTGATTAAATTGAAGGCATTTTGAAATTGTATGATTGTTAGGCCATAACATAGGTAAAGGGTTTCTCAAAATGTGCCTAGTTTTATATATTTTTTTTAATCGCCTAAGATAATTTCTGATCCTTATTATAATTTTTTTTTTTAGATATGTTTGACTTAAATTTATAAAATATTTCCTAAATAATATTTGAAACTTTACTTTTGCAGGCTGGCACACCCTTTTTAAAGAGCTTTTCTCAACTAAATAACTATTTTGTTATGACTATATCTATAGCTTTTGCAAAATTATACCATTCAAAACAAGGGAAACTGTAAGACAGATGCACACACTCACAAAGAAAATTACATCCTAAAAGCCCCCTCATAAAACCTCATTGGATTTTGATTGCCCACCACTAACCAGCGGTTATTTGTTGTAGTACAATTTATTTCTCTTTAACAATCCCATTAGCAAACATTTATCAATACATTTTACTTTATGATTGCAGTGAACGTTGTACAAAATCTATCGATTGTTTGGTTGCAACTAAATCGTAAAAAAAAGCTAAAGCAAAAAGTATAAAAAGCAACAACAACAAATTTGAAAAGTTAATAAGAGTTTGATTTATAACATTGTTAGTGGTCTAAAGAGGAATCTGAGTAAAAGGAATTGGTTTGTTTCAATTTTGTTTATGGTTTAATAATTTTAGTTTATTTAAGGGAGTTATAGGCAGTTTTAATAGCCAAATTGACTAAAATTATAGAAGGTAAATAGTTAGTACTTATGGAATTATTTATTAAAATGAGTATAAATAAATTGACCGTTTAATTTGTCTTAAAATTTGCAAGATAACGATTATACTTAAAAATATTCTACTAAAGTCATAACACGACCTTACACACTTAAGGCCGTATTCATAAAAAATATTTTAGGTTTATTAAAGGCTTATTTGACAGATGTTGTAGAGAAATTGTCAAATAAGCCTTCAGTAAACCTAAAATATTTTTTATGAATACGGCCCTTAAAGTTCAATAACCACAATCCCACATTTAAGTCAGTTTTTAACACGAAAGAAAAAACAAAAGAGAATTGCAGATGTTTTTTTTTCAAAACTATTAATTTTATTATTATAATTGACTTTAAGTTAAGCAGGCTTTAATCCTGACTGTCCGGATTTTTGGGTTTATTATCCCAATAACATTTTCCATTGTAAATTATTCCTCCCCCAATTCATTTCAACTGGATTTTGTATACTCTTTGTTATCAGAAATATCGGCCTCTTAAAGTTTATTATATACCCTGCAGGTATTGTCTAAAGTGACAGTACTGATTCACTATTGACTCTGCCACCAACACAACTGACCAATTATACCCCAGCCAATGGGAGATGGGGCTTTCACAGAGGTGCACGTAGGTGCGGAAAGTCTCCGATTGTCACTCACTTGGGAGTGACCTGGGACAATTCCTCTGTTGGACTGTCCAAGCAGCTAACTACTTCCGGTCTTAGACCAAGTATCTCCTGGGCAATGGCTTTTGAGCATCCGCTTAAGGGCTAGCTAGAGTTAGTAGGCGCTTCAGCCATGTCTCCTGAATGGTCAATGAGACGTCTCAGGAAAGTAGGCGATACCCAGCAAGAATATACTCGCTGAAACATGGTTGCGTTAATTAATGGCGGGTTCGGACACCATTAATTAAAACATCGCTTTTGCAGAAGGTAGCAGCCCTACCACCGAACTAGGATCTTTTGGCTTAATCAGTCATTTGGTTCGAAATTAAACGATTCGAGAATTCACAAATAATGCTCTTTGCTAAGGCCATTTAACATGTGGTTGTCAGACCACGTTCGAACGTGGTCGAACTTTTGACTAGATAGGTCTTATTGGACCATAGTTCTAGTCTATACTTTTCCATTGAATTAAAATATTATTCGTTTAATGTAAAAATAAACTACAGTTTTTCAAAATATATTTAATGTAAAATTTTTGCTTTTTTCCTGTTTATTATTTTTAAGTGAAGACGTTTTGTTGACAATATCACCAAAAAGTCGGCAAAAGGTGTGACTTGACACTTAACCCCTGGCTTCCTGTGGGTTAGTTTTGAAAGTTAGTTTTCTCTTACGAGTTAGCCAATTAAAAACCCCGAATGGAAGGAACAATATATTCCAAATCACAAAAGAAATCCTTCCTTTAACTAATGTCAAGTTGTAACGATGGCCCTAAGGACCATTATTATAACTTACCGATAACTAAAGTTAGGATGTTATCGGACAGATAACTAGTTTTTCGTTATTACAACTTCATTTTAACCTAAAAGTGTCCGATATGTTAAAGGGAAGATCACTCTACTTTTAACTTTTAACGTGAGGTTTATAAATAAAAATCTACCATATTTTCTACGGTATAAAGGAATTGTTTAGGCCCCTTTCGCATTAGTCAACTTTAATTGCGCAAGTCTTGTGTTTGTGGATGTGAGAGGAAAGGAGAGGTGTGAAGAGGAAAGAATTGCTGAGATTTGAGTACAGACTTGCTTGTACTTGGCAATTCTGCTTCTGCTGTCATTCTTGTCTTGGAATATTTATTTGTTTTTGACATTGTCTTTTATTTCGTCTTCGGTGTGTTGTGTAATTTTGTGTGTGTGAAAAGTTTATTTGTTTATAATGAATCAAATATTTAAAAATTATGAGAAATTGGAAGCGAGATGAAACAGAACAACTAATCAATTTAGTTGCACAAAACTTGCTCAACCAAGTTGCTCAATGTGAACATAAAAACAAGTTCAAAAGAAAATAAATAAAAATTAAAATTATACTTGCGCAATTAAAGTTGCCTAATGCGAAAGGGGCCTTACTATTCGTTTGTCGTTGCCACTTTGTTTTTAAAGAACTAATTAATTTGTTAAAATTAGTCAGCAAGGCATATTCATACAGGTATATGCAACGGCGAATTAATACAACAAAGCAACTTTTTAAGAGATGCTTTCTGTCAAGGCCAATTCGTATATCAGGGATGGAAAAGTTGTTATGTTAGTTTTAATTTAATAAAATTTGATTAAAAAAAGGATATAGATTTGTGAAACACATTATAAATTATGTAATAGAAACAAATATACATCAATTTGGTAAATTTCTTATCAAAAAAATACACTTTAGGTTAATGTTTAATACCGAAACCAAAATCTCATTTTCCATCCCTGCATTAATAAATGAAATTAAGGCGAATGCAACAAATTTTGACAAAATGTTTCCCTATCAGCTAGTCTGATAATTTCACCTGTATGAATTCGCCTGGATAGTCGGTATTTTCCTTGGTTTTGCCACACTTAAGAAAGACAATTTATTTTACAGGGAGGTTGTAGTAACGAAAAATATTTAATGGTCAGTTTATTGCTGACGTTAACAAACGTTACCTTTTATTAACATTACCTTGTTCGGCATGTTGTAATAATGGCCCTAAATGTCTGTAAAATTAAGCAGAAAAAATATATGCTGTTAAGAAAAGTGTACCTTGTAACTTTCAAAAGGTACATATTTTTGACTATTGATTTTTGTACGAAAATCTCCATCATTTTAAGTCATTTGTTAAAGGTATTATTTCATAAAAGTGTCTTCCTAAACTACGCTTTATTTATTCCCACAGTTCTTAAATGTCATGAGTAGAGGTATTTTCAAAAAAAAAAAAAAACAAAAGTCATCCATTCCCACCACTACTGTTTGTTTTAACGGTTTCTTTTAACAAAAATTAGTTAATGTTATTAGTTTCTACACCAAATCTCTATTGTTCAATCTTAATATAATGCATATGCATACATACTCGTAGTTTATTTATGTAATGTTAAAAGTGCCAGAAAAATCTACTACTTACAAAAGCCACAAAAACTGTTAACATCTTGTTTCTTTTACAAACCACCAACCAGCACCATTTTTCTTTTTATGTATTTCAAGTTCAAATTATTGTAAATTATGTTTGTCACCTAAACAAATAAATTCATATGAAACAACAAAAACAACAGCAATGTAAAAAAAAACACTTAACAAAGAGATGTATCTTTCAACACCTTTCAATGTTACTAATGTAACGTTGCAACACAGTAACAAGCAAAAGGAGAAGAAGAGAAAAAAAACTGCACAGAAAAATGACTCCATTATACATCATTGTAAGCAATATTTAAATAGAGGTCTCCTAAGCTAAAGATAAATCTTGAAAACCGTACACAACAATAACAGCAACAAATCTGCATATATTTAGTAAACTGTTGTTTTAACACTTGCTGCTGATGCTGCTGTTGTTGTGTTTTTATTTTTTCTTTAACCACTTCTTTTTGCTCAAACTCTACTCACTTGTTTTTACTATTATTGTAATCTTGACGACATTGGTACATTGGTTTGTTGTTGCAGATCTTAACAACAATTTACATTGACTTGAAAAGCAACATGCATCCATCCCTCGCAACAAACAAAACATCACTACTGCTGATTGGTTGGGGGAAGAAAATCATTTCGACTAATCTTAATCTCTCTTCAAAGTTGGAGTCATTATAAAACAACGTTTAAAATTTAAGATTAAATTGTATACACTGGCAATGATATACATTGGCAAATGAACCGATATGGTTTTCTTATCTACAAGGATATCAATACTTACCGCAAAATTATGTCTTCCAGAAGTTTCCGTAACTACAAAAAATATCGAAACGTTAAAAAAATCTTAACTTGGCAAGAAAATATTTATTTACTTGGTTTTTCTAAACAATCTAATGATTTTAGGTTCAATTCGAGAATTATTTTTAACATTTCTATAATTTTTTTTACTTGAAATTTAGCTAAAAAACATTTAAAGTTATTTAATTTTATTGACATGGAAGACGGCTTAATTTTTCTAACGTATGCCACATATGGACTTTGATCTTTACGTAGAAAAAGATGAAAAATTAAAATTGAAATATTAAATGATATAGAGCATCATTGCAAAGGACCATTACGTTGGCCTCATTCTAAAGCCAAGCTTTAACGGATTGTCTGGCTAATAGCGTCGTCTTTTTAGAGCCACATCTCGTTAAAATCATGGGCTACAATTTCAATCTGTTGTTTTAGTGCCAGTACAGACGTCACTCACAATTACTCTTCATTTGCCTTAATTTACAAAAAAGTAAATTGACCAAAAGGAAACTTTTGATTACGTATATACCTATCATGGGTTTGGGCGGCTCTTTTTTAAACTAATCAAACCGTAATAGACCGCTTAATCCAAATTTTCTGGGTGTTATTGCCTTGCCTAAACTTCTAGAAATAACCCTTGATGACCGAAATGGCTTTTGGTTTACGCACAAGAACTATTTTCAATAACGTTGATTTTCATTATACAGATAAAGGAAATGTATAACCTTCATGACGTTAGTATGGGTAGAAAAAAATCTTTGGTTACGCTGTCAACTGGAGGCTTTAAATTCACATTGATACTACAAAATAAAATTAAAACTTGTTAGTTACCAGTTGTCATATTTGAAAGATTTTTGGCAAATGACCACTCCACTGAAATTCGTCCCTGTTCTGTAGTGAAATGAATTCATTCGGATTTTTCATAGCATTACTGTTATAAACAACTCTGCAATGATAATTTCACTTGGAATACAGAACAGGGGATATTTACTCGGCGTATTGCAAGTTGGGTTATTATGACTTGTCGTTGCCATATGGTTGTACAAATTTGTATTCACATTTTTTTTTTTTAAAGGAAGGTTTTATAAGTTTAGGATTTAATCATGGTTAAAAGTCATTTATTACCTATCTGCCTCTCAGTGTTAAATTTTTCACCATGCCGTACAGTGGGTTCGATAGTACCCAAAGTGGCGATTAATTCATAGACGCCGTAGTTTTAAAATATTATATTTTTTTTATTGATTGGTAATTATAAGCACATAAAAACACAGTATTTTAGAAAAAAAAAAAGTTAAAAAAAAAATTGTTTTAACCCGTTAAGCGTATTTTTGTTTTTTTGGAAAAAAAATACCTTAGTTCACAATTTATGCTGTAACTTTGGAATAAAAAGCGATAAATTAATGAGTAAAACTGAACATTCAAGCATACTCAATGTTTTATTAAAAAATTAAAATAATAAAAATATTATATTATGTATATGCATTTGTATTACTATAAAATCCAACTTTTGTTTTTTACAAAATGTTATAAATTTACAAAATGTATTAATATACATGTTAGTATTTAAGCTTTAGTTTTGTTCGAACATTAAGTGTTTTCGTGATCATTTCGAGCTCGTGAGTTAATTTTAAATTTAATAAAAGCACGAACGTAAAAAATTTCAATTCGGGGTAAATAAAACAGAAATTATTTTTTTTAAGTGAGCATGAGTCAAAATTAATTCACGCAACCATCTCTGACAGAAACCAAACTCATTTATAACAATAACTTTAATACCGAAAATAAAAACAAAAGAGAGTTAAAAACAAACAAGTTGATTTGTTGTTTGTTTTTTCAGATTAGGTATTTAGCAACTGGAGTTCTTTCACAAAAATTGTAATAAGTAAAAAAACGCGGTGCCTCTGCAAAAGTTTGGTGTGGAATATATAAGCTAAAATACTATATTAAAATATTACTTAATAAAATTTGATGGATCGCAACAAGAAATTTGTTGAAACTCTGTGTATATATCGAAAATACCCCAAATATGGAGCACTTTTTAAAAAAATATTAAAAATATTTTCAAAACATTTATCTAAAAAACATTAATGCAATTATGTAGCCAAATACCTGAATACCATTTTATTAAAATTACTTTTAGAACGCTTAATAAGAATTATCAGCACCCAAAATATCCCAATTTTCAGTTTTAGGCACGGCACGAAAAATTTTGAAAAATTATTTGACTTTAACAGCTCACAGTCGATAGAGTAATTTACTCAAAACAAAAGTTTTTGGCAAATAGTGATGTAGAATTTAATTACCTTTCACCCAGTACCACACACGAATGTGTAGGATAAAGTTCAGCTTTTGAATTAATCCTCACTTTTGGTACATTTCAACCCTCTGTGCGCCGGCGCACTTAGGAATATTTTGCCAATCTAGCCAGACATAATTTTTGTTTATCTTTTATTGTTTCTTAAAAGTTATTGAGTGCGCCTAGATCAATGAAACTTTGCAGAAATTGGCTAGTAAAGCTTGAAAATAAGAAAAATCGGATCAAAGGGAAAAAAGTTTTCCTATCCCCTGCTTCAGGGATCATTTTGAAATTTACTTTTTAACCGATCTAAATAATGTTTTGACTCACAATAATCGCTCCCTACTTTCGTCTATTTTGTGTAAACTCCATTGAAGATGTTTGTTTTTTTATGTTTTTTACTTTTAGTTGTAAATTCAATATTGGCTGCTGTTATTAGTGGTAACAAAAACTATTTATACTATGAAATCGCTTAAGATAACAAAAAACAAAAATTGTATTATTCGGTCGTGCCGTATCTGATAATACCCTTTACCATCATGTGTATATGTAGGTATAGTGACCACATCGTAGCTTAGTCTACATTCAGATTTAATGTTATACGCCGTTTTGTATTTTTATTTTCAATGCCATCTTTGAGCTTGAATTTTTACATAAAGAGTCCCATATTAATGGGGCTTACAAAAAATATGTTTGCCATTTTGTTTTGGATGCAATCTGGAAATTTAACTTTTTCATAGCTTACTGTATTCTACTGGTCATTTGAAATCAATTTTGTGTGAGTTGAAGGGGGCAAAGTCGTAACTACTACATTTAACCCATATATTCGCCATTTTATTTCGGACGCCATTTTGGATTTAAATTGTTTTCATAGTTTACTGTATTCTACTGGTGAAGCTCTTTCGTTTGGTAACAATATTGACAGGGTCGAAGGGGCTACATTTTAAATATTAGATTTTAGCCTCACAAAAATTTATTGTATGCCATTTTGTAGTGGCAGCCATCATTGGTTTTAAATTAGTTCATAGTGTATTACATTTTGCTAGTCAATTTCGTGCTTTGGGTACCCACATCGTCCTCCGTGTTGTCCAGAAGCTGAGAAAAATCGATTTTCGTTTATACATTTAAGCAAAACCATCGAATAGTTGTTATTTTGTGCTTATATCTCAGTTAGTTTCTAACTGATTCATCAGTTTTTCTCAGAAATAATTTTCGACACTACGGCTTGTATTTTGGTGTTTTTTAGCGTGTGCAAAAATTTGTTAAAAGTTTTATTTTTTTAGTTTTAAAAATATCTTTGTCTATAACTTTGCCGATTAGTGACCGATTTGTGTAAAATTTTTTACGAAAAGTCCATAGAGACATATCAATATACAAATTGTAGCAAACATGTCTGTCTAGACATTATCGTTGGACTGAAAAATGTGAGAAAAAAACAGAGGCAGTCGTGTTTATTGGCTCATATCTCAGAAAGTTATGGGGCGATTATGTTGAATTTAAATAGCCATTCACTCCCGGATATTTGCAAAAGATTGATATCACGTGTAAGGGCTTCTAAAAGTTAATTTCACCCAACACACGGACAGACGGACAATGCTCCATCGACCCTCCTATTGGTAAGTTTGCAGAAAATATTTCTATACTTTATGGGCTCGGAAATTAAAATTTTAGAAATTACAAGTGGAATGACACAGCTATAAATACCCTTGGCATCACAGGTGAAGGGTATAAAAAATGTGTAGAGTCTCTTGCCGCATCTCGTACTACGTCTGATTGTCCGTCCATAAAGACAGACATTCAAAGTTTATTTGCTTTCATCTACAAAATAAGTCTGTTATTGTCTTCTTTTTCTTTTTTTTTTTTTATTAATATATATTATTATTATTTGCTTATTTTTGTTTCTACTGTTACGTTTCGACAGCTTTGAAAACATTGATTAATGTTCGCGGACCTCTGCTTTAGAGTTTGGAGACGAGAAAAACATTTTGGATGCTGGTGGTATGCGGTCTTCTTTTTTTGCTATTCACTACTTAGTTTTAGTGCAACATCATTTGTAGGCTTCTACACTTGCTGCTTAAAATACCAAATGAAGTTTTTTCTTTTCTTTTTGAATTTTCCTAATACAAAACATTTTTCCGCAACTCTCAAATGCTGCGGTTATTGTAAGATGCAGCATGTTGATTTTCTTTGAAGATGGTGTATTATTAAATTTAGATCCAAATTCAGTGAGCATTTACAAGAAAATATTTGCTTTTTATTTTATTTGTAGCGCTGCTGCACAGATTGTAAAGTATTTTTTTTTTTTTTTGTTTTCACCGAAACAAAATAACGAAATTTTCAATTTTTACCATGTATGATAAATAATTTAAGGCAACGACGAGATGCAGAAAAAGTAATCGATTTGTAAAAGCCTGGGAAAGATGTAAATTATTGTTGTTATTGATGGGAATTTTACAGTAATTTCTTTTAAACTAACAAAAATTATTGAAGATTTATAAGTGAATTAAAATTAGATTTTTTTCAACTAAACAAGTGTTTAATAAAAAGGCCAGTTTAATAAAATTGGACTTGGGTTTTAGTTCGAGTAAAGATATTTTTAAATACAAAGAATTTTCATTATTATTGAAATAATGAACACAAAAAATGAGTACTACCAAATCGTTTAGAGTATAACGTTCAGAGTTATTTTAACAGTTTCTCTTTTTTTTTTTTTTTTGATTTTGTTGTTATTTAAAATAAAAAAAAAATATTAGTGAAAGTTTTTTTTTCATCAATTTTCCCTAAAATACAAACGGAAATGTTTTAGTACCATGAAGTTGTTTCCATTTTTCTTCTTTTTGTTTTTCAATTGTCAAAAGCGACAACAAAATCGAAATGAAACAAGTTGAAAACTAATGAAATGTGAAAATCACAAATGCATAAAACCTCTACTGTATCTTTGTTTTTCTTTTATTTTTTAATTTTATTACGATATGCCATCATCATATAATACTCGTGCTATAATCAGCTATTGATAGTAATATACTCCGCAAAAAAAAACAAACTAAATTCGACAGCTTAAATATCACAATATATGTATTTAGTCATGTGTATTACAAAAACCGGAAACAGGGTATTTTTTTAACTGGTGTTTAAAGAACTTGTACCTCAACTAGCTGTTTACGCAGAAATTTTTTTGTTTATTTCTATATATACTTGAAAAAAAACCTTTTGAAACAGGTAAATGTAAACATAAATATTAAACGGTAAATGTTAGTTGCATTTGGTGGAGTTGCCATAAGAAAACAATTTTTTGCTATTTAGGCTATGGCACTATATACATACATATAAACACATGTAATAAAATTTAAATTTATAAAACCTTTGATTTAACAATTTCAATTACTACAACAATGTTCTTATTCCTGAGTCGAATAAGCGATATTCGCCGTCAAGCATAATTAACATAATATTGCTTATACTTACAACTAAGGCATACTTATTCATCAGGTAATCGTAGATCGAAGAGATTTTTATACCCGCCACCAAAAAAATGGCAGGGGTATATTTATTTTGACATTCCGTTTGTAATACATCGAAATATCTATTTTAGACCCTGTTTACCTCGATCGCTGGTGTCCAGTTGCAGGAGCTACAAAAGGGTTGTGAACGTTCAAGTTGATGTCCACAAGGTGGTGGTTGAGTGTCTCTATATATTGGTTTAATACAAACTGTTCCGTGGCTCTATTAAATAAACACACACACTTCAACTTTTCTTTAAGTTTTATTGAATTTTTTTAACTTTTTTACTTTAAATATTTTATTGTGGCTCAAGTGGCGCTTGTCTCGTTTGGTGTTTTACGAAAGAATGCCTGAGTTGATCAAACCTTTTAACGGCGTTGACCCAGCGCCGACTCACCGCACTATGTAAGTGTGCAATCACACAGAGCAAATTACATGGTACGGTTAACACATGACAGACGCTAACAGACCCTATAAAGTATATATATTCTGAATCAGGGTTTCATTTTATGACGATCTAGCTATGTCCGTCCGTCTGTTGAAAGCACGATAGAGGTCGCACCGAAAAAGCTAGGGGGCTCAAATTTTGCCAGAATCTTTCTTATACACAAGGTTTGTTTGGTATTGAAAATGGGCTAAATCGGAATATTAGGAAGAGAGTTATAGCTCGTAATGCAAGAGTTGGTCGAAAAAAACGTGTCCTTCCAACATCGAATAAAATGCTATTGTGTTCAAAAGCATTCACGTAGAGTCATTCAACTTCGAATATATATTTCCCGAGTAAAAGAAATATTTTTCCCTGAAAATTTCTTAAATCTATGCATTACGAAAGGAGTTATAGATCAAAATGTACGAAAATTTATACCGCACAGTGTATATTTCGGTATAATGAAAATTTAAAACCTAATTAAACTGATAAAATTAGATGTACGATTCTGAAATTTTGCAAACATTGCTTTTTTGTCAAAGGCTTTGTTGTAACAGAAAATAAATCGGACAGGCCCACCTCCCATATAAATTTTTATCTCAAATTCATATAATTTCTCTATGAATAAAGATTTTGGAATAGTAAACGACTATTTACATTGAAATATTTAAGTTGTACTCATTAGCAGAAACTACTTTGACACGCCTACTATAACGCCCTCTTTCATTGAAGGACTAAATTTACGAAAACATTTTACTAGCATTAAATTTTTTTTTGTTATTATTTTCAGAGTTGTTTTATTTTAATTATTTACTGTGATGGGCACTTTTTTCAACAAATTGCTAGAAGAACGCTAGATTTTTTTTACCACTACTACTACGGCGATAAATAGCTAACTTTACTCATGTCATTCAAAACTTATTTAAAGTTTTAAAGATCAACCTTTACATAATATTAATTTTTGATCTTCAGCGCGATCATTTAATGATAAAAAAAAAATGTTGCAACAATGTAAAAACAAAAATAATTCTTCTGTTTTTGTATAACAAAAAAAAATGAGAATGCGAGGGAAAAACGATCCTGTGACCGATATTTTTGATAATTTAATGAATTTAAAAAATATTCAACATTTTAACGTATGTAGGGTTGTATGTAGGTCGGTAGTAGTTGTGTGTATATTTTAAAACTGTCGTTGTAATAAATAATGTTCATTAACATTTAATTAATATATTAATTAAAAATATAATTGTTTTTGATCTTCAGCGCGATCGTTTTACAAATATTTGTATTTTTATTATGCATCACAAAACCTTTAATACCGTAAGGTAAAGAATATTCTTTATTCTTATTAATTAGCTATTTATTTGAAAAATGTTACATTAATGTTTATTTGATACAATTTTTATATTGAAACGGTGCAATCTTAGGAGTTAAAAGACCTGTTAAAGTTTTGCAAAAGGAAAAAGAAGTAAGTATATTAAAAACAAAGTAAGTAAAATATAAAACCGTGACCTAGCTATGACTATAACAATAACTGTTACTTGTTAAACTTTATTTTTTTGTTTTTTTTTTTTTTTTTTGCAAAAGAAAGGGGTACATTCGTATATATTTTGTTAAATGACTTTTGTTAATAAAAAAAACAGTGCCACACAAAAGAAAAACGACGTTGTTAACGGTATCTTAAGGTTGTGTTTTTTTTTTAATTCGACTGTTATATATAATTTTATTTAATTTATATCCATAAATATATTTATTTTATAGAAATCGTATTACTTTTCGTATGGCAACTCGAAATTTTAAAAGTGGCCACTTTATCCTATGTGGCAACCATTTTACATGAAGAATGTTTTTTAAAAGCGGCTGCTAAGATTCAAATAGTAACTAATTTATTTATTCAAATCTTCTATTACAAATTTTTAAAAACAAAAATAAATACTTATGTTTATTGAAAGCTCGCTGTACCTTAACTTATTTGTCGCACTGTATACTTTTATCGAACACCCCATGAAAAAAGAAGGAGCTGAAAAAGTAACATGTATATTTTCATTTTTACGGTTTTTGGGTTTTTAGCCATTATTTACTAACTTTTCTATTTCATGGCTAAACAGACGGGCACTGCCGCCAAAGATTTGGAAATAAAAACAAAAACAATGTTGTGGAAAACTGTTTAAATCGTAGCTGATTTTTTTTTAAGATCACCAATGATCTTCCCATTTAAATTTAACAGGTGCAGCCTTAATTTTTAAATGATTCTTGTATAAGTATACAAAAGTAATTAAAACCAAATAACCGATATATTCAGTCACTGGCATCGAGACTATAATATTTGGCTGTTATTACTTTAACTGTTATATTTTTGTTGTTGTTGCTTAATCTGTAAACCGTAACAGTTTTTTAATGCTGTTTTCCCTCTTTTTTTTTTTTTTTGAATTTGAATATTTTTTAACAGTGTTTGTCATTTTTTGTTTTCAAATCAGTTTATAGTGATTATTTTTTATATTTATGTCTTGCACTTTTTTTTTTTTTTTTTTTTTGTGAAAAACATGGTCATCGTTCAATAATTACTTTTTTTTTGTTATTATTTTTCATATGAGTTTGAAAAACAAACATAAGGGGAAAAGTGTTTATTTTTGTTGTAAAATGTCAATAAATTTTCAATCTATATTTTATGAGTTGTTTTTTACTCTTGAATTTTATTAGTTTTTTTATATAAAAGAAAAAAACTTTATGCACAGAAACAAATGAATATTTTTAATTTCCTCCTCTTTCATGTCATGCCTCAATGATTTAATAGTTTTTTATTTGCTGTTGCACATCAGCAGAAATAAATTTATGGTGAAATTTTCGTTATGGTTAATCGATAATATAATTTTACTTAAAAAAAAAATAAGTAATTAACTTATATTTAATATTATCACATACATACAAACATATGTATTTAGTTTTTCAAATGATTTGTGCAATTTATATAGAATTTATAGTTTTTTACAAATATCTCAATTTAGATTTTTTTGCCATTGATTTTTTAATGTATGACATTGCAAAATGTAAGCAATGTCCATTTTATTATAAGGCACCGATTTAACAAAAACAATGTGAGTAATAATAAGGTTGCCAGAATTAAAAAAACAAATATAGCTTCAATCAATCAAAATCGTCAAATTTATTCGTAATTATGTGTAAAATACTTAAGTTATTAAAATCAAATTTAGTATGTATAACATAATAAGTTTTTTCTAAGTAATCATTATCTTTTGTTTTCGTGTTAATAGGTAGTTTAGAAAAATGGCTTTAGAGCTTTAACGAACAAATAGTATTTTACAGGTTTGTAAATAAATAAATTGTCAATATAAATTGTGTAAATGTGGTAGGAAACATGGTTAAAAAGGACAAAAAAGTATTCAAGATTAAAGTCTATAAATCGCAAAATGAAACTCTGAAGTTTCAATAGGAATAAATGCAAATCAAAATTTATAAGCAGAAACACGCAACTCAAAATGTTTTCGAAACAAAATTTTATCAACTACTAGCTAATACCCGGTGTGCTTCGCCACCCCAAATTTTAGTATTAAATTCATATGGCAGGTGCCAAGCCCACTATTGTTAATGCACCCATTTTTTCCATAAATGTTTATTTGAATATCAAAGTTGGTTTTCCAAAATTTTACTACTCTAATCGATATCGTTTTCCAAATATACGAATTTTAGTATTTAATTCATGTGGCCACGCCTACTATTGCAAGTCCGCCCATTTTTTACCCAAATGTTCGTGTGGATGTCAAAGTTTACCGTACTTAATTTGAAGACTCTAGCTGCATTAACTTTCGTGATATATATATAATTTTATAACTTCTATTTAGCACATTTAAAAACTAAAATTGTTAAAGTCATAATAATATCAAAAGCTTTTTTACAAATTTCATGGGCAATTTTGGAAATGTTCATTTTCACCGTTAAACAGAGATTTTAAATACCTCTAATATGGTGCTACATTTGTCTGCAACAATAATTATATTCTGCACATAAAAATGGTAAGAATGGTTCAGAAAATAAAGCGGCATTTGTTTTTATTGAAAATTTCCCATAAACAAGTTAGCAGCTTGTTTGTTATTATGCATAACGCTTTGACGACAACTTTGGTACCCATTTTCTTAATGCTTAAGAAATATCTTTGATATCTATTCATATTCAATTTTTACTTATATATTTTGACTTAAACTTGATTAAGGATTTAGTTTAAAATTTTGTTTAATTGTTTATTTTTTCTTCTTCTTTTAGGTAAGTTAACAGCGAATCCTTTTTTTAATATATTCTACAAAGTTCTGAGTAAGTAGGTATTAATGTAATGTTTTTTCTTTTGTTTTTACATACACAGAAGCTATTAAAATTTAAAGTTTACATGTTGGGGTTTTTTTAATTTTGATTTAAAACAAAATAAACTTATATTTCGTTTATGTGATTTAAATGTTTTGCTAAATTTATCTGGCAGCCCTGTTGAATTTCATTTCCTTTTAAACAAATATGCAAGTTGTTGTAACCCTACGTTGCCACAAGCAAGTATTTACTTGCAAGTAGTGTATACGTATTACTAACGAAAATCAGGAGAAATTCCAAAAAAAACACAAAAATTTTTTGAGTGGCTACACAGAACAGTGCAAGTTCATTTTTAAAATGTCGTCAACAAAAAAACTTCAAACAAATTTAAAACAAATGGCGCTGCTTCAATTGGTAATTAAGTGTTGTCAACAGCCACTATTAAACGTTACCTTTAGACATGTAACTTTTTAATATAATTTTTTTTTATTAAATTTTGATATTTATATTAAAACTTACATTTTAAATGAATATTTATATTTTTTTCTTAATATTCTTCATATTAACAAAAAACTCAGTATTAGACAACACTGTTTTTCGGCTTGTCACTTTACTTGCCGTAACTGTAAAAATTTTACTTGCTTAAAAATTTCTTTGCAAGCTGAGTCGCAGGTTGCCAAAGTATAGTTGTGTTAGTAAAAAAGTGTTAGTGTATTGGTTTTTTTTCACTTGCACTTGCATGTGGCAACGGTAGGTAAGAAAACAAAACATGAATCTATTATCAATTATGCACAAAGATGCCATATGAAAAAGAAACATTTAACTTATTTTAAAACGGGAGTTTTTATTTAGTTCCTTTTATAGCGGTTAGAACATGTTATTTAAAATATAAAAAGTCGAAGGTGTAAATATTATTTATTTATTAAGCCCTTTGTTTCATTACATTAAAATTAAACTAAACTTCACAATAAAGAGAAAAACTTAACAAATCTAGCTATAATTAACATATTTTTACAGTATACATTACATCACATGCTATTGCAACATTTCAGACATCTTATTGTTGTATTACAAATATATCACTCACTATTACAAGCAAAAACAGAATTTTTAATAACAAGAGTCAGAGGTGTTTGGAATTTTTTTTTAACAAAGTAGAAAAATTGTTACACTATTTGTTTTTGTTATAAATTAAAGATTACCTTAGATATTTTTGCATAATATTTGTAACGCAATGTTGCATGCTTTAAACATATTTTGCACTATTGTTACAATTTTTGTTTTTTTTTTCTTATACAACCATTACAAACTTTATATTTTGTTTTGTTTTTTCTCATGGTACATTTTTTTACAAAGTTTTTTTTCTGTTCTATAATTATGTTTTTGTAGCTTGTTTTAAGCAATCATAACTAATGACAGGTATAAAAAATATAAATGTGTTTGTACATACACTTTTATTTAAGGAATATCAACAAGTTCATTGTTCTATATGCCTGGTTTATGTAATTTTTTTTATATATTTGCTTTTTTGGGGGGGATTTTTTGTCAAATTTTGTCATGAAGGAGGCATGGTAAGCTTTTTCTTGTATGGATTTGCAAAAATGTGAACTACGAAACAGGAGATCGCATATAAAAATCATGTCTTCTAGAAGCGGTCTTTGAAGCAGTTAGACACTAAGTGATTCAAAAGGCGCTCTTTGGTAATAAAGTTTTTTTGTGGAATAAGATTTTGATTAAATTTTGTGGTATTTAGGAAATTTTTCTAGCACTGTTATTAAGCACTTTAACATTAATAAAAACAGAGATAGAAAATGATGGAAGTTGATTCCAATATCTATGAGGATGCCAGATGACTGACATAAATCATAACTTCGTTAAAACAGTTATATATTTTTTCTTGATAAAAAAAAACTTAAATTTATATTTCATCAGATATGCTATACTAATTGAATTTTTAATTCACTTTTTTTATTGTCATGTTTAAGTACAAAATTTAAAAGCCTGATTAAACATAAACTACTTTCACACTTTGTGCAAAAAAAAATATATATGTATCACCAAATTAAAGACAATGCATTGAAGCAAATAGAGAAGTACTTTAATAAAATAAAAAACCTTTTTCTTTTTATTTATTTATTTATTTATTTATTTCTCATTTATATAAAAGATAAGTTTTTGTAAGAGGTTTGCATGTTCAATGCTATATAAGTTTGTATGTATGTTGTTTGTACTGGAGATATTCAAACACACACGAATTGGCCTTTATCGAAAAGCAATACAGTTTGCTATTAAAAATAAACACACAAAAAGGAAAGAAAGAAAGAATTGTATTAAATTTAACATATGGAAATTTTCTTACAAATGGTGTATTTATGTATGTTTTTAAAACATGTAGCCAAAAGGCTTCCAAATTTAACTATAGCAAATCTGTTTAGAAATAGCCAAATGTCTGCGTCGTCATTGGAGCGAAAGGATTTATTTTTTTTATTTAGAGAGGTGATTGCTTTGTATGGGTTAGGGGAGCAGTTACCATGTATTACTCCACCTCAAGGTTCATGAAAAATATGTAAGTTGTAATTGTCACCAGCAAACGTTCAATGAGAAGTGCACTTTTCTTTGCCAAAAAATAATAGTAATGATCCTTACTTCTTGTTAAGAAAAAAAAAAAAGAAAAACCAAAATTTTATTTATTGCATGATGTTGTTGTATGTTGTTATGCGCGCCTGCTTACAATCTTGTTAGAAATATGAAACTTGTAGTAAAAGTAGTTTGTTATTTTAGTTTTTCTTCCTCAATAAATAGTTTATTTTTCAATAAATCGTTTATTCTATGGGCTGGCTATTGTGCATAAACTATTATATACTTACTTACTTACTTACATGCATGCATATAAAGATTGTACTGCAATAAAGGCAGGTGTGGAGTTGGACAACAAAACTTTCTTTTGAAAACTTCTACAACAAAACATAAAATGAAATTAAGTAAACTTTCTACAAAGTAAAAAATTTACTTAAGATTTATTCTAATCCAATTCGTGTAGAAAAGTTTGAATCTCATAAATTTCTAAAAAAAAAAAATTATTATTTTTCTTATAATTTTTGAAAGGTTTAATGCTGAAACGGAATTGTGTTTGCCGGCCTTAAAAAACTGCACATAATTAAATACTCTCATTTGTTGATTTAATATACTTTTGTTCTTATTTTTCGAAAAACATATTGGTTTTTTTGATAACAATTTAAAATTTTAATGAAAGTATGGTAACATTGTTGACAAAAAACAATCTGAAAATAAACAGATTCCAGATGACAATTTGTATAAAAAATCACGTAACGTGACTATTATGTTTAATCATTTGAACATCTTACGAAAGAACGCAATTTTCTTAAAATTTTTATCATTGCCACTCTTTTCGCCATTTATATATTTACCCTAAAACGGAAAAGTTTCAAGCAAAGGGTGTTTTTTATATCAAAGAAAAATAATTTATTTAGCAGTTATGTTTGAAGATGATTTCGGGCTAGTGGATTTCGGGCAAGTGAATTTGTGTTTATAAATAAATATACCAAAACTGTATTTTAATAGACGATACAGAATTCATATGGGGTTGTAAATTGAGCAAGTGTTTCCAATTAAAAAAAAACTTTGATATACATATGTGTAAGTAAAAAAACAATAGTAATGAGTTCAATAGTAATAGTACATCTTTCTGTAAACAGTTAAAATTTTTTTTTTGATGTAGGCCCATACCTGAACAAGAGCGTTGAGCGTCCAGCGTTGCAATTTTGCATGTATTTTGTGATTGTAACAAAAACAAAACACATGTAAAACTCCAACGCTCTTGTTTAGGTATGGGGGTTAATGTGATTTTAAAGTTGCCACATTGTTAAGAAATTTGTTGTTACGTTTCACAATGTATTTGCAATCTTATTTAACACATAATTTGCAGAGACTTTATTATTTTGTTAATAATGCCGCCATCATTTATACTGCTTGTCTAGAAATTTGACAATTTCATAAAATTGATCAAGTATTTGTTGTCAAATGTTTAAAATGAAAGGAAATATGTTAGCGGAGTAAAACTTTTGTTTGCTTTTATCGTAGAAATACATATAATAAAACAAGTAATAAAATTCTGTCATTAAATTAATATAATGGAAAATATAGCATAACTTTTGTAATATTTGTTTAATAAATAAGTTAATTATTATTATTAATTATTTGGCGGTAAGTTCAAATGTGTTTCACATTGCACACAATTCAATAAAGTGTTTAAATTCAAAACATTTACTTAAATATTCCTATAATAATTTAACGAGGCTTTATCGACAATTTTTGAGTTAATGTAAAGAGGTCTGTCTATCTATTCTACTGTTATAATGTAGCATGGAATTAATTAATATTTTAAGCTATTGTATTTAGAGTATAGACTCTTTTAAATAAATATTTTTGTAAAATATATCTGTCCGACTTGTGTTAAATTAATTATTATTACAAATTTTACAAATGCAAATATTTCCAATTGTTAACTAGTCTACCAACAACAAAAATAGGTTGAAAATTTTTTAAATTTCTTACAGAGTCATAAATGTAATAATTACCTGCTATTGTATCTTTTCGCTTATTAATTTTTATAAACTTTTTACAAAATTCTTTTAATAACACACATACAAAATGCAGTGAAACGAAGCGTTAAAATTATGTTTTTTTTTTATAAAATTATAATTAAAAACAAATAAATTATTTACTATCATACACACACGTACATATATTATATTTACAGTTAACCCAAAAATTAACAGATTTCATGCATCACACCATCATTAAAAGAATTTAGCATTTTAAAGCTAGTAGTTTATTTTAAAAATATAATTTGAAAGAAATTTTTTAATTGACCATTATAAAATAAAATACCAACTACATATTTTAAAGTGCCGAAATAATTTAGGTTAGACTAATTTAAAAAAACTTCTATAGAAAACCAGCCTTTGGCTAAAAATTTAGTTGATGTTAGTGAATACATACATATGTACATATACATACATATATAAAGAAAAAAGTTAAGTTTGCCATAAACGGAACTTTTAGTAACTATAATTAATGAACTTAAAACTCTTTCTTACATTTAAAAATAAACACATGTATGTAAGTATTTAGCTTACAGGTTCCACAATGTTGTACGAATACCTTAAGCTTTCTTCTTGACTTAATTTTGTTTACTATAGGCTTCTATACATTTTTTTAATTATGATGAAAAATTATGATTTTATGTATGCGAGTTTGTAACTTTTATAAATTTAAAATAATCATGTTTGATTTATATGTACATACATAGGTACATCCATACAAAAAGCATTTTCAACAGTATGTTCCATAACATATTTTGCCTATAATATATCATGAACAAAAATATACGAGGCATGTTTAAATGTGATTAAAAAAAATATTTTATTCCTGAAATATAAACAATTGTTTTTGAAAACTTGCTACTCTAAGGGCCATTATTACAACTTGCCTTTAGTTAAAGGGAGGATAAATGGCTTCGCATTATAAAGCCTTCATTTATTATTTTTTTACCTTTTAAATATTATTATTATTAATAATAATAACAATAAAAAAATTTAGTTTTAATAGTGCAAAGCCCTTAGGGCCATTATTACAACTTCCATTTTTTATTTTTATTTATTTTAATAAAATTTAATGGTTAAAAAAATAAAATAAAATAATGAATTAGAAGTTTATAATTCCAAGCCATTTATCTGTTCGACAAAATCCTGCCTTTAGCTAACGGCAAGTTGTAATAATGGCCCTAAGTCTAATGTTTGTAATATTTTGGCTTATGTTTATTTATTGTTACATTTAATTAAATTAATAATGAAAAAGTATATTTTTGCAGACGCTAGCCTAAATTAAGCATTAATTTAGCTAAAATGATTCAATAAATATGTTAGAAAAAATCAAAAATTTTCTAGAGGCATAGAATAAAATAATTTTTTATCCTGACCTCGTTCATACACTGCTCAGTCATTTGTTCATTTATTATTAAACAAGCTTATATTGTAATTAAATATTTCTTGTTACTACACTGTTATTAAGAAATAGTTTAGAAAATACCGTTAAATGTGTAATTTGCCTTAGCAATTGTTGAAGAGAAATTATACATTGAACTAAGGAATGCAAATTATTATCGTACCAAAAATTTAATAAATAAAAATATAACAAATTGTTTGCAGAAATATATTCTTCAAAGCAGAAGCATTTTGTTATTTAAAAATTTTTTATTTTATTTTACTAATAAGTACGGCATCGCTGCTTTTTTTTTGTGGTGAGTTTTTACATTTGTTTTTGTTAACACTCATAAACATTGTTGTCATCGTTATGAGTTTTTGCTTATTTAAGCGCTTAATTGCCGGACATCCTTTTGATGTTATGTTATTGCAGTGATTGGTAATAAAGGCTGTAATGTTTATTAATAATTTACAATATAAATAAATAAATTACAATATAAAAACATACATATGACTTTCAATTTCGTAGTAATTTTTAAACAATAGCTAATTGTTAATGTTGTGACAGGTTTGCTGGTTAAATAAATGGAATCTTATACCCCTTTCTCATTGGGCAAGTCACTTGCTCAAGTTAGTTTTTTATTTTCTTTTATTTTTCTTTGAACTTGCTTTCATGTTCAGACTCAGCAATTGACTTGCCCAAGTTTCGTTCTCTTTTACTTATTATACTCTTCACACAGTGAAAAAGGGTATAGATAGGTTTGTCATTCCGTTTGAAATTTCTACAATTATCAATTATCTACACATACATACAAACGTGGTATACTGGTTAGAGTGAGCCAACAATTTTTTTTTTATTTTATATATTATTCAAATTTTTATTGTTTTATTTTTAATTTTTCTTTTAATTTATTTTTTTTTAAACACATAAGTAAACTAAATTTATAATATTACAATGGGATGTTTTTATATATGTATGTTTTTATATGTATGTACGTATTTCATATGAGATAAATGGTGATATAAACAATTGTTGTTGCATGACTACACGTTGTAAAGGGTACATAAGATTCGGCATGGCCGAATATAGCACTCTTGTTTGTTTTTTTTTCTTTTTTGTTTTTGGTTTCTCAACAAAAACTTGCTCGTACTTGCCGAGTACAGGCAAGTGTGTACTCAAAAATGAGCAAGTTTCTTCCTCTTAACCCGACCTTACCCCTTTTGTCTATAAACACAACACTTGCGCAAGTCACTTGCGCAAGTGACTTGCCCAATGAGAAAGCGGTATTAACAAGTAGTAGTTGTCTTGTTTTGCTTTAATTTACAATTTTGTTTGTGTGTTATCTAGAGACATAATTTATTAAATTATATTTTTGAATTGCACACATGTTTTGCAATAGAAAAGAAATTGAATAGAAACCTAAAGACAAAGCTGGCAAGTTCTTCATTTATGATTTAATTTTTTTTTGTTCTAATAAAATTTTCTTCTAATTCTTTGTTTTAAAAAAGTTTTAATAAACACTACAAATTTAAAATATGGATATAAATAGACTTAGTTTGAAAGTGACTTTAAATTTGAGAAATAAATATACAAACATACATACATACATACATTCATTTTTTGTTCTTTTAATTTTTTACATTTGCATTTAACTGTCACTAAAATCAGCCATTATCATTTTTAATTACTTTATTGGACCATTAATTTATCTCCCAATTAAAAAGAAGTTTAGACTGCAAAAGTAGTTTTTTTCATATTAAATTGCTAATTTTAATTCATTTGTTACATTTTCCCTCTCTTAAAAGGAGATAAAAATACAATTGATAGCAAATGATTAAAATTTGAATTACCCAATTTTCAATACCATGGTGCTGGTTGGTGTCTTTCACTCTTGAAATCGAAATGACAATAATTTATAGTGTTTTAAGCAATTATGTTGTTTTCTTTAATAAGGTCGTTTGAAAACATGTAACCCCCTTCCTCATCTGTCTAACCACACTATCGATAACTATTTTAAATGATAACAACTGGATTTTATTCGATATTTGAATAGTTGTAGTAGTACTTGCTGCACAGTTCTTTTAAAAGTGTGTAAGTGTCATTTTGTTTTTAACATACTGAATCTCGGCTCATTTTTCAGCATTAATTGAAATGTAATGTTTTTAGTTTATCAGCTTTTAAAGTTAATGCAATATTTGCAAGTGAAATCAAAGATGCCACTTTGTCTAGGTAATTTGAAAATATTTCTTTCTTAATTAATTTCAATAACATTGTTAAACTTTTTTTATATTAAAATATTAAGTTTTTTTTGCACAATTAAGCAGTTTTTTTAAAACTTAACTAAGTACCTCAGACTTTATTTCATAAAATTAAATTAAAAAAAATAAAACATGGCAATCCTATTGATGAAAATGTAAACAATAATGTAACGTTTATTACTGATTCAAAGTAACAACAAAGTACATACATACACATACGTGTATTAATAATGAGTTTTGCTCTATTCCACTCTTACACTCTATTGGAAATAAATGTGTTGCATTATTCGGGTGGACAGTTAAAAATTATAATGATAATTTTTTATGCATACATCATTTTCCATTGGCATTTTAGTTTAGGCATAATTGCTTATAAGTATGTATGAACTCGTATGCATCTAATATAGACGTAATTATTTATTTACTACTTTTGGTCAAATTAATGATTACGATTTAATATGTATGTATACTTATTGTTGGTGGAACGAAAGTTTAAAGTTGAACCTTTTGCTTTTTCTTCATATGTACTTTTTTATTTTTAAAGTCAAATAATTTACACTTGTTTTAATTACTTGAAATATTAAAAATAAAGTTTTAGGTGTCAAAGCAGCAATAAACATACATGGTTGACAATTTCCGAAGTTGAAATAATTTTTTTAAGTATGTATTTTGACATTCTCCAGAACACAAAAAAATAGTCAGCTGGGCTTGCACCGCCACCTTGCATACATACTATGTCGTAGCCTTGTACTTGTTAAAAAGTACCGGTCATTGATTTAAATTACTTTAAAAGAAAGTGTAAAAATAAACTTTTTGCACTCATCGACTTACCTTTTCTTAAAGGCTATTGTAAATAATATGAAGATTTATACTTATATTGACAAACGGGCTCAGACCGCAAAGCTGTTTTTTTTTTTTTTTTTTTTTTAGGACTAGTTTATTCCAAAAACACGTGTTTTATTACGACAAATAGTCTAATGGTGTTTAAGGCCATTCAATATCACATTTTCTTGAAATAATCGATTTTCCAAACTTTCTCGCAATAATTCAATTGTTGCATTTGCTGTAGCCCCGTCTTGTTGAAACCAAATGTTGTCAAGATCAACTTCTATTAATTTCGGTCATAAAAAGTTGATTATCATCGATCTATACCGCTCTCCATTGACAGTAACGGTGTTACCAGCTTCATTTCGAAAGAAGTACGGACCGATGATTCCACCAGACCAAAAACCACTCAAAACTGTCAATTAAGGTGAATGTAATGGTTTAAAGACAATATTTTATGTATTTATTTCTGGCTTGGGTTCAATTTTATTTTCAATTCTTCTATACGAAGAGGTTAAATTTTTCTATTGGTGATAATGGAAGAATAAGCTAAAAAAAAGTAAGTTTTTATGCTGACACCAGCCGAGTGAAATGCATTTTTTTCATGAATAATTTGTGAATTTTCTCCGCACCAGAATCGACAGTTTTGTTTATTTACTGCACCAATCTGATGAAAATGAGCCGTGATTTAGTAGAAAAAAATTGGGTTCATCGAATTCGCTTCTGCAGAAGAATTCGTGAAGGCTATTTGAATGAAGTTTTATTTAGATTGTACTTCACATTAAATAAAAAAAACGTTTGAATGTCCTTAACAATAAGTGTGTGAAACCATATCACTCTTATTGAAAAAGCTTTTACATAAAAGTGATTAAAAAATTCGATTAAATTTTTAAGTCGAATGATATTGTAAAAGAATTTGTTATCCAACACTATTTTCTATGTTATTTTGGCTTCTTGTTTTAGTTGCAACAACGATCCCATCTCATCAAAAACCTGACAATCTGACCTTGAAATTCAAATACAAAAAAACCGTTGCAACATAATGGAGAAACGCACTTTTATAAAATTAAATATCCATGTAGCAGTCTCCTCAAAAAGGATTTAAAATTTTTACTGTTTTTGTATGTAGTTAGATCATTTATACTTATAATAATTGTAGAAAAATTGTTTTGTATATGAAATTCATATGTGTTTTCTGGAAATTTTGATGGCGTTGTATGTAGTCAACGATATAGGAGATAAAACACTACTTTTTAGAATTATATGTCTGATTGTCTTTCTGTCTGTCTTCCTGAACTCGATTGGCCCTAAACTACTGCATGGATTTTGATAAAATTTGGTATAAAGGTACCTTCCTCCCTGGGCCATGAAATAGGAAACGTTTTTTAAATAATAAATTATTTCTAACAGAAAAAAGAAAAATTCCAAATGAAATAATATTTAAAATATTACAAGAGGGTTGATTAGAAATAAGTGCAGGTTAGTAAAACACATTTCTGGGAATTATACAGCACAGCAGTTCTTATATTTTATAGTAAATTTTTTTATTGTGTTTACTTTGTTCCACTCAACATTCTCAAATATAAAAAATCACCTTTAAATCAAGTTTTTTTTTTTTTTGTTCATTATTATCACTTTAATTAACAAACCACACACAAAATGTAACTAAAATTGCGTTAAAACGTAAACTCTACTCATTACATGTGTACAAACAATTAAGAAGTCAAAATATTTTAACACAATCAATTAAAAAAAGTAAAAAAAAAATCTACTTGTTTGTTTAAATAGTGGATAGGACCCCATCAAATAAAATTGCACACATGCAACATTGTGTTTTCAGTAGAGGTAATGATAAAGATCAGTAGTGGTGAGAGAAATTAACACAATTACGTTTGTATAGGTAGGTCAACTATTCATTATTATGTTTTCATTCATTAATACGTTCAGTGATGCATACATTCATTCATGAAAACAAAGCCAAAAATAACCGGGTAATTTAGCAACAAATTATTATTAATGATTCTTTTTTTTTGTCAGTGTGTTTACAACGACAAACCGAAAATTTTAATAAGTGGACGAACTGGGTTAAAAGAGCAAATTAATTTAAATAAAAATTGTTATTGTTTTAAATTTAGAAGAAAAAAGAAAGAAGTTACTTTAAGATTTATTTTTTCGTGTTTTTTTTAACGGAAATGCTAAAATAATCGTTTTAAACATCTCTCTAAGTGCGTTTTTAAAACACAAATTTTATATTTCATTTTTTTTTTTTAAGTTGTTACGTTTTGAAATAAGATATTAAAACAAGGTTGTAAACAATTTTATTCCTTTTATTAGGTTTCTTTAGTAAAGAAATGTTAAGTCATGGTAGAGTTGTAAAATCATATATTTCTTATGCAATATTGTGTGACAAGCAAGCATAAACAATGTTTTGTTTTTTTTTCTTCGTTTAATTAACTCGTTAGTGGTTTAAACATTCATCATAATATTTCTAGTTTTTGTTATCTTTTCGTTCATGTACGAAATTTTGGAAAAATTATAATTTTAAAAAGGTATTGTTCAAATTAAATTAATATTAATTAAATTATAATTTTTTCTATAAATTCGTTGGAAACATTTTTCGTTTTTGTTATTAACAAAAACTATTAATACAATACTCGTAGACCGATCTTTATTGTCTTCAAATTTTCGTCTCATTAACGCTTGCCACTTTTTTTTTTCTTTGTCATAATTGCTTATTTGCTCTTCTATAAATATCGTGTCTCAATATTATTTGAAATTATTGCAATAATAATTGTAAATAAAGACTTTGAATATTCATAAAAAAGTAAAAACTTTGGGATATAAATGATTTTGGACTGACTCCTTGTAATAATAATGATAATAAAAAACTATTAAATTGTTTGCAATTGAACTGAATTTAAATAAAAAAAAAATCAGTAAAATTAAACATCTGTGCAATAGCCCGTCAAAATGTATTAAAGAAAACCCACCTCACACAGCTGCATCACATAGACAACATGCTCTTGGTAGTTTTTTTTATGAATTAGATTCAAGCGATTGAAGTAGTCTGCTCTGCTTCTTACAACTGCCACATCGATGAGTGGTGGTAACTCAAATGTCAAATGTAGCCAGTATTTAAACAGAGTATTCAATTGATCCAATGATTCTAGAAAGTTTCACCAACAGTAATTTTTTACTCGTTTACGGTTTGTTATAAGTTTTTGAGTAAAATCAAAGACATTTTTATTCATTAGGTAGTCGCAGTTTAGAGAGAATTTTGTTGTTTATATTTTTTATGTATGAAGTTTGATATTCAGAATGCATGAGAGAGAGGAGAGAGAATTGTTTTTAAGCTAAAGATTATGACAGCTGAAGTTTAAAAAAGGTGAAGAAAAAATAATAAGCTGACGAATTGTGACTACCTGATTGCTTTAACTTTGAAAACAACAAACTTCTATTTTCTTTGTGTTCTATCATTACTAAAGAATAATTTCATTTAAATATGTATATTGTTCAATATACAGTAGTGGCAAATGCAATTATGTTCGTCAACAAACACATAATATTCTTCGAATATTCACTTCCAATTGCTCGATCGTTTCTGGTTTATCTGAATGGACCTGACATTTTAAGGCATTAAATTACATAAATGATGTGTTCTGTCAGCGGGTATATCTCTTAAAATTCTTCTTTCGTCAAATGTCCTCTTACCAAATAAATTGTATCGCGAGCTGTGTGACACCATCCCAGTAAATCCAATATCTGTAATAGTAATGGCCAGTGAACATTTTATTTAGTTGATCAGCTTTTTCTTTCAAAAAGTTGAAATTTTATAAATTTTCTCTTTTCCATAACAATTTTCAATTATAAAACTTCATATAAAAACAAATTTCTTAAATTATTTACGAAATACAATCACCTTATATAATTACACTAATGCCTTTCAATTTAGGCACGAAAAACCATCCTTATTTATAAAGATAATTGCACCATTGCTTCCACAGGCCCATGAAGTGAGATTTTTTAGATAAAATGGTGTTTCGATAACAGCTTGAGTTTTATCATGGCTTCAAATACAGCATTTCTGCTTATTGATAGCCATGTAACCACAAGTGTGCTTCATACCATGCCCGATTAGTTTTTCGAATTAAACCATGATTTAAACAATTAATTTAAACAGTTTGCTAACATTGCTTTGGTATGAGTCTATCTATTCATAATAATTTGGCAAACCAAACTAGCTGAAAACTGTCAAATTACTTGTCACAGAAAACAGTGCTGCTATATAAAGTTATACGGTAGACTACGTTAAGTTATACATCTACAATAATCTGTAAATTAAGTAACTTCTTTCATAAAAAATATTCTAAATTTTCTTCTTCTCCCATCTTGCAAATAAACTTAAAAAAATTTCTTTCAGATTTAAGGCTAATGAATCGATTCCTTTAGTTTGATTTTTCTTCAAAATGCTAATGTGCTTGAAGGCTTTTACAGATCGCATTGAGATGATGATCATCAACGTCATACAAACTTTAAATGGTGTTGAAGTTAAAACAGCAGTCGTAGTAGTCAAAGCCTTTGCCGTAATAGTTTTAGTAGCAGAAGGAGTATTTGTTAGTTGTCGTTTTTATTTATTTTTTTTTTCAGTTATCAAGTAAAATGCTGCAGTCTTGATCCGTCTGTCTGTGTAAAAAGCTGCAATGATTATAGAGGTAATATTAAATGATGGTTAAGTCTGGTGATGTCTCTCTAACTGGCTGTGTCTACTACTATTCCATTATAAACAATATATTTTGTAGCTGCCAGTTGAAATCTTCATATTTTCAAACGGTGTGTGTGGGGGTATTTTATTGAATAGATTTAAATTGATCACAAAAAAAAATTTAAAAAAAAATGTGGTAAAAGAAAAACTTTTTAGTGCAGACAATTTATAGAATTTTCTTGTTGGTTAATTTATTTTTTATATAAGTACGTATAATTGTTTTTTACTCGTACATACGTTACAATACTTAGGTGTCTACAAGTGAAGTCTTGGATTTGGCTTATCAATATTTTGGACAGATTGCGTGCCAACAATCATATTTTCTGGAACTTTTACAAATAATTTTGTTTAACTATTATTACTCACTCCATAAACTGGTAAATAAAATAAATTTTCGTTAACACAATGAAATGATCTGATATTTAAGGACTTTTTATGCATAAGTAAAAAAATTAATGGTGTTTTTGTGCTCTTAAGGAGTCTACATCAGTAAAGCGATCTTCTGAAGTTTTCAAGAACTGCAGGCTTTTTTTATACATTTTATTATACCCTTCACCTGTGGTGCCAGGGGTATTATGTATAGCTTTGTCATTTCGTTTGTTTTTTCTACAAAATCCATGTCCCACCCCATAAATTACATATTTTTTAAAGCTTATGACTAGGGCAATGTCCGACTGTCCGTGAGTTAGTTGAAATCAACTTTTAGAAGCAACATCGTTTATTATTATTCTATATTTATTTTTATTCTTATTTAGTAACTAAATATGAAATCAGAAGCAGTGCAGAAGCAGAAGAAACTGTGTTCAAAGAACAATGTTGTTGTTTTTCAAATTGAACGTCGATATATCTGCTGTAAAAAAACTTTAATATTTTTGAACGATACATCGATGTTTTCTAAACTATCGCTATTAAATGCAACGGCGAATTGCTACAACAAAGCAAATTTTTCGTACATGTTCAGGCGAATTTGTATACCAGGAAAAGAAAAGTTCTTCCATTAATTACTTGATTCAAAATAGTATTTATATATATTTAAGAAATGTATGATAAAGATAAAAACAACAAACTAAATCTATTTAGTATATCTGGTATGAAAAATATATATTGAAATACATTTTTAATTACCAGAAAAAGAAATACCTGCATGGATATTGCCAGAAAGGACAGCGGTTTTTTGCCTTAAAATCTGGGAAAAGAAAACTCAACGAATTAGTATGGTTGCAGCCTTAAGTGGAAGAAAGATAGTTGTTCCGTTAACCTTTGAAAACCACTGTAATATGGATGGTTGGTACAGCTTCCTATCCCTGTACAAATATATAAAATTATGACGAATTCAACATATTTTGAGATTACGCTTTTAGATAAGGTGCCTTGATTAACTCTACTGAAAGTATTTTTTTGAAAATTCCCGTATACGTATTATACATTAAAATTTCAACGAAATAGACCACTTGTTCGCTTGCACAGGAAAGTAAAAATGTCGAAGCGAGAGTGTTAATAATTGCTATACTTGGACATTGATAAGCTAAATTTGCCACTATTTGTTTACTATCTTAAGAGTTACCAAGAATATTTCATTCGCAAATTTCAAAGACAACAAAAAAAATTATATATATTTGGAATTGTTTGTTATAAAATAAATATTTCAATTCGAGTAATTTAAAAAAATTCTAAAAATTTCTTTAAAAGGTATTTTAATGCAGTTGTTTACACTTTTAAGTCCCATGTATAATTAAATTAGTGCTGCCATAAATTATTAAAACCGTAGTTCTCATACTGGCATCACCTTTTAAGCTCTATGTTATTTATAAGTGATGTCAAGTATTTAAAATTAAATAAATAGATAAAACTGGTTTTTGGGCAATAACACTATTCTAAAGTGTATTACAATTATTTTTATAAGTACAGTTGAACTTCCCTATAGTGAATCTTCACGGGAACAGACAATTATTTCACTATATAGAAATTTCATTATACAGCAATTTTTTTTTGTTTTTTTATTTATTTAAAATAATCAGGTATTTTTGTTTGACATTTAAATACATTTGTCGGAACGTTGCTCTTCATCTCCAAAAAAGTTCGTAGTACATCAAGTGAATAGGAAACGTGTTTTAATGTAGCTGATGTTTTATCAATATTTGCCATTATTTCACCACCCAGTTTCTCTTCATCGTCATCTGATATAATCTGCTGTAATCCACGACTTTCTAAAACACTGCTTAGAATATATTCATCGGACGGAATATATATTTTTTCTTGATGTCCCTTCTTCAACTTTATTAATTACTAATACATACCCTTTTTTTAAGAGAAATACTACTCCGATGCGTCATTTTCGTTCACTGAACTCGGGCAACTGATTTTAAAAGGCAAATCATTAACTTTTTTTATTTTTTTATTTTCATATTTTGGGAATCCCAAAAATATTACTTATTTTCTCTATAAATAGTATAAAATAAAGCTGCTAAAAATTGTGCATTATATGGAGACAAAAACACTCGTAAAATGTATTTTTGTTTCCAAAAATTTGTTCATAGTAAAGAAAGATTCAATGTATGGAAATTCATTTTACGGAGATTGAAATACATTGAAAGTGGAACGAAAAAGCTGTGTTCTTGATTTTAGTTCATAATAGGGAGAACTTCATTATATAGAAGTTCACTATAAGGAAGTTCGACTGTATATCATTTTCACTCTAACAAATTGTTTAAAAAAATAAGAAGAGCATCTCTTTTTTATAGAATCATTTATTAAGCTGCAGTACTGTAGGAAAAAAAAAACAAAAAAGTGCAACGAAAAAACACGTTCTTTTATTGCTAAGAATTTCTATGTGCAACGTTGCATTAAGATAATTTGTAAACTTTTTACAACTTTTCTTAACTTCAACATAAAATATTGCAAAATTAGCTTTTCTAATTGTATATTTTAAGTAAAGAAAAACTGCATTTCATGGTTTTTGATTTGGCTTAAAATTAATGAGTTTTTTTTTATAACTTGTTAATGCAAGAAAAAGATAACAACTGTAACGAACACAAATTTTTTTTTTTTACACCATAGGAAATGTTTTGTTTTAATTTTTCTTTTTTTTTTAAGCGTTTCAGATAAACATCATTCAAACTAAGGTAGTTTTCTAACTTTTATTTTTTATTTCTACATGTAATTACAGGGTTATGAGACCTCCAGGTGGTGGCACCAGTGACATTTTCGGTGGTGATTTACCGCAGACACCACGTTCGGTTAAAAATCACATGCAATCAAATATTTTCTCATGCGAAAAAGATAGCATTAAAAACAACGGTAAGTTTTTTTAAAATTTTAAATAAGCCATACAAAACTGTGTTTGCGTTTAGTTTCATATAAAAAAATTATTACGTTTAAAAAGTATATATATATGTATCAGTCTATATCTCTTTTAAAGCTACTTTGTTATTGCTTAAACATTTTTATCAAGGCTTTACATTACAAAATTAGTGACATTCAAATTGTTTACAAAAAAAAAAAAAAAAAAAAAGATAGACAAAATCTTTAAATGTAAATACAAGAACTGCTTTTTAATAAAATAAATACCTTGTAATTATATTAACTTTTACTTTTTTAGGCTTGATATTTTTTTGTAATTTCTGTTTTAGAAATTGAGCATTAATTTTTTTTTCTTTCCTTTTTTTCTTTTTTCCTTTAAAAAAAAAAATATATTCTATAAATGTTTCTGTTTTTTGGTGGAATTTTATAATTAAAAACAATAATCTATGCAGTACGGCAAGGAGCTCACAGATTCTATTTCATTGGTATTGTTAATGGTTAAATATAAACGTGTTGTTGTTTTTCTTTATTTGTCTCTACCACCTTTTCTTTTTGTTTTATATTGTTTTAAACAAAATTAATATATTTGCTTAATATACTACTTTTGCTCTTAAGGCACCTACACTTTAAGGATTTAAGAAATCATAATCGAAAATTTCTTTAAACCCTTTCCCCCTTAATTACTGTTGCAATACCAGCCGAAAAAGGACAAATACACTTATTGTTTTTAACAAGCACTTTCAAAATTTTGTTAACTTTTTTTTTATTATTATCAATGTGCCTAAATTACACCTTTGCTAAGCCTAACAATTTTCTTGTAATAGTTACTACAATATAAAAAATTGTTAAATTATTTGATGCATTCACAAGAAGTGCTGTCATATCGTATTATCGTAATGTCATAACTTCCTAAATTATTGAAAAATCCTGACAATACGGGTATGAAAGATAGCAATCCTTGTGAATTTAACAATTGTTGTAAGTTTTATATGTAAATCCTGACTAAGTTTAAAAAAAACTTCCTTAATGTACATCACTAAATTAACATACTTACATATAGTGTAAGATATCTTTTTAGTATTTTTTTTTTTGTTTAGAATAGATCTAAATTTCATGTATCAGAGGTTAACTTACAATTGTGTTGGAACAAATAATATGAGTGTGATTTATTCAATAGTTTGCTTAAATCAATACACCAAGGCATATTTATTCATCAGGTAACCGCAGTTCGAAAATTATTTTTTATGTTTGGACTTTGACAGCTAACGTATAAAATACTAGAACCCGGGTACGTGCTTCGCTACGTATAAAATGAAATAATAAAAAAAAATTAATTAGAATATGAAATTCATTTATTAAAAAAAATATATTATTAATTGCTAGCTATTTTCAAACTTAATCTAAAACATTTGGATAAACAAAATTTTTTTTTCGTTTAAATATTTTTGTTGTACGAAAATTATTTTTTAACCATTTTATCACTTTGGAACACCAAATTCCAAAGAAGTGCCATTAGCCTTCTAGGATGTTTTTGAATTTTTGTGCATTAGGTCCGAAAATACAATATTACCGATTTTACCCGTTTTTAGCCCCTTTCCTCCTAAATTCCAAAATTTTGAAAAAGTACAAAAATTCATTATAGATTGTTTTAAGGCGAGTAAAACTACGTTTTTGCTTTTTTTCTTATTGATATCCCTCTCAAAGATAAATGCTGTTCAAAAAAGTACCAACATTCAGTTTTTACCCGTTTTATCTCAAAATTTCGAAAAAGTACCAGACACCTATCCAATTATTTTTAACAGTCTCTTTGGTCCTTTCTGAATTTTTGTGATATCTTTGTTAAGCCCGGAGATACTGAGTTACCGATTTTACCCGTTAACCGCTCGACGGATTTTGTGCAAACTTTACATAAACCATCTACTAAATTGTCCGAACAAAGCCTAAACATTTGATTCGGATAGGTAAGCCCGTTCCTGAGTTATAAAATTACAACGAAAAGTGGCATTGATTTATATATATATAGATGTGAAGAAAAAACTAATCAACTGACGAATCAAGCTTAACTGATGAATCAATAAGCCTTGGAATACACAATGAAATTTTCTTACTGCCAGTTTATAAACCTCTTATAAAGATGTTTTAATTTTCATGAATTACAACGTTTGTAATTACAATATTTTTTAAGAAAATAGCGTGAAATAATTCCCGAAAAATAAAGCACTTAGAAGTATTAAATTGCAAACTTAAGGGGTATGGTCACATTAGGCAAATATTCGACAAACAAATTTTTTTTTTTTTTTTCAATAAATAAGTCAGCAACACTAAATCCTAAAGAAATTTTGCAATATGCGCTTTTATTAGCGGAACTCACTCTTTGATGCAAACTACCCTTGCAAGTCGTGCAGACCGTGCAAGTCTAGCAAACAATTAAACTTGTGCACGACTACAAAAACAAATTCTATTAAATTGCAATTTGCATCACTTGAGCAAATATGCACAACTAAAAATCAGTGCAAAATAATATCACACAAATTTGCACAACAGATACACAATGTTTTTACTCTTAGGATTTAAAATCTCCACAAATTCAACTTCATACATGGCATTTTTTACCATAAAAATTGTGATATTATATTTTTCCGTTGATTTAGGCATTGTATTTATTTAAAATTAATTAATTTTCTTTTTGGAAAATATTAAAACACAGAATCTTACTTATTAATTTAAAAAAAAGATTTGTTGTTTCTTAAATACCTAAAAAATCAGCTCGTTGTCATAAGTTTGCAACACACATGAAAAATGCACTCACGCTTGGTAGCAAAAAAATTAGTGCATATTTGCACTAATTGCAAAAATGCTACCAAGAGTGAATTCCGCTATTATTTTATAAACACAATTGTAAGTTGCTCCTCAACAAAGATGTATTAAAAATACTTAGATAAATGATATACTCTTCGCTATATCATCAATACATTGGATAAATTGAATATACAACTCACAACCCCAGTACTATTGGTACTATTTTGGTATGTGTTTACAGTATTTTATGATGTGTTCTTGGTAATTTAATTAAAACAATTTGTAAGGTTGTTGTCTACAGAGATGGGAAATTAATTTTTTTTGTAGCCTCCAAAAATAATTTTTATATATAAAAAATATTTAAATAACTTAAATTTTTCGTTGATTTTTTTAACTTTGCTAAAAAAAAAAAGCTTGCAGAATAAAACCTTGATCAGCTTTCCCATTAATAATTTATAATTTAACGTTTAATAATAGAACGTAGAACGGTTACAGCAGAAAATGTGTTTACCAGTAAATAAACCAAAATTGTATATACACATACACAAGACAAATATAATTTTGTAATTTTCTCTGCAATTTCCGACGAATTGTCTTTGTTTTGGAAATAAATTTCCAATAAATTCCAACTTTGCTCAAGCATAAATCGACTCATTTCTTTCAGCGGAGATAATCAGGTATGTACTGACAAACGCATCTTGCATGATATTTGCGATGCCTGACTGGTGTTCTCAAGTTCACAATCGCAAGAACTTTTGTGACTTAAACTCGCTAGCACATATTAAAGTGAACTGTGGCTCAATTTTCGAACTGTATAATTGAAAGTTTTTGTTTGTCACATCATATGGTGCTAACATACCTTTTACGGTACAAAAACTATTCATTGAACAGTTTTACAGAAAACAAATTAAATTTATCATCTTTTCTTCTGTTATATTCAACAAAAATTAGTAATATTTTCAAACATTTTAGTTGAACCTATTAAATTTACAATATTTAATTGTATTTTTTTACTGGCGATTTTATATAAACAGCTGATTTGTATGATACAATTTTTTTTTAGCGAGAACCCAGATGACATTTTTATTTATAATTGTTTTTTTTTTGTCCTGATTCAGCTCTGGTCGAGTCAAGAGCTCGCGCGTCATTCCCATTATCTCTTAAGGACAATTAGGCCCTCCCTTTTAACTGGCTTCGAGAGTATAGGTCGATTGGTAGCTACTGGAGAAGGCTCTGGAAAGGATTTAAAAATTAAATAAGAAAAATACTTGGTGATGGCAGTTTTGTCTTTTGACAGCCAAATAATTGTCTAGTGCTAGTACACTAGAACCTCCATTGAAGTAACCTTTAACCTCAAAATAATAATTGTTTTTTATGTTTTTCACCGAACTTTTTCGAACTTAAGCATATTTGAAACAGCAAAATGCTTGAAATATAAAACATGCATAGAAAATTTTAGCGATTTTATAATCATGCGAGTGGCAGAACATGCCTGAATATACTGAATTTTGTACTAACTGAACCATTAGACCTAAAAAGTTTACCCTTCTTTTTTATATTTTTACCATTAAAGAAACACTAAAATGTTTTCATTGTCTGTAACAGTTATGTTTATGCTCAAACAAACAAAAATAGTAAGAGGAAGAATTTTCTCTTCATTAATTTGAAATTGTGTTGCCACATTTTCACAGTATATAAATCCTGTAGAATATTCTTAATTCATAACGATCACTTTAATTTGTTTATGGAGATGTATTTTGTATTTTATTGTATTGGCTTATTTTCATGATAACTATTTTACTAATATTTAAAAATATTATCGATTTATGATTTCCTTGACAAAAAAAAAAAAAAATTAAGTGCAAGTAATAAACATTAATGTGTACACTAGAACAAATTTTTTTTTGTTAAACTTTACTATTGAAAGACTTAACACACATACACACACTTGTTATCCAATTTTGTTTTTAACTTTTCTTTTTATTAATTATTATTTTAATAACAATTTGCATCTAAATTTGTTATTATTTATTGTGAAAACATTTTACTAATTTAAAGTTCTCTTTGTGTTTGTTTGTTCGTTTTTAATTGGTTGGTTCGGTGATTCAAAAATCTTCCAATAAATTTACAACAACAAACATTTTTTTGTTTTCTTTTCATGCTTTTGTTTTGTTGCATCAATAGGTGATCAGCCACGTCGCGCTCAAAAGAATGTTGACTCATATCAACGTCTATTTGGTGAACCCGAACGTCCAGTTACTCCTGCCAAAAATCACATGAAGAGCAACATTCCATTTGGTGCTAAGAACGAAGCAGCCCAGACTTTCATTACCAATGGTAATGGACATGGTAATGGACACGGTAATGGTCATTACAATGGTAAAAGTGGTTCTGTGTCATCGACTTCTTCATCGGTGTCGTCATCAACTGAAAATCTTAAAATGAATGGTTTCTCGAAAACAGGTGAGTTTAGAATTTATTTTTATTTTAAATTTTTGTTTAACATTTTGAGATTTTATGGAAGTTTATTGGTTTTTAATTTGGTAAAAATTTTGATTTTTTTTTTTCTTCTGCTTGTCATGATTTTTTTGGTTTTTCCAAAAAGAATTTTATTAAAATTTATTAAAAATAAATTAGGCAATTTTACAAATTCGAACAAAATTTTCGACAGCAATAAAAAAAGTTGGATTTTCATTTCTCACAGGACGTTTGGAGACGCTGTTGTGGTGTGAGTCTTTCCATAATGACTTGCTACACTATACTGAACAAAAATGGCACAGCAGTTAGATATATTAGTCATGCGTGATCTGTCAATTAATAATCATACCTCACGATGAATCACCTGATATATGTATGAAAGCCATAATATATTTGGCATTTTGAAAAGTCCGAATTCACACAAATTTGGTTTAAAAAATTGCCTGCTTTATTTTTTCTTAAAATTCCCATTATGAAAACATGATGTTCTGCACATGGAATTTTGAAAATATTTATTTGTTTTATATATTTATTATTTATAATTTCTTTTTTTTTTTCTCATTTATAAAATTTCCATATTAAGGTAAACTTAAATATACTTAATTATTGTTAAATTAATGGGTGGGTAAATATATTTAATGCGCTGTTTATGTATTAATTGGCGAAAATAGAATTATACAATTTATTACTAACCATGTGCATAAATACATAATACACACATAAATATGTACATAAGTTTGTATAATTTCGCTATTTTTGTTAAAAGTTTATTTTTAAGATTTTCAATATTTTACACCAAAAAAATTAGTGGCGTTCGTTTAAATTGCTTAAGCACAAAAGCCTTTATTTATTTGCTTTTAGCAATTGCATATATTAAAAGGATACACCTTGACTCGTAATGCAAGTGATTTTGTAATAAAGTTTTAAAAATAATGACGAAGATAAGTGAAAAAGTATCGATTTTTATTGTTTCAATGTACATATGTATATCACACAAGTACTCCTCGACAACAAAAAATTTAACGCAGGAGTATCAAAAACAAGTAACAGTGCTATATTCGGCCGTACCGAATCTTATATACCCTTCACAACGTGTAGTCATGCAATAACAATTGTTTGTATCACCATTCATCTCATATAAAATACGTACATACATATAAAAAACATGCATATATCTGTGGCTTGTAGCTAAAAGGGCCAATGTCAAAATATTTACTTTTGAGAAAATTTGAATTGAACTTTAACTTTTATATATGCCTTCATAGTGACATTAGCCAGCATTTTATTTATGATGCTCTTCTGGATTAAGTATGACTTTAGCTGTTTAACCATAATGAAATAGAGCAAGTAAACAAATCGAATGCAATGATTAACTCAAAAGAGCAAAAAAGTGACATTGGCCCTTTTAGCTCCAAGCCACAGATATAAAAACATCCCATTGCAAAATTATAAATTGAGTTTACGTTAAAAAAAAAATACAACAAAAAATTAAAACAAAAACAGCAATAAAAAAATTACAAAAAAAATAAAAACAAAAGATTACAAAAAAAAAAATTTTTAAAAATTAAAAAAAAAATATTTAATAAAAAAATTTTTGGCTCAGCTGGGATTCGATGCCACGTTTAATCTAACCAGTATATAAGTATAGTTGTTGTAATTGTGAAAAAAACGAGGTGGTCATATCTCAGAAAGTTATGAGGCGATTGTGCTGAATATCAATAGCGATTCATTCCCGGATATTTCCAAAAGATTGATACCATACTCAGATCTGAGGAACATATAGTTGCTTCTAAAAGTTGATTTCAACCAACGCACGGACAGACGGTCAGGGCTTAATCGACTCCTCTATTCATAAGCTTTCAGAAAATATACTTTATGGGATCGGAAATGAAAATTGTAGAAATTACAAACGGAATGACAAACCTATATATACCCTTGTGCACCAGTGGTGAAGGGTATAATAAAGTATTGAACACATCGAAATTTTTCCTTACACAGGGGTTACACGATCAAGTTTTGTGTATCAAGTTTTAATACACTCACACTTTTTTACTAATAAACTCATACTTTTAGAACTTGATTCGAACTTGCTTTTGAAATTCCCTTTTCATCGAATGTTTCAATTTACAGTCAAAAAAACAGCTGAGTGCAATTATAGTCACCAATTTTTTTTTTTTTTTTTTTTTTTTGACAAATATTCTGTCGCAATCTAAATTAAATATAATTAATAATGTTTGTGAATATAAATAATAAGTGTAATGATGTGTTGCGAAGCAACCATTTTAAGTTGTTTTCTTGAAATTGTGTGCAGCCTACGTCACAGCAATCAATTTAAATTTTTACAAGTAGTATGTGTGCAAAACTTGACAGATAAACTTGAACGTGTGGCTGCAATGTTACAGGCGGGTTTACACCCGAAAATGCTGTCATGAAAATAGCAATACATGTAAACTTTCAGAAACAAATGTGCACTTTTTCAATTGTCTTGGCTGGCTTCTGTCTGAAATATTATGATGATTGTAATCTGACGTATACTGGCAGTAACTCGGCCAAAACGTTAATTATATTTATTATAATTATTGTTTGGACGCCTACTTCATGGTTACAAATGTTGTCGTTTTTTGACAATTAGCACGTATTCCTTAATGTCATGACAGCATTGTCAATTGTAAATACAGCGATAAAGCCCTGTCCGTCTGCCCGTCTGTCCGTGTGTTGGTTGAAATCAACTTTTAGAAGCAACTATATGTTCCTCAGATCTGTATATGGTATCAATCTCTTGGAAATATCCAGGAATGAATCGCTATTGAAATTCAGCACAATCGCCCCATAACTTTCTGAGATATGAACAAAAAACCACGACCACCTCGTTTTTTTACACAATTACAACAACAACAACATACATACATACATACATACATACACGCAAAAAACATGCCAAAAAAAAATTACAAAAAAAAATATATTAAAAATAAAAAAAAAATAAGAAAAAAAATTACAAAAAAAAAAATTACAAAAAAAATTTTGTAAAAAAATTGTTTAAAAAAATTAAAAAAAAATATTAAAAAAAAATAATATAATATAAATAATATCTTAAATAAAATAAGATAAAATTTTTTTGGCTCAGCTGGGATTCGATGCCACATTTAGTCTAACCAGTATATACATATGTACGTATTTTATATGAGATGAATGGTGATACAAACAATTGTTATTGCATAACTACACGTTGCGAAGGGTATATAAGATTCGGCACGGCCGAATATAGCACTGTTACTTGTTTTCTTCTCTTATTTTAAACTTCAGCTGTTAAAGTTTATACATAAAAAACTTTTTTCGTACTTCTCTCTTTTATTTCAAACTTTATATATAAAAAACATAAACGAACTTCGATTGCCTGATGAATAAATATGCCTTGGCTTAATATGAAAAAGAAAGAAAAACTAAGAAAGTTACGTTCGTTCACACAGAGAAAAATTTATTTACGAAGTCTGTGTTTACATTGGAAGAGTTTTCGTCTTTAAACTTGCTTTTACGTTTACACAGAAAAAGTTTTATTGTATACAATTTTATTTTTTATATACGACCCGAACGTCACATATGAACTAATTTTTGTTCCTTTTTCTTTCTCTCGCATACAATTAGAAAGAAAAAGAACATTTCGTTCTAGAAAACTTGTTCAATGTGAACGCAGACGATTTTATAAAGTACATGCAAAAAAATTTGTTCAATGTAAAAGCAGACTTAGAGTTACGTTTTTTTTTATTAATAATAAATAACATCACTTTACATTTTTGTTTACTTTCAAATCATTAATAGAAATATTAAAAAATAAATTGAAAAAATAATTTCTTGCTTATAAATATCTTAATACCTTCTATATTTAATTGTGCATTTATAACTTTACACGCTTTATTATCGTTATTATATTTTGAATTCTACATTTTTAATTTTTTGCACGCTGCCACATTTTTTTGCTTAAACAAAAAAAGTCTATCTACGCAAAATGAGTAGTAAGTAAATTGTATATTTTATTAACATAAAAACATAAATTATCCCTAAACTCCTTAAAAAAATCATGTAGATCCAACAAGTGCCCGATCCCTTCAAGCAACTCAGAATTTAGAAACCATGGAATTGAATAGAAATTGTAAAGATTCGACTAACGAAACAAATTTTAAACCCCAAGATTTTTCGTTCAATAGTGATGCAGCCGGCGATGTAGGTTCTCAAACGCGCAACAATTATGCTTGTAATACAGACAATGCAAATTCTTTAACTACCACGTTCTCGTTTAAACGTCAAAAGTCGTACGAAAAGTCATTGTGTAACGATCAAGTAACTAGAGCTTCTTCAACTCGAAATCCTATTACGGGTATGGGCTTAAATGGCGATGGTGTAGGTGGTTTAAAACCATTGAAGCCAAAATGTAGAGGTGAACAAAATAAAATTCTAGTCCATTTAAAAAAGTACTTTTTGCAAAGATTCTTTTTTTTTACCCTTAAATGCTTTAAATGCAAAAAAATCGTTATAACTGTGTATTTAGTGTTTTTTTTAATATTTTTATTAATTTAAAATATTATTAAAAAATTAACCAAGAATTTCCCATAAATGCAGACTTTATGGATCATTTTTAAAATACAGCGGTTCTGGCAACTCTGTTCAACTATACCTGGACAAAAATTATACCCAACACAAAATTTGTTTTCTTGATTGTTCAGCGAATTATTTATTTATTTTTAACTTCACCGGTAAAACCGAATTGGCAAAACACAACTCCCTTCTTTTATTTATTTCTAACCTCAAATTTCTTATATAAAAAAATTAAAAAAAAAATTAATTCGCTTGAAACTGTGATTACCTGATGAATGAATATGCAACAAGTTTTTGTTTCTTTAAAGGAAAAATTTCAAACTACATATAATAAGCAAATTGTTTGGATAAACATTTGTTAAAAATACAACATGAATCCAGCTTTATACAATAATTTTAAATTTTTGCAAAAATAAATGGATGAACTGGATTTTTCTACTTTCAAAAGATTTTTTTTTTGTTTTTATAAAAGAATATTCTTTTAAATAATTTTTTTCTATTAAAGTAATTTATTGCACACATTGTGTCAATAGAAACTACTATGGTAGAGACATCACTATTTAGTTATATTCGTATGTTTAGTTTTAGTTCCTTATTATTAAAGAAAGATTGTTCTAGGCATCTTCGATACTAAATGTAGTTACTTTAAAAAAAATTTAAGAGTATTTTTTTTTTGAAGATTTTTTTGAAGTAAATCTCAAGTAGCACAGCCACAATTCTTTTATTTGTTAAAAATAGAAAAACACCACAAAAGCTCATCCAATAGTTGTTTAATATTCCCTAAAGCCTTAAATCCTAGTGGTCTAATTCATAAAAATTAAAACAGCTTTATAAGAGGTTCATAAATAAAATTTCCATAAAAATCAGTTCTAAAAGCCCTTTATAAACCTTTAATAATTTTTATGAATTTTACAGTTGATGTATATTCATTTTATTAAACATTTTTCACATAAAATCTCTTATACTTCTTTTTCCAGATGGCAATCCTGTTACCGGTGAAGGCTACAAATCATCAAATGATTTCAACCATACACCCAGTTTGAATGGTGCCAATCAAATTATCAATAAAAATCGTATTCCACCCGGTGGTTTTTCTTCCGGTCTCTGGTAAATGTGTGATGTGTATGTTCTCTCAACTGTCTGGCACTCTCACAAAAAAAAATTGCAGCAAATTATATTAAAACATTTAACAACAGTAACAACTTGCATACATTAAAAACAACCGCAAATATGTATGTGTGTAAAAATTAAAACAGAGAGATGCCATCAAATGCAACAAAAAAACTAAATGATGATTGATATTGAACGAGACTTGCAAGAACAACTAAAAATATATGCAAAACGAAAAGTAACAACAATTTGCTGCATTAAAAGCATTATTACCAATAGCAATAAAACCAGAAACCAGAAAAAAATATTCAGATAAATTAATAAATAATTTTAAGTTAGGACACAAACCGTCACAAAAAAACCAAACTAAAAAATTATATAAACTGGAAAAATGTATCAAAAAACGAATAACCTAAGTCTAAAAAAAAAGAACATTTTGTAACTGGTCAATGAAAATTATGTTTTATGCAGTTTTTGGCATAAAATTAAATAATTTTAAAACACGATTTTTTAACTAAAAAAATCTTTTTTGCTTTAATTTTGAGATTTAAATTCCACCAACTAATAATCAAATAAAGAATCTTGCAAATGGAAAATAAAATAAACAAGTGTACTACTTATAACGAATTTTGAATTTTTCTTTGTTTTAATTTGTTGTATTAATATAAAAGAAAACTCAACAACAATTTCATTAATAAAAAGTTTTTTTTTCTAAGTTTCTTAAAAAAAATAATAATTAAAATAAAAAAGTTGTACTATTAACAGATGTGGGCCTTTTTCTATCTCTCAATATTTTGTAAAGAAATATAACATTTTAAACGGTCTTTTTTGTTGTCTTAAAACATAATAGAGAAGCTGCTCAATTTTAAAAATTCATTTTAAAACAACTATTTTATCCTATTTTTTTCTAAATGTTCAAAAAAAGACACCAAAATTATCATAATATCATTACAGCTACATTTTAAACAAATGTCATCAAAAAAACTCATTTATTTTTAAATACAAAATACATAAATATTTTGTTTATATTTGTCTCTTGTAATACATTAATTACTTTTATATAATTTTTATTTTTTGTATTCATCAATCTTAATATTATATTTCTTAATATTTAATCAATATTTAATCTAAAAAAAATTTTTTTACATAAAACAAAAAGAAATAAAATGAATTATAATTTATGTATGCATTTTTTAAAAATATATAATTTGGCTCATTTAAAAATTATTTTCTTCGTACACATTTTTTTCTATACAAAATCACTTGTAATTTTTGCTAATTAGTAATTTAATTAAGTAATCAATGAGTTTCGAAAAAAAATTAACATTAACATAACACTTATCATACACTTTATAAAAGAAATGCCAGAAATTTCAACACTCAATTGTAAAAATTAAACAGTAATTAAAAATGTTTAATAAAACTTTTCTTATATAATAAAAAAAAAATGCTGTAAATTTTGTTTTATTTTATGTAAATCTTTTAAGAGTATTTGTGGAATTTCTCTGTAATTCGATTCGAAAAAATAGAAATTGCAATGGCCCCTGTTCTGACGCACTACGAACATGAAATACAGAACAAGTGCGAATGTATTAAGAATGCGGAAGCAGTGCAAGTAATTTAATTATATTGTCATTAAAAGCGCAAAAAATTCTTCAAAAATAATACGAGAGCCAAACATCTTTCACAATACATCACATACATAAATTCTAAAAAATTTGTCGTTGAAAAAAACGGCATTCGATTACGATCGAAATTTCACTCGAACGATCGAGTTCGCTGTGCTTTAGGTATAAAGAATCTAATACGAATTTTCTAATTTCGATCACGTTTGATGGCCATAATTTGCCCCCATGTATGTGATGAAAAACGATCATTTTGAAAAGTTGTGATGAATTCCGTTAGATTTTGAATAATTTTAAAGCCAATTTCAAACTAATCAGATATGTGATTTAGATATAAAACTTATTTGAAAACGATAAAAGTAGTGATGAATTCGATGAAGTTGCTTTACCAACATTTTTTTAATTGTTTTTTAATCATTTTCGATCAATTTCGTTTCAGTTTAATTACATTGTTAATTGTTCATCTTTTTAAAAGCCAATAGTTATGGCTTAAAAAGTATTTATAAAATTATAGAAATTCATTACACCTTTTAGAAAAGATCGTTTTCAAACAATATATTAAAAATAAAAAAACTAGCAGGCAATAGTAATAAAAAAAACACAAACAAATATGCATATTTTGATATAAGTTTCAATAAAATTGCAATCAATCTTAATTTACAAAACTAATACATTGTTAAGGGTGTCTCAGAAAGAATGCACTTTCTCATTTAAAAATAAAAACCCGTATTTTTTGGAAAGTTGTGTAAGACCCCAGATTTTAAAAAACACAAAAGAAAAAAATGGTAGGCGTTACATCGCATAATCTTAGTGACCTGCTGACATCAGGAGTCCTTGAGATTTGTTCTGGAAGTCGTTGCTACAATAAATATATTTTTTAATACCCGGTGTGACAGGTGGCACTGTCTTCCTGAAATTACACATATAAACCAGTTGAGGCCACAATAACTCCGTTTTTATATTCCTGTAACGAATGCCATTCGTAACTCCCAATCATGCCCCCTTAACAATTTCCGACCACAATCATCGTGGGTGCATTTGTTATTCATGGATTGCATCAGGATTTTCTGAGCCCCAAGTTGTGTATTTAAGAAGCCAATTTAGGTAGAAATGCGCTTTATCGGAAAAAGTGTTTTTTTAATGGCTTGATTTCACTTTGCTCCATTAGTCATTGTACAAATTTTTTATGGTCTGCTGGTTTTAGGTCATGACTAAGCAGAATTTTGTACAAAATTTGAAGTTGTCTAAAACCATGAATCGTTTTTTTCTTTTTGTTGGCGTCATATTTGTTTACAACAGCAAAGTTCTCAGGATTTCCACTGGTACGCTGACGCACAGGAGTTTCACTGTCCGTAACTGAGCCTGTTTCTCCAAATTCTTTGACCACACTTCATCGACTGAAATTCCTCAAAGTTATCGAGTAGTCTCAACATAGCTTTCCAAATTTTTGTAATAAGTTTTCATAACAACGCTTTGTTCTTTAGTTAATCGCACCTTTTTAATAGTCGGAATAAACGTATAAAAACATTAAATAACACTAAATTTAAAAAGTGCATTCTTACTGAAACACCCTTTAAATATAAAAAATAGTATCAATCTATTTAAAACTTTAATAAACTTACTATGTTATGATTGTTAAACATTTTATCAATTTCGTTTAGACTAAAAAAATAAACAAATTTGTAGAAAATATATAATTTCTTTTTGTGTTTACCACCAGTTAACAATTTGTCTACGATTTCGTTTCACTTTCCTAAGATATTCATTCCAGTGTTTGACTTTCTGTTGCAATTTCCCTTTGATTATGTTTAGCTTTTGATTCTACAATTGGTGATTCCAATTCGATTGTTACTGGACCATCATTTTGTATGTGTACTTGCATGTAGGCACCAAATTTTCCATCTGCACAACAATTACAGTATTATTTTACAAAAAATAGTAATACATAAAGCTCATTCATGTGTACCTTTAACTTTTGTTTCATCATACATTTCTCCTAAACGTTTAAGAAATTTTTGATACAGGTTCTGTGCAGCTTCGCCTTGCATGGCTAAATGAAAATCAGGTTTATTACCTTTTAGACGATGATAGAGAGTAAATTGTGAAACACAAAGAATTTCGTACTTCTCATCTTGTACACTTTTTTGCCAACGTTTTCCGGTTTTGTCTTCAAATAATCGTAATGACAATAATTTGCGGGATCTAAATAAAAGTTTGGAATTATAAAAGAAGCACTGAGTAAATAATCAGCACAAAGGCAAATTTGTTTATAAATATGCATATATTGTAAACTTACAAATATTCTATATCTTTTTCGGTATCAGCTTGTGTTATTCCCACTAAAACACATAAACCACGTCCTATTGAACTTACAAGTTCTTCACCAACTGAAAGCAATTAAAAACCATATTAAATATGAAAAGGTTAATCGCAGAGTAAAACTATATACATAAATATTTACATACCTATAACCTTTGCAGTGGTGACACGTTGTATTATGGCTTTCATTTATATTAAAATTTAATTTTAAGATACATATGTATCTCAAAATTGTAACAAATTTCAAAAACAAAACTGATAACCATATGATTGTAACTGTTACCAACCTCATCGAATATTGTAAGAATTGCATGATTCAAATATTTTTTTTTTTTTTTTGTAGCGTGATGCCAGACAGGCTGCATCGTGCATAAGGAATATCGACAACTTACTTCCTCAACGTAACTTAAAAATATAAGGTTTTGACTTTTTCATATTAAACGATTGCTATTTTTGTGTTCCATTACTGCAACAACTTATATTATTACTACTAATATACATTAATGTAATCAATTCCTTAATAATTGCATTTAAACTTTTAACCAAACACCGAAGTATAAAAAGATGAACCGTTTTTTTTTTCTCACTTGAAAAGTTGTATATTTTAAGATACGAGGTTGAGGAAGTAAGGCATCGATATACCAACATAATATTTTATATTATCGATACAGTAATTTCTATTAATTTTTACATAAAAATTATTTTGTTTTGTTTCTTTCGCTAAGGATTCATTCTAGATCATGCCATCCTCGCTATATTATACCCGGATTCATTCAGCAGTAAAAATATAAGCATCAAGGGATATGTAAATTACATTTAATCTTATTTCTGTGGCTTGGAACTAAAAGGGCCAATGTCAAAATATTTACTTTTGAGAAAATTTGAATTGAAGTTTAACTTTTACATATGCTTTCATAGTGACATTGGCCAGCATTTTATTTATGATGCTGTTCTGGTTTAAGTATGGCTTTAGCTATTTTACCATAATGAAATAGAGCAAGAAAACAAATCTAATGCAATGATTAACTCAAAAGTGCAAAAAAGTGACATTGGCCCTTTTAGCTCCAAGCCACAGATTTATACAGACAAAATTATTACACTGTTAAAAAAAAGGACATTGATTTTAAGCGTACTTCCAATGGAAGTATATTTGTATTATCACATTTATTATGATCATGTTATATAAATATTTTACTAACCTTACTGTACGATATATAGGTTTAAGTGATAACATGCTGTTAGGGTATGTACTGGTAATTGACAAAAAAAAAAGGTTAAAACAATGTTATCGTCTTGACATAGCAGTTTAGTTTAATCAGTAATCAGAAAACATTTTGCCCATGAATAATTGATATTACAAAATAAATAAAATGCTTAATATCAATCTTATCGATATAACCCAAAAAAAAATAATAAAAGAGAGATTTTTAAACTATATAGAGAATTAAATAACAGAAACTTATAAAAAATTGTTATTGTTATACATTTTCAAATCTATGTATGTACATACATATATTTTCCAAAAGAATGCATAAAGCCCACAATTTCTTTAATTTTTTTTTTTTTTTGCTTATTTATGTATGCCTTAGTAAATTAAATTAAACAAAATATTTAAGAAAAAGTTATCAGTACCATGGTGTGAAACAACCTAATTTAGTATACCTTTATTACAATAAATTATATAATAATTTTAAAGTATATACAGTGATAATACAAATTATAGGTTATGTGTAGGATTTTTTTTTTCACATAAACACTATCTTTTTTTTTAAATTATGTTAACCAATTCGGCATTGAGTAAACTTTTTAGTCTCATTCCAATGATGTTTTTACTGTAACTCATGTATCGTACAATATGGTTGAATATGAATAATGATTCAAATAAGCTACCATGGAGATAGTACGCTTAAAATAAATGTATTAATTTTTTTAGCTGCATAATAATTTTTTCCATATTATATTAGATTAAATTTACATTATATGTATAACCTTTTAAGTTTATATTTTATAAAAATATCTTAAAAATATATACATATATAAATAAACTATATTACTAAATTTAGTCGTGTAAATAATTGTGTCTACCTCTGTATACAACTAATTATCTCTATTCAGTTGTCAGATTTTATTTTACTTTTGCAATCGGCCGGAATACCATCAAATGGTGGTTCATCACCACCACTACCACCTATGCTGCCAATAATACTTATTATATCTGTTAAGGTGTAATTGCCAAGAATTTTGTTTATTATCTGGAATTAAAAAAAAATATATATATTAATATACATATATATATATATACAGTGACTCCTAAGACAATTTGTCTTAATAAATGCATACATATTCTGCTTGTTGTATAACACCTCTGTCTTGTGCTTCTACCCAAAGATCATTTAATAATTCAATTCCAAGTTCATTGATTACAGCATGTGCAAAATCATTAACTCTAGGTTCTTCTATAAGATTTTCAATGTCCGCATATAGGTTTCCAATGCTAAGCTAGAAATTTATTTATTTATTTAAAATTCAGTTTTAAAACAAGTTGAAATTTTATATTACTTCAATTTTCAAATTTTTTATGCCCATTGTGCGACCAATTTTAAATATCCATGAAGTTGACACCTTAACATCATCAATATGGCCTCTAAATAATAAAAAAAATTTAAAAAAAATATATATATATTTGAATTTTAAAATTTGTTAAAATGTTACTTACTCTGCCTTACCGTCTCCGTTTAAATTAACAATATATTGCAGTGACCCCTTAGCGGTATATAAAGATTTTAAAGCAGTTAAAGGTAAAACAATATTAAATTTTGAACGTTTTGAAGGAAGTGTCGAAATTTTGATATCGGTTACATTGAAATCGGATAAACCGGTTACACGTAAATCCGTTACCGAACCTGAAAAGCTAAAATCAACAAATTTGGTTTAAGGATATTTATTTTAAAAGTTACAAACTTATAAAACTCACTCAACTACATATTTATTATTCATATTCATTTTAGCATGCTCAACTTGAAAAGGATCCATAGCTGGAAGCCCAAGTAGAGGATAGCACATACGATGACGTATTTCTTCTAATAATTCTATAATCGTGGTCTCCATCAGGGCCTCAGTTTGCCTAGTAAAGCAGCCAATAATGGCCAATAAAACCATTAAAGCATAGACCTTCGATTTCATTTTCTAACAAATAATTTTTTCTCCTCGTTATTAATAATATAAATGCTAATCTTATACTAAAGTTATTTTCATATATTCCCTACTTTTTGTTAAAAATTTTTGAGTTTAACCATTGTTATCATAATTTGTATTAAATACTGTTATATTTAGATTAAGCCGAAATAAAACCATACCAAATTGTTATCGAAAGATAATTTAAATTGTTTTATTATAAACAATTGGAACAATAGAACATAAGTATAAATGTATACTATTGAACTTCATTTTGAATGGATCGCTGAAAGGCTTGTGAATGCATATCGATATTATTGATTATATTAGCTGAATACAAAAAATATTTAGAGTTTTTCCATTTTTTATTATCTTTGGTATTTACGTTCGGTTATTATATGTGATTTTTTTTCAGTTTCTTTAAACTTTTCTTTTGAAAAGTTATTTCTCGTTATTCTAATTTAACCAAATTTTACCCAGAAATTACGGGATCGCATCTAAAATTTTATTAATGATTGAGAGCATATTAACATTTTAGTACTTATTACCATGCATTTTATTTTGTATAGATTTTCTATAATCATTCTATTCAAATACTTTAATCAATGGTGCCCCTGCCTTCATCTAAATACAAATGTATGTGTATAAAAATATGTAGGTATGTAAATATAGTCGTCTCCGTAGTCAAAAACGTGTAACTTGAAAAACCACGTTTATTCTAAAACATTAGATGTATCTGGGCTTGTAGAAGGCATGGCAAAAACAACGGCCATATACTATAATTTTGTTCCTTGTTTTTGTTTAATTTTTTAGGTGGGCTTGGTACCTCCCATACAAATTGAACAAATTTTATGACATATTTTAAGAACTACTATGGCATGCTCAATACAAAAAAATATACGTATATTTAATATCAGATAAAGGAAAATATAAACGTAATTTAGTTGAAAAATCGTACGAGCAATTTTGATGACAATCTCCTTGTTGTTATTTTTTATTCAATTGCATATAAAGTTTTTTGTGTCGAGGTGTATTTGTGTGAAATATATAAGAATCGTTAAAAAACACAATTTAGTAAACACTAATAGGGCCTTTAACTTTGTAAACTTTAAATAACATAAACACAATTTCTTCTTCTCAATTATATGGGTATAGAGATATTAACTCAAATAATATTAGAGTGTTTTGAATATAATAAGTATGTTGTTTAACATTGCTATGTTTTTGCACTATCAAATTAATTTTATATACACATTAAAAAACCAAAATAAATGAATGGTATTTGTATTATAAATATCTAAAAGAAAATATTTTTTTAATGGTTCAACTTAAAGCCGACTTTTATTATCTTTTATTAAATTGATTATTTGAAAATCGTTTTAAAAAACGACTTTGGCGTGAGACTATAATTATGGGCTAATCAAATAAATATATTCATACCGAAGTCCAGTAGGTACACACTTTGCAACATGTGCATATATGCAAGCAGACATCTTTCGTTGTTAGTTGCACAGTGTGCAGTTGTGTTTATGGGTTAATTTCTTGTTGCGTTCGAGATTTCAAAGATATTAAAATATTTTGATATTTTCTGGTTACATTGATGTTGGTTGATGTTAGTGCAAATCGTTGTTTATTGTTTAGTTAATTGAAAACAAGCAAGATTTAAATACATGTGTGCGATCTGGTCAATTGAGTGGAAATTTAAAAATAAATTAGCGTTGTAAAAATTTAATATAGAAAAAATTCAATTATTGTGGGACGCTTATATTTTTAATCGATGTTTAATACGAATACGAAGCATATTGCCGTATACCGTTTATGGTGAAGTTGTTGAATGCTGTGTGTGTGTACTAAAATATGCAACAAGAAAGATAAAGGTGTTGCGCAACCACGATACAAATATACGATATATACCAATCCACTGCATCTGAAGTTAAGGGTATAAAAACGATTGTACCTTTTCTATATCAAGTGAGCTTTAGAAATAACGAGTATGTATGTATGATCGAATTATATTTCTTCCAATGCAAATAAAAAAGCTGATTAAATTTTATATAACCGTATCAATATTGATAACAACATGTGCATGTGCGTTAAACAACATTACAAAAAAATATAAATAAACAAAAAACAATCGCCTTACCAATTACCTATACATATTTGAGATTTCTTATTTTTGTTTCTAACAAAAAAGCACACCAAACACAGTCAATTTCTTTTTTTATTTTAACAAACAATTTTAAACTTTATTTAATGCTCTTTGGGTGGCACTTTTAAATGTTCTGGTAATTCTTGTATTTCTGTTTTAGTTGCATTTAATGCCACACCTTCAGGCAAATTTCTTTCAATATATTCCAAAAATGTGTCTAAAGTTGATCCAGTCATTTTATGGAAATTCATATAACGAAAGTATGTTCGAATTTCATATTGTACACGATGTTTTTTGTAAATATGTACCGATTTTAAAAGTGTCATGCGTTCTTTGTGTGCTTTACGTAGGGACCAACTGTAAAGAAAAAAAATGTTGATAACTGTTAAAGCCTAACTGCCGTATTAATAAACAAATATTTTAGGTTTATTAAAGGCTTATTTGACAGATGTTGTAAAGAAATTTGTCAAATAAGCCTTCAAAACACTTCAACTATTTTTTTATAAATACGGCAGTTGATCTAAAATTTATTAAATTAAATGAATACACAAACAATATAAATTAACTGCCTTATTAAAAAAAATTAAGGTTTATAAAATTGATTTTCTATGAAATTTGATTATACACCATTTAAGCAATTTTTAGATAAAGACATTTTTTTTACTCAGGAAATATACATTCGAAATTGCATGGCTTTACGTTAATTCGTTTAGACACAATTGCTTTTTATTTTATGTTGGAAGGACATGGTTTTTTTTACCTACTCTGGCATTACGAGCTATAACTCTCTTCCTAATATTCCGATTTAGCCTATTTTCAATACCTTTTACAAACCTTGTGTATAAGAAATATTCTGACAAAATTTAAGCCCCCTAGCTTTTTCAGTCACGTACGGACATAACTAGATCGTCATAGAATCAATCCCCGATTCAGAAAATATATACTTTATTGGGTCTAAAATGGATATTTCAATGTGTTTTTACTATATTTGTTAAATATATCCGCTTTTTTTCGGACGCCATTATTTATTTTATTTTGATCAAGCCGTTTCATTTGATTCCAATATTGTGTGTGTTAAATTATTAAACATTTTCTTCTCATTAATATAAAACGTAAATAACGTTACCGCTTAAAACATCCCATCGTAATATTATAAAATAAGTTAACATACGTATCAATTATTAAAAAAATATATATAAATATAAATAGAAATTTTTTTTGAGCCGGGATTCGAAGCTTCATTTTAACCAGTATACCACCAAGTTTGAATGGATGTGTTGTGAAAAAATGTGGTTTTATTTTTTCCTTAGACCTCAGTTGTTTATGAAGCAATTTTTCTAATTTTTAGTACCAATCTGCTCCCGAATATTTTTGATGTTTTGATACCATACACGTTTCTGAGTTTTGTCGTGAATTTCAAAAAACTGATTTCAACAAACACATATATACTTTAGGGTTCGCAAACGAATATTGTAGAGAAGAATGACAAACCTATATACATGTATACTCTCTGTGAAGGATATAAATATACATGTATAAATATTTATTATTATTATTATTATATATGCATATATGTAGGGTGAAAATATAGTCAACCAAGACTTATGTAGATATAATTGTTATATATCTGAAGGAGAAAGGAAACAGAAGACAGAATAAACGGGAAGACAAAGATCATAGGGAATCCCAAACAAAACGATTATGAATTTAAATCAGTATATAGACGGTAGGAAGACATTCCATATATGTGTAACCATATTTATAAAAAAACTATACCAAGATTGTCCCGAATGAAACAACCACCATTACTCATCACTTACCACTTTCCTATTTCAATACCCAAATGATTTGCAGCTGTCGTTGAAAACCATGAATAACTCTTTAAAACTGCAGGATCAACGCCCCGCAATTCAATTTCCAATTTACTAAATAATTTATCCTGCTCTTTGAAAATTTCAGCTGGAAGTTTTGTATCTGATGTATTTACCACCGGTGAAATATCTGGTTTCGTGACTTCAGTTTTTAAACAACGTAGTAGTGTAGGATTTGCAGTGATGCGTGATGATAGCAAATTTTTTACAATCTTAAAAAAGAATCATATTAATAATAAAATTCAATTAATAATAATTAAAATGTATTTACCGAAATCATTTTTTATTTAAAAAAAATGTTATGCAAATACAAGTTTTGACAGTGAACAGCTGTATGGCAATAAAAGTAGGGTGGTTCAAAAAAGTCTAAGGTCAATACAAAAACAAAAAATAAAATTGTCAACTCTAAAATTTTAAAAAGCCAATTACCAAAACAAAAGGTCAAAAAACCAGTTTAAAATTTTTATTTCGTATAATTTTTATTTTTTTCAGTTTAAACATACTTTATTTTTTTTTGCTTAGAGGCCACAAAATTGACTAACAAGTTACGTGGGCGGCACACGTCACAGCTGTCAATTCGAATTAATTTTTCAAGCAATATTTGTGATCAACTTGAAAGCGACAACTGGAATGTGTGGCCTCTGTCTATGTAAAGAACCGCCAAATAACTGAAAAGAAAATTTGTTTGGCTAAATCGGCCAAAGTAATGTCGCAATATTTTATATATGAGCTAAGTGAAGTGTTACCATTCACGAAATAAGCACTAGTTGAAAAAAAAAAAACGTTATATAAAACTTGTTTAGGGACACCTGTGTTTCCTTAGAAGGCTCTTAAATTGTCATTTGACAATATTTTATGAATTGTCGAGGCCAACATTATCTGTTCATATAATTCTGCTAAAATAATGCACTTTTAAAAACACAAATATCAAGTTCAAGTACAGTGCAATACAAAAGCAAAACTCTCAAAGTAAGATAAAGGCAGAAGGCATGACTTTCCTCTAGCGGCAATGGGAATGAGGGTCGACCAAAAAACTGGTGATACCATACCTTACCTGTGGTCTCCACATAGCAATATTTACTATCGCAATTGTCAAATTTGATTGCGTCCATAGAGATTGCGATGTGTAGACCGAAAATTGCTATATGTAACAATTTATTGCGCAATCATTGCTATGCTGATTGCTTAAATAAATAAATATTAAACGATTTTGATAGCTTATTGTTGCAATATTTATTCTTTGAATTTTTTTTTTTTCTTGGCAGAAACAAAATAAAATTAAAGCAATTTTACCTGATAATAATTGAAAGAGAGGAATTCCAACACACCCATTAAAGTTAAAGCAAAAATATTAAATTTTATAAATAAATCACTTGTGCCGTGTTCTCCACCCAATAAAAATAAACATACTTTAGCAAGGCGAATTTATTTATCAGGTGGTGGTAATTGGAGAAGGAGCGCAGAAGACCGAAGCGCCTGGAAATCTATTCTTTCCTCGGCTTAAGACCCTTCAGGGTTGTAAAAAGCCATCTATTGATTGATTGATTGATTGGTGGTAATTCTACAACAAATACAATATTAAAAAAACAACATGGTTTTTTATTGTTGCTTTCGAATGTCGATGTGTCAAAAACTACATGGTTTTTGTTTGTGTTTTTTTGCGCGGGAAGGAGTAATCTATGTAAACAGTCGTGATTTAGCTCTGGTCGGGTCAAAAGCTTGCGCGTAATTGTCATTATCTCTTAAGACAATCAGGCCGTCCTTTTCATCCGTCTTCGAGAGTTTCACGTCTCACTCTCGCACTGGTTAATTGTGTGGCGTCGGTTAACTGTACAAAGGTACAGCTACTCGGACTATCAATTAACCACGTGCATATTTTTAGATAAGGAGTCGAATTCGGAAATTCCAGCTTCCTATACGAAGGTATAGGTCGTTTGGTAGTTGCTGGAGGAGGCTCTGGAAAAATAATTGGTGATGGCAGTATTGTCTTTTGACAAGCCAAATAATTGTCTAGTGCTAGTACACTAGAACCTCCATTGGAGTAATTGAAATATTAAAAAAAATAATCTATGTAAACATAAATGACAATTCAATCATCATTTTTGCAAATAAAAAAGTAGATCAGCTGCGTTGTCAACACCACCTGATAATGAATTCGCCTTGATACTTTAGCAATAAAGTGCCGTTATTCTGCCTACGTTTTTGCTTATGCTTAGCAAATAAAATTGCAACTTGTAACACCACGTCCACAACAGACATGAAATGCTTAACATTAACACTAATGTGATGTAAGTTTTAAGTTTGGACTGCTCATGTTAGAGTTTTCTTAATGTTTTAACACGGTTGTTAAAACATTTGTTTTAACAACACTTTTATAGCATGGAATGACGTTTAAGCTTGACAGAAGTAATTTTTTTGCTTTTTTTCTTTTCTTTTTCTTCGGCAAAGTTTAAAGTGTAAAAAAGGAAAAATTTTCATTAAATAAAAAAAAAAAAAAATTAAAAAGTAATTAAATTAAAACGAAATAAAGTGTAAAAAAATTTGTGGAGAAAATTAAAATTTATTTTAAATTATTTTTACTAAACAATTTTTTTCTAAATTATAATTTTATAAATTCCTTTACAAATTCAAAACACAAAAAGTGCTATAAATCACAGCACATGCAAAAACGTAAAAATACTTTTAAAGACTTATCTTTATTGCTTCGCCGACAATCGAAAAATAATGAAATATCTAACATTAACATAAGTACGTGTACTTCACAGTAGAACATAAAAAATTTAACATTAAGTTATAACATCATGTTTTAACAACAATTCATGTCTGTTGTGGACGGGGTGTAACGCTCGGCTTAAACTTTACAAATTTTTTTTCAAAAAACGAAAAAAAAAATACGAATGCATACAAAATTGTGTACAAGCATTTTTGCCAGTGTATTACTGTTGACATTTTTCCAAGTACACGTGCTGTTCAACAATCGTTTGTTTACAGTATAATTTAGATTGTTTTACTATTTATGAAATAAAGTGTTTGAATTTCAACATGAATCAAGAAGGTATAATATTACCAATCTCTAACAAATAAAACTTAATTTTAGTCAATTATAGATTTGCCTCCTCTAGAACAAGAAAGCGTGTTATGTGCCAATAGTAGCTGTGAAAACGATTCAGAGTTTAGTGACACTGATTCAGATGAGGAAAACATGGATCATGGTGAACCCACTGCTTGTTTGTTTTGTATACAAGAATTGCCTTCCATTGAAGTGGCATTAGAACATATTAAAAACGTTCATAAAGTAAATTTTGCACAATTAAAAGCTCAATTTCAAATGGATCAGTATTCGTTTATAAAACTAATTAACTACATACGCCTTAATAGTGTAACAGAAGAGAGATTGCACAATATAACTTCAGCATTTTGGACTGATGAGAAATATCTAAAACCTAAATCATACGAACCTTGGTTAAGCTATGGTAAGAAAAAAATAACGTTAATTAAGTATTTTATACCTAGTTTTTAAAAATTTTAGATTACGATGAGCTAAAAGCAGAAGCATCATTAGGCAATGCCCTAGTCGAAACAGATTTAAAGGCTATGATATCAAAACTCCAAGACCAAGTAATATTGCAGCATAATCAATTAATGCAGGCAGCACTAGATATGGAAACAATGCGAAAAGGTTTTCAAAGATTAGTGGAAAATGATGACAAAAGAATAGAGGGGAAAGTTAGAAATACAGACTGCGTTTCATCAGTGTCATTAAAAGCAGATGAAAGCTACTTTGATAGTTATGCTCATTTTGGCATACATCATGAAATGCTTTCGGTAAGTAAACAAAAATGTATTAATCGTAATAACTTAAAACCCATACTTTTCAGGATATTATTAGGACGACCTCATATAGAGATGCTCTTTTAAAGAATGCAGATTTTGTTAAAGATAAATATGTTCTAGATGTGGGTTGTGGTACTTCGATACTCTCAATATTTGCTTCACAAGCTGGAGCTGCAAAGGTTATAGGAATAGATAATTCAAATATAATCTATAATGCCATGGATATAGTAAAGTATTCTGAGTATTTAATTACTATCTTAAGACCACACATATTTTACATGTTTCGTATATTTTCCAGGAAAAACAAAGTTGATAACATTACTTTAGTTAAAGGTCGTTTAGAGGATACTGATTTGCCGGAACAAAAATTCGACATTATTATCTCTGAATGGATGGGCTATTTCTTACTTTTCGAAGGTATGCTGGATAGTGTTATATATGCCAGAGATAATTATCTAAAGGAAAATGGTATACTTTTACCAAATCGTTGTACCATGAGTATTGTGGGCTATGGTAACCAAACACTCTTTTCAAATCATGTATCATTTTGGAATAATGTCTATGGCCTAGATATGTCCAATATGCGTAAAGAAGTTATGCATGAACCCTTAATAGATGTGGTAGATGCTAAACATATACTAACCGACCCAAATTGTGTTGCAGATTTCGATTTAATGAAAATTGACTTAGACTATTCTAATTTTAAGTATAATTTTGAATTGACATGCTGCAAAGATGGTATATTGTCCTCATTTGTTGGATACTTTAATACCTACTTTGATTTGCCTCACCCAGTAATGTTTGGCACATCTTCTGAAGATAAGCCCACTCATTGGAAGCAAGTGGTGTTCTTTATCGAAGAACCTCAGCCAGTGAAGACAGGAAATGTTATTCGGGGTGTATTGCAGTGCAAAAGAAGTCGTAAAAGTGCAAGGTCATTGGAAATTATTATAGAGGCATTTAATAAGAAATATACATATTATTTGGATTAAAAATAATATTAAGTTTTTTTGTAATTATGTTGATAAATCTATATACATAAAATTTCACATTTTTGTATGTAATAAGTGTACTTGGAAACTACTCAACAAATTTAATACATTATTTTTTTTGGAAAGCTTATTAAATAGATGTTTTGTAGAATAAATCATATTCAATATATCAAAAAGTGGGCGTGGACAGTCATACCAGAAAAAGGCGTGGCATACAGATTTAAGCTTATCTGACGTTTTTAAAATGGTAAAAATTGTGTTGAAGAATTGTTATTTTCCCAACAAAAAGAAAACACTTTTAAATTCAAAGTAATTTCTATAAATAATAGGCTTTAAAATACGTGGTGGTATTGTTGATTCCGAACCCAAAGGAAAATTCAACGGAAAAAAATATCAACCGATGTAGGTACAAATTATTATTTATTCCGCCTTATTGTCAGTGGCGTTTTCGCGTCGTTTTTGTGTCGAAAACGACAGAAATACGACAAGGTCTCATTAATTTTACATTGACGTAAATATGACAACGATACCGCAAAAAGTAAATAATTGTCCATTGGCAAAGGAAATGTTTACCGCAATCGCGGAACGGAATAAATTATAAGAACATGTCTTTAAAATGTAATGATTTTTTTTATTAATTCTTCATTTACATAACCGAGCCTATAAGGCCATATACGGTTAATAAAAGCTACTTATTATAAAAAAAAATATTTAAACACCAGCATTCAATAATTTTTTCGCATGCATTTTTTTGTGTGTTCAAACGAAGTCTATCTAAGGCGATGTTTGCTTTAACACGCCTTAGAAAACTGTAAACTGTTGTCAATACTTTCAATTACGAAATAATAACGATACGTTACACACGTTATTTGGTTTATAGGAATGCTTTAGAGAGTGGTATACTTTAGAACAAAAAAATATCTCAAAAAAAAAAAAAAAAGAAATCCACAACTTGAATCCAAAAAATATAAAAAGTAAAACATAAAAATACCTATAGTTAAAAATAATTTATTTAAAAAAAAATTTGCTGAACATTTTTCTGAAACATACAACTAAAGATTTCAGAATGCCTGATCAGACAATTCCTAAAATTGTTAGCTTGCATTGAAAATATACAGAATAAGAGATATTTAAACCGCACCTAATTCTAATTCAGAAACAGACATATCAGGTTCTTCATCATTGTAAACATTTTCTGCCATTTGCCATACTTGCATGATGTTATCCTCAGAAACCGAGCAAATAATCCATGGTTCATTAGGATTCCAAGAGAAATCTGATATTTTGGCAGTATGACCTCCGTGTATGAATAGCAATTCTGGAGGACCATCTTCAGCATCTTCGGTACTTTGTTCTTCACCGATTTTCGACAAATCCCAGACATGAAGACGGCGATCAGTGCCTGAAGAAGCTAAAATAGTTTCATTATGTGGAGACCACTGTACTTGGAAAATTTCATCTTTATGTGATTCAAAGGAATGTAATTTTAATTTAAGATTTCGTAAATCCCACAAAGCTACAGTTTTGTCAGCCGACCCAGTGGCTAAAATAAATTCCGAATAAGGATTAAAACTAAGACAATTAACTTCAGCTGTATGAGCATCAACGGTATGAGATGGCTTGGAAGTGTTATTGTTACGTGTATCCCAAATCATAAGTTTTTGGTCGTCAGCTACAGAGCCAAACAACGATTCGTGCAACAAATGCCAGGCAACATCCTCTACGACTGCCGTATGTCCGGTAAAAATATTTTTAGCATCAATTACACGATGTTCCTTAGGTGTAGCATTAATGTCCCACAAACAAATAGTGTGATCATCAGAAGCTGACAATAAGTAACCGTTTAAATTTGGATTCCACGACAACCCATAGCCTTCCTTTTGATGACCACGTAACCTTAAATCCGGTTGACATTCACCAGATGGTTCGGGTTTGCTAGGATGTTTGGTGTAGTCAAAAACTAAAACATCACTCGAAGGAGTTTTGGTAGCAATAACACAAGCGTTTTGTGGCATATAACGGGCCCTATTGACTTCTCCCTCATGATTTATTTTAATCTCAATTTCAATCTTGCCACACACTGAGCCAAAACCACCAAACTCTCCCTTTTCATTATCGTAATGGGAGCCATCGAATTGGGCATCCTCACTGGGTAGTTGGACACTAGCTATTAGCAAGTGATTTTGTTCGTCGGAGGTGTGTGTGCCCAAAATTAAACGGTGCACTGAATAATCTTTACCCTCCTGCTTGGTAACATCCGGCAACCATTGAGCCGTTAATGATGGCCATTCCAAGGCATGAGTCATAACTAAGTCATACAAAAACGGTGTATTTTTTTTCCATATTTTATACTCTTCATTGATGACACGTTCCTCGACGGCATCATCAAATGATTCCGCTGTAAAAAAAATTTATTACAATTCTTACTTTCATCAAATTCAACCTCTTACCATTATCACTACGATCCACCATGTTTACTTCCTATGCAATTGTAATTCTTGAACACGACTTTTCTGTTTAACACCAGTAAAAGGCAAGCAACAAAGTGTTAGTCCCGCCAAAAGAACGCTGTTTTGTTTGAAGTACTATGTAATTATTGTGGCAACGTCTCTATTTTTGAGTATTTAATAAAAATTATGACGAATTAAAATTTATTGTATATTTTTTTTTATATTGTATATTTTATTAACTGACATTTACATAAAATTAAATATCTTTGTATCGCAATTTTTTTTTGGTATTTAACAGATTTTAATGTAATTTGCCGGAAAATGTGCAAAAATATCGTGTAGATACAGCGCAATCACAAAAAAATTAATAAAGCCGTCTTAGAAAAGGAATGAAATGGAAAATAATTTATTAAATAATTTAATTAGGCATCACTGTTGGTTAGCCGTACAACATTAAAGTAGCCAGACTTTGTTTATTATAAAAATCTCTTAATAATCACCACCAATGCATATTCATAAAGCTTGGTCTCCACATAGCAATTTTCATTGCTAAGTATAAACAAAAAAGTTGGCAGAATAGCGGCACCTTATTGCTAAAGTTTGTTTATTTTTATTGGTGGAGAATAATATAATATTTTTGTTTTAACTTTTATAGGCGTTTTTGGAATACCTCACTCTAAAATAATTATCAGGTAAAATTACATTAATTTTCCTTGGTTCTGCAAAGAAAAACAGAAAATTCAAAGAAAATTTAACGATTATGACAGCTTATTGCGGCAATAATTGCTCAAGCAATCAGCAGAACAATGAATGCACAATGAATTGCTAAATATAGCAATTTTCGGTCTACACATCGCAATCTCTGTGGACGCAATCAAATTTGACAATTGCGGTAACATATATTTCTACGTGGAGACCCTAGGTAAGGGATATGCATCCCGGAAACAAACACATATATGCCTGTATATTTCACAAAATTCTGTTTTTTTTTTTTTTGATAACGATAAAAACTTCAATGTAAATACTTCGCAAAAACTTTAAAAATCTCGTTTTCGAAATTTTTAAAATGTTTTAAACCAACTGAAACTGCAATTTATTTATTGTAGGCAAAAAATAAAAAAAAATATATTTTGACGGATGCACACATTTTTAAAAAAACTTTGCACTACTTATGAATGCTTTAAAAAAAATTAGCTGATACGAGATCACCATCATATGCATTATTTTTCTATTCATAAAAGTTTAGATTATAACACATATCGTAAAACCCGTCACAAAGTCGTGTAGATCAGATATTTAGCTGTATTGAGTAACAGAATAGAGCCGTTTAATTAGAGACTCAGGCAACAAAAATTTAGCTTTGGTGTATTACAGAAGAAGGCTGCAATGGTGTTTTCTATTATAATCATTGGCAAACACATTTAGATGTTCTGATAATTCTACAGCAATTATAAAAACATTTAATTTTTATATGTTACACAGTTAAACAAATTTGTTTATTGTTTCTGTAGTTTTTGTAGAAATATATAGACCACAAATTGTTTTGTGAAACAAACACTCAAAAGCAAAAGAAAAATAAGAAATTTTTAGTATTTAATTTAAAAAAATATATTTTTATTCCTTTTTTCTCGCGATTACAAAGTGCTGTTTAAAAAAAATATTATTTTCTTTTTTTTACTCAGCTAGGTTTTTTCGCTTGATACAAATATTGGGGGGTTAAAGGGGGTACATTTTTAATTACTAGATTTGGCCCATATATAAATTAACTGTAGTCATTATTGCTGCGATTTTTTTTGCGAAAAAAAGAAAACTAAAAATAATTCAAAATTTAATAATAATTTAAAGAAAAACAAAAAAAAAAGTTATAAAATATTGTAAAGGTGTTTTCCACCCAAACATTCTTTGGCAATAAAGTACCGTTATTATGCCCATGTTTTTGCTTATGCTCAGCAATAACAATTCTTACGTGGAGATCAAGTCGTAACTCGGAAATTAAATTGTTCTGGCAACTCTTCATGTTTAAGATAAAGATTTGCTAATATCTTTAAGTTATCTTTGTTGACATCATATTTTAACAAACTCTGTTAAATTTTTTAAAACTTGTAGGTAGTGTTAATTAAATAAAATGGAAGCTTTAGATATTTTGGAAAAGCGTATAGATACATTGTCCCGAATAATTGGCAATGTTCAGGAAAAAAATATTGGTATTTCAAATGCTAATGTTGACGACTGTGAATCAACTAAAGTGACTACTGAAAATATTGTAGACTCTTTAGTCTCGGCCAACAACATTTTGAATGAAGCTATCACTGGGCGTGAACAAATCAAGAAAATTGTCAGCAGGTCTGATGAATTGGAAAAATATTTAGATCCGCATTTTCTAGAAGAGAATCAACAAGTAAAAGCAAAGGAGGTGTATCTTAATGCTGTTGGCCATGAACTACACGCACAATTCCAGCAATTGGAGAAAATCAAAGAACTGGAGCCAACGTTGGGTGCAGAATACTTTCGTAATGTACCGGGGGAGTGTGTAGATAAATTAAAGCAAATAAGCCAAGATAATGGAGAATTTGCTCAACAAGCGGAATTAATGGAGGAAAGTTTAATATTGGCAATGAAACGGTATGGTGAAATACAAACGGGGCTCTTGCATTCACTCAATACTATGAACAGACGCCTAGAGGCTGTAGAGGAGAGGTTGCAGTTAAAAAAAAAAGAAGAAATGGAAAAGGAATTGGAGGTGGATGATCCAAAAATTTAATAAAGTTTTGTAATGTTGTTTATACCTATTTAATTCTATATTTATAAGAAAAATTACACAAATTAAAAAATATTGTAAAACAGTAGCTTTGGTTTATATGTTGATTTAAATTTATCTTTAGTTTTATTATCCAAATGATAAACTAGTACATATTAACTAATTTTTTTTTTAGCAAATGCCTCTGGTAGTTGTAACATCTGTATATTTTGCCCAATATTAAAATATAGATCGGTACTTTTACCAAGTTAGGCTATTATTTATATTGGGTAAAAATTTTAAAATCTTATTTAAATAATAAATAACAAACAAAACAGCACCTAAAATTCCCAAAAATGTTAAACGGTTAAACCAATGTTGTTTACTCTCGTTCATCATTTTGTAAATATTTAAGGCAGCCTTTTCAGTTTCTTCAATGGTGCCATTGTTTTCTATAACAAAATGCGATAGTTCACATTTTTTTTCTAATGACATCTGGGACTCTATACGTTTGTAAGCATCTTCTGAAGAAAGTTCATTACGTGCTATTAAACGTTTCAATTGCAAATCAGGTTCACTAAAAGAAACATTTGTAATTTTCCATGGCAAATTACTAAGACCCTTGAAACCTTACCATGTAACGCATATAATTTTGTGTATAAAATCCATCAGTATTCCCGTTTCAAAAAGCAAAGGTAAATCCAATATAATCCAGGCTCTGCCCGACACAAGATGTTTAAAAACTTCTTTAAAAATTGTCCGATGTATCACAGGATGTGTAATTTTATTTAATTTGCCTCTCAACTCCTTATCAGCAAATATCGCCTTACCCAGTGATTCTCGATTTATTTCTTTGGATGGCAGCAATATTTCATCGCCAAAAGTCTCCTTGATTTTTTGCCAACATGGTTTCCCAGGTTCGACAACTTACAAGAGCATCACCAAAAGTTTGATAATTAAGAAACATTTACGGGTTGTTTTATGAACTTACTTTCTCGAGCAATTTTATCTGCATCTACTACTGGAATGCCACTTCTTTCAAACACTTTACTAACTGTACTTTTGCCTGTAGCAATTCCTCCAGTTATAGCCACGATAAACATTATTTTTCCGAATTTTAAAAATTACAGCTTTAAAAATTTTTTTAACATCAACTCGAAATTAAAAAATGTACTAAATTTATATAGTGCTGCCATCAGTTTACACTTAACAAGGTAAAAACACAACCGCGACGAAAAATTTTTTTTGCCGCATAATTTAGAAAACAAATTTATTATTTTTGGATTCTAAAATTGATTGGCTAATGTAATGTAGTACATAACCTAAAAGCCAGGGTATCCAACGTTGATTCCTTTTCCGTAAATCGACCTATACCTCTGTATAGGAAGTCGGAGACACCTAAACAATAAATAAAACTGTGTTTTGTTTAAAAAAAATATATAAAAAAAATAATATATAAAATAAAAAATTTTTTTTTTGGCTCAGCTGGGATTCGATGCTACGTTTACTCTAACCAGAATATATGTGTATGTTGTTGTTATAATTGTAAAAACACGAGGTTTTTTGCTCATACCTCATAAACTTCCAGAATATATATATATATATATATATATATATATATAGCATTCTCGGAAATTGGTGTCCACATGTCCTTGAAAATCCATTATTTACACCATCATCTGGACTACTTCAGCAAACAATTGGCTACCGAATCTGATGAACAAGGTGAACGCTATCATCAAGTTGCTATGCCATTTGAAATGAGGTAATACTGATTTTTTATTTTTTCCAACTCATTTTAATAAAACAAAAACTTACAGATATAGAGGCAAAAAGTCTCCGAGTGCAATAATTGCGGAAATTTGCTGGTGGAGTAAGCTTGTGTGGCAAGACAAGGATGATCTTGATGATAAAGAATTTTCAGGAGATGCAGAAGGGCCAACAGTGGAGTCACACATTGACATTATGTGTGCTTCAGAAACTGATGATAGCGATTAATGCGATGCCACTAGTCCCGAACAACCACCATCGAAAAAGTCTAGGCAATATTTATTAAAATAAATAAAATAAAAAATTATAAATATGTTTACTTAATTTTTTTTAGTAGTTTATGGCCAGAAGTCTGGAGTTATTGGGGAAAATTTATAAAAAAGGCGATAAATGACACTTTTTTGAATAAAAACAAATATCAATATTCTTGTCAAAATGGGATACCTTCACTTAATTGTAAATAAAAGCAGAACGCGTTAATCGATTTCTATGATCTATGTCGCATTTTGTTTATAGGTTATGTGACTTTACATGAAATTAATAACACTTGATCTTTTTTTCCATTTTGGATTTTTTATGAATTAAAAAAAAAATATTTAAATTTTTAGGCAAAAAAATATTTTTTTTCTCCACAAATTTATTTTTACCGGCAAAACTGTTGATTAAACTGTTGTTGAGAAAAACGTTATATGAACGGATTAAAGATATTGTAATTCTTAATTTTTCTAAATTTGTTTCATCAAAATCGGACAAGTGGTTCTCGAGTTATGTTAAACTACGTTTTTGCCAAAATGTTACAACTAGCGAAAAAACATCAAAATAAGGAAAAAATTTAAAATGTCATAAAAAAAACTGACACATACGAACGCCAAACCCTTTGAGGGTTTTACTATACTGACCTAGTACCAGCACCCTGACTTGGAATTTCTCACCCCCCAGACAATAATCCCAAAAATGTTCCACAGTGTTATTTGACTGTCAAAAGACAAAGCTGCCAATACCAATTATTTTTGATTTAGTTTTCAAATCTTTTCCAGAACCTCCTCCAGTAACTACCAATAGACCTGTACCTTCGTATAGGAAGCTGGAATTTCCGAATTCGACTTCTTATAAAAATCTACATGTGGTCAATTGATAGTCCGGGAAACTGTATCTTTGTACAGTTAACCGACGCCACGTAATTAACCAATGAGGGACTGAGACGCAAAGCACCCGAAACCAAGTAATCCTTATTCGAAGCCTAATTGTCCCTTTTCGACAACGATAATGACAATTACGCGCGAACTCTTCACCCAACCAGAGCTGAATTACGACTGAATATTTTAACTTAATAAAAAAAACCTAAATTTCTTAGCGATTTTAAGGCGACATATAGCTTGGTTTCTTTTAAACAGTTTCCATCACTGATTACGGCATTTTCTAAGATAGTGAAGTTGGTAGCAGTTGTTTTTTCTGCAAAATAAACAGCAATCGTGATTTTTCGTAGCCATACTCCATTTTTATTTTCAATTTCGTGCGCGGTGTTGGCAGTATAACAGCATATTATTTCGTGTGAAATTAGTGCGGATAAATTAATTAAAAAGCAATAATCTTAAATTATTTAATACAGTAAAATGGTGGATAAAATTGAAATGAGTTTGGATGACATAATTAAGTCGAATCGTAGCCAAAACAGAAAGCCGCAGGGTGGAATTCGCGGTGGTAACAGACGTGGTGGTGCAGTTGGGAAGGGACCTCAACGTCAAGGAGGCCGTAGAGTTCAACCATCACGTAAACCAGGCGGTGGTGTCTTAAAAGGCCGTGGCGCTGGAGGCATACAGAAATCCAAATTCGCAAGGGTAATAAAATTTCCAACATGATGAAATTCTAGAAAATAAAAAGTACTCGCAAGAGCATGTCACACCTGGCATATATCATAAATTTTGTATGGAAACAAGTCTCCGGCTGCAGATATTTACCTTTACATTCGTTAAAAGAATATGGTTTAAAACAAAGCGATTGGTGTGTATCATACCGAATAACAGTTTTATTTTGCATAAAAAATGGCCTCTTAACGGTGTATATACAAAAGCAAAAAGAAGTGAAGAAAGTGAAATAAATATCGAGGCAAAAAATAAAAAAAAAGCAAAAAAGACATTACAGTGTGGCAACATTAATTACACTCTGCTTCTTCCTACAAGGTGGCGCAAAAGTCATCACGCAAAAAAAATTTTTCTTTCTTGTTTTACAATAACTTAACACTTGGTTAATATGCATCATGTTAGAACTATGATCACCTACAGATCTATAATAATTTTTAAAAACATGTTTTAGTGAAATTTTTAATTTACAAACACATTTCTTCTCAAATTTATATTATATACATAAATATTGCAATTTCTTTCCGAAAAATTTCTTAAAAAATCATAACGTTGAGTTTTCAGCTACGTTTTGTTCTTCCATTAAAAAAATATTAACACTTCCCACGCGATGGTAGCTGCTGCAACCGGCGACCCAGTTTTTCGACGACTACAAATTTAGATTTGAACACAGACTCAATCTGAAATTCTATAAAACGAACTTCTGTTGCAACTTGTACCTACTCCTACTTCTCTAGGGTGATGTGAACAGCGCCTGGAAACATGACATGTATGATGGACCCAAACGGGGTATATTAAAAACAACTGATTCTGCCAAACTTTTAGTGTCAAATTTGGATTATGGCGTATCGGACTCGGATATCAGAGAACTATTCACAGAATTTGGACCGCTGAAGAAGGCGGCCGTGCATTATGATCGTTCTGGAAGATCTTTAGGTAGGTTTAAGATTTATTTTTTTTAAACCTCGAAGTACAACCAAATTATAAAAAACTTCAGGCACAGCTGATGTTGTATTTGAAAGAAGATCGGATGCTTTGAAGGCAATCAAGCAATACAATGGTGTTCCTTTGGATGGAAGACCCATGAATATACAATTTTTAACTGACGTCAGTAGTATTACTAGACCTGTACGAAGTACTGGTGCTAGTTCCCAAAAACGTAGGCCACAAATTGGTGGTGCTGTTAACCGAAGAGGTGGATGTAAGTTTATACCCATAAATAACACTTGTATTTAAACTCAATATTTACATTTACTTATTTGTAGCTGTCGGTGGTAATCGTCGTGGAGGCCCTGCAAATCGTAGTAGACCAGCTGGGAGTGCTACTGGTGGTCGTAATAGCAAAAAACCTGCTCCCACTGCCGAAGAACTCGATGCGGAGTTAGATGCTTATGTCAACGATATGAAAATTTAGATGTTTAAATTATAACTACACAAATTTATCAATATAAAATAATAAACTCTTAATTGTTAAGTCTTCGTCCTGTTTATATATATATATTAAAGTCAAGTTGCAGCCGACTGACCCCTCTTCTAATGGTACCATTTTCCTTTTTTATTCGTAAAGTATAATTAGAACAATAATTTTTCTGTATGGGAAACCTGCTTTCTTCATTTGATTTTGTATAAATTACAAAAAATTTAATTTTTTTTATCACTTCAATAATTTTTAAGTTTCTAAAAAATCTTGACTTCAATTACCGCACTGACTAAAATATATTGAATTATAAATCTGATAAAAGTTATGTTTAAAAAAATTGTGGTAAATAAATAAAAAGCAATGTTTTATAAACAACTTGGTTTTAAAAAAAAAATTTTGGAGCAATTTTTAAAAGACCGACCAAGCATGGCAAATTAAATTTAATATCGGCTTAAAAAATGAGCATTAAATGACAGTTTACACCACAAATTGTCCGATCAACTATTGTTTCTAACGAAGTTTTTTTTCTAGATATTGTTAGAGCTTAGTATCAAGTAGTTGTGGCTCACAATTTTTTTGTGTTCAGAAAATTAAAAAAAAGAAGTATGCTTTTTCGTTTGATGTTTAAAGTATTTCTTAAAATATTTTGATTTATACGTAGATTTACAATTTTAACGTCGATGTTGAATAATTTCATTGGGATTCTAATTCGTTATTTTCATGAATTTAAATGAATTGTTTCTTTGTAAAATTTTCAGAATACTAGCAAAGTATCCGCTACTTCGCTTGTGCAGTTCTTACTATTTACTTAATACTAAATTTTTATTAATTGCTTATTAATTATAGTTTCAATTTATAAAAACTTGTTTCTATAATTAATTTTATTTGAATCAAGAGTAGTAAGTACTATAGACGTTTGATATTCACTATTTTAAAGAATCTATGTTCACAATAGAAAAACTGAGCTGAAAATATTAATCTTTGTGGCAAAAATATGCGAAAAAAAACAGTCGTTAATTTGCTCATCTCAGAAAGCTATGTGGCGAACGTGCTAGTTTTTTTTTTTATAATTTATTTTTTATTCAATAATTAAACAAAAAGACTAAATGCTTTTCATTCCCGGTTATTTGCAAAAGATTGATACCACATACAGATACGTGAAACATGAGTGGGGCTCAATCGACTCCCCTAGTCATAACTTTTCAGAAGATATGAAGGTTTTTACCTTAAATCAATAGATTTAAATTCTATGAAACGTAAAAAATACAAAAAGTACCACAAAAATTCAAAAATTTAATTTTTTAGTTACTCATGACACTTAGTCTTACCTCGGATAAGAAGTAACAAATTTCAAAATCCTAGCTTCATAAACGTGAAAAATACAAAAAGTACCATAAAAATCGGAAAAAGTACCGTAAAAATATAAAAAAGTACCTTTTTGGTTATTCATACCATTTTCAGTCTCACCTCGTATTAATAGTCAATTATTTCAGAATTCAAGCTCCATAAACTTACAGCTCTATTCATAAAAATTATTAAAGGTATATAATGATATTTTTCTATAGAAATTTGACTTTAAACCTCTTATAAAGCTGGTAAAAATTTATATATTAGACCGTTAGAAAATACAAAAAGTATACTTTTGGTTGCCCATAACAATTTCAGTCTTACCTGGAATCAATAGAAAATACATGTAAATTTGTATGGGCGTGGCACTGCCTTTTTTAGGCCAGGGTATTTACTCCGTAATTAGATTTAAAACTAAAACTTTACAATTTGTATGCTTAATTCATTGCAATTCGAAATTGTAATTAGAAACCATCGAGGATATTTTTGGATATTTAAATAAAAAAATAAACATTTTTGCATAGGATTAGTGGTTTAGGCGCGCATAAATGGGAAACAAACAAACATTTATATAAATCTGTAAAGATTTCATATTTAAATAAACAAAATTTTTTAACTACTTTAAAAGTTTTTCTAAAAATGTTATAATATTTTAATATATGTAACTGTTCCAGTAGTTAAATAATACATACATGTTTTTTAAAACTTTTTAAAAAATCCAATGTTAAGTACTTCACGTAGTTTATAATAACAAACTTATTGTAAAGTACTTTAATAAATAATATTTTCATCATCGTCAACAGTGTTATTACTTTTAGAGATGTTATTCAAGATTTCTTTTCTTTCCTCTGCTTTAAGACATTTAACAAGATCCGTAGTAAATCTTTCTACCAATCTCAAGGCTTGAATTTCATTCATCTCTATTAGCGAAGATGCCAAAAATTGACCAAATGCTTTATACTTATTTCCGAAACCATTGTAAGCCTCCCCTGGTGGTACATGTTGCGGTATTGCGCCAGCGGTTGTTGAATGGTTGTTGTTTGTGTTAAAATCTTCTGCAGTTTGTTTATTATTGATTGAAATATTTCCATTTCTAAAAAGAAATTACAAAAGATTAAAAGTACATATATATGTTCCTATACTTGAGTTTTGTTTTTACGTTAGTATGTGATTGGAATTAAATGTTTCTCGAAGGCTTGCACCAACATTATCTTCGTGATCCACCTCTTCATCTTCTTCATCATTAGCATCGAAAGACGAAGCTGTGGAATTAGCTCTGTGATTATAGTTTATGGGTAAAGAGTACGGACGACGAGTTTTAACATAGTTGCTAAGAAATGATAAACTTTCATAAAGGGACCATTGTGATAATACGGAGGAATCCGGTTGATGTTGCCTCATAGCTTCTACACGTCGTTTTTCTAAATTGAAACGATTTCGAAGTTGCAACATGCGTGTCTTCACCAGATTAGCTAAAAAATAATTTAATATAATTTCATTCCAATTTTTTTAATTTTATACCCACTTGACACATTTAGGCTTTGAGCTATTCGAAGCCAAATGCGATCCGTGTACTCTCGGTTTCGGTGCTGCGGATGTTGCCGATCATAAAAGACGGGGAATTTCTTAAATTCTGCTATAAGGTTGTGGTCAAAATCTTTAATTTCCTTTGGTTCATCTAAACGTGGTCGTCCACGTTTGCGTTTTACTGGTACCGACATAAGTTATATATATATACTTATTTCTGATATTTTTATAGAAATATATATTTTTAACCGTAAAAACGCCTGTTTAAAATGCTTTTTTATCTATTTTACAAAACAAAAAAGTAAATATTTATGTAAAAGAAACAAAAACACACAAACTAGTTTAATCATGCACAAATTACTTGTTTGCTTTTGGAAAATTAAAATATCTTTTAATATAGAAAAATATTTTTATTTTTGTTTGTTTATTCCAATAAATAAGTTTTTTTAATTCACTAAAGATGATTAGCCCCAAATTTAGTAATAATGAAAGTTAACGCCGATACAAAATATAATTGTCATGACGGCGCTATATAAAAATAATAGAAAAAATTTGCTGAATTTTTATTTTCTATTTTCTTACAATAGTTTTTCATAAATTAAAATTTATAAACTTAAAAAATACAACAATAAGCATACTAAGGGGCAATTTAAAACTTGGCGTAATTTAACGGTGGGATTTTATTGGACGAATAAACAGTTTATCATTTTTAAAAACTTAGTTTTATCTACTAGGTTAAATAAACTTGTCTTAAACTTACCATTTACTTTATATTAAAAAAAAGTTGTAATAAATGAATATATATGTGTTTATTTTAAACTTAATAGAGCTTTTTGTGGTTCCTATTTTCAGATTTTTAAGTCAATTCGAGTTTTGTTTTAAAATAAATTGATAAATTTTTAATTCTATTTATTAAATCAGTGTTATTAAAAATAACATATTTAATATATAAAAAGTTACAGAAAAGTTTCGAATTTTTATTTATACTTATTAATTTAAAACTGAAATAGATTTCTCATTAGTAAAAAGGTAGTTATAATAAATTTTTTCTGCTCGGAAATAAAACAATTTTTTTTTAATCGAACATATCAGCGAAAAAGTTGAGAAATTTTTTATTCTGAAAACTTAGTGCGGATTCGGAAGACAGAACAGCCAAAATTGGTTATTATTTACAAAAGTAAATTTCCGGAAAAATTTTTATATACAGTGATGTAAGTTATAACCATGTCGTTTTAATGGTAAAATTTTTCTTATATATAATTAATGCTGTATTATATAATAAACTTTTAGGGCGCTAATCATTACTTTGCGCTAACTAACTAGCTGCTAACTTTTTTTGTGTAAATATCTGAAGTAAGTGATAAGATAGAAGGTCGTTATTTAGAATATATTTTCTTTTTATAAATAACGCCGTTAGGGACTAAGTGGTTGGTTTTAACATATGGCAGTATTAAGGTTAAATCATATTGATGACCAGCAGTGATGAATATAGCAATTTTCTCTATAATTCTAGCGATTTCAAATCCAGCTATCGAGCGATTTTTTCTGAACCACCTTTGTATTACAAAAGCTCCTCTTTTTCTTTGTGTAACTAAAACTTCATATATAAAATCAGAATAAAAATTGCTATGTATATATCAAGGCGAATTCATACAGGTGAAATTATCTGCCCAGGTATATATTCTGTGAAATATAAAAAAACGAAACAATTAAAAAAATATCGAAATACAGAGGCGAAAATGGAACTAAATAATAGGTTACTCAAAAGAAAATCAAGCAGCGACACATGCAGGATGGCCACAAAACCTAATAAATTTCCCAGGAAGAAGAGATAATTATTTAAACTAGTTGGAATAAAAGGTCTCGATTTAAAGCTTATATTAAGATTCTATACTGCTTGGATGAATGACGGGAATATACAAAAAGGATTTTAAAAGTGCTCCTTATCGTGTAAGTTTCAAAATACCATTTTGAGGCAATCACGCTGGGAAAAGATTTTTATTTATAAAAAGAAAAATTATAATAATTTTTAGATATACATATTGTTAATTACACCTTATTTGAAAATAAAAACATTATGTCGTGTACTTTACCTCTTTGTTCCCTTGTCCACAAAAAACGTCTTGTTTTCTTAAATTTGTTAAGTGTAAAAGGAGACTATATATATAAAATTTTTTAATTAAACTTATTCTGTTTAAGATTTTAAGCAAATTTTAATATAATTATGAAAAGTTAACGATTTCTCGCTAAAATTTTAATTTAGAAAACAATCTAGCTTTTTTCTAGCGATTTCAAGGCCCAATTTAGCGGGATTTGTTGAAAAAACGTTCCCATCACTGATGATCAGATACAAAAGTCTAAACGCATACATACATTCAGTTATATGTACATATGTAGAAATGTGTTTGTATTAAATACAACGATTTGAAGACAAACAATGATATGAGTTGGTTTTCAATTTGTTGATACACATCATAAAACAAAAAGTAAACATATCTCTTAGAAGTTTACAGGTTGGTTTAAAATTAGAGTGAGTTTTTAATCAATTTTTTTAATTATTATTATTTTTAGACATATTTTTAAAATAAAAATATTGTCTTTAAAATAAATAAAAATATTGTCTTTAAATTATGAAAAATTATTATGGTAATTAGTTCATACATATACACATACATTAAAACACTTATTAAGAATTCGATCAGAATAGCTCATTGTGCACCACCCTGTATACATGAATTTATTCGTTTACTTATTACATGCAGTGTTGCCATCTCATTTTTTTTATTTTTTAGGTAAAAGCTTTCGATTCGAAAATAAAAATTAATTTTTGTTCACAGTCAGTTAAAGTTCTTATACAGAAATGTTGTTTTAATTTAATTTGTTTTGTTATCACATAAAATACATTTTGCAAAGGGATATTTTTTGTATGTTTTTCAATTTATTTAACACAGTAATATCAAGCCATTAGGGCCAAAATAACAATATTACAAGATAATAAGCCTGAGTAAAACTATTTAAAAATATACAATATACAAAAATTGGACAATTTTATGTAAGCGTAGGATAAGATTTTTTTGAATGCATTTCTATAACGGCATGCATAATAACAAACACTGTGCTATTTGACGAGCTGCTATTGTTCCTTTATGGAAATTTTTAATAAAATAGTTGACAACTTGTTTGTTATCATGCATAAGGCCGCTATAGATTTATACCAATATTTATAATTATTTTTTAAGTTTAACAAAGGTATACTAAACAGAATTTTTTATAAATGTGGCCGCTGTTCTTTAACTCAAAAAATTGTAAACACAAAAACAGTTTTTTTAATTTAAAAAAATATTTAAATATACATATTCATTGCATCTTTTTGTACCATATCTGTGGTTTGGAGCTAAAAGGGCCAATGTCAAAATATTTACTTTTGAGAAAATTGGAATCGAACTTTAACTTTTGTATATGATTTCATAGTGACATTGGCCAGCATTTTATTTCTGAAGATGTTCTGGGTTAGGTATGACTTTAGCTGTTTAACCATAATAAAATATAGTAAGTAAAGAAATCTAATGCAATGAATAACTCAAAAGAGCAAAAAAGTGACATTGGCCCTTATAGCTCCAAGCCTCAGATATTATATCGTATTTGTTGCATATGTCGTCATTACATTATCAAAGATTTGTGTAAATTTAATTATTTGAAAATGCCGAGTAAACATTTTAAGTAAATTGGTGTCATTTTATTATCTTTGACGATAACGGCAGGCTTTGAAAATCGGTTAAGAAAACAAATAAATAAATATAAGTTTTTAATAATACTTGGTAACACTGATTACGCATCTATTCATTTAATTGTACAGTGGTATTGGGTTTTGTATTAAAGTCATAGATGGGACGTTATAAATACCGGCACAGCAGTGTTCTTTCTTCAGTAATATTTGAACAGTGCTGTGAATAAGGATAAAAACACTTAACGAAAAAGTATTAAAAACTAAAACTGGGTTTGTGATCTTTTTTTTCTGGAAAAAGTTAAAAATTTGTTTTTTGTTACCTGCAAAATCATAAGTAAAACAAGTAAAAGCGCTATATTCGGCCGTGCCGAATCTTATATACCCTTCACAACGTGTAGTCATGCAATAACAGTAAATTCACGTATGTATGTTAAAAAAAACAAAAAAAAAATAAAAAATAAAAAAAAAATTTAAAAAAAAAAATTTAAAAAAAAAAATTAAAAAAAAAAAAATTATTATATACATATATAATATATATAAAACAAAAAAAAAAAATAAAAAAAAATTAAAAAAAAAAAAAAATAAAAAAAAATAATAATAAAAATATATATAATATATTAAATAAAAAATAAAAAAAAAATAAAAAAAAAATTAAAAAAAAAAATTTTAAGAAAATTTAAAAAAAAATTTTTTTGCCTCAGCTGGGATTCGATGCCACGTTTTCTCTAACCAGTATACACGTTTGTATGTATGTATGTTGTTGTTGTAATGTTGTTTTTATGAAAAGAAAATCGAGGTGGTCGTGGGTTTTTGCTCATATCTCAGTTGTTTATGTACCGATGTGTCTGATTTTCAATACCGATCTACTCCCGAATATTTCTGATATTTTAATACCTTACCCGGGTCCAACCTATGTCGGGGGGCTTCAAAAAGTTGATTTCAACATACACACGGACAGACGGTCAGACGGACAGACGGACAGACGGTCAGGGCTTAATCGACTCCTCTATTCATAAGCTTTCAGAAAATATATACTTTATGGGGTCGGAAATGAAAATTGTAGAAATTTCACACGGAATGACAAACCTATATATACCCTTTTTCACTGTGTGAAGGGTATAAAAAGAAGAGTTAATAATAAAAGCTGCGATTTAATAATAACTTACAATGTGAGTGTTATTTTCACATAAAAAAAATCACAAGGAAAAAGTGTATAAAGTTAAAGACAGTTGGAGAGATCATTGCACAACAGACCTGCAATCTAAAAAAAATATTGTTCAACTACAAGTGTTTCTAAGTTATATATTTATATATATATATATATATATATATATACATATATAAACTAAATAATTTATTTAATATTATTTTTTTGCCTTATATTTTTTCCCAATTAAAGTCAACGGAATTCTAGAAATTTCTGTTAAATTAAATATTATTTACGTCTGCACAACACTATCATGAAAGGGGTCGTGTTCTTATCATTAGTGCTGACACTTTTAAATGTCAGTCATGTTAGAGCTCAATATTATGGTGGGTAAGTGTATTTAAACAGCATATTAAGTGCTAAAATATTATTTTTATTATGTTGAAATTTTGTTTAGATGCTCAATATATTAAAAAAATAATAGTGCTTTAAGTTTTCTTTTTTTGTTTTGGTAGCAAGAAATGCTTTAAGAAATAATACTTATTAGAAGTTGAAGCTTTTAATAATATAAAAACTCAGTTAATACTATAGTGAACTCAGAAATGTTTAATTATGAACAAATATATTTATTAAATTTATTTTTTGTTTTAATAAAATGTGAACGGCGGTATTTGTCATAAATATACATAAAATATAATTTAGGTTTATTAAGGGTTTATGTGACAAATTTTTATACAACATCTAAATATTTTTTATGAATACGACAGTGTTCAAACAAATAAAATTCATATTTATATTTAAGAAAAAAAATTTTAACAACTCTTTAAATAAGCGTATGATATGTATAGGTATTTAAAGCACAATTTTATCCTGCCAACCTTCGTGATTCAACAGAAATGTTTCTATGTTGCCTTATGATTAGCTGGCAACATTCTGCAAAGATACATATGTATATGAATACTCGTATGCAAAGATAAAAAACTTTTGAAGCTAAAAGTAATTGTTATACATTTGTAAGACCAATAAAATTTTTTGTAAATAAAAAGTCAAAGTAGTGCAGGTAAAACAAAAAGTTGTTTTTTATTGCAGGTTTTCTTTACTGCCATAAATATTTAATATATGTATGTACATATGTGTGTACATATGTTTGAAAAGATACAAGAGCTAGATAGATAGATATGGTATACATACATATTATTATTAGTTTAAAGAAAGAGAAATTTTATTGAATTATTTTGAATTGCAGATTAGGTATTCCCATTTATTCCGATCTAAATTCAGTGAGATTTCTAAATACTGATAGGGCAATTTTCGGAACTTATGTATATATGTACATATACATATATGTATATATATGTATGTATATAATATTTGAAATTAGCGAATAAAGAGATAATCAGAAGTACAGCAAAAGTAATAAACTATTGAACTGAAACTATGTTTAACAATAGAATCAAATGATTTCGAATATAAAAATTTCCTAACTCAACGCCTGTGTTAATATGGTTATGTGCATAGTTATAAAATAATGTGTCTAAAAATTTGTTCCTTTTCTTATAAATATTAAATAGTTATTTTTAAATATTTACTAAAAATCATACAATTTTAAACGAAATTTTTCGATTTCGACCTCAACCTTCGAAATAATAAAGTAGAATATAATTCATTACTACGTAATGTTTTTGGTTATTCCCATATCATTATTTTGGAACAGAGAAAATTGGCTTGTTGGTAATAACCTAAGTCAATACTTTTTAATATACATAATTACTTGAAAAGTTTCATGCATTTAATCAACTTTGTAAATATAAATGTATAATATAATAAATTTTTTAGTAACGCAACAGTATAAAATTAGCCAGTTATAATTTAACTTTTTAAAGGCTAGTAGGTAACCAAAGGGTCCGCCATCCAACGTTTTTTTTTTACTAGTGCTTATTTCGTGAATGGTAACACTTAGCTCATGTCTGATTTGACAGATAATTAGTTTTATCCTTCCGCTGAACGAATATGGTTGTGTATACGCTTGAACAATGCTGGGAAATATTGCGACATTGCTTTGGTCGATTTTGCCAAAAAAAATCATCTTTTCAGATGAAGCTCATTTTGATCTTGGCGGCTATATAAACAAGCAAAACTGTCGCATTTGGGGCACAGAAAACCCGCACGCATACATTGAAAAGCCGATACACCTAAAACGAGTCACTGTTTGGTGCGGATCCAGAGGCGTATTTCTTCGAAAATGAGCAAGGAGTGGCCGTAGTCAATGGCGATCGCTAATGGGCCATGTTGAACGAATTTTTATTTACAAAAATTGAAGAGAATTATATTGGCAACATTTGGTTTCAACGGGACGGCGCTACATGCCACACAGCCGAATCTGCACTTTTTTTATAGCATTTTCAAAAAAAAAAAAGTTATTTTGCGGACCCTTTAGTTATTTGCATGTTTTTAGTTAGTACATTTGTAAGTAAGGTTAAAAATTTAGTTTGTGTGTATCTTCAATGTTATTTGCTAGCTAAATTAATAACTAAGTGAAGAATTTGCTTTTCTATCGATTTTTATTTATTTATGCATATTTACGCACATTAAACAAATAAAAAAGTTGGTGAAATTACTTACTATTGACTTAAAGTAGATAGAAGAACTGAAATATAATACACAACAATACAGACAAACTTTTAAACAATTTGTGAACTTTGGTGGCCTTAATTGGTAGTCAAGCAAAACTGCGAAATTTTTTTCAAATTAGGAAGACATTTCGTAATATTGTTTTGTCTAAAAAAGAACATTTAAATACAAGATATTTTTTCAAAAACTGACTGCAGTAGACATAAATACAAATTTTATATATAAAATGTTGCAATTGTTGCAATTAAAATTAAAAATTCTTAAAGTTTACATGATTTTTTTAAGGTTACTTTAAGGTGACTGCTTAAAAATCGTGCAGATCTCAGTAATTTTTTTCTTTTTAATTTTACTCTTTTTCTTATTTTACATTTTAAAATGCTGAAGTCGAGTTATTTTTTTATGTCATTGTGTTTTTTGTTTCTCTTTTACTGGCATTTTTTTTAAACTAAAATTATTGCTGATATTGTTGGTATGTTTTAGCACAGTCAGATAAATGATGATATTCTTCAGTTTGAATCTACTCAACTGACGTTGCACAAAATACTTACAGCAATGATAAAAAAACAAAGAAGAAGAAAACAGTTACTACAATAACATTAAAGTAGGTTGAAAATACTACATGTCAAATCGAGTTATCATGGTTTTCTTGCACACGTTTGTAAGTATATAGTATGTGTGTTGGAACCTACAGGTAGGGGAAACAAAAAAAAAAAAAAATTACGATAGGTACATATCGTTTCGGTATATTTATACAGTATCAATATATGTACTTCATCGATATATTTAAAAATTCTGATATTTCGTTATTATAAATAATATGTAACTCCATTGCCTCAGTCCAATTTTCAACTATTTGAGACAACATTAGATAAAGTTATAGCGTAACTACTTTTCGACTTTTTGTTTGCAATGAACAATAAGTTTTGCAATAATAACCTTTTTTTAACTTAAAATTTTAATAAAAACACGAAAACTGCCGTATTCATTAAATGAACTAAGGCAATACCTAAATTAGCATCGACTTTATAAAGTTTTCTCTATAGAGAAAAGCTGATCTGATTCTTTTAAAAGTCGCCCTTAAATATTAGGTTTATTGAAAGCTTATTTGACAAATTTCTGTACAACATTTGTTAAATAAGCCCGCAATATTTTTTATTAATACGGTTGAATATTTAAGGGGACTTTTAAAGAATCGCATCAGCTTTTCTCTCAAGCCTATGTTAATCTAGGTATTGCTTTAGTTCATTGGGAATAACGTCAGAAGTTTACACAGAAAGTTTTTAACGAAAGACATAAGAAAGTTTCCTGTCCATCTGATGCTGTTTAAATTCTTTGTTTTGCTTAAAAAATAAATAAGTATTGTTAATTTCGTCTATTGCTTTTGATAGCAACTCGCAGTCTGACATAAATTATTAAAAATGGCGATGCTACGGAAAAAAAAGAATTTTCGTCCAAAGAACCCAGGGTTCTTTGAAATTTTTTCTAAACAAAATACTTTACGTTAAGTTCTAAACTTAACTATGGGCCAATATTTTTCAGTCCCATAATTCACACCTCTTACTTAACTCTGCTTTAGCTTTTTTGAATGGGGAAAAAAACAATTATCGATATATCAACATAAAATATGTTGTCGATTTATATTTATATTAAACAAAAAAATAATAATAATTATCGCTATTACCATGTATCGATATTTTTTGTTTATAAATATTATTCTTTCAGATTTCATTCAAAATGTTTTTTTGTTTTAAGATGGTCATAATAAATTTGGAATAATTTAAGAATAATTTTGGAATCCAATATGCGGCGCTGTAGACAAATTATAAGCAAATTCAATATTTATGCTGGGACCAGTAATGTGTTCTGAGATCAGCCAGATATTTACATATAAAATTGTTGAATTAACAAATATGTACATAATTTTTTTTTTCTTCAATCTTTGGAGTTAGTCTTGATTCATCAGCTGATTATTTTTTCCTTCACTTTATTTGAAATTTAGCTATCAAAGTCCAAAGATAAAAATTCTCTAAAAAACGAACAGCGTTTGAAAACTGTACTATTTTTTTAAATCAAAATTCATGTTGATGAGAAATTTATTTAATATGGACAAATTTTCTTTCGCGAGGAAGCTTATTTTAGGCTAAATAGTTACGTCAACAATCTGCATTGCGGGATTTGGTATAATTAGCAGCCAGAGGCAGTTTAAGAGCTGCTATTGCACCCTGAAAGATCCAATATTTGAGGTCCGGCGGCATAATTAAACTCTATTTCTTAAGAACAATGACTCTACAATAGAGCAAGGTACTGTGTGATGATTACCGATATTTTGCTGCCTAAAATTGAAAAAATTGGTCTAGGTTGACAAGTGATTTCCACAAGACGATATCACATGCCACACGGCACGCAATGCCATAAATCTATTGAGGGTTAAGTTTTGTGAGAAATAAATCTCACATTTTTGAGAAATCTTTTGGCCGCAAATATCATGTGATTTGCCTCTATAGGACTTATTATGTGAAGTCTTTTTGTTTTGAAGTCTCTCATGTACAAGGATAAGCCTGGTATAATTTTAGCCCTGAAAGACAACATTACACCTGCCATTTGTAATATCATGGCCGAAATGCTGAAAAATGTATGCCAAAAGTGGAGATGTCATCCGATGGATTATGAAATATTAAGAATTTGAAAAATAAAATTATTATTATATTTTTTAACAAAAAAAAAAAAAAAAAAAAACCGAGACCTGAAGCTTGATTATTTAATTTGAAATATAAAATAAATATATGTATGTATATTTTCTCGGTTTTATAAAAGCTGAAAATATCGATTTTCCTGCAGTGTTCATAAAAAATATTTTAGGATTGTTAAAGGCTTATTTAATAAATTTCTTTACAACTTCTGTCCAATAGGCCTAAAATAAACCTAAAATATTTTTTTTATGAATACAGCAGATAATACATATTTAAAGACTGTAAAATTTCAAATATTGTTGTTATTGTCATGATTTACTACATGAGTCATTTAATGCCGGCCTTTAGTTTATATTTTTTGTTTGTTTGTGTATTTGTTTTTATTACTTTTTTTTATTCGCTGGTAAAGCTTTTGCATACTAATGTCTTTTACACGATAAAATAAGGCGTGACACCTCTTTTGTCTGTCTGACGGTAATTAGTGTCAAAAAAATTTATATATATTTCAATAAAGCTGCTGAAATTAAACACAAAATAGAAAGTTTTCATCTTTTTTCGAGAAAAATATCGAAACAAGTTTTTTAACATATTTAATTTTTTAACTTTTGTACCTAAATACTTACATACATACAAATATATGTTTATGCAGATAATTTTCATGGAGATTTATACAAATGTATCAATATACATACGTAAATACATATACATATGTACATATCTGTATGTATATATTTTTTTATACTTTCGTTTTAATATTGTTTTTGATTCTTTTAAATATGTTCATATATACATACTTAAAGCATCTATTGTTAATTTCTGTTCACAATAAGTTATATTTTCTATTAAACCGTTACTTTTTTAATATCATCCTAATATCAGCTAATACACGGCATGTTTTTTACATCTGACTTAGTTCAGCAGTAGATATTTCTGTCATCAGCTGATGTCAGGTGGCTTGTTAGAACAAAATGGAGCATGCTTTAATTAAAATATTTTCAGATGACTTAGCACATGTGTTTTACAGAATCAATGTTTTAATGCTAACACGCGACATGAACTTACATATTTAGCAGTGAGAAATTTTACAAGTCAGATGTAAAAAAATGCCTTGTACAAACTGCTTAATCAATCCTCTAAGGTGCTTAAGACGTATTTTTTCTGTGTCGGGTCATCATTCTAATTTAGTTCCTGACCTCGCTATTTTTATGTTGTTTTGTTACCTTGAAGAATAACCTGATCGTTCTCTACTCCGACTATATTACAAAGTCCGTTCCATTTTTTGTTAAGTTATTTATGATTAGTTAACACCATTTACATATTTTTGTTTTGTTTTTATATACATACATAAGTATATACTATATAATGATGATGGTATTGTTCCTAAAGCCTAACGTTTTAAAATCGTCTATATACCAAGACTTGAGCACTTTGCATATTTCGTTTGGCAGCATTTTACGTAAAAGAAGAAAGATTTGACCGATATGTTTAATATTGTTAATTTTGCATGCTCAGAAAAATAAAACACATAAATTTGGAAGTTAAGTTTAACTTGTTATTATCGGTTGAAGGAACAATTTATGACATTTACTGTTTGAAAATGATATGATGTAAATGTTGGCTACGACTACGTCTGAGGTGGTCCATTCGGAAGGTTCAATTTTGGGCGACTCGTTTGAGCATAGCGACTTGGTATTTCGCGAATAACACGATTAATGTTGGCTTATAAAGCGTCAATCGAAGCTTAATTATTTCTGAAAACCTCAGGTCTTACGTATCCCCAAAGCAAATAGTTTTAAAGGTGTGACATCACACGATTTAAGTAGCCAATTAACCGTAGAAAGAAGTAAAATTAAGTTTTTTATTCTCGAATACGCAGGAAGTTTAATATCATTTCATTGTTCAGGTCGTTTGCAGCCACCGTATTATTCTTTAACTACTGTGAAATGATTCTTTCATGATCTTATCAAGCACTTTATTAAAGCAGAAGGGAAAATTAGATACATAATTGATTGCTGCTAATTTTGTTTCCTATGTTTAGAGTGTTATTATTGATCAGTGCCTAAATGCGAGTATTTACGAGTATATCTGTAACATTTTGGTGATAATCACTTTGCCCAACTTCGCCACCTTCTGCTTTTTGCGATGTAATCATTTTGATTTTTAATGAGTTGTTACGGTCTCACCCATTATTTTAAAATTTGTTTTCTGCATAAATATTTATGCGGTAAATTTGCATGTCATTTAATGACATTGTTGTGTGTTTTTTAATATTTTTATTTTAAATTGTAAAAATTATGACATTATGCCATTACGGTACGATAGCATACCTTTTGAATCCGTCAATTGTTTTTGGAATCGCAGTTTGCATCCATCCATAAGTTTTTTTTGTTCTTAAACTTTAAGGCCTACTAAAAAAGCTATTTTATTAAAGTTTCAATAATTTTATTAGTGAATAACCACTTTCAGATTGCTTAAATATATTTTCTGAAACAGATACATACATACATATATAATATTTTAATTAATTAAAAAAAAAACTTTCGTTTTAACAATATCAAACATTTGCGGTTAAATTTGTGAAAAAAGCCTCCATATTTATAGTCAATTTAAAAATTTACAAAAGATGCTAAAAAAACATATCCCACTTGATCAACAGAGGATATTAACTCAAAAATCAAAAATTTTATGTGGAGGCCAAAAACCGTTTTTCATTGCAATTTAAGTGAATTTAAAAATCCAAATACATCATGATAAATAAATTCCATAAGAAAAAATACTTAACATTTATTTCTTTAATTTTTTTTTTATATCAGTTATTACCTTTTATATGAAAATTTGTGTTGCATTTGTTTAAAACATCTTATATTAATTTAAAATAATACATACACTTTTCTTAATATAGGGGTGTAACTAAAATATCCTGAAAATGATTACAACGTGATTTTTGAAATGAAACAGTAGAGGGAATAAAGTTACATTTTTATATTGGAGAGATATGAATGTTCTTAGTTGGTTTTTCACAAAAAGTGAAAATTTTTTAAATATCGAATTACTACCTTCTTGTTGATCAAGTGCGATATTTGGTATAAAAATTTGATTTTGTAAAAATTTGTTTTTGAAATTTTTAAACATATTATGTATGTACATATATGAGGGTAAAACCCCACTACTCTGATATACTTAATAATTTAAAAAATTAAAATTTTTTATAAGTAACTACGTTTATTCTTTCATTTTGTTTTTTTTTGCGAAGTTGTTAAAATTTTAGAATAAATTAGAATTTTTATTTGCTGTCCATTGTTTAGATTATTGTTTATTCTTTTTTATTATCATTTCTGTTAATGGGTAAATAAAACATTAGTATTCATTTGTAGTATTAACTGAGTTAAATTATTTAAAATATTTTATTAATTTAACAATTTTTCAAATTCATATATATATTTAGCATATGACTTCACACATACAAACATTCATATGGTCACTATAATTATAAAAAATTAAAAAAATAGTTAAGATTGCTTAAGACATTTATTTATTTATTTTTTTTTTATTAAAACCATATCTATACATACTTATTGTTTGTACTTACCTATGTGTTGATAATAACATCATTAACATACATAGTATATTTATCTACTACATTCCATTTTAAACAAAATCCTAATTTGCTTAAAATTTTAAGAGAAAACTTTTTGGGTTACAAAAAAAATTATTATTAATCAGTAACAATATGATCCAGTAACAACGATTCTTTATTATACCCGCCACCAAAAAAATGGTGGGGGTATATTCATTTTGTCATTCCGTTTGTAACACATCGAAATATCCATTTTAGACCCCATAAAGTATATATATTCTAAATCGTGGTTTGATTTTATGACGATCTAGCTATGTCCGTCCGTCTGTCCGTCTGTTGAAAGCACGATAGAGGTCGGACCGAAAAAGCTAGGGGGCTAAAATTTTGCCAGAATCTTTCTTATAGACAAGGTTTGTTTGGTATTGAAAATGGGCTAAATCGAAATATTAGGAAGAGAGTTATAGCTCGTAAAGCAAGAGTAGGTCGAAAAAACCGTGTCCTGCTAACATCGAATAAAATGGAATTGTGTCCAAACGCATTAACGTATCGTCATGAAACTTCGAATATATATTTCTCGTCAAAGGAATATTTCTCCACAAAAATTTCTTTAATCTATGCATTAGAAAAGATGTTATAGATCAAAATGTACGAAAATTTATACCGCTCAGTGTATATTTGAAATTTAAAACGTAATAAAACTGACAAAACTATATGTACGATTCTGAAATTTTGCAAACATGGCTTTTTGGTCAAAGTCTTCGTTATAACGGAAAATAAATGTGCCACGCCCACTTTTTTCTTTAAATTTTTATAAAAATATATTAGTCATATATATTAGCATTTATTCATTGCAGACGGCATCATCTGTTGAAGGCGCCACTACATTTTGCAAACAATGAGGATGATTGATGTCTTTGCTAAATATCACGTTGAACACTAGATGACTCTAATAACATTTTTGCTAACAAACTCTTTTATATTTTGGACACACTACAAAGAAATTTTAAAGGGGTTTGTGAAAACGAAAATGACCGAGGTTGTTTCCAAAAATTAACTAGACTAATGATTTGTGCCCAACTTTACATATAGGTGTACCCACAGTCTTAAGGGGTTTATGATTTAAAAATATTTAAAAATAAATGTGCCACAGGTTGATTCAAAATAGACATTCTCAGCATTTTGCTAAAATGGGAAATTTATTAGAAAGATTTTGATTTTTAAACTTCTATAACATTTTGCTTTTAAAAGATTTTCAAACGAAATAGGTTTTGTATAATTTTAAAATTTGTTAGCCATTAGTACATGAAAATAAATTGTTTATAATGTTTAGAAATAATTTTTAAAGTCAAAATTTTCCTAAATTCCCATTTTTAAAAGAGCATAACTTCTAGAGAACATAAGATAACAAAAAAAAATTAGCACCATTTAGTAGATAAAACTCTTTTCTATACCCCTATACCCCATTGTATACCCGAAACGATCCGACCGTGAGCACCAGACCAATTTTTGTGACACAAGGTCAAACATTTTTTGCAAAATATTAGTAAAAGAGCTAAACAAAACATTTTTTGTAATGTGTGTTTTTTTAAGTGTTTTAGTTTTTATACCCCCCACCAAAAAAATGCTATGTATATATATATTCTGAATTGGGGTTTTATTTGATGACGATCTAGCTATGTCCGTCCGTCTGTCTGTCTGTTGAAAGCACGATAGAGGTCCCACCGAAAAAGCTAGAGGGCTCAAATTTTGCCAAAATATGTCTTATATATAAGGTTTGTTTGGAATTGAAAATGGACTAAATCGGAATATTAAAAAGAAAGTTATAGCTCGTAATGCAAGTTTAGGTCGAAGAAAACCGTGTCCTTCCAACATCGAATAAAATGGAGTTGTGTCCACCAGCATCAACGTAGAGTCATGAAACTTTAAATATATACTTCCTGAGCAAAAACAATATTTCTCCCCAAAAATTGTTTAAATGTATGTATAAGGAAGGGAGTTGTAGATAAAAATGTACGGAAATTCATACCGCGCAGTGTATTTTTCAGTATTTTCAAAATTTTAAACCTAATAAAACCGCCAATATTAGAGGTATGATGATCAAATTTGCTACGTATATCCCGCTACGCAATTTCATTACTGTGCCAGAAAATTAAGATGACACGCCCACTTTTACGCCCACCTCCGATATAACGTTTAACCTAAAATTCATATAAATTCTCTATTAATAAAGATTTTGGAATAATAAAGGGCTATATTAAAACATCTAAGTTGTACTAATTAGCAAAAATAACTTTGACACGCCTACTATAACGCCCACTTCTCACGTTATCTACCGTTAATGAAATTTAAAAGCTCATAAAACCAACAAAATTAGAGGTATGATGATAAAATTTGCTACGTATATCCTTCTAGACAATGTCATTATTATGCCGGAAAATTAAGGTGACATGCCCACTCTAAGGCCCACCTGTCATATAACGTTTTATCTCAAACTCGTTTAATTTCTCTATGAATACAGATTTTGGAATAATAAAGGACTATATTGAAACATCTAAGTTGCATTCATTAGTAGAAACAACTTCAACACGCCTACTTTAACGCCCACTTTAATTGAGCGGCTATATTTACGAAAACATTTTACTAGCATATCGAACTTATACAAAGAAAGTGATACATATTTTAGTATAAAGAGATTATTGCATAGCGATTACTGTTAATAACAAAGAAATACATTTTGTGCTATAAATTGGGTTATTTCCCGGAAATTCGACTTATTTAATCTACCCGACTTCCCGGGATTATTTTTCGGGATCCCGGGAAATAAAAAAGGTGGCTACGAATCGAAAGGAGATGTTTATATTGTTTATATTGAAATTGAATTCTAGTGATTTTATTTTTGATCTTATAGCTGAACTATCTGTATTTTTCTTTTTGTGCTCATATTTGATCTCGTATCTAGAGAATAATATTTTTTTCAATAAAAAATATTTTTACTTAATTTATATTTAAAATTCAAATTTTTTTTATTAATTTTTATAGTTTTGAAGTGTTTCTTCTACATTATAAACTATTTTATGCTTTTTAATAAAAAGTTTTTTATTAATTATTAATTAATACAATTCTCCCGATTGTGGACGAATTTGAACGATTATGTTGACCAAAAGAGTCACGAAGTGCACAAGCTGCACGAAATGCATTTTAATTTAAACGCTGTTTTATAATAAGCCTGAATAGCTTTAACGCATAAACAATTTTATGATTTTATAAAAAGTTTTTTTATTAATTAAAAACAAATTTACTTTTTATTTGTTTGGCTGCGGGATCCTGGGAAATTAAAAAATAAATCTCGCATTCTCGGAAAACAAAAATTTTCGAGAAAAAAACCCTAGCTATAAAAGAACGCAAAATTGGTGGTGGGTATAAAAGATTCGGCACAGCCGAATATAATGCTTTTACTTGTTATTTTTTATTTTTATTTTATTGGTTAGTTATTTTATAATAGTTACTATTTTCAAAGTTTATTTTTTTATTTAAAACAAAAACATCTAAAGGGAATCTCTTGAATCACATTAATAATAATTTACGAGTACTTAAATCGTTATAATGAAGCAAATAATTAAACTCAAAAATAACCATTAAAACAATTCAAATCAAAAAGTTATGTTATTTTTAAACGAGAAAATAAAAGATTAACATTAATAATAATTATTAAAAATTATAAATATCTGTTATCCCATAATGTTTTCTTTACAAATACATACGCATACATATCAACTTCTGGCAAAACATCTTAAGAAAGATTTTGAGCTTCCAAACTATGAAGTAGAATTTTTCAAGTTGCTTTTATATCTCCTGATTTTGTTGTTGTTGTTTTTATAAACAATTTAAGAACTTAACTAAAGATGTTTTGTCAAAAGTCTATAGGTAATTTTTGGCCACATTTTTTGTTTACAAATTCTCATTTTGGCTTTTTTTGCTTTGCATGTCCGGCAAAATTTGTTTTCTTTCATTTATTTTTTTTGTAGTAATTTTATGACTCATCTAACAACGCCACAGCGTCACCTATTCGAACCTCTCATATCACAACCAATAACATTTTACACACAAACTCCACAACAACATCAAACTTTAGCACCACGACAGGCTCAGGTTTCAGAGCAACAATCAAAACTAAATCATATTCGTCACTATTTTTTTAATGCTTTACCTTTAAATACGCGATTTGATAGTTTTGAACCTGAGGCAGAATTTGTGCCCTTAGAAGCCCAACAGCAACAACATAATCAAAATGCCGATCAGCATGGACGCACTAATGAGGAGAAACCATTTGGTAAGTTTCTTTTTAATCTGGCTTAACGTCAAAATTTGAAATGCAGAAAAGGCTGATTTGCTGTTTTATTTTTGTACGATATTGCAGATGTTGATGTTGTCACTAGTGAAATAAATGGTCATCATTATCAGCCTGGTTTGTTCTTCCAAAAGGCTTTCCCCTTCTTTGGCAATAATTTGTTTAATACTTTTGGTGGTTTTGGCATTGGTACCCAACAGGAACCATGGTGGAAGGGGTAAGTGTTAACTATTTTTGATTATTTTCCAAATAAATCGCTGTACACTTTTATTATAAAAAATCGAAACAGAACAAATAATGTTCATTGTTTAAAAGTTTGCCATTACAAGTAATTAGCTACAACGAAACTGTTATTTATTTTTATCGGTAATTGGCAAAGCTTAATAAAATATATTTCCAGAAGATTTTAATGCCAGGTAAATTGTCTTTATTTAGCGCTAATTTCAATACTACCAGGAAAAGCTTAATTGTGCCTTCTATTTACGCACTGCCGAAAAAAGATAAAAATAAATACTATTAAAAAAATTAGTATCCTTTTTTCAAAAATCTTAATGTGGTTAATCACAATTGCGATCGCCTCTTTGAGAAATCACATGGCCGATAATTTTTTCATGCAAAACAGCAACAGTATAGTTACTTGAATAGGACTTTAAACTTTAAAAGCCTAAGACATTAGTCTTTATTCAAAGTAGGATGTCTTTTGTGGAATGCCCGTTTCTGAAGATCGAGGAGAATAGAGATTTCCTCAATACTATGGGTTTAAGGGACGTGTACGAGTTGAATTCTTCACATCGCTAACTAAAAATATACCATTTGAAGGACATTTTCTTGCAGATAAGCAGAATCTTAATCTTATTAAAATCAATTTAGTATTTAAGGAGTTATGAGCGTTTAAAGTTAATACTAACACATAAACAAACCACTGTTTTGCAAAAAAAGTGCGTTATGTGTATGGTTAAAAGAAAAACTTACCAAAGAGTCTGTATTTATTTAAAATCCCGTTTAATAGATGTTTAGTTTTTTTATTTTTTTCTGCTTAAATGCGGTGTTCAGAGTCTATTGGATATACTTCCAAATTAAATATTATTTTTCCTGATACAAACATGAATAACATAAAACTTTGTGGGGACTAGCAAAGCGATCCGGGTTCAGCTAGACTAATAAATAGATATGTATGTAAAAAACAATAACAACTACCTCTTTTTGATATTGGTTTTCATGGGCAACCACGTATGTCTTAAAATCAAATTTTTCAGGAGAGCTTAAAAACGTGTTTTTGAATATATATAGAAGTTACGTTGTTATACCATTAAAATAATCGGAATTGGTCCATCTTATTTGAGAAATTTTTAAAGCCAAGTAATGGCCGTTTAAACCCAAGCAATATGGCATTATTAACTAAAAATCGTATAAAATGAACATACGCGGATGCCCATGAAAACCACAGAATTATCTTATGAAATTTTCTTATCTCTTAAAATTAAATTGTTTATATAGAAAACATTTTATTTATAATAAAAAATTATTTTCTTGTCATCAACAGGCTATAGGTCCAAAAAACTATTTAATTCTAATATTTATATAAAAATCTTTTATTTTTTATTAAATATTATCCTTAAAAAATTGTTTTCATATATTTTTATTAATTTTGTTTAAACAAAATTAAAAAAATAATAAAAATATATGAAAACAATTTTTTAAGGATAATATTTAATAAAAAATAAAAGATTTTTATTTAAATATTAGAATTAAATAGTTTTTTGGACCTAGAGCCTGTTGATGACAAGAAAATAATTCTTTAAACATTATAAGGTCGTAAAGAATATAATTATAATAAAAAAATTATAAAAAATTAAAGAAAACTAAAGACGCGGTATATTGATCATGAGTAAGAAGCAATTTATTATCGGTTCTGATAAGTTTACAAAATAAGTTTCTTGATGTTTTTACTTAGCTTTAATTGTTTTTTTTTTTTTTTTTTTTTTTTTTTTTTTTTTTTTTAGTAAATTTAACAATTAAATATTGTAAGAAAAACAATGAAATAAAATATTAATTTCTAATTTTTTAATTGTGGAACACCATTTCTTATTCTGAATTTTTATTTTGTTTAACTCGATCCTATTCAACACGGCTATTTTAAAGGTGCCTTCAGACGAGATGTATTTTACATGTGACCTTTTTTTACATAATTTATTTTTTATTGTTGAACTTTTTTTGTTTAATTTTTAATTCATTAAGAGTTCAAATTTATAAATTTTCTTTTTATAAAGAAATTTAATTGTGATGAAGAGTGATAACATAAAAAATAATCACAAACAGAGAAAAAGGATTGATGATTCTATTTTACTGTGGAATTAAGATAAAACAACTTAATTCAAGATGAAATAATGGCATGTCATGCTTATCAAAGTCGACAGTGCGCAAAGTTCTAATTAGTTTTTATTAAGAAGCAATAAGCGGTTGTTGTAGAATAAGAGATATTAAAACAATAAGAATCAACTTAAATTTGTAAGCGCAACTTCAAAACATCTTTTCTATTTAATCGTTAATTTTCTAATCCCTTTATTTTTTACAAACATAAACTTAAAGGCTAAAATCAGTGCATATTTCATATTGACATACATACATGAAAAAAGAACAAGTATAATTATTATATACAACTTAAAAATAAAGAAATAAAGAAAGTATAATTAAAAAAAATAAAGAACCGTTATAGTAAATAATAATATTATAGCAATAAATACGAGCAAACACAACAAAAGTAACTACCGACAACATACACTACTACTGAAGTATTTAAAAATTCATAATAAATTTGTTTTTTCAAAATCCATAGATATGTATGTACTGCATAGAAATGAGCATGTTGCAGCAACATGTTGATATGGAAAGATTTAAACAAAAAACAGTAAAGTGCTATTACTATACATTTTCTTTTACATTTAAACATTAATACAGTTATTAACAGAAATTAGTTTTTATTACTTTTTTTGTGGTAATTTGTAATCGAAAGTAACAACAAATTCAAAAAATCATATATAACTATCACATATTTATACTGTATCAAAGTCACATATAAAAGATAAAAAACATAAAATTTTCAATACCTATAAAAAAATTAAAACTAAAAAACAAACTCAATAAATTAAACTTAATTTGAATATAGTATATTTACATACATATCTAATTGGTTGCTTTGGCAAACTTTCATTTAAACAAATATATATTTTCATTGTGAAAGTCTGGACAGAAGCTTTACGAATACTGTTATATACATATATACATATGTATATTGTAGCACCATTATCGCACCAGCATGTGGATGTAAATAATCAAATTCAATTAAATAAAGTATATATCGTTGTTCACAAGTAGAAAGGCCCTAACTCAAATAATTGTCACTTTGCAGGAGAAGGTAAAAACTTAATAGAAACTGCATTATCATAATATAATTTCTTTTTTAAAATAGATTGTAATGCTGTTATTTTAAAAAGCAACTGCATTAATTTTTTTTTAGTCGTGGTGCATATGTGTGAAATATGTATATTGGAATCAAAAATACGAGTTAGAGCTTTTCTACTGGTGACGATCGATATGTAGGTACATATGATGAAACACTTGCATTATGTATGTACTACTTTTACAATAGTACATATGTATATATATGTATGTATGTAGTATGTTAATTTTAAACGCATACAAACAATTGTGTCTATTTTATGCTTACTAAAGTAAATATATATTAACATAATAAGTACATACATACATAATTCAACACAAGTATGTATTTGTGTAAATTTTTTAGCCAACATATATAATTCGTGAATACATATAATAAACAGTTATCAAGATCTAAATAAAGTTTAACATGCTTTTATGACGAAAACTAATTTAACACGTTTGATTCCTTTTTAACATCCTACCAAACATTTGATGAATTTCCTTTTTAGTGGAGCTACGCCAATGATTGCTTTAAGCAATGTAAAATTTTCGCGTCCTTTTTTTAATTTGAACTGGACTTTTTCCTTTTACAAATTTTTGAAGCAATTCAAAAATTCCGATCTTTTCGTACATTTTGGTTTTTTTTGTGCGAATTCTCAAAATTAGAGAATTCTAGAAAAGTCAAAAGTGTATATTCTGTTAATTTATTTTTCGTAAATTACAAATTGCATCGGTTTACCGTATTAAAAAAAGTACAACAAAAAGTGTCCCTGGCAAACGTTGCAACTTAAAGAAAGCTGAGTACTAGGGTGATCGATTCGGTTTTACAACTGGTGGAAAACCCGGTTTTTACTATTTCAGCTGGCGGTTTTTTCTAAATGTTAATTTTGCGAATGTCCAATACACCGTTTTTTTTACTCACATAAACCGGTTTTTTCATTTTTAGTTTTGTGTTCATTCATCTTTGAACCAAACATACCATACTATATTTATTATTAAAAAAATTTCCAAAAATCATAATATTGTAAGAAATTTATTTGTTGTTTCAAATGTAAAATAAGAAAAATAAGAAGGCTTAAATATTATGGGCCGTATTCATAAAAAATATTTTAGGTTTATTGTAGGTTTATTTGACAAAATTCTCTACAACATCTGTCAAATAAGCCTTTAAAAACCTAAAATATTTTTTATGAATACGGCCCTATTTGTTTTAAATGGAGAGCAGATATTTTATAGGTTGTTGCTTTTATAATTTGCTATTCAGTTAAGTTTTTTGACCAAGTTATTGTACTTTGCAATACTTTTTGATCTTATTTTCGAATTTCATAATATATTGCTTTTACGAAATCTAGCGACTTGTACTAAAGAAAACCCATAGCTTAGTTAATATCTCATATGTTAGACTTGTTTACTAAAATAGTTTGGCACACAAAGGGTCATTATTACAACTTGTCTATAAAGTTAATAAAAGGTAACTTTGACTACCGTGAGCAGTGAAGTGACTTTTTAATATTTTTCATAATTACAAACTCCTTGTAACAAAGTTTTTTTTTTATATGGCAGTACCAGAGCAAATATCGATTACTTTTAACAAATTAATTTTGTTCTTAAAAAATTTAGTGGCAACAATGTAAATTTATACATTTAATTTACAAAACGAAATAAAATTTAAATGCTTTATTTACATATTTTGTTTTATGTAGAAAAACAATGGCATTTTTAAATTTATAAACATAACCTTAAAAGTTAAAGGTAATTGAAGCATAAACTTAACTTTTCGGTCACTTCTAGGTAAAAAATGTCTGTCCTTTAACATCTTTAGTTTAAATAACGGAATTTTATAATAACGCCATTGAATGTGTGTCAACTTAAAATGCAATTAAACCATTGAACAAACTAGTTTAAAACTATATATGTATCTCTGTCATGGGTATAAGAAAAAATTATATTTTAAGTATTCGACCGGTTAACCGGTTTTTTTTTTAATTTTTAAAAAAGCAACCGGTTTTTTTAAATTTTAAATTTCAAACTATTTGAAAACCGGTTTCTTAAAAATGTCGAACAATCGATCATCCTACTGAGTACCCGATAATGGAAAAAATTGTGTTTTGAAAACAGAGGGAAGAAGAATGTTCCAATATCAGCAGATATTTTGTGATCAAAAGCTAGTAAGTTGCATTTCAAAACTAATGGAACCAATTCAGATTTAAAGGCTAGTGATAGATGGTTAAAGAAATTTAAGCGTCGACATGGAATTAGATTATTTAAAATTACCGGCGCAAAAATGTCTTTGATATTTCATCTTTTTGATCCATTTTTGCATGAGTTAAAGAATTACGTTGATGAGCATGGGTTAACCCATCCTCAAAACTACAATGCCGTTAAGTATAGTTAATATAGTTCGGATGCTTCCAAATAACACTCTTGCTACATAAAACCAGAAAATAGTTCTCAGAAGAAAATTGTAAAGAGTGAATTGCATTTTTCAGTTTTCGCGACAGGTCTGGTTTTTAATTAGTCGCGAATATAGAACGAGCACTGTACTTCTAAAAGTAATTTTAAATTTTTTCTTCTCTTCTTTATTTACTTGTTATTTATCATTATTTAATGCTTTAAAGAACTAAAAATATTCTATATACACATTTACGAACAATACGCAATACACGATACACAAAAGGTTGCAAAATTAACAATTGTGTTTTCTTCTTTTTATAAAATGATGAGAAGATAGATTATTAAGAGTAAGCCGGTTGCTTTTTTATACCCTTCACCTGTGGTGCACAAGGGTATATATAGCTTTGTCATTCCGTTTGTAATTTCTACAATTTTCATTTCCGACCCCATAAAGTATATATTTTCTGAAAGCTTATGAATAGAGGAGTCGATTAAGCCCTGACCGTCTGTCCGTCTATCCGTCTGTCCGTCTGCCCGTCTGTCCGTGTGTTGGTTGAAATCAACTTTTAGAAGCAACTATATGTTCCTCAGATCTCTATATGGTATCAATCTCTTGGAAATATTCAGGAATGAATCGCTATTGAAATTCAGCACAATCGCCCAATAACTTTCCAAGATATGAGCAAAAAACCACGACCACCTCGTTTTTTTACACAATTACAACAACAACATACATACATAAATATATGTAAAAACCATACAAAAAAAGAAGAAATTACAAAAAGAAAAAATATTAAAAATAAAAAAAAATAATAAAAAAAATTACAAAAAAAAAAAAATTTAAAATAATTTAAAAAAAAATTTTTAAAATTTTTTTAAAAATTTTTTTAAAAAAATTAAAAAAAAATAATAACAAAATATAAATAATATATTAAATAAAATAAAATAAATTTTTTTTGGCTCAGCTGGGATTCGATGCCACATTTATTCTAACCAGTATATACATATGTACGTATTTGATATGAGATGAATGGTGATACAAAAAATTGTTATGGCATGACTACACGTTGTGAAGGGTATATAAGATTCGGCATGGCCGAATATAGCACTGTTACTTGTTTTCATTAGTATTAAATTACAGTTTAAACAAAAGTTTATTTGTTCAAATTCTAGAAAGAACATCTGTTAACAATATGACTATTGACTGATGTAGATTATACAAATAAAAAGAAAAAAAATAACAACACTATTACTGATAAACGAAACAGTTCAGTTGTTGATTAATATCTTTTGTAATTTAACAGTGTAACAAAAAATAATAAGAACAATAGATAGAGATTTTCTGTATTATGATAAAAAACTGGATTATTAAAAATTAGTCATTTGCGATGTGTATCTTAAAAAATAAAACTGTTCTGGAAAATTAAAAAGTGCTTTAGCACAAAATTACTTATGTATTTCGACCTCGAAAACTTATCTTACTCATAACTTGAACAAACAAACAAGTCTATCAGTTATCTAGGAATCTACATATAAATATATAAAAATGGTGTAAAAAATGTATAGTAATTTATAAAATTAGAACGGCTGGGCCGATTTATGTAAAAATTTTTGTCAGTTGTTCGTATTTTCGAAGAGAAGGTTTTTACAGAAGAAATTAAATTTCGTGTGAAATTATTCCTTAATTGCTTTTCAAATGAAAAAAATGGCATTGTAATTTTCTACAGTAAATGTGATATTTTTCTAGCTGTATTTTATAGTTACAGTCAAATCCCGATACACGATATTATAACGACGGTCATATTAAAGTTCTTATAGCAATATTGTGTTATCCAAAATAGTTACTTTTGTTTTGCTTTATCATTTATTTCATCGCGATAATCAAGATTTTTTTTAATTTTATCATTGAATGCTTACTATTCAATAAAACTGTGATATGGTTGTTCTTCAAAAATATTATGACTTATCAAGTTATGATTGCAAAAATAATATGATCTCTTCGTAAAAATAATACGTTATTCTAAAGCATTTAAAATTATAAAAAACCATTAAATGTTAGTGTAAAAAATAGTATGATTACCAGGCAATCAAGTTTTTTTTTTCTTGTTAAAAAAATTTTAATATTTTAAAAGTTATTAATTGCAAAAAAAAACCTAAGAAGTTAAAAATTAAAGAAGTTTTTTGATGTTGCATGTTAAAAGTAATTAGCATATCAATAAAAATGGTCTGAATTATTTGGCACTACCACTCGTTTTGAACGTTAAACAATATTTTAACATTAAACGAGAAAGTTAAGAGTTCTCTAGTAACTAGATGCAGGCATATAACAATAATATCAAAATAATTATTTAGTTCTTTAGCAATAACATAGTTAATTAAAAAAAATTAAACATTTTTTTTAAAGAACACAATTTATAATTGATTTTATATGAAACGGTTGGTTAAACATACAAAAATAATACATTTTAAATATTGTTAAGATTTTTTTTATTCAACAAATATCTTAACTTGTTATGTAAATTTTCAGAAAAATCAAAATTAATTTAGTCAAATAAATAATTAAAATCAACGCATTCGAAATTGGTTAAAAAATCTCCAATATTAAAGTGTTTGAATTAAAATTTAAATCAAAGAATTCTTCCAAAATGTTAAATACATATAAAAACTTATTGCAAATTCAGTAAAAGTAGAGTTTATTTATTTTTTGTTATAAGCAGAAAATTAATAAAACATTTAGCATAAAAAAATTTCAAAAATATTAACTGTTGTTAAAAAAGTTTGTACAAACTCTTTTATAAAATATTATTGTCAGAGTAAACAAATGTTGAACTCCCAAACTAAAAGTTGTGGACTCTAAAAAATATTATTGTATTTACATTTGTAAATACACAGAGCATTTGAAAATTTTTCAAAACTTAAAGGAAAAATAAAATTTCTGATTTATTGAAAATTATGCATAAATAATTAAAACAGAAATAAATAATTATTATACCATTCACTACCCAAAAAGTTATGGGGCATGTAGATATGTATAGGTATGTATGCAAGTTCATGCCAAAGCATACCCATAAAGTACTTGTACTCAATCAGCTAACAGTTTTGTATGTATATTTAGCGTTACCAACATCTTTTAAAAGTCTGTCTGCGTTTGTCAAACTAAATTTTTTTAATTTTTATTACAACACTAGAAAAGCCCGGCGCGCGTTGCTACGCCCCCTAATGATTAAAAATGTATTCTGATCTTAAATTGAATATTAAGTGCAAAAAGCTAAAAATGATAACTTTTTTTAATGGGCGTGGCACTGCCCACTTTTCTAATCACTAAACTGTATAGTCGTGACAGCTCAATATGTGTGCAAAGTTTCAGAAAAATCGGTCTAGTGCAAGTACCTCAAAATTATAACTTTTTTTTATGGGCGTGGCCGTGCCCACTTTTCTAATCACAAAAGTATATAGTCATGACAGCTCAATATGTGTCCAAAGTTTCAGAAAAATCGGTGAAGTTCAAATACCTCAAAATTATAACTGTTTTTTTTATGGGCGTGGCCCTGCCCACTTTTTTAATCACGAAATTATAAAGTCATGGCAGCTCAATATGTGTGCAAAGTTTCAGAAAAATCGGTCTAGTGCAAGTACCTCAAAATTAAACCTTTTGTAGGGGCGTGGCCCCGCCCACTTTTTTATCACGAAATTATTTAGTCATGACAGCTCGATATGTGTGCAAAGTTTTAGAAAAATCGGTCAAGTGCAAGTAGCTAAAATTGATAACTAATTTTTTATGGGCGTGGCCCCGCCCACTTTTTTCACCTATAAACACTCCCTGGTATGTGTACAACAACTTACCAAAGTTTGAGCCCGATCGGTTTTACAGTTTCGGAGTCTATAGCTAACACACACACTCACAGAGTTTCACTTTTATATATATAGATAATAGATAAATAATTTGCAGTTTCAGTTGAATTTTAGATGAATAAAAAGTTTTCGCTTAAAATTTTTTTAAAAACTATTAAAATTAAAGAAGAAAATAAAAAAATTTTGCAACATGCCGGCATATATACAAAAACAAAATGCATGTGTTTTTTGATTGTTGTGTTCGTTGCCGCTATGCACATACATATGTACCTAATGGATATTCCTTGGTTTATACTTTGCTTTTCAATTGAAAAATTCTGTTAAAATTATTTTTAAGCATCGAGCACTCAAATGAAAAATATTGAGTAGTATTGAGTAATGAAAATTATGTATTAGCACTACAAGTGATGTCAAAAATGTTATTGATAAGACTTAATCCTTTTTTATACCCTTTACCTGTGGTAACAAAGGTGTATATAGATTTCTGTCCGTGTGTTAGTTGAAATCAACTTTTAATAGCCCGCATATGTTGCATAGATCTATATAAATGTATAGTTTAACTATAAAAATAAACATTTTCAGTCCTAGTAAAGTCTATAGACAAGTTTGTTATTATTTGTACATATTATATGCCTCTAGAGCTATTCCTTAAACAATTTTTGGCCATATCGGTCTCTAATCGGCAAAGTTATAGGAATAAAGATATTTTTGGTTAAATTTGTTTTATTTTAAATATATTAAGATACTAAAGCTTCTGATTAATATTTAAAAATGCTAAAAACAACAAAATACAAGCCGTAGTACCAAAAATGATTTAGCTTTTAGAAAACAGAAAGAAGCAATATGGGTACCAAATGAAAGGGCTTGACTAGCAGAATATAATAAAGTATAAACAATTTTAAAATCTATGACGTCCGCTAATATAAAATGGCGTACAATAAGTTAATATATGGGTAAAATCTAGTAATTAAAAATGTATCCACTTTAACCTCCTTAGTATTGCTACAGCTTACTATGAAAAAGTTAAAATCCAGGATGACGTTATAAACAAAATGGCGGATAGTTTTGAATATGAATATCATATAAAAATTGGTTGTTTAGTATAATAAAGCTAACTGTGTAAAAAATTAAAACTAAAAATGGTGTCGGATGCATGATGGTGAAGGGTATTTTCAGATTCGGCATGGCCGAATGTACCACTCTTACTTGTATTTTTTTTTGTTCTTCTTTTTATCTTTTGGTGATACTCTAGGTATATTTGACTTCCTTTTCGGTGTAAAATGTTCTTAGCATGCATAACAAAAAAAAAATAAATAAAAAATTATGGTTACAAAAACTTGTGTGAATCCAAATTTACCTCTGTAAAGACCAAATCTCTGTTTATGTTTTTGAAATCAATTCATAATACAGAGAGTGCTTCATTGCCTTACAGTTCACTATTGACAAGTTTCACTTTATTAGTTCGTAACTACTCTCTAGTTTTAATAAAACAATTATTATATAAAATCCATAAAAATTACTAAACTCCGTATCTTCTTCCTAATTGTTCCTACTAGAATTAATAATCAGCTGGTTACATTAAATATTAAACTTAATTATTCAAAACAAGTCTTATTTAGTGTATTTACTATGTACTTATACTCAATCATTGTATAAGTATCTGCGATATTAATTGTTATAAATTCAAGGTTTATAAGTTCATATCAAATAAGGTTTTTCTAGAAACATATTTATACAGTTTATACAATTTGAATTGATTACAAACAACAACTGCCTATCAAGCAGTTTAATTTATTAGATGTTGTTGTTTGAACAAAAGCTTTGATTTGCCAATTTGATAAATACAGACATGATGACAATCAGTATTCTAATTTACTTGGCACAATGCCAAGTTAATGATTTTTATTTCTTTAGACATATGAAATGGGAACTGTGAATAATTTACTTAGTACTTACTTATGGCGTCACAAAGTCTTTATTGTGGAATACTTTTCTTAAGGACTGAATAATTTTTATTAAATTACATTGCTTTAGATGAAATCCAAACAAGTATAAAGTGACGTAAAATGAGCTATATGATTTATCCGATTATAATTTTTATCGGAACTATTTATATTGCGATTTTTTAAATCATATTTGAAAACGATATCATATGAGTGGTGAACATTTTCTGCTTTGCACATGAGTGTTATTTTTTTTAATATATTTACCATAACTTTTCACAAGATTTCGGTTTTATTTTAAATATTGGTTTTTAGTTCAGGAATTGTTCTTGGCTTTTGAACACTTTTTTCCGAAAGAAAAACGTCAGGAGTTATTGATTTCGGTGAACTTGAAGGCAAGTTAAATCACTTGAGCTCAAAATATGTTTCTTAATAAATCCATTTGAGATACCTGCAGTATGTGTTGAGGCTCCATCTTGTTGAAAACATAAGTTTGTATGGAATATAACAAAGATGCATTTTTTTAAAGTGACATTTGAAATTTACTTTATTCGAATGATTTTAAATATGACTTTTGGCATATGATAGCCACATGTAGCTCTAACGAAGTCTTATCTGAAGGTAAAATTTTCTGTGACTTTTTCCAACATTTGCGGCCGTATATCGGCAATAACGCGGCGAATGTTGTCCTTAAGGTGGGATTATCGGGGTAGATTATCGACTTTACATATCCAGAAAATAGTCTAGCTGCGTTAAATCGCACGAACGTAAAACTATGCGGTTACCAAACGTTTTCTACAATAAATCAATTGTGGTATGAGCTGTGTTACATGTTGCGCCGTCTTGTTGAAACCACAGCACCAGCATACCATTGTTGTTCAATTGATGAACAAAAAAGTCAGTAATCGTGACTATAGTGGTCACTATTGACTATTGGATATGCCTTGAGAGGTATCTTGTTTTATTTTTTTCTGTTTTAAATTGTGCGTTCACAGTTTATTGAATTTACTTTAGGAAAGAACTTCAAATCGAAATAATGAAATAGAAACATTGTTATTCTAGAATAAAATTATATTTTGAGATTAAAAATCATTTGATGCTATATTACGGTTGACGGAAATTAAAATATTACACATCTTTTTAGAGCCAATGTTTGCACAGAGAAGGAAGAAGATGAACAGGTCTTAGAAGAAGGTGATGAGAAGGATGAAACTGAAACTGCTGAAGGCACAGAAACGGTTAAACAATCTACATTCGCTCAGTTACAATTCCAGTTGAGTTCGTGTATGGAAAAACCAAATAAATATGTTTGCACCAGAGTGTAAGTGTTTGCTAAAATGAAATAGTAATTAACCCAGTTTTATGAAATGACTTAAGCTATAATGCTGCTGCTTTAGTTACAATATTTACTAAAAGCTTATAATTGTTTAAAATTATTGTTAATATTGTATATATGTATATGTGTGTATGTACATACATATTTATTTGTAGTATTAATAAAGATGGCAAAAAGAAAACTTTGACCATTTCACGTCAGTGCTGTCATGGCTATGGTCGTCCACGTAATGCCGCTTATGCAACACCTTGTGAAAAAATTGAAATCAAAGATATCGAAGCAACGGCAGCTGATATAGGTGCCAAAGAGTTTGTAGCTAAAGCGAAAAGTAGCGGTTTAGCCGACACAATACAGACACGTAAAAACGTAACCGTCTTTTTGCCTTTGGATGAAGCTTTCAGTACATACAGCGATTCAGTGCAGAGTGAAAATGTAAGTACACATTTATGTACATATGTATATATTTACGTTTGCTTTTGTTTAAATGCAATGTATTAAAATCCATCATAATTGAAACGCTCTAAATCACGTACTAAGATGTTTTTTCATTCGATTTTTTCTTTTTCATTTAACAGAATTTGGTAGAAATGAAATCAGATGATGGCATGAAACAATTGTATTTGCGTCATGTTGTTGATGGCGAAATTAGCCTGGATGATGTACGCAATGAACAGGTGTTGAAAACTCAAGTAGATGGACAAAACATACGCATCAACAGTTATCAAATGCCTATTTCTTTGAGTCCCGAACCTTATCGTTATACCGCTAATTGTGTGCCTGTTGAGAAGCATGATAAACTTTCCGAACAGGGCATGATTCATACTTTGGCTGGTGTTTTAAGACCAGCAACCCAAAATGTTATGGATATTATACGTAAACGTGCCGATATGTCAATTATGCGCACTGTTTTGGAGAATACTAAATTAAATGAGTTATTGGAGGGCGAGAAGCCGGTTACGATTTTTGTACCCACCGATGATGCCTTCGAGAAATTAGAACCACATTTACGTAGAGCTTTGAAGGAAGGAAAAGGATGTGCTTCAAGTATGTTTCTTGCCGTTAAATAAAAAATATCAATTAATTTGTTTAATATATTTTTTTCCTTTAGATATTCTTAAAAACCACATTTTAGATTTGACTTTCTGTTCGGTGGCTTCTGTACCAGGAGCCAAAACTACAGCCTACAACTTGTTGGGAGAACCCATGCGTTTCAACCGCAGCAAAGCAGCGGAAGGTAAAACTGAAGAACAACAACCTGTCATCATTAATGGAATTGCCAAGATCACAGAAGCTGACATTATGGGTTCGAATGGCGTTGTTCATGTTATTGATACCATCATGCCCACTGAATCGGCTTTACCCCTATCCTCGTTGATGCAAGAGAAAAATGTTACTATTTTCAAACGTCTTTTGGAAGCCACTGGTTTGGACAACAAATTTGATGATATGGATAATGTAACTGTCTTTGCACCCACCGACAAAGCCATGGAAAACACTAAATGGCCTAAACTGTTGGAAGAATCTCCGGAACAATTAAAAGACAATAAGGAATTGATTGAATTCCTTAATTACCATATAGCGCAGCCCATGATTAAAACCTGTGATTTGCAAGAACAGCTTATTTCTACTGTGGGTGGGGATAAAGTGCGCATTAATCTTTACTCAACTCATGCGCTCTTCTCGAATGTAATGAATCGAGCCACAGTAAATTGTGCTCGATTAGTGCATTTCGACGATGAAAGTTGCGGTTCCGTTTTGCACCAAGTTGATAAACCTCTACAACCTGTAAAAAAAACCCTATTGAATATATTAGAGTCCAACCCCAACTACAGCAAATTTTTAGACTTAATTCGCATGGCCAATCTAACCGATTTATTAGCAAATGCCGAAGGAGATTTTACTTTGTTGGTTCCCAAAAATGACGTTTTCGAAGAACTTGAAGATTCTCTGCCCAAAGAACAGGCTGAATTGGAAAATCTCATTAAGACTCACATAGTCGATGATGTAGTATGCTGTGCTGGTATTATACCCACTAACTGGCCTTTTGTTCGCTCCATCGAGTCTCTTAATGGTCATCATTTACGTATTACCCGTGATCGTCGTCCTAAAATTCAAAATGCCGGTGTTACCAAATGTGACACTATCGCCTCGAATGGTATAATCCATGAAATCAATGATGTTATAGTATTTATCCCCAGACAACAACATCAACAACCATATGCTCCCAATGTTTCCCCATATCCCACTCGTAAAGATCCCAGACCTCAAGTTCCCTTCGACAGTCCTGATAATATATTTGGTGATCTTTTTCTTTAAATCTTAACCTTTAAATTCAAAAACCATCCAAGAATTCCAATACACATCATGCAAATATACAACGTACACATTTATTAGGCACAAAAACGAAAACAATAAAAACGAAACGAAATATTGGTCTGATATTTTCTCAAATATTTTCTACATAAACATAATTATTATATACATACATAGGTACATATATGTAACTAATTTACTTTATAGATTATTTATATTATTTAATTAAAAATACTTTTTAATAAATAAAAAACTAAAAAGTGTCTTTGTACATTAATTTCTTATTTAGGATAGAAGGGATAGGTTCTATATATGAACAGAGTAAACAGAGTACATTAGAAGATTGGAACGTTTTGGTTTAAAATCATTTTTTTATGGAAAATTTTCCATAAGCCTAAGATTCTATTCAAAGCCAAATTGTCTCATTCGATTCCGTGCTTTTCAGAACTCATAAAAGCAAATTGGCACGTTCGAGTACAGTTTATCTATTGTTCGATTGTCTTAGTTGTTATTTTTATTAAAAAAAAAAAAAACAAGTTAAAAACACTAGTAAAATATGGACAATAATATATAACATAAATAAAATATGGATGGCTTTTAATTGGACAATTTTTATCCGTTCTCACACCATGACCTTGCCAACATATTCTGCTTTCGCAAGTGTCCATGCTTCAGAACCATATTTATTTCCGACGCCACTATTGATTTAAAATTTTTTATTATAGTTCAAGCCCTTTAACTTAATATCCATATTAATAGGTTGAGAAAAAATTTATCCGCCATTTTGTGTTAGACGCCAGTTTGATTTTAACTCTATCATAGTTTACTGTATTCTACTAGTCTAGCTCTTTCATTTAAAACCACTATTAAAAGGGATGAAATTAGTACATTTTTCATTTTTCAGATTTTAAATATACATATATAAAATTATTGTACGCCATTTTGTAGTGTCGGCCATCTTGGCCTCCACATTTTTTTATAATGTCTCTTAGTTTGCTAGTTAAGCCTTTTCATTTGATACTCATATCGTTTCTCTCTGTTGTTCAGAAGCTGAAAAAAATCAATTTTTGTTTGTAAATTTAAGGAAAAACACCAAAGCGTTTTTTATTTTTATGCTTTTTATGCTTATTTTTCCGTTAGTTTCAAACCGATTTGTCAGTTTATCTCAGCAGTAATTTTTGAGACTTAGATAACATATTTAAAAAAAATTTATATATATTTTTCAAAATTAATTTTGCCTTTATCTTTGTCGGGTAGTAACCAATATTGTAGAAACTACAAACAAAAAACATAAAGTGGATAGAAAATAGTGACTATTTACTCACTAGTAGCAACAATTTAATTTTCAATTGCTGACAGGGTTCAAAGTATTTAGTTAATTATTGAGTACATTTACATATGTACATATAGGCTTATAGAATTTTTTAAAGTATGTATGTATGTACATAAATATGTTTGTATTATTTACTTATGTACTAAAACAATCAAGTACGAATACTCTTTGCTTATCTCAAATGCTTTTTATTTATAATGATTTTTTCTTTCATTTAGAAGAGCAATTGAAACAAATACCGCGAAAAAATTCTAAACAGTTTGCTAATGAACTTCTTAAGAATAGGGTGCGATTATAGTAATTTTTTTTAAACATGCCTTCCACTTCTCTGCCCACTACATTTACTAAAGGATTTCACGATCAAAAACTGTCCAAGAAAATGGAATATCGTGTATTAGGACGTACTGGCTTAAAAGTATCGAAAATATCAATGGGTACTGGAACTTTAAGTTCGTTTTATGGGTAATCATAAAAATTCATTCACTTCATATTTAATTATTAGAAAGACAAAAAAAATATATGTATGTATGTATGTACATACATACATATTAGACTTTTTGTTGGCTTGATACATTTCTCTTCTTGAATTGATTCTGGTGCATTTTTTCATTTGCATAAATATTTAAGTGACCTCGATGTAGAAGAGGCTATCGCCACAATACACAAAGCTCTTAAGGCAGGTATAAATTATATTGATACGGCTCCCTACTATGGCCAGGGACGTTCGGAAGAGGTGTTGGGTATGGCTTTGAAAGATGTACCCCGTTCCGCCTATTATGTGGCGACTAAGGTGGGCCGTTATAAGCCAACGTTGGAAGGAATGTTTGATTTTTCCGCCAAAAAGACACGCGAAAGTGTAGACAAAAGTTTAGAACTCCTGGGTCTGGATTATGTTGATATAATACAGGTGGGTGGTGGTGTTAAGCAGTTGAATTCCATATAAAACTAAGTAATTACTTTTGTAGATTCATGATATTGAATTCAACAAAAATTTTGATATTGTTATCAATGAATGTTTACCGGAATTGGAGAAAATTGTTAAGGAAGGCAAGGCTAAATATATTGGTTTAACCGGTTATCCTTTGGAACCCTTAAAGGAATGCATTAAGGCAACCAATGGAAAGTTTGATGTAAGTAATATTTGCAAAAAACAGAAACTAGATAAAAAGTATTCACTAAAAATGAAAACCATTATTTCCTTTTTATACCCTTCACCTGTGGTGCGCAAGGGTCATTCCTTTTGTAATTTCTACAATTTTCATTTCCGACCCCATAAAGTATATATTTTCTGAAAGCTTATGAATAGAGGAGTCGATTAAGCCCTGACCGTCTGTCCGTGTGTTGGTTGAAATCAACTTTTAGAAGCAACTATATGTTCCTTAGATCTGAGTGTGGTATCAATCTCTTGGAAATATCCAGGAATGAATCGCTATTGAAATTCAGCACAATCGCCCCATAACTTTCTGAGATATGAGCAAAAAACCACGACCATCTCGTTTTTTTTCACAATTACAACAACAACCTACATACATACTGGTTAAAGTAAACGTGACATCGAATTCCAGCTGAGCCAAAAAAAATTTATTTTATTCAATATATTATTTATATTTTATTATTTGTTTTTTATATTTTATTTTAATTAAAAAAAATTTTAATTTACTAAATTATTTAGGATATGCTCCCATAATTTTTCAATTATATTTATTTGGTTGTTGGGTTTAAGCTGGTTTATATGCATTTCACTGGTGCTTATGCCAGATCATCAGTAAACCTTAACCCAAATTCTTGAAAAAGTTTAAAATTTTTATAAGTTATATTTTTAAATTCTCATTAACAAAATGAGAATTCAAAAATAAAACAAAAAACTATAAAAAACTTTTTCAAAAACCCAACCAACAATTTTTCAATTTTAATTTATTTTATTTTTCTAACCCCTTTAGCATTTGGCTAACCGTTGGTTAACACTAAATGCTTATAAGGGCAACCGAAAAATAAAATCTTTTTTTAGTTAATTTACTAAATTATTTAGGAAATAAATAAATAATAAATAAATAAATAATTTAGTAAATTAACTAAAAAAAGATTTTATTTTTCGGTTGCCCTTATAAGCATTTAGTGTTAACCAACGGTTAGCCAAATGCTAAAGGGATTAGAAAAATAAAATAAATTAAAATTGAAAAATTGTTGGTTGGGTTTTTGAAAAAGTTTTTTATAGTTTTTTGTTTTATTTTTGAATTCTCATTTTGTTAATGAGAATTTAAAAATATAACTTATAAAAATTTTAAACTTTTTCAAGAATTTGGGTTAAGGTTTACTGATGATCTGGCATAAGCACCAGTGAAATGCATATAAACCAGCTTAAACCCAACAACCAAATAAATATAATTAAAAAAAAATTTTATTTATTTTTTTTTATTATTTTTATTTTTAATATATTTTTTTTTTGTTTTTTTTTTTGGTATGTTTTTAACATGTACATATGTACGTATTTTATATGAGATGAATGGTGATACAAACAATTGTTATTTCATGACTACACGTTGTGAAGGGTATATAAGTCTCGGCACGGCCGAATATAGCACTATTACTTGTTATTGTTTATGCTTGCTGAGTATGAATGATGTTTGTGTCTAGTCCTCAAGAACAAAGTTCTTACTACCTTGTTATACCATTCACTGGTTTTTATTAAAATTGTATTTATTAAAAATTATTAAAATTTTGACACGGTTACTTTCTATACCTTTCACCTGTGTTGCCAAGGGTATATAATATTTACTCCTAGCTCCTAGCCATATGAGAAATATCCATATGTCTGTGTGTTGGTTAAAGTTAAATTTTATAAGGCCTCACGTTAAGCACAGATCTGTATGTAGTATCAATCTTTTGCAAATATCCGGAAATAAATTCAGCACAATCGCTTTGTAACTTTCTGAGATATAAGCAAATAAACACGACTGCCTCTGTTTTTTTATATATTTTTACTATAAATCAAAAATTTTCAGCTCTTGGATAATTTATAAACACGTTTGCTAATGCTTATAGATATGATATGCCTCTAGTTCGAGAAACTTTTGGTAAAATCGGCTACTAATCGGCAAAGTTATGTATATGCTAAAATATTTTTTTTTTTCAAATATATTTAATATTGGTGTCAAATAAAATGGTTTTAGCACTAGAATACTATAAAAAAGTTAAAATCCAAGAGCCCTAAACAAAAAGACAGCGTAGGAAATAATAAAGCACAATGGCGTTTAATATTAAAACCAAAATCTAGGTTAAGCAACTCACTTTATCTTTGTACATAATGGTAAATGGTATTTTACGATTCAACACGGCCGAATATAGAAGTTTTTTTTTTAATAAGAAGAAGAGAATTCCTTACAACCTAGGAGTCCTACTGTAGATTGTGAATTAAGCAATTATTCTTTGTTTTATGAATTAATACTCAAAATATTTTTTTTAATTTAATTAATTTTCCAGACCGTCCTTTCCTACGCCCGCTATACACTTTGTGATGATTCTCTTAAGTCGTACCTTAATTTCTTTCAAAATGAAAATATGGGCGTTATTTGTGCCAGCGCACATGCACTTGGCCTTCTTACAAATAGTGGCCCACAACCCTGGCATCCCACGTACGATGAACAAAAGCAGTTATGCCGGAAGGCAGCCAATATATGTAAAGAGGCTAACATCGAACTTGGCAAACTGGCCATGTATCACTGTATACAATTGGATGGTGTATCAACTTTTCTAACTGGTATGCAAACACGTCAATTATTGGAAATTAATTTGGAGGCATTTTATAATGGTCTCACCAAGAAGGAACAGGAAGTGTTGCAACTTTTAAATGATACGTAAGTAAAGTAAAGTGTTGCCACAACAAAAAAAAAATGCTGTAACCAAATTTCTAGACCAAAATCACCAAGAGAAAAAAATACCATGATTCTTTATGATGAAAAGTCATTAGACAAAGCAAAATTTTAACCGTATTTTTTTTAATCAAATTAGTGAAAATATCAATATCGCATATGTATCAACAAAAAAAAAAAAACAAATTTAGTTGGAAAAAATTTAACCCCTGTTCTTTGTTTATATTGAAAATAAGGGTCACAAATTAAAAAAGAAAAAACAGGTTAGTAAGAAAGCAGTTGTATTTTTAAATTAGTTGCTTACAGACATACTTATGTATTCCAAACCTAAACCAGAGTAGCAAGCGTTGTGCTAACGCTAACGTTGAAGTAACAAACCTAAACAATAATGTTTTTTTTATGCTTGTTAAAGAAACTCACTAAATAGAAATAAAAATTAAGCTTTAATCAATAAAAATAGCTTGTCAACAACTTCAAAAATAAAATGTCAGCCAACTTTAATACCGAACGCCATATCAATATTAGATTGTCCAGTTACAAAGCGATCGTTAGCATTGTGGTTTTTTTTCTCACTACAGTCTGAACTTTTAGTTTAAGTCTGTTTTCTCCAAAAACAGTTTTTTTGCCGATATCATTGTCGGTAAATGACCCAAGCATATCTAAATATATAATACCACGTTTTTTAAAAAAAATTGTTTTCAACATACACACGTTCTGTCGGACTTAGCTAAATCAATTTCTCTACTTATAGGGATTCAGAATATATATACTTTATAATCTCGCAAAAGAATATTTTAGAAATTACAAAAGGAATGACAAACTTTTATATACCCTTTTGCACTCTCGTGTGAAGTGTAGGAATTGAACTTTTTGGTATGGTTATACGCTGGCGGCATCAGTGGATCTTATGTCTAAATTTTATTGGTTTCTATGATTATGGCGACAGTCACCTTTAATAAAATACATTGTTTCCCATAAATTTTGTTCACAGCTGTTTGTATGTCACGCCTAATTTAAGCATTATTTCGAGTTACAAGTAATGGAGATTGTTGCCGCACTATAATGAATGATTTTCTGTTTTTTTAATATTTTTGATGTCGATATGGGAAAGATGTGGTTTCAACAGGATGGCTTTGTAGGATACGGCGAATGCAAACATTGATTTATTAAAAATTTTGCCATAAGTGTTGCGATTCAAAACCCGTCGATTTGCTGTGGGGCCACAAAAAGTCTCATTTATAAGGCAGTAACATTAGACGCCCAAAATATGCTTCATCAAGAACAGCTACATATGTGGCCGAAATTATTTTCAAATGTTATTACCATTTTCTTTTTTGTAATATTTTTACAATTTCAAATACTATCGGGCTTCAAAAATACGCTATGTTATAGAAGTTAAGTAAAACATTTGCTTAATGTGACCTTAAAAAATATTTATGTACATATCGACCTTTGTGCGCGAAATTATTGTATATTATGTTTTTTTTAGAAATCGACCTTTTTATGCAAATTGGTTCTACATCCATTAATCCATCTGCTGATAAAATATTATATCGATAACTGTTTTAGTTGTAGAGATAACACCGTGTACAATTTATCGTATGAAGCAGTTTTATTTCCGTTTTTATTTATTTGAAAGAGAAAAAAACAACGGTCTCCTGTAAAATTTTGTTTTTGTAACTACGATAATTTCTCGCTCATGGGTCGATGTTTTAGCAAAAAAATTATTTTTTTTTAAATGTGGTAGATATTAAAACAGTATACTTATCCTTTGTCTAAATTTTTTCTTCTATTTACCAGTGTTTTTACCAAGTCAGTTAACTGGGAAGGCAATGAACTTGAACGTTATTGGGCTGCCATGGAGAATAAAAAGGATAAGAAATAAGTATGATTTTAGTTGTTAATAAGGTAAATTCATAAGCTATATGCATCGCGGCAACAAGCACAACAATAAAAAAAAAATACAAGAATTTTGTTTTTGAATAGATGTCTGTATATGTCACACATTTTTTTTTAATTTTGATAATCTTTTAAAAACTTTAATGTAAAAACTTTATATTTTGGTTTGGTATTTTTTAATGTTTTAAACTGAAACTGCAGATGCAGAAAATAAAAAAAAATTGTCATTACTTGTGAATGCTATTAAAAAAATCAGCTGATTAGATACTAATACCTTAATTCTGTATAAATTTAAAATGTACGTTTGTGTAAAACTATGTTTATATTAGACAAATATTTGGCCAACATTTGATAAATATTTTAAATATTTATTTAATTTTTATTTTTTGCAATTGGTTTTAAGTTTAGAAAATTTGTTAAAAAAAAAACATTTATTTATTAGAGCAGACATTATAACATTTGATTGATTATGTCTATTACGTTAAATATTTGCCTAATGTAAAGATATGTACCTTAATTCACAATCCTCTTCGTATTATGAATAGCCTATTCAAATAGAATTGCACAAAATTAAATTGTAAATATAATTTCTGTTGTATCGTTAGTATATTCGTACAGTTTAAAGTCAAATAATATTATAAATATCAAGTAAAATGAAAAATTAATAATTAAAATGTACAAATTAATAAAAATCTTATTTCTGCAGATATACACAAAAATTAAGTCTATTGTTTTTTTAATAGAATTACAAAAAAATTAATATCAAAAATTTATATTTCATTTGAATATCATAAGAATCAAAGAGCACGTTGTTTTTACTTAAATTTATCTTATGTTAGCGGTTTGAATTGGCTTAAATGAAAGCCTTTTGCCTGTAAAGAGAGGAAGAGAGACTAAATTCTTACTTTATACTCTCTCACAAACAAACTCAAGAATTTGCAAACTTAAAATCATGGTACAATCATCAGGTAGCCGCAGTTCTGCAACAACAAAATCCTAAATGTATTTTGTTGCTGGAAAACGACGACTTAAATGTCAAAAAGCAAATGTGTGTGCGTGTTTTTTTGGCGGTAGAATATATACGTACACAAAATATACACATACATACACAAAATTTGACATCTAAGTTAAACTTTAAGGTAGAGAAAAAAATAATCAGCTGTTTTAGTGAGGCTACCTGATAATTTTACCATGCTTAAAATTGTACGTGCTAGAGCATAATACAATCATCAGGTAGCCTCAGTTCTGCAACAACAAAATTCTACATGTATTTTGTTGTTGGAAAACGACGACTTAAATGTCAAAAAGCAAATGTGTGTGCGTGTTTTTTTTGCGGTAGAATATATACGTACACAAAATATACACATACATAAACAAAATTTGACATTTTAGTTAAACCTTAAGGTAGAGAAACAAAAAATCAGCTGTTTTAGTGAGGCTACCTGATAATTGTACCATGTGCTAGAGCTGTCTTAATCTGTTGCAGAGTTTTCCGCGTATAGCGAATTGTGTGTATTTTCAAAAACATACGATACGATTGTGTGTATTTTCAAAAACATGTTTTTTTTTCGAAAAAATTGTCGGCTATAAATTCGGGGGTTGTTTTTTGTGTGGTGAAAATTGCATTTGCTCCCCTTCAGAATTTGATGAAATAAACTATTAAAATTTAATATACAAACAGATTTAACTCAGTTTAAGATTTAAAATCGCACCGAACAAATTTTTAAGCTTTTGCCACCCCCAAAAAAAATTTTAGCTACGCCAATGTTGATACAAAGAGAGTAAAGACCCTAAGTCTAAAACGTTTTGAGAATATTATTGTAAAATACCTGATAACAATTATTTTAAAAACGTAATTGAAACCTTGCAATAAGCCTCTTTTTATAAGCCTTAATAATTAATGTTACTAATTACTACAATAGACATTTATGTTCATTATATATATTACATTATATTTCCAATACAACAGCGAAGCAACAAATACGCAAAAAGTGAAATTAAAGTAGCACAGGACATTAATTAATTATGCAAAACAACAGGCACGTGAACTATGAAGTTTATATATTTTAATAATTAGACAACATGTTTTAGTTTACGAGTATCAATAAAATATTTAAATTTATAAAATATGTGTTTACTTAAATATATATTATTTTGATGAATGTACTTTTTTAAAAAATATTTTTATGGGTAAAGGTTTTATTCCTTGTACCGAAAAATAGTTTTTCATGAATTTGGTATGGCCCCTTCTGCGATAATAACTATTACAATAACTAATTGGAAATGGTCCACAACCCTATCACGGTAAAAGCAGTTATTGCAAAAGGAAGTCAATATCTGTATTAAACTTGGCAAACTGGCAGGTAATACTATGTACAACCAGTTGTTGCAGCAACTTTTCTTTTTGATACTTGAACATAAATTTTGAGACATTTTACAAAAGCCTAATTAAAAGCGAACAGGAAGTTTTATTTCAAATATACATTCATACATAGCTATTGATGGTCATCATCATAAACTAATCATATTTAAAGAAACTAATAGTAACTGTTTTAATAAAAACTAGTTCAAAAAGTGTTAGTATGTATGTTTGTAAGACTTTTTTAAAGCACTACGATGTTTTTTTTTTGTATCTGCAAAAAATTGTGCAATTCGGGTACCATGTGAACGTGTTGACAGGAAGATGAACAACTCTACATAAATGGTCTCATTACAATACATACATGTTTAAACGAAACAATGTATGTATGCCATTTACCGCAACTATGAATAGATTTGTAGTTGTTTGGAAGTAGTTGCTTTAATGTTGCAAGTATTTACATTCGTTGGAAATTATTTAGTGATTTTATTATATAATAATGTATGTATGTTGTTTCTTTAGTTTGCCGTTTCCATCAAACATGTTTAAAAATGTTGACAGTTGTTTGTTGATAAGCATGAAGCAGTAATTGTTATTAAACTTTTTACACTAGGACTCAGGGTAAACTTATACAGGTGACGGTGCCAGCCCAGCTAATTATTTGTTTGTGTGTCAACGTTTGTCAAACTCCATATGTAAAAAAAGATTTCAGTGAAAAGAATTTTCAAACTCCATATATAAAAAAAGAGATACAAAAAATACTCTGTTTTTACGCTATCACCTTCTGTAATTACACCATGCTAGAACTAACATATTCTTATAATTTAATATATAAATTTACAATATATGAATAAAATACATACATATGTATATGAATATTTCTATAGATAGAAATTAAAATCTCTATTATTTTGAAAAAAAAAAAATATTACTTTTTATATACAAATCGAAAATTTAACAAAATTATTTTTTAAATAGAAAATGATCGAATTATATTGATAACTTTTTTTAGCAAATATTTTATATTAAAAATGAGTTAATCTATTTCACTGCTACTGTAATCACTGTTAACTGCAACGTAATTTTCTTGTCGCTAAGGCTGATTAATGTCGTGACATTTACAAAAAACTCTTAAAACAAAAAATTTGTTACATTATACTAATTTACTAATTTTTCTGCATTTTACGATCATTATCACCTATAAAGTTTAAAAATTTGTTATGATTTATAAATACTGCTTTGTTGCGTTTGGGTTTTTTTGTTTTTTATACCCTTCACACAGTGAAAAAGGGTATATATAGGTTTGTCATTCCGTGTGAAATTTCTACAATTTTCATTTCCGACCCCATAAAGTGTATATTTTCTGAAAGCTTTTGAATAGGGGAGTCGATTAAGCTCTGTCAGTCTGTCCGTGTGTATGTTGAAATCAACTTTTTGAAGCCCCCCGATATCGAATGGACCTGAGTGAGGTATTAAAATATCGGAAATATTCGGGAGTAGATCGGTATTGAAAATCAGAAACATCGGTTCATAAACAACTGAGATATGAGCAAAAACCCACGACCACCTCGATTTTTTTTTCACAAAAACAACATACATACATACATACATACATACATACATACATACATACATACATACAAACGTGTATACTGGTTAGAGAAAACGTGGCATCGAATCCCAGCTGAGCCAAAAAAAAAATTTTTATTTTTTTTATATATTTTTTTTATTTTTTATTTAATATATTGTATATATTTTTATCATTTTTTTTAATTTTTTATTTTTTTTTATTTTTTTTTTGTTTTATATTTATTATATATATTTTAAATATTTTTTAAAAAATTTTTTTTTTAATTTTTTTTTTTTAATTTTTTTTTTAATTTTTTTATATATTTTTTTTAACATACATACGTAAATTTATAATTTTACAATGGGATGTTTTTATATATGTATGTTTTTTATATGTATGTACGTATTTCATATGGGATGAATGGCAATACAAACTACTGTTATTGCATGACTACACGTTGTGAAGGGTATATAAGATTCGGCACGGCCGAATATAGCGCTCTTACTTGTTTATTTCTAATATGTTTCCTTTTTCTTTTTATATAAAAAAATATTATATCTTTTACCAAGTCAATCATTGGGAGGGCAATGAACTTGACCGCTACTGGGCAGTCATGAATAATAAGAAGGAAAAGAAGTAATTATGATTTTCATAATTTTAACACAAGCAAATAATTGTGTATGTTTTATATATACATACATTCATATATGCATACATACATACATACATACAGACATACATACATACATACATATGCATATAAATAGATAAAAAAATAAAGCAAAGTTAAAACTAAATTTAATATGTGATGAGTTTTTTTTTAATTTGCAATAAAATTAATGTATGTTTTTCGCAAGAAAAAAATTTAAAACAAATCCAAGAAAAAGAAAAGGAGGAAGTTATTTAAAAGGAAAAGTAATTTAATGAAGTCACGTTTTGTTTGCATATTTAAATTTACAAAATTTATAGTTACAGAAAGGGGAGTTAAAATAGATGATTGTCCTCCAGAAAATATGACGTATGTTCACCTTAAAATATCGTTCATGGTAATATGTATTTAAATTTAAACATTTCAAGTTTTTTTCCTGTAAAAACATATTTATCAGTATATGTTAATCCAAATTAATCTCAAAACAACCGGGAATTCTGTCACAAAAAATTGTTTTACCAGATTGAAATACTCCGCTTAAAAAAACACCCTGTATTTTGTACTTGTGAACACAATTTTCGTTGTATTGGTTATATCTTACATATAGACAATAGACAAGTCGATTTCTTGTAGCACAGGCATTTTCTTACAGATGTGAAGAATCTAGGTCCTATTTAAATCGGTTTAGTATTTTAGAAGTTGTAAGCTTTGAAAGTTGCTACAACAAAAATCCACACAGTTTTTACCTTTATGTACATAAGTACTTAATAAGTGTGTATCAGTCACAGCTTGCTTTTGTTGTTGTTTTTATTAAAATCAAATTTTGCAGTTGCAATCTTTACCCTTCACCTGGTGGTGCGATGGGTACATGTAGCTTTGTCATTCTATTTGTTATTTTCTACAATCTTCATTTTTTTTATTTCTTTATTTCCGACCCCATATTTATATATTTTATTTTAAATTTATAGCTTATGATTAGGGGAGTCGATTCAAATCAACTTTTAGAAGCACCGGAATAAATCGCTATTGAAGTCCAGTACAATCGGCTCTTTTTTAAAAAGTTGATTTAAACATACACACGGACAGACGGACAAACTGATAGAGTTTAATCGACCCCCCCTATTCATAAGCCTTCAGAAAATATATACTTTATGGGGTCGGAAATATAAACTGTAGAAATTTTACACGGAATGACAAACCTATATGCTCGTATACCCCTTTTCACTTTTATGTGAAGGGTTATACCAATATGTCCAAAATAAATAATTTAATAAAGCAAAATGAATCTAGGCTAAGCTACGATGAGGTCACTATACACCTAAGGATGTATGTATATATGTATGTAAATATTATATTCAAAATAGTTTTCATTTATTTATTATATTCAAATGACAAAAACCTTAAACCTTAAAATTGGACTGTTAAAGAAATATATATTTATATATATATAGATATTTCAATTAAAACTTCTTACGTTTCTTCTTAGGTTCTTACGTTTTAGTTAGAAAAAAATTTCTAGCATAAACTTAGATTTCAACTTCATAACAGAAAATTATAATTTCTACAAATACTTTTGCTTTGATTAAGCTAGTCATTATTACGCATCTGCTGTAATTTTAATGCATTTTCAATTTCACATATTCACACTTCTATTTAAATATAAGAAAAATAAAAATAGATTTAATACGAGTAGATATACTACATACATACATATTTATATAAATGAAAAATATTATATTTCAAAATTAAAGCAACAAATAAACGGAAATAAATTAATCTGCAAGTACGTAGTATGGCAATAATAAAAACAAAATCATTTACAAATTGTTAGTTCCGAGAGACTGGTACCAACATGCGATGCGACCAAGTGATGCTAAACGTAAATATGTACATATTGATTTCCAACTCCTCTACTACAATTGCAAGAAGTAATAGAAATTAGGCTTAGGAAGTTTTTTTAATGTGTTTTATTACTTTTGTGTTTAAGCATTTTTTATGAAATATAATCGCTATATTAAATGCGGAAAACACCCCATGATTGTTCCGTTTTTTTTTTCTTCTTAGTATTGTCTCGACTGTGCTCAAACCCCCTCTGTTACATACATACATTTTTAGTTTCATTTCCCGAACCAAAAACTACATTCAACCTTGTGTTATTATACTTGTTTGTAATACATAATCGGGTGATTCACAAGGTGTCTTATCATGTCATATTCTCCTATTGTCCTAAAATTTTACAATGGTTTAAAACTATTGTTGTTTTTCAAACAAAAAGTGTCTTATAGTAATAGAACTTTGTACGCTATGTTTATTGTGCTGTCGTATTTAATAAGCAGAGACAATAGTTTTTGTAAGCTGTCGCCGTTCATTGTATAATTTTATCGGGCCGACATCCAAATTTGAGCGTAGTTGCTAATTTTTGATAACAAATCACTGGTGGCGTCAAATAAGATCGGCTAAGGACTCTGCTGTTTTTGTTTAAGGCTATAATACACGGAATGTTTTTTACATCTGACTTTAAAATTTGTGAGACATATGTAAATCTACATGTCTGTCAAAATTGTACTTTTACGCTGACTGCTTTGTAGCAGCAGATATTTCTGCCAACGGCTGATGTCACATGTTGTGACAGAAGAAAATAGAGAGCACTCTAATTAAAATTTTGTCAAATGTCTCAACACATGTTTTTTTACAGAAGTAATTTTTTAAAGGTAACACACGACATGTTTGTATTAGCAGTAGAGAATTTACAAGTCAGATGTAAAAAACATGCCGTGTATTAGCTCCTTTAACAAACAAAATTTAATTTATTTGTAATTTATTTACTTGAGTTTGCCATTACAACATCTAAAATGTACTTTTCGCACAAACTGGCTATTATTTTGTTTTTTTTTACTTATTTTTGGCATTATGAAAGAAAATATTTATTTTTATAATTGTTTTACATCAGCTGATTTAAATTCAAAATAGCACACTTAATTATGAGGGGTTTCACAATAGTCTTAATTTTTCATGCTATTATTATAGGACATATGCTTTATGACACTACTGTGAATCCCTCAAATATGTATTTTGCAGGCTTAAAAGCCAAAACCAGCCAGTCAATTATTGCGTATTAAGCAATTAAAAGTCTAAAGGAATTAAATCAATAATAATAGCAAGGTCTTATAATCGTACTATTCATTCTATAAGAAATCATATAATTTTAAATTAATGTATAGCTAAGTTGCCTACACTAAGATGTGTTAATTATCGATTAACTAAATAAGTTTTGGTCACAGTTGAACCATATAATTGTCATTATTGGTCATTGCTTGATGGTAGCAACTATGCGAAGAACGAGAATTGACCACCTGGGCTTGTAATATTTAATTTAATTTTTAAATTGTAATTTGAAACACAATATGTATTATTTAAGTGTTTTAATCATATGATTTAATTAAAATAGCTTATCATATCCTAAAATGCTTTATCATACGAAACTATTATTAAATAGTTAATATTCTGTTAATAAATTTATAAAACTACCTTATATTTGCCTACTTACTATGAAAAATAAAATTGAAGTACAATTATTTATTTGTTTTAAAAATAAAGTGTTTGTGGTTGTTCTTTAAAAGTTAGGTGCACATAAACTTTCTATAAAAATTCCAAACCAAAATTGTATAATAAATAAAAACAGGTAAAAAAATAAAAAAATCTATGTTATTTTCTAAACCAAAACTTTAATAATAGTTGTTACATTATTTTCAATTACTGATTTCGAAATAAATGTCGCAAACATTTAGGTTTCAATAAGAAAATTGGTTCCGTGCCATACATCGTTACAAAAAAAAAACAAAAATATTCAAACGTAGCATTGAGTGGGTTTGGCAATCACTGTTCTGTACATATACTAACTAATCCATAATGTTGTTATTATCTAAAAAAAAAACGAATCTAAGGAACGATTTAATACCTTTAACCATCTGACAAAATATCTAATGCAGCACGTAGAAAATTAAGACAACTTGCCATTAGGCCGACACAATTTAAAAAATCCTGTATGTGAGAGTGATGAAATAACATAAGAAACCTGGCAATATCATTTAGGCCAAAAAAGAAATAAATAAATGAAATGAAAACCAAACATAAACTTATAATAATACAACAATAAAACGATCTTAAATACTTTTACACACTTCTCTTTCGTTTTTTCAACAAGCACAAGTGTGGCAGCCAATTTTTCTCTTTCTTTCGCAACGTTATTATTTTTTCTTTTTTGGATTTGTGCTTCTTTTGTTATTTTTTTGTTGTTGGTATAGTTGTAGATCGGAATTGATTCAGACCAGGGGTTTTATATGCATCGCTCTGAACATTAAAATCATCAGTTGATTATTTGGTATTTAAACGTAAACAACAGATACAAAAATAATACATAACTCTATAAAAATAAAATCAATAAAACTTTAAAAAAATTAAATTTATAATTTTCATAAACTTTAACTGAAATTAAAATATATTTTATACTAAGTGCTACAATAATTTTTTTTAACTAAATAATTAAAAATAACTATAATTTTTTTAAAATGTTAAATCAATGTTATAAAATTGTTATCATTTGTGCTCTTAATGTACTGCTGTTAACGGTTTGTAATGCCAAAAAAGAACATCACCAGCAGCAACAACAGCAACAAAAAAATCAACAAGGTAAAAATGACAAAGAACAAATTACCACAAATACAGTTAAACCTAACGCTTAAAATGATTAATAAGCTAGAAATACAAACTTTGTTCATATGTACATACATACGTACATACTATTAATAAGCACTTTAAAGGCCGGCTCAACTGTTGAAGTCTAGACTCTTTGTCCATGCGTTCAAGAAAAACGCTTAATGGCAATGACTTTGTTAAGAAACGTTCCTATAAGTAAACAGCAGAAAAACCCGGTTTTATATACAAATACAAGCATATGTATCGTTTCATAAAAAAATGTTCTTTGTAAAGAAGAAAGTGTAGCAAGTGAATTTTTTAACACTAAAAAACGTCTAGACAAAGTTAAATTTATTTAAATTTTGTTTTTTTTTTAAACTTTTTAACTACGTTAATTTATTTAATTAATTATCCCTTTTTTAATAAAAGCTGATAGACATAAAGTTAAAAAATTTAAATAAAATCTTTTTCTTAAATATTTAATAAAGAAAAAATATAAAATTTGTACGTATTCAAACTTTTTAATTTAAACAATGGCTTAGACTCCCGAACTTTGTAACTTCACGGCAAAATAAATTAACAAAATCATTTTCCAGAAAATAATATTTATTTTAAAATTAAGTACATTTACTTAAAAATGCACATATTTAAAAATTAATTGTTTTCTTTTAAAGGTATATTGTTAATTAAATCGATTTATTCGAAAAAAAATATAAACTTTAAATCAAATTGAAAACAATTTAAATTAACTGTCTTATTCATAAAAAATATCTAAGGTTTATTGAAGGTTTATAGAAGGCTTATTTGATAAATTTTTGTACTTAATCTGTCAAATATGCCTTTACTAAACCTAAACAATTTTTTATAAATACGGCAGTAAGGCCCTTAATTATAAATAATTCAATTCAAGTCATAATACTAAAAGAAGAATCTTTTGTGTACTTCTTTCGACCACAGTCAGAGATCGAACAGGGCTTTTAATAAAAGTCCAAGAATTAAAACAAAAGACTAGTAAAACTAAAAATTAATGCAACAAATACATACATTTATTGAGATAAAAAAATGTATTTAAATATTGTTATTGTTATAATTTTATTAAGACCTTCAAAAGATTATTAAAAAAAGTTTGTTAATTTAAATTTTCCATTCTAAAAAAATATATATAGAACAAGTAAAAGTGCTTTATTCGAATCTAATAACACCCATTCACCATAACGTACATAGGCATTATGACCGTAGTGAAGGCTAGATACCATATTTTAAGTTATAGGACATTTTGCTCTATTATTATTGCCGCAATCTTTGTTTTTGCATTTTGTGCATAGTTTATTGTATTTTATTGTATTATGGGGATTGAAGGCTACAAAAGCGTGATTTCTATATTTGACTTATTTATTATATATTATTTATATTTTAGTTTATTGTATTCTACTGGTCAAGAAGCCCTTTCATTTGATACCAATAAGCAGCGCGTTGAGAGGGAAACTTTTTAAATACAAGATATACGGCAAAGCAGTAATTTTTCTATAACACATACATATGTACATGTTTGTTCGTTTACTTTTTTGTATTGGATGTTAATGATATGCGTTAATTTACACAAAATTCTATATGAAGCGTAAACAATCCAGTAAAGTTCCTATAAAGTGGAATAATTTTTGCAAAAGTAAGAGTAACTGAAACAAAATTAGATCTTTATGTTCCATTCAAAAGGTACTTTATTTAAAAAAAAATAATTATGTTCGAATAATTGTTGTCTAAAATATCGAGCAAAATTAGAGTATATCGTACGTGACATAAAACAGAAGTGATTTTGAGGTATATATGGATATATGAAAACAACTGCGAATCTTGGGAGGTATCTTTTCTTTTTTTAATTTATTACACTAAACCAAATATTTTTCATTTAAAATCCATCATACATAATTGACAAAAATCTATCTAAATCTAAATTAGGTGCTAAGTTTTAACTGTCCTTAGCCTACTACAAACTAGTTAAACTCTAATCAGATTAAACTCTTATTATTGCTCTTAAAATAATTAAATAAGCTCTAAATATCTGCGCATAGCAAAATTTGAGTGTTTTTTTTATCATTAAACCTTTATTGGGAGTTTTTGTTTTTACAGTCGTGGTTGACATATTCATGGAATTGCCCATATATAAGCTGTCAGGTTATAGACACTTCTTTAAGTTTATTGTAATTTAGATGGTGTTGAACATAAACCAAAATCTTAGCCCCCTCTCAGGTATGCCTATTTATACCAATTGCCTTTTTCACTATCTACACAATCATGAGTTTTTTTTTTCAAAGTCTTAAGCAATAAAAAATGTTATTTATAATCTACAAACATTTAAGAAATATATACATACTAGCTAATACCCGGTGTGCTTTGCCACCCCAAATTTTAGTATTTAATTCATATGGCAGGTGCCACGCCCACTATTGTTAATGCAACCATTTTTTCCATAAATGTTTATTTGAATATCAAAGTTTCTTTTGCAAAATTTTAGTACTCTAATCGATATCGTTTTCCAGATATACGAATTTTAGTATTTAATTCATATGGTAGGTGCCACGCCCACTATTGTTAATTCACCCATTTTTCCATAAATGTTTATTTGAATATCAAAGTTGCTTTTGCAAAATTTTACTACTCTAATCGATATCATTTTCCAAATATACGAATTTTAGTATTTAATTCATATGGTGGGTGCCACGCCCACTATTGTTAATTCACCCATTTTTCCCATAAATGTTTATTTGAATATCAAAGTTGCTTTTGCAAAATTTTACTATTCTAATCGATATCGTTTTCCAAATATACGAATTTTAGTATTTAATTCATGTGGCCACGCCTACTATTGCAAGTCCGCCCATTTTTTACCCAAATGTTCGTGTGGATGTCAAAGTTTACCGTACTTAATTTGAAGACTCTAGCTGCATTAACTTTCGTGATATATAATATTTAATACTTATTCTTTAATAGGGCGTGGCACCCCGCCCACTTACAATTTCAAATCAAGGTAGAGCCTATAGTTCCTTCCAGACATACAGGACGATTCTGTGAAAATTTCAAGGAAATCGGTCCAGCCGTTTAACCGTCTATAAAGCACAAACAAACATACAAACATATAAACATACAAACACACATTGATTTTTATATATAGAGATCATATGTTGGTGCCACGCCCATTACTGATAATGCACCCATTTCTTGCCTAAATGTTCATTTGGGTGTCAAATTTGCTCTTGTAGAATTTTAGTACTCTAATCGATTTCGTTTTCCAGATATACAAATCTTAGTATTTAATTCATATGGCAGGTGCCACGCCCACTATTGCTAATGTACCCATTTTTTACAAAAATGTTTGTTTGTATGTCAAAGTTGCCCTTGCACAATTTTAGTACTCTAATCGATATCGTTTTCCAGATATACAAATTTTAGTATTTAATTCATATGTTGGTGCCACGCCCACTATTGGTAATATACCCATTTTTTCCAAAAATGTTTATTTGGATGTCAAAGTTGCCCTTGCAAAATTTTAGTACTCTAATCGATATCGTTTTCCAGATATACGAATTTTAGTATTTAATTCATATGGTGGGTGCCACGCCCACTACTGATAATGCACCCATTTTTTCCAAAAATGTTTATTTGGATGTCAAAATTGCTTTCGCAAAATTTTAGTACTCTAATCGATATCGTTTTCCAGATATAAAAATTTTAGTATTTAATTCATATGGCAGGTGCCACGCCCACTATATCTAATGTACCCTTTTTTTCCAAAAATGTTCATTTGGGTGTCAAAGTTGCTCTTGTAGAATATTGGTACTCTAATCGATATCGTTTTCCAGATATACAAATTTTAGTATTTAATTCATATGGCAGGTGCCACGCCCACTATTGCTAATGTGCCCATTTTTTCCAGAAATGTTTATTTGGATGTCAAAGTTCCTCTTGCAAAATTTTAGTACTCTAATCGATATCGTTTTCCAGATATACAAATTTTAGTATTTAATTCATATGGCAGGTGCCACGCCCACTATTGCCAATGTACCCATTTTTTCCAGAAATGTTTATTTGGATGTCAAAGTTGCTCTTGCGAAATTTTACTACTCTAATCGATTTCGTTTTCCAAATATACGAATTTTAGTATTCAATTCATGTGGCCACGCCTACTATTCCAAGTCCGCCCATTTTTTACCCAAATGTTCGTGTGGATGTCAAAGCTTACCGTACTTAATTTGAAGACTCTACCTGCATTAACTTTCGTGATATATATTATTTAATACTTATTCTTTAATAGGGCGTGGCAACCCGCCCACTGACAATTTCAAACGAAAGTATAGCCTATAGTTCCTTCCAGACATACAGAAAGATTCTGTGAAAATTTCAAGAAAATCGGTCCAGCCGTTTAGCCGTCTATAAAGCACAAACAAACATACAAACATACAAACACACATTGATTTTTATATATATAGATTTATGTAAAAAATTTTACTTATTTTTTTTTAGAAATTTGGGAGCAAGATCTAACCGACACATTTAAAATTGAAGGTTCCGATCAAGGTATACAAAAAGTTAATCTAAAATGTGGTTCTGACTCTATGCATGTCATGTTGGAAACAGAAAAACCTTTCACTGGTGTCATGTATACAAGGGGCAGTTTTTACAAACAAACTGCACCCTGCTTCGTGAAACCCTCAACAAACAATGCCAAAACCTTGGAAATGAATTTCAGTTTGGATCAGTGCCAGACACAAAAAGATGGTGAACTCTTTTCGAATATAGTGGTTATACAAAATGATCCAGAACTGATAACACCCGGAGATTCAGCTTTTTCGCTGGAATGTGATTTTAGACAACCACGTAGTGTAGATGTGGAAGCGAATATGCAGACCAGAGACAGGTAAATATTGAAAAAAATAATAAAATCTAAAAGCTTAACAAAGCTTTAAGTTGCTTAAACTATTGTACATACATATATATATAAAAATTGCTAAATTTGCTAAATTAGACAACCACAAAAGCTACGAGGAGCAAACCGACAACATCAATAAAACTTGCAATGCAAAATAAAAGCAAAGTTAAAGCTCAACTATTTAATTTAAACACTAAAAGCTTGAAAATGTGCATTGAAAATGAAACTGTAAATATAAAGGTATTTTTTTAACTTATAGAAAAGCTTTAATTGCAATTATAAAAAAGCTTTATATGTAGTTGATAATACTAAAACTTATTTATTTATGAAACACTAAATATGTACTAACATTTATGGCAATTATTTGATAACGTGTTCCTAAAACTTACAGAATAGTTTATGCTTCGAAAATCTCCCTTGCTAGTCCAGATCCTTTACAGACATCTGAAAAATCAACACTACACTCTACATACTCTGCTACTAGTGAAACCAATACAGTTACTTATATACCAAAACATAGGGTAACCATAACAAACAACACTATACCAAAGACACATCTTACAATTACAACTCAAGATCATGTCGATAACAGCGATGACGATAACAATGATCTTGTTAGTGATGATGAAAAAACTATACACTTGGGCACAGTAGAAGACGTTACATATTTGTATACAAAAAAGGAAGAATTGTAGATTTATTTTAAATAAATTTACAGGATTAAGAAATAATAAATCGTATACAGATATAGCATATCACACAATGTTGTTACTCATAATATTTATAATACTCGTACATATGTATTGTATGTATGTTAGTTATTTCAGTTACAAATTTACAAGGTGAGAAGTCATTAAGTAATCATATATTTTTCTGTTGCTTAACTATACATAAAGGGTGTCCAAAATTTACACAAGATTTAAATTTGTTGGCTGCATTAACAAAAAAAGTTCGACAGCTGACAGTTAATTAGAACACCGTGTCTTCATTATTGATCAATATTTCAAATATAATAACAAAAACGCTGTAGAGAGCTTCTTGAAATTTAAAATTCTTGTTCACGACGGCGAATTGAGGTGCCTCGATTGCCACCGACACTCTCGCGCACTGCTTCGACATTGACATTTGAACAGCTTGTTTTTGAACGACCAGTGTGTTGTATCCCAGAACTTTTAAATTAATATCTTAACAGTTGACGAAGTTAAAACACTATTCCAACTATATTTTGTATGAAATTTTCGAACTGCTGACGCCAAGCTTTTTATTTTTTTAATATTGTTCAATAATTTTTACTTACTCTAAAGTGACAAGTGCCAAAGTGTTCTTTGTTTGTTTAGGGTTGCCAACACTTTACTTTACTGCACAAAAGGCGACAAATTAAAATCTTGGGTTTATTTTGGGACACCCTTAACATATTTTAGAATTTATTGCAAAAAGTGAGAGGAAATTTTTTTGTTTTTTTTTAATTTCTAAAAATATTAATATATTTTTATTTTTAAAAACGTCAAAAAGTACAATATTTTGCCTCTTTTCTGCCATCTTTTTAAATAATTGAGATTTTAATACAGAAGAAATTTCTTATTTAAGTCAAAATTGGTATCAAACTCAGGATATAGAAAAGTAGAAAGGTCCATCGAAACTTGTATTTTTTTACGAAATAAAGTTTTTCAGTGATTTTAATACATTTCACGCAAATACATCTTGACACAAAAATTTAATGCAAAAGTATCAAAAATAACAGCTTTACAAGCAATTTTCCAAATTAAGCTACATTATGATAACACAATTTCTTGTAATTTTTTTACCTTCTCCTGTAAAGTTAAATTTTTTGATTAAGACTTTTCTACTTGTGACCAAATAACAAAATCTTTTTCAAAGTTTCACAAATGTTTTTTTTCTATAGGCATCTATCTCTAAATATCAGAATGCTCTGTTACTTTGAATGTAAACCGTATAATTTGTAAACGATTTTCACTTCTGTTGAAATGTATGTATTAAAATATATATTCGAAAAACATTTTCTACGAACCACACTTTAAAATAAATAAATATTACTACAAAACTATTTTTGATAAACAATAATTTTTTAATGTTATATGATTGCTCTTACTATAATCAAAACATAAAAATCTATTAATATTGCAATTTGATTAAATCAAGAAAATTTTTACCTAATTAGACGTTTATTTATTACGGGAGAAATTTAATGTTTACGCTATATTTGCTTAAGGCGAAAATACCTTTATGTAAAAGCCATTTTAATAAATGATAAAGGGTAGAAAAAGGACCAAATTTGATCGTAGAAAAAAGCGGCTTAGTACATTTTTATTTTGTTTTAATTTTTTTCAAAAATTTTAAAAGCTTAAGTAAAATGTTGTGCAACACTACATAATTTAATACTTAAAAATATTTAAAAAAATTGTAACTGGACATACATACGTACCTATTTTTTATGTAATAAAACATACATGCTTTTACAAAAATAACTATAACATTTTGCAATAAAATTTTTAATTTTTATTGATATACATGTGATTTTTTAAATTAAAAAATATTTTTTTATAATATTTAATGTTTTCTTTTTTTTAATTTTTTAAACTACAGGAATACTACTACGACTACAACTGAAAAACTTGATAAATTGAAATCATAAATCTTTTTGGAGTTTTATTTAATTCTTATGTACATTAAATGCTTTTCTATATTATTTCTATGTATTGTTTCTAATCCTGTGATATCTCTTAAGTTTCAAATAAATCAAACAAATGAAAAAATAAAAAATATTTAAATAATTATTTAATTCATTTATTCATTCATTTAGTGTTTTATTGTATATTATTCTTACAGAATATTTTTAAATATTACAAGTTTTTTAATGCATGCTTACGTAAGAGTTTAAAGAAAAAAAAAACAAATTGTAATGGAATTTGCAATAGCATTAATGAAGGTTCAAATAGACCTCCGACGTAACGTAATTTTCTATACAAATTAATATTTAAAAAGACGTATATACATAGCTTAACCTGGAGGTTAAATTTTCACACATCCTTTGCCGTAAATCTAGGCTGTATTTCATCAACGCGAATATTCGCTTCCAAGTCAACGATTTCTGGTTTATCCATTTAGTCTGAAATATTACATGTCCCTGTAGGAAATATCTAATTGCGTCATCTCACATAAGTAAACAAGGAAAAATGTCTTTAAACTGCAAAACAGTAATTTAACAATAAGTGTGCTTCATCACTGAATGAAACTTCCCAGATGAGTTTTTACTATTGTATCATAAATTTCTAAATAAATTTGATAAATTTGCAAATTTTGCTCTGGCGCAAGTCAATTTTGATAAACAACCGAGAACTGTCAAATAATCTACAGAAAAGTGCTGTCGAATTAAACTATGGGTTCCAGTTAAGGTTATATGAGTATTAAAGTTTAATTTTGAATCAAAAATAATGCTATAATCAAAAAAAAAAAATATATATCAACCAGCTCTAACTTGTGTTTGCCCAAATAATAATTTTAATCGATATTTCTAGATAAACGCATACAGTTATTATTACACCTCGAAAATAAGATATCAAAAACACTTTAAAGATATCTCTTCGTATAAACAAAGAAATCAAAGAAATTTAACTCAAACGTTTAAGTCTGCTGTGCTTTCGTAATAGAAATTCTAATAAGAATTTGACCATCGATCATGTTTGAATGCCGTTATTTTCCCCCAGATGTATAATACAGGGTGGGCCAATTTTTTATTATTATTATTTTTGTTTAATATAATACTTTTTAATAAATAAAAAAACTACCGTATGTAAAAAACTCGCAAATTATTACGTTACAAAATTAATTAATGTATATTTAAAGTGTTTTTTATTTGATATATATTTTTATCTAATAAATTAATTATTTTTAAGAGTATAGCAGTGTTAAAAAAGAAATAAAAATTCATAAAAAAATTAATAAATAAATTCCTGTAACGATTAAAAAAATAAAACGTCATATTCGCAATTATTAACAGTTTGTAAACTATTTTGAAAGAAACGGTAAGTTTTTATAGAATATAAAAGCAGACACCAGATTTTCTAAGTTTCCTATTGTAACTATAACAATGTGCAACTTAAATAAAGTTTCGTGAAAATGTTCAAATACAATTTTTACGATTTGTTTATTGGCTAGATGATAATAATTTTTAAAAATACTACATCGTAAACTACTTATATTTTAAATGAAATACTCCCGAGTCGACTTTTGGTCCTTTTGTGGTACAACAACAATTCCCCTCAAGTGTACGTTTTAACACATCGTGGGCATCGTGTCCAACATATTTGCACGTTTAATCTGTATCCTCGTCCTCATTACTAGATTCAGAATTTTTTATATTTTTTTTAACTTTAACGTTATCAGGATTGTGCATATTTTCTATATGTCGTTTTAAATGATAGCTGCGGGCAAATTTCAAATCACAAAGTTGACAAGGTGTTTTATCTTGCTCTGCCATATGCGTATAACGTTTGTGACGATTTAATTTCACAACTCTTCCAAATGACTTTTGGCATAAATCGCAGGTGAAAATTGTTTCATTAACAGTAGGTTTATATTTATCTTTTGTCTTCCTTTTTAAAACTTTCTTAGTCTTCTTGTAACGAATTTTATTTGAATTTTTGTTCAAGGAGAGATCAAAATTTATAAACTCAAAGTTGATATTATCACTCTTATCTTCAGGAGAAGTCTTTTTTGTACTAAAATCATAAAAAACGTACATAAAAACTTCGTTAAGTAAAACTTTTTTTCTTAAATTAGAACAATAATTAAATGTGGAAAAATTAATTTTTTATATTTTTAAAGATTAATATATTTTGTGATAACAAGAGGATACAGTGAAAAATAACATTGTTTACCGATACCTGTCGAGTGAAACACATTTTCAAAGCCAGCTACGGTTTGTTTTATTATCAGCATTTTTAAATGGTGTTTTAGTGTTCGATGTAAATATTATTTATTTAACTTACAAGTTCTTATGAAATACAAAATGATAATAAATTATGAGATCGACATTTACTGTTAAAGCATTTTCTGTTGATATGAGGGTATATGAATATATCAACTGCACTTCATTCTAATAAATGCATATAATTCATACCTTTTTTGTAAAAAAAAAAATCATTGATTAATGAGTTACTGATATTTGTTTCGATAAACTGCGTAGGATGTTTTGTTTTCACTATTTCATGATTTTACACTCATTTTAAAGTATATCATCTATGTTAAATTATTTCGAACATTATCCTAGACAAAAAACATTTAATAAAACAGCATGTTAATTACATTTTTGAGAAGGCAATTAAGTGTCTTATACCCCTTAATTCGCCGAAGATCTAAACTTGATATAAAGAACAAGGTACTTTTTTTTACAAAATGTGTATTCGACCGATTATGACCTATTGTCAAATCTGGTCCAAAAAGGCTGCTAAAACGCATACAAAAACAAGTAAGAGTGCTATATTCGGCATTGCCGAATCTTATATACCCTTAACAACGTGTAATCATGCAATAACAGTAGTTTGTATCACCATTCATCTCATATGAAATACGTACATACATATAAAAAACATACATATATAAAAACATCCCATTGTAAAATTAAAAATTAACGTATGTATGTTAAAAAAAAAATAAAAAAAATTAAAAAAAAAAATTTAAAAAAAAAATTAAAAAAAATTTAAAAAAAAATAATAATATAAATAATATATTAAATAAAAAATAAAAAAAAATAATAAAAAAAATTAAAAAAAAATATTAAAAAAAAAATTTTTTGGCTCAGCTGGGATTCGATCCCACGTTTACTTTAACCAATATACAAGTTTGTATGTACGTAAGTTGTTGTTGTAATGTTGTTTTTGTGAAAAAAAAATCGAGGTGGTCTTGGGTTCTTGCTCATATCTCAGTTGTTTATGAACCGATGTTTCTGATTTTCGATACCGATCTACTCCCGAATATTTCTGATATTTTAATACCTCACCCGGGTCCAAGCGATTTCGGGGGGCTTCAAAAAGTTGATTTCAACATACACACGGACAGACTGACAGAGCTTAATCGACTCCCCTATTCATAAGCTTTCAGAAAATATATACGTTATGGGGTCGGAAATAAAAATTGTAGAAATTTCACACGGAATGACAAACCTATATTTTTCACTGTGTGAAGGGTATAAAAATGCAAATCATTCAAAATAAAAACTTGAAAATAATACAAAATCTACCTTTTAGATATCCAACTTATCTTCTACATAGAAACTTTAACTTTAAAATGTTTAATTAATTGGCAAGGAAACTGACGCTGTCATTTAATGAAAAATACAAGTCAAATTTTGAAATAATAAGAAGTTTGCTGAACAACCACAGAGGGTATTTTGTTTAAAAGACACATTTCAGTGATTGTTTTAAAACCTCTTATAACTTCTAAGTTTCCTGCAAACTGTGATATTAGTAGTTTCTTTATTTAATTAATCAGGTGTTAATTGTTGTAACACTATATGTAAATTCTCATAAATCTGTTAACGATAGTGATAAAATTAATAAGTTTTAATAAATAAATAAATATATATGTATGTTTTTATATCTTATTCGAACTTTTCTATATATTAAATTTTAATGTGAATCATTTTGATAGGTGAAGTAAAAAATTCAATAAATTTGAAAATTAATACTATGATTCACTAATTCAAATTTCATTGAATTGTAACATATATGTATGAGAATTTTAAATTACATACTAGTATACCGATAAAGAGTGCTGATGATGAAATCGTAGCTGGTTTCGAAAATGCATTCCACTCGGCTAATATCGGAAATAATTTTAGAAAGAATATTCCTAAAAATGATTGCAATTTAATTTAATTTGCATTATAAAATTATATTTATTAATTTATTTATTTATTAATTCAAATAGTAATACAAAGCCTATAAGGCCAAAATACACGTATTACATAGTAATAAAAAAAATCCTGAGATATTAACTAAATAAAGTATTCAATAATAAAAATTAGTATAAGTAAAAATAATAGAAAAATAAAATCAAATTAAATAAAAGAATAAACGAACTTAAGCCAAAATAAAAATGATTCACATTAAAATTTAAATAAATAAATATATGTATAAATAAAAAAATTATTTCGAACATAAAATAAATTCATTTCTACTACTGATTTAAAAGTCGTGAAAATGTAAACTTTAATTTGTAATACCGTAGGTGTAACACATTCACAAAGACTATCAGAATGCTTTCTGACTGTGCGTGATGTGTGTCTAGTCCACTTTGAGCTTATTTTTATGTTTTTTTTTAATTCGAAAGATATTGTTTTCGAATCAAGTAAATGATATTCATATACATATGTATGTGTATAATGGATATATGTATGTAATTATTTTGTTAGTTTTAGGTGCTTTGTTTTAGTATTATGTAATGAAATTTTTTATTTATACATAATAGGTACGTATAGGTAGTAGTTTTATTTGACATCTTTAAAATCTTTCTTACTTACATATCCTTCAAATTTGATAAAGTATGTGCTTCAATTTTACCAGCTTCCGTTTTTTTGTTAGACACGATTTGTACATCATCCATAGCTTCTAATTTAACGTTTAAAGGAATATCTTCTGAAATTCCATTTATAAAATCCGCTTGAGTCTGCAAATAGTTAGCAATTGTTTTGAGCTCCTGATTTATTAGACGAGTTTTTTCAATAAAATTATATGCAGATTTTAATTTTTCAGAACAAGACGAGCAAATAAATTGTGGCCATTGGCCGGTGTCATCCATTACCTTAAAAAAATAGTAAAAAGCTTAAATAATAATATTTATATACATATATAAATTTGCTTACATTTATATTGCAGACGTCATTAAGTAGTTGACCATAAGATTTTTGTTCCGAGTATCCGTAGCCGTTTTCTGGTAAACTTGTTAGTAATTTTAACCCAAGTAAAGAATTGTAGCAAGTTCGGCATTGGTGGTATTTCAACAGCGGCATATTCCAAATTTAACACTTTCGATAAGTTAATTTTTAATTTCTTTTGGTTATTTTTTTAATATTGTTGTATTTTCTTTTATTATTAAATAACAAAAAATGTTGATACTCTCAATAATTTGTAGTATTTTACTAACATTCATCGTAAGTTGATAACATTTGTTTACATGCCCAATAATTCTAATTAGGACTTTAGTACTTTTACCTCTAACACTTTTTGCAACTGGGCTTTCGTTTTAAAATAATCATCATTACGTCTTATCACGTTTTTTTTCACATTGTGCCGATTAAAAAACTTTTTTGGAAAAATTTTTTAAATTTATCAATTAAATTTGTGAAACTATTGAGTGTTATTGCTAATGTCTTGGTTATTGGGTAGAAATAGGCCACAACAGCCACAGGAGCTGGCTGGAGTTGAGGGTGGTGATCCCGATGGTAAAACAGCCGGTGAACGTTCAGGAGATAATCAATTATCAAAAGCCGAACGCAAAGCGATGGAAGCCTATCGTTTTGATTCTTCTGCCCTAGAAAGAGCTGCGGAAGCTGCTCGCACCTTGGAAAGATCAAGTATGTACATTTTATATAACAATTGATGTAAATCATTTTTGGTTGGTATAAAAGGATGTGTAGGGTTCTACATATATGTATGACATTGCATAACCATAGATGTTTGCCCTAAAATTACTATAGTTTTTAAGTGAAGTAATACTATATAAATCCAAGAACGATACACAAATTGTTTATGAAAATTTTAGAGCACGCCCGTGAAGCATTAGAATTATCAAAAGCTCAGGAAATAACACGCCAACAGGAATATCAACAAAAAGTCAAGGAGTATGAGGCTCATATCGAACAAGCCAAAGTGGAACAAAAACGTATAGATCATGAGGAGAGAAGAAAAACGTTAATTGTAAGTTAAAAGAAAGTTTTGATTAAAACTTATTCTAAAACAATTTCTGTTTTTGTGCTATTTTCAGGAAGAGAACAAACAACAGCAACAACGTGCCCAATATCAAGATCAATTGGCCCGTAAACGTTATGAAGATCAATTGGCCCAGCAACAGCGTGTTCAAGAAGAAAATCTTAAAAAGTATTATAATAAATTAAAATACATTCGATCATTTGTTTTTTAGACAAATTTTATATTGTTTACAGACAAGAAGAAAGTGTGGCTCGCCAGGAAGCTATGCGACGACAAACAATTGAACATGAAATTGAAATGAAAGAAAAAAATAGACTGAAACTTCTGGAACATGAAATGCGTGTTAAGGCTAAGGTTGATCGTGAAAATCGTGATCTCAATTTAGAGCAAATACGTTTAAGAGCACAGGAAAAACGTACTACCGTTTTGGAAAGTATAAAGTGGGTACAATTTATTTATTCAACTCCATAGTAATATAGTAATTAATGACAAAGCTTTTGTTTTAAAGTATTTTTTAATTTAAAAAATGTACAAATTTTAGCCAATTATCTTTTTATTTAAGAATCATTTTTTCCTTAAATAATTGTTTTAAATAATTAAAAAAATTATATATTTTTTTTTTGTACAAAAATATTAAGCTATCAAACGTTTTAACATGTTTAAATATTTAATTTCTTTTATTTTAGAACCGCGGGTTCTGTTATCGGTACGGGTGTTGAAGCTATGCTTACCGATTGGGACAAAGTATTAACAGCAGCTGGAGGCCTTTCTCTTTTGGCCTTAGGTGTATATACTGCTAAAGGTGCTACCGGCGTTACCTCACGCTATATTGAATCACGTATTGGCAAACCAACCCTGGTAGGAGAAACCTCGCGTTTTGCCATTCTCGATGCCGTCAGCCATCCAATAAAATACATTAAAAAACTTAAATCGAAACCAGCTGATGCTTTGCAGGGTGTTGTACTCAATCCTAAATTGGAAGAACGTTTACGTGATGTTGCTATTGCCACGAAAAATACCCGCATCAATAAGGGTATGTATCGTAATGTTTTGATGCATGGTCCTCCCGGTACAGGTAAAACTATGTTCGCGAAAAAATTGGCTGAACATTCCGGCATGGATTATGCCATCATGACAGGTGGTGATGTAGCACCGATGGGCAAAGAAGCTGTTACAGCCATACATAAAGTGTTTGATTGGTCCCAGACCAGCCGTCGTGGACTATTGTTGTTTGTAGACGAAGCTGATGCTTTCTTACGCAAACGTTCTTCAGAACATATATCGGAAGATTTGCGTGCTGCATTGAATGCTTTTTTGTACAGAACATCTGAACAAAATTCGAAATTTATGTTGGTATTGGCTTCTAATACACCTGAACAGTTCGATTATGCCATTAATGATCGTCTAGATGAAATGGTCGAGTTCACTTTACCTGGACTAGAGGAACGTGAACGTTTGTTGCGTTTATATTTTGATATATATGTTTTACAACCAGCTGCCCAAGGTGCCAAGTAAGTAACATTTAACAACTTTATTTTAATCCGTATTTTTACTAAATACTTTGTTAAATCAAGTTCTATTGATCAAAAGGAATTATGCACAGTTCTAAACATATATGTATATATAATTGGTTTTATATAAATTTTTGTTTTGAACTTTTATTTTTAAGACAGAACTTTCAACCTTAAAAATTGGTAATCAGAAAATTTTGACACATACATTTTTTAATATGTTGTTTTAACATTTAATTAACACAAATAATACAATTAAAAATAGTAAAATTGCTCAAAAACAAATTTTTTAAAAAGGCGGGAAAGTATTTATTCGGAATAAAATAAAAATTTTTATATAAAGTAATTTTTAGCTCAAAAAATTTAAAACAACATATTGATATAAAAATATCGAAGACATTTATTTATATAACATAAATTTTACATTTAGGAATTCTAATTCAGTTAATGTATTCATAATATGTGTTTAATTAATATAAATTTTAAAATGCTTATAAAATGAAGGTAGAAATTTGATATTAAAATATAAAAAATTGCTAGTTAAATTTCGTTTATATAATTTAACGATATTTCTTAATTTCGAACAAAAAATAATACAACCAACATTACCTACTGGGTGTTATAAACGCATATAAAATATTGTTTAAGTTTTTTTTTGCCTATTGTTTAACGAAGTTTGTTCTAAAGCTTGACTTATTTTTTTAAATTGATATTTAAATAATTGTGAAAAATTTATAGACGCTTCAAATTAGAACAATTTGACTATGGTGCTGCTTGTTCGAAAATGGCTAAATTGACTGCTGGAATGTCCGGTCGCGAAATCTCCAAATTGGGTGTATCCTGGCAAGCCGCTGTTTATGCTTCCGAAGATGGTGTCTTAACCGAAAAAATGGTACTGGACAAGGCTGAAGAAGCTGCAGCACAACATAAACAAAAGGTAAAACTTAAATTAGTTATAAATAGTAATAAAAAAATAATACTAATACGAAATTGTTTCTTTTTCTTACAGATGGCCTGGTTATCGGAACAAGAACGTTTGGATCACAAGTCTATAACTGGTGGAAGAGTCGAATGAGTACTGATAATTTAATCTGGTTGTAAATAAAACTTCAGATTACTATTTACAAAACAAACAAATTTCCCTTTTTAAGTGTATATGTGAACATAACACTGCTGGTCGTGTTTAAGTTTTAAGGTTAAGAAACAAACATCCTACCAAAAAATCATTTTCATATAACACCTACAATCGCCTAACACATAAAGCAAAGCTTTCTTTTTACTAAACTCAGGCTTTTAGTTAAAACAAAGAAGGAAAAATGAACACAAAATAATTCTAAGAAGTATTTTGTGCTCTACTGAATGCAAACAAATGTAGGAAAATTGTTATAACTAAAGAGTTTTCATTATTACATTTAAGTTATAACGATTTTTCTTATTTTTGTTCTCCTAAAGCCTTGTTAATTTTGTATTGTAAATATATTTTCTTAAGATTTATGTTACCAGTTTTACAATCTGTTGCAGAGTTTTTTTATTTCTATATATTTTTGAATTCGCATTTTGCATTTTGTGTGTAAATTTTAATAGCATATGAAGAAAGCTTTGCTTAGGTTAAAGTTTTTCGTTTTAAAATAAAAAAATGACTAAGTAATAATGTATTTTTTGAATTCTGTGGCCTAATTTTCGGCATGTGTATTTAAAGAAATTTATATTAAACTTCTTACACATGTTAGAATTCTGGCGTAATTATTTAAAATAGCATTTTTTAGCTTTAAAACCAAGTGATTCTTCTGTTTTTATAATAACAACATTAGTATATTGTGAAATACGTTTAAATTTGTTTTTATTATTTTAATAATTTTTCTGTTTTTATTAACTTGTATTTTATTTAGATATAAATTTGGAAATAATTTTGTAAAGCTAAAAATACTTTTAGAAAAAAGGAATTGTTAATATGTATAACATAATAAAATTTATGAATAAAATTTAATATACAGAGTTTTTCTTGGAATATTATGGAATTTCTGATTTTTTTTCTATTTAACTAAATATTATTTGTTAAAGTTAACCTAAATAATTTAAAAAATTTTGGCTTTTACAGCAACAGCCACATTTCTCCGAAATCAACATAAAACAAAACATGTATATACACTAGCAAAGCCCTGTAAAATATAATAATTGGCCTTTGTGACTTTATAATACGGAATGGAAAATTAATAAATAATGTTGATTTATTAAAATTTTCCCTTCATAATAATTTTTTTTTATATTTTTGTGTGAACTAAAAAGCGCTTTATTTACTTAAAAAAATAACTGAATTATCAACACTGATACACATAAATAAACATTTTTGAAGTGTATATAAACAAAATTTATATATTTAGTTATGCGATTGAAAAAAAGTAAACAAAAAATTAATGTTGTAAAACAATTAGAAATCCAGCAATGTCGTACATGTTATAATTCCACTAAGGGATTAAGACAACTAGCCGGTCTTACGAAATGTGCTGATCGAAAGCAACAAAAAACCTATGCTGAACTTTTAAAGCAAGTCTGCCATATAAATGTAATTTTTTTTTATTATATGTATAAATAAGTATTTTATTAAATCATTTATAAAAGCTTACTTAGTATTTGCAAAAATGTTTGCAGGTTATCGATGATTTATACGGTGACCAAATGCCACAACTGATATGTGAAAGTTGTGCACGTAGACTAAAAACTTCGCATGCCTTTATACAACAAACGCAAGAAGTTAATGAACGACTTATATCTATTGCTGGTCAAGTGGAGTCTAGTAAACAGCCTAAATGTTTGCAAGAACCATCAGTGGATATATCGCCAGTGAACGACATAAAAGCAGAAAATGAAGATATGGACTTTTTAGGTCAGTTGGAGCCGGAGTGCTTTATAGAACTAAAAGTCGAAGAGAAAGAGCTGAATATGCCTGTTGACAATAACAGTAAAGATACATTAAGTTTAAAAACGAGCGAAATACCTAAAACAGAAGTGTAAGTTAATCTATATTTATAACAAGATTGTAAAATAAATACCCAGCTGTAAGTACGGTTAAGCGGGCTTTATTTTTACTAAGACACAAGTACTCCAATACCCATAGCATACTCATTTAGGTATTTTTTAAACGCATTGAAATATAGATCAAGGACTTCACAAAAAGAAAATTGAACCACATCACTGCTGTACTCATTCTAGAAGAAACACAACTCAACTAAAATAATTCCTGTTTATTTTTCAATGTTTTTTATTTATTTTTATTAATTTATTTAACACCGTTTAATTTTAAAACCTTGTTAACTTTTATCACCAAGGTTACGTCTATTCAAATGTATAATATACATCCATATGTACATAGTATATGTGTATATCTAAAAGTCTTTACTAATAAATATGTATGTGTAAAGGATCCATAGAAAATTAATTAATAATTCTAATATAAAAAATTTTTATAACACTTTTTTATTTCATGCTTTTAGCGTCACTCTATTTGAATGTCCAAGTTCCAGTTTAAAAGAATCGCTCAATGGAAACTGCGAAAACAAAGTCAGTGATGAACAGGTTTTAAATGACGATGAAGACAACCTTTATCGCTCAGACACAGACTCTGATTGGAAAGATGAAGATCATATCCTTAAAAATGAAAAACGTGAAAAGAAATGGATTCCTAAATCGAGAAAATCCGCATACAATGCTGACGATGATATTGCCGTACCATGTACAGAGTGTAATAAAATATTTAATAATTCTAAAGCATTAGCCCGTCATAAACGTAATACTCACGTACCAGAAGAACAAAAGTGTAAATGTCCATTGTGTAATCGCAGATTTTCGCGTTCTTGCAATATGTATAAACATATGCGAACCTTTCATGGTCCCGATTCAGTGCCTTTAATACGCAAACCCTCTACCAAGGACCGAAAATTTCAGTGTGATAAATGTGAAAGAAATTACACCAAAAAGAGTCATTTAAATCTGCATATAAAAGAAAAACATAGTTATGATTTAGCAACCCAGAAAGCTGGACAGGTTATCGAAGACTCTGAAATTAAGTCAACTAGTGATAATGGCGAGAAAAAGGATAAACCTAAGAAAAGATACGAGGTACGTTCTTTATGTTCCATTTGTGGAAGTTCATTTGCGAGTAGAACTCATTTGGTTGTACATATGAGACGTCACACGGGTGAACGACCTTTTAAATGTGATTTATGTGAACGTGCCTATCCGCGTCCTTCGGAACTTGTCTGTCATCGACGAATACACACTGGTGAGAAACCATTTAAATGTAAAATTTGCGATAAGGCTTTCCGTGTCTGGAGTAAGATGAGCAATCATATGCGTTCACACACTGATATACGACCCTACAAGTGTTCTCAATGTGAACGTAGTTTTAAATATTCCAAAGATTTAAATATTCATTTTCGTATACACACAGGCGAACGGCCCTATAAATGTAATGTTTGCGGTAGTACATTTACACAAAGCAACACTCTCAAAGCTCATCGTTCAAAGCTGGGCCATATGGATGATGGCCCGGTGGTAAAAAATAATATAGGTTAGATGTTTAAGAAATGCTTTTCTTATTGCAATATGAATCAGTAGATCCTTACTAAATTATGCCATTTAATACAGCATTTAAATACAAAATTATTTTTAATTTAAATTAAAACATTTTAATTTTAAAACATAGATTTATTAATAAACTTGAGTTTAATAAAATAAATAATTTAATTTTTTTCAAAATAGTTTGATTATTTAATGTCCCTTTTAAAGGTACGATAATGCAAAAGTATGTTACGAACCGTTTTGGCCCAGTGAGGTTCCGACTAGCTTGTTTGTGGCGATAGCTCAGGCAGGTTCCAACCCTCTCACTGGCCACGCATCCGCTCATAAAACAAACTGAAAAATACAACAAAAACTACTACATCAAATACTACGACAAACTCCACCACAAGAAGAATTCACGAGAGTCAGGTGTTTACTCCCGTTTTGCCCACCCAACCATGTCGCAGCAGCATCCGCTGTAAAATTTCTCCGCGACCCAAAAATGTACATGACCTCATCCTTACCATCCATCATTCCTTCAGTTCAACAAAAAAAAATTTTAATTACATTGAATACAAAATTTATTAGAATTAAAAAAAAACTAAATAATGAATAGGCAAATAATAATTAAAAATAACAATAATATAAATAAAAATTGATTTAAAATAATAACAAAAATAATTTCTAAAAAAAAACAATAATATTGATAAAAAAAAATAATAATTAAAATAATGGTAATTATAATAATAGTAATAAAAATAATAATAACAATATTTACAAATATATACATATATTACACTAATTAACATATACATATATACAAAATTAACACCGATAAACAAAATCTTTTTCCCTCAATTCAATATCATTATAGCCGTTTAAATTTTCTCATTCTTATTTATTAACCTTTTCTAGTGCTCAAGTTATTTTAATATTTGTTATTTAATTTAATAATTCCACTATTTTATTTACTAATTTTACTATTTTTCCCACAATCTAAAGAGCTCTCTAAATTGGGTCAAGAGTTATGGCTGCCACTGTACAGACCTATTTTCCTATTTCTACATATCAACTTGGGCCCTAGATTAGTGTAAAATTTATATTCTTAAACTTTTTTTTCTGATTTTTTCCTATTCTTAATCTTATCTCCAGATTTGCCGGCTATTGAGGGTCAGATGTCACTAAACAAAACAACATTACAGAATGCACACACAAACACTAACATTAAACATTACACTTATAATTTCTTTTTCACACAAGTCACAATTACACTTGACACTCATTTATAAATTTCTTACACATTTTATAAAATATAATTATAAAAAAAAATTGAAATAAATTTGATATTAAAAAAAAACTAAAAAAAAGATAAATCACAGTATTGTTTTGTTGCTTCATTTTAACGCCTATTTTCCTAGGATATTATTGACCCTAGGGGTTGCCTGTGACACCAACATATCTTGTCATCTTTCCTTGACTTTATTTTTACTTGGGCCACATTTCAGGGATATACCACAGATATATTTTCTCTAATATATATATATACACATATAAAAGATTACCTGGCTTACATCCATCCGTGCGGTTTGGGTCATTTGGACGTAGATATAGCCAGCTAAAAATTATATAAAACAAACATTTTACACCACCAAAAATACACAATTAACTGCCGGCATATACTCACGTAATCAAAATTCACTTAATTTAATTTACCAAAAATCATAAACAAAAAATCAAAACATAATTTTAAACAAATTATTAGTAATTTCACTCCTAACCGCACGGAACTTAATTGCGCTGTTCTTACTAACTTCCCGTTCAATTTTTCTCTATCCAACTTTTTCTTCTTCTTTTCATACCGTTTCGTCTAGGTTACAAATAAAGATGTCCTATCGCTATATATTGGAAAATTAACTGTTGCCACTTTTCCTAACTTTACATATACATATATCATCCCTTTCTCTCTTCTGATCCTAACTCAACTATTTTACCGTTTCGTACATTCTAAAGGCCATGACTGACTATAATACAAAGTCGTGCGATTATGTCAAATAAAAATCTGATAGTTTTCTGTCCTACATGAAAAAATCGCAACAAAATGTGTTATTGGATGCCACACTGTCATACTTGCTTAGAAAAAGCAACTCTGATCGCACAGACTCTATTATTTTATGAAAATTTTCAAAATATTATCAAATCGGACACACATGTCAAAAAATCTGTCACACATGTGCACTTTGTGTCCACACTATCACACTTTCTGAACACACATACAATTTTTGACATATCGAACGACTAAATCTGATAGTCAGTCATGGCCTTAAGGCGTATTAACATTCATTCATAAATATAATCCATTGCTTTACTACCCACTGTAGTATTTTAGATTGAAAATACAACACTGACTAAACTAACTAAACACATCCAACTTTTTTGTACATTTTGTACAAAACGCACACACATTCATACATCCACTTTGACAAGGTAAACAAAACAAAGTAAGTATTTACAAATAATATTATTTTCCTAATTTAATTGTATTTACAGGCAAAATGGACAACATATAATAAAAAAAACGTAAGTATATATAAAGTGACCCATGCTGTCTATAAAAAAAACAGGACTACACAAAAGAAAACAAAAAGAACAACACAACAAATAACAACACAACCGGCCAGAGACGTTTGGGTATGTGGAAAACATCACCCGCAACAAAACTCCGGTTTCACTGGTGTTAGCCAGAGGGAACGGTGTGCGGGTTGTTCTTTGAGTTAAGAGCCCAACGTGGGGAACTCCCACACCCTGACACAGAGTCTCATGCTCTACAGACTGAACCAGCCGGGCATATCACCAAGTGAATATATTTTAATTTTTCTTATGAAATATTTACTATATGTATGTGGAATCATTGCAGGAGATTATCTACACAGTTGTTTCCATATTATCAAGACCAAGGGTATATTTGGTTTTATTATTGAACGCAGTCACTCTTCTGAATTCTTTTCTCCAGGAAAAAGAAATCGTAGAGGCAAACCCTTTACGCTACAAAATCTCTTGTTACCGGTATTGGCCAGTAGTGCACAAACGTCCTTAAATATTAAGCGATCGCCCGTAGTGGCTAAAAAAAAATATAGTCATAATCACATAAAAAAATAACAAAAATGAATAGGGTAACACCTCAACTATTAACTTTTCCTTTGGAAGTTTGCGTTTAATAACAACCAATAATCGCTGAAAACGTTTTTATTACTAAAAAGTTCAGCGAAGTAAAACATCCAATTGGCCTTACCATGCATCATCTGACGGGAAGTATTTATTAATAAATTTATAAAAAGAATTTTTACTTTGTGACATATTTCCTGTTTCCCTTTTCAGATTTCAACAAAACAAAACACTCTTTCACTGACTGGGACAACATAAACATCCATATTGCACTGATTTAATTATCTACGAATAAAAACAACAACTACACTATAATGGGCATCACATAACATATATATCACAGGTGGGTATCTTATTTAAAATTTCCTAATCTATATTGCACAAATTTATTAACCTAATTAGTTATAGTCATATCACAGAATCTTAAAAGAATGAAATCTATTTGAGATGAGAGAATTTACCTATTTGAACGAAAATTTTGCCATTACGGTCAAGATATTGGTTGCCACTACAAAATTGGATATTTACAAAGAATTTTCCTGAAACTTGTGCCAATTCAACTAAAATATTTTAACATCGTTAAATCGTAAGTTAAAAAAAATCAATTTACAAAAAAAAAAAATATTAAAAATTTGCCTAGTGACAAATAAATATTTAAATTAAATTATATATAAACAAACAACATTCAATTAATAAATTTATTAAATAAATATAAACAAAATAAATCTTACAATTAAAAAAAAAATAAAGAAAAGAAGATACTTAAAATTACTATTTACATTCTTAAAATAATAAATTGTCAAATAAATAATAATTATAAAAATAATAGTATAAATAAAACATAAAACACTTTTACTAAATAAATATGTGTATAAATAATTATAAACTAAATAAAATATATTAATAGATAACTAAATATAAACATAATATAGAAATACATAAACATAAAATGAATATAAAACAAATAAATTACATGCAATGAAACAAACCACCAATAAGCTTATAACTAAATAAATATATATAAAAACTGATTTAAATTACAATATAAAAAAAATAAATTTGATAACTTAATATATACTATTTACATTATAGATTAATTTTTAAAATAAATATAAAATAATTAAACAACTACTAAAACAAAATTAATAATAAATAAAGATATGTACAACTAATAATAAAATAAATAAAATTCGTAAATAAATAATAAATAAATAAATTTTAAAAACATAAAATGAATATAACAACAACAAAAATATACATGCAAGTTTAAAAAAAAACATAAATAAAAATCATGCAAACGAAATAATTACGTAAAATAAAACATGCACTTAAACTAATTTAACAAAATAACTAAAATTATAAAATAACTAAAAATATAATAATAAGGTTAATTAAAAAAAAATTGATAAATTAATAATTTAAATATAAATATAAAAAAAAATATAACTATACATACTAATAAACTTAATGTTAATTTATCTTCCTATTTAGGTAATGATGGAAGGATAAGAAGGTCAACGCGATTTAGCAAAATATAATAAGAATTCTTCATGTGGTGTACAAACATAATTACAAACTAATTTTACAAAGTTAACTACTGTAAGAGTACATCTAACACTGATACTACACACTTCACGAAACGATCATGACAGGCTATCAGATGTTGTTAAACACTCAAAACAGAAAGCTAACTTCACAACAATGATATCTACCAAATCACAACAGAATACAAGTATATAATACTGACACAACACACTTCGCTATACACATGATAGGACAGGATATCAGATATTAATACACATTGAAAGCTGAATGACGATAAAAAAAATACTTTAAATTTACAACGCAAAATAAGGATACAAACAATACATTTGGGGACTAAACATGTCACTCATAAGCTATTGTTTTGTAATCCTTCAAGTACAAATTTGCCACTCAACATGTCCAAGAATTCCATTTACATACACCCTGCATATCGTCCTACAGCGGCTATGTAAACCAACTCTCGCAACATGTTTTTATGGTCAATAAGATGGGCTATTGAACATAAAACTATTTGGCTATTGTCACATGTGTAGGTGTTTCCACATGTACCACGTATGCAGACTAGGACACATTCCAAGAAATTAGAAAACATCTCTAGCTGCCTCATTAACTTGGGCGCCATTTATGTTACGAACCGTTTTGGCCCAGTGAGGTTCCGACTAGCTTGTTTGTGGCGATAGCTCAGGCAGGTTCCAACCCTCTCACTGGCCACGCATCCGCTCATAAAACAAACTGAAAAATACAACAAAAACTACTACATCAAATACTACGACAAACTCCACCACAAGAAGAATTCACGAGAGTCAGGTGTTTACTCCCGTTTTGCCCACCCAACCATGTCGCAGCAGCATCCGCTGTAAAATTTCTCCGCGACCCAAAAATGTACATGACCTCATCCTTACCATCCATCATTCCTTCAGTTCAACAAAAAAAATTTTAATTACATTGAATACAAAATTTATTAGAATTAAAAAAAAACTAAATAATGAATAGGCAAATAATAATTAAAAATAACAATAATATAAATAAAAATTGATTTAAAATAATAACAAAAATAATTTCTAAAAAAAAACAATAATATTGATAAAAAAAAATAATAATTAAAATAATGGTAATTATAATAATAGTAATAAAAATAATAATAACAATATTTACAAATATATACATATATTACACTAATTAACATATACATATATACAAAATTAACACCGATAAACAAAATCTTTTTCCCTCAATTCAATATCATTATAGCCGTTTAAATTTTCTCATTCTTATTTATTAACCTTTTCTAGTGCTCAAGTTATTTTAATATTTGTTATTTAATTTAATAATTCCACTATTTTATTTACTAATTTTACTATTTTTCCCACAATCTAAAGAGCTCTCTAAATTGGGTCAAGAGTTATGGCTGCCACTGTACAGACCTATTTTCCTATTTCTACATATCAACTTGGGCCCTAGATTAGTGTAAAATTTATATTCTTAAACTTTTTTTTCTGATTTTTTCCTATTCTTAATCTTATCTCCAGATTTGCCGGCTATTGAGGGTCAGATGTCACTAAACAAAACAACATTACAGAATGCACACACAAACACTAACATTAAACATTACACTTATAATTTCTTTTTCACACAAGTCACAATTACACTTGACACTCATTTATAAATTTCTTACACATTTTATAAAATATAATTATAAAAAAAAATTGAAATAAATTTGATATTAAAAAAAAACTAAAAAAAAGATAAATCACAGTATTGTTTTGTTGCTTCATTTTAACGCCTATTTTCCTAGGATATTATTGACCCTAGGGGTTGCCTGTGACACCAACATATCTTGTCATCTTTCCTTGACTTTATTTTTACTTGGGCCACATTTCAGGGATATACCACAGATATATTTTCTCTAATATATATATATACACATATAAAAGATTACCTGGCTTACATCCATCCGTGCGGTTTGGGTCATTTGGACGTAGATATAGCCAGCTAAAAATTATATAAAACAAACATTTTACACCACCAAAAATACACAATTAACTGCCGGCATATACTCACGTAATCAAAATTCACTTAATTTAATTTACCAAAAATCATAAACAAAAAATCAAAACATAATTTTAAACAAATTATTAGTAATTTCACTCCTAACCGCACGGAACTTAATTGCGCTGTTCTTACTAACTTCCCGTTCAATTTTTCTCTATCCAACTTTTTCTTCTTCTTTTCATACCGTTTCGTCTAGGTTACAAATAAAGATGTCCTATCGCTATATATTGGAAAATTAACTGTTGCCACTTTTCCTAACTTTACATATACATATATCATCCCTTTCTCTCTTCTGATCCTAACTCAACTATTTTACCGTTTCGTACATTCTAAGGCGTATTAACATTCATTCATAAATATAATCCATTGCTTTACTACCCACTGTAGTATTTTAGATTGAAAATACAACACTGACTAAACTAACTAAACACATCCAACTTTTTTGTACATTTTGTACAAAACGCACACACATTCATACATCCACTTTGACAAGGTAAACAAAACAAAGTAAGTATTTACAAATAATATTATTTTCCTAATTTAATTGTATTTACAGGCAAAATGGACAACATATAATAAAAAAAACGTAAGTATATATAAAGTGACCCATGCTGTCTATAAAAAAACAGGACTACACAAAAGAAAACAAAAAGAACAACACAACAAATAACAACACAACCGGCCAGAGACGTTTGGGTATGTGGAAAACATCACCCGCAACAAGTAAAAAAAAACTGCAGGAGAGAGCGGCTTGTCTTCTTAAGGTGTTTGACCTCTAAGTTTGTTTTAAAAAATAAAAACTCATAAATATTTAACACAATTTGTTAAGTTAAGGTAGGTAGGTAGGGTATGAAGATGCAGGAAGCAAGAGCCGACTTAAACACCCACACTTGGAGATCAATATAATCCATTAAAGGCAAAGAATGGAATAATAATTTTTAAAGAATTCTACAGAATGTGAATTTTTAAAATCAAGGATAAAACACAAGATAATCCGCCTTATTGTCAGTGGCGTTGTCGTGTCGTTTTTGTGTCGAAAACGACAGAAATAGGACAAGGTCTCATTCATTTAACATTGTCGTAAATATTACACGGTACCAAAAAATACAACGCCATTGACAATAAGGCTGAATATTCATAACGATTCCTTTGTAGGCGAGCCGGAAACTAAGATAATAAAACAAAATGATGCATTTGATAATGTTTTAAAATTAGGTGGGTGCGAATGAAAAAGTTGACCAAAGCAAAATAAAAGATTTAAGAAATCTAAAAGAAAAATGCTACGATAAAGATAATCACAAATCAGCAAAGTAAAATAAAGGATTATTTTTTGTTTTTAGTTATTTGTTAAAAATTTATTTAAAAAAAAATTTAATTATTTTAATTTTTTAAACAATTCATTTAATTTATTATTTATTAATATTTAATAATTCTTTCATTTTTTATTTTAATTGTTTAATACTGCTTAAGTCGAAAAAGCTACAATTGAGATAATCAAATCGTAATTCCTGAATTTAAAACGATCCTTAGGCAAATTATCAACTATTTTGATCAACTTTACATAAAGTTATAGCGTAAAAACTTATAACTTATATGTTTTCAAAAAAAAACTATATCATTTTGAATAATAACCTTTTTTTAGCGTATAATTTGGTTTAACATACGAAAATGTATATGTTCTTAATTTATGCCAAAAGGCTGCTAAAAACCATACAAAAAAATTGAAAATTATTCAGAACGAAAATATGATAATAATACACAATCAACCCTCCCTCTTATCTCACTTATCTTCTACATAGAAACTTTGACTTCAAAATGTTAAATTCATTGACAAGGAAACTGACCCTTGTCATTTACAGAAAAATGCAGGACGTCAAATTTTGGAATAAATAATAAGGCATTTGCTGAACAACCACTGAGGATCTTTTATTTAAAGGACACATTTTAGTGATTGTTTTAAAATTTTTTATAACTTCTAAGTTAAACGAGGTTTTTTTATGAACATTAGTGCAAATGCACTTATTCCAAATGACTCCCTAAGTGCGAACTAATTTGGCATTAATGATGTTCTTCAAAATAAATGCAAAATCATGAAAAATATTTTGGACAATTCATGCAAATAAGCAAAATCAACTCATCAAACATCAGATGCTTTTCACCAAATATGCAAGAGTTCTATGCACTTATTAGAATAAAATGCAGTTATTAATCTATTCATGTAAGCCCATGATCTCAAATGATACACTACCCAGCAAAAAAAATTGGAAGTAGTGCAAAGCGAATTACATTTACAAGACTTCTAAATCAATTGTGTAAAAGCATTAATTCTAAATTACTTCTTAACTGAAAAATAATTTGTCATAAATGATGTGCTTAAAAATGAATGCAACATCATGCAAAATATCTTAAAGAATTCATGTAAACAAACAAATTTAACACATGAAATATCCGATACTTGTCACCAAATATGCATGAGTTCCATGCACTTATTAGAATGGAGTGCAGTTCATTAAAATATTCATTTAAACACATGATCGCCAATGACACGCTAATGCTAAAATCACTAGTGTTTTCACCTAAATTAAAGTACTTCATCATCAGTTGAACCCCTGCAAAATCACTTCTTTGTCATAGATTTTTTTGCTGGGTAATGTTAAACTCAATAATGTTAGCTCTGTTCCACATGCATAACGAAACAGTCCGAACTTGCCCAAAGTTACCCAAAAGCGTTCCACATAACAATTTATGTTCAATTATGAGAGTAATTGAGAGAGTAATTTTTTTCATTTCCTGTACAAATTTGCACGAACTTTTTCTTTGGGTAAGTTCGGACAAGAATTTAACAATCAGCTGTTTTTTGTTTACATATGAAACTGAAAATTAATCTAAAAATTTGCAAGCAAAAGAAAAAGTTTAGTTTTTGTTAAAAAATATATTAAAAAGCAAAATGGAAGGTTTTAATGAAAAAGTTAAAGTGGTAAATACATTAGTGAATAGATATCTCCTTTGTTCTTTAAAATAAATACTTATAAAAAATTTACACTGGCTCAGCTTTTCTTTCAGTTCTTTTTAAATTATTTTTAACATCTGTTGGCAATGATGCAAATGTTTTGTTTTTATAATGTTATTGCTTTTAAGCGTCTAAAATCACTTAAATAGATTTTAATTTTAAAATTAGTATTACAAGAAGTGCAAAAATGGTTTTTTGCGTTCCAGCAATTTTGGGTAGTTTTGGCAAATTTAGAGAGTAATTTTCATTTTACTCTCATTAGTCCGAACTTGTCCGAGATCTTGTGGAACACACCTGTTTTCACCTAAGTTTAATCACTTCGTCATTAGTAAAACCCCCGTTTTTTTGTCAGTTTTGCTAGGAATTTATCTGAATGTGGTATAAAACTACTATCTCACCATATTTTAGCAGATCTTAAAACCATTTTTCATATTCTATGGTTTGTTCTATTCACACCTTCGTAAAAATAATAAATAAATAAATTTACTAACAAAATCTCCGAAAAGTAAACAAATCTATATTAATAAAATATATAATGAATTTCCCGGAAAAATTGAAAATTCATCAATGTCGTACATGTTACAACGCTACCAAAGGTTTAAAACTTCTAACAGATTTAACAAAATGCAATGGAAACCAAGAAATATCATATGCTGAACTTTTGGCAGATGTTTCCCATATAAATGTAAGTTTTTTCATAAAATTCCTACCTTCGGAGCAGACAAATAACTTAAAAATTCTATTATTTAAAGATAATGGAAGATTTTTATAATGAATTGCCACAATTTATATGCGAAGTCTGTTCGCGTAAATTGAAAGCGGCTCAGGCATTTGTACAACAGGCGCATGAAGTCAACGAACGACTTTTAGCAATGCTAAGTGCTCAAAAAGATCAAGAGAACAATCAGTTTTTGGATAACCAGTACGATTGCGATGATGCTCAAGAGATTCCAGTGCAAGTTAAAATGGAATTTGATGACTCTGCTGTGGCAGAAGCAGAACAAGAACAAGAAATTCAATTAAAAGATACACGTAAAGAAGAAACCGATGGAATATATCAAAGTGACAGAGTTAGTAAGAGGTTGGATGTTACAGCAGATGATACGGAATTGTAAGTAAAAGAAAATATAATTTTATGACTTATAGGTACTTATATGAAAATCTTACAAAAAAAAAATTAAACGATAAACTTAAAATAATAAAGTACTTACCAAACAATAATTTTAATTTTTTTTATAATATACCTACATACATAAATAAAATATGTTAATTAAGGCAGTTTGTACCTATTAGTTTTCGATATATTTCTTGCATTTCGCATTACTTTATTTTTGTAAATGAAAATCGATTCTGTTTGTACAAAGTTTGTTAAAAAAGTAAAAAATGTAAAAAGAATTAAAAACATTACAATTCGAAATACCAACAAATTTTGAAAAAAAACCAATTAATCTTAATTAATCGTAGAAGGATGCTAAGAATTTCGACAACTTTATACCTATTTGATATATAAAATAAATCCACAATCACAAAATATTTTGCGACAGTAGTATTTCAAATGATAATCAATAAATGTTCTCAAAAAAGAGAATAAAAAAATAATTTAGCTAATTTAAAATTTAGTTCAAAAAGAATTACTTTTATAATTTTTTTCTTGAAAAGCCTTTATTCTTTATAAAATAAATAATAATAAATAATATAAATAAATAAAAAATAAAATAAATAAATAAAAAATTAAAATTTTATTTAGTTCTACAGGACTTTTACAATATATCTGTGGCCATAATGAAAAACTGCTTATATATGATTTTATTGTTTTTTGAAAGCAAATTTTAAATTGTTAAGTTTATTTTTTTAATTTGAATCTCTTCAGATTAAAAACTGAAGTCCTACATTTAATAAAGAACGTATCGGTCTTAGTAAATTAAGGTAAAATATTGTATGCCTGTTTAAAAAGTAAAAGCAATAAGTTTTTAAGCTACATATATAAAAATTTTCTAAAATAAATAAAAAATTGCTTGAAGGTAGATTTAAATTGCACAATTACAGTTGTGGTATACCTCCAATAGTAGCATTAACTTTTAGATAAAGTCGCCGTAAGCAATTATTTCTTTGAGCCACTGATATATGATTAAGTTTTTTATGTTAAAAAGTGTTTAACAAAATTCTTTAAATCCTTTTTTTAATGCTGTCTTGCTGAATTAGGGTTACATTTTTTCATCTGTTTCTAGACCAATTTTAAAAGGCTCAAGCAATACAAATCCTGGCATTTATATTATAAAATGTGTTAATAGTAAAGATAATAAATCAATAAATAAATTAAAGCCTAAAAGCAAATTACTTAAAAATGATGATGAGAATAAAAATATAAAGGACAAAAATAGTCAATCAGATAATTCGGAAGAGGAAAAAGAAGACAATTATAAAAACATATCGAAATCGAAGAATGGCGGTGAAAAAGTACAGAAAACCACTGATGATGATATTGCTGTACCTTGTAGCGAGTGTGATAAAATATTCAGCAATTCAAAAGCTTTAGAACTACATCAACGTAATAGTCATGTATCAGAGGATCAAAAAAGCAGCTGTCCTGTGTGTTGTCGTAAATTTACTCGTACCTGCAGTATGTATACTCATATGCGTACGTTTCATGGCCCCGATACTGTACCCTTCATAAGAAAACCTTTAACAGAAGACAGAATCTTTCAGTGCACAAAATGTCCAAAGAATTACACTAAAAAAAAATATCTGGATGTCCACATAAAAACTAAGCACATCCAAGAAAAGAAGGAAAAGAAAAAAACTAATAGTGTAAATACCACAAATAATGAAACGTCTATAAAACCGTCCAACAGACCCTTATGTTCCATATGTGGCAGTTCTTTTTCTAATAAAACTCATCTCACTGTACATATGCGTCGTCATACTGGTGAGAGGCCATTTAAATGCGATCTCTGCGAACGTGCCTTTCCACGTTTGATCGAATTAACATATCATCGACGAATACATACAGGAGAAAAACCTTTTGAATGTAAAATATGTGGAAAAGCATTTCGTGTTTCCAGCAAAATGACTACACATATGCGTTCTCATACGGACATAAGGCCCTATAAGTGTTTACAATGTGAGCGCAGCTTTAAATATTCAAAAGATTTAAATATACATTTTCGCACACATACGGGAGAACGGCCCTACTGTTGCGAGGTTTGTGGTAGCACATTTACGCAAAGTAATAGCTTAAAAGCTCATCGAACAAAACTGGGTCACCTGGAAAATGTATTGAAAAATGCAATTAATTAGGTTAAAAAATATTTAAATGTTAATAGTACAGAAGTAATAAAACTAATATTTTTAAAATTTTAGTGTTTTATTACCACATACAAATTTAAATATTTTATAGTTCTTAATGTTGTTAGTGTTTTCACAGATGTGGCAAATTTTAAATTGGGAAAAGAAAATAAAAACGTATTTAATATCCTTTGAAATGTCTTTATTTATTAGATAAATTTACAGGACTATTTTTTAAATGTGGCCATCGAATCTAGCGCGTCCATGACGTTACCTGAAGTTTCGATTTGCACACATCCTTTGAAGTAAATAACGTTGTATTTTGGCAAAAAGACGTCTGATATTTGCATGTTCAAAGTAAAACTTTTAATTTTGATAAACAAATTAACATAAAACAAAATTCTTAAGTGGAATCATTATAGATATTTATATTTACATTATTCATAACAAATAACATTTTGGTATGCATACTTATAAAACAATTGTTTCCTCCTTAAGATTAGTATGCAAAAAATAAAAGTTACATCTTGAGATATAAAAGTTTATTCTTTTTACGAAAACGAGCGGAATTGCAAGTACGTTATTAAAACTATTCCGTTCAGATTGTGTGACAGACTCGTATATATTTTCGTATTGCTAATGGCTTTCAATTGAAGAACGCAAATCTCTATACTTGATATTTTTGACGAAAAGTGGACCAATGATTTTACCGGCCCATAAAGCGCACCAAACAGTTTGTTTTTCTTAATGTAATGGTGTTTCGTCAATGGCTTGAGGCTATTGCCATAATTATGTTTATTAATATCAGCATTGTCAAATTAAAACTGTTGTTAAAAATAAATTTGGATTTTTTTTTTTGAAAGAGGAATATAAAAGAACATGCACTATGAATTTCGTGTTAAGAACGAAATGTCACAAATGTTTTGATAGTTTAGAAATGTTTAAATAAATAAATATTGTCTTACATGTACAAAAAAGAACATAGCAATAACTTATAATATTTTTTAATTCCAGGTTAAAAACTAGTAGAGTAATTCAAAGCAACGATATACAAATTCAATTGAATCAAATGTTTGGAATTCTCAATAAAAAAATTGACTTGATAGCAGGTTTGCATAAATAATTTTATACTTTGATTAAAAAAATATACACAAATTATATATGTATGTATGTATGTTTTCAGAAAATAATGAAATATTAAAAAGTCAACTAAGAGGTAATTATAAGTTTTTCTCAAAACTTTATTCGAAAACTAACACTTTCATTTAAAAAATGTTTGTAGATATCAGAAACCAGAACAGCATGGTTTTAGATGTGTTAAGTGAAAACACCGATGCAATTGAAAAATCTTTAAATAAAAACCCAAAATATTTAAAGATGTTTCCGATAAACACAGTTGAGGAATTAAATGAAATCGAAGAAAATATTTGCGAACAAAATGAAAGTCAATATGTAAGTTGACCAAAGCAGAAATCAGTTAATAAATTGTTAATTATTAATTATTTAGATCTCATCTATAAGAGCTATAGCAGGACAGCGTGGTTTAAAAAAGGGTCTGTCAGATATTATGTCGCCGAAACTTCTAATAGATTTCAATGTAGATGGTAGCCATAATAAGCAACGGCTTTTAAATTATACAAAGTTTGTTAATGTTTTATTCCGTAAGTGTTTGTTGTAACCAGCATATGTGATAAAACCAAATATCATGTGATTTAATTTATTAATTTAGACGGCACCTATGATGAAAATAGTACCGAAAAATCATTTAAATGTCTTTTAAGAGATGCTTTAAAGTTAGTTAAAAACCGTTACTTTAAAGAAAAATGTATGTCTAATAAGAATGACAATTCAGCAAAGAAATTGGGAATTTTAAAAGATGACGATAGCCAAGATATTCCACATAAAGATGATAATACATAATTTTTTTATTAACATATAATTAAAGTAGTTTTAATATATTTATTTTAAAAGCTTATAATATTTTTAATTATTTAAAAAATAAATTAATTCCTTAAAAAATATCTACCGATTGGACCGTTTTCACACTGATAAAATGTACTAATGATAAAAACATTTTTAATTATATTTTCCCTTGAAATAGATTTTCTTTGTATTGAAGATGTCTTGCCCACAAACATTGGGACACAAAAAATAATCAGCTATGCTGGCACCGATACCTGTATAAGTGTACCCTGGCGACAGCGCAGACGGACAGAATTTTTCGTCTCCATTTTTTTTATGAAATTCGACAATTCTTTGCACTAAAATTTGGATTTGATATATTCTAGCCCACCAATAAAAAGTGTACTCTTGATTTGCTCTCTAAGCATATATTATAAAAGGTTTTCCAATACGAGCAATACGATTTCTTACAAAAACACTTTTTGTTAAAGATTCAAAAGTTTTTTATTTAAGTACAATCGATACAATTAAGTTCTAAATAAAACGTCCACGACAACAATTAAATTATTGCGAGAAAAGTTTGGAGATTCAATTATTTCAAGAAATTGTGATATTGAATGTCCTCCAAGAGGTTGTGATTTAACACCATTAGACCACTTCTTGTGGGTATTTGAAATAAACCAGACTCTCTTCAAACTTTACAAATCAATATTGAACGTGCCATTCAGGACATACGAATTGTTGTAGAAAAAAAGTGCTTGAAAATTGGGTTAATCGAATTTGTTTCTGCGGAAGAAGTCGTGAAGGCCATTTGAATGACGTTTTAATTAGAGCTTAATTGTACTTTACAATAAATAAAAAACTTTTGAATTTCCTTAACAAAAAGTGTTTTTTCAAGAAATCAAATCTCTCGTATTGGAAAACCCTTTTATTAGAAAATAATTTCACCACATCTTAGCAAAGTTAAGAACCCTTTTAAAATTTCCTCGGTTTGTTTTATTCACTTCTTCGCAAAAATAATAAACATATTTACCAACAAAATCGCCAAAAGGTAAACAAATCTATATTTAAATATAAATAAATCAAATTATAGTTGCTTTCCTTAAATACATAATGAATTTACCGGAAAACTTTAAAACTTATCATTGTCGTACATGTTACAACGCTACTAAAGGATTGAAATTTTTAACAGCTCTAACAAAATGCAATGACAACCAAGAAAGATCCTATGCTGAACTTTTAGCAGATGTTTCTCAAATAAATGTAAGTCTTTCTTAATATTCCTCCTTTCAGAGGAGACAAATTAGAATTATTACAATTACAACAAACTCAATTATTGTTTACTAGATAACGCAAAATTTTTATAATGATTTGCCACAATTTATATGCTCAGTCTGTTCGCGTAAATTGAAAGCGGCTCATGAATTTTTACAACAGACCCATGAAGTCAATCAACGACTTTTAGCAATGCTAAGTGTTCAAAAAGATCAAGAGAACAATCAGTTTTTGGATAACCAGTACGATTGCGATGATACTCAAGAGATGCAAGTAAAAATGGAATTTGAAGTCTCTGCTTTGGTAGAAGTGGAACAAGAACAGAAAATTCAATGGAAAGATGCACATAAAGAAAAAACCGATGGCATTTATCAGAGTGAGAGAGTTAGTAAGACGTTGGATATTATAGCAGATGATACAGAATTGTAAGTAAAAAAATATGTTAAGCTTAAAATTATTGCAATTAATGCAAAAAGTCATGTATTTTATATTTATTATACATATGCATAAGCTAAAAATTCCTACCATACAATAATTAATTTTGTTTTTATACCCTTCACACAGTGAAAAAGGGTATATATAGGTTTGTCATTCCGTGTGAAATTTCTACAATTTTGATTTCCGACCCCATAAAGTATATATTTTCTGAAAGCTAAAAATTCTACAATAATCGAAATTTTATTAGTACTACATTTTATTTAGTACTACACAATTTTTAGTAGGTCTAATAATTATATGCATTCGGTCCTGTACTTAATAAAGAACATGTATGTATGTCTTCGTAAATTAAGATACGATAGTTAGATAGTTAGTTCTTATTTTGGCCTTATAGGCTTTATATTACTTTTGAATTAATAAATAAATAAATAAATTTACGTTAAAACAGTATAAGCAATAAGTTTTTACGCTATATAAAAAATCATTCAAAATAATTGAAAGTTGGCTTGAAGGTAGATTTAAATTTCAGAATTACAATTGCTATTATTACCTTTTCGTTAAAGTCGTTTTTAGCAATTATTTATTTGAGCCACAGATATATGAATACATGTTTATTTGTTTTTTTTTTTTTTTTTTTATTTTTTATTAAGAAATGTTTAACAAAATATTTTTAATATTTCTTTTAATGCTGTGTTGCTGATTTTGTGTTACATAATTTTATCCAGACTAATCTTATCTAGACTAAATTAAAAAGGCCCAAAAAATACAAATCCTGGCCTTTATATTTTTTTATGTATTAACAGTGAAGGTGATAAATCAATAAATAAATTAAATAAAAATAAATTACTGATAAATTTGGATAATATAAATGACAAGAAAGAGTGCTTTATTTAAATTTGATAATACCCTTCACCATTATTTGCATAGGTATAATAAACACATTATCTTCTTTAGAAAAAATGAAACGTAAATCGAAACCACTTTAGTTTTCTCAAATGTATTCAATATACATTTATATGTATTTTTATTTTTCATAAAAAATAGTTTTCAGTGTGTATACTATTACGACCATCAAATAATTGCTTGCTACATAAGTTTTGTATGCAAACAAAAAATTAAAGCGGAATGTTAAGATAAGCATTTTTTTTTTGCAACGCAATATTTACAGAATATAATGAAGGTTAAACAAAAGCAATAGGAAGTGAGAGATTAAATTTTAAATTAGTGACAGGCCAGGATATATTTTTATAACCCGAATGACTTCCAATTGAGGAACTTCATTTGATGCCCAACAAGTTTATCGATTCGAACTAATCTTAAAAATTAACGTGGAATATTTTTGAAAAATGAATATAAATTAATATGCACTAACAACAATATTAAATAAATTTCGTGTTACGAACGAAATGCCGCCAATGTTGTTATAGACTAGAAATGTTTAAAAGAAATCTAGAACATTGACCTTTTTATTTCTTTTAATTTCAGCTTAAAAACTAGTAGAGTAGTAGTTCAAAGCAACGATATACAAATTCAAATTAATCAAATGTTTGGAATTCTCAATAAAAAAATTGACTTGATAACAGGTTTTCATAAATAATTTACTAATTTTAATAAAAAAACAAATCTATACAAGTTATATGTATATATTTTTCAGAAAATAATGAAATATTAAAAAGTCAACTAAAAGGTAATTATAAATTTTTCACAAAGTTAAATTCGAAAACTATAGAAATATTTTAGAAATACAGGAGGTACTGGACTCCGTTTTGGAGAAAGATGAACCTACAACTTCGAAACAAAGAAAAAAGATGGCGGAAAAACATATAGGTGAGCAATCAATTTATTAAATCCTTTTCATAATTTTTATAAATAATTATTTAAAATACATTTTAGATGGTAATTCACCACCTTTACCCAATAATAAGGAAGAGGAACCTAAAGAGACAACAAAAGATGCCTGTGGTAAAACATAAATATTTTTTTATATGAATAAACTCAAAAAAATAAAATCAAAATAACTTAGTATTTGCAGAATTTAAAGAGGAAACGAAGACGATGCTGCAGCAAATTTCCAAAGACATCAAAAGTCTAAAAAGGAGTTATATTTATGAAATAAAGAAACTTGAAGAAAGAATCGGATTTTATTTCAATTCTAAGGATAATTTAAAGTCATTGTCAGAACTTAAAGACTTTTTACACCTTAATGAACCTCTAGCAACTTTAGATTCTTTTGAAGATTTTGAGAAAAAACTGGAAACTGAAAAGGAATTTATGGATGCTTTGGTACGTTTTTTTACATTTTGTTTCTTTTTTTATATATTATAATTTTTTACTTTACTTTTAAAAGTGCGAAATAATTGCCTACAAAATTAGAGGGAAAAATTTAACGGATGCTGTAAATAACTTTTTATCATTTATATTAGAACCACAACTTCAAGTACAATTTAGTGGTTGTGGAAAAATTAATAAGGGAGTAATCAAGAAAAATTTCAGTTCAACCATTACATATAATACTCTTAAAGGTATGTATCGATGGTCACAAGTAGAAAGTTCCTAACTCATTTCACACAAATACACCTCGACACAAAAGTTTAACGCATAGTATCAAAAATAACACTTTTACAAGCATTAAAAAAATACTTACGATAATACAGTTTCTGTTACATTGGGCCAATTCAAAGTAGACTCTCATATTGTACTATGTCTTATAATTCATATTAATATGACTAGTGACTTTGAACACCTTTTGTTAACAAATTATGTATTTAATACAAGAAAGAAGACAAAGAGATGACGCTGTTAAAAATTGTATGTATACAGGAAAGAAGAAAATAGAAAATATTCTCTCTTAGAGGTGAGAAGCGAAGAAATTCTCTCTGAGAGACAGTATGGTTAAAAGTAGGTTCGTTCGAGTACTTTTACTGCACTTTGTAGTAAATGAGTAATTATTTAGTAAATTGAAAATTTTACTCTCAAAAAGAGAATTTGTCCAAAAAAGTACTCGAACAGACATTTGTAAAAATTCGTAAGATTGAAGCAACAGCTGATGGCAAATAAATAAAGTTTAATGGGAACTATGTACATACACACATATGTGCAAATATGTATTTATGTATGTATACCTGCGCCAGATTCAGGCAGTTCCATTCTTTCATCTGTAGACATTGTTAACTAACTTTATTTCACAAACAATTTAAATTTAATAATATTTTGCACTTTGGTTTGGATTTTCCTTTTTTTAATATTTTTTTTCACAAATTGTATACGTTTTGTTTGCTTACTTTTGTTTGTTTACCTTTTGAATCATATGTTTTTTGGTTTTGCTAAATCTTACAGCAAGAAATTTCTGTTGTAAAAATTTGCAAATACTCAGTCAAGAACTGTCACTTTTCGCTCTCTATTTGTGCTCTCATTTACTACAAATTTGTGTAAACGAACGCAATTTCGTAAAATGCAGTAAAAAATTGTACAAATTCGTACAAATTTGTGAGTTCTCGAACGAACCTAGTATAATATAAACAATTTCTTATACATAGGAAACAAATGTGTAAAGTCATATTATTTTTTTTGTATGGAAATTACTAAAAAAATTTTATGCATGCATAAAATAATATGAAATATTACAAATATGACTGATATGCAACCACTTTGAATTGGCCCATTGTTTTTAATTATTTGAGTTAGGTTCTTTCTACTTTCCTTCTACTTGTGTATATTTACTTATTAAAGTTTATTTACTTTTTTAAGTAAATTAATATATGAAGTAATAATGTATGCATATAATATTTTCTAGAGAATCTTCTTATGCAATTTACGACAGAAACTGAGTCAAATATTTTGACAAAAACAAGTCGATGGTTTGCCAATTCCAAAGACAGATACTTAGGGCGAAAAAGTAAGAATTAGGTTATTATGTTCATATACATATGTATACTTACGTACATACATTAAATTTTCTTTATTTCATAATTTTAAATAACCGAGCCTTAAAGGCCTTATATGTCTAATAAAACTACTAAATCATAACACAACAAAACTTAATCACTTAAAAGAAAACACATAGCTTAAGGGTGTAATAAAAAAAAATTAGAAAATAAATGAATCATGTATTGAAAAGAAGGTAAATGTAAAAATAATAATTGAAATGCAAGTACCTATGTATATTTTTATCTAATTTAAATTTTAAAATCAAGAACAAATTTTCAAAACAACAAAAAAAAGGGGGTAATAAAATATTGTACAAATCATGATTAAAAAACACCTGAGAGCTCTTGGTAAAAGATTTCGTTTCCTCTTAAATCGAAAAGTCATAATTATATATTTTTTTTAAATAAATAAAAACCAAAAACATACCCAGAAAAAACATTGGAAGTAGTGAAAAGTGAATCACATTTTCAATTGAAACTTTAAATCAATAATGCGAATGCATTCATTCTAAATGACTCCTTAAATGCGAATTAATTTGTCATAAATGGTGTGCTTAAAAACGAATGCAATATCATGCAAAATATCTTAAACAATTCAAGTAAACAAAATTTAGCTCGTGAAACATCGGATGCTTTTCACCAAATATGCATGAGTTCTATGCACTTATTACAATAAAGTGCAATTCCTTAAATATAATTATGTAAACACATGACACGCTAATGTGAAATCATAAGTGTTTAATCAATACGTCACAAGTTAACACTTCAATATCACTCTTTTGTCATGGTCTTTTTGCTGGGATTTTTAAATTTTGTAGATTAGTGGTAGCTTAAGAGTGCTTAACGTATGCAATGTATTTTCCCTATACATATTTTGCTCAACTCGTGGTAAGATTCTTACAACTCTCCACTAAATTGGTTCATGTGCGCGCTATGTGAAGTAATTGCAATTTTGCAGTTGCTAAATATCCGAATACCCAGCAATTTTAAAGAAATTATAAAAACAACAAAATCGCAAAACAACAAACAATTTTATAAATAAATAAATGTTTGTTTAAATAAACGCAATAAAAACTACGAAATGAATTTCATGGGAAAACCTAAAAAACGTCAGTGTCGAACATGCTATAATGCCACTAAAGGCTTAAGACTCCTAACTAATCAAACAAAATGCGGTGACGGACAAAAACGGAAATCCTATGCTGAGCTTTTACAAGAAGTCTCTAGCATAAATGTAAGTTATGAATAATCTCCATTATGACAGTGTATTCAAGTGTAACTTGGTCTGTTTGTCTACCAGATAACTGATGATGCTTACAAAGAATTACCACAATTTATTTGCAATAGCTGTTCATGTAAACTAAAAGCATCTCATGCGTTTATACGACAAAGTCGGAAAATTAATGAACGACTTTTGACAATGATTTTGTCTCAGAAGGAGACGAATATTCAAGTGGATTGCTTACAGGAAGCTCAAGTAGATATACAGTCGTGTTTGGAAATAAAAATGGAACATAGTGAGCCTGTTGCAGAAAAAGGGTTGGAAGTGCAGTTTGATGTTGAACTAAAGCTGGAAGAAACAGAAGAAATTACTCATGATGTTAATTACTTGAATGCTTGCGATATAAGTGAGGCAAAGGATTATTGTGAAATTGATTCTGTGGAATTGTAAGTACATACCTATAATACGTTCAAAATTATTGGAAAATAGGTAGGTAGGTAAGGCCGGTGTGAAGCAACCCCCACACCTTCACCCAGAGACCAATACGGCCCATTGTGATGCCTTAAAAATAATAGTAGAGAGATAAGAAAGGAAGAAGAAAGAAAGAAGACAGAAAGAAGAAAAAGAGAGAAAAAGGTGGATAACAACCAATGCCCAAGAGAACCAAGACCCTACAAACGTCCCATTCTCGGCCTCAAGTCACGAAGCCAGGTCATTCCCATTACGGAAAATAGGTACCTACCTACTTATATTTGAAAAAAAATTTACAATGAAACATTTTTCCTTCGATTAAGTAGAAGTCCTTTATTTTTTTTTTTCAAAATAACTAGCTGACCCGGCAAACGTTTTTCTGCCTTATAAATTATTTCTTGTAAATGATTTTTTCAACTAACTTATTCTGAATACATTAAAAAAACGTTAACCATATGTGTTCTACGGTACGCAGATCTATCTTAGTTTAAAATTTCGTCGAAGTTGTTACGTTATTTAGGTAAGGCACCCTAAATATTTAGGAGTGAAAAAGACGTGTCGTCGAGGGGTATGAAAAATAGATATTGACCGGATTCATAGACCAACCCGATATGCACACAAAATTTCATGAAAATCAGTCGAGCGATTTCGGAAGAGTTTAATCACAAACACCACGACACGAGAATTAGAATGTTTTATTTAGTGCAGATTTCATAAACATACTGCAATACTAAAATATTAATTATTTGACACTAAATTCCTTTTAACATTATTTCTTATAAACCGAAATTGGTTTCACAATACTCTATAATAACTGAATACCATTTTTAAATAGGTAGTGCACCAATTTCTCTACGACACTTATTTTTATTTATTTATTTAAATTTCGGCAACCAAGCCTTTAGGCCATAATTGGCTACAAACTTCTACTAAAAAAAAAAAAATTTACAATGCTTTTTACTTAAACTATAAAAAATTTAAATATAAGTAAATATAAGGGAATTAATAATATAATGACAAGAAAATTGCACAGAAAATATAAGCCAAACTAACCAAACTTCAGACCAAGATTGAAATATGTAAATGGATAGAGAATGGTCATTCAATTAAGTACTATTATCAGACAACTCGCGAAAAAGTTTTTTCCTAAAAGAATCAATAATAACATCAAACGTCCTTAAAGTATCCGATAACCTATTATAAGTTCGTGCCACTCTCACACAAAAAGATCGTTCCAAAATTGAGGTCAATCTTGGTATGATCAACTGCCTTTTTCTATTAGATCTACAAAACCTAAAAAACGTAACTAAATATTTAGGTATCAGCAACTTATATAACTTATAAAAGTGTAAAATATTTCTAAAATTTATAAATTCCATAAAAGAAAATCCTAAAAACTTCAAAACAAACGATGAAATATGCTGACCAAATCTAACGGAGTACAGGAACCTAACCACCCTATTAAATACTAACCTTAGTCTCTTTATAATATATCCAAAGGTACAGTATAAGAATGAACCTAATTTATGCAAATAGGAGCCAAAAAATATGCATATTTATATATATAGAAATAATGTTGAGTTTTAGGTAATTTTTTTCCTATTTTTTCTAGGATAAATTTAAGAACGTCAAGCGAACTAAAAACCGACTCAACTAATAGAAAAGAAGGATACAATGAAGACATACTTAACATAGAGTCAGAAAAGAATGATGATAACTTAACAAATTCCAAAAAAGATAAAAATTTATTAAAATCTAAAGATACGGCAAGTGATATTGGTAATTATAGTGATTATGAAGACAATCTGTTAGTTGATACGGAATGTCAAAATGAGAACAGAGATTATTCGTCAAATAATAAAAAAGATGAAAAGAAAATTAGAAATAAAAATAAGATATTTAAAGACACAACTAAAAAATTATCTGAAGATGATGTAGCTGTGCCGTGCAGTCAATGTAGTAAAATATTTAATAATTCCAAGGCTCTTTTGCGTCACCAACGCACTAGTCACATACCAGAGGATCAGAAATGTACCTGCCCTTTGTGTTTTCGTAAATTTTCACGTTCTTGCAATATGTATACTCATATGCGTACATTTCATGGGCCGGATACGGTACCACTTATTCGAAAACCTTCAACACAGGAAAGAAGTTTTCAATGTGACAAGTGTCCCAGAAATTATACTAAAAAGAAACATCTTAATATTCACATCAAAAATAAACACAACCAAGAATATAAGAACAAGGAAATATCAACAGAAGATAAGCGTGATACTTGCTATGTAACGTCTGACAAATCTATAAAACCTAAAAGATATGAAGTGCGTTCTCTGTGTTCAATATGTGGCAGTTCCTTTTCTAGCAAAACTCATCTCATTGTTCATATGCGTCGACATACGGGAGAGCGACCTTTTAAATGTGATCTTTGTGAACGTGCTTATCCGCGCATTTCTGAATTGACCTGCCATAGGCGCATACATACCGGCGAAAAGCCTTTTGCTTGTAAAATATGTGGAAAAACATTTCGTGTTTCCAGCAAAATGACCACTCATATGCGTTCACACACAGATATAAGACCATACAAATGTACCCAATGTGAACGCAGCTTTAAATACTCCAAAGATTTAAGTATACATTTTCGTATACATACGGGAGAACGACCCTACTGTTGCGAGGTTTGTGGTAGCACATTTACACAAAGCAATACCTTAAAAGCTCATCGTGTCAAGTTGGGTCACATGGATAATGTTTTTGAAAATACCAATAATTTAATTTAGAAAAATATAACTGTAATAAACATTTTAAATATTGTAAAATTTAGTTTAGAAAAGTGCTTATTTAAAAAAATTATACTGAAAAATATCAATTTTCAAAACAGGTTTATATAAAACTAGGTATGTCTAATAAATAAGCTAATCATTAGTTGTTCCTTTCCATATGTAAAAAATCTATCAAGAAATCCTCTCCGAAATGCAATGACTACAAAAAAACTGTTTACCGTTTTTAAATTTTTTTAATTGTTTGCTTTAGTATAACAGCAAGGATGAAGAAAAATAAAACTAATTTCTTACAGTACTAATAATGAGGCCCTTTATCAATTAATGTTATGTTGCTATCAATAATTTGATTTCGAATTTTTACATAGTTAAATCTATTCTACTAGTCTCAAGCCATTTCATTTGAACATTTTATACGCCTTTATTGGATTTTACACTTTTTTATAGTTAACTTTATTTATTCTACTGGTGAAGCCCTCTTTTTTAATTCCAATATTGTTTAAAGGAAAAATACGTAATTACCATTTTGGCCTAAATATTAATACGTCATTTTATTTAGGACGTTATCTTGAATTTTAATTTTTTTCATAGTTTAATATTTTCTATTGGTCAAGTCAATATACCAATACTGATGTGGTTGATGGCGGTTAATTATTCAATACTAAATTTTACGCCATTTTGTCATTTCGCCCATAATCGACTTACAATTTTTTGTTGAGTTATATTTTCTGTTAGTCAAGCCCTTTCATTTGATTTATTTGATTGACCCTCTTGCTTGTTTAAAAGCTAAAAAAACTAGCATTACAGCAATAGATAATAGGTCGGATAACCTATAAAACGTATTGGGAGTTAACGTAATCTGAAAATGAAATTAATCTGTTTTATATACATATAATTATTGATAATCGCTACATTTTTATTATGATATTTTTAATCAGGGCAGAATTATATGCCTTGTTTTTAATAATATAACTAAAGTTTTTAAATAAGAATATATAGTTTAAATATGTTAAGGATCAAAAGTGTATAATACATTTTGTTTACAAACTAATAATTTTCCGTTGACGCATAATGCTTTAGCATAGATTTTGTATGCTTAAATTGCATACCATCTGTAGCAGTCAAAACTTCGTTTACAAAACTTTGAGAATTGTGTATTGTTGTACCACCCAAGATAATACGATAGCCGGTATTATTCAATTGATGCACCGCTAAGGCTTCTTCGTAGGTGGCACCGCCCACAATGAATACTACTACTTCTTGAGGTGGACGACGAAATGGTACCAATTCTGAATTAATGGCTGGATAAGTTGGATCTAGTTCTCGACCCTTTAAAACCTCCTCCAGAGTTTCCTTTAGCATCGGAGTGTGTTGGGTGAAAACATTTTCAACACCTTTTAAACCCTTAATAAGATTACGTGTAAGCTTAACTGCGTCTGTTATGCGCACCAAATTGAATAGTTCACCTTGGCGCATATGAGTACCGGCATATTCTATAAGACTCGGTATTATGTGAGTTTTTCCACCCCTCATTTTAAGGATTTGTAACAAACTAGATGTATCACAGTTAGCATGACGTTCGTAACGCAATGCATATAGAGCCACCAATTTTAAAGAATCTTCGACTGAGATACGTTCATCGGCAATTAGTTTCTTGATACGTTGTAATTGTTGGGAATGTTCTGCTTTACAGGCTATTTCCTGCTCTAGTTCTGATACCTCAAAGAGGCTCCGTTTTGTTGTCATTGTAGACAATTCGCCCATTATGCAAAGATGCTTTTGTACTGTGCCTGACATTTTCTTAAATTGCGGGTAAGTTTCTATAAAATTTTTCATGTCCGCTATACTCTCCACCTTTTTTTGATCTTTAGCTTTGCGCTGAAATTCTTCCATTAGATTTTTGATTGTCGAACCAATTTCACCGAAATTGGCATACATGTTTTTAGCATAAAATTCATCTTGATCGCCTGACAAAACCAGTTCCTTAAAGTCCTTGGGTACACCTTGCTTTTGAGATAAATCCACACGATTGTTACGTATGGTAAGAAGTTCATGTACCATAGCCTGATAGGTCCATTGGTGCAATAACGGAGTTACTGGATCGTCTCTACGGTCTAAAATTAAAAGTAATGGTGGTGCCGCGCCATTTTCATGACTGCGAAAATCAAATAATGACGATTCTTTTGTTATTTGTTCATATATTTGTTTAGCCAAGATTTGTGTTACCGCAGAACCTGCTCTGTAGCGTATGACAGGATTAAGTTTAAGCGAGAGTAAAACAGAAATTATTCCCTGAACAGAACGTGTTAGGGCATCGGGTAACCAGTTAAGTCTCTGCATACATGTAGGAATGTTAAGAGAAAATAAATTTGGGTTAACACCCAAATAGTCGGCATATAATTCTTTTACTTCACGGACTGATTCACTTTCATCGCACTCTGCTAAGTATTTAATATCTGTACGCGGTATGATGTTACTGAAATCTGGTAAAGGAAAATAATGAACATTGAATGAAATAAGTTAAGATTTAAGTTGCCACAAGAAACTATTACTATATTTGTGTGTCTGTCAACTAACTAATTAAAATTTTTATAATAAAGTTGATGAAATACTCGGCTGGAGTCGAGATAAAATTTACATCTTAGTTTATTCTTAAATTATAAATAAAAATATAATTTGTTAATATAAAAATAAACTCAAGCCAAAAATAAACAAATATTTTAAACGTTTATGGTTTCAATTAAAATCTGCCCTAACCTGTTTCTTTATTTGAAGCCGTCCAATTCCTACCATAACTATTTTTCTATATAATTCTAAATAATTAAATTTCTTACACAAAAAATATGAACCATATTTAGGACTTCGCAGCTCTTGCGCCAGCAACTGTATATTTTGCTTAGTTGGCCTTATAAAAGTGATACATTTCAAATATTTCATCCGCTCATTTGAACGTCCAGAATCGATACGCTCGAAAAGATAAACCTCACGTTGCAACATATCGGATTGGGAAAAGGCCATAGATATAATACTGGTCTAAAAAAAATTCGAAAATAAGATAGATATATAACATATCACACCGTCATCGTTTATTCACCGTTTCCTTATCCAATAACATTGTTTTCATACCAGCCCCCGATTCGGAACACATTTTTTCTATATACAATTTAACACCATTGATAAGATTCATATTTGTTTTGTTAGATTTATGGAAATAGTTTTACTCAGGCTTTATTATTTTGTGATATTACTGTATTAAATAAATTCAAATTAAATATATTTATAAAAATATGTTTATTTTTTCTTTATTATTTTTCTTACAATGCAAATATTTTTTTTCACACACACCAAACACACACATTCCTATATACAAATGTCAGAACACAGATGTTTCGGTTATATTGATAATGCTAATGAAGCGATTTTTAAGTGGTGGAACAGTGGTAAGCTTGTTAAACAAAATTTGCTGTAATTTAACATATTTATAAATATAAATATATATTTATATATATATAAATAGGTATTAATTTTTCATTATTATAAAATTATTATTATTTAATTTTCATTTTAAACATATGCAGCGGAATCGCTCTTCAACAGACACAGAAGGGACCATTAAAATGTTGCGGGTCAAGCTATTATTATTCATAATATTATTAGTAGCTACACAGTTTTTCTTGAGGTGGCAAAGATTTTTTTTAAACCTTAAACTGTGTAAATTTTATCTGTATATTAAATGTAAATACATAGTTAATTTTTTTTAATTCTGGGTGTATAGTTACGCCCATTCTTCTGTAACACTTTGGAATTTCACATACTCAAGCATAATGTAGTTTTCCTAACTAAGTACATAAACAAACGCATGGTGCATTTCTATATAGTGATTGCATTTGGGAGGTAACTTTTTTAAAATTGTTTTTATGTCAAGTTTCTCATTTGGATGTTATAAGAAAATAAAGAAAATGTATGAAATTTTACATTTGGGAAGGAAAAATACCTAATTTAATGTACATTTAAATGCTGACTGGCGAGTTTCCGAAAAATCATTAAATTAAGGATACGAACACATTTAAATGCTTGATGGGTACTTAAGAACTGTATGCAGTTCTTCTTGAATTTCAGGCTGTCAAATAAAATAAATTCAGGTCTGAAAATTTTCAAGCACCTCTTCGTTTGCCAGTACGCAGCTGAAAGGATATGTGAATGGACCCTTTGACATTTCGTGAATACCGGTAACACAAAACAAAAATTTTATTTTCAGAAAAACCAAAAAATTGTTATCATTAAAAAAGTACACGATCGATGGTTTTTTTTAAATAAAAACATGCTACTAAAATTTAATTATATAACCCATTAATTTCAGGGTACGTTTTGTACAAAAAGCACAATTGAAGTCAATTTCTTTATAATTATAAAATGTTTGTAAGATTTTCGATTAATTTGGTTTTGAGTAATCTTTATGTTTTTAAGAAAAGTCAATGACCAAGGCATATATATTCATCAGGTACTCTTGTTTCGTCAGCTGATTATTTTTTTCTTTACTTATTTTAAGTTTCAGCTGTCAAAGTCTATAGATAAAAAACAAATTTCTCTTCTCTCTCATTAATTTCAAATGTCAAACTGATGAATAAATATGCCTTGTCAATGACCAAGAAACTACGACTTTGGAGTTGTTGAAACTAGCTGAATATAGCTTAAAAAGCGCTAAATTAGCATCGTTATCGACAAGCAAAACTTATGTTGCCACATTTATGAGTATGCAAAAACTGTTCCTTCAATGACATTTCAGCCTATAAGTATGTAATACAAATTTAAAATGTATGCCCAATGTCGCGTATAATAGTGTATACTGCCACCAATTCAAAATTTGTTTTGCTGTCTACTTAATAAAATCTCCACTAGAAAAAATGCTGAACAAATATACGTATACGTAAAAAACGTGTAGAGCAAAGTGTTAACGAAATACCAGAAACTTCTACCAGAAGGCATTCTGCTTAGCTAGGAATGGCTCACACGTCACTACGGCGCATAACAAAAATCAAGGTTTTTTTTCCATATAAGATGAAATTAGTGCAAGAATTTTAACCCGCAGATCAACAACAACGGCTAAATTTTGTAATTAAATTTCAACGGTAGACCATAAATAAAATCAACTTTATTTAAAATCTGCTAATGACTGATGAAGCTAATTTTCATTTCAATGGCTTTATTAATAAGCATGGGGTTTTGAAGAACCATTCTGAACACCAATTGCACCGCATAAGTTGTGATGTATGGTGTGGCATTATATTTGAAAATATTGGGCTAACTTCTTCGAAAATGCAGATAGAAGTGCTACAACCGTAAATGGAGAGCGGTTTTGGTTAATGACAGGACATTTTTAAAGCCTTGCTCCTAAAACGGACCTGAGATGTGGTTTCAGCAGATTGTAGCACTACTAAGCAAAATTTGTAAATTAATTGACAAGCGTGTTCGCCAGACTATTTCTTTTGGGTTTTTTTAAGGAGCATATATATGTGAACAAGCCCGAAACAGTACTTAAACTCAAAGCCATCGTTGTTGCAGAGATTCTTGAGCTACAGCTACAAATTTTGAAGGATGTTTTAGAAAATGACCATCATAACGAGCCGGGGGTTATTTGAGTGACATTAGGTTCGTTCGAGAACTCACAAATTTGTACGAATTTGTACAAATTTTTACTGCATTTTACGAAATTGCGTTCGTTTACACAAATTTGTAGTAAATGAGAGCACAAATAGAGAGCGAAAAGTGACAGTTCTTGACTGAGTATTTGCAAATTTTTACACTAGAAATTTCTTGTAGTAAGATTTAGCAAAACCAAAAGGTAAACAAACAAATGTAAGCAAATAAAAAGTATACAATTTGTGAAAAAAACATTAAAAAAAGGAAAATCCAAACAAAAATGCAAAATATTATTAAATTTAAATTGTTTGTGAAATAAAGTTAGTTAACAATGTCTACAGATGAAAGAATGGAACTGCCTGAATCTGGCGCAGGTATACATACTTAAATACATATTTGCACAAATGTATGTATGTACATAGTTTCCATTAAACTTTATTTATTTGCCATCAGCTGTTGCTTCAATCTTACGAATTTTTACAAATGTCTGTTCGAGTACTTTTTTGGACAAATTCTCTTTTTGAGAGTAAAATTTTCAATTTACTAAATAATTACTCATTTACTACAAAGTGCAGTAAAAGTACTCGAACGAACCTATTATTGTCCATACTTGTCAAAACATTTTCATTTTGTTATTTTGTAATCTAAACAAAAAATATGAGCATATTTATAAAGTTATTAAATTTTTAAACCCCATGGTGGCTTTTGGCCCAACCTGTATAACATAGGATATTTACCTAATATAGTATTAAAGCAAACACTTTCCTTTTTCGAATTTTTTAATACTTTTCTTTATTTTTTATTCTTTTTTCTTAAATTGTTTATTTTTTTTTCCAATAAGTTTACGTTTGTTTCTCTTTAAGTTCAAAATTTTCAGTTATAATTTTTTGTTTTATTTAAATATTATCATTATTTATATTTAAGGTTTATTTTTGTTTTGTTTCATTTCATATTAATAATTATAATATATTTATATATGTATATTAACTTATTACTTAAAAATAATTCTATACACAGTTTTTTTTTAGCTGAAAATGAGTTAAAATTAAAAAATTCGTATTTTTAAATGGTCAGGGCCTAAATATGGGGGAAGATAGAAACGTTTTTGAAATAATTAAACAAATTTTATAGCTATCTAAAAGAAAATATTTGTATATAAATTAATTTTTTTAATTGTTTAGTTTTTTTTTATACATAATTTTTAAATTTAATGCAACATATGATTAGTTTATAAAGTGGGTTTGTTTTATGTGTGTAAAAAAATTAAAGAAATATTTATTTGGGTTTTTTTTTTATTTTTTTATTTAAAGATTTTATCTTTTCAATGTTTTTTTATGTGACAGGGGTTTCATTTATTATTTTAATAATTATCAAATTAAGAAATTTCATTGATTTTAAATAATTTTTTAAGCCGTGTTATGATTTTCTCGGTTTTTTATATATTTTTTTGTTTTTTTTTTACCGACTTGTATTGTAATTTACATTTCCTTTAAGAAATTTATCATATTTTTTAAAGAGAAGTGAGATTTACAAAATAAGTTGATTTAATTTTAGGTTAAATTATTTGATTAATTTTAATAACAAATTCTTTTATTATCAAATTTTAAATTTTGTTACTCAAACGAATAGCATATTTAATTTTTTGCATTTCCCTGAATATTGAGATTAATAGCAAAATAATTTGTTATTACCACTGATTTAATTTATTTAAACATAATATTCAAAAAGGCAAAGTAACATAAAAATTAAAGTGTTGAAATTTGTAAAGTTTAAAAACCAGTATTTTTAACACAAATTCAAATATTGTTTTTTTTTTTCATATAAATAGCAAAAATATTATGTTAATATTTTATATTTTATAAAGAAAAGTCACGCATCAGGTAATCGAGGTTGGGAGAGAAAGTTTTTTGTTTATGTTTTTTATATATAAAATTTGACATTTGTAATAAATTAGAGAAGAGAGATAATTGTTTTTTATCAGCTTAAATTTAAAATAAGTGAAAAAAAATAATAATCAGTTGACGAAACGAGACTACCTGATGAATAAATGTGCATTGGAAAAGCCTTAAAACATGTTTTCCTATTTTTTTTTAAATTTCGAATCCATATAGAAAATTTACTATAAATAATATTGTTGCCACGATGCATTTATCTTATGAATATACCTTAATTAAAAGCTTAGAAATTCTTAAAATTATTGAATTTGGATAAGCGCACGCTGTTCATTTGAAAGAATCGCTAATTTGAAATTTTATATTCTTAACTGTTAATTTTAAGTGATCACTTAATTTCGCTTAGGGGAGATGCCAGATAACTCAATACTAGGCAATAGAGAGTTTGGCCAAAATTGCCAACAACATTCATCTTTTTTACGAACCACAATGTAATTTAATAAGAGATGAAAAGTGAAACTATGCGGTTACCAAACGTTTCCTGTGTGGCACGAGCAGTGTGCGCTGTCTTGTTAAAACTACAGCTCCTGCACATCATGGTTGTTCAATTGATGAACGAAAAAATCATTTATCATGGCTCTATAGCGGTCACCATTGACTGTAACGTTTTGACAGCCATTGTTTTTGAAGAAGTACTAACCAATGATTCTACCAGCTCATAAAGCATACCAAGCAGTCAGTTTTTCTGTATGTAACGGTGTCTCAACATACACTTGAGAATTATCATCTCTCCAAATACGGCAGTTGTATTTATCAACGTTTTCATTTAAACAAAATTCACCGAATTCACCGAATCTACGCCTTGCTATTCATGCGTCATTTATGTGGAAATACCAAATCAAACTATGTATATAGGTTCGTTCGAGTATTTTTACTGCACTTTGTAGTAAATGAGTAATTATTTAGTAAATTGAAAATTTTACTCCCAAAAAGAGAATTTGTTCAAAAAAGTACTCGAACAGACATTTGTAAAAATTCGTAAGATTGAAGCAACAGCTGATGGCAAATAAATAAAGTTTAATGGGAACTATGTACATACATACATATATGCAAATATGTATTTAAGTATGTATACCTGCGCCAGATTCAGGCAGTTCCATTCTTTCATCTGTAGACATTGTTAACTAACTTTATTTCACAAACAATTTAAATTTAATAATATTTTGCACTTTGGTTTGGATTTTCCTTTTTTTAATATTTTTTCACAAATTGTATACGTTTTGTTTGCTTACTTTTGTTTGTTTACCTTTTGAATCATATGTTTTTTGGTTTTGCTAAATCTTACAGCAAGAAATTTCTGTTGTAAAAATTTGCAAATACTCAGTCAAGAACTGTCACTTTTCGCTCTCTATTTGTGCTCTCATTTACTACAAATTTGTGTAAACGAACGCAATTTCGTAAAATGCAGTAAAAATTTGTACAAATTCGTACAAATTTGTGAGTTCTCGAACGAACCTTATATAAACCACTAGACAGCTGACCAGTTAAAAAGTGTTGATTAAGCGATTTTTCTTGACGCGGGTTTGATTTTTCAAGGAGAAAGTGTGGCAAAGATATTTCTTTAATAATAATTTTTACTTTTAGGAGAATGAAAATTTCATGGGAACAAATATTTCACTTCTTGTTCACGATAGGGGTGAATGAAAAGCAAAAGTCACCAGAAAATTACGGTTAATCATTGGATTCCTAAAAATTAAAATAGAATTCCTATTAAAATTTTGATTTGATATCTTGTATAAATAAATAACAATCAAGAATTAACTGTGTAATCTGTCCATTTAGGGTAAAAAATAAATGCATTTTTAATGAATTTTCATTTCAACTATGTATGTTTAAGGGGTTTCTTTTAATAATTTTAACATGTAATTTATTTGTTGTAACTATAAATTTTATAAAATTGTGTTTTTTTAATACTTTAAATTTGTTCTTTAACTTTTGAAAAATATTTAATGTGTGTAATGTTTTGTAAGTGTATTTTTTGTGGGTGTTTGTAAAGGCTTTATTATTTTATTTTATTTTTTTTTTTTAGTTTAAAAAGGTGGTTTAGTTTTAGTTGATTTTTAAGCGTTAGAGAAAAACTAAAATTGTTTTTTTTTGTTTTTTTTTTTAAATTTCTATTTAAATTTTCACAAAATAAAAATTAACAACAACTAAAAATCCTTAAAGGTTATCAAAATCAAGGCTTTATGAAATTTGTATTTATATAAACTTTTTTTGTTTATTAATTTATTTTATTTTTGCCTTTATTATAATTTTACAATATCATAATCATTTAGGTAGTATTTTGTGTATTAGTATATTTATTTATTTATGTCTATATATTTTAATTTAATTTTATAAAGTTATTCAAAATAATATTTACAATTGCATTGCCGACGAAAAATATCAATATTTAAATTAATTTATTAAAAACAAAATATTTAAAATGAAAGCAGTTTTTGTTTTGCTTTTTCCGAGTGTAAGAATTTTTTTACTAAGCGGTTCTTTTCTTTTGAATTTTCTGAATTTAATATTTAATTTATTTTAATTGAATATTTTTTGTTTGTGTATGTGTGTATGTAACATTGGTTTTTGTTTTATTGTAATGCTAAATTGTTGTTTTATTTAAATTAATTAAATTTCATAGAAAAAAAATTGTTTTTTTTGTTTTAATATTTGTTGTTCTATAAATATTAAAATTTCTGGTTGATGTGTGTTCAAATAAGTTTTATAGAAAAAAAACAATTAAAAAATAATTTAAAATTTGATTTCATTTATACTTTGTTTTTTTTTTTCTTTATTTAAATTTGTTTTTTAAAACTATTTGGTAGTTGAGTTGTTAAAAAAAAATTTTTTTTGTTAACAGATATGGACCAAAATAATTAAAAACATCGGGGGCCGAGTTACGGCAATCGATATGGATCAAAATTTAAATTGAAAGAATTTGCGACAAACAAAGGAAAAACAAAAGAAATTAACAATTAACGTTGAAATTTCGAATTTAATTCGATCATGTGCCAAGGCGAATTTACTATCAGGTGATAACATCCCTGCAACAAACACAAAAAGGCCAAGAGAATGTCAAAACACAAAAAAACAACTTTTTTGTTTATTTTTAATTAAAATTTTTTTTTCATAAATTTACGCGAAAAGTTTTAAAATAAATAAGTATTTTTAATTTATTACATAAATTTGTGCTAGATTATATCACATATTTGTGTTTTTTTTTTTTAATATTTTTCACAATTTTCACAACTTTTAATTAATAGGACAAGCAAAACGGAAATTTTGTATTTTCTGAATTAAAAACATTAAAAATGTTGTTTATTCCAATTATAAATCGCATTTTACTTATTTTCCAATAAGTTATTGCACAAATATTAGTATTTTTACAATTATTTTTCACAAATATTACCACTTTTATATAAATTTTTAGCTAACGCACATAAAAATTAATGTAAATGTAAACAAACTTTGACATTGTGCCGTAAAAATAAAACGAGCAAAAAACAATCAGCTGACTTCTTAACATCACCTGATATTGAATTCGCCTTGATCATGTGCCGTACGTGTAAAATTTGTTCCTTTGCCTGGCATAAATCCATCCTGCTCTTCGGCTTGCTCTTTTTTGCTCTGATTATGGGAGATCCTTTTTTGTTAATTAAAATGAATACCGAAGGTTGGTTGGTTGTTATACATACATACTTTAAATTTTGATAACTTCTGCATTACTTTATAGTTAGTTGAAAAAAGTTAACTTTAAATGCGTTATTTTCGTAGTCGACTATTCTATTGCTTATAGGGATGTTATCATTTAAGCACAACAACAAATCGGCGGTATTAAAAAAAGATTTTGATCCATACTTGTTTGTTATTCATTTATGTTTAAGTATTTGTTTCATTTAAACATAATCTGTTACTGTTAAATAAAAAAATAAAAAAAACTGCTCCTACGCCTTTATACAATTATTTAGCATTTCTGAAATCACTTTTTTACGAAAGAAGATTTTATGTATTTTTTTATTTTAAATTCATTTTAAATAAACTAAAAAGATTTCTTTGCTTGAAATACATACAGTGGTTGTTTTTCTCTGTTTTAATTAATTTTATTTGAATATATGTAGATGTTTGAAGAAGACCTGTACTCATACACCCAAATACAGGATCTAGTTTTTTGTTTACGTGAAATTTTTAAAAGGAGGAAATTTGTTTTTGATGTTGCTTATTTTACATTTGTTACGGTTTTACGATTTTTTTTTACATTTTTTATTTATTTATTTTTTTTTTTTGGAAATAAAAAAATTAAAACAGAATAGTAAAGAAATTGTGAAAAAAAAATGAAAAGAAAAAAATAAAACACATTTTGGAATTTTTTTTCAAAGTGTTATAAATAAATAGTTTTTTTTATTTAAAAAAAATTTCCGTTATATTTTTAATGAATTAAGAAAACAATTCAACGAAAAATTTTTTCAAATAATGATTGATAGTGAAAATGTTTTTAAATAGTTTTTTAAAAGGGTAGTTGTCTTAAATAAGATTTTAAATTCAATTATTTTTAAATGATTTTTAGGGAAATTTTAATAAATAAATTTTTTTTCAAAGTTGAATTTCGTATAATTTTTTAATTTACTTCATTTTAAATAATTTTAAATTTTATAACTCACCTATTTAGCATTTAAAGTACAGTTCTCGTCCATAATGTTTCTATACACGTTTTTTTCCCCAGTTGGAATGATATTTTGCACATTATTTATTTAACTCATTATTTATTTTGCTCCGCCGCATTTTTCACATTGTGAGAGTTTGCTATGACAGATGTGTTTTATTATTTTTTTTTTTTTTTGCTTAGACCAAACTTTAAAAACAAACCAGTCGACCTGTTTGGAAAAATGCAACTTTGTCTCGGGTGAAGTAAAATTAGATTTAACCCTCAAATAAAGGGAAGAATATCTAAACGCCAACTTCGCTTGATTATGTTAAAAATAATCCTAGTTAAGAACTTTAATTATTTGCTACAAACAAAGTCTATTCAGCCTAATTACACCGTGTAACAAAAATCTACTTTTGTTACGGGACATTAATGTCTTGTTTGATTAATTCAAGCGATGGATTGGAAAACATTTTACATGTTTTGTTTTTATAACAAAAACAAATTAAACACATAATTTCCACTTACAACACTTTAATGTACAGAATGGACCAAAAATCACCCTGGGGTATAGTTTTTTTTAACTTTTTGGTTTATATACACATATACTTACATACATACATTTTTTTCAAACTATAGTACCTCGGGATACTAAATATTGGAGAGATTTGCAAGTGAACAAGAAACAGATAATAGAATTTTATTATTATACTAGCTGACCCGGCGAACTTCGCACCGCCCTATAATCAAGAACTATCTGTTACCTTTTTATCTGAATTAAGTTAATTTCTTTACTAAGTATTGCTGTTGGTATATTTATAAATCAAAATTATTCCAAAAACAAAGTGTTTATTATTCGAATGCTTTATGATACACAATATTCTTAGTTTTATTTTCTGGCGCGTATATAAATAGTGTTATTGGTATCCCGACACGGGAACAGGCGACATATAACTGGTCATGTGAAAAACATGAATTTTCAAAATTAATGCCACAAACACATAGCGACTGCCCTTGTGATTTATTAATCGACATTGCAAATGCTAGCCGCACTGGAAATTGTAACCGTTTAACAAACACTTCAGAGAAAAACACACAGTACAAATTATCCTGTATAAACCAATGTGAAAAGTACACTAAGAAATGGTAAATGAATTATGTAGGTATTTTGTTATTATAACTCCGACCACAGACCAACTCCGACCGATATATTTGCAAAGAGCATGTAAAATACGTTTCTTTGTTTTAATGTCAACTACGTGAATATTACTGCCAGTGACAAATTATTATTAATTATTATTAATAATTAGTGAAATCGGTCCAGCCATTCACGCGTGATGCCGTGACCAAGGGAAAAAGGGTTTCATTTTTATATATATAGATAAATCAGCAATATAATTGATAAATCAATTATATTGTCGACATGTTAAAGTCAGAATTTCGCTCTTTGAAGCAATGATTTGTTGGTAAGTTTATCGTCACCACCAACATGGCACACGTAAGATATTTGCATCGAACGGTTAATTCGTACTACGAAAAATATTGAACGTGCAAAACAAAGTGTTTACGAAATATCTGAAACTACAATATTCATTTACGGCCCCCATAAGTGTATTTTTAAAATGATTGATTGACGGATTAACCGATTTCCGTCTGTCCGTTTGTTAGGCTTGACTAACAGAGTATAAATGCACTATAAAAAAAATTAAGATCCATGATGGCCGCCTTTACAAAGTGGCAGACAATAAATTTATATATAAAAAATTTAAAAGTGTTAAATCCAATATGGTGTCCAAAACAAAATGGCGTATAATTTTTTTCTCTCAATGTAAGTAGGTATCAATTAAAAGGGCTTAACTAGTATAATACAGCTAACTATGTAAAAATTCAAAATCAAAAATGGCATCGGAAATAATAAATTAAAATTTTTGATAACATTGTATCTATAATCTAGGCTAAGCTACGATGTGGTGACTATACCTCTGTAAATATAGCACTGTTACTTATATTTTTGTAATATAAAGATGAAATATTCCATATCAAAATGAATATCACCAAAGCAAATTTATCAGGTTGTTTTGATTCAACAGCTGATATATTTTTTCTTTACTTATTTCAAGCTTTAGCTGTCAAAGTCCCTAGAAAAAAATTCTTAATTCTCTTTTCTTATTTATTAGTCAAATGTTAAATTTCATATATAAAGAAATTATCTCTAAACTGTGATTACCAGGGGGCTAATCATGCAATTCAAAGTGATGGAGTTAGCTATAGAGATTCTGATAAGAATTTTAAAAACTCGATCGCGTCCGAATGTCGAAATTTGCTCTCTGATAAATAAATATGCCTTGGATATCATAGAAAACAGTGAAACCAGTTGACCAGCTCAAATCGGACGGCGCGCCAACGTAATTTTTGTTGGCTTAAAACAGCATTTAAAAGCCGTCATTTTGATCAACTTCAGTCGACTCAAACAAGCCGCTGAGAAAATTTATAAAAATTGATGAAAATTTTAGTATTATATTACCGTTAGATTTTTTTAGAAAAATTTGATTGGCATCATTTTGATTTTTTTTTAACCAGCGTTTTCGTTTTTTATAGACGCCGCCGAAAATTATGTCTCGGTTGGTTTCACTGATAGGAAAGTGAAAAATCACTAAAATTAAAAAAAAATAGTTTGTTGTGCCCTCCATAGCAACTTGATATTTGATATCCTTCCATCGACTCACACGTTAGTTGAGAATATGTAACAAGCATGATTAATACTATGAAGATGTGAAAAATTGTGCTGAACACATCAACAAACAAAAAATTTTAACTTAATATATTACATGCTTCTCTTTTCTCTAAAATATTCCCCGCTGTTTTAAGGGCAAATTACGGCAGTTTAAAGATATCGAAATCATACTCAAACGTTCAAACTCTGTGTTTTTGGTATAGTTATGTTTATTAGAATTCCGAAATTTCGATAGCGGTCTAATGCCGAATTTTTGCCCTCTATGGTAATTCCGAGAAGTTTAATTTCACTTGGAAAACAGAACAGGGCGATTATTTTGCATCTAAACTTTTCGCGAAATTTTTTTTTCTTATAAACATGTTAACGATTTAAGTGATTATTAGGCGGTCATACTTAACATGTTTAGAGAGTGCTTTGCTATAACACGATATTAACAATTATGTCATACATCAGTACACAAGCAAACTCTGAATGCTGAAGACAAAAACAACGCCTCACAAAAGTATTGAGAGAATTGGAAACAACGACACCTGACGACTGTCAAAATTATTACAAAATGTTAATCTGTTCATCGAAACAACTTCAACAACTTTATCAATAGTTGTTTCTGGTTACTTTTATTTCCCTAAGTTTTTTTGTAAACCTTTTTTGCTGCATTCACCCTTTGCTTACGAAAACAATAATGAAATTTGCATCGTGTATGGCGAAGAGCTATTACACGAGTGTGATGGGCATGACGGTATACACAAGATATCAAAAATGTTTGAAAACCGATATACCAAACTGACATTCAGGAATTTTTCAATATTACAGGAGTATAGGAGTAAGTACGACCGTCCAATAGCCGTTTAATTAGCAACACTAAAAATGCTGAGTTCCTGTTATAAATCAAAGTTGCCATATCTGCGTAATTATCAGATTTTGTTCATATCAAAGTTATACAAAGTAGACATATGTATATGCAATGGAAACCAATTTGATGAAATTAAAAAAAGATAAATGAAACATAACAAAACGTTAACTGCAATTTATTTTTGAAAAATCAAAATATCACATAACTGATCTTATATTTTTCCGAGGAAAAACTATTAAATTACCAGACGACCAAACTGGGGGATTTGGTTGAAGAGTTGAAAACCCTCTCAACATTATTGCTAAAGATCCTGTTACAAATGAATAACGATCGCGATATATGGCAAAAGTCTAATTTCTTCTAAAACTGCCGTTGTTATGTACATGATAATGGTATGTCTTTCCAATTAAATTTCAATTTAAGCTGTACAGCCATTGAATTAAAATTTAACTTTTATCAAGAAAAAAATTTAAGAATTGTCTTTTTTTTAATTTTTTATATTATATTTTTTTACCTTTTGTTGCTTTGTTTTTATTTTTGTATACAAATTAATATTTTCGCCTAATATCTTGGTTTTGTTCAAGGCGAATTCATACAGGTGAAATTATCAGCCCAGCTGATTGTGAAACATTTTGTCAAAATTGGTTGAATTTGCCTTATTAATGCAGGGAAGGGAAATGTGATTTTAAATTCTGTATTAAACAATTAACTTACATGTACATTTTTGATAAAAAAAATGTGCTAAACTTATGTATATTTGTAGCTTTTGCGTCATTAATAATGTGTTTCAAACAATTATATCCTTTTTTTAATCAAATTTTATTATATTTAATATGTAAAAACACTTTTTCCATCCCTGATATACGAATTGGCCTTGACATAAAACATCACATGAAAAGTTGCTTTGTTGTATCAATTCGCCGTTGCATATACCTTATGGATATGCCTTGGTTTTGTTTTTATTTAAAATTTTTGTTTAAGGCTTTCTCATTTTTTTTTTAAATTTTGTTAAAGTAAATTGTAGGTTGTGATTTTAATTACTTCATTAATTTTTAAATCTTTATCTTTTTTTGTTTGATCATCATTTTTAATTAATCATTATCAATCATTTAATTAATTTATAATAGAATTATAATAATTTATAATAACGCAAAATAATAAATTGGTAAATTAAAATAAAAAAAAAATAATAAAATAAAAATAAAAAAAATATTTTTTTTTATATTTAATAATAAATCATAATAATAATGCTAATTAATAAATGTATAATATGTTTTTTTACTTTTTATGGATTTTTAAATGTTTTTTTTTTAATTTTATTTTTTGCATTTTTTTTTTAGTTTTTTAAATGTAAATTACAACGGAAGTGTCGGTGTATTAGTAGTTGGTGTAGGCGTCAACATTGACGCGGATGGAGGATAACGCAACGTATGCTGTGACGTTGCTTGTTGTATATAATCCTGGCTAGGATTATTTAAAACGCTATCCCTTGAATTTGAATGTGAAGTTGCGCGTAGCAATGTAACTGCTTCGCGTTCTGGACTACATTGGACACCATCTAGTCATTTTTGACGTGATGATTTTTTCTTCTTTCGTTTAAAGAAACAACAACATCTGTGAATAAAAATAAAGTTAATGAGTAGGGTAATAATTTAATGATTTAACATGAATTAGTAATTTTTTTTTTTATTTTCATAGATCAATTTTACTTTAACCTGCATACGTATTAGTAATGAAAGATTCCTTTCTTTTGTTAAAAAAAAGTAGTGCTGTTTAGCATTTCCAAACAATATACATACATACATTATAACAACTTTTTTATTATAATATGCATATACAATTGTATATTGTAATTATATACATATTATATACATATGTATATATTTTTTTTATTTAAAAGCCTCTTCTCATTAGCCATAAAACATAAACATGTCTCGTGTACAAAAACCTTTATCGAGGAGATTGGACCAGACCAAACCAATCTTTTTTAATGTTTTATAAAATGGACGAAAACGGTTTGAGCAAGGCAAATTCAATCAGGTAATCTCCTCCCTAAAAAAACACTAAACTACATGTATTTTGTTTTTGTGTATTTAAATCAAACTGTCAAACATTTTTTGGCTAAACACAAACAAACACACGTTTGTTTACATTTTTATTTCAAAGCAAATTGTGAAAATCACACTAAAATTAAAGAATTTTATTATTTTTTTTTTTTAATTTTATATGTACATATATTTAAAGTTCCACTACCCTTAAAATATTTTTTTACACAACGCGCAGAAAGGCATTTTTTAAAAGAAACTTTCACAATTTGTTTGACTAAAACACAAATATTTAATGTTTTTAGTTTTTGTACAATTTACACATGTACGAAGGTATGTATATTTATTTTTAATTCAATCTGATTTTATCAGTAAAAATTTAATTTTTCACTTTTTAAACTTTTATTACCATTTTACAGCAATTGAATGTAAATAACCATTAAAAAACACAAATTTGGACTTTCTGGTCTTTGTTCATAGATGATGAACAGCTGGGCTAAAGAGTTCACCTAATGTGAATTCGCTTTGGTCTCAAACTTCGTTCACAGCTGATGAACAGCTGAACTAAAGAGTTCACCTGATGTGAATTCGCCTTGGGTCTCAACAAATCGATGACTAAAGGTATAATTAGTCTTTACTTTCTGTTCCGTGACAAATCAGCTGACTTGTTTTATTAATAGAAAATGTTTATATGTCGTTAGTTTTTCTGTTTCGTTTCGTTCCGTTGCGGACGAACTTGAAGAAAATAGAATTCAACAGCGTTGTCAACTTTAAAATTTCAAAAAGCACTATAACCCAGGAAAAAACGCGTCATTCTCAAAAAAAATCACTAAATTTATAATTTGTAAATTATTTTTTTATTTATTTAATAAAATTATACATTTTTATAAATTTCTTTAAAAATAAGGCCCATACCTAAACAAGAGCGTTGAGCGTCAAGCGTTGCAATTTTGCATGTATTTTGTTATTGTAACAAAAACAAAACACATGTAAAACTCCAACGCTTGACGCTGAACGCTCTTGTTTAGGTATGGGGGTAAGACATTTTTAAATGTATATCAGAATAAATAACAAAAAAATTTACAAAAATCAAACAACGAATATCTTTAAGTCAGTCAGTAGAGATTTACATAGATACATATATTTATATGAAAATAAAAATAAACAAAAACATTGGAAAAATTATTATAGTAATTATCTATTCACAATATATCTCAGGAGTGATGCATTGTAAGAAATTTATTTCAACATTGAGAAAAAATTACGACAGGATTAATTTTTCCATACCTGATGCATTTATACGACGTTTTATAAACATATGTGAATTTGTTGTACAAAATATTAAAGAAATTATTCACCAAATAAGTACAACTATTATTTAATATTTAAATATTTTTATATTACATATTAAGAGTAATTAAATAGAAATATTTCTAACTAAAAATTATGAAAAATTTTAATAAACTTGCAGTTTAATAATTTGATTCGGATTTAAGCTTTTCTCTGTGTAAATAATATCAAATATCAATGATAAAGTCAATTATTTCTTCATTATTATCACTATCATCTGGCCACAACACAGTCTTAATTTCAAATTGTAATGCTTTTTAAATACCATTGCTATTAATCAGAATATTTACTTCATCAGCTATTTGGTAGGTTTCGCAACAGGAATTTTCCCATTTAAGCCCATTTTTAATGTGAAGTAAGGCATTAACTGAATTTAAAGACATTCGGTTGCGTATTTCAGATTTAAACACATTCATGGTAGCGACAAAAGTTTAACGGCAATATTAGCTAATGCTTCAAATGGATTTAAGTAACCTGCATCTTTGTACGATTTAACTTCAATCCAAAAATCAATTCAATATTTTGCCATTGGTAATGGTAAAATATCTTCTTTTGTATGTGATAAAACATTTCTAACATTAATTATGTTAATTTTACTCAAAATTTCAAGGTTTTCTGGTAAAATTTTTAAACGTTTAAAGTTGTGGGACGCTAAAAGTTTGCTTTAAGGTTTAATCATTTATAAGATGATAGAAAGAGGAATTTCTTTTATTCACATTCACCTCATATGCATATATGTATAAAGTTAGACACTTTGAAACAAAAACTTTCTGGGCAATCAATACCATCTTATAAATAATTAAATTTTTAGTGTAATATTATTTTTTTGCCGAGTTGCATGTAATTGTACTATAAGTTAAATTTGGGTAGTATGTATATAAATTTACACTTACAAAAAATTTTTTTCAATTAATATATTTTAATTTTAGTGTTTGGTGTCACCGAAATAAAAAGAAAATCACTAAAAACTAAAAAAAAATCACCACGCACTGACTCACAATTTTTCCGCTTTCGAAATGTTAAAAATCACCAAAAACGGTGATAAAATCACCGAGTTGACAACGCTGGAATTCAACGTTAAGTGACGGCTATTGAGAGAGAAACAGCTGATATTTAGGTGCCTATATTTTAAAGGTGGTTGCAACAGAGAGACCAAGGCACATTTATTCATCAGGTAGTCTTATTTCGTCAGCTGATTATTTTTTTCTTCACTTATTTTAAATTTCACCTGTCAGAGTCTATAGATAAAAAACAATTTTCTGTCCTCTCTCACTTATTTCAAATGTCAAACTTTATACAAAAAAAATATAAACAAAAGAGTTTTCTCCGAACTGCAATTACCTGATGAATAAATATGCCTTAAGAGAGACTCTGTTTGCTTATAGATGAAATCTGACACTACAATTTTTTTTATTGTATGGACGAAGAAGTAACCACAAAAATTAAACAACAGAACGTTACGTCACAAAACGACAACAGAAAGTAAAGACTAATGGAGCCTTAATACAAAAGCAATATTAAATACAATGTTTTCAACTTGGCATCACTTAAAGTTTATATGCAACTAAAAATGGTTGCCAATTATATTTATCCATGCATATACAGGTAAAGCGATCAAATTTGGTTAATTTCTAAAACGCTTTTTTATAGATTTTAAATTTAAATTATAATAAATACATACTTTGTTTCATCGACCAACTCAACTTCAGGCTGTTGTGTTATGGGAGTATTTGAATGACCAGCAGTGGGATCGTCCGCATTTAATTCACCATTTGTCGAACTCACAACCTAAAATTAAATTTAAAAAAAAGATACAAAAGGAAAATAAGGACCATTATTAGCTATTTAATAATAATAATAAAAAACAACCAATAAAACATTAATGATTTTAAATTAAAAAGAGAAAAATTAAACCGAATTTTTCGTTTGACAAATAAAATGTATACGATTACGATATTAAAAAAAATACACAACAAATAACTAAATATTAAATGGGTGTACAATTTAAACTCATCTACTTAATGAACAGGTATGTTACATATCTTTTTGGATTTAAAATAACACTTATTAAATGCTGATTTAAATTGTTTGGTGGTGTAACGAATTAATAGCACTGAATAAAAATCAAAGTTTAAGAAAACGCAATTACTTATTGGCAATTCAGTTAAGATTGCTACTACTACAACTTTTTTTTTTTTTAATAAATCAGCATTTTTTTAACACCACAAGATCGATTTTTTAAGACAAAAAAATTCACACTAAATGTACATACATACATACACTCACATACTTATCAGAAACATGTAAAGTAAATAATTTTATACCTGTTTTTCATGTAAAAAGAGAAAAACTGACAAATTTTTAAAAAAATATTAAGTAAAAAAAATTTATAATTTTTAAACTAAAACTAAAAATTATTTAGAATTTTTTTCGATCTATTCTCTTGAGTTTTGTGGCACCAAAGGTGGTCGCTTTTTACTATTCTTCGCTTCATAATCTGTTGAGTTGGGGTTTTTGGTACTAAAAGGTTGGGTAGGTTCAGTAGTAGTAGCAGCCTTAACAGATATCTCTTCGTCTTTTACGATTTCATAATAAGCATCAAAAGGACTATCATCATCAGAGCTTGAATCTTCGGGTTGTTTCTAAATCAATTAATTAAATTTGTTTTTTGTTTTGTTTTTTAACTCAATTAAACTTCTAAGATTGAAAATCATTTTTGTCATTGTTTCACTTAAGTCTACATATCGATGGTTAAGGTTCATAACACGTAACTGACAACTTTTTCTCAATATAAAATAATAATGGCTAACAGTTACTTCATTTTATTAATGATTTTTACCAATATCACGTAACCACCAAAATTTATTAATTTCTTCCCAAACAAATAATTAAATGTTTACTAGTATATTCTGCAGTCGATTCATTAGACCGTAATCTTGTTGTTAATATGACTGACTATACATACTCTGTTTTGTTTTTTATACCATTACAGAAAAAAAAACATTATTTGCAAAAACAATTTGAATCAACAATGTAGATTCAACATGTTTACTTATGTTATACACATATGTTTTGTAGATGGGTAACAAAAAATCGACTTGCCAATTATAAAAGATTTAATTAAAAAGTTTCTTGATCTTGATAACTTTTGGTGGGTGTAAAAAAATATACAACATAAAATTATTATTTACCAAAAATAGTGGTCACGCTCATTTCAACTTTTCTCTAGACTAAGTAACAAATTTTATTTATACCCTATAACCATCAATATGTTGTACTATATTGTATAAAGTTTTGGCAATTGTTTTGACTTTTTTTTAGTAATATTTTGTTGTGCTTGAAAATTTGTATAACCGTTATCTAACATTCCATTAACATGCACAATACAAAAAATAAATAATTGTTGTATATGGAATAAAAAATCTATATTTTATACATTATCATCCAAAATTCATGCATTCAAAAAATACTTATTAAATAAGTGCTTAATAATTGAAAAAATGAAATATCTTTATTATATGAAGTTTTAACGGAAATTAAATGTTTTCCTTTCAATGTGTCAAATATTTGTTCCATGTGATAATACATAATTCTAACACTAAAGCAAAAATTGTAGACGCCTAACATGAAACATAACTTTTTTTTTCTCTCCTAAAAACCACTCAATTGGCGATGTCTGGCAGTTCTAGTACAAATGTAACAATTTTGTTTTTATTCAACTGGGTATCAATTCTCTTTCTATGAAACTATGAAATGAAAAGTTTTTGTGTGTCATATCATATGGTGCCACCATACCCTTTGCTATACAAAAAACTTTATCATATAAAAAAAAAATAAATAGTAAAAAATTGTTTTAAGTGTAGAAAATGTGACACAAGAACAATCGTCTGAACACTAACGTAATTCAGAGAGCGAACCAAATGATTCACAATACCGTATTAACATTACTGCTGACCGAATTCGATAAAATAGTTGCTTCCCTTTTTTTTTAACAATACGAGTATCGTTAAAACTCAGGCCACTTAAATGGTTATGCACGAAAATTAAAATTAAACTGTTTATACGCAAAGATCTTATTTCAATTGAGACGTACGTATAAACGTATAAGACGTAATTACATACTTATAAACAGGGTGAGAGAAAAGCTCTTCGGATTTATTATTAATTGTATCAAATACAGTGTTGCCACAACGAAAAAATAATTAATTAAAATCAACATACTAAAGAAAGTAATTTAAAAATTCGTTCATATTTCTTATATTGTACTCCAAATTTATTTTTAAGTTTATTTAAATAAGCTCTGTTAAAAAGTAAATAGCACAATTTCGCAAAAAACGTCTGTCAAAAAAGTTGCTAAAAAGAAAGTTTAGTTCCAGATTAGCCATAAAAAATGGTAAAAGCAAATATATTATTTATTAAGGACTTTATATTGGATAAGTGTTTATTTAAAAAAAAAATACCTATGTACATTTTTAAAAAACTATTTTTATTATCTACGCGTCTGCTAAAAACGGCATTCTGTAGTATGAGTATAAAATAAATAAACATTAAAAAATTAGTGTGTTTTCTCCGTTGGGTCTCAACATAGCAATTTTTTTTACTAAGCATAAGCAAAAACGTCGGCAGAATAACAGCATTTTATTGCTAAAGTATGTATGTATGTATATTTTCATTGGGTGGAGAATAGGACACAAGTAATTTATTTATAAAATTTAATATTTTTGTTTTAACTCTAAATTATTATCAGGTAAAATTATTTTAATTTTCCTTTATACAAAAAATAGAATGCGGCAATAATTGCTCAAGCAATCAGCAAAGTAATGATTGCACAATAAATTGCTGCATATGGCAATTTGCTGTCTTCAAGTCCCAATTTTTTTCGACGCAATAAAATTTGACAATTGCTACGTGAGACCCACGGTTCTAGATTGTGCTTCAGCCAGAGATGGAATATATGTTTAAATACTTCTGTCTGGTTTGACCTATATTTAAATTATCTCAGTATTATGAATAGTTAATTTGGTATACCAGATAACTTTGGACTCTAAACAAATAACAGTCTTCTTTTACATCTCCTCATATGACGCAAACGAATTAGTAGTCTGTAGTAAAAATGTAATGTCTGTGTTTGACGGTTTTTTATCCATCAATTTCTTAGTTGCAAACTCTAGGTAAGGAACAGTGATGTTAATACTGGCAATAAATAATTCTGAAATATGGTAGGAAAGGCCATTTTTTTTAGTTCGACATATCGATGGCCACAAGTAGAAAAGCCATAACGCGTATTTTTAACAAATTGATTCCAATCCATTTCACCGAAATACACCTCGAAACAAAAATTTAATGCAATAGTATAAAAAATAACAGTTTTATAAGCAATCTAACAAAAATAATTTACATAATGATTATACAATTTTTATTACGTTTTTGCCTTCTACTGTAAAGCAGAAATTACATACATATTTGAGTGAGGACCTTTCTACTTGTGACCAACGATATGTACATATGTACGTATATGTATCTTTTAATTTTCTCAAAGTTTTGGTTATAGATTAAAAAATGTTCATTTCCCGGAATGGTTAACCTTAAAATGTATATGACTGTGTACAATAATTCATTAACTATTTTCTACATAGTGGTGATGATGCCAAAAATGTATGTAATGAAATCAAATTATATTTTTATCTACTGTTGGAAAGTTCACTCCACTAAGTCACATATTGGAAATTTTAAAGAAGACTAGAAAAATATGTTTAAAATTATAAGGACTAATTTGCAGTTCATTATCTCTACACGGTAAAACAATCAAAAACAACCAAATGACAAATAAAAAAAACGTTGAAAAATATACGAATGTCCAAAAGCAATACGAACTGACAATAACAACTTGACCAAACAACTGTAGCTAAGTGTTATAGGTAGTGTCTCTTTAAACATTCTGCATACTTTTCCGATTGTTTGGTATTTTCCTTCATACTAATAGTCTAAATTAAATAGCTTAATTTAATATGTGGCTCTAAACACTATTGACTTGGTGCGACGTTTTCAACTTTACTTTCTCAAAAGAGAAACACTTTAATTCCAACAGCAGAAAATGATTTTGATAAAATATGACTTGTGTAGTTTACTTACACCGAGTGCTACAACAAAAAAACTGTAAATAATCGATATTACTAAAATAGTCATAAAAAAATTTATGAAATGAATTCTAACTACACTTTTTAAAGATTAATGATGAAAAACGTCAAAGAAAGCAATAGAAGACTATTAGTGAAGATTTTTTATATTTTAAATGAAATTCAAGTAAAACTTATTACAGTAAATTTACGTGTTTGTATATATGAGTGTATAGCTTTACGTAGAGAAAGAGGAGAGTTAGAGTACCTTGAATAAATGTAGAGTAAATCAAGTGAAAACATTAGAAATGAAAACATCAAAAATATAAGAGTCTGCATAAAAATCAATCAACAGGTTTCATAGTATATTATTGTAGAAGAAGAATAAGAACAACAGTTAAAAAATAACGGAAAAATATGTTGGTTGTTAAGAAAATTAGGAAAGAAATCCAACGAAACAAAAATAACTATTAATGTAAACAAATAAATGTATGAATGCAAAAGGTATTTAGATTAGGAGTTGTGGGAATATATTTTAAAAACAAGTAAGAGCGCTATATTCGGCCGTGCCGAATCTTATATACCCTTCACCCCTTTGTATCACCATTCATCTCATATGAAATACGTACATACACATAAAAAATATACATATATAAAAAACATCCCATTGTAAAATTATAAATTTACGTATGTATGTTAAAAAAAAAATAAAAAAAAAATTTTAAAAAAAAATTTAAAAAAAAATTAAAAAATAAAAAAAAAAATTAATAAAAAAAAAAATTAAAAAAAATAATTAAAATATATATAATTAATATAAAACAAAAAAGAATAAAAAAAAATTAAAAAAAATAAAAATAATATATTAAATAAAAAATAAAAAAAAATAAAAAAAAAATTTAAAAAAAAATTTTTAAAATATAAAAAAAATTTTTTTTTGGCTCAGCTGGGATTCGATGCCGTTTTCTCTAAGCAGTATACACGTTTGTATGTATGTATGTTGTTGTTGTAATGTTGTTTTTGTGAAAAAAAATCGAGGTGGTCGTGGGTTTTTGCTCATATCTCAGTTGTTTATGTACCGATGTTTCTGATTTTCAATAGCGATCTACTCCCGAATATTTCTGATATTTTAATACCTCACCCGGGTCCAAGCGATGTCGGGGGCTTCAAAAAGTTGATTTCAACATACACACGGACAGACGGACAGACTGACAGAGCTTAATCGACTTCCCTATTCATAAGCTTTCAGAAAATATATACTTTATGGGGTCGGAAATGAAAATTGTAGAAATTTCACACGGAATGACAAACCTATATATACCCTTTTTCACTGTGTGAAGGGTATAATAAACTTGACATTTTAACACTCTACACCAACTACAATATGTAATGACAATACAAAATGCAATTAGTTTATGTAATTAGACGAATAAAATTGTCGATTGTTTTCCTACTAAAAGTTTAAATGTCGGTCAAACTGTGGTATTGTAATGGAACTATGTATGTGTAAATAATTATGTACATACTTTTGTAAGTTGAATTTTCAAAATGTCCCTCGATTTTTTAATTATATTTTGATTAATATACTGAATTTTGTAATAAAATTAAAACTGTAAGAAAAATGTAATAAAACTAATAATTTAAAAATTCTTTTAAAAGAATGGATACCTAAGTCAAATTTGTTACAAACTTAGTTACCGTAATAAAATTTAGAATAAGGGTGTTACAATAGAAGAAGTTTAAAGAGTAATTATCGAAATTTATTTGTCAAATAAAAACTTTAGAATTTGTATATAATTAAAAAAACAAAATTTACATACATATGTATTCAAGGAACAAATAGGAAAATATTTTTTTCCCTCAGCCTTACGAACGTTTAAAGTATTTTAAAAGACGATAAGCAATTTCAAAAAATTAACCAATTCTAATAAATAAATCTTCTATCTATATATATAAAAGTGAAACTCTGTGTGTGTGTGTGTGCTAGCTATAGACTCCGAAACTGTAAAACCGATCGGGCTCAAACTTTGGTAAGTTGTTGTACACATACCAGGGAGTGTTTATGGGTGGAAAAAGTGGGCGGAGCCACGCCCATAAAAAATTAGTTATCATTTTAAGCTACTTGCACTTGACCGATTTTTCTGAAACTTTGCACACATATCGAGCTATCATGAATAAATAATTTCGTGATAGGAAAAGTGGGCGGGGCCACGCCCCTTAAAAAGTTTTAATTTTGAGGTACTTGCACTGGACCGATTTTTGTGAAACTTTGCACACATATTAAGCTGTCATGACTATACAGTTTCTTGATTAAAAAAGTGGGCGCGGCCACGCCCATAAAAAATTAGTTATCAGTTTTAGCTACTTGCACTTGACCGAATTTTCTGAAACTTTGCAAACATACTAAGCTGTCATGACTTTATAATTTCGTGATTAAAAAAGTGGGCAGGACCACGCCCATAAAAAATTAGTTATCAGTTTTAGCTACTTGCACTTGACTGATTTTTCTGAAACTTTGCACACATATCGAGCTGTCATGACTAAATAATTTTGTGATAGGAAAAGTGGGCGGGGCCACGCCCCAAAAAAGTTGTAATTTGGAGGTACTTGCACTGGACCGATTTTTCTGAAACTTTGCACACATATTAAGCTGTCATGACTATATAATTTTTTGATTACAAAAGTGGGCAGGGCCACGCCCATAAAAAAAAGGTTATAATTTTGAGGTACTTGCACCAGACCGATTTTTCTAAAACTTTGCACACATATCGAGCTGTCATGACTAAATAATTTTGTGATTAGAAAAGGGGGCAGTGCCACGCCTATAAAAAAAAGGCATCATTTTGAGGTGCTTGCACTCGACCGATTATTCTGAAACTTTGCACACATATTGAGCTGTGATGACATTACAATTCCGTGATAAGAAAAGTGGGCAGGGCCACGCCCATAAAAACAGTTATAATTTTGAGGTACTTGCACTGGTTCGATTCCTCTGAAACTTTGCACACATATTGAGCTGTTATGACTTTACAATTTCGTGATTAAAAAAGTGGGCAGGGCCACGCCCATAAAAAATTAGTTATCAGTTTTAGCTACTTGCACTTGACCGATTTTTCTGAAACTTTGCACACATATCGAGCTGTCATGATTAAATAATTCCGTGATAAGAAAAGTGGGCGGGGCCACGCCCCTAAAAAAGTTGTAATATTGAGGTACTTGCACTGGACCGATTATTCTGAAACTTTGCACACATATTGAGCTGATATGACTTTACAATTTCGTGATTGGAAAAGTGGGCAATGCCACGCCCATAAAAAAAATTATAATTTTAAGGTTTTTGCACTTGATAATCAATTAAAATTCAGAATGCATTTCGATTCATTAATGGGCGTAGCAACGCGCGCCGGGTTTGGCTAGTAATAAATACTAAAGACGTTTTAAATTGAGTTTATCTAACAAATAATTAACACTTTAAAGATTTTTAACATTTTTGCTCCTATATAACAGTTTAATAGTAATTTTATTGCAAATTACATGTTTGTAATTCATATATATCGACCTAATTTTAATTAATATATTTAATACATATATATATTTTGTTCTTAGATTTCATCGATACAAATAATAAAAAGTATCAATAAGTTTTTTTTTTTACAAAGACAAAATAGTTACAAAGACAAAAAATTAAAATTTGAGATTCACATATTGTACAGAGACATACATACATAAATCAATTTAAATATTAGTAATATGTATCCTAAAATATTAAAACGATATGAATGATATTTTGTCCTGTTTGTACACACATTTAAATTTTTTTAAATATTTATTTTGTTTTGCGACATTCAAAAACTTACCTGTACAGAACCATGCCTATCGGCCGGCGTAAGATTGCCTAGTGTAGCACCTGGTTTGGGTACATCTGGCCACGCAGCTACACCTCCTTTGGCATTTGTCTAATGTTGCCACCCCATTATTCAAAAAACACACATACACAAACAAACACGCATCATTCAAAAAGAGCGATAAATTTATATAAAGTAATATATATAACGGTATATCAAATGATTTTGTTCGTTTTATTTTAATATCATTTTTTATGTTCGATGAGGAGAGAGTGCATTCATTCGTTCATTCATTAAGAAGAGGTGGGTGATGGCAGAGTTTAATAAGGATGTTTTTGTTATTTAGGAATGTTGGTTTATTATGGTTGGTTACAAGCCGATGTCAGTTGTTTTTCATACATCATTTTTTGTTGTTTTTTTTTTAATTTTAGTTTTAACAACGTTTGTTTGTAATTCGTAAATTTTGATAATTATGAAAAAAAATATAAAAATAATTTCATAAGTTTCATGTTGTTATTAATATTTTTATCATTTTGTTATAAAATACATAATGCAAAAATTTTATGAAGAAACATATGTTGTATGTTTGTATAATAAAAAAAAAAACTTTAAGCCAAAATAAAGTTCTTGAAAATAAAAACAATATTTACAAAAGAAATAAAAAAATCAATATTTTGACAAAAACAAAATATTACTAAAAGGTATAACTTGGGTTATAAGTACTTGCTTAGAACGCAATAGTTAATTTTATAAAAAAAAACTAATATTTAGAGATCAGGTGTTTACTGCAAATAGTTACATATATTTTCTACAATTTTATCTGCATTTGCTAATACATACAATTACATTTACTTTATTTCAATAAAGCTGGCCCATTATTATAGTCAAAAATAAAGTACCATTTTGAACAATTTACTTATCTCAAAAGTTAACTTTTAGGGCATTTTTTACAACTTGCCGATAAAGTTAATGTTAATAAAAGGTAACTTTTGTTAACGTGAGCAATAAACTGACCATTAACCCTTAAATGCATATTGTTGCCAATTGTCTACATTCCTATTCTACTAAATTTAATTCATAAGCCTGACTATATGCATTAGTAAACTTTTTGCTAAATACTTACAGTCATACAAATGTGCATAAAAAAAAGGTTACAACATTTTTGGCTTCTTAGTTTTTTAGTTTTCTTCACATTTAGTTCTGGTTGTGGCAGTGATCAGGTGCTTCTTGAAGTGAGATTTTCAATATTTTATTTTTTTACAAACAAGTGAAATATCTTCTTTGGAAAAAATATTTTCTCATGTCTAGTCAGGCAAGCTACCAATAAGTAATATTATACAAGAAAATCTGATTGAATAAATGAGAGATTTCTGGGAAATACTGTATGTTGCCAAATGTCTACATTGTGCGTTTGTGACATAAATAATTGTAAAAAACGGTTACTTTTGGTTTTTACTTTTTAGTTCATTTGATTTGATATTTATATTGCCTATAGGATTGGAAGATAAAGACATTGAAGATTTTATTGTATTTCTTGAGAAGGGAGATATTTCTGAAGACGAAGAGGATGAAGGTGATCTAGGAAAAATAAATTATTTTGAAAAGCAATAATGAAAGAGTTAGAAGACAATGGGGATGATGATAAAGAAGACAATGAAGGTTTTTTATTGGGTGCAGATGTAAGGCAATCTTTGTATGAAGATCAACTTAATAACCCAGCACCAGGTCCTTCATGTAACCAACTACACCCAAATGTTACTGGTGTTGCATACAGTTTTGAGATATATATTTAGGTAAACAAGACAATTCAAACATGTCTCATGAGCCTGATATCGGCGTAGTCGGCAATATAGAAGTAAGATTAGTAGGTGCTAAACCTCATGGACAGCTATTTAGGCAGGTATAAGATCAGAGTAAAAAGCCGTTAGTGGTCATACAATTATTTTATCACATGATTGATATGGCAGTAATTAATTCATGGGTACTGTACATGAAAAATTACCCGAACCTTACGTTGGATGACTTTAGATCAGACCTTGCGGAGCCATTATGTTCCTACAAAACGTATGAAGAAACAATGACAGGAAGACCATCAACTAGTTCTATAGACAACAATTATATGCTTAGAAACATAGACGTCCTATGAAACCTATACTAACACACGATATTAGGACTGATGGTAAAGCCCACGATGAAAACAGTTGTGGTTCTAAAAATAGATGCAAGCTGCCAGGTTGCAACGGATTTTCCAGAACTGAATGCATCAAATGCAAATTTGCTTTGTGCCAACACAAGAATCGATACAGCTTTGCCCTATTTTATTCTTAAATCTAACAATTTTTATATAATATATTTATATACTAATGCGTAAAGTTAAATATTTATGTTTAAAAAGTTCAAGTAGCAAACGCATATTGTTGCCAAATGTCTACATACAATATTTTTTGAAATAAATACTCAAAACCAACATATATAATTTTTTTATTATTTTTTACGTAATCTACGATAAAATTTATATCGAAAAACATTTTTTTCTGTTAAAAATAAAAAATCATGCATTTAAGGGTTAAGTATTTTTCGTTATTACAACCTGCCTGTAAAATAAATTGTATTTATTTTAAAGTATGGCAGCACCAAAGCAAATGCTGAACAAATTTATTAGTTCTTTAAAACCAAAGTGGCAACGACAAGCAAATAGTAAACAATTCCCTTATACGGTAGAAAATATGGTAACTTTTAATTATAAACCTCACGTTAAAAGTTAAAGGTAGAGTGATCTTCCCTTTAACTTATCGGACACTTTTAGGTTAAAGTGAAGTTGTAATAACGAAAAACTAGTTATCTGTCCACTAACATCCTAACTTTAGTTATCAGTAAGTTATAATAATGGCCCTAAGTCTATTATAAACAAATATAAATATGTACCCTAAGCGCTAAAGTGCATTATAAATTTAACACAAGCTGTTACGTAGTTAAAACTATTAGAAGCAGCTGTTTAAGTCATGTTAAGTTTTTGTTTAATTAAATTTTTTTGAATTAACCTCTCTATTCCTTGGCTTTTTCCGCAGCAAAACATTAGTCAAGCTAGTACATGACTATCTGTTCACGATAATGGTTGCCACTTGCTTAGAATTTGTAACAATTTGGCACATTTTACGTGTGCCCCATTTAAAACTGGTTCAACTTAAAGTTGACTTAATTTTTTTTTTTCATAATAACAACATTGTTAATAAGAGGTTTTCATTTTAAATGCATTTATAAAGAAAATCCCAACTTTATAGTATTGAACTATGATTATGTGCCAGCATATTTTTTAATAAAAAAAAATATATTAAAATATTAAAAACTTAAATGCGATGATTTGCACTATAGATTTCTCAAATTTATTTCCAAACTGTAGTTATTTTCAAGCTATTGTTTTAATATACGATAAAGGAATTTAATTGTTTAACATTTGTAACCATACAATTATTTTTAGAAATCTTGTTAGACAAGTTAGTACTATAAATAAAGGAAAATAAGGAATAAAAAGTTTTAAAAACAATAGGAAAGATAAAAAACAAAGCTTTAACTAAAAAAAGGATTTAATTATAAAATTAACTAAAAAAGAAATGCAAAATATACCATTGGGTAGAAGAAAAAAACACAAAATATATTAAGTATTGTATACATATGTAAAAAAAATAAATAAAAAACAATACATATAACCTTTCTGGCAAAACATCTACAACAAAAGCCAAAAATATATACCTTCCAACAGAACACATAAAATCTTTATTGACTAGCTTTTTTTAATGTTTGTTAAACTAGCCCTGTTATTATAGCCTAAAACCTAATAACTTCTACTACGTCCTGTATTACACAATTTTCTACGTTAAAAGTTAGCATAGTTAAGAGCGTGAACGAAATACTAACAGATGTACACAACAAACAAAATCTAACCTCCAAAATTAAATATTCTTCATCATCATCTTCATAATCAATATAGGAAACATCCTTTTTTTGTTGTAAAATTAATTACAAAATAGGAAAACAAAATTTAATATAATAAAATGTTTTTTAACAAAATTAAAATAAAATTGTAACAAAAAAAAATATATATAAAAAGAGTTAAAATTGTATTGACCATTTAATAAAACCCAAAAATATATATATACGTATTTAGTGAAATCACAAGGTGTTCTAAGTGTCATAATGTAATTTGTCATAATGTTTAAAAATTTTGAAAAGGTTTACAACAAGGCATATCCATAAGGTATATGAAACGGCGAATTGATACAACAAAGCAACTTTTTAGAGGATTTTTTATGTCAAGGCCAATTCGTATATCAGGGATGGAAAGTTGTTTTTACATATTAAATATAATAAAATTTGATTAAAAAAAGGATATACATTTTTTAAACACATTATTAATGACGCAAAAGCCACAAATATATAAATTATATATTTTCCATTAAATTAAACACATTTATTATCAAAAAAGTACACTCAAGTTAATTGTTTAATACCGAAACCAAAATCACATTTTCTATCCCTGCATTAATAAATGAAATCAAGGCGAATTAAACTAATTTTGACAAAAAGTTTCCTAATCAGCTGGGCTGATAATTTCACCTGTATGAATTCGCCTTGGTTTACAAATTTTACAATATTAAATACAATACTTTTTATTAATTTTAAAATTTTTGGGAAATTGTGACATTATGACAATACCACACTTAGGATTTCTTGTGAATATATTAATTATGTATTTGATATAGAGTAAATAAAACCCAAACAAGAAAAATTAACTAATAATAAAAGAAAATAGTTTTAAAGTCTTATTTGTTTTAAAGTAGGTTAAAATAGTTTTTTTTTCTAAAAAACAAGAAGATGCATTTTGTTCTAATATGTTAGGTCTTTACGAAATCGTTAAAATACTTACTGCCGTATGCAAAAAAAATTATCAGAAGTTTATATTTTGTTTATCAAACAGATTTTCGATGAAAATTTGTTTAAAAAAAACTTTAATAATTTTTTGGCTTCGACAGTTAATATTTAGTTGTAAATAAAAATTTTTATTTTTGGGAGAATTAATATGGCAATACATAACATATGTACATTATAAGATGGCAACATTATTATTGGTTTTCCAAATGGAGGCGGCCCTTGCTAAAATGCACACAATATGTTGTGTGTGAAGGAGTAAATTATATTATTTGAAAGCTTCGCAAAACGCGGCTTCCTTTGGTGGCAAGGATTATAGAGGATTGTAACGATCAAAAGCCTTTTTGCACTTATAGACTCTTGTATAGGAACGTATTGCAGATGTTAAAAAATGTGTAATTTAAATTAACACTTGCAAAATCTAACATTTTTTATTATTGCAATTCTAAATATGCAATTAGAAAATAACTATGTATATTAATTGTTGATTTGCAAAACGACACTATATAATTAATTAATTTAAATATGTACGGGTTTGAGTTTGGCGATTTATTTACATGAATAAATTTAGGCAGAACCAGCTTATATTTTAGGAAATATTTTTTGATAAAGATTTTAATACTAACCAAACATTCATAACAAACAATTATTGATGAGTGTTTTAGTTCGGTAATGTTACCATGAGCATTATTTACAACATTCAGTTCAGTGTTAAGGCCCATTTTTTTCTCTGTGGGCATATCGAATAGTAAAACTAAGAGTTGGAAAAATTGAAAAGAAATTTGCCGTTCTCCTTATGGTCGTTACTATCATTGGTAAAAGTTATAGTCATGATTATTATTAGTTGCGTCCCCAATTGAATAAGGTATAAACCGAAAATATGTATATTGTTCCAAATAGACGTTACCTTTGCCATATACATGTTGCAATTTTTCTCGAAATTATTTAGTCAATTGGCCACTTAGATTTCACTTAGATCATCTCTAGAATTATGTAAATTTATTGGTTTATGCTAAAAAACCCCAGGATTAGTGGACGTAAAGACAAAATTATGCGGACCCTTTCATATATGAACTATAAAACGCACTGCAGCCGAACTAACAGCTGTACCTTTACATACTCGAAATCTTTTCATACATTAATGTCGTAACATTGTCTGTCAAATACAGTATCTTTGTTTAAGACTAAGAAAATATTTCTGTGCTTTTTTTTAAAGTATACATACCACTTCTAAAAAATACACTTTATCGCATATGACCTACATATGTACATTCCGAGTGAAATTAAATAATTCGGAATTGTCATAGCATTATTGTTATAAACGAAAACAGATTTAATTTCAGTCGGAATGAAAACGTGGGTGTATATGCATACAAGTCGTACACATACATATGATTATGTTGTTGATGTTAACCAGGGATGCCAGTTTGGTCTGATCGAACCAAAATTAATAGATTTTTTTAGTTTAAATACAACTTGGTAGGTAGGTTTGTCTGAATTTTTTGATGTGTTGATAGAATATTATAACTCGGTTAACATAAAAGCACAAAAAAAAATTTTTTATTCAAATTTAATGCAAAAAAGCACTAAATTTTCAATGCACAATTTCTCATGTCAATGTCTACAAAAGTCAAAGTACTTTTGCATGACTTTATTACACTAACACAGACGCTAACGAATGAACATGGCCGACGTAGATTGTTAAAAACCGCTACATTGGGAAAAAACTTATTGAACCAATAAATGATGCCAACTTTATCAAAATTGTTTAATATTTAGTTTGATTTAAAAAGAAAAATATTTTATTAGGAATATTCTAGATATTAAAATACGTTTTTATACAAGTCGATATAAAAAAAGGAATGAACAAAATTACAAAGAATACTAAATCAACAGTAACGTCGTTCACATTGTTACAGAAAGAGTTGCCATAAATTCTCAAAAAAAAATAAACTTTATAAACAGTAGTAAAATTAAATTTAATAAAAAAAAAAAATTAAAAGAAACTCATTGTTTTAGGTAAAAAGGTGATTATTTACAACTGTTAACAATTTCAAAACATTTTAGAAAAAAATGCACCTTACGATATACAACTTTCAATTGAATTTAAGAAAATCTACAAAAATAAAAATTATGTTGATAAATTTAAATTGAAAATTTTTCAATTTATTACGAGTACTCATATTTTCTCTATGTGATTAAGAATTTAAAAATATTAATAAAATAATAAAGTAAAATTTATACATTACCTTGCCTGTAATATTATGACGATCTTTATTTGGTGAAATGATAACTTCATGACCTGTTTGTAAAGAACCAACCGGCGTTGACTGCATTTTCGTGTTACGACAATTTTTACAGCGTGAGTTTTACAGAATTGTAATAATGATGATGGATCATATTATGATAGTTGTTACACAGTTTTAGTATATATATATTTTTTTTCATTATCAAACATTTACAAAAGATCACAAAACATCATAGATTGTATTTGTTTAATTTCGATTGAGAGATGATGATAACGCACACATAAATGTGGTGGTTGGTTGAAACGTTATGATATAAAATTTGAAAAAATAAAAAGTAGAAAATAATACATAATATTAGTCATCATTTTATATATAGTTTATACAAAAAACTTAATAGAATAGTACATATTACTGTTACAAATTAATATAGTTTTTGTTGGTATTCTTCATTATTTAAAATTATCGCAACTCAACACTCATCTAGCATACGTTTCTAAGGAAATTGTGTGTTTTTTTTTTATCTAAGATAAATAATATAAATTTTTTAAAGAAATCAAATCAAAAAGCAAGAAATTGTTGTTATTCAAAAGAATTTTTCCAGGAAGTTTTTTACATAATGAATTTTCTATAAAAAAAAATTAACATTATAATTGTTTAACAAGTTTTTGTTTTAATGGCAAAAATTTAAGTAATACTTTATTTTTTGTTAAAATTCATTATTTGCATTATTTTAGAATATGCATTTTGGTTTAAGTTTTACATACTCAACTTGTCAACACTGTCATTGAAATACTAAAGCTTATTGATAAACTCCACTATACAAGATGGGGTAAATGTTGTCACCCGATATTCTTTGACTAATTTTTATTTATAATTGAAAAGAAAATCGAAACGATTATTTCCCGTTTTTTGAGAATAGCAATTCACAAATGTCAAATCAGAACTGACATTTGCAAAAATTGTACTATAGGTTTATAAATTTTTCGCCACCTTGTACATTAACAGCAAAACTTGACTAGTATCCAGCAAGGATAAAATTTTATGTAAATGTTTAACGTTTGTTTTTGATAAACTAAAGTAGGATGAAATTTGAAATTTTACTTTTAATATTTAAAAACCAAATCCCAAATGATAAATAAATGTCTGTATTTTAAAGGTCACTTTTAAAATTAGTATGACTTAAGCTCAAATTAGACGTGACATAACCACAAAACAGCTGTTTGAAGCAAACTTATGAACAACAATGTTTTTGATTGGTTGAATTTTGGTTTCTATGGCTATGGCATTATGGTTATGTAACGTCTAATTTGAGCTTAAAAAAATAAATTGAAAATAAAGACATTGACCCATATTCATAGTGCCGCATTAAAGTCGGTTTACTTTAGAAACGACTTTACAATAAAAACAATTTATTATAAATCTTGTTGATATAGGGGAATCAGCCTTAAATAAAATATGTCAATTGCCTTAATACAAATAGTGCCAAATTCTTAACAAGTGGCAACCATGATCGAGAACAAAAAGAAACAAGAGAATAAGAATAAAGTACATACATACAGGGTACACTTATACAAGGTGGCGCTGCAAGCCCAGCTGTCTATTTTTTTGTGTTCTGGAGAATGTCAAAATACATACTTCAAAAAATTATTTCAACTTCGGAAATTGTCAAACTCCAAACAAAAATTGCTCTCCTTTACGCTATCACCTTATGTAATTACACCATGCATACATATATGTATGCATATAAAATAAAAAGCTGTCATTAAGAAAGATTTAATTTGTGCTATCATGTTGCTTAAGCAATCAATAAAATTAATATTTTACTGAAGAACAAGCCAAAGGACAGGAAAACTAATCGAAACAATTTATTTGTTTACAAAAACTACATAACTAGAAACAGCTGATTTTAGTGTTTTTAACCACTTAAAAAATACTTTAAAATGTACACTTTAGCACTTAAAGTACACCTTTATTCGTTTTTAATAGACTAAAAGTTGACTTTATAAAAAAATAAACTTTGTGGATTCTAAAATGTATTTCATTTCATGTCTGCTGAGAAAATATATATACTTATGATATAGCTGTTAATATTTATATATGTAATTTATTTTCAATTAATTAAAAACTTCCTGGAAATATTCCTAAAAATGTTTAAAGTATACACATTTCAAATAAAAAGAAAAAAATACAAATAAATATAAAAGAAAACCAATTATGGATACCTTATCCGATTTATTTTTGGCTAAATGAGAGGGTGGAGCATTTTTCATAATTTTCATTTTTTCAAGTTGTTCCTTACTCTTGTTATTGTAAATTTGTAAGACATACAAAAAAAAACCAATTCAAATAACAAAAACAGTTAAAACAATTTTTAAAAAAAGTTGCAAGAAACAAAGCATATTAGTTAAGAAAAGAAAGAAAATTTTATAAAAAGAAAATATTTTCCTTTACAAATGTAGTTTTTCATATACAAATACACGCTAAAATTTCTTAAAAAATAAAATTATTATTTTTTAAAACCAATTTCTCAAATATCTTAAATTAAATTATTTGCTTGATAACTTGCTTGAGTAAAACAGCAAATCCTTAAAAATAAAATAATAAAAAATTAATAACACAAAACGAAAATTAAAAAAAAAATAGAAAAAAAACGCACCTGTTTCTAACAAAACAAGAAATGTTTTGAGTCATTTCTTAAAATCAGTTCAAAAAAACAAGCAAATTCATTATAAATGCATACTTCAGTTCATTAAGGCTTCAAAAAAAATATAAAAAATTTTCATACAAACAGCTAATTTATTGTAATTTTAAGCAAATGTATTTCAATCACTGGCCCAGATATGTATATTGTTTTAGTAAATTTAATGTTCTCTTGTTAATTATTTAAGATTTGTTTGTTTGTTTGTTTCTGTGTTTTTTTTTTAGACTAAAGTAATTGTATCACGTTTACCATTGTCTTCCCTGTCCAGTCGAATTCTCCATCATCCACGTAGCCTTTACGATCGAATAAGTCTTGGAACAGTCTTCGCAGAAAATCATAATCGGGCGTTTCAAAAAAATCTAATCGCCTCACATAACGTAAATATGTGGCAAACTCTTCAGGATGACCATCGCAAAGTACCTGGAAATATATAATGTTAGGGTTTTTCGAAAAATCAATAAAAATACATAAGTTTTAAATTATTAAGTGTCTTACCTCAATGGGTGTTGCTCGTTTAGTATCACCAATTTTTTGATATCTTTCCTTAAGTGTATCGGCCTTAAGACCTTGCCATGGCAGTGAACCTCTTAAGAAATACATGAACATGTGACCTAATGCCTCTAAATCATCACGTCTAGATTGCTCTCTGCCCATGTGTGTATTTATTGACATATATCGCGCTGTACCAGTCAATGATTTGTGTTCCCGATATGGTATATGTCTATTTGTATCTAAATCAATATATTCTTTGGCCAAACCGAAATCTAATTTTTAAGAAAATAAAACATACTTTTGTTCAACATATGTATGTACTATATTTTAACTTTAAAATATAAAATAAAATTTTAAATTTAATTTAAGATCGTTTTTTGAATTCACCCACTTATAATGCGACAAAATATTTGTCTGCAGAAATTTGTTTGACTAAGATTTTCCTACAGTGTTTTTCTACATTTATCAAGGCATATTTATAAGGTATATGCATCGCAGCAACAAACACAACAATTACTATGTCACACAATTTTTTAGTTTTTCTTTAATTTTCATAATTTTTTAAAAAATTTGAATGTAAAAACTTTTTATTTTTTAAAACGGTTTTAAACAAACTGAAACTACAAATTATTTATTGTACAATAAAAATAAAAAAAAAAATAAGTTTGACTAATGCAAACATATTATTGAGAAAAGTTGATTAGTCTGATAAATTGTAAGATAATTGTAAGAAAACGGATACGATTACCTTGTTAATCTGCCTTGACATTTATTTTGAAAAATTTGTTAAGAAAATCAAAGCAGCCATATCAAAATTTACGTTCACTGTGCACGTATTTTATAATGTGCCAACTCTGTCTGCGTTTACATTGAACAAGTTTTCTTGCATAAAGTTTTTCTTTTTTTTTGTTGCTAATTATATGCAAGAGAAAGGAATACAAATCTGTTCATATTTTTATATACTTGAAATTTGTTTTTTTTTTAACTTTCGTAATTTTAAATCTGTCGTTAGGTGCGTATATAAAAGATAAACCTTCATGCAATAACATTTTTTCTTCTAGAAATTTCAATACAAAAATATGGCAACATTGTAAAAAGATTGAGTGACTCAAAATAAGACTTTAACAAGTAAGAGCACTATATTCGGCTGTGCCGAATCTTTTATACCCACCACCAATTTTGTGTACATTTAAAGCACAATATTTATTATTTTGTTAATCGCTATAGAATAATCTCTTTATAATAAAATATGTATCACTTTCTTTGTAGAGGGTGGTTAAATTTTTAAGGGCCCATGTTTAAGGTGAACCACATCTAAACTTCAACTTTTTTCTTGTATTTCATTTGACATTTCTCAATCTCAGACTAACTCAATTTGAACCGTGGAAAGATACGCAATCGAGCAACGCTTTTAAATATTAAAGATTTTTATAAAAATGGGCGTTCAAATCAAAATGCATTTTGTGCACTTCGTGATTCTTTTGGTCAACATAATCGTTCGAATTCGTCCACAATCGTGACAATTGTAAAAAATATTTAAATGTCTGCAAAGCAGGTCTGTATGAAATGTGAAAACATCTGTGAATGCCATCTTAGTTCGTTGAATGGGAAACATTGCTGTTTTTCACGATAACGTGACAAAAGAGCAAGCAACCTCGATTCATCATCGTGCCCAACAATCGAGCATCAACAGTGTCATTGAAAATTTGGACTATCGGATCGTGGTGTGCCGCCTAGGTTGGGGGGCCATTTGGCCGATATTTTGTTCCATACATAATTGAAGCATACAAATATTATCATTATAAAAATAAATGATAATAATTTCATAATAATTTTATTCAAAATCAACATAGTCCCTTAAAATAAAACCACCCATTATAACTTCGGTATGCTAGTAAAATTTTTTGGTAAATTTAGTCTTTCAATGAAAGTGGCCGTTAAAATACGCGTGTCAATAAAGTTTCTGCTAATAAACATAAGTTAGATATGTCAATATAGTCCTTTAGTATTCCAAAATCTTTATTCATAGAGAATTTACATGAATTTAAGAGGAAGAAAGTGAATTTAAGGTTAAATTTTAAGGGCCACAGGGTGATTTAAAATATACATTCTCTGCATTTTTCTAAAACGGGAAATTTATTAGTAAGATTTTGATTTTTAAACTTCTATAACATTTTGCTTTTAAAAGATTTTCAAACGAAATAAGTTTTGTATAATTTTAAAATTTGTTAGCCATTAGTACATGAAAATAAATTGTTTAAATTGTTTAGAGATAATTTTTTTTTACTTAAGTCAAAATTTTTCTAAATTCCCATTTTTAATAGAGCATAACTTCAGGAGAACATAAGCATAAGTTGTTAGCATGCCATCTAGTAGTTGCTAGTAGAGTCATCTATCTTATCATCTTTATCTTATATTTAGCTACAGTACAATAAATGGCGCAGTGTAAGATGAATAAATGCTTATATGACTAATATATTTTTATAAAAATTTAAAGAAAAAAGTGTGCGTGGCACATCTATTTTCCGAAGACTTTGACCAAAAAACCATGTTTGCAAAATTTCAGAATCGTACATATAGTTTTGTCAGTTTCATTACGTTTTAAATTTAAAATATACACTGTGCGGTATAAATTTTCGTACATTTTTATCTATAACTCTTTTCCTAATTCATAGATTTAAGCGATTTTCAGGGAAAAATATTCTTTTGACTCGATAAATACATATTCGAAGTTTCATGACTACGTTTATGCGTCTGGACACAATTCAAAAGTGAAAGTGGGCGTTATAGTAGGCGTGTCAAAGTTGTTTTTGCTAATGAGTACAACTTAGGTGTTTCAATATAGTCCTTTATTATTCCAAAATCTTTATTAATAGAGAAGTTATATGAATTTTAGGTAAAACGTTATATGGGAGGTGGGCGTAAAAGTGGGCGTGGCACCTTAATTTTTTGGCATAGTAATGAAATTGCCTAGGGGGATAGACGTAGCAATTTATCATCATACCTCTAATTTTAACGGTTTTATGAGCTTTTAAATTTCATTAACGGTTGATAACGTGAAAAGTGGGCGTTATAGTAGGCGTGTCAAAGTTATTTTTGCGAATGGGTACAACTGAGGTGTTTCAAGATAGGCCTTTATTATTCCAAAATCTTTATTAATAGAGAAATTATATGAATTTTAGTTAAAACGTTATATGGGAGGTGGGCGTAAAAGTGGGCGTGGCACATTGATTTGCCGTTACAAGAAAGCGTGTCACCAAAAAGCAAAGTTTGCAAAATTTCAGAGTCGTACATACAATTTTGTTGCTTTTATGACGTTTTTGTTTTTAAATATACCGAAAAATACACTGTGCGGTATAAATTTTCGTACATTTTGATCGATAACTCCTCTCCTAATGCATAGATTTAGACAATTTTCGGGGAAAAATATTGTCTTTACCCAGGAAATATATATTCGAAGTTTCATGAGTCTGCGTTAAGGCGTTTGGACACAATTCCATTTTATTCGATGTTCGAAGGACACGGTTTTTTCGACCTACTCTTGCTTTTCGAGCTATAACTCTCTTCCTAATATTCCGATTTATCCCGATTTTATTCCGATTATTTTCAATACCAAACAAACCTTGTCTATAAGAAAGATTCTGGCAAAATTTGAGCCCCCTGGCTTTTTCGGTGCGACCTCTATCGTGCTTTCAACAGACGGACGGACATAGCTAGATCGTCATAAAATCAAACCACGATTTAGAATATATATACTTTATGGGGTCTAAAATGGATATTTCGATGTGTTACAAACGGAATGACAAAATGAATATACCCCCACCATTTTTTTGGTGGCGGGTATAAAAAAATGTTCTGAAAATAAAATAGATTCCATTTGCGATGTAGTTTAGAAACAAATTGGTAAAGAAAATAACGTTGCACGGAATTTTGTTTAACATTAAATTTACTAAATTGTTATTGAGATGACGCTAAAAAGTTAAATTTTTTACATAAACAACTTTAACACGACCATAAATGGGAATGGCGGTATGAGTAAAGCTGGAGTTACATACCTTCCGATCATGCGTTGTTGCGTTTGATACTTTTTCACCATTTTATACGTTTCTAAATTCAAGTTACACACAATGCATTTTATGCATCAACTTTTTTGTTTTAATCAGCTGTTGTGTTTATATTTTTATTAACTAAAAACAATTTTGCCAAAATGGAAAGTGAAATTTACATTTTAAGGGAATTTATGAAATTCATTGAGTTTATGTACATGATATTTTGTGCTACAAGGGCCTACAAAAAGTTTAAAAATAACACGAGCATCAATAAGCATCCCCTCCATTGCACTTGTTTTCGTTTAATAATAAACAGAGATGACACTCCGCACAAAACCGTTATCGATAAATATAATAAAAATTTTGGTAATGAAAAAATTGTGTTTAAAATTAGTTTTTATGTATTTTTTTGTTAGAAGTAATTGTAAACTTTATTTCGATTACTTTTTCTTTTATTAAAAACATTTTTTATGATGTTAAGTAGTTATTTTTTAATGGAAGAGATTTGTAACTGATTATGGCCCATAGGCTAGGTTACTATTATCGTAATAAATAAATTGAAATTGAAATAAGTCCACTACCCAACAGATTTATCGATAACATTGAAAAAAAAATATTATTTATCATCCATGGCTATCAACAACAGCTGACATTTTTTCACCTTTTCTGCGATGGATACAAAAGTAGAAAGTAAACCTACTTTGCTGCGTTGATACGTATGTATATGCATTCTTTGAGTTTTGCCGTGTAACTTGTGACATACAATTACACTGATTCTACTTTTTGACAGATGCATAAAAAGGAACAACGGATAGAACGAATGGTATGTAATTTGATTATCTTGATAATTAACTAAGAACCACTGAGACGAATAAGCAATATTTTATTTGTTCGTCCGTCCCTGTAATACTTATACGCTTGGCGAACTACAATTTTTTTTATTTGCCAAAATTATAAAAATCCAAAAAAACTTCTTTAGAAAAATTTTAAAAAACGTCACATTTTTTACCGATGGCAGCACTGTATGCAAGCAACACACATTACATAGCGCTGCCATACAATTATTAAGTGTAAGAATCAAAACTTTTTAGGGCTACCAAACAAACGAAAAACTGGTTGCTGTAAATCGCTTCTGGAAATTAAGTTTCTTATTGCAAAATATTTGAAATATCGATTTACTGGAACAATTTCAAATGGGCGAAATGGTTAAAATAAAGAAAAACGAGTATTTGAGGGCTAATATTTAAGAATTTTAGCAATATTTTAAAATTGTATTCACTACATACATAATTTATTTCTTAATGATTTAGTTATGATTTTTAATAAAACTAAAAGAAAAGAAGGTATAGTCAAAAAACGATTCGAAAATCTACTTAAAAAGGTTTTAAAATTACAACTGAAGAATCATAATCGAAACCTATTTTATCATAAAGTTTAATACAAGATATGAAAAATTTATTTTGTTAACATTGCATTTTTAATTAAAACTTTTATGTGTGAATAATAATAATATTTGATAAAGTTAAAACAATTACTTACCAATTATGTGTATAATTTTTTCTCGTCTCGTTGATGTTCTACCAATAAGAAAATTTTCTGGTTTAACATCTCTATAAATTAAGTGCCGACTATGAACATATTCGATCCGGTGGAGCTGCATTAGTTTTTAATCAATTTTATTGTTTTTTTTAAGAAAGAAAAATTAAATTAGTAAATTTCGTATTAAAAAAAGTATTTATATTTTATATATGTACATGCTAAATTTGGAAAGGAGGTATGGGCCGAGAAGGGAAAAGTTAAAAATAAAGTTATTTATTTTTTTTTTTATGTAAAACCGATTTTCATAATAACAAAAACAAAATACAGTGTCTCAACTAGCGCAGGTTTTGCTAATTCTTAGCAAAAAAAAAACAAAAATTAAACATGATTTTCATTTCTATGGAGTTTTTTTTAATCAAATTTGCTCAAAAGAAGCTATTTCAAAAATGTGTGTTTTTTATTTATGAAATATAAAACATGATAACTAAAAATAATTCAAAATAATTAAAAAAAATTAAAAGAGTTTCTATGATGTAAAAGAAAACATGCATTTTGTGTGTATGTCAGCAACAAAAAGTATATAAATATGTATATATTTATAAATCAAATAAGACTTTTAAAAAAAATCTAAGAAATCTAACTCAATGATTATAGTAAAACAATGGTCTAAATAATAATAAATATTAGCAAACGTTTATTAAAGGTTTATAATTCAAATTTTTATAGACAATTAGTTTGATATAAACCCTTTATAAACCTTTGATAACTTTTATGAATATGACAGTAAGAGTTTACAAGGAGTAAAAAAAGAAAATGCGAAAAATTTAACATAAAATTAAAATAAAACCTTAAACCTTAATTAAAGAAGAACTAAATGTGTTATTAATTGTTAAAAAAATGATTTACAAATGAGATGATTTGTAGTCAGAACCACTTTGTTCAAATATCAAATGAACAAACAAAAAAAAAAAAAATACTGTGACGGCAAAGCAAACTTTCTTTAGACCTAAACGTAATTGTGGAGGGGTTAAAATTACATGATCGATAGCTTTTGAATAAGTTGGCTGATTAATAATTTGATTGTTTCTTATGTATGTATGCATGTGTTTTTTGTTATTTTTTTCTAAGGTGAGATTCTAGATTTATTTATTTTTTTTTTTGTTGGTGGTATAATATTTGATTGTTGTTGCTGTTGAGTTGGTTAAGAGGGTACTTACTAATTGTATTGCTATCAGTAGTACTGTCTTCAAAGTGAAACGTCTGCCGCAAATATCAAATAAATCTTCAAGTGATGGACCGAGCAATTCCATTACAAGAGCATTGTACTTGCCGCATGGTCCGAAGTAATATACTTCGGGTACACCTTCTGCTACAATAACAAAAACAATAACAACAACAATTGTAATATGTATATGAAAAATAGTTAATATTATTAAAAAAAAAAATTGAGAATATTGAAAAAAAAACAAATTTTTTCCATTAAAAAGAGAATCTCCAAAACAAATCATTATTTTTTTTATCTAAAGTTAGGTTATGTTTTGTTTAATTTTTTTTAAGAAATGCCATTGTTGTTGTTTTTGTCAAGGTTTGTAATAAAGAGCAGTTTAAAAATTTTATTTATGTATTTATTAAAAAAAAATTTATAAATTATTATTTTTGATAGGAGAGCAGCATCCTTTAGAAACTTTTTACCAAAAAAATTTTTTTTGTTTGATACGAGGTTAGTATTTCAAATGTTGCCGCTGTTAACAAAATTTTAATTTGCAAAAGAAAAACACCACCCAATTTAAATAATTTTTATTTGTATATTATGTTATTGTTTTTTTTTTAATTATTTTATTTTCTTACAGAAATTCTCTTTGCATATTTGAAAAAATGGAAGTCAAATGCTGGTTTTTATTTTAAAAATTATAATTACAATAAAAATTTACATTAAAAATAAATCAAAAATATTTATTGGTGTAAGTTGAGTAAGCTTTTCAAACGGAAACATGAGAAAAAATAATATTACGCATAAAAAATCACTCTTTCCAAATAATCCTTCCAAATGCTACTCCTTTACGAACGTCTTATTTAAAAAAGGTGTTTCAAAATCAATTTCTAAGTTTTCCGTTTAATAAAAAAACTTGTTAAAACAATAACTGACTAAAGGCCAGTATTTAGTTTTTCTTTAATTTCAGTTTGTTATACAAAAATATGCAAAAAAAAAATTTAAAGTTTAGATTTGAAATTCTTTTTACAACTTTTATCTAATACAGGAATAACATTACTGTAAGTGTAAGTGACTGAGACAGATTTTTGGACAAATAGTTTTGGACATTTCATATATTTTTGACATTGTTTATTGATATTTGTTGCGTTTATTTAAAAAAATCGCTTAAATTAAATTTTATTTGTAATAACTTATTATATTGTACCGAAAATAAATCATGTATGTATATGGCAACACTTGTGTTTACTTTGTTGTTTAAAATTTTCTCTCATACTAAATAAATGTTGCCATACATTATTTAAGAACTTTTTCAATAAAAACGCTAAAGTAAGCTTAAAGACACGTTGAGTTTTATTTCCGTTTTCGAAAGTCAATGAGATTAATATTTTACTACAAACGAAATTAAAACAAACAAAAAATACAAAAAAAAAATCTATGCAAAACAGTTAGTAGGTAACTTTCTTAAATAACCTTAATAAGAAAACGTAAGATAAAAAAAAACTAAATATTTATACCTACTCTATTGTTGTAAAAAAGTAATATTTTTTAGAGTATTTCAAAATATTTATATATAGTAATAAGTGTAAAATATTCGTTAAAATTTAAAAGTCATACAGTACATGCACGTAAGAATTTTAGATTTTTTTCTGTTATTAAGGTTTTTATAAAAGATTGCTGGGATTTTTATTTATCTATTTAAAATACAAATATATATATTAATAATAATTAATGAAGATGGTAATATATGTACATTATAACTAGAGCATAAAAAAGGTTTAAGATTGATTTGGAAATTAAAATATTAAAAGAAATCTATTGTTTTTAGGGGCTAATCGTATTTTTCCCCCATCTTTACTGGTTTAAAAAACGCTACATTTTACAGAAAAATAACTAACTTCATCACTGATTACAAAAGAAAAAAAAACAGTTGTAATGCATCCAACTTCAATAAAACTGCAGTCACACGTTCAAATTTTGCTTTAGAGTTTTTTACACATACTGCTTGTCAAATTCACAAAAATTAAAAGCTGTTATGTAGGCTGTACGCAATCGTTTTTTTTATTTTTTTTATTTTGGAGAATCTTATATTATTTATTATAAAATAAAAGGATACAACACTTTCCGTTATGGTGGCAGAATATTTATAAAGGCAAAATTAAAAAAAAAAAACAAAATTTCAATCAGCTGTTTTTTATTTGTAAATTGAAAAACAATGCTCTTTCAGATTTTCCAATTGCAAAACGTTACCGACGCGGTATTTCGCTTAGCTTTATACAAATTGTATGGGCATGAGCATTTTTGACAATTAAAAAAACTCTCGCGACTTTTGTTAAGGTTTGGCTGTTATTTAAACTAAAAAAGTGATTAGGATGCTATCCTAAAATGTTCTATAGTATAATCTGTAGTATAAAATGTTGTCTAATCTATATGAGTAACTAAGTTTGGACTTTAGCCTTATCTGATCTAGGCAGAATACTAGTCTAGAAATAATTACAGTCAATAATTTAATAAATTTAAAAGGGTCATGGTTTTATATCTGTCAGCAAAAAATTATTTTTTTTACCCGTTAAATGAATCTTAATTTTACCATATATCATAATTACTTAATAATTAGTATTAAAAATTTATTGTTAAACAATATAATATAGTGTAACAAAGAATTTTAATTTTTTTTAACTACAATTACTAAAAATTTTATTAACGTTTTGTTTAAATATTAATATTTAATAAATTTTGTTTGAGAAAGTATTTTAGAATCAGTAAAATAGAAAACTACAAATTTATCTTGAATTATTTTTATTTATTGTTTTAAATGATTTTGCAGTTGAGACACTTTGTGGTAATAAAATGAAAAAAAAAACGAATACTTGTTGAACAAAAAAAATTACAATATTTAATATCTTTCGATATAATCAAACATTTAAATGGTACGTTTTTAAATGAAATCATTATACACAGTGAAATAATAAGTATTTTGAAATTTAACACAAAATTTTTTTGTTTTTTTTTGAAAAAACTTAATTTTTTTTTTAGTTTTTATAAATTTAAAAAAAAAGAAAAAATGATAGGAATAAATTTTTTCTCTGTTTTTTTTTTAATCTCTAAACTTACAAGTTGCTTTGCAATCATCAGTACAGTCTTAAGTGAAAATTTACGGTTGCAAATATTGAAGAGATCTTCTAAAGACAGTCCCAATAATTCTAATACCATGGCATTGTAACGGCCACCACATGTGCCCAAATGATAAACGCGGGGTATACCCTCTGGACAATTATCTACGATGATGGTAAATCCAATAAATTACACACACATACACATTCAATTTAAAACATACTTATACAAAGAGAGGCACATACATATGTTTAAATATCATTTGTTGTTATTTCTTTTTTGTTTTGCTTATAAATTTGTTGTAGTTTTATCATTTTATATAATATAATTAAAACATCAACAATAAAATAAAAGTAGTGTGTGTGTAGACACAGAGAGAGAGAAAGTTTATACGGCATATTAAACATATGTTTATTGTTTACATCATTACCATTATTATTTCATACTTATTAATTATTTGTTCAACTTTTTATTTTTCGTGTTGTTATTTTTTTGTTTACAAAAAAGATTAGATAACAATGAGTTGTTTACGTATAATGTTAAAACGACCGATGTTTGTTAACAGATTCAATTGATGATCGTCGATTTTCAAGGGTAACCAAGAGAGATATTCACTTGTTTTTTGTTTGTTGTTGTGTTGTGGTAGGTGTCATATAAACAATATTGAATGATAAAATTTGTGGCAATAAAAAACTGCTTGCCTTATATTACAGAATAAAAACTACCTACTAGTAAGTACATACATATGTATGTATATGCATTCGGTACTGTATATAAAAAAAGCGTATAGGGCTTCATATATTAAGTTAAATTATTTATTAAATTAAAAAATTTATTAGAAAAATTGTAAGATTTAGTTGTGACAGCACCGGGTGTTTTTTAATAGAGATATATACTTTAAATTGGCAGCACTTTTTAACTGGCAGCACTTTTTTAACTGACAGCACTTTTTTAACTGGCAGCACTTTTTTAACTGGCAGCCATGTTATGTTTGGCATTTCAATATGAATAGCAAGTAAATTCGGTGCATGGGCCCAAAACAAGATTGCCCTTGATCGCGAATTTTGTTAAGCGGTTAAACCACAAAAAATTTCATGAAGAAAACGTTTGGTAACCGCATAGTTTTACGTTGCGGACACCTTAATTGGCTTTCAAGATTGTGCGATTTAACGCGGGTAGGCTATTTTCTGTCGGCATATGTAAAGTCGCCCGAAGCGATTGACCACTAGGAGGACAACATTTACGGCGTTATTGCCGATTTACGGCCACTAATGTTAGAAAAAGTCATCGAAAATTGGACCTCCAGAATAGACTACGTCCAAGCCAGCGGTGGAGGCCATATAGCAGAAGTCATATTTTTTTTATAATGCAAGAAGCTGATCTTTTGAAACAAGTAAATTTTATGTCAATTAAAAAAAAATTTTGTTTTATTTAATTTTTGTAGTAAAATAATGTAATGACACAATAACAATATAAAATTAATAAAAACATCAATTTCAAATCTATTTTGAGGAAATCTTACACTGCAAGAATGAAGAATTACAATTAACATATCGATTGATATTTATTTCCGTTTAATTTTCACTTCAGTGCGGAATCAATAATACCTCCCATTATCACGCAACAAAATGAAAAATCTTCTGTGCACAAATTAAATTGGAGCAAACATGTTGCTTTGTTTATGTTTAATTCTTTTGTGAAACACGGTGATAAAGCACAGCAATGTATAACCATCAAATAAGCAAATTAATTAAAATATATGTTTTTTTTAATGTCTAACGATGCGTTGTGACAATAAAGAATACATGTTAATTGTTAAAATCCACCAACATTTTTTCGAATTTTGTAAGCAGTGCAGACTTCATTACCTTACCGTATTGCAGCCATGGATATGTTTAATTTTTTTGCATACGAAAGAACAACTATTTCTTCTGTACTGCTTATAATTTCAGCAGTGGAAAAAAGGAGACTTATTTCAATAGTATTTTTTTTATATTTCTCCCTAACATGCTGCTGCCTACCGAAGTGTGATATCGCATATAAAAATCATGTTTTCTGGAAGTGCTCTTGGAAGCAGGTAAGCGATTCAAGAAGCTTGTTACAGCAATACGCGTTTTGTGCTGCATATGAAAGTTACAACAGACACAAATTTAAAAAAAATTCTTTGTTGTATATTGTTTTTTTTTTTGCACAAAATATCAAATTATTGTCAGCATATGTCGGATTACATTTTGGATTTACTGTCATAATAATATTCAGTAGCTCGGGCAACTCAAAAAGTGTACATGTGTTAGTGGAAAAAGGTTAAATTAAATATATTGTTATGGCAGCACTGTTAGGTGTAAAGCAAGGTAAAAGAAATTTCGAAGAAAAGCTATCAATTTCAAGTGGATGCCATTTGTGTGTAAAAACTTATCAAAGGCATGTATGTGAAGCACTTTTTACATTTGTTGTTTCTTATACATAAGTATTTCACTTACATGAGTAAATACATTCTGTAAACTTAAGGTATGTTCACATTATGCAAATATTTGACGAAATAAATGTAACCACTATACTTATAAATAAATGTTTATTTATTTGCAATTCATTGTGATATGTTTTGACTATATTTGGTGTATAAAAAAACACATAAAGCTTAACAAATATTTATCAAAAAATGTTGGTTATGCTTATTTGGACAAATATTTGTTTAATATAAACAAAGCTTAAGTACTCAAAATCAATTTTGCTAATTGTTGTATGTAAATAAAATTTTTGAAAAATATTTGTAAACTTTACCGTTCTTTTTTTTAAGTTCTTACTCTGTTTACTTTTAAAAATTGTTTAAATAACATAATTCTAATAACAATGAATGGAACAATAATGTTTTACATTTTTAATACATGTATTACTTATTAATCATCAAAAAATAAAATATTTATAATCAAAAAACTAACTTTTATAATTAATTTAATACATATATTTGAAACAGGGGAGAAATTAACGAAAAAAAAGTACAAAGAGCACCGACCTCCGTGTAGTAAATATGCTAGAGAAAATCCTTTTTTTACACCAAAATAAAACGTAAAAACTTGTTTTAATAGTTATTTGTATGCTACTTGAAAAATTCATATTTTTTAATTTAATTTTACTTTTTCTAAATATATTCTAATTTTTAGCAAAGGTGGTAACGGTGCAATTAGAAAAAATAAATATTTTTAGTAATAATTAAAGGAACAACAATTTATTTTATACAATATCAATAAGCTATTTGTGTAAAACGATCTTTTAAGACGACTAAAAATCTTACATATTGTCGGCTTAATATGCAAACCAGGGGCTTAATTCTCGTTCTGTGAAACTGTGAAATGAAAAAGTTTTTGTATAGCAAAGGGTATGGTGGCACCATATGATATTACACACAAAAACTTTTCATTTCATAGTTTCATAGAACGAGAATTAATACCCTGCTACTCACTTTCAGCAAAATTTTACAGGAGTGACAAAAAACTTCTTATATTTCATATTTTAGCTTGAGAGGAAAACGAAAAATATAGTTGATTTTTTTTATGGTATTCTTCATGTATGACTACAGTCTACAAAAATAAAAATCGTATTAATTGTTAGTAAATATACATAAGAGTAAGTAATAAACACTGAACTTAAACTGGATTTAGCAATTGTTTTTACAAAAATTTTTCTTTAGAGCGGATTGAGCAGTTTTTTTTATCAAAACTTTTTACACACTTCAAGACTTAAATTGAAGAAAAACTACATGCTGGTCGACGAGGAGTATCTTTCTCTACCACACGGCATCAAAATCTCAATTTACTAAAAAAAATTGGATTTAGTACGTTTGCATATTAAGCCGACGATAAGTTTTGGTATTGTAACAATAAAACTTATTAAAGTGCCTTAAATAAACGTTTTATAGAAAAAGCCTAATGTATGTACTTATATACATATTTTTTAATTTAAAATAAGCAGTTAGTAACGTACAAATGTATGGAAAACTTATACACTCATATTTTACATAAATACCTACTTTCAGTAATACATACATACATACAGACATACAAATATTAAAAATTAATGTATGTATAAAAACATATGTATGTATGTCAGTTTGTTGTAGTAGTACAAGTATTATTAATTAAAAAGCATTGTCAAGGATTAAAACACAAAAGGACAAGGTTGTAGAGATAATTAGATGATTTTTTTTTATTCATCTTCTCTTAACGTTTTCTGTTTTTATTCTCTTTTTTTTATCATTATAAAGGTACAATTTATTGTTGTTGGATCTCATTTCTTTTAGGGTTATTTAAGTACAACAAAACAAAATAAACAAAAAAGAGTAAGAGCAGAAAAATGTTCAGGTCCTTCAATAATTATCTTTGCATACGTATGCAAGGCTTTAATACAAATGTGCATACTTATATATGTATATGTAGTATGTATACATACATATTTGCAAATCAAATGTCAATTATTTCTGTTTTAAATGTCAACCATTTCTTTGCCCATCTTCTTTTAAGGGAGCTGCCAGATGCGTTTTTAAATTGAAGGCGAGCAAATGTTGCAGGATGATTATTATCGGAATGGTGAACATAAAATATAAAAATATATGTATATACATATTGCAAATCATGGTATATCATAAACAAATTTCTCGATTTTATATGTATTTGATAAATCCTTTATATTTATAATTAATTTTTAAACTTATTAAAAACATTTTCATACAAGATTTAACCAATTTTAAAATTAATTATTATTAAGGATTTTAAAATATACATATATATTTAAAAGTTTCAAGGATATAAACATTTTTTTTTGCTCTTACATTATTTATGGAGTTCTTTGTTTATTTTTCAACATACATAATTAAAAATTGAATGCAAAGTAAAAGTATTTTTTAATAATAAAGCAATTTTCTTATCACATAGTGGTAATTATAATGTAGACAAATTAAAATAAAAAAAATATATAACTAGCCTTGTATATTAAGTAATAACAAAATTAATAAACAAACAAGTAACAAATGATAAGTATGTAATATTTAGATGTTTAGAAAAAATTGGCTAACACGAATGAAGAGTTTAAAAACTTACCATGTGATCCTAATAGTTTATAAAACCTATACTCTAAGTGTAGTTGGGGAGCCTTTGACTTCATTGGCTCCATTTTTATTGCTACATGTTCATTGTTGTACAGATTTTTGCCTAAAAACAAAAATAATAAGTTAGCTTTTATATTATTTTTTATATTTTATATTAAATACTTTTAAAAATAATTGGAAAAAGAAAACAAAATATTCCAAAAAAAAAAAAAACACACACACACACACAACCCAGTGATCATCATTCAAAAACAAAACATTTACAGCAGACTTTCTTAAAAAGAGAGTACATGGAAGCATGCTATCACTTTTGTATCATCATACCTGCTGCAGTGGTATTTCTATTAGACGAAGTATATGACGTAGTAGGAGAATAAAAGCACATACGACGACCTGTTGAATAATTTGTTACGTATATGTATCAATATATTTTTGCTCGTCTTGTGTTTAAGAAAGCAGTTTTTTTTTCACACAAATGGAAATAGTGTTAACTTTCTTCTTCGTAATACAATATGTTTATGTGATGTCAAGTTTAATATGTTGACTGTCGCAAGAACATTAAATGTTTATAAATCAATTATTAGTATGAAACACCTACTTAAATTTGGACATAATTTGTTATTTATGTTGAAGAGGGAAAAACAAAACACGCAATCTCACTTAATACATACATACTTACAGACACATATAATCTAAAAGTGAAGTGAGAATTTAAAGTATCCCAGCTAGCATTTAGATGATTGTTAACCCGCCACCAAAAAAAATGGTGGGGGTATATTCATTTTGTCATTCCGTTTGCAACACATCGAAATATCCATTTTAGACCCCATAAAGTATATATATTCTAAATCAGGGTTTGATTTGATGACGATCTAGCTATGTCCGTCCGTCTGTCTGTCTGTTGAAAGCACGGTAGAGGTCACACCGAAAAAGCTAGGGGGCTCAAATTTTGCCAGAATAGACAAGGTTTGTTTGGTATTGAAAATGGGCTAAATCGGAATATTAGGAAGAGAGTTATTGCTCGAAAAGCAAGAGTAGGTCGAAAAAACCGTGTCCTTCGAACATCGAATAAAATGGAATTGTGTCCAAACGCATTAACGTAGACTCATGAAATTTCGAATATATATTTCCTGAGTAAAAACAATAATAACAAAGATTATCTAAATCTATGCATTAGGAAAGGAGTTATCGATCAAAATGTACGAAAATTTATACCGCACAGTGTATTTTTCGGTATATTTAAAAACAAAAACGTCATAAAAGCAACAAAATTGGATGTACGGCTCTGAAATTTTGCACACGTGGCTTTTTGGTCAAATGATTTCTTTTGACGGAAAATCACTGTACTACGCCCACTTTTACGCCCACCTCCCATATAACGTTTTACCTAAAATTAATATAATTTCTCTATTAATAAAGATTTTGGAATAATAAAGGGCTATATTGAAACACTTAAGTTGTACTCATTCGCAAAAACAACTTTGACACGCCTACTATAACGTCCACTTTTCACGTTATCTACCGTTAATAAAATTTAAAAGCTCATAAAGCCGTCAAAATTAGATGTATGATGTTCAAATTTGCTACGTATATTCTTCTAATCAATGTAATTGTTGTGCCAAAAAGTTTAGGTGACACGCCCACTTTAACGCCTACCTCCCATATAACGGTTTTTCTTAAATTCATCTAATTTCTCTATTGACAAAGTTTTTGGGAAAATAAAGGACTATATTGAAATATCTTAGATGTATTTATTAGCAGAAACTTTATTGGCACGCCTATTTAACGCCCACTTTCATTGAAAGACTACATTTACAAAAGCATTTTAGTAGCATATCGAAGTTATAAAGGGTGGTTAAATTTTAAGGACCGATGTTGAATTTAAATAAAACACAAATTATTTAGGATATTATTATTATTATTTCTTTTTGTAATTATAATATTTGTATGGTTCAATTATGTATTTAACAAAATATCGGCTAACTGGCCCCCCCCCCATCCTTGGCGCCACTCCTCTATCTGATGGTCCAAATTTTCAATGACAATGTTGATGCTCAATTGTTGGGCATGATGATGAGTCGAGGTTGACTGCTCTTTTGCCACACTATCGCGAAAAACAGCCATGGTTCCCATTCAACAAACTAAGAAAGCATTCACAGATTTTCTAACATTTTATACAGACCTGTTTTGCAGAAATTTAAATATTTTTTACAATTTTCCCGATTGTGGACGAATTTGAACGATTATGTTGACCAAAAGAATCACGAAGTACACAAAATGCATTTTGATTTTAACGCCCAATAAAAAACCTGAATAACTTTAAAGCGTTGCTCATTTGCGTATCTTTCCACGGATCAAATTGAGTAAGTTTGAGATTGAGAAATGTCAAATGAAATGCAGAAAACAAATTTAAAGTCTAGGTGTAGTTCACCTTTTACATGGGCCCTTAAAATTTAACCACCCTCTACAAATAAAGTGATACATACTTTATTTTAAAGAGATTATTCCATAGCGATTAACAAAATAATAAATATTGTGCTTTAAATGTACACAAAATTGGTGATGGGTATAAAAGATTCGGCACAGCCGAATATAGTGCTCTTACTTGTTTTTTTTTAAATCACCATGCTGAGTCTTTTTTGTGTACTTTCTGTGAACAAAAACTGATTAGTCACTTACACGATTAAAAAAGGACTCGAAAATGATCCGCGTTATTGATTAAAAATAGTTTGATTTAAAATATAATAACAAATTGTATTGCAATCGGAAATCGATCAACCATGCGTTAAAAATGTGAATATTTCATCCGTTATTTATTATCATATTTTGCGCATCTGGAAGATTGAAAATCTATTGATCGAAAACAGATCATGCGGGTGTTTGAAATATGCTAATTTTTGCATTTTGCTTTTTCCTTAGTATAACGGGAAAATTTTTGCGTATTCTTCAGTAAATATCAAAAAGTTATATTTTTGTTCATTTATAAAAGTAATATCGAGGTGTACACATAGTTTAATTGTGAAATGTTATAACAACCATATAATTTTTATGTTGTTAAAATGCTTAAAGCTGGACTTAAATTTTTATTTAAACAACTATTTTTAATGAAAAAATTAATTTTCTTTTAAATAAACTTTGATGTAATATGTATATACATCAAATGAATATGAATTTAATATATTATTATTTAATATTACCCCAGGTTTATATGGACGTGATTTTAAAAAAATTAACACTACGCAGTTAAAGAATAATGAACAAAATTAAGTTATTTTTTTTAGAAATTACGTCAGTGTGAACGTAGGAATAAGAAAATTTACTGTATAACCTAGAAAAAGAGTCAAATCCGATTAGCAATACGACTGATAAATGATTCGAAAAACAATCAAAAATTACTATAAAAACACTACCAAAAAATAAGAAAACGACCAAAAAATTACTCATTAATAAAACATCAAGAAGAGTCGCGGCTAGGGACACTTTTCTCCCGAACAAAGTATCTTTTACGATTAGAAAATGAGCTCATATTCTGCATTTTAAATCGCGCTGAGGAGTTAAAAAAAAGACTCGAATTTGATTAGAAATTTCAAAAATTGCTGGCTGGGATTTTTCATATAAGAATGATGTCAAAGGTGCGTTTGTGTTGTGATTTTTTTTATTGGATTATAAAAATTATGTAAGTGTGTATGTGTTAAATTGTATAGTTTAAATTTACACAAAAACTAAATTTATGTTGTTGTTAAAGTAGCCGGATTAATCGTAATTGTTAGATAGACATGAAATAATGGAAACTAATAAAATGTATTTCTTTATTATATTCAAGAATGGCATTATATTATAAAATGTTTGATTTTTAACAGCAAAGATTTTAAATACAGAAAATGCAAATTTAACGGGAAAGACAAAAAAAACTTGTTTAAAATAAATCGAATTATAACGATAATTCTTTTTTGCTATTAACCAATATAAAAAAAAATATAAAAATAGTACAAAGCTTTTAGGAATTCTATATTTGTATACTTATTGTATTTTTTTTAATTACGCCCATTGTGCATTTTAATTATGTAAACAATGATGTCGTTAGTGTCGCAAAATTTTTAAATCATGTTAAAAGGCGTATTTGAGTGTAAGGCCCCTTTCGCATTAGGCAACTATAATTGCGCAAGTCTTGTGTTTGTGGGTGTGAGAGGAAAGGTCGGTGTGAAGGGGAAAGAATTGCCGAGATTTGAGTACAGACTTGCTTGTACTTGGCAATTCTGCTTCTGCTATCATTCTTGTCTTGGAATATTTATTTGTTTTTGACATTGTCTTTTATTTCTTCTTCGGTGTGTTGTGTAATTTTGTGTGTGTGAAAATTTTATTTGTTTATAAGTGAATCAAATATTTAAAAATGATAAATTCGAGCATAAGCAAATTAAACTTGCTCAACCAAGTTGCTCAATGTGAACATAAAAGCAAGTTCAAAAGAAAATAAATAAAAATTAAAATTATACTTGCGCAATTAAAGTTGCCTAATTCGAAAGGGGCCTTACAGACTAGAGCATTTTTTTTTGTCAAATTATGATATTATCGCAATTGAAGCCCTTTATTGAGCTCAATTAACCATACTAAAATTACTTATAAATTGAGCATTACTTATTGTCCAAAACTCGAAATGCAACTCTGGTAAGTTTAGTAAAATGCTTAAATAAACTAAAATATATATAAATATAATTGCAAATATCTTTTGTGAACAGGAAAAAAATTTAAGAGAAAGAGGCTGGCATGGACTGGGGCCAGTGAAATGCTAATGGAGTAAGATAAATTGAGTATGTGTGAACACTTATTTTAATTGTCTAATCAACATTAAATTAAAACAATTAAAAATATCTGTCTGAACAGGGTATTATATGGCGCGGCTGGTCATTTTTTGTGGCGATAGATTTATAAATAAAAATACATACGTAAGGAATATTCCAGGGTGGCCCAAAATAGATCACCCTATTTGGTAGATGCTATAACTTAAGCAAATTGTGACGTTTTTAATTAGACATTACAAGAAATACTCGTAATTATTTTTTTAAAGATATATTTCTTAAATGGTTTTAGCCAAATATGGGCTTCTAAAACCACTGAAAATAAAGGTATCATCCATGAAGAGCATTCACATATGTGCATCTACCTAAAGTCACTACATATGCGGCATTTATGTATGGTTAATTTAAAGATGCCATAACTATAATGCAAGGTTGGCAACCGATACCGTTATTGATACCAATACCGATTAAATACCGTTTAAAATTGATTACCGGTATCGATACCGATACCGAAATAATTTTTTGCGTAAAATACCGGTATTCAAATACCGTTTCCCTTAATACCGGTATTATACCCGTATCATCATTTCAGTGTTTCGGTATTTGAAATGCATACCAATTAAGCAAATAGCATCAAATTTCTATATGTTCAACACTATTGTGATAGTTGAAATAGCTTTTTTACCTTCACACTCCACGATGACGACACTGCCATTGTTTTGCTACTTGCCAAAAAGAATTTGTATAGGTGGTTGCAGTGTGTCAGCTGTTCTTTGTTTCTTACAAACAAATTTGCACCAAAAAAAATTAAACATATAAGATTAATATTTAGAAAAGAAGCTTATGTTTAGTTAATATTTTTGTCAATTAAAAAAATAAATAAAAATTAAATATGTATGTATATGTTCAAAATCTTTTATTTTTAGCCAATACCGGTTTGTAGCACTGATACCGGTATACCGATACCTATATAATTAAAATACCGATACCGTTACCGAAATAATAAAAAACTTCATACCGATACCAATACCGTTATTCGTTTCGGTTGCCAACCTTGCAATAATGTGATAAGTCATAAAAAATCAAAATTCAATTGGTTTATATGGTATGACTAGGCCATTATGGCGAGTCACATATAATTAAATACAGTGTGGTCCATAAGTTTGGTTCAAACAGCTGATCTGTATGGTTATGATAAGGTACGTTTAATATAACCATGACGCTTTATATGTCATCGGACCTTTTTTTCGAGGACGACAAGAGCTACACTGATGATATGTATGGAAAATGTTACAGAGTTATGATCAAAAATTTTTTTATTTTTATTTTTTATTTTTTGCAATAAATTAAGACTAGAGGGCATCTAGTTTCAACAGAACAGTGCACACACAGCTTGCGAAAATGTTTTGTCAATTTGCAGTGGCTGGCAAGATTGTAACTTTTACGTCTGACTTTTTTGTAAGACTTCTTTTAAGGTACGGATCTATATCAATACGCCAACGACATTACAGTAAAGCCTGGGGCACAATGAATCCGTCGTCCGTCAAACTTCAACTTTTTCAACTGACAACTAAGTTAAAATAAAGTTTTTCTTATGAGAGTTGTCACATTCAGTACGTCTCCGTCAACGCAAATTACGAAAGTTTACCAACTTTTAACTTTTGACGTACGTCGAGTACTTTGACGACTACCATATGGTTGTGCTGTACACCAGCCGCCGTACTCTTATGTGATTCATGAGCCGCCACAAAAGCATGCAGTTTTTTTCCGGTTCAAAACTCTTTTTTTATATATAGATTGTATGAATTTGAAGCTAAATTGACATTTTCTTAAAAAAATATTATTTTGTTTTATTAATTTTTTGTTATTGTGAAGATAAATAAAAAAAATATATAAATATTATCGGCCTTCAGCCGCCGCTGTTTGTTTTTAATTAGTCGCAGCAGTCGACAATTTAACTGCTGATTATGAACCGTCAACACAAAGTACTGATTGTGCCAACCCCCTCTCCGTCAATACGTTGATGTCAGTTGAAAAAGTTAAAATTTGACGGACGACGGATTCATTGTGCCCCAGCCTTAACACACAAACTTTTAAAAAAGTCGTTTGATTCTATCTGACGTGTGAAACAAATTTATAGAGAGCTCCATAACACTGAAGTTTTATTTAAAAATCTTTTTATTTATGATTTTCTTATTTTTTGAATTTTTTTTTTTATTAAGTAATTTAAAATCTTTGATATTTTTTTTTTGCAAACGGCAATATTTTTATTTGTGCCATCCTGTACAAATTTCTTTTAAAAATGTATGCTGTGCATTATTCTTTATGATGTTATAGATGAAATTATAGGAAATGTTAAATAAAATTAAATAAAACTTACCTAAACGCAATTCTCCGAAATTACCACAGCCAATTTTTTTACCGACACGAAAATTTGGTCCGACCATAAGCACCCCCGTCGAGGTGTTTACAGATTGGCGGGCGGAATACATGTTGCCGGAACTGACTGCGTTACGAGCGGTAGCTGATGCGCTAGTTCCGCCACCACCTCCTCCCCCGCCGCCACCACCACCGCCTCCTGATGCACCAGCAGGCTGCGTTCCACCACCACTACAAAATAGAACAAAACACATAATTTAATTAAAATTTTTCTCAGTAATAAAAATATTTATTTAAAAAAAATTCATTATTTGCTTAAATTATGTATGAGAAATAAAAAATTGTAAAGTTCATTAAAAATTTTGTTATGACCCCATTATGATTAAGATTTGCACTCATAAAATCAACCAGTATGGCCACACTTATGTATGTATGATAACGGTGTCTTTTATTTAGCTGTGATGGTACACAGGTTCATGTTTACTTTTTGATTTGATGGATTTCTGATTTGTTCTTTTCTTTTTGGTTTTTTTTTCGTTTTATTACCAATATTTTTTCAATTTAATTAATAATTGCAAGGGCATTTGCAACCGCTTTTCTTGGAAAAATTATTTTATTTTTTGTTACAAAAACAATTTACGCGAGTTAAACGTTATATAAAAATATTTTCTTTTACGTGAATTTGGCAAAATTTCTATACAAACTTTTTTAAAGATAACAATTCGTTATCATCGTATAATAACTCTTGTTGCAACATTAAACTGAAACGAAGTACAAAGAATTTTGAAGAAAAGGCGAAAAAAAATATTAGAAAAAATTTTTTGTTTATAATTGATTGTCAAAATATAAGTATGTATATGTAAGTACCTTTAAATAAAAAACAAGTAAGAGTGATATATTTGGCCGTGCCGAATCTTATATACCCTTCAGGACGTGTAGTCATGCAATAACAATTGTTTGTATCACCATTCATCTCATTAATATGAAATTCGTACATACATACATACATACATACATACATACATATGTATATGTTTCATTATCTTTATCCGTTTAAAAGCATCTCATTGTAAAATTATTAATTAAGTTTATGTTTATTATTTATTTATTTATTTAAAAAAATTAAAAGCAAAATAAATAGAAATAAATAAAAAAAAAACTAAATTAAAAAAACACATTCATAAGCTTTTAGACCATATATACTTTATGGGGTCGGAAATGAAAATTGTAGAAAATTTCAAACGGAATGATAAACCTATATATACACTTACACTCAATGTGAAGGGTATAATAATGGGAAAATGTTTGTAAAAAAAATGGATATTTAAAATGTTTGTAAAAGCAATTTTAGATTTCGTTTTGTTTATACATACATACATACATATCGTTGGTCACAAGTAGAAAGGGCCAAACTCAAATAATTCTAACTTCGCAGGAGAAGGTTAAAATGTAATAGAAACTGTATTATCATAATATAACTTCTTTTGTTAAATTACTTCTAAAACTATTATTTTTGATCATTTGCTTTGAGTTTTTGTGCCGAGGTGAATTGTTTTTCTGTGAAATGTATTGAAAGGACTGAAAAACTCAATTTCGCAAGTAAATACGGGTTAAGGCTTTCAATTTTTGACCATCAAATCCTACATTATGCATTTGATAAAGAAACAAAATTACATAAAAAAATTGTTAACTTTCAAGTATGTACATATGAACAAAACTACAACACCGATTAACATGTACATATGTATGTATGTATTTGTGTACATATGTATGTCATCACAGAAAGCGCAAACCGCACTGCGCTATCCAACAAAAAAAAAACAAGCAAGAGCACTAAAGAATGAGATCAGTGAAACCTTAACACACATTTTTAATTCCACCTTTCTTCATGCACAAAAAATATAACTGTTTATGATCAAGTTTGCATTAAAAAACTTGTCAAATTATGTGTACAAAATAATAGCATAATCGGATTATTAGTTTGTTTGAAAATGGATTCCGAAGAAAAAGTGCGTGAAAAAATAATAACAATTTTTTTAAAAAATCCCAGTCTTACTTACAAATCTATTGCAAATGAGATAAAGGTGTCACGACAAACAGTTTCGCGTGTGATAAAAGTGTGTAACGAACGTCGTAGTATTAAAAGGAAAGCTGGAAGTGGAGCTAAAAAAGGTATAACTGACCCACAGTTAGCTTCAAAGATTGTTAGTCTTCTAAACCAAAATCCCAACCTCTCAAACCGTAAAGCCGCCTTAAAAGCAAACTGTTCCGATTTTTTTTGTAAGGAAGGTTAAAAGATATGAAGGCCTTAAGTCCTACAAGGTTCAGAAAGTGTCAGACAGAAATTCGAAGAAAAACTTGGATGCAAAAAGTCGTGCCAAAGAACTGCTTAGAAATTTTATCAACAAATATGAGTGTTGTATTATGGATGATGAGACTTACGTTCTTGCCGACTTTTCTCAGCTCCCAGGGCGAAGTTATTATGTGGCCGATGGAAGAGGTAATGTCGATGACCAATTTAAGTTCCAAAAAAAGACAAAGTTTCCAAAGAAGTACTTAGTTTGGCATGCTATATGCACGTGCGGAGAAAGAAGCAGTAAATTTATTACTACTGGGACTATCAACACTGATATTTACATCAAGGAGTGCTTGCAGAAGAGGTTGCTTCCATTCATAGGAAAACACAATAAGTCAACATATTTTTGGCCCGACCTAGCGTCGTGTCATTATAGTAAATCTGCAGCAGAATGGTATGAAACAAATAATATAGTGCTAGTGCCAAAAGAAGCAAATCCACCTAATTGTCCAGAACTAAGGCCCATCGAACGTAACTGTGCTTTAGTCAAAAGAGTGCTGAAGGATACAAAACAAGTTGCTATACTACTAAAATTTTTTCCCAGAAATGGTCTTATTCCAGCAATAAAGTTACTAAGGATACCATCAAAACCCTCATGGTCTCAATTCCGGAAAAGGTGAAACAGTTCATCAAAAAGCTGAATTTTTACAAAAAACATTAATATTTTAATTTACTGTTATTTTATTGTTAAACCACGCTATTTTCATTAAAATGGATTAATTCGTTTCAAAGTTATTGCGTTTTATTCGTGTTAGGGTTTTATCGATCTCATTATTTATATTCGGCTGTGACAAATTTTTGACAGCCAATTTTGATCATTTTGAATTTAAATTAGATATTGCAATATAAAGTCACTTGTTCTTCCCAAATATTTGACTATAGAGAAATTATATGAATTTAAAAAAAATCGTTATATGGAAGGTGGACGTTAAAGTGGGCGTGTCAACTTTATTTTCTGTTAAAACAATAATATTAACAAAAAAAAACTTTCTTTGCAAAATTGGTTGGTCTGAATAGACTAAAAAAAACACTGTGCGGGATAAAAAATTACAATTTAAATTTACATTTATTATTTGACCACAATCCTGTGAATTTGCAAAAGTCGTTTTAGTAGACAACAGTGTTGTACTGTTTGTTATTTTAATTTCAAAAAAATCACTTGAAAATATCGTAGAAATGTGAGTGGAACAATGCATATAAAGTAACTGGAACTATGTGGTTAGTTGTTTTTAACTTCCGACTAGTACGATATCTGTCCTTTTTTATACCCTTCACAGTGAGTGCAATACTACATTTACACCTGTGCGAAATCTAGTAGACTTGATTTAAAATCTTTTTTAAAATCTATACCGTTTATATCACTGTTTTTTGACATTTTGCAAGATTTCGTTGTCAAAACGATATTTTTATTAACAAGGTGGTCTGAGAGGCTCCCTATGCTCTACTTCTCCAAAATTTAAACTCCATATAAAAAAAATGTAAGTAATAAAGTACTTGTGCAATTGCAACCACCTTATATATTATGATTGAATTTTTCTTTATGCAGCGTAGTATATTTTATTACAATTTAATAAAAACCACAGTTGCATCACGAAGTAGTACTAGATTTTAAGTAGATTTTGCCAAAATCTAGTGGCGAAGTAGATTTCGTTTTGTATGGGAAATCTGGTAGAAATGAACAAGATTTCGCTCAAAAAAAGTACTAGCTTTTGTGTAGGTGTAAATGTAGCATAAGGGTATATAAAGATTTTGTCATTCCGTGTGAAATTTCTAAAATTTTCATTTCCGATCCCATAAAATATATTTTTTTAAAGCTTATGAATAGGGGAGTCAATTATGCACTGTCAGTCTGTCCGTCTGTATGTTGAAATCAACTTTTTAAAGCCCCCCAAATATCACCAAGACCCGTGAAAGGTACTTAAATATCAGAAATATTCGGGAGCAGATCGGTATTGAAAATCAGAAAAATCGCTCTATAATCAACTGAGATATGATGAAAAAACCTAGACCACTTCGCCTTTTTACAACTATACAAACTGGATGAACGAAGGTTCGAATCCTAGATAAGACAAAATTTTTAGTTTTACAATGCGATTAATCGGATAGTCATTATAAAGATAATGAAATATATACATACATATGTATGTATGTACGAATTTCATATTAATGAGATGAATGGTAATATCGGGTTTTTGAATAACAGCGCTACAAAAGTTTTTTTAATTAAACAAAAACGGTTTTGGATATCAATGAAATTCTTTATTCCTGTGAAAGTACGTTCGATGCCATTATGTATGGAAACCGATTTCTTCTGCATGGCTACCACGGGCACGTTTACAGAACGCTGAACACAATTTTCGACTGTTTTTAAGCATAAATCGGGCGATACTGCTGCAATTTCGATATTTGTACGAAGTTCGTCAATCGTCGCTGGCTTTTTGGCATAGACCATTGACTTGACGTAGCCCCACAGGAAATAGTCTAACGGCGTCAAATCATACGACCGATGCGGCCAATCGACTGGACCATTTAGTGAAATAACACGTTCTCCAAAATTGGTTTCCAATAAATTGATTGACATTCGCTGAGTGGCTTGTGGCGCCGTCCTGTTGGAACCACGTGTCCTCCAAGTCAATATCATCTAATTGGGGCCAAATATATTTTGTTATCATTGAACGGTAGCGATTCCAATTCACAGTAACGTGCCGGTATTGATCATCACGGAAGAACTACGTGCCAATGACGCCCCCGGCCCATAAACCGCACCAAACCGTAATTTATTCGAGATGCAATGATGACTCATGGAGTACGTATGGATTGCTGTCTGACCAATAACGCATATTTTGCTTATTGACGAAGCCATTCAGCCAGAAATGAGAAATGACCATAAATTGGACGTAGCGCTCTTAACGTTGAGGCCACTGACTCCAAATTTCAGTAGTAAATTTTAATAATTTCGACTCGTTGTTGGCTCGTATATCTTTCCATCATGATAAGGCAAACCTTACTAAAGAGAAATGTCAAAAGAGCGGCAAAAAATATGGCGTCGTTTGCTGTTCCTATCGGTCTACTCTTGTAGCGTGCCAGTTGAAAAAGCCTTTACAATTGTTATTGCATGACTACACGTTGTGAAGGGTTTACAAGATTTGGCACGTCCGAATATAGCACTCTTACTTGTTTATATATCAGACTATCGATTTTAATTATAATTACAGAGTGGTGAATAGTTTCAGTCAATGCGTGCGATATACTATCATCACTGCAACAGCCCCGTTACAACTAGTTATATGACTGTCCCAAAACATAATTATTTAAATATTTAGCAACATGGAGAGTAAAAAAAATGTGCTTGTGAAGAATTTAAAGTGTATTATTAATTTCAGGGATTTTACTTTCATGTGTTAAAATAGTAGTTTAAGCGAATACCTCTCTACTACTTTTAAATTTAATCTCCTAAATTAGTTCATATTTTTTCAAATTAAATACAAAAAAAAATTGATTGTTTTACATTTTTTTTAAAACCATAAACTATTTAATTTTTTTTATTTCCTGCTTGCTATTAATTTGATAAATGTAATGTATGGTTAGATGATTGAAGCTTTGTTACTCAATCACGGCAAAACGAATAAACGGAATGAAATAAAATTTAGCCCTTAGATAAGTAGCAACCTGTATACCTTTTTTTTCAAAAACCACGCAAGTTCGTGGACATATGCAATACAACTGAAATTCGTAATAAGCAATTTTTTTCTTGATCTAAATACTTTTATTTTATATCTGAACTCAATTCTAATGTCCACGTAAACGAAGGCTCGGACAGACGCTTATATATAATAATTTAAAAATTGGTACTCAAACATGCTTATTTTTAAACAAAAAACAATACAAATTTAAATACATATGTATTTCCAATTTTAAATAAAATTCTAATTAAGATTTTAAACAAAAGAGTAGTATGTTATAAAATTAAAGAAGACAAAAAACTGCATTCCTATAATGTTTGTAATAAGAGTTTTAGCGGTCACAACACTTAAATCTAGTTCAATGTCATTTCAAATAAACAAATACTGTAATACACAAACATTCAATCAAAACAATACGAAAAAAAAAAAAAACAAGTAAGAGTGCTATATGCGGCAGTGACGAATCTTATATACCACTCACACAGCTTGTATCATCATATGAGGACTATAACTAACAATTATATGGTGCAACAGTAACCGAAACATGCATATTTAGGAAGTCGATATTTTTTTCAAAAATTTTTTTCGCCGATATCTTCGCCGGTAATTGAACCAAGATTTTCTAAAAGATAAATCTTTCACAGAATTCTTCTGTATGTCTGGAAGGAACTATGGGCTATACTCTGGTTGGAAATTGTAAGTGGGCGGGGTGCCACGCCCTATTAAAGAAAGTATTTAATATTATGTATCACGAAACTTAATGCAGCTAGAGTCTTCAAATTAAGTACGGTAAACTTTGACATCCACACGAACATTTGGGTAAAAAATGGGCGGACTACCAATAGTAGGCGTGGCCATATGAATTATATACTAAAAATCGTATATTTGGAAAACGATATCGATTAGAGTACTAAAATTTTGCAAGAGCAACTTTGACGCCCAAATAAACATTTCTGGAAAAAAATGGGTACATTACAAATAGTGGGTGTCGCAACTCTCATAGCAATTGAATACTAAAATTCGTATATTCGAGAAGCGATAACAGTTAGAGTACCCAAATTTTGTACGAGAAGCTTTGACATCTATATGACTATTTTGATAAGAAATGAATGCTTTAGTAATAGTAGGCGTGGCACTTGCAAAATAAATATATTTTTGAACTATAAAATTTTTATTTCATTACGATGGGGGTGGCGAAGCACACCGGGTATTAGCTAGTATTTTATATATATGTATGTACACAACAAACGTTGCAAGAAATACCACAGGAAATGCAAAATCTGACTTTGCTTGGATAAAAAAAAGAGAGGCAATCTTGTTCTCTCGCCCATATCTTAGCTCGTGATATACCAAAATAACTGATTTTCAATAGCAAAATTCTTAAAAGCATATTTGATAAATTGATGCCATATAAGAGTCTGAAGTATGTTCAATATACACACACACAGACGAACTAAATTAATTTGTGTATCTACTATAAGGATTTACACTATATATATAATTTATACTTTATAGGTCACTAAGGTATAGTGCAAAAATTACAAACTGAATGACAAACTTATATATACCCTTTACACTCTCGTGTGAAGGGTATAAAAACATTCAAATGAATTATTTATTTATTACATAGTATTGCATAGTTGTTTAGGTTGCACTTCTAATAGCTTGCAAAAAATAACAACAAAAACACACATCATGCAGTAAAGTAAAGTCGTCACATATTCAATCAATTGATAGTAATTTAAAATCAACCTGTTTGGCCATTTTTGCGTGTATGCGTCTGTCCGTTATTTATTTTTCAATGGATTATTGTTTTAATGCTGTTTTTAAGTCAAACAAAAATAATATTTCATATAAAGTTCTATTAAAATTATTATTTTGTTTTTATATAAAATACTGATTTTATATACAGTGTGTTTTTTATATAGGTACAGAATTTTAAGTTGACAACACTTTTTTAAACTATTTTCTGTGGGGATACATATATGTGAAGTCGCTTGTCCACGCCGATAAGCCCGAAACGATTGACCACTTAGAGGACAACATTCGCCGCGTTATTGCCAATGTATGACTACCAAATGTGGGAAAAAGTCATCAAATATTTGATCTCCAGATTAGACTACGTTTGAGCCAGCCGTGGCGGTCATATGCCAGATGTCATATTTGAATTATAATGCCGGAATATTATCTTTTCAATAAAGTAAATTTCATGTCAAATTAAAGAATTTATCCTTGTTTTATTCCATTTTAAAATTGTAGGTATACCTCTATAAAATAAACACCCTTTACATAGGTATAAATTCGCAAAAACAATGATTTTTAATACCAACGATAATATTCTGTTTAATTTTTTTTTAATTTACTAGGTACAATTAATATTATTTTATAATTTATTGTATTTTATTTTTCTGCTGCTGCTGTTGTTAAATATTAGTTTTAAATAAAAGACGCGCCAATATAATATCATTGTTTTTGTTTTTAACTAAATATTGATGACTCACATTAATTTTGCTGCCTGCTCAGGTTTTGGGTTTCACGACTTGACGCCATTCACATCCATGGACATGCATGAACAGTTTGCACCTTATAATACAACTAACATACATACATACATACATATCATTGGATATGTATATAAAGTTGATGTATTCACATGTGTACGTTGTTTATTTGATAGTTGGATAAGCGTTGCCGGACGAAAGTGTTAAGAATGTTAAAACTTTATTATTTTTTAACTGTTTGGCATGCTAGGGCTCTGATCCTATCAATATTTGGCTTAAATAGGGTAAGTGCTTTCAAAGTGGTTTATACAAAACTTAAAAGTTTATACTATTGTTTTTTTCTAGTAGATAACACAATGTATTTGCTAAAATTTTTAATTGTCATAGCATTGTTGTTAGAAAAAATAACAGTAATGTCAATTCAAAATTATTTAATTTTACTTGAAATGCAAAACATGTATGCATTAATAAATATATTTTACACATAAACATTTTTTGAATTGATTAATTTGATTTTAAACACAAGCGGTAAATCTTTGATTGTCAAATATTAGCTACATTCCCCGATTAATAGAAAATTTTACTTCAAATTTATAATCAAAAAAATCCATATCTTTGATTGTCAAATTTTAGCCAGATGGCTCCATTTATAGAAAACTTTAGTTAAAATTTGTAATTAAAAAATCCATTTGTTTTATTTAAAAAAAAATTTTTATACATTCACTTTAAACTATTAACGAGTGTTTCCTTATTTATGTATATTTTTTTATTACAGGCGGAGCATTATTTTGATACAGCTTATTTGACAGTGTTCGTCAGCTCTGTGGGTAATTTGGTTTGGCTATTTATTATGAATTAACTCTTCCCAAAGCAGCGTTTGCAATAATTTGTTCAAACTTATTTTGAAAATTATGGTTCAATTCGTTAAAAAACATATTTTGACAACAGTTGTTATTGTTGTCGAAATAATAATAATTTTGTTGTTGTAAATTTTTTCGACAAAAAGTTAAACCTTATACGCGACTCAATAACCATTTGTTTAAATCTTGGCTATGGAAATGATGTTGGTGAATTTATTTTGGCACTTTTTTGACAAAGATGCCACTGGATGGTAACAGTGTAAGCAATAAGGGTCGAAAAATTTAATAATAGACAGATCGTTAAAAGATTTGCTGCATTTGAAGCGATGATAATCTTCAAGTCATTCTCAAAACACAATAGCATTCAGAAAAACTCACTATTCAATGTGCTTTGTGGTACGGTAAAAACATTGATCCATGTGTCACAAACGAGGATGGTCGGAACGTTATATTCAATGGTGAGAGTTATATATACATATGTATATATATATATATAAACAAAACACAATTGCAGTCTTGGTATGTAATATCATAATTTTAATACGACTTCACCGATTTCGCTGATTATTTTTCAGTTGTAATCGTAAGGCAAGGTTTTTAGGTGAAGAATCAGAAAAATGTGCGTGGCCAAATATCTGAAAGAGCAATATTTTAGAACGGCTTGAAGCATTTCGCTGACCGTATTTCTTTTATATTTGTAATTACTAGAATAACGTTTATATAGAAACAATTTTTGAAGAGTGGCCGTGGTATCCCTAAGGTATCCAAAATAAAATTTAAGATACGATTTCCGCATGTATGTGAGAACATAACTTGAGAACGACTAGACGAATTTCGCTCATTCTTTACCAAGACATGGTTCAATCTGTTCGTGGCTTCTCCAAATCAAAAATACATGTTCCTAAATACAATATACATACTATATCTCCATCATATGTATATGTGAGAGCATCACATGAGAACGACTCTACCTATTTCTCTGATTATTTTTGTGTTACGTTTGTTATTACAAGGACAGGGTTTGTATGAAGATAAATAAAAAAGTGGGAAAGAAAATTACATACGTGTAAGAGGATGACTTGAGAACTGAACGAACAATTTTAGTCATTCTTTAGGTGTTACATTTGTAATTACAGATATGTAGGTTTGATTAAAAGGAAACAATAAGAAAATAAAGCGTGGCATTTCAAATACACTGAAAATATATTTTAAAAATAAGTTAAATATATTTGAAGTGACCTTCATTTTACACCACGCATGCTGCAGCGGCCACATTCTCGAAATCATATTTAAACATTAATGACATAAAATTATCTAATTAATTAAGCCCGTTGGATCGACAATTGAAAACAGTAATTTAACTATTTTTAATTTAAAATTTATCGACTCTATAAAATTGAATTGTTGTATTTCATGTCTAAACAGATTATTTATAAATTTTCAATAAATTTCCTATTTAAAGTTTTTATTAAATTTTCCCCTTCTTAAATAATCTATTAGGTTCAAAATTGCCTTAAATTACAACTGCCTTGTTCCAAAAAATTAAATTTTTAAAGGAATATAAAACTGAATTTGAATTTTTTTTTTTGGAGATGGCGAAAGTTTGCAAATTCTTTTTTTGCAAAATCTTAAACTGAATAAATTTTATATGTATTTATTTATGGATATTATATGTAAATAGGTAATTTTTACAAATTCTTGGTGGGGGGTTGAAAAGCAATTATGGGAGACATTGCACACCCCCAGAATTTCCTAGTGACGCCCATGTTTATAAATCTCCCTTAAAGCTGTTTTAATTGTTATGAATTAGGTAAGGTAATAATTTATGAAAAGGAGGGAAAAAATACAAAATCATGTGGCAACAATGTTTTTCTCTCTGTTTCTCATAGTGTATTCGTGTGTTTTCATTGTTTAATTGATGTTGGAGGTAGGTTGGTTGGTTGGTTGGTTGGATGACTGGCTGGCAGGCTGGTTTGATGTATAGAAGGCTGCTTGTTCGGTAGTGTTGTAAGTTGGCAATGTCATTGTCCCTTCCCAGCGTATACACTTACTTATTCATTTACAAACAAAATTAATTTTTTTTTTGTTGGCGAAATTATATTCAACAACAAAAACATCAGCAGCAGTAAAAACCAGCAATAAAAAAAAAACAATTATAATATTGTACATGTGCTATTCTCTTGTTGTTGTTGCAGTCTTGTGAGAATTTTATTTTTAACCTTTTTATTATTCATAAGTTAACGCAAATGTACTACACACACAAATGGATGTATTACACGGCTTTCAGACTAGGCAAGTCACTTGCGCAAGTGACTTGCGCAAGTGTTGTGTTTATTGGCAAAAGGGGTAAGGTCGGGTTAAGAGGGAGAAACTTGCTCATTTTTGAGTACACACTTGCCTGTACTCGGCAAGTACGAGCAAGTTTTTGTTGAGAAACCAAAAACAAAAGAGTAATAAAAACAAACAAGAGTGCTATATTCGGCCATGCCGAATCTTATATACCCTTCACAACGTGTTGTCATGCAACAACAATTGTTTATGTCACCATTTATCTCATATGAAATACGTACATACAAAACATACATATATAAAAACATCCCATTGTAATATTATACATTAAGTTTACTTATGTGCTTAAAAAAAATAAATTAAAAGAAAAATTAAAAATAAAACAATAAAAATTTTAATAAAATATAAAATAAAAAAAATTTTTTGGCTCACTCTAACCAGTATACCACGTTTGTATGTATGTGTAGATAATTGATAATTGTAGAAATTTCAAACGGTATGACAAACCTATATATACCCTTTTTCACTGTGTGAAGAGTATAATAAGTAAAAGAGAACGAAACTTGGGCAAGTCAGTTGCTGAGTCTGAACATGAAAGCAAGTTCAAAGAAAAATAAAAGAAAATAAAAAACTAACTTGAGCAAGTGACTTGCCCAATGCGAAAGGGGTATTATTGTACACATTCCTAGGAATTTTATTTAAAAAAAGTACTTTTGCATTTAGTTTTATTGCATTTGTTGTCAGTGTTTTTAACCCATAAAATACTCTAAAGACAATTGTAGGCGGTATATTGTATACCAACAACAAAATAAAAAAGCAATTAGAACCAGAAAAATAAAACATTATTGATTTTCCAATAAACAAAGTAGGTAGGTACCTTACGTTAGGTTTATTTAAAACAGTGTATGTATTTTAAAAAATGCACAAAAGAAGTTAAAGAATTACAAAGATTTTAAAACCACAACGAAATGTAGGATAGAATTTTTTGTAGCATTTTAATAGTTCTTTGTTCATCCTTCGCCTGTAGTGCCAAGGCTATTATATAAATATTTCTGTCATTCCTTTTGTAATTTCTACAACTAGTCAGTTGCGTTCTTATGAGGTATATGTATGTTTGTATATACATATGTATATTTTCCAAAAGCTGATGACTAGGGGACTCAATTAAGCTACGTCGGTCTGTCCGTGTGTAAGTTGAAATTCACTTTCAGAAGCCTCTACATGTAGAACAAACCTCTATGTGGTATCAATCTTTTGCAAATATCTGAGAATGAATCGCTATTGAAATCTAGCAGAATCGCCTCATAACTTTCTGAGATATAAGCAAATAAACACGATCATATTTTTATACCACAAAAATTAACATTTTTCAGCCCTAGAATAATTTATAAACACGTTTACTATTATTTGTAGATTCGTTATGCCTTAATGGCTATTTGCAAAAGAAATTTGGGCAAATCGATGACTAATCGGCAAAGTTATAGGCAGAAGGAATTTTCTAAATATACATTTGCTTTAAATATGTCAATTTACTTAAGCTATTAATTAATTTTTTGACACGTGAAAGACACAAGCCGTAGTCTATAAAACTATTACTAATATAGCATTTTTTCATAGCTACTTTTTTTTTTTTTTTTTTACGTAAAACAAATTTATAAAATGAATATTGTCATTGTAAAACAACATTAAGATTTTTAACCCTTAAATGCTTATCATATGGAAAACTTATTTTTAGCCAAATCGACTTTTTTAAATAAAAAAATTGATTTTTCCTAAATCTATATACGAGTACATATGTATGTACATACAAACAATATATACTTATAAGACTGTGATATTAATAAACTGTCTCTGCAATACTTTTTTTGTGGTGATGTATATACATAAGTATGTATGTATGTACATAGTAAAGGGTTATTAATTTTATTAATTTATAATATTATTAAATATTTGCAGTCTTATTAATAACAAAAAGTTGGCATAAAGTTTATTCACAACACACATGCCAAACTCTGACTAACGATTTGCTTAACTCTTGTTAACGAGCTGCCAAGCGTTTGCCGACTTGTGAAAAACAGCTGTTCTGTGTCAAAAAAATTTTATAAAGAAAAGAATAAAACTTTTTGTGCACGAAAACTATATTATTCGTTTATTTTTTAAATTTATTTTTAAATGTATGGATGGAACAACAAAAAAACGTCAAAATCGGGTATGATATACAAAAAATGGTTGCATTTTTAAGGAGTATCATGCAATTTCAGAGTTGATTTATGAAAAGTTGGCAGACGGATAAAAGTTTGTTATGAATAAACTCTGTACCAACGAGCTGCCAAGCTTAATCGGCATTCTAGCAAGCTATGATTAAGGCCGTTGGCATCTGAGTTGTCATTTGTTTAGCGAAAGGTTTGCCATTTAAAAATATGGATCGTTGAACATTCGAATCAAAACTTACTATAAAAGTAGTAGTTCAGAGTAGGACTGAGTGGAGAACAAATATAGAGGTTAATTTTAGATTAAAACAAAATTATAAAATAACAAAATTTGTGTAAGCATAGTTATGTAGTAGTAGTGTAGTAGTCAGTTAATCTGGAGGTTGCAAGTGAGATTCCGGACAGAGGTTTAGTATGTTACAGCAAAAATTAAGTTTTTAAATCTAGTGTCATTTTATGTTTTGCAAGTGGCAACTCTAAAATGTGTCAGCAGTCACACATGTATGTATGTATGTATGTATGTACGCTGGGCTGCTCGCAAGCTTCGAAGAATTCTTAGTCGAGAGTGTCTAATGCCTAACGTGTCATCCATTTGAGGAGTGATCAAAAAATTTGAAGAAATTGGATCGGTTAATGTATGTATGTATGTACGCCGGGCTGCTCGCAAGCTTCGAAGAATTCTTAGTCGAGAGTGTCTAATGCCTAACGTGTCATCCATTTGAGGAGTTATCAAAAAATTTGAAGAAATCGGATCGGTTAGTAAGTAAGACGGAGTTATTGTGGTCTAACTAGAAGGCATGGATCAGCAACACGTTGCCATTTATTGCATCAATGATTTTCAGAACCAATTATTTCAGCAAATTCTGATGTCAACTGGCCACCAAGTTCATGAGATTTAAGGTCATGCGATTTTTTCTTTAGCGTTTTTGTGAATTTTCGGTTTAATGCGAATAAAACTGAAACAATTCCTGTGCTCACATCCATCTCTTTGAATAAGTCATAGACTAATTTTATAAAAAGAATAATGTCCTGTCATTAGAGCCGTGAGGCCCATATGACGGATATTTCATTTTATACTTAATCGGAAAATGTCTTTCAGTTATTTGATCAATACATAAGTAAATTGATTTTATATATGCAAAATGAGTACTCAAGTCTTATTATTATTTTTATTTATTGTCAAGCTTCAATGAAACTCATGACAATTTATTGTTGTCTCCAATTAACACATTTGTCTTGAGTAAACTTAGGAAAATTTTTGATCGTCATAAAATATCTACTGATGTTAAACAAAATAATGGGTTCGTTCGTTTACTCAAAAAGTATTGACTATTTTTTACTGGTTTTTACTGGATTGCGTTCGTTTACACACATACATATATATAAATTGTTCACTGAGAAGAAAACCAAGCAGCCAAATACGCGGAACGGCCACAAAAGATGACAACCAGGGGCCGAATTACGGCATTCGGTATCAATCGAAATTTTACTCGAACGATCGAGTTCGCTGTGCTTTAGATATAGAGATTCTAATAAGAATTTTAAAATTTCGATCACGTTCGAATGCCGTAATTCGGCCCCTTATAATACATGTCTCAGGCGGAAGAGATAAAGATTCAAACTGCTTTGGTCTCGATTGAAAGCTTATAACGACGAGAATACAAATAAAGGTGCTCCTTATCCTGTAATGGTTGGTTGGTTATCCTGTAATACTCAAAATACCTTTTTGATGCAGTATCAATGAAGCAGTCATGCTGGATTCTTATTTAATTCTTATTTCTTGTTATTGTTATTATAAACAAGTAACAGTGCTATATTCGGCCGTGCCGAATCTCATATACCCTTCACAACGTGTAGTCATGCAATAACAACTGTTTGTATCACCATTCATCTCATATAAAATACGTGCATACGTACACGTTAGAATAAATGTGGCATCGAATCCCAGCTGAGCCAAAAAAATTTTATTTTATTTTATTTAATATATTATTTATATTTTATTATTTTTTTATATTTTTTTTAAATTTTTTAAAAAAATTTTTTAAAATTTTTTTTTAAATTTTTTTTAAATTTTTTTTGTAGTTTTTTTTTGTTATTTTTTTCTTATTTTTAATATTTTTTTTTTGTAATTTTTTTTGTTTGGTATGTTTTTTACATGTATGTATGTATGTATGTATGTATGTATGTTGTTGTTGTAATTGTGAAAAAAACGAGGTGGTCGTGGTTTTTTGCTCATATCTCAGAAAGTTATGGGGCGATTGTGCTGAATTTCAATAGCGATTCATTCCTGGATATTTCCAAGAGATTGATACCATATACAGATCTGAGGAACATATAGTTGCTTCTAAAAGTTGATTTCAACCAACACACGGACAGACGGTCAGGGCTTAATCGACTCCTCTATTCATAAGCTTTCAGAAAATATATACTTTATGGGGTCGGAAATGAAAATTGTAGAAATTACAAACGGAATGACAAAGCTATATATACCCTTGTGCACCACTGGTGAAGGGTATAAAAAAGGGAAACTAAAATAAACAGTTTTTTTATTTCTTTATAGAAATAATGTCCATCAATTAATTTTAAAATTAAGAAAAATTATGTCGTGTACTACACCCTATATGCGTCTTTGTTCCCCTGCCCTTAAAAATTCGTTTTGTATTCTTTCTTTCAGTTTGTTGGAGTTTTCCAATTCTTTGCACCTTTCTTCTATTCTTTGACATATTTTGGCAAAAAAAAAAAAAAAATAGTCAGCTGGGCTCACACCACAACCTGTACAAGTTTTGTCTATGATTTTAAAAAAATTTTGATATAATTGTAAAAATTGGCGATCTAGCTTTTTATCTAGCGATTTTGAGGCCAAATGTAGCGGTATTTGTTAAAAAAAAAGTTATCTTCACAAATTGCTACTGTGAGTAATTGTTCAAATGGTCTAGTAACACCCATGTGAACAACATATAAGGAAAAAGGCTAAGAAAAATATTGTAAAATCTTGTATCTGTTGTATTATAATCGTCAAATCCCTTAGGGATATATTTTTTTCATTAATTCAATGTTGTCTGCAGAAGTACGCCAGTTAGCCAGACTTGTGAATGCACCAAATATGTATGTAATAATTTCAATTTGTTTTGTTTTCTGTATTTATTTATTCGTTTTAACATTTATATGTAATATATGATTTGGTTTAAAATCAGTTTTTTTAAAAGACGTTTTTAAAAAATCGCCAATGAACTATTTGCTCTACTAAGATACCAAAAAACACCACCCTTATTTATATCGATAAGTTTTGAAATAAATAGTGAGTCACCAAAAAACTAAATAAAAAAATCATTATACATATTCATAGCTCTATACGGCATATGTATGTATGTATCTACGAGTATGAAGATACATACATGTGCGTACAAAGAGATTTCTTATATTAACAGGATTAATCTTGTTTAAAACAAAAGATAAACACAAAGAACAAAGAAATATCGATTTAGACAGACAAATAGAAACTGTTACATTTTAAACATTAAGACAAAAAAAAATAGTGTTAAAAACAAAATGTAAAATAAGAGATAGTACAGAGTTTATACAACAAAACTGGTTTGTTAAGAAAATAATAAAAAAAAGTATCTACAGGATATTTTATTGCAAAAAAAAAAAAAAAAAAAAAAAAAAGCGGATGCTTTTTTTCTATTGTATATTATTGGTAAAACTGACAAAAACCAGTCTTGAAAACACCATTACTTTTAACGGAAAACAGGAATATTTTATACACATTTATTTATCAGCCAACTAAACATCCAGTTAATAAACCAGCTAGTCATCTAGAGCTAACCACCTCAACAACACACTAAAGCTAAGTATGCTCCAGCCACATGTTCTTTTAAATAACAATTTTAAAGACCGACAAACTTAACCAACCATAAAGACAGCTGAAATTTGTAATTTAAAGCAACTTCAACGCCAAACAATTGAACTTTACAACAAAACGAGTTTTTTTTTTGCTCAATGTATCTACAATCCATATTAAATTTTTTAGAGCTGTGGTTGTTGTTTTTGTTTAAATTGCAGTGCTGACATTTTGGTGCTTTTTGGTTTGTTTTACCAGAGGGTTTTTTTTAAATACAAAATAAATAGTAAAGAAATAAATATCCGTTACTTATAGAAAACGCCTAGTAACAATTCTATCTTTTGTTAAGATGTACATATAAATTTTTAAAAATACTAGTCATCTCTCTTAAGCCATAAACTGCATTTATATGGCAAATTTCACTTAAATTATTAAAACTCTTATGGGATTACATTTAATTTCATTGAAATGTGACGGACTCTATGGTCATAGAGATCAATTTTAACAGGACAAGGTACACGTGTCTATATCATGGGGAAAAACATCAGGAGGTCTTATACTCTTTGCAAGACTCTTAATGCTTTAAAGGACATTATATGAAATCTATACTAGATAGGAACTGAAGAAGAGCTCTTCACACTGGGCTTCCTCAACGTCAGTTTGGCAACGCAATCGCGGAAAATTTTCCGTGCTTTCGGCAATAGGGTGGGACATAGTAAGGCCTCCTTTGGGCGAATTAGAGCGTGAATATCAGATATGTCTGATATGGTAGCGGAACTGCAGTATCAAGGGCTTTAAGACTTTACTGGACTTTGTCCTAAACCGGATAATGTCCAGTAAGTAATAGGATCAGCAGATGGTATTGCGGCTTATTGTAAGGATAAGGAAGAGTAAGAAATGGTGGTGAATGCTGTCTCTCATGAGAACTCTAGGGTTTAGTTAAGCGATTTCACTATAAGTTGAGTTATATCTCAGAGTGAAAACTGGACGACATCATAGGATTTATTATATTGGTCGATTATTGAGTAGATAGACAATGAAGGCTTCATAAGGTTTTTTTTTTTGCAAGTTTTTTATTTATATTTAAAACTAGCCGCCCTGTACGGGCTACTCTACGTATCATTATAGATTGTTTTAAGGAGAGTAAAACTAAGTTTTTACTTTTTTCCTAATGCTATCCCTCTCAAAGATAAATGCTGTTCAAAAAAATACCAAAATTAAATTTTTACCCCTTTTATCCCCTTAAAACTCAAAATTTCCAAAAAGTACCAGAGACCTATCCAATTATTTTTAACAAGTTCTTTGGTCTAAATTTTTGTGATATCTTTATTAAGCCCGGAATTCTGAGTTACCTATTTTGCCCGTAAACCGCTCGACGGATTTTGTGCAAACTTCACATAAACCATCTACTAAATAGTCCGAACAAGGCCTAAACATTTGGTTCGGCATTGATTTTTATATATAGATAAAATTGTATATGTCTTCAACATTATTTCTTTCTTTAGTTTGTCCTATTTTTAGTATTTGAGTTACTTCCTAATTCCTTTTGTTTTTCGTTTTATCGAAGGAAAACATAATGAACCTTACGGTTCTCCGAAAGTCTCTTATTTTACGGCATCTTATTTCCTATATACCTCTCTTACGTAAGAACTCCGGAAAATTTTGTTTTTGATAGGTTCGTTCACATCAGAACGAAACGAAACAGAACAAGTAAGAGTGCTATATTCGGCCATGCCGAATCTTATATACCCTTCACAACGTGTAGTCATGCAATAACAGTTGCTTGTATCACCATTCATCCCATATGAAATACGTACACGTATGTACGTTAAAAAAACGAAAAAAAAAAAAAATTTAAAAAAAAAATTTAAAAAAAAAATTTTAAAAAAAATTTTAAAAAAAAATTAAAAAAAAAATTATTATATATATAATATACATATATAAAACAAAAAAAAAATAAAAAAAAAAAATAAAAAATTATTAAAAAAAATTAAAAAAAAAATAATAATAAAAATATAAATAATATATTAAATAAAAAATAAAAAAAAATAAAAAAAAAACAAGTAAAAGCGCTATATTCGGCCGTGCCGAATCTTATATACCCTTCACAACGTGTAGTCATGCAATAACAGTAAATTCACGTATGTATGTTAAAAAAAACAAAAAAAAAATAAAAAAAAAATTTAAAAAAAAAATTAAAAAAAAAAAAATTATTATATACATATATAATATATATAAAACAAAAAAAAAAATAAAAAAAAAATTAAAAAAAAAAATAAAAAAAATAATAATAAAAATATATATAATATATTAAATAAAAAATAAAAAAAAAATAAAAAAAAAATTAAAAAAAAAAATTTTAAAAAAATTTAAAAAAAATTTTTTTTGCCTCAGCTGGGATTCGATGCCACGTTTTCTCTAACCAGTATACACGTTTGTATGTATGTATGTTGTTGTTGTAATGTTGTTTTTATGAAAAGAAAATCGAGGTGGTCGTGGGTTTTTGCTCATATCTCAGTTCTTTATGTACCGATGTTTCTGATTTTCAATACCGATCTACTCCCGAATATTTCTGATATTTTAATACCTTACCCGGGTCCAACCTATGTCGGGGGGCTTCAAAAAGTTGATTTCAACATACACACGGACAGACGGTCAGACGGACAGACGGACAGACGGTCAGGGCTTAATCGACTCCTCTATTCATAAGCTTTCAGAAAATATATACTTTATGGGGTCGGAAATGAAAATTGTAGAAATTTCACACGGAATGACAAACCTATATATACCCTTTTTCACTGTGTGAAGGGTATAATTAAAAAAAATTTTTAAAAAAATTAAAAAAAATTTTTTTTTGGCTCAGTTGGGATTCGAAGCCACGTTTTCTCTAACCAGTATACACGTTTGTATGTATGTATGTTGTTGTTGTAATGTTGTTTTTGTGAAAAAAAAATCGAGGTGGTCGTGGGTTTTTGCTCATATCTCAGTTGTTTATGTACCGATGTTTCTGATTTTCAATAGCGATCTACTCCCGAATATTTCTGATATTTTAATACCTTACCCGGGTCCAACCTATGTCGGGGGGCTTCAAAAAGTTGATTTCAACATACACACGGACAGACGGTCAGACGGACAGACGGTCAGACGGACAGACGGACAGACTGACAGGGCTTAATCGACTCCCCTATTCATAAGCTTTCAGAAAATATATACTTTATGGGGTCGGAAATGAAAATTGTAGAAATTTCACACGGAATGACAAACCTATATATACCCTTTTTCACTGTGTGAAGGGTATAAAAACTACCAACATAGACATGTATATACATACATTTTTTATTAACAAAAAAAGTCAGCTGATTCGTCACAGAACAAAAAGTAAGGTTATAAAAAATTTTTTTTATCTAATAACAAAAAATTTGGGGGGAAGGTGATTGAAACTAAAACGTAACGTTTTATAAAAACCGTTTGCATTTCAGCTATTGCTAATGAAAAAATTTTATTATTGTTTATTCTGTTAGCAGCATCTTATTCATAATCAATTTTTATATAAAAAACAAATGTTAATAATCAAAGTTTTCAATTGAAATTTTGTTTATTAACCTTAATAAAAAAAAACTGATTATGAATATCATCTCAACATATTTTAACTGCCAAAAAAATTTTTATTTTCTTTTAATGTATAAAATAATAAAATACCTCTTAATAAATTGTGTCCGTTTTAAGAAGGTCGTATTGAGTTGATTATTCGAAAAGTTGACAACACTTTTAAATGTCATAATAAAACAATGATAAAAATACCGGTATTTTTTTCTATGCCCTCATACCTACTTTACTTTCTTCTAAACACTTACTATACCATGCACTCATTTACAAATATGTAAGCAGTTTATTTACTTTTTTAAATACATACATACAAAAAGTATGTACTTAGTTCAAAAACCTAGTTGACATTAAATACATACATATGTATAGGTATATGTTGTTATTATATTGTTAAACTCCTATTAGCAAAATGAGAAAAACGATTATACATACAGTGTATGACGATAGAATGGAAAATGTTCGATTCAGAACCCCTCTGTTATGTACTAATAGAACTATTTTTGTATTAGTTTACAGTATTGTATGCTTGTTGTTGACAATTTCTATTGAAACATATTGTTAAACGATATGATTTCATTTCATATATTTTTGAAGTGTTGTATTGGATTCAAACAGTGATGGGAAATTTATTTTTTGTGTAATTAAAAAAAGATTACTATTTTTTGCTCCCAAAACAATGTTCTTAACTTTGCAGAGGTAATAACTTTTCCATTTCTGAAACATGTAACCGATACAACAAAAAATGTGGTTACAAGTAAACTGATTCTTCACACGTTTAGGGCTTAAAAAATATTAAAAATAATGACTTCGGAAAACCTCCCAATAAAGTTTTAGCTTTTTTTTTAGTTTGGGTCAAATCACATGATCTTGCTCGCTAATTCACGGCATAAATTGACGATTCTACTTGAATTCTTTAGGCTCCACTACTCAACTAAGTGCTGACTATACAAGAAATTTGTATTGTCATAAAAACTTATACATATAAAATTTTAAACATTAAAATATTGACATATCACCCGGTACTTATAAATTTATGTAATTTTTCAGAAAACCCCCTATTAATTTTTATAGTTGCTTCCAATAATTTTTTTGGACGCTTAAAATCTGACATGTCCTGGAAATTTTTTGAACTTTTTTGGGGAATTTTTTTTCCGGTATTATTTTTTAACATTATCGTTCCCATCAGCAACATCAAAATTTTAGTTTGGAAGTTGTGAAAAGTCTGCTAGTACATAAGTTTTATCATCCATCACACAACAGGTGTATTTTTTTTATATAAAATTTTACCTAATTTATTTTGCTCGTCTAAGTCTTCCTTATACTGTTTAATGGCTTTTTATACCTTCAGAACTTTTGCTATTTTTTTTAAAAGTCCATAGTGGCATTTTTTTTTTTAATTTTAAGTATTTTTTCATGTATTTTTTTTTTTGCTGCCCAAACTAACAGTTATAAATTACTTATTTAGAAAAGATAATATACTTATATATGACCAATTCTTAAAAGTTAACTCAATTAAAAAAACAATATGTTGGCCTCAGGTGTTTTGTCTGAAATAGTATGTAAAGTTTTTTTCTGAATCATGCATACATACTTATGTATATGTACATATATCCTACGTACACACTAATTAGATATATGCTTTTTTGTTTTTATAAACTGCCAAATGTTTAAAACGATTACAGTTAAACTTCTGTAACCAAATATGTATGCATGTAAGTATATGTTAAGAGAACAGTATTGTCAACTATTTTAATGTTATTGAAGTAAAATATATGTCAGCAATGCATTGCTGGGAAATATTTTAAATCAATAGAATGTTTTGGAACTATTTTCTAAACTTTTAATATTTATAAAAATAATTTATATGTATTAAATAAAAAATGTTTCATTTTAGAATCATTAGTAATTAAACTTTAGAACAACAAAGTAAAAAATCTTTAAAAATATATTTGAAAAGTTTAAAAAAAAACGTCTTTAAGTTCTTTGACTTTAGGCAAAAAGTGCTTAAGTCGAAAAACTAAAGTTTAAGTATTTGACTGGGTTTTTATTTAATTTTCTCTCTTTCGTCTGGTATCAATAACTTAAGTATAGAATAGCTGCTTCCAAACGCTCTTTAATCAAAATTCATATTTTGCTTGATATAAAAAAAATGCAGTTTCTGACGTCAACCCTTTTGAATTATTTTGAAGACTTTTAAAATTACGTTTTAAGCTCCACTAGCACTAAAACGTTCTTCGTTAGAATTTTCAACTATCAGTAAACCATTTTTATTACTACAAACTAATACCTATTTAGCGCAGTTTTATTATTATTTTTTTTTTTCAGAAGTTGGAAAACAAACCCATACAAAATGTTTAATATTACGAATAATTTATTAGTTGATTTGGTTGTTTCTTTTTTTGTTGTTACCTATTATTTATTTTTTATTATAAGCTTCAGTTGGAATACTACAAATAGCTATTCTTTAATTATTTTTATGATTTTACTACACTACAACTATAAATGCCGCAATAGAATTTTATAAATAGAATTAGATTGGCAAAGTTATTGAATTATAATAACCTTGAATGCATGTAATAATAGGAACTTCTAATTAAGACAATATTGAATTTAAACGACAAAAAAATGTAAAGAAATATGAATAATATTCATAAATATTTTAAAATGACTACTATTATTTTTTTAAAGAAATATTATGAAATTATATTTAAAAAAAACTAACTGAGCCCGTGCCGGATGTGCTTGCAACATTGTACTGTTGTCCAAAACGTAGTTTGCATGTCTACCGGGTAAAAAGTGTGCTACTATACTATGTATACGGTTTTTAACCTAACTTTGTATTAAATCGTCGTAAATTGGTTATATGAAACAAATTTTACAATTAAATTTAAATTTATGTGTAGCTGGAAATGCTACACATAATCGACGTACCATCACATAAGAGATTAAATTATAAGAGTGATACATAGAAATGTGCACAAACACACAGACATACAATAAATAAAAATAGTCAAAGATTAGTTGTTAATTAACTTATAAATAAATAAGACTGTTTTTCAGCTCGATATAAAATTATATCAAAAATATTTTTAAATGTATTTATTGTTGTTTTGTAGATTTATAGATATATAAACTTGACGAGTGTTTTCCTTTATAATTTACTTTATTAGATCCCTAATGATGATCTACGAAGTAGGTCGAAATATTGGAATAAGATAAATAAAAAAAATATAAAATGTTTTCTTTAAAATTAAAACAACGAAATTGAATTTTTATGACCTAAAGCCAAACAAAAATCTGCAAAATTTACAATTTAAATTAAATTGTACTACTTTTTGCGTGGGTGAAGAAAAGTCAGCATTGAAAGCCATTTGCTCTAACCACGTTTAAAAACCACTTCTTTAGTAAGTTTTAACTATTTCTACGCGTTCTTCGGTTGTTAAACGAACCATATTCGTAAATGTCAAACCTTTAACCAAGGCGAATTCAATTAGCAGTTGGTGTTGACAACACTGCTGATCTACTTTTCTCTTTACATAAATGTTGGCTAAATTGTCGAGTGTTATTTATGTTTACATAGTTTGCTTTTTCTCGCGCAATTTTTTTTAAAAAACGCAAACAAAAACCATGTAGTTTTTGACACATCGCCAAATGAAAGCAACGTTTGTTTTAGAATTACCATCACCTAATAATTGAATTCGCCTTGCCTTTTACTAAATAAATAACACTTTCGATAACAAATATAAAACAAATAACAGCCTTGCCAGACTGGTAGTTTACAAATAACCCTTTATGTATTATAAAAAATTTTGTAGTAACATAACAGTAATAATAAGTAAGTTTTTAAATGCTAGTTGGTTACACGTTATTTGCTTGCTTTTGGTAAGAACATGGTCATGAATTTTGAAATAACTAAAACAGTATTCAATGAAAAAAAAAAGAATTACTTTTTAATAAGTACTTTCAATATTACTTGGTAACTTACTATGTTATGGTGTTTCCTTTTCTGACACACAATATTGCCCCTTTATTGTAACACACTTTTCAAAGCTCACCTGTAGCCTAACACAATGCTACCTTTATAATCAGCAGAATAGAACAGAAGTTTTCAGCGTTTTCTAAAATGATAGCTATATTTTTATCTGAAACTTCATTTCTTGTTCCCATTTTAATAATTTGGGACCAAAAATTATTTTTAACCACTAGAAGAACTAAAATCTTATTTTTAATATCAGCTGTTAAAGAGTGCAATATTCTAATCCTTTGATTTAATTCAGGGTACGACATTTAACATTTTTTCTCATTTTTATGACAGCATTATTACAAAAGAACTGGTCACCCGTTTATAATATTGCATATTTTTAAGAAGAGAACACAAAAAAAGGCATAGGTCAGAATTAATGCAACATTTACGTCAGAAAAGAAAACACCATTAGTAAAGATTTTGCAGGGATGCTGCTCTTTACGAAAAAGAGAATTGCATGTACATTAACATTGTACCCTCTCCCATTCGGGATTCCCTTTTTAGCAAAAAAATTTTTATTGTGTGGAATACGCCTAAATGTACTTAAAAACAAGTAAGAGCGCTATATTCGGCCGTGCCGAATCTTATATACCCTTCACAACGTGTAGTCATGCAATAACAGTAGTTTGTGTCACCATTCATCCCATATGAAATACGTACATACATATAAAAACATACATATATAAAAACATCCCATTGTAAAATTATAAATTCAAGTATGTATGTTAAAAAAACAAAAAAAAAAATTAAAAAAAAATTAAAAAAAAAAATTAAAAAAAAAATTTAAAAAAAAAGGTTAAAATAAATAATTTTTAATAAAAATACTAAAAAAGTTGATCTCAAGCTTGGAAAAATCATATATAATCAATAAAAAAGATCAAGAAATTTAGACGATATATATAATATATATAAAACAAAAAATAAAAAAAAAATTAAAAAAAAAAAAAAAATTAAAAAAAATAATAAAAATATAAATAATATATTAAATAAAAAATAAAAAAAAATTAAAAAAATAATTAAAAAAAAATTAAAAAAAAATTTTAAAAAAATTAAAAAAAAAATTTTTTTGGCTCAGCTGGGATTCGATGCCACGTTTTCTCTAACCAGTACACGTTTGTATGTATGTATGTTGTTGTTGTAATGTTGTTTTTGTGAAAAAAAAATCGAGGTGGTCGTGGGTTTTTGCTCATATCTCAGTTGTTTATGAACCGATGTTTCGGAATTTCAATACCGTTCTACTCCCGAATATTTCTGATATTTTAATACCACACCCGGGTCCAAGGAAAGTCGGGGGGCTTCAAAAAGTTGATTTCAACATACACACGGACAGACGGTCAGACTGACAGAGCTTAATCGACTCCCCTATTCATAAGCTTTCAGAAAATATATATTTTATGGGGTCGGAAATGAAAATTGTAGAAATTTCACACGGAATGACAAACCTATATATACCCTTTTTCACTGTGTGAAGGGTATAATAACATGCATAGCTCTAACTTAATTGGCATCACTATTTTAGGTTAAGAACCAGGGTTGCCAGTTTGGTCTGATCGGACCAAAATAGGTATATTTTTTTAACCACAACTTGGTAGGTTGGTTGGTTTGTCTGAATTTTTTAAATATTTTGGTAGAATATTAAAATCACAATAATTTAATTAACAAATGTTCTTAAAAACTTTTCTTGTTAAAGTTTGCACATTGCAAGAGCTCGAAACATTAAATTGTTGTAGATAACTTCAGGTGTCAACACATAGTATTCAATTGACATAATGAAGAAAACTAGAGGATTACGTTAAATTGGTGAAAATTACAACAGTCCTTTCTACAAAAAAAATCTAATATGCATGTACATAAATATATTACGTTAACATTTAATATAATAGTAATAATATAATAAGTTTACTTTGATCTAGACTTTCTTACACCTTTCTTTAAATATTAATACGAATAAATGTATTTTAAACACAAATATTTAATACAAATTAATTGTAAAAACTATTTTATAATATTTATATATATACAGTGCTGTTCAAAAAATAGATTCACCTACTCTCCAAAAAGTTTACTAGTCTTAAATCTCTTATTCAAAGAAGTATATGTAAACAAGTAACTGCACTTTGTTTACTGATCTCTCATGAATATAATCCCGTTACATTTCAAACATTTTAAGCGTCACTCTTTCTTAATTTATTGTAAGTATAGATTTGGTTATGAAAACACGTGTTCAATAAAATAGATTCATTTGGAAACAATAATAGAATTTTTTAATTTACAACCCGGTGTTTGATAGTAATTGTACCAAACGGTAAGTCTGATTGATTTTTAATAATCTTAAAATCAAATCAAGTAAACAATTAAACTTTAGAGTTGAAAATGGGCAGAAGTAAACACTGCAGTCCTGAAGTCAGGAAAATAATAAAAAAAAACTTCATAATGAAGGCAAAAGCTATAGAAAAATTGCTGAAATTGTCGGCTGTTCATATAAAATGGTCCAAAACGCGATAAATTATAAGTTTAAGGCAGAAACTAGAGGAAAAAAAACCAAAAATAACACCCCTTATGGAAAGAAAAATTGTCCGACATGTAAAAAAAGACCCATTTGCAACCTCTGCTGCCATTAAAAAGGAATATAACCTTTATATTTCCACTCCAACGATTAAAAGGGTTTTACTCCGAAATAATTTAAAAGCCAAAAGTAGCAGAAAAGTTCCATTTTTATCTATACGCCACATAAAAAAAAGATTAGAGTTTGCAAAACAGCGTATAAGTTGGCCTATGCATAAGTGGACAAATATTTTATGGTCAGACGAAACTAAAGTCAATTTGTTTAACTCTGATGGAAGTAGTTTGACAGTAAGAAGACCCCCGAACACTGAACTCCTTCCACAATATACTACAAAAACTATTAAACACGGTGGAGGAAGTATATTGGTATGGGGATGTTTTTCCTACCATGGCACAGGGTCTCTATATAGAATAGAAGGAATAATGGATGCCATTTATTATACCAATATACTAAACGACGTCATGATGCCTTACGCTGAATGGGAAATGCCGCTTCGATGGGTGTTTCAACAAGATAACGATCCGAAACATACATCGAAGCGAGCTGAAGATTGGTTTCAAAATAACGACGTCGAGGTATTGAGCTGGCTGGCACAGTCGCCGGACTAAAATCCTATTGAAAATTTATGGCAAATTGTCAAAGCAGCTCTCCGAGGAAAAAACCCTTCAAATAAAGAACAGTTGTGGGAGTTAGTGAAAGAAGCATGGGAAAATATTCCAATAGAAACATGTCAGAGACTTGTTGACTCTATGCCAAAACGGTGCTCAGCAGTCATTAAAAATAAGGGTTATTCTATCAAGTACTGAGGTAAAAAACTGTAATTAAAACGAAATATTTAATTTATTTACTATAAATATTTTTTTTAGAACATTAAATTTAGTGAATCTATTTTTTTGGACAGGAAAAAATTGCTGATTTGAACAATATTGATGAATACATAGTTTTTTTAGTTTCGATGTTTTGAAGTTATATCTTTTTTATGTTATTTATGTTATACTTTTACCACAATAAAAAAATTAAAATTATTCATCGCTTTTTTCTAATGTTTCATTGGCCTCAAAGTTGTTAGATAATGGTGAATCTATTTTATTGAACACCACTGTATATATATTTGGTAGACAATTTTTTTTCGTTGTGGCATCCCTGTTAAGAACTCTATAAAAATTCACTCTCACATATTTATGTACTCTTGTATTATTTGGACGAACACGTTTAAATACATAAACAAACATGCGAGATGTAACTTATCTTTTCGTCCATATCATGACATTTGATAAGCCATTTTTAAACTGATAGTCATACATACATACATATATACATATGCATTTGTATGTACAAAATAAAACACATACATACATATAAAAACATACAAAACAATATTAACCAAAATGAAAATATTAAAAAAATACGCTTTAATTGAAGTCACTATGGTGTTTAAAGATTTAATAACTTTTTGGTTTATATATTTTTTTTTAGAAAATGCTTTATAACGAGTAAATTATTGCGAAGCTTAAAACGGCGGTCACTTAAGTGACATTCTTTTCCATACTTAGTGTAAGCAAATTTCCATTTTGTATATTTTATAATCTAAAAAAAAAATGTCTAACTAGATTTAAAAACGAACAATTTATTAAATTTGTAAGCCCCATGGTGATTTGTTGCCCACTCTGTATGTAAATACGCAGATATTTTCCCTATTAATAATTCATTAAATAATTTCACTTTCCTTTGAAACTAAACATTAACACAAAAAAAAGTTTTGTCATAACTAATTATTGCTGTTGTTTTAAATAGTGATACTACGGCTGTTTGTTATTACGTTCGATTTTTTAACTGTAAATATTAGACAAAAATAAAATGAAAGCTGAAAACAAAAGCAATCAAAAAATCAATAAAATCAACAACGTATTAGTGATTTATTGTCGTAGGTTAAAAATACACATATGTATGTGTATGTAAGTATGTAGATTGTGTGTTTGCATGAATGTATGTATGTATGTTTATTTAATTTAAACAATACTTTATTTTATATAAAAAATTTAAAGATATTGTAAATTTTAAACCATTATTCATTAAAAATTTCTTAAGGTCTACACATCATAATTTATAAAAAGAAATGGGTTTAAAACTTTTGCTAAATTTAAAATGAATTATAAGTATGAGGGAAAGAAAAAATATTTTAATGTAGGCAACTAATATTTTAGAAAATTTTAAGTAAATATATTGAAAGCTTCAAACAAATACTTCTTCTCAAATTCTCTATTAAGACAGAATATATAAAAAAAAGAAGAAAAGTAAGAGCGCTAAATTAGGCCATGCCGAATCTTATAACCAATTTACCACTTCATGTACATAGAAACGTCAAAATTCCAACAATAAAAGACCTTATCGTAGTGAATTTCTATAGATTTCAGATTTTAGCTTTTTATTTCGAACGACATATTGATTTTTGAATTTGTTTATTATTTACTGTAACAGTCAAGCCCTTCAGAAAATCAATTATTCGCAATTTTGTTTGGAACGCGCTCTTGGATTTTGTTTATTTTATAGCTTTAATTTATTATACAGATCAATGCCTTTTAATGAATACCGATATTATTGGGGTTATAGATAACAACGTCGCTGCTCCGACGTGATCGGTTATGCACACAATTTTTGTTTTTTTTTTTTACTGTTCCATTTTGAACTTTTGTAGGTCATACATCTATCCATTATACCGTTTAAGGATATCTTGATTGGTTTAAACAACAACAATTGTAGATATGTGTAAGTGTTACATTGTAAAGTTGGAAAATAGAATTCTGTTTGTGGCTCTCCGAAAAGTTTATAGAAAGCACATAACTGAATTTATCAGAGCAACGACGATTTTCTTAGTAGCCCTACAAATGTGTATAAGTTATTGTAAGGACTGAAATTGTTTACATTTGTAGTAAAAATATTAAATTATTATTCTTCAAAGTAATACGGGGCATTTAAGCTTATTTTCTATTTACGCATACTTCTTAAGTATCGTACGTGACATTTGTACTCCTATAAAATGGAGTAATTTTTGCAAAAGAAAGAAACAAAATTAGATCTTTATGTTCCATTCAAAGTGTACTTTATTTAAAAAAAAATAATAATAATATACGAATCATTGTTGTCTAAAATATCCAGAAAAATATAAATATATTGTACGTGACATAAAACAGAAGTGATTTTGCGAATCTTGGGAGGTATTTTTTCTTTTTTTAATTTCTTACACTAAACCAAATATTTTTCATTTAAAATACATCATACTTAATTAAAAACAATCTTTAAATGATTTTATAATATATTTAATTTAATATTGTTCGTGACATATCGTACATGACAGCTTTTTGGCCTACGTACGTGACATTCAAATAACATCCAAGTGAAATAAAAAAAAATACCGCTAATTGGACTCTATATTTTCTCTTTTCTTATGGATCTTGTTAATTGTTGTTGTTAACTAATTTTTAAGGAATATTTACAATTACAATTTTATTACAATTTAGTCGCTAAAAAAATAGTTGATTGTAATTCTTGTATATAAGTCAAAGAGATAATCAGATTAAACTCTTATTATTGCTCGTTAAATAATTTAATAATCTCCTAATACCTGCGCATAGTAAAATTTGGGTGTTTTTTTTTATCAATAAACTTATATTGAACAACTTTCAAGAGTTTTTATTTTTACAGTCGTGGTAGACATATTCATAAAAATGTCCATATGTCTTAAAAATTTTAAAGTCAGATGTAAAAAACATGCCGTTTGTTAGCTGCTTAAGGGATCGGAAATAAATATTGTAGAAATAACAAAAGGAATGATAAAGCTTTATATTTAATATTTTAAAAAGTGTTTGATATCTAACAAAATTTTAATTTTCCATCCCTGAAAGCAGTTATTACAATAAAATTAAAGCCAACTTGTAAAGTTTAGTGCACAAAGGCAAGTTTAACAAGAAGGAATGCTGATAAAACCTTTCACCATTATGTATATGGGTATAGTGACCCCATCGTAGCTTAATCTAGTTTTTAGATTTATTGTTATACGCCATTTTGCTTTATTATTTTCGACGCCAATTTTGATTTTGAAATTAACTGTATCTAGTTGTAGTCAAGCCCTTTCATTTGATATCTACTTATATTGATAGGGTTGAGTAAAAAAAAATATCCGACATTAGGGGGCCATCTTGGATTTTAATTTTTTATAGCTTACTGTATACTTGTCAAGGCCTTTCCTTTGATACTTACATATATGGCTTCTTAGTGTTGCCTGAAACTTAAAAATTCTCAATTTTCGTTTGTAAAGTTTAGAAAAAACACCGAAGCAGTTGTATTTTTGTGCTTATATCTCCGTTAGTTTCCAACCGATTTGTTAGTTTTTCTCGGCAACAATTTTCAAGGCTACGATTTGTATTTTGGTGTCTTTAGCATGTTCAAAAATTAATTAGGAGCTTCAATAATTTGATATATTAAAAAAAAAAAAAATATTTTTTTAAATTTATTTTTGCCGGTTAGTAATCGATTTATCCAAAATTTTGTAAGAATATCCCTAGAGATACATACATCATACCCATAAATAGTAATAGTCTCTATAAATTAAGCTAAGACAAAAAAAATTTTATTTTTGTGCCTAAAATATGGAGAAAAAAAAAAACAGAAGCAGTCGTGTTTATTTGCCCATATCTCAGAAAGTTATAAGGCGATTGTGCTGGATTTCAATAGCGATTCATTGGAGGATATTCACAAAAGATTAATACCACTTACAGATTTGTGCAACATGTGAGGGGCTTCTAAAAGTTTATTTCAACCAAGACACGCACAAGCGAAAACACCCCCCAGTTAGCAGCAAAATATACTTTATGGGGTCGGAAATGAATTTTGTAGAAATTACAAACGGAATAACAAAGCTATGAATAACCTTGGCGCCACAGGTGAAGGGTAAAAACATACATCAGCACTTAAATAGTTTTAAATATTTTTATTCTGCTATTTTTATACGTTATTTAGTTGACAACACTTTTATTTTCCATTTCATACTAAAAAGGTTAACAACAAAAAATATAAAAAATATTGAATTTAAATTTAATAAAACAATTTAATAGAAAATATTAAATTTAATAACACAATTTAATAGAAAATATTATGCTAACATTTAGTTTATGTGCTTTATACGTAATTTTTTTTCGCTTGAAATTTAAAAATAAATGGAAACGTGCTTTAAACTTAAAAGTATCTGTCTCTCATAAAACAGCCAAACCTATGTCGGTCTGTTTGTCGCTCAATCCACTTTTGTGTTTGATATAGTACGATGTATAAAACATAGAAACTAAAACAAAATAAAAAAGCAAATACAACAAGAAAATATACATGCACTATATTATAGTGATGGTATATTTTTCATTTTTTATATAGAGAAACAAAACAAAAATATTGTAGATAAGAGGTAGCAGCAATTGAGATATTAATCATGGCATTCAAAAGAGAAAATAACCAAAAAAAAATACGTTTTAAAGTGGGTGGTTTATTTTATTATATAGTACATCTAGATGTTACTGTTATTTCTTTCTAAGAAACCCATAGCATGTTGCATGTACTATGTTTATATAAGTATATAAAAAACGGGTATCTCAGTAAGAATGCACTTTTTCATTTTAAAATAAAAACATGTACTTTTTGGGATAGTTGTGATTTTTTATTGGATTATAAAGAATGTATGTTCCTGATTAAGTATTGAATTAAATATCCGTCAGATGGTCCCCACGACTCTGATGACACGCCATTGCTCTTTTCATGGCATTTCACAGAGATGTAGATGTATCCGATGACGCTTGAATCTTGGATTGGAGCTCAGGAATTGTTTATCCAGCATAAAGACGAAATTTCACAAAACCCCTCAAAAAACATTCAGCGTTAAACTGCATGATCTTGGTTGTCAGTTGACAACAGAATTTCTTGAGTTGTGTTTTTCACTACAATGTTGTATTTTTATAGAAACTGAAGAGCATAATTTAGTAGCCAGAGATAGTTAGAAAATAATATAAGCTTTGTGTTGGCATGGCACCTCCTACTTTTAAAATAATATGATGTTTGAATTCAACTTAGATAATCCATTTTTGATTTCTTTTATTCCCACAATTTTCTTCCATACAGAATATCATATGAATTTAATATAAAGCGTTATATGGGAGGAGGTGGGCGTGTCACTTTCACTTTCAGGAATTAGAATTGTATCGACCAGAAACGTATATAAAGGGTCCGCCATCTAACGTTTTTTTTCAACTAGTGCTTATTTCTTGAATGGTAACACTTAGCACATGTCTGATTTGACAGATAATTAGTTTTATCCCTCCGCTGAACGAATATGGTTCTGTATACGCTTGAACAACGCTGGGAAATATTGCGACATTACTTTGGCCGATTTTGCCAAAAAAAAATATCTTTTTAAAAGAAGCTGATTTTGATCTTGGCGGGTATGTAAACAAGCAAAATTGTCGCATTTGGGGCACAGAAAACCCGCACGCAATATTGAAAAGCCGATACACCCAAAACGACTCACTAATTTTTGTTCAGAGGCATAATTGGACAATTTTTCTTCGAAAATGAGCAAGGAGTGACCGTAGTCAATGGCGATCGTTATCGGGCCATGTTGAACGAATTTTTGTTCACAAAAATAAAAGAGGAGGATAATGACAACATTTGGTTTCAACAGGACGGCGCTACGTGCCACACAGCCGAAGCTACACTTTTTTATAGTATTTTCCAAAAAAAAAAAAAAAGTTATTTGGCGGACCCTTTACATATGCAAAATTTCATTATAATACATTTATTTCTGTCGCTTTTATGAGCTTTTAAATTTCATTACGCTGGGTCTCCACGTAGCAATTTTCATTGCTAAGCATAAGGAAAAACATCGGCAGAATAACGGCACTTTATTGCTAAAGTGTGTTTATTTTCATTGGGTTGAGAACAGAACACAAATAAGTCATTAATAAAATTTAATATTTTTGTTTGAACTTTTATGGTTTTTTATGGAAATACCTCACTCTAAATTATTATCAGGTAAAATTAAAGAAAATTAAATGATTTTGACATCTTATTGCGGCAATAATTGCTTAAGCAATCAGCAGAGCAATGATTGCGCAATAAACTGCCACATAAAGCAATTTGCGGTCTACACGTCGCAATATCTATGGACGCAATCAAATTTGACAATTGCGGTAATAAATATTGCTACGTGGAGACTGCGGGTTAATAGTGAATTATGTAAAAAGTAGGCGTGTCAAAGTAATTTTTGCCAATTAGCTTATTTAAGATTTTTCAATGAAAAAGCCTTAATTCTTCCATTTTGGCCCAAAGAGAAATTATTTGAATTTAATGCAGTAAGTTACGGGGTGGTTGGGTGTGCGATTTTAATCTTCATCTTTTATTATAGTTTTTTACTATTAAATTTAAAACCGATTTACCTTTTGTTTTGTTATAAAATAAGAATATACATATAACGTTCGATATTTATTATTTAAACTTTTTTTGTTGTATTTAAATCTAGAAACGTAAATTGTCCTACTTTTTATAAGAATAGAAGTTAATATCTTCTAATCAAATATCGTCGACTTAAATGCAAAAAGTTTTATTAAAAAATATAAAAATCGAATTCGGTCTAACATAATGACCACAAAAAAAAGAAAAATAAATAGACCTGCCCTAACAAAAATAGCAATTTTATTAGTAATTTTTATTTCAGAAACTCGAAAATTATTAACGATAGTTAAAGCGCTTTTTGCGTTTAATGCAGCGATACAATTTTAAAAATTTAATTGGATTACGACATATTAAATTGTGTGCCGGAAAACCATTTTTGTCTCTAAATTTTTCTTTTTCTCTTAAGATACCTAAATAATTGTTATTTATTTGTGAAACAGACATACAACTTACATACATACATACGTATACTAAACTTTAAAACTCATCTACACATGTAATTTGCATGTGTATTTATTAGAACGTCATATCATATGTATCATTTTTTCAATGGAAATCTAATAAATAGTAAACGCGCGTGTGTGTGTGCACAAAATAATTACTATATTCACAAGGTGTTCTAAATTCAAATGTTGTAAAAGTAATAACAAACAAAATATGACGTTTATGAACGATCCTTCATAACTAAATAAGTGTGATTTATTAAAATTAAATCGCTGATTTTGCAAAATTCTTTATAACAGTTCCTTTTAACAGATATCAGAGGCGTTAGCTTACAATTATTACAGACGGCTAAACTAAGAGCTAGTTTCATAAAGGGACATGTCCCCGCGACTTTGCTTGCGTTGGCTTGTATTCTCTTTTGGTGTCCCTTCTAAAATCTTCTTGCGTTTATTATATGAAGGGATTTTGTTGCAGGAACAAAGCGAATTTTTGACGTTAAAATAACTAATTCTTTTTATCCCTTCATTCGTAAGAAGGGCTGCCATACATTTACAATTAATGATTTGTCAACAGTAGCAGTGGCAATACAAGTATTTATAGAAGCAAAATTAAATATATTTCAAGAAACATAATGGCTGAACTTTCTAAAGAAGAAATTATTGAAGAAATTGCTGACCTAACTGAACTGGCTGTTGAAGCGTTAGATCTAGATGATGCTGAAAATATAGAAATATAGTCGTGTCTGGATATAGTGAACACCCGATATAGTGAACACCTCCATATAGTGAACACCAAAATTTTTGCATGGAGTACTCTAAATAGTGAAAAACTCTAATAGTGAACAAAAATTTGAAAACAACTTCAACAACAATTCTTTTATTAAACTTAAATACATATGTACATATATTTCCCTTTTTGTACAAACTGTTTCTAATCAGCTATTGCATTTACATGTATGTATTTTTAGTAAGTAAAACGAGTTTTTGATCAAAAATTTCAACCTTGATATAGAGAACAACCTGGATACTATGAACAAGCCTTGCAAAAATTAGTTCACTATAACCAGATACGACTGTAATTTAAAAATGCAAATAGTTTACTGAATAAAACAAGACGATAGGAGTGGGTAAAACCATGGAGGTTTAAGCAAGAGTTACGCGGCTCATTTTTATTTCTAATGAATGAGCTTTCATTGGATATATCATCTTTTTTTTTTGCAAATTCCATTAAATATCAGTCTGGCAACACCGGTCACACATAACATGATAAGAATACAAGAGAACAAAAGATGTAAAAGAGAAATGTCAAATTTGTCCCCTTAAATTCACTTGCTGCCCCGTACTCAACGCCGCACCCCTCACCAACAAACACGTGTCGCAGGGGCGATGTTCCTTCATGTAAACACGCTCTTAACAGATTTTTAGCGAATCATCGCCGGTATTTAAATAAACATACCATACACTGCAGTATTATTTTAGGGCAGTTTTTACTTGAAAAGCAACAACAATTTTTTTAAACTATTGTGGAATCGAAAAACATTATGACAAGATGACATGTTGGGACAACCATGGAGGTTTGAGCAAGAGTTACGCGGCTCATTTTTATTTCTAATGAACGAGCTTTCATTGGATATTTCATCTTTTTTGTTGCAAATTGCATTAAATATCAGTCTGGCAACACCGGTCATACATAACATGACAAGAATACAAGAGAACAAAATATGTAAAAGAGAAATGTAAAATTTGTCTCCTTAAATTCACTTGCTGCCCCGTACTCAACGCCGCACCCCTCACCAACAAACACGTGTCGCAGGCATAGCTGCCAGATTTGACGATTTATCGTCATTTTGACGATTTTACGTGCTAAAATTAAGTGTTGACGATTTGACGATTTATGCTATGTTTTTGACGATTTTCAAGAATTCAAGTTTGCAACATTTTTCATTACTTCTATATCAACCTTAAACTAAATAAAAATAATTTGTAACGGTTTTTTATGTTATTAATAATAGAACAGAGTGAAAGAGATACATCGATCATTATTTAATGTGTTTGTGTGGGTAATTTTTCCACTTTGTACATTTTTAACATAGTATATGCCACATATTATCAACTGATACCTACACGAACAAATATAAATTTGGAAATGCGTTTAAAACAATTATTTTTTTTAGTAAATTTATTTAAAAATAAGTAACAAGTTAATATGCTTAAATACTTAAAAAACGGTTAGTTCTTTTTAATTATACATTAAAACTTTAAAAATCAAACGTTATATTTTCAATAGAAAACCAAGATGATGAAAATTCTAGCAGCTCTTCCTCTGTAAGTTGAAATTTCATCCATTTTTTATACAAAACTTTGTAGTAGCTAAAATGAAATTTTAATGGTGTTTTTCACAGGTAACCAACAAGAAGAAGAAAATTAAGGAAGACTGGTTGGCAGATCCAGAAATAAATTTATGGGCTAAAAAGCGAAACGATGTAGTTTATTTTGGCGTTGTGCTCGTCTTACGCTTGCCTAAAGCAACCTTAATCGGTAGAAACTTTAGCAAAAAATGATTATAATTATTTGTCAATTAGTCTGAATTAGATGCAGCCAATTCATTATTTATTATTTTTTGTATTTATATACATATTAATATTTATTTTTCGAAATTAATTCTAAATTGTATTATATTTATTGTCATGCTCTTAACTTAAAAGGGTCTAATAAAACCATTGATCTCTCTGGATTTAAAAAGTTTGTTATGTTATGCATTAAATAAAAAATGTTTTGTTTTGAAAAATGCGTTTTTTTATTTTGACGTTTTTATGACGATTTGAGTAAACTATTTGACGATTTTGACGATTTTTTTCCCCAAATTAGACGATTTTGTCCCTATTTTATCTGGCAGCTATGGTCGCAGGGGACATGTCCCTTCATGTAAACACGCTCTTAGCAGATTTTTTGACAATCATCGCCGGTGTCTAAATAAACATACCATACACTGCAGTATTATTTTAGGGCAGTTTTTACTTGAAAAGCAAAAACAATTTGTTTAAACTATTGTTAAATCCAAAAACATTATGACAATATAACATTTTGGGACACCTTGTGAATGCCGTAAATGTTTACTATTATACATATGGACAATATAGTATAAGGGTAGACATAAATACACGTATTTACATATGTACCATGCACATGTTTATGTACGTTTTTGTATGTATAGTATGTTATCCCATATAGTGCCTATGGAATGTTGGGTCGGTCAGTTTTCGCCCATGGAATACAATTGTATGAATTAATTTTTTTTTTGTTCGTTTTGTTTTTACGTTTAAAATTGACCTTTGCCTGGCTTAATAACCTAATAAAGCTTAAAAGTAGCTTATAAATGCAACACTAGAAATATATTTCAAATTGGAAAAAAGTAAATCTTACCTCAAAAGTTTTTATTCAAGCACAAAAGCAAACTGTTGTGGGCGAAATATAAAAAAGAAAACTGCCTAGTAACAAGCAAATAAAAGAAATTAAATGGTACGTACATAAGTACTACATGCATATGTATGTATTTACGGTGAATCAAGGATTAAGTAGTAGGTAAGTAGGTGTAGTATTTGGCGTATGTCTTTTCTTGCAATCGTAGTTGGTTGCTTACTTACTGTCTGATTCATAAAAATGAGCAAAGGTTTGTAGAGCTTTTATTAAACTGATTTTCTTGCAAATTTTATAAAAAAAACCCTAATGTTATAAAAAAAAACCCTAAATCAAAAAAATTCAAACTTGCCGTTAGTTAAAGGCAGGATTTTGTCGGACCGTTATCTTTGTTTATTATTTTTTTTATCTATTTAATATTATTATTTTTATAAACAATAATATTTATTTGGTTGTTGGGTTTAAGCTGGTTTATATGCATTTCACTGGTGCTTATGCCAGATCATCAGTAAACCTTTACCCAAATTCTTGAAAAAGTTTTTAATATTTGATATTTTATTAATTCCCATTAAAATTCATTACATAAAATTTAGTTTCTTAATCTAGAAAGCTAATACATTACTACTGTTTTCTTACATACTAACATATTTTTCAAGGACTTTACTATTACACATATATTATAGCTTAGCTACGTCATTCTTACATTAATCTACTTGGCTCTTGCTCGAAATTCCCCAAAACAGGGATCAAAAAGGGGATTCTCTCATATTATAAAAACTTATGAATTAGAACTTATTTATATAACTTAAGTTAAAATGCTTACAAACTACTTAAAGGTAACTAATGCTAGGGATAGAGAGAAATATACACAATGGAAGAGGCAATAGTCTGCTGGGCAGTGTTATACACAAAGTCACTTTTATCTAGCGTGTGAATTCTCCTATGATAGAACATGAGATCTGCACCCTCATAAAGGAAACCAGCTCCTATAAGGGTTAAAAGGTCCACCGGGGACAAATATCTATTCATTTGGACAATTTTAATAGAATCCATTCTATCAAAGCATTCCCTGACAATGCTGTTCCCCAAGGAACGTGCACCCTCTAAAAACTTTATTGCCATCTCAATCATGCAAACATCTATTCTACTAAAGTTTATACTCCTATAAACCGACATACACGATGGTCTACGTACAGTCCCATCCGCCCCCAACCGAGGTCTTAGGCCCAGACAACTTACTAGAACACCTCATTCCCATCTTCTAAGCGTCTCCATTTGGGAGGAAGAAATTCCAAACCAAAATGGAAAAGCATAGGAGATAATAGGTCGAATTACCTGACGATACAAGAGAAGGCGTATTCTCCTATCGAGACCACCTCTACGCCTCAATATGCCTACTTGTCTCTGTAAGTCTCATAATCTTGAAAAAGTTTAAAATGTTATGTTGAAAAGGAGGGGTATAAAAGCCCAAACCCATGACAGGTATGCACTTATGCCCAGTTGGCATGTTGAAATTCTCATTAACAAAATGAGAATTCAAAAATAAAACAAAAAACTATAAAAAACTTTTTCAAAAACCCAACCAACAATTTTTTGATTTTAATTTAATTTATTTTTTTAATCTAAAATAATATATTTTTGAAAAATTATGGGAGCATATCCCGAATAATTTAGTAAGTTATAAACAATAATAATAAAAAATTTAAGTTGTAATAATGCAAAGCTATTTATCGGGTGCAAACAATCCGACCTTTACCTAACGGCAAGTTGTAATAATGGCCCTTAAAGTTCTCTTGTTAAAATATAAAGTTCGAATAAATATTAAAACCCCAGCAAAAAAAAAATTTTTGCACTACTTCAATGTGAATAACATTTTTCATGACTTTAAATTTGTAAGTGCCAAAGAGGTATGACGAATGCCGTCTTCAAATACAAAATAGTTAGCTGTTAGTGATGTGCTTTAAAGTACATGCGAAAAATCTTGAAAAACTTAGACATTATTAACTCATGAAACATGAGTTTCTTTTCATCTACGGTGCATGCGTTCCATGCACTTATTGGAATTGAGTGAGATTTTTTAGTTTACTCATAAATATTAACACATGCTCTCCAATTACACGTTAATGTAAATATCATGCATACGAGTTAAACTCATGCATTCACTATTTATTTTGCACGTCTTTTTTTGCTGGGATAAATTTACTTGTTAATGGTAATATTGAATAAATTGAACTGTGAATTCGAAATACCAAAAAAACTGAAATTAGCTTCTAATACAGGACATTTTGTATTTTTATAAAAACTTTGTTACTTACAACGCTATTAATTTGGCCCACTTACCTAGAAAGAAAAAAAAGAAAATAAAATTGATTAGCAAAATTAGTTTATATCAAAAAAAAATTATTTTTTACTAAAAGATATTTCCAATAATAATAATAATTAAATATCCCGATTGTGGAGATTACATGTAAAAAGTAAGATTGCCAGATTAAGTTAGAAAATATATACAAAAAAACTTTTGAGGATTTTAATAAAAGCAAAATTTAAAGCGTTAAACACATAAAGGATGGTTACATTTTAAGGGCCGACTTGAACCACACGTAAACGTCAAGTTTTTTTTTCTGCATTTCACTTGACATTTCTCAATTTCAGACTACTTCAATTTAAACCATGGAAGTCGAGCAATGCGTTAAAGTTATTCAGGCTAATTATAAAAAAAGGACATTCAAATCAAAATGCATTTCGTGATTCTTTTGTTCAACATAATCGTTCAAAATCGTCCACAATCGGGAGAATTGAGAAAAATATTTAAATATCAGCAAAACTGTTCTATATGAAATGTGAAAACTTCTGTGAATGCCTTCTTAGTTCATTGAACGGAAAACATTGCTGTTTTTCGCGATAGTGTGGCAAAAGAGCAGTCAACCTCGAGTCATCATCGTGCCCAACAAATGAACATCATTATTTGTCATTGAAAATTTGGACCATCGGATGGAGGTGTGCCGCCGAGGTCGCGACTATATATCCTGATAATTCCCTTTATCATCATGTACATACATAGGTATAGTGACCTCAGCCTAGATTTCAGATATGTTATACGCCATTTTGCTTTGATTTTGAATCTTTACATATTTATTTATTAGCTGTATTCTACTATTAAATGGTATTTAAAAAAAGCCGTAATTACTATATCCTCTACTTTATTATTGACGCCATCTTGGATTTTAACTTTTTCATAGTTAAAGGTTAAAGGAGGCAAGGCCGTAATTACTATACTTGAGCCATATATCCTCAATTTTATTTATGACGCCATCTTGGATTTTAACTTTTTCATAGTTTCCCAGCAAAAACTAGGTAATGACTTGCTCTTACTAAACAACATACTTTTCAATGACTATTACATATCATCTGTCTTACTAAGAAGTGTTTTAGTAATGACTTGATTTTTAATGTGATACGTAAGGACTTATTTTCAGAGATTTGCTTAGATACACACACAATACAATTTCTTGTTGCGAAACTTGCTAGAAGTCATTCAAATACACAAATTTTTATAATTCTCATTTAGTTAAAGACAATTATAGCATAAGTGTTTGTATCAAATTTAAAACAGTAGAAACGTGTAGTCTTTTTTTCCTTTGTTTTAATTGGGTTTTGGAAAAAAAAAACACGAGGAATACGGAATAGACAGAATTCCTCTTACAATCCTTGAAATATCTGGGAACATGAACTCATTTTATTCATTTTTCATCTGTGATACTTTAGACCAAAAATATGAAATATTTGAAGCTTTGTGCATAGCTGCCAGATAAAATAGGGGCAAAATCGTCTAATTTGGGGAAAAAAATCGTCAAATAGTTTACTCAAATCGTCATAAAAACGTCAAAATAAAAAAACGCATTTTCAAAACAAAACATTTTTTATTTAATGCATAACATAACAAACTTTTTAAATCCAGAGAGATCAATAGTTTTATTAGACCTTTATGTTAAGAAGATGACAATAAATATAATAGAATTTAGAATTAATTTCGAAAAATAAATATTAATATGTATATAAATACAAAAAATAATAAATAATGAATTGGCTGCATCTAATTCAGACTAATTGACAAATAATTATAATCATTTCTTTCTAAAGTTTCTACCGATTAAGGTAGCTTTAGGCAAGCGTAAGACGAACACAACGCCAAAATAAACTACATCGTTTTGCTTTTTAGCCCATAAACTTATTTCTGAATCTGCAAATCAGTCTTCCTTAATTTTCCTCTTCTTGTTCGTTACCTGTAAAAAACACCATTAAAATTTGTATAAAAAATGGATGAAATTTCTACTTACAGAGGAAGAGCTGCTAGAATTTTCATCATCTTGGTTTTCTATTGAAAATATAATGTTTGATTTTAACGGTTTTAATGTATAATTAAAAAGAACTTACCATTTTTTAAGTATTTAAGCATATTATTTTGTCACTTAAATAATTTAAATAAATTGACTTAAAAAACTAAAATTGTTTAAAACGCATTTCCAAATTTATAGTTGTTCGTGTTGTAGGTATCAGTTGATAAAATGTGGCATATACTATGTTTAAAATGTACAAAGTAGAAAAATTACCCACACAAACACATTAAATAGTGATCGATGTATCTCTTTCTCTCTGTTCTGTTATTAATAACATAAAAAACCGTTACAAATTATTTTTATTTAGTTTAAGGTTTATATAAAAGTAATGAAAAATGTTGCAAACTTGAATTCTTGAAAATCGTCAAAAACATAGCATAAATCGTCCAATCGTCAACACTTAATTTTAGCACGTAAAATCGTCAAAATGACGATAAATCGTCAAATCTGGCAGCTATGGCTTTGTGTGATCTAAATTCAATCACATCGGCTAATGCTCTGCACTGATTATTTATTGCTTCAATATTTGTTTGTTTGTGTGGAAACATTTTCACCAGAGAGGTACTATTGAATTTGTTTCTCCCATAATAACTTTTTTCTGGAGTAAACTTATCGAACTATTTTAGTACTTCATTATTGAAGTCCACCTTACATGCTTACGAATCATAAATAAAATACATATAACAACAGCCAACAAGGCGAATTCATGTACCAGGTGGTGCAAAATTAACAGGGGACTTTTGTAAGAATGTTGTTGCAGACTTGCCACCTGCTACATGAATTCGCTTTGACAACAGCATTGCAACAAAAACAGAGAAGCTGACAGTATAAAATAGAACACACACAAACAAATTAAAGAGAACATGGACCAAGTTTTAAATTTTACCAAGTAGCTCGCGGTAGTACCACGGTACCAACAAGGTCAAAAATGTGCCATAAAAAGTACAATTGTACCATGATTTCCATCCCTAATACAAATTACATACTCTCTTAAAATTTAAAATTAAAGATGGCGCCATATACTTGTTCTTACTTATTTCTAGTGGGTTCTATTAGGAATCTTAAGTGCGCTAGATTTTTGCTTTCATTCTTCTGCATTAGTTTTCCTAGTTCTGCTCAGTTGATGACACAGCTGTTGCCAAAAAAAAAAAAAAGTTCTACAAAATTTATATATTTTAAAAACCCAAAGTCGGACAGTATTTAAGCTGCGGAATTTATAACAAAAAATTTAACGTTCTGTTGCAAGTTTTGAATTTGTACTTATTCTCCTGAAAATCTTAATTTTTTTGAGTTAAACCCTTTCCACTTGTAACCAACGATATGTATATTTCAGCGACTGGATTTTATGTGAGCAATTATCTTATGTGTAGTACTTTTTTATTGCGACTGCTACAAATATTTTAAAACCTTGAAACTAATTAGTTTTACATATTTGTCGAATAAATTGTTGTTTTCTTAACGCTGTATACGGTCTTCCTTTAAACGAAAAACAAACAAAAAAAGAAAAAAACAACTAGAATGTAAAAAAAAACAAAATAACAAAAACAAACTATAATCTGTAATTTGAGTAGCAACCAATAGCAACAACCATTGCTTCCGAAAATACTAACGATGCAAAAGTTTGCGTCAATAAAATTCTTTGTAAAGTATCTCTGTCTTGTGGACACTTAAAATATTTTGGCTTTCTTTTTGGACGTTTTTTTTTACAAACTTATTCTTAGCCCACAACTGTAACAAGTTAAATTAACTTAGAAAAAATAAAATTCTATCATTTGCCAACACAAAATACTTTGAAAAGTTTTTTTAGGAATTTGGTTTCTCCAGAGGATTTTGCAAAAAATGGGAGGTGGGCCAAAAGTCATTAAAGTCACTTTAATACTCCTGTTTTCTATTTGTTTTAGAGCATGTTCCATAACATCTTTAAAAATTAGTAGCTGTAGCGCTCGAATTTCTGCAACAATGTTGGGTTTAAGTTTAAGTTCCCAAAGAAAATAGCCGGCGGCTGAAAAATCTGGCTAAAGCGCTGGCCAATTAATTTTCGAATTTCTGGAAATTATTCGCTTATTATTGACAATGTTTTTTAGGTAGTGGCTTCTCCTGCTGTAATCACATCTCAGTTATGTTTTCTAGAGCAGGTCGTAAAAATGTTTTAACATAAGTGATATTGTAATTCAACACCAACCAACACTATCCACCCAAAGGGGGGCAATTGGTGTCGACGAATGACTCTTGGAGTTTCAGAACCCCAGAGGCTACAGTTCTACTTATTAAGAAAGCTATTCCAATGAAAATGCGCTTCACCACTCAATAATCTGATTTTAAAAAAAGTTGATTTCATTTCTGGTCAACCGCTAAACCCGATTATCTGCGGGTTTTAATTCTTCTATATTTTAAAATGTGCCGAAGTTGCGTACTAGCCATTTCTAACTGTGCAGAATGCCTACTGTTAGATTTTTCTGACGTCTCGTTAACACTTTACTCTACACGTTCAATATTTTTCGCAGTGCGAATTAAAGTGGTCTATGGGTTCGAGGCAGTGTTGCCAATTTAGCTATTTTATGGCTAGATTTAGCTATTTTTGAACACACTGTTTTTAGCTATAAGCCATTTTTTGTTTTAAGCTTTTAAGTGTTGTTGTTGTTTCGTTTTCTAAATAGTGAAAAACGCTTCTATAAAACAATGTTTTTTAACTACTAAAAATTGCATCGATGGGAACCTCTTTAAAATATTACATAAACAAACAAACAATCAATCAGTTAAAAAAAACCAAACAAGCATGTGTATTTAATAAATAAATAAAAAAGAAATTTAAGAAAAATAAACAAAATTTCCCCAAAAGTTTATGAAGGAATGGTTATCCCACCCAAAATTAAAATAATAGATTACAGAAGTTAAAAGGTTTTTTTAAATATTGTAAATGTGAAATTAATGCAAAATTATATGATTTAACTGTTCACTCTGAAACACATAAATGGTATCGGATATACATATTATCAAGACCAAGCCTTTACGTTTTAATCCAGTGAATTTTAAGCTACAACAGCAGGAGGGTACATTAGCTATGTAAAATGGTTTTCAATAAGAGTGATATGATTTATTTGAAAAAACACACTTATTGTTACGGAAATTCAAAAGTTTTTTATATAATGTTAAGTATAGGTACAATCTATACAATTAAGTTCTTAATAAAACCTCATTCAAATGGCCTCCACGACTTCTTCTGCAGGAACAAATTTTCGAGAAATTTTCGAGCATTTTTTCCACTTACTCAAGTCGTATTTCATGTATGGCATGTTCAATATTGACTTGTAAAGATTAAAGAGAGTTTGGTTTATTTCGAAAGACTAATATTTTATTTTTTCTATATTCTTTTTTTAAGATACGACTTAAAAAGTATTGATAAATGCTGTTATCAATATGAAGTAGCACATAATTATCTTAAATTGATAGGATCTAAAGAAAGTTAAGATGACAATGACAATAATAGCGAGCTAGATGCTAGATGATGATAATTGGTTCTTTTAACACCATTATAACAATTATTGTACTTTATAACTAGTCAAAGATATATTGAGTATATTACGAACGGTCTTAAATTTTATTATTTTTCTTTTAAAATAAATTTTTCTTTTTTTTTTTATTTAAATACTGAAAACTTTCTATTTAAAACATTTAGCCATTTTTTAGCTTTTTTTTAGCTTTTTTCTAGCCCTTTTTATTCCAGAACTTTAGCCATTTTTGCTTATCAAGTTCTGGCATCACTGGTTCGAGGACAAGCAAGTGATGACGATATACTAAGCAACGAATCATTGCATTAGGGGACAAAATTCTGACGTTAAAATGACGGTAATAAATAAAAACAAGTAAGAGTGCTATATTCGGCCGTGCCGAATTTGATGATACCTTCACCGTTCACGAAAAAGTTATTAAATTTTCAAAACCTATGGTGACTTTTGGCCCACCTTGTACATATGTTAAACAAAATTTTACAATCACTAAAGAATTTTCATTTTTTTGTATTTTTACCTTAAATTTAATACACAAAAAAATCGTTATTAACAAATAAAATATAAAATAGTTTTTCCATAACTTTAGTATGACATAAATTTCATGCCCCTCATATACAGCTGTGTATGTAAGAGCAAATTTTCCAAATTCCCTTGTCGCTGACATATTCATTCATCACAACTACTGTACTGCAAGATCAAACAACAAAACAGATTTCTTTCAACATACATACATACATACTTATATATATATACCATACAAACATATTGCTCTTCTTTAATCTACTTGCTCTGCTTGTATCTATTGTATAAGTCGCTCTTTTATATTAATTAAAACTTTAAATTCCCAAAAGACAAAAAATTAGGGCAGCCGCTGCCGTAATGAGCTTATCATCTTCTTTTTAATAAGTTGAAACAAAAATATGATTTGTTTAATTTGTTCCTCCAAAAGTGTGATTATCATCAAATATTTTCCAGCAAAAAAAAAAAAAGATTTTATTAAAAGTCTATTAATGAAAATTTTCTACAAATTGCCAATTTATCGAAAATTAGCTTTTTTATTAATTTAAAAATCAATCTGTCAAGTTGTACATTTCTTAATACACATGGCCGAAAAGTAACTTATTACTAAAAACTGCTGGCAACGCTGTATGAGTACATAAAGGCTTTTTTAAATACATATTTCTTTTTTCTTCCTCTTTCTTTGTACAAACAATGCTGTCAATTAATAAATTTATCCTTTTTATGTTCGCACGTTGTTTGGATATTAATTCAGTTATTGAACGACCTAGTTTTTATTAAAAAAAATATTTTTTTATAGAAATGTAGGCAGCTTTAAATAGATAATTCAATTGATTTCTTGATTCATTTATTTATTTAATATACATATGTACTTAAATCATATATTAAAATTATACAGATAGGTAGAAGGAGGAAAAAGTAAGACTGATGTATTGGGCTGTGCCGAATCTGATTATACCCTTCACCATCATGTACATATAGGTATACTGACTACATCATATCTTAGCCTAGATTTCAGATTAAATGCATTACGCCATAGTTTAATTTGATACCAATATTAGGAAAGTTAAATTGAAATAACTAGATTTAACCCATACATGTCACAGCAAAAACAAGGTAATAACCTGCTCTTATTAACATACGATATGTAATAGTCATTGAGAAGACTATTACATATCGTCTGTCTTACTAAGAAGTATTTTAGTAATGACTTGATTCATAATATGATACGTAAGTTCTTATATATTTAGAGATTTGCTTAGATACACACACAATACAATTTCTTGTTGCGAAACTTGCTAGAAGCCTTTTAAAAACATAACTTTTTATAATTCTCGTTTAGTTTAACACGCTTAGGCTATAAGTAATAATGATTTTGACAACAACGGCAAAGCATTTCATTAGAAAACTTATGAATTATAGATTTTCATTGATTTTTATAATTAAAATTAACGTATCGCAGAATAATCAAATCAAAATTTCGAACGACTTCTGTAAGTCTATAATATTCTGGTTATTATTGCTTTAAAAGTTAGTACTTATTCAGCTCTTTTTTATAAGCGAGTGTTATAAATACTTAAATGATTCACTATTTGTAAGCGAGGGTAGTAAGTACTTATTTGACTTCCTTGCTACTTGCCTTCAATGACATCGCCGTGTTAAAATAATGAGTTTAGATGTCAAATTGTAAGTAGTGAAGTAGTTTTCTAGTTCTTTCAACTCATTATTTTGTAATGTGTCATTTTGCTGGGGTATTGTTTTGTATTTTGTAGTGGCAGCCATTGTGGATTTTTAATATTTTATAGTTTATATTATATTACCCATTTTAACCATATTGATTTAAGCTTGTAAATTTTAGGAATAACACCGAAGAAGTTGAACTTTGGTGCACATACCTCAGCAAGCTTCAAACTAAGTTGTTAGTTTTTATCAAGACTACGGTTTTTAATTTCGTGTTCATGTTCAAAAATTAATTAGAAGCTTTAGGAACTTAATAAATTAAAAAAATATATATGTATCTTTTTTTCAAATAGTGAATAGCCTTAGAAGCATAGCATATGTTAAAAATATTATCTGGGAGTTGAATGTTTTTGGGGGGAAACTAGTGAAAAAACAGTTCATTGTTTATATATTTAATTTATGTCTAGCAAAAAAAAAAAAAAAAAAAAATTGTGAATTGCATGGGTTCAACTCATGATGAAGTGGTTCAACTTAGGAAACAAACATGATTTTAGCGTATCGTTCGATATTATGTGATTTATGAATATATTTTTAAGCTGCTCTTCATTCCTATAAGTGCAAAGATTTGGGGATTTTTTCTTTGTGAAAGAATAATCAAATTTTGATTTCGGCGCTTTTTGATTAATGTTTTGGCGATGGAGACAATTTTTTGACAATGTTGCCACTTGATTGTAACTGTTGTCGAGCATCGTTAAAAAGTATTTAGTGCATCGTTAGTGCAAACAACAATAAGGGCCATTATTACAACTTGCCGACAAAGTTAATGTTAATAAAAGGTAACTTTTGTTAACGTGAGCAATAAACTAACCATTAAATATTTTTCGTTATTACAACCTGCCTGTAAAATAAATTTTTTTTAAAGCAAATGCTGAACAAATTAATTAGTTCTTTAAAAACAAAGTGGCAACGACAAGCAAATAGTAAACAATTCCCTTATACGGTAGAAAATATGGTAACTTTTAATTATAAACCTCACGTTAAAGGTAAAGGTAGAGTGATCTTCCCTTTAACTTTTGGGACACTTTTAGGTTAAAGTGAAGTTGTAATAACGAAAAACTAGTTATCTGTCTGATAACATCCTAACTTTAGTTATCGGTAAATTATAATAATGGCCCTAAGTATCGAGAAATTAAACGATTGTCGTCTTGTTCGATAAAAAATTTATACTGAGAAACAGTCCCAGATGGAAATACGTATTTTAAAGCAATTCAAATATTTTTTGCACAAATATATTTTTGTACAAAAAAAAGGGGGAGAAAAAATGTATAAATCTTTTGTACTAATTTTTAGGTATTGTAAATACGTGTTTACCTTTTCAATTCAAAAATGTATTGTATATAAAAATAAATAATTAAATAAATAATATATTTGTATGTACATACTCAACTATGATGGTATCCTGTTGTAAGATTTTCTGATAACGCTTCTTGTAAACTGGACTTAGTGTATTGGTTATAAATGGTGTTCCAGGCACAATGACAACTTAATGGAGCGATAATACTCCAGCACATATAGATGTTTCATATCTTTATACAGATTTTTTTATTTTATTTATTTATTTTTTTTTTTTTGTTAAATTGTTTCGGATTTAATTTTTCAATAAATAAAAAAAGAAATATTTAAAATAAAATTAAATAAATATATTTTCTCAATAATATATTTTTATTTTTTGAATTAAACATTAAATTTATTATTACTTGTATCAAATATTTGTTGTATTAATTATAAGCACTATGCAAAACAAAACTATGCATTACTTAAATTACAAAGTTAAATACATTAAGGCTTATATTCGTAAGAAATAAAATGTATTTAAAATCTATTTTAAGAATATTTTGCATGGAAAACTTTAAATAAAATACATTTAAAACTAAATTTTGCCTTTTTAAGCGGTAACGCTGAGGTGACAAACCTAAACAAGAGCGTAAACGTTGTGTAATGAACAGTATTGTTCACTTATACTTTTAAATAAAACTCATTAAATAGAAATAAAATCGCTAGATTTACCTAAAAATAGCTAAAACGGCATTACTTTTTAACAATTACAAAAGTAAAAACAAACAACAACAGTTGTGTTGCAGCCAACTTCAATACCTAACTCCTTGTCAAAATTAGATTTTCCAATTGCAAAGCGTTGCCGCCGCGGTATTTCAATTTGTTTCATACGAATTGTATGAACATGAGAATTTTTGACAGCCAAAAAATGCTTGCCGCTCTTGGTTAAGTTTGGCTGTAACTTTTTGCATCATTTTCTCAGTCTTCACTTTTGAGCAGTTGGCATCACTATCCATTTTATGTTTTATGCCTTATTCTACACTTAAATAAAATTTAAGTACCAGTTTACATAAAACGTTAATTTAAGCTGAGTAAAAATCAAATTTAATATTTTTACTCCACATAAAAGAACGTTTTTTTAGATTGGTACTTAACGTGAAAAAGATATAACATAACATATAACATGTTAATTTGTCACAACAAAAAAAAAACAAGTAAAAGTGCTATATTCGGCCATGCCGAATCTTATATACCCTTCACAACGTGTATTCACGCAATAACAATAGTTTGTATCACCATTCATCCCATATGAAATATGTACATACATACATATGTATATAAAAAACATACATATGTATATAAAAACATCCCATTGTAAAATAATAAATTTACGTATATGTTAAAAAAAAATATAAAAAATAAATTTAAAAAAAACAAGTAACAGTGCTATATTCGGCCGTGCCGAATCTTATATACCCTTCACAACGTGTAGTCATGCAATAACAATTGTTTGTATCACCATTCATTCATCTATATATATAAAAGTGAAACTCTGTGTGTGTGTGTGTGTGTGTGTTAGCTATAGACTCCGAAACTGTAAAACCGATCGGGCTCAAACTTTGGCAAGTTGTTGTACACATACCAGGGAGTGTTTATGGATGGAAAAAAGTGGGCGGGGCCACGCCCATAAAAACTAGTTATCAATTTTAGCTACTTGCACTTGACCGATTTTTCTGAAACTTTGCACACATATCGAGCTGTCATGACTAAATAATTTCGTGATAAGAAAAGTGGGCGGGGCTACGCCCCTAAAAAAGTTTTAATTTTGAGGTACTTGCACTGGACCGATTTTTCTGAAATTTTGCACACATACTAAGCTGTCATAACCATATAATTTCGTGATTACAAAAGTGGGCAGGGCCACGCCCATAAAAAACGGTTATAATCTTGAGGTACTTGCACCAGACCGATTTTTCTGAAACTTTGCACACATATTGAGCTGTCATGACTTAATAATTTCGTGATTAGAAAAGTGGGCAGTGCCACGCCCATAAAAAATAGGTGTCATTTTGAGGTACTTGCACTGGACCGATTATTCTGAAACTTTGCACACAAATTTAGCTGTTATGACTTTACAATTTCGTGATTAGAAAAGTGGGCAATGCCACGCCCATAAAAAAATTATAATATTTAGGTTTTTGCACTTGATATTCAATTAAAATTCAGAATGCATTTTGATTCATTAAGGGGCGTAGCAGCGCGCGCCGGGTTTGGCTAGTCCCATATAAAATACGTGCATACGTACACGTTAGAATAAATGTGGCATCGAATCCCAGCTGAGCCAAAAAAATTTTATTTTATTTTATTTAATATATTATTTATATTTTATTATTTTTTTTAATATTTTTTTTAAATTTTTTTAAAAAATTTTGTAACATTTTTTTTTAAATTTTTTAAAAATTTTTTTTTGTAGTTTTTTTTTATTATTTTTTTCTTATTTTTAATATTTTTTTTTGTAATTTTTTTTGTTTGGTATGTTTTTTACATGTATCTATGTATGTATGTTGTTGTTGTAATTGTGAAAAAAAACGAGGTGGTCGTGGTTTTTTGCTCATATCTCAGAAAGTTATGGGGCGATTGTGCTGAATTTCAATAGCGATTCATTCCTGGATATTTCCAAGAGATTGATACCATATACAGATCTGAGGAACATATAGTTGCTTCTAAAAGTTGATTTCAACCAACACACGGACAGACGGGCAGACGGACAGACGGACAGACGGTCAGGGCTTAATCGACTCCTCTATTCATAAGCTTTCAGAAAATATATACTTTATGGGGTCGGAAATGAAAATTGTAGAAATTACAAACGGAATGACAAAGCTATATATACCCTTGTGCACCACAGGTGAAGGGTATAATAAAAAAAATATTTAAAAAAAAAATAAAACAAAAAAATATAAATAATAAATATATAAAATAAAAAATAAAAAAACATTAAAAAAATATTAAAAAAAATAAGAAAAAATAGAAAAAAAAAATTAAAAGAAATAACAAAAATATAAATAATATATAAAATAAAAAATAAAACAAAAAAATAAAAAAAAAATTTTTGGGCTGAGTTGGGGTTCGATGCCACGTTTACTCTAACCAGTTTACCACGTCTGTACATATGTATGTATGTTGTTTTTGTGTTTAAAAAAAACGAGGTGTCCGTGGGTTTTTGCTCATATCTCAGTTGCTTATGTACCGATGTTTCTGATTTACAATACCGATCTACTCCCGAATATTTCTGATATTTTAATACCACACCCAGGTCCAGGCGATGTCGGAGGGCTTCAAAAAGTTGATTTCAACATCGACTCCCCTATTCATAAGCGTTCAGAAAATATATACTTTATGGGGTTAAAAAAGAAAATTGTAGAAATTTCACACGGAATGACAAACCTATATATAACCTTTTTCACTGTGTGAAGGGTATAATAATACAATGCAAATTCCCCAAGTTGATTTTTCGTTCCTCTTGATAATTCTCATTATAAAGAAAAATTCCAGTTAGTTAGACTTAAATGGGATCTCTTTTTTATTATTGTTATAAAAAATATATATTTAATTTAAATACGTTTGTAATAAAATAAATATGTACATATGTATGTAAGGAGTATTTGACACCGGATATACTGAAATATTTCTTTTTTATTAAAAAAGTACTTGATATACATATGTATGTATGTATAAAATAAAGACTTGAAGAAAATGTGTACATATAAAACAAGAACCTGTTTATTTTTTTTTTAACTGAACAATGAAAAGGTAACAAACCTTTTGAGTTAATTTTTTTTGTTTGTTCTTTGCAAAATAACAGGCTCCCCTTTGATAAATTAAAGTGGAAACAAAAAAAAAAACAAAAAATTCACCAACAAATCAATCATAAAATATGTACATACATACATACATATTTTGTTGCTTTTATAAAGTTGTTTTTCTTAAATGCCTTGTCAAATACATGCATGCATACTTACAAAAATACAGTATATGAATTAACCTATACAACACAAATACCATGTGTTTATTTGTAACACCAGCTGATTTAAAGTCAAAGACTTGGTTAAATAAACAAACTGCTCAACAAGAAAAACTACTACATATGTACGTATTTACAATAAAAAAAACTGGTTAACGAAAATGCTAGAAGAGAGAAACATGTGATATGACAAAAAAACTTATATAGAAGAGTGCTACTCTCTATGTCCTAGCATAAAGATTTTTGAAAAACTGGAAATCCGAATTGAGTTTTTAAAAATGCATAGTTTTTGTTGCAATTAACTAGGCACCTTGTGCCATAATCTAACGGTTTTACCATTGGGTTGAGTTTCTGATGCCCTGTGATCAAGTTGCAATCTTACTTGCATTAATTTTTGGTTAATGTAAAAACAGCTTGCTAATAAGTTTGGGTTATCTAGCGCTTATTCCTTATTTTTTCGCTAAGAGGTTATTAAATTAATCAGCGACAGAATCTGATGGGCGGCTCAAAAAAGACCGAAAACTTTACCTATTAACTTCTTCTGTTTAAAGGCAACAACACTCCGAGCGTGCAGGTCCGCTACGCCTGTAAGCATAAGTCATTAAAATATCATTCTGTTAAGGCGGCAGCAGTACTCCAGAAACATCATTGGTTGCCGTAAGTCTGACCAAGGTTGACCATCAGCAATTAAACCATTTCCGGTTTCCCGCTTAGGAGAAACTACTGCCACAAAGTGCTCTTCGAAGAGACCTCATCAATTTCTATTACCAATTAATTATTACTGATTTTCGTGGTACCAGATAGCTCACTGATCAGCTTTGAATATATGCTTTGACTCGTGTATTAGCTCTTCCAAACTATGACTTCAACCCCTCTATCACATACTGACAGTACCCCCTGGCCTGACATGAGCCAAGGAGACATGCCCCCTGTGGGTTTCGAACGCTTCAGGCAAATGATTCGTAGTTGTTTTATTCCTTGTGTTATTGAAAATCACATAAAGAAGAAATTTTTCCAAGAAAACTGTTTAACATGCCATACAACGCGCAATACCATCACTTTTTTAAGCCAAACTTTTGGTAACCGAATCATATAAAAAAAAATTACCTTTAAATTGGGAACCTAGTTTGTGCGATTTGAAGCGTTGGACTTCTTTTTGTGGGGTACCGTTAAATCTTTAGTCTATGCTAATAATCCAGCAACGATTGATCTTTAAGAAGCAAACTTTCGACGCACTATTGAAGAAATAAGGGAGGGTATGCAAAATTGGATCGACAGGATGGCGTTAATGAAGATCAAACGCGGTGACCCATGCACGGATTCAGGGAAGGAAAAAATTATATTTACTCATACTGTGCCTCTAAAAACCAACCAATTTATGTAAATGTTTTCGTACATAAGTATTACCTCAGGTTTGAAAGTCCCCACATTAAATTTTATCAGTTTTGTTTTAAATTATAAATTAAAAATAAAAGTTGAAAGAAAACTTTTGTGGATTATTTTTTATTTTTAGTTAAAGCGCTTAAACACACACTTGTTAGCACTTGGTCTTCCTGTCCCTGAATTATTCCGATGTGTGTAAACGAAGTCTGAAAAATGTTTAATAAAATCCAAACGAGGGACAAATTAACGCATTCGATTGCGTTCGAAACAATAAACTCCTTATGTGAGTCTCTACCACTTGCACGTTCTTCAAGTTTAAACTGTTTCAAATTTAACGAACGAAAAGGAAAATTCTAAGTTGACATCACTAAAGTTTTAGCCAACTCTTCTATTAGATTAGGAAAATTTTATGAATTTTTTCCACAGTGACAGTTTTCGTTAACAACTTAAGCAACATATGGTTTATACTCGTTTGTAAAGTGAAATATTATTTATTTTACATAGAGAAAGAAGTAAAAAAAGCAACAAAAAAAAAAGCCGTAAACAATACCAATAAAATTATTTTAAAGCACTAAAATTCATTAGTCGACAATCACAAGCAGTATACACAAAGTAAATAATTTAAATATGGAGTTTGACATTCAATCAAATCAGTGAGAGAAAAGAGAATACTTTTTAATAGAGTTTGACAGCCAAAACTTCTAAAAAAAACATAATCAGCTGAACTACTAACACAAATCAAGAAACTGCGGAGTGAGAAAAATATTAAAAACTGCATTCTACTAATACTTATTAAGATACAACTACTTAATATGAGATATTTTTTTTTGTAAACTTAAAAAATAACAAATCTGGTTCGCTAAACCATTAAGTGACTTGAAATAAAGGAATTATTGAATAAAAAAAAAATTAAGACAAAGAAGAAAAGAAATTAAGAGAACATCAAAACCAAAAAGAGTGAAATAGTGAAAAGACCAAAAAGAAAATAAACTTGACAACGTTAATCATTGAAAACGAAAAAGTTAAAAAAAAGAGTAAAAATACAAGTGTGGTTTTTATTAAAGATATTTCTGGCCCTTGCATGTATTAGTTAGCTGACTGGTTGCTTGGTTGGTTAGTTGACATGGCCAAACCATGACTTGCTTATACATATTTTTACAAATAATTAATCACAATTATGTCTAAGAAACTAAATGTAAATTCAAAATAATTAAATTATAAATAAGCCATTTTATTATTTAATTTCTTATTTTAAAATCACAGACACTTTTGTAATATACTTAATTTAAATAGAAATTTCCAATTTCATGATTATTTAATAATATTATATGTAATTAATACTTTTCCAGCACTAACATTTTTGTTAAAGAAACCGTGTCTTAAGATTGAACTTTTTGTATATAAAACGTTATTTTCAAACTTTTTTCTATTTTTTCTTTTCAACAAAATATAATGATTTATATATTTTCTGACGTAGCAACACCGCACTCACATACATACATAAATGATGATTATTTTTTTATATGTATATTAAGCATTATATTGTATTATTATTTCTATTTTATTATTCTTTACAACTTTATAAAAGACGTTAACGACGACGACGACGACATCATGCAACATACATGTAATTTTTTTAACTTATTTTCAGAGCTAGTAGGTACGTTTAAAAGAAAAAACTTTGTTTGTTTTTGATATCGCGAGCAAATTTTTATATTTAACAAGGAAAATGTAAAAGAAAAAAAAAGACGTTAACACGTTGAAAATTCTGTTTTATTCAACCTCACAAATCCACTCCGGCTAACGATTGAAAACGTACTAAATAAATATACGGTTTAATGAAAAACATTTACAAACGAGCGCCTCTGACTATGTGTTGCTACCTTTTTTTTTTTTTTTTTTCTTCGTTTTGATTTTGTGTTATATCTGATGTGCCTGTGTATGCGAGTGATTATTTGTGTTTGGGGCTTTTTGCTTCCTCATGAGAGAATAAACAAACAAAAATACACAAAACAAAAACATATTTAACACCAGCCTTGTCAACATTTAAAATTTCAAAAAAGCACCAAAAACGAGAGAAAAGCGGGTAATTTAAAAAAAGACCACTGAGTTAAGAATTTGTACTTTTGATTCTATTTATTTCATAATTATACATATGTATATTTCATTTAAAAATGGAATAAGTTACTCTCGCTTCTAGGAGCTAGGAGTATAAAGCATTAAATAATTTTTCAAATAATTTTATATATACAGTCGTGTCTGGTTATAGTGAACACCTCCATATAGTGAACACCAAAATTTTTGCATGGAGTACTCTAAATAGTGAAAAACTCTCATAGTGAAAAAAAAAAAAATTTGAAAACAACTTCAACAACAATTCTTTTATTAAACTTAAATACATATGTGTATATATATTTCCTTTTTTGTACAAATTGTTTCTAATCAGCTATTGCATTTACATGTATGTATTTTTAGTAAATAAAACGAGTTTTTGAACAAAAATTTCAACCTTGATATAGATAACAACCTGGATACTATGAACAAGCCTTGCAAAAATTAGTTCACTATATCCAGACACGACTTTATGTATAAAATAAATTGTTAAAGAAAGTGGCATCTTTAATTTTGGAGTTGTCAATATAATAGTAATAATCAAGGCATATTAATTCATCAGGTAATTGCAGTCCGGAGAGAAAATGTTTGTTTATATTTTTTGTATATGAAGTTTGAAATTTGAAATAATTGAGAGGAGAGAAAATTTGTTTTCATCTATAGACTTTGACAGCTGAAATTTAAAATAAGTGAAGAAAAAAATAATCAGCTGACGAAACAAGACTATCTGATGAATAAATGTGCCTTGAGTAATAATATAAAAAATAATAAAGCTTTAAGTTTCCAAATGCTCTCTTTTTTTTAACTGGCAACGAAAATTCAGTTTGGTTGCTATCGATAGTCGGCCTATAAATTTATAGATATTCTTTTTAATAATATAATCTGGCCACAACACGCTTTGAATTGAAATTTTTTAATTCTATTAATATGAACATTGTTGCCAATGTAAATCCAGGGTTTTTTTTAGATTTATAGAACTCAGATTTATAGAACAAGCTGTTTCCCGGGAAACATGTTACCTTAATGTAGTGTCAACGTCTTGATGTTATTGTCCGGGGTATAGAGATTTTACTAACATCTGTGACTGGGGAATTAAAGAATCCTGGACCTCGTTTGTAAAAGGAAAAGAGCACATGAATCGAGTAAATGTGGTCGAGGGGTATATCTGCTGATGGGAGAAAAGAAGAGTTCTGGATTAAAAAGGTAAGGGAGACTAAGTTCGCGATAGAATAAGAATCACAGGTAGCCACATATTAAGTGTGATTGCTACGGTGGACCTTAGTCTTAAGAAAATGTTTGAAATTACGAAGGACTGTGCAATCACCAATCGGTAAAGTCAAATCGTTTTCTAATCCAGAGAAAACGTGTGTAGTGGCGCGGGAGTCAGTAAAGGAAAGGATGCTAATTTGATGTTGCCCCAACAAATATATCAATATAATAAACGGTGCAAATTTCCACAACACACCGAATAAACGTTTAAAAATCGTAAAATTTATTTCCGAAATTCGCTTTCTGTTTGCCAAACTTATAGAGTTCTTTTTTAAGTTTGCGTTGCGCATAATCATCTATCTTAGCAGGTAATAAGCCAAATTATGAATGGATTCATGACTACATTAATCCAAATCATACCAGTACTGTGCGCACGGAAGAAGCCATTGCTTCTGTGGGCGTAAGTGTGACAGAGGACTCGAGTTGATCGATCCAACGCCTGTTTCAATAACCCGGTACCGTAATTTTTTATTCCTTTTGTCACTGCCAATCATTTGGAGGAAGTTTAAATAGCAATTAAAAAGTGCTAAAATCACTAAGTTGACAGCTCTGTTTAACACATATCTTTATATATTTTGTTGCAGTGATGCCGTTTGGTTTCACTTGTTAATATTTTTCGTAACTTTTAAACCCATTTCCAGGTTTGCAATTTTCTACCCGAACATTTTTGAATTATGTGCAACATATCGGGAAACTTTAAATAAAATTGAAAGACGGCATAAGATTTCGGAAAACATGTTTTTAATGACGTCGCAAATAAATACTTTAGAAGCTACGGAAAAAATAAAATAGCATTCTATAAAACGTGTGTTTCGATTGATTTGAGATCTGTTTGGAAATTTATTATATATAACCTAACGGCAGATCAACGTTTAAAAATTTTATCAATTTATTTTAAAAGTGATGGTTCAATCCGACAAACTTTCCAAGCATCGGATGAGTCATACTTTTTGCTAAATGGCTAAACAAAATTGTCGAATTTGGAATCTCTACAACTTACTGTTTCGTCAACTTGATAGACTTGTAGAATCATTGGTTCATATATCTTCACCAATAACGATGCCCAAAATATTGCTGTCAAAGGTAAACGATGAACGGTACAGAGTTATGCTTACAAACTTCTTCGTGCCTCAATTGGATCAAATTATTTTTTGGCGACATGTAAATTCCCAGGACTATGCAAATAAACCAGAAACGTTCGAGCACTTAAAAGTGAATATTTGATACCATTTTGCCGAAATACAGCTTGCGAAGAAAGAATATTTAAACATGTTTTATTTTAAATCAATGATATTCAACTTTATATTTCTTGCTACCTAAGCTAAAGGCTATATAAAACGGCCGCCAAAGATTTTTTTTTGGAAAATGAGTTTAAAGTATATTTTACCATATAGTTTAATTAACAAAGATTTATTTATAAAATTGATTTCTTTTAAATAATTTTATAAGCCGAGCAATCTTTTAAAATTTCTTAACCACCAGACGTGTGTTATAGAATTTAATTAAAACAAATTATAGTTTTTGCAAACAAACATTTGTGTATAAGTTGTACTGGCAACACTAATTGTATGAGTGTGTCTCTCTAGTTTATAGTTTTTATGTTTTTATATAAACGTTGGCTTAGAGAGTTACCACTATCTTAAAATTCCACGAAATCTATGATTGCATTAACGTGACAATGACGGGAGTTATTGATTAATAAGATAACTGTTTTAAATTACAATTTTCAATGTCAGCAATATAAACAATTAATTTGAAATTGCTGAACACCAACTTTTTTCTATTTAAAACGAATCCGTATACATAATGAACTATCAAATTAAAAAAGATATTCGCATATGCGAATGTCAAGAAATATACAAATATTTACCGAAGCAAGTGTTCGTTACATTACCAGTATAATATATTTTTTTAAAGATTAATTGTAGATGATAAAAAAACGATAAAGGTTTTAATAAATACATATAAACGGCACAGCTAAAACTAGTGTTAAAAGCATTTTTTTAGCTTTAAAAAATATTATATAATTTTAAGAAGTATTTAACCGTAAAAAGCTTTCTGTTTTGTTTTAAGTTCTTTATAGAACAAAAAATGTTCACAATTTAAAAAAAATTTTGGGATTATATTGCTGTAAACGTATTCGAAAAGCAAAAAAAAACTGAATTTATAATAATCTTGTTACACTTAGATATATCCGCAACCGAAATTTCAAAATCCTGTGTCATAGCTTTTCCTACAGAAACCTAAATATTTAGTATTTCATGCATAACATTAACAATGTTGGCCTACAAGACGGCATTTGTTGCTGATTTATCAGAATAAACTATCGACTACTCATAGCCCTACAGAACATAATCGATAAGTGTCATATCGCAGGTCCGTAGCTCTAGTCTGTTGAAACAATTTCGCGACGGGTCGGCGTAATTATTAAAGAAAGTGAAAGCCAGAGTGTAAATCCGTCAAACGGTGCATTTTTCCATATGTAATGGAATGTATAGAGACTGTTATGAATTGGTTAAGCCAAAAATGAGCCCCATCGCTAAACATCAGTCGAATCGATCGATGACCGATTCTCAAAATTAAATTTGGTAAATAACTTGGAAGCGTTATTTTAGCGTCAATCTTGTACTTGAACTACCGATAAATTTGACTATAAAGATAGAATAACATTAATTTTTATTTTAAGGTTTATGTTTGAAACTTGCAAAATGGGACGCTATACACTTGAACAAAATTGAGAACTATTAAGAATTTACTTCTAAAGTAGTGAGTCTTTAACGCTGTGAGAATTTCGTGGAAAATTTTCGAAACGATACCGTTTGTTTGTAATTTGTTTGTTTGTTTGACCGCCAATTTGTAAATCAATTTCATAAAAATGGATCTTTTTTGAACAAAGCAAGCCGTGTACGTTCTCGTCCAATGCACAATGCTGTGGTGGCTTAGAATATGCTAAAACATCAGCTAGTCAATGTTCTCAGGAACTGAACTTTACTTGCTCTTCTTTGAGAAAAACTGTGCATAAAGACCACGATAAAAAGGCTTAAAAATTCAATTTGTGCAACAACTGAAGCCTTATGACCATACGATGCGTTTTTGCTTCGATAAGGAATTTTGCCGAAAAATCGTTTTTGAAGATGAAGCTCATTTTCATCTCGGTGGCTATGTTAAGAAGCAAAACTGACGCATATGGGGTTCAGAGGGCCAACACGCGACTATTGAAAAGTCAATGCATCGCAACAAGTCACTGTTTTTTAAAATCGAATAAATAGCCGAAATTGTAATGTAATTTGGACGCCTCGGAGCTATGATTTGAGCTCTTTGGATTATTTTCTGTGGGCAGACATTAAGGATAAATGCTACGCAAACCATCCAGCGTTAAAGCGTTAAAACATGAAATCGAAGTTGAGAGATTGGAGAGATTCGAGCCGAAACAATCGAAAATTTACTAAGAAATTGGGTTGATCGGATGGGGTACTGCAGATCCAGTCGTGGTGGTCATATGAATGATATTGTGTTCCAATCTTAATGACAAAGTTCAACCTTTCCAAACATTTTAAAAAATAAACAGTTTGCTCTTAATGAAGAGGAAGTCTGAAATAATGTGAGAAAGTCTATAACGTGTTCAATTGGTCGTGTTTGAAACAAAGGAGCGATGAGGTTTCTTTAAATTTTTGCAACAATTAGAAGTGTAAAAACACTGTCTCTCACAACCTATAGAACATACAAAGTAAATATGTTTGCCAAGTGTGGTAACTCTAGTTTGTAAGTACCACTACAAACTATAGTTATATATGTATATACATACAATATAAACATTTATAATCACACACGTACACATACTGAACAAAAAATTATGACGTTTTGTTTTTATTCAATTATTTTTCATGGATACTTTATAGAGAACACCCCTTTTCTCTATAAACATAAACTCATAAAAAAAAATATATAGAGCAAGAGACATAAACGGTATAGTATAATGTGAGAGTTAAATTGCATGAAAATGTGCTACTAAATATAAATTATTTTATTAAAACTTATTTATTTATTTTTGCAATTAGCAAGAGTAGTAAGGAAAAACAAATATTTACTTAGGTAGTAAGTATGTACCTACTTAAAAATTAAACATTTACTATATTTATTTTATTGTAGTCAATAAAAATAAATATTGATATTATTCGTAAATATTCAGTGATAAAAATCGAAACAGGGTGTGCATTAAAGTGAGCAATAAAAATGTCCTGCATTTTCTATAAGCAATTGGTAGTAACATTTATTGTGAATTCAAAATTTATTATTTTGTGCATTCCGAGTGAAATTAAATCGTTAGATGTTTAAGAGACTTGAATTCACAAGAAGTATGCTATTAGTCGTATGGTCACATTGTAGTTACTTTTCAAATTTAAAAATATGTACATACATAGTTTCAATATTTTAATATAAACAATACAATGTTTTTTAAATATTTTTATATTTTTGATAGCACACTTGAACATGAAAAAATAAAAAAATAATAATTTTAATCGTGCCACTATAACAGTCAGTGGGCGATATGTATTATGCATTCAATGTCAAAAAGAAAAAAAAATACACATAAAAAGAGAAATTACTTAAGAAACAAACAAAAGAATAAATGACATTCTAAAAAGTCTCAAAAGTACGTATTACTACTCATTATCGTGAATAACTGTCAATTTAAATCTGTGTAAGCGACAAAGATTGACTATGCATAAAAATGAATTTAAAAAGTTTTACAAAATGTAAAACAATAATCTAAACTAAAAAACAAACTTATCATCCCACCAGTTCATCTAAGATCCCATCTTTGGATTCCATCATCACAGTCGCCATCATTTTTTCATAACTATGTATGTAAGTCGGTAAAATATAAATAGTACAATATGACGGTTTGTACACAAATATGTATCTATGTGCGTGTGTATGTATGTATGTATGTATGTATGTATGTGTGTATATATGTACATATGTCTAATAAAGAGGATGTATGCAAGTATACATATTGCTTGCATTTGACTAATAAAACAACTAAAGCAGCTAATACACGGCATGTTTTTTACATCTGACTTGGTAAATTGATATTTACTTAAGGCTATAATACACGGCATGTTTTTTACATCTGACTTTAAAATTTGTGAGACATATGTAAATCTACATGTCTGTCAAAATTGTACTTTTACGCTGACTGCTTTGCAGCAGCAGAGATTTTTGCCAACGACTGATGTCACATGTTTTACAGAGGAATATAGAGCGCACTCTAATTAAAATTTTGTCAGATGTCTCAACACATGTTTTTTACAGAAGTAATGTTTTAAAGGTAACACACGACATGTTTGTATTAACAGTGGAGAATTTGACAAGTCAGATGTAAAAAACATGCCGTGTATTAGCTCCTTTATATGTGCTTGTTTATGCTTGTCAAAATTGTTGTTTAACACTCAACCGCCGCTTACTGTTTTCTGGCATCACATAAATTAAGTTTTAAACTCACAGTATGTCCGAAAATTTATTGAAAACAAAATTAATTTTTCGTAGAAATTAGTACATTTCTCGCAGTACTTCTTAACATTTTTGTTATAATATTTATTTGACACACTGTATATCAGCTGTTTTTGTTTGTATAAAAAACTACGAAATTTTAAGATGTGCTCCAAAATAGAAAATATTTTATTTTCTGTATATAAATATTTGAAAACTATGAAGCTACTATTTTTTAGGTTATTGTTGCTGCATCTATGGTTTAATTTTGTTTGTTTTTTTTTCACTTGTTAAACTTTTTTTTCATTGAGAGCCATCTGACATTTTAAATTTTTTGAACTTGGTAGCACTGTATTAAGTATACCGAAAACAATGTTGTATTTCATTAAATCTACTTATTTATTGATTTTGTATAGTAAAGCGAGGTTTTAACGTTAAAACTAAATTTAGTATTAAAACACTATTAGTGAAAGGAAGATAAAACAGTTTTTTTAACCCCTTTTTCACTCTCCATGAGATAATCTGGTCACTGTCATAACATTATTATTAGCACACTCTATATAGTCCAACAAGTGTTCGTATGGATTGCTTGCCGTAAATGCAGGCTCAGATAATATTATGTCATCGTCTAAGAAGATTATAAATATAAACAGCCATATTAACAGAATTTTTTTTTTATTTTAGTTTTTTTTGTCTATTTTTTTTTTATATTGATTAGAGCCAAGTGAAAATTTAAATTTTAGCATTACTGTTTCTGAAAACAAAATCTGGCCACGCTAACTGACTGTTTACATTTTTACCCCTAGTCCTAACGAGCATTTGTGTTTGCTCCAACATTGAGTGAATGGGCTATAATCACATTTGTTTAGAAAAAGGGGTATATTAGACTAATTATTGCCAAGGTAAACATAACGTTAGCTTAAGTCGAAATAGTGGAACATGCATATGTAATCTCAAACACATGACAGGTTAAATGAAAGTTCAGCGAAGTAAAAAGAACAGTGCCCTTAATCTAATTCCTTAGAGATTAGAAGTCCGAATTCCTTTAACTTCAATTTCTTGTATTTTATACTTTTAAACGCATGACATTGAAAAAAAATAATATTTTAAGGATTCGTCATATTCCTTTTGTTTTTCTATCCGATATTCCAAGCAAGCTAGGTGAGTTCTCAACTCTGTGCGACCTGTCCTCTTTTTTTCAGAATCTCCTTCGATCATCCTAGATCACAATTTCCAAATAGTATGTTTGTCCCCTATTAACAGTATAATATTGCACTTGCTTTATTGCTTAAACTTTAAGTTCGTTTTTAAACCTCCGAAAGGAGGTGGCATTTTCCCAGATCATACCGATCAAATATGATCCCATTTTGAATTATTATCCATTTTCGATTATGCCATAATGACCTGATATCCATATTATCACTAGATGTTCACAATTTGCGTACGAGTTTATCACATTCTTGCAAATCAAATCCCGGGATTTAAAATTCCAAATGCCGGGATTCAAAAAATCAGTCCCGTTTTGCATTCCTATTATCCTTTATTATCAATTTCTTTCAACCATTTAATGCCTTCCATAATTACCATAAACTCGGTCGGTACCTTAGGTATTTCTTACTTCATCCTATTCTGGTATTATGGTAATGGAGTTAATGTTCTCATATCTCATTGAAATTTTGTCATATGTTATATCTGTAATATTTCACATCGGTAGGGCATCAACTATGCTTTAGTTTCTGATTGAATTTTTCCCCACCACTGCCATCAGACTCTTAACAAATGTTAGGAAAAATTAGATTTTCCAGAAAGAAATACATAATTAAACTTGATTTTTAAAAAGTTTAAAAAGTCTTTTATGCCCTACTAAACTATAAAGCGTAGATCGCGCAATTACTTTGTTTAAACAATGTTCAATTATTAATAATAATAATTGAATTTATTTCTATGTATGACGTTTTTAATTTTTTTTTTTTTATTTTTTTCATATAGGGTGGGCCAAAAGTCGCCTCGGGGTTTTAAAATTTAATAATTTTTTTTTTCAGATTATAAAAATAACACCTGGATAATACATAACGAAGAGATTACTGAACAAAGAAACCGAATAATATAATTTTATTTGTTAAATCAGCGATTAATTATTTTAATGCAAAGAGCATATCTACGACATTTTAACGTTAGAATTTAGTTTAGTTTATCGTCATCACCAACATGGCACCGTAAGAGATTTGCCTCAAATCGGTAGACCATGTTTAGCACGCACTACGAAAAAATTAAAAGGGGTAGAGCAAAGTATTAACTGAACACCAGAAATATCTACCAGAAAGCGTTCTGCTCAGCTAGGAATGGTTTGTACGTCATTACGACGCATTAAAAAAAAAAAGCTCAAAGCATGAGTCCTTAAGTGACCTAATTTTTATTTGGTATATTTTATATTTACAAAAAGAAATTATATATACAAACGAAAATGTTATAAAATGTTTAAGCCTCATGGTGACTTTTGGCCCACCCTATATTAAATTATTTTTTTATATGTACTTCATACATACTTATAAACTTTTGATAAGACAACGCTTAAAATACAATATAAATGTCAAAATGAATTGTATACAGTGCGTGTCAACAAAACGACGTCAATCAAACAAAGTGATTGACTCAGAGTATGTGTAAAGTAAAAATAAAAATAAAAAAAATACAAAATGAATAAAAATAAAACCAATGAAACCTTGGAATACAAAGAAGCAATATGCCATTTTATTAAAGAGATAGAGGCAGGAAATTTAAAAAAAAACAAGCACTACAGATTGCCTCAAATATTTATTAATTTGATTATAAGAAACTTTGTTTAGCAAGTCCAGGTCTTAGTTTAATATGTTTAAAAGAAAAAAATGTTCCAGAGTTGATTCTTTAGCAAACTTCAACTGATTGTTAAAATAGGAAAACATTAAAATAAAATCATTTTGTTTGTAGTGTACGTCATCACACTGCACAAAAACAGTAACAAAACAAAGAAAAATACAACTCTGTGCAAACTGGCGCCACAGAGTTGTAGAAAAAGTTTATCTCTCGTAAATGGCAGGCAAAACGTAAACATTTTGTTGTAGCAAATTACATATAATTATGGTTTAAAATTTCATATTGTTAAGGTTGATTTGTTTAAAAAGGTTATTTTTATTTAATTAAACTATGTTCACATTAGACAAACATCTCAACTAAGCATAACCATTATTCTATATAAATAAAAAAAAACGTCGTTCGTTGGTAATCGCTTTGGTTTTAACGAAAAGAAAAACTGACCACTCCCACTTTCATGCCTAGTGGTTAAATTTATCTAAAATCGGAGAACGACTGAACCGATTTTACTAATTTTTTTTAATAATCTATGGAGGTCAAAAATTGATGTTACAGACATTTTTTCTTAAAATTTTAAGTGGGTGTGCCAGCCACCTCCCATACAAAATTACAAGTTTTTGCCTCATATTCAGAGTACCATAAAAGCCAAAGTCTTTAAAATGCGTATTATAACAACAGCTTGCATAGTTGACTTTAAGATGAGCTGGAAAATAATAATGGGCGTGGCACTTTTAATATAAAAAAAATTATTTTGACGAGATATCTAGAAAATTCTTACATTTATTATCTTAAAACTTTGTGTGTTTTACTTTTATCTCATTTGTCTTTTTTGAACCAAAATTGATGCGATCAAGGAGCAGGGAAAGTGATACTCCCATACAGAAAAACTTATATGATTTATTTTAGAAACAACAAATGTTTTAAATCATGGAATTAAAAATTTTAATAAAAATTATACAATTCGTTTCAATAATTAGATAGGATCAAATGAATGGGCGTTGTACCTCCCATACAAGGAAAAAATATTTAATGGCATACTTGCAAAACTAAATTTCTTTTAGGCTTTAAATTGCCTACGAAATAAGTCTACTTTTTGTGCGCAAAATCGATAGGATGAGATCAAAGGAAGTGGTGCCCTCCGCCATACAAAAAAATACATTTCTGGAAAACTGTAATCTCTTTTTGATTTAAACTTGGTTACGAGTCCACTTTTGAAAACAATTTCATAATCATAACTAAAAATGGTAAGGATCGGGGAAGGGGTAGTGAAACCCTTCTGAAAATGAAATACTATTTATGACAATAATTGTATAATTAACAAATTGTGGCAGATAACATTAAAAAAATCTCCTAATGAATACAATGCAAAAACTTTGTTGGTTCCATTTATTTTTTTTTATTTTATGTGATTTTTCTTACACTAAATATGGGCAAAATATATTACAATGAATTTATATTACAATTATTTTAACAAAAGAGAAATTAAAAAAAAAAAATAAACGTAACCATTAATTATTTATTCAAATATTTGCCTAATGTGAAAATGCCATTAGCTATTTCATTGTTTAAATTCTAGCTATTGTTATTTTCTTTTGTCATTACACACACACACACACACACTTACGTCTCTGACCACCTGTCATTGTAAAAATAAAAAAAAACTCATGTAAATACTATAGGAAATTTGTCTTTGAATAAACAACACAAGGATTTACATACGAAATACATGTGAATGCATGTTGTTGTTTTTGTTATAGTCGTAGTGTTAGTAGTAAATCTTATTTTAAATATTAATCTCATTCATTGATAGATTTACTGTCTAATCGAACTCTCATGTTTTTGAATAGCAGAGCACTAAAGGTACGTAGACACTGTTTTTGTTTTCGAAAAAAAATTGATAAAAACTTAAGGAGTTTTCGTAGACAAAAATATAAGTTTTAAGCAAAATTCCAACTCTACAGAACGAAAAGCGATAAATCTTAAATATTGTTTTTTACTAATGTACTACAGCATGGATTTATTTAACTTTGATATCATGCGATTTTTGAACCGTTTCGAAAATTTGCAAAAGTAAAAAATATATATATTTATTTATGGCCAAGGCGAATTCAATAAGGTGAACTCGTCGCTAAAGCAACTACAAAGTGAAAAAATACAACGTGTGTTTTGTTAGTGTAAACTAACTTGAGCTGTCAAAAAGTTGTTTACAAAATCAAAAATAAAAAACACGTTTGTTTACATATACATAATAATTTGTATAAAATAAAATATTAAAAAGGTGCAATAATGATCCGTACATATACGGTCTGTTGCAGAGAAGTTCACTCCACAAATTTCGCTCCACCTATTTCTGGTGACTTAATCTCTGGGCACATAGAACAAAGTTCCATTGCCCTTCAAATTTCAAATTTCTTTTTACACAAAGAGCACACACGCATTATTCACAAATAAAAATAGTCTGTTTTTTTTTTAATTTAACTTTATTTTTTTAACGTTTTATTAAGTTTTTCACAATTCACAATTTTTTTATCTCTTTTTTTGCAATTATTAAAAGAATTTGCACAATTTTTCACAATTTTAAAAATTTTTCAACTAATGGCGCTCACAAATGTAAACAATAAAAAAGTAGAAGCACACATAAAAACACAAACAAAATTTGACATTTCAATATTAAAAAGAGTGCTCAGCTGATAAACAGCTGCTTTAATAACTTCACCTTATTGAATTCGCCTTGTTTAGGGCCATAAATAAAAGTCTAGTATTTACTCATTTCAGATTATTTCATGTAAACGTTGCAAAAAATAAATCAAGTAATCAATCCGTAACGATGTCAGAAGTACGGTAAGTATGAATTTTCTTAAATCATGTACAAAATGCTTGATTTAAGAACGAATGTGCGAGTACGAATTTCATAATTTTAGGAAAAGGAAACCGAAAAGCTTGATTAAAGCCCAAACCCGTACTTGAAGTAAGCTTAAAAAAGATTAATTTAAGTATAAATGAGATTGAAATAATCAAAAGATTCGCTTGTTTAAAGAATTCGTAACTTGGTTTGATCGTTGCATACTACAGTATCTTCACGACTTAACCCTTTGACATTTCTTAGCGATATACATTACCAGAAAAAAAAATAGGTAATTACTTGCTCTTACTAAACAACATACTATGTACTTTGCTATTACATATCGTCTGTCTTACTAAGAAGTATTTTAGTAATGGCTTGATTTATAATGTGATAAGAACTTGTTTCCAGACATTTGCTTAGATACAAACACAAAACCATTTTTTGTTGCGAAATTTGTTAGAAGCCGTTCAAATACACAACTTTTTATAATTCTCATTTAGTTTAATGCGCTTAGGTATAAGTAATAATGATTTTGACAACAGCGGCAAAGCATTTCATTAACAAAGTGATGACTTATAGATTTTCACTCATTTTTTTTTTTAAATTTCAAATGCACGTATATCAAAATAATCAAATCGAATTTTCGTCCTTAAAAGTACCGAACGACTTCTGTAAGTCCATTCAAATACACAACTTTTTCTAATTCTCATGTAGTTTAACGCGCTTAGGGTATAAGTAGTAATTAGTTTGACAACAGCGGCAAAGCATTTCGTTAACAAAGTGATGACTTATAAATTTTCACTGATTTTTTAATTTCAAATGCGCGTCACTGTTGGTAAAAGTGGCACAATCGTGCCATTTTTGGCACTATTAGTTCTTTAATGGCACCATGGCACTCTCAATAAAATTTTGGCACTTTTTCAAAATATTATAAAAATAAATTTTTAACTTACTTTTGAAGAAATATGTTTTTAATTAAAAAGAAATAAATGCTTTTTCTCCCTGTTGTAAATACTACTCAAAACTGCAACAATGACACAAAATCCCCTTTCTAAAAGTATTATGTTCTAAACACATAGACGAAAGCAGACAGCAAGCAGCAATATGTCAAAAATAAAATCCATGTGTTTATATGAAAACGATTATTTTGACGGCAGCACAACAGCATTTGCTGCTGCTGCCAACTTAGGCTATTTTCTATTTTGACGGGCAGCAAGAAACAAATATAGTGTTGCCATTATATATATTAAATTGGAAAAAAAAAGAACAAAAACTTATTTTTGATATTAAACATAAAAGAACATTACAAAAATACAATAAAGAAATTAATTTATGTGTTTTTATAGTTTTTCGTGATATTATTACATTTTTTTATCAATAACTTTAATTTTATTCATTATAAATTATATATGCGGCATCCCTGAAATTTGTATGGCTAAAATACACATCGGCTGATTATTATGTCGTTGCTGTCTTCAAAATAATTATGAAGCTGACTTAAGAGCAGCATTTGAAGTTGGCAGCATTTGAAGCCGTGAAGTTGTGAAGTCTGCTGGCGTCTATGTGTTTAGAGCTTAAGTTCAAAATGAATGCATCTTAATAAAATTTATTAATAAGAAAAAACTCAATAAATGGATTTAATTTTTTTAAATATACATGTGTATATATTTGTTGTGGCACTTTTTAATATATTTTGACACTTTCTAGCAAAAATTTTGGCACAAGACTGAAATTCTCATATACCATCACTGATGCGCGTATCGCAGAATAATCAAACCGAATTTTCGTTTTCAAAATAATCGAACGACATCTGCAAGCCCATATTTTTAATGGGTTATTTAGGTTATTAAAATCAAGTACTTATTTATTGCTTTTTAAGAGAGCACTTATTTAAGTCCCTATTTATAGGCGAGCGTTAAAAGTACTTATACGAGTCACTATTTGTAAACGAGCGTGGTAAGTAGTACTTGCCTCCAATGGGTTAAGATGCCAAATTGTAAGTAGCGAACAACTGTTTTCTAGTATGTACTTTCAACTCATTATTTTGTAATGTGTTTAAGTTTATTAAAATTAAAGTGAAATGTGAACTAAAAGCAAACAACAATGACCTTGACAAACTCGGGCATTTACAAATCAATTTAGAAAAAAAATTTCAATTTAAACAAATTTATGATATTCACATGATTTAAAATTGTGTACAAAACTTTATGATTAATGCATTCTTTAACAAAACTGTTCAAAAATTTATTTACCTAATTTTATTGGCATCTATTCAGTTCGATCATTACGATTTTGTCAATAAGAAATTAGAAAAGTTTTTCTTAAAACAAAAACAAAATACAAACATACATACTTAAACAAAAAAAAAAGAAAATACGGATACATCTTCCGCTAAGAACAAAATAAATTAAATTTAAATTACTTAAGAGATGATTTGTTATTGAAATTGAAAAAAAAAAACTAAAATAAATTTAGTTTACTTTTCGTTTATATTGACAGTAACAACAACAAAACAACAACCATTATCACATGAAGCTAACAGTAACCCAGCAAAATAACACATTGCAAAATAATGAATTGAAGTACTTACCACGCTTGTTTACAAATAGTGACTCGTTTAAGTACTTATTACGGTCGCTTATAAATAGGGACTTAAACAGCGTTGTCAACTCGGTGATTTTATCACCGTTTTTGGTGATTTTTAACATTTTGGAAGCGAAAAAATTGCGAGTTAGTGCTTGGTGATTTTTTTTAAGTTTTTAGTGCTTTTATTTTTATTTCGGTGACACCAAATACTAAATTTGAAAATAATTTTTTTAATTGAAAACAATTTTTGTAATGGTAAATATCTTTAATTACCCTTACGTATTTTGTATCTTAACAAAGCTAAAAAATATTTACTCATTGTAAAATGATATTATGTTGATAATACTTTTAGCTTATGATACTAAAACTAATAATTAAGAAGATTATAAGGATTGATAGTATACAATGTTTCTGTTATTTTAGTGTTTTGCTTGTTTATTATTAATTGTAACTTATTTCCGATACTGGTTTGTTGATATCCTGTATGGTTTATGAGACATAAACCACCTACTTTTTATAAAATGAAATTGTTACGAGAATTTATTTTGTAAGTAAAGTTTCAAGTTGATCAAACCTTGGTGAAAATAAAAAAAGAGAAATTAATATGCAAATACTTTTCGTTTTAAAATTTTTTAGAGCACAAATTGACACCCTGATAAGGTTAATATTTGCATTGATAGTACATTTGGATGTTTTGGCCTAATATTATAAAGAACAGAATATCTTTAGACTTGTATTTATTTATTTTATTTATTTATTTATTCAACGTAATATAAAGCCTCATCAGGCCAATTAAAATATATTACATAGTTAAATCCTGAACATTAATATTATAAAAATTATCTACAAATAAAAACCTAACATATATGACCATTGGTTCCCAATCTTTCGATTATCTTTCCCAATTTCGATTATCGATATCAATCAAAACTCCAGTCTTATTGCCATTTGTAAAATAATTTATTTTAGGGGGCAACTGGCATCTAAAAGCTTTAATTTTTTTTAAGTAATGATTATATTAGCAAATGTAAAGTTAAATTTGTACACATTTTAAACTCAGTGATTTTTTATGAAAATTACGCGCTTTTTTAGGGGTTTAGGTGCTTTTTGAAATTTTAAAGTTGACAACGCTGGACTTAAATAAGTACTCACTTAAAAAGCATTAAATAAGTACTTGATTTTAATAACCTAAATAACCCATTAATAATGTGGACTTACAGAAGTCGTTCGGTTCTTTTAAGGACGAAAATTCGGTTAGATTACTCTGCAATACGCTAATTTGAAATTTAGAAATCAGTAAAAATCTATAAGCCATTCTTTAATTGAAATGCTTTTCCGCTGTTGTCAAAATTATTATTTATACCTTATGCGTGTTAAACTAAATGAGAATTATAAAAGGTTGTGTATTTGAAATTTGTGAAACAAGAAATTGTATTGTCTGTGTATCTAAACAAATTTCTAAAAATAAGTTCTTACGTATCACATTATAAATCAAGTCATTACTAAAATACTTCTTAGTAAGACAGACGATATGTAAAAGTCATTGAAAAATATGCTTTTTAGTATGAGCAAGTCATTACCGAGCTCTTGCTGGGAAGTTACTTTGTTGCAATTTTTCCAAGTATTTGTGGTGTACAGTTTGACCTTAAACTAATCTGGTTCTTATTTAAAACCTCTAAATATTGGCTTAGTTGTTGTTTTTTTTTTTGGATCAGATTTGAAAAACAAAAAAAGAACACAAAATTTGGTTCACTTGCTTAATAAGTTTTGCTTCATACCTCTAAAAGTTTATATGTATGTGTTTGCGTTTTATCATTTATTTTCTTCTTTAATTTATTTAATAATTTTTGTTATTATTTCTATTCATTTTCTAAAGATTTGTAACATTGTATTCACATAAAAGAGGTCATTAGAACACGTTTATCTAACTTGGTTTAAACAAATGTTGATTGGAAGCCGAATATGTATTCCATAATAATAAAAAGAGATATATAAATGTTATATATAAGAAATTTGAGCACTAAATTATAGCAGTAAAAACGATGGTAACATAATGTTATTACTTATTTATGTACCAACTGGTAACTCAGTTATAAAAAAAAACTAAGTATTTTCACACATAATATCTGGTGCAGGGATGCCACAGCGATAATTTTCTCCCCAATTTTTTTTTAAATGCACCAAAGTGTTTCATTTTCTAAAATATATTTTTTAAGTATAAATTTAATGAATGAAGTATTTAGCAATACAAATTTATTTGAGAAGATATAACAAATAAGTAAAAGTGCTATAGTTGGTAAGTCAGAATCAGATAATACTCTTCGCCTAAATTTTATGATATACGCCAGTTTTAATTTCAACGCCGTCTTTGATTTTGTATTTTAACATATTTAATTGTGCTTTACAAGTCAAGTCTTTTCATTTGATACCCATATTGTTGAGGCTAACAAAAACATTCCGCCATTTTGTTTTAGACGCCATCTTGGATTTTATACTTTTTTAATAATTTACTGTATTCTACTGATCAATAATTTAAGGAGTTACATTTTTAAATAGCAAATTCGACCCCAACATAAATTTATTGTCCGCCATTTTATAGTGACTGTCATCATGGATTTTAATTTTCCATAGCGTTTTAAATAGCGCTAGTCAAGTTCTTTAACTTGTTAACCAAAATTGATTATCTCGATTGTCTAGAAGCTGGAAAAAAATCGATTTTCGTTTGTAAAATTTGGAAATATGTAATTTACAAAAAAAAAATTGTGCATATAACTTTACCGATTAGTGACCGAATGGTTCAACAATTTTCACGAATATATCTAGAGGAGTGTCTATAAATTACTCTAGGGCTAAAAATAGTAATTTTAGCGGCATAAATATGAAAAAAAAAAACAACAGAGGTAGCCGTGATTATTTGCCATATCTCAGAACGTTATAGGGCGATTGTACTGGATTTGAAAAGCGATTCATTCCCGGATATTTTCAAAAGAGTGATATCACATACAGGTGAATTCAGTTCATATAAAAGCAAATATATCGTTTAAATAATAGCTTTTCTTTAAATATTTATTTCATTTAATTTCTATAATCATTACAATTTGTTGAATAAATTTACATCATCAAAATAATTAAATTTCTTAATTGTATAAAAAATGCTAACTTGTTAGTCATTTGTATCAAAAAAAAAACAAATATATGTATGTACTTATATGTTCTAATTTAATTATAACATTATCTATAGGATTTAATACATTGTTGGCCCTACAATTGTTATTGTCTTTTAGTGCTAATGCTTTGGAAATATACGTAGTAAAAAAATAAAGAACAAAAAAAAATAAACAGAAAATTGGCTTTAAAAAATGAAACAAATAGAATTAAACTGGTATGCTTTTCTATGTAATTTTCCTCGTAGCCAACAAACAAACATTTCCTTAGCAATGAACATGAAACGACTCTTCTTAAGCAAATAGTTGCAATATTAAGTGCAATTGATTTCCTTTATTTTGCTTTTATTTTCATTTTTTTACTTTTTGTTGTTGTTGTTGTTTTGTATCTATGTATGTTTTCAATTTTTTTTAAATATGTATATAAAAACAAAAAAACAAATTTAATGATTTAATGTGAAAGATTATATTAAAAAAAGCTGCATTATTGTAAACCGCCAGCATTATTAAGAACAAAAATATGGCATCTCTTTAATACATAAGTTATTGCAAACTTAGAGAGTTGCATTAGAGCTGTGAATATTAAGAACACAAATGAAAAGTGTTATTATTCCACTTTGTCAAGCAAACAAATTATGCTCTATTACGTTTTCTTTTGTTTTTTTTTTTGTTTTTTTTTTTTTTTACCAAAATATGAAAAGTAAAAAAACTTACACCGGATGTTTTTTATAGTCGTACTAACTTTATGGCAGCATTTTTTTAACTTGCAGCCATTTTATCAGTTGTCAAGTAATTTATGTTCAGTTTGGCATTTTAACATGAAAAGAATGTCAAGGTGTAGATTCGGTGAATTGGCCCAAAACAAGATTAGCGTTGATCCCGTTTTTTATAAGCGAGTTTTGTTTAAAGATAAAGATCACTTTTGTTTGAATGGATACGTAAATAAGCAAAACTGTCGTATTTGGAGTGAGGATAGTTCTTAAGTGTATGTTAAAACACCGTTACATCCAAAACAATTTGGTGTGCTTTATAGGCTGGTGGAATAATTGGTCAGTACTAAAGGGTGATTTTTTAGATATTATCTTTTTAGCAACACTGGTTTAAACAGCTGACGCACGTTTCGTGTTTTGTTTCACTGTCAAACATCTTCAGTTTGTTCTAAAATTTAACCATGAATCGTCTTACAAACGAACTACGCTTGCAAATTATTGAATTTTATTATTAAAATGTGTGCTCTGTAAAGAAAGTTCATCCATTCTACAATTTTATGGTAAGTTTAATCGACCCACTTAAGCGGCTATTCACCAACCACCAACACGCTTACGTAGAATGCGAAGTGAAGAAAATATCGCAACTGTATCGGTCAGTGTTAATGATGACCATCAATTATCGATTCGTACGTAACTGTGAATGGTGAGTGCTAGCGTGAGATGATATCCAATTTTTTTTGCCCAAAATGCAATAGCTTGACTTGCATGACATGTGGTTTCAACAAGACGGTGCCACATGCCACACAACACGCTTAACATTGGACTTATTGAGAGGAGAGTTCGGTAAACATTTTATTTCACGTTCGGGACCGGTCAATTGGCCGCCTAAATCGTGCGATTTAACGCCTTTAGACTATTTTTTGTTGAGCTATGTTAAAGCTCATGTCTATACACACATTCCCGCTTCAATTGACGCATTGGAAGACAACATTGAAGCATGAGATACCGGCCGAAATGTTGGAAAGAGTATGCCAAAATTGGACTAAGCGGATGGACCATTTGAGGCGCAGTCACGGTCAACATTTGCATGAAATAATCTTCAAACATTAAATTATATGGACCGTACTATCGATTCAAATAAAGATTTTATGCATTTTTCTGAATTTTATGTTTTTTTAACTTTCCTATAGCTCTTAAAAAATCACTCTTTACTTTAAAAACATTCAGAACATTACACTCAATAGTGAAAGCTATGCAGCCCTGATTACTGACTTTTTCGTTCATTAATTGAACAATCATGATGTGCAGAAGCTGAGGTTTCAACAAGACGTGTCAACAATATGCCACAAAGCTCGTACCTCCAATAATCGTGCGATTGAACGTTGCTAGGCTATTTTCTGTGGGGATATATGTGAAGTCTCTAGTGTACGCCGATAACGAAACGATTGACCACTTGGAGAAAAAAATTCGCCGCGTTATTGCGGATATATGGCTACCAAATGTTGGAAAAAGTCATCGAAAATTGGACCTCCAGATTAGACTACGTGCGAGAAAGCTATGGCGATCATATGCCAGATGTCATATTAAAATTATAATGAAATATCTTTCCTGCATTCTTTTGTTCAAAATTTTGGACAGCTGGTAGGATTTGCCTGCCGTGGTACAAAATTGACTTACTGTTTGAATACCACTCAAGGGCGGTTTTTTCATTATGGCATAATGCCAAATCATGCCAGAAATATGAAGGTTCTGTTCTCTTAGCTGCTTAAAGAAAGTTAAAAGCCGTCTTTGTAGACTGATGGCCTGATGGCACAAAAGATTGGCTTCTTTTGCCACAACTATAAATTGCTTGCCATAAAGGAAACTTTTGGTATTGTTCTTTAACATCCATCAACCACATAAAAATCTTTACCCTTTATCTTGCACCTTTCACTAAGTTGTGAAAAATCTACTAGTAAATAAGTTTTATTTTAATTTTGCCTCAATTTTTTCGCTTGTTTTTTTGCTTATAAGTTCTTAATCGCATTGCGATCTGAAACTTGCCGAACTTTATATGACTTCAACCCAGCATTAGCTAGGCACTGCGCACAAAATTATCAGAGCTACTTTAAGAGAAGAAGTGTTTGGAGCTCTTCGAGAGAATTATTCGACTCATTTTGTCTGACAAATATTTGCTAGACCTTTTTTTTTCCTGATGCTGGTTTTTTTTGTTGTTAAGGTCTTTGTTATACTTTTTAATGGCTTTGTGAAACAGTGTGAGAATAAATTTTCATAACTTTAGCTATATTTTTGAAAGTCCATAATGGAGTATTTTTTTAAACATTTTAATTAATAGTTGAAAATGTGATAACTTCTGATAAATTCATAAAAGTTAACGTGATTAAAAAAATAATAATTTTCTGGACCAAACATAAGTTTTGGCTGGAATAGTGTGTAAAAGTTTTTTCAGACTCTCTCTTTAACTACACATATAGCAACAGCGAAGGGTCTCAAATCAAAATCTATTTAGCCAACATGTCGTCTACCCTATCATACAAATTAATTTCGCATGTTTGTTAAATGTCACGTTTTCCATGTTCTAGCTTTGCAAACTTGTTGATGGCATTATTTAAGTGACCAAATGTCACGTGGCTCACACTTTAAGGATTGAAATCATTAAGCGATTAAAAACAAAATGTGTAAAAAAACTACTAAAGTACAATTAGGTTTTACATGCAGTTTTTTATATCTTACAACATGTAGACAAATAAAGAAATTATGTTAGAATTGTAACACACAAGTTTTCAATTACGTTAACCATCTTACAGATTTAAAATAGAAATAAAAGCTCACATACATACAGTTACGGACAAAAAATAGGGTCACTTTTATTTCGTATATAATTTTAAAAATTAAAAAAGAGTTATGATGTTATTACAGAAAAAAAAAATTTTTACTAGCAATTGCAGTAAGTGTAGTCCTTTCATAAATGATAATCTGGCAGCGCTTTGTAATTTAAGACAATATGGTAAATCGTTTTAAATTAAAAATGTCACCCGTTAGTATAGACAAAAAAATTAAGTCAACGGTAAATAATAATAATAATAACAACTTCTAACTTTTTAAAAATAAGATTATTTATCCCATAAAGGTACTTTCTAATTGTTAATATCAGTATAAAAAATATAATTTAGCTAGAAAATAATAAATATGGGTCATGCAAAACATTGTACGGATGTTGAACGTTTTAATATTCAAAATTAAAAAAAAAAAAAACAGAGGCAGAGCCAACGTCAAATTGCAAAAACCTCGTTCGCAAAACAATTTTAATACTTTAATAAGTAAGAGCACTATATTTGGCTGTGACGAATGTTTTATAACCACCACCAATTTGATGTAATTTTAAAGCACAAAATTTATTATTTTGTTATTAACAGTAATCGCTATGGAATAATATCTTTATACTGAAATATGTATCACTTTCTTTGTATAACTTCGTAAATTTAGTCTTTCAATGAAAGTTGGCGTTAAATAAGGCGTTTCGAAGTTGTTTCTGCTAATAAATACAACTTAGATATTTCAACATAGTCCTTTATTATTCCAAAATCTTTATTCATAGAGAAATTTTATGAATTTGAGATAAAGCGTTTTAATGGAGTGGGCGGTCACATTTATTTTCCGTTAGAACAAAGCCTTTGACCAAAAAGCAATGTTTGCAAAGTTTCAGAATCAGACATCTAATTTTGTCACTTAAATATGTATACCGAAAAATACACTGTGCAGTATAAATATTGGTAGATTTTGATCTATAACTTCTTTCCTAGCTCATGGATTTAGGAAAAAAAAAATATTTTTTTTTACTCAGGAAATATATATTCGCAGTTTCATGAATCGACGTTAATGCGTTTGGACACAATTCCATTTTATACAATGTTCGAAAGACACGGTTTTTTACACCTACTCTTGTTTACGAGCTATAACCCTCTCTTTCTAATATTCCAATTAAGCCCATTTTCAATACCAAACAAACCTTGTGTATGAGAAATATTCCGGCAAAATCTGAGCCCCCTAGCTTTTTCGGTCCGACCTCTATCGTGCTTTCAACAGACGGACGGATATAGCTAGATTGCCATAAAATGAAACCCCGATTCAAAATACTTATATATACTTTATGGGGTCTAAAATGGACATTTCGATGTGTTACAAACGTAATGACGAAGTGGTGGCAAGTTTAAAAAATATAATCATCATTTAAAAGGTAGACCGCGAAAAACGTCTGCTAAGGAGGATAATCATATCATATTATTATCAATTCGAAACCCCTGCTGCATAGATTAGAACTTAGCTAGAAGTTGATATTTCTATTAGGACTGTAAGACGCCGATTAGTGGAAAAAAATCTTTTTGATAGATCTTCCAGTAAAGTCACAATGCTAACAAAATGGCACCGGAAAAATCACATAATGTTTGCAAATACACATGCAAGTGAAAAGGCCCCAACTCGGCAAAAAATGCCAAAACGTGTTATGGTAGGACGAATATAAAATCATTTTAGTTGGAAATGATGAAAAAACGTGGGAATTGCCATGAAATTGTTGTTTTAAACGTGACCCTACTTTATTGCCCAGTATATATTTCGCATAGGCCTTATTTACGAATGCAAACTGTATCTCGAATAGATCTTAAAAGAAACATTTATATAGCTTTTTCTATTGCTTTAATCAACTTCTTTAAGATGATTCTTCATATGTTCGTGCTAACAATTTATTGAAGTACATAAAAGTTTTATTAATACACCAACGTAAGTAGGTAGAAGTTAAAAATAATAATAATAAAAAATTATTTTAAATTTGATGACGTAACATTTTGAAATGAATTGTAACGTTTTGCTAAATTATTGTTGTATTATTAAACATAGTGTGTTTCCTTCTTCTTTAAGGTTTTTATTTTATTATTGTTGTCTACATCAAACATATGAGACCATAAATCTGTTTGTATCGATAATCCATATTGTTTACACATTATATACAATTCTTTTTTATAAAAAGTTAAAAAAAAAGTTATATTTTATATCTTATTGCACGCAATATATTTTGTGGTTATTATGAAAATATTTATAGTGATTGTTAGTTTATTTGCACTTAAAAGGCAGCTCAAAAATTGTTTTAAGAAATTTGTGTTTAAACAACTTTTACTATTACTTTTTGTTGTTGTTGTTGTTGTATGCACAGAAGATTCTAATGGAAATAAAAGAAATTCTGTTGACGCATTGGGCATGTGCTTTAACAATAAATATAATAAAGGCAATGTAGTAAGAGCCGTACGAGAAGGATGTCACGTTAATCTGGCTTATGTATTTAATCAAGGTAAAGTTTAATTTTTAATGACAAATTTAAGCTTAAACATATGTATACAGTCAGTCACTCAAATAATAGTACGTACTCCCTATGAATTCTGTGTTCCGCTAAAAATTGGCGGTATATGAAAAAAAAAACATAAATAAATATGCCAAAACAATTAATATAAACACAAATATTTATTTCTTCATTAAAATAACAAATAAAATAATTTAACATTATAAAACACACACAAAATAATATTCACAACACAGTTAATTATACGTACGCTAAAGAGAACTTTTATTAAAGTTGGGCCTCCTCTTGCCTCAACTGCTGCTTTAAAGCGATTATTCATAGAAAATACAAGTGCTTTTGTAGTTTCAGCCGATATTTGATTGCACACGCACTTCAACCCATTCTTAAGCTCCTTTTTATTTCTTTGTTTTTTTTTCGTATGTTCATCCCACAAATTTTCCATGGGCTTCAGTTCGTGTGATTAGGGAAGGGAGAGAAGTTGTTTTGATACATTGTAAAGCAACCGCTTATTTACAATATTTAAATTGTGCTTTAGCTCATTGTAGTGTTGAAAATACCATGCGCTACTGAGACCCATTTTGGTGGCCGATTCTTTCAAACTAGATACTTTTCAGAATATTTAAATACACAAAACGATCACTATTTGATATAACAAATTGTAGATTTCCTAATTCATTCGCCCACACACAACATCATAACATGACTGTACGTTTTAATATTATGTAACGAACCTGACTGTAAAGACCGGCCGGCCGTGCTCAAGTAAATTTGGAATGGTTCTTGCCCCTGTCGAAATAGTACAGTGCATTACAAATTTATTTAAAAACTAGGTAAACTAACAACCGACAACTAAGCAACTAAAAAAACGATGTGTGCTCTGCATTTCTAGTGAAATTAAATTACTCGAAATTGCCAATAAAGTGTTTTTTGTTCATAACAACGATGTCATGGCAATTCCGAGTGATTAAAATTAACTCTGAATGCAGAACACAGGCAATAAGAAAACAACAACCAAAAATGGAAAATAAAGATGAAGTTTAGATGAAGATGTACAAGATGTTAAATCCCCTGCTGAAATCTACAAACGCCAGTTGTGTATTTTATAAAAATCTTTTCCCCTACAAAAGGTTTCAGAAGAATTTTTCGTATTATTTTTGTTTAATTAAGCATTGACAGAACTTGAATTGCCACATAAATTCACACCCTGAATCATAGACCTACTAAGTTCGTTCCTAATGAATTCTGTCATCTCACCTCGTAATGAAAATATTGAATTCGATAAAAGTTCTCCAATATTATTTTGTTGTTATTCAGTATTAGTAGTAATGGGTGACACAAGTAAAGATACTCTTTTCAATAGCCTTTTTTTCACAGATCTCGTGTGAGTCGTGTCATGCTGTCATGTTATTTTTGTTTAGTATTGTTTGGCATTTCATAATGGAAAGACTTATGCCTGAACAACGTTTACAAATCGTTCAACTTTATTACGAAAATTCACGTTCTGTGAAGAATGTGTTTCGTGCATTTCGCTCAACTTATGGTCAACATAATCGGCCTACTTAGCGTACTATATGCAACACCATCACCCATTTTTAGACCAAGCATTCATCATTGAATAATATTTTACCAAATAGACCACGTCCAGCACGCTGTGAAGAAAATATAGCGGCCATAGCTGAGAGTGTACACGAAGACCGTGGTGCGAACGTAACCGTCAATGGCGACCGTTATCGTGCCATGATAACCGACTATTTGATGGCTGAAATTGAAGCTCGTGATCTCGGCGACATTTGGTTTCAGCAAGACGGCGCCACTTCCCACACATCACATCAATCAATGGATTTATTGAGAGAACACTTCTGTGAGCGCATAATTTTACGTTTTGGGCCGGTCAATTGGTCACCAAGATCGTGTAATATCACACCATTAGACTATAGGGATATGTAAAGTCTAAAGTTTATGCGGACAAACCCGCTTCGATTCATGCATTGAAAAAAACATCACGCGTGTCATTCGCCAGTTACCAGTCGAAATGCTCAAACGAGTCATCGAAAATTGGATAGACCATCTGCGACGTAGCAACGGCCAACATTTGATAGACATAATCTTCAAAAAATAAATGTCAAAGAATGTTTCTTCAAATGATTATAAACATTCCCCATTAAATTTGAATTTTCTGTGTTTTTTTTTCCTTAAAAAAGTAGGGAACCTCAAAATGGATCACGCTGTAGAAGTAGCCGTTGTTTTACTTACTTGCAATTGTTGTAGTTATTTTTAACTTCACTAAAATTTTCATGTCTGTAGTACTAGGATTTTATACACAACACGTTTTTCTGTTTCGGACAACATTTGGAGAACTTTTGGGTGGACGACGAGTTTGGGGCTTGCTTGCTAGAGATTTAATTTCAGACAAATTTTTTAAAACTGTATGGACCGTAGACTTTGCATGCCCAACAATTTAAGATCCCAAATTTCAACGCCAATATTCTTTGAGTTTTTACTTTCTTTCGATAAAAATATTATACTATTTTATTTTACAAATGGTAATATAATATAATAAAATAATGTAGAAATTCTTTTGGAAAATTAAAAAAAAAAAACATGCCGTTTGTTTTCACGCATAATTATCTGTGTTGCCATATGCGTGTTTTAAGATTATACCCACAAGATGATGATCGATGATGTGTTCATGTTCATGTTTTTAGTACGAGATAATTGTTGCGACGGCACAACGCGCCATATAACGTACAACACAATCGAATTATTGAACGAACGCCTAGTTCGGCGAGCGAGTTTTATCACGCAAACGTGTTCTTGAATTGTATCTTAAGGGTCACTTTAATCGCTGGTCTAGCCGACAACGAAAAGCTTAAGGGGAATATCTAACGCAAAATTTCTGGTATTTTAGCCGATTCATAGAAAAGTTTGCTGTTAGCGCCTCCGCGTCGGACATTTAAGCAATGTCGTTTGATTAATGGATTTTACGTACTTAATTTTTATTACAATATATGTATGAATTCTTTGTTTTATAGCCGCAAAACTGTTACTTATCAAAAGATAAAATAAACTCTTTGATTTATTATTTTTTTTTATTGTTATTATCTTACTTATTGACAGTCACTATTTATAACAATTACTTCCAAGATAGTGTAAAAACTTACTGATCTTTTTTTTTCAACCCAACAAGCCAATTTCTGAAGTGAAGGGTATCTTTGAGGGGACCATACACATACATAAATCAATCGAAACAAATAGTAGTCGCACAGATCAAGGTCAGGACGATAAAGCGGATGATGCAAAACTAAACACTTCTTTCAATGTCAATGATGACAAATTGAGTGTTTTAATATCTATGGATTTGTCTAAGGCATTTAATTCTATTAACTTTTGTAAAATGATTTCTAAACTTTCAAGTGAATTCAAATTTTCTAGAACTGCTTGACGACTTATTATGTCCTATTTATCTGGCAGATCTCAATTTGTGGTCAGCAATACTGAGATTTCAGAAAGACTTAACCTCCACTCTGGGGTTCACCAGGGTTCTGTTTTAGGTCCGCTTTTGTTTATTTTATATATTAATGATCTCTCTAACGTTGCAAATTACTTTCAATGTACCACTTTCCTTTTCGCTGATGATGTATTTCTCCTATTTAGAGGAAATAGAAGATGTAATGAAATATTTGAGAGCAACATAAACTCATGCTTAGAATGCATTAAGCTGTGGACTATTGACAATACTTCTCGTTTTTTTACTACTCTAGAAATTTTTCTTGGTGATGATGTGGTTCAATTTGTTGATCACCACAAATGTTTAGGAGTTTTTATAGATAGGAAACTGTCTTTTAGTAATCATATTGATTTATTATCTGGTACAGTTTTGGGTTTGCTGCTAAAAATCTACTGCTCTAATATTCTCTTGCCTCTTTATGCGGGAAAAAGATTAGCATATGCAGTTTTAATGTCTCAAATTTTGTATGGTTTTTAAGTTATCTCTGGCACTATTGGTTGTCATCTTGCTAGACTTAAATTCTTGATTAAATTAATGCTATTGTTAGATTTGTCTATAATGTTCGCCGACGGGAGCATATTTCTGGTTTCGTTAGAGAGTTTTTAGGATGTTCTTTTAATAAATTTGTATGCTTTCGCAATTTGTACTTGTTTTATAAGATTATAAAATATGGTAAACCTTTATCACTACGTAATACGTTTTCTTTTTCTCCTCGTCGTAGGAATCCGCACCTAATTTTCCCTAAAATTCTTAGATCTATATACGATAGGTCCTTTCTTGTTAGAATTATTAAGAACTGGAATCGCTTGCCATTGGAATTACGCATTTTTACTCATTCTAATAACGTTTTCAAATTAAAACTTATGAGACATTGGTGATGAGCCTCCCTAACTGGACAATTTTTTTTTTTGTATTACTTTTTATATAATTACCTTAATATATGACCTAATGTTTTTATGCTTAAGGAGCAAATAAATGAGACTGTTTGTTATTAAAATCGTAAAATAATGGGCCAATTCAAAGCAGACTCTCATATTGTACTATGTCATATAATTCATATTAATATGACTAGTGACTTTGAACACCTTTTGTTAACAAATTATGTATTTAATACAAGAAAGAAGACAAAGAGATGACGCTGTTAAAAATTGTATGTATACAGGAAAGAAGAAAATAGAAAATATTCTCTCTGAGAGACAGTATGGTTAAAAGTATAACATAAACAATTTCTTATACATAGGAAACAAATGTGTAAAGTCATATTATTTTTTTTTTATGGAAATTACTAACAAAAATTTTATGCATGCATAAAATAATATGAAATAGTACAAATATGACTGATATGCAACCACTTTGAATTGGCCCACTGTATATAATGTATAGTATATTATATTTTTATTATAAAGCTATGCTTAGGCGTTTTCTAACTATGTAATATATTATAATTGACATTTGTGGCTTTTATAATATGGAACTGAAATAAATAAATAGTTTTCAATAGATATAATATATAATAGAATATTACGATTTCATGTCTGACCGCATATTCTGGCTGTTTTTCAATTCAAACAAATCAGTTGTGTTCGGTTTTCTGTGATAATCTAACTAATAGTAAGTAAAAACAGATAGGTCCTATGTATTTGTTCTTAAGAAACACAGAGCATTAACTTAGCCCCTTGGATAATTGGCTTTATTATCGCCTCACCAAATGACCAGTCTTTACATACGATCTTCTAAACTTTGGGTGCAGATTTAATTGCAATTAATGATTTGTGCAGTAATAATTTTATTTTATAGCGTTCAAACAGCATTTCAAAAATGCGAAATTCTCTTTCAAGGTCACACGTCTTCAATTCGTATGGTAACTAATTTCATGTGTGTGAAGATAAATTTGAAATTTGAAACCCTAGACACAAACCTAGTAAGTTAACAGAGCTACTTACTACTTAACAGAACTAATGTTATTACTCTAAATTTAGTTGTTTTTTATAATTAAAGATATTTTTATATAGGAATATTCAAAAAAAAAAAAAAAAAAACTGAATTTATAGAAGACACCTCTGAAGCAAGCAATGATTAAAAATATTTAATATAACATTTTTTAGGTGAAAATAATAACACCTTTATAAAGAGTGATTTTTGAATAAAATATTTATGTTTTTTCGAATATAAAAAGTTGGCACACAATACCACTATGTGGAAAGTATAGCCAGAGGCCATTACTACCACACTATGGAAGTGGAATTCCTGAATTGATTTTGTGAAGTTTTTAAAAAATTATTGAAAATTGATATTTTTTCATATGAAATTTCTGTGAGGGATTTTGGTCATTGTGGGCAAATATGGAGACGGCACGCAATACCACTATTTGGAAAGTATAGCTAGAGGCCATTGCTACCACATTATGGAAGCGGAATTCCTGAATTGATTTTGTGAAGTTTTAAAAAAATGTTTGAAAATTTATTTTTTCATATGAAATTTCTGTGAGGGATTTTGTTCATTGTGAGCAAATATGGAGACGGCACGCAACACCACTATATGGAAAGTATAGTTAGAGGCCATTGCTACCACATTATGGAAGTGGAATTCCTGAATTGATTTTGTGAAGTTTTTAAAAAATTATTGAAAATTGATATTATTTCATATAAAATTTCTGTGAGGGATTTTGGTCATTGTGGGCAAATATGGAGACGGCACGCAACACCACTATATGGAAAGTATAGCTAGAGGCCATTGCTACCACATTATGGAAGTGGAATTCCTGAATTGATTTTGTGAAGTTTTTAAAAAATTATTGAAAATTGATATTTTTTCATATGAAATTTCTGTGAGGGATTTTGGTCATTGTGGGCAAATATGGAGACGGCACGCAATACCACTATATGGAAAGTATAGCCAAAGGCCGTTGCTACCACATTATGGAAGTGGACTTCCTGAATTGATTTTGTGAAGTTTTAAAAAAATGTTTGAAAATTTATTTTTTCATATGAAATTTCTGTGAGGGATTTTGGTCATTGTGAGCAAATATGGAGACGGCACGCAACACCACTATATGGAAAGTATAGCCAGAGGCCATTGCTACCACATTATGGAAGTGGAATTCCTGAATTGATTTTGTGAAGTTTTTAAAAAATTATTGAAAATTGATATTTTTTCATATGAAATTTCTGTGAGGGATTTTGGTCATTGTGGGCAAATATGGAGACGGCACGCAATACCACTATATGGAAAGTATAGCCAAAGGCCATTGCTACCACATTATGGAAGTGGACTTCCTGAATTGATTTTGTGAAGTTTTAAAAAAATTTTTGAAAATTGATATTTTTTCATATGAAATTTCTGTGAGGGATTTTGGTCATTGTGAGCAAATATGGAGACGGCACGCAACACCACTATATGGAAAGTATAGCCAGAGGCCATTGCTACCACATTATGGAAGTGGAATTCCTGAATTGATTTTGTGAAGTTTTTAAAAAATTATTGAAAATTGATATTATTTCATATAAAATTTCTGTGAGGGATTTTGGTCATTGTGGGCAAATATGGAGACGGCACGCAACACCACTATATGGAAAGTATAGCTAGAGGCCATTGCTACCACATTATGGAAGTGGAATTCCTGAATTGATTTTGTGAAGTTTTTAAAAAATTATTGAAAATTGATATTTTTTCATATGAAATTTCTGTGAGGGATTTTGGTCATTGTGGGCAAATATGGAGACGGCACGCAATACCACTATATGGAAAGTATAGCCAAAGGCCGTTGCTACCACATTATGGAAGTGGACTTCCTGAATTGATTTTGTGAAGTTTTAAAAAAATGTTTGAAAATTTATTTTTTCATATGAAATTTCTGTGAGGGATTTTGGTCATTGTGAGCAAATATGGAGACGGCACGCAACACCACTATATGGAAAGTATAGCCAGAGGCCATTGCTACCACATTATGGAAGTGGAATTCCTGAATTGATTTTGTGAAGTTTTTAAAAAATTATTGAAAATTTATATTTTTTCATATGAAATTTCTGTGAGGGATTTTGGTCATTGTGGGCAAATATGGAGACGGCACGCAATACCACTATATGGAAAGTATAGCCAAAGGCCATTGCTACCACATTATGGAAGTGGACTTCCTGAATTGATTTTGTGAAGTTTTAAAAAAATGTTTGAAAATTGATATTTTTTCATATGAAATTTCTGTGAGGGATTTTGGTCATTGTGAGCAAATATGGAGACGGCACGCAACACCACTATATGGAAAGTATAGCCAGAGGCCATTGCTACCACATTATGGAAGTGGAATTCCTGAATTGATTTTGTGAAGTTTTTAAAAAATTATTGAAAATTGATATTATTTCATATGAAATTTCTGTGAGGGATTTTGGTCATTGTGGGCAAATATGGAGACGGCACGCAACACCACTATATGGAAAGTATAGCTAGAGGCCATTGCTACCACATTATGGAAGTGGAATTCCTGAATTTATTTTGTGAAGTTTTTAAAAAATTATTGAAAATTGATATTTTTTCATATGAAATTTCTGTGAGGGATTTTGGTCATTGTGGGCAAATATGGAGACGGCACGCAATACCACTATATGGAAAGTATGGCCAAAAGCCATTGCTACCACATTATGGAAATCGAATTCCTGAATTGATTTTGTGAAGTTTTTAAAAAATTATTGAAAATTGATATTTTTTCATATGAAATTTCTGTGAGGGATTTTGGTCATTGTGGGCAAATATGGAGACGGCACGCAATACCGCTATATGGAAAGTATAGCCAAAGGCCGTTGCTACCACATTATGGAAGTGGACTTCCTGAATTGATTTTGTGAAGTTTTAAAAAAATGTTTGAAAATTTATTTTTTCATATGAAATTTCTGTGAGGGATTTTGGTCATTGTGAGCAAATATGGAGACGGCACGCAACACCACTATATGGAAAGTATAGCCAGAGGCCATTGCTACCACATTATGGAAGTGGAATTCCTGAATTGATTTTGTGAAGTTTTTAAAAAATTATTGAAAATTGATATTTTTTCAAATAAAATTTCTGTGAGGGATTTTGGTCATTGTGGGCAAATATGGAGACGGCAAGCAATACCGCTATATGGAAAGTATAGCCAAGGGCCATTACTACCACACTATGGATGTGGAATTCCTGAATTGATTTTGTGAAGTTTTAAAAAAATGTTTGAAAATTTTATTTCTCATATGAAATTTCTGTGAGGGATTTTGGTCATTGTGGGCAAATATGGAGACGGCACGCAACACCACTATATGGAAAGTATAGCTAGAGGCCATTGCTACCACATTATGGAAGTGGAATTCCTGAATTGATTTTGTGAAGTTTTTAAAAAATTATTGAAAATTGATATTATTTCATATGAAATTTCTGTGAGGGATTTTGGTCATTGTGGGCAAATATGGAGACGGCACGCAATACCGCTATATGGAAAGCATAGCCAAGGGCCATTACTACCACACTATGGATGTGGAATTCCTGAATTGATTTTGTGAAGTTTTTAAAAAATTATTGAAAATTGATATTTTTTCAAATAAAATTTCTGTGAGGGATTTTGGTCATTGTGGGCAAATATGGAGACGGCACGCAATACCGCTATATGGAAAGCATAGCCAAGGGCCATTACTACCACATTATGGATGTGGAATTCCTGAATTGATTTTGTGAAGTTTTTAAAAAATTATTGAAAATTGATATTATTTCATATGAAATTTCTGTGAGGGATTTTGGTCATTGTGGGCAAATATGGAGACGGCACGCAACACCACTATATGGAAAGTATAGCCAGAGGCCATTGCTACCACATTATGGAAGTGGAATTCCTGAATTGATTTTGTGAAGTTTTTAAAAAATTATTGAAAATTGATATTTTTTCAAATAAAATTTCTGTGAGGGATTTTGGTCATTGTGGGCAAATATGGAGACGGCACGCAATACCGCTATATGGAAAGCATAGCCAAGGGCCATTACTACCACATTATGGATGTGGAATTCCTGAATTGATTTTGTGAAGTTTTAAAAAAATGTTTGAAAATTTTATTTCTCATATGAAATTTCTGTGAGGGATTTTGGTCATTGTGGGCAAATATGGAGACGGCACGCAACACCACTATATGGAAAGTATAGCTAGAGGCCATTGCTACCACATTATGGAAGTGGAATTCCTGAATTGATTTTGTGAAGTTTTTAAAAAATTATTGAAAATTGATATTATTTCATATGAAATTTCTGTGAGGGATTTTGGTCATTGTGGGCAAATATGGAGACGGCACGCAATACCACTATATGGAAAGCATAGCCAAGGGCCATTACTACCACACTATGGATGTGGAATTCCTGAATTGATTTTGTGAAGTTTTTAAAAAATTATTGAAAATTGATATTATTTCATATGAAATTTCTGTGAGGGATTTTGGTCATTGTGGGCAAATATGGAGACGGCACGCAATACCACTATATGGAAAGCATAGCCAAGGGCCATTACTACCACATTATGGATGTGGAATTCCTGAATTGATTTTGTGAAGTTTTAAAAAAATGTTTGAAAATTTTATTTCTCATATGAAATTTCTGTGAGGGATTTTGGTCATTGTGGGCAAATATGGAGACGGCACGCAACACCACTATATGGAAAGTATAGCTAGAGGCCATTGCTACCACATTATGGAAGTGGAATTCCTGAATTGATTTTGTGAAGTTTTTAAAAAATTATTGAAAATTGATATTATTTCATATGAAATTTCTGTGAGGGATTTTGGTCATTGTGGGCAAATATGGAGACGGCACGCAATACCACTATATGGAAAGCATAGCCAAGAGCCATTACTACCACACTATGGATGTGGAATTCCTGAATTGATTTTGTAAAGTTTTTAAAAAATGTTTGAAAATTTTATTTCTCATATGAAATTTCTGTGAGGGATTTTGGTCATTGTGGGCAAATATGGAGACGGCACGCAACACCACTATATGGAAAGTATAGCTAGAGGCCATTGCTACCACATTATGGAAGTGGAATTCCTGAATTGATTTTGTGAAGTTTTTAAAAAATTATTGAAAATTGATATTATTTCATATGAAATTTCTGTGAGGGATTTTGGTCATTGTGGGCAAATATGGAGACGGCACGCAATACCGCTATATGGAAAGCATAGCCAAGGGCCATTACTACCACATTATGGATGTGGAATTCCTGAATTGATTTTGTGAAGTTTTAAAAAAATGTTTGAAAATTTTATTTCTCATATGAAATTTCTGTGAGGGATTTTGGTCATTGTGGGCAAATATGGAGACGGCACGCAACACCACTATATGGAAAGTATAGCTAGAGGCCATTGCTACCACATTATGGAAGTGGAATTCCTGAATTGATTTTGTGAAGTTTTTAAAAAATTATTGAAAATTGATATTATTTCATATGAAATTTCTGTGAGGGATTTTGGTCATTGTGGGCAAATATGGAGACGGCACGCAATACCACTATATGGAAAGCATAGCCAAGGGCCATTACTACCACACTATGGATGTGGAATTCCTGAATTGATTTTGTGAAGTTTTTAAAAAATTATTGAAAATTGATATTATTTCATATGAAATTTCTGTGAGGGATTTTGGTCATTGTGGGCAAATATGGAGACGGCACGCAATACCACTATATGGAAAGTATAGCCAGGGGCCATTGCTACCACATTATGGAAGTGGAATTCCTGAATTGATTTTGTGAAGTTTTTAAAAAATTATTGAAAATTGATATTTTTTCAAATAAAATTTCTGTGAGGGATTTTGGTCATTGTGGGCAAATATGGAGACGGCAAGCAATACCGCTATATGGAAAGTATAGCCAAGGGCCATTACTACCACACTATGGATGTGGAATTCCTGAATTGATTTTGTGAAGTTTTAAAAAAATGTTTGAAAATTTTATTTCTCATATGAAATTTCTGTGAGGGATTTTGGTCATTGTGGGCAAATATGGAGACGGCACGCAATACCACTATATGGAAAGCATAGCCAAGGGCCATTACTACCACACTATGGATGTGGAATTCCTGAATTGATTTTGTGAAGTTTTTAAAAAATTATTGAAAATTGATATTATTTCATATGAAATTTCTGTGAGGGATTTTGGTCATTGTGGGCAAATATGGAGACGGCACGCAATACCGCTATATGGAAAGCATAGCCAAGGGCCATTACTACCACATTATGGATGTGGAATTCCTGAATTGATTTTGTGAAGTTTTAAAAAAATGTTTGAAAATTTTATTTCTCATATGAAATTTCTGTGAGGGATTTTGGTCATTGTGGGCAAATATGGAGACGGCACGCAACACCACTATATGGAAAGTATAGCTAGAGGCCATTGCTACCACATTATGGAAGTGGAATTCCTGAATTGATTTTGTGAAGTTTTTAAAAAATTATTGAAAATTTATATTATTTCATATGAAATTTCTGTGAGGGATTTTGGTCATTGTGGGCAAATATGGAGACGGCACGCAATACCACTATATGGAAAGCATAGCCAAGGGCCATTACTACCACATTATGGAAGTGGAATTCCTGAATTGATTTTGTGAAGTTTTTAAAAAATTATTGAAAATTGATATTTTTTCATATGAAATTTCTGTGAGGGATTTTGGTCATTGTGGGCAAATATGGAGACGGCACGCAATACCACTATATGGAAAGCATAGCCAAGGGCCATTACTACCACACTATGGATGTGGAATTTTTGAATTGATTTTGTGAAGTTTTTAAAAAATTATTGAAAATTGATATTATTTCATATGAAATTTCTGTGAGGGATTTTGGTCATTGTGGGCAAATATGGAGACGGCACGCAATACCACTATATGGAAAGCATAGCCAAGGGCCATTACTACCACACTATGGATGTGGAATTTTTGAATTGATTTTGTGAAGTTTTTAAAAAATTATTGAAAATTGATATTATTTCATATGAAATTTCTGTGAGGGATTTTGGTCATTGTGGGCAAATATGGAGACGGCACGCAATACCGCTATATGGAAAGCATAGCCAAGGGCCATTACTACCACATTATGGATGTGGAATTCCTGAATTGATTTTGTGAAGTTTTTAAAAAATTATTGAAAATTGATATTTTTTCATATGAAATTTCTGTGAGGGATTTTGGTCATTCTGGGCAAATATGGAGACGGCACGCAACACCACTATATGGAAAGCATAGCCAAGGGCCATTACTACCACACTATGGATGTGGAATTCCTGAATTGATTTTGTGAAGTTTTAAAAAAATGTTTGAAAATTTTATTTCTCATATGAAATTTCTGTGAGGGATTTTGGTCATTGTGGGCAAATATGGAGACGGCACGCAACACCACTATATGGAAAGTATAGCTAGAGGCCATTGCTACCACATTATGGAAGTGGAATTCCTGAATTGATTTTGTGAAGTTTTTAAAAAATTATTGAAAATTTATATTATTTCATATGAAATTTCTGTGAGGGATTTTGGTCATTGTGGGCAAATATGGAGACGGCACGCAATACCACTATATGGAAAGCATAGCCAAGGGCCATTAATACCACATTATGGAAGTGGAATTCCTGAATTGATTTTGTGAAGTTTTTAAAAAATTATTGAAAATTGATATTATTTCATATGAAATTTCTGTGAGGGATTTTGGTCATTGTGGGCAAATATGGAGACGGCATAGCCAAGGGCCATTACTACCACACTATGGATGTGGAATTTTTGAATTGATTTTGTGAAGTTTTTAAAAAATTATTGAAAATTGATATTATTTCATATGAAATTTCTGTGAGGGATTTTGGTCATTGTGGGCAAATATGGAGACGGCACGCAATACCGCTATATGGAAAGCATAGCCAAGGGCCATTACTACCACATTATGGATGTGGAATTCCTGAATTGATTTTGTGAAGTTTTTAAAAAATTATTGAAAATTGATATTTTTTCATATGAAATTTCTGTGAGGGATTTTGGTCATTCTGGGCAAATATGGAGACGGCACGCAACACCACTATATGGAAAGCATAGCCAAGGGCCATTACTACCACACTATGGATGTGGAATTCCTGAATTGATTTTGTGAAGTTTTTAAAAAATTATTGAAAATTGATATTTTTTCATATGAAATTTCTGTGAGGGATTTTGGTCATTGTGGGCAAATATGGAGACGGCACGCAACACCACTATATGGAAAGTATAGCTAGAGGCCATTGCTACCACATTATGGAAGTGGAATTCCTGAATTGATTTTGTGAAGTTTTTAAAAAATTATTGAAAATTGATATTTTTTCATATGAAATTTCTGTGAGGGATTTTGGTCATTGTGGGCAAATATGGAGACGGCACGCAATACCACTATATGGAAAGCATAGCCATAGCCATATTTGCCCACAATGACCAAAATCCCTCACAGAAATTTCATATGAGAAATAAAATTTTCAAACATTTTTTTAAAACTTCACAAAATCAATTCAGGAATTCCACTTCCATAGTGTGGTAGTAATGGGCCTTGGCTATGCTTTCCATATAGTGGTATTGCGTGCCGTCTCCATATTTGCCCACAATGACCAAAATCCCTCACAGAAATTTCATATGAAAAAATATCAATTTTCAATAATTTTTTAATAACTTCACAAAATCAATTCAGGAATTCCACTTCCATAGCGTGGTAGTAATGGCCCTTGGCTATGCTTTCCATATAGTGGTAATGCGTGCCGTCTCCATATTTGCCCACAATGACCAAAATCCCTCACAGAAATTTCATATGAAAAAATATCAATTTTCAATAATTTTTTAAAAACTTCACAAAATCAATTCAGGAATATTACTTCCATAATGTGGTAGCAATGGCCTTTGGCTATACTTTTCATATAGTGGTATTGCGTGCCGTCTCCATATTTGCCCACAATGACCAAAATCCCTCACAGAAATTTCATATGAAAAAATTTCAATTTTCAATAATTTTTTAAAAACTTCACAAAATCAATTCAGGAATTCCACTTCCATAATGCGGTAGCAATGGCCTCTGGCTATACTTTCCATATAGTGGTATTGCGTGCCGTCTCCATATTTGCCCACAATGACCAAAATCCCTCACAGAAATTTCATATGAGAAATAAAATTTTCAAACATTTTTTTAAAACTTCACAAAATCAATTCAGGAATTCCACATCCATAGTGTGGTAGTAATGGCCTTTGGCTATGCTTTCCATATAGCGGTATTGCGTGCCGTCTCCATATTTGCCCACAATGACCAAAATCCCTCACAGAAATTTCATATGAGAAATAAAATTTTCAAACATTTTTTTAAAACTTCACAAAATCAATTCAGGAATTCCACATCCATAGTGTGGTAGTAATGGCCCTTGGCTATGCTTTCCATATAGTGGTATTGTGTGCCGTCTCCATATTTGCCCACAATGACCAAAATCCCTCACAGATATTTCATATGAGAAATAAAATGTTCAAACATTTTTTTAAAACTTCACAAAATCAATTCAGGAATTCCACTTCCATAGTGTGGTAGTAATGGGCCTTGGCTATGCTTTCCATATAGTGGTGTTTTGTGCCGTCTCCATATTTGCCCACAATGACCAAAATCCCTCACAGAAATTTCATATGAAAAAATATCAATTTTCAATAATTTTTTAAAAACTTCACAAAATCAATTCAGGAATTCCACTTCCATAATGTGGTAGTAATGGCCTCTGGCTATACTTTCCATATAGTGGTGTTGCGTGCCGTCTCCATATTTGCCCACAATGACCAAAATCCCTCACAGAAATTTCATATGAGAAATAAAATTTTCAAACATTTTTTTAAAACTTCACAAAATCAATTCAGGAATTCCACATCCATAGTGTGTTAGTAATGGCCCTTGGCTATGCTTTCCATATAGTGGTATTGCGTGCCGTCTCCATATTTGCCCACAATGACCAAAATCCCTCACAGAAATTTCATATGAAAAAATATCAATTTTCAATCATTTTTTTTAAACTTCGCAAAATCAATTCAGGAATTCCACTTCCATAGTGTGGTAGCAATGGCCCCTGGCTATACTTTCCATATAGTGGTATTGCGTGCCGTCTCCACATTTGCCCACAATGACCAAAACCCTCACAGAAATTTCATATGAAAAAAATATCAATTTTCAATCATTTTTTTAAAACTTCACAAAATCAATTCAGGAATTCCACTTCCATAGTGTTTTAGCAATGGCCCCTGGCTATACTTTCCATATAGTGGTATTGCGTGCCGTCTCCATATTTGCCCACAATGACCAAAATCCCTCACAGAAATTTCATATGAAAAAATATCCATTTTCAATAATTTTTTAAAAACTTCACAAAATCAATTCAGGAATTCCACATCCATAGTGTGGTAGTAATGGGCCTTGGCTATGCTTTTAATATAGTGGTATTGCGTGCCGTCTCCATATTTGCCCACAATGACCAAAATCCCTCACAGAAATTTCATATGAAAAAATATCAATTTTCAATAATTTTTTAAAAACTTCACAAAATCAATTCAGGAATTCCACTTCCATAATGTGGTAGCAATGGCCCTTGGCTATGCTTTCCATATAGTGGTATTGCGTGCCGTCTCCATATTTGCCCACAATGACCAAAATCCCTCACAGAAATTTCATATGAAAAAATATCAATTTTCAATAATTTTTTAAAAACTTCACAAAATCAATTCAGGAATTCCACTTCCATAATGTGGTAGCAATGGCCTTTGGCTATACTTTCCATATAGTGGTATTGCGTGCCGTCTCCATATTTGCCCACAATGACCAAAATCCCTCACAGAAATTTCATATGAAAAAATATCAATTTTCAATAATTTTTTAAAAACTTCACAAAATCAATTCAGGAATTCCACTTCCATAGTGCGGTAGCAATGGCCTCTGGCTATACTTTCCATATAGTGGTATTGCGTGCCGTCTCCATATTTGCCCACAATGACCAAAATCCCTCACAGAAATTTCATATGAGAAATAAAATTTTCAAACATTTTTTGAAAACTTCACAAAATCAATTCAGGAATTCCACTTATATAATGCGGTAGCAATGGCCTCTGGCTATACTTTCCATATAGTGGTATTGCGTGCCGTCTCCACATTTGCCCACAATGACCAAAATCCCTCACAGAAATTTCATATGAGAAATAAAATTTTCAAACATTTTTTTAAAACTTCACAAAATCAATTCAGGAATTCCACATCCATAGTGTGGTAGTAATGGCCCTTGGCTATGCTTTCCATATAGTGGTATTGCGTGCCGTCTCCATATTTGCCCACAATGACCAAAATCCCTCACAGAAATTTCATATGAGAAAATAAGTTTTCAATCATTTTTTTAAAACTTCACAAAATCAATTCAGGAATTCCACTTCCATAATGTGGTAGCAATGGCCCCTGGCTATACTTTCCATATAGTGGTATTGCGTGCCGTCTCCATATTTGCCCACAATGATCAAAATCCCTCACAGAAATTTCATATGAAATAATATCAATTTCAATAATTTTTTAAAAACTTCACAAAATCAATTCAGGAATTCCACATCCATAGTGTGGTAGCAATGGCCCCTGGCTATACTTTCTATATAGTGGTATTGCGTGCCGTCTCCATATTTGCCCACAATGACCAAAATCCCTCACAGAAATTTCATATGAAAAAATATCAATTTTCAATAATTTTTTAAAAACTTCACAAAATCAATTCAGGAATTCCACTTCCATAATGTGGTAGCAATGGCCTCTGGCTATACTTTCCATATAGTGGTGTTGCGTGCCGTCTTCATATTTGCCCACAATGACCAAAATCCCTCACAGAAATTTCATATGAAAAAATATCAATTTTCAATAATTTTTTAAAAACTTCACAAAATCAATTCAGAAATTCCACTTCCGTAATGTGGTAGCAATGGCCCCTGGCTATACTTTCTATATAGTGGTGTTGCGTGCCGTCTCCATATTTGCCCAGAATGACCAAAATCCCTCACAGAAATTTCATATGAAAAAATATCAATTTTCAATAATTTTTTAAAAACTTCACAAAATCAATTCAGGAATTCCACTTCTATAATGTGGTAGCAATGGCCCCTGGCTATACTTTCCATATAGTGGTGTTGCGTGCCGTCTCCATATTTGCCCACAATGACCAAAATCCCTCACAGAAATTTTATATGAAAAAAAAGAAATTTTCAATAATTTTTTAAAAACTTCACAAAATCAATTTAGGAATTCCACTTCCATAGTGTGGTAATAATGGCCTCTGGCTATACTTTCCACATAGTGGTATTGTGTGCCAACTTTTTATATTCGAAAAAACATAAATATTTTATTCAAAAATCACTCTTTATAAAGGTGTTATTATTTTCACCTAAAAAATGTTATATTAAATATTTTTAATCATTGCTTGCTTCAGAGGTGTGTTCTATAAATTCAGTTTTTTTTTTTTTTTTTTTTTTTGAATATTCCTATATAAAAATATCTTTAATTATAAAAAACAACTAAATTTAGAGTAATAACATTAGTTCTGTTAAGTAGTTAACATAGCTCTGTTAACTTATTAGGTTTGTGTCTAGGGTTTCAAATTTCAAATTTATCTTCACACACATACTAATTTCCCAGCTATTGGATGAATCTTGCTGCTCACAAACACAAGCACAAATATACAAGCTATTGTTGAGTTTGACAATAATTTTCATGGAATAATGCCTTCAATTTATACCTATTCTTTAAACTTTTTTGGCTGGTGTTGAATTAATTTGTTTTGCGTGTTAAAATCATCACTTTTGAATCGCACAAACCAACTCTCGTACGTTGAAACCGATGGAAAACTTTCACCATAAGCTTCAGTGTGCTAGTTTACTAGTTTTGAACGAACAACTACAGAGTAGAAATTGGTAAGAAGAGAATCGGAATAATAAAAAATCAATATCTATTTGTCTTAAATTACTCCTGTCGCGGCATCACCATCGAAATTTAAAAAAACTACAACACCAAGGTCAGATATACATACATACATAAATATGAAAGACAACGATATTTATGGAAAAAACTGCAAATGATAGGATGTAACAGCTTTAATTTTGGCAGCAAAAAGAAAGATTCGAAGAACTTCGTCCAAAGTTTATACTAAAAAATTTATACAAAATTTTTATATGGATACATTCCAAGTAAAGGGTGTTTTTTTAAGCCCGATAGAACTTGAAATTGTAAAAAATAACACAAAAAATTAAATTGTAATCAAAATTTTTTTTTTATTCGAAAGATCAATACGTGACATTAACATTTGAAAATGATTTCGGGCATATGGGTACCGCGGCTGTTCTTGACGAAGCGCATTCTGGACGTCCAATTTTGGGCCACTTTTTCGAGCACTGCTGGCCGTATGTCACGAATAACACGAACAATGCTGGCCTCCAAGGCGTCAATTGTTGCTGGTTTATCAGCATAAACCAGTGACTTCACGTAGCCCCACAGGAAATAATCGAGAGGTGTCAAATCGCACGACCTTGGAGGCCAATTGACAGGTCCATTTCTCGAAATCAACTTATCGCCAAATTTTGATTTCAATAAGTCGATGGTTGCGTTCGCCGTATGGCACGTAGCACCATCCTGTTGAAACCACATCTCCTCCGGATCAATGTCATCCATATTTTCAAACAAAAAATCATTGATCATGGTGCGGTAACGATCTCCATTGACCGTAACGCGAGCTCCGGCCTCATTTTTGAAGAAATAAGGTCCGATGATGCCACCAGCGTGAAAACCGCACCAAACGGTGCATTTTTCTGGATGTAATGGAGTCTGTAGGGTCTCTTTTGGATTGGTCTCGCTCCATATGCGGCAATTTTGCTTATTAACAAACCCGTTAAGCCAAAAATGCGCCTCATCGCTGAACACAATTTTGCGATAAAATTGGACGTCCAGAATGCGCTTCGTCAAGAACAGCCGCGGTGCCCATATGCCCGAAATCATTTTCAAATGTTAATGTCACGTATTGATCTTTCGAATAAAAAAAAAATTTTGATTACAATTTAATTTTTTGTGTTATTTTTTACAATTTCAAGTTCTATCGGGCTTAAAAAAACACCCTTTAGGTATAGAATACTACTATTAAATGAGTTTCATTGTAATATTTAGCAAAGATAACAAAAAAAAATTAATTTAAACATTTTAAAAATTTTAACTTACCCTGATTGTCGTGGTTCACGTCGTTGCATTTCGTTTACAACGACCACAGCAAAAACTCAACGATAACGTTAGCGACGACGACGGCTCTAAATATATGTAATTTTTTTAAACAAGAACAAAAAAATGTATAATGAAGTTGTTTTTTTTTTTTTTTAATTTGTTTTTATTTTTTTTTTGTTTTCTATTGTGCGTCTGCCATTTAATCAAATATTCACTCACTGTCACTTACATACATATACACATATGTATGTACATACACATGCACCTATGTGGAGGTGGAAAAAAATATTATCCTTTGTATCAAATTTGCAAATATCTTACATATGTAAGTATGGTTAAGCAGAAATAAAAATTAAACAATTTTGTTTGATTAATAAACTATAGGATTAAAAAAAATATACACTTGTTATAGGTAGGATTGTTATTGAAAAATGAAAAGAAACAAATTAAATTTTATATTACACGCACGCCGTTTTTTTTTTTGTAATTTTTTTTTTTTACACTTGTTATACTGATTGCAGAGTACTAGGTGTCAATTGGTATTCCTTGTTATTGTTGCCATTTTTGTATTTGATGTAGTATGAGTTACGAGTATGAAACAGTTATATGATTGTATAAATATTTTGTGTAAATAGAAGAATGATATTAAATAGTTGACATTTAGGTAAATGTTTATGTACACAGTGGCAACGAAGCGGTGAAACGATGATCACACTGCTAAAACGATAATCGTTTTTAGCGTATAATATCGTTTAAAATTTAAATTTAAAAAAAAAATACATAAATAAAACCGATAATCACTTTTTAGGGTTCAAACGTAATTTTACACTGATATTATGTACAATATCGATTGTTTTATTTTTTTAACTATAATATTTTTTTTTTCTTTTTATGGTTAATCAAGGAAAAAATTTGTTGCTTCTAAAAGTAGGTATTCTTATGTAGTTGCAGTTATTTGTTTACTTTCTTATATTTATTTATTATATTATTTATTATTCTAGGCTTTATTCTATCTTTAATTTTTTTTGTAAAGAATTTTTCTTTTTGAAAATAAATAAAGAATGTTTCTTTTTGACAGTTCCAATGTAGTTTGACATTGAAATACGTATAGCGAAATGTTATGTTTTTTAATATTTTGTTTGCAGCTTGTTCGGCATTTTTACAATATAGTGAGTTTTTGTTAATTGCACTTGAGACCCTTTTTTGCTTTTATAAGATGTGTGATAAGTAGATAAAGTACTGCCATGAATGTTTATATGTATTTGATAAGTGCTGCAAAAAGAAAAATAAAAAAAAATTAATAATGTAGATAACCAAAATGTTTAAATTACATAGTTCTATTAAAACATAGGAAAAAAAAAAGCTAGATCCAGAATAATAATCCTCAATTTAGAAGTAAATCCAATAAACTATGATCACAAAATTTACAGCATAAAAAATAGTAATAAAACAGCAAACTTTTTTTATTTCGAACTTTAAATTTTAATTGTTTTTTTATACCATACACAACTTCAAAAAAATCTATCCAAAAAGTGCCTTTAAAATAAAAAGTTTTGGACAATTGATCACTAATCGGCAAAGTTATAGACAAAAATAATAATATGTATATACATATGCATGTACATATGTATGTATATGTATATTATATGTAAGGAGTGTATCGAAAAAAATGTGTTGTTGTAATATAGAAACTCTTTAAAATATGCAAATTTAAGGCCCTGTCAGATATAATTTCGTCGCTTTGCGTGACATTTCTAACTTTGACAGAAAAGCGCGAGAAAAGGTTTATGTCAATGATTATTTTATTACCAATAAATAAATAAATGATTAAAACATACATACATAGGTACATATTTTTAAGATTTTTGTTAAAAAATAAAAAAAAAATTAATTAAATTTCTGAAAGCAGCAGTTAACTACATTTTGTTGTTTTACTTTTTCTGTTTATTTCGCACTCAATTTGCAACAATATAAAAAATTGTCAGTTGTATTTTGAAAGAGAATAGTCAAATAAAAGAGTATTATTTTTTGACATTTCATTATGCATTTTTTCTTTTGGTAAAATAAACGAGACAGACTGACTTAATAAACAGTACCACACTATGCTAACATAACAAAAGTAAAAGAGATAACTATAAATAGTAAAATAAAGAGAACATAGTTTAGTAAAGGGTTTCTCATTTGTGTATATAAATATAAGCGAGTTTAAAGTTGAGCGATGATGCCAGAATAATTTTACCAAATTAATTATGATTTTGACATATTTTAATGATTTTGTATCTTCAAAAAAAATTTATTAGTTTTTTCTAAATTTTTGTTTAAAATTGTCTGAGAATTTTCCAAATACCTACATAAATTCATGAAATAGAAAATTTAGCTGAAAAATAATTTATAGCATAACCAAAAATATTTTAGTAATTTTTTTATTAATGTAGAATTTAATGGAAATTATTTTTATATTTACTAATTAAAAATTTTCTCAATTGAAATTTTTTAAAGGATTAAAAAAAAATTTTAAGAAAACTAATTTTCCACAGATAAAAATAAGAAATCAAAAAAGTTTCTTAAATAACAGATTTGACCATAAATTATTTCATTAAATAATTTTACCCCAACATTTCTGGCAGCACTGTTTATATGCGTGTATGTAATACTTATGAAAGTATGATTGCTCATTGATTTTCAAATTTGTCTGCTTCTAAATAATTTTTTTTCTTTAGTTGCAATGCATTTCACACAGATTTAAAAAAATTGAATTTATTTTTATATTTTAAAAACATAAAATAATTTTTTTTTCAGTTATTCACTAATTATTCTTACAATATTTATATGTTGAACTTTTAATTCATATAGACACAAGAAATATTTAGGCCAGTATTATAGGTATTAAAAAACCTTACACACACGTATATTATTGTTTGCTTTCTTTTTTACTGTTTCCATTCGGTTCAGCTTTTTATTTTTTAAATAAACTAAATTATTTTGTTGTATTTAATGATTTACATTATTTTAATAAGAAAAATATATATTTTTTACACACGGCAGACAATCAGACTTTCGTCAGGGGTGTAGTTTATTTTCATTCTGCACCTATTCTTTTTTTCCAACATTTTTCATTTATTTTCTTTCTACGCTGACGAAAAAAATAACACTCTTCTTTCTCATTCTCTTCAAATTTGCTTTTAAGTAACAGCGCTGCCACTTGCCATCAATAAAAAAGTAGTAATTACAGCTGTTTCCAACAATATATATTCGTATTGATAAACAAGGCATATTTATTCTTCAGATAGTCTTGATTCTTCGTTTTTTTTTTTTATTCTATTATTTTTTTAGAAAAAATATTATATTTATATTTTGAGACATATTTTATAATATAAATCTCTATTTATATTATTTTCTATTCAAATAAAAATTTTAAAATTCAAATAGACTATGTGAATTTCATAGTAACAAAACAAATAAGTTTATTTTTTACGGATTTCATTGAGAACAGTGTTGATTTTTATTTTAACCCAGAGTGTGCCAGCGACTTCGTGTAGTTATCGCAGCCTATGTGTTAATCAAAGTTGTTTGTCTTTGTACCAAATTTCATTAAGTTAGGTTCAAGGTATATTAAACTAGGTAGCCTCAATTTACCAGCTGATCATCAGTTGTTTCTTACCATAAGTCACGATTTCACATATTTTCTTTATTCTCCTGTAATTTATAATTGCTAAAAAAAAAAAAAATTCTATCGAAAAATCCTCTCCGATATGCTATATATACCTACATAGGTTAAACCTATCAGCCATAACTTAAAGGTCCGTTGAGTTTAAAGCATTGGAACATTGGAGTATTGTATTATTTATTTTTGTTACAATAATGAAAAAAATTTAGTTAATTTTGTTTGTACGAGTATTTAGTATTTACGTGGGGAAGAATGTTGCTAAAATAAATTTGAATTTCTTTGCCAAACGTTGTTCTTAATTGTACCCTATAGGATACACTTAGCAGTAAAGAACATTTCTACATACCACTGGTTATTGAAATTTTCTAGCTTTATTTGAACAAAAACTCACAATCAGCACGCAGTATTGGATAAATTTAATTTAATAAGTACTCTTATTTAGCTATGGCCGTTAATTCTATAAATGGAAGAAGTGTTTGTGAATGTTATTCAAATTCTAAATAGCATTTTTTTGGTGTAGCTAGCTCTACAAACTTATTGGCAACACTACTCAATACTGATATTTTATTAAGTTGCAAAAAAATATTAAATAGAATAATAAATATATATTTAAACTTTCTTATAAAAAGAAGTGAACTTAAAAGAAAATATAAAAATAACTTAATTGATTACAAGTAAGACTTGAATTTCTCTGAAATAAAAGTGGCTAATGTCATGAAGTAAAATATACCCATTAATGTATTTCTAAATACCTTATTAAAAACACATAGTTATCACTGTAAGCCGGTAGTCAATAATTTATTCACTCAAAACACTATTAATTTTTTAACAAAAAATTACAGCTGCCTTTTTCTGAACAAGTTTAATTTTTTTAAATTTGCAAAAAAAAAATCTATATAGTTTTTAATTGAATTTTCTTTTTTACACAAAATATTTGTAATTTTTCTGTATGTACAACACTTTTCCTTATTCTTACAATAAGTACATCTCTTTCACTCTTATTACTGTTAATATAACACTACGTTTTACTTGTTGTTGTAACACTAAACTCATATCGAACCAGTGAAAATTGGCCAATTTAAAAAATTAACAAGATTTGATTATAAAATTTTACATTATTATTTGAAATATATAATTTTATTAACTTAAGTTGTTACTTGTTATTACCGTCTTTTTCTTACAGTTTATATTATTTTTCTGGCCTCTAAAGACCGAAAAAACTCAGGCAATATCCACAATGCAAAATCAGCAGTAGAGAACCAAGCCGATAAAAGCATTCGGCGGCAAAGTTTATATTGTTAAAGGTGGCGGCGTAGACGAGTTAACATATTTTAATTTTTATATATGTTGTTTAAAAATTAAAATAGCATTGAAAGATTGATTATTTCATTATTGTCTTTTGAAGAATACATATAAATTTTTTTATGATTATTAACTGCGGTTTAGTACTGATATATATGGCCATATTTTGCTATTATTAAATTGTTTTTTTTCTTTGTATATTACATATATTTACTTCTTTAGTCTATATATACATATTATTTCATTTCATAATTATGACATTTATATAAATCATATATGGCCCACACGGGCTCGATTAATTATTAAATAATTAAAAACATATTAATATGTGAGATGCTATTTTTACATAAACTTTTGATTTAACTTAACTTTGGGGACGTGACAAAAAGTATCTAGCAAAAAAATCAAGGCACATTTACTTTTAAAATTATCTCAATTCGTCAGTTGATTTTTTTATTATTATTTAATTTACTCCCCGACCACACGAGCAATGTGTTTGGCAATTATTGCCACAGCAACTGTCAAATTATATTGCCAACACAAGATATTAACGTGTGGACTGCATGAATATGTATTAGAATACATATTTAGCAATAAATGTTATAATACATTGCTGAGCAATAATCTTTTAACACAAGCTGTCAAATTTAATTGCAAACAAATAAAATGTAACAACAACATGAATGCATAAGAGAACGTCGCAGAAAAAAAGAAAAGAAAAAATTAAAATTAACAATGTTATTATAAAAAAATTTAAGTTTTTTAATTATATTTAAATATATAATGGCAAAGAATCGTTTTCATCTAGTGTTTTTAGTGAAATTTATTTTTGTACATTTTTTTGTAAAATTTTTAATTATAGATCAATTTCCACGAAAATTTTTAATTTTATGTTTTAAGATATTATATATATATTGGCAATTTGATGCCGTTATTCTGCCGGCTTTATTGCTTATATTAAGACATAATCAATCGCTCGTGTGGTCGGGGGGTTAATTGATGTCAATGAAATATTTTCCAAATATAGAAATTTTTATTGTGGATTAGTCATCTGTAAACGTTAACATATAAAAGTTACAAATGAAGAGAAAAATATTTTCGAATCCTGTATGAAATTTTGAAAAACAAAAATTTTTTTAAGTTTTTGCCGCGGACTTATTCATGAGGTAGAATCGAAAGAGCAATAACACATACATATTACATCATTCTAATTGTCAAACACATTTCATAGAACATTGTTGTTTCATTTAATTTTACAGAGTTTGATAACTTAAATGTTGCTGAAAAACGGGTTCACCTTTTTAGTTGTATCATGTTACTCAAAACATCTTTTTTTTAATAGTTGCGATATCGAAAAATGTAAATTAAAAAAAAAAACTTTTTTTACGTAGTAATACGTTTATTATTATCAGCTGTTTAAGGTTTATTTAAGCCTTATTTGACAGATGTTGTAGAGAAAATTGTCAAATAAGCCTTCAATAACCATAAAATATTTTTTATGAATATGGCCCTAAGTGCTTGTTTTGACATTTCGGAAGTTTTTTGTAGCAACAAAACACAAGGTGCTTCTACCTGGAGTTAATTTACCTTGAATTTTATGAATAGGAACACGGCATACAATATTGTTATTAGCAGCACTGCACTACCATTAACAGCTGTATTTTGGTACAACTTCGTTGTGTCGATTTCAACTCTGTTTATATATATTTTTACATTCTTGAAACATTTATTAATAAGGTATTACAGCTGCACGAGTTTTCTAACTACCGCTGTCAAACTCTATATGTAAAAAAAATTTAGCTCACTGATTCCATGGTAGAAAAAGTCAGACTACATATATAAAAAAACGTAATCATAAGTTTTTTCTATTGATGTCATCTTTTAAATAATATTAACGCTACACGTGCAAACTCAAGTCGGTCGTTAAGGAATTTGTTAAAATTTTTTAGATATTGGGTATAAAGATGAATAAAGCTATAAAAAAGAAGGTAAACGTTTTAATTTTAAACAGAACTATCAATTTAATAAATTAGTAAAAAATACATATATTTACTTTTTATAGAAATCGATAAAAATTTGTCAATCCAGAAGGAACTCACCACAGAAGCATTATCAACAAAAAGAATCCCATGAAGAAATGCCATATGCACACGAAGATTACGATTCCATGATAGAAAATGGAACAAGCGAGGAAAGTGATGGTGAAAATGAGCAACAACAAGATTTAAAATCTAAATTTAAAGGAAAGACTAATGGATTATCTCTCAAAGAACAACCGGTCTCGAGGCAAGCAAAAAGAAAGCCCCATCTCCAAATAGAAATTCCTGAAAATAAAAAACCTAAAACTAATATTCTTACAGAAGAAAAGGTAAAGGCACCTACTTTAGAGGAAATAAACGAATTAAAAGAAACCCGAAATCTATTTCACTCTAACATTTTTCGTATGCAAGCTAAGGAAATGCTGGAAGAAGTTCGAGTTAAGGATAAATATATAAACTATATAAACAGTTTTTTGGACCAATTTAAAAAATTTGTGAGAAGTTTAAAAGATATGCCCGAAAAGGACGATGTTAACAATGTTGTGTGGTTGAACAAAAAGCAAATGTGTGTACCACTTAATTTGCAATCACTTAAGGTGCAACAGCAAAAAGTATTCCAATTTCAATTTATTAAACCAAATACGGAACCATTTTTACTGGGAGCATGTAACACCCTCACTTTGTTGGGTCCCAAATTGCAAGCGGATATTGGTGTTCTTATGCCTGTGGAATGTTGGCAGAAAGAGAACTATCTTAATTTGCAATATGACCAGAAAAGAGCCTTATATTTGACATATTTAACGCAACAGTTACTAGAATCACAATCGATACAAGGTCTAACCATAAATCATCTTAAATTTAATTACTACAATAATAATCCTTTAAAACCTGTTTTGGATATTATACCTCCCGAAGTCGAAGGCAAAAGTTTATCAAAAAAATTGTGTTTACGCATTTTCATTTCCAGTGAACAGCAGTCCTTCAAATTAAATCGTTTCGTGCCCTGGAACAATAACATACGCTCTTCTCTCTTCGAGACTGATGTTGATGAAGAGACGGTGCCTTTAGCCACACCCACATATAATGCCAATGTTTTATTCGACTTGACTATGCACGAAAATCAGAAAGTCTTGCAAGAAGTTTTCGAACATAATAAAAACTTTCAGGAAGGTTTAATACTTCTCAAAGTATGGTTGCGTCAACGCCAATTGGATGTTGGCTATAATGCGTTTAGTGCGCATATCTTGGCTATGTTTGTGGTACATTTGTGCAAGCAGCGTAAGTTGCATAATAATATGAGCAGTTATCAGGTAGCTCGAAATGTTTGGAATCAATTGGGTATGTTTTTTATTTATTTATTTTTTTTAATTTTTAACCATATATTAACAAACTGTCTTATTTTTAGCATTTTCCTCTTGGCATGAAAATAACAAAGGCATTAGTTTATGTCCTAATGCTAACGCCTCACCCAATCAACCCACATTGGAACAGTTTCATACATATTATAATGTTGTATTTGTAGATGTTACTGGTTTTTATAACATCTGTGCAAATGTTAGTGTGGATATGTACAAAAGAGTTTGTTTGGAAGCCAAATTGGCTGTAGATATGTTAAATGATATGAAATTAAATAGTTTTCAATATTTGTTCATGTCAAAACGGCCACTTTATATGGAAATGGACCATATATTAAAGTAAGTATTTAAGGATGAGTATATGAAAGGAAATTGACTTTAAATTTGCTAATGTATATTTTTTCCTAAGAATCAATAAACCTGATGCTATAGAACAAATATTGGAAATGCATATAGCACCGGCTGATAAATATGACAATGCGGGCTACCCTTATCCTCAACTATTGAAAGTAGTAACCGGGTATTGAAAATGTCTGTTTAACAATTAGAGAATTACGTTATTATATAAAATTTGTATTACTTTTAGACTCTTACAAAAAGGCCTATCGAAACGAGTGGACTTTATGTTGCCTCTGGAGCAATTAATCCCAGCATGGCATGTTAATGAAGCTCCCTTAGCTGCTCCACAGCATTTACATTTAGGTCTAATACTTAATCCCGAGCATGCCTATGAAATCCTTGATAAAGGTCCCGAGTCTATTGATGATGAAGCTGCCAATTTTCGCGCATTTTGGGGAGAAAAAGCCCAGCTTAGGCGTTTTCAAGATGCCAGCATTACTGAGTCTGTTGTCTGGGCCTCTTCAAATGATAATCTTTTTCAGAAACGTTTAATAGTGCGTTCCATTGTTCTGTACTTGATGCAACATCATTATCAGCTAGAAGAGAAAGATGTTGAATATATTGCCGGTGAATTTGAGTCAGTATTTCAGTTAACTAAAGGCTTTAAAGTGGATAATTTAAAGTTTGTAAAACAAAATGTACCACAAGACACCAATGCTGAAGCAATGGCTTTGCATGTCATAAGGGAATTTGATGATCTGGCAAGAAAATTAAATGGTTTAAAAGAATTGCCTTTGGAAATTGTGTCTATAGCTGGTATATCACCTGTTTTCAGATATTGTGATCCTCAACCGATTTTACCAAGAGCAAGGTGTATTAAAGAGCAACTATTTGCCGATAATATACAATACGGTGTTATACAATTGGGTAAATAAATTTGTTTAAAAATTTTGTATTTTAAACCAATAATATTTTCATTAATAGGTCAAAGTGGGAAATGGCCAGGAGAATTGCCAGCTTTGCGTGCTCTTAAGACAGCATTTTACATACAAATTGCTGGATTACTGCAGGAAAAGTTTAAACTTGTTTGTAAAGTTACTTACGATGGTGTGTTAGTGTTCAAACAGGGCTACTGCTTTTGCTTCGAAATTGCCCATCCCAAAGAGGTGGGTCTATTAATGAAGGAAAAAACCGATAGGGGTATTACAACACATATAAATTGTGCAGAAAGTATAGCATTAGAAAAACGACATTACATTCTACCGAAAGTTACGGGTACTCTTAAAGCTCTCTATCAAAGTCACTCTTCCTTTGGACCCACTGTAATGATAGCTAAAAGATGGTTATATAGTCAATTAATTGATAATGGTCTATGGCCTGAGGAATGCACGGAACTTTTGGTAGCATCGCAGTATCTTAAAACTGACTCTAAGTGTAGGACAAATTCTCCACAAATAGGCTTTATACGTTTCCTACATTTGCTGTCTCATACGGACTGGAAGTCAGAGTTGTTTTTGTTAAACTTCAATAGTACCATGAAAGGTAAATTTTGTAAAAAAAAAATTCAATGACATATTTAGAATAAAAGCTTTTTTATTTTTTTGCAGAAACTGAAATGTCTGAGTTAGAAGAAAATTTCACTTCGGAACGCCAAACATTTCCGCCTCTTTGTATTGTTACCTCGTATGATCGTAAACATTATGGCAAAATTTGGAGCTCAGAACAGCAACCAAATGTTCATGTTTTGGCGAAGGTTACTTTGTTAGCCCGTCAGTCGCTTGAAATGATAGAATCGTCTCTATTGTCAAATTCATTAACGCTTATAAAGCCTGCTTATATATTTAAGGCTCCTACGCAGGGTTACGACTTCATTATACAATTAAATCCTGATCAAGTACCAAACAGTTTGGCCTTTGAGTTTGGTTCCTCATTTGTGGATTTTACAAAACCTAACTGGCGCATGCCACTGGCTGGTAGTGATTTTTTAAAAAATGCTGTGCAAAAATTAAGGGTAAATACTATTGAAAAACAAGATTTGAACATTTCAAATGAAATTATTTTATTTACTGCCACAGGAAGCCTATTCTGAATTTGCGGCCTTTTTCTATAATCCCTGTGGCGGTAAAGAGATTGCCGTCATTTGGAAACCTTCAGCTTTTGATGCAAAAGACTTTAAAGTCAACGATGTGAATGGTTGTTCCTTGACAAACGATCTCAAACGTATACAAGCAAAAAAGGAAGTTTTAATAGAAGATTTTAAATTTATTTTAAAAGATTTCTATTTGCGTATGGGTTCTTTAGATTTTATACGGCTAGCGAACCAAAAACAAAACGGCACACCTAAACCTAAAGCGAAAAAGTCAAGATATTTTGGAGAAACAACTGCAGAGAAAAATGAAAAGAAAAAAGATGTCATCAAAAAGAAACGAGCTGATTTAAATAAAATTAAAGATAAGAAAAGGCATAGTAACGTAACATTGTCGAAATCGCATTTAAAAGTTAAACTTAAAGCAAACAAACTAATCAAAAACAAACTAAATAAAGGCTAAACAGTTAATTTAAGTACATTTAGGCAAGTAAGGATATTGCATCTAAATATAAACATTGTTATTTTAATGAGGGTTTTATAAGGGTTGGGAATGGACCTTTTAGGAAAATCTGAGATTTGTGTAGATCTGCGTGATTGATATTTTTTTTTCGAAATATTAAAGAATTTTGTTTTCCGAGTTTTAGAATTAAAATTTATTTTGTAACTTTTCATACGCGAGTCTTATAAGACCAATTAAATCTTCTACATAATAAAGATATATTTCATTCTTTTAAATTTTATACAGTTTCCTCCTTCCTTTGTAAAGTAGCACAATAAAAAATCGAGACACGCCTCAGATCTGAGGAGCATATGGTTGCTTCTAAAATTTGATTTCAACCAACACACGGACAGACGTTCAGGGCTTAATAGACTCCTCTATTTATAAGCTTTCAGAAAATATACACTTTATGGGGTCGGAAATGAAAATTGTAGAAATTACAAACGGAATGACAAAGCTGTATATACCCTTGTGCACCACAGGTGAATAAATAAATTTCCTGGGATTAACAGCATAACACTTAAAAATATGCCCGATTATTTTTTTGAAATCTAAAGCTAATAACAATAAAATCTTAAAAGGCCTGAATGACTAATACATTTTAAAATTATATAAAACAAACTAACGGTAAACAAATATGAGCTAAAAATTAAAGTATAAATACCATTTTAATAACAAGTATTTTAGGTAACGATACCAATCAGTGCTCTTTGTATTTTTGCAATAAGAGAATAAAGAGGTGAATTTTTCGATACTCACGTTTTTACACAATTGCGACCTCTTCTTTAAAAACAAGGATTACAAAAAGAGACAGACGCAAGGACATCGCACAAAAAGTAATTTTAAGCCAATCAAAAGGTAAATTACGTCATACAAATGCGATTGAAATGTATAATTCCTAAAAGAATCAAGTAAAATTTCAATGGCGTTCGAATGCGAAAAATGTCTTCCAGTATACTTACAAGGTGTGCGTATGTTACATATTTACAATGTCAGCTTAAACGTATAAAACCCTTGCCCCCAATTTTAAGTGATGAATAAAAAAAGTTATGTCTTATAAAATTAAAAAAATTATGTGTCGAAAAAATCCATAAATAATATTAATTTAATGAAAAACAAATGCCAATAGACTCAAATTTCTATTTTATGTTATATAGCCAAAATCGAACTGTAATTTTTTCTTTTTCAATTGTTCTCGAGCATCCAAAGTGTCATCAGATTTTTTTAAAGTATCATTGTGTAATACTCTTGTATTTGTACTTTTGTTACAAACTAATTTAGAGCTCCCACATCGTTGACAGTTGATTTTACAGCAACTACATGGCTTTATATTAGATGGAATAGAATTTATTTCTGTGGTCGAAGTTCCATGGGAATATGTAATAGGAAACTGAAAGTTTATAAAATTTAAAAAAAAAATTAGTGAAACTTTTTTTTTTTTTTTTTTTTTTTGCAAAAATATGTTAATTGATTTTACTAAGAACTAGCATACAAAATGTTAGATTAAAAAAAAAAGAATAAATTGTTATATTATTAAGTCTGTGCCAGTGAGTAAAACACTTTAAGTCAAAAAAATTTGCTCTATTCAAAGCTGTCGTAGGAGTTGCACGTCTTAGTTGTACACATTTTGTTTATAATTTCTACAATAATTTTTTTATACAACACTTACAAACATCAATAGAATGTCGTATAAATGCATCATAGCTGGAAAAGTAAGCACTATCACCGCTTTTCTTCAATATGGAGAATTAATGGGTCGATTATGGATAGCAACCGAACCTCAGTTACGTTGACAGTTGCCAAAAAAGGCATTCAAGACGGCAACTGGCAACTAACAACTGTCAATTTCATATGAAAATTTGGCAACCGAAAAACTGTAGTTACTAGCTTGCAACTCAACTAAAGTTCGGTTGCTATCCATAATCGACCCATAAATTTCATACAACCTACGACTTCTGCGGCAGTTTGTGAATTGATCAATTGATTTAAGAAAATCAGTTTTTAACACCCTTTGCACGAGAATGTAAAAGAGTATTTATAAGTTTGTCATTCCGTTTCTACAATATTCATTTTAGACGCTTTTAAATATATGTACATATATTCTTAATCCTTTTAGACAGAGGAATTGATTTATGTTGATGTTGAAATCAAGTTTTTGAAGCCCCCACGGGTTCTTCAATTTCTTATTTAGAGTCAATTCATCATATATACTTTCAAGAATTTTCCTATTGAAAATCAGTTATGTCGGCTCATTACGAGCTACGATATGAATGAAAGAACACGATACCTCTTTTTTACCCTAACAAATTTAGATTTTGCAGCTTCTATAAGATTATGTAAGTAAAAGAAGGTCAATTTGTGTGTTATCAGTTTTTACAATAAGTAAATGCTTTCAATATTTACATTTATAATAATTATTTTATAAAAATGTTCACATTTTAAAAAGTATAGAATCGAGTACCGAAAAATGTACATTGAATTATCACAAGTATAGACATATTAAATCAGAAAGTGTTTAAATCAAACAGGTGCTCTGATTAATTTACAATTTTTAAAAAATTTTCCATTCGCGTACATTTTACTCCAAATGTTTTTGTGAGAGATTTTTTCTTAATTACTCAGTTACTGGACTTCTGCGAAATAGTAAACAAACGGACCTAAAATGTTCAGCATGAACTTTAAAATAGTCAGTAAAATAATTGTCACTTTACGCTCTTGGTTTGTGTTTTTGCGGGATTTTGTAAAAATTTTCACAATTTTTGAGAAAACGAGCGAACCTTACAGCTATTTATATTTCCAAGAGGTAGTTTCCTGCATTTATCCATAAGCATCGGTTACGTCATGAGCCTAGTACCTCGGAAAATTCTATTCCAAAGCGCATTAAAAAATATTACAAATTTTGTATAGATAGAACCTTAATGAAAGTTTTAAGTCTAATGCGATCAACCGAACACTAACAAAGAGATTTTTTCATCTTTGTATTACTAAGTCTAAGAACCTCTTTTTCTTCATTCTATCAAGATTGATTTACCTCTTTAAAATTATTGATTAAATTTACTGTTAAGCAAATATTCAGTTTAAACGTTATTCAATCTCTTAAACTTACCGGTGCAGACGTATTTACAATCTGATTCCATTTAAGCTGCTGTTCAATAGAAGCTATTGTACGATTTTCACAATCGGACGTTGATACTTCCATAGGTTGTGGATATGGATTTGCAGCAAGAGTTGCGGAAAATTGTTGTTGTTGTTGTAGGTGGTTAATATTTTGTTCTTGTTCAGCATTTCTTTTGACAATTAAAAATTCTAACAAATGAAATAAGTTTTGATTACTCAAAAAATTTTCTTGCTTAAAAATTTCTAGCAAAGAATTGTGAAGATTTGAAATATCCATAGATTTCAAATCACCATTTGGCATTAATTTGCTAACGCTAAATAAACGAGCATCTTCCACTTTGCGCACATCTTGGTGAGTGATAACAAAAAAGTTATTGCCAGAAATTAGCGGAACTAAAAAGGGAAATTTGTAAAGAATTGAAAGCATTATTAATTTCGGTCTTACCATGAACAGGAGGTAAAGCATCTTCGGAAATTTGTACAAGTTTTCGAGGTAAGGGATGTGGAAGCATAATTTGTTCAAAAGAAAAAAATCCAAAAAGTAATTTTTTTTTTAAATAAAATGAAGGAATAAATTTTAAATATATGTAATTTTATTTATTTGAAAGTGTAACTTAATGTAAATTTTTTTTAGTTTTATTTAATACAATTTTTAAACAAATTTTAGGATCTAGTTACGTATGCCGGGAACTTCTAATTTAATGACTGAACTTTCATCTTTAGTAGGTGTGGCATTAGAGGAGCCGGGTTCCTTTTCCTTAGTGCCAAAATCAGGATATAATTTTGCCACTTGACCTACAGGGGTACATAAGCGTCCTGAAAAATCAGCACGCTTATTCGATTGAGAACGTTCAGCACTAATCACAATATCGAAAAGTGATCGCTGGCCCACGTTGCTGAAACTGCGTTTGTTAGCCTTACTGCTAGAGCTGCTGGTGTCCATAGAATGTGGCGGTGATAAAGGTGAATCGGTAGTAGCTCTTATTATAGTTTTACCGGCAGTGTCTTCTAAAATTTAAAACGTTTTTATCACATGCCAAACACACTACCATATTTTATATTTACTTACTCGCTAAATCTGTTTCTGATTTAAGGGTTACATCACCACAGGCTGCTCTCACATTTTGTACACTCTCCAGCACTGCTTTGTGGTAAGGAGTGGTAGCACGAGTCTTTATAATCACCTCTAATTCAGCAAACAGCAATTTGTATTGATCTATTTTCTTACTATTCTTTACACGAAATGACCTTGGATATATATATTGTAACACATCCCTTCTGGTTGAAGCCGTATACAGTTCATAAATATTTTGTTGACATTGTATTTCGTCGGTCTTGTCCATATTTTCTTTGGATATTTTTCTCATAAAACTTGGCAACCAGTGACTGTTACGTTCTATATTGAAGACCATGGTACTGGTACAAGTCAAGGGGAAATACAGTGACCGTGTATTATAACGATCACGAACTTTTTGCAAATTTTTATCCGGATTTGTTTTACACTTAAGTGGTAGTAAACGATGCGCATTTGCAAAAGCAGTAAAGTCTATTATACGGTAGTTTTCAACACGGCCACCGGGTGCATCGGATAGCGAGGGTAGGTCTTCAAGACATGATCGAGTTATTTGTAGGGCATGTATAAAGATTTCCCCTCCCCGAGCGGATAGCAAATGACTTGTTGTTTTTCCACCAGTTTTTCTGGGAAAATTTAAAATAAACAATATAAACAAAAAAAAAATTTTTTTTTTTCTTAAAAAAAAATGGATATTTCAATTTATGTAGCTAACATTTTTTCTTTGCTATTAAAAGTCTTAAAATTTATTAAACATATTCTAGTTTCTAGTGCATATTAAAATAATTTCATTATTTATTCGATATAGTGATACAAAGTCTTTCAGACAAATTTTTAAAAATATTTATGTATTCCCAGAATACATTTACAACATCTGTATTAGTTAGTAATAAAAACCTGCTGATACATAATTTATTCATAAGTATATGTATATTTAGAAATTTACCTTGGCATTTCCAACAATACTGAACGACCATTGAGTAGAAAGTTAATAAGACAAGAACTGGGTCGGGAGGTAACATCCACCGGTGTGACACGATGTTGAGCCAAACATGGTGGACAAGCAGACATATCTGAGGCACCACATCCCCTAGGTGTACACCATTTCAAAGTAACAGTTTCGTATTCGGCTCCCTCTTTTATGCTGGTCGGTAATAAAGTTTCATTACCACAAATAGCAGTATGGGCATTGCGGGCATGTAGAATTTCCACATCGTAATTGGCACTAGAGTTGGCATTTTGTTCTTCCTAGCAAACGTCATAATATATCAACTGTTAACGTAAAATTATTCAAATTCTTACCTTCATTGGTATTCCAGTAACTGTGGTACTGGCTAAATCGTAATGGCCCATAATGAGATGAGTCAGTTTATTAGAAATCTCCGATGCTCTAGTAGTGTGTATTTCAGTGGATAAGCATGGCGACAAATCAATTTTGCTGCGATTCGTCACCAAAGTCTCTATATTCATAGGCACCATATTTATGATGACCAAATGACAATGATCGATTCGTAATAAATTTTTTTGATTCATTGCTAAGGTGTTTTGTTGCATCAGTACATTATGGAAAATATCCTCCAAGCTTTTCATACTGGGATTATCACGAGCAGAAGTTATGCAAATCACCCTACCTTTATTTGGGATATTTTCTGCGTTCAAGTTCTCTTGGGCCTGCATTAAGTTCATTTGATGTTCAGTGGGTTCGGCCAATGCATCTATGGCCATTCTTAGACCATGTATTACCGAATAGTCTGATGATTGGGGTGTATTACGCAGTGGTATGCCCATAAGCGCTATGGAATTTAGTACGTGTGTTATATTTTGTGTGGCATATTTCCAAGAGTTTACAAGGTGTGCCGACGTATCACTCACTATAAAACGTATTAATTTACCGCGCGGAAATAAATCCCACGCAACACGACAATATTCTATGGAGGATTCAACAGAACAAGTCCACAAACTCTTGCTGAACTGAAGTCCAGCTGAATTACTAGAAGCTGAAGCCGTGGACTCTGTTGCATTGGTCCTGCTTTTGAAAAAATCTAAAGGTATATAATCTTCACTAGAAATACTAAAATATTGTGTGTGATCTAGTACAAATATAGTTTTCTGATTTAAATCGTACATTTTAAAAAAAATATAAGTAATTCACTGATAAAAGTAATACACAACAAGAAAACAAACAAGTCAAATTCACATCTGGTGATGTTACGAAGCCAGCTGATTGTTTTCAGCTCGCTTTATTTTAAACGTTACAATGTCATAGCTTGTTTACATTAAAATTAATTTGGATATGCGTTGGTTAAAAATTCTACAAAAAGGTGAATTTGTAAAAAAAAATTATAAAAGTATTAATTTTTTTTAATTCAAAAAATTAAAAATACCTATTGTGTGTGTGCTAGTGGTTTTAACATCTGAAAATTGTGAAAAATGTTTTAAAAAGCACAATATGTGATATAAACTATTAGTAATTTTTGTAATAAATTTAAAATACTTTTTTATATAAAACATTTTCATGTAAATTTAATAAACTAAACTTTAATTAAAAGAAGGCAGACAACTTGTTTTCTTTTGTGTTTTGACATTTTCCGGGTCTTTTTTGTGTTTACGTTAGGATTAATCCAATAGAGGCTCTAGTGTACTAGCACTAGAAAATTATTTGGCTGTCAAAAGACAAAACTGCCATCACCAATTATTTTTGATTGAATTTTCAAATGTTTTTCAGAGCCTGTTCCAGTAACTGGCAATCGACCAATACCTTCGTATAGGAAGTCGAAATTTCCTATTCGACTCCTTTATCAATTTTATAAAATTTTTCAACCAACGCACATAAAAATTAATTTAATTGTGCCTTTAAAATAAAACGAGAAAAAAGCAATCAGCTCTCTTCATAACATCACCTGATATGAATTCGCAACAAATTCTTCTGTGGAATCAAGGTATATTAACTTTAGGTAGGCGAACCGTGTATTTTGTTGCTACAAAAAACTTCCTAAATGTCATAACAAACACCTAAACAGCTGATAAAAAAAGTAGCAGGATGTTAGTAAATAAAAAATATTTGTGATACAAACACGTCTAGTGTAAAACATTGTATACAAACCAACAAAAGAAGGTAAACAAATTTTGACATTTGGGAAGAGAAATGCATAAACAAATAATGATCAGCTGTAGACTTAAGTCTACCTGGAGTTAATATACCTTGTGTGGAATTTAAATTGTGGGGATCAAGGCGAATTCACGATGCCAGCTAAATTTTTTGCTCGCTTTATTTTAACGGCACAATGACAAAGTTTGTTTACATTTAAATTAATTTTTATGTGCGTTGGTTGAAAAATTTTATAAAAGTGATAAATTTAGTGAAAAAAAATTATAAAAATGCTATATAAAAAAAATAATAATATTTTGGTAATTAATTAAAATACATGTTATACTTAGAATAAACAAAATTTTTAATGTTTTTAATTCCGAAAGTGCCTGTTATGTTAGTCCTAGTGGTTTTAGTTTGTGAAAATTGTTATAAAAAGCACAAATGTGTCATAAGAACTAGCATAAATTTATGTAATAAATGAAAAAATAATTATTTTAAAAAGTTTTTAAGATGTCCCCTAATGTAAATTAACCTCGCGAATTATATTTATAAAATTCGGAAAGCAAAAACAATTTTTCGTTACAATGTGGAAATTTAATTCAATTTAATTTAAAAAAGGATTTGCGTGCCTACTATGCTTTTGATGTTAAAAAATACGTTAATAAAATAGGTAGGTACACCTATTTTTAATTATTTATTTGCTAATTTAATTTATTTATTTATTTTATAAAATATGTTTATATATTTATTTTATTTATTTAATTTCAATACAAAGGAAGCCTTAATGGCCAATTATTTATGTATTGTGGATAATTAACTATGTACTAAGAGAAATAAACTATTCAAGTATATAAATGGCTCCCTAGCCATATAACAATTGGAAAACTATTATTAATGAAAAAAAAAAAACAGCAAATAATAAGTACCTATAGCAAGAGAATAATATATTTTATCTAACGTTTCAAGGCAAAGTACCTACCAATAAAGTAAGAAAGAAGCTTAAATTTATACGTATAAAATGAAAAATAAAAATAGTGTAAGGCTATTTGGTAGAAAGTTCAAAACTTGATATACATACCTATACGCACTAAAAAAGTTTGTTCTTTTCATAATAATTTTTATACCCTTCACACAGTGAAAAAGGGTATACATATATAGGTTATATATATATAGGTATATAGGTTTGTCATTCCGTGTGAAATTTCTACAATTTTCATTTCCGACCCCATAAAGTATATATTTTCTGAAAGCTTATGAATAGGGGAGTCGATTAAGCTCTGTCCGTCTGACCGTCTGTCCGTGTGTATGTTGAAATCAACTTTTAGAAGCAACTATATGTTCCTCAGATCTGTATATGGTATCAATCTCTTGGAAATATCCAGGAATGAATCGCTATTGAAATTCAGCACAATCGCCCCATAACTTTCTGAGATATGAGCAAAAAACCACGACCACCTCGTTTTTTTTCACAATTACAACAACAACATACATACATAGATACATGTAAAAAACATACCAAACAAAAAAAATTACAAAAAAAAAATATTAAAAATAAGAAAAAAATAACAAAAAAAACTACAAAAAAAAAAATTCAAAAAAAATTTAAAAAAATTTTTTACAAATTTTTCTAAAAAAAATTTTTAAAAAAATTTAAAAAAAATATAAAAAAATAATAAAATATAAATAATATATTAAATAAAATAAAATAAAATTTGTTTGGCTCAGCTGGGATTCGATGCCACATTTATTCTAACGTGTACGTATGCACGTATTTTATATGGGATGAATGGTGATACAAACAATTGTTATTGCATGACTACACGTTGTGAAGGGTATATAAGATTCGGCACGGCCGAATATAGCACTGTTACTTGTTTTTTATATTTTTTATTTAATATTTATTTATTTATTTATTTTTTTTTTTTTTATTTTTTTGTTTGTTTTATATGTATTATATATATAATAATTTTTTTTTTAATTTTTTTTTTAAATTTTTTTTAAAGTTTTTTTTTTATTTTTTTGTTTTTTAACATACATAGTACGTGAATTTATAATTTTACAATGGGATGTTTTATATATGTATGTTTTTATATGTATGTACGTATTTCATATGGGATGAATGGTGACACAAACTACTGTTATTGCATGACTACACGTTGTGAAGGGTATATAAGATTCGGCACGGCCGAATATAGCGCTCTTACTTGTTTTTTATAATACCGACAAAATTTTCTTAATACCTACTACTTTTATTTATTTGTTTACATTTGAAATCATGTTTTACAGTAAACTTTACAAGTTAAAAAAGGTTTAGCATAAACCTTGAAATACTCAATGAAAAAACTCTGATTACACAATTTGTGTTTTTGCTTAAAAGGTTCGTTCGAGAACTCACAAATTTGTACGAATTTGTACAAATTTTTACTGCATTTTACGAAATTGCGTTCGTTTACACAAATTTGTAGTAAATGAGAGCACAAATAGAGAGCGAAAAGTGACAGTTCTTGACTGAGTATTTGCAAATTTTTACAACAGAAATTTCTTGCTGTAAGATTTAGCAAAACCAAAAAACATATGATTCAAAAGGTAAACAAACAAAAGTAAGCAAACAAAACGTATACAATTTGTGAAAAAATATTAAAAAAAGGAAAATCCAAACCAAAGTGCAAAATATTATTAAATTTAAATTGTTTGTGAAATAAAGTTAGTTAACAATGTCTACAGATGAAAGAATTGAACTGCCTGAATCTGGCGCAGGTATACATACTTAAATACATATTTGCATATATGTATGTATGTACATAGTTCTCATTAAACTTTATTTATTTGCCATCAGCTGTTGCTTCAATTTTACGAATTTTTACAAATGTCTGTTCGAGTACTTTTTTGAACAAATTCTCTTTTTGGGAGTAAAATTTTCAATTTACTAAATAATTACTCATTTACTACAAAGTGCAGTAAAAGTACTCGAACGAACCTAAAGTGTGAAGTGTTTAACACAATTATTCTGAACTTTATTACGGTAATAAAATAAATAAAATTGTAACAAATTTAACTTATATGTCGATTGTTATATACTTAAATATATAACAAATTCAGTTTTCAATTGACAATAATATATATATATATATATATATATATATCTAATAATTATATATATCTGTTGCAAAAAAATCTGTTTAAGCCGAAATAAGCTAAAATTTAACTATTGCAATCCCGCTATTGAAAACTACCCTCAGATGAATCTTTAATAATTTTGGACAAGTTTACTGGAAGTTATAGCGTAAAAACTTTTTGTCTTTATTTTTTCAATGACCAATATGATTTGAAATAATTACTTATTTTTACCTATAACTTAACTAAATATACAAAAACCGATAGGCTCTTTAAATTATACAGCGCGGAATTTATATAATAGCCTTTATTTATATTTTTAAGGCAATTACTTTATAAAAACCAATTCAAAAATTTAAAATTGCTTTTATAAAAACTATGAAAAGAGACATAAGCAGTTTTTCCTTATTGTCACATATATATTTATTTATTAATTTATTTTCTTCATTAACAATAACCTAGACTATAGTACATAATCGGTAATACATTTTTGTTACTCAATCACGCAAAAAAGTCTGAACGAGATCAAATTAAATTTGGCACACCGATCGACAACAACACAGATTAACACATAGGCTAACGTTTATTACGATAATCAAATAAATTCGCGAATATATGCAACATATATTTTTTTTCATTTAGTTATTCGGTTGTTCAAGGGTTTCGAGTGTCCAAAATTTACACGTACTTGCAAATAATAAATTATCCAACGTCGTCTATCTCTTAAATATTAAATTTTTGCATTAAATCCTATCCCAGAAATATAAAAAACTAGAATATTTGTATTGAAATAAATAAAAATAAATATTTCGATCCTTTTATTCAATCATGCAAAAAATAACTGAACTGAATAACTTTAATGAAATTATTAGCACAGATAAATAAATAACCTTAATTATTACATAAGCTTCCTTTTGACCCGATAATTACGCAGACGAAGCCGCGGGCACACTCTTACTCAGAATAAGGCTATAAATAAAGTGTTTAGTTAAGTTTTTATTTTAACTTGGATTTATATTTCAGCAAGATTTTGATTATACTTGATCGATTACTTCAAAATGCTGCTGTTTTGTTTGATGCAACTTGAGTGAATTACTTTGAGTAAATGTGCTGTGACACACACCGCACGTGTACGGTCTTTCACCAGTATGTATGCGTTTGTGTATATTCAAATCCTTCGAGTGTTTAAAGGCCTTCTCGCATTCCTTACATTTGTAAGGTCGTTCGTTGGAATGCGTGCGCATATGAATCTTCAATTTATTTGATCTGGCGAAGGCCTTCTCACATATTGTACACTTGAACGGTTTCTCGCCGGTATGAGAGCGGCGATGAGCTTGAACATCGCATGGCCTATAGAAAGCTCTTTCACAAAGATCACATTTAAAGGGCTTTTCACCGGTATGGCGTCTAATGTGTACATCTAAGTTTGATTGTGTATCAAATTTGGAGCCACACAAAGTACAAAGGAAACGTTTTTTGGGTAATATAACACGTTCTGGTTTTTTCGTCGCACTGTCGGGATTATGTTTTATTTTCATATGGGCCAGTAAATAGTATTTGCTAGTGTAAGTGCCTTCACATTGCTCGCAAGCATACTGTCGGGGAAATTTTCTTTGTTGCGTTATGTGCTCTTCTATAGGTTTATCTTTATGATGGGTTCTCATATGGGCATACATGTTATGTCGTCGCCCAAATTTGGCAATACAATAGGGACACTGTACCTTTAGCTCTTCAGGCACGTGTGTATGACGTTTATGACGACTTAGTAGTCGGGAGTTTGGGAAAACTCTATCACATTGATCACATGGTGTAGGTATATTATCGTCAATTTGTTTTATTTTTGCTTTTTTTGATCGAACTGGAGTTTTACAACTAGGATCATTGGAGTCTTTTGATTTAGCGATGACAGCTTTAGCCCAATCTGAATCGTTGGACGTTACTGTTTCATCATCGCTTTCTGTCATTTCTTCATTTTGTTTGGAAAACTCTTTATCGGAAATATCTGCATAGTGATCGTCTTCAAACTCCGACATGGATTCAATTGTAGAAGAATTCTCCAGTACATCCTTGAGGACAATTCTAAAATGTATGGCATATTTGCGTTTAGGTCTAATAAAGATATTGCTCAATCAACTTACATTTCATTTGATTTAACTTTTTTTTTGCTTGATGATAATTTGTCAACACTTAAGAGTGCCACTTCATTATCATCTTCCGGCTCTTCTAATTTTAATGCTTTGGAGAGTTTTGTAATCTCCTGCTTGTTAATATTTTCACCTGCATCATCATCCTCCATTTTTATTTCTAAGCAATTTTGTATATCTATTTGAGCTTCCTGCAGGCAATCTAAAGGTTTATCTCTAATAACACCATTCGACGACTCACACACGATAGACCACAATTTATCATTGACTTCACGAGCTTGCTGTACAAAAGCGTGAGCAGCTTTCAATTTACGTATACAGCAAGCACAGATCGTTTGAGGCAATTCATTAAATGTTTCATCCATTATCTTTTTTTTTTCATAAAAATACATTTTTTTTAATTAAAACAACCTACATTAAATCACACTTACATTAATTTTTGTTAGATCCTTTAACAGTTCAGCATAAGATTTTGTTTTTTCTTTATCTTCATTTATCATTTTTGTTAACTGTTGCAATCCCTTAGAACCATTCAAACATGTGCGACATTTATTTTTTAATTTATTATTTTTATTTTTACTCATTCTGTAATTTGTTTTAGTACTGTCTTAAAAATTTGTGATTATTATTATTTTTTTTTGTTTATATCGTTGTTTACAAATTATTGTTGTTGGGGTTTTTTGTTCATTCACTCTTCATCGATAACATATTAAGAAATAGCTGATACACATGTAAAACTATATACATATAACTTTCATTATTGAGTTTTAGAATATAATGCTTTAATCGACCAAAGTAGAAATATTACCCAGGATTAAAAACTTAAACTTTTCTTAAGAATCACTTCAATTAAGGAAAAAAAAAATGTTTTGTAAGCTTGAAATTAAATGTAAGAAAATTGTTTATATTAAGAAGCTTTTATTCAATTCAAAATAATTTAAAGTTCGAAAATCGTTCTGAAAAGATTTTAAATCCACTCACAGTGAGAATAAAAAAAAAAATAGATTGGGAATAAATGTTAACCAAATAAATTTTATTAACGATAACTTGCATGTATGATAAAACAAGATAACGCATTGCGCATGTTTGTTGTAAATCAGCTCTCTGCGTGCGTGACGTCACATAGCAAAAAAGTGATTGATATTAAAAGTAGAAATTGTAAAAAAATGAATAAAGTGCTAAAATAAATAATTAATAAATAACAACAATAATAAATAAAAAAAGGGATTCTTTTTATGTAAAATTAACTTAAAAATCTTATAAGCGTAATTTGTTTAATAATTCTTTAATTTATATAAATCTCACTGTTTATAGGTATATTGCTTTTATTATGTTCGAAGCTGATGTGACGTACATGCGCAAAACGAAAAAAATTTTAGTCGAAATGCGTATATTTTTTTTATCATTCTTTAATCACTTAGAAGGCAAGTTCTGTGAGATAAAATGGCATTTGTGATCAGAAAGTTAAAAAGTGAATAATCAAGCTTTTTTTTAACCAAAGGTCAAGAGGAATATTGTCCAAAACTTTTAAAGCACAAAAAATTCTAGATACAAATTCTGAAAAGAACACTAAAACAAAACAGCGTGCCAAAAAAAATAAAAAGAGAATTTTTAAAAAATGTAATTGCTCTATTATTGATGACCAGATGTATGTTCTTACAGCTCAGTCAGGAATTTTATATGAAAGAGTCACGGGGAATGTGCGCGACAGATTTTAGACAAAAAGGTGAGAAGAGCAAGTCTTCGTTACGACAGTTATACAGAAATTTATATCAAAAAGTGATTTAAGAAGCGACTAAAGCCTTTTGTTTGCCAGCAATAAGTGCCTATAATATGTATATTTCTATTTAAAACTAGCTGGTCTGGCAAATATTGTTTTGCCTTCAAATTATTAAAAGACGTCCCATTAACTAAAACCTTTCCACACATATTAAGTTCCCGAAAATTTACAATTTTATGATTTAAAATACCATGCCTATTAAACAAATTTCTTATGCACTTAGAACTTTATCGTTTGTTGGTCAATTGGACAAAAGTTCTTTAAAAGTTTAGATTCGTTTTTACACAAATTTAAAATATCAGTTGTCTTGAATTTGAAAAAAATAATTTTAAATATTTTAGGAACGAAATTTTAATCTCTGTACAAAAATGTAAAGTTAATAAAAATAATTTCCACAAAGACATTAGGGGTCTGATTGTATGTGGGGTAAACTTAAAAATATGTACATTTCTTATTGGCCAAGAAGGCTTTCATTGTATTGATATTAAATAAATAAATAAATAAAATAAATAAATATGTAAAAAAAGATTATAAATTACAAACCGCCTCTATCCAAATAGTTTCGAAACAGATATGTCTTAAATTAAAATAGACTATAATTTATTTATAAATATTGCGTAATGCATTTAAAGTCTATATCAAGCAACACTAACTTAAATATTATTTTAATTTTAAAATACCTTTATTAGGTGTTAAACTTTTGTTTTTTTACTTTTTAAAACGACTTTAAAACTGATGTGAAACTATTTTCGTTTTGAGCCGGCGGCACTACTTTATCAACTACAAAATGTTGCTGTTTAGTTTGATGCAGTTTCAGTGAATTACTTTGGGTAAATGTACTGTGGCACACACCACATACATATGGTCTTTCGCCAGTATGTATGCGCCTATGTATAACTAAATCTTTTGATTGTTTAAATGCTTTCTCACATTCATCACACTTGTAGGGTCGCTCATTGGAATGTGTACGTAAATGAACTTTTAATTTATTAGATCTTGCAAATCCTTTCTCGCATATGGTGCACTTGAATGGTCTCTCTCCCGTATGTGATCGTCGATGGGCTTGTACATCGGATGGTCTGTAGAAGGCGCGATCACAAATATCACATTTAAAGGGCTTTTCGCCGGTGTGACGTCTAATATGCACTTCTAGGTAATATTGCGTATCGAATTTGCCCCCGCACAGAGTACAAAGAAATCGTTTTTTAGGTAATAATACTCGTTCGGGTTTTTTCTGTGCATCTGGATTGTGTTTGGTTTTCATATGAGCCAGAAGGTAGTATTTGGTAGTGTAAGTTCCGTCACATTTTTCGCAAGCATACTGTCGTGGAAGTTTTCTTTGTTGTATAATATGCTCTTCTATAGGTTTATCTTTGTGATGTATCCTCATGTGTGCGTACATGTTATGCCGACGTCCAAATTTTCCTGCACAATATGGACACTGTACCTTTAGCTCTTCGGGAACATGTGTGATACGCTTATGACGTTTCAGTTGACTAGCATTAGGAAACACTCTATCACATTGCTCGCAGGTTGTTGGAATGTCATCATCATCATTTTTTTGTCTTGGCCGTCTTGACTTTTTAGCTGGAGTGTTAGATTTAGTAATAGAGTCTTTTGTTTTGGATTCTTCAGCCCATTCTGAATCATTGGAAGATTCTGAATCACTTGCACTTTCAGATATATCTCCGTCAGTTTTGGGAAAGGCCGTATCTAATTTATCATCCATGTCATAATCATCTTCACACTCAGACAAGGTTTTCGATTCCAGCACATCTTTTTCGACAATGCTAAAATACATAGCATATTTTAGAGAATTGGGTAAAAACAAAGTATTGATCGCAAACACTTACGTTTCCTTGGTTTCTTTTAATGTACTCGATAAATTACCTATAGGCGTATTTACTTCCCGGCTTCCATCTTCAGATTCCTCTTTCTTTAATTCTAAATTGAATTTTGGTAGTAATTGCTTATTTACAACCTGCTCTTCCTCATCTTCCATTTTGATTTCCAAACAATCTTCTATATCTATTTGAGCTTCTTGAAGACAGTTTATATGTTTATCATCATGATCCAATGTTCTATTAAGCATAGACCACAATTTATCATTTACTTCATGAGCCTGCTGAACGAAAGCGTAGGCGGCTTTTAATTTACGTATGCAGCAACCACATATTGATTGAGGCATTCCATTTAACGTTTTGTCCATCATCTTTTTGTAAAATGTATTTAATAAATTTAATATTGTTGTTATTTTAATACTTACATCAATCTGGGTTAGATCTTTTAAAACTTCACCATATGATTTTGTTTCCACCTTATCTTCATTTATCATTTTTGTTATTTGTTGCAATCCCTTGGAGCCGTTTAGACAGGTGCGACATTTATTTTTAAATTTACTATTTTTCGTCATTTTATTGATTTGGTTTTGCGTTAAGATTTTTTAATATGTTAAACCCTAAAATCTATATTGTTTGTATAAATTTTTTGCTTACAAACTTCTTTTTATTTTTTGTGTATTCACAGCGAACTATTCACCTTTTACACGAAAAGAAATTTTTTGCTATTTCTTGTACTTAGTGTCATATTTACCATTTTATTATTCAGGATATGCTCCCAAATAATCTTTCAATATTTTATTTGGTTTTTGGATTTAAGCTGGTCTACAACCAAATAAAATATTAAAAGAGTATTATTTAAAAATTGTGTATATTGACCTAGGTCGCAAGATCTTTTGCCACTTTAATTCGCAACATGTTTGAAAAATAGCAAAACGCGTGAACTAAAGAACATACAGAAAAGTTTGGCGATTTTCAAATAGTATTCTATTTCAAAATCATGCGATTGTTAGAACAAGCTTATTCATAAAATTTGATTTTTGTATTACTTAGACTATTTTTTAATGAAAAGAAATTTCGCAAAGTTAGTAAATTATTTGACAAATGTTGTCATAGTTTGCATATTAGTTGTTTAGTAAAATTTTGGCAAGGGTATTCGATTTACAGGCATGTTAATCACTTGCATGATTTTCATATATGATGATACTTTCATTATGAATATTTATTTATTTATGTATTCCAATTCCGTAATATAAAGCCACAAAGGCCAATTATAATATATTAGATAGTTAGAAAACGCCTAAAGGCTATAATACACGGCATGTTTTTTACATCAGACTTTAAAATTTGTGAGACATATGTAAATCTACATGTCTGTCAAAATTGTACTTTTACGCTGACTGCTTTGCAGCAGCAGAGATTTCTGCCAACGACTGATGTCACATGTTTTTACAGAAGAAAATAGAGCGCGCTCTAATTAAAATTTTGTTAGATGTCTCAACACATGTTTTTTTACAGAAGTAATGTTTTAAAGGTAACACACGACATGTTTGTATTGGCAGTGGAGAATTTGACAAGTCAGATGTAAAAAACATGCCGTGTATTAGCTCCTTAAGCATAGCCTTATAATAAAAATATAATATACTATACATTATATAAGTTAAATAAATTAACGTTTGTTTTTCGAGTACTTGACTACGACTGAATAGTGTAGTCCATAAACTTTATTTTATAATTAAAAACGGTAAACAATGTAGACGTATCGTCAGCAAAAAAATTACAATAATGATTGGGGCACAATGTGTTGGGAAAGACTTAAAATTAGTTGGAATTTATTAAATGAGAATAAAAAATAAAATACTGTAAAATTAGTTGGAATTTATTAAATGAGAATAAAAAATAAAATATTGTAAAATTAGTTGGAATTTATTAAATGAGAATAAAAAATAAAATACTGTAAAATTAGTTGGAATTTATTAAACGAAAAATAAGAAATAGAATATTGTTGTGAAATACGTTGACAGCATGTGCAGACTGATTTCCTGAGTTCTGGGAAATTAGTCTGGCAAAAGGTGCAATGAAAGATTATGCCTTTTAAATTGGGGCAGTGTGGGAAATCTTTTATTTTAGAAATTAATGACTTTGTATTTTACGATTCCACGAATTGAGTGGTAGAACATTAGGGGTATTAACTTATACATTATTTTACAACTTCAATAACAAACAGTCTCATTTATTTGCTCCCCAAGCATAAAAACATTAGGTCATATATTAAGGTAATAATATAAAAAGTAATACAAAAAAATAGTCCAGTTAGGGAGGCTCATCACTACAGTTCAAAAAAAGAAAAGAAAAAAAAAAAAAGAAAAATTAGACAGCAGCAAAATGTCTCATAAGTTTTAATTTGAAAACATTATTAGAATGAGTAAAAATAGTTGATTATTGATGTTTTAATATGAAATGTTTTATTGAGACTGAATATGAATAATAAAAAAATAAAAAACTAACTATTCATAATTACAATATTGAATAAGCAAACTACATAATTTCTCATAACAATTAAGTACAGTATATACAGTATATAACAATAACATTATAATCAACACCTCCCCTTAATGTTATAATCTGTTTACAATATATAAATACAAATTAGTTATGAGGCACAATATTTAAGTATTCTACAAATTTTTTAAAAAACGGTCGTGATAACGATTTGGTTAAAATATCTGCCAACTGTTCCTTAGAATTTACAAAGTTCAGTTCAAATTCGTGCTTGTCGAATTTTTCTCTTATAAAATGATATTTTACATCTATATGTTTAGTTCTTTTATGATATTCCGGATTCTTTATTAATTTAATCGTGCTTTGATTATCTATATATAGACAATTTTCTTCGAGGTTATGTGCAATTTCTTTCAAAAAACGTTTTATCCAAACAATATCTTTAACAGCTTCACATGCAGCAATGTATTCTGCTTCAGTAGTAGACAGTGCAACAGTTTTGCTGCATTAATATGTATTTGACAAGGATTTTCCATATATCTACTTAGCACACAAACCGCAAATGAAATATCAGGGCGAGTTATAATTGACAAATATATTAATGAACCAATCAATTCTTTAAAAGGAAACTTTTCTTTTATTGCTTCATTGCTAGTAACATTTACCCAGCCTGGTTCTAAAGGTGTACATACCGAGTTGCAATCTTGCATAGAAAACCTTTTCAAAACTTTTTCCATGTATTGATGTTGATGAAGAAATATTGTTCCCGAGTTGAAAACTTTGATTTCGAATCCAAGAAACTTGTTTATTTGACATTCCTTCATTTTAAAGTTCCCTTTGAGATAGGTTACTAAATCGTTACCAAGTTTTTCATCATTATATATCAACAATCCATCATCCACATAAATTGCCAAAATAATTTTAGATTCTTTAACATTTTTAATAAAAACACAGTTATCTGAGTAGCTAGTTTTCATATTGAATTTATCCAGGACTTCACAAAATTTTTTATTAAAACATCTTGGCGCTTGTTTTAATCCGTAAAGATTTTTCTTTAATAAACAAACTTTATTAGATTCTTTTATGTATCCGGGTGGTTGTTTCATGTAAATTTCTTCCTCTAAATCGCCATACAAAAAAGCCGTCTTTATATCAAATTGCCTTATTGACATTCCTTCTGATACTGCAACAGCTAATAAAAGACGTATAGAGTCATATTTTACTACTGGGCTATATGTTTCTTCGTAATCAAGACCATATTCCTGGGTAAAACCTTTTGCTACCAAGCGTGCTTTATAACGTTCAACTGTGCTGTCAGATTTAAGCTTGGTTTTATAAACCCAACGACAATCTACTAATTTTCTACCTTCAGGCAATTTACAAAGTTCCCATGTTTTATTTTCTAACAATGCATCGTATTCTTCGTCCATTGCTTTTTTCCAAATTTCAACGTTTTTCGAATTAACAGCCTGTTCATATGTAGTAGGGTCTTCTAATTAATTTTGCATCACAGAATGAAACATATCTTCAAAGTTTATTTTCTTTGTTGGATTCGGTCTTAAATTATACCTAGTTCTCTCTGCCCTTGTTACATTTGAACTTTCATTTTCGGCATCAAATAATTGTAAACTGGGATTGTCATTCCGTGATAAAATTAAGCTGTTTTCATTGCTTTCCTCTATGTGTTCAATGCTTTGGCAATCTTGAGTAGTAGCTTGAACGGATTCCTCTATCTCGTTTCTGTAATAATTTCGACAATTTTCTTGATTATTCTCACCATCATTAAAACCCTTGAAGTGACAAATACTGATATTGTCCCCACAATCTTTATAACTATTAGGTATTTCAAGTTCATCTCCAAAAATTACATCTCTGTATATTTCAATTTTGTTATTACTTTCAAAAAATATGCGATATCCCTTGACATTTAAATCGAAACCAACAAAAATACCTTTCTTACTTTTTGCATCCCACTTTTTTCTTATTTGTTTTGGAATATGTGCAAAAACTTGAGTACCAAAAACCTTCAAGAAACTTATTTTAGGTATGTCATTAAACCATATTTCAAACGGGGATTTATTTTTAATCGGGCTTGGTCCAGTTCTGTTTAATACATAAACTACATGCTGAATTGCTTCAGCCCATAAAAATTTTTGTAAACGTTTACTCTGTAATGTACATCTTGCTAGTTCCACAATTGTACGAATTTCCCTTTCTGCAGCTCCATTTTGTTCTGGGGTATAGCTTACTGATTTCTGATGATGAATACCATAATTTTTGAATAACTGATCCATATTTTGGTTTACAAACTCTTTTCCATTATCTGATCGAAATATTTTGATTTGTATATTTTGATTTTTTAACATATTAAAAAAATTTTTTACATTTTGAAAAACTTCACTTTTTTGTTGTAAAAAATAAACCCATTTGAATCTTGAAAAATCATCTTTCAACAGCAAAAAATATTTAGATTTACCAATTGATAACTCTTCCATAGGGCCGCAAACATCTGCATGAATTATTTCACCTCGAGTTTTTGAATTGTATTCACCTGAAGTATATGGCATTTTATGTTGTTTGCCGAAACAACATCCTTCACAAATTATGGTTTGGTCTTTTTCGTATTCAATTTTTCTGTTATTTAAAACCTCTTCTGTGTGCTTCATATTTTGATGAACAAACCTTTGATGCCACAGTTTAGATGTGTCTTTACACTTATTTGCATTAAAACTGTTCTGACCTTTTATAATGACTTTCATTTCGATTTCAAACAAATTTCCGTTCCGTTTGCCGAAAGCCTCAGCCTTGTTATCTCGAATAAAAACACATTTGTCTTTATCTGATTTCAGGACATACCCCTTATCCATGGCAGCTGTTGTAGAAAATAAGTTAACTCTCATATTTGGTACGAAGAGAACATTTTTCAAAAATTTTTGTTTCCAGCCATCATTACTTTCAATTAAAACTTCAATGTTACCTTCACCAACAGCGTTTAAAGATGTTCCATCTCCAATTTTGATTTTAGATGGCTCTTGAAACTGATGATAACTTGAAAACCATTCTCTATTAAAGGTCATATGTTCTGAGGCTCCCGAATCAACTATCCAATTTTCGTTTAAAAGTTTCGACCTTTCACATATAAAAGCATTGGATTTATAATTTGGTATCTTGAAATTCTTATTTTTCTTCCATAATGGACAGTCTTTCTTCCAGTGACCCTCTTTATTACACTTAAAACATTTACCTGGTTTCTTATAACCTTCACGAATGTTTTCTTTGTTTGTTGTAAAGGTTTGTCTTTTTGTTGTAAAGGCCTCAGCTATGTTCACATCTCGATTTATTCTTGATTGTTCTAGTACAAGCCGATTTGTTAAATTGACAATGTTTCTTTTGTTTTCTTCTGTCGATTCCCAAGCAGAAATAAAATGATTGTATGTTGGTGGTAACGTCATCAAGATTTTTGTAATTACCATATTTTCACTTAATGGCTCGCCCAAATTTCTTAAACGTTCTGCAAGTTCTTCTATACTAGCTATATGCATTTCAATAGAATCTTCGGAATTCTTTTTGAATTCATAAAATTTTTGCTGTAACAAATGAACACTTACTTCAGATTGCATTTCATGTATTGTATGCAATTTTTGCCACATATCAAATGCTTCCTTGCAACACATCAAATAATTTAAAATAACATTGTCAGTTGAAGTTATAATAACTCTTTGAGCCTTAATATCCGCTTTCTCCCATGCCTGAAGATTATTCTGAAAAATAGCACTACCTGCGTCTCCATTTTCACCCGCATGAATAGGTCTTTTGTATGAGCCATCAACAATCTTATAAAGATCTATTGATTTCAAAATAATACGCATCTGGAACTTCCACGAACACCAGTTCACTGCTCCGCGTAATTTTTCAATTTTAAAATCCTCCATATTTACCCTTCTTCTTTAATCCTTCTAAGTAACTTGAAAAAAATTCTTCTTTAATCCTTCTAAGCAACTTGAAAAAATTCTTCTTTAATCCTTCTAAGCAACTTGAAAAAAATTCTTCTTTAATCCTTCTAAGCAACTTGAAAAAATCTTCTTTAATCCTTCTAAGCAACTTGAAAAAATTCTTCTTTAATCCTTCTAAGCAACTTGAAAAAATTCTTCTTTAATCCTTCTAAGCAACTTGAAAAAATTCTTCTTTAATCCTTCTAAGCAACTTGAAAAAATCTTCTTTAATCCTTCTAAGCAACTTGAAAAAATTCTTCTTTAATCCTTCTAAGCAACTTGAAAAAATTCTTCTTTAATCCTTCTAAGCAACTTGAAAAAATTCTTCTTTAATCCTTCTAAGCAACTTGAAAAAATCTTCTTTAATCCTTCTAAGCAACTTGAAAAAATTCTTCTTTAATCCTTCTAAGCAACTTGAAAAAATTCTTCTTTAATCCTTCTAAGCAACTTGAAAAAAAAAAAAAAAATTCTTAGCAAGAGTGTCCTGGGCCCATAACCAGTTGATTATTGATGTTTTAATATGAAATGTTTTATTGAGACTGAATATGAATAATAAAAAAAATAAAAAACTAACTATTCATAATTACAATATTGAATAAGCAAACTACATAATTTCTCATAACAATTAAGTACAGTATATACAGTATATAACAATAACATTATAATCAACAAAAATACGTAATTCCAATGGCAAGCAATTCCAGTTCTTAATAATTCTAACAAGAAAGGACCTAGCGTATATAGATCTAAGAATTCTAGGGAAAATTAGGTGCGGATTCCTTAAATTTAATTTAAATTTAAATTAATTAATTTAAATTTTTATTTATTTTTTTTTGTGGTATTAAACTACTATGTAATATTTTTATTTGACCTATTTGGCTTATATTAGTTTGTGGAATTATTTATTTATTTATTCAACTTCATAGTAATAAAAAAAAGCCTACAATTAAATAAATAAATACTACTACCTACTAAATAAAACTGGTCTTATTTAAAACATATTTCAATATCAATCAAAGACTATATTTCGTAAAAGAAAAACGTTAAATAAACGAATAAAAAAGTATCTGTAGATAAGACACCGTAGCAATTCATAAGAAATAGTTTTTATTAATAATTTTGTATTTTATATTCGTAAGTTTATAAATCTTTTCTATTTATATAACTTCATCATGATGATTTTCATTTATACGATGCAGATTTAATAACGATCTATTTTCAAACACTTTACCACAAATTACACAATTTAATTTTTGTTCCTTTAGATGAGTTCGTTTATGCACCGATAAATTATAAGACTGCGTAAAACTTTTTCCGCAATCCTTGCACTTGTAAGGTCGTTCACTGCTATGTATACGTTTGTGTTTAACCATATGCGAATTGTCTCGAAATTCTTTTAAGCAAATCGGACATTTGTATGGTCTTTCGCCAGTATGCAGATAACGGTGAATTTTTAAATCATAAGGTACAATAAACGATTTAAAACAAAGGTCACATTTATAGGGTTTTTCACCAGTATGATGACGATTTATGTGAATATTTAAAATTGTTATTGTAGTGCAGACATATGAACATTGTGTGCACATAAAACGTTTCTCTCTAACTTTGGCTGGTTGTCTTGTGTTGTCATTCGGATCTTTGAGATTATGAGCTTTTTCGACATGAATTCGAAGATCAGTTTTTCGTTTATACTTTTTACCACAATGTGGACATAAACTATACTTATCTTCACTTATGTGAACGTGTCGTTGGTGAGCATAGAGAGCTTTATAGTTTTTATATATATTACCACATTCATCACAGCGCCTGGCTAAGGATCTTGTTGACATTGATTTAGTATTTCTTTTTTTTATGTTTAATATATTTCTAATAAACTCTTCATCACTAAATTGTTCTCGATATTCATCATCAATATCTGCGTTTAAAGATGACTTGGTGTAAGAGTTCTTATTTTTTTTTTTCGCTAAAAGAGTATTATCATCGCTACAAAAGCCTTCATTTTCTTCGTTATTTTTTTGTACTGCTGCGAGTATTGATGTAGTCAAATCAACATTTGTAATAGAATAATTTAAGTTTTTTCTGTGATTAAACAAAACATATATAATAATTTAGTAATTGTTAAAACATTTAAGTGATCTGTTACAAAAATACATACATACATACATATGTAAAAAAATTTAAATCTTCTTAAAGAAAAAAATGCTGTTAAATATAATTACAAAGCTTAATTTTCAGGCTTTAATACTAGAATTTTCAATTTTATTTTTTACTCCTTTCCATAGCCTACAAACCTGACTAGTAAAATAATGTACTTACCCATTATCTATTTTATTTTTTGCTTCAGCCTTAAGGTTTTTAATTAATTCTTTGTGTACATTCTTCACGTGTGTTAATAAGTCGAATTTCTTTAAACACATGTACGAACAAAATTTGCATTTAAATTTGTCCTTTTCGGTGCCATGCTTTGAACGTGTATGATAATTTAAAGCTGCATAAGTTCTTGCTGTATAATCACAAGAACGACATTTTATAATTTTATCCTTTAGTTTCTGTTTGCCTTTTCTCTCATCAATTCCATGCTTATTTTTTAGATGGTAGATATATGTGTATTTACTTGTATACTTGCTAGGACATATTTTACATGAAATCACTTCCTTGGTCTCGGGTTTACGGTTAGGTAACAATTGACTAGGAGCTTCAATATCATGCTGTGTACGCATATGAGTTAGTAAATTATCACGTCTACTCATAACTTTATGGCATATCGGACAAACAGTATCGGTTTGAGAATCTGAAGACTCTTCGACACTATCAATTTGATTAATTAAGGTAGTTGTATTAGCATCGATTGTTGTAGAAACTTCCAATGTTAGATCATTTGAATCATTTTGATCACTGAAAAAAAATTTTACATACATACAGCATTTTTTTAAATACAATTTCAGTTTAAAAATATTTAGTTAATAATTAGACTTCTTCATTTATTACCAATTGACGAAAAACAAGTAAGAGTGCTATATTCGGCCGTGCCAAATCTTATATACCCTTCACAACGTGTAGTCACGCAATAACAATATTTTGTATCACCATTCATCTCATATGAAATACGTACATACATATAAAAAACATACGTATATAAAAACATCCCATTGCAAAATTATAAATTGATTTTACGTATGTATGTTTAAGAAAAAAAAAAATAAAATAAAAAAAAAATTAAAAACAAAAAAAAAACAATAAAAAAATTTAAAAACAAAAAAAAACTAAAAAAAAATTTTTTGGCTCAGCTGGGATTTGATGCCACGTTTGCTCTAACCAGTATATATGTATTGTATGTATGTTGTTATTGTAATTGTGAAAAAACGAGGTGGTCGTGGTTTTTTGCTCATATCTCAAAAAGTTATAGGGCAATTGTGCTGAATTTCAATAGCGATTCATTCCCGGATATTTCCAAAAGATTGATACCATATACAGATCTGAGGAACATATAGTGGCTTCTAAAAGTTGATTTCAACCAACACACGGGCAGACGGTCAGGGCTTAATCGACTTCTCTATTCATAAGCTTTCAGTAAATATATACTTTATGGGGTCGGAAATGAAAATTGTAGAAATTACAAACGGAATGACAAAGCTATTATACTCTTGTGCAGGGTATAAAAAACATTATAATGAAAGCCTAGAAAGAATTTTATACGCATCAGTATCGGCCATAACTAAAGCACCTTTGGTAAGCTTATAAATATATAGATACACCCATACCCCGATTTTTGTCGCTAATTGGGAACAAAGAAACGCGACATAAACTGAAGCATGATTTTCCACACATTTGTATTGATTTTCATTTAATTTGTTCCAAGATTGAATTTAATCTAAATCAATCACCAACAAAAAAAAAAATTAAAGCACTAATGACGCATCTCGGAGCCATGGGGCGCAAACTGAACAAAACCGACAACTTCGAAATAACGGAAATTTAAATACAACGCAAACCGGGGTACTGGTGTATTTGTAAAACTAAAGATTATTAAACTTACTTATTAACATCATCTTGTATTTTATTTTCCATGGAACATTCCAATAATTCAGACTTCAAAAGTATATTCGTGCCTTTAGAGCTGATTTTATGTCTTGCAGGTTTTGGTGTTTCTAAAGCGATTTCATTTATAAGTGGTATATCAATCGTTTTTTCTTGTAAACAATCCAACTTCTTGGCGATTACATTTACCAATTTAGAATTGCAATATTGTGCTTGTCGTATGAAGTTGCAAGAATTCCTCAATTCACGACAGCATAGAAAGCATAAATATTGCGGCATTAAATGCTCGTAATCGGGTGAACACTGAAATTGATGTTAGTTGAATATGAATTTTAATAAAACTAGAATGTGTGATAATGTACCTCTAGTTTAATATAATCTTTAAGCAATTGAGCGTAGGTCTTTTTAGGAACACTGCACCCTCTTGCATGTTTAGTTATAGGAAATATTTTTGCACTATTCTTAAGGCATGTCCTGCACTTTTGTACTGGATTTTCAATATTCATTTTAAGCACAGAATACTATTTTTATTTTAAATTTACCAAATTTCTATTATATTAATAAAATGCAGCTATTTTTTCTTGTAATTCAGTGTAAGTTGATAACTTGTATTTTTTTTAACAGCTGGTTCGTTTACAGTGCTTGCAATAAGTATGGTCAGGAAAAAAGTCATTTAAAATAAGTTGTAGCAATAAATTATATATTATCTTTGCAGAAAAGACGATAGTTTTACTATTCATCGTGGTTTGAAGTTTAATTAGTATTTCTGTATTTGTTGACTTATTATTTACATACAAGATTTTTGGCAGTTCCCTTTAACTTAGTTTTTATAAGAGTTACTGTCACCGTTTGTGGCTCCCTTTAAGTGTGGTTACTAGTTGAAATGAATATAAATACGTACAAATTATCTGGCTTCCCATCAAATTCACAAATAAATGTTGAGGCAGATTTAAGAAATTTTACTACGGTACTTAAGCCAAAATAAATGATTTACAATAAATTTAAGAATAAAAAGTTCGACTAAGTACTAATATAAAATTATATCTTAAAAACTCCCCCGATTCTCTATACAAATTTTCAATCCTAATTACGTTAAAAATTTCGTAAACTGGCAACACTTTCCTTCTATTGATATATTTATTATAAAAAACTGGTACAACACAATGCTGCAGTATTCATTGCTGTTTTGGGTTTCTGTGATAATTATTCACACTCACATGACTAAATGCAAATAATAGTGGAGGAAAAGTGTACACTGTTTCAAAGTAAGCAACTTAATCAACATGGCAAGCACGATTCATTTTGAGAATAATTGCACAATTTTCCGATTTACTAGCAATCATGCAGAACTCTTATACGTATTACAAATAAAAGTTTCAATGAAATATACCACTCATATAAATTGCTTATTCGTTTTCATAGGAAACTAAAAGTTAATTTAAGCAAGTAAGAGTGCTATATTCGGCCATGCCGAATCTTTTATCCACTTCACAACGTGTAGTCACGCAATAACAATAGTTTGTATCACCATTCATCTCATATGAAATACGTACATACATATAAAAAACATACATATATAAAAACATCCCATTACAAAATTATAAATTTACGTATGTGTGTTAAAAAAAAATATAAAAAAAATTTTAAAAAATTAAAAAAGATATAAAAAAAATTAAAAAAATAATAAATATAAAATAAAATAAAAAATTAAAATATATATAAAAAAAATAAGAAAAAAAAATTTTTTAAAACGAAAGTTAAAAAAAATTAAAAAAAATATAAATAATAATAAAATAAAAAAATTATTTAAAAAAAAATTTTTTTTGGCTCAGCTGGGGTTCGATGCCACGTTTACTCTAACCAGTATACCACGTCTGTATATATGTATGCTGTTTTTGTGTTAAAAAAAACGAGGTGGCCGTGAGTTTTTGCTCATATCTCAGTTGTTTATGTACCGATGTTTCTGATTTTCAATACCGATCTACTCCCCAATATTTCTGATATTTTAATACCTCACGCGGGTCCAGTCGACGTTGGGGGGTCTTCAAAAAGTTGATTTCAACATACACACGGACAGACTGACAGAGCTTAATCAACTCCCCAATTCATAAGCTTTAAGAATTTATATATACTTTATGGGGTCGGAAATGAAAATTGTAGAAATTTCACACGGAATGACAAACCTATATATACCCTTTTTCACTGTGTGAAGGGTATAAAAATGTTGAAGCAAAGAGTGCAATAATTGCTGTACATTGATGAGCTAATTTTGCCTCCAAATTTTTCTACCTTTAGAGTTACCTACCAAGGATATTTAAAAGGCAATTTTTTGAAATTATTATTTTTTGGTAAATTTTAATTTAATAATTGTTTTAACTTATCATACAACTTCATCATGATGATTTTCATTTATACAATGCAGATTTAATAATGCTTGATTTTTAAAAAGTTGTTCACAAACAGTACAATACAGTTTTTTCTCCTTAAGATGAGTTCGTGTGTGCAATGTCAGATTGTAAGACTGTGTAAAACTTTTGCCGCATTCCTTACACTTGTATGGACGTTCATTGTTGTGTATACGTTTGTGTTTAATCAGCTGCGTACTGCAACGAAAACTCTTTGAACAAAAAGAACATTTGTATGGTCGTTCACCGGTATGTAAATAACGATGAATTTTCAAATCAAATTTCACTGCGAACGATTTAAAGCATATGTCACACTTATATGGCTTTTCACCGGTGTGCTGCCGACTCATATGAACCTTTAAAGTTGTTATTGTAGCGCAAATATAAGAACATGCTGTGCACATAAAACGTTTCTCTTTGGGCACTGCTGGGGTTCTTTTAATATTTGCGGATGAGTTTTTTAATTCATGAACGATTTTAATATGTTTCTTTAGATTAGATTTTCGTTTTAATTTTTTGCCGCAATATGGACACAAACAGTATTTTTCTTCGCTGATATGTACACTTTTTTGGTGTGTCATAAGGGATCTATAATTCCTATAAATATTTCCACATTCATTACAACGGCGTGGTAAAGATCGCAAAGGAAACATATAAGGCTTAGTAATTTCAGTACTTAAATCATTCTTATTGTGAATTGTATTTGTGGTTAAAGAAGATATTTCTTTGAATTTTGTAAGTTTTTGAGTTAAAGGATCATCATTACTAGAAGTGTCATCATGTGGATTGTAATGTTCTTTTTGGCAACTAAAACAAATAAACATTTGAACAAAATTATTAAAAATAATATTTCCAAATACTTTTATTTTCTGTTGATTTATGAGAATTCTAATTTAAACTCCTACCTTTCATTTCTATTATTTTCGGCATTAGCCCTAAGTGCTTTTAATTGTTCTTTGTGTTCTGATTTTATATGTTCCAATAGAGTCATAGACTTTAAAGACACGAATGGACAAAATTTACATCTAAATTTGTCATCGTGATACGAATGATGGTGATAGCTTAAAGCCGCATAACACTTAACTGTATAATTACAAAGACGACATTTGATTTTATTATTCGGTTTCTGATTGTCTTTTCTCTTATCAACACCATGTTTGTCCATTAGATGATCTAAATATTTGTATTCGTTGGTGTATTTGCGAGGGCATAGTTTACAAGCAAACTTTTGTTTTCTTTGAGTCGGTTGTTGTATATTTAATAATTTTCTAGGCCCTTTAATATCATGTTGTATACGAATGTGTGCTATAAAACTATCAAGATTATCAATTTTTTTATTGCAAATGGGACACCTCATGTCAATTTCAGAATCTGAAGGGTCTTCTTCTCCGATTAAATTTAAGTAATTTTCATCACTTAATTAATTTAAAATAAACAAGTAAAAATAATTAATTTTAAAATTTAGTTTTCAAAATAAATGTATTTTAGTAATACTTAATTACATACCTTATCCTAAAGAAATTATTAATTAAACCTGCTTTAAAGAAATTATATTTCTGAAAGGTTCTATCGAACTCATATTTTTTTAAATCTAAATATTTTAAACTTTTTTCAATTAAGACTGTTTCTGTTTTGTTCTGACTGACTCGCGATTACAAATTTATGCATATTCCGAAGTTTACGCGTTTTAATGCTTCAAAATGAATGCGGTATCATGCAAAATATCTTAAAGAATTTATAATTACACAAACTTAAGAGTAATAATATAACACAAATATTTAAATTTTCAGCAAGAAAAATAGCCCATATACTCTAGAAAATTACAATGCCAAAATGCACATGTCCGATTGCGCAAAGTCTAAGTCAACGTATGACGCCATCTATCGGATTTTGGCTAAAAACCGGATGGATTTTCCATAATTTTCTTCCGTAAAAACCTTCTTCTGGAACAACTGACAAAACATTTTACAGAAATCGGCCCAGCCGTTCTCATTTTATGAATTACTATAAATTTTTTACACCTTTTTAATATTTATATATAGATTTGTTTTTTGTTGGTTTAGTGTCTTGATATTTTTTATATATTTTTAGTTTGGTTAATTAAAATTCTTATTAGAATCTCTATACCTATATATATGCACAGCGAACTCGATCGTTCGAATAAAATTTTGATTTTGATCGAATGCCGTAATTTGGGCCCAGAGTTCTCAAATTGCCCCTAAGAACTTAATAACCAATATATCAGTTACTAATACCTCTCATAATCGGTTAAATGACCGTTACTGTTCTTATAGGGTAGATCAAAAAATCGCTAGATATATCCAGAGAATTGTGAGTTTAGAAACCTTCGGCGTTATACAAAACACAAACTTTGTGCTAACTAACGAACTGCTATATTTCCCTTATAGAAATTTTCTAATTCAAAGTTGACAGCTCGTTAGTTAGCACATGATTTGGTATATGCATAACGTCGTTTGAATATAATGCAGAAAAACATACTCATCAGTAACTTCTTCCATTTCTACGTCATTTCCAACAATGTGTTGAACTGATGCTTCATTTTCTCTATCTTTTTTAAGTATTTCTGATTTCAAAAGCAATCTGGTGCTAACAGTTCTAAACTTGTTTGTCATCGAAGTATTGTTTGTTATAATATAATCATTAATACTTTTCTCTTTTTTAATTTTAAGAGATTTTTCAATCTTATTGTTCTTTTGTAGCAATACACACAATCCTTTCTTATCCAGACTATCTACTTTTTCTGAAATAATATTAATGAGTTTAGAATTGCAATATTGAGCCCGTCGTATAAAATTGTATGTGTTTCTCAAATCGAGGCCGCATACGGCACACAAGTATTGCGGCATAAAACATTCATAATCGGATGGGCACTATATAATAAATTAAAATTTTTTGTTATAATTTAATCGTAGCAGTTTTTATCATTATGAAATGTACTATGTGTATACCTCTAATTTTGCATATTCCTTGAGAAGTTGGCCGTAGGTCGCCTCTGTTTTGCCTCGAATAGCATTTTTTGTTAATGCAAATATTTGTGTGCTATTTTTGAGACATATCCTACACTTTTGCATAGATTTATTATTCATATTTATATATATTCTTAAATTTTGTACGTGTATTTTGGCCTTATAGGCTTTGTATTACTATTGAATTAATAAATACATAAATATTCTTAATTGTTGTATAAAGACAAATTTCCTATTTATATGATAAAAGCCAGTGATGGTAATTTAAATTTTTCCCCAAAAAATCCAGCGATTTTAGTTCAACCGAGGAAAATGCGATTTTTGCGAACCACTACCAAGTTATATTCATAAAGAAAACTTCGACGCAGCAGCACACGGACAGACGGATAGGGCTCAATCAACTCCTATTTATAAGCTTTCATAATATATTTCATGGGGTCGGAAATGAAAATTGTAGAAATTTCACACGGAATGACTAACCTATATACATATGTATACCCTTTTTCACTTTTGTGTGAAGGGTATTATAAAAAAGTATAAACAAAATTAAAAAATAAAAATTTTTTTTTGGCTCAGCTGGGATTAACACGTGTTGTTGTTGTGAAAAAAAAACGAGATGGTCGTGGTTTTTTCCTCATATCTCAGTTGTTTATGTACCGATTTTTATAATTTTCAATGAAGATCTTCTCCCAAATATTTCTGACATTTTAATACCTCACACACAGGCAGACTCCTCTATTTATAAACTTTCAGAAAATATATACTGAATGAATGAATGTTGAATCAGTACTGTTTCCCTATAGACATTTCCTGTAATATATAAAAAACATAAACAAAACAAAAAAGTTTTCACCAAACCAAGGCCTATTCATGAAAAAAACATATGAACAACAGTTGCCTTCATTTAAATTGCAAATGCTTACAACAATTTAGTATTTCCTCTTTTAAACCCTTCTTACAATTCTTCTATGTTATAAATATCTTACATGTATATGCATACATAATTTTAATATTTTTCGAATACGAAATATTTTTAATTTTTGATTTTATCTTATACTTATATTATACAACACAACTTTATGTTTAAGTTAATTTTTTCTACAAATGACCGTTTCTTAAACAATGAGTATTAAATGATGACCGCAAAGAAAATGATTCGCCACAAGTTTTACACTGAAATGGATTTTGACCTGTGTGTATAAGCATATGTGTACTTAGGACATTAGGATATTTAAAAGTTTTCTCGCATTCTTTACACTTGTATGGTCTCAATTCTGAGTGAACTCTCATGTGAATTTTCAGTTTATCGGAGCGTTTAAATGCCTTACCACACTGCAGACACTGATGCGGCTTTTCATCGCTGTGTATTATGCGATGCATATGTAAATCTTCTGGACGTTTAAAGGTTTTTTGACAAATTTCACATGGAAATGGACGTTCTCCAGTGTGAATGACTACGTGGCGGCTAAGGCCATATTTTGTGCGAAATGAACCACCGCAATAGGTGCACAGAAAACGTTCTTTTTCCTTAGAAATTTTGACTTTAACGCGTGCCTCTTTTGGTTGTGGATTCTGATGTATACGTTTGATGTGTTTTTGTAGAGTGTCCTTTCGACGAAACGATTGCTGGCATATGGAGCAAGGAAACTGTACACCCTTGTCGTCAGGAGGTTTAAAAATTTCTTTTACTTTATCGGCTCCATGAACGACACCAATATGAACTTTAAGATTAGATAAACGACTAGATTTAAAACTACACAATGGACATGGCCGTTTCTTTTCATCTGGCATGTGCGTGTAATGTTTATGTGTCCTTAGTGCTATTCTGTCTTTATAAATTTTATGACAAATATCACAAGATATGGCTATGGGTGCTTTTGACAGATCCTTATCGAAATCATCTTCCGATATAGGATCTTCAGCATCCTCATTATCTTCTGAATCAGTGTTAAAATTATCGAAATGATTTCTAATAAAAGTAAAAAAATAAAATTTAAAATCAATTGAATGTACACTTAACAATTTAAGATGACTTCGACTCTTACCCTTCCTCATCATGTGTTGGATTCATTTCAAGTTCTTTAGAAGGTTGGTAAGTGATTAAAGTGGTCGGTATGTGATTTTTCTCGATAGTTTTATTTGTGCTGCTGTTGTTGCAATCTATATATTCCGGTTTTTCTTCTTTAATATCACTATCTGTTAAACTTTTAATATTTATAAACTCTTCATCACTAGTAATGCATTCTACAGCAGGCGGCTCAGTTTTAATTTCTTCAGCTGTCAAAGGGCCTACAACTGAAGCAAGTGGACTTTCTTTTCTTAAAACTGGACCCTTTTCAGCATTTATAGATAATAAATCTATGGGAACTTCAATAAGCGGTTCTGGCATATTTTCAAAACTTTTAATCCCCTCTTCATCTAAAGCATTTATTGTTTGTAAATATTGCTCATATACTTCTCGCGCTTGTATAATAAACTTATAACAATTAATCAATTGCGTTAAACATTTTTGACAAACTTTTTGTGTTAAACATTTCTCATGATTATTGGAAACCTAAAAAATACAATACTAACGATTTTATATATCCACATAAATAACTATTAACAATGTACTTTGATGTTGGTCATTTCATATAAAAGATCTTTGTAGGTTTTATCTATTCGGCAGATTTTGCTGGCCGAGTTAAGCTCAAGAAACTTTGAAGATGGGTTTGTACAACAACGACATTTTTGTGGTTTTATTGTGTTAGTACTCCTTGATGGACTCATTGAATAATAATTTTTTTTTAAAAATTGGTAATTGTAATATAAATTTTATGTAAATCTAAAGGTGTATTAAAAAATGTAAACAATAAAATTGTTGTAATATTTTTGCCAGATGTTAAATTTTTTTTTTTAAATATGGTAACACAATATGTGTTAAAAAATCGCTTGAATTTAGAATTATATAAATTTGTACATACTTCTATCAAGCAAGAAAAAATATTAATTGTTCTTGTTTTAAAGTGAGCAAAATAATTGACAATTTTAATTTCATATATTTTGATTTTAATACTCAACTTTTCAACTTTTTTGGTAATATTATTTTAGATATAATAAAAAAATTCAGCATTAAGAATATTATAAATTATTTATTCTCGGTATTCGACAAATTTTGAAAAAAAGATTACGAAATTATTTTGGGTAATTATAGGTATATACGTACGCCTTAATTGGCATGTTGTGTTCTCTAATGAAAATTGCCCTACTAGAACCGTAATCTTAAAACTATAAAGTATTTCGACTAATTTAAGAATTCAGCTTCTTCAATGTAACATTTTAGCAATTTTAAATTCAAGTTTCATTTTTAATAATTTTGTTTGACACCGGTCTTTTAATGACGTTCATAATTTGCTTGCGACTTTATCTCACTCTTGCATTGCAGGTCTTGAGAATTGATTTGCTATCCGTGAAGATATCTATCGAAGTTTCGTTATTAACTTCTGTCATCCATTTAGTGCCTCTCGTAATCGCCATAGAAACAGTATTGTGATTTGGTAGATCAGGAATGGTCAAACTCTATATATGAAAAACTATACAAAAAATACTCTCTTTTTGCGCTACACCTTATGTGATAACACCATGCTTTAGCCACCTCTCAGATACACTTGTACAGGTGGCGGTGCTAGCTCAGCTGATTATTTTCTTGTGTGCCAATGTTTGTCAAACTCAATATATAAAAACGAGATTTCAATGCCAAAAATTGTCAAACTACATAAAAAAAGAGACATAATTCGTGCTATAACCTTATGTAATTACACCATGATATGAACAAAGGAGAAGTTGACATAAAAAAACCTGAAGAAACAAACATTGAACGATATACTATTGAACCAAAAGCGCCCCAATGTAGAGCACGAGAACAGACTTCATATATAAAAAAGTTTTCAGTCCAAATTGTCAAATATATAAAATCTAGTTATTGTTACTCTTTTGTGCAAATGGTCGGGACCTTGCTTGATTTTAAAAATCCACACTATTCTAAAAGTAATTGTATATATATATATATATATATACAGGGTGGGGCAAAAGTCGCGAAGGGGTTTACAACAGTCATAACTTTTTTAATTTTTAATTTTATTTATTTTTTACAAAATAATAAATATGATGTTGGGAGATTTTTTAAATTTAGGTGTGAAAGATTACGTCACGTAAGTGAGCACCATTTTTAGCCTCGCAAAGTTGAACTCTTTTAATAGACTTTTCCATGACACGAGTCAGAGTATCTGGCTGCAACGCTCTTATTTCGGCTCGAATTTTCTCTTTGAGCTGTGCAAGTGTTCTGGGTTTATTGATATACACCTTCTTTTTCAAATATCCCCAAAGGAAATAATCTGGTGCTGTTAAATCCGGCGAACGGGAAGGCCAATTGAATGCTGAATTTTTGGAAATTAAACGTTCGCCAAAAATCTGCCTTAGGAGCTGCATAGTGGCTCGAGCAGTGTGTGCAGTGGCCCCAGCTTGTTGGAACCACATCTCTCGATTGTCAGAAAGAGCTGGCCTTAAAAAATTTTGGACCATATCTCGATATCGCTCGCCATTTACCGTTACACCATTTCCATCGTTGTCTTCGAAAAAGAATGGTCCAATAATTCTTTTAGACGTAATTGCGCACCATACTGTACATTTAAGTGGATGTAATTGTCTCTGATGAACTACTCTTGGATTCTCAATAACCTGTAAACGTGTCACTAAACGTCGAATCATTGATTCCGATGGTGAATTCCGCACATTAAAATGACGACGATAGGCTCGTTGAGTTTGAATTATTGATCGATAATGTTCAAAATAAAGTTCTATGATTTTGGTTCGCTGGATAACGTTGTAACCTTCCATAATTAATCTCCCAGATTTATTTTAAAAGTCCTAAAAAGAAAAATAAAAAAAAATTAAATTAGAAAAGTTATATATATATATATATATATATATATATTTTTTTTTATTAATTTATGTAGTAATACAAAGCCTATAAGGCCAAAATATACGTATTACATAGTAAAAAACCTTAAGATATTAGGTTAGGTTTAGTAAAAAAAAAGGCTGGTGTTAAGTTACCTGCACACCATCACCCAGAGACGAATATGGTCAATTGTGACGCCTTAATAAAAAGAGTACAAAAGAGAATGAAGAATTAAGAAAAGTTAAGAAAAAATAAAGAAGTGGTTGTGAGCCCTACGCTACATTTGCCCTGTCCTCAGTCTCCTGTCACGCAGCCATGTCTGTCCCATAACGAATCTTATCAGATTCTCGAGACCACAGCCCGAGACATCCCCAATTCGCTCTGGAATCAACTACCTAGCCATCTCAGTCTGCTGTTCTGCAGTCTAAGACAATGATACATAATGTGCTCAACTGTCTCCAATTCCTCTGGATCCTCACAAAACCTGCACATTTCCGACAGGTCCGATCGCATTCTCATCCTGCCTAACATACAGTGGCCCGTGATAATAAATTTCATGGTTCTAACGCAGACCCTACCGCTAATCCGAACCAGATTTTTAAAGCATACCTTGCGGTCCGTTCGGTCACTCCAGACCCGATTAGTCCCTCTCGGAGCCCACTCGCTGATCCTTCCAAAATAGAAGCCCATTTTTGATACACACTACCAATTTTGTGTACTTTTATAGCACAACATTTTTTATTTTGTTATTAACAGTAATCGCTTTGCAATAATCTCTTTATACTAAAATATGTTTTACTCTCTTTGTGTAACTTCGATTTGCTATTTATTTATTTCCTTAAATTTAGTCTTACAATTAAACATTAAGATTTTCTTCATTAGAAATGATACCACTGACACTTTTTTTACGGAATCTGAAGAGTATGATTTGGTGCCCAGAGGTAGTTAAAAATAAAAATTAGCTTTATGTGGGCATGTCACCTCCTACTTTTAAAATTATATAATAATTATTTGAATTCAACTCAGATAATCCATTACAGAATTATTTTCTTTTTTTAATTTTTTGTCCATATAAAAATAATATGAATTGTAGATAAAGCGTTATATGGGAGGTGGGCCTAACTTTTTTTCAATAACTCTTATGTTGACGAAAAATTTATGTGCAAGATTTCATCATCGTACATCTAATTCTGTCGGTTTTATGAGCTTTTAATTTTAATAACAGTAAATTATGTGGGAAATGGGCGTTGAAGTAGTCGTGTCAAGTAGTTTCTGCTGATAAAATCAACTTAAATATTTTAATGTATTGTCCTTTATTCTTCCAAAATCTTTTTCTATAGAAAAATTATATGAATTTGAGATAAAGCGTTATGTGGGAGGTGGGCTTTAAAGTGTGCGTGTCACCTTGATTTTCCGTTATTGAAAGTCTCTTGATCAAAGAGCAATTTTTAAAAATTTCAGAATCATACATTCAATTTTGTCAGTTTTATTAGGTTTTAAATATACTGGAAAAGACACTGTGAGGTATAAATTTTCGTACATTTTGATCTATAACTCCTTTCGTATGTATATATTTGAGCAATTTTCAAGAAAAGATATTTTTTACATAGGAAATTGATGTAAATCTAAAAAAAAATTATTTTCCCTAAAAATTGCTTAAATCTATGCATTAGGAAGGGAAATATCTAAGTATTATTTTTTAGAAGAAACTATATTGACACGCCTACTTTAACGCCCGTTTTCATTAAAAGGCTAAATTCACGAAAATATTTTATTTTTTTATTTATTCAAAGTAATATAAAGCCTCCTTATGCCAATTAAAATATATTACATAGTAAAATCCTGAACATTAATATTATAAAAATTATCTACAAATTAAAACCTAACATATATGACCATTGGTTCCCAATCTTTTTAAAAGAAATCAAATAAGTGTATCGAAGTAATACAAAGAAAGTAATACATATTTTAGTATAAAGAGATTATTCCATAGCGATTACAGTAATAACAAAATAATAAATAATAGTAATAAATTTTATATTTACATATCTTGTATTATATTTATTTTCTTTTTTTTTTTCAAAGGCTTATTATCTTGTAATATTGTTATTTTGGCCCTAATGACTTGATATTACTGTTTAAAAAAAAATTATATCGAAAAATATACAAAATTGGTGGTGGGTATAATTAATTCGGCACAGCCGAATATAGTGCTCTTACTTGTTTAATTGTTGTGTTTGTTGTCGGGATGCTTATACTTTATGAATATGCCTTTGTTTATGTTTTTCACCGTAAAAGCATATGTTTTATTTTTCGAACTTATGTTTGAAACATAGCAAATCATCAACAAAACGCGGGAATTACAGAACATGCATAAATATATAAGAAAACAATTAAATTTAATAACTTAGGTTCTTTATTACTAAGTAATAATAAGTTGGCCTGAAAGGCTTGTGTTGCTGTGTTCAATATTAAAATAATTTTCATTAAGAGTACTTAAAAAAATCTTGGTACTTTATTGTAATGGTTCATTGTAACATTACAAAACTAAGGCCAAATCCAATGAAATTTTACATTTTACGTATAGGGTTAAGAATTTACCAAACACGCAAAAAATGTCTACAACAAAGGAGGATGACGGAGCTGCTGAGCCTGATATGGTATTTACCAAGGAATTAAGAGCTGCAACAAAAGAAGTTCATAAAATAAGTGATATCTTAGTCAATGCTAAATTTGCTTTTGGTATGTTCATAATTCCTATCGTTCATGATTAATTTGTCGTTTTTTATTCTCTCCCGAATAGCTTTGTCTGATGACTCCGTTTGGTATGATGGTCTTCTAAGTTTCTATGAAATTTATAAATTTCTCGAAACTCATTTACCAGAAGAGTTGCTACCAAAGGAACTACATCGCACTGAAGTGTTTGAAAAAGATTTTATTAATTTCTATGGAGAAAACTGGAGAGAAAATTATGAAATACGTCCAGCTGTGAGAAAATATTTAGATCATTTGGAGCTAGTCAACAAAACTAATAAACTTTTACTGTTTGCCTATGCCTATCAAATGTATATGGCTTTAATGTCAGGTGGCCAATTGTTGCAAAAGAAACGTATGGTTGCTCGTAAGTTATGGCCTGGTAGTAAAAATGCCACTGTCGAAGAAGAGATTGACGATCAATCAGAAAAGCAAACAAATCCCGATGATCTGACAACACGCCCAATGCCGATTCAGGTTTCCATTTGTCCAGTAGGTTGTGAGGCTACATATTTTCCTGAAAAGATATCGGTTCTAAAGGCTAAACTAAGAACTATTTTAAACAATAATTATGGCAAATTTGATGAACAAATGAAATCTGCTTTCATAGAAGAAAGTAAAAATGTTTTTCTCTTCAATAGTGATGTTGTGCGCTCAATTAAAGGTGTAAATCGTGCCAATTTACGTAAATTGGCCATTGTTATTGTGTTTATGGCTGGAGTTTACTTTGCTATTAAATTAGCTGGACGTTAATAAATTACATTAACACTACAATTTTAAATTTTGTTAGCAAATGTAATGTAGATTATAAATTTCTGATTTAAAAACTAGTACTGTTATTTAATTTTGAATAAATAAATAGCACTGTTAAAAACATATTTGATGTGGACCCCTCTTAGCGAAAATATCACAATAAGGCAAAAAACGTGTATTAAGTATAACATATAATAAAATTGGATATATTCATCAAAACGTAGGTCCAGTAAGTGCACGGTACAATCATAAGGTAGCCTCAGTTCTGCAACAAAAAATTTCTACATACATTTTGTTGTTGGAAAACTACGACTGAAATGTTAAAAAACAAATGTTTTTTTTTTTTTGTGGTAGGATATATAGGTATAAAGTAATTTTATAAAAGTTCTGTGTATGTATTATAATTAAAAATTTCTATGAAATAGACCACTTTCATGTAAATTTCTTGTTCGTTTACACAGGAAAGTGATTTTAAAAATGTCGAAGCGTTGAGTAGCAATAATTGCTATACATTGTACAATGATGAGCTAAATTATTATTATTTTACCACAATCCTGTTAATTTGTATAAATTTTATTAGCAGGCAACAGTGTTTACCAAATGTCACTTTACTTTCTTGAAAACGTCAAAATTTACTTTCTTGAAAAAATCGTTGAAATCAGAGTGGAAAGTAAAATAAATGTGTTAGTGAATTTCATGAAATTTCTTTCATGTGTAAATGTTGGGTTCAATACAGGATATGCAACGGCGAATTGATACAAAAAATAAACTTTTTTAGGGGATGTTTTCTGTCAAGGTGAGTTCATATATTAGGGATGGAAAAGTCGTTATGATCTGTTAACATAACATAACATAATAGAACCTCTAATCTTATTCCAATATTTTTGAAATGTAAATTTAAGGATTATTTAAGTCTTCGTATTTTGCTTCATTTTTATAAGGTTATTAAATCTGGAAAACCTAATTTTCTTGCTAATGTATTTTCTTTTATTAACTCGACACGTAATGTTCAAATTCTCGTTCCTCTTGGACATCTAGCTATTTTTGATCACTCTTTTGTTTAAAGAGTTCACCGTGTCTGGAGTTTGCTTCCTAGGGATCTTAAACTTTTTTCTTATTCTACTAATACCTATAAGAAAAAACTGTTGGATTATTTTAATGATACTCAATCTTAATTTTTTAACATTGGATATAGGGTTATAATATAATATATTATAATATAATATATTAATTTATTTTCATTACGTTTGTGGTAATATTTATATGGCTGGGGAGCCAAATCAGCTGATTTAATAATTAATCAATTTATTTTTTTGTTAGTTTATAATATACTTTATTTTATTACATAATGTTTATTTACATTTATTTTTATATATATATTTTGTATTTGCTTATATTTCTTTATGCATAGTTTTAATTTGTACAATACATTTCTTATTGGCCAAGAAGGCTTTCATTGTATTGATATTAAATGAATAAATAAATAAATAAATAAATTAAATTATAAAATTATATATTAATATTTTATTCCAACTTTTCTATTTATAATTTTCAATATATATTTCATTTTTGTTTTGCCTTATCTTCATTTTATCTATTATTTAATTTTATAATTCAAATTAAATTTCAATAATTTTTAGGATTATTCTTTAAAATGATTTCCGATATTAGCCGAGTAGAATGCATATTAGAAGCCATCATCATCATCATCATCAGCACTCTATCGGTATACTACTATGTATTACGAATATAAAAGAATATGAACATGTTGAATAAAAAATGTCATTTGATAGGTGAAGTAAAAAGACAAATTTGAAAATTAAAACTATGATACACTAATTCAAATTTCATTGAATGGTAACATATATAGGAATTTTAAATTATATAAATAATTTGGGCTATTCATTTGATAGGTGAAGTAAAAAGACAAATTTGAAAATTAAAACTATGATACACTAATTCAAATTTCATTGAATGGTAACATATATAGGAATTTTAAATTATATAAATAATTTGGGCTATTCAGCCAACATTTATGGAAAGAAATTTGTACATCAGCTGTATTGTTAACACCATCTGATAATATGCCTTGTTATTAAAATAGGGTGAAATCGGTGTTTTATTTTTTTGGCAGCGGCATAACCGTCAAAAGTTCATCGGCGGCAAACAGATGCTAAGGTGACTTTGTTCTTTTATGACAGTTTTAATAAAAAAAAATAGTAATTCGATTGGCTTTTTGTATAATTATCTTTATGAAAGTATTTTTTTAACTATTCAGTATAAACTTTAAATACAATTAAGTTAACAAGTAAAAGGTATAGTAGACCATTATTTAAGTATCTTTTATCAATTTATTTTATTAACATTCAGTATCCTGCTATTTGTCACTACAACTTATCTTGTCTATTATTTTAAACAAAACTAAATATTTCAGCTTTTTGCACACTTAAACCAATTTAAAAAACGCCAAAACTCTCCAATCATCCGGTCCTAATTCTATTATTTTGTTCATCTATACCAATATCACCTGTACCTTACCACCACAACCTATCAAACTCTGTAAAAAGAAACTCCACCACATATTTACATATACATATTTTAAGCATTTCCTTCCACAACAATACTTTTTTTATTTTCGCACTTCAGTAGAGTTTCCACTATTTCATATTGTTTTGCTCCATATGCAGATTTAGTTCCATCACTGTTTTTATTTTAAATCTTCTAAAGCAATTCAATAAAAATAAAATCGGTTTTGGGTCAAATTTTAACTTACAATATAATTTAATTACGAAATGTCGGGTATTTTTAATAATTTTGATGGTAACAGTGCTGGTGGTGACGATTCTCAGGATATCATGGCATCACCATCTCAAAGTAGTCCCATGACTAATAATAACTCAAATTCTGCTGGTCCAGTTGGTGGAGCATCAAGTACTACCAATTCGATATCAAATAATAGCGGTTCATCCAATTCAACGGGAAATTCAACAAATTCGAATGTTAAATCCCTGTCGGGTCCCGATAATCAACCGGTAAATTTTTTATTGAATATGTTTTAATTTTTGTAATTTATATGCACATTATAGGTTTTAACAAAAGCTCGCCTTTTGGAATTGGTGCGTGAAGTAGATACAACAGCCCAATTAGATGAAGACGTTGAAGAGTTACTGTTGCAAATAGCGGATGACTTTGTGGAGGATGCTGTGAAGGCCACTTGTGCGTTCGCAAAGCATCGTAAAGTTTCCAAAGTCGAAGTTCGCGATGTGCAGTTACATTTGGAACGTAAATGGAATATGTGGATACCCGGTTTTGGTACTGATGAACTAAGACCATATAAACGTGCTGCCATCACCGAAGCTCATAAACAGCGCCTAGCTTTGATCCGAAAAACTATTAAGAAATATTGATTTAATTTTTTGATCGATTTTTTTAATATAAGTATAAGATTTAACTTTGTATAGGAAAAATAAATACTTATTTTATAGTAATAGTAAAAAAAAACAAAGATATCGCGAAATCAAGAAATTTTATTGGATTTTTTTTTTGTTTATACAGAAAATATAGGATTTATTTAACTCTAAATGTGTGCCTGAATTAAAGCTTATTTTATGTATTTATTTTAAACAAAATCTTACATAAGATGGTTGTTATGCATTAAATGACTGTAGTAGAGCTTGTTTCTCGCGCTCCTTTTTCTTTACTACATCTAAGCTACGTTGACGCCAAGTACTTTTGCGCAGCTTAATAGGTCGGCTACCCACATATCGGCCATCCATTTCTTTCATTGCCTTAATAAAATCAGCCGGTTCGCGAAAACTAACAAAACCAAAGCCTTTACTTTTTCCTGTGCGTTTGTCACGTACAACACGGGCTCGTTGAAATGATGAATATTTATTGAATGTACGCGTTAGAACTTCATCGTTAACATCGTTACCTAAATCACCGCAAAAGATACGGAAATCATCATCGGGCCAATCAGCCAAAGAGCCATCTTCCCAAACTTGACCACCAGCTATGCGTACCGTTTTACGATCTTTCTTTTTCTTTTCGGTTGTCTGAAATGATTGCAAAGCCGAGGATGCTTTAGCCGCTTTAATGGCTTCTTCTGCTATCGGATTGGGACCTGACTTTTCTGCTTTTAATTTTTTTAGCTTTTGTGTAACATCAAACTGTATGGCATTGACATCTATTGACACTGCCACCGGCACCGAAGGAACATTTACAGACTGTCTACTCTGGTACAATTTTGGCGCACTGCTCAAGACAACCGGTGTTGTTGTGACGGTCGAAACAGTTTTAACAGCTTGCGTTGGGACAAATGTTGGCATAAAAGCTGGCGGTGGTATTGGAGGTGGTTGAACTGTTATTCTTGGAGCTAAAGTTGGTGACGATATTGCTCCCAATGCATTTGGCGTAACTGCTGGTTGCTGCTGTAATTTTTGCTGTACCTGACTATATGTATTGGCGGCAATTATAGGTCTCACCTGGTTGGGTACGAAAAGATTGCGTGTGGCTGGTGTTGAGGTAGGCCTCGATATTTCTGCCTCGAATCGAGACAATTCATCTTCAATGTTTTTTCTTTTTGTTCCCATTTAATAAAATAATACGAATTAATTGTTAAAAATTATATATATTCCCAAAATATTACCAAGAAAAATAAATATTTGACAGTAACTTTTTCAATCTCCTATAGCAGCCAGTGTATACTCATAGATGTCATAGAGGTGGCGGTGCCAGCCCAGCTAATTATTTTTTTGTGTGACAATGTTTGTCAAACTCCATATATAAAAAAGAGTTTTTAGTGACAAGAATTGTCAAACTCAAAATAAAAACATGAGACAAAAAATACTCTACGGTGTCATCCTACTTAATTACACCATGATAACAACAGAATGTTATGTTACCAGACTGACGGACACGTATGACAATCCAGTCACATAATACTTGTGTGTGGCCACAGTACACTTAAACAGCTAATACAAGGTATGTGTTTTACAATGACTTCATATTTGTGACTCATATTTAAATCGCTTTCTCTTTTAAGTGTCAAATTTCATATAAAAATGTTCATATAATTTTTTTATAAATTTTATATAAATATAATTGTTAAGTATATATATAAAGAATCAGTCGTAATTCAGCTGTTTAATTTTCATCATCGTTGTCGCTCTCGCTTGGTTAATTGCGTCTAAATTGGCCACATGCAGAATTTTATATAAGGAGTCAAATTCGGAAATTCCGGCTTTCTATACGTATAGGTCGACTGACATTACTGGAGAAGGCTCTGAAAAACATTTGAAAATTAAATAAAAAAAAATTGGTGATGGCAGTTTTGTCTTTCAACAGCCAAATAATTGTTACAAGGAGTGTTGTACAGTAGCTTATCAGTTATACGAATTATCTGTAATCATCTGATCATTTAAGTGTACATTGTTAAATATATCCTTTAAGGCCATGACTGACTATCCTACAAAGTCGTGTGATTATGTCAAATAAAAATCTGATAGTTTTCTGTCCTACATGAAAAAATCGCAACAAAATGTGTTATTGGATGCCACACTGTCATACTGCTTACAAAAAGCAACTCTGATCGCACAGAAAGTATTATTTTATGAAAATTTTCAAAAGATTATCAAATCTATCACACATGTGCACTTTGTGTCCACACTATCACACTTTCTATACACACATAAAATTTTTGACATATCGAACGACTAAATCTGATATTCAGTCATGGCCTTTAATAAACTTCAACGGACGGCAAAAAAGTGGACTGCGGCGGCGTGTATATTAAAAAAAACAACAAGCCGTCGATTTTTTGCTAGTTGGCTTGGTTTTCAGAGATTGTAATTTATTTTACAAGTGCTTTGGACGTGCCGGAAAAATATACATTTCTAAATATTGTTAACTACATACATATGAATTTTACAAATTCTGTTAATGTTTCTGTAGAAACAACCTGCGAAAGTAAAATACAAGAAATTGGCTATGATGGTACCGAAATTTATGAACCGTGAGTAAATATTGCTTACACCGTTAGTTTTAAAATTTCTAATTATTTGTTTATAATAGGCCACCAACTCTGTCAGAGACTTTAAAAAAGTGTGCAGCTAAAATCGACTTTAGTAAAACATCCCTAGAGGACTTAAAGAAAGAAGAAAAAGCCCAGGCGGATGAAGTTGACAAAGATGTCCAGTTTCAACCTAGCCTATGGCCTTGGGATTCAGTTCGTAACAAGTTAAAGGAGGCATTAACTGAAGTGTGTGTTTTGGCAGACGTTATATCCATAGCTAAAGATAAACGCTATTTGGTGTTGGATCCAGTACCAGATACTGAAACTGAGAAAATAAATGCCATTGTGCAGGTCTATAGTCGCAAGAAAGCTCTTAATCAAGCTGCCCAGATACTGCTTAGTGGTGCTGAACGCCTCAAAAATACCCACACTGAACAACGCAATCGTAACGTTTCCGATTTTCATATTGAGTTGCTACGCTTACGACAAAATTGGCGCTTAAAAAAGGTTTCCAATGCCATTATCGGTGATTTAAGTTATCGTACGGCTGGTTCTAAATTTGGCATGAGTGGCACTTTCGAAGTCACTAAGGCCGAAGATATAACCGATGATGAAGCGGCTGGTACCTCATCTTCAGCAGGCGCGAATAATGGCTTACCAAGTACCTCACCGAAAAATAACTCTTCATTAAGAGTAATAGTTCCAGCCGAGTTGCAAGGAGTGGCCTATTTTAAAGTTATTACACAAAAAGATCAAGAAGATCTATGTACGGCTACGGTAAACTTAATGGGTCATGGACCCAACATAACACAACAAGGCGGAGTTTGGCAAAAGACTATAGAAGATGCCCAGAATGTGCTTTTTTGCAAAGAATTATTCAGTCAACTGGCTAGAGAAGCCATACAACTGCAGGCATCCATACCTCATGTGGTAATAGGGAATCAAATACGAGCAACACTTCTACCCGGCATACAGCTAATAATTTCCTTATGTCATTCAACTACGGTCGATAGTAACCAACCTACTCCAATCAACGATCATGATCACGATCATGTTTTAGAACATTCGTTGCATCAACTTTTGCGGGAGGTACATCACAAAAACTCACACCACCCTTTTCCTCATCCAGCCAGTGGACCTTTGGGTCCGAGCAAAAAACGTATGCTTGCCGGTCCTATGGCGGCCGATCGTCAAAGCCTACTTGAAATGACTAAATACCAAACGATTTTAGAGCAAATTATTGCACAGGCGCAACATATTTTTATGCGCAAGCGTACCCAATACGTATTAGATACGTTGGCAAGAGATGTTAAAGATCCACAAATTGTATCACATTGGAATGCAATGACGAGTCCGACGATGTCGTGCGTTAAAATAAACATTGTAACACATGGGTAAGTATTTAAAGGTTTTTTACTCTATGTGGGGATTTCCATCATATCGAACGTGGCCGTTGAACATAAAACGAAAAAGGTAAAAATAAAAGAATTTTTATTTTGACTAGAAAAGTATATCACTTTGTCCTAGTTGAACCTGGAGAGATTTACAAGGTTAGGTAGAACAGGCAGCTGTTGTGCATCATATTTATACCTACTTATAATATAAACAACAGAAAAAGCAAAGCAGATCAGTCCAGAGTCTCTGGCTTCCGCAACTCTTAGATTAGCAGACCAGTACACTACTGACTAGTCCAGCGGGGTAACCAAGCTTTACTTACTAGTTCGTATGTTTGGATATTTATTACTCTATCACGCAAAAACGTCTAAATAGAATTAAATAAAATTTGATACACAGATAGACAACAACCTAGATTAACACATAGGCTATCCTTTATCACGATAGTCAAGCCAAATATGCAATAAATATATTTTTTGTATTTAGTTAGTCACATACTGGCAAAACAAATTAAATCATCCAACGCCAACTGTTTGAGTATTTTGTCTTAAATATTTGCATTAAATCCTATCCCACTAATATAATAACTATAAATGTCTGTATGTTTTAATGTTTTGATATTTTTATTCACATCACGCAAAAAAAATATGAACGAATTTAAATGAAATTTTACGCACAGACATATAAAAACCTGAATTATTACATTAAGAATTTTTATTGTGAATTTTTACTTTTATTTTTGCATTGATTTCCTTTATTTATTTATTAATTTTGAAAAGAGATATTTGTTTATTGTGATTATATTTAAATAGTGTAAAAAAAATATTGATTTGTGGTGTCAATGATAAGAATTTTCTTTTTAGTTATGTACCAATAACTACGCAGACTAAGTCGCGAACACAGGCTATAATCTAATATATCTTTGCAGTTGATCACTAGAAAACTTGTTCAAACGAAAATGTGTATATGTACATACATAAGTATATCGCTATATTAAAAATGTCAATTCAAAATTACGTATTTAAAACCGAGAATTAAAAAAAATTATTCAGGTTAAACTGCTTATAATGGAGATTTCAAAATAAGAATGTTTCTTATGTTTTAATACTAAAAACCTTGTTCTAAATAAATTATTAGATAAATAAATCTTTCACTTGCAATATTTTTTTAAAATATACGATTTTGTTAAAAAAGTTATTGAAAAAATATTAAATGTCCTTAAAGCCATTTTACATTTTTTTAAGTAAATGAGTTCATTAAAAAATTCGACTTCAGCGCTACCTTAAAAAAAAGTTTTTTTTTTTTTTTTAGACCAAAGGCACAATTTTTTAACGAATTTTTAAATTTACCAGGAAATTTCCAATTTTGTCACCTACAGATAGATATTCATCAAAAAGAATCTAAAAACAATTGTGTCGTTTAATTTCAGCTATGACACTATCAATCGTACTTCCCTTGTTATTCATGTAAGAGAAAGATCGCTTAAAGCGATTTGCCGTGACGGTCGCGTCATGCATCTTTCTTATGAGCCACAAGAATTACGAGATTTAATACTCTGTCAAATTAATTCGCATCAAATATCATGTCTTTTAAATTTGGCTCGTTGTATGGCCTGGCAGGTACTATCGAATAGTAATCATTTGGGCATTGGAAAAGTTGAACCATTAGGTAATGCCAGTTCCTGCTTATTGGCCTCACCGCATAGTGATCGCATGATAGCTGTGCAAATACGTTGTACGCAATCTCAGATGGATGTTAAAGTTTACATAGCCAAAAGTCCCCGACAGGATTTTTTTCCCAATCCTTTGGTACCGGAGAAATTTTGGGAAAATTTAGGTGGTCATTTCAAGGAGGTAAGTGAGAAAATGTTGAAATTTAAAAATTGAAAATAATTCTTTTTTATCTTTTAGGTACGTTTTGATAAAATTGAAGGTAAAAGTTTTCTCAATAAAATGGAATTTTTAATGGCATCTTTAAATAGCAGTTCATCTTAAGTTTATAGCTCTAGTTAATTGTGAAATTTAAATAAAAATAAATTTGTATACAGACAAGCATATGGGTTGAAGAAGTTTGTTTTCCAAATATAACAAGAAAAATATGTAATTAAACTGTGAAACAAAATTTATCACGAACGATTAAAAAACAATTTCGAAAACGACTATAGCAAACATAACACCTTTTATCGTTTTTAAATAGGGATTATATCATAATCGTTTTTCATCACATACCTGATTATAATAGTATTATGAATTTTTACGATCAACCTAATTACAACTGCATTTACGGTAAAGATAACCAAAGCAGATCCTCTTCTGGCTATTCATTATCATTAGTTCCTTTATGCGTAGGTACTTAGACTATAGCAACGTTAGTCAGTTGACCAAGCCTTGACAACTCGTTCCTTCATTGACCAACAAATTTAGACGTAGTGGTATATGACCTGAGTGATTACAGTGCCGTCTGTCAGCAAAACTGTTGCAAGATAAAATGTATTTTTTTTTATTTTCAAATTGTTTTTCTTAAGGTATTATTAAAAGTGATAATATTTCGGTGTTGCTAAACAACAAAAGGGAATACAGTGGAATTTCTATTGAGCGGACACCTTAGGGACCGTTGGAATATGAGCGTGCAAGAAGATTGTCCGGTTAAGCAAATGCAATGCTCTTTGCCAGGACCGGCCAATAGTGTCCGTCTAAAAGGGATGTCCGCAATGGGAGAATCCACTGTATATAAATTTGTCATTAGCTTCAGACCCAACAAAGTATATATGTATATTCTGAATACCAATAGATACGTTTACTTCAGACTCTTGTATGGTATCAATTTATTATTGCTATTGAAAATCAGTTATACCGAGTTATTCCGAGCTGAGGTATGAGCAAAAGAACACAATTTCCTTTGTTTTTTACCCAAAGTCGGATTTAGCAGCTTCTATGGAACTTCTTGCAACGTTTGTTACGTGTATGTATATAAAAATCAAAAGTTTATTTATCGATTTCGTAAATAAATTTTGGTCACAATTGCACCATTTGGTGTCAGTTATGCCCATTATATGATGCTACAAACTGTGTGAACTCTTTCTCTTTTATCATTTATTTCAAGTCTCAAATTTTATACATAAAAAATATAAGAAAATATAAACTATTGCCTAATAAATAAATCTTTAGCGTTAGAAAAAAGGTCTTAAGTCAAAAAATTGCATTTTTTGTCTTTGATTGGATTGTACTCAATTTTCTCTCTCTTTCATTTGGTATCAACAAATTAAGTCTAGAACATTTGCTTCCAATCGTAATCATTTGCTCTTTGCGCAATAATTCAGAAAAATTCATATATTATTTGGTTTTAAATAAAAACAGCAGTTTCTGACTTAGAACTTTTTCTCTAACTTTAAAAATAATAATTTGATACTTATTACCTTAACAAAATTGTGTGTATAATGGAAAAACTTTTTGTTGTCTTAAAAATATATATGTATATTAGTTCTTCATTCATAAAGCCGAACCCACAGGGCCTTAAATTATTAATTAAGGCTACTTTTACACGTACATTTTATATATATTTGTTGGAAGATATTTGACATATTTAAACCTATAGTTAGTCACATTGAGCAAATATTTAATAAAACATAGAATGCGACAAAAGTTTTACTCCAACTTGTTAATTTCCTGTGCTTATAAGAATACTCTTATTTCAATTTGCTAATGTTTTAGCCGCAACTTTTAACGCTTATAACTCTTAATCGAAACTGGTTTTGAAAAAGGCATTTCACCCGGCTGATATCGGAATAATTTTTCAGTATTCTTAAATTCGTACAACTTAATTTAAAAATGTTTTATGATGTATAATAATTTATAAAACGAACTTAAGCTGGAATAATTGATTCTAAAGAGTGATTCGGAAAAAAATCTTATGCACACTATTCCAATCAAAACCTATCCTTGGTCCAACAAATTATTATTTTTTTTTTAATCACGTTAACAAATTATTATAACTTAAAAAATAATACAATACGATCTAAAGGTTCACTGTCACACTGTTTCAAAATCCATTAAACAGGGGGGTTGCTCCGTAATTCGATTCGAAAGAAAACATTTTCGAATTAAAATACAAATTCGAAAAATTTACTTTCGAATCGAATAACGGGCACTAGTGACACTAGGCACGGTAAACACTGAAATATATATTACAAAGTGTCTTAAAACAGCACATATTTCTGGCCGATTTGGCATCATGCCACTATAGCAAAAAGGCTCTTGAGCAGTATTCAAACAAAATGTCAAATTTGTACCACGAAAGGCAAATCCAACCAACTGCCCAGAACATTGGCCTGTGGAAAGGTATTGGGCTCTTGTAAAAAAAGAATTTAACGATACAAGAAATATATTCCAGGATATGTCAGATTTTAAGCGTAAGTGGACCACCTCATTCAAAAAGGTAACTAAAACAACTATAAAATTTTTAATGTAAGAATTTCCGGAAATAGTGAATAAACTTGTAAATACAGAAGACAAGTAAAATTTTTTTCTGGTATTTCTGGAAAAAAATATGGATCCATCTCAACTTCTTAAACGAAATAACGTAAATTTTATATTTATTCAAAATACATTCAGCACTATCGATATATGTACGTTTGTTTGCTGACAAATTTTTTTTTTTACCATAAGTAGGTACGTTGTTATTTTTAAACACATTTAAAAATTAATTTTTGATAATTTCTCAGTTTACAAAAACTTATAACTACTTGTGTACAAGCTAAATCTCCTTGGGTGGTTGGATTCCAACATTTTTATTCATTGAGAACCAACTGTGTTGACATATCGTATACTGAATATAACATCGTCAAGACTCAAAACTCTCCAAAATTGATTCACAATACACAGCTCTAACTACACCAAACTCTAACTACTTGGTTGTATAAATGTGTTCAAGAACAATTAATTATTTTTGTATTATTTTAAGTTTTGCCACTATTAGTGTAAAAATTGCTAAATTTTTTTAATTGAAAAGAATGAGTTCAATTGACTGTATTATTTTGTTATGGATTTTTTTAATAACTACATAGTCAATCGAAAAATTTCCCTTAAAGCGTTATAATTCAAAATTCTATTTTATTTCCACATACACAATCAAGACATATTTATTCATCAGGTAATTGCAGTTCGGAGAAAACTTTTTTGTTTATATTTTTTATATATTAAGTTTGACATTTGAAATAAATGAGAGAAGAGAGAAAATTGTTTTTTATCTATGGACTTTGACACCTGGAATTTAAAATATGTGAAGAAAAAAAAAATAATCAGCTGACGAATTAAGACTACCTAATACAATATAAAATAAAACAGTTTCTTGGCTCTCCTGAAAATTTGAGAATTTCGAATTGCATTTAGTATGCGATATGTACGTTGTTTTATTTGCACACACCTCTAGCCTTTGTATAATTTTGTTCATTTTAGTCTACGCTAGGATCCAGGGTACACTTATACAAGGTGGCGGTGCAAGCCCAGCTGACTATTTTTTTGTGTTCTGGAGAATGTCAAAATACATACTTAAAAAAATTATTTCAACTTCGGAAATTGTCAAACTCCATACATAAAAAAAGAGAGACAAAAATTGCTCTCCTTTACGCTATCACCTTATGTAATTACACCATGCTAGGATCTAATTAATTATTAATGGATATTGGTTTGAAATTTTTATAAAAAATTTTTATCACATAACTGTTAAAAAAATAAAAAATTTAATGCCTAAGTAACTGAGTAAAATACAGTTTTTTAATAAAAAAAAATCATAACAGGTATGTACATACATATCTATAAAACTTTTACGATTGCGAAAATGTAAAATCGCAGTTTTTAGGCCAAAACGCATTTTGCATTTTTTCTATGTTCTGCCTGACAGAAACAGACTGTAATTGAAGCAAATCAATAAATATTTTAATAACGCTGACTATTTGCCAAGCGATAACTGGAAATTATGAAAATGGTTCCATGAAATCAAATATCTGCTCAAAGTACCTCTCTGTAACTTGTACATTTTTTTGTTTTTGTTTTTTTAATTTCCACTGCAACATTTAATCTACATCAAAGCGCGCATAGCCATTAAAACGCACCGATGTAGTTTTGTGGGGTAAAAATCTTAAACTATTTGAGGCCAGCGAACCAGAGGCAGCAGATGAGGGTACAACAGCCGGTTTAGGTATAGTAAAAGTATCTTCCAGACTTATAGTATTGGCGCGATGTGTGCTCTGCATAAAAATTAAATTTAAAGTCAAGCCAAATATAATAAAAGAAACACAAAATTGAATACGAACCCATCTTTCTAAATCACAAAATATCATACTATAGGTGGAATTTATGTCAGAACCGCTAGTTTTACAACTAGACGTCGTTGAAGTTGTTGTGTGTGTCATTCGAGCCGCTGTATTTACAGTTGTTGTTGTTGTGGTTCTTAAATGTAGTCCACGATTTGTTGAGAAGAGTATGGGTGTACTATATTTCAAATACTGCACAATTTCACTTTTCACCGGATATTCTTCCTCTTCGATTGCTTCGCTCAAGTGAAAACTACGTCTGTTATATTGTTTCATTGCTGTTGATCCCTTTATATTTGAATTCGAAATAATTTTTCTGCTTGTCATTGTTTGTTCGTAAAAGTTTCGAATATTTTACCTAATTTTAATTTCTCAAGCATTTATTGCAGTCTTTTTGATAGCGTTATACAAGAAATTTTTTTAAATTATTAAGGTTTAAGCATTATATTCATGATTTTGGTTGTGTTTTTCAATATCGATTTTTTTTATTAACGAGGTACTTTATGTGCAGTTTTTCTAACTTAAAATTTGACTATGTTTGTAACATAGTATGTATGTCCATATATTGTATTAAAAAATATAAGCTTTACTTTAATATTTATTTATTTTTTAAATAGATGCAAGCAATTTTAAAATTATTACTTTATTTGTATATTTTTCAATTAAAATTAAACCAGAAACAAATTTTCCGTATTTTTCTAGGATTAATACATATGTATGTATTTTGCTTTCTTTTAATTGTTTTTTTACAAGTACCGCTATTTGTGTACGTTTGCTTTTGTTATTTAATTTTGGTGTGCTTATTAAGGGTAGTTTTGTTGTTCTTGTTTCTTCAATATTTGACCATAATAGCAACGAAATTAACTGTATAAATTAAGATATAAATACCAGAGAACGCCATATTTATAGATTTTGTTTAATAATTTATGTTTTAAAGTTCTTTTCACATTCAGTTAATTGAACAAAAACAAGTTAGAGCTCTTGTAAGTTTAAACCTACCACCAATTCAGTGTAGTACTTTCACCCCCATACCTAAACAAGAGCGTTGAGCGTCAAGCGTTGGAGTTTTACATGTGTTTTGTTTTTATTACAAAAACAAAATACATGCAAAACATACCTTCTTAAATACTGAACCAATTTTAAGATTGTGTACATCTGCAGAAAAAATCATTTCAAAGGGTATATATTTCATCGGTTGTAATGTAAGCGTAAATTGCGTAACAAGAAATCTACTTGGCTTTTAATATACAAGATGTATATTTTTTTACTATTTTTGCCAATTAGTGACCGGTATGTCTAAATCTTTCTACAAAAAGTCCTAATGTAGGCATCAGGATTAAAAATTTCGATTTATGTGTTAAAAATATGAGTCAGTCTTGTTTGGTTACTTATATCTCAGCAAGTTATGGGGCGATTGTGCTAGTTTTTAATAGCGATTCTTTTGCGAGTATTTCCAAAGGATAAGTATCACATACAGGTCTAGGCAACTTATGGTTGTTGATTTAAACCAACACACAGACATCGGTAAATCGGAAATAAATATTGAGAAATTACAAACAGAGTGACAAAGCATCACTAGTAAAGGATATAAAACGTTGTATGAAAGTAAGACAATTTAAAATCAATGACAGCCGTCACTACAAAATTGCGTACAAAAAAAAAAAAAATACCCCCTTCAACTTCCTCAATATTGGTTTGGTTTTCATTAGGCTGGACTAAGATTGTGAGAGTGAATTCGATTAATATGAAATTTATCTCAATTGAATAATGTAAATTTGTCAGAGATATACTGATACTGTCGTATCGACATTAATTCCATCAGTGCCACTTATAACATATGTTATTTAACATTTTTCTGTCAATTACAGTAAGTAACTGTTAGTTTTAATGAACTTAATTTATACAGTATTTATTTTGTATTTTACTTTTGTAACGACATTTTCTGTAAACAGCACATAAATTATATTATTCAATCTATACAATTTCGCAAATTCTGTAAGACTCTTATTAGTGTTGCAGTTGATTTTTATTATTACGTACATTCATATGTACATATGTATAAGTAGTTGATTCGATATAATTTTCTCTTTGTCATTAATTAATGAAAAAATTCCTTCCACGGCTTTATTAGACACTCGCATACTAAAAATAATTTTAATTTTTTTTTTTAAAGGGCTATATTCGGTTGTGCTGAAACTACTAACAGCCTTCAAATAATATGGTAAAGTACCAGTAATAGATTTCTATGACAATTTTGTTACTTATCAACACTAGCAGCATCAAGACTATAACTGAAAATTATATGGTGCAACTATAACCTAAATTTTTTTAGGAAATTGATAATCTGAACTTTTAGTTAACTTTTTTTTTCGCCGATATCTTTTTCGGTAATTGACCAAATAAACCGAATTTTCATAAGGGAATTTTGTTTAGCGATGAAGCTCACTTTTGTTTGAATAGTTACGTCAATAAAAAAAAAAACTGCCGTATTTGGAGTGATAATAATCCTCAAGTGTATGTTGAGACACCGTTACATCTAGACAAACTGACTGATTTGTTTTATAGGCTGGTGGAATCATTGGTCCGTTCTTCTTTCAAAAAGGTGCTGGTGAGAACGTTTCACTGAATGGTGATTACTAACTTTGTCGTTCTTCAATTGAACAACCAACAGCTGTGGTTTCAACAAGACTCAAGCTCGTGACACAATTGATTTATTGAAGGAAACGTTTGGTAACCGCATAGTTTCACGTTTTGGACCCGTGAATTGGTATCCAAGATCGTGCGATTCCATGCAGCTATGCTATTTCTATGTGGATATAAAGTGTCCGCCATCTAACGTTTTTTTTTCAACTAGTGCTTATTTCGTGGATGGTAACATTTAGCTCATATTTGATTTGACAGATAATTAGTTTTATCCTTCCGCTGAACGAATATGGTTGTGTATACGCTTGAACAACGCTGGGAAATATTTTGCACATTACTTTGGCCGATTTTGCCAAAAAAAATCATCTTTTCAGATGAAGCTCATTTTGATCTTGGCGGGTTGTAAACAAGCAAAATTGGTGCATTTGGGACACAGAAAACCCGCACGCATACATTGAAAAGCCGATAAACCCAAAACGAGTCACTGTTTGGCGGTTATATGCCAGTTAAATTATAATGCATGAAGTTTATCTTTAGATTAAAGTAATTTCATGTCAATTTAAAAAATTCATTTTTTCACCAAAAATGAAAATTGTAGAAATTACGAACAGAAGAACAAACTTATACATACATATGTATGTATGTATATACCCTTTTAAACTCTCGTGTGAAGGGAGTAAAAAGAAACATTTCGCTAATTAGTGGCTGTGTACTAGACCATAGATCTTTATTTGATCTCTTCCTTTTTTCTCCCTAAATAAAACACCATTAAGTTTTTTTCTTTACTTTTTACAAATATTGTTGTTTTAAAACTTTATTTTAATCTTTGTTGTTTGTTTATTTTTCATTCATCATCATTATCATCATAATCATTTTCATTATCATTGTTGTGCTTGCTGAATATTTATATGCATGTATGTATGTATGTATAAATGTGTATATGTAACGTAAGTATGCATTGTTGGTTTGTATATGGTTGTATGCATCATAATCATAATTATAACATCAACATCATTATTATAATGTAGCTAATGCATTTCTGATTACATGTTGCTGCAATATTTATGGTGATTTTATGTTTGTTTATTTCATGTAAAATATTGTTGGTTTTGTTTGTGAGAGTGTGGTATAACGTTGTATTTACTTTATTTTTTATTTTTGTATTTTTTTTTGTTTTACTTGTATAATTAACACTAAAATACTTATTTAAACATTTTTTCTTTTTAAATTATAATTATATTTTTTTTCTTATATGCTATTTAAGTTGGTTTTTTGTTGATTTTTTTTTGGATGTAGATTTTAATTCAAAAAGTTTTTCAATTTTTTTTTGAGATTTTTTTATTTTTATTTTCTTATGTATATTATTTTATAAATAATAATTTACTTTTAGCAAAATTCCCATTATTTTTTCTTTTTTTTTTAATATGTATGTATGTATGTATATGTACATACAAATACATACATATGTAAATTGTATGTACATATATATTTATAGTGTTATTAGTATGTAGTACATACATATGTATATATTTAATTTAAATAATATTTGCATACATACATATAATTTTTTTATTAAATTTTTGATTTAATATGAAATAATTTGAAAAATGCATGCATACATACATCATATTTGTATGTATGCAATTACATTTGTTAAAAAAAAATACTTCAAACTTAAAAAATATCAAACACACACACACACACACAGACACGCTTAAATAAAATAAAAATATTTTGCTTTGCTAAGGTACAAACTAATAAAACAGTTATAAAAACTAAAATTTAATTGTTATAAATTATTATATTATTTCTTTTTAATATTATTTGTTTGTTATTTCATTAACATTCAACTTAATATTTTTAATAAAAATATTAATAATTAAATATACATAACTTTCCCTTCATAAATACAAAAATTTAAAAGAAGTGAATAATATTAATTTTTAAGTAAACATATTTATAATTAATATATTTTGTTTAAAAAATATATATATTTATGTAATATGTATATATTAAATTTTTTGTACAATTATTACTAATAACTTATTAATATATGTATATATATATATATATATTTTTTTTTTTGTATTATTTAATGTGTTTTTTTTTCGAAGATTTTCACAATAAACAACCTGGTTAAATTAAAATTTAGTAAAAACTATTTTTATATGTATAAACTAAAAACTGGTTTAAACTAATTAATTGGCTGTTTGTAATAAACTTCATTACATGTTAAGAAATTCTTATTATTTTAATTTTCTAAATAACTCTACTAATTATTTTCATTTATTTTCTAATTTTAAATAAAAATATGTTCTTTTTTTATAATACATACTCATACTAATTGTTATTTTTAACGTTTTAATTTTTTTTATTTGTTTTATTGTAGAGAGTTGCTTAAGGGAGGGTAGGAGAAATCAAACATTTTTATGTTATAATTTATATATATTTTTGTTATTATTATTAATTTAAAATGTACTATTGGAGCTCATTATCATTTGTTATACGGATATAAGTGCGAGTTTTGGGAAATATTATTTAAAACTGAAATTACTTTGTAAGATTTTGTTTGTTGGATATTTTTAAAGCATATTATTTGTATAATTTTTTAAACAATTGCTGAAAAAGGAACATAAACAAAAATAAATATTTGGTATATTTTATTTAAAAGGGAACATTTGAAATATTTTATTTACAAATAACATTTATAGATTTTAAGGTTATTTGATTTGTTATTATAGCAAAATTCATTACCATTTTTAGGTTAGGAAAAATGTTAAATGTCTAAAAAGATGTTTTCCACTTCATTATTGAAATGATGCAGCTGCACTTCCAACTTCAGGCACCAAACAAACTTTTCAAGTCAAATAGTCAATTTATAATTATTTAAGCGCTGTTAATGCAGATCAGTAATGCATTCATTTGATGAAACTTTTTACCATTTTAAGATTAAAAAATAATTTAAAACATCTTTAAAAAATACATATTTATTGTTGAAAAGAATTATATTGAAATGATGCAGCAGCTCTTTCAACTGCTGGCACCAAAAAAAAAATTCCATGCAAAATTGTCAATTTAAATATGATTTTTCCAGCTGTAAATAAAAGGTTGAACATGTGAAAATGCTGGGAAACTAGATACATATCTGCGATTTTAAACCATAACGACCCGATTCATGGCCCACGTTACGCCGATTAAAGATTAGAATTAATAATCGCTTTAATGGTAAAACATTAACTGCCTGTTCAACGATGTCGAAAGAAAACCCAAGCGAAATTTCATTCGTACAAATACGTTGAAAACAAAAACAAATTTTTAGTTTTTGTTGTTGTTTTCAATATATTTGTACGAATGTATATAATAGACAAATTTTTTCATTCTTAATTTCAGAATCTTTTGATTTTTCTATATACAAAACATACAAGTACATACATACATCTGCCTAGCTTAATGCAGAGCAAAAAGCAAAAGAGACAGGCAAAAGTTTAATTGGATCTATATTTTGTTTCTTCAGGTAAAGTAACACAAAAATTGAAATCAAAGGTCCCTGAATGATGTATACGCAACATCACAACAATTCGTCTCAACTCGTTGCATTCGAACATCGCTGGTATATGGGTGCGGGAACACGGAACCATTGAGGGAAACTGCATATTGATCGGGGGATCAATCCCTACTGTAGTATACCCCTCACTGCTTGCAAACTTTGTATAGCTACTTAACTTCATACATCGACCCAGACGAGGTGGATTAATAATTCTGGGTGTAATATTGCAAGGATGACATGTCATTTTGCGATTTGACAGAAAGCGGCTGAAGGGCATTGTGGCTACGCTGACTGGTCACTGCAGTTTTAGCATTCATGCCAGAAGAATGGGAATACCTTAGAATGACTTCTGTTGAAGCTGGCTAGACTAAGAGGAGAAGGAAACTATATATTACTTCCAGTGTCACTGTCAGAGATGAAATTTCTACCATTTCTATCTTTGCTCCTTATCTCCTTTCCAACGCTAATAGTCTAATTTATATTTTATTTTCTCATTCTCTTACAGGTTTCAATACAATGGACCTAAGATAGCTGCTTAACAGCAGCCGTTTCTACCTATCTTCATACCTTCTTAAATGGAATTGATTAAGCCATTAAATAAAATTTAATGTGCACAATTTTAGGGCTGTCGTAGACAATTTTACTTTAGAAATTTTGCGGCTTGAAAATACTGTAAAGTCAGACACTAAGATAAGCAAGAACTAACGGTAAAAATTTATATTTAAAGGGTATAACAAAAAAAAAAAAAAAAAATCATTCCGATCGGAATGTATGAAGAAAGGCTTAAATAAAAACTTTTATTTTTTAGAATTTTTAATTAGTTTTCCGTAAATCATTTTTCTATACAGACATGTGGTAGAGATAAAGTCAGTTCAACAGTAGAATTGAATTAATTGCTTTTCACTTTTAATTTTTCAAGTGAAATTGTTTTAGGTATTTCAATTTACATTAAATAGCATATCGAGTACATACTTTTAGAGAGATAAAATAAAAATTTACTTTATAAGCTTTGCATTTACCTAAAGGTAAGCAAGTAGCAGAATAAACTGAATCTGAAAAAGGTAAAACAACAGCGATCGAAACAAAAAACTAATCCAAATAGGCATGAAAGGCTTTTTAACATTTGTATCTGAATTAACAAGAAAATATGAATTTTTAGGTGTAAAATTATTTTGAAATTTTTAGATGTAAAATCATGTCGAAACATTGAAAAAAAGATTTTTTTTAATACTTGTGTTAGTTTAAAATCAAAAGTTTTCACTTTTAAAATTTTAATTGAAACTCAAATGTATATCTTAACTAAAAGTTGAAAATAAGTTATGGACAATTAACAATTAAAAATATTAAAATTATGTATGATGCATATTCAACTATTATAGCACTTAATTTTTTACTTTAGGTTGAATTAAATTATTTCAATGTTTGGTTATTTTGACAGATTATGTACAAAAATGAATTTAACTGGCAGAATATATAAAATTATTAAAAAAAAATAACCATAGATTTAGGTGCATTGAATGAAAACAAAATAAATTTTGTTTTACAATCTGATCACCCTAAACAATTATTATATTTATATAAAAATTAAAAGACAAACAAACATCAATCACATTTTAAAAGCTGTACAATATTTTAATTCGTTTTTTTTTCTTTCAAGCAGAGTTTACAACCTAATTAAGACATAAATTAAAACTATTTAAAATCAAGTACAAGCATTAAGAAACCGTTACAGAAAAAAAAAACAGAAAGTTTTAACATTTTAATAAATGTATTTAAAACTAATTTATTTAAACTCTGCTAAATTTTTTTATTATTGTTTTAGTTTAAAAAACAATACTTTTTTCCATAATGTTTAGTATATTACAAATTTCTTTAGTTAATTTTTGTTTTACTAATTATGTATGTTTATATAAATAAATCTTATGATATATGAAAGCCAAAAAAATGGGATTTTTATATGTATAAATTGTTTTTTTTATTTTTTTATTCATTTATTTTTTGTTTTGTTTAAGTAGTTTTAATTATCAATAAAATAAGTACCTAAATCTGTAGAAATTTTTATTTTTATTCTTTTCACTAATTTACAAATTTTAGAATGAGAGTTAGAAAAGTGTTTGTAATTGTTTTAGTTTTATAATACAAATTTTTATAAAATTTATTTATTTATTTTTCATGTGTAGAGACATTAAATTTAATTATTCGTTTATTAAGGAAACTGTACATATTTTTATCATTCTGAGATTGAAAACACTTTTAAAACTTTTTAGATGGTCCATTTTTATTGTGAACATGTTTATGAATAACTTTCAAGGACTAAGTAAAAATACCACTAAAAAAAAAATAAACAAAAAATACATAAATTTCCACCACAAACTTTGTATTTTGACATTTTAATTTTAAAGCTTTGTGTCAATTATTAAAGGTCGCTGTGCTAGTTAAGAAATGCCAAAAATCACAATAAAAAAATCTGTTTTACATTTAAATTCTCATATTTATACCTAATTTTTTTAATTTTTTCAAAAGTTAAAAAAAAAACAAAATATTAATTTGGTGAATTCACAAGGTGTCATAATGTCATATTATTTTTAAAAGGTTATAAATTTTATTAATTTAAAAATTTTGAGGAATTTATAACATTATGTCTTACGACTTTGAGTGAATACACCAATTGTTTATTACTGTATATGCTATTAAAATTATAAAAAAAAATCTATCTATCAAAGTATTAAAGCTTCTGAGGTTTAAAAAATGATCATGATTATGCATGTACATAAAAACGTTCCTGTTCTGTCTTTCAAATGAAATTAAATTGTAGCGAAAAGACATCGCCACATTTTTATATAAAAAAAAAAAAAACACACACACATCAACAATTTTTAACAAAACCCATTTAGCAATTTTTTCGTTCAATTAATTTTTTTTTTTGTTTTTTCAACAATTTTAACTTTTTCAAAAAAAATTTTAATCCAAGATCTACTGATGATTATCTGGTAAAAGTACCAACAAAATTTTACTCGAACGTTTTTAGGTAAATAACGGAACCTAATCGTGATCGGAACTATAAAATTCTTATTAAGATCTCTATACCAAAGGCACAGCGAACTCGATTATTCAAGTAAAATATTGATCGTGATAGAATGCCTAACTTGCCACCAGGTCTGTCATACATTTCGAGCAGAATGATTTTAATTTTGTACTTGTGCACATTGTACGTTATTATTTCACCTTTTTTAGGTTCCGTTTTTCTTCCTTTTTTCACTTTAATTTTTTTCAACACACAAAACTTTGAGAGCAAAATATTAATGTGACGGCCCAGAAAGTATGAAATTTTAACGCTGTTTAAAATGAATGCAAATTAAAAAATCTATATCATATTCACTGAGAAATAATAAAAATGATTGAAATTTTCGTTTAACTTATTTTGAATTTATTACCTACCAAAAAAAAAAGTACATGAAAAAGACGTAGTAAATGCAGGGGTTCAACTCATGACGTGGATCCATTTAGGTAAATGAATTGCACTCGATTTTATAATAATAAGTGCATATAACTAACTCATGCATATTAGGTGAAAGGAAACCGGTGTTTCATGAGTTGATTTTGTTTGTTTACATGAATTGTTTAGATATTTTACGTAAATTTAAATTTTGAAGCACAAACTATTTTGTACTAAGGGAGGCATGGCGAATGCATTCTGATTTTTATTATGGATATACAACAATACAAGACCATACATTAGAGGCAAGAATACTTTTTGTGTTGCTGTTCTTTTAAATGCGCAATCTAAGTATTTTCATATTAAATTAAAAATGCATCGACCAAAATTAACGATTATATTTAAAATTTCAAACAATAAACATTAAACCAAAAAAATCAAACTCGAAAATATGTTAAAAATAAATAAATAAAATCGTAATTTTTATGTTATTGCTCATGATATTTATAGTCCCTTTTTTTGTTACAAAATAATCAGGTTTGTGATTAAATTCAGAAAACAAATTGATTTAAAATTTAAAAAATGTGATGTATTATTATTTCTGGTTTCCATCCTGCTGAAAATTATTTGACAGTTTTAAATTTTAAAAGCCAACAATAAGTTATGTAAAAAAAAACATTTAACTTGATCGAAATTTATCCCATTATTTTAAAAAATATGATGCGATTCAAAAACGAATTGTTTTCATTACATATCTGAACAAGTTGCTTATTTAGTTACAGCCAATTTGAATTTTTTTTACCGTAGTTACCAATTTATTCGATTCGATAGATCACTATGGCAACCCTTGTTGTCACATAAAAAAAATTAATTTGAAACACAAAGAGGGTTTCTTTTATCTCAACCTCTATTTTCTCGGACATTGGTCCTCAAGACAACTGATAATTCCGAAGTTTGTGGAACCATTTTACAGTTTATTTGCATCGTCCTAAAATTCTCCGCTTTTTTTTTAAAAAATTTGAAAGTTTAGTGAAAGGTGGGGGGAAAAAACAAATTTGTTGTTTAATTCTGCATTAGATTAATGTAATCTTTTTAAACTAATCTTCTTAAAAAATCATTCAGTTTTTGAAAGCAAAACAAACAAAAATATATTCTAAACGCTATAAGATTGTTTTAGTATTCAGTTATTTTAAATGTAATTAAAAAAAGGACAGAATTAAAAAATTCAACAATATATATGTATGTATATTAAATTCGTAATAAAACTGTTTAAACTTGCAGAAACCAAGAACTAAATTGTGATTTTTGTTGTTCATTGATTACATCTAGATTATATGTATGTAAGGAAGGTAGTAAGCTTTTTCTGAAAAACAAAAACAAAAAAAAAAGTAAAACATTTCAGTACAATTGAATATAGAGACAATTTAAAGAATTACCTAAACGAGAAAATATTGTTTTGTAATATAAACAACGTTAAATACTACCATTAGACCTTTTCAAATATGTAGTATATATTTCTTGTAAAATTAAAAATCCTTCTTAGTTTTTGTTGATTTTTCATGAAAATAAGTTTTAATTTTTCTTTCCATTGTTTACTTAACTTAGTCCCGAAAATGGCTGGAGGTTTGAAAATTATTCCTTTTTCAAATTTGCTTCATATTATCTACATATGTATGTATGCATGTTTGTTTTGTGTACTCTTTATATTGATAATTAGATGTAATGGTTGAATTTTTTTATTTTTTTATTTTTTGTAATATTTTTTAATAATTTATTTATTTTTTTGTTTTATAAAATTTTATGTATAATTTTTAGGCTTAATTTTTATAAAATATAATAATTAATAATTGTTGCTGTGGTTTATTGAATCTTGTTTTAACTTTTTGTTTTTTTTTATTGTTTTGATAAAAAAAAGTAATTAATTTACAAAATAAAAAAATAATTTAAAAAATATTTTTTAATGCCATTTACCAGTAATAATTCTTTTTTTTTTGCTGCTTAAGTTAAGAATGTTTGTTTTACTTCTTTATTTGTTTCCAATACATTTGAGAAAAGATTTCTATGTCGTCGTCACGTGGTTTTTATTTCTCTTGGAGATGTATTTATATAGTGTAGAATAGCTTAAGAATTTTATTAAGTATTTAAAAATTTGTCTTGTTGTTTAGAGGCCGCAGCTGCTGCCATAGATGACCATAAATGTTGTAACATGGCCGTTGTAAGAGTCGTAGCCGCTGATGAGGCTGTTGATGTTGTTGCCATCGTTGGTGTTGTATCTTTGAGATTACTGTTTATCATATTGACGGCTTGTAATGCAGCTGCTTCGTCGTCGTTTGTAACAGTTGCACAGGAGGCAGCATTGTTATGTTGGTAATTGCTGTAGGATGACGAGCAGGAATTACTTTGTTGCTGTGGTGTTTGTGTTGTAGAATGGGGTGATGGTGGTGGTAGTATGTTAAGTCCGGGCGGTTATTGCATAAAATAATCAGGATGTTCTGAATCTTTTTCAAATCTTTTCGCTTCTTCGTGCATACTTTCTTTGATTTTTAGTATAGCCGCCGATTCCGTTTGATCATTTTCGCCAGGTCCTCCAAAACCACCCAGATTATAATCACCCATACCACTACCTGAATCTTCCCGGGGCGTTCCGGGACCACCGTTGGCTGGGGAGTTTTTCATACCATCAAGTCCAGTGCCATCGCCGGCTCCACCGTTAAGTACTGGGCCCATTGAGTTTGGACCGCCACCCATTGGACCCATGCCTCCAGGTCCACCACCTCCTCCATCAGGACCTCCGCCCATGGGAAACTCTGGTTTCATTAGTGAGTACATGTTGTCACCCGGACCACCTGGCCCCGATTGTGTGTTGTCTTGTGGTGATGGCATTATTGGTGTACCGGGTCCGGGAGGTCCGTTTGAGCCTGGTCCTGGGCCATAATTGCCAGGCGAAGACGATGAATACGCATTCATTGGAGCTGTGGCATTGGGCTGCCACTGCGGTGGCCTTCCACCAGCACCCATACCCATTGGCGGCATACCACCAGGTCCGGGCGCTGGACCTCTCATTCCTCCTGGTCCACCATAGCCCATAGGACCCATGCCTCCCGGTCCTCTGGGCGGGTTCATTCGAGGATTCATTGGACCCATGCCACCCGGTCGCGTTGGATCCATACTATTCGGCATCATTGGTTGTCCTGGAGGACCATTAAATTCATTACCCATACCCTGCATACGCACACCGGGTCTAGGACCGCCCGGATATCGTGGCCCACCCATAAACGGAGGCTGACCGGGCATCATTTGTGATGGTGGGGGTTGCGGACTGGACGCATGTGTTGGTGGCGAAGGTCTCATTGTTGAACTGGGGAAGAAATTCGCACCCATTGGGCCACCCGGTCCCATGGGACCATCGCCGCCTGGTGGCATTTGACCGAGAGGACTTGGCGCTGGGCCGCCGGCACTGTGAGGACCTCCAGGACCAATTCCGTTTACGCCATAGCCTGAACTTACAAAACCATAATCGTGAAAAGCCTTGGCTTCCGATGAGTGATCACACTGATCGCGTCTTTCGGGTGCAGCGCAATATAAATCCCAAAACACGCACCACCATGTGTGCAGAAAACCTGGGGGCTCACCTAACGTTATGTTTTTTTCCCATCTGATTTCAGAGAGAAAAGTTTGTGCAGCTTTTTGTGCTCCGACATGCAGCAGGTATTCGTACACGTACAGAGCTAACTTTTCACGGGCCTGTGCATCTGAAGGCACCGACGAAGTTTTCGATTTGCCATACATTTTATATATATTTGGTTGGTGATGTCAAGTTTTATGTATAATTTATTTATTTTTATCTGTTTGTATGTTTATTTACTCTAAAGTTAATATGGTTGGTTCTTGGTTACTTTAATAAAAAGATTTAGTGAAAATTCTCTTTATATTGCTGCTGTTTTTACCGTTTCAACTGATGTTGCTGTTATATTTGTTATATTATTCGTAGTGATGTTGCTGTTTTTGTTAAATCTTTTAAAAATAATTAATTGGCGCTCACTCTTTAAAACAAATCCAACAGTCAATTTCTTCTGTTGTTTGAGTAGTTTTTTTACTTTATTTAAATACTTTTAATAATTGTAGATAATCTTGCTGCCCGCTAATTGTTTTTGATGGTGATGTGCTCCACCGTCATTTATTAACACACACAATAATATTTATGCGGGGGATAGATAGATGGTCGCACGGTTGATTTGCTAGTTGGATGCGTATTCAAGGAGGAGAATGAGAGAATGTCTGCTCACGCAGCCGTTCTCCTGGTTTCGATAACATCCAACATTTTTAAGATATTTTTATAATTTTTCAAGCAAAATATATTTTTCTTACAAATCCACAGTTTACGTTTTATTTCTAATTAAATCTAATCGATTCTAGTATTAAATGTAGTTTTTATACTTCAATTATACTTTCGTTTAACTTCCTAATTTTCTTTTGTTAAAACTTGCGTACCATCAAAAAATTTACTTTTGCTATATTTTTTGCAATAAAAATGATTTTATATTTCATTATACCTTTATTTCGTTCGATTTTTTCTTGACTCTCGTTGTGTATCTCTTTCTCGGTCTATGCCGTTCAGTTACATTTCTTTTTTTTTGTGAATATTCGCTTAGAAAAAATTTAGTTCATATTTGTCTTCTTGTATCTACTGCTTCTTCGTTTTACCGTTTCTTTTATATTATAATGTTGTTGTATTTTTATTAGTAATTTTGTTGTTGCTGCTTCTTCTTTTCAATCGCTACTTTTGTTAAACAACCACCTCGTATGTTTTTTTTTGGGTACGAGTTTTTTGATTTTGTAGTTATTTTTGTGGTGATGATTTGTTCACTCTTTCTCTCACACCAATTTCCCCCTTTTTGGTTTGTGACGATTTCTACTTTTGTTTCGTTAATGCTATTTGCTCTGTGTTTCACAATCTGAAAATTTAGAAAAAAAAGGAAAGAAAAATAAAAGAAAATTAAAGACCAGAATAAAGATAAAATGAGAGAATTGCAAAAAAAATGTACAGTGCGATTAATGTTGGTAACTTAGCGATTTTATAACTTAATTAAAAGAAAAAATTCAATATTTATTTTACTTAGAAGGTACCTATTACATATACTTAAATCTCATATTAAAAAAAAAAAAAAAAAAAATTTAAGAATCTAAATTTCTAAAATCGTTTGATGCTTTCATATTTAGTTTTTATATAAGTTATAAGAAACTGTCGGACGCCTTCAAAAAAAAAGGCTTTTTAAAATAAAAGAATGTTTCAAGAACATGTTAACATGCCATGTTAATTTGGTAGTACAAAAATAATCTTTCTAAATTATGTATATCCATTCATTAAATTTAAAATAAATTAATTAATTAATTAAGTTATAAGAAACTGTCGAACGCCTTCAAAAAAAAGGCTTTTTAAAATAAAAGAATTTTTCAAGAACATGTTAACATGCCATGTTTATTTTGTAGTACAAAAATAATCTTTCTAAATTATGTATATCCATTCATTAAATTTAAGATAAAATAATTTTAGCTCATATCATCGTTTTTTATATCTTTTTAATTTTATATTTTTTCTTATTTATCTTTTAAAATTGCAATGTTTTTTAAAACGTTAGCATTACTAGTTTAATACTAATTTTTGAGAGAGAATTATGTAGAGAGAGTTAAGTTAGTGTTGCCAAGCTTATGTAAAGACAAAAAATTATAATAAAAAAATATCAGCGTTTCTCAACGTTTTTATATATAAAGAGCTTTTTAACCATCAGATTGATTCTGGCCAAAAAAGTTGGTAGTGCTACGCCTATACAAAGTAAACCTAACTAGCTCTAAACAACTAATTTGTGTCAAACTTTGCACACACATTGGGGTCCTGTGGCAATGTAATTTATACATTAGTAAAGTAGGCAGTTCCAAACCTAATAAAAAGTAAATACCTATTCTTTTTCAACTATCTATATTAAACTGATTTAAATTAAATTTTACACACACACACATAGTACCTATGATATAACGATTTAATGGTTAGAAAATTGGAGTGCCCTTCACTTACAAAGTAAATATTTTTTCAACAACTCTAGTAAATTGATTTTTGTGAAATATCGCACACAGATCGTTCCCGACAATAAAACCAAATAATAAAAAAGTAGGCAGTGTCACGGTAATAATTATTTTCTTTTAAAAACGAATACCTACTATAAATAAAGTTTGCATAATCATTAAAAACACGCTACAAAAAAAAAGTTAATTAGGTACTCAATCACGCAAAAACTTCGTTAATTTGTATGATTGCAATAACGCAAAGTAGCGGAAAAATTCAATATCACTTTTAATCACTTTCACATTTAAAACAAGAGTGCTATATTCGGCCGTGACGAATCTTATATACCGTTCACAACGTGTAGTCATGCACTAACAGTAGTTTGTATCACCATTCATCTCATATGAAATACATACATACATACATATAAAAAACATACATATATAAAAACATCCCATTGTAAAATTATAAATTTACGTATGTATATTTAAAACAAAAAAATAAAAAAAAAAATTAAAAAAATAAAAATTATTAATATAAATAATAAATATAAAACAAAAAAATAAAAAATAAAATTTAAAAAAAAATTAAAAAAAAAAAATATATAAATAATATATAAAACAAGAAATAAAAACATAAATAAAAAAAATTTGTTTGGCTCAGCTGGGATTCGATGCCACGTTTACTCTAACCAGTATACACGTTTGTATGTATTTATGTTGTTGTAATGTTTTTGTGAAAAAAATCGAGGTGGTCGTGGTTTTTTTCTCATATCTCAGTTGTTTATGTACCGATGTTTCTGATTTTCAATACCGATCTACTCCCGAATATTTCTGATATTTTAATACCTCACCTCCAGGCGATATCAGGGGGTCTCAAAAAGTTGATTTCAACATAAACACGGACAGACTGCCAGGGCTAATCGACTCTCCTATTCACAAGCTTTCAGAAAATATATACTTTATGGGGTCGGAAATAAAAATTTTTTAAATTTCACACGGAATGACAAACTTATATAGGTATACCCTTTTTCACTGTGTGAAGGGTATAAAAAAAAGGAAGGTAGGTAGAATAATACTATATGGAATTAGGTATTACTTAACGTTTTTTTTAAAGCCTGGTTCAGCACATTTTTAGTTTAAGTTATGAATACCCAAGTTGTATTTACTCTATAAATAAATTAATAGGTATAAATGAAACAAAAATACATTTTGCTTTGTTTTCATTTTCGTAAAGTTGGTTATTTTTGTATTACGTATGTGAAAATAGTTAAATTCGATACATTTTTTATTAAAAATTTTGTCCACCTAGATTTATTTATTTATTCAACGCAGATTCAAACATGTTAAAATTATACTTTTATGACAACCACGGAACTCGAAAAAACCATTAGATGTACCAGCAAATAGGTATAGAAATTATTCATTGTAGACTATGAGAAAGTAATCACAACGCAGTCGACGAAAAGTGCCACAACAAAATAAATTGTAACCAAAACTATTAGATAAAATTTAAAAAAAGTAGTGAAAAAAAAAACTTCAAATTTTTTGTATTATTTATAAAAATGAAACTTGAACAACTGTGCTTCAATTGCATAGTTAATTAGTTTAGCCATAAAAATGTTTTATAAAAAGCAACAGACAATTTATCACGGTCTTATTTATATATGTTTTTTTAATTACGAATTTGCAAGTTTTTCAAAACAACAAAATTTTCTTAGTGTACGAACGTCCAGAAAAATGAAAAAAAGTAGAGGAAAAAATTTAATTGAATCTCATTAAATTTTTTCGACGCAGTTAGAGAATGCAAAGTCTAACCTATTAGTATTTATAAAATAATGATTATTAAATTTTTTTTTCCGATGTTTTCTTGGTTTAACAAAAATGGATATTAATATTATAGCACAATATACCTATATCTAGTCGCCGACTAAAAAAAAGTGTACAATTATGTTTGTCAAACATTATGCGTGATGCACTTGGTTATTTAGCTATTTACGAATGAATATGTTAACAGTTACACAGAGTTTGGCAGTAACATTTTTAATTTCCAAATAGGACATTTTTATACATCATATGTATATAAAGTACAGTAGATAAAGAATATACATAATTTTACAAAAATAAATCAGATTAATTTATGTTACAAAAATAAATATATACCTACCAACAAAATTTTGACCTAACTTTTGTTTACTTTGATAGTAAATTTAACATAATTACTAATACACTAATCTGTTACAACTCAAAAGGCTATTATGTAGAATTATTCTAGCTACCTAAATAAGTGCGACCGGTATCTTATTACCTACTTTATTTAATTTTGGAGATTGATTATTCTAGCAAAAAAAAAAATTTAAGATAGGTAATTTGAGAGGGTACCTCTAGTAAGTAATAAACAAATATTAACAGGCGGCAACGTAAAACAGGAAAATATAAAAAAACATGTAATTATTGATTTAATATGTTTACATACCTTGATTTCTATTTTTGTACAAAAATTAAATTATTTCCAAAGAAATTTCGAAATGCTTTAGTATTTAATGTAGTTAAACTCCAATCTTTTGTATGACCAAAGTGTAAAGCAATTTGTAGCTACACACAAGCATCATTAACCGTAAAAAATTGAAGACAAAAATAGACAAGTTGTACCAGTAAAGTGTATAAAATCAATTTTTTGTTTATTTTGTACTTCTTTAAAGTTTTTTGTTTAATTAAAATTTAAGTGATATTTTAATAATTTTATGCACACTGCAGTATAGTAAATATATATAAAGGCGCGATTTTATAGTCGTTTTTTTTAATTTATGCTGCTATTTTTAAATTAAATATTTATATTCTCTCTTTTTTTCGGGTAGTTTTTTTAAGTCTTTTTTGATTTTAATATTTAAATATTTTGCACTTCTTTTATTTATTTAATTTTCACCATAAGTAAAATTGTTCTGTTTTATTAATGCTTGGATTCACTTTATTATTGTAGTTGGTGGTAGAGCTCTTATTTTTTGTTGTTTCCCTCCCCCTTTAAAAAATTTCTTTTTTGTAATAACACTTTTTAGCTTTGCTTCTTCCACTAAATATTTTTAATGTTTTTTTTAATTTTTTGCCGATTTGCCTTCTTTTTCTTACCTTTTTTGTTTGTGCAAAGCTCTTTTTCTATTTTGTTCACTCTCTAACAGTTTTCCACTTACACACTTTGCCCCACACACTCTTTAAAAAAAAAAACACAACAGAGTTGATTTTTTCGATTTATTATTATTATTGTTGCTTATGTGCCTGAATTCTGAGGTTTGTTAGATTTTTCCTATGCTTCTTTACTACAAATTTTATTCTTGTTTTCTCTAACTTGTCCACTTCTACTACTACGTTGACTATTATAACGAAGACGATGAAGACAAATCACATTAATAATTTTCAGCTTCAATATGAAATTTTCATCCATACATTTTATACGATACAATTGCATTTTTACTTCATTCCATTGTACATTTTCCTACGTTTTTAAAACCTTTTTATATATGGTATTTTATCACTTAACAATTATTTGTGAAATAAAAGCTAAATACTAATTTATTAAATTGCAGTACAAACTTTATGTTGAATATCCTAATTCGAGAAAATTTATCGGTACTTTTTCGCTACAAGTGCGTCTCGCGTTAAATGGCGTATGGGGGACAACACTAAAGTAAAATGCACGTACCCACACACACATTGACAAACACATACAATACACAACACAAAGCAGAAAAAAAGATTTTTTTTACCTTTTTTCGTGTTTATTTTGTTCGACAAATTGTAAATTACATACTGTTTTTAATACAGTCATCTCTTTTGCACGTATTTCAATATGTGCTGAAAAGGTTAATTGGAAATTCAGAAACGTATCAGAAATTTAATATGAGTAAAACTTTTCAACGTATATTTATGATTTTATTAAAAAAATTGAAAAAAAAAAAATAAATACTTGGGATGAAAGAAAAAAAAAAACGTTAAAATGGTAAAAGTCTCGGAAACTCTTTTTGAGTTATAGACCGCAGATATTTGCATATATAAATATACGCGACTTTCGACATTTCTGAATATAGGCAGTATTGATATTGTTTAAAAGCTTTTGAATAGGATAAACTTTAGGAAGCCGCAGCTTTTTATACATAGCGAAAAAAATTCCTGCTCTTTGCCGAAGGCCGGCTATGCTAAAGAACTTTGGTTGGCAAAGCAGTTGTTTGTTAAATTTTGAGCCTATGCAAAAAACTTTAGTTGGAGTTGCGTTGGTAAACTAGGTTTGTTCCGAAAAATATTAATATTATCATCTAAATTTTTTAGATATTTTTCCAATTTATTGAACATTTAGTTTTGTAATTTGATTCCAATTGGGTGTAATGTTTTTATGCCCACTTTATGTTTTCACATTCGTAATGTTTTTTAAGCTGCCAGATGTTTTAATGCTGTTTTATGCTGGTTAGTAGAGGTTTATGTCAAGGCAGTATATTCAAGATAATGTAAATTTTAACTGAATTTTATGTAAACACAACTTTTAAAACAGAATAAGTTATTCAAAACGTCTGAATATAAACAATGATCATTGATAACTATAAGATAGCAAATCAATATTTAAGAAATCCATTTCATATTCTAGACAATCTTATACTAATGCGATATATATTTTATAAAAATATTTACCAATAGTTGATACAGCAACAAAAACAAATTTATATGGATGGAAGCTATAACCAATAAATTAGTAGCAAAAAAAAAACAAATAGGAGCATTATATTCGGCTATGCCAAATTTTTTATACTCACCACCAATTTGATGTTTTTTTATAGCACAAAATTTATTATTTTGGTATTAACAGTAATCGCTATATTTATACTAAAATATGTATCACTTTCTTTGTATAACTACGATAAACTAGTAAAATATTTTCGTAAATTTAGTCTTTAAATGAAAATGGGCGTTAAAGTAGGCATGTCAATAAAATTTCTCCTAGTTAATACAACTTAGTCCTTTATTTTTCCAAAAACTTTGTTCATAGAAAAATTATTTGAATTTAAGATAAAGCGTTATTTGGGAGGTAGCGAAATTTTTAAAAAATATTTTTTTACTCAGGAAATGTACATTCGAAATTTTATGGCGCTACCGTAATGCGTTTGGACACAATTGCATTTCATTCGATATTGGAAGAACATGGGTTTTTTGACCTACTCTTGCATTACGAGCTATAACTCTCTTCCTAATATTCCACCTTAGTCCATTTTAAATACCAAGCAAACCTTGTGTATAAGAAATATTCTGACAAAACGGGCTTACCCTTGCTTTTTTGGTTCGACCTCTATCGCGTTTTTAACAGACGGACGGACATAAATCAGACTCCGACTCATAAAATTACAAAGGGAATGACAAAACGAATATACCCCACCATTTTTTTTTTGTTGACGGGTATAAAAAGTGTTTAAATGATACAATATTTTACGGTATATATTAAGTATTAATTTTTTTTTTAATTCATTCGCAATACATGTAGTTCTTTGGTCAATAAAATATATTCGCTGATTCACAAGAAGTGTATTTTATAAATATATAAGATTAAAGTTAAAATTAATAATTAGACAAGTAGATTTTTTTGTTACGAAATTTACACTCACATTTTACAACCGATTTTAATAAAAAAATTATACAAAATTAGACAGGATTTTTCTGCAGGTATGCACAATCTTCATGTTATGTATTCAAATTGGTTCGGTATTTTAGGACTTATAAGCTTTTAAAGTTGCTGCTAATATAGTACTATTATCGTATATACACCAATTAAATAAACAAATGCAATTGTACAAAATATTCGTGAATTAAGTAAATATAGCTAAAAGCATATCATGTATAATTTTCTTCGATTTTTTGAAACGAAAACAATCTTGAGTGTATTACTGCTGTAGTATAAAATATATCGTCGTTGCTCTAACAAATTCAGTTATGTGTCTTTTACTTAGTTTTTAGGAAAACAAAAGAAGCATTTTATTTTGTTACTTCATGGTATTAAATTAACACATACCGACTATAGAATATTTTTGAACCAATCAAGATATTCTTAAACGGTTTGGTGGATAGATGTATGACCAATAAATTTTCAAATTAGTGCAATAACATTTTTTTTTAACTTGTTACATAACCGTTTACGTCAGAACAGCGACAATATGTTACTTTATATTTGCAACGTAAAAAAATTAAAATCATTAAAAAATATGTTTTTTATAAGGAATAATTGTTTAAGCAATATTGGGCTCTTTAAATACAAATACAAAAAACAAATATTTAAAAATATAAATATTGATCAGCTTTGATGCATTTTATTTATTTATTAATTTCAATTTTATATGTACAAAAATTTTTTATTTAAAATTTTGTACTTTTAAACAATTACCTATGTATTCACAAAAAATCGTTTAAAATCCACTTTCTTATAATGAAAGTTATTTCCTTTTTACTGCGGTATTTTTCTATCAAAGAAAATTCATCTGGCTACATATTTACAATTACTTGATATTTTTTTTTCTAAATTTTATCACTTGACTAACGCATATATTTATTTCTGTTGGTTGCATTTGTTACTGTTGAAAACAGGTTATGGTTAATAGAAATATATATTTATCCCTTTCTGTTGCACAGCACTTAAAGGGAGTGTGTCACTAACTTTCGTTTTGTTGTTTGCTTAACTCCCGGCATTTTTTTTACTTTACATGTTTTTATATATGTATGCATGTATATATATACAATAATGAAATAAAAAATTTGCAAATTTTTTCTTAACCTTATTGGTTATTTTTCATGCAGTGTTGTATTTTGTAATATGTTTTAGTTTGCTAACAATTAAATATATGAAGTGAATAAATGAAATATATCTGTTCAAAGATTGCTGGTGAGTTTTCCAAGACGATATTGATTTATTATGTTAAAAAATATTTATTATTTCTGTTTACATATGTTTATTTTTGCAAAAATTAGAGTGGCCACTCGTTTTTTTTTCTAGAGCTGCATAACAACCGATAACTTCATTTTAAAAATTTGTTCATTGTCATACTATCGGCAAAAGAACATTGCTAATAGCCTTTTTACACTTACTCACATCTTAGCGGAATGCGTGGAAGATGTTGAAAATGAAAAAAACTTGTTTACATTTGCAACATCTTTCATCCTTCATCTTTCATCTGTCATAATATTTATTGTAAATGTTTGCGCAAATAAAAATTTAAAAAATGAATTTAAAAATTCTGTATTACTTGTATTAATTATTGCCCTTGGAGAGCAATTATTATTACAATATGCAGATTTTGTTAGAGAATGAAGATATTAAGATATTTTATTTTATACGACATATTTCAAGTCCACTCGTTGTATGTATTTTTTTTGTTTTTGGCATTTATAATTTTTTTCTAGTGATGCCATGTAAATTTTTGCAACAATATTTGTTTTTTCTAGTGAAGACACTAAAATAATCGAAAGATGTTGAGTGGAACAAAATGATTTAGGAACATCTTTAAAAGATGTTGAGATATGTTGACACACAAACACGTACAATTCATATGGGAAGATGTTTACATCTTGTTGATTTGATGAAAGATGAAAGATGTGAGCAAGTGTAAAAAGGCTATAATAGCTGTTAGTAATTTAACTGCTGATTTATTCTCTAAGACATATTATAAACAAATTTATTAATAAATTACTATTTATATTTTTCTTATTATTATTATAAAAATTTATTCGTATTCAAAAATAGTTTAATAACAAAATATTTGTAGAACAATTCTTCTTAAACTTTGTCCAAGGCATATCCATAAGGTATATGCAACGGCGAATTGATACAACAAAGCAACTTTTCATGGGATGTTTTATGTCAAGGCCAATTCGTATATCAGGGATGGAAAAGTTGTTTTTACATATTAAATATAATAAAATTTGATTAAAAACAGAATATAAATATTTTAAACACATTATTAATGACGCAAAAGCAAAAAATATACATAAATTAAGCACATTTATTGTCAAAAAAATACACTCAAGTTAATTGTTTAATACCGAAACCAAAATCACATTTCCTATCCCTGCATTAATAAATGAAATCAAAGCGAATTCAACCAATTTTGACAAAATGTTTCACAATCAGCTGAGCTGATAATTTCACCTGTATGAAGTCGCCTTGACTTTGTCTTTACAAAAATTAGAAATTTTTCAAATATATGTACATATTTACATATATTATTTTTAATTTTTATGTGATTCGGAAGCGTGTTGTATAGTTGTTACTCCTTGAAGAAAAGTGACCTGTGCTAGCTGTTGTTGATGCCCTTTGGAGCCTGAAGTTTTTACCATTTCTTAGGTGCTATCGTTGAGCTTTTCTATATATTAGATTTGTTCCGTTAAAAATCCGTTTCGTTGTAAATCTTTAATAGTATTTAATTCTCTCTTTCTCTGTTTAATAGTTAACCATATTAAGGATTCTATCATACTAGCCATTGCATTTTAATATGACGCGCATTGTTTTTGTAGTCTTTCAATTTGATTCAATATGCAGCATGAATATATAATTGTTGACCAGAATTTGAAATGTTATTTGCTGGTAGAACCCATATTTTTTTCTCTTAGCCGTTTAAAAAAACTAATTTTCCTATCTTTTTTTACACGTACATATATTCAATATGGTTTTAAAATTTTTAGTTTTTATCAATCACAAAACGTAGGTACTGATGTTTTCTCCTTTTTTTTAATTATAACTTGTTCTTTTAAAGATGTATGTTTTAAATATACATACATATACATATTGCTATTAGTGTTTGTTATACCCTTCACACAGTGAAAAAGTGTATATATAGGTTTGTCATTCCGTGTGAAATTTTTACAATTTTCATTTCCGACCCCATAAAGTATATATTTTCTGAAAGCTTATGAATAGGGGAGTCGATTAAGCTCTGTCCGTCTGTCCGTATGTATGTTGAAATCAACTTTTTGAGGCCCCCGACATCGCTTGGACCCGGGTGAGGTATTAGAATATCAGAAATATTCGGGAGTAGATCGCTATTGAAAATCAGAAACATCGGTGCATAAACACCTGAGATATGGTTAGAGTAACCGTGGCATTGAATCCCAGCTGAGCCAAAAAAAAAAATTTTTATATTTTTTTTAGATTTTTTTAAAATTTGTTTAAAATTTTTTTTTATATTTTTTATTTTATTTTTTATTTAATATATTATTTATATTTTTATTATTTTTTTTTAATTATTTTTTATATTTTTTTTTAAATTTTTTTTTTTATTTTTTTTTGTTTTATATTTATTATTTATTTAATTATTTTTTTAAATTTTTTTTTAAAATTTTTTTTTAAATTTTTTTTAAAATTTTTTTTTTATTTTTTAAAAATTTTTTTTTTTATTTTTTGTTACATACGTAAATTTATAATTTTACAATGGGATGTTTTTATATATGTGTGTTTTTTATATGTTTGTACATACATACGTATTTCATATGGGATGAATGGTGATACAAACTACTGTTATTGAATGACTACACGTTGTGAAGGGTATATAAGATTCGGCACGGCCGAATATAGCGCTCTTACTTGTTTTTGTTTTGCTTTTTTTACTTTTAATTTGTTCATCCCATTGAATTCGCGACCCAAATGTCATATCAAAATATATTCAAAAGCGAATACATTTATATTTTGGTACTTTCTGGTATCAAAAAGAGCAATATTTTTTTAAAAAATAAAAGTGATCTCAAGCTCAATAAATGAACAAATAAATATTAATATCGAAAAAATCAAACGATACTTTTTTAATACCATAAAATTATCTAAATAATAAAACTAATTGTATGGTTATTAAAAACGTTTCTTTCTGTTCTATTTAAATTTCAAGTTCTTTGTCTCTATCTATCTGTTGCATAAATTAGGTTTTCGTTTTTTATACCCTTCACACAGTGAAAAAGGGTATATATAGGTTTGTCATTCCGTGTGAAATTTCTACAATTTTCATTTCCGACCCCATAAAGTATATATTTTCTAAAAGCTTATGAATAGGGGAGTCGATTAAGCTCTGTCCGTCTGACCGTCTGTCCGTGTGTATGTTGAAATCAACTTTTTGAAGCCCCCCCGACATAGGTTGGACCCGGGTAAGGTATTAAAATATCAGAAATATTCGGGAGTAGATCCCACGACCACCTCGATTTTTTTCACAAAAACAACATTACAACAACAACATACATACATACATACAAACGTGTATACTGGTTAGAGAAAACGTGGCATCGAATCCCAGCAGCCAAAAAAATTTTTTTTTAAATTTTTTTTTTATTTTTTTTTATTTTTTATTTAATATATTATTTATATTTTTTTTTTAATTTTTTTTTAATTTTTTTTTGTTTTATATATATTATATACATAATAATTTTTTTTTTTAATTTTTTTTTTTTATTTTTTTGTTGTCACATATATTGTTGAATGTGAATACTGTGTGTTGCTCTCTTTGAAACACATCGTACACTTCTATGTTCATAATTCTTTGCATTCAGCCGCATGTTGTTTGTTAAGTGAATCATTAGCACAGTAACTTAAAACAGCAATGAATACACACACTACACAGTATGCATTCGATGTGTTTTACCGTTTATTTTAAATAAAGATATCAATAGAGGTAAAGCGTTGCCAGTTTACGAAATTTTTAACGTAATTGGGATTGGAAATTTCGTAGATAACAATATAATTGCTAAAACTGTTTTTCTCTTAACTTAATTTATAATTATTTTTTTATTTATTTTTATTTAATTTTTTTTATCTCTTTTTTTGTTTTTGATAACTGAAAAAATTTTTTAAGTACTGATAAAATTATTTTTTTTTTTAAATACATATAAATCAAACTAATTTTTAAACTGATCTATATTAAAAAATGTATAAGGAAAGAAAAACTTTTTTAATACAAGTATTACTTGTGAATGATATTTCATTTCATTTAAGAAGAAACTTACATGCATATGTATTTTTAAGTATAATAAAATAAATCATAGATGAAAATAAATTTCCTACCAAATTTGTTTAAATAATTTAAATAAATCCACCAAAATTTACCATTTTTCTTAAATTATTATTATTAATTTAAAATAGTAATTTAAAAAAATAAGTAAACTTTATATATTACATCTAGAAATAATAATATTCTTCCAAAACTTAAAAAAATAAACTAAGCCAACCAAGCGCCAAGTTATGCACAAATAAAAAAAATCTATCGCACCAAAGCGGCATCCCTGCAAAAAATTCCATTCAATGTTAATTTCTCTTCTTGCAATCTACTCTCGCTTTACACATTTGTTTGCTCTTTTTTTTCTTTGTTGAAAAGCCAAAGAAAAAAAGTGTACATTATTTTTTTGAGTGAATGCATGATTTTAAAGTGGTGTATAGCTTTTTGTTTTTATTGCTGTGCTGTGTAGTGTACAGAAAAATACGATCATATTTAAGTGAATGCAATATTTTTTTTATCATGTTTTTCTCAATCTCATTTACTTTCTTCATATGGTGTGTGCTGTGTTGTGAATTGTGTCAAAGTATTAAGCTTAATTCACTGTTATTTAAAGCATTCATGAAGTAATGCAGGTCTCTATTTGCCATCAAAGAACCCCCCAGTTTATTTTAAGGAAACTAGCGGACCCGGCAAACTTCGCCTCGCCCAATTTTAAGCCTTCAGACAAACTTTAGAGTAATAATACAACACAAATATTTAAATTTTTAATGTGATTTATTTGAATAGAATCATTAGGTGGCAAAATGATATCTGTCAGATTGCGCAAAGTCTAAGTCAACGTATAACGCCATCTATCGGATTTTGGCTGAGAACTTTCTATTTTTTAATTTGAAAAGCCATTAAGAAAACTTTTTTTTTTCAATTTTCCGACTTTTCCGGGGGAATTTTTCAAAATTTTCTTCCGTAAGAACCTTTTCCTCGAAAATACAAACAACTGACAAAAAATCTTACAGAAATCGGCTTAGCCGTTCTCATTTTATGAATTACTAAATATACATTTTTTACACCAGTTTTATATATATATAGATAAAACAACGTGTATAAAAAGTATAAACGTAACAATATTATATTTGTCTTACGTTTATTAGAAATTGGTACTTTTTTGAAGCCACTTAAATTGGCGACTTTAAAATTTTTTTTTAAGCAAATCATAAAACTCAAAATAATTTGAAAACCTATAAATGTACTATTTAGCCGCATAAGCTGAATCTTTTTTCCATTCAATCCTTAACGTCAACAAAATAGATTTGTTATATAAATCCTTATAAAATCCTTATAACCTCCTTGTTGTAAAGATGTGGGTGACCAAGTGCAGTAGATTTAACACACAAGAATTTTTGTAATCCCTTAACAATATTTTAAACAGACCTCCAGTACTACAAATACGTTATTCTTATTTCGACTCATTTAAAAACAAACGCAAAGGAGATGCTACACAGTTCTAATATTTAAACACAGATTTCTTACTGTCTTTGTAAACACAGTCTGGTGTTTTATTATAAAATTTCTTCAGTTTTATTGTTACATCTATAGGAAGGGGCATGCAACAATACCCAACATAATTTAGTTTGGAGGATTTTGCAAAGAAAAAAGGCAAAAAAATAAGTAACAAGCAGGTAATGCCTGCTCCGCACATATGTTTTCTTAATAAAGAAAATGAATTAAAAAATAACTATTTTAGACAATAATAAGTGTTTTTTTGTTTCTTTATTATTAGATTAGTTTATTAGATTAGTTTGCATCTTTTAGCAATTCCAAAACACAATCTTAATACACATTTATACATGTGTATGTACATATGCATAGAAAAGCTGCATGTCAAACATAAATTATCAAACTAATCTGCGTTATTTAAGCATCCTTAAAATTTACTCAAGCATATAATTTGGGTGAGCAACAATTTTAAGTAAAGCGCATGAAAATAAACGTAAAGTGTTTGTTTTATTGTTTGTCAAACTTTTCCTTAAAAATCCAAAAAATTTTATTTTGAAAAAAAAAAAAAAAAATAAATAAAGTTAAACTCTTTAATCACAAAATCTGTAACAATTAGATCAGATTTTTGTCATACTTAATCACAATAAGGATTGCCTATACATACACACTTATACACATAAAATTAATATACACTTACAAAGAAGTTGTAATTTAAACTTACCCTCCTACCTTTTTGCATTGTGAAGTATTGGAAGTATTGGACTATAGTTGAGACTATATACACTTCTATAGTCCAGACACTTCTATAGTCCTTGAGGTGATCTGAAACTGAACAATAATTGATACATTTACAATAGAACTGAAATAGAACAAAAAAAAAAACTAGAATTGAATAGGAAATAAATTGTAAATGAACTAAATTTTAACTCTGATTACCCCTAATCTTACAACCCGCTACAAACGTTTGATCAAACATGTTGCAAAACAATAACTTTTCGTTCTCAACAACAACTTCTTTTATGGTTGTTATTTATGGTTGTAGGAAAATACAAACAATTCAGTTGTAATCGTTATCCCATCCGGGGATGCTGTGTGTTCGAAATTAACGCGGACGATAAAAGTGATAAAAAAAAATAAAGAAAAATATAGTAGAACTCTTATAACGGTAAATATTTTTCGAAATGATAAAACAAGAATTGTGTTAAATTTATAAATGATACCAATGCGAGCATGTGTGCGTGGTAGATTTGCTGGCCATACTTTTATACCGTTACAATTGTTGACTGTGTATGTGTGTGTGTGCTTGTAGTTTAATATTTTCGCTGTTGTTGTATAAGGCAACAATGTTTTAACTTTTTTTTTACGGGAGATGCTCGTATAATTAAAATTGCGCGCGTTTATTTGTAAATTTGTTTTAACTCTGTTTGTATATATTTGCTTCAAACGAATATTTGTGTTTATGTTGTTGTTATTTTCGCTGATGTTGGTTTATATTTTTCAATGTATTTTTAAAATAGACATCAGCATTTAAATGCTGTTGAAGTAGAACAACAAACAGCAAAAACATCAAACCATTTAAGTTAAGCTAAAACAAAAATTACCATTGGTCTGTTAAGTCAAGTGGAATAAACACTTAATGTTAATTAAGCGCATTCTTTATGCTAAAAGCCATTTATTCAATTCTCTCTTTTTCCTCCTTTACGTTTCGTGTATTATGTTTACGGAGATAAATAATTTGAATGTTTGTGTTTATCTTTTGATAGTGTTGAAGAATTTGGCTAAATGTTTCCGTTTTATTTTTTCTTCTTCAGTGTAGAAATTTAAAATTCGCATATATTTTATTCAAACTCTAACAATAATAAAGTGATTGCCAGTTAGTCATTTAATATAAAATTGCTAAACTAAATGCAGTTAATGTTTAATTATAGCTGAATTTAAATAGAAAATACAACAAAGTAAGTAAAATAAAATGTTAAACGTTTATAGCGTATGAGTGATTTTAATTGTTGTATTCATTAAGATAAATATTAATCATACGTATTATTGAATTGAAATTATAACCCAATAACAAACTCTTAATGACTCCAAAAATACGAAATAATTTGACATAGATTATGTGATTCAAAATAAATGGAAAATCATGCAAAATATATTAAATAATTCATGTAGACAAACATCATAAACTCATGAAACATCGAATTTGTTTCAACTAATATGCATCAGTTCTTGGCACTTATTAGAACGGAACGCAGTTCAATAATCGATATTAAAATAAATATGTGATCTCAAATGTCATGCATAAAATGAGTATTTTCACCTAAATTAAATCATTTCAGTTGAACGCTTATGTTTGCCATTTAACAATATATTTTCGGGAATTATTTTTGAGACTACGACAATCTGGTGTCACTATTATGTCCAAAAGTTAATTAGGAGCTTTAAGAATTTTATATATTTTAAAAAACAAAACGAATTCCTGACCAATTAATCCAAAGCTAATTTTTTTTAAGAGTGTGGGAAAAAAGCAGAGCAATTCGTTATTCTTTGCTTATATATCAGCAGATTATACATCGATTTGTCTGGTTTGTAATGCCAATTTTCTGAAACATTAATATCACATATAAGTATGTGAAACATACATATAAGGGCTTAAACAAGTTGACTTTTACCAATACATAGACATCGCTCAAATGATTTTCCTTTTTATAAGGTTTTAGAAAATATATTGTAATTATATAATGTCTCCCAGCAAAAAAAATTTGATGTAGTGCAAAGCGAATTACTTTTTCAAGAATTCTAAATTAATTGTGTAAAAGCAATAATTCTAAATGACTCCTTAAATGCGAAGCAATTTGTCATAAATGATGTGCTTAAAAATGAATACATCATCATGCAAAATATTTTGAACAAATCATGTAAACAAACAAATTCAACTCATGAAACATCTGATGCTTTTCACCATATATGCATGAGTTGTGTGCACGTGTTAAAATATTCATGTAAACACTTGATGACACGCTAATGTTAAAATCATTAGTGTTTTCACCTAAATTTAATCACTTCGTCACCAGTTAAACCCCTGTAAAATCACTTTTTGTCATAGATTTTTTTGCTGGGCTTAAATAAATATTTTAGAAATTCCAAATGAATTTACAAAGCTATATAAACCCTTGCTGCCAGGGTAGCTGAAGTATATAATTACGTTTTTTCCTTTGTAACGCCATCTGGTGTCGTCAATTTAATCAAAAAACTTTATCACTTTTTATTTAAGTGACTAGTGATTTTTCATTACCATTCGTTACCAATGTTACTTCTTTGTTGCTGTTTTTTGGTATTTGTATATTCTTTACATGTGTATTTGTATTTAGTATCCTTGGTTTTATTTATTTTCATAAAATAGCAACAATAAAAATAAGTTTAATTGCATACAGACAAAATCTATAATTATCAAAGTTTCTTTTTGAGACTTTTTAAAGGCTAAATCAAAACTTAAATTAAAATAATCTTAACAAATTATTAATCTATATATATTTTTACATACTGACGCCCATATACAGTATAAGATTTTAAATTAATTAAAAATAATTGATCGTTTTTTCATATCCTGCTTAGCAAAAAAATTCCAAAAATTTTGTCGAACGGAGAAAAAAGTATTTCTTAAGTGATTCCTTACTGAGGCACCCTAGAAATTAGGGTGCCCCGGTGGATCAGTAGTATGTTGGTCTGCTAGTTTGGGGGTTGCGGGTTCTATTCCCGCCAGAGATTCTGGTGTTGTGTGCTTCTCTTTTCTCTTTTCTATCCTTATCTTACTTTTCTATTCAGGTATCACAATGGGATCAACAAAATGGACCCAAGTGAGCTGCACAACAGCTGCCCGTTTTACCTAACCTAACCTTACTGAGGCATGAGAGCAAAATAACTAGTTCTTTGTCTTATTTGTTTTTTTTTAACAAATAATGTAAATGGATATTTGGTCAAATGTTTATCGTAATGTAATTGGTAATGCAGAACAGTATATGAGCTACCAGAAATTAATTGCATTATTTGTCAGCTTATTCATTAAGCAAATTCCGATCTTTTGCTGAGCAGTAGGACAACTTTCGGGCCTTGTAGCTCTGTTTTAAATGAATGTAAGTTTAAAACATAAATTATACTTTTCATATAATTTCGTGTGGAACATCAAGAACCTAAATATAGTATGCGAATAAGTGATGCCCCTCCGTCAGTCTATTCAGCTGTGTGAGCATGTAATGAGAATATTTTCCTAATTCAATTCACTGTATATACGTTCTTAAACACAGGGACACATTTTTTTGATAATATATCCTGTATTTGTCCTCGCTTCTACATAAAGGACCACTATTATTAAGACAATAAAAAGCTTAAAAATATAAGATTAATTTTACTACACATAAGGTTTATAGAAATAAAAATCTTCCTATGTAATTTGTCCGCTACAAAAAATGCCCAAAACGATTAAAAAAACTATTTAAAATACTGTGAACGAGGTAAATTTCAAATGTAAAGGGTGCATAACAGATCTTGACTCAATACCGGAAATCACTTAAACGCTAATAACAACTTTGGCTGACTAATAACAAAATAAATTACAAATTACGCGCAAATAATTTAGGGACTTAATACGTTCAATCTTGGGCGACTATTTCTCTTTTACATTCGTTTCTTTTGGGTTAAATATAAAAGTTAAGAAAACAGTCAGAATTTTTTTATTTTTAATTTTCTACCTCTTAGAGGTGCACAACTATATTTTAGTACTTTTTTTTTGTACACTTTGTTTTTTCCAAGCAGATGTTCAAAGGAAAAAAATTTAAATTGTATTTTTTACTTCGCAAAAAAAAAAAAAAAATAATAAATTTTTGGTACTTTAAATTTAAGGTGTAAAATTTTTCCCTTTTTTGGTACTTTTTAAAAAAAATTTATTTTGTATTTTAGTATATTAATTGATTCTAATTATTGTCTAAAATCTTAAACTCACTTATAAAGGTAATTTTTTTAGTACCTTATGGGGGGAAAAAGGTACCTGAAAGAGAAAAATTGTTTTTCCTAATTACCGGGCCATTTCGGATAGAATTTTTATCCAACATACAAAATTATATATTTAAGTGAAAATTTAAACACATTCATAGCAGAAAAGAAACGAGAAAATTTGGCAAACCAGTTTGGTACTTTTTGTAAAACTTACATATGTATTAGTTTTTATGCAAAAAAAAAGATTTATTTACATTTGCAAATCATGATTAGGCCTATTAAAATATTTTATAGCTAAATTGATATTTAAAAATTTTAACTTTGGAATTTGTACCTTATTCTGGGTTACCTAAAAGGTACTTTGATTTCTTTTATGTTACTTTTTGTATTTTCTAGATTTATTGATATATAATATAGAAATTAGGAATTATATATCCAAGATGAGATTGGAAATAATTTGGGCTGCAAAATAAGTACTTTTAAACATTTTTTTATACTTTTTGTATTTTCTTGAGTTTGTTAATCTTGAAATTGCAGACTATTAATTCAAATTCAAATTGATATGGTCGACCCAAATGACAATTTTTGTTCATACTTGTGTTTTCTAACATTGTAAATTTAGAATTTTCAAATTACAGACTGTTTATCCAAGTTGAGATTGAAAATGGTATGTTCGACTCAAAAAGTACTTTTTTCGAATTTTTAGGTACATTTTGTATTTTTTCTTTTAAATAAGAGGCTATATATTTAAGTTGAGATTAGAAATTGTTTGGGGTACTCAGGAAGTACTTCTTCTAGTTTTATGGTACTGAATTTAGAAATTTTAGTTTTTATTGTATTTTGTTCTTTCTATGTTTGTGAATATTAAACTTAAAGACTAGTAATCCAAGTTAAGATTAAAAATGATATGGGTGACCGAAAAAGGTACTTCTTTAATTTTTGTATTTTTATGTTTATGAATTTGGAACTCTGACTATAAATCCAAGCTAAAAATAGAAATGTACGAGAAGGACAAATTGATCTTGGCTGGGATCGAAGGTGATATGAAGGAACTTAAGTAGAAATACTTTATTAAAATTATTAAATTGATTTTTAAAATGGAGGTAAACAATTTACCAAACAGTACTAAACAGTTCTCTGCTGTGATCTAAGTGATATAAGTTTTCATGAACTAAAAATTATTTCGTATTAAAAAAACCTGGATATTGATTGATAGTAAGAATTGCGCTAATAAAGTAGCCGGTGTATTGCTAGTTGAATTTTCATTTAATTCGATTTAACAATTTAATTAAACAAATTTTAATATTTATTATAACTTTTATTGTTGTTGTTGCTATTGTGTACTATTCATTTCTATTTCCACTTATTTTCGAGGCTACAAAACACTTATTTTTATTATTGCCTCAAGTGTTTTCTCTATTATTTTCTCTAAATTTTTTTTAGCCTTTTTAACTTAAATAGTTACAAACACATATACATATGTATGTACACACACACGTATGCATGTATATGTAGGTATAGATGTATTCATCTTTGTATGTGTCTGTTTGAATTTTATGTTTCAGGCTAAATCGAGTATTTTTCATTTTTGCTGGGGCTTCTTGTATTTGACAGTATCATGCTTGTATTTTGGCCACTTACAGACATCCAATCAGGGATGTAATATTCATATTTTTAGTTGAATTTTTGTTCTCATTTCAAAATTACTTTGAGCTCAGTTCTACATAGTTTGGTTTTAATACAGTTCTATTTGTTTCTAATTTCATCTATCGTTCGTTGGTAGTCACGTAGAATAGCTGCACTAATTTCGCTATTTTTTTAATACTTATTATAACCTAAATTAGGTTTTACGATAAAGAAAAATCGACCACGCCCACTTTATTAAACTTATTTAAACTCGCAGAACGTCTGGACTAATTTATCTTTTTTTTTAATAATTATTTGTCTGCATCTGTCAAACTTAATTTTTTTTTTATTGAACAATAAATAATTCGCAGTTTCAGTATGTCTAGAACGTTTTAAAAAACTACAAAACCGTGAATAAAAAGTTTTTAATTTAAAATACTTTAAAAAATTATTTAAATTAGGTGTTTTTTAATTGTTGTGTTTGTTGCTGCGATGCATATACAAGTTCAAATTACAACATTTTATTTTATGTAAAAAATTCTTGTTATAATCCTTTTATTTATAATGACAATAGCTCAAGCTCATTTAAGGCCGATATTTGTCCCCAGTTCTAGTTCAATTAAAATTCAGCTGTAGTTTAGTAGCATTTTAATTCTATTTAGTTGACTTGAATGGGCTGTTGTTAGTTATTTTCAATTTAGTAAATATTTGTACTTGTCTAAAATTGTTCTCTTCAACACACTTTTTACAAATACAATAAAGCAATTGTTTTGAACATTCCAACCCTGTGTAGTTGTATGTATCTATGTATGTGTATAAGAGAGAGTGTTTGTTACTGTTGCCATTAACGTTTTCCCCCCTAAAGAATTTAAATTTTGCTTTTGTGCTCCATATTTGAGCAAGAGTATGTTTGTTTACTTGTATATATGTGTATGCATTTATGTATGTTTGAGTATGTGTCTAGGCTATAGAACATATTTTTTAGCCCTGTTAGACTAAATACAACATGCCAATTGTAATAGAACTTATTTAAAGAAACAAGATTTTAAGAAACATATTCCATATTTTTCGTATAGAAAAGTATGCCTAGGTGTCTTGATGTACATACATACATGTGTATCGCAAAAAGTCACATATGTATGTGCTTTTGTGTATGTGTAATATCATATCCATATGTGTCCATTGTATTTGTAAGAAAGTCCATAGTGGATGAAACATTTTAAAATGTCTACATCCAATATTTATTCCTAAAGATGGAAATAATTGTTTGTGGCATTTTTAAGACGACTATTCATTTAAATGGATAATATGTGAGTCAACCAGTCAACCAGTCAGTCATTTATACGTCCAACCAGCAATCTTCTATATAACTGTCTGTCTATCTATTCAGCTGTATTTCAGTCGCAACAATTCATTTTTTTATTCTCTTCAAAGGTCATTATGACCATTTTTTTGTTATGGATTTGTTGCCTTAGTTTTGCCTCTTTTTTTCCTGTTTATATTTCTAGCTTTGAGTAGAAATGAATCCTTTTAGAAAAAAAAAAGAAGAAAAAAGAAGAAACACACAAAAAAAGTATGATGAATGTATGCAATTAAATGTGAACATGTTACTCATACGAGTATCTTTTTTTGTTTTTTTATGTGAGTTTTATATGGAACATGGGACAAATTGCCACTAAATGGATCGTAAAAGTGATGTGGTTCCTCTAATAAAATTAAAAACAAAATTGTAAATTAGTGCTGCATAAAAGTTTAGCAGTTTGGTTGAATTTTAGGAGAGCTTATAGACTAGACTTTTAAGTTTGCTATTGGCCTAAGCCCAATAAATATGTAAAAGGTTCATTAGCTTATGGACCGATATGCCTTTTAAGTACAAACGGAAAATATTTGAGAAAAATTCTATATAACAGATTGCTTCTGTTAAACAAAGTTAATTACACTGCGTAACAAAATCAACCTTTTTTCGACAACGGCTTCTAACAGAGAGGATTTAAAGGAATGTTGGTATTTGGAAAATTTACGTCTAAGTTTAAAATAATAATAATTATCGCCTTTAAAGGGGAAACAACTTTTTTTTTGCCATATTTATTAATCGCTGACTCGTATCACAGCGTGTGCTCGAGCCAACTGGGTTGAGTGTTGTATGGATTTGTGCACAGACGCATTTTGTTTTGCTCGGCTGTCTTGCTAAACGTATAGCGGCTGTTAGGCAAACTTTACCAATAAAAAAAACTTTTTTCGTTTGTGTAGTATTTTTTTTTTTGCAAAAATTTGAGTTTTCTTATAATTTTTATAGTTTTTTGAGATGTCTACTTCCGAAGCATAGTTAAGAGTCTGGAGGAGATATCGGTAGATGAATACAAGTTGAAATTAGATTTCAATTCAGATGATAGTGAGGCTTACTCCACTAACGTCGCTGATTTAGACGATGACATGCAGAATATTGATGTATTTAATCAAAACTTATTGTTTAGAGCACACCAAACTGTTGGCAATATGACGTACAAAATTACGTGGAAAAACCGAAAACTTTGATTGGCTGCGCACATATTTTTTAGTTATAAGTTTAATATTATTTTTTTAATATTGAATTAGATCTAAGATCTATAAGATAAAACAGTTTCTTTTGTCTCGAACTTTTTTTTATTTTTTATTTTTTTTTTGTTAAAGATCCCCTCATTAACACAAATGAAAAATCAGATGGTTGCAAAGACAGCTTTACCAAACATGTAATTAATGTTTTTGTTTTAATAAAATTTTGTTATTTAACATGAAATCTGATTAATTTGATTTGTGTTAACGGGGGATTAAAGATTTTGTCCTTTTTATACTCACATCAAAATATTCATTAATGACTCCATAAAGAAAATATATTTTCTGAGTCCTAATTGTATTTGTATGAGTTAATGAAATGCTTTGTCGTTGTTGTCAAAATCATTATTACTTATACTCTACGCGTGTCAAACTAAATGAGAATTATAAAAAGTTATGTATTTGAATGGCTTCTAGCAAATTTCGCAACAAGAAATTGCATTGTGTGTGTGTCTAAGCAAAAAGTAAGTACTTACGTATCACATTATTAACCAAGTCATTACTAAAATACTTCTTAAGGAGCTAAAACACGCCATGTTTTTTACGTCTGACTTGTCAAATTCTTTACTGCTAATACAAACATGTCGTGTGTTACCTTTAAAACATTACTTCTGTACAAAAAACATGTGTTGAGACATCTGACAAAATTTTAATTAGAGTGCGCTCTATTTTCTTCTGTAAAAACATGTGACATCAGTCGTTGGCAGAAATCTCTGCTGCTGCAAAGCAGTCAGCGTAAAAGTACAATTTTGACAGTCAGAAGTACTTTAATATGTGAAACTTTTTTGCTCTATTTTGGAAGTGGGGAAAATTACCCTTAAAACGAGGATAAAACGGACTGCAGTTACCAACTTCTACTTTATGTTTGTTTTGGAGGATACAAATAAGCCAAAACTTCAAAGATGTTTAGCGATTATTTATTCAGATGAAGCAGTACAGCATTTAAGAAAATTCATAAAAAGTGCATGACTAGATCTAGCTCAACTTATTTCGAGTCGACGAAAAAGAGTTCTAAGAAATAAAATCAAATGCTCACCAAAAATATTTCGATGTTATAGTAAATGCAGTCTTAAACGTCAGTTACTTATCTACTATTATGGAACAACATAGTAAATTACAATCAAAATAACAATTCATACATAGATAAACGAGCGGCAATGGTATTTGCCGCACCACATATACCGAAGCAAGTAATTCCGCTGAACCTTATCCAACTACCGCCTAATCATCTTTGATCTGTTGTCTTTGGCCATCATACAACAGATGCGTTAGTGATCGTTGGCCACGCCCTCGCTGTAGCAGCAGAGAGATTTCCCACTTTTGAATGCAAACCTATTTATACTGACATAAAATCTCTTTAACAATTGTAGAGAAATTCAAACAATGGGCGTTCGTACTTCCCATACAAAATATACATATTTGTATCCATAAATGATTTTATAAAAATAAGGCAACAATTTAAAAATTCATACTTTATGTTTGAAGGCTTCTATACCAGTAGCACAATAAAGTTGTTTGCCCAAATTAAAACTTTTTATTAAAACTTACATAACCTCACTTTAAGATTTATTGACATCATAATGGTATTCAATAACAACAATAAAATTATTGCCTCTGTGATGAAAAACCACAACTTTCTTACAACGAAAAAACATTCATTCGTATACCGAACAGTACAATCTTATTTTATTACTTTTAACTGCAAAAGTTGTGCCTTTATAACCACAATTATTTCATTTTTGTATTTTACTCATGAATTCCATTTTTGCCTTATTTTAAATAAATAATATATTAAACGTCAAGAACAAGTATAAATTGAAGCAAACTTTATTTTGTTTTACAAATTAAAGAAGACACTATATTAAAGTGTTTTGTTTTTAAGATAGTTAAAAGGATTTTTTCCATAATGCTTATTCTTGCATTAGCTAAAGTTGTGATTGAATATGATCTTTTGATTAACTCTATTTTTAAATTCTAAAAAAAAAATCAGTTTATAACAGTGTTATCCTCCCTGAGTGCAACTTCATGGAAAAATTATACTTTTATATATTTTTTTCTAACTTAGATAATCAGTATTTAAATATCAATATTAAATAAAAAATTCCGCTAAATTCTAGCCGGTGTAGAAGAAATTGTATCTTTAAATCATACGTTAAAGCATAACAATCTATTTTATAGTTTGTTTGCTTAAAGTAATTAAATTAATAAAGGTTATACTTACAGCTAAATCATTTAATACGAGTAACTTGTGTTATAATTTATGCACTAGTACAGTATTAAAAAAGAAGAAGAAATTGAATACACACCTGTCAATAACATTCTATGATGGTCGATTTTTGTTGTGCCCTGCGTTAAGGGATGCCACAATGAAAATAATTTTCCTATCAAATATTACTCCGAGACGGACCGAATTCTACTAAAATCTAAAATTTTTGTTAAGTAACTTTTCTCAATATGATTTTAATGATTTAAGAGCAAGGAAAATAATAAAAGAAATATAAATAAAATTACATATACGTGTGTATGTATTAAAATCACCTTAACAAAATAAGTTATAAGTTTTAATCGTATGATTTAATTATAATATTTTGTCATATTCTAAAATGCTCAATCATACAAATTGACCATTTTATAGGCCGCATTTTCACGATGACTTTCAATGCTTGACATTTTGCAATTCTCTTTTAAAGCTGCTGTCGCTCGTATTACAAAAAAAAAAAATATTTACCTACAAATATAAATACATATTTGTTATACAAATTATATTTTATATTTTTTAGTAGATTTTTCGCTTTTTATTTTTTTTTTCAAAAAGCAGTTGACATAATACTATAAAAATAAGAAAAAGAATAAAGCATTATAAGAATAACACAAGTCAGCGTGATTATTGAATAAGGAAAATTCACCAAAAACAGATAAAGTGCTTTTTTGTTTATCCCCCTTTCCTCTCTGCATACTCTGCTTTCAGTTTTAATTGCCCTTTTTTGTGTGGCAACGCTATTTTATTCGTTTATCTAAAAATAAACTTTAAAAATCCTAATTTTTATAAACAAAAAATGTATGAAACTAAACAATATTTTTCTACTATAGTTTTTAGTTTTAATTTGTACTAGTTTGCACTGCAGCAGATGACTTTTTTATTGTTTAAATTCGCTAAATTGGCAACGCTGTTAAAACGAACGAGCATGCTCTAAACACATAGACGACAGCAGACAGCAAGCAGCAATATGTCAAAAATTAAATCCATGTGTTTAAATGAAAACGATTATTTTGACGGCAGCACGACTGCACAACAGCATTTGCTGCTGCTGCCAACTTAGGCTATTTTCTATTTTGACGAGCAGCAATAAGCAAATATAGTGTTGCCATTATATATATTAAATTGGAAAAATAAGAACAAAAACTTATTTTTAATATTAAACATAAAAGAACATTACAAAAATACAATAAAGAAATAAATTTTTGTGTTTTTATAGTTTTTCGTGATATTATTACATTTTTTATCAATAACTTTAATTTTATTCATTATAAAATATATATGCGGCATCCCTGAAATTTGTATTGCTAAAATACACATCAGCTGATTATTATGTTGTTGCTGTCTTCAAAATAATTATGAAGCTGACTTCAGAGCAGCATTTGAAGTTGGCAGCATTTGAAGCCTTCAAGTTGTGAAGTCTGCTGGCGTCTATGTGTTTAGAGCTGCACTGTTAAATCATTTCTCGTTGAAAACAGTATTGCCAAAGTTATCTGTCTTAAACTAAAAAAACGGCACTAAATAATCTATATATATAAAAATCAATGTGTGCTTGTATGTTTGTACGTTTGTTTGTGCTTTATAGACGGTTAAACGGCTGGACCGATTTCCTTGAAATTTTCACAGAATCTTTCTGCATGTCTGGAAGGAACTATAGGCTATAAGTATTAAATATTATATATCACGAAAGTTAATGCAGCTAGAGTCTTCAAATTAAATACGGTAAACTTTGACATCCACACGAACATTTGGGTAAAAAATGGGCGTACTTGCAATAGTAGGCGTGGCCACATGAATTAAATACTAAAATTCGTATATTTGGAAAACGATATCGATTAGAGTAGTAAAATTTTGCAAGAGCAACTTTGACACCCAAATAAACATTTAGGCAAGAAATGGGTGCATTATCAACAGTGGGCGTGGCACCTACCATATGAATTAAATACTAAAATTCGTATATTTTTAAAACGATATCGATTAGAGTAGTAAAATTTTGCAAGAGTAACTTTGACACCTAAATGAACATTTAGGCAAGAAAAAGGTACATTAACAGTGGTGGTCGTGGCACCTGCCATATGAATTAAATACTGAAATTTGGGGTGGCGAAGCACACCGGGTATTAGCTAGTAATATATAAATATCTTTCCGGAAAGTTATAATTGTTCCTTTAGACTCCACTGGGTCATGTATGTATTTCTGTTGACACAATTTTAAGTGATCTGTGATCCACTTTAAGCTACACAATTACATACATCCATAGGCATGACTAAATATTAGACTGGCTCCAAAAAAAAAAATTTAAAACTGTTTGAAAACTCCGTTAGCTGAAAATAAAAATTCTTATATTTTAATATGTTTAAAAAGGATGTTCACGGAATTAAGAGGTTCTAACTAAATGTATTTAATCACCTTATTAATAATCATGGGTGGAAATTAACTGTGAAATAACAATTATTATTTTTTTTTATCAGAGAAACATAGATGTGTCGATTCTAGAAATTTGCAACTAACATTTTTAAAATTTCGCGATTTTATGTGAGAAAGAGAAGGACAGCTTTATATTCTGGTCTCAAGCAAAACTCAGAAAAATTTAGAAATTTCAGTTCTAAATTTGGATATTAGTAATACTATAATTGCGCCTTCATCTGTTGTGCGAGGGGTATATGTACATGTATATGTGGGTCAAATCAGTATTTAAAAATATATCTACTTCAACTCCCTCACATGAAAGGGCTTGACTAGTAAAAAACAGTAAACTCTAAAAGAATCGTAGAGCCTAGATGGCGTCTTTGATGAAATACGGCTTACTCTGCTTTAACGCCCACGATATTAGTGTCAAATAAAAGGAATTGACCTGTAGAACACAATAAACCATGAACATGTTTAAAGCCAAAATGGCGTGAATAAAAAGGTGTATGTATGGGTAAATACGGCTTTGTCCCCTTCAACTCCACAATATTGGCTTGACCAGTAGAATACAGTAAACTATAAAAAAAATAAAAAATCCAAGATGGCGGATAATCTTTTCTCAACCTCATTAATATGGGTATCAAATAAAAGGGCTTGACTAGTATAGTACAATTAACTATGTAAAATGTCAAATCAAAGAGGACGTCGGATATGATAAAGCAAAATAATGTAGCATCAAATATGAAATCCAGGCTACGCTACGATGAGTTCATTATACCTATGAACATTATGGTGAAGGTTATTATCAGAATATATCACTCTTACTTGCTTCTTTGTTTATAGTACTATCTTATGTTATGTTTATTTTTTACGCAAATGTTTGGTAAACTCAACTTCTAATTGATGACGTTTTTAATTTGTTTAGACTAGTGCCGAAAACCAAGCAAAATTAATCATTTCAAACACAAATGATTTATTGGCAGGATTTACATAGATACGAACCCAAGCAAGTTTTAATGTTATTAGCTACTGGATGGGCGAGCACGTTAACTATACAGGTTTAGCCCCTTAAAACAAAATACATAAATACAATTGATGTATTCACAAGAAGTCCAAAGTGTCATGTTTTCAATAATAACATCATTATTTCCCAAAAGGATAGGAAAAATTATAAATAATTGACTTAATTATTCGGCATATACTACCAATTAATCTTTCAGTTATATATTTTTATTGTTGAAATTAAGCTGTTCTTCACTGGTGCTTATGCCAGATCATTACACTCATTTTTGAAAAGATTTGAAAATTTTATAAATTTTATTTTAAAATCCTCAAAACCTAAATGAGAACTTAAATAAAAGAAAAAACTGTAAAAAAATTTTTGTTTAAAAACCAACCAACAATTTTTCAAAATAAAACGGTAGAAGCTGTGTCAGATTACAAATTTGTCATATGACTGTTATGTACATAAGTATTACACACAAGCCATATTACAACAGGTTCACACAACATGTATCAATTATGCGGTGCAGGAAATTTGAGAAGCCTGAAGGCACTTTAAAGAAAACAATAGCAAATTTAACAATTTTATATTTATAAAAAAATAATTACAAAAAAAAGGCAGAAAATGAAACCTCCCTAATAAACCTTATAATAGCATATATTTCGAAAGCTTTTATGTGAACGTGTGTGTACGCCACGGTTTGGCAGTTAGCCCACTTGAACATTTATCCGAGTGTACTTAATGTGTGTGTACTTATTATTTTACTTTGCCTATGTATGCGTGTAAAAAATATATTCATATACAATACATAATTTTCTTTTTTCTCCTTTTTTTATTACGCTACGATTTCTTTTGTAGAGTATGCCAGATTTTATTTATTTCTTCATCTATCTACATATGTATTTGTGTATTTGCATAAGTATTTGTATGTATGAATGGAAGCTTGTTTGAAGTTGCTATTTCTATCACACTTAATTTTAATGAAAGCAACACTGCATGATTTGTTGCCTCAAGGACTGACACACTGACTGACTGACTAACGAACTATAGTGAACGACGTCATCAACGTTGTAATAATCACTGAGGAGCAAACAAAAATCTGGCGACCATTTTCTTTTGGGCATAATATTTTAAAGATATTTAAAAACATAGCAAAAAAACAACAACAAATATAAGAAAATGTAACATTTATTTAAAAAAAAAAATAAATAAAATATTGGGAGCTAAATAGAAATACCTAAATAAAAAAAATAAAAACAAAGAAAATAATAAAGCATAAGAATAATGATTTTTTCAATATTTTTTATTGTACAATTTAATATTTGCCCATAGAAAAGCGAAAGTAAATCAAAGAAATAAAAATAATTTTTAGTATCGATTGTTAAAATTTAAAATTATTTTTTTATATTTAAGCGAAACTTTAAATAAATAAACAAATAAATTAAAATTATCTAAAATTTTTTATAAATGAAAATTAAGCAATGAATAAAAACAATTACATTTACCAACAGTAGACTATTCATTACACTTGAATAAATTAAATTTTATTAATAATCATAATCTATTAAAATTATATATAAAAAAATTGGCAAAATTCTTCAAGTTTTGCATATTTACTTTTGTCCAAACAAACTTTAAATAATTTAAAATTTAAAATTAATATAAATTTTTTTTATTCACAACACCACAAGTACTGTGGCAGCACTGTTATTTAATTTTTGCTGTACGTCTAAATTTCTGTTTTTGTTAGGAAACAACTTTTTACGTGCGAACTACAGTTTTTGAAAAAAAAACTTAAAATAAACGACACTTTAACAGCACCCGCTAAGGTGATATTTATCTGAATTACATTTACTACCATTGAAATTTGATAAAATGGAATTTTATAAAGAACTAGCTGAACCGGCGAACTCCGTACCGCCCTATAATCAAGAAATATCTGTTACCTTTTTATATGAATTAAGTTAATTTCTTTATTAAGTATTGCTGTTGGTATATTAATAAATCAAAATTATTCCAAAAACAAGGTGTTTATTATACCCGCCACCAAAAAAATGGTGGGGGTATATTCATTTTGTCATTCCGTTTGTAACACATCGAAATATCCATTTTAGACCCCATAAAGTATATATATTCTGAATCGGGGTTTGATTTGATGACGATCTAGCTATGTCCGTCCGTCTGTCCGTCTGTCCGTCTGTTGAAAGCACGATAGAGGTCGCACCGAAAAAGCTAAAGGGCTCAAATTTTGCCAGAATCTTTCTAATAGACAAGGTTTGTTTGGTATTGAAAATGGGCTAAATCGGAATATTAGAAAGAGAGTTATAGCTCGTAAAGCAAGAATAGGTCGAAAAAACCGTGTCCTTCAAACATCGAAAAAAAAGGAATTGTGTCCAAACGCATAAACGTAGAGTCATGAGAATATTTATATCGAGTCAAAAGAATATTTCTCCCCAAAAATTGCTTAAATCTATGCATTAGAAAAGGAGTTATAGGTCAAAATGTACGAAAATTTATACCGCTCAGTGTATATTTGAAGTTTAAAACGTAATAAAACTGACAAAACTATATGTACGGTTCTGAAATTTTGCAAACATGGTTTTTTGGTCAAAGTCTTCGTTATAACGGAAAATAAATGTGCCACGCCCACTTTTTTTTTTAAATTTTTATAAAAATATATTAGTCATATTCATTAGCATTTATTCATTGCAGATGGCGACATCTGTTGAAGGCGCCACTACATTTTGCAAACACTGAGGATGATGTCTTTGCTAAACATCACGTAGAACACTAGATGACTCTAGTAACATTTTTTTTGCACAAACTACAAAGGAATTTTATAGGGGTTTGTGAAAACGAAAATGACCGAAGTTTGTTGACAAAAATTAACTAGAGTAATGATTTGTGCCCAACTTTACATATAGTTGTACACACAGTCTTATGAGGTTTAAGATTTAAAAATATTAAAAAAAAATGTGCATCAGTAGATTTAAAATAAGTATTTGAATATTTAAAATACATATTTTAACAAATTTTTTTTTATCTATCTATTTTTTTGTAAAGGGTGGTTAAATTTTAAGGGCCACAGGGTGATTCAAAATAGACATGCTCAGCATTTTGCTAAAACAGGAAATTTATTAGTAAGATTTTGATTTTTAAAGTTCTATAACATTTTACTTTTAGAAGATTTTCAAACGAAATAAGTTTTGTATAATTTTAAAATTTGTTAGCCATTAGTACATGAAAATAAATTGTTTATAATGTTTAGAAATTATTTTTTTTTATCTTTAGGTCTAAATTTTCCTAAATTCCTTTTTTTAATACACCATACTTCTAGAACTTCTAGAAAACATAAGATAACAAAAAGAAATTAGCACCATTTAGTAGATAAAACTCTCCTCTATACCTCTATACCCCATTTTATACCCGTTACGATCCGACCGTGATCAGCAGACCAATTTTTGTGACACAAGGTCAAATATTTTTTGCAAAATTTTAGTAAAAGAGCTAAACAAATTTTTTTGTAATGTGTTTTTTTGAAGTATTTGAGTTTTTATATCCGCCACCAAAAAAATGGTATGTATATTCTTAATCGGGGTTTTATTTGACGACGATCTAGCTATGTCCGTCCGTCTGTCCGTCTGTTAAAAGCGCGATAGAGGTCCCATCGAAAAAGCTAGTGGGCTCAAATTTTGCCAGAATATGTCTTATACACAAGGTTTGTTTGGCAAAATCGGAGTATAAGGAAGAAAGAAAAATTGCCTAAATGCATGTATTAGGAAGGGAGTTAGAGATCAAAATGTACGAAAATTTATACCGCGCAGTGTATTTTCCAATATGTTAAAAATTTTAAACCTAATAAGAGTGACAAATTTAGATCTACGATTCTGAAATTTTGCAGGAATTGCTTTTTGGTCAAAGGCTTTCTTCTGACGGAAAATAAATGTGACACGCCAACCTCCCATACAACGTTTTCTCTCAAATTCTTATAATTTCTCTATAAATCGAATAATAAAGGACTTTATTGAAATATCTAAGTTGTATTTATTAGCATAAATAACTTCGACACACCTACTATAACGCTCACTTTCCACGTTATTTACTGTTAATGAAATTTAAATTTATAAAACCGACAAAATTAGAGGTATGATGATAAAATTTGCTACGGAAATCCTTCTAGTCAATGTTATTGTTATGCCAGAAAATTTAGGTGACACGCCCACTCTTACGCCCACATCCTGTATAATACTTTATTTCAAATTCATATAATTTCTCAATGAATAAATATTTTGGAAGAATTACGGACTATATTGAAATATCTAAGTTGTATTTATTAGCAGAAATTTTATTGACACGCTTACTTTAACGCCCATTTTCACTGAAACACTTAATTTACGAAAACATTTTACCAGCATATCGAAGTTATAAAGGGTGGTTAAATTTTAAGGGCCGACGTTGATTTTGAATAAAACACAAATTATTTAGAAAATTATTATCATTTCTTTTTTAATGATAATATTTGTCTGTTTCAATTATGTATGGAACAAAATATCGGCCAAATGGCCCCGCGACCTCAACGGCACACCTCGATCCGATAGTCCAAATTTTAAATAACATTGCTGATGCTCAATTGTTTGGCACGATGATGAGTCGAAGTTGACTGTTTTTTTGCCACACTATCGCGATAAACAGCAATGCTTCTCATTTAACGAATTTAGAAGGCATTCATAGATGTTCTAACATTTTATACAGACCTGGGGCCGAATTACGGCATTCGATATCGATCGAAGTTTTACTCGAACGATCGAGTATGCTTTAGGTATATAGATTCTAATAAGAGTTTTCAAATTTCGATCACGTTCGAGTGCCGTAATTCGGCCTCTGTTTTAAAATTAAAAATTTAACCACCCTCTACAAAGAAAGCCATTAACAAAATAATAAATATTGTGCTTTAAATGTACACAAAATTGGTGGTGGGTATAAAAGATTCGGCACAGCCGAATATAGTGCTCTTACTTGTTATTCTAATGTTTTATGATACACAATATTCTTAGTTTTATTTTCTGGCGAGTATATAAATAGTGTTGTTGGTATTCTGACACGGGAACAGGTGACATATAACTGGTCATGTGAAAAACATGAATTTTCAAGATTAATACCACAAACACTTAGCGACTGCCTTTGTGGTTTATTTATCGACATTGCAAATGCTAGCCGCACTGGAAATTGTAACCGTTTAAAGTCGAACGGCATGTCGTTCGAAATTAGAGGAATCCGTGGAATTAAAACGTCTTCTCCTTTGTACTTCCCTTTCAAAATTGTGGCTTCTATCAAGTTATTCATTAATCTCTTCACCGCAAGTCGGGTGCCATTGCAAACACTTCAGAAAAAAACACACAGTACAAATTATCCTGTAGAAACCAATGTAAAAAGTACACTAAGAAATAGTAAATGAATTATGTAGGCATTTTGTTATTATAACTCCGACCAAAGACCAACTCCGACCGATATATTTGCAAAGAACATGTAAACTACGTTTCTTTGTTTTAATGTCAACTACGTGAATATTACTGCCAGTGACACATTATTATTATTATTATTATTATTATTATTATTATTATTATTATTATTATTATTATTTTCTTACATACGAATCTTCTCCTAATAATAACAAATGCAACAAAAAAAGAATTACTGAAATCGGTCCAGCCATTCACGCGTGATGCCGTGACCATGGGAAAAAGGGATTAATTTCCATATATATAGATAAAACTTAAACTACTTGCCGAATAAATCAGCAATAACAAACTGATTAGACCCATTGTTTTATTCCCAAACTTTACATTTATATTTACCTCAAGCCGAGTAAATATAATTCACCTACTTATATTTATAGATAACTATAAGCAAACCACAACTTTACGAAAAGGCGTACAAAAAAAAAAAAAAAAAACCGCAAACAAAGTAACCATACACCAGGAAATACATACACGCAAAGAAAAAGAGGATTGTGGTAATCATAATCTTAAAGCAACATTCTATGATTGAGTTGTATGATTCCCTAAAGAAGCTACCCAATGTGGTAGCGAAATATTGGAGCAAAATAAAATTATTTTAATAAAAAACTAATATCAAGCCTAATAAATAAAACAATTATTGATATAAATAAAAAGGAACGAAGACATTCACTTAATATTTTATAAATTTAAGATACAGAGAAGATCTTCACTCTGCCGACGACTGTTTAGTTATTATGCTCAAGCTGTTGATATGGTATATACAATCCTGCATGCTCGTTTCGGATATGTATTTGCAGATATTTGGATAATCTGTTTTAATTTTATATTGACAATCACTTAAGTCACTATACTCAACAGAGTTTTTCCCCTCTAGTTGTTGTTGCATTTGGTAAGGGTTTCCATATTTTATAAATTTTTATTACGATGCTTTCTTTCATGCCCTCAGCTTTACCGTGTTTTTGAGGATAAGATTTAAATGCTTATTTTGTTTAATCATTAAGATTTTAATTTTTTATTTATCATTTTGTTGAATATATATTTTTTTAATTACAAATTTTTGCTGCTTATGATACAGTCAAATCCCGATAATTCGTACCCCGATAAATCGTAATTCCCGATAATTCGTAATAAACTGTCGGTCCCTTGAAAAAATCTCGTTAATTCGTAAAATTTCCATACATTTTGGTCCCCTCGCTAATTCGTAATTTTTTGTTTCAAATAAAATCTTCTTTACCTCTTATAAATCGTAATTGTTTGCTAACTATCACTTATAATTCGTAATAAAAACAACAAAAACATGCAAAGAATGCTAAAAGCTAACAATATAGAAAGTGATGACGATGATGGCGAAGTTTCCTTAATGACGAATAAAGATGCAAAATTGGCAATTAATAAGTAAAGATTTTATGTATTAATTTTATTTATTTTGTGTTTTATTTTTAACAATTGTTTTTATGTTTCTTTTTATCGTTTTAGTAAATAAATTGAAAAACCCCGTTAATTCGTATTTATTATACCCTTCACACAGTGAAAAAGGGTATATATAGGTTTGTCATTCCGTGCGTAATTTTTACAATTTTCATTTCCGACCCCATAAAGTATATATTTTCTGAAAGCTTATGAATAGGGAAGTCGATTAAGCTCTGTCAGTCTGTCCGTCTGACCGTCTGTCCGTGTGTATGCTCAAATCAACTTTTTGAAGCCCCCCGACATCGCTTGGACTCGGGTGAGGTATTAAAATATCAGAAATATTCGGGAGTAGATCGCTATTGAAAATCAGCGACATCGGTATATAAACAACTGAGATATGAGCAAAAACCCAGGACCACCTCGATTTTTTTTTCACAAAAACAACATTACAACAACAACATACATACATACAAACGTGTATACTGGTTAGAGAAAACGTGGCATCGAATCCCAGCTGAGCAAAAAAAAAATTTTTTTATTTTTAAACAATTTTTTTTAATTTTTTTTTAATTTTTTTTTTATTTTTTTTTTATTTTTTATTTAATATATTATTTATATTTTTATTTTTTTTTTATTTTTTTTTTTATTTTTTTTTGTTTTATATTTATTATATATATTTTAATTATTTTTTTAAAATTTTTTTTTTGAATTTTTTTTTGAATTTTTTTTTTTGAAATTTTTTTTTAGTTTTTTTTAAATTTTTTTTTTTTATTTTTTTTTAACATACATACGTAAATTTATAATTTTACAACGGGATGTTTTTTATATGTATGTACGTATTTCATATGGGATGAATGGTGATACAAACTACTGTTATTGCATGACTACACGTTGTGAAGGGTATATAAGATTCGGCACGGCCGAATATAGCGCTCTTACTTGTTTTATTTTAACCCCGTTAAATCGAAACCCCGCTAAATCGAAAACCCCTATAATTCGTAAGAAATGGCCGGTCCCTTGCGATTACGAATTATCGGGATTTGACTGTAATTGTATTATATTTTTAAGCATCAAGTTAAAATTACACATTTCATGCAATTGTATTAAAAACAATTAAACTTAAATGAACACAAACTGTAACATACATACACCACTCCAGGTTTATTTTAATTAAATGTCCAAATTGGTTTTAATTTAATCCAACAGTGTAAATATGTTAACAACATAAATAGCATTCATTTTTATGACAACAACAACATACATAAAAGGAACTTTGTTACATATGCATTTTTTGCTGTTGTTGTTGTTGTTGTTGTTGTTTGTTTTTATTACAACTGTTTTTTTTAATATTTTTTTTTACACACAAAATACAAAATGTAAGATAAGTAGGCAGTCGGGCAGGTGTTGGTACCAGTTGACAGGTTAAAGTGGGTTGTATTTTGCTAACAGTGTGTAGTTGAGGCGGAAATTCCGTTTTTGAAATATGTATGTATATGTAATTTACATTATTACGGCTAGTTACGTGTTAGTGTGTAACTAAACATGTATAGTATGTATGTATATATGTGTGTATATGCGTATACAATTTTGAGTGTGTGTGTGTGTGTGTATGTTACTAATGTATAAATAGTAAAAACCATAAATAAGGTTATGTGACTAAAGTGAGGAAGAGCCAGAGCTAGTAGGAACGTGTTCAGAAACTATGAGAGTGCTTTAGTTATGGTAAAGTAAAGGTTTTCAATTACACTCTTGTAAAATTATTTCTGCATAAATAAAAAAGGATCTTGGTAAATTTATATTGAATTTACTTGGCCTAACAACTTGCAGGAGCGCTTTCGTTACAGTTGTATACAATGTTTTGTAAATATGTATGTATAAGTAAATAAACATATAGAAATAAATAGACAAACTTAAAAGGTATTTTAAAAAGTACAATATATCTGTGGCTTGGAGCTAAAAGGGCCAATGTCAAAATATTTACTTTTGAGAAAATTGTAATTGAACTTTAACTTTTATAGATGCTTTCGTAGTGACATTGGCCAGCATTTTATTTATGAAGCTGTTCTGGGTTAAGTATGACTTTAGCTGTTTTACCACAATGAAATAGAGAGCAAGAAAACAAATCTAATGCAATGATTAACTTAAAAGTGCAAAAAAGTGACATTGGCCCTTTTAGCTTCAAACCACAGATATAAAGCAGTACTAGGAAAATGTGACATTTAACACTTGACAGGTATAAATCTTGAAGCATAAAAACTATTTTATTTTGAAAATTTACAAAATGCCATAAATTGAAATGTTAAAAAAAACTGAAAATTTGTCTGAACAAATAATCATCAGCTGGTCAATCAACAGTTTGTTTTGGTTAAAAAAATTAAACGAATATAAACAATTTGCGAAAGTATATGAAATATATATTTAAAGTGATAAATAAATGCCTGCCATTTACTTTTTAAAATCTAGTTCATGTAAGCTTCAATTTCGGCATACTTTTTCCAGCATTTTAGTTGTCTTCCAGGGGGCTAATTCTCGCAGTCGATACCGTGCGAAATTTACTCGAAGTTGGATTTTTTTTTAATTTTGGGATTCTCGCACTCGCTATCGAGTAAGTTGTATCGAAATTTCTTATGATGGCACTCGATAGCGAGTGTACGATCGAATGTAACCGTGCGAGTTTTATTCGATACCAAATTTGGTGTCGAAATTTTATTTTTTAATAGTTCGTTGGATAACAAGTGCTTATTTAAGATTTTAATTGTTATATTAATTAATTATTCGTATAGATTTTCGTACTTTTTTGTATTACTCCCTTTTTTGCACCTTTGTAAAGGAGTTTTTACACAAACTCTAACGAGTAACTTAATGGTTTATTGTTTTTGTTAAAAAGTAAAAAATAATTATTCTTGTTTGAACGCTTTACAAGTGCCACAACAGTTTTTTAAAATTTAACACATTTTATTTATTTCGGTACACGCAAACAACAAGAAAATGTAAGTTAAATCTTTAATAAGTTTTATGCAAATTAAGTAATTTATATTAATTATTAGGTCGAATATAACAAAAATAAATTTCAGACAAAAACAAATTTTTGCTGAGTTTATGTATGTCTGAGCACAGCAATTTGGACAAAGGCGTCTTACCAAATACATGCCAAGGAAAAGCTACTGCTAACAGACTTTGGGAAACTTTAATTAATAAATTAATTAAATTAATTAACTAATTAATTAAATTTTTACACCTAATTTTTACAAATCAAGGGGATGTATACTTATTCATTGTTTGGCAAGCCCAATGGATCACTTGTTAATCGGATTTTCCTTCTAATTGCATTTATATCACACTCAATCTCAGACTCTGATGACGAAGAAAAAAAAAATTTACGTCCATGACCTCGATTAAAAAACGAAAAACTTTCAAAATTATAAAACAAATTCGCAATTCTTTTGATAAATTATTTAATTTCTTTGTAAGCATATTTTTTTTTTTGTTTACATATTTGTAGTGTTGGTTAAGGCTTTTTTATCTTTTACAACACTTTATTAAAAAATCGATTCGCAAGGTAACGAGTGCCATCATCAGAAAAACTCGCACGATCGAAATTAATTTCGATTAATTTCCCGGAATTAGCCCCCAGGGCTGGAATTATGGCCGACCTATCCGTGAGAATTTCGCTTATAAATAATAACACTCGCTTATATGTATATAGTAGAGCGATACTGTTTTTAATATAATAAACTACAACTAATTTTAGTTTGTTTACTTTTAATACCTTGTTCATTTGTCCTCGTTAACCATTACAACTTTTGGTATATCCTTCTTAGTTTTGAGCATACTTGATAATCCAACTATAAGTATTGCAAATTTGGAATTGCTGTTGTTGTTTGTTTTGTAAACCATATGGTAGATTTACTATAATGTTGCATTTTCCTAGTCCCCGCCTTTATGAATTCCACCCACCCATAAATGATTGTAAATTATAAATGTTTGTATGTGGGCAATTGTGTGTGTGTGAGTGTACTTTGTTAAGTTTTGTATATGTTGAATAACTGCATGAAGAGTTTTTTGGTGAAGACATATTAAGATTTATTACTAACACTGGCAACACATTTATTTCTAAGCAATTATTTGTAAAAATATATCTGTGGAAAATTTTTTCGTTTAAAGGATATTTGTTTGTATGTATGTATGTAAGTAGTAACGTAACCAAAACCCAATTTTGAAATTTGTTCTCTGCAGTCAACACACAGTGGGTTTGTCGAGTTTGCTTCTTTGTTATACGTTGCAAGGTTTCTACAGTTTACAGATTAATTTTAATTTTTCGATGTTAGGCAAAAAAGCCTTAAGTCCAAAACTTCAATTTTTGTTAATTACTAAACAAAATATGATTTTGTCTTAACAATTACCTAAAAAACAAATAATTATGATTGGAAGCAGAAAGAGAGACAATTAAGTGATACAAATCAAAAACTTAAACTGCAATTTTTATATCCTTCACAGGAGAGAGTAAAAGCGTATATATAACTTTGTCATACCGTTTGTAATACACATTATTTAACATTTTTCAGTTACGACTCTATAAGGAATATATATTTTGGATCCTTGGAGATATATAAGTTGATTTAAGTATGGGCGTCTGTCTGTTCGTGTGAGCGTTGAAATTAAAAATTTATTTTTTAAGCCCCCATTTATGCGTAGCAATAATTTAGCAGAAATGCTTTCGAAAATTATGGTATTGGAAATCAAGAGACGTATGTCTCTTTTTTATTGAGATTGCAACAACAAAAATCTATTAAAAAACAAGAACAACAAAAGCAGGCAGAGTTGATATACGCTTATGTGTATGTACAGGAAGGTAAAATAATGGATGCGTTGTTGAAGTTTGTATATTCGTGTTTACGAATGTATGTAATCCGAAGTTTTTCGTTTGTTTACTATACGTTGCACGAACATGATCACTCACTTTATGACAACAACGGCAAAGATTAAGCGAGTGTAAACCTGAAAAAGTATCAGTTTTTTTTTAAAGTAAAAAAATGATTATTTAAAAAAATAAAAATGTAAAAACTAAATTAAAAGGTCAAAATTGATCATGCAAATCCTATTAATCTTAGTATTTATTTTATTTAATGTTTTAGAGGTTATCGTCCGTATTCTGCATTTAGGGTGACATTAAATTATTTAGATTTGTAATTGCAGTGTTATTGTTTATAACAACAATGCAATGACAATTTCAAACGATTTTATTTCACTTGAAATGCAGAAAATGGACAATTATCGGTTGCTTGGTTCGTGATACATTTTCAGATGAATTAAGTTTAAATGAAAGTAAATAAATAACTTGTTGTTGCAGCATTACTTACACACAACAATTATTTGACTTTTCTGGGATTTCTTAAAAACTATTTTTAGTGTGAAGTGCCCCTGCCATAATATGCTGTTTGTAGCTCACATTAGGCAATTATTTAACAAAATACAATAGACAAAACCACTTAAATATTTTATGTTTAGCTTTGGGATCAATTATAATTCATTTTAAAATTAGTTTTTGTAAATAGGTGCTTTATTTTAATAATTGTTTTGTTTTAGTTAATTAATTTTTAAATAAAATTTTTCAAAAAAAAAAAAAATTTTTTACCTTCCCATTGTGCTAAGCCCAATGAAAGCCATACACAATTGGTTATACATTTATGGTTTACCATAGTTTGTTGTTGTTGTATGCTGTGGCTGCCTTTATTGGTGTTGCATTGCACTTTTACAGAGCGAGCAGTTTTTTTCTTAATATTATTGCTGTGTGTAATAGCGGGTAAAATGCATTTGACCGTGATTTATAACGGTTGAAGTATTTTAAAAAATAATTAACTTGAATAGTGTTGATGTTAAATAATACTTGTTTGAAGTTAAATATGTATTTTTTTTATTTACTTAATAATTAATTAATCGAGCCGTTGTGGTGGGCCATATATGATTTATCTATATATATAAAAGTGAAACTCTGTGTGGCTGTGTGTGTGTGGGTGTGTGTTAGCTATAGACTCCGAAACTATAAAACCGATCGAACTCAAACTTTGGCAAGTTGTTTTACACATTCCAGGGAGTGTTTATGGGTGGTAAAAAGTGGGCGGGGCCACGCCCATACAAAAATTATAATTTTTAGCTTATTTCACTGGACCGATTTTTCTGAAACTTTGCACACATATTGAGCTGTCATGACTATATAATTTCGTGGTTGGAAAATTGGGCATGGCCACGCCCATAAAAAAAAGTTATAATTTTGAGGTACTTGCACTGGACCGATTTTTCCAAAAATTTTGCACACATATTGAGCTGCTATAACTATACAGTTTCGTAATAAGAGAAAGTGCGCAGTGCCACGCCCATAACAAAAAGTTATAATTTTTAGCTGTTTGCACTTGATATTCAATTAAAATTCAGAATGTATTTTTATTCATTAGGGGGCGTAGCAACGCGCGCCGGGCTTTTCTAGTAACATATAAAGGGTGGTTAAAATTGAAGGGCTTATGTTATTTTTGAATGAAACACAAATTACTTAGAAAATTATAGTCATTTCTTTATATTATGATAATATTGGTATGGTTAAATTATGTATGGAACACAATATCTGCCCAATGGCCGCCGCGACCTCCGCGGCATACTTCCATCCGATGGTCCAAATTTTCAATGATAATGTTGATGTATCGAGGTTGACTGCTCTTTTGCCACACTGTCGCTCCGTTCAACGAACAAAGAAGGCATTCACAGATGTTTTTACATTTCATACAGGCCTGTTTTGCTGAATTTTAAATATTTTTCGGAATTCTCTTGATTATGGACAAATTTAAAGGATTATGTTGACCAAAAGAATCACGAAGTGCACGAAATGTATTTTGACTTTAACGCTTATTTTAATAATAAGCCTGAATAGCTTTAACTCGTTGCTCGATTGTGTATCTTTCCATGGTTCAAATTGAGTTAGTCTGAAATTGAGAAATGTGAAATGAAATGAAGAAAAAAACTTGACGTTTAGGTGAGGTTTACATTCAATATCGGCCCTTAAAATTTAACCACCCTTTAACCACCTTTTAAATATCTATAAAATGGAAAAAAAAGGCAAAAAAATTGCTCAAAACAAAGGCTTATGGCTAAATTCATTTTTCTCCGGTTAAACAAAACTTAAAAAGACTAAGGTGGCAACGCTGAAAATTTTTTAAATATCTATAAAATGGCAAAAAAAGGCAAACAAATTGCTCAAAACAAAGGCTTATGACTAAATTCATTTTTCTCTGGTTAAACAAAACTTTAAAATACTAAGGTGGCAAAGCTGATCAGTACTCAACAACAGTTAACGTTTAATTATAAAAAAAATGGCAACAATTTTCTTTATAAAGTCAAGAATTATTATTTATTAAATTATGAGAAAGAAAAATACATATTATATATAAATTTATAAAATTTAAATTACAGTCTAAATATTTCAAAATTTTCATACATATCATCACTATTTTCAATTTATCATAAACGTCAAATTAATTTATTATCAAAAATCGAACAACTGTTGGTAAATGATGATATTTGAAAAAGCATAAAAATGAGCATGTCAAGACAAAACAGCAAAACCTACATATCTGTCATACAATCTGCATAAATCATACACATATTAGTAGGAGGGTGGTGTGAAAATTTTCTTTAAAATATAGCAGTTATCAAACATTTTCTGTAAACAGCAAATTTTTTGAAAAATATTTATATAAAATTTCAGGAAAAGAGAAAAAAACAAGTTGAAGCTGTGCCAAAGCTTATATACGCTTCACACAATTTGTACCATCATGAAGTGATCATAAATGAAAATTATATGGTGCAACTATAACCAAAACTTATTAAGGAAATAAAGAATTTACATTTTTTTTTTATTTTTGTCGATAATTGGACAATTGAGTCAAGATTCTATGTAAATGTTGCCAAAAGTTCCACTTTGTTTAGGTAGAAAACAGACAATAGTGTTCTTTGGTTTATATCTCAGCTGGTAATATGCCCACATAACTGATTTTAAATAAAAAAATTCTCGAAAGCAAATTTGACTAATTAAAAGCATATAAAAGTCTAAAGAAGGCTTCGAAAAGTTGATTTCAACATACACAAGGACAAACGGACAGACGGATTTAACTAAATCAATTCCTCTATCTAAGACGATTTAGAATATGAACTTTATAGTATAGAATGACAAACTTATTAATACTTTTTTACTTTTTCCGTATGAAGGGTTTAAAAATGCTTAGTAATTGTGCTTTTGAGATCGTTCTTAAAGCACTTTTAACACTTTAAATTTAAGCACATATAACGACAACATTTTTACTGACACGTATTCTATACGTTCAGTCTCTAATATTTTATTTTTCTTTTTCATAGATTTGTTAATGTGTATGTAAAAAATATAAACAAGTGTCACGTAGCGTTATTTCTCTTTTCTTTTGCCCTACTCTTTTAACTTGTTTTGACTGATTTTTTCTGTTTTTGCTACTCTCGTATTCAATATCATTCCCTACAGACAACATTATGTTACTTTATTTGTGTATTGCATGAATGTCTGTTTATATGTATGCACAAACGAATGAATGAATGAATTTGTTTGTGAGAAAAAAAAAAACAGAAACAGAGTGACATTTCATCACTTCATTAGTGGTGTGATAAAACATCATACTTGTAGAGCTGTTCGAATTCATGCTATTACAAACACTCAAACGTTTCACACTAACATCAACATCAATAATGTAAATACATAAATTTGAACAGAACTAACAATTGTCAAGCGTAAAGAGGTTAAAAAAATTTATTTTTTCATAAATTTATTTCCTTTCAAATGTTATGTATTACTTTATAGAAAGATAGAAAAAAAGATGGATGTTAATGAGTTTGTCTGTAAAAAGAAAAATTTTTGTGTAATAACTTATATACATAAATGGTTTAATATTGAAATAAATCATATAAATTTCTAATGGTTTATTGAAAATTTAGGCTGGTTTACAAATTATGAGAAAAATATAATGTTTAAAAATTATAGTAATTAAGTTTTCGTAAAAGATTTTACAAAAAAAATATATTGACTTGGAAAAGGAAAAATAGATTTAATGACCCAAACTGGAGTACGAGTAGAAGAACTAGATGTGAATTCGTGTAAGTCTTAGTTATGGAAGTCAACTCTTGTTCTGAAAACTCTGAAATGATAAGTTTTTATACAGTTAAAGTTATAATGACATTGGAGCATGTAGGCGTATGGGCAACATGGGATAGTTTGTGTGCATAAAAAATTGCTCATACGCAGTGGCGGTTATTTGGAAGAGAAATCGTGGTTGAAATTACGCTATTATATAGAAAAAATATTAAATTGACAAATTGATGTAAAAGTTGTTTGATTTTTTAATTTAATCAAAACAAACAATTTTTTTCATATTAATTTTATCATTCCGTTTGTAACACATCGAAATATTAATTTAAGGTCCCATAAAATACAATATTTAATAAAGTCCTGGTTTAATTTTAGGCAATTTAATCGTAATAACAATTGAAAATTAATGAGTTTAAAAATAATAGCATCTGACATATATGTAAATATATAAAAGCTAACGTGATAAAAAGAAAAATTATTTATTGCACGATTTGAGTTTTATTTAACTTAATGCAACTACAAATTTTTTTCGATACACTCCTTATGTGGTGCGTGTTTATATAGAATTTGTCATATATATTTTGAAATATAAATATGACACATTTAAGTTTTTATACTAACAAATCACATATTAATTTGAAAACAACGATTACGAATCCGCAACGTAATTTTAAGTTATAAATTCTAGTACATATTAATGAACAAAACATTTTATTCATAATAATATGTATTTATTTTAGTTATTTAAACACTTAGAATATACATGAATCTATGAAACTAAATTTAGGTATTTATAGCTATAGCAACGGGACCTTAAGCTTAAACCAATTCATAATAATAAAAATTAAAAGTAAAAAAAAAAAATAGTTTTATTTTCTTTCCTCTTTCTCCTTGCTGTATTTTAGTGGTAATAAAAGGCCTTCACCTACATAAATTTCAACATGTTTAATTCAAATATTTATTTAAGTAGAAAATGTCAGTGCAAAATATGAAATTTATTAAAAAAAGAAATAAACTTTAAAAAATTTTTGCTGAGATTGATGCACATTAAATATTTTAAATGTATTGCGAATAACAATTTTTGTTTCAGTATTCGTAAAGAAAAGTTTTTTTAATCTTATTTTTGCCATATGGCCACAATTATAATCTTAACTGTTTCATCATTATCGTGATTTATCTAGCTGTTGCAAAAAAAAGCATGTTTTATGTCAAAAAGAGAAATAAAAAACAAGTTTGAGTGCTATAGTCCGTCGTGCCGAATTTGATAATACTCTTCACCATCATATACATCGGTATAATGAACATATTTTAGCTTAGCCTAGATTTCATATACATAAAATGTTATACGCCATTTTGTTTTACTATTTCTAACGCATTTTTGGTTTTTCAAATTTTTTTTATAACGATCTATGTTCTACTAGCCAAGCTCTTTCATTTTCTATCGATATTGAAAGGATTAAGCAAAAATATTCCTCGATTTTTTAGTTTTTAATTGTTTACTGAATCAAACCTTCTAATTTGATACCCATATTGTGGGGATTGAAGGGGGTAAAGACGTAGTAACTATTTTTGACCCATATATCCTCAATTTTATTTGGGACTCCATCTTGGATTTTAACTTCTTCATAGTTTACTGTATTCTACCGGTTAAGCCCTTTCGTTTGATACCATTATTGCGGTACTTGAAGGGGTTACTAGATTTGACCCATATATTAATTTGTTTTACGCAATTTTTTAGTGGCATCATGGACTTTAAACTTATTTTATCAAATATTACATTTTGCTTATCAAAACTTATATCGGCCTTCTGAGTTATCTTAAAACTAAAAACCCGTTTTTCGTTTGTAAACACCAAAGCAGTTGTATTTTGGTGCTTATATCTCAGTTAGTTTTAAACCGATTTGTTAGTTTTTATCGGAAATAAATTTTCGATACTACAGCTTGTAATTTGATATCTTAAGCGTATCCAAACGTTAATTAGAATCTTCATAAACTTAATAAAAAAAAATATCTTTTGGAAAAAATTTTCCTTTACTTTGCCTATTAATAATCCAACTAATCAACCTAGAGGCATTTTATATCTATCAGGTGATTCATAGTGAAGTTTAATTCATAATGTAAATTAAAACACATAAATTTGCAAGTGTACTTAAAATTTTATTTATCGGTTAAAAAAACAATTTATGGTGATCCATTCGAAAGGTTCAATTTTGGGCAATACGTTTGCGCACAGCGACTGGTATCTAGCGAAAAACACGAGTATTGTTGGCTTCCAAAGCGTCAATCGAATCGGGCTTATTACTGAAGACATAAAGACCTTAGACTTTACATATCACCAGAGAAAATAGTCTAAAGGTGTGGTATTACACGATCTAGGTGGTTAATTTACCGTAGCAAAACGGGGAAATTAAGTGCTAACCGAAATGATTTCTCAACAATTCCATTGTTTCACGTGCTGTATAGCTCGTAGCACTGTCTTGTTGAAACCAGAACTCACCAAGACCATGCGCTTGAATTTCAGAAAGCACATAGTCAATTAGCATGGTGCAATAATGGTTACTATTAACGGTAACATTTTGATGGACCTCATTTTTGAATTTATGTAGACCAGCTCATAAACAACACCACACCGTTAATTTTTAAAATACCAAATAATTTTTGATTTTTTTAAATAAATTAACATCATTAAATGATCTAATTAATGGACCATTTAGTGAATAATTTTGATGATGCAGACCGTAAAAAAAATTATAGCGAAGCGACCATCTACTTGGTATATAAAAAAAGAGTTCTTTGAAAAGATCTGGACAATCAATATTACCGTTCAATATATCGAAATAAGCAGCATTGACTGAATCTTATGTTTCTTATCCAAAAAAAAAATCATACCCAAAGGTACAGGTCTGTGTAACTCGTAGGGGCTTTTAAAAGTTGTTTTCAACCAACACACGGACATTTTTATATTGCTCAATCGACTCCCGCATTTAAAAGCTTTCCGGAAAATATTTACTTTATGGATCGAAAAAGAATATTGTAGATATTACAAACGGAACAACAAAACTATATAAATATACCCTTAACGCCACAGGTAAAGCGTATAGAAAAACAAAATTGTTTTTAAACTACAGTTAACAAGCGGACATTTATAGTGACAATGCCATAGAGACATTGTTTGTGAATCCATCGTTGCAGGTCGTAGTTGTTGTTAAGCAACAATTGTTCTTTAATAAACAATGAAAACTAGTCATGCAGCAATGGCAGCAGCAACAACAGTATGCTGTTTCGCTGTTGTTATTTTGCTTTGTTCTTTTCTCTTCTGTTTTTGTTTGTGTATTTTTTAAACACGTATTCAAAATTATAGTCGTAGTGGCTCACATAATAGGACTCAAAAAAAAAAAAAAAAACTAATTTTCCAAAGAAGTTTCCTATCGGTATTATGCATGTTGTCTTTTCTTTATGCAATTGAGATTCTCTGTGAAGTGGTTTTGCGTATGTGTTTAACTAGTGAGTGTGTTTGTTTTTCTATTGAAAATGATAAACAATGATGAACTGTGGTGAGAGTTTGTTTATAAATATGTGTTTGCATGGATGTGTTTACGTGTTTGTATAAGAGCCTTATAAGCAGAACTGTAAAATAATGTTTTAATGATTTTTTTAACGTTTATAGATAAAATTTTAAAAATTGTAAAAGTTTGAACATTATTAAAAACATATTCTGCCAGTTCAACGATGTCGAAAGAAAACCCAAGCGAAATTTCATTCGTACAAATATATTGAAAACAATAACAAAAACTAAAAATTTGTTTTTGTTTTCAACGTATTTGTACGAATGAAATTTCGCTTGGGTTTTCTTTCGACATCGTTGAACAGGCAGATTATGTATGTAGCGGATGTTAGTTAATTCCACTTTAGTATGCAATATTCTTAAGTAATTTATGTGGTTTTATTATTGAGAGAAGCTTAATTCACTCTTATTAAATACTTACAGGAGGCATTGTACGCAGTGAGATCAAAAAAACTTAAACACATTCTTTGCCTTTTCTTGCAAGCTTTATTTATTAATTATTATCTATTATTGTCTTTTTACCTTCGAAAAATATGCCAATAACTTCACTTTGCTCCGTTACTCATTGAACGTATTACCAGCGATGTCCATGGCCGGTTGGTTTGAGCTCCTTGGTAAGCTGAATCTTGTACGCATTAAGTGAAGGTCTTTTATAAAAATTCTCTGCGTAGTGCGTAGTGTTTTCCGCCCTTTGGTTGACACAGTAGGTGAACTTTCACAATTGAGAATTCTTTAAAGTTTTCGAATGGTTTTTATAATTATAGGGCGTAGTTCTTTCGTAAAGTGCTTAATTTTTAATAATAGGAATAAGCATATGAACAACTGCCAAATTTTAAAGTTGACACTTGCACAAACAAAATGACACTAAATTTAAAAGGTGCATTCTTACTAAGATACAGAGGGTTAAGGAAAACAATAGCGTAAAAGTTATTCAAATATTTACTTTAATATACTACATGTCCTAGCAAACTATTTCATTATCAAGAAGCGCTTTTGGATTCGCTTACCTCACTTACCTGCTTCCAAGAGCGCTTCTGGAAGCCATAATTTTTATAAACGATGTCCTACTTCGTAGGTCTCTTATTTGCAATTGAGAAGTGTTAATTTTATCCCTACTAGAAACAGCTTAATCATGCCCTTACCTTATGCGCTGCTAAAAAAAGGTAGCAGAAAGAGATTAATATAAGAAATTACAATTAAAATAAATTAATCTCCTTTTTTCGGCGGCTGAAATTATAGCTGTACAGAAGAAATACTTTGTTGTGCTTTCGTATGCAAACAAATTAAGCATTTGCGTGGATGCAATGCAATAAGGGAATGAACTCTGCACGGCTTACAAAATTCGAAAATTCTTTTAGTGGAATTACTCGCAATGAACATTTTAAAATTGAAATTTTAAGCATACCCATTGTGAATACCTTTAATGTTTTTGATTTAAGCTGCACTGCAGGCAGCAATAGAAATTCCCCTTGCCACCATAAATTTAATTGTCCTTGTCTTTTGTTTATCTTTTGCATCCAACACAACTGTTGTTAATTTTATCACACAAAAAAAGACAAGGCAAAAATCGAAGAAAAACTACACATGAACGTAAATTAAGGCGAAAAAAATAAGCAAAAATTCTGTTGAATGGTATTTTAATAAAGTGTCATCTCTTATTAAATGAACTTTTCTTTATAGTTTTTCTTGTCACTTTTTTCTCTAGAACTTGTTTGTACTCCTTCTTCTACATTTTGTCCGCACTGCAACCAGAATATCATTTAAAAACAAAAAGCCACTGCTTTATTTAGTTTATGTTTCCGCAGTAAAAGTATGGAAACTGACAGAGACAAAATAGAAATAAGTTGCTTTTTATGCAAAATTCTTTCATCTCATTTGTGTGCTCGCTGTTTGTACGTGTAATTTTAAATCATATTGTCTAAATATTTGATGCTAAGTTAAAGTTAATTATAGAAAAATAGAAACTAGAAAGAGGAAGGATATTATAAATTGTTGAAGTTATGGCGCATAGAGCAACTTTGGCAAAATCTTTTCTTTATTTAATAGTTATTTACTTATGGATTTAAAAAACGTTTGATGTATTAATTTGTCATATCTTATTGTGAACAGCTTGACAGTCTCCAAGTACTGAGTCAATATGTTTTTAATACTTATCCTTTTTTGTTTTACAGGATAAAGTTTTGTAAGAAGATTATTTTAATACTAGTAACTTAATGCTCATTGCTAAATGTGTCTTAAGCAATTGTATTTTCTGAGAAAATATGTAGAAAATAATAAGTTGCAAAAGTCAATGCTTTTATTAAAAATACGTACTAAATGATATCTATTAAAAATAAACTTATAATAAAAACCTTATGCAGTAATAGGCAAATCAATTACAGTTTTTACGCTATCAATATACGAGTGCTATATTCGGCCGTGCCGAATCTTATATACCCTTCAAAACGTGTAGTCATGCAATAACAATTGTTTGTATCACCATTCATCTCATATGAAACACGTACATATATAAAAACATCCCATTGTAAAATTATAAATTAATAAAAAAAAATTTTTTTTAAAATAAAAAAAAATTAAAAAAGAAATTAAAAAAAAAATTAAAAAAAAAAATAAAAAAAACCAATAAAAATATAAATAATATATAAAATAAAAAATAAAAAAAAAATAATTTTTTTTGGCTCAGCTGGGATTCGTCGCCACGTTCACTCTAACCAGTATACTACGTTTGTATGTATGTATGTGTTGTATGTTGTGGTTAAAAAAAACGAGGTGGTCGTGGTTTTTTGCTTATATCTCAGTTTATTATATTCAATACTGATCTGCTCCCGAATATTTCTGATATTTTAATACCTCACCCGGGTCCAGGCAATGTCGGGGGGCTTCAAAAAGTTGATTTCAACATACACATGGGCAGACGGACAGACTGACAGAGCTTAATCGACTCCCCTATTTATAAGCTTTCAAAAAATATATAATTTATGGGGTCGGAAATGAAAATTGTAGAAATTTCAAACGGAATGACACACCTCACTGTGTGAAGGGTATAAAAATATACTTGAGGAGAAACAAAACAAAAAGTAAACAAAATAATGCACAGCGTTGACATATTGGTACTTTTCTTAGTGCTTTTTTTACCTCAGTATTTTTCTAAAGGGGATTAATTGATTTAAAGAATTATTTATTTATTAATTTATTTATTTATTTATTTATTAATTCAAAAAGTAATACAAAGGCTATAAGACCAAAATATACGTATTACATGGTAGTAAATAATCCTCAGATATAATTAGCAAATTAAATTATTTTATAATTAATATTTTTTCCATTTTTATTTTGATTGTTGTTGTAGCTTTAAGTAAAGTTATAATAACTATGTAATAATATGTTTTGGCCTTTTAAGGCTTTTTTTTATTACAAAATTGAATAAATAAATAAATAAAAATAGCTGTTCTTTAAAAACAGTGCTTCAAGTGCTTATAAGCTTTTCTTACATCGCTTTTAGTGCTTTTCTGTAGCAACATATTTCAAGAGTTTGTAAAAAAACATTTTTAATTTTATTTTTGTTTTTATATTTAATACAAATTTTATATAAATAAATATTTGCCTATGAACAAGTGTTTTTGTTTATTTTTGCATAGTGAAGCTTGAAAAAAGTTCAATGTTTATCAAGCTTTCTCTCTCATGTATTTATATAAAACTTTAACACACAAAATACATACAATATGTATGTAAACATACATTTATTTCAATCCTTAAATAAATAAGTTGTTTGTATGTATGTATGTATATAAAGATTTATAGCTTTAAGTATAAATAAGTGTAAGTAAATATAAATAAACATTAACAAGTGTCACTACAACAAAGTTATTCCGATTTTCAAATAAGTCGAAATAAGTTATATGAATAATGAATTCATGTGTGTGTGTATAAAAAGATGAAACAAAAAAAATTTTCACATAAAGTATGTTTATACTTACGTAAATATAGTAAATATATTACTCTCTTCCCTTTTTATATCTGGAAAATAAAGCAAAACTTGTTACTGAAAACGATGTGTAATGTGAACGGTGACTTGATTGCTACACATATTTATTGTAATTAATTAATTGTTTAATCCCATTGTGCACTGCGTGTTACACTTGTAATTGTTAATGTCTCATTTTTATACGAGTACTCGCAAATTTACGTACATGCTAAAACATTTATTTTATCATTGTGTTAGTTACTGTATGTGTAGAAATTAAAGAGCTGCGTAAAATGTTTTAAAAGTTATATGTTCCATTTCACACTACTTCCAACCACTATGCTGCAGTGTAAACATAAATAACAAAACATTATTCCCACTAGAATGAATAAATCATAATTTGAAAAGTTTTTCTCCACAGCTTTGTTAGTGTTTGTGCTTTCAAACCAAGTAGAATATCAAAGATAAGAGCGAAAATTGAATAAAAAAAACAGTAAGTCATAGCAAAAACATGGAGTATAATGGTAGGTTAGTAGAAAAGGCCAAAGAAAGCAAGAACCATTTCTAACACCATCACTCAGAGACCAATGTGGTTCATTGTGTTCCCTTTGATAAAAGAATAACCAGATATAATTAAATAAAAAAGGAATTATTAATGACAGGGTAAACTAAGGAAAGTAATAGTGCAGACAAAATAAAATAAAACTCATACAAAAAAAGTAAAAAATATTAAGCAGCAATATTACTATAAATTTAAGGCAGTTTAAAGAGAAAACATTTTCTTAAAAGCGATTTTTTAATACATGTGAACTCATCATATTATAGAACATTGAATGTTTAAGTTTTTGTAGAAGTTCTCTTTGAGCAGATTAACCATCAAAACATTCAAACATATTTTGAACGTTCTATTTTATCTTTGTGTTGATTCAGCTTTATTTTATTCCAACGTTGTTCTATTTCAGTTTTGTTCTATTCTTCAATATTTTTGTGGTCAAGCAAAACACATATTTTTGCAATTATGTATTTTATAATCAGAGAGTACTATGCACACACTATTTTAAATTTAATAAAATTACTTGCAAGCCATTTTTTTGTGCAACTCTTTAGTAGATAAGTATGAGCATTTAGCAAGCAACTTTTTTTGTTTATGCGTACGTATTTATTTGCCAACAAAAATCTACTCATTAATATGCAATTCAAATATGAAGTTCAACCGTACACTTGTGTGGTTTTTGTGTAAAACAAATAAAAACATAAAAAAAAGTATAAAAGAACATGAGTATGTATGTACAAATAAATGTATGCAGGTATGTATGTGTATTCAAATAAAATTCTATATCGATGAGTTAATATAAAAAGGGCGTATGTCGATTTTCCATAACTTAACTTAGCAGAAGGAAAAAAACTGAATAAATTTTTAAAGAATGAAATGAGTTTGGATTTTTTATGTGGCTATAAATCTATTCTTTTCAAACATGGCGAAACGAAATTTTTTACGAAGTGATGTTTTTGTCAGTGGTCGGCAGAAAACGTTAAAAACGCCATTTAAAAAAAAATCGAGATACGCCTTTTTTATATTAAGCTTAATAATTTTGTCTCGTATTGCTGTCATCAAACTACTTTTGATATTTTGAAATTGAATTGCAATAGCTGAAAAAAGCATGTACACGTAAATAAATAAAATCAAAATAGAATAAAAAAATAGTCGTATTTTTTATTCAAATAATAGTTTGTTTTAGGTATTAAGGAATCAATTTAAAATTTTGTTTTTTTTATCAATTGAAAACAACATTGTTATTCTAAAAAGAGATATTTTTTTAATACGAATTATTGCCTAAGGGACCTTAAAACAAGTAAAATTAATTCTGTACAATTTTTAAAGTGGGTGATTTTTTAAACGTTTGGTTTTTAAAAATTTAAAAAAAAACAGAAAATTTGCAAAATCGAACAAAATATTTATAAGTGTCTGCCAATTACTTTTTAAAAATTATTTTACGTAAATGCTGATCACGGCTATGGGTGGTCCATTCGTAAGTGACAATTTTGGCATATATTTTTCAGCATTTCGGCCGGTATCTCACCAATGGCTTGTCCTTTTGTAAAGGGTGCGCCAAATAATTTTTTTTTTGGAAATGCTATAAAAAAGTGTAGCTTCGGCTGTGTGGCACGTAGCGCCGTAGCGTCAAAATGAGCTTCATCTGAAAAGATGTTTTTTTTTTTTGGCAAAATTGGCCAAAGTAATGCCGCAATATTTCCCAGCGTTGTTCAAGCGTATACACAACAATATTCGTTCAGCGAAAGGATAAAACTAATTATCTGTCAAATCAGACATGAGCTAAGTGTTATTATTCACGAAATAAGCACTAGTTGAAAAAAAAAACGTTAGATGGCGGACCCTTTACATGAGAACTTTAATGTATCTCCAATAAAGTAGTCTAGTAGGATGAAATCGCATGATCATGATGCATTGGCAACTCTTACTCTCTTACTGCTCTTCACATGAATTTCAACAATTTTGGTTGTTAACGTACCGATTGAGCCAAAAATTATGACGACCATGAAATTGACGTAATTTACGAAACACACAACACAAATTTGGATAATTTAAGGATTTGCAAGCTATATTCATTTGTTAGTCTATTTAAGAATTGCCACATGCCACGAAGTTTTTTATACTAAAAAATTAAATAGAAAAAAATCACCATGTATTTACAAAAAATAATTAAGAAACTTTTTCAGAAATTTTATTCAATTTTTAGACAGCAGAGTGGTTGTGGGAATTTGGCTTAGTCAGATGCTGTTATATACAGCCAAAGTAGACCACTGTTATAGTGAGCTTCACTAATCTAATTTATTAACTAAATATTGTTTTTACAAGAAAAAAAAAATAATAAAAAATCATATCAAATCTTCAAGTGAACTAAATTTATTTTTTGTGTATAATAAGCGCTTAATTCAGCTATAACAATCTTTATACCTTTTACAAAAGTGTAAATATGCAATTATAAGCATACAAAAGTTATTTGTGAAACAGATTTTTCTAATTCCTTTTTTTTTATTTACACTTGCTCAAACTATACTGTTGTTGCTGATTAATGGCATGTCATCAAGTACATACAATCTTGTTGTGTGTAATCATGTTCCTGCGACGTACAGTGAATGAATGATAAACTTTGTAATTTCAGCAATATGACTGATGAAGCCTGCATTACATACATTCATACTCATGAATAAGCATAAAAAATATAACAACTACAACAAAAAACCCCACAGTTTGTACGTTCATATTCATACATACATACGTACATAATTAAGTGTGTATTAGCCACAGCTTGCTTTTGTTGTTATTTTTTTAAACAAATTTTATTTGTGCAAATTTGTTTTATTAAAAAAGTACCAACAAAAATTCACCACTAACACCACTGAGGCCCTATGCTTCTTATAGGAACGACGGGAACATATATATATATAACACCACTCCCACAGGTCATAGCCCAGACTTAAAAAATGTTTTTTAAGTCGGGTATAATGATTAGCTTTTTGTCAATAAAATTAAGGACAACAAATTTGTTGTCGTTTAGATAACAATAACAACTTTTCCGTTGAATACTGGCCTCACAGAAAATAAAACAAATGATTATAAACATTGATTGTTAAATAAAAAACAATCATCTATTCTTATCGCTACCTAACTGGTGGATGGAGCAGGACAAAAATAGTGATATAAATTTAAGAGAATAACAAACAAAAGTAAAAGAGTTGCTGTTTGATAAATTTCAATCTAACTCATTGTGGTACAAATATATGAAAAGGAAAACTAAAGTAGTTACCGAATTCAATCAAATTAAATTACGGGAGTTAAATGGATGATATTTACAACCAACATGTAACCACCGATGAAGGAGTGCTGATAATGAAATCGTAGCTGGTTTCGAAAATGCATTCCACTCGTCTAGTGTCGGTAAAAATATAATTTTTTAGATTATTCTTTCATTTATCACAATTAAAAATTCTTTGTAAAAATTAAGAATCTTAACCAACATGTAACCACCGATCAAGGAGTGCTGATAATGAAATCGTAGCTGGTTTCGAAAATGCATTCGCATCGTCTGGTATAATTTTTCAGATTATTCTTTCATTTATCATAATTAAAAATTCTTTGTAAAAATAAAGAATGTTAATATGAACTCAAGCCTGATTAAAATTTAAAAAAAGAAAAGTTCGACAAAATAAAAATTCAATTTATTCAAATAATATAAATAAATTGAAAAAGTTTTTTTTTATTAAATTTAATTCATTAATTAATTGAATTCTGGATTCTCTTGTCAACTGTGAAACGTATTGGACGTGTTTAAAAGTTTAAAAAAAAAAATAAAAAATAAGAAAGCTTTGAAAATTTTTTTAAAATAATTTAAAATTTTCTTTGAGAAAAAAAATTGATTTTTTTTTTGTTTTTATTTAAAAATATTTTGTGTGTTAATAATTGAATATTAATAAGATGGGAAAGGATCCCTTACTTTCTCAAACTGGAGGACGACCTCCTAATAATTCTGGAAAAACATTATTAGCTGTTAAAAAGAAGACATTGGCTATTTCCAAAGGCACACATGTTGTAGCGAATTCAAATCATCCTATTGCTCAACCTAATGTACAGAATGTAAATAAGCCAGAGGCAAAAGAAACTGCTGTCAGAAATTTCCAGCTTGGCCAACAACTTCGTGATGCTGCTTTTGATAAACAGTCTCTATTAACGCAAGCAAAAGGAGATTTAGAAGAATCGTTTGTATCTGTAAATAGCAACGTCCAAGTTTTGGAAAACATAAAAATACCAATTCTATCAGAGGAACAAATTGAAACCTGTACGGACCATGAGCGATTGTCAATTTCATCAATGGAAGTTGAATTTCAAACAGTCAAAAACAAAAAACGAACATTTCAAGGTGACGTAAAAATTGATTTGGCTAATTGTCAATTTAAAAAATTAAATAAGTTGGTTGATAATGTAAATAGAACAAATAAGTATTCTGTATTAGGTGACTTAAATGTAGAGGCCGAAAGGCCAATTAGTTCCACAAATTTAGATTGTAGTAACTCAGGATTTATTGATAATACTTCTATTCTAAGAAACATAAATTCTTATTGCCCTCCTATATTTCTTGAAAATGTAAATATTAAATCTTTAATTGACCAGCTAAATTCCAAAAACGTAGAATTCAAAATTAAGAATCAGGGTAAATACAAGAGCAAACTGTACTTCAAAGACTCTTCTGCACATTCTGAAATGATGGAGCTTTTAAGGGAAAAGGAAATTCCTTCTTATACATACACTCCCAAGGAGTTTAAACGTCAGAGCATTGTTTGTAGAGGTTTGTATTATAAATCTGATATCAATGATATTAAATCGGAAATTGACATAATTGTCCCAGACACAGTTGACTCTATTTCAAAGTTTTCGACGGAATATTCAAGAAAACAAGGCATTGACACAGGTTTATTTTTAGTAACCCTCAAACCGAATCGTAAAGTAAATGAGTTGCTTGGCGTAAAATGTATCCTTAGACAGGTAGTGACATGGGAACGGCCAAAGACTAATACGAAAGTTCCACAGTGTTGGAGATGCCAAAGGTGGGGTCATTATTCTAAAAATTGTAGTCGCCCTTTTTCGTGTGTAAAATGTCATGAAAAGCATGCCCCAGGTGAATGTGCTACTGTCCCTGAGAATAATATATTACCGTTCTGCGTTAACTGCAATGAGAGTGGTCATACATCAAATTATAGGGGGTGTCCTGCATATAAGAAATACGTTTCTTATAGAAGAAAATCTTATGAGGAAGTAAAGTCTAGAAAAGTAACAGCAACTGCTAATGTTGAAATGGCTCTCAAACCATCTAATCATATTTCCAAAAATAAATCTTTTGCCAGTTTATTTAATGGTTTGACTGAAGTTCCTCTACAAAACAGGCACGAAAAACCAGCTTTGATTCGGGAATTTTTGGAAATCGCAAAAGAAGTTTGTGGTCCGGAGTCTTTGACGCTAGAGGATAAAATTACAAATTTTATAAAAAATTACAAGTCTATGACAAGAGATCAAGCCCGAAAGGAATGCTTGAGTTTAATTAAGGAAATTCAAGATGTCTATGGTCCGTAATTCTCTAAATTTAGTAACTTTTAATGTTGGTTCTCTTGTCAATATAGGAAGAAAAATTGAGCTTAATATGATATTAAATAAATTTAACATTGAAATTGCTTTTTTACAAGAAATGCATCTGCCCTTAAACGCAAATGTGTATTTTGACGACTATACAGTTCTAAGGGACGAAAGTCAATTAGGTATAGGTATAGCGGTTAAAAACTTTATTTCCTTTTCAAAAGTATGCATTCCAAACCTTCGTTTTCCAAATTTATTTATTGTAGTAAAAGTTTCGTTAAATGGTAGCAGTAAGAAAATTCTTTGTGGGTCAATTTATTTTCCAAGTAACTGCAATCGTCAAATTATACATAGTGGTATGTCTTTCATTTTGAGTTTTTCAAACAGTTATGATGGGTTGATATTAGGTGGGGATTTGAATGCAAAGCACTCTTCTTGGGGTGATATAAGCAACAACTTTAATGGCGAAATTCTCTCAAATTGGGTTCAGGATGAATCCATTTCAGTTACTCGTATATGTGATTCACATCCCACCTACCCAGGCGGATGCTCTCATTTAGACCATTTTATAGTAAGCAATAATTTTATTGAAAATTTCGTTCCAAATTTTAAGACATTTACACTGCCTACTTTTTCGGATCATCTTCCTTTAGGTCTTCATATTTCATTATTAGGTTTTAACTTTATTTTTAAAATTCCTAACCATTTTGTGTCTTTCAAAGGCACAGATTGGAATACATTCAAAATTGACGTCAGTAATACCCTATTAAATCATTTTCCTCCGGATAATAGAAATTTATCAAATAGAGAAATAGATTGTTTTATAGAAGAATTTAATACCACAATAAATTTTATGACGAAAATTCATTCCACAAAATTTATAAGGAAAAATGAAAAATATGTTGTTTCTGATAAAGTGAAAAATTTACTTCGTACCAAATATAACTGGCAGAAAGATTTAAAAAGGATATTTAAAAGGACTCTGAACAGAAAACATCCTGAATACTTGCTAATTTCAAAGCAAATTGATTTAATTAAAATAATTATAAAGGAGCAGATTGAGTTAGAGCAGGCAAATATTTTTAGTGAAAAATTAAAGGAAATAAAACCTGGACCAATGGCTTATAAACGAATTTTTAAGATTATTGGAAATGCGAATCGATCTGGTGTTAAAGATATATCCGTTAACGGTGTAAAAATTACAGAGGTGAATCACAAATTAGATATTTTAAAAGATCATTTTTCCTCTGTTTATCAGTGTTCTCCACCTAATAGAAATGTTTCACAAGTTAATGAAGCCATACATGAAACAATTTCACAACTCTCAAATCAACTAACATACAATGACAATACAACTTCATTAAACAACGAGGGTAATTTAAAGTTTACAAGTTTAAATAATCTTTTGGAAATTTCTAGGCAGATAAATAATAAAAAGTCGTGTGGTTTGGATAATATATCGAACTATTTAATTAAGAAACTTCCTATTAAAGCCTTAGAATTCCTTACTATATTATTTAATAATTGCTTGAACAACTCCTATTTTCCTATTTCATGGAAAATTGCAAGAATCATTCCTATACCAAAACAGAAGGGTAAAATTGATATTGACAGCTTAAGACCAATTTCATTACTTTCTAATGTAGGAAAGTTATTTGAAAAAATAATTCGGGAAAAAATGGATATAGATCTGAATGAGCCATATATCCCTCAGAAACAGTTTGGGTTTAAGAAAGGTAATTCCACAGTGCATGCTCTTCTAAGTTTTCACACTGATGTCGTTAAAAATTTACGAAAAGGTCATTGCACTGTTGCAGTATCACTTGACGTAGAAAAAGCTTTTGATAAGGCCTATCATAATGGCATACTTTATAAAATGATAGGACTTGGTTTTAACGCAGCAATTATAAAACTTTTTAAAAGCTTTTTTGATGACAGGAAATTTTACGTTCAAATTGATGATTTGTCTTCTTCTCTGGGTGATATTTATTGTGGTGTTCCACAGGGCTCTGTATTGGCACCTCTTTTGTACAACATATTTATTCATGATTTTCCCCATGAATTTAATAACTCTAAGGGTACACTTTATGCTGACGATTCATTACTTTATTCTCATGATGAATCTCCTTTAGTAGCGCTCCAACGTGTTTCATCGCACCTTAAATATGTTGATGAATATTATTCTCATTGGGGAATAAAAATTAATGCTTCCAAGAGCAACGCTTTATGTTTACGTAATGCTTCTGGAAAATGCAAATATACTGTTGTCCCAGAAAGCAAAAAATTGAAATTAACGTTAAATAGTTCGGAAATCATATTTAAGGATAGCGTGAAGTATCTTGGAGTAAACTTTAATAAATTGTTAAAGTTTAATAAGCATGTAGTTTATAATTTAGAAAAGGCAAATCGAGTTAAAGGTGCTTTTTCGAGATTGTTTAATAGTAAATCTTTACCAGTTAACACAAAATTACTTTTGTACAAAGTAAGTATAAGACCAATTCTTTTATATGCATTTCCAATATGGTTTAGCATCTCTAAAACAATGATGAAAAGAATGGAGGTATTTGAGCGGCATATTGTCCGAAAGTGCATTGGAAAAAATTTTAAGTCTTTTGAGAAAAGGTTTTCGAATAAATTTATATACAAGCGGGCGAACATATCTCCTATTTCCATTTATGCTATTGATTCGTTAAGGCATTTTGTAGAAAGATTGACTTACTTTGAAGGCAGTGTAATGCAGGATATTTTGTTCTGCGAGCAGGAATTTAGTTGGTCAAACACTAATTATCTTTCCGCGATTGGAATTTTAAGGGAACGACCAGATAGTGTTTCTGGTCAAAACTTTTATTCATGTAGTACTCCCGGGGTACATAGGGGGTAATTTATATTTATTTATCATTATTATTTTTATTTTTTTTTCTCATTTTGTTTCGTTTTTTTTATTATAATTTTATAGTAATAAGTAGTCTTAAGATTTAGTTTTTAAGTTTTTTATTAGTATTAAGTTTACAAGGAGTAGATATTACTCTACTAGTTTGGTAAAATGCCGGGAGCAAGCATTGTTTATTTTAAAAATTTAATTTTTTTTATATTTTTCTTTATTTAATTTCTCAAATTTTGATAAGCCTGTCGCATAATCATTAAGTACTTATGTAATTAAAATAATACGGTATAGTTTTAAGTATTCTAATATTAAATGTTTGTAAATCTTGTACAATAGAAAAAAATGAAGTCTCAATAAACTTAACTAACTAACTCATTAATTAATTTATTGCATTTTTTACTAAATAAATAATATTTAAATTATTTATTAACAATTTGTTCTTAATATACTAAGGACCATTATTACAAATTGTTCAATTCGGTGATTCGTTTATTTTAACCCGTTCGTTCACAGCTCTACTAAACACCGAAATCGACAAAATGGTTGTTTATTTTTTTAACGATATAATTATCGTTAAAACAAGTTACTGAATCGCCATACTGTTCATACATGCAATGTCCGTCCTATCTGATATCTATGAATCAGATTCATAATTCATCGGAAATTTCATTGAAAACTATGTCGCAATTTGACGTCGATGTCATTTATGATTCCCTGAAGATCTATCCTAAATTCCTCACTATCCGTGAATTGACATAATATTCTTCTAGTGGCCTCTCTATCCCTGCCACATATCGAAGCCTTTACTTACTCAACCTCGTATCTTAAAAAATACGGTTTTGACTTTTTCATATCAAACGATTGTTTCATGCTTTAACTAAAAAAAAATTTGTATATTATTACTACTAATATACATAAATACAATCAATTCCTTAATAATTACATTTAAACTTTTAACCAAACACCGAAAAACCTGAAAAATTTTATTTTTTAAGATACGAGGTTGAGGAAGTAAGGCACCATATTCCATAATAACTAATATCAGTTAGTCCGCCGGGAACACAATACAGTCATCAGATTTTCTATAAGATTTAATGATGATTTCCATAAGGTGTCCACCGACTGTAAACCCTGGTCAATCATCCCAGTAATTTCGTTAAGTGTACAAGTTACCTTTTTTTGGTTTTTAATTGCTATAGTTATTATACAATTATATTTGTATTTACAACTTATACACAATTTTAATAACTACTATGTAGTTAATAACAAAAAAATAATAATAACAAACTACCAGTTTGTATATTAATTTAATTGTTCAATTTATTGGCAAAACTCTCTATTCACAATTTTCTTAATCTGTTTACAAATTCATTAAATTGTATAGACTAGAACAAAAAGCACCACTTGCAAATAATAAAATATTTATAAAATGGCAATTTAGCAAAATTTACAAATTATTGCAAAATATGTATGTATGTATGTATGTAGATACAACAGTAACAACGACAAAAGAAAAAAAGGTTGTAGAATAAAATTTATAGAACATTTAATGATAAAATCATGTTCGAAAACAATAAATTTTATTTGAATACAATAATAACAAAATTGAATGGCACAAAAAATATAAAAAAACACACTTACACACACTTTTACCATGAATTTGAACAGTTTATCTTTATTATTAAAAATCGAATCTGTAAATGATTAAAAAAATCGAAGCCGCATAACTGCAAAGTAGTAGTAACTGTAGTTGTTCTAAAAAAACGAACAAACATTTAAATGGATGTAAAACATTCAGTTTAATACTTTTATACCCTACAGGACACACATTTAAGGCAGATAACAGAATTTATGGTAATAGACAAGGTCTTTCAACAAAAGGAATGTTTTTCGATTTAAACTACAAAATGTTCACTACTTCCCCTACAAAAATAAAAGAAGAAGAATGCAATAAGAATAGACATATTGGTCAACCGTTTCTATCAAGTTATTAAGGGCAAAATGAAAAACTTTTGTTAACATGATTTTTAATTCATATTATTTTTATATGGACAAAAATTGTCCATTAAAAAAAAAAGAAGTCTGTAATGGATTACACAAGCGAACAATGTTTTTGTTGATTAAGAACTGAACGTTGTTTGCAAGGTTATTTGGGACGCTGAATCCAAATCTGCACTTAGTTTTTTCTATCAGCTCATACCGTTATGTGCAAAATTAAGGCTTTTCCACTACACATATTGGAATAACTTGAAAACATTTTAGTTACCTATTCAGTTTAAAAAAAACCCCAAAACTAGTCAACAATATTATCTCTAAGTTGTGCTAACATTGGTTTTAAATTTGCCCAGTATTTTCAGAGAAATCTTGAAGTTGTGGCAAAAATATTTTTTTTAACAAAATTTCAAAATTTTTGATTTTTTAAAACCTTTTAAAAAATATAAAACGAGAAAAAATCCCGTTTTTTTGTTTGCGAGCGGATAGGCAAATATGTTCCGAACAAAACGGGCCATATTTCGTTCAAATCGATCTACAACTTTTGTTTTTTTTTTTTTTTAAGATACTACTGTGCAACAGCATTGCTGTATGTATATTAAGCGATTTGTAACACTAAATTAACGTTTTTTCCTTGATTTCAAAATGAGGTACCTTCACTTAATCTACACGCAAAGAAAAACCATGGTAACGACATGATCACGACGGTCATATTATTTTTTCTAAAACAATATTTGGTTGTCGAAAACAAGTAATAGTAATTTTTTGTTTCATTTCATCATATATTTTGTCACGATAATCAAGCATTTGTTTGAATTGTATCATATAATGATTACTTTTCGTAAAAATTTCAAAATGGTTATCATTTAAAAATAGTATGATTTAAAAAAATTAATTTGACAAAAATAACATTATATTCAAAATCACCTCAGTGGATTCGTTAACAAGCAGAACTGCCACATTTGGGCAAATTAGAGTCCACAAGTGATTGTTGAAAGAGTGACTTGATGCTGTTTATAGGATGGCGGCCTCATTGGGCCGAACTAAATTACGAATTATGTTCGCTATCGCGAAAGGATATTCAACTTCTTGTGGCCCAAATATCTAACATTAGGCCGATATTTTATTTCACACATAAGTGTCATAGATACTTCTCTTATAATAAAAAATAGTAAAATAATTCTCTGAAAACTTTTAGTTTTATTTACAGTTTTTCTATGGAAATTTGTTTAATAAATCTTAAAAAAAGCATCAATAATTTTTATCCATACGGTAGTACATTTACTGCCAACAAAATTAAAAAAAAAAAAAAAATGCAAGTATTTTAAGAAAAAACACTAATTTGAAAATTTATTTTTTTTAAGTCTGTTTTAAGTAAAAGTTAATCAAAAAGGTTTAAAAAATGTAAAAAGCATATTTTAACCTTTTTTATGCATATTATAGGCGCTTAAAACACACATTTTTGTGCATGAACTTCCCGTCCCTGCTCATAACTATTTGTAACAAGAAAGTTTTCCTTGTTCTCCTACATAGTAGAACATACTTAAAAGTTCTTTCTCTTGTAAACTAACAAAAAGTACTTGAATTTGAAATATTTTTTTTTGTTTTCGTTTTGCCTCTTTATAATTTTATAAGTAAGTTTAGTTGTCATTTTTTTTTTTTGCTTTTTCTATTAGTTAGTTATTTGCATAATTTAAATTGAAACAATAGTTTTCGAAAGAATAAAAACTTAAAAAATAGAATTCTGTTTTGCAACTATATATACAATAGATTTCAATTAAAGGAACCATGTGCTTTTGTCAGTGACAATTGGAAGTTAAAAAAATGAAAATATAATTTCAGTATCTTTTTTAAATTTATTTTAATTATTTTCTACAGTATTAAGAGCTAGAATTATTTTTGTTTTTTTTTACTGATTTATATTATTTGTCTACGTTTTAAAACTTGAATTGCGTAAATTTTCCTTGCAACTTTTGGGCAATATAAATATTTGTTTTAATTTGTGTGTGATTTTATTTTTATTTTATTCTGCTCTACACTTAATGTAGAGGAGAGTGATGACAAACTGTAAATACATGAAAGAAATATATGTACGAGAAATTCGAATGTATACATAGTAGGGTGATCGACTCGGTTTTACAACCGGTGGAAAACCCGATTTTTCCTCTTTCAGCTGGCGGTTTTTTCTAATTGTTGATTTTTCGAATATCGAATACACCGGTTTTTTTATCCGAAAAAGCCGGTTTTTTTATTTTTTTAAGTTTATTTTCATATATCTTTGTAACCAATTGTACCATAGTATATTTAGTACGCCCTATGGCGCCCTATGCTCCAGTGGGAGTTAAAGGAACATATATATATATATATATTTAGTACGCGAAAAGTTTCAAAAAATCAGAAAATAAAAACTATTAAATATTTTTCCATAATATTGTAAGAAATTTATTTGTTGTTTAAAACACAAGTAATTGAAGTATAAACTTAGCTGATCGATCACTTTTAGGTAAAAAGTGTAGTAACAATAAAGAAAAACTAATAATCTCTCCTTCCAGATCCATATTTTAATTAATGGCATTGAGTGTCTGTCAATGAATTTCAATTAAACCATCGAACAAACTAGTTTATGCCTATATTTGTATGTCTGTCTGAGGTATAAGAAAGAATTTTTAAAATTAAATCTTAAAGATTTTCTCCCTAGCTTTTAAATGTATTTCAAATTACAGAAATAATTTCAAACAGAATACGTTAGTGCATATTAGTTTAGTGCATATTAGTTTAAAAGAACTATTTAATATTCAAAAAATGTACCGAAGGAGATACAAAAATTGTATGTAAATGTATTTATTTATTTTAATTGTAAAGAGTCCCTTTTGTCCTTAAATTCAAATAATTAAAACCAAATTAGGCAACTGCATTCATGTCAGTTATTGCGTTATTGTGCATCCAAACGTACATAAACTGTAAAAATTTCATATTTTGATATAAATTTAATTATAATCTTTTTTTACAAAATTTTTAAAATTTTTTCTTTAAATATTATTTTTATATATTGGAACCGGTTAACCGGTTTTTTCCTCAATTTTCAAAATAGCAACCGGTTTTTTTTAAATTTTAAATTTCAAACTATTTGAAAACCGGTTTCTTAAAAAAGTCGAATAATCGATCACCCTCATACATAGATATCGGAAGATTGTAAAGATGTGTGCAAGAGTTTATTAACCCTACATGGATTTTTTTTATATTCCCTTCACCTGTTGTGACAAGGTTATACAGTGCACTTGCGAAAACGTAATAAATCCGGAATTATAAACGACTGGGAAACGTACACACTTTTTGCTTCGCATTAACTATAGATTAAAAAAAACATTTTTTTCATCATTAGAAAAATCTTCGCTCGGTTCTGAAATTGACTGACTTTCATGTGCTTCTTAAATGCATCTGAATCGCATAAACTTAAGCTCTTTGTAATTCGAAAGGCTAAAAATCACCGTTGCTTTCACATATGCATATGCCCTGTGAACTATGAGAGCTCCAAGTCTGCTTTACGTATATTTTTTTCAGTGATTTGTATTATCCTTCCTTCATCGCAGAAGTAAGGCAGTTGTATTACTAGACATACTTTAAACTTTTAAAAATTATTTATTGAGGTTTCTGATTTTTTTTAACTTATAAGGATCTACCAATTAAAGCACTTCTATTATAAGACAATATTCCTTTGCATCCTTCCAAAATAGAAATAATGTTTTAAAAATGGATTCAATCCATCAATGAATATATATACAGGTTACTGATTATTTAAAAAAAGAGACTGCCGATTAAAGCACTTCTTTTGTTAGACATAGTCCTTTTTTATCCCCCACCCCACCTAAAACAGAATAATGTCTGCAGATAGATTCAATCAAGGCTTACTCATAAAGATATATGTAACAATAAACTGATCCACAAAACAACTTTTTAGGGGATGTTTTCTGTCTAGGCCAATTCGTATATCAGGGATAGAAATGTAGTTATGGTATGTTTAATTTAATAAATTTTTATTCAAAAAAAAAAAGGAAATATATTTTAGAAATACATTATAAATGGTGCAAAAGCACAAATTTGCTACATTTATTATCAAAAAAGTACACCTAAATTAATCTCATTTTCCATCCCTGCACTATTAAATGAAATCAATGAATAAAATATTAACAGAATGCTTCCCCATCTGATAATTTCGCCTGTATAAACTCGTCTTTGATTCAGTCGTCTAATTTTTTGCCTCCAGAAGACCGAAGGTGTCACATCAAATGAACGAGATGGCCAATTCAAAGTTTAGTTTGGTTTTTACGCGCTGTATGGCATGTTGCAATGTCTTATTGGAACTATTTCTCTTCCAAATGTTTTGCGATGGCATGAATAAAAAAACCACGAATTATTTGTCTATAGCGTTTTCCATTTACGGTAGTAGATTTAGGGACATATGTATATCGCTGGAGATGATTTGACGATAAAAATCAGATTCAACTTTCAACTGATTCTTAGCCCGTTAACTGAACACATGACGCAACTACTGACATTCCGCTGGTTTTAATGGTTGCACCAGTTTGAACTTAAATGTCTGTGGGCTAATATTTCTTTTCAAAATTTTACAATTAGTGGACGGTCAGAGACAAAATTTTTGAGAACGTCGTTTGATTGATAAATTCGAGTCCTCTGTCAAACTTTGTCTGCATGATACGGACTCGATTTGAATAAATATAATCCAAAACAGTAAACATGGTCATTAATAATCCATAGTATTGCGTATTACCTACTCAGATGGCTGGTTATGCGTGCCGTAAACTGGACGAAGTGCTCTATAAATTTGGCGAACATAACTCGAATTTTAAAAATTAATTTACAGAATTTATAAATGTTGATCTGAAATAAGTATTTGTATGGTGATTCGCTAAAGTACACTAAACTTCATTGTCATGACATCTTTTGTACCTCTTTTATCGGAAGTTCTATACTTCTAAAAAACACTCTAATATTACATTTACACCTACACAAAATCTAGTACTTAAGGGATGTTGAGCGAAATCTTGTTCATTTCTACCAGATTTCCCAAACAAAACGGAATCTACTTCACCACTAGATTTTGGCAGAATCTACTTAAAATCTAGTACTACTTCGTGATGCAACTGTGGTTTTTATTAAATTGTAATAAAATATATTACGCTGCATAAAGAAAAATTCAATCATAATATATAAGGTGGTTGCAATTGCTTATATTTTTTTTATATGGAGTTTGAATTTTGGAGAAGTAGAGCAAAGAGAGCCTCTCAGACCACCTTGTAAATAAATATACTGTTTTGACAACGAAATCTTGCAAAATGTCAAAAAACTGTGGTTTAAACGGTATAGATTTTAATAAAGATTCTAAATCAAATCTACTAGATTTCGCTCAGGTGTAAATGTAGTATAAACGATATATAATATAGACGCCTTAAACTATGCTATAGAAATTATATATTTGTTAAGATAGCATAACAAATTTATTTCTTTATAAAAACTATAATAACTTTAAAATTTTTAACCGATTTTTATAAAATGTATTCCGTTCTTTTAAAAGTGAAAAAAGTGGTCACCATAATTCCGAAAGAGAAACACAAGTCGTCATATGCTACATAATACATGTAAAAGGGGGGTGTTCTTGTCACGCTCTAGTAAACAAACAAATTTTATTCTGTTTTATATTGCTACTAGCCAATCCCGGCGCGCGTTGCTACGCCCCTTCATGGATTTTAATCGCATTCTTAATTTTAATCGAATATCAAGTGCAAGGCTAAAAACTATAACTTTTTCTTTATGAGCGTGGCACTGCCCACTTTTCTAATTACAAAACTGTATAGTCATGACAGCTCAATAATTGTGCAAAGTTTCAGAAAAATCGGTCCAGTGTAAGTACCTCAAAATGATACCTTTTTTTGTGGGCGTGGCACTGCCCACTTTTCTAAATACGAAACTGTATAGTCATAACAACTCAATATGTATGCAAAGTTTAAAAAAAATCGGCCCAGTGCAAGTACCTCAAAATGATACCTTTTTTTTAATGGGCGTGGCACTGCCCACTTTTCTAATGACGAAAGTGTAAAGTCATGACAGCTCAGTATGTTTGCAAAGTTAGAAAATTCGGTCCAGTGCAAGTAGCTAAAACTGATAACTAATTTTTTATGGGCGTGTCCCCGCCCACTTTTTCAATCACGAAATTATAAAGTCATGATAGCTCAATATGTGTGCAAAGTTTCAGAAAAATCGGTCCAGTGCAAGTACCTTAAAATTAAAACTTTTTTAGGGGCGTGGCCCCGCCCACTTTTCTTATCACGAAATTATTTAGTCATGACAGCTCGATATGTGTGCAAAGTTTCAGAAAAATCGGTCAAGTGCAAGTAGCTAAAACTGATAACTAATTTTTTATGGGCGTGGCTCCGCCCACTTTTTTTCACCCATAAACACTCCCTGGTACAGTTTCGGAGTCTATAGCTAACACACACACACACACACACACACACAGAGTTTCACTTTTATATATATAGATGAGTCCTTCCAACTTTTTTTCTCTATAATGTCTCGTTTTAGTTTTTTTTTTATATAAAAAAATTATGTAGAGTTGATTCCACGGACAAACGGAAAGACATAAAGACAATGTTTTAATTTTCTAAACAGGCGAAATTCATACAAATTTTATGAAGACTTAAATCAATATTCCCATGATTAACCATATATTTGGTGGTGGTTGGTATTATAACATGAAATTGAAATAAACTTATTCTTTACGCTAAAGTGTGGAGTTTTAAATTCTGTACACATACAAACTTAACTTTTTTCTTTAAACAATAACATTTCATTGATTTTTTTATTGTTCATAAAAAAAATTAGACCCAAATATGATATGTCTCCCCACTTTCTTTAATGCTAAATCACTTTACATAATTGCCCCTCTTTTAGCGGGATTATTTCCCTAATTTAATTTTTTTGTAATATTTCTATAGTGTGAATGCTAAGTAGCACACAATAATCTCATTTTTGGTGACACTTTAAAGTATGGTCACATTTTGGCAGAAACATGTTGGTTTGAAATGGAAATCCGCACACAGTTGCACATCCTCAATATCCCCAATGGAATACGTTTTTCTTCTTTTTTTTCTTCTTTTGATACAAGCATTTGCGTAGAGGGTATTTGTGTATGCGTGTGTAATTGTATGCAGACACACGTAAACACACACACATACACGTTGGCATGTAAATTCCAAAATTTGAACGTGGGTGGAATTTTTTACAAATAAATTTCAATAGTGACTTTCAATGTTGTAGAGACAAATGTATTTTGTTTGAGAATACATCTTTAGGTGAGTGCCAACAAACGTGAAGCTTAAAAGCAGCAGAGTAGAAGAGTATATAATTTTAGAAAGAAAAGTGGCAAAATTTTCATTAAATATGAAAAAAAATTTTTTTAATTTTTTTTTTATTTTTTTTTTATTTTTTATTTAATATATTATTTAAATTTTTATTATTTTTTTTTTAAATTTTTTTTTATATTTTTTTTTTGTTTTATATTTATTATATATATTTTAATTATTTAAAAAATTTTTTTTTTAAATTTTTTTTTAAATTTTTTTTTTATTTTTTTAACATACATACGTAAATTTATAATTTTACAACGGGATGTTTTTCATATATGTATGTTTTTTATATGTATGTACGTATTTCATATGGGATGAGTGGTGATACCAACTACTGTTATTGCATGACTACACGTTGTGAAGGGTATTTAAGATTCGGCACGGCCGAATTTAGTGCTCTTACTTGTTTTTTTTTTAAACCCTACCACCAACATTGTGTTTTACCTCAAAGAAAGCAGACCTTAGAAACAATTTTCCATTTTTGTCTCAGGACACTGTTGCCTTTAAACAGAGTTAGTACTTGATAGTTTGTTCTGCATCTTTCGGACTTTAAGCTGGGAGTTTACTTTATATCATTAGATCTGATTATTTACATGCCTCATAACAAAAAGTACGGTTTACATAGTCCCGAGCTTTTAAACAAGGTAAACATAAACCAAGAGATTATTATATGGAAAAGTTTTTAACTGTGTGTCACGGATTGTTGCATGAACCAGGGACGATACTTAAATAGAAGAAACTAAACCTCTTGGTAAGATCACCTTTAGATTATGGCACTCGGTGCCAGTGCTGACATTTATGAACCTACATTCTGACCTTCTTCTGAGGCAAAACGTTGATTTTTAGAAATTTGTCTTTATCAGTTAAGAATTTATGACTATTTATATAAGTTGTTTTTTAGACGTATAAAACTATGGGGATAACTGGGATTGCGCTGGATTTCAATAGCGATTTACTCCCAAATATTTCCAAAAGATTCATACCCCATACAGGTATATTCCAAAAGATTGATAACACATGCAGGTCTATTCAAAAAGATTGATACCACATACAGGTCTATTAAATACGTGAGGACTTCTGAAAATTGTTATCATCCAACACACGGACAGATGGACATTGCTTAGTTGGCTTCTGTATTTAAAAGCATTCAGAAATATTGTTACAGATTTAGTTTGATTAACATTGTAATGCAATAAACATTTTCCTCGGTTAGTTGGTTGACAGTTACATGTTAATTAATATAACATGATATAACAGCCGAAAAGTGATATTATATGCGGCATACTTTAAGGAGTAGTCATTTTTTATTTATATATTAACATTGACATCTCATTCCTTAATTAAAATGTAATGACCTCTGGTAATTACCAGAATGTACTGGTGTGTACATGCGGAAACATTGTGGAATATTACAGATTACCACTATTAGATGGCACTGTCACTATAAACAGTCGAACAGCACAGCTTGCATGATCAGTATAACAATAGATAACACTGCGTGTAAATTAAACTGAGTTTGATAATAAAGGTGGACAACAATTAGTGAAATAAAAAATTAATTTATTGTGTTAACAATTAATAGTCTCTATCCTTTTATAACGAAAATTTCAATTATTATTGTTTGCAATACAAAAATATCAAGGTATATTTAAAGGAAATAAACCAACGTTAACAAAAGGTATAAATGTAACTGTATATACTTTATATGGTTGAAATAATTACTGGAAAAATTTTAAATGGAGTAACAAAGCTATATATATGCTTAGCATCACAGGTGAAGGATATAACTTCCTTGTACGAGAACGAGCGTGTATTATGCACTTTATAACAACATCAAACTAAATGATTAACGTTATGTACACATAAATAGTTGATGAAGGATATTAAAAATTCGTCACAGAAGACTATAAGACTCTGGCTTACCTGTTTTTATATAAACTGTTTGGTCAATTTCATATTCACGACCATCAACACAAAAACCACTAACCACCAACTGTGCACTCATCATACACGATGTCAACAATGTATTTGTACTGTGTGTTTGTGTGTGTGTCGTAAACACGTGATTTGTGATTTAAATTTTTCAAAAATACATACTCACAACTACAAAACTACCAATATAAAGCACTCAAACAACAAAATTTAAAACAAAACGTTGAAAAGTTGATATTAGAGCAGATAATGAAATGAATATTGACCATCACAAGAAATTGATTTTATTCCCCCCAAACCTCCATTCATACATTGAGTTTCAATTTAAAATTCAATACAAATAATAAATATAAAAATATATGTGCGTGTGTGTTTGTATGTACGAAATGTATAAATGTTTGTATGGCTGTGTGTATGTACATATGTACTTCAAAATCGTATGCAAATAACTGATAAAATAATTGTAGTTTTAATAGCGTGCCGAGGAAAGGATAAAACAAATAACATTTAATTTTGTTCGATCAATTGTTTAAAATGTAAATACATATTTGTAGGGAAATAAAAATAAACTAAACATTGTTTAATTAGATAAACAATAAGCTTTTTAAGTATTTCTTTATACACTGCGATGACTCAAACGAAATTGATTTAAATACATCCCCCTTATTTAAGACCTTAAAAGATAAAAAAATAAATTACATCGCAAGACTATGAACTAGACGAAAAATATAAAAACTCCGTAAGGAGTCGTATTTCCTATTTTCTAGAAATTCATTGTACATAAATTGTGTTGTTTCTATATATTAGATACATGTAGTGGGGATACCGAAGCAGATCTCTTCCATAAACGTGTGCCTTTTCGACCCCCTTCGTTTCCCAGAGATTGTGAGGCAAGTGTTTTCCCAAGCGTTTGCTTTAGACTTTTGTGACTTTACATTGTAGGCTGATGATTATCTACAATTCTCATCAAAGAGTCCTTTGTAATCGCTAGCATCTGCCCTAGACTAATTTTTCCCATAGCACTTACATCCAACGTGTGCCTGCTGGTGGTACTAAGTCTACTGCCAGCCATTGCCAGACATTCGCATACTACATGCGACAATTTCTCAGCAATTTCAAGGCACATTCTGCAAACATTATCCTCCACAACCTTAAGCTTGTTCAGATGATACTTGAAGTTGCCGTGCCCTTTGTTTCTATATAACGAAAGGATAGAAAGAAGTTATCGTAGAAGTCAACAAAATTTATCACACCAGTGATTCATAATAAGTTATACTTACACTGCTGGCCACATAAATAAGGAATTAATTTTCTTATTAATAACGACTAAATCTTAAATAGCAAATATAGGGGGAATGTAAAATTTTGGGTCGGTCTGTATAGGTTGAAAATAAATATATTTTTGAGGGCTCATGAATTTAATAGATCTACTTTTTAATCAACAATCCACTGTTTAACAGCTCTGGACATGTCAATTGGGGCATTATCTCGTTGATAGCTACAAAAAAATTCTATATTTGTAGACTTTCCAATATTCTTTTATATGACAGAATCCATTTTTGTTGATTCAAAAATCAATTCGATAGCCCCATAGTATGATATGGCACCCCATACCATCGTGGAACTTTTTTTTGGTAACCCTTCCATTATAGATTTAATAGTTGGTTTAGTTACTTTTTTGGAAAGAGTGCCCATGTGGACCAGTCAATAAAGGACAAGTCAGTTGTTTAGGGGTTGCGGGTTCGATTCCCGCCGGAGACTCTGGAATTGTCTGCTTCTCTTTCTCTTCTATCCTAAATATTTCTATTCTTATTCTATTCTTCTCTCTATTAAGGCGTCACAATGGACCGTAATGGTCTCCGAGTGAAGGTGTGAGGGTAACTTTGCACCAGCCTTACCTACCTACCTACTTTTTTGGAAAAGTTTGACCCTCTCTTTTTAAAATCTTCCATAATGAGGGACACCTGTTTGTTCTCTTCAATTCTCTTTTTACAAGATCCCGATATCTCTCCACTGGACTAAGTTCCGGACAATCTATAGGATTTGCCTCTCGTGGACAAAAAAGAAAAATTATGTTATTGTTTTGGTACCCTTCCAGAGCTTTCTTAACATGTAACATGATGCCAAATCGGGCCAAAAATACGTGGACACATTTTGCTATTTTATGAAAGAAACAAGCCTATTTTTTGCAAACATTGTTTGATGTTTATTTTGGTATTTATAGAGCCCACTGTAACAAATAATTTGATTCTACATAACGTCTGCCATACTTACAATGAATTTTTTTTTAAATTTTTTCTGCTTTTGGGTACTTAACTTATCTTCAACATTCAGCATTAGAAGCATAAAAATTTTGAGCAGGAATCTGCAAAAAAATCTGCCAGCACATTTGTTTCGTCGTTTATTATAGAATAAGAGTTTTTACTTCTTAATTTTTTGCAGCATTTTTATCTTCAACTTTTTGGACTTTATATCTTTTCAAGCCTGCACCAAATAGTCAGAGCCCTGAGATAACCGGGTTGATTTTCTGCTAGACGTGTTTAGAGCTCTTTTAAATATGCCTTCAATTTTCTAGACCCTCTCAATATCATGTAAAGCATTTTTTTCTTTCCGAACCAGGTGCCCAGATAAAATTCTACTTTTACTATTTTAAAATATTGAATTTTTATTGGACCAATTTGGATTTTTTTAAAGATAACTTTATCAAATATATATATCTATATGTGGCTTCCGAAAAAAGTTAAGTGGCAATACGTGTGTTAAGATTTTATCGTTATTTTTTATACCAAGGGTCATTATTACAACTTGGCGTTAGTTAAATGTTGGATTTTGCCAGAGAAATCTTCACTTTACCATTTTTATATTTTTAATTTAACCCACCAGGTTGAATAAAATTCTCTTTAGCTTACCGTTTACGTTAGATTAAAATTAAGATTTAATAATGGATAATTTTTCATCCACCCGATAAAATCCTACCTTTAACTAATTTATAGTAAGTTATAGTAATGGCCCTAAGTGTGTTAGAATTTAAAAGAATTTTTCAGTTTAAAGTCTATCAATGTAAAATCATAATATGAAAAAATGTTGGGTAGTGGTGCAAATTGAATTATATTTTCACGATTTCTAAAAGCAATAAAATGCATTCTAACTGCCTTTCTAAACTCGACATTTTTTTTATAATAAATAATGCTCTTTAAAGTGCAAAATATTTTTCTCGCAACATCGTTTCCTATTTATCTAACACGCAAGTCTCTTATTGATATGTTTGCTTAATCCCCAATAACACACTAGTGTTAAAGTCATACACAAACCGAACCGTTTCATTATTAATTCTTCGCCATATAATCTTTCGCTAGAACATTGCTTAGGTTAGGTTAGGTTAGGTTAGGTTAGGTTAAAAAGGAGGGGCATTAAAAGCCCAAACCCATGATAGGTATACACTTATGCCCAGTTGGCATGTTGTGCGCTCCATATGGAAAACGGCATGCCCAAACAAAAACCATAAACATAATTTCCCATAAATAACGGACTAGTCCAAGAACCCAGTCCCCTCAATGTAACTGCTTATGGATCTCCAGTTCGAGTTCCCCAGGTATTCCAAGTTCGGCATAGTATCCACTGTAAAATTCTCGCGCCTAATATGCCCAAACGCAGGACAATGACAGAGGTAGTGTACCAAAATCTCATCCTCTTTCTCGCATGCTCTACATGTTGTCTCCTCAGATAATCTCATGCGAGCTAGATGGGTTCTCAACTCCGTATGACCTCCCAGCCTGCAAAATTGTCCGACATCTGTCAGATGTCTGTAAGAAATGTCGACAAACAAGTAAGAATTCTATACGAATTCTGTCAGACTTCTGACCGCCAAACATATGAAGTGGTTGACACGAATTCTGACAGACATGTCGTGGGAAATTCTAAGTTTTTTACCCACATGTCTGATAGAAATCTAACAGAAATCTGAAAGAAAAAGCAGGGAAATTCTGATTTATTATACGACATTCGTATGGATTTCTGACAGATTTCTGAAAGTTTGTTGGATGTTTGTCTGAAATATTTAATGAAATAAACTCAGTTTTATGTTATATTTTTTTATTCATTTAATTTATTACTTAATTACATATATTAATATACATTGTTTATATGCCACATATAATAGTTAAAACAATTCTTTTAAATATTTAAAGCTAACTTGAAAAACCAAATACGCATCTTTTTGAACATTTTTCCGAAAAGACTGACGTGACACTCTTTTTATATATATTGTTTATTAATCACAAAAAAGAAACAAAAAAGAATAAAATCCCTTCGACATATCGGTACGAAATCAGTCAGAAATCTATCAGACATGTCGTACATTAAATTTCCCAGACATGTCTTACAGAAATCTGTACGAAATGTCCGTAAAAAAAGTCAGATATTTGTAAGACTTGTCTGATTCAGACATTGTCGTACTTTTGTGCAGGCTGGGCTGTAATTACACTGGTTAGATTCCTAAGTGTTGGTATACTTAGTCTCAGAATCTCTTTTGATTTCCCAAGATTTGGGTCACCCCATAGTGTTCTTGTCACCTTACCAACATCAGTGCTTTGCCATTTTTTGACATGTTCCTTCATCGCCCAATGTTTAAGTTCATCCTTGAATCGTTTAAAGGGTTTAGCATTCTCCAAAGTTATAGTACTTAGAAGAGCTCCCATTTTGGATAATTTGTAGGCTTTCTCGTTACCGATCAGCCCGTAATGGCTTGGTATCCATATTATCTCCAGATGTTCACAATTTGCATATGAGTTTAACTCTCTCTTGCATTGCAGGACGTTCCGGGATTCAACTTTATCCTTTCTCAATGTCTTAATCACTGATTGGCTATCCGTAAAGATACGAATCGGGGTTTCGCTATTCGTTTCCTTTATCCATTTAATTCCTTCCGTAATCGCCATGATCTCAGCAGGACATTGCTTAAGTTTTTAAACTAAATCTAAAGATTTTTTTTTAATTTTTAAACTGTTAATAAAAATTTTTTTTATAAAAAAAAGATATGAGCTTATATGTAAGTAGTTATTTTTTTTAATTTGCGTTCATTTTGTTGACCATGTACACATATGGAAACGAAATCTTTTCTAGACCATTTGTATGTTTACAATTCGTATGTATTTGTCTTTGTCTCTAAAGGATCATTTTGTTGTGTAAACAAAATATTCTCTGAAGTGAAGTTTGTTTTATTTGAATAATATGAATGAAACAATTCAAAGCTTTTTACCACTACATGAGTATAAGTGTATTTATATATTTCTTTACATATTTATTTAAGTATTTGTTTACTTAGAAAAATCATGTCAATGCATGCTACAATACTTTTTTGTTTTTTTTTTTTGTTTATTCTGTTTTACCATTTTGAAGAGTCTACTTAAAATGACCTCAATGGCTGTATACTTTTACATACAAATACTTAAGATATTATACTTATAAATACTTAGTTGCATGTATGAATGTATGTCTGTATTTGTATAGGTGTATAAAAAGGCATCTTTACATAAATTCTATACCTTAAGAAAATGACATGTATGAGTTAAATTTGTTTAGCTTAAAGGTTTCTTGAGAGTTCTTAATGGTCATAAAATAAATAAAGGCAGATGCTAGAACAAATATTATGAGAATAAAATATGTTTGTAGGTGTCAATGACTATAAAACGATTTTTATCTAAATGACTACACATACTATGCAACAAAAGTTTATCCTTTAAAACCACTGTAGAGCTTAAGCAGAAGTATGCACATAGAAAATAATATTTATCTTTAATCAAAAAGTTTTTCAATTGAAAATGTTTAAAAAAAATTGTACTAACACAAATAAGTGTCCGTCTGCTATTTTATTGTTAAATAAAGTGAAATCAACAGCTTATCTAAATGTAAATAATCCATAATCGCATAATCACACACTACATATATTCGGCGTCCATCAGTTTTTGGAATTTTAATTTAATTTTTTTAATTTACGCCGAATATAGTGTGTGAGCAATGAAGATGAAAATATTGTCGTTCAACAAAATCCTTAATAAAAACTTTATTTTTCATCCGATTTTTTTCAAATTACGCTTAAAATGTTGGTAATTAAATAAGCTATTTGGTAAAAAAATAAAACATTCCAGATCTTTACTATAACGTAGAAAAAAAACGAAGTAAATATGAAAATTTTTGAAAAAAAACGTTAAAAATAGGCAAATGAAGCAATGAAGATGAAAATATTGTCGTTCCACAATATCCTAAATAAAAACTTTATTTTTTATCAGATTTTTTTCAAATTACGCTTAATGTTATCTAAAAAACGGTACTTAGAAAAAAAAAATACAACGTTTTTCGTGTTCAGGAGGTCCCAATTAACTTATCTAGGCATGTGGCGTTCTTGGTATTTTTTGGCTGTAAACCAGTGTTATTAATAAAATCCATGACTATACCATTCTTGTTGTCATGTTATCAAAACATTACTAATACGTAACTTAAGTGGTAGGCAACAGCGTTGTCAGCTTGGTGATTTATGCACTATTTTTTGTGCTGTAGTGCAAATATTTGAGTCAGTGTTTGGTGCTTTTTTTCATCGGTGACACGAAATATTCAATTTAAATTTTTTTTTTAATTGAAAAAAAAATGTTTGTATTAAAGCTGCTAATTAAGAAAGTGATAAGGATTGATAGTTGAAAATCTTTCTGTTATGACAGGTCGTCGGCTTATTATTGTTTTGAACCAGCAACCATTTAAAAGAAAAAAGCAAAGGCAGTCGTGTTGATTTGCTTGAATCTCAAAAAGTTATAGGGCAATTATGCTGATTTTTAATACTGTTCTGCTTCCAAATATTTCTGATATTTTGATACCTTACACGGGTTTTGCCGATGCTTCAAAAAGTTGATTTCAACATACACACGGGCAGATGGATAGAGGGATAGTGTTTAATGGACTCTTCTTTATAAGCTTTCAGAAAACATATAATTTATGCGATCGGAAATAATATTGTAGAAATTTTATACGGATTGACAAACCTCTATATAACCCTACACTCAAAATTATATCCAAAAATTTTTTTATAATAAAAATTCACAGAACAACAATTGAAAACCTTATAAAAAAATTCTTTCATATAAAGCAATGCAATAAAATAAAAAAATATTTATAGACATATAGGTCGATAGTAATCGAACTTCAATTTCGTTTCCAGTTGTAAAATAAGGCATTTCAGATGGCAAGTGGCAACTTAAAGCTGTAAATGTTTTTTATTGTAAAATAGTGATTATATTGGCAGAATTTTTAAAATTTTTTTTATTTTTAATTTTTTTAACAAATTATATGGAGGTTTATTTGAGACCTTGTGTTTCTAATAGAGGTGAGGGGAATTTTTTATATTTCTGTAAGTTTATAATTTTATTGAATTAAATAGAATCTAAAATTCAAAACTCAGTACCTTTTTTAATTACGCACTTTTTTCGCTGCTTATGAGCTTTTTTAATTTTGGAAGTTGACAACGCTGGTAGGCAACACTTGAAGTTGTCCTAAAAATATGCCACGGTTTTCTCATGAATTCATAGCAACAAGTTGACAATCTTACTGTACGTATGAGTTATATTTATTTATTACCATATTATATATCACTTATACGTGTGGGTGACCATTATGTTGATGAATGAATAATTTAAAAATATCATTTATTCTTACTTGTTTATTTTTAATATTAAACTTAGTGTAAGCAAAACAGATTTTTTTTTTGCTTCGAAAATATCGAATTGTTAGCCAATAAGGCGTCATATGCATTAAGTTTTGCTTTACTTCTTAAATTTAAGAATACAGGTTCTATGAATTACACTTATTGCTCAACAGGTTAGGAAATTACTTGGAATGCATTTTATTGCTTATTGCTTTACGCCACCTGAATTAGTCTCTAATATTTATCTCAAATTAAAAAAAAACAATGCTATCGCGATGAAAACTCAGAAAGAATTAAGTTCTGTCTTTAAGGTTGTAACAAAACATGTTCAAGCCCAAACACATATTTTTAATCAAATAAAAAATATATATATATTTACTTCTGCAAGTACCATATTACCTTAAAAATATACCACAAATGTATTTTTTGCAGCCAAAGTATTTTACTGAATTTGTTCTAATATCAACATATTGTTTATATTTAATGTGTACATATATGTTTATCTTTTCTGAATATTGCTTTAATCATCATAGTAGTATATTTTATAATTGTGTTACCTTCAGTTTTAATTAATTTCAATAACGTAAGCAGATTACAATCTACGTAAACATGCAATATGTTACATTCTATAAAAAGAATTTGTTTTTCTTTTTATACCGGGTGATTTTTTAAGCGTTTGCAAATGTGAATGAAATATTTATTTCAAGCAATAAATGAATGCCTGCCATTTACTTTTTAAAAGATTCTTCCATGTAATGTTGTCCATAGGTGGTTCACCTGTGAGCTTAAATATTTACATAATTTTCTCAGCATTTTGGCCAGCACCTCACCAATGTCAGCTGCAATGTAATGTAATGTAATGTTTTCTTCCTTGATTTATATGTCTCTGTACATGAAAGACGTTATATATCCCCACAAAATTCCTTACGTGTATTCGAAAGATTCTACAAATAAAGTGACGCTGATGTAAGTTAAAGCCCGTATGACACTGTTTTTTTTTCTGTCTCAAATTGGAATAGAAAATGTTGTAAAACTCTATAAATTTGCGAAGGTGAATGGAGAAAACTTGTCGTAGACAGGCTGCTATGGTGCTCAAAGACCTCTTAGCAGGTTTGTAGTAAAGCTAGATAGCTGCGTTGCTTACAGGACATGGAAACTTCAAACATCATCTAAGGAAGATGCAGATCGAGAATGATGATATATGTAGAATGTGGCTAAAGGACAGTAGCCTATGTAGTATGCAAATGTCCAGCATTGGCAAGCGAAAGATTGAGGATCACAGGCAGGCACGCAAGTGAGAGTGCTAAGGGAACCTTCAGTCACAAGGAAACGCTGGAGATTAAAAAGACTTTGAGGATTGTCGACAATTACCAGTCGGCAGTTTGAAATGGTTTTCTAGTCTAGAGCAAACGGCAGTCATGGCGCAGAACTTAGTGAAGGAACGGAAACCAATCGCTTGACTCAAAAAGCAGTAAACAGTACGACTGGACAAAAAGATACTCTAAATAGCAGTGGTCTTTTTCGATATTCCCTCTAGACATATAAATGCCCACAAAAAATATACAAGTGAAGTCAAATCGCATGATCTTGGCAGTCAATGGACTGCTCTAAAGCAAAAAATTAAATAATAATTAATTTATTGATAAAATTAATTAATTAATAAAAACCAAACTTTCAATAGTTTCATGATATCAGGCGCCCTGTGGCATGTGTCATAATTTTGTTGAAACCACATATCAACCAAGACCAATTCCTTCGTTTTAAATAAAAAATTGTCAGCACGATATTTTTCACAAATGCGAATTGACTTATCGCGAAATTTATTGACACTAGCCGCTACAGCAGCAATATTCTCCGCGGTACCCTTTCTCCGCATACGATTTGGTGGATTAAAATTCAATAAAAGGAAACTGGTACAAAATTTGGTTACAACAGCTTGAATTGCCTAATCGGTGGATCAATTATTATTATGACCATAAAATATACGTAATTTGCGAAACACTTTTCTTGTACAGCACGAATTTTAATAATAAAATTCACTAACTTGCAAGTGCTGTACGTTCTATTGTTGTTGAAATGGCAATGGCTTGAATCTTTTTTTACACTAAAAACCAAATAGCAAAAAAATCACCCTTTCTTTTTAAACAACACTAATGAAATTTTCCTTAAGCATTTTAGTTGTAAAGAATTCTAAGTTAAAGCAATCAAAATCCTTATTTCCTTTTCAATTTCCATTTCCATTAGAAAAAATAAAAAAAGAAAATATAAAAAGAGAACAAAATTTGTATCAAATCTGCCCTTATTAAGTAAAAGTTACATATATACTTTTACATGTATACATACATACATACAAACATACATATGTATGTGTATGTACATACATACATAAATTTATATACAAAAAGCTTGTTAATCATGTACATACATGTTAACACTTATAAATAGAAAGTCTTTAGCAGACGTTCCTTAAAATAGGGGATGGGATGGCTGTAAACTTGTAATTTGTATTGATTTAAGGGAAGCAGGAAAACAATTTATAGATAATTTTTAATAAACTCTCGATTATATACATATATTAAACTTTATAAGAAAAATTATATTTTTACAAATTTTTCGTCGAAAATTCTTTTAAATTATGTCATTTAATATTATGTCATAATATTAATGTTCAGGATTTAACTATGTAATAGATTTTAATTGGCCTAAAAAGGCTTTATATTACTTGGATTAAATAAATAAATAAATAAAAAAGTCTGATTTTATTTATATTTTATTTATTTATTTTTTTTTTTTAATTTCTTTACGTTTAACAACAAAAAGAATAATTCAATTAATTGTTGATATAAATAAATCGTTATAAAAAATATTTATGATTACAATACTATAATAGTTTTTAATCAAGGTCTATTTAATAAGGTCTGTGCAACTCTACAAACAAAAAGAGCAAACAAAATTTACAGGCATTTTGTTAGTGTAAAACTACAATGAGGTTGTCAAAAACAGCTGACTAAAATACCAAAAAAAAAACGCTTTACTTTTTGAGTATTTTTTGTGTTTTCCTTTTGTTGAACAATTTTCCAGTTTACAAGACAACAAAAATAAATAATATTATTATTTATTTATTTATTTATTTATTTATTACAAAGTTTTATTTTGTAAATTATATATTCTGCTAAAAATATATATTAAATAAATGGCTGATGGAGATAAAATAGAAGTACGTGACATTAAACGCATTGGAGCACATTCGTGGATTAGGTCTAGACGATGTCTTGGAGGAGCGTGCTGTTTCACAAGGTATGGTGAGCCATAAAGATACTCCTTTCGCTGCTGCAAATGGTGCGTGAAGACAAAATAGCTGGTCTTTTTATTTTCTTGGCCGGCCAGCCAAGTACTGGCAAGACTGCTATAGTTGTTAATGTGACTCAAGCCTTGGGTACAGAAACGCCTTTTATGATGTGATGTGGTAACTATTCTGGAGAAGTAAATAAATAAGGACGTACTTTTAACAAAAATTGCCACAGATAATTTACTAATATGAATATACATATGTTCAATGAAATCGAGGAAGAGATCAAAGAGGACATAGACGCCGTCGCAAAGTAAGATAAAGATGCGGGCGTTAGCTCAACCAGTGGAACATTAGAATATAGCAATCTTGTTTTTATTAATATCGATTGTATAATATGAGCATAAATGTGTTACAAGACTTGGCTATTTATATACATACGTATGATATTGAAATGGTATATAAACCCAAAAGGAATTCGTCAACAATATGAAGTTTAATTTAGAATAGAATATAAAACAAAAGTAGAATAATAAAAATGGCGCACTAAAAAGGTAAAAAAATTTTGACAACTATGGTATGTAAACATAAGGGAGCAAAAAATTATCAGCTGATTAGTTGAACAGACCTTATTAAATAGACCTTGGTTTTTAATGTTCTGATTTCACTAGGAATTCGTAACAGGGTTTTTTTTCTTTAAGCAAATAAAGAATTGCACTACTAATATAATTTCAAAGCGCGAATTGTTTTCAAAAATATACAATTGTACTAAGTTTATTAATTCTGCTCCTTGTGTATATATTTAGGAGTGTTCTATTAACTTTACACGGGTGAATGTAAAAATTTCTAACCGCTTTTTAGGTTAAGGTGGGTAGGTAAGACTGGTGCAAATTTAACTTCACACCCACACCTAAAGGCTAATACAGTACATTGTGACGCCTTAATATAGAACTGAAAAAATTGCCTGATTAATATTAATTAAGAATTGCTTAATACTTTCGAAAGTTCTTCCCTTTTTACTAGGAAAAAGTTCAATATATTTACGCCAAACTTAATATTGGTCTCTAATAGAAGTAATTTTTGTTATAAATTTGCAATAATTTAAATTTAGTTTATTATACCCTTCATCTGTGGTGCACAAGGGTATATATAGCTTTGTCATTCCGTTTGTAATTTCTACAATTTTCATTTCCGACCCCATAAAGTATATATTTTCTGAAAGCTTATGAATAGAGGAGTCGATTAAGCCCTGACCGTCTGTCCGTCTGTCCGTCTGTCCGTGTGTTGGTTGAAATCAACTTTTAGAAGCAACTACATGTTCCTCAGATCTGTATATGGTATCAATCTCTTGGAAATATCCAGGAATGAATCGCTATTGAAATTCAGCACAATCGCCCCATAACTTTCTGAGATATGAGCAAAAAACCACGACCACCTCGTTTTTTTTCAAAATTACAACAACAACATACATAGATACATGTAAAAAACATACCAAACAAAAAAAAATTACAAAAAAAAATATTAAAAATAAGAAAAAAATAATAAAAAAAACTACAAAAAAAATTAAAAAAAAAATTTAAAAAAAAATGTAAAAAAATTTTTTAAAAATGTTTCTAAAAAAATTTTTTGAAAAAATTTAAAAAAAATATAAAAAAAAATAATAAAATATAAATAAAATAAAATAAAATTTTTTTGGCTCAGCTGGGATTCGATGCCACATTTATTCTAACGTGTACGTATGCACGTATTTTATATGGGATGAATGGTGATACAAACAATTGTTATTGCGTGACTACACGTTGTGAAGGGTATATAAGATTCGGCACGGCCGAATATAGCACTGTTACTTGTTTTAATTTATTTTCTTTTTGAAAAATTTTATTTTTTTGTGAGCTGTTTTTGACACATGGAATGAGTTACTCAAAAACAAAATTGCCTGTTGTTTTTGCTTTTTTGTGTTTGTTGATACCGTGCGTTTACATGTGTTAATACACCTTGGTTCAGTTCTTACTAGATTAATTTCATTCAATTTCGAGTTGGAAAACTCTGATATGCTGCAAATCTTTGCACTATGGACAATTTCCCCATCTTGTAACAATCTTTTTTCTAAAAAATTAAAAATTAAAAAAAAAAAAAATACAAAAGTTTTAAAATATTCCAACTGAGCATAAATATAGACCAAGTTAGAATGTTTTAAATAAATCCATACATCATAGACTACATTATATTTTTAAACTGGCTCAAGTTCATTTTTTTAAATTTCTCATTTTTATATGAAGAAATTAAAATTTTTTATTTGTGATAATGAAATAATAAACTTGGAAAAGCAAGTAAGTACATACATTTCATCTCAAGAATTAATTTTAAATTAATTTAACAATCTATTTAATGCCATAGTGTCCTAAAGAAATCTAAATCCTAATAAATACTAACTACATATGTTTGTATTTTAAGAAACACGTTATTTTTTCTTGGTTTTGGTTTGTCAAGTGGTAAAAATAAAATTAAATAATGAACTTTAGAAAAACTCTCAAAGATATGTTTTCTCAGATTTCACACTCAACCTGTACATCCAACACTCAAATACAAAGCAGGCATGTTTGTGTTTGTATATACTTTTATATATTTTTTTCAAATATGTATGCTTTCCCCTCAAACGATTTCTAGCTAAAAAGAGACCTAAAAGTAACGAAATTAGGTGAAAATTGTTGCCTGTGATATAATTTTCTTATCCAAATAGTTACACAATTCGAGAAAAACAATTTTTTCACCTCTGTACATAAGACTAGCGTGTGACTTATATGTCACTATGTTGATGGAATTCCCAGCTGCATTCTTATTAATTGTGCTGAAGCTTTCGCTGCCCCTCTTACTTTAATTTTTAACATTTCAACAAAGTGTGGTTATTTTCCTCTTTCATGGAAAGACTCTTTCAGTAATCCATTATAAATATAAATCTGGCCTTAGAAATAACATTGCTAATTATAGAGCTATTGCTAAACTTAGTATCTAGCATATTACTATGCAATACTTAATTCAAGACTTTTATTTTTGCCTTAAAATATTAAAAGTTAAAAAACAAATTAAAAGTTATTTTTGACTTTTATTATTTTACTTAAAAAATAAAAGTTAAAAAATAACTTTATTTTCTGCCTGAAAAAATAAAAGTTAAAAAATTACTTTTTTTCTTGATTTTTCGATAAAAGTCATAACAGTTACAGTCCCTGAAAATATGTTTTGTTGTATTCAAAATGAGTATTTCTAATTTGCTTTTAATTTGTTTAAATAAAAGTGCCGATTTTATATCAAACCTATCTGGAAATCCTGTTTCTAAAAGATTCAAAGTAGTGACTTTTAAGTCACTAAATGTAATCTTAAATTAAACTACCATTTGCTTGCTTGTGTTTGCTGTTTTTGCTGTTATTTACTATTTTGTTGTCATAGTAGGTGTAAGTCTCTTACAAAATTCTCACATAAATATTAAACACACACTTGCTCACTCACAAACAGACAACATCAATTGAGTATAACGATTACATCGTAACGAAAACGGATGTAAACACAAGAAAATAAATGCTGACCATAAACCAATTTGAAAGAAAAAAAAAACTGCAAACATTCAGTAACAAGCATGTTTAGACATGTACAATTTACTTTCAATAATACACAGGTGCTGTTGATTCGTCTGGTTAATATGTGGTTGGTTTAATAATTCAATTAGTTTTAACTTTTATATTTAATTTTTAAAATTGCAAGTTGAAGAATTTTTCAAATAAAAAAATTATAACAAATTCAATAATTTTTCAATATTTTTGCCAAATTAAGAAAAAAACAAGTTTGTAAAAATTTTATGGAAAAAAGTCTATTAAGAACAAATTTTTAAATTTATTAAAATGAAAATTATGCAAAATTAACTTTATAAAAATTTCACATTTATGTTGTATGTATGTATATGTATTTAGAAAACGTAAATTTTAGTCCTCATCATAAAAGTGCTTTTTCGGTAATTTAAAATTTTACTTAAGTTTGTTTGGGTCATACAATAGACGACTATTGTACTTTACAACAACTCAAAGATATTTTAAATAGTTTAAGCTAAAAATACTTTACTTTAAAAAAACACATTTGAGAGACTTATTCCCATTGAAAGTAAAGTAAATATTTTTTGTACAAGTTTTCAAACTACAAGTGGCTACAACGATACAACAAACAAAAAGCACAATTACGTACAGTGTGCATTCCAAAAGTGTGTTAAGTTGAAATAAATATTTAACGTAACAAATAAACAGGTAAAAAAAGTTTTAAAAAAATCGTTGGAGAAGGATAAAGGATGGCTGGAAAAACAGATGGAAATCAGTTTTAAATTAAATTAAATTAAATTAAATTAAAACAAGTAAGAGTGCTATATTCGTGCCGAATCTGAAAATACCTTAACCTATATTTCATGTTATACGCCATTTTTCTGTATTATTTCCGACGCCATCCTCGATTTTGATTTTTTTTTTCGTATTCTACTAGTCAAGCCCTCTCATTTGATGCCCATATTGATGGGGTTAAAAAAATTTCTTCTGCCATCTTGGATTTTACATTTTTTAATAATTTACTGTATTCTACTGGTCAAGCCCTTTCATTTGATACCAATATTGTGGGGGTTAAAGGAGTTACATTTAAAAATACCAGATTTGGCTCATATATAAATTTATTATCCGCCATTTTGTAGTGGCGGCCATCATAAATTTTAATTTTTGTATAATACCTTATATTGCGCTAGTCAAGTCCTTTCAGATGATACCAATATTGACTCTCTCTCGGTTTTCTATAAACTAAAAAAAAAAATTGTTTTCGTTTGTAAATTTTTGGCCTATAGCCTTACCGATTAGAGCCCGATTTATCCAAAATTTTTCACGAATATCTCTAGAGGCATATTATATCTCAAATAGTGACAAAAGTACCTATAAATTATTCTATGGCTGAAACATTTTATTTTGGTGGTAAAAATATGGGGAAAAAACAGAGGCAGTCGTGTTTATTTGCTCATATCTCAGAAAGTGGTGGGGCGATTTTGATAATTTTCAATAGTGATTCATTCCCGGATATTTCCAAAAGATTGATGCCATACTCAGGTCTGAGGAACATTTGGTTGCTTTTAAAAGTTGATTTCAACCAACACACGGGCAGACGGTCAGGGTTTAATCCTCTATTTATAAGCTTTCAGAAAATATATACTTTATGGGGTCGGAAATGAAAATTGTAGAAATTAGAAACGGAATGACAAAGCTATATATACCCTTGTGCACCACAGGTGAAGGGTATAAAAATAACATCTCTTGCAAAATTACCGACTGTTTAGCATCATCTTCAGTCATTCCCAATCTTTTCGTTAAGAAATTTTCGGGGTTCAACTGAGTATAAAAATAAACAAAATTTACCAACTATGTAGACATTTTATTTAGTTTGTTTAAAAAAGAATAGTAATGTACAATTCTTTACAAATGAGAAATTTTCTTATTCTTATTAACTAACTAACAAGCAAGTCGATTTCTTGTAACACAGTTAACGCTCACATTACATATACAACTGATTTTAATAAAAAAAAAATATGTATATCATTTGAAAAGATATTAAAATCGATTTAGTAAATATTTAAGGAGTAATAACATAAGCAAACATGTGGGTTGTAACACTTTTGGAATCTTGTTTTATTTTTATTTTAAGATTGTACCATCTCAGTAGTAGAATTGTACCAAATAAACATTATTTTGCCAATAAAAAAATAACAAAATATAAAAGAAAAATTTCAGTTATCCTATTTTTTTTAAACATTAATTGCAAATCATTGTTTGATTAATTTAGAGTTTAATTTTAATAATTCTTTGGACTTTATTAAAGTTTATATAGTATTGGAGACTAAATATATCGCAACATAAAGTAGTTACAGTGCTGTCTGGGTAGTGTGAACTAATTTTTGCAGAGCGATTTCACTATACCCAGGTTGTTCACTAAATCAAGGTTGAAACGCTGTGTCAAAAAAGTAATACTATCACCTTTTTTAATTTCCTTTATACGGCCATGTCATGGAAACCGAAATCATGTGAAATTGAAATCGACGAATATTTTCAATTGTATTTTCGTAAAAATGGACGCAGCTTTTCCTGATTTCAAAAGTAGTTAAGTATAGGAAAGTAGTCTTCAAAGTATGAGGTATATAAAAGGAAATATTTTTATGATCTTTGAATACGGGAGAGTTTGCAAAATTTGATCGATTTCTATTTCACGTGATTTTGATTTTCATGACATGGCCCATAATATCGCTTTTTTGTTTTAAGGATAAATGCTTTCTTTTTTTCGAATCCATTTTTATGTAACATTTATATAACACCAATTATCCAGAAATTAACTTTGAGAGACGACCTTAATGGAACATGCGTGCAGACTTAAATAAATTAACACTTCATAGAATGCGTATTTGTGAAAGTAACTTGTCAACTTACTCTAAAAAAATCTTCACTTTACCGTTATTTTATGTTTTTATTTTCTTATTTTTATACTCTTTTTTATTGTTTTTCTCCTTCGCCAAACCTAAAAACTCACTATAAAGTATGTTCACTCTATAGAGGTTCATGAGTGTTCACTCTACAGAGTAGTCAATGTAAACATTCTGGTATTCACTCTAACGAGGTATTCATAGCATCGGGGGTTCACTCTACCTTATAACTAGCTTATAACTAGGGAAGACAATTAGGAAGTCCGTGTGCCGTAAACATTTTTTTAAACCCCCTGACATCGTTTGAGGCATCAAAATATGTGACCTGCTCCACGAAAAGGGACCTCTGCGCCGAAAAATTTTTACTTTTTGAGTGATTCTTATAGGAAAAAACGCTCTTTCAAATGCCGCAAACCGCAACTTTCTATGTCTTTTAGTTTTTTTACAAATCACCTGTAAAGATGAACATAATTAATGAAAAAATGTGATATAAACAGAACGTAACAATACAATGTGTGCTGAACGAAGCGCTTTTTTTAAACGCGTTTTTCTCAATAAATTCTTTTCGGCGCAGAGGTCGCTTTTCGTGGAGCAGGTCACATATTAGAAATATTCGGGAGCCAATCGTTGAAAATCAGAAAAATCGGTTCATAAACAACTGAGATATGAGGAAAAAACCACTGATTTCGAATCCCGACCGAGGCAAAAAAAATTTGTTTAATTGTTTTAAATTATTAAGATGGCATCCTAAACAAAATGGCGGATCATTTTTTTCAGCCCCATCAATATGGGTATCAAATGAAAGGGGTTGACTAGTAAAATACAGTTGGTTGGTTGGCTGGTTGGTTAACGTGATAGTTCGCTGCACGCAAACAGTCAAAATACAGTTGACTATTTAAAAATTCAAATACAAATATGGCGTCGAAAATAATAAAGCAAAATAACTTTTAACATTAAGTTTGAAATCTAGGTTAAGTTTCGCTGTTGTTACTATTACCTACATACGTGCAAGATGTTGAGGGCATTACTAGATTCCGCACTGCAGAATATTGCATTCTTACTTGCTTTAATTATAAAAATTATATTTATAAAAAGTCGTGGTAAATTTTCTATAAATAGAGAATTTTTTTTACAACTTTTTTATTAAAACAAATTTATCAAAATTTTATCTACACAAACAAAAAATAAATAAATTTATGTATATCGTCGTTCGCAAATTATTGTGTTCTATATGTATGTATAGGTTTTATGTGTCACATAGAACACAATAATTTACAAACGACGATATACCTTAATGTTAAATTAACTATTTGTTGTTGCCTTTAACCCTCGTTGAGAAACACTGATTATAATAATATGCACATCAGCGAGTTCTGCACGAACTGGTAACTCGAGATATTGTATCTCTATCTTTCGTAGTTATAAAAACACAGCACGTTCAGATGCATTCATGAGCATCATTCATTCACTTGTATCTGTTTCGTAAAATCACCCAAAGCAAATAAAGCAAATAATGAAGGTTCGTTTGTGCATAAGGATAGTACGTGGATATTAATTGTTGCTTAATTTTCTTATGGGTATTCACTTTATTTAGAAAACAAAATCATTTACAAATTTTTATATTAAAAACAAAAATATAAAAAATCATTATTTTTCATCCTCAAATTTTCGTAAATATCTGATGAAATATTTTTACTGTAAATTTTATACTTTTTTTTAAATCAAAAAACTGTAAGAAAAACTGAAAATTAAAATTTTTGTATGAGAATTGACACTTAGTCAAATATCTTAAAGTTTTTGTAACTGTAATAAAGTTCAGAATAAGGGTGTTGAACTATTTTTCAAGGGTTCTTTCAAAATGTTTATTAAATTGTTTAGTTTCGAGGTATGCGTAAGGTCACCCCTATTATTTAACATCGTTCTTAATGTAATGATAAAAACGATCACAGGCATCACAATCTAAATTCAGTGGGGGGCTACGCAAACGCATCGACTACGCAAAATGACATCTGTCTCCTGATTTGCTAAATTAAAAATATATTTAAAAAGAATAAGTCAATGCGTTTGAACAGCGAGAACAGAAAGTCCTCTAAATGTAGATACCGAAAGCTTCTTCTATAATGTTGCCAGTTATTGTTGGCGAATCAAAAGCCTATATTGAAGACGCCCAACAGAAAAAATGGAAAAAAAATGAAAAATGGAAAAATGCTTGCCGCGGCTTCGGTAGCATACTTCTATCCGATGGTCCATATTTTCATTGACACTAAGAGATAATTGAGGTTTTATTTTGTTAAAAGATATCAAACCACATGATCGTGGTGGCATTACAGTAGCAGTCCTCTCCTCTGTACGCTTTCTTTGCATATAGATTGATGGATTGATGTCTTATAACTAAAGTGAAGCCAGTGCGAAATGAGGTTAAAGTAGTCTGAATAGCCTGTTCGGTTGGTTGATAATGACGACCATAAAATAAACGAATTTCGGTTGTTAGTCTACTCACAGTGAAATGGCAAAGCCTACTGAACATTTTTGGCATTGCCACATGCTATGATTTTTTTACACTGAAAAACCAAATACCTAAAAGAATCACCCTTTACAATTTTTAAAAAAAATATTTCGTTTTTTTCTTGCAGATGCACACAAATCTTTTGAAATTAATTTGGCGCCGTAAAATTTCGCTACTACTACTTTTTTCCTCTTTACTACTGTGTGGTCTTTGGACTTGGGCCTTTTTGGATACAAAACAGTCATTTGCACACAACCATATTGTAAGTTACACAATTTTACCACACATTCAGAATAATTTTTCAAGTTTATCAAAGTTATTTTATACAAACATCTTTTTTTATATTCTTGATCAATTGAAAAAAAAATTGATAATGAATATTGTCGTTAAACTTTAAATTAAGAGTTGTTTTATTTTTAAATCTATTTAAAATAGAATTTACCTAGTAACTCGGAAGATTCGACATCACGAGATTCCTACAAACACATTTATGTCTTACAGAAACTTATTTCCCAAGCTAATCGTATACTGAGATTTAAACAGGATCAGGATTCCAATAGCAAAACAACAACTAACGTGCGAAAACATCATCCAAATAGTTTGGCGAATTCTGGTCTAACACGTTTTGTTAAGCCGACCAAAAATCCGCCTCCCATTGTTGTCGAGGAAGCCTCAGCTCAAACACTGTCGTTGGTGGCCAGGCGTAAAAAATTGCCCATAGTAGGAGAAAGTTATCTTTTCGAAGAGGAACGTTTGAGAATTTTGGAAAACCAACAGAAGTCACGCAACTTGGCTATGGACGATTTGCAGACTCAAATGGAAAATGATGCTCAAATGTTGTCGTCGGCCGAAAAACAGACTCAATATGAACATGAGCTGCAGCGCATGGGTATACCCATGGTGGCTGGCATAGGTCCCGATGGAGCTCGGCCACCCACTGAACGTTTGGTGCATTTAGACTTAAAGGGAGCACCGCCAAAGGTCTAGACTGTTTTCTTTTTTTTAATGAAACTAATTATTGAATAATAAATTCTCTATATATTTTTATGCTTTTAGCTTTCTTTTTTGAAAACTTTGTTACCGGTTTTGAAAACCCTAGGTGCCACTGGCCTTTTAATCGAGTATGAGGATATGTTTTCCTTTGAGGGAAATATTTCATCGTTATCGGCTAGGAATGCCTATAAGCGTGAAGATCTTAAGGTGGATTCAATCTAAACGTTTTTTATTTAATGGATTTACAAAGTTGTATTGTCATATTGTCGTAATTTTTAAAATTTGAAAACTTTTTAAAAATATTACGTTTGTTCAATATAAAATTGGTTTACCGTTTTTGAATTTTAAAAAATTATGACAGTACAACGTGATCGTATACCTCGTGAATCCATCAATTGTTTTCCTTTCAATTCAATATTTATTTTTCTAAATTTTTTTCCCCTCTTAGGATTTCTTGGAAGAGTGTGCTGTGCATGGCTTTAACATCATACCCTTGGTGCAAACGTTCGGTCATATGGAATATGCACTTAAACTTCAGGAGTTTTCTCATATGCGTGAATTGCCCGACAGTCCACAATCCATATGTCCCAGTCAAAAGCAATCGATGAATTTTATTGATGCCATGCTAACACAAGTTATCGATTTTCATTTGCAACTGCAACAGCCTAATATAGAAAAAATTCCATTGAAAATGTCTCACATACACATTGGTTGTGATGAGGTATTTCGCATGGGTGAGTGTTTGCAGTGCAGACAAAAAACCAGAGGAGAACTATTTCTTAATCATGTGACCACCATTGCTCATTTCATACGCATGAAATGGCCCCAGTTGAAGGTCATAATATGGGATGATATGTTGAGGGGCATGACTTTAAGCGAAATGCAACATTCGCAAATTGGCAATTATGTGGAGCCCATGATTTGGGTTTACACTAACGATATTTACCATTTTATAGCGCCCATGTTGTGGGAAAGATATACCCGGGTATTTCCTACAGCCTGGGCTGCTTCAGCATTTAAAGGAGCTTTTGGTGAAAGCCTAATGATACCACCCATACAAAGGCATTTGGAAAACAATATACGCTGGCTGGCCGTCATAGCTAAAGAGGGTGCTAGATTTTCCAAGGGTTTTCAGGGTTTAGCTCTAACCGGCTGGCAACGCTATGATCATTTTGCTGTCCTCTGTGAATTATTGCCTAATGGTATACCCAGTCTAATGGTTTCGCTATCAACCGTTTCCCGTGGCTATTTCAATACCAATCCCAAGGAGAACGATTTACTCAAAGTATTACAATGCATTTATCAATTAGATAAACGTCGTTCTGGCCACCCCTGGCTGGAATTGCAACCCAACTCGCATCACAATCAATTATTTTCAACATGTACATATACGGGTCATCAATTTTATAAATTCTCTTTGAGACTGTTTGACATGTTGAATGAAATTGAAGTGTATTTGCAACAGGTGCATGAGAAGAGCGCTTGGATGTCTGATTACAATGTACGACACAATTTCACATCCACCATAAGAGTTCATGAGTTGACACACCAAACATTGCTCTATATTAGTGAATTGCAAGGTAATGCCAGGCAGGCTAATGAGCTGTTGTATGAAATATATGATGAGGTAAGCAAAAGTTAAATAATTTAAAATTTAGCTTTTAAGTATTTAAAATTTTATGTCATCGACTAGTTAATTACCTATTTTTGAATAAGTGCGAAACATAAACCGGTTGTTTTTTTTTAACTGCCTAAAAAGTTTTCACAATGATTTAATAGTTTGATTTTGGTTTTCGCTATTAACAAAACATTGTATTTTTATTTTCATGTACAATTTTGGATGTGGGATACTATTAATAGCAACTTAAATACCGAGAATAAAATATTAAAGTTTGTATCGCAAACGTATTTCAAAATAAACTTTTCACTTAGACGAAAATATCACTTTTAATCTATTAGCAGCGATATATAAACTGTGTGTTTTTTAACGAGCTGCGAACTTTTTGTTATGAAAATTTACACATACAAAAGGCTAGAAGCTTGTTAGTTAAAACTCAGTTTCTTGTTATAAATAACGCCATAGTAGCAGTAAACTAAAAGGGATCTAAACTTATACTAAACTAGAATTAATGTTAGAGGTATTTCAAACTTTTACACTTAAGAGCTTTTTTTTTTTTTTGACTCTGAAATTGATTGGCATAGGTACGTAACCAAATAGCCAGGGTATTCGACGTTGGTTCCGGCTCCGTAAATCGACCTATACCTCTGTATAGGAAGTCGGAGACACTTGAACAATAATTAAATCTTGAGTTTTATGGTTCTCCTCCAGTTAAAAAACACGTTAGTTCAGTCACCGCAAGTCGACCTATACCATTGTATAGGAAGTCGGAGACGTCTGAACAAATAATTATACTGAGTTTTATGGAACTCCTCCAGTTAGCATTGAGCTAAATTGGTACTCCTCCAGTTACGAAAATGAGTTTAGTTGGTACTCCTCCAGTTAATCCAATTAAAATATATGCACGTAGTAATTGTATAATAGTCTGGAAACTGTATCCAAAGCACAGTTACGCGATGCCACACAATTAACCACGCGAGAGTGAGACGTAAAACTCTGGAAGCCGGATGAAAAGGACGGCCTGATTGCCCTTAAGAGATAATGGCAATGACGCGCGACCTCTTGACCCGACCAGAGCTGTAATACGACTGACACTTGATAGCTATCATTTAATCAAATTGTTTGCTAAAATTTCCAGGGATGGATATAGCGTTTCACAACACTTGCAAATTATGAAATTGGTGTTCGAGTTTATTCGCTTGTTGAATCAATGAGGTCCGTTATAGGTTATTTATTATTATTAATTATTACATTACTGCCACATAGAACATGCACGTCTGATTTGAGAGCATGATCATCTTAAAGATAACGTAAACTAACTGCTTGTAGGGTTTTCTTAAGAAATTCACTCTTATTTGTGTCCTAGAGTCATAAAAACCTACACATTTTGGATGCGTATGAAATGTTTTGATAAAATCTCACAAACACATTTTTTTAATTTATATTTGAAAATAGAAAGTTCTACATGGAAGACCCAATAGAACTACAATGGAACAAGAAATGACTTTTAACTGCGTTTTATTTTTATTTTGGTGATGTTTTATTTGTTTAAAAATAGCTCCAACTAATTTCATTGTATTAAATTTTATTCAGTTTTTTATTCTCCACTAAAGTAGTAAAAAATCAAGATACGCTTTTTTTATATTAAGCCTTCGTTATTCAATTGTTAAAGCTAAAAAATAAATAAGTAATTAATTATAATACTTTCCTTTTCTCATTTATCACTGTATCTTTTACTTAGTTTACTATAGCCGAATGGATAGAACAGACAATTTATCCATCGATTGCTGCATTACAACGGCATTTATCCAATGCCCAATTACTCTTGCAATCTAATACTTGGCCACAACGTCCTTTGCCAATAGCTCAAGCTTTGTATGATTTAAATTTAATACCCAACAATCAACAACAACAGCATCAACAACAACAACAACAGCATCAACAGCAACAGCAACAGCCACAACTATATCAGCCGTATCAACAGCATCATACAACAAATTAAAGCACTTATATACTATGTATTATCTAATTTGTATGTATGTATTTATGTATTAATATGTCTTCCTAAAATCCCAAACATACAGACAACAACAGCAACAACATTGGCAGCTGTTTAAATGAATGAAATTTAATTTAGTCGAAAATGTTAACATTTAAAGGAAATCATTATTATCATACATTAAAAATAATTAATATTTTATTTTTTAATAAAATAAAATAAAATAAAACAATTTAACCTAAAACACAAGCTTAAAGCTTTATTTATTTATTACAATTCAAATAAATATCTATACACATACTTACATATGATGTTATTAAAAAAAGATATTAAATAAACAACAACAAATAGAACAACGGTAAAAATAAAAAAACCATTTGAAATGTTGCCCATAAGTAGTGACATTTTTATACCCTTTACACAGTGAAAAAGGGTATATATAGGTTTGTCATTCCGTGTGAAATTTCTACAATTTTCATTTCCGACCCCATAAAGTATATATTTTCTAAAAGCTTATGAATAGGGGAGTCGATTAAGCTCTGTCAGTCCATCTGACCGTCTGTCCGTGTGTATGTTAAAATCAACTTTTTGAAGCCCCCCGACATCGTTTGGACCCGGGTGAGGTATTAAAATATCAGAAATATTCGAAGGAGATCAGTATTGAAAATCAGAAACATCGGTACATAAACACCTGAGATATGAGCAAAAACCCACGACCACCTCGATTTTTTTTTCACAAAACCAACATTACAACAACAACACACATACATACAAACGTGCATACTGGTTAGAGTAACCGTGGCATTGAATCCCAGCTGAGCCAAAAAAAATTTTTTTATTTATTTTTTTAATTTTTTTTTATTTTTTATACAATATATTATTTATATTTTTATTATTTTTTAAAATTTTTTTTTATATATATTTTTTTTTAAATTTTTTTTTAATATTTTTTTATTTTTTTTTTAATTTTTTTTTTTATTTTTTTTAACATACATACGTAAATTTATAATTTTACAATGGGATGTTTTTATATATGTGTGTTTTATTTTTTTTTTTTTTTGTTTTATATTTATTATTTATATTAATTATTTTTTTTAAATTTTTTTTTTAAATTTTTTTTTTAATATTTTTTTTTTTTATTTTTTTTAACATACATACGTAAATTTATAATTTTACAATGGGATGTTTTTATATATGTGTGTTTTTTATATGTTTGTACATACATACATACGTATTTCATATGGGATGAATAGTGATACAAACTACTGTTATTGCATGACTACACGTTGTGAAGGGTATATAAGATTCGGCACGGCCGAATATAGCGCTCTTGTTTTTATTTTATTATTATTATTTTTTTTTGCAATTCACTAAGAACATACTATTTATATTAAATACAAAGTTAACATTCATAACTTCTAAATTAATTTATTTATATTTCAATTTAAATATTGTAAATTATAAGAAATTAATAAAACAAAATGCCATTAAATAAAAATAACTAAAAGTTTAATATTACTTTTTAACAAAAAAAAAAGATGTAAGTAAAAATTCTTCAAAATTTAAAATTTTCCTGATGTTGTATTCCTCATATACTGAATAAAGACAAAATAGAACGAGTTATTTCAGAAAACTTAAGAATTATTTAATAAAAAATAGTTTAGGTGTTAGATGTTACAGTTTAGGTTGTAATGTTGTACAGAAATTTGTCAAATAAGCCTTCAATAAACCTAAATTATTTTTTATGAATACGGGAGTTAGACTTAAACTTAGTTAGCGTTAAAGTAGGCGTGTCAACGTAATTTCAAATAAAGATTTTTTTTTAAGATATTAAAACACAGAGACCAATATTGCTCTAAATCTTTGTCCATATAAATGAAAAATTGAATTTAAGAAAAAGTCTCATATAAGAGGTGGACGTTAAAGTGGGATTGCCGCCTTCATTTTCCATTATAACAATAATATTAACTAAAAACCTATATTTTAAAAATTTCAAAATTGTACATTTAATTATGTCTGTAAAATTCTGTAAATAAACTAAAAAAGTCATCTGTATGGGATCTGTAACTCCTTTTGATATATTACTTTCTTTCATTTATGTCTTGGATCCTTCCCCCTTAAGGTAAATTTTTTTGCATCTTTTTGACATCTTTAATGACGTTTGCCATGAACAACGATATGCGATATAATTAAAACGAACTATAAATGGCGGCGCTAAATATAAAAAAACCAAAAGTACTGTATTTTGGGGCGTGACAAAAAATTACTGTTTTGGAAACTTCATTGACATATCTTTGATTCTAGGGGGTGACTAACACAACTTTTTTTGTATAGAGACCGACCTGACTTAATATACACCTCACAAGTATTAACAATAAATAAACAAAAAAGTCCTGCATTAGCTTTTAAGCAAAAGCTTTGTGTTGACGATTGCTTTTTAAATTGCTATGTAAAATGAATATTGTCTTAAGTAGTTCAGTAGTAAAAGAATGCAACTATCCCTGCTCTACGGCATTACGTTTAGACGCAATGGCATTTTATAGTTCAGTTTGTAAACTTGTATTTTTTTTACAAGCTCTAAGTCCCCTGAAAAATTTGTGTGTTTTTAGTGAAAACGAAAAAATCTATTTTCTATTGAATTCTACCTCACGGAAACCTACGATACATTTGAAATAAACAGTAACACGCATTGCTTATGCGACAGATTTTTTCTGCTGATTTGTAACATCACGATACAAATCTACTAACTGAACTTTTATTCGATGTCAGAAAGGCCTTTTTCTACCTACTCTTGCATTACACTCTCTTCCTAACATACTTAACTATTTTCAATGCCAAACATTTTTGGTGTATACGAAATATTCTGGCAAATTTTTTATTCCCCAAGCTTTTTCTGTTCGAGCTCTCCTTTCAACAGACGGTCGGATATAGCTACATCTTCTTAACGTAAAACCATTAATCGGAAAATTTATACTTTATAGGGTGTTAAGTAAATTAAATTTCGGTTTTTACAAATATAATGACAAATTGAATATATCGTCACACCTTTTTTTGTGTTAGGTATATAAAGTGGACAGTATTAACAATAAATAAACAAAAAAGTCCTGCATTAGCTTTTAAGCAAAAGCTTTGTGTTGACGATTGCTTTTTAAATTGCTATGTAAAATGAATATTGTCTTAAGTAGTTCAGTAGTAAAAGAATGCAACTATCCCTGCTCTACGGCATTACGTTTAGACGCAATGGCATTTTATAGTTCAGTTTGTAAACTTGTATTTTTTTTACAAGCTCTAAGTCCCCTGAAAAATTTGTGTGTTTTTAGTGAAAACGAAAAAATCTATTTTCTATTGAATTCTACCTCACGGAAACCTACGATACATTTGAAATAAACAGTAACACGCATTGCTTATGCGACAGATTTTTTCTGCTGATTTGTAACATCACGATACAAATCTACTAACTGAACTTTTATTCGATGTCAGAAAGGCCTTTTTCTACCTACTCTTGCATTACACTCTCTTCCTAACATACTTAACTATTTTCAATGCCAAACATTTTTGGTGTATACGAAATATTCTGGCAAATTTTTTATTCCCCAAGCTTTTTCTGTTCGAGCTCTCCTTTCAACAGACGGTCGGATATAGCTACATCTTCTTAACGTAAAACCATTAATCGGAAAATTTATACTTTATAGGGTGTTAAGTAAATTAAATTTCGGTTTTTACAAATATAATGACAAATTGAATATATCGTCACACCTTTTTTTGTGTTAGGTATATAAAGTGGACATTTATTTTTCGGACCACTCTTATAAAAAATAAATTAAAAAACACTTTTTTTAACTTTTTTACTCTTTTTATTTTGTAACTATGTTTTTAAGTTGTATAAAACACAGAAAATCTCTTCAAGTATTTTTGTTTAAATGCCGTTATAAAAATTTAAATAAAAGCTCTGTTATGTGTTTTTATATTACCAATCAATATTGTACGAAACTTTAACTGTATTAATACCACAAGTTGGCAACACTTGTGCGGAAACTTATTTAAAAGAGACTGAGAGTGAGGAAATATGCTTTGTAGAGAATAAAATTTTAAAAGTTCCCGCAATATGTATAAACAAATAAAAGGCCGGCAACAGGATAATGTCAACAAATACAAAAAAAAAAATAAATAATTGACAGAAACTTCGAAAACAGTAAAACATCTGATTCCTACAATTTGACATTTCAGCACCACCATAAAAGGAAAATCAATTAAAGAACTTAAGATAGCTTTTTAGCAAGGAGTGTACGTTTGGCAGTAGCATTGAGAATTTTATCAAGGAATACAGGAAAAAATCAAAAGAAAAAGTTTTTAATAAAAAAAACAAACCTAAAAACATAAACATTTAAGAAAATGATTAAAACATTAAACTACAGTTTAACTTAATAAACAAATTTAATTTACAGAATACTTTTAGTCAAACCTACATTTGCCTAATGTTTTATATTTTTTAATTTATTGTTTTTTTTTTTTGAGTTTAAACATACATATTTCTTAACTCACAATCTGCTAAACATACTATGGGCATTACAGAAACATCCCAAATGGCAGTTTCCGTATGCAATAACAGTTCCAAGCTATCACTGGGCTTATTTAGTGAGATTTTTAAATGTATTGAACCTGAAGTGCAAATCGATTCATTTGAAGTAAGTTTTAACCAGTGCGCTTGTACATTGATTTTAGAAAAAAAACTCCATGTATGTGTGTGTGTTGTTGTTGTTTTAATCCCTAGGAAGAACAAGGATCTGGACGTGGTGATAATTATACAGCCACTTTATATCGTATACACTTGACAGGACAAAGAAAATGTTTGAGTGATGGTAAAAAACTTAAATGGGAAAAGAGTTTAATTTGTAAACGTTTGCCTGAAAATTTACAACTACGAGAAGCCTATAAAAGCGATAAACTTTTCAGGTAATGTTAACTTATCTGAACCCTAAACGTCAGTGAATATATAAAAACGGCTTAAGTTCAATTTATTTCTACGCTTGCATTTTATGATTTAATTGTCAATAAACTATTTTTTTTTTACCAAACCCACAAGTGGAAATGGTGAGCTTTTCTTATCATAACTTCTAAAGTGTTGAGGTAATTAACAGGCGGTGTTAGTACAGCTAAAGGATAGTTTTGTACACATGTCGTGAAACGGTCCTTCTTCATTTTCTTCATTTACCAGTATATCTCGAAAGCTATGCCCAATTTAAACAAATCAAGTGCAGATTTGAAGTCAGTGCGACAAGTTATTTTAGAAACAACTGTAACTTTCAAAACCCAAAACTTAACTGGATATTATTTAGAATTGTATGCATATTTCCTGCCTGTTCTACGATGTCGAAAGAAAACCCAAGCGAAATTTCATTCGTACAAATATATTGAAAACAACAACAAAAACTAAAAATTTTTCGTTGAACAGGCAGTTCATTTTTTGTCTAAATAAAGTATCGTCATTATTTTTACTTAATCTTCTATGTAAATAAAATTGAAGTGTCGTTCGGAGAATGGCTGGACCGATTAATCTATTTTTTTTTAATAATTTATAAGGCTCAAGAATGATTTTGGCAACCATTTTTTCTTAAAGTTTAAGTGCGCGTTGCAAAATCAACAGTTTTTGTCTCATATTCAGAGTACTGTAATACCTTAAGCCTTAGGGTATTATAATAATAACTTCAATCCTTGAGCCTAAAATTAGCTGGAAAATAGCAGTAGGCGTGGCACCTTTAATACATTTTATAAGACATCTAGAAAATTATTACATCTATAATCTTAAAACCTTGTGTGTTTCTTTTTTGTTTTATTCGCCGTTATCCAGCCGAATATCGATACGATTGGAGCAGAGAAAATAATAACCCCCATACAAAAAACTCATTGCGTTACATACTTAAGGAATTTGAAATGTTAAAAGTTTTTAATCCTGGTAAAGAACTTTTAATAAAAAAAAATGTTTAATTAATTAAAATATTTTGATAGAATGAAATTAGAGGGCGTGTCACCTCTCATACAAAGAAAAAATATTTAATGGCATATCTGCGGAACCATACATTATACGCTTTAAATTATGTGTAATTAGCTGCAATATCAATTCATTTTAACGGACACAAAATCGATAGGATCAAAATAGGGGTTGTGGTACTCCCCAATCATAAAATATTTCATGTCATTTCTGAGAACCTGAAATCTTCGTTTGATTCAAACATAGAATTTTGATAACAATTTTCTAATCAAAACAAAAAATGGTGAGGACCAAAGTGATGTCACCAGGGAATTAAAATATAATAACTATTGCATACCTAACGTACGAGGGCAAACAATATTAAAATCTATCTCCTAATGAATACACTGCAAAAACTTTGTTGTGGCCAGCAAAGTGGTCCGAGTTCTGCTAGCATTGAATATAATAAACAGTTGCGCACCAATTAAAAAAATGTACGTTTCTGGATAAGCATGAATCAACTTTTTTAAATCTATTTATTTTTACGAATTTTTTAAAAACAATATTTTTTCAATTTTGTATAAAAATTTTTTTTTTTGGTAAATTGGAAAATATCTTTAAAAATAATAATACTCCAGCTTAAAGATAATTTTATTGCAAAATTTCGGATTTTCTTTAATATTAAATCAATGCCAAAAATGCTCAGTAAAATTTGCCGTTTCACCATGAATATACTTACAAACGAACGACACTTGCAAATCAATGAATTCTATTGTCAAAATTTATGCTGTACGAGAAATACTATGTTTCGTAATTTACGTTTATTTTATGGTCTTCGTAATTAATTCACCGAACAGGATATTTAAGCTATTGTGGCCAAAATTTCTTACCAATTTCACTTTATTTGACATTAATCCACCAATCCGTATGCAAATACTGCGTACAGCGGAAAATATTGCTTCTGTATTTGTCAATTAAGATCACGATATGTCAATTCAACAAGACGGTCACACGGCAACCGATACCATAAACATATTGAGAAGTGAGCTTGGGAAGCAATTACTCTCACGTTTTAAAGCAGTCCTCAGCCGCTAAGATCATTTATGCTAAAATTGGAGCTCACTGATAGAACACGGCATTATCGCGAACAACATTTACATGAAAAGTAAAGGGAAGGCATTCATTTATCGCTTGAAATTAATATTTCATTCACTTTCCATTTGTTTTTTAATTTTCAAAACCCAAAACGTTAAAATAATTATAGACATATGTATGTCTTGGAACTGTCTTGATTTTTGCCATAAAGGTATATGTATCTGGAAAAATAAAGAGTGCAGTTTCAAGTTCAATGTCCCAAATAACCTTAAAAACGAATTTTAGTTTTAGGGCAACAGAAAGTTGACTGTAATTTGTAGAAGAGTTTACTTCAATTTGTAGAGAATATCTTCACTTTGACTTTTTCAGAAATGAAGTTGAATTCTATACCACCATTATGCCGGAACTGTTGAAATTTCAAGCCACTAAAACAGCTGAAGTCTTTAAAGCAATGCCGAAATGTTTTTATGCCAGACCCGATCTACTAATAATGGGTAAGATTTTTTAAAAAAAAAAAAACTATAATATATCAATATTAATTGAAAAAATAATATTTTTTAGAGGACCTACGAATACGGGGATTTGAAATGCCCGATCGTAAACAAGGTTTAACTGTGGATGAAACGCAGACGGTGTTAAGACAAGTGGCACAATTGCATGCTTTAAGTTTGGCCTATAAATTTGAAAATCCGAAACAATTTGAAAATTTAAGAAAAACAACCGAAGAAGCTTTATTCAGCCATGACAATGCCAACTGGTATAAAAACTACTATGAAACTCTAACAAAGAATGCCGTCAGAATGGTACGTTAAAAAACTAAGCAACAAAATTTTATGAAAAAATTGTATAAGTTTTAATGTTAAAAGGTATCCGATGTCTTGCCAGAAGATTCGAAATATTTGGAATTATTTAAAGAATTTGCAGAAACTTCAACATTTTTCTCGCGCATGGTACGTTTGGTTAGTGAAGAATCGGCTTTGACGGCATTTTGTCATGGCGACTGTTGGGCCAATAACTTTTTGTATCGTTATGAATTAACGTCTAGTGGAGCGAAAAGAGTTTTAGAGGTAAATTTGCTAAAAAGTAAAAAAAAATACTTAATTATTACAATATTTAATCATGATAATTTCTAAGGTTTGCCTAGTGGATTTTCAGTTGATCCGTTATAGTTCCATAGCTTTAGATGTGGCCAATTTATTATTCTGCTGTACTAGTAAATCGCTAAGGGATGTGCATTTAGAAGATTTAATAAAACTATATACAAGCGAATTATTTAGATGGCTGAAAACTTTATGTAGTAGTATACCAGACTTTTGCAATACAGAGGAAAAGTTGGCACCCATGTAAATTTATAAAACTAGAAGACTATTAAACATTTAAAAAAAAATATTTTTTAGTTTCCGACAGGAGCTCAAAACCTACGGACGTTTCGCTTTAGGTCTATCACTGGACATTATACCCATAAGCACATGTTCCTCGGAGGATGCACCCGACATGTACGATGAGTCAACGTTAAAGTGTGAATATGGTGCTCCCGAATTGAATTTTCCGCCCAACGATTTGTGTCGCCAAAAAATGTCAGACATTGTTATAGACATGGTGGATAATGGCATGCTCTAAACTAATAACAAGAAGTTGAACTGCTACCTTTTTCTATACAGAATAAAAACAACTTTTTAAGATTCCTCTAAATAATAATCTCTTAGACAAAAGCCATTAGACTTACATATATTGGGAAGAAGTGTTAATAAAATGAAAACAAATTATGTACTTGCATTAACTATTGAATAAAACGTATTTACCGACGAGTATTATTTTTAATTAGCAATCAAAGAATTGAAATTTTCCTGTTACTATTGTACAAAGATAAAATTAGCAACAAAAAAAAATTATTAATTCTAATACCAACATTTAGAGCAAATATTGTAAAATACATATACAATTTAATAAAAAAAAAGTAATAAAAACCGCATACAAAAAAATTCAAAATATTTTTGTTGTTAAAAAATAAAAATACGCATATTTTCCTAATATTTTACTAATACAAATGTTTAAAATACCAACAATTAACCATGACTTTTTTTTGAAGTTATTTTAATTGTCCATGCTATTTAAATAAAACAAAAACTTTTGGTTATCAGATATGTGATGAATATCGTTAGTTTTCAAATCCAGTCGTCTTAAAACGGTGACCGATTTCATGTTATTATTTACTTAACATCTGTCGTATGCATAAAAATTATCAAAGTCTTAAAAAAGGTTTATTTAACCTTTGGCAATTTTTATGCATACGGCAGTGATTGTTTTTCTACAAATTCAGATTATATTATAACAAATAATCATAAAAAATTCAAACAAGCCGAATAATAAAGATTTAATTGTAAGCAAAAATAAGAAAAATAGAAGTGCATTACAAAAATTTTGGATTTTATTCATTTTTGATATCAATTTCCATTACATAGTATCTGTACAACTTTATATTAATTTGTTAGCCGTTTTTTTGAAATTCGAATTTAAACAATTATTAAGGATAAGAACGTCTACAACAATTTCAAGTAAAACAAGCAGTGCATTTCAAACTTATCATCACTTTCAGTTTTTTATTAACTTGGACACATTATAGTTTTCCTATTTACAATAACATTAAAATAGTGTATCTCCAAATAAAAAAATTATAGATTAGTAAACTCATTAGCCATGTATTTATTATTTAATATGTAATTAATTTAATATTAAGTTATTTCATGTGCCGAAATTTTACCACAAAATCCTTGTATGTGACAAAGAAAAGTAAATTATAAATTACAGTTTAGATATCTTTATGCAGACAATAAATTTGTAATTTATATAGCAAAATAATATTAACAGTAAAATTTAATAAAGTATGAATGTATATGCAAATTAATATTTGTGTTAATAAAAACAAGTTTAAACATTTAAGCCTTATTAATTATCAAAATTTTGCCTACAGTTTTAGCTTAAGTTTAGAACAAACAGGTGTTAATAGCCTATAGTTAGTCTAAAACTGTAGAAAAATTGCTTCTATAGTTTAAATTCTTTAGGCTATAACACTTAGTAATCAGCCTTTGCCGTCCACGAAGATTTGGTAGCAGGCATTTCTTTATCACAGTTGTTACGCAAAAAACGTAGACCAGCTTCAATGGATTTTTCCAATTCAAAGGAAGATTTTGGTTTTTTATTTTGAGAAGGCAAGTGAAAGTCCTCTAAATTGGACGGTGGTGGTATACAGACACCTGTTTTCGTATAACCGGATGAGGAAGGCAAATCCTCTTCTTGTGTTTGTGTAGTTTCACCATAATTTCGTCTTTTAAAAGTTTTTGTTTTCTTCGTACTTTGATATTTGGAAAATCCTGTCTCAATCTCCGGTGGTGGAACATTATTGTAATTTGTTGGCGGATTAAATTTGCCAGTAGTTTTAAAATTAGTACGTTTAAGGGGACAATCCTGAACAGGCGGTGCAAATTCATTTATGCGTTCATTACGTTTATACTCATTCCATTGTTCTTGTGTCATGGGTTCACGTTCTGGTTTGTACTTCCAATTTTCTTCTTCATTTTCATTGCTGTCGAGATTTTGCTTTGCTACACCATCTTTTTCTTTGTCCCAAGGCCTTACATGATTTATACGTTCTCTTTCACGTTCTTCCTCTTCTTTAAGTAACTTATTTTTAAGTTTTTCGGCTTTTTTCCTTGCTTTCCTTTCTTCTTTGGTTTCTGAGGTCTTTTCCATAGTATCTTCTTTTGCGCTTACCTCCTCCTTTTCCAAGGGCGGTAAACCTAATCTAGCCCTTTGTCTGTTTTTAGCCGCTAAAACTCTTTCGGCTATAATTTTTTCCCTCTGCTCTTTTAAGGCCTCTCGTCGTTTTTGTTCTTCTAAAGTTTGTTGCCTGGCCATTTCTAATTCTCTTTGCTGCTTCTTACGTTCTTCTTCATCGGTAGAGAAAGCATAATAGCCCACGCCATGTTGTCTGGCTTCATCAAAGAACACATCTTGGTAATGTACATCTGTCTTCTCTAAGTTTTCCTGCTCTTTACGCTCCCAATTGGCCTTTTGTTCCTCCAGTTTTGACATGGTCGAAATACTATCTCCAAAAATGGATGGAGGCATGGGACCTATCATGTCATCATTATTTTCATTCTTTTCTATACTGTGAGCACCTTCTGTGTCTATCATCCAATTTGCTTTAGTTTGATCCAAACGCTCAGGCATGCTGGCGGCTAATTGCTCATCTTTTCTTTTAGCTTCTGTTAAATCACGCTTCATGCAGGTACGAGTTCTACCTAAACAATCGGTATATTCTACCCATTCCTCATCTGGATCTTCCGGATGATCACTATCCTGATCTGAACTACTGTTATCGCTTGAACTGTAAGGTGTCGTCAATTTATTTTCACTTTCTAGTGATCCTTCTTGTTTCTTTTTATTAAACATAACCAGGCAATTTTCATCTGAATTCAGTTGACCGCCCATTTTTTGCATTCTGTCATAAAATTTAGCTTTTGCCTCCAAGACTTTTTGCGATTTTTCTAACATGGCAGTATCTTCATGCTCATAAATTGTTGCCTCCTTTTCCTTATGTATTTCTTTTAAACGTTTCCTTTTATTTTTCTTCCTTAAGTCAATGTCATCACGATTTTCAGAAGATTTGCATTGATTTGTGAGGGATGCATATTCTTGACTATTGGATGAAGTTTGTGCAACTTTCGCTTTGTGCACTTCTGCTTGTTTGCGCAATAATTCAGCTTTCAAGCTAAGCAGTGAAGACAGGTTGACGTTAATAACTTTATTTGGATCATTCATGTTTTAAATTTCAAACAAAATTATTATTTCCAATAAATATTAAAATTACACTTTACTACACAAATGAACATTTATATTCTCCACAAACTATTCTGTGATATTCTCTAGACAGCTGTTTTATACCTAGAGATGATAATAGTTCGATAATTGTATATAAGATAATTAAGATATTTATTAATACTACCTATAATATACATATATTACGGAATTGAAATAAATAATTATATTTCCTATAGAAACTTTTAGTTTTAAAAATGAGTTTGTAAAAAAAATATTCTCATTTTATTGTTTAACTCAATTAAGTTTTCAATATTGACTCCTCTTTTAAGCATCTCTGCATAATACAGTTGTTATCAGCCAGGGCTGCTAAAATCACGGAGAAAAACAAAATTCCATAGGGGATTTTTTTTATCTGTATATTAAAAAATTGTTATGGGTATTTTTTTTTGAGGATAATAATTTATGGTACATATAACCTTTGTTATAAAAATAAAATAAAATGTATGGCTTTCTTGTACACATTTTTACTTGGTTTTTATAATAACCCATTAAAAAATCGCAAGATTTACAATATAACAAAGAAAAATTACAACAAATTATGATATGAATTTATTTATCATTTTACATTTATAATTTCAAGCGATACGTTGTGCTGTATTAATTAATATCAAAACTATATATAACAAATTTAGTTCGTCATGTAGTGATTTAAATATAAATAATATTTAGTTTTAATTATTTTTAATGAAAATTTAAAGTTTATTATTTTAAACTATTGGGAATTTGTCTGCTTCTTCTTAATAAATTAAGGTGAAAATTGATATTCTGTACAAAACACATTTTTTTAATATTGCTTCATATAAACCTTTATTTTTTATGTAAATTTTTTTTTTATATATAAGTATGTCATTCCGTTTGTAATTTCTACAATATTCATAGAGTATATGTATATAGACTTAATGTTTCTAAATAGAGGAATCTATATACCTAAGTACGTCTTTCCATCCGTCCGTGTGTATGTTGAAATCAACTATTTTAATAATTCAGATTAAGACTACATGGCATAAATTTATCAGAGGCCAAATTACGGCATTCGGTCTCGATTGAAATTTTACTCGAGCGATTGAGTTTGTTTGTTTGTTTTAGGTATGGAAATTCTAAAAAGAATTTTCTAATTTCGATCACGTTTTGGTTTTATATATATCAGTTTTGCGGGTATATCACGAGCTTTTTTATCCATAAATAGTAAGATTTTGTAGCTCCTATGAAGCTTTTTGCAACGTTTGTTACGTACCTGCGGCAGCACTTACAAAAAATTTTAGTTTAATGCATCAATTAATCAATTAATAATATACAATTGGCTAATTCGGAGGGTGTCCTAAGTGTCGTACTGTCATAAAGTCAAAATTTCCCAAAAATTAAAAAAATATATGACAACTTGTGAATTAGCCAAAAAAAATTATTGTTGTTATTATTTAGGCCTTTTGGGGATTTTTTAACTTTTTTGTGGACACCATAGAAAGTACTTAACAGTTCTGCTGACAGCTGACATTTTTGTAGCATTCGTAAAAAAACTTTTGTTCTGATTAAAGATCTTTTTATTTTAATAATTAGAAATTAATTGATATTTTTTATACATGTATATTTGTAAATAATAGTGGAAAAACAAAATATCTTTCTTAAAAGCCATAATTGTGGAAAGTAAATTTGTCAAATATCACTTCTTCAAAAAACAGAAATAAAAATCAATAATATAAAAAATCAAACACAAAATAAATAATTTGACAAAATTTTAATTACTATACAAAAGGCAAAAACAAATATACAATAGAAAACAATTCGAATTACATTGTTAGGTGAATAATAATTATTCAATTACAAGGCCATATCGCGAAGCGAATCAAACATGTCTACTGCGGAAGCACCTTTGGTGCAATTGGAAGATGTCGATCTTATGAACCACTATAGTGATGATGATGCGACAGAAAAGACAGCAGACAAAAAACAAATAACCACCGAAGTTGAGGTAATTTTCTTTTTTAGGATTTTAAACAAACAACGTCAATTATGAATGTCTTCAAATAAAAGTGTGTTTAATGAAAACTCTGTGCGATAGATAACACTATTTTTTTATTTACAAAAACTTTTTATACCTATAGGTACCTCTTTAATTTTACACCTAACATGTAACAGATAATTATTCACACAAAAGGCATAAATTATTCTCTAAAAGAAGCCAACTCATTTCGAATTTCTCCTGAATATTATAATACATATGTATACATACTTATATATTATATATGTAGATGTCAGCGCAAAAGTCGCCTTAGCTTAAGATAGGAAGTATGAAAATAGTGTTTTTAATTTTATGAATTTTAAATCAACCCAGCAAAAAAATCGATGACATAAACGGGAATTTGCAGGGGTTTAACAGGTCAAGAAGTGATTAAATTTAGGTGAAAACCCTAATGATTTTAACATTAGCGAGTCATTGGAGATCATGTGTTTACATGAATACCTATATTATTAAACTGCACTCTATTCTTATGAAAAGTATCCGATGTTTTATGAGTTGATTTTAATTTGTTAACATTAATTTATCATTTATGAAAAATTCTTTCGCATTTATGGAGTCATTTAGAGTTATTGCTTTTACACAATTGATTAAGAAGTCTTTAAAATGTAATTTGCTTTGCACTACTTCCATTTTCTTTTTGTTGGAAATGTACATAAAATTATTTTATAGTTGAAGTTGATTTTATTTATATAGTATAGCAAATGTAGTTTATCAACGCCCCTCCACATTTCATAGGGGGGTGATAAAAAATTTAAAAATAACAAGTAAAATAGGTATAATGCTAAAAGTCTCGGAAACGCTTAGTTTTCGAGTTATAGATTTATGAAGCTTCTGGATATATGTAGATAGATACAAATATTTTCTAAAAATTCTTTAATAAATAAATTTATAAAAATACATAAGTTTTTAGTGGGAATAAAAACAAACTAATTAATTATCATTATTTATGTTTGTTATAGATACCATAGAGGAAAAAGTCATTGAACCTGCCGAAGACCGGCTATGCAATGAACCTTAAGTTGGCGAAACCATTATTTGTTAAATGATTACATTTTTATTACACTTATTTAAATAACTACACACTTATTTAGTCACGTAGCATTTTTTTCATATTTTTTTTAAATTTTGTGAAATTTGTATTGACACCTAAAGAGAATTTATACAGTTCATTCAATTTTAACTAGAACTAAATATGTTCACAGAAAAAAAAATAGAAGTAGTGCAAAGCAAATTACATTTTCAAGACTTCAATCAATTGTGTAAAATCATTCATTCTAAATGACTTCCTAAATTTGAAATAATTTGTCATAAATGATGTGCTTAAAAATGAATGCAACATCAATATCTTAAACAAATCATGTAAACAAACAAATTCAACTCATGAAACATTCGATGCTTTTCATCAAAAATGCAAGAGTTCTATGCACTTATCAGAATAAAGTGCAGTTCATTAATATATTCTTGTACACACATGATCTCCAATGACACGCTAATGTTAAAATTATAAGTGTTTTCACTTAAATTTAATTACTTTATTACCAGTTGAACCCCTGAAAATTCACTTTTTTTTGCTGTATACATACGTACAACTTAAAATAATATATTAAAGTTTTGGTGGAAATACATATATACATATATATATATATATATATATATATATATATGTATGTAAGTCCATACTTTTATATGTATGTATATTATCCACACAAGAATTAAAATTAAAAAGAAAGAAAATAAAAAAATTTCCAGTGATAATTTCCCTAGAGTTATATTTTGTTGTCCTATACGACTTTTTTTCCTTTCTCGCATAAATTTTTAAATAAATAAAATATTGTAAGCTTATCCCAAGGCATATTTATTCATCAGGTTGTTGCAGTTCGCCAGGGTACACTTACATATACGATTTTAGTGCCAAGAATTGTCAAACTCCATTTAAAAAAAAAGAGAGCCAAAAATTGCTCTCCTTTATCACCTTATGTAATTACACAATGGCAGTTCGCAACGAATTTTTTTGTTTATGTTTTTTATATATGAATCAAGGCATATTTATTCACCAGGTACTTTTTTTTTTTTTTTTTTTGACTTTGAAATTAATTGGCAGAGGTACGTAACTAAATAGCCAGGGTATTCCACGTTGGTTCCGGCTCCGTAAATCGACCTATACCTCTGTATAGGAAGTCGGAGACAATTGAACAATAATTAAATCTTGAGTTTTATGGTTCTCCTCCAGTTAAAAAAACACGTTAGTTCAGTCACCGCAAGTCGACCTATACCATTGTATAGGAAGTCGGAGACATCTGAACAAATAATTATACTGAGTTTTATGGAACTCCTCCAGTTAGCGTTGAGTTTAATTGGTACTCCTCCAGTTACGAAAATGAGTTTGGTTGGTACTCCTCCAGTTGTAAATTTTGAGTTTAGTGGGTACTCCTCCAGTTAATCCAATAAAATTAATGCACGTGGTTAATTGTAGAATAGTCTGGAAACTGTATCCAAAGCACAGTTACGCGACGCCACACAATTAACCACGCGAGAGTGAGACGTAAAACTCTCGAAGACTGATGAAAAGGACGGCCTGATTGCCCTTAAGGGATAATGGCAATGACGCGCGAGCTCTTGACCCGACCAGAGCTGTAATACGACTGTTCACCAGGTACTCTTGATTCGTCAGCTGATTATTTTTGTTATTACTTATTTTTAATTTCAGTTGTCATAATACATAAATAAAAAACAATTTTCTCTCTTTTCTATTTAATTTCAAATGTCAAACTTTATATATAAAAAATATAAACAAAAAATTCTCTCCGAACTGCAATTACCTGATGAATAAATATGCCTTGTATATGAATTAACATTTTTTTGACGTTTAAAATAAATGAGAGAAGAGAGGAAATTATTTTTTATCCCTATTTTGAATTTACCAGCTGAGATTAAAATAAGTGAAGAAAGAATGATCGACTGATGAATCAAGACTACCTGGTGAATAAATTTGCCTGGGCTTATCCAAAGGGCACTAAAGTTAGATATATTGTTATTTTGACATAATCAAAAAAATCTTAATAACATGACCCTGTTCATGACCCAAATTCAAGGTCATAAAAAGGTAAGTACAAACACTCATTTTTAATGAGTTTATGTTTACATTTTTATGACCTTGAATTTGAGTACATTGGGAATTTATTCTTCTACATGTTTAAGGGTAAAGATAAGGATAGAAATTATAAAATAATAGAACTCGATAAATAAACATATTATCGCTTTTGGAAAATTTCAGAGCTGTTTAATTTAATAAAAAAAAAACAAAATAATAAAGAACTTAATTTCTTCCAATTTTTTAAATGTAATCAAAAAAAATCCAAGTTTTGATTAGGATTCTATTTTATTTGCATTATGTATATTTATTTTTTGTTATTATGAGCCTCTATTATTCACTCTATTATTCAGTTATTATCAGATTAGCTCAAATGCTCTACTGTTTTTAGATCTCAAAGATAAACTCTATTTTCATCTGTCGTTTTCTCTTGAGCTACAATGTATTCAATACTATTCTCTTTCACATTCTGGTACATGATATTTTAAACATACTTAATATTTACCTAGGTACCGATATTGTATTAGGAATTTTCAGATATGTATTTGTTTTATGCAGTTAACAAATTTCTATAGTAAAAAAAAAATTCTATGCCATTTTTTTAAATTATAATTTAATAAATTAGTTCTATATTGATTAAAAATATTAGTATTATCATTTTTTTTTATATTTATTATATTTAAAATGTACGATGTTTTTTTATATCCATTCAATAGATAAACACTATTGGTCTCAACAAAAATACAAAAAGTAAAAAACCAAAGAATAATAACAGAAAACAGGAACAAATGCTCTTATCATTAAGAGACGATGAGGATGATGTGGAAAACGACGAAGGGGAAGACGATGATGATGTTTTAGTAGGGGATGTCAGAAAAAATGGCGATAACATTAATGCAGCACTACAACAAACAGTGTTAGCATTCGATGAACATGATTTTTTTGGCAGAAATAAAACGGAACCACCTTTTTCACACAACGGCCATCATGTGGACACACAAAGAACAACTTCAAATATGAAACAACCGGTAGATGTAGCGACATCAAAGTCGATAAAACCAACGAATACAACGTCAACGCTTTTAAATACTCACGACACCAATTTATTAATATCTCACTCACTGAGTAATTGTGAGGGTAATAGTAGTGGTGGTGAAGTTGGTAATATATGTGATATCGATGTTCAAACAAATGTAGATGAAATTATTGAAAGCACCAGTAGTAGTAAAAAGATCTCAAGCAGTCATCAACAGCATTACACGAGTAGTAATTCTCCACGCTACTGCGGCAATAGTCATACAAATTCACCTGCGTCTGGTCATCAACAAAATTACGCGACTGCCTCTACATTAAACAGTTTGCAGACAGTAACAAAGACACCTAGATTATTTAGCAGTAACATTTTACCATCCCATTTACGAAAGGATTCGTATCACGATGATATAGATGAAATTTGTTTAGTTCCTGAAGTGGACTTTGAATGCTCTAGTATAATGGATCATTGTACAGATAACAGAGAATCCCAACCGTTATTGGGTGGTGGAGGTGCCGGTGGTAGTGCTTGTAGTAGGGATAATTTTGATATGACCAGCAACACATTTGTGGGTAAGTTTTTTTATTTTATTGAAATTAGTTTCACTGTTTTAAAAATTAAGAAACCCTAGAAGTGCAAAATCGTATATTTTTCTTATCTACTCGTATGTAGTACATGTGTCATTCATGATTTTTTTTTTTTTTTTGTTGGGTGTGTTGTTTTTATTCAGTATGTCAATAATTAATGCTTCTGTCTAAAATACATTTTTTTTTTGCGAAAAACTCTTGAAACCATAAAAACTCATCTAGCCCATGTAAAAAATTTTTTTTTTTATGTATTTGTTTATTATAAAATTTATTAATGTAATTGATTATGAAAATTATTTGAAAAAACAAATACTCCTTTAGAATAACTATTTTTTAATAAACCAGATATTAAACAAACTACATACATATAATAAAATCAACGAAAAGGAAAAATGTTTTAATTTTGTGTTATCATTAAAAAACATAAAATTATAAAATTTGTAAATTATACATCAGTTGTTTATATAAATATATTTTAATGATCGGTGTCTTTCTATGTTTAATACTTTAAGAGATACTATAACCTATTTAAAAGAGTTTACTATGTTAGTTTTTTACTCGTATTTATTTGGTTAGGCTTTACTGAAAATTTTAAAAATTTAGTTAAAAATCTTTTATCAAAAGTCGACAATGCACAAAATCCTATTTTTTTCATTAATTCGCACCTTACTACGAGTAATAGAATAAAATATATCACAAAAAGAATAAAATTTAATACTTTTTTAATTTATTGTTTTATATTTTTATTCTTTTTTTTTTTTTTTTTGTTTTTTTGTTATTGCGACCAAACAAAAATAGACCAAATTACATGGTTCAAACCCAATCAAAAACTCAAACCTGGTTATTTTGACTCTTTTGAGTCTTTTTTGTCTAACATCAAATATATCTTACATATATGTATATGTATTTATGTACATATATTGGGCCAATTCAAAGTGGTTGCATATCAGTCATATTTGTACTAATTCATATTATTTTATGCACGCATAAAATTTTTGTTAGTTATTTCCATACAAAAAAAATAATATGACTTTACACATTTGTTTCCTATGTATAAGAAATTGTTTATGTTATACTTTTAACCATACTGTCTCTCAGAGAGAATTTCTTCGCTTCTCACCTCTCAAAGAGAATATTTTCTATTTTCTTCTTTCCTGTATATATAAAATTTTTAACAGCGTCATCTATTTGTCTTCTTTCTTGTATTAAATACATAATTTGTTAACAAAAGGCGTTCAAAGTCACTAGTCATATTAATATGAATTATATGACATAGTACAATATGAGAGTCTACTTTGAATTGGCCCATTTACTTATATTATGCTATAATATTCAGAACATTGCGTTTGTAATGTTTTTTATTGACCTAAAGCAGTCTTTACATAATCTGATTTCATATCTGAGATGAACTATTAAATATTATTTTAAAGCCTTCTATTCAAAAATTTAACAAATAATTAGATTTGAATTCAATAGGCTTGTGAAAAGCTGTATCAAATTAAACAAATAAGAGTATTATATTCGACTGTGCCGAATTTTGTATACCCACCACCAATTTTATGTACTTTTATAGTACAAAATTTATTGTTTTGTTTTTAAAAGTAATTGCTACTGAAATATGTATTAATTTTTTTGTGTGACTTCGATTTGATATTAAAATATTATATATTATTAAGTATAGTCTTAAAATGAAAGTGGTCGTTAAAGTAGGCATGTCAATATAGTTTCTGCTAATAAATTCAACTTAGATATTTCAATACAGAGTCCCTTTTTTTAACAAAAAAAACTTTGTCCATATAGGAATTATGTGATTTAAATATAAAGCGTTATATGGGAGGTAGGCGTTAAAGTTGGAGTGTCAGCTTCATTTTTATTTTTGGGCTTAATAATGATGTTGACTAGAAAGCTATACATATGTACGAATTTTTTCGGTTTTATGTGCTTTCAAATTTCATTACCAGTATATTATGTGAAAAGTGGGCGTTATAGTAGGCGTGTCGAAGTAGTTTCTGAGTTTAAGATATATTGTTAATAAATTCCGATAGTAAAAGGCTTTTGACTAAAAGGCAATTTTTGCAAAATTTCAGAATCAAACATCTAATTTTGTCAGTTTTATTAAATTTTTATTTTAAATATACCGAAAAAGAGACTGTTATGGTGTTAGCCTTTAAAGCACGATGACCACGTATCAAACTGCCGCTACTATGATTTGAAGCGAATTTGATGTGTTGCTGTGAAAAACGTCAAATGGCATTTTTATTCAGTTTTCGCAGCGACAACACCGTACGGTAAAAATTTTGTGGTTAAATGAAATATGGAGGAAAAAAAATTTATGTATACTTGAATTTATTGAAGTATACCGTGGTTTGCCTGCTTTATGGCAGGTTAAATCCAATAAATACAGCAACAAAGATGAGAAAACTTCTAATTTATAAAAAAAAAATAATTTGTAAACATTAAAAATATTTTGCGACCAAATTAATCACACGTTTTTTCCTATTAAAAACAGCTTTGAAATGAAATTTTATGGTTTGAGTTTGATACGTTACTGTGTTAAGCAAACCCAAATATTACCAATACATACATATTATTTGTCAAATCAGTTTGAACGTGGCCATCGTGCTTAATATGAGTCATGCGTGATCTGTCAAAAAAGCCTATAAATCAAACCACACGATGAACTTACATACATCATTTTTAAATTCAACAAAATATTAAACATGAAATCTTAATTGAATAAATTTTCAAATTATTTTTTTTTGCAATTGTTATAGGCAAAATTATCAACTCATTGACGAATTTTTGGCGAAATTTTTTTACAGATAAAAAGCTTATAGCAAATTGCATTCAATGCTATCATTAGCTAACCTTTTGTCAAAAACAGACTTATACCAGTTTCAAACAAAACGGTTTGTGTGTATGTATTTTAAAAATTAAAAAATATTTCTATCTAGGTTAATCTCTAAAAATACTCATACGTTTTTAAAAATTCTTTTATTTATTTGCATATAAAGTCACTTTAAAAATAACACTTATTCAAAGCAAAAACTTGATAAGATCGAGTAGGGGCAATAGACTTCCTCATACAAAGTAAATAGGTAATGTAGTAAAAAGATAACAGATAAAATTTGTTTCTATGTTTAAATTTATCTCCAAAACTACTATGTAATACATACAAAAATTATATGATATTATGTATATGTACTCCTTATTATAAAATTATTTTTGTTTTCAATCAACTAACAATTAACTGCAGACGGTCAACAGAAACATATCCCTTATATGGCATGTGGGGCATGTACCTGTAAAAATTTGTTTTCGTTCAATAGATGACACTATAGCTTTTAATTTTAGCAAAACCGCTGAAGCATTTCTTTTAAAACCTTTTACACTATAAATTCCTAGAAACTCTCTAGTTATTGATTTATGTACAGGGAAAAGCTACTGAGGAGTGTATCGAAAAAAATTTGTAGTTGCATTAAGTTAAATAAAACTCTGATCGTGCAATAAATAATTTTTCTTTTTATCACGTTAGCTTTTATATATGTATATGTCAGATACTAATATTTCAAAACTCATTAATTTTGAATTATTATTACGATCAAAATAGACTGCGAAAAAAAACCGTCATGGACTTTTTAAAAAAATAGCAAAAAAACAGCAGACAGTTGTCCGAGGTCTTCGGCCACTGTGTCGGAGACACGGTCATTAAGTTTAACGTAGAATACGCCATCCGATAAGACAGAAAACATATATAACAATAAATGATAAATAAAATAAGCAAATGAATTTGTTTATTTGATAGTTACTGCTGTAAAACAGCATCAAGCAGCATTGTTATTTTGCTTACTTGGCAGCACTTTCATTTAACATAAAAATGTATGAATTAATTTTTTCATATATTTTTTATAATTATATATCCATGTTAAATTCAAATTCACATTTAACATTTTGTTTCACTTAAATACATAAGTAAATATACGAAATTTCAATAGTTCATCAATCAAAACAACAGCCGAAGGTTTGTGTCCACACTGAAACAGCAGCATAGCTTGTGTTCACGCTACAAACTCAAACACTCAACCAAACACCACACATATGTTTGAGTGTATGTGTTGAAACAATATTCATTTGAGAAATTTAAATATTAGGAAGATATCAACCAATATGAAATGTATATCAAACGAAAGATAACATCTTCATTTACCTACAAAAAAATTTTTAAAAAAAGTTATCTCGCCGTTTCCTCATAATCAATGAAATAAAGATTACAACAAAACCAATCTGACATGATTCCCTATACCGTAGAGTAAGACGTATTCTACGCCAAAAATTGGAAATAAACCCTCAAACTGTTTCAAATGCCATTAAACGGTATAAGGAATGCCTGAGCATTGAAAGAAAACCTGGATCAGGAAATAAAAAAGGTACAAGGGATATTGATAAGGTAAAATAAGTCGAGCTACTCTTTCAAAGAGCACCTAACACTTCTATAAGAAAAGCAGCGCGTACGGTGAAATTCTCTAATAGTTTTGTCCAAAGGGTCAAAGCTTATGCTGGGCTAAAGACATAAAAAGTTCAGAAATTTCCAAATCGCAATTCGGTAAAGAACTTAGAAGCAAAAAAACGAACGAAAAAATTGAAGGTTATGTGATGGATGACGAAACATACGTACTGGCAGACTTTTTTCAACTTCCCGGCCAAGATTTTTATGTTGCTGATAAAAGAGGTTATGTTCGGGAAGAGTTCCGGACAAAAAAACAAACAAAATTCCCTAAGAAACTTCTAGCTATTTTTGTACCAAGAGACAAATCCGCCTAAATGTTCAGAACTTAGGCCTGTGGGAAGGTACTGGGCTCTTGTAAAAAAGGAATTGAAGAATATAGGAAAGGTGTCCCAGAACATGTCAAAATTTAAGTGCAGATGGACCAAAAAGATAACAGAAGCAACTGTTAAATCTTTAATAAAAGGACTTCCGAAAGAAGTCGATAATTTTATAAATTCAATGTTCAGTAAATTTGTACAATATGCGTATTTTAAAGAGTTTCTATATTACACGATTTGAGTTATATTAAACTTAATGCAAATACAAATTTAAAAAATAATAACTTTTTTTAACTTCAAAGTTTAAAAAACCGATCTTACACATACCTACATATACATATCGTCACTGTTCTGACGAAATTGACAATTTTTTATTGCTCTATTTTAAACCTTTATTAGTCCGTTTAGGGATATCTTGATTGGTTCAAAAATAAACGTTAGTCAGTATGCGTTTGTTCAACACAATATAGTATTAAAATAAAAAGCTGTTTTTTGCTCTCCTGAAAACTCAGTAAAAAACACATAACTGAATTTGATAGAACAACGACGATATGTATTTAGACTTGACAAAACAAGTTTTTTCGATTTTTTCAATATTTTAGATGAGAAAAACATCAATTTAAATTAACCAATATATTCCCTTGTGCTGAATGTTATAAACCCTTCACCATAATGTTGTGTGAAAATTCCAAAAAAGTACCTCATCATTATACGCCATTTGGTTTTAGACTTTATTTTGGATTTTTGTACAAACTCTATCAAATGATATCCATATTGACATACCTCATTTTGTTTCAAAAGACTTGTTTGATTTTGAAATTTTTTTGTACCGTGTTCTACTGGTCAAGCCCTTTGATTTAAAAATTCCATCTATGAGCATTCTTAAAGCTGATGTGATTGATTTTAATTTGTAAATTAAAGAAAAATACCGAATCATGGTAGTTTGGTGCTTATGTTATGTATCGGGCGTAGAACAACTAATTTTCCATATTTTTCTGAAGTAATTTTTAAGACAACGGCTTGCAATTTATTGTCTCTATCGAGTCCAGAAATCTTTAGAAGTTTAAGGAACTTGAATCTACAAACATTATCATAATTTTTGAAGTTTCCATGTCCTGTAACCAACACAAATACCCAGCTCATCGTATTTCAATTAAATCCGAGGTGCTTTGAGCTCCAAAAGAGCCTGTGAGTCTGTCTGTACACTTCTGTAAGTTTATAGAGTTTACAAGTTGAAAACTTTGCCTGCACTAACCCATCACCGAGGGAAATTCTGGGTCCTGATCAAGTTCGTAGACCGCTACATTTACATCTATGCCCATGAGACTACTTCAGCGTCGCTTCATTTGTAGAAGCACATCTATTAAAATTTAGAATACACTCCAGCACCAAATAGGAGTTCCTATCCATCCGCCACACGTGTTTTATAACCGACTGGTTATCAAGCACATGTATAATTCTTTTTCTTCTCGTACCCGACCCTCCAGCTGATTATCCAACACGAACAGCTAACCTTGCATTTCTGCCTGTTAGACAGAGAAGTACTATCCCAGATTTAAGAATAAGTATAACTAAAGTGAGTATATATCAGCGCCTTTCCTCCCATCCATATAGGACTCATCAGTCACGATACTGATAATACTACACATATACTCATTGGGCCAATTCAAAGTGGTTGCATATCAGTCATATTTGTACTATTTCATATTATTTTATGCATGCATAAAATTTTTGTTAGTAATTTCCATACAAAAAAAATAATATGACTTTACACATTTGTTTCCTATGTATAGGAAATTGTTTATGTTATACTTTTAACCATACTGTCTCTCAGAGAGAATTTCTTCGCTTCTCACCTCTCAAAGAGAATATTTTCTATTTTCTTCTTTCCTGTATACATACAATTTTTAACAGCGTCATCTCTTTGTCTTCTTTCTTGTATTAAATACATAATTTGTTAACAAAAGGTGTTCAAAATCACTAGTCATATTAATATGAATTATATGACATAGTACAATATGAGAGTCTACTTTGAATCGGCCCATTGTATATTGTTCTATCGGCTATAAGTGTAGGATGTAGACTTTCGACCACTTTCTCCTATGCTCCAAATTTGAACCATATTGATAAAATGTATGTATCTCCTTTTAATGAAAACTCATGAGCCATTCGCAATAAAACTTTCGAAAAAAATTTACCTCCATCTGCTATGTTAAGGTTTCCTTCACCGTCTTTGACATACTACCATCGCCTTAGTACCATTTTAGAGTCAGGGCCCCCAGATATCACATTCTGCAGTATTTCTACTTCAGATCACACTGGGCTAGAATTTTCTCCACGTATTCTGATTTCGAATATTTCTTTAGCTCCTTCTTCCTCTCTGTTAACTATTAAAAAGAAATCTTAAGTAGAGACAAAAAAATGTCCAAGTTTCTTAATTATGAAAAATATATTTTTTAAGCGCATCGCGTACAATAATCGCCATCTTTTTGAACTCTTAAGAATTTTGTAAAATTTACTTAAAGAGGTTTTTTCTCAAGTCTACAGATATGTATGTATAGATGCATGTTTGCATTTATGCATTACATGCTTCAAGTATCTAACTAATATTGTAAAACTATATGTGTGTATGTATGTATTTATAGATTTGAATTCTGAAACTCTTATCAACGCCTGGCATTATTGTCAACTAATGACTCACTTGGTATTTGTGCATGTAAAACGAATAACAAAAACTATTTTTGTTATCCAACAAATTGAAAGGAAATTATCATGCCTTTAAAAAATATCTGCGCCCGAGCAGGGACTTGAACCCTGGACCGTTGGATTAAAAGTCCAACGCTCTACCGACTGAGCTACCCGGGCCTATTGTAAAGTTAAAACAAAATACAAACATTTTTTTTAAATTAGCCCTGTAATGTGCATTTACAGTTGCATTGTAAAAGCTTCTTAAATAGATGTTAAATGTCCTTATTCTGTGATATGGGCTGTAATGTAAAGTTAATGTGTTAAAAGCTTTTTTTAAATAGTAAAGCTTTAGGGTAATGTTTCGTTTGGTAAAAGTGTAAAGTATTTAAGAGGTTTTGTGTAAATATTTTGAGATTGTTACTTTTTGTATAGAGTCCTTAACAAGGCATATTTATACAGGTAGACTCGTCGCAACAGATGATCGAGAAACATAAAGTCAAATATTTTTTTTAATTCGCCTTGATTTAATTTATTTTTGCAGTGATTTTATTTTATTTTTTGCATAAATACGTATATTTGTATGTGTATGAATAATATTGAGAAAAAGCAAAGAAATTCATTTAGAATGTAAGTTTAAACATAAATATCAATTTTTGATAAAAAAAAAGAATATATTAAAAAATTATATGTCTACATGTAACTTTTAATAGTGATTTTTGGCAACACTTAGTTAACAATTAAAGCAGCGTTATTTAAAAGTGAACTTACACTGTGCTGTGTAGACACCCACAAAATTGTTGTGTTTTGTTTTGGTATTTCTCCTGATTTTCGTTAGTAATACGTTTACACTACTTGCAAGTAAATACTTGCTTGTGGCAACGTAGGGTTACTTCATAAATATTTTCATTGTTTTTATTTTTTCTTATCAAAACATTTGTATATACATACATACATACATATTCATACTACATATTTATTTTTATTTTGCTTTTTGTTTGTCTTTTCCTATTTGAAAATAAAAAATTTATCAATAAAAATTTTGAACAAAATTATAAGTTCAGATCTTTGCTTTTGCAAATCTTAGCAGGGCAAATTAAATGAGTGAACACTCTGTACAAATTCTAACAAATCCGCAACGATTTGAAAATTCTCATAATTACGAAAACCGTGTAAGTTTTAATGACTGCACTTGCAATGAAAAAAACTGTTTATATTCGACCAGTGATGAAGAAGATATTGAAAATCTAGATACACTTAAAATTAATATACAAGAATCATTTACCACTATAGACAGTTCTCTTGTATTGGATATTTTACAAGCTCAATGTCACTGCGTAAATTGCCCGCTGAAAAATTTGTGTAAGTTGTCCGTTTATTTACTGTTACTGCTTATCGCACTACCAACTTCAGGTGTAAAAGAATTTTTTTCGATTACAGAAAAAGTTTATCACTTTAAAATGCAAATTTCCTTTCGCAACACCAAATTTTATTTAATTGTTATTGTACTTGATTTTGTCGACTTTAAAGTTGGTAGAATTTCATTGAATTTTCAGTTTAAATTATGTTACCAACTAAAAATCATTTACGTGTTACTAGTGTTTTTTATATAAATCCTTCATTTAATGACAACTACGCTGAAACGTTTAGCTTTAACGAAAATTTTGAATTTAAAGGTGGGTGTTAATATTAAAGCAGCTTTGTTAGTGCTCAATTAAGAACAAAGATTTTAACAATCAATTACGAAATATTGTGAAATATGTACTTATGTATGTATGTATTCCTTAATTGATTCTTTATCAATATTTTCAGTTTGTATTACAAAGTAAAAGCTTTAATAATGGATTTTATAGCAAATAAAAATAATTTTCTATAAGACATGCAATACATGTATGTATGTATGTACAAAGTTAACACATACAGAAAAGAGCGAAAAAAATACAGTACAATATCAATTAATGATTTAGAATGTTTAGACATTTTTGTAATCTGAACAGATTTTTTAAGTCAACATAGAATTTACTAAATCCTCGATTTGAATTATTTATTAAAATTTGTTTTGAAATGAGATTAATTTGAGATAGAAAATAAAATTTTTTTCCGGCGAAAATATAAAATATTTTTTCCATTACAAATCTTCATACCGAAAAATTCTTCAACAAATTCTACTAAATCTAGTTTACCAAAAAAGAAATGCACATAGTACACACATAAATATATAAAAATATGTTATACTAAAAATGAAAATCTGCTGTACTGAAAAAATCTATATGGAAATCTGTTATACCAAAAATTTCCTATATACAAATCTGTTATACTAAATAATTTCTATATGAAAACCTGCTAACGCAAATTTTTTATGAAAAATTCTGTTATACCGAAAATTTTCTATAAAAAAAAATCTGTTATAACAAAAAATTTTAAAAAACTTCTTTTGTAAAAAAAAATTATAAAAAAAATTCTGTTATATCGAAAAAATTTTGAATGAAATGGTTTTTGGTCGAAAATTTCTTTATAAAAAAATACTAAAATACCAAAAATGCCGAAAATTTTCTATAGATAATTCTGTAATACCGAAAAATTTCTATAGAAAATTCTGTAATACCGAAAAATTTCTATAAAAAATTCTGTAACTCCGAAAATTTTCTATAGAAAATTTTGTAATACCGAAAATTTTCTATAAAAAATCTGTAATACCGAAAATTTTCTATAAAAAATTCTGTAATACCGAAAAATTTCTATAGAAAATTCTGTAATACCGAAAATTTTCTATAGAAAATTCTGTAACTCCGAAATTTTTTATTATTGATAGACTTAAAGCTAAAATTTTCTATAGAAAATTCTGTAATACCGAAAATTTTCTATAGATAATTCTGTAATACCGAAAAATTTCTATAGAAAATTCTGTAATACCGAAATTTTTTTATAGAAAATTCTGTAATACCGAAAATTTTCTATAGAAAATTCTGTAATACCGAAAATTTTCTATAGAAAATTCTGTAATACCGAAAATTTTCTATAGAAAATTCTGTAACACCAAAAATTTTCTATAGAAAATTCTGTAACTCCGAAATTTTTTATTATTGATAGACTTAAAGCTAAAGAAAACTATTAGTACTTATATTAAAAAAAGGTCAAAGACCCTAATAATTTTTTAAGATTTTCTAAAAAAGATAATTTAAAATTCTCACCTCTAAAAGCAACACCCTTTACTTATGCGTAAAAACATTCAAGCCGGGGTTAGTAACACCACATTACAAATAAATTCACCTAGGGCTCACGGGTAGTATGAGTGTTTTTTGTTTTTGAATAGAACATTAACTAAGTAAAATTTATTCATTTTGAATAAATATTATTACAAATAAATTTGTCTAAAAATTTCAATACTCAAATCAAAAAAAAAAAAAAAGATGGTAAAACAAACGTTAGTTAACTGTCTGATGATAAGGGCATTTTGTAACAACAAATAAAAGCACAGAAAATTATATGCACACGTATACGTATGGCAAAAAAAAAGAACCGAAAATAAACGAGGTTAAACATCATCATCATCACCATACGTATCAAGTACCACACCAACACAATACAAAAAAAGCAACAACAAAATTAAAAGAGAATAACAAAACAAAAATTTAACGAAAACTTACAAGAAAATTTCAGTTTACAAATGACAGTTTTAATTTAAGTGCATCCAGACACAACAAACTGTTACGGAATAAAATGAAAAACTTAAATCTGTATAAAAACCACACACACACAACTAAATAATTTATCAATATGGATATAATATCCTTAAAAAGTAATGATTCCTTTGACTATGTGACAAATTCAACGCAATTTAATGGTAAAATTTAAATAAATACAATTATTTCGTATCTCTACGGAAAAAAAAATAAAATGCCTCAAGAAAAAAAACAACATTATTTTTTCATAGACATGTGTATCTGTATAATATGTATGTACATACACATGTGGACAGAAAAATAGGTGTGAGGTTTTTTTTTTTTTAATATAGCAGAATTATTAGAAAATAAATCCCAGAAAGAATGTTAAACACTTTTTATTCTGGCATCACTGTCATGAATTTAAAAAAGGGGAATCCCGTTAGTTAAAACGCTTGCAGTAAACAATGCAGATATTTTTTGTGTTTTAGTGGCTTTCTGACTTGGACAGTGAAATAGGTGTGTTTTGTTTTAAGTTGTGAAAACTCGATTATTTTGTGAAAAAGGTGAGTTATTAAATGAAATAATTCTAATTAGGAATAAAAGTGATTAAAAATATTATTGAAATCAGTTTAAGATGGGTCGTGGACATCACTGCAGTGAAGAAGAAAGACGTCTAGTCCTTAAGCTGCGAGAGCAAGGAAAAACTTATAAATTTATCGCCAATTCGCTAGGACGTTCTGAGAACTTCGTAACTAATGCTCTAAAACCAAAAAAAAATATTGAGAGACGTGGAGCAAGTAAAAAAACTTCCCCAGTTACAGATAACCGCATAGTAACCTTAGCTAAACGAGACCCTTTCAAGTCCTCTAAGGCAATTTCGAATGAAATTGGCAATATTGTATCATCCCGAACAGTCCGACGAAGATTAGTGGATGCAAAACTACCGGGTAGAATTGCTCGGAAAGTCCCTTTGCTCAGACAGGCAAATTTGAAGAAGAGGAAAAACTTTGCATTGGCTCATAAAACTTGGTGCGGCTTAGAAGGTGAAAAAAAGTGGCGAAATATCCTTTGGAGCGACGAGACAAAAATTAATTTGTTTGGTAATGATGCCGAAAGAAACGTTCGTCGACCAAAAGGAAAAGAATTCCACATCAGATTTACCAAGAAAACGGTAAAACACGGAGGAGGAAATGTCATGGTATGGGGCTGCTTCTCTTGGGAGGGAGTAGGTCCAATACACCTCATCGAAAACACAATGGACAGATTTGTGTACAAAGACTTGTTGGAGACGGTTATGCTACCATACGCTGAGGAAAATATGCCACTGATTTGGAAATTCCAACAGGATAATGACCCAAAGCACTCATCGAAATTGGTGAGTGATTGGTTCCGGGAAAATAATTTGAACGTTGTTGAATGGCCAAGTCAGTCTCCTGACCTTAACCCCATAGAAAATCTTTGGGGTGAATTAAAGAGACAACTTTCTAAGCTTCCCTGCAGAAATAAAAAGGAATTATGGGAAAATATTCAAAAATCGTGGTACGATATCCCGGTAGAGACTTGTCGTAATTTAATTTCATCTATGCCTAAGAGAATTGAAGCTGTTATTAAAAATAATGGTGGATATTCCGGCTATTAACTGCCTGTTTAACTGTTGGTTTAAAACACCAACATTCATGTACAATTTATTATTTTATTATAAGTTTTTTCATATACACCTATTTTACTGTCCATATAAAAATCGATGAATTTCTTGAATTTACGTTATTTTATTTTTTTTTATAATGATATCTTAGCTCTAAAATAATTTTTAAATACATATAATATGTTTAATTTAAAAAGCATTGTAATTTTTAAAATAAAATGAAAAAAAATATGAAAACCAAACGTTTCTTTAAATAAAAAAACTTACACCTATTTTTCTGTCCACATGTGTATGTATATAATTTAAACGTTTAATATGTGCCCTTAATTATGAAAGTAGTCTAAGTCATATATCATTTTATTGTTTTGTGATATTAAATGTTTTGCGTTTGAATAAATCGAAAAAATATTTGTGCAACATTTTAATTTTGAATTTAATTAATCGCAATTAATGAAAAACTTTTTATAAATGTGCGATTTTGTGTGTATTTCGTACGGAAATGTTGTTTTAGGAGGGAGGTTGCATTGACTTAGACCATTTTCTAAAATAACTGAAATACCTAATCAGAAAAAAAACTATAAGTCATGTAAAGTAATTCATGAATATTTATTTCTTATAAGTGAAAAGTAATCCACTTTTATCATTGTTAGATTCATAAAACGTTTTAAAAAACTGGAGGAATCTGTTGGTCTTTGGGAATCGGTGTAGACGAAATAATCCAATACTTCCATATATTATTGGACTTCCACTTTTTAAGTGAAAGATATAAAATGTGGAATTTAGATTCATCTAAAGCAGTTTTTTTTTTTTTTAATTTTATAAGTTTCATTTTTCATCCCTTTTCCCTTGATCACGAAATCACGCGTGAATGGCTGGACCGATTTCACTAATTCTTTTTTTGTTGTATTTGTTATTATTAGGAAAAGGTTCTTATGTCAGTGATTATAAAAGTGGGCAGTGCCACGCCCATAAGAAATAAGTTATCATTTTTAGCTACTTGCACTAGATTGATTTTTCTGAAACTTTGCACACATATTGAGCTGTCATGACTACATAACTTCGTGGTATTAAAAGTGGGCAGTGCCACGCCCACAAGAAATAAATTATCATTTTAAGCTACTTGCACTAGATCAATTTTTCTGAAACCTTACACACATATTGAGCTGTCATGACTACATAACTTCGTGGTTATAAAAGTGGGCAGTGCCACGCCCATTAGAAATGAGTTATCATTTTTAGCAACTTGCACTGGACCGATTTTTCTGAAACTTTGCACACATATTGAGCTGTCGTGATTATATAATTTTGTGATTAGAAAAGTGGGCGGTGCCTTGCTCATAAAAACAAGTTATAATTTTTAGCTTCTTGCACTTGATATTCAATTAAAATTCAGAATGCATTTTTATTCATTAAGTCATTGGCAAACTCATCATAACACATCCTAAACGGGTTGTTTGTGTTGCAAATATTTTTATTTTTGTTGTTAATACTAATTCTACCTTTTATCCCGATAACTACACAGACGAAGTCGCGGGCACAAGCTAGTTTAATATAAATTTGTTTAAAATGTTTTAATATGCCATTTTGATGATTTGAGCAAAATCAAATATATTTTTAAATAAAAATATTAATGTCGCAATTGAAAACAATATTTTTTAATGTGTTATTATTGAAAATCTTGCAAGCATTCAAAAGAACAATCAAAATAAAACTAAAGGGTGCTCCAACCGTAATGAACGATGTTAATTGTGAGTCACAGCTTAACGTCAAGTTTTTTGCCCAACTTAATTTGACAATTCCTTATTTCATTGTTTAACAAATTCAACCATGGAGAGATACACAATTGAGTAGCGCGTTAAAATTTTTGAAGCCTTTTACAAAGATGGGCGTACAAATCAAAATGAATTTCGTAAACATCTCAAAAAAATCACTGCAAATTTTGAATAAAGATTTGATTTTTCAAGCTTGCAAGGTTGAATTGACCCAAGAGCAGAAGCCTATTTACCATTTCAAGTGTCGCCGAATGGCCAAAAGCAAAACCATCTTCAGCAACGTCGCACATAGCCGGACATCACTTTTTTTAGCTTAAAAGTTATTGAGTGCTTGGCAGAAATATGTGTCATAGTCATAGGTTGGTAAAGCACGAAAATAAGAAAGATCAGATCGAGAGGAAAAAAGTTTTCCTAAGAGAAACTAATCCTACCTCTGAAAAATTCTACTTTTTTAAGTTTTCCTATACTTTTGTTTAGCAAATGCAATTTTTATTGTCATCATAACTTTATGGGTAAATGAGGTATCTCCCACAATTTATAATTTTTTAATAATTTTTATTTTATTCACATGTGGTGCACAAGGGTATATATAGCTTTGTCATTCCGTTTGTAATTTCTACAATTTTCATTTCCGACCCCAAAAAGTATATATTTTTTAAAAGCTTATGAATTGAGGAGTCGTTTAGGCCCTGACCGTTTGTCTGTGTGTTGGTTGAAATCAACTTTTAGAAGCAACCACATGTTCCTCAGACCTGTGTATGGTATCAATCTTTTGGAAATATTCGGGAATGTATCGCTATTGAAATTTAGCACAATCGTCCCATAACTATCTGAGATAATAGCAAATAAACGAGCCTACCTCTGTTTCCCCAAATTTTTACCACCAAAATTAAAATGTTTCAGCCATATAATAATTTATAGGTCCCTTTGTTACTTTTTGTAGATATTATATGTCTCTAGAGATATTCGTGAAAAAATTTAGATAAATCGGGCTCTAATCGGTAAAGTTATAGGCAAAATTTTTTTAAATATATATTCCGAAAATGTTCAAACAAAAATCAATTTTTTTTAGCTTCGAGACAACTGAGAGAGTCAATATTGGTATCATCTGAAAGGACTTGACTAGCGCAATATAAGGCATTATAAAAAAATTAAAATTCATGATGACCACCACTACAGAATGGCGGACAATAAATTTATATATGAGCCAAATCTGCTACTTTAAAATGTAACTTCTTGAAACCCCTCAATATTGGTATCAAATGAAAGGGCTTGACCATTATTACAGTAAATTATTAAAAAAAATGTAAAATTCAAGATGACGTTCAAAACAAAGTGGCGGATCAAATTTTTTTAACCCCATCAATATGGGTATCAAATCAAAGGGCTTGACGAGCAGAATACAGCTCACTACGTAAAAGTTCAACATAAAGGATGGCAACGGAAATAATAAGGAACAATGGCGTATAATATGAAATATAGGTTAAGCTACGATGTGGGATTATACCTATGTACATGATGGTGAAGGGTATAATCAGATTCGGCACGGCCGTAAATAGCACTCTTGCTTGTTTTGTTTTTAATTCTTTTAGGAGAACTCGTTAACAAATAGAATTGCTGTATTTAGTGAAAAAAGAATCCATCAATTACATTGTTGTTTAATTCAAACAGCTGTTTTGTATAGTTATGGTTTTATCGCGAAAAAAAAAATTTAAAAAAAAAACTTAAAAAAATTAAAAAAAATAAAAATATAAATAATATATAAAATAAAAAAATAAAATAAAAAAAAATTTTGTTGGCTCAGCTGGGATTCGATGCCACGTTTACTTTAACCAGTATATATTTATGTATGTTGTTGTTGTAATTGTGAAAAAAACGAGGTGGTCGTGGTTTTTTGCTCATATCTCAGAAATTTATAGGGCGATTGTGCTAAATTTTAATAGCGATTCATTCCTGGATATTTCCAAGAGATTGATGCCATACACAGATCTGGGAAACATATAGTTGCTTCTAAAAGTTGATTTCAACCAACACACGGACAGACGGGCAGACGGTCAGGGCTTTATAGGGCGATTGTGCTAAATTTTAATAGCGATTCATTCCTGGATATTTCCAAGAGATTGATGCCATACACAGATCTGGGAAACATATAGTTGCTTCTAAAAGTTGATTTCAACCAACACACGGACAGACGGGCAGACGGTCAGGGCTTGATCGACTCCTCTATTCATACGCTTTCAGAAAATATATACTTTATGGGGTCGGAAATAAAAATTTTAGAAATTACAAACGCAATGACAAAGCTATATATACCCTTGTGCACCACAGGTGAAGGGTATAAAAAAAAATTGTTATATGAGCTACTTTGGGGATGAACTTACGTTATTTTTTGCATGGCATTTAACGTTGAAGTAACAACAATTCATAAGTTGTTCATTTTTGACAATATTATGAAAATAACGTTGATCTAATTGAAATTAACCTAAAACGATGTGAAGAAACTGATAATTTATTTATTTTTTTTAACATAGACCACTTTCATAATTAAGGGCACAAGTAAACTTCAGATATGAATTTAAAGAAAAAAAAACCTTTATTTTGTAACTATTAATTGGTTTTGAGTTTCGTGTATTATGAATAATTCATGAAAAAATTTTGTTGCATAGATAACTATTAAAATTTTTTTTTAATTTCGTACACCATGTAATTTAACTTTTTTTTTAAATAAATTAAGTTAGTCATCTTTTTATTCTTAAAGAACATGTTATGTCCTTTCGAGTATTTTTATAAAAAGCAAAATTTTAAAAGACCTGCTTGTCGTTTGCTGATGTTAAAAACAAATTTTTTTAGTAATTTTTTTATTTAAATGATGATTAATTTTGATGTTTTAATAATGCACCTTTTTTGTCATTACAGATGATCCCAGTTTTACTGAAATTATTTCCCAAGTCGAATCGGCCATTGAACGTGGTGTAATGCCGGAACGTATTTATCAAGGCAGTAGTGGTTCATATTTTGTTAAAAACTCTGCGGGGGTAAGTTTTTAATTAAAATTAAAAGTGTTATACATGAATAAAGTTTATGCTAAAGTACAGATGGAGGGATAGAGAAAGCTTATCGAGCCCTAACAGCGAAAACAACGTAACTGACATATTTTTCGAAATTTACTTTTTAATGCAGAATTGTTCTCTAGCCTTCAATGCCACGTCTGATAAAATATTGAATCAAAAGTAATAATATTTACAGAAATACAAACCATTCAATACGTCAATGACTGCAAAAATAACGTAACTGGCATTTAAAAAGTTGAGATTCTCTATAAAATTAACAAAATAAACATATGAATTAATTATAAAGAGTTACCAATGTGTGTGAAGATACATAAATATGCCGAGTTAAATACATTTTAGAGATAGAAAAAAAAATATCGCATGCAATAAAAAGTTTTTAATACGTACAATTAACAAATTTGCACTCATTTTTAAATTTTCTGTGCGATTAAACATTAAAAATTAATATTCGTTGTACAATTGAACAATACAATATACTTTTAGTAAAATTTCTTTTTTAATTTTTTTGTCCTCAAGCAAATTGTTCATACATGAGTCCTTTTAAGAATTTAGTTAGTACAACCATATATTACTATCTCAATAAATTAAACCTAGTGAAAATTGAAGGTAACTGTCTGTGCTATCAAACCACATTTATACTTTTTTCCAATTGTATTTGTGAATATTTTTATAAAGTTTTTAAAATTTGACTTAGTGCATGCATTAGTAATATATAAGTCACAGGTAGAAAGGGCCTAACTCAAATAATTGCAACTTTACAGGAGAAGGCAAAAACGTAATAAAAACTGTATTATTAAAGTGTAATTTCTTTTGTAAAATTGCTTGTTTTTGTGTCGAGGTATATTTGTTTGAAATGTATTGGAATCACTGAAAAACACAATTACCAAATTTTGAAAAGAAGCGAAAAAAAAATTAGGAGGCTCATTAAATTAATCAAATTAGTTGAATGTGAAGTAGTAAAAAGGAATTAGAAAAAAAATATTTTTTTCTGTTGTTACGTTATTTTTGCGGTCACATTTTAGTCTATCCTCTTAGAAATGTTTCGGGAAAAATTAAGCTAAATGACGAAAAAAATATTCCTAGATGGAGTATTTAGGTAAAACTATCTGTAAGTTGCATCAGATCATTGGCAGGCTTCATACAAAAATCCTAAACAAATAGGAATAAAGTTAAAACGCTTTCTCCTGCAAAATTAAGTTTTTGTGGGTTACGTTATTTTAGCGGTTAAGCCTCGATATGTACGAAATTCATTTTTGTTTTTTTTTTTTTGCACAAAGTTCAAAGGATTTTCAATAAACAGGATTTTGTACACAAAAAAAACTTTTGAGAGAAAAAATATGACAAATTTTGACCCTACACAGACGGCGCACTCTATACGCCTTGAGTATACAATCTGTGGATTTTTAAAAGAGTTTATCTTGTAAAAAAAACCGCAACTATTTGACAGAAAGTTTCTTTAGCTTTATGTTCTGCTCTATTTAGCAACATTTTTACAAAACAATAAAAATTACTTTGCTAAGAACAAAGCTTATATTAATAACCGCAAAGGGACTTCGTAACGGGGAAATTTTTCAATCAAGATTCCTTTTGTTAAATTTTTGGATGAAAGTCAAACAAAACAAAAACATATAAATGAGTTAATTAACAAAAAAAAAAGGTAAAAAATATTCAGCAAAAATACCATAACAGCAAGTGATTTTGCAGGGGTTCATTTAATAATGAAGACGCTCGATTTAGGTGAAAACACCCATAATTTCAACATAAACATGCCATTGGAGATCATGTGTTTATACAAAAATATATTTATTATCATTACCGTTATGAAACTGTTAAAGTAAATGGTCGATAAATAAACAAAAAATGTGTTTTTTTTTGTTGCAGAAAATTTTGGCTGTATTCAAACCTAAAGACGAAGAACCCTATGGACGTCTTAATCCCAAATGGACCAAATGGATGCATAAATTATGTTGTCCTTGTTGTTTTGGTCGTGCCTGCCTAATACCAAATCAAGGGTAAGTTTATTTTATACTCTGCACCGCCATAGATAATAACTTGTAACATACAAAAAATTAATCCTTCTGAGTTGAATAAGCCGTCAATGTGTATGTCTGTCTGTCCGTTAAATATATGTAATAAAAATAAAAGTCGCACTTAAAAATATATTTTAATGAAATTTGAAACATAAAAGGCATATTCATACAAGTTATCTCGTCGCAGCAGCTGATCGAGGAGCTCAAGGCATATTCATACAGGTATTTTCTGTAATAGCCAATTCATATAACAGGGATGGAAAACTTATTGTGATATGTTTAATTTAATAAAATTTTTCTAAAAAAAAAAAAAAGGATATAAATTTCTGTGGTTTTAATGGGCAACAACGTAAGTCTTTAAATCAAATTTTTCAGGAGAGCCAAAAAACCGTTTTATACGTTTTACTACGTGTTTGATATTGAACTTTTTAAATTGTTCTTTACCATTCATGTAAATAAATATTTTACAATTTTTTATAAAGTTTTCAGACAAATATCATTTTAAAATTAGATCATAGCGAAGACCAAAATAAACAAAGTGGTACGAAGACCAAAAGTGTGTGCAGATAATAATAATAATTAATAAATATAAAAAAATATTTTTCAAATGTGTTTAGATATAACAACGTTTGTGGTTGTGTGTTTCTTGAAAAAATAAATAAATAACTTGCCATTAAGCAAACGTAAGTCAACATACTGCGTTAGTACTGAATATAGGTTGAAAATATATAGAAGTTACATTGTTATGCCATTAAAAAAATCGGAATGGGTCCATCTTTTTTCGGAAATTTTTACAACCAATTAAAGGTCATTTAAAATCAAGCAATATGGCATTGATAACTCAAAATTGTCAAAAATGAACATACGCTGTTGCCTATGAAAGCCCCAGATTTGTGAAACACATTATAAATGATGCAAAAACAACAAATATACATAAATTTGATACATTTATTATCGAAAAAGTACATTTAAGTTAATTTCTTAATACTGAAACTAAAATCTCATTTTCCATCTCTGCTTTAATAAATGAAATCAAGGCGAATTCGACAAATTTTGATAACATCCTCCCCATCAGCTGGGCTGATAATTTCATCTGTATAAATTCGCCTTGCAAGTAACCTTGTGCCCCGGTGGACTAGTCAGTAGTGTGCTGGTCTGCTAGTTTAGGGGTTGCTGGTTCGATTCCCGCCAGAGACTCTAAACTGGTCTGCTTCTCTTTCTCTTCTATTCTAACTATTCTATTCATATGCAGCGCACAACATGCCAATTGGGTATAAGTGTATACCTGTCGTGGGTTTGAGCTTTTAGTGCCTCTCCTTTTCAACCTAACCTAACCTTGTCGCAACAGCTGATCGGTAAGCTTAATGTCAAAATTTGTTGAATTCGCCGTGATTTCATTTGTTTATGCGGGGATGAACAATATTGAATATTGAACAATTAACTGTACTTAAGTGTACTTTTAGAAAATAATGTATCAAATATATTTAAATTTGTTGTTTTTACTCGCTTTGTCATGGATTTCACAAATATTTATTCCTTTTTCAAGCAAATGATATTAAATCAAATAGCTCACAACAAAATGATTTTTCTTTTATTAACCTATGAGTGGAACGTCAAAATATTTGTGATAGATTCTTTAGAGTTTTTAATGCCATTGAAACGCACAAACAATTAAAATAGGTAGATAATGAGATAATAATTCAAAATTGTATCAATAAAATTTAACGAGCAGAGTAAATCAATGCGCGAAATCGCAAAAACGTTAGACAAAAGTATTTCTACAATTCCATACATTTTAAAACGTCACAAAAACTCAAAAGAAATGTGAAAAAGCGGAAAGAATCCTACAATAAAATTTTTACTCTAAGTCAGATCCTTTTCTATGTGCGTCAAGCGGAACATATTAAATGAAAGACAGCCTTTGATTAAACCAACAGAAATATTCTCCTTAGAACAGATTTTAATGGCTAAATAACTAGAAGTACAGATTTTTCTTTCTGCATGCTGGCGGCATTTAGAGACAGCAAGTGTTTTTAGATCTTGCATCAGGTTACTCAAACAGAGATTGCGACACATGGAAAGGATAGCAGCAGTAGTAGTTAGTAAACGTTCAGTTTCTTGTCATTAATAACGTTGTAAATATTTGGCTGACTAATGTCATAAGTCGGCCTCGTCCAAGAATTCAGCACAAATAAATTTATACATTTTTTATATTGCGGTGCAGACATGTACAATTCATATTAATTAATTTGCATATAATAATTTTACAGTTACCTTTCGGAAGCTGGCGCTAGTTTAGTTGATCGTAAACTAAACTTGAATGTAGTGCCAAAAACTCGAGTTGTACGTTTGGTAGCCGAAACATTTAATTATGCACGTATAGATCGACAAAAAGCCAAGTTAAAGAGAAGAATAAAAGAACATTATCCTTCGGCGCGATTTAATCGCATGAGTCTGCCCCTAAAGGTAAAAGTACTTTTTTTTTATTTTTATAATTATTCAAAAATACTTATATATTGAAATGTTCTCCTTTTTAGACTGGTTCCTTTCAAATATTTGTGGAAGGTTATAAAGATGCTGATTTCTGGCTAAGACGTTTCGAGCAGGAACCTTTGTCTGCCGGACTAACCAAATCCTTTCAGTTGCAGTTTGAACGCTTAGTAGTCTTAGACTACATTATACGCAACACTGATCGCGGTAACGACAATTGGCTTATCAGCTACAGTCAACCAAAAATTACCAAAAAGGTCAATGGCAGCGGTGGTAAAACGTTAACATCAAGTCAGAATGAATTAAAAACAGAAAATATTGTCAATACCACAGACACGGTAGATCAAACACAGAACAACAATATCGTCAATCTAAACGATAGTAAAAACGAGAAACTAATAGACGTGGCCGTTTCAGTGGCAAGTTCAGGATCACTGGCAGAATCGAGCAGCAGTACAGGCAGCAGCCTTAATGGTGAAACAAATCGAATAGCAGGCGGAGCGGATAGTGACTGTCAAAAGTCTTTGGAAAAACCTAACGACTGGAATGTGGTTGATGCTCCACAAATACGTATAGCAGCCATTGATAATGGTCTGGCATTTCCCTTTAAACATCCCGATTCGTGGAGAGCCTATCCATATCATTGGGCCTGGTTGCCACAAGCCAAAGTGCCATTCAGCGAAGAAATAAAACAATTAGTACTGCCGCAATTATCCGATATGAATTTCGTCGAAGAAATGTGTACAGATTTATTTTACTTATTTCAACAAGACAAGGGATTCGATAAAAGTCTCTTCGAACGACAAATGTCGGTAATGAGGGGACAAATATTAAATTTAACACAGGCCTTAAAGGATGGCAAATCACCGGTACAACTGGTACAAATGCCAGCTGTTGTTATTGAAAAGTAAGCAAACTGTTCTTCTTATTCGTTTTTAATGCTGTATATTCTATATTCTTATTTTACTATATTTCAGATCGAAGGCATCACGGGGCTTTTTCTCTTTTACTCAGCGCTTCCAAAATAAAAGTCCTTTTTTTTCCTGGTGCTAACATTTTTGTTTCGAATCAAACAATCAATGGTCGAAATAAAACAAAAAACATGTCTCCGTCTTGTTGACTTTATATACATACACACATATATACTAGAAACTTGCATATTATATCCTTGAAAAAATATACATACATACGTACATATGTATGTGTGTGTCTGTTTGACTGTATTTTTTTATATAGATATACATGCATATATAGTTTGTCATGTTAGAAAGTCTTTTTTTTTTTTTATTTAAGTTCCATATGTTATAATTTTAAAGTCTCATGTGTATATACATACATACTCCATCTGCATATATACTAACATACATACATATGTGTGTATATGTATACATCAATATATTTTCCTTCAACATACATACATAATGTACTCTATTATTAACAAATCTGGACTATTTGTTAAATTGAATTAAATATTTGGCCCTTTTTGATTCGTGTATTTATTTAGTTTATTTTTATTATTATTATTATTATTATTATAATTATTTTAATAATAACATGTTATATATTATATTTATATTAATATAATTAGGTTAAATATAATGAAGGATTTTGCAATTTTAAATAAGAAGGCTAAAAGTTGTGTGGACCATTTTCATTATAGGAATTTCATGATTAGTTTTGAAAATTGAGCATGTGATAGAAATAGTGATTGTTTGTTTTAAATCAATCAAATCGTTTAAAAGTTTTTCAATCGAACCGAGTACCAGCTTAAAAGTAAAAAAATATTTTAAAGAGTTTAAACAAATACTAAATTAATAAAAACGACCGTATAGTCTTACAATTAACTATTAATTAAACAAAGAAAAAATAATAAAAAAAAAATTAGTGTTATAACGAGTGTCGTTGGCATATTTAAAAACTATTCGTATTTTAAATTGATTATGTGATTGTCGAAAACGACTTTATAAAGTTTTTAATGAGACAGTAATCGTATCATGTAGTAACATTTCAATCATTAAAACTTAATTCGAAATAAGGAAGGAAGCTTAGAAGTTATGAAATAATGGGCCAATTCAAAGTAGACTCTCATATTGTACTATGTCATATAATTCATATTAATATGACTAGTGACTTTGAACACCTTTTGTTAACAAATTATGTATTTAATACAAGAAAGAAGACAAGGAGATGACGCTGTTAAAAATTGTATGTATACAGGAAAGAAGAAAATAGAAAATATTCTCTCTGAGAGGTGAGAAGCTAAGAAATTCTCTCTGAGAGACAGTATGGTTAAAAGTATAACATAAACAATTTCTTATACATAGAAAACAAATGTGTAAAGTCTTATTATTTTCTTTGTATGGAAATTACTAACAAAAATTTTATGCGTGCATAAAATAATATGAAATAGTACAAATATGACTGATATGCAACCACTTTGAATTGGCCCAATATTTAATCGTTTTTAACACACTCTAAACACCGTAATGAATTTCAGGTATTTTAAGAAATTAAGCTATATTTTAATTTCAAAGTAAAGTCATTTCTATTAATTACAATTTCGAAAGAAAACAATATTTAAATTCTAAATATACATACAACAAAGTGCAAATTAAAATATTTAATAATGCAAATTGTTAAAGAAAAATTAAGTCTCTTATTATGGAGCGTTATTCGATCTTCGAATGTGGACGAAAAAAACTTAATAATGCCCCTATAGTCGATGTCAACGCAACCCAGTTTGGTTTTCTAAGAGTCAACCCAACTTTCGCACAACCAAATTATTTTTGGGTGTTGTGAAACAAAGCCGATTAGTTGAAACTTGAATGGCGTTACCAACTTAAAAAAAATCAACATTTGCATAAAAGCGAAAAAAAGATAGTTAAATTATTTGACTTGAGCATGGCAGTGCAGATTAAGTCATGTCGAACAAATAGTTTTAAAAGTTGTGAACCGCAACAGGGGCATAAGCAAATTTTCTTTTGGTATTGCTAAAGTCGGTTTGTCAATAATTTTAAATTTTTTTTTTTTTAATTCATTTCGTTTTACGTAATAAAGGCTGACTTCACAAATGCAGTTTGCAATGCCACATTCTAAAGAAAATTGTTTACAAGGCAAAGTAATATTGTATTAAATGTTTACAAAGCATCACAAATAAAAACCATGCAAGAAATTGACAAATAATGCGCACTGAAAAGCATTGCCATGCAATAATGAACATGAAGCATTGCCAAAACAAATTTTAATGTTTCTATGAACACAACAGGGTACACTTATATAAGGTGGCGGTGCCAGCCCAGCTGGCTATTTGTTTGTTTTCTGGAATATATCAAACTACATATTTAAAAAAATGATTTCAACTCCGGAAATTGTCAAACTCCATACATAAAAAAGAGAGACAAAAATTGCTCTCCTTTACGCTATCACCTTATATAATTACACCATGGAACACAATGCATTGTAAAGTTACATTGCAAACTGCATTTATGAAGTCAGCCAAAACATTATTTATATTTTATTACGTAAAATGCATTTTTAGACGTCAATAGTTTGAGATTGGTTTAAAAACGATTATCAAAATCTATCGGAACTCAACACTTCTTTTAAAAAATTTCGTTTTGTAAAGAAATCGTTTTTCATCACGCACCTGATTATATATTTCTATCAGCAACAACTAAAACTAAATATGTACTTGAAAATTTAAAAAAAAAATCCATAGAATGTAAAATTCTGTTCGCCAGAAAATTCGAAACACAAAAAAAATTTCAACAGCGTTGCTTACTCATAATAGGCCAAATTACGTCCTTTAAATACTTGTGAATTTATAAAATTCTTATTATAATCCCTATACATAAAGCGTTTCTGTAAAATTTCGATAGCTTTCAAATGCCGTAATTTGCCTCAACATGAATTTAACTTTCGATGTTTGATAGTCAACCAGAAAATCGATAACCAGCGAAGATCGAATATCACCATAATAAGTTTGAATATTTTAAATTAAAATTGCTGATTTTAAAAGCTTGTTACACCTTATTTTCTAGATCGTATTCAACAAAAATTTGTTATCCTTAGTTTACATCTACACAACCTCTCTTACTTAAAGTTGTGAACAACCTAACTTCGAAAAAAAATTTATTAAATAAAATATATGAATAAGCGGTTGCAGCCGCAAAAAATAATTGTATTGAAAAAAGTGTTTCTGAATTCTAATAGTTGGATATTTTTTAAAGTTTGATAATCTAACGGTAATGTAAAATATAAATTCTTACAATAGTCTTAAAAAATATGAAACAGTTAAGAACAACCTGCTAACTGTTTAACTGTTATATTGGTGGCATGAAATACGTTCATCTTCATCGTATAAACTATTTTAAAAATATTGAGTTTTCTACTGAGTTTGCAAGTCGGCAGAAGCTCAATTCGGAGAATATCAGGCAACGTAAGGCTGTGCTGGGTCCCAGATTACTCTGAAAGCGGCTGACGAGATGAAACGAAGAGTCTAAGATGGAAACTCCTTTTTCTGCACATCAGTCTACCTTCACTGTGCGAATTCTACGGCAAGATTGAGGAATACTTTACTTAGTAACAACGTGATTATTGTTCGTTGACTTTTCACTAAAAGAACACGTTCTTCAATTTCGAGTTATTACACTCTTGTTGTTGAGTGCGATATACATATATATTAAATACAACTGCAACATATATGTATGTTTGAGCATCGCTTTAGACCTATTTAGCTGATTCTGTTTGTGTATTTGTTTTTATTAGGTAGGTTACCCCGTAATTCGATTCGATTTCGAATTACATTGTATTAAGCATACAAATTCGAAAAATTTTTGTACTATTATCTATATATAAATGAATGTTTTTTCTTTATAGAATCGTTAGCTATGCATTTAATCGTGTGATAATCTTTTAGCAAAGTTACTAAAACAGCGAACCAACGATGACGTTTCGAGTTGTGAGTGACATTAGAAAATATGTTAATTTTAAAGTTTATGTCCGGCTCTCATTGAACAGACAATATTGTGCGTGTTTGTATATTTATGCTTTGAATTAAATTAATTTTATTAATTAACTAGCTGTTGCTAAGCCACCAACTTAAATAAATTTTAAATAAAAACATTTGTGCGTAATCGAAATTTAAAACGATAACACTTTTAAAAAATATAAACAAATATCAAGGCATATTCATCTGGGGCCAAATTACGGCACTCGTTCACGATCGAAATTTTACTCGAACGATCGAGTTCGCTGTGCTTTATGTATAGAGAATCTAATAAGAATTTTCAAATTACGATCACGTTCGAATGTCGTGATTTGCCCCCAGGTAACTGCAGTTCGGAGATTTTTTTTTGTTTATATTTTTTTATATATGGTTTACGATTACCACTTCATCCGCCATTTTGTTTATTATGGTAGGTCACACTTTGCCACGTGTTTGTACACAACCTGTTATTTTCCGTTGTTGGTTACATATTTTAATTTAATTTAAATTTAATTGCTTGTTGCATTCAAAATAATTGAAATGACGGATGTGCAAATTTGAGTTTTCATTTTAATTTTTAAAAAATCCGTTTTCTTGTAGATATTAAAAATATTTTTATTTTAGTTTATTACAAATAGGTTCCGGTTAAAAATGAAAACTTCTGTTGATCAAGTGACCCCCCTACTGGATCCCAATCTTTTATCAAAATTCTCAATCACGTTTTTCAATAAACTATTGTTAATGGTTGATATCTGCTCCATAATGTTGTTTTTAAGTTTTGGAAATGTTGTGGAATTATTGGTGTACACTTTTAATTTCAAGAAACCCCACAAAAAATATTCTGAAGGTGTTAAATCACACGAACATGGTGGCCAATTTACTTGCTTTCTACAAAAAAAAAATTCGATTTTCTAAAATTTCTTCCAAAAGATTCATTGTTTTTCTTGATATGTGGCATATGGCACCATCCACATAATCCCTACGTCTAAATCATCAATTTTCCGCCACAAAAAGTTTCGGAATATTTCACTGTAGCGATTTCCATTGGCCATTGATACTTCAAATTTGAACACCCTCAATTTTGATATTTTTTGATTGCATTGATGTTGGTTGCATAGTGCGAATCGTTTTGTATTTATATTTTTTTTTTAGTAAATTGAAAACCAGTGAGCTGTGAACATGTATGATTCGATTAATAGATAAAAATTTAATAAGCTGATGAAAAAAAAGGTGAATTGACAAAATGAACATTGAGTAAATTTAAATAATTTATAAAACAAAAGTGTACTAATTGTTGAACGCTAATTTTTATCAAATGTAATTAAATATTCTATGATGTTCAATGCGAATACAGAGTAAAGATGATCCGTTGTATATCAAAATATGCAACATGAAGTAGAAACGTGTTGCATAAATAGGTTGCAAAGAGTGTACCTACCATTAGCAGCAATGATCTTACATACGAATTAGTTTTTTATTAAGTTTTCATTTTAATATTAAAAAACAAAAAATAGAAAATTTTTTAATAAAAAAAATAGAAAATTTTTTTAATAAAAAAAATATATTTTTTTAACAAAGTTGTGGTCAAATAAAAATATATTAATTTATTAAACTAAGTCCGTAAAAATATTTTAACAATAAGAAAACTTATTAACAGCAATCCAGTGCCAATTAATCAAAGTTTCGGAATAATATTGTTAAAATAATTAAATTTAACTAAATACATTAAAATAACTTAAATATAGTTATTATTGCTCTATATGCCTATAAACAAATTAATTACTGGCGGTATTTTCTTTGTTGTTACAATTTAAATTATGTTGGTTATCCAGAGCCTGTTTAAGCTGTAAGTAAAATCAGTATTTTTTAAGTTTATAAAACAATTCATTCAAATGTTTGTATTCTATTCATTTACCTCAAGACTTTTCTTTTCGAAACATTCTTTCATACGTACTTGGATCTTGGCCAATTGGGCATCATATTCAATTTTCAGTCTATCGTATTCTTTAAGCATATGGGCTTCTTTGTCCTCGGAGTAACGCTGTAAGAAAAAAATTAATTTGTGAAATATGTAGTTGATTTAATTTAACAAATAATCGCTGACTTTGTGTACTAAAATGCTTAAATAAAAACAAGTTGAAATATTTAGGAAAAACTACATTTAAAAATATTTGTTCATATCAAAATTGAATTGATAATTGAATTGATCAGAGCCAACAAAGCGCTCCGTGTTTGTACTTCGATTGAATAAAAAAAAAACAAATTTATAACAAAGTAGTTTTAGTAAATTTAATTTGAACTTTTCTGTTATAAATATTTTTAATTTGTATGCAATTTTTTTATATGATTACTTACCTTATAATTAGCAGCCGTCCTTTTGGCCGATGTATATTTCGTTTGCCACGATTGCAAGGCACTTTCATGGGCCTTTTGTAAGTCCATTATCTTTTGTTTCCAATCCATTTCAACAGCATCTAAGCTTTTCCTCTGCTCCTCCCACTGCTTCATGACAGCCTTCATTGATTTCCTTTCGGCTTCAATTTGTGTTTGTCTTTCGTTCAATTCATTAGTCAGCTCTTTGATTTTTTGATCCTTCATTTGTAGTTCATGGCGTGCCTTATGTATGCCGGTATTTTGCCTTTGTATAATATCTTTATGTTCGTCTTCTTTTTGTTTGAGAATTTCCTCAATTTTTTCGCGTTCCGCTAAAATTGCCTGTTTCAAGAGTTCCACCTCAGTTTGTCGCTGCTGCAGTTCAGCATTTGTGTGCTGAAATTCTCGCTGTAAACAAAGACTTTGCTCTTGGGTTTGTTGGAGTTTGGCTTGAAAACGTTTTATTTCGATTGCAAATATTTTGGCCATTTCATTACGTATTCTGGCCTCGATTTTCTTAATTTCGTTGCGCTCCAGTTCCGGTGAAGTGGTAACACTTTTATCGCTTAATTGTCGTGTATTTTTCATCGAACTATTTGAGGAATCTGAGGCTGAACTGTGGCTTTTAATGTACTCTTCAAATTGTGTAGCTTTTGTTTTTAGTTCCTTAATGAGATGTTCTTGTTGTTCACTTAATTTTAACTGTTTATTCAATTCAGCTATATGTTCTTTAGAACTGTTTAACTCTTTTGTTAGATCATCGATTTCTTTTTTACTAGTTGCATTTATACTGGAAAGTTTAAGATTTTGTATTTCGAACTAAAAAATATAATAAAGTGTTGTTTAAACGTTTAGAATTATGTTTGAATTAAAATGTAATTAAAATATTTAATATATAATAGTTTTTTAAGCTTAAGGTCCTTTTAATAATAAAAAATCTTTTTGTTTTGTTTTATATTATTTTTTTATTTTTTATTTTTTATTTATTTTTTATTTTATTTTTTTATGTTATTTTCTATTTTGTTAATCAAACTATAAATTTATATAAAAAATAACAAATATCAAGACACAAGTCCCACAAAAAACTAAAATATAATAAAAACTTGTATCCTGATAATGCTACACAAAGAAGTAGCGAAATATTAATCAAATAAGATTTTTTATTATTAAAAGGACCTTAAGCTTAAAAAACTAATATATATTATTATAAAAAGGTAAAAAAATAATAATTATAAAAATAAAAATTTTAAACTTTTTCAAGAATTTGGGTAAAGGTTTACTGATGATCTGGCATAAGCACCAGTGAAATGCATATAAACCAGCTTAAACCCAACAACCAAATAAATATAATTATAAAAATATTTAATGTGAATTTATCAAAAAAAAAAAATCCATTATCGGATATTCTCCACAATATAATAAATTCTTTTAAAAAAATTGTCTCTAAGTTAAGACTTTATTCAAATTTTATAAATTTAAAGCTTAACGCCATTAAAAAATTTTAAAAAATGTTTATTTTTTACTTAACTTTTGTCTAAACAGGTCAAATCAATTCATTATATAGCCAGCAAAAATGACATTCTTTTGCATGTCAAAAAAAAAATTGGAAGTAATGAAAAGGGAATTACATCTTCAAGACTTCTAAATCAGTTGTTTAAAAGCATTAATTCTAAATGACTTCCTAAATGCAAATAATTTGTCATAATGATGTGCTTAAAATTTAATGCAACATCAACATCATCAAAATATTTTAAAGAATTCATGTAAACAAACAAATTCAACTCATGAAATATCCGATGCTTTTCACCAAATATGCATGAGTTTCATGCACTTATTAGAATGCAGTGAAGTTCCTTAATATATTAATGTAAACACATGATATCAAATGACACGCTAATGCTAAAATCATTAATATTTTCACCTAAATTTATTGACTTCGTCACCTGTTGAACCCCAGGTAAGTTTTAATTGTAGTACTAAACAAATTTAAAATTTTTACTTTCTTTACTACTAGGACTTCGTCACCAGTTAACCCCTGCAAATTCACTTTTTTGGCATAGTTTTTTTTTTTTTTTTTTTGCTGGGAAATAGTGAATGCATAGGTTCAACCCGTGATGAAGTGGTTTAATTTAGGTAAAATATGCATGAATTTAACATGAACGTCTTATTAAAAAGCATGTGTTTATATGAATAAAATCTATAAAATTCACTTTATTCTAAGAGGTGCACAGAACGCATGTGTATATTGTAAAGAAAACTATGTTTCATAAGTTCATAATATTTGTCTACATAAAAAATTTCATTTACTTTGAATTTAAGCAAAAATTTTTTTCTTTGTTGTAATTACAACTCTACTTAAAACTACTTCAACAATTCAAATAAAAACGAAAAATTATTAAACAAACCTTTTAACAATAAATGGAACACAATAAATAAAATAAGAGACGCCCTTATAGATAACGAAAATATAGTAAGAATACACTGGATTCCCAGTCATATCGGTATCAACGGAAACGAACAAGCTGATATAGCAGCCAAATACGCCTCTTATGCTCCCATAATAATGAATGCAACCTTAGAAAAAATAGACATTCGCCGCCATATAGCAAGCTATGTCAAATTAAAATTTAAAGAAACCCATAGAACACACTACTCCGTAATAAACCCACACAACACACCAACCTACCCTATAAACATCGAAAAGGTAAAAATCCGGACATTCTCGAGATTACGTCTCGGTCATACCACCTTCTCACACGAATGGATTCTAAAGAAACCCGCAGTTCAACCAATTTGCCAAAGATGCATCTGCCCTCTCACAATAAACCACATCCTGACCACCTGCCCAGTTTTCTTAAATCCAAGACAAATAATTTTTGGCAATAATCCGGCCTTAGACCTTCTAAAGAAGCCAACTATGATCAATATCAATAAGATTTATAACTTCACAAAAAGTACAAAACTCAAGATTTAAAAAAAAAAAATTATTAATTTTATTATAAACCTAATTGTATTTATATGTAGAGCTGATGGCCTATGAAGCCAATGCCTGTAAAAATTCTCTTTAATCTAGGAATTAATTCACAAAGATTAAATAAAGCTACTACTACTGTTAAATATTAATTATAAAATAATTTATTTTTTTTAATACTTTTAAGCCCCTTTGGACATGATCCACGAATGGCAACAAGCCATATAAATTTTATAAATAATTAACAATTTTCAAGGCTGCCTACTACCTTAATAAAATATCGAACACTATTAAAAATATATATAAAGTATGATGATAGTAGTAATGATGATTTGAGAATTTTTTATTTATCGCGAATCAAATTCCTAAATTCTCAATTATTTAAATGGACATTTTCTATTATTTTAAACTTTATTGAAAATTTGCTACACATTTGCATAACATTTTCATATTTGCATAACATCGTTAAATTCATGGTGTGATTATAGAAAGTAATTGGATTTCGGAAAAAAAATTGGAAAAATTTTTTATAAAGTTTGACAATTTAAAATTATGAGAAATAAAAAAACATGTATGAAATTTCGATATTTCAAAAGGAAAAGCTGATGATCAGATGATCAACTAAAACTACCTAATTAAGTGTACCATGGTTAATTTTTTGAAGTTTTAAAATACATATGTATATTATTTATAAAAAAATTTTTTTTTTAATTTAAAATATTGAAAAAAAAAATTAATGAATTAAGAATTTATCGGAAATTTTCTATACATGAATATATCAAAATAGTTTTTTTTAATCTTACCTTTGTCAACTCAGCCACATAATTCATACACTTGGCACATTCATTTGCTGCTTCCTTGTCCGCTTTCGGACATTTTGACTTTTCAAATTTCTCGCGTATTTCTGTAATTTCCCTTTCGTGGCACAACTTTTCTGTTTCCAATATCTTTGACAGTTCCGAACATTTAACTTCTGCCAATTTTAGAGCTCGTTGCAAGTTTGCTACTTTTTCCTTTTCCTGTTGCAATTCCTTGGCTTTGTCTGATTTAAGTAGTTTGTCCATTTCATAAGATAAAGCTTCTTTGGCGTTAGATATTTCAACATAAAGATTTTTCAAACGATCACATTCAGCCTGAGAGTCTTTTAAAAGAAATTTATGTTTTTCCAAATCGACGCTGAGATTATCAGCATTTTGGCGTTCTTTAATGCACTTATTTTCTTTAAGAATTTGCTCATAATTGAGCTTTAGACTTTCATGTTCTTGTTTAAGCTCTTCTAAATCAATTTCAAGATTTTTCATTTCAGCATCAAGATTTTTTCGTTCACACTCCTTTTTGGCTTTGAGTTCTTCGAGTTGTTCGGTTTTTAGTTTTTCCTGGTCCAATTTTAGTTTTAAATCCCCTAGTTGTGCGGTAAGACGATTGTCTTCTTGCTGATATCTTTCACTGTCTTGGCACGTTTTTATCTGTTCAAATTCTTCCTCCAGTACTCTTATTTTGTTTTGCAATTTTATATTTTCCTCTTTAAGGGTGGAAATTTGAACAAGAGATTGATTTTCATCATGCTTTAGTTGTTTTATTTCCATTTGCTTATCCTCAAGAGCTTGCTGCAGTATACGTATCTCTTCTCTTTTCATCTTCTTATCGGTTATAGCTCGATAAAGTTCTTCTTTCAAATTACACATTTTATCCATCGGATGTAGAGGAGTACTTCTCACAGCCCAACCCTGCGTCTGACTAAGTCTTTGCGTCGTATCCTCTTGATTGAATTGAAGCAACACACTATCCATTGAGTCCAGATCAGCAGTAGTCTTTTCCAAACGTTCCTTTAGGGAATTTATGGTCTTTTCCATACTCTGTATTTGTTCCTGTAGGCTACCTATAAATTTCTGAAGTCTTATATTTTCCTGAAAATAGTCTGGTCTGGACAACAGCTCTTCACAACGCTTTTGTGATTCATCTAAGGCGTGATTTAGATCATTAATTTTACTGGCCTTGTCACACAACATCATTTGATGCGAGTCCTGTAAGGCTTGATAACGGGCATTCATACTGTCTAACTCCGAAGTTTTTTTGTCCAACTTATTAGCCACCTGTTCTATTTGCTGTTGCAACATTTCAATTTCAGCCCGATGACGATCTTCCATTTGTTTGCGCTTAACTTCAAAATTACGTTCTTGATTCTTATTTAAATCCCTCTCAACCATGTCATATTTTCTTTGAACATCGGCTAATAGAGTCTGGGACGTCTCTAATTTTCCCACCAATGCATAGTTTTCAGCTTCCAAAGCCTTTTTCTCATTTTTCATTTTATTGATGGTATTTTCTAAATTTGAACACTTTTCCTTAGACTCAACTAACAACTCGTGATTATTTTTTTTATTTGACAGCGCACGATCTAATTCTGCTTCTGTTATGGTTAATTTCTTTTCCATATCATTGCGCCTTTTGTACTCTTCGTTCAGCAAATGTTGAGAGTGTTCCAATTCGCGGCTGCGTGACTCCAACATCATTTTTATATTATGAATTTCTTTTTCACACGCTGTATGATCTAAGGTATTCTGTGCAGGATTATAGGCATTATTGTTTATAACATTAACATACGGGTGAGTTCCTTTTTGATGTTGCACTTGAGGTGCATTATCTATTAAATCAGACTGAAAATTTGTTGTTGAATCTATGGTAGTCTCATCATCTTCTAAATCATTAAAGGCGTTTTCGAATATATTTCCTAGCTAAAAGAATTATTAACCAAGTACTTAAGAAATAAATTTAAAACACACCAACCTCTTTATCTCGCCTTTTTTGATCTTCAATAGCCTCTTCCTCTTCTTGCCTATCTAGGCTAGTATTAACTTGAATACTTTCCGCTCCTTGGAACAAACTTAAACCGGGCGTACTCATTGTGCCACTTTAAACCAACAGTTAAAATACTTAAATATTCAAATAATTTTTAACGCAGGCGCATTTTCATTTGTTTCAAAGTGTGTACGTCCTTCTTTATTTTATTTAAATTGTATTCATAACAAATATTAATAGTGTTGCCATTTAAGCACTTTACAGGTTTTATACTATTTCAAGGCAGATTAATAAGGGAAAAAAACAGTGCCAAAAGAACAGATTTGACAACAATGCTTAAATGTGCTAAACATGTTGAAGCAAGAAGAAAATGAAGTACTGAACATAAGTCGTTTAAAATACAAAATCCAATTTTTTACTTCTGGTAATTTCCTGAGTTTCTAGTTAAATATACATTTAGTTAATTAAAAAAAATAACTTGCATTTATATACAGTTTGAATTTTCAGTCTTTTATAATCGTTCGTATTTTGTTGTGATAAAAATATGGCAGCATTGTAAATTTTTCCACTTTTGGAAAACTTTGTCTGTATGTATATATTTCTCATGGTACAATTATCAGGTAGCCTCACTAAAACAGCTGATTATTTTTTTCTCTACCTTAAGGTTTAACTAAGATGTCAAATTTTGTTTATGAATGTGTATATATTGTGTACGTATATATTATACCGCCAAAAAAACACGCACACACATTTGCTTTTTGACATTTAAGTCGTCGTTTTTCAGCAACAAAATACATTTAGGATTTTGTTGTTGCAGAACTGAGGTTACCTGATGATTGTACCATGATATTTCTTTTTAATATATAGAAGCGTCACAAGGTATGTTAACTTCAGGTAGACGCACTGTGTATTTTGTTACTACAAAAAATTCTTAAATGTCAAAACAAACATTTCAACAGCTTATAAAAACAAGTAGCAAAATGTTAGTAAATAAAAAATATTTATGATACAAACACGTTTAGCAAAAAACAATGTATGTAAACGAACAAAAAAATGTAAACAAATTTTGACATTTGGGAAGAAAAATTCATAAGCACAACAATGATCAGCTGTGGGCTTAAGTCTACCTGAAGTTAATATACCTTGGAAGCGTCATCGACTAAAAGGTTTTAACTAAAAAGTTGCCATCACTAATTATTAATGTCAAACAGCACCATCTAACGGAGGGTAGTACAAGGTAGGCCAAAAGATATAACGATTTAACCGTTCCAGACTTTTTGTGGGGTTTTTTGAAGTCCCGTGTTTTCGTGAACAAGCCCGAGACCCTGGAAGCCCTCAAGGACAACATTCGACACGAGTACAAGAATCTGTCGCCCGAAGTTCTCGTCAAAGTGATGAAAAAATGCCATAAAACGAGCCCGTATAGTAATCAATTGTAATGACGCCCATTTGGCCGATATCATCTTCTCGACTTGACCAATAATCAAAGTTTTTTATTTTGAAAAAAAAAACGAGAGCCAAACAACATCGGATGACTTCTTTTGGCCCACTTTGTGGAATCGTAGGAAAATCTATGTCTACACTTCACTTTTTTTTAGCTACCATAAATAAATGTTTGTTAAAAGTTTGCTTTATTTTGAATAATTTTCTAAAACAAAATTCCACGGAAATTCATAACAACAACTTCCACTTTGAGGGGAATGAAAATTTAATGGAACAAAAATTTAATTTATTCACGGGTGAACAAATTTCATTTTTGGTAAATCTCTCCAATATCTAAATTAAGATAAAAAAAAAAATGTAAAAAATTAAACATTTTTATACATTAAGTGTTGTTTTTGATTTATATTGCACTTACATACGTTTTCTATATTAAAATGCTAACGCTCACATTGTTTTGTTTTAAAAAATTTTTTCTATTCAAAATGATTTTTTGTATATGTAATTTTTCCCATTTTTTTTATTTTTTCATGCACTTTTTTGTTTTTAGCCTTAATTAAAAAAGGTTTTTTTTTAAATATTACTTTAAAGATTTTTTCATGTTTTTTTTCAAGATTTTTTTTTATTAATATTATACAGACTGTCCATTTATGTTCATAAACGCACTTAAATTGGGGCATTTATCTAATTTCTCGGGATCGATTTGGAAAACCTTGGACAAACGTTTCCAACTCTGCGCATCGAAATAGTAAAAGGTTCCACGTTCTTTTGTACCATTTTTCTCGTATTGATTGGGACCAGGAATTCGAGTTATCCAGATTTTTTCTTCTATATGATATCTCCATTCGCGACTATGTCTTTAAGTAAAAAAAAAAAACGTTAAAAATTTAAAATATTGATATAAAGAATATAATTTTTTTATTTACAATTCTGCGGCTGCCATAAGTTGCATGATATCACCGATATTCGTATAGAACAGGAAAAAAAGCAGATCTTCTTGCAGTTTTTTTAAATGAGGCGAGGAAAGTTTGTCTCTTATCGCAAAATTTATTAGATATTCAGGTGGCACATTATATTCAACATCTTGTGCTCTAAAATAAATATTTTAAATGTATTAGCTTTAGTCAAAAGCAAATATAATATGTACAACATATATATAATCATATATTTTTATAATTTAGATCAGTTATGATTTTTTTTGATAAGTTCAAAAGTTATACCAATTTTGCTATTTGGCATATATTTTTTTATTGAATTTACATAAATATAAAAAAATTAATTTGTAATATTCAGTAACGTAAGGATTTAATTGTTTTGAAATCGTGTAATAAAATTAAATTGATTTTGAGTTTAATTTTTTACCAAATATGTACCTTAATATTTGCCTACATAATTTAGACTAGATGAAAATTAACAAATAAGTTTAAAGAGTTTAAGGTTAACAAAAATATAATATTGTAAATTAAAGTTAGGCGTAATCGTTCTTTTAAGTGATTTGTTAAAAAAAAAAAACAGTTCATTCTTTTTATTTACTTGTTATCTCTGAACGATGGTTCGGTCAGTTGTTCTTTGTGAGTTCATAATTAAAAGAATAGTAATTACTATACAGTCGGTTGTAATAATAAAACATTTTAAGTTCGATTTTACATGCATATTTACAAAATTTTTATTTATAGAGAAAGCGATTCCATGATAAACAAACTAAGAAATGACTCTGATCATTATAAGAGTCGAGTGGCTCATAGACAGACGTTGATGGCTTGGTAGGACTGTTTTTTTTTCGTTCATCTTAAATTAACCTTATCTCTAATTTCTTCCTTCTACTTTCGGTATTTTAATATATAAAACACATATAGTTGTTGGAAGTGTTTCATATCTTTTCTGTACTCCCTTTCTTTCCCACCTATACCTAAAGAGTTGGGTAGTTTCTCTAATAAGGAACATATAAATTTAAATGGTCAATATTGCAAATGGAATAAAACGAACAAAAGGAATAATTAAGAACAAGAACACCTTTATATTATTCAAGCAACTGAATTAGTTAATACAAAAACAACCTAATTCTATAATAAAGAGATTACTTCTTTTTTTCCATTTCAAATCGATTCGTTTTCCAAAGTCGACTTGCCTCACATACACACATACATATGTAGCTGAATATTTCAAATAAATTTTATATTTTATTTAAATTATCAAAGCTCCTATTATAAATGTTACACACCTGCAGGGATGATCCGCAAACGGTCCCGCGAATGTTGGATGCAAACTTTCTTGGGAATTTAGATTTAACCCTAAACCAGTTAAATCTATGCCTGAGGCTAATGTAACCAAATTTGGATCGGATTCAGCGGCACGCATGAATGTTAATAAACCCACCATACCAAATTGATTATTCACCATACTCGCTGGTATATTTGTGACTTTGCCTAAAATCAAAAAATAAATACAAAAGAAAAAAAATAAAATAAAAAAAATGTAAGGATTAGTAAACAAGAAATAACGAGCAATAATACAAAACTACTTAGCAAAGCGATTAACAAAATATGATCATGAAAATTAAATAAAATATGATAAACTAATAATCGTAAAAATAAAAACAACTTTTAAGTGAACACCGTACCATCAGGAGATGTTTGAACGCCGGTTTTCATCAATTTGTTTTCGCTGGAATTATCATTCGGGTGTTGTTGTTGCTGCTGTTGATGTTGTTCAATGCTACCATTATTACCACCCATGCCGCCACTTAAGCCAGACGTTGCACCACTACCACTGGGTGCTGAACTACTCACACCACCGGAGCTAACAAGACCACCAATACCACTGCCAAAGCTGCCACCTGCTGTACTACCAGGCGCTCCAATGCCACCGATAACTACACCAACACTTCCTTGTCCACTACTACCAATACCACCACCAACTGATGAGCCTGATCCTACCGCACCACTACCCACAGCGCCTAACCCACTGTTGGCTACAATTGAATTCATTGTCTTATCCGTACCATCCAAATTATTACTATCTGTTAGGCCACCACTTCCCGCATTCGTTGTACCATCTGAATTCTGAGTGCCCGGTAACGCAGGGAAATCTTCATTAGACATTGTGAATTCCGACTGCTCTGATGTTGGTTGTTTTACCATGCCAACTAAAAGATGTAATTTTTTTTTTTTTTTTGTGGAAAAACAAAAGAAGAGGGGAAGAAATACTCTTTAGCATTCTTGTTTATCTTGTTTTCATTGTTTTCTTTTTGTAAATAGAAAGTAAAAATAATCTGAATATAACAGAAAGATAATAATACTAAAATTAATGTTGAAAGAGCCAAAAATCGTTAAAAAAATTTAAAAATCGAAACTTTTGATGTAAGTCAAAAAATAAAAACAGCTGAAAACACGTTTCTACTACTTATTTTGGAAAACATAACAATATTTTTACCCTTTCAATGAATTACAACGATATTCAAACTAAACATTTAGATTACATACTTTAAGTTTGGAGTTTCAAGTAGCCTGCTAAGCACACATAAAGAAATATATCGTTGGTCACAAGTGGAAAGGCCGTAACTAAAATAATTGTAACTTTACGGAAGAAGATAAAAAAACGTAATTGAAACTGTATTATCAAGATGTAACTGCTTTTGTAAAATTGCTTTCAACACTGTTATATTCGATACAATTGCGTTAAATTTTTGTGTTGTGAAATGTATGGGAATCACGGAAAAACTTAATTCGTAAAAAATACAAGTGTGGCCTTTCTACTTGTGACCACCGATACATAACAAATAAATATTATAATAAACAGCAGTTGCATTTATATTTTCCTTTTTGGGGTGGGGGGTAGCGATAAATGTAGTGATTATTTTTCAGTTCATTTAATTCTTTCTTCTCTTTTAATTAAAATTCAAAGCTTCTTCGAAAATTTTATTAGAACTAAATACAAACATTTCATTAAAATCCTACTATCCTACTAATATAATAAATGTGAATGTTTGTATGTTTGGATATTTGTTACTCAATCACGCAAAAACGGCTGAACGGAACTAAATGAAATTCGGCACATAGATAGATAACAACCTAGATTAACACATAGGCTACTTTTTATCGCGATAATAACGCGAAGTCGTTGTCAAACTCATCATAACACATCCTAAACGGGTTGTTTATGTTGTAAATATTTTTATTTTTGTTGTTAACACTAAGTCTACCTTTTATCCCGATAACTACGCAGACGAAGTCGCGGGCACAAGCTAGTCTTTAATAAAAATCAGAATACTTATGTTATTAATTTCCCCCGTATGTGATATACTATAAATAATTATATAATTATATTCTTTACAACCTTATAATGTTTAAAGAATCATTTTCTTGTCATCAACAGGCTCTAGGCCTTTATATATATCTTTATAAATAATTATATTATTTTATCGATTAAATAGAAAATCTTCCATGTTATGGTATCCGATTGAAATCAAAATAAAAAAAACACACTGCTATGGCAATTTAATTTCAATTAGAATACCTTAAGATTTTTCAAAACGTTGATACAGAAATTAATTTTTAATTGTGGTCATTGCATTTGCATCATTTGGGAACTTAATTTCAATTGGGATAAAAATGTATTCATCTTCTTCATGGTTTGACTCAGAAAAAACTTATACAAACTCTTTTACCCAAAACCTTTCCCTGGAAAAAATTCAATATGAACTTAAAAAAAAAATAGCAAAAGATCTGAAGGTTCATCATTACACTGTTTTAAAAGCCATCCAATAGTACAAGAAAGACTTTAACATTGAAAAATAATCTGATTCTGGAATATTGGTAAGGCAAAAGTGGTTAAACAACTCTTTCAAATAGCACCAAATAGTAATCAAAAAAGCAACTCGTAAAATTAAACGCTGTGATTTTTTTTGTGCGCATAGCCGAGGCTAATTCTACGTTGAAGTCTTATAAAGTTAGGTAAAGAACATGGAAGCAAAAAAACCAGCGAAAAAAAGTAGGTAAATTTTAATTAAAAAACACCTCTTGTGTGATGGATGATAAAACATATACTGGTCGACTATTTACAACTTACAGGTCATGACTTTTAAGTGGCTGATAGTAATGTTCAAAAACAATATGGAACAAAAAACAACAAACAGAATTCCACAATAAGTTTCTTAGGTGGCCAAACCATTTGTAGTTGTGGCAAAAGAAGTCAATTATTTTTGTCATCAGGCACGACAAACACAAAAATATATAAATATTTAACGTAGTTTTTATAAAAAACGGCTATTTCCTTTATTAAAATAGCACAGAGTGCCTTCATATTTCTAGCATGATTTTGGCATCATTCTACTATGGAAAAAAGGCCCTTGAGTGGTATTCAAGCAACTGTCCGGAACTTTTGCCTGTTGAAAGACTAAAGAACACAGGAAATATATATTAGGACATTTCCGATTTTAAGCGTAAGTTGAAAAACAACTCGTCAAAAAAAGTAACGGAAGCAACTATAAAATCTTTAATGAGAGGATTTCCGAAAAAAAGTAGATACAATTTGTAATCGAGTAATATGCCAATATTGTAATGTTTAATGAATTTGTACAATATTTGAATAAATTTACGTAGTTTTGAGAATTTTTATATCGAACGGTTTAAGTATAAGTTTATTCTAAATCACTCTTTATATAAAACACAATTACTGCATGTGTGTATGTAAGGTCATAACCAGAGATCTGCAACGAATATTAATGAAGTAAGTCAAATTGTATCATGATGCATTATGTCGTTGATTTATACGCATTTATACGTATTGAAAAGTCTTTACTACTTATACGCACTTTTAAATGAAATGTACTTACAGTATTCATATTCATCAACATGTATGACTTAGTTGATTGCCATTGTCCAAAATGGCAATGACGACCAAAAGCACGTATGACTCGCGTTGTCATTATCAAGTTGTGTGTTTTAACTAGGCTTGCCAGATAACAATTTCGCATTCACCATAATAATTGTGGATTGTTAAAAAAAATGGACAATTTAAATTTAACAAAATAATACAAAAACAACAAGCAAAAATGAAATACTTGCTTTGATGTCTGTTTAAGAGATTTTGTTTTTGCGTATTACCATTCAAATTTAAGTGAGCACCTAAGAACGCAGTTTTTTAATTTGCTGCAAAAAAATTTTAACATGAAAATCAAAAACCAAAAATAACTGTTATTGTTTACCTCTTATTATAGAAGCCAACCAAAACTTAGCCTAAAGACCATAATCAGTTGCATTTATTTAAAAATTAAATCGTGATACTTGCAAAAATTGTATATTACACATTGTAAAATTGCAAATTTTTTGGCGGCCAAAAATATCTTGATCTCTCCGACCTGGCAACATTGTTTGTTCTTCAAACAAATGAGAGCTGTTAATGTGTTTGTTGTTGAGTCAACTTGCTTCATTCTATGCAGATAAGTAGTAGTTTCTTAAAAATATGAATCAACGTGAGTAGTCTTGCAAATCATATAAATATGGGACGCTATAAATATAAGTACGACTTAGTACTTATGTTCATTGTGTGTTTTACTTAAAAAAAAAACAACGTTGTATGCGTGTCAGCTCAGGTAAATTTCAATGATTTATACGCATTTATACTCAGATTTTAAGACTCACAATGAATATTGAAAAAACGACTCAAAGCCGATCACTGGTCATAACCACATTCTAAATTCATATTCGTTATGACGAAAACATGGTTTGTAGGGTAAATGGGAAAAGTGAAAGTAACTGCATATCTATAATAGCATCAGAATAGCTCTATACATTTCGCTGATCCTTTTTTGGTTGCATTCTTAAAAACCAGGACAAAGTTTGTATATATAAAAAAAAATATATAAGTGGGCATGGTATTCAATTTCAATATAAAGAAAATTGATTTGCTATACAATTGCCGCAATTGTAAGAGCACCAATTGAAAGCGACTCGCCGATTTCGCTGATTTTTTATGTGTTATATTAGGTATTTTGTTTTATATTAATAAAGTTAGTTGATACTAGCCAAATATGCAAATTTGTTTAAAAAAAAACAAACAAAAATTTCATAATTAATGCGTTTTTTTTTTCTCCTAGCGATTTTACTCTAGAGGAGCAAAATAAAAGATATTGTTTTGTTATTGAAATTGTAAAATAATATACTATATTTTTATTCTAAGGCTATGCTTAGGCGTTTTCTAACTATGTTATATATTATAATTGGCCTTTGTGGCTTTATATTATGGCTTTGAAATAAATAAAATGTACACAAGAATTTCATATTTTTCGTCTAACAAAAAATTTTTGTGGTGTAAAATATCGAAATATTTCGTATAATGTATAAAAGAACGATTTTTTATACATGTTGCATATTTTTTCGGTGTACATATTTTTTAAGGAATTTTAGTCAAAGGAGCGAGCAATCATTTGAAAAATTTTTCCCGAAAGTCTGAAAAAATTAATCAGCAATAAGAAGAGAAAGATTTGCGACCAACTTTTAATAAAACTATTTTTAAATTTACATAGTAAGAATGTGTTAACATGTGTGTTAAACGGGGCTTTCTAAATCCCCAAATATCTAATGAAGAAAAGCGAACAGTGCTGATTACTACTGAAAACTCTTTTTGTAATCCAAATACATATCGACAAATCTAACTATTAAAACTAATTTATAACGTCAGAATATACTAAAAACACATACAACTAACTTCAAATAAATAATGAAGAGATGAAGAGATGCATACAGATAACTAACATATTGGGCCAATTTAAAGTGGTTGCATATCAGTCATATTTGTACTATTTCATATTATTTTATGCGTGCATAAAATTTTTGTGAGTAATTTCCATACAAAAAAAATAATACGACTTTACACATTTGTTTCCTATGTATAAGAAATTGTTTATGTTATACTTTTGACCATACTGTCTCTCAGAGAGAATTTCTTCGCTTCTCACCTCTCAGAGAGAATATTTTCTATTTGCTTCTTTCCTGTATACATACAATTTTTAACAGCGTCATCTCTTTGTCTTCTTTCTTGTATTAAAAACATAATTTGTTAACAAAAGGTGTTCAAAGTCACTAGTCATATTAATATGAATTATATGACATAGTACAATATGAGAGTCTACTTTGAATTGGTCCATTGTAATATAAAAGAAAATATGACAAATAGATGAAAATTATGTTTAGAAAAAAAAAAACACACACACAAACTTAAACAAAATGATATACAAATATAAAAGCTAAATGTATGTATATGTAAATAATAATAATAATAATAATTAATTATAATAATAATGAAGTAAAAAAAACGAAGGATAATATTTCGTTGAAAAACTCACAAGAGGTAAAGAAATTACCATAAGGTTTGCTTCCCGGCGGCTGGAGGGGATTCGTTTGAGGCAGTGATTGATCATTCTGACCGCGAGCATTTGTCAGAGATGGAAATTCTGAAGGATCGAGCAGGGCCGGCGTTGTTGTATCCCCACTGCCACCAAAAACATTATGGAAATTATTTAGAGGTCCAGCAGCCGCACTACCACCACCTCCACCACTACCAGTCGTGCCGTAACCTCCACGATTTTGCATAAAATTGCCCATGTTTGACTATACAAAAAAAAAAATCAAATAAAGATTAGTTTGATTTTTCTTTTCGGTTTTAGCATTAAATAATTAATTTTACCATAGGCCCCTGACCCAGTCCTTGCATTCGTCTTTCCACATATGGACGCTGGTTAAAAACATTTGCACGATTACCACTTGTTAACGCAGGGCCACCAACCGACAGCTGAGCATTACGATTTGGTGATAATTGAGGTTGCGTTTGTCCATAATTTGCTCCTGCAAAACAATTTAAAAACATAATTTTGTTTATTTTAAACTATTGTAATGATAAAATAACATCTTTGATATTTACCACTGGGAAACATGCCTGACGTGGGTGTTACATGACCGGATAATGAACTACCACCAAAACCGCCTGTAGTTCTGCCCGTTAGAGATGCATTTGCTATGCTTCTTGGGGGTTGTTGAAAATTCAAATTCGCCATAATCTATTGTGTGAAAAACAAGTAAAGAATACACTACTATTTTAATTGGATTATAGATAAACATTTAGTCGAATGCATGTTAGTACAATTATGTTGCAAAATTAGCATAAAGTTAAATCTAAAATGAGCCAAGGTTTTGAATTACATATATGTATGTATGTATGTATGTACATATTTATATGCAACGTTATATAAACAAAACGTATTTTTATTTAATTCACTATGCTTAAAATAGCAAAATGTATGAAATCAATTGAACTAGAAAAAATATTTATTTTTTGTTATACTTAATAAAACGTTACTTTTGACTTAAAAGTATTGAGCTTATTAGCTCAATGAAATATCCGCTGATAGTAAACAAATTTCTCTCATCATGAAATTTAAAAAAATATCCTACTAAATATCGAAAATTATGAGAGTCAATCAAATCAATTAAACAGGAGTGTTACATACGTACTTAGAATGGTAATTTGAAATTTATTAGAGAAAGAGAAAATATTAAATATTCTTTAATTCTTTGAGAAAACCTATTACACTTTTAATTAATATTAAAATCACTCTCAAACGTTTAACATTTAAAATAACTTGATTAAAACTTAATTTTTTTATTTTATTAGTATTTAAAATACTTAAAAAATGTTCACATTTAGGGCCATTATTACAACTTGCCTTTAGTTAAAGGTAAGATTTTGTCTGCCCAATAAATAGCTTTGCATTATCACAACTTCCATTTTTTGTTACTATTATTATTAATAATAATAATATTTAATGTATAAACAAATAATAAATGAGGGCTCTATAATGCAAAGCTATTTATCGGTCCGACAAAATCCTTCCCTTAACTAAAGGCAAGTTGTAATAATGGCCCTTGCAGTGATAAATAAAATGCAGATATCGATGCCTTACTTCCTCAACCTCGTATCTTAAAAAATAAAATTTTTCAGGAGAGAAAAAAAAAACGGTTCATCTTTTTATACTTCGGTGTTTGGTTAAAAGTTTAAATGCAATTATAAAGGAATTGATTGTATTTATGTATATAAGTAGTAATAATATACTAATCTTTTTTAGTTAAATCATGAAACAATTGTTTGATATGAAAAAGTCAGAACCGTATTTTTTAAGATACGAGGTTGAGGAAGTAAGGCATCGATATGTGACAGCGCATAGAGAAAGGGACCTAAGGGTAAAAAGAGGTTTTGTTCAGGAGAGCCATTTTAAAGATAAAATGATTTTTCTATTTTTTTAAATTGTTCCTAAGGAAAAAAAATAAATTTTTTGTAGTTTCGTAAAATCAAGTTCATTTGTTAATTTAGTAGGGGAAAAAATTAAAATAAATAAATTTTTCCGTTAGGTCCCTTTCCCTTCACTTTTATAAAACGCGTATATCACTGGGAGGGAAAACTTTTAGGGCATGGGATCGGTCTCATTCGATGAAAAGTGAAAATTGTTTATTTTACCCTTAGGTACCTTACTCTATGCGCTGTCACATATACACAATTTTATACAGTTTTATTTGTTTATTTTTTAAAAAAAAATTACACATTCTCTTTTTGAAATATGAATATTTAGTCTGAAATTATCAGCATTTCTTAATTCATATGGATGTAATTCGCTAACATAATTGATTTGGTCACACAGATACTCCATTTCTATATTTAATTTTTTGAATAAAGTTCAAAGTATTTAATTGTAATCGCTGTTTTGAATCATTTAAGTGTATCAGGCATTATTCTTATGTGTGTTTATCTATTAAATTTGAAAATAATTCACATTGCTCTGTTTGGTTATGTTTGTAGTCTCTCTAATTGCGATTCATTTCAGCACGTAAAATTTATTGTATACCCAAATTCGAAATGTGGTTTTATTATTGTATTATAAATATTAATAAAAGTCATTACGGATATTTTGTTTCTTATTCTCTTAAACAAAATCTATTTTTTTTTTACTAATTTTCTTAAAAATATATTCTATATTGTCGCTGCTCTAACAAATTCAGTTATGTGATTTTTATTGAGTTTTCAGGAGAGCAAAAAAAGCTTTTTATTTTCTTACATTACAATCTAGATATCTTTAAACGATTTGATGGATAGATGTACGACTAATAATGGTTCAAAATAGAGCAATAAAAACTTTTTTGAAAATTGTCACATAATCGTTTTTGTCGGAGCAGGGACGATATGATCTCTAAATAAAATTTCTTTGTTTGTTATAAAACTAAATAATTTTATATTTTCAACTTTCTCTATCATTTCGTTATTAATTTTGAATATTGTCTCACTGTTCATGTTGATTTTCATAAGTTTTGTTTTATTCTCATTTAGCTTTAGTTTATTCTTCTTCAACCATATATTAACATAATTTGTATAATTTATCAAATTATTGTAACATTCTTCACTAGTATATATTCTATATATATACGGTCTAATTCATAAAAATAAAAAGAGCTTTATAAGAGGTTTATAAGTCGAATTTCCATAGAAAATCAGATTAATAAACCCTTTACAAACTTTTAATAACTTTTTTGAAAAAGGCAGATAATATATAGAATATTATTTCACATTTGTCCAGTATTTTCGGCATATCATTTATACATAAAATAGAACTTTGAGGCACACCGAAATCATTATTAATTTCATTTGATTTTATACCATTTACTTAAGTTACATATATGTCTTCTATTTTTAAGATTTTAACCATTTAAGTTCTTTGTTTTCCTTTTTCTATCAATTAATTTAAACGCTCGTTTAAAGAATAAAAAAATCGATAAAATTTTTCCGTTTCTTTTCATATTTTTCCACCGATTTATTACATAGTTTACAGATGTTTCACACTAAAATTTTTTTCTGATATTTAATATTTTGATAACAAATTGTTTTTCTCAATGTATTTTTCAAGCTGGTCTTTTACTACTTTTTTATCTAGTATTATTCACATGTTTTTGAATGCTTCACATTTTCTTGTTTTAACCAGTTTTTCAATTATTATGACCATTAACTCCTTTCAATTGTCTGGAAATTCACCTGTTTATTTGTTTATTATGTTTAAACAAATTAAATTATGTTAAACAATTAGATGCCAGTTATCAAGTATAAGTTTTTTTGAAATAATGCAGTAGTTTGGTTCGTTTTTTAGTCCTTTTACTATATTCTTAACTTCTAAAATTGCCGTTACACTAAATTTAAATGTTGAGTTTACCATATGTATGTATATTTATTCTTTATTCGTATTTACTGGGCAACAATGGCAAGTTTAATTCTAAATATATAATCAAATGAGGTGATGTAAAAAAAATCCTGCCATTTAATTTTGTAAGCCATCTCAGATTTTTAATTATTACAGAGTTAACTGCACTTTACTAGTCAAGCCTTTGCATTTTATGGGGTTAAGAAAAAAATTTTAAATTTCGGACGCCATCTTGGATTTTATTTAGCTTATTGCTCTTTCATTCAATACCAATATGCATACATATACACATAATTTTTGTAATTCTTATATTTGACCCATATACAACTTTTTTTACATCATGTTATAGTGGCCTTCATTTGATACAAGTCGGATGTTTTGAAGCTAAAAAAAATATATTTTTTTTTTTTTCACTTTTGTAATAAAAAAGGTGTGTTGTATTTTGGTGTTTGAATGTACATATGTATGTCGATTACTTAGTAAAATTTTTTTCTCAGCAAAAAATCCAAAAATACATTAGATAAATTAAAGATTTCCCCTAAGATATTTACATCCGTTATCATCAACAGGGCATATCAGATTTAAAACTATTAACAAGCGTGTCTTTAAATTATCCGAGAGCTGAAATATGTTAATTTTTGTAATAATAAAAATGTTTTTATCTCAGCAAGTTAATAGACGATTGTGCTGGTTTGCAATAGCAATTCATTCTCGAGTAAGTATTTCCAAATAGTACTGGCAAAGTATTGAATTATTAGGCCTAGAGTCTAGGTTGGTAAACTTTAAATAAATAAAACGATGGTGAAGATTATTTTTAGAATTGGTTAATTCACAAAGTATCCAAGTGTCGTATTATGATAACGTCATAAGTTGTAAAAAACTTGAAAAGGTTTTAAAATTTTACAACAATACAGGGGACAAATAATAGCATTCGAACACGATCGAAATTTTACTCGACCGAACGAGCGAGTTCGCTGTGCTTTTGGTACTGAGATTCTAATCATTTCAAATTTCGATCACGATCAAATGCCAGTTTGCCCCCTAGTGATTTTATTACATAAGGACAATACGACACTTAGGACTTCCTTTAAATAAACCAAATATGTATGCTATTCATACTTAATAAAATGTATATACAAATGCATGTATGTATGTAAATACTTATATATAATACATACGTTATGAATAATTTTTTTCTACCTGTCGCATTCAAAACACATGCCTATACTAACACACATACATACATACATATGTATGCCAGTACGTATGCTGTTTGCGAGCATAAATATAGTTATGGTAGTTAACAATGTAGTTGAAATTGTCGATGATGATGATAATGATGATTACTGACCCTTATACACGATTAATACCAATACAATACTCGTATCATCGCGTCTGATACTTCTTCTACTAACAAATACAAATTGCAGTATTAACTAAATATGTATGTATAAAAAACAAACAATCCATGTACAACATATCCGTACAAAAAATCATATTAATGTACAGAAACATGTATGCATGCATGTATGTATATGTTGTCGCTTATATTACCAGCCTTTTTTTACATATGGACAATACCTACATATGTATGTACGTATGTACGTATAAGAAAATTAATGATGAAATTACCAAAAAGTAAATAAATCACTCATTAAAAAGAGGATAATGATGGATGTGCAAAACAACAACAACAAGTTTAACAGAAACTATTTTATACATTCCGAGTGTAAAATATTAATGTTTATCTTTGTAGAAAAGTGATTTTATTTACAATTGAGTTTTTGTTGTTATTAGAATTTTCTAGACCTTTAAAAACAACAACAAACAGTTCGATTTTATAGTTTTTACATAAAAAATATGTATTTCTTGTTAAATTCTCAGTTAATGTAAACTAGTAGAAAAAAACATATCGATGGTCACAAGTAGAAAGGCCCCAAATCATATTTTTTACGAAATTTAGTTTTTCAATAAACAAAAATTGTATGCAATAGTAACATATGTAACAGTTTTTCAAACAATTTTACAAAAAAGGCTACATTATGATAATATAGATTCTATTACGTTTTTGCCATCTTTGTTAGTTAAAATTTTTTGGATTAGGCCACTTTTACTTGTAACCAACGATAGTAATATCGTTTCTTTATGTAAAGAATGGCCCGTATAAAATCTATACATTAAAAAACATGTTACAACGTCCCTAGTGGGACGTTCTTGGATATGTTGCAAAAGATATATGTATGAATGTACATGTTTTTTCATCTCAAATACAACAACAATTAAGTATAAAATTATTTCGCACTAACTTGTGTTTTTGCACTTCCTCTAACCTAGAAATACGAAAAAAATGATGATAATATAAGGATGTCTGACCAAGAGAAAAAAATAAATAAATATATATTTACGGTAACAAGAGACTATATGTGATCTTTCACGTCCAAGAAAACCTCGTATTTAAAAAAATAGTTCAATTCACAAACCCTATTGTAATGTTCTATTGTGTAGTTTCATTTGATGTTTTTAAAATGTTGTATTGGATTCATACAGGGATGGGAAATTAATTTTTTTTTTGTAGAAACAAAAAATAATAATATTAAACAAGGTAACAGTGCTATAGGCCGTGCCGAATCTTATATACCCTTCACAACGTGTAGTCATGCAATAACAATTGTTTGTATCACCATTCATCCCATATAAAATACGTGCATATGTACACGTTAGAATAAATGTGGCATCGAATCCCAGCTGAGCCAAAAAAATTTTATTTTATTTTATTTAATATATTATTTATATTTTATTATTTTTTTTTTAATTTTTTAAAATTTTTTAAAATTTTTTTTTCAATTTTTTAAAATTTTTTTTTAAATTTTTTTTTTTAGTTTTTTTTATTATTTTTTTCTTATTTTTAATATTTTGTGTTTGGTATGTTTTTTACATGTATGTATGTATGTATGTATGTATGTATGTATGTTGTTGTTGTAATTGTGAAAAAAAACGAGGTGGTCGTGGTTTTTGCTCATATCTCAGAAAGTTATGGGGCGATTGTGCTGAATTTCAATAGCGATTCATTCCTGGATATTTCCAAGAGATTGATACCATATACAGATCTGAGAAACATATAGTTGCTTCTAAAAGTTGATTTCAACCAACACACGGGCAGACGGACAGACGGACAGACGGTCAGGGCTTAATCGACTCCTCTATTCACAAGCTTTCAGAAAATATATACTTTATAGGGTCGGAAATGAAAATTGTAGAAATTACAAACGGAATGACAAAGCTATATATACCCTTGTGCACCACAGGTGAAGGGTATAATAATATTTGTTCAAACTTTTTATTCTTAAATTTATTGTTCAATGAAATGATTTACAATAAATCAACAAATAATTTTTTTATTATGTTTTTGTACTCAAAATTGTTTTTAAATACTTTTTGTAACTCTGCAGTTGAAAGGTTTAATCAACTTTCCCATTTCTGATTTATAAATTTACTTTAATTGAAGATACATATGGACATTTCCATGAATATTTCAAACATGACTGTAAAAATAAAAACTCTTGAAATTTTTTCAATATAAGTTTATTGATAAAAAAACACTCAAATTTTACTATGCGCAGGTATTATGAGCTTATTAAATTATTTTAAGAGCAATGATAAGAGTTTAATCTGATTATCTCTTTGACTTATTTTAAGCAATTGCAATCAACTATTTTTTTTAGCGACTAAATTGTAATTGTAAATATGCTTTAAAATTAAGGTAACAACAACAATTAACAAGATCCATAAGAAAAAAGAAAATATAGAGTCCAGTTCGCGGAATTTTTTTTATTTCCCTTAAATGTTATTTTAATGTCACGTACATAGTGCAAAAACATTATTTGTCTCCGTCATTCGTATTTGAACAGTCGCAAGAGCACCTAATTTAGAATTTAATTTTTTTTCTTAACATAATATAAATTTTTTACATAAGAATACTATTAGAAAAAAATCTGTCACGTACGGTATGGTACGAACGATATTGAATTGAATTTATATAAAAATCATTTAAAGATTGTTTTCAATTAATTATGATGGATTTTGAATGAAAAATATTTGGTTTAACGTAAGAAATTAAAAAAAAAATACCTCCCAAGATTCGCAGATTTTTTCATATTTTTATATATACCTCAAAATCACTTCTGTTTTATGTCACGTACGAATTATTCGTATTTTTCTGGATATTTTTGACAACAATGATTCGAATATAACTATTTTTTTTTTTTAATAAAGTACCCTTTGAATGGAACATAAAGATATAATTTTGTTTCAGTTACTCTTACTTTTGCAAAAATTACTCCACTTTATAGGAGTACAAATGTCACGTACGATGACATGGAAATGCCCATATGTATGTGAAAATCGTAACGGTGCAAGCAAGGTAGATTAACACAGGTAAACGCACGGCTACAACGATATCAAAATAACAAACATTTTATTTTTGTAAACTCATTCCATTTGTCAAAAAATGACTTAAAAAATACAAAAATTATGAAACAAAGGAAATAAACAAATTTTAAAATTAAATACGAATCAATGCACATTTATTCGTCAGGTAGTCTTGTTTCGTCAGCTGATTTTTTTCTTCGCTTTTTTTTAATTTCAGCTTTCAAAGTCTATAGATAAAAAACAATTTTCTCTTCTCTCTCATTAATTTCGAATGTCAAACTTCATATATAAAAAATATAAACAAAAAAATTCTCTTCGAACTGCAATTACCTAATGAATTAATATGCCTTGATACGAATATACTTTGATAAATCAAGGTATTGATGTCCTGCAGGTGCATTAGTTATCAGTTTTTGATGGCAAAAAATAGTCAGCACATTTACACTCCATGTACGTTTTATGTCTTTGTCTTTGGGAACACGGAACAATGTTCCGTTCCCCGTTAACGGTTTATTTTTAACTTTAAAGCTAGTTATATATTTTAACGCGCACGTAATAAATCTATATATATAAAAGTGAAACTCTGTGTGTGTGTGTGTGTGTGTGTGTGTGTGTGTGTGTGTGTGTGTGTGTGTGTGTGTGTTAGCTATAGACTCTGAAACTGTAAAACCGATCGGGCTCAAACTTTGGTAAGTTGTTGTACACATACCGGGGAGTGTTTATGGATAAAAAAAAGTGGGCGGGGCCACGCCCATAAAAAATTACTTATCAGTTTTAGCTACTTGCACTCGACCGATTTTTCTGAAACTTTGCACACATATCGAGCTCTGATGACTAAATAATTTCGTGATAAAAAAAGTGGGCGGGGCCACGCCCATAAAAAATTTTTAATTTTGAGGTACTTGCAATGGACGGATTTTACTGAAACTTTGCACACATATTGGGCTGTCATGACTTTATAATTTCGTGATTAGAAAAGTGGGCAGGGCCACGCCCATAAAAAAAAGGTATCATTTTGAGGTACTTTCACTGGACCGATTTTTTTGAAACTTTGCACACATATTGAGTTGTCGTGACTATACAGTTTCGTATTTAGAAAAGTGGGCAGTGCCACGCCCATTAAAAAAAGGTATCATTTTGAGGTACTTACACTGGACCGATTTTTCTGAAACTTTGCACACTTATTGAGCTGTCATGACTATACAGTTTCTTAATTAGAAAAGTGGGCAGTGCCACCCTTATAAAGAAAAAGTTATAGTTTTTAGCCTTGCACTTGATATTCGATTAAAATTTAGAATGCGATTAAAATTCATGAGGGGGCGTAGCAACGCGCGCCGGGATTGGCTAGTATTAAATAAAATAAGTAAAACGAATTGATAATATAAAATAATACTTTTAAATCTCATGTAATATTGTTATTTTGGCCACGAAGGCTTACAGAATAAACAAATAAATAAACATATATTCTTTTTTTCTTATGTTATGTCAGCTGTCGAATTTTATTTTTTTTTTTTTTTTTGGTTGCCAACACTTTACTGCACAAATTGCGACAAATTAAAATGTTGCCTTAATTTTGAGACACACTTTGTATAAGCCTTTGATTTATTACAAAAATTTGCTTTAGTTTCGAATAATACTATACATACTATACTCTGAATTTAAGAAATTTTTAAAAAAAATTATAAATATAATTATATATTATATTTATAATTTATGAAATCGTAGCTGATTTCGAAAATGCATTCCACTCGGCTAATATCGGAAATAATTTTTAGAAAGAATATTCCTAAAATGGTTACAATTTAATTTAATTTGAATTATAAAATTAAATAAATAAACAAATGAACTTAAGCCAAAATAAAAAATGGTTCACATTAAAATTTAATATATAGAAAAAAGTTCGAATAAAATATAAATATATAATTATAACACACATGGCACGGTGTTAATGACATTCAAGAATTCATTGTTCAGTGTCTATCACCTAGATGGACTTATATAAATGAAAATGTAAATACAACCTTGTTTTCAATAATTCCAGCCAAAGGATGGATATTGAAAGCATAACGAAAATGTATTACGAATAAAGAAGAATATGAACATGTTGAATTATGAATTGTCATTTGATAGGTGAAATTAAATATTCAACAAAATATGAAAAATGATACTAAGATTCACTAATTCAAATTTCATTCAATTGTAACATAAATAGGAATTTTAAGTTACATAGTAGTATACCGATAAAGAGTGCTGATGATGAAATCGTAGCTGATTTCGAAAATGCATTCCACTCGGCTAATATCGGAAATAATTTTTAGAAAGAATATTCCTAAAATGGTTACAATTTAATTTAATTTGAATTATAAAAATTAAATAAAAATAAAAAATGAACTTAAGCCAAAATAAAAAATGGTTCACATTAAAATTTAATATATAGAAAAAAGTTCGAATAAAATATAAATATATAATTATAACACACATGGCACGGTGTTAATGACATTCAAGAATTCATTGTTCAGTGTCTATCACCTAGATGGACTTATATAAATGAAAATGTAAATACAACCTTGTTTTCAATAATTCCAGCCAAAGGATGGATATTGAAAGCATAACGAAAATGTATTACGAATAAAGAAGAATATGAACATGTTGAATTATGAATTGTCATTTGATAGGTGAAATTAAATATTCAACAAAATATGAAAAATGATACTAAGATTCACTAATTCAAATTTCATTCAATTGTAACATAAATAGGAATTTTAAGTTACATAGTAGTATACCGATAAAGAGTGCTGATGATGAAATCGTAGCTGATTTCGAAAATGCATTCCACTCGGCTAATATCGGAAATAATTTTTAGAAAGAATATTCCTAAAATAGTTACAATTTAATTTAATTTGAATTATAAAATTAAATAAATAAACAAATGAACTTAAGCCAAAATAAAAAATGGTTCACATTAAAATTTAATTAAATTATAAATATATTAATTTAAATTTCAATTTATTCAATACAGTAATATCAAACCTTAGGGCCGAAATAACAATATTACAAGTTAAAAAGCCTAAGTAAAACTATTTAAAAAAAAGAAAGAAACATATATAGTTCGAAATATGTAAATATAAAATTTAACACAAATTAAGACTAATGGTAAAAAATTCTCGTATGTCAATACACTTTTGTCTCTGTTCTAAATACCGAAAGAAATCTCTGCGGCAGTACGGAAACACTACTTTTGTCTGTTTTTAGTTTTTCAGGAAACCACTTTAAAATTTTTTACTAGATTTTAAAAAATTGATTCCCTTTAAAACAGAGAGTATTATATGAATTCCACGCTGTATAAAGTAAAGACCATATTCATTTTTGTATATTAGCTAAATTATAAGTTTGAATAAGTTATTATTCCAAAAGATATTGTTTTTTCAGAAATATAGGTAATAAGGTTTTACGCTATAACTTCCTGTTAGTTGTCCGGAATAGTTGAAAGTTGACCTGAGGGTAGTTTTGAATTCCAGAATTGCAATGATGTGATTATATCAACTTTAGCATATTTCGACTTAAGCAGTTATTCCTTTTCGCTACAGATTTAATTGTTTTGAATTGTCATAACAATGTTATTATAAAAAACAACACTGCAAAGATAATTGTGAACAATTTAATATCACTCGGAATACAGAACAGATTAATTAATCATTAATAAGGCAAAATTTTAAATACATAACTATATGAGATTTAGCCGTGTCTTTCAAAAATATTTTGAAACAAATATTACTTTTAATTTAATAATTAAATAAATAAATATTTTATACATTATTTAAAAAATAAAGGAAATAAAAAGATTTTGTTATTCTAAAAAGTTGCATTTTTTAACATAAGTCGTCAAAATTCTCTATTACCTTATTTCATAAAAATCAATTTTTGGCGGAAAGCTGTTCACTGATAATAAGCATAAAAAGGTGTTATTTGTATGCAGGCCTTTTCAAATAAGCATCATGCCATACGTGAAATTAGTAAGCTAAACAATTTGACATTCTTTACAAATCTGTTTACGGCGATTGTTATTTTTGCTGTGAATGTTTTAGTACCATTTTATTTTACAGTTATTATTTCTCTATTAAAACAATTTAGCTTGAACAATTAATTTTCAAAAATGTTTTGTTTGCATTATCACCTATCTACATAGGTATAAATTTAGTACAATATCGTACTTATGGCAAGGTAATATCTGTGGCTTGGAGCTAAAAGGGCCAATGTCACTTTTTTGTTCTTTTGAGTTAATTATTGCATTAGAACAGCTTCATAAATAAAATGCTGGCCAATGTCACTATGAAAGCATATAACAAAGTTAAAGTTCAATTCTAATTTTCTCAAAAGTAAATATTTTGACATTGGCACTTTTAGCTCCAAGCTACAGATATGTATGTATGTATGTATGTACCTATGTATAGCAAGTCTATCAATTATATAGGCTCGATTGATAATTTTTTTTTACTAATAAATATATAACGATTTTAACAAGTCAGATTGAGTTTCATTAAAATAATAATTTGGATAAGTAGAGTTTAATATAATTCAGAGAAAATTGGTTTTCCCAGAGAAACGAAAACTTTGTCAAAAACGACGAAAAAATTAACAGTTTTATTTGAAGCGTAAAAAAGGTATATAAATGTAAGCCAGACACAGTCGAAACAGTAGTTGTTTTTAAATATATCTTCGAAGTTCGCCTGAAAGATTTCTTCAAAATAATGGTATCTGTCTGCAAACAATAACCTAAATTCTATGATTTGTGTACATTTACAATTAAAACGTATACAAAATTAAGTTTCTACTCTAAATATATGTTTTACATACAACACTCACCTAAATAATCTGTTATGAACACTTGTTCCGAATGTATTGTTGTTTCTTTTACTGTTTTCAAACGACTTGTAATACTTGAGTTTTTGCTGCTTCTACTGCTACGACCATAAAAACAGTTCACTGCATCTAACATTCCAAGGCGTCAATAATGGAACGTTATAAACGTTATAATTCCCACTGCCCAATATTTGCGGATTTGCTATGATTAGCACAGCACAGGCATATAATGGAGAAGTTAGTAGTTGACCGTTTTTAACAATGTCACGCTTGACTTGGCACTTTATAAAAGTACAATGTTAGTTATTCCGTAAGGTATGTCCTTGAAATTTTAGGGCTGCTATATTTTTCTAGTAAGATAGCAAATCCTCAGGTAAAGTGGATGTTTTCAGATTAACAATTTTTGTTTATTTTCTCTATTCTGTTTCGTTTTTGATAATATCGGAATTTGCTGAGAGCAGGCGCAAGCTAACACGAAGAAGAAAAATGGCACAAAAACGGCGTCTGTTAACTAAAACAGCAAAAAAAAATTAAATGTAAAATTTATTAGAATCTGCTTAAATTTTGCACGTTTAAAATTTACTTACCACTTTACCATAAATTCTTCTGGTTATTCCAAGGTTTCTGTATTCCTGTGTAGGCTGTTTTTTGTGTTTTTCTAGAAGTTGAGTTGCTGCTGGTCGATCGGTTAAATCGATTGGTCTTTTAATTTTTGAATTTTTTTTCTCAATTGATGGTTGGTGTTGCTTGTCCAATTGATTGCAACACACAAACACACGTATGGTTCTTAATCTTCTTCTTCGACACAAACACTGTAAGACACACCAACACAACCTCCGTTTTTATTTTCTTTATAACTTTTTTGTTTAAAAATATTTCTTATTGGCCACCTACTTTAACTTTTTCCCGATACTATTTGGACAATTTTAAATTTATGTTTTAATATTAGAACTACCTTATATTTTAGCTGAATTGAATTCAAACAATTATTGTTTCTTTTCCTGTTGTTTGTTTTCTCTTTAACAATTTTTTTAATGCTTTACGTCTTTATTCGTTAATATTTCTTGCTTGATTGTGTATTTTTCTTTTCGTCTCAACTTCTATAAACTGAAACTTGCCTTTGTTTTTTTTATTTCAAAGCAGTTCAATGAAATTTCACCCGAACTTATTGGAAGAGAAAAATCACTTTGGTCTTTTCTTCTATATTTTTTACTTTATTTTTTTGCAAATTCTCACTGATGTGTTTATTCTTGCCTTTATTGTATCCATAGAAAATAGTTTTCTATAATGAACAATGTATTATTTTCTTAAGGTTTTTTTCTGTTATTAACTAATCGAAATTTGCGTACAATTTCTACATTAGCTGAAATTAAAAACACACAAAAAAAACCTTTCGCAAAATTTTTTATGCCTCATATCACGAATACAATTACACAGAAAACGAAAAGTCGTTCGTTGCGCTTGCATGTATTTGCGTAACAAAATGCTGTCTAGTTTTTTATTGTCTGTCAAGTCAATAAGTGTTCAGTAAATGGTTATCTCTTTTTTACTCATGTAATTTTACGTTGGTAAATCTTGATTAGCTCTTTTTGTTCAGTGTTGTTTTTATTGTATTACATATCATTGTAATAAAATAAGTTTGGCAGTACTTTTTAGAGTTACCAGATTTTAAAGATATTAGAAATATTTATACATATGTAATATAAGTGATTTAACATCTTAAAGAAATTAGTATTTTTTATTAACAAATTTTATATTTATTTATTTATTTATTTATTTATTCAACGTAATATAAAGCCTCATTAGGCCAATTAAAAAAAAAAATTAAAAAAATTTTATATTTATATTCATAACGACTTTAATTCAAAATTAATATCTTAAAATCTTAATTTTTTTTATATACAAGTATTTTTCGAGAACTACTGATCAATATATTCAATATTTATGCTGAGTAATTGGGACCAGGCTCAGCTAGTATCTATACTACCAAGGTCTATTAAATTATTAATATAATTAAAATTTTAATCGACCTTTTATACTACTATAATAAAAATGAAATATGTGTTTGTATGTTATGAGTTTTCTTCGAAACTCCTTATTCAATTTCTAAATTTTTTTCGCCCATTCTCAAGGTCTATCCTCCGAACAGACATTGGCTATATTTTTGTTTCATATTTTAGGTGGGCGTGGTATCTCCCATACAAATAAAATACATTTTATAACATACTAGCTAACTCGGTTCGAATTTGCTTAAGCGGTCCAATTAATTCATCAGCAAATAATAATAATAATTTAAAACTAATCCCATGTAATTATAATCAATATAAAATAAATATCGTCAATTTATTATGTTTTCTCAAGAAATAAGTAAGAAATTTGTACCATTTATTTCGGCAATTTTCAAGGTGTCGTAAATTTAAATGTTCTATAGCAACAACAGAAAAAACAGGTAAGAGTGCTATATAAGGCCGTGACGAATCTTATATACCATAAGGTTTTAAGAAAGATAAATATTATTTTGTAGTGAGTATCAAGTGGTTGTTTAGGTGCATTTCCATATTTCATAGTATTTTTTTTTAATAATTTCAAGGGGTTTGAACAACTTGAAACTTCTCATAAATATTGAGTTTTTGTAACAACACACAATTTTGTTGGAAGGTAGAACATTGCCATTACAAAGTAGATGTTTGATACCTTATAAACCACGCTATATATCAAGAAATGGGTTTCGAATTCAACAACGGTATTGTTTAACAAACTTCGAAGTTGATTTTTTTTAGAAATTGATTCAAATTTTAAATAAGTTTATTTAATTGATACAAAATTCGTTAAACATACATATATGTAAGCGTGTTTACTGTCCATTTCTATAACCACCAAATTGTACCATCAAATGATTTTGATGCAAAGTGCAAGTAGTTTAAAAATATATTATATGTTTAGTATTATTAATTAAAAACGATTTCAATTAAATTCTCATTAAAAATCATGGTACATTTAACAAAGTTTGCGCAGAGGTGAGGTATTTTGTTATACGAAGTTTGACATTGGGCAAAAGACGGATTCAGCCAAATTCAATACTGCATAAACTATTTTTCATTAGTTTCGAAAATGATGCAGCACTGTAAATATGAAAAAACAACGTTTAACTATTGATTACTTAACTTATCACACAAATACTTAATGCCTTAACGTCACTAACCAAGAGTCGAAAATTTTTTTGTAAGTCGTCAGAAAAAATTAAGTTTTACTAAAAACGATACAAATTTTATAAAAACTGTTACTTTGAAAGTAAAAAAATTATTTAAATATTTCTGATAAACTAAACCAAATAAAATTGAAAAAATTTTAATATATGTGACATTAAATTCCCATCTGTCGTTCTCATATAATACAGTTGAAAGAGAACGAAATATTCCAGAAAGTTTGCCAGAAGTAGGATAGAAGAAAACGAGAAAAAGGTGTAAGTTAGATGACATTTTATTTTCCATGTATGAAAAGTGATTGAAAAATAATTATTATATTTAACAAAAATAACCTAATTAACGCCATTTCTGTTTTTCTGTTTATTTTTTTTTTTTAATTTTTCGGTGTTCTTTCTGCTGATGTCGACGCCAACGCCTCCGACGTCTGCTGCTCTTGTATTAATACAAAATCTTGGCATATATGTGCGTATTTACGTGTGTGTGTGTGACTGATACACTTGAACTTTTTTTTTTTTTGGTGATTTTTCGTATTCTTTTTTGTTTTTCATTCCTTTTGTTCACTCGTTGTTATTCGTCGCGGTTGCTGTGTCGTTTTCCTACGGATTTCATTTAATCATCAGTGATTTTTTATAAAATAAAAAAATTAATATCTTAATAAAAAATATTTAAATTGATTAATATCTGGAAGTTTACAACTTCAACATAAACTACGTAACATAGTAAAATTTGCATATAAAAATAGAATAGACAAAGAAAATGACGTCTCTCGAACCAAATGTGAATCGTTTACAAAATTTTAAAAACAAAGGCAAGGATCAAGAGGTAAGTTTTCCCATTAATTTGTTTTTTTTTTTTTTTTTTTTGCGAAATCCAATTAAGAAAATCAACCACACCCACTAAAAGATCCGAGAATTTTTGACTTTAAGAAAAATTTCGTTAAAAAGGCACATGTTTTTGTTGTAATTGTGGTGTGTGAGGGAGCAAAAATTCAATGGCAAAATAAAAATTGCTTAACCTCTGAATTTTCCCCAAGTAGAAATTGTCTCACAAGCCCGTTCCTATTATTGATTTATTTATTACTATACAGCTTTGTAATGTTTTTTTTATTAAATTTTGTAAATAATTTTTTCTATCGTCACATCATTGTCATTTGTTTCCTCGTGTTTTATCATCATGATTTTTTATATTCATTTACTGCTGGTTTCGAGTATTCACACAATATCCCAGAGTTGTCAACTTTGAACTTACAAAAAGCACTAAACCAATAAAAATGCGCGTAATTAAAGTCACAGATTTTAAAATTTTTTACTTTTAATTCTATTTATTTTATTATATAATTTTTTATTAAAAATATAATTATTATTCCTGCTGCTACTATTAGCAGTATAAGGAGCAGTAAAATTTAAAAAACATTTTAAATAATTGCAACTCAAACTTCACATTTGCCAATATAATCACTATTTTACAGATTTTGAAATCAAGTTGCGCTCTGGAATAATTTATTTTACAACGAAACTAAAGTTCTATTGCTATCGATAATCGGTATATAAGTTTATAGAAATTCTATTGTTAATATCATCTGGCCAAAACATCCTTTGAATTATAAATTATTGTGCTAACATGAATATTTCTATAAATTTAAATATTTTATATATTTAGATGTCTTTTGATTTGATTTTTTGCATAACAATTTTTTACGCAACAAAAACTTTGTTTAATTTAAATATTAAGCGACGTTTTTTATACATATATTCAAGGCGAATGGATATGCCTTGGGCCAATTTGTATATCAGGGTTGGAAAAGTTGTTTCGACATATTAAATATAATAAAATTTTATTAAAGAAAGGATATACATTTTTTAAACACATTAATGACACAAAGACAACAAATTTACATAAATTAAGTACATTTGTTATCAGATAAGTATACTTAAGTTAATTGTTTAATACCAAAGGCAAAATAACATTTTCCTTCCCAGCGTTAATAAATAAAATCAAGGTAAATTCAACAAATTTTGCCAAGTTTACCCTACAGCTGGGCTGATAATTTCACATGTATGAATTTGCCTTCTTTTGTATATTAAAATTGTTGTTAATTACTTAGAATGTAGTGTAACAATAAAAATTTAAAAAAAAGCTTTGAACATAGAATTTTTTGCTTCAAAAATTTCAAAAAGAATTATAGCAGTGCTAAAATCACCGAGTTGACAACGTTGTTCTCAAGTCTTTGGTTATTTAAATGTATGTATATAAGTGCGTGAGTATTTGCAGTAAAATTTAAAATTTTCTTTTGTTTACAATTTTCAATGTGAATTAACAACACTGTGAAGGTATGATCTATAGTAAAGCAGAGTTGTCGAAATTGCAGACTTAACGGTATTAGTTAATTAAGAAATAGGTTTTTACTATGTAATACATATTTATTTTGACCTTATAGACTTTGTTTTGCTATTAAAATAAATATATCTTAGTGCTTATTATTTTATAGATAGATATGAAAAAGTTACGTAAACAAAAAGTATATGTATGTATATATATTTAAATACAGGGTGGCGCAGAATGAGTTAGGTATACATAGGTTAAATTTGTTTATCCATATTTTATTTATGCGATTATTTTTTAATACCATATAGGTAATAGGGGAATTTTTCTTTTGTCCACTAGCTTTGAAAGTTATATACAGCTTTAAACTTACCTAGGTGATCTTTTTAATGTATTTACCATAAGTTTTTGCATGTTTTAGGTGTAATTGTGGCTAACACTTATTTTTGCTTTTTGTTTTTGATTTCCTAACATATAACAGTTATACAGGGATCTTTTTTAAATATTTTATTAATTTAGTAATCAACTTATATTTAAAAGTTATTTATTTTATATTTTTCTTTAACTATTCATATGTGTTTTAATGTAACTTTACAGGAGATGCGTCGTAGACGCAATGAAGTCACTGTAGAATTACGTAAAAACAAACGTGAAGAAACAATCCTTAAGAGACGCAATGTACCCAATGTTGACTCAAACACAGACGAAGATGATCAGTTACCAAATCAAATTAATCTGAAAAAATTAGCCGAAGCAGCTGCAGATTCATCAAAACCCGAACAACAATTGGCTGCTGTACAAGCTGCTCGTAAATTACTTTCGTCTGATAAGAATCCACCAATCAATGACTTGATCAAGAGTGATATTTTACCTATTCTGGTTAACTGTCTCACACAACACAATCAGACAATGTTACAGTTTGAAGCCGCATGGGCTTTAACCAATATTGCTTCAGGCACGTCGGAGCAAACAAAACAAGTTGTAGGTGCCGGTGCTGTACCCCTTTTCTTGCAATTGCTATCATCACCCGCTCCTAATGTCTGCGAACAGGCTGTTTGGGCTTTAGGCAACATTATAGGTGATGGACCTGAGCTGCGTGATTTTGTCATCAAACATGGCGTGGTTCAGCCATTATTGTCATTTATAAAACCAGATATACCTATATCGTTTTTGCGCAATGTCACCTGGGTTATTGTCAATTTGTGCCGCAACAAAGATCCACCGCCACCAGCTGCTACTATTCATGAAATTTTGCCCGCTTTAAATATTTTGATTCATCATACGGACACCAATATCTTAGTTGATACTGTGTGGGCGATAAGCTACTTGACCGATGGTGGTAACGATCAAATTCAAATGGTCATCGAAAGTGGTGTTGTTCCCAAATTGATACCACTTTTAGGTCATGCCGAGGTAAAGGTTCAGACAGCTGCTTTGCGTGCCGTAGGCAACATTGTTACTGGTTCGGATGAGCAAACACAAGTTGTGCTCAACTATGATGCTCTTGTTTTCTTCCCAGCTTTACTGTCTCATCAAAAAGAGAAAATACGTAAAGAAGCCGTATGGTTCTTGTCCAACATAACTGCGGGCAATCAATCACAGGTGCAGGCTGTCATCAACTGCGGCCTATTGCCCAAGATTATTGAGAATTTACGTAATGGTGAATTTCAGACACAAAAAGAAGCCGCTTGGGCCATAAGTAACTTGACTATCAGCGGTAATCGTGATCAGGTCTTTACACTGATTAAAGAAGGAGTCATACCACCATTCTGTGATTTGTTGTCTTGTCAAGATACCCAAGTTATAAATGTAAGTTTTTTTTTTTTTTAATTTCTAAATGTAACGATAAATTTTACATGGACAGCGATATTTTTCTCAATTAAAAATTAATCGCTGACATTTTTTTAAGATTTTATATGAATTATATTTGTTAGAATTTAGTTTTAATTCGTCACTTGTTTTGTGTTATGAATCAATTTTATAAATTGTTCAAAATTTAAATAACATTGTTTTTATAAAAAGCACTAAGCAATTTAAAAAAAAAAGTATTTCTTTTTGAATATAGAGAACTGGCACTTATATGTTACGTTCATTTCTGTTTGAAATCAGTGAAATGTAAAGCAATGCTATATCAACTTTTTATTACTAATTTTATTGGTTCATTCATTGGTCTATACACAGGCATGTTTTAATAAACGCATCTCGCAATTGCGATGCGAGTTGAAATCGCATAACTGGTGTTCTGTAGTTTACAATCGCAAAACTTTTGCAACTTCAATTTGCAACTTATGTTTGAAAAATAGCAAATCCACAGCAAAACGCAAAACTACAAAATATGCAGAAAATGTTTGGTGATTTGATATTCATTTGAGTGTCAGAACATGCCTAAAAATTTATTTGGTATAAACCTTTAAAAATTATATTTATTTATTTACTTTTTTATTTACAATTGTATCTCTATATAAAGCTGTTAAAGAGTTTCTTAACTTTGCGAACATGAAATATGTATTAATTTTATGTTTTCAAATTATCCATATAAAGGTGGTCCTAGATGGTCTTAATAATATGCTCAAAATGGCCGAAAGTCACGTTCAGGATGTTGCCAATTTAATTGAAGAATGCGATGGTCTCGAAAAAATTGAAAAACTACAGAATCACGAAAATGTGGAGATCTATAAGTTAGCTTACGAAATTATTGAACAACACTTTTCTGACGAGGTAAATTACATACAATAATACATATATTATATAAGTTTAAATAATATAAACATAAAACAACAAAAAACTATTTTTTACAGCCTGAACAAGCATCCATGGTTCCAACTTCTGATGGCACCCAATATCAGTTTGATCCAAATGCCGATAGTAGATTACCGAACACATTTAATTTTTAACAAAATTTCCATTATTTTTCAATGTGACCATGATTTGAATGTTGTCTTGTTAAATTGCAAACAACCAAAATCTTTATATATATATTTACATATATTTAATTTAGATTCATACATAGCAACAACAAATGAAACAGGATTTATCAAAAAACAAACGAAAACAACAGCAACAACATAATGAGTTCATGATAATTTAATTATTGTAATTTAATACTTTATATATAAAAAATTAATCTATATATAATTCTATATATAAAAAAATCAAACGCAGATTGAATTTTTCAGTTAAATTTTTTTTTTAAGTAAAAAAAAAAAAACTAAAGAGATATACATATACTTGACATCTTTCCTTTCGAAGTTCGTTTTTAACTAAGCGAAAATGGAAATGGTTTTCGTTTTATTTTATACACTTTATGAAAGAAAAATTAAATTAAAAGATATTTTTGTATTTTATTATTTTTTATAACTACATACTAACGGCCTTATTCGTAAATACTATAAAAAGTTTATAAAACAAATTTACGTAGAAAATTATATTTATAAACCTTTTTATAAATAAGGCGGGGGGTTTCTCCGCAATACGATTCGAATTTGTATACATACATTGTAATTAAAAAAAAATTTCTTTCGAATCGGATTACGGAGTAACCCCTCCAAGTATATGTTTGCTTCTTTTTTTTTTTTTTGTTTTGTTATACATACCCTCTTTTGCAGACAAAAAAATTAATTACCTTTTAAAAATTTCATAAGTACAGCAAGGTCAAGGCATAATCTGCCTTGAAGTAAACAGTTTTTATTTATGTATATTTTGTTGGAGAAGACTTCAAAACTCATGTTATTTATTATTTTTTTTTTATTTTAATTTTTCTAAAAAGAAAAATAGTTTGGAATTAGGACATTCTCTTTTGGTTTATTTTAAGTACTTTATTTCAACTCAAAAAAACAAAGATATTGAATAAAGCATCATCCAAAATATTGATTTAACACGCTCATCACAAATTTAAAAAAAAAACAATTTAAATCGAGTATTTAAAAACGCCAATATATTTTAAAAATATTACAACGTTTTTAAAATTCATCTTTTAAACAGTAAATAAAATTATAATAAAAAAGTCGTAAAAACACGAATACAACTAATCTAATTTAAAATATTGTAAAAGGTGAGTTTTTTTTGCAATTAAAGGTTGTGTGTGCATTTAAAATTAAAGTTGCTGAAACTATCGAATTTTTGGGATAAAAGCAATAGGACGCATCTGAACCTAGGTAGCGGTGGCGAATTTTTAAATTAAAAAACCATAAATTTATAACTTTACGTAGACTTAAGGCAAATTTAATTATCAGGGGTTCAATTCTCGTTCTGTGAAACTGTAAAATGAAAAAGTTTTTGTATAGCAAAGGGTATGATGTATGGTGGCACCATATGATATTACACACAAAAACTTTTCATTTCATAGAACGAGAATTGATACCTAGTTGGTGTTAACAGCACAGCGGATCTACTTTATTTCTTTGCATAAATGTTTTTTAACACCGTCAAACGAAAACAACAATAAAAAACCATGTGTTTTAATTCACAAAATATAGATATATGTATGTATATATAAATTACTTTATATATACTTTCGCTGTATATAAAGTTTTTTGTGTACAAAATTGAAAAATCACCATTCTTATTACTTAAATATTTCAAGTTTATTAAAGGCTTATTTAAACAATTTTTATACATCTGTCAGATAAGTTTTTAATAAACCTAAAATATTTTTTATGAATACGGCACTAAACGTTTAAAAAATATTATTGAAGAAGAATCACAGTCCAAGTCCATTTAGTTTATTTTTATATCGATGGTCACAAGTAGAAAGGACATAACTTAAACAATTTTAACTTTGCAAGAGAAGGTAAAAAGGTGTCATATCATTATCATAATGTAATTTTTTTTTTTGTCAAATTGCTTGTAAAACTTTTTTTTGATAATATTGTGTCGGGATAAATTTGTGTAAAATGTATTGGAATCATGAAAAATTTAATTTCGTAAAAAATACGAGTTATTGCTTTTCTACATGTGACCATTGATAGGTGTTTTTTGTCAAAAGTTAAGAAATAAATATGCGTTGTATCTCGTCATGATGTATGTGTTAACCCTTATTTGTCACATGCTTAATGAATTCCTTTTTATTTTCTTGAACCGGCAACACTGTTAACACAGTTGCTTTAATGTAAATTTCTTCTATTGTGTCAAGTTTTGTTGCAAAAAGTTTTTTTTTTGTTGTTTTGCAAATAATGTAAAAATATTTATAAACAATGAATAAAATTAACAATAAATGTAGGACCTGTTACAATGAATCACACAAGGGATTAAAATCTCTCAAAAAGATCACTACGGATGGGAATAATCAACAAAAGTCCTATGCGGAACTTTTAAAGGAAGTGACTAACATAAATGTAAGTTTTTAAACAAAATGTATTGGAAAAATTAAATTGGTTGGCTTATTATCGCAGGTACTGCATGATAAATGTTCTAAACTACCCCAAGCCATTTGTGGCTGCTGTTCGCGAAAATTGAAAGCCGCTCATGCCTTTGTCCAGAAAGCACAAAAGGTAAATGAAAAATTTTGTTCAATATTGTTGCTGCAGCAGTCAGATGATGTTAGTAAACCATCGGATTGCTTACAAGAAGTTCAAATCGATATAGAGCCATGTACGGAGATTAAAAGTGAACATGGATATGATGTAAGTGATAAGGTAGGGACAGCTGATAGTATTACTGGAGCGGAGTTTCTTAATAAAGGTGTGCAGTTAAAGCAGGAAAGCACAGAAGAAGACGCCTTGGCTGTTAATTATACTAAGAGAGAAGATAATTTTGAGCAATGGTAAGTGAATTCTTGAAATTTATTTTTTAATTGAATTTTTTGTTTGTTTATTTTATTTAGAAAGAAATTGCATTTTATGCTTACTAGCGAATGTCCCTGGCATAGTCTGCGTAATTATCTCGATAAAAATTAGTAACTCTAGGTTGTTGTCTATCTGTTTACTTAGGTTGATTTAAGTTTATTTAGAGATTTTTGTATCCTGAGTCTCCAAGAGGCCCGGCAGTCTTATTCTGCAACCCATTAAAGCTAAATCTATCACTGAAACTCTAAAAAATATATATTTTTAGAGGTTTTTTGCAAATATATATTTTCTAAATATAATTTTTAGAGTTTAAGCGATAGAAGTTTAGCTTCAGCGAGTTACAGAATAAGGCTGCTGGGTTGTTATATAGTAATTTGTGACAAATTTCATTTATTTTCGTTCAGTCGTTCTTTGTGAGATTGAGTAACAAAGATCTAAACAACTTAACATTCACATTACATATTATATTAGTTATTAATAAATGTAAATTAATAAATTAATTTTTTTATTATTGTGACTCCAAATTTTCGTTTATAAATAAATTGTGTAGGCAGAGATACATACCTAAATAGGTAAATATAATTTCTCCTTTTTTAATTTCAGCAATGACTTGAAAGATTCCTCAAATATCATTTATCCTGACATTTCTCTTACTACAAAAGTGTCTGACTCTGACGACAATATTCCAGATATTTTTCAGCAAACTATGAATACAACCGACAACAGCAATAATGAAGCATCATGCCTTTCGGCATCAGATGACAATGAATGGCAAAATGATTTAAATAATTCTAATAAAAAAACTTTAAAAAAGACATCTAAAAGATCAAAAAAATCTCGCAAAAAGGCAGATAATGAAAATGAAGACGAATGGCTACAAGTGAAATGTAATGAATGTGATAAAATATTTGATAACTCACGTCTCTTAAAGCGGCACCTGCGTCTAAATCATGTGCCAGATGAGCTAAAAATACAATGTCTTCATTGTGAGGCGAAATTTAGTCGACGTCATAACATGTACGCTCATATGCGTCGCATTCATAAGACGGAAAATTTAGAAGAATTTCAAATACAGCCTAAGAAATCAAATTCGGAAAAGCAATATGCATGCCAACAATGCCCTCGATCATATACAAACAAGTATAAGTTAATTGCCCATGTAAATAATCATCATAGTCCTGAAAATAATGACGTAGCTCCTAAGAAGAAAGTATTACAGCCCAAAAAACGATTTCTTTGCACTCTTTGTGGCCTGAAGTTTGATAGTGAGGGTAATTTAAATATACACTTTAGACGTCATACCGGTGAAAAACCGTACAAGTGTGAATTTTGTGATCGCGCTTATCCCAGACTGTACGATGTTCAGGTACATCGCCGTACGCATACTGGTGAAAAGCCCTATCAATGTACACTTTGCGAAAAGACTTTTAGACGATCAAATAAATTGAAAGTTCACATGCGAACACATACTAACGAACGTCCATACAAGTGTACACAGTGCGAAAAGGCGTTCAAACAGTCGAAAGATTTAAATATACACAAACGTACGCATACCGGTGAAAGACCCTATAAATGTGGCGTCTGCCAAAGTACATTTACTCAAAGTAATTCTTTACGTTTACATAAGATCAAACAGCAACATTTTGAAAAACCGAACGTGACTGATGACTTATTAGAAGTAGTGCCACAACTTCCACCAACTTTAATGCCCCCACCAACATAAAAGTATTGAATAATTTATATAAAGAAAAGCTAACTTTTAATTATAATTTTTACTTTTCAATTCTTAAGCTTTAAGTTACGTTAATTTATTGAAAATTATCAATGTAGAATTGTACATTAATTTATAATTGTAATTGATTTTAAATTTTTTTTACATTTCATTTTACATTATGATTTTTTATTGTTGTTTTTAATTGTTTAATATAGTAAATTATTGTTTAATATTATATTTGTATATATTTTTTCATGAATATTTTAAGGTAAACGATTCGTAATAATATTTAAGTTTTTGTGACAGTTTATGGCCTAGAAGCTAAGTTAATAAAACTTAATAACTAAGCCACAATTTGGTTACAAAAAATTTGTAATATTTATATAAAAATAACAAATTTAGTAATTTTTAACTTATTTATTTTATTTTTATAAAATTAAGAAAAATAAATAAAAAACTGTTTTATTGCTGCTTATAGAAACTCATTTCATTTATTAACATGTGCAACATAAAGCCTTCTACGGTAAAATAAATACCAGGAAAAATATATTTATTTCAGGGACCGTAATAATTATTTATTTTTTTATAAAAGTCAGATGATAACAGTTGTTTTTTGTTTTTTATTTTTTCGATCAAAAATAAAAGTTATTTTTTGATTTTTATTTTTTCGATCACAAATAAAAGTTATTTTTTTACGAAAATAACAGTTATTTTGAAATTTTGAAACAAAAAAAAGCATATAGAAGTAAATGTTGGAAAACGGATTCAAGTATACCATATTGATCCTTATGCATTAGTCTATGATAAAATATGTTGCTTTTTAAAATTTTGATTTTTATTTTTTCGAGCAAGAATAAAAGTAATTTTTTGATTTTTTTTTTTTCAAACAAAAATAACAGTTATTTTTTGCTTTTTATTTTTTTCGAGCAAAAATAAAAGTTATTTTTTGATTTTTATTTTTTCGATCATTATTATTTTTGCTAAAAAAAAATAAAAATCAAAAAATTACTTTTATTCTTGCTCGAAAAAATCAAAATTAAAAAGCAACATATTTTATCATAGACTAATGCATATATTGTGTGGGTTGAAGGGGACAAATCCGATATTACAATATTTGACTCATACATACATATATACGCCATTTAATTTAGGAGCCCAACTTGTACTTTAACTTTTTTATATTTAACTGTATTTTAATGGTCAAGCCTTTTTATTCTATATAAATGTTGAGGTGGTTAAAGGGGGAACATTTTTAATTACTGTATTTGACTCATATTGTAGTGGAGGCCATTAAGGATTTAAATAAATAAAATATTGCTATTTGATAGTCAAGCCCCTTCTCGGTTGTCTAAAAAAACCAAAAAAAAAAATTAATTTCTGTTTGTAAATTTTACGAAAAACACCTACTTAATCAGTTGTATTTCAGTGCTTATATCTAAGTTTCAAACCGATTTGTTAGTTTTTTTTAAGAATAATTTTTGGGACTAGGGCTGCGATTTGGTGTCACTAACGTATCCACAAATTAATCAGAAGCTTAAGGTATATATTTTTGCAAATAATTTGTGCCTATAACTTTGCTTATAAGCTATGCGTCAGAGACAGTAATGTAGTAGTAGATAGTAGTGTTAATTTGCTCATATTTCAGAAAGTTATGAGGTGATTGTGCTGGTTTTCAATACCGACTCATTTTCAAATATTTTTTATTTTGATTCCACATACAGGTCTGAGCATCATGAGGTTGATTTCAACCAACAAACGGACATAAGGATATCATTAAATCGACTTGCCCATTCATAAGTTTGAGAAAATATATTCTTTGTGGGATCGGAAATTAATATTGTAGAAATAACGAACGGAGCGACAAAGCCACATATACTTTTGGCAAGACTTTAAGATCAAAAAAACCGGCTTTTGTGAGTTTCTTCGATATTTGACAAATCAACAATTAGAAAAAAATCGACAACTGAAAGAGTAAAGAACCAGTTTTTCAACAGTTGTAAAACCAAAACACTATTATTTTTTCACAAAATTGCCTATAGGCGACAAATTACGGAATCCGAATGCGATTGAAGTTTTACTTGAACATTAAAGTTAGTCAAGTTGGTACAAATAAGAATTCTAAAATTGTCCCTAAGATCAAACGAATAAATTTACAGAATTTAAGCAAAAAATAAAAAATAAAAAAACAATAGGTACCTATTAATCAATTGACAATCTTTAAAATTTATTTTAACCACAAAAGAAAATTATTTTTTAATTAAAAAAACTAATCTTTTACATAAAACTTTATATAATAAGCATAAAACAAAGAAGGTAAAACAAAGTTTTTTTTTTGGGGGATTTTTAAACAAATTACTAGAATTCGTTTTAACATACCTAATCAAAATTAAATTACATATGTATGTATATTTTCTGTGAACCAAATCCATTTGAATTTAAAAAATATACGACATCCATATACATTCATATGTGCATATATTGCTATCCCTCCATTAAAAACTTTTTACTTAAATTATTCAAATGAGAAAATTCCAAACAATAAATAAGAAATAGAATTAACTAAAGCTGCTATAAAAGCTGTGATTTTTTTTAATTTTTGTTAAAAGCACACTACAATAAAACTTAATATTCGCTCAGTTTATAGTTGACGTTTCACCAGACAATCGTGTGGTGCGGCAAGTAAGTGTGTGACTGATGTGATAAAAAGTTAAAAACTACATTTAATAAATAATCAAATCCTAATAAAAGTAACTAAACAGCTGTTGATCTCTAAAATAAATTAAGATACAATCTCTTGCATTATTAGCATTTGTTTTTGTTGATTTCAATAGGTTTTATTTATAGAATTTACACATTTTCTTTTTTTAAGGAAATTTGCGCAAAGAATTAAAAACATACGGAAGTGTCTCTGTAAATTTTTATTTGATTTTTGTATTTTGTGTAACGTAGCGTATAAAAATATCATACGGTTGTTGTGTAGTCAAGGCCAAGGTGAGAGAAAGCTTTAGTGATTTTGTTTGCAAAAATTCTTTTATTTTATTTTCATGTGGCATATGGTCAGTATTGCCGATTTTGATTTCTAACTAACTATACAAAAATTTCAAGTTTCAAAACTTTTGAAAATTACATACTTACATGTGTAATTTTATTTGAGAAATATGAACACACTTTGATACAAGATACACCTAAGTATATAGTTTAAACTGGTCAGGGGGCAAATTAAAACAGTAAACTCGATCATTCGAGTAAAAGTTCGATCGATCCTTTTCAAATGTCATTCATTGTCACTTCTCTTTTGTTAAAAATAAAAAATTTTCTAAAACTATAAAACGAAAATATTAAGCAAATGTCTTCGATCTTTTTTATTGTTATCAATAAATAGTTGTTTTATTTATTAAGCTTGAAGAAAATTTTTCGTAAAAATAATTTTACTTTATAGCATTATTTCGCTATTACATCAGGGAGAGTATAAACAATGAAAACCAATTACCAATATAAAACTTAGTTAAAAACAAATTATTTTAAAAAAGGCAGGAACATTACTTTTGTCTAAATTATACAAATATAATATAAATACAAATATAATAAAAAAAAAATTAAAAATATATTTTTGTTTTTTTTATGTTGACAAAAATATTGTAAATGATCGCAAAGTTTTTTTATAATATAAATGATTAGAAAAAAAAGAATTTTTTGACAAATTAAACTTAATTAATATATTTCATAAGTAGAAAAATCGTTCATCTATTTAAAATTATTTCAGACATTTTTCGCGTTAAGCGAGTTCAAAAAGGCCCAATGACTAGACACCTACCTATCAACTTTTATATCCACAATTTTTTTTTTTAATTTATAAAGCATATTTGAAAATTTAGTATGTATGCATGCCTCAAAATCTATTGTTTCCCGTTTATGTTTATTTAAGCACATACAAAACTTTGACCTCATTTAAAGAAAGAAAAGAAATATTTTTTAATGATAAATTGCGAATTTTCTTAATTTAAAACAAATGACGATGCGATTATTTTTAAAGAAATCTATCGTGTATTTTTTCCCAAAAATTTTAACATTATCGTTTTTCTTGAAAAACACATTTTTGTTCCATACGTGAAACTAGTAATCACCTGACGATTTAACAAGCTTTTTTATAAAGGTGCAATTTTAAATTCAAATGTAATTCTATTTTTTCTAGCGTAAGTTAATTACCATAAACTATTATTAGGAATAATAATTCGAAAGTATTTAATACATTTTCAAAAGCAGCTACAATTCCATCAGCAGACCTCTTTATCGGTGTTTTAATATTTGATTTTTAAATTTTTTCATGTTTCATATGTATGTGTGGATAATTCATTACAACTTTAACATACTTTTGTTTTTGTAATCATTTTTTTAGTATTTTTATTTGAACAATCACTTATGTAAATTTTGGTAAAAAATTTATGTGGTTTGAATGCAAACTTGTTTTTCGAAACTTTTTTATTGTATAGAAAAATTTTCGAAATTATCGGTAAAAAAAATATCTTTTTTGCTTGCGGCAACACTGTGTTTGCTCTCTTAAATTGTTTAAACTTATTATTTGCTCTTATTTATGTATGTAGTTCGATGGCAACAACAAATGCATATATTGTGTTCGTTTTTTTATGGTTTTTATAAAATTTGTTTTTATTGTCACATTCACAGCGTAATTAAAACAAAACATTTGTTTAATAGCGAGTGTTTTTGGTTGGTGGTACATTTATCATCCTTAAGGTTTCTCCGTTAATTATAGAAGTAGGTAATAATAATAAACAACTTCATTCACATGGCTTCTACTGCTGTACCACCTCCCGCTCCACCACCATCAGCTGTACCCAATAAAGTAGGTTTACCTTCGAAAATTTACAATGGTCTAATTGGTGCCGTTGACAAACATGTGCCTACCAAATTACGTCCTTTATGGAATCATCCTGCTGGTAAGTTAAAAGTACATGCTTACAAAATAACACGTAACTTTTTGTAATTTTTTTTATTTTAACTTTAAAGGTCCCAAAACTGTTTTCTTTTGGTCGCCTATGTTCAAATGGGTAAGTTTTATATAATCATATACTTACCTACCTATTGTTATCGCAGTTTTACAAGTGTACATTCATATATGTATGTATGTATAAGAATATAAGTACTATATCTAAAGGTAGAAACGTTCATGCAATAAGTGTCATGTTGTTTCTTAATTTATATTTTATAAGAAATAAACTTTAACATTAATAGGCAGAAAGTAATGATCTTTTGCCAAGAGTTTTAAAACAAAGAAATAAGGCTTTTTAGTTTGCGTATTTACATATGTAGGTACCTATGGGTATAAATCATTCATATCACAATTGGAGTAAACATTACTTGGAATAGATTTTTATTTTAAAGTACTTATTATTACATTATAGAAATGGTAAAATTAAAACTTATTATTCTAACCATTTTTTAATTTCAATAACAAAACAATCTTATATTACACTGTGCGATAGAAAAAAACCTGGAAAATATCGTAGTTATCGAGTATAACATGAATCACCTCCGACTCCAAAATCTTGAGTTATATGTTTAAAAATTGGATTTTCGGACCTTAACGCACTTACAAGCCAGTAACTTAGATATATATCTCTCGATTTTAAGTTTGTTATTTAGTAATCACAGAAGCGACGGAAATTTTGAGGTGGTTCATTAATAAATAAATAACGGTAACATGAAACAGCTTTTTGAATTAAAAAACAAATGTGTTTAGACACTGCACTTCTGCTGGGTGATATGAATTTTATGGTTGGTTGACGGTGTAATCATACGCTCGGATTGCCAGGTTATCCCATGTTGGCCAATACCTTTGTATGGGAAGTCGGGGACAAATTCATATTAACAATTTCCCAAGAACAAAATTAAATCTAAAGGCGAATTCACCCGTTTTTTTTCGGAAACAATTTTTGTTAAAACAAAAATAAAATTAGTTGCCTGAAATGTTTTTAAAAACCTCTTCAATCCGTTGTAATGTATATCTTTCGTTGGGCTCATTTAGATTTAGCGTAGAATGTAAAACCAACATGAGACGTTGTAGGCAAAAAATCGTCAGTTGAACGTTAAAGATTTTTTGAAGATTATTTAAAAGAAAATTGGGAAAAATTCATTTGTTTTCGACACTTATCGTCTAAAACCATTGGCGTAGCTAAAAAGATTTTTTTTCTGTGGGCGGAAAAAGCTTAAGTTTTTTTTTCTTGCAAAACCTTAAACTGAATCAATTTTTGAAAATTTTCTCTTAAATCGATTTAATACTCTTTGGTGGTAAAAGTTCGTAAATTTCCATTTGCTAACAAATTACGCTTTCAAAAAAAAAAAACTAGAGGCTAGCGTTCAGGTGTTTATTTTTTAATAGGTACATACATACATACATATATTAAGAAATTAAACAAATAATTTGTGACTGAAAAATATTTTTTGTTAAAAAATATATTTTAATAAATAAAAAAAAAAAAAAAAAAATTACAAATTACAAATTAAAACGTAAAAAGTTTGTTTCTTCAATTTTTGTTTCTCAAAATGTTCATATTAATAAAGATTTTAATTTAAGCAATTTTTTTTAGTAAAACTTTTAGAGGTCAGATAATTTTAAATAGAAAATTAAAAATTAGAAGGTTTTAATTATTTAACTATTTTGTTATTTCATATTTTTTTTTTATAAAGTTTGACATTGATAAAAAGTAAAAACGATCTGCTAATCATTTACGAGTACCTTATTAAGTTTACCCTGAATTAGCTTAAGTTGGCTAAAGAGATAACGGTAGTCGTGCAACCGTGTAGCTGCAATAGCGTCAAAATAATGGTCTTCATATAAACGTGTGCCTTTAAATTTCAACAGATTGTAGTCGGAAGCCTGCTGTTGTCTATGTGTTTGTGCATAACGTACAAGAAAATTTTATTGTAGTGCGACTGTGTGTATCAGTCAGTGGACCTTCACACACTAGACTAAGATTTAAGCTATCAATATTCGTTCTTTTCTTAATTTATCTAAAAACTTTTAACTTCTAGTCATTTTGTTATTTTTATTTTTTTAGGGTCTTGTTATAGCCGGTCTGAGTGATTTGGCTCGACCAGCCGAAACTCTATCTGTTTCACAATGTGGTGCCTTAGCTGCTACTGGTATTATCTGGTCGCGTTATTCTTTAGTTATTATACCAAAAAATTGGGGCCTATTTTCGGTGAATTTATTCGTTGCTATGGTACAGTCCATACAGTTGGGACGTGCCTATCTGTATCAAAAGGAGAAATCGGCCAAAGACGCTGCAGAGGCTGCTTCAAATATACCTGCTATAGAAGCTGCGAAAAAAATAAATAAATAAAATTATAGGTATTTCTTTTTTTGACTTTCTTCCCTTATTAAAAATTTAACAGTTTTTTTTTTTAATTTGCAGAATTTAAATTATTTGTAGTAAAACGAGACAAGGTGCTAAAAAAAATAAATGATTTTTTTTAAAGTGATATTTTAAATATTTACATTAGAAAACATATGTTTTTATCTCCCCAACAGCAACATAAAGTGATAAGTTAATAGGAGTAAATAGCACAAATTTTTAAATGTAAATGTTAATGCACTATTATTATTAAGTTATTAATTAGATCTAAATTATTACACCTTTTTGTTTTTTTTTTTGTTTGTTTATGGGATCTAAGTTTTGGTTACAAATCGATAAAAAGTTAAAAGATTTTTGAAAATAAATAATTTGAAAACAATACAAATTATGCTTTTAATAAAGACTGTAACAAGTAAATAAAAAAAAAATATTTTTTATTTTTGGGGATTTTCAGCAATTAATTAAGTTCAGTAAGTTTAGTTTTTTTAAAAATTAAATTAATTTGACTTTAATCTGTTAAATGTTACGGCACACCAAAATTACTGTTTTTTTTTAATACAACACGCAATATAAAACACAAAACTTGAAATCCATGATGACTGCTACTAAAAAATGGCGATCAATAAATTTAAAAATGTTAAATGTTACGGCACACCAAAATTACTGTGTGTTTTTTTTTTTTTTTTAAATACAACACGCAATATAAAACACAAATACATGAATTGAAATACATGATGACTGCTACTACAAAATGGCGATCAATAAATTTAAAAATGGGTCATATCTGGTACTTCAAATTGTAACCCCTTAATCGCTTACAATATTGGTATTAAACAAAATTGCTGGACCAGTAAGTAGCATAGAGTAAACTATTAAAAACTGTAAAATCTAAGATGGCGTCAGAAATAAAATGGCGGATATTTTTTAACCCCATCAATATAGCCATTAGATGAAAGGGCTTAACCAATGGAATACAGTTAACTGTGTGAAAAATCAAATTCAAAGATGGCATCGGAAATAATTTTGAAAATGGCGTATAACATTAAATCTGAAATCTAGGCTAAGCTGCAATGTGGTCATTTTACCTATGTTCATGTTAGTGAAGATTATTATCAGATTTGGCAGGGATCAGATGTCTTTGGTATCAAATCACACTCAATAAAAATCGGTGTTTTTTAAAAACTAAATTTTCTAAAAGAATTTAGTTTTACTATATTCGCTATTTTCACTTTTCGAGCAAAAATGTTTTTAAAATCCACTATATTAACATAAGTTTTTCTTCAAAAATAATTTGGACTTATTGTAATGTGATATTTGTAGACGGCAGCCCTTTTTAAGAAAGTTTTTTTGTTTAAACCTGTCTTTCAAGCCCCACAATATCAGTCTTCTTAATCTTATTTTAAATTTTTACTTTAATTATATTCTTTTTAATTATTTATTTGCTATTTTTAAATGTTTAAATGTTGCAAATCTGGTTTTTAATTTCTATCTGCTTAGCCTTTGCTGAAAAATCTCCACTTTACGTCTAATTGCTTTTAGATTTTCTAATGATGTTTCTATTAAATTTAATTAATTTCGAATATAGCTTAGGAGCAGTTTTAGCGAAATAGATATTTTTTTTTGCCAGGGCTAAATCGATAGATTTTTGAAGTTTTCTTGTACTGGTGCTGTTTAGATCGTTATTTGCTCAAAACGTTGAGCCACTACGCCCTCCAAATATAATAAAATACATATAACATAGCGATTAATGTGTTTTAAAACGAGGATCTAAAATTTTTTTTTAAAGGTTTTTCATTCGTAAACATTTTTCAGAAGACTATCTTTCACGTTTAGTCTTGAACTCATTAAATTCGTTATCTTAATGGATAAACTATAAATCACGTTGATAGCTTTTTTAAATAGCATCAAAATAAAAACAAAAAATTCTCTTCAAAAATAAAACAAGTGAGAGTGGGCGGGGCCACGCCCATAAAAAATTAGTTATCAGTTTTAGCTACTTGCACTTGACCAATTTTTCTGAAACTTTGCACACATATCGAGCTGTCATGATTAAATTATTTCGTGATAAGAAAAGTGGGCGGGGCCACGCCCCTAAAAAAGTTTTAATTTTGAGGTACTTGCACTGGACCGATTTTTCTGAAACTTTGCACACATATTAAGCTGTCATGACTTTATAATTTCGTGATTAAAAAAGTAGGCGGGGCCACGCCCATAAAAAAAAGTTATAATTTTGAGGTTCTTGCACTGGACCGATTTTTCTGAAACTTTGCACACATATTAAGCTGTCATGTTTTTATAATTTTGTGATTAGAAAAGTAGGCAGGGCCACGCCCATAAAAAAAAGTTATAACTTTGAGGGACTTGCCTGGACCGATTTTTCTGAAGCTTTGCACACATATTGTGCCGTCACGACTTTACAATTTCGTGATTAGAAAAGTGGGCAGTGCCACGCCCATAAAAACAAGTTATCATTTTCAGCTACTTGAACTTCACTGATGTTTCTGAAACTTTGCACACACATATTGAGCTCTCATGATTATAAAATTTCGTGATTAGAAAAGTAGGTAGTGCCACGCCCATAAGAAATAAGTTATAATTTTTAGCTACTTGCACTAGATAGATTTTTCTGAAACTGCACACACATATTGAGCTGTCATGACTATACAGTTTCGTGACTAGAAAAGTGGGCAATGCCACGCCCATTAAAAAAGTTATAATTTTTAGCTTTTTGCACTTGATACTCAATTTCAATTCAGAATACATTTTCATTCATTAAGGGGCGTAGCAACGCGCGCCGGGCTTTTCTAGTCTCATATAAAATACGTACATACATGTAAAAAACATACATACAGGGTGGACCAAAAGTCGCGCCTGCGTGTAAAAATTGAATAACTTTTTTGTTTATTATTATCTTTTATTAAATTTTTTTTTTAATTATAATATTATCTTTGTATGACCTAAATTTTAAATATGAAAAATAATGTCAGAGAGATGACCACCATTTTCATCGATGCACAATTGGGCTCTTAAACAGGCGTTTTGCATAACTGCACGCAAGGTTTCAGGCTCTATTGCCCTGATCTCAGCTTCAATGTTGTTATTTAGCTGCTCTATAGTTTGAGGCTTGTTTACATACACTCGTTCTTTGAGTGTCATTGTGGCACGGGCCGTGTGTGCTGTTGCTCCATCCTGCTGAAACCACTTGTTGGCTGCCTCAGGGCGTACAAAATTATTATTTTTATATATATAGCGCGATATCTGTCCCCATTCACCGTTACTGTATTACCAACTTCATCCTCGAAGAAGTAGGGCCCTATAACTCTTTCTGATGTCACTCCACACCATACTGTACACTTGAGGGGGTGTAATTGGCGCTGGTGAACAACTCTGGGATTTGTAGTACCCCAAAATCGCATATTTTGTTTATTTACGTATCCATTTAGATGAAAATGTGCTTCATCACTCATTATTAAATTGTTAAGAAACTCTCTATTTTCTGCGCACAACGCCACGAAGCGTGTTGCCCAAATTAGTCTTTGATGGTAGTCAACTGGTAAAAGATGTTGGGTCAATTGGACCTTGTATGGATGCATGTTTAAATGACGTAAAATAGTACGTTGAAGTGATGTTCTAGAGATGCCAAGTTGTCCAGAACGTCTTCGCGTTGAAGTTCCTGCATATTCTGCAACACTGACCCGTACACGATCAATGTTCACTTGATTCTGTATTATTCTTGGTCTTCCTGATCGTGGCAAATCTGACACTGCACCTTGTTGTCGGAACCGTGCAATTAAACGATTAATTGTGGTTTGGTTAGGTGCATTTCTGGTGTTGAAATAATTTTGATATGCTCTTTGCGTCAGTAAAATTGAGCGCCCATTGGAAAAGTAAAATTCTACCACTTTCGTTCGTTGCTCAGTCGTTAAATTTTGCATGGTGGTGTAACACGAATCGATGAATAAAATCTGAAAAAAAAATAAAAATATTAATAAACAAAAAAGTTATTCAATTTTTACACGCAGGCGTGACTTTTGGTCCACCCTGTACATATATAAAAACATCCCATTGCAAAATTATAAATTGAGTTCACGTATGTATGTTTCCAAAAAAAAAAAAATTACAAAAAAATAAAAAAAGTATTAAAAAAAAACAATAAAAAAATTACAAAAAATTTTTTTAAAAAAATTAAAAAAAAACAAAAAAATTACAAAAATTTTTTAAAAAATTAAAAAAAAAATAAATAAAAATAAAATGAAATAAAAATTTTTTTTTTGGCTCAGCTGGGATTCGATGCCACGTTTACTCTAACCAGTATATAGTATGTATGTATGTACGTTGTTTATGTAATTGTGAAAAAACGAGGTGGTCGTGGTTTTTTGATCATATCTCAGAAAGTTATGGGGCGATTGTGCTGAATTTCAATAGCGATTCATTCCCGGATATTTCCAAAAGATTGATACCATACACAGATCCGAAAAACATATAGTTGCTTCTAAAAGTTGATTTCAACCAACACACGGACAGACGGTCAGGGCTTAATCGACACCTCTATTCATAAGCTTTCAGAAAATATATAGTTTATGGGGTCGGAAATGAAAATTGTAGAAATTACAAACGGAATGACAAAGCTATATATACCCTTGTGCACCACAGGTGAAGGGTATAAAAAAAACAACATTTAGAACACATCGATATTTCGAACCAAAAATAACGTCAAATATATATGATATATTAATCAATGCATTTTTTAATGTTGATATTTTTGCTCATTATTCAGATTATACTAAAAGAAACAAATGGTTATTATGAACTCAGCATTCGAAGTCTTAAGAATTTAAGCACATCCAACTCCATCGTAATCAAATGCCGTAATTTGACCCAGACTTTTCTGGGAAAATTACGATTTTATTAAAAAAAAAATCGCATTAGAAACACGCTTTCATAGTACTGATGTAAAAATAATTAAATGCTGGAAAGAGGCTTTCGCATTGTAGAGGACAATATATTCATATTCAATATGCCCAGTTCATATAGTTGTTACTCTTTCCAATATTTAAGGAGACAGAAAAAAAACAGAATTTTTAATATATTTCTTTTAAAAAGGAAAAAAGTTTTTATTTGTTTGTTTTTTTATAAAATTAATTATAGAAGCAGGTCTTTAAGTACCAAATAATTGTTGAAAAAACATGTCTGTTTTTTTTATGATTAAATTTTTAAATTATGAATTACACAACAGTTTTAGAAAAAATATATATGTATGCATATGTTTATTATGAGTAGGAAAGAATATTAAACATTTTAAAACAAATAATAATACTCAAGTAAATAAGCAAAGTGAACAACACAGATAAATATCTAATACTAAATTGTTGATAGATGATTTTTAAAAAATGATACAAAATCATTTTAAATAAAAACATTTTAAGGCCTATTAATCCAGAATAAAATGTTGTTAGTTTTACCCGGAATATGTCCATTCAAATTTGTTAAATAACTTAAAAATTTTATTCAAAAAATAGGCTGTTAAGAAGAGAATGAAAAGCTTATAACTAAGATTATTATAAATATAAATAGAGATTTTTAGCAGAGAGCTTATAATTATTATAAAACTGGTAAATTTGGTATGAAGTTAAAAAAAGACGCACAAAAAGAAATGCGTTTTTTTACGTTTACGAATACAATCAAAAATATTTCTGCATAAAAGACATTTTCTTTTTAATAAATATGTATATAAATACGTTGACAGTGTTTGGTTATTAAAAACTTTACCAGAAACCACCCGACGAATGACCACCTGGTGGTACGCGTGTTTTACAAACAGAAGGTGCAACAGCAGCTCCATTATTTCCATTTGCAGTAGTATCATTTGTGCACATAGTTTTATCTAAATTATCAGCTTTGGTGGTAGTTACATCTTCCTTCTTGTGACATACTTCTTCGCGTAATTTCTCTACAGCTACGTTGGCATCGGTTGAACCCATACAAGCATTCAAATTGGAAGAGTTTTGTTGATTGTATTTAGGTCGCGGTGCATTAACACTAACTTCAGGCTCAGCAAAAATATTTGAATGACCACCGCCTGGAGGTTTTAAGACACGACTGGAAGGACGGGCACTGTTGGTCAAGCCAATTTTCAATTCGGTAGTAGTCATTTTTATTATTTTATTTTTTTTATAAATGAACTAAAAATAATAAGAAAAAAGTTATTTATGGTTTAGTAGTATTTTGATTAAGAAAATAAAAAAAAAGTAAAATAACCTTATACCTTATTGCACACACCCTATTCTTTGTGTTAACTTTTTACAAATGACTTCTCTATTTAATTTTGTTGTACAATTTTATCGTCTTTTTTTACAATATGCGCGAAAACAACAACAAAAAGTCAAATAATAGATGGAATTACAACGGAACGGAAGAAGCATACGTTTGTACCTATACACTGAAAGAAATGTATGATGCCCCTATCATCGTTTTCAACTGAACTTCCGTAACAAAAAAAAAATACTATGAAACAAACAAAAACCGATTTTAGTTGAATTTTTATGGCGTTACCAACTTAAAACATTAAGTTTTAGAGAAAATCAGAAAAATTAAGTAAATACCTTTTTAAAAAATAAAATAAATGAAAAAATCTATCATGGAGTTGAGAGTGGCAATGCAAATTTATCAAATTGAAATTGTGAACCGCAAAAACGTCTTAAGTCAGAATCTGCAGTTTTTGATTAACGCTAAACAAAATGCTCATTATACCCTTCACACAGTGAAAAAGGGTATATATAGGTTTGTCATTCCGTGTGAAATTTTTACAATTTTCATTTCCGACCCTATAAAGTTTATATTTTCTGAAAGCTTATGAATAGGGGAGTCGATTAAGCTCTGTCAGTCTGTCCGTGTGAATGTTGAAATCAACTTTTTGAAGCCCTCCGACATCTCTTGGACCCGGGTGAGGTATTAAAATATTATAAATATTCGGGAGTAGATCGGTATTGAAAATCAGAAACATCGGTATATAAACAACTGAGATATGAGCAAAAACCCACGACCACCTCGATTTTTTTCCACAAAAACAACATTACAACAACAACATGCATACATACAAACGTGTATACTGGTTAGATAAAACGTGGCATCGCATCCCAGCTGAACCAAAAAAATTTTTTTTATTTTTTATTTATATTTTAATTATTATTTTTTTTTAATTTTTTTTGTTTTATATTTATTATATATATTTTAATTTTTTTTTTAATTTTTTTTTGTTTTATATTTATTATACATATTTTAATTTTTCTTTTTAATTTTTCTTTTTAATTTATTTTTTATATTTTTTTTTATTTTTTAACATACAGACGTAAATTTATAATTTTACAATGGGATGTTTTTATATATGTATGTATGTTTTTTATATATATGTACGTATTTCATATGGGATGAATGGTGATACAAACTACTGTTATTGCATGACTACACGTTGTGAAGGGTATATAAGATTTGGCATGGCCAAATATAGAGCTCTTACTTGTTTTTTATTTATTTAATTTCGTAATAAAAAAGCCCTAAAAGGCCAAAACTAATTATTACATAGTAATTACAACTTTACTTCAAACTACAACAATAGTCAAAATAAAAATGGAAAAAAATATATTCTGAATTATTATTGAAGGCGAGAGAACATTTTGTAAAACACAATCAGCCTTACGTCAAAGAATTAAAAACACAAAACTTCATTGACAGCATTTTTATTCCCTAATAAAAGATTTTTGAATTTCGAAGACATTTTTAAGATTACTGAAAATAATTTCAATTTAAAGACGTTTAAAAAATATACATATGCATACTCAAGGCATATTTATTCATCAGGTAATTGCAGTTCGGAGAGAATTTTTTGTTTATATTTTTTATATATGAAGTTTGACATTTGAAATAAATTAGAAAAAGAGAGAAAATTGTTTTTTATTTATGCATTTTGACAGCTGAAATTTAAAATAAGTGTTGAAAAAAAATAATCAGATGGCGAATCAAGAGTACCTGATGAATAAATATGCCTTGATGCATACTGTAGATGCATTTCCACTTAACCTTTTTATTAATATTTTTCCTTTAAATAATAAAAAAATTTCTACAAAATGAAAACTATTGGCGCTTTTAAAAATTTTTTTATTGCATACATATGTACACTGACCAAAAAATAATTTTAAATCAATAATTTTTTTTTTTTTTTTTAATTTTAGCATTTTCATTACATTATTTTTAAAACAAGAATGTTTTTTTTTATTTTAAGATTTATACATTTTACTTATACAATGAGGCGATTAACACCTTTTTAAACTTTCGCTTTTGTTTTAAACATGCTATTTTTTTTGGAAAGTATATAAACAACAAAAATAATTTTTCTAAAAAATTAACAATTTATTTATAAAATAATGACTTTACTCGACATTATAATTTAGAAATTTAAGTAAAAACATTATTAAAACAAGAATGTTTACCTTTTTAAACCAATGTTTATGTATCATTTAAACAGTGATATTGATTCAGATGGAATCTTTACAAGAAAAATAAAAAACTAAAACAAATGTTGGTTAAGCTTTAAAAACCACATTATGAAAAAATCTACCCCAACATTTTTTTTTTTATTTCAAGCGTAATTTTAAAAATTTTTAATTTTCATTTAAATTAAAATATAAAAAACAACTCCAAACATATTTTTCAAAACTAGTAGAAAAAATTTGTTTCGTTTTACTCAGTTATAAATGTGTCCATGTATATTAAAAAAGCATTCTTTTTATTTGGAAAAATAACGAGTTAAAAAATACTTTTGGAAAACTATTCTAAATACGTAAATATGCGGTCTACAAAAAAATCTAGAAATAAACTGCTGTTTATTCCTCAAGTCTTATTTAAACAAAGAGCAAAATAATCGGTTTAAAATAATTGACAAATGGGCAAAATCTTTTATTTACTGCAAAGTTACATATCGATGCCTTACTTTCTCAACCTCGTAACTTAAAAAATACGGTTCTGACTTTTTCATATCAAACGATTGTTTCATGCTTTAACTAAAAAAGATAAGTATATTATTACTACTAATATACATAAATACAATCAATTCTTTAATAATTGCATTTAAACTTTTAACCAAACACCGAAGTATAAAAAGATGAACCGTTTTTTTTTTCTCCTGAAAATTTTTATTTTTTAAGATACGAGGTTGAGGAAGTAAGGCATCGATATGTTAGACCAAAATCGCAGTAGATATCAAATATTTACATTTATTAATAAATTTTTATAAGCATTTTTTACAAACAAATAATTTTTTTTTTTATATGGTAGGTATGAAGCAATGTAGACGCAAAAACACTCGGTATAAATTTAAAAATGCTCCATTATTTAATTAAGAAAGATCCAATATTAAATAAAAAGTTTTATTATTTATTAAAAATTTCCATTTTTTTAATTTATTTATTTATACATATTTTTAATTTACGAATGATCTACTATGAAGCAAGAATTATTAGTTTTATTTAAAAAAAGACCTTTTGAGAAATCGCTACATTTAAAAATAAGATTTTGTCTTGATTTAAATTTTTTTAGTGTACATATATACATTTTATGGAGAAAGAGAAGTAAATGCATACATCATACAAAACAACAACAATATTATGTACAAATACGTATGTATAAAACAAAAAACGTTAATATGAACTACGACCAGAACAAACTTTCACAACTTTTTTATTATTTTTGTACGAATTTTCTTTTTGGGTCTTTCTGTTTTCTATTGTTTCTTGTTGATGAATTTTCTGTTACAGTAATTTTTTGTTATTGCTTTTTTTTATAATGAGTGGAATACAAAAAGCAAAGAAAATACTTACTAATAAAGACGAAATCACAATTTAAGCCATAAGTACCTATAACTTTAATTATTTTATTTTTAATTATTTGGAATATGTAGCGTCATAGTCATATGTTATACACACTGTCAAAAAATAAGCAAGCCTGCAAATAAAACAAAAATTTGCTAAACTTGCAACTATTAGAAAATGACACTGACTTCAGTTTTTTAGAAATATGTCGTTTTAAAAATTACACAAGCATTTGAAAATTAGCTTACAAGAAATCACATTAAATTAAAACAAGTAAGAATGCTATGTTCGGCCGTGCCGAATCTTATATACCCTTCACAACGTGTAGTCATGAAATAACAGTAGTTTGTGTCACCATTTATCCCATATGAAATACGTACATACATATATAAAAACATCCCATTGTAAAATTATAAATTCACGTATTTTTTTTAAAAAAAAAAAAAAAAAAAAAAAATTAAAAAAAAAAAATTTAAAAAAAAAAATTTAAAAAAAAAAATTTAAAAAAAATTAAAAAAAAAAATTATTATATATAATTATAATTATTATATATAAAACAAAAAAAATTAAAAAAAAAAATAATAATAAAAATATAAATATATTAAATAAAAAATAAAAAAAAAATTAAAAAAAATTTTTTTTGGCTCAGCTGGGATTCGATGCCACGTTTTCTCTTTGTATGTATGTATGTATGTATGTTGTTGTTGTAATGTTTTTGTAAAAAAAAAAATCGAGGTGGTCGTGGATTTTTGCTCATATCTCAGTTGTTTATGTACCAATGTTTCTGATTTTCAATACCGATCTAATCCCGAATATTTCTGATATTTTAGTACCTTACCCGGGTCCAACCTATGTCGGGGGGCTTCAAAAAGTTGATTTCAACATACACACGGACAGACTGACAGGGCTTAATCGACTCAGCTTTCAGAAAATATATACTTTATGGGGTCGGAAATGAAAATTGTAGAAATTTCACACGGAATGACAAACCTATATATAGCCTTTTTCACTGTGTGAAGGGTATAAAAAGGGTATATTACCATCGCATTATATATTTGCAAAAATATGTATTTTAATTTACAATAAAAATATTTAAGAATAGGGCAAAACTGAACAAAGTTAAAATAGAACATTCACAAAATTTTTTAATGTCGATCGATTTTCGTTTGTAAATTTTAGGAAAAACACAAAAGAATTTGTATATTTGTGCTTACATATTTATTTATTTATTTATTTATCCCAGTTAGATATTTGTCAGTTTTTCTGAGCAGTAATTATCGAGACTAAGCTTTGTATACATTAGGAGTTTTAATACCTTAAATAGGCATAAATAATATATACTTTTTGGATAATTATTTTTGCCTTACTTATACTTAATCGGTTAGAAGCCCATTTACCTAAAAAAAATTAAAAATATTCCTAGATACATATCGTACCTATTAAAAGTAGCAAACGTCTATATAAATTAACCTAGGGCAGAAAATTTTTAAATAACGTGGTAAAAAAATGGGGAGAAAACAGAGGCAGTCGCTTTTATTTTTTCATATCTCAAAAAGTTATGGGGCAATCTTGCTGTATTTCAAAAGCGATTCTTTACCAAGATTCATTTGCAAAAATTTGATACCACATACAGGTCTGAGTAACATGTGAACGCTGCTAAAAATTCATTAATTGACACACAGACAAACGGAATTATTACAATCGAGTCCCTCTGTCATACGCCTTTAGAAAATATATACTTTATGGTGTCGGAAATAAAAATTGTAGAAATTTCACATGGAATGACAAACCTACATATACCCTTTAACACTTTTGTGTGAAGGGTATACAAATTAGGGGAACATAGTAAAAAATTATATTCGGGTAATTTGTTTACACATTTTTAAAACATATAAATACATACACATATTTCCACAAGGTAAGCACATACATACATATATTAATACCCCAAGTACCTATTTACATACATAAAAACAAATGTCATTACGCCATTTCAATCTCCCCTTCAACGAGTGAAAAAAATTATCATAGAAAAGATGGACCCACATTTATTTTAACAAAAAAGGAAAAGAGGATGACGTCAGTTTTTAGGAGATGACACAAAGTCTAGCCAAAAACAATGTAGTTTGTATGATTATCTTTGTGTAAAGGTATTTTATGAGCAAGATTGTAAAGTAAATGCAACACAATTATGACGGAATGCATTTTAGATCTAATAATTATTTTTAGATTTACAGATTTGTAGTTGGTATATCTGTATACATATTTATAAAAAGAAGACAGCCATGGCTAAAATACTATATATTTTAAAATAGAACGGTTTCTAAAAATTCTACGGAAAGTAAAACTTATTTATTTGTTTAAAACGTAAATGGAGTTGAATGAAAAAACCAGTTCTAAGTTAAATATTTTTTACAAACTAAAACATGTATTTTTTTTATTCAGAGAAAATTTTATAATATATTGATTTTTCAGCAAATCCTCTACACAAAAATAATTATAAAACTTACGATTTTCGTTTAATATATAATCCTGGTATATTTGTCCTTTTTTTATATTTTATTTCACTAATTTAAAACACTCGACACAAACTTTCCAAAAATCCTTTCGTCTTTAAAATCCGCCAAAAGATTAAATTGATACAGATTTTTTGTTATTGGAGTTCAGTGCTGCCAACATAGTTATTTTCAATAGAGTACATATAGCGATTTCAAAAAAAAAAAAATCCGCTTCTGTTAGCCAGCTCTCAGACATACAAATTTAAGTTAAACAAATTCTTGGCTCTTGTTTTACTTTCTTTGGTGCTACCACCATGTAGATACAAACAAGTAATTACTTGCAGGTTGTGTATAAGCATGGTGTAATAACATAAGGTGATAGCGTATAGGAGAGCAATTTTTGTCTCTCTTTTTTTATGTATGGAGTTTGACAATTTCCGAAGTTGAAAAAATTTTTTTAAGTATGTATTTTGACATTCTCCAGAACACAAAAAAATAGTCCGCTGGGCTTGCACCGCCACCTTGTATAGGTGTACCCTGTGTATAAGTATTACTTACAAACAGTGTTGCCGCCGACCAACTTTTTTTCGCAGTGAAATCGACAAAAAAAACGCAGTGAAGCGCAGTGACGAGAAATAAAAAAATGTCGTTTTCGTTTGAACAAAAAAGGAATTTTTTCACTTTTTTGCCCTTTTTTTAAGAATTACTTGTTTTTTAATTCTTTTAGTTAATTTTATCTCAACTACTCTACTGAAATAGAAAAAAATTATTATTTTTGATTGTCAACAACACTGCAATACAATATAAAAATTAATTAAATGGACTGAAAAGCAAATATTTTTTTCACAAAATAGTTTGTTTATGTTTTTCTAACGGGATTTTTGATATTTAAATTCAAGACCTAATCAGTCAACTGCAACGTAACGTAACGTAACAGCAGAAAATGTTGCCTTCTAGCTGTTATATTTTTAACAGGGTGAAAATTTTATCTCGTTGTGTTATATCCTTTACAAACTTACGTGTTAAACACGTTTGAGGTAAATCATGTTAAGGCGTTGTTGATCAAAAAAAGAGGAAAACTACCAAAAACTGAAAAACGCAGTGATATTAAAAAAACGCAGTTACGCAGTGACGACGGGCAAATCGCAGTGAAAAACTGCGATCGCAGTGAAAACGGCAACACTGCTTACAAAACTCATTAGAAATGACAAAATAAAAACAAAAATTTTTTAACATACATACATACATAGCTACATATCACTGAGCAAGTTTATTTTTAGCAAAAATAACCATGTTAAATGAATTTAAAAAATTGAAAGCTAAAGTAAAAAAATAAATAAATTTAGAAAAAGAGAGTATTAGGTAAAAAAAGTAATATTAAATAATTAACTTTATGATTTTTTAATTTTTTTTTCCATTCTACGTTTAGGAAATATGCAATGTTATTTAAAATAAATGGCCCTACTTCAATTGTTAACTAAGTGTTGCCAAGTAGTTCTTATTTGAAATTTTTTATGTAAAAACTAACCTTCTAAGTAAATATATTTATTTATTTATTTATTTATTTATTCAACTTCATAGTAATATAAAAAAGCCTATAAGGCTATTCTATTTCTTAATATTTTTCATATACTAATAAACATACGTATGCAAAAATTTGGCTAAATTATTTACCACAATTGCATTTAATACTAGTGAGTTAACGAAAAACTATGTACTCGACAGCACTGTCGTCTTGTCACTTTACTTAACGCAAGTGTGAATGATTAAACAGACCTTTAATCAGCTGTTGAGTTTAATGTTTGTAATAGCTTATTAAGCGATGTCAAATGATTGTATACTTTTGCACCTCTTTGGGTTTTGCAGCAATTTTTGCTGTTGGTTTCATATAGTTTCATGTTGGATTTGAAGTTTCAAGATATTTTGATATTTTTTGTTGCATAGTGTAAATCCTTGTTTATTTTTTTAATCTTATAAAAAATTAAACAAGCTGAAGAAAATAAAAATTGATGGTGAGTAAATTTCAATAATTAAAAAAAAATCCTATATGGATTTGTAAAATTTTAATTTTTTCAAATGTACTTTTTTCGTGATAATTTTTGAAATCATTTGAATTTTTGTAATTTTTAATTCGTAATGCTTTGTATAGATGATACTTAACTTCGTACTTTACGTAGTATGACTTGTAGATAGTACAGTTTTAAAATACATGCTACTACAAATTATATCAATTCATTGTAAATAAATATTTTTTAGGCAACACACACACGTCAAAAAGAATGTATGGTATTTGTTTTTCATAACAAATAAAGTAATAGTTAAAAATAATATATAAAAATTAAAAAAAATCAACTTTTCCTGTAAAATAATAATTATTATTAGCCTAATTATTTACCACAATTGTATCAAATTAACAAAAAACTCAGTTTTCGACAATACTGTATTTTGTCCTGTCACTTTGCTTACCGCAAGTTTGAAAATTTTACTTGCTTCAAAATTTCATTGCAATCTGAGTAACAGGAAGCTAAAGCACAGTTGTGTGAGTAAAAGTGTATCTAAGTGTATTGGTTTTTTTTCACTTACACTTATATGTGGTTACGTAGGGTCTGTTTTCTATAATTATGACAGGGTACATTTAGACAGGTGATTATGTTTTAACACCATGGGATATAAAAATTTTAGTTGAGATGTGGACACTAATTTTGAAAATTCAGCGGCGGAGCAAAATTAAGGCGGCGTTTTTTCAGTCGGCTCTGCCTTTCAATAATTACAACATGGCGGCAGGGACTAGCCGCTAATTTTAGGCCGGTCGGCTTGGTTCTCTGGTTAATTGGTAAAATAAAATAGTTTGCATATTTGAGTATATTTTACCTTTACCAAGTGAAAACCAAATAAAAGCCAAATGATTGAGTAAAATTATAAATTAATAATAATAAAGTATTAAAATGAAGTTCATTATGAAATATAAATGCTGGTAAATAAATATGTGAAAATGTTTCTAAAGATTTTAATACTAATAAAATGGTAGACTAAAGTATGTGTGTTGGTGCTGTAAATTTTATATTTGGATGAAAAATTAAAACAAAAGCAAACTTAATTTGCAAGCAAAGTGCAACACTAGCCTTATAAAGAATACATTAAAATATAAATAAATAAAATATGTTAATAGATAGAAAAACAGTTATAGAAAATTGCAAGAGAAAAACTAATTTATTCCGTCTGCTTTTTGTTTTGTTATTGTGAAGATATTTTTAGTTTTCTTAACAATCTATTCCACTTTTGGTTCATATTACTGTTAATGTGTTTTTAAATATTTTTTATTGCATCTTTTATATAGATTGTGGATTAAAAAATCAGAAAAGGTAAGTAATTTTTTAAAATTTAATACTACATTTATATATTGTATGTATTTTCCTTTCATCAATTTTTTACATACTTAGTTTGTTCCTATTTTACTTTATTGTTCGTGAGTCAACCGTCTGCGTTAGTTTACAAAATTATCTTTTATTTTTAAAATGATAATTTATTCATTATTTATGTTTCTTCTGTCATTGTTAAATTTTTATTCTCTTTTTGTTTTTGCTACACTTTATTACTTTTAGTACATACATACTTTCTCATACATATTTGTTTTTATTTCATTCTGTTTTGTTTACATTCATTTGTTTGCACAATTGCAGAGCTGTATATATGTGAGTAATATTTATAATGTGTTTGCACAAGGCATATTTATTCATCAGGTAATTGCAGTTCGGAGAGAATTTTTTGTTTATATTTTGTATATATGAAGTTTGACATTTGAAATTAATTAGAAAAGAGAGAAAATTGTTTTCTATTTATGTATTATGACAACTGAAATTAAAAATAAGTAATAAAAATAATCAGCTGACGAATCAAGAGTACCTGATGAATAAATATGCCTTGGTCTGTTATTCATCAGGTAATAGCAGTTCGTAAAGATTTTTTATGTTTATGTTTTGTGTTATATGACATTTGAAATAAAAGTAGCTAAAGAAATATTTATATCTAAAGATTTTGACAGCTGAACTAAAAATAAGAAGAATCAAGACTACGTGATGAATAAATTTGCCTATGTAGGAATATACCTTCGCTAGGAGGAACAAACAAACGTTTATGCGTGATGTGCTAATTGATTTATCAGTTTAAGGCACTGAATATCTAAGGACATTGACTACATTGCATTTCTTTAGGCAAAACTCCCTTTGTTATTCACACTGTACCAAAAAATAGGTATTAAAGACTAAACTTAAATTGGCAACAGCTTATATTAAACATTACATTAAATAATTTTTATCTAGATTTTTAAATTGTATGAATATTACTCCAAATAATTAAACCCAAAGTTAACTCTTCTATTCTAATCCAAAAGAACTACATAAAAAATAATGGAGATGAATCTAAATGATGCGAATCAATCACAAAATCCTTCAACAACAACGCATCTCAGTAGTGAGCAACTACAGCAGCAGCAGCAACAACAACAGCATACACATCATCATGAAATGAATGAAGTAGAACTAGAAGTTCAACAACATTTAAATGAAGAAGTCGAAGCTGCCAATTATGAAACTGTATACGTTATAGAAGTAATATTTTTTAAGGTGTAAGATATAAATCTAAATTATAAACGTTGATTTTATTTTTTAAAATATAGGATGTTGGTTCCGATGTGTCCGCCAGTAGAGCTCATTTTGTTCCTCTAACGGCTGAATATAACTCAGAGACTTCAAATTCCAGTACATCACATGCCACTGTGACAACTTCTACAGAATCCCAACAACAACATCTAAGTCGTCATTATTATCCACGTCATCATTATCATCACCACCACCACCATCATCATCCGCTTCAGCATCAACCGTATCAGCGTCAATATGCTTGCAGTTCTTCGCCTTCGGCATTTGTGTCAGAATATGAACCAGATAATGGTGAATATCAAAGACCTCGACGTCCGTATGGTGGACACTTGCATCATCATCAAATGGCTTTAACATATCGGCCACATTATTATCATATACCACAACAACAACAGCAGTCACCTCAGCTGCAGCAACATGCCCATCTACATCCTAGAGAACAAATTGCGAGACCGACTGCACCTGTAGTACGTTTAGCTGAACGTTCTTTTAACAGTCCCCTCGCGGTAGAATTTACACAAGGTCATCATTCCCATCATGGCCAACATCCACATAGACAACAACACCATCATCAATATAATCCCGAAGAATATGCTGGTTTTTATATGGTTCCCTTAACTCAAGCCACACAATCTTGCAATTGTAGTTCTACTAGCAACAATACAACTACTCCTCCTAGAACGTCCGAATCTTGTAATTGTTCAACTACTGTAAGCGAACAACAACAAACTGAAAGAGCAATGACTGCGGAAATTCATCCCACCTCCAGCACAAATATAATTTTTAATAATCAAGATGTTGGTGTTGCTACCACCACTACCACCGAAAGAGATGATAGTCGACATCAATTCGATGATGTAGCTTCCGCTGCATATATTTCCAATATTGGTGAAGAATCAAGTAATCTTCAACACAGAGATGAAGATGAAGTCGCTTCTACTGCCTCGAATTCAATGAATACATTGCCTACCGAAGAATTGGAATCATGTAGAAGTTCACCATTTTCCCTGGTCATGCCTGCACCACCAAATAATCATGATGATGTGTCTTCCGCTTCGGAGGCGGATCATGTTCAATTTGCTCACACTCGTACTACAAACACCACAACCACAACATCTGCCGCTGCCATGAAGAAAAACAAATCCACCACAACCAATGTTGTAGGATCTTCGCCAACTTCTACATCATCCCAGGTTTCTTCGGGCAATGGTAGTGGCAATGGCAATGCAGGGGGTAGTAGTGACGCTAGCAGTGGCGTTAGTGCTGAAGCTGCGGCTGGCTCATCTAGTTCAGGGAATAATTTCGTTGTGGACTTGGTAGAATCAAGCACTTCTAGTAATTCATTTAGACGTCTCAGCGATGACCAACCATCTACTTCTCATCGTGTACGTTTAAGAGAAGGCGAATACAACGGCAGCTGCTGGCAAAATTTCGATGAGGAAAGTTATGACCAACCTTCTGTGGCATGGAATTTACACAAACCATCGGCCAGTGATCAACAGCGTGAGGGTGATGAGAGCTCTTCTAGTTCGTCTTCTTTAAATCGCTTTCAATTACGCTACACTCGTACAGATGGTCGAAACATTGAAGCTGAAGAAGAGGAAGAACCTACAATATCGTCAAAAATTCAAAGACTTAATACGAATCACACGGGAGAAGTTCACAACGCCAGCAGTTCATTAATTCCACCTGCATTACAGCGAGATTGTCAAACTACTATTAACTCTAATGGTTCTTATGTTATCACTTATGCGGGACATCAACAGCCTCCACCACCACCTCCGTTATTAACACATCGCAGAAGGCGCTTAGAGACCATAACATCATCTGATCAGGCTCAAAATTTTGTTTTGTCTGATCAATCTCAAGATATGCTGCAATCCAACAGCGATGCAAACATGCAACCTTCAACATCGCGAGGAAGAGTAGGAGGTGGCGTGGTAAAAAATGTAAACTTGAAGTCTAATGAAACAAATACAAAACCGCCGGCGGTTTTGACAGCACCTGATCTTCAATTGGATTGGCTATCTGATGCTACGACTACGACAACAGACGGCGAAGATGATGAAGTGGTATTTGTGCATTCCAGTCGTGAACCCATACTCTCCATTGATTTAACAGCCGACGATGAATCTCCTTTAGCTCTAGAAATTCCTTCAACCATTGAACAGGCCACTGCGTCTACGCCAAATCGCCATCATCATGATCACAATCTTCATAATGTCATAGCACCAGCCCAGTCAAATGAACATCCCTTAACAGCATCTAACTCCCGGCTGACACCTTCACAAGTGGGCGAGGAGTGGTATGGAGTGGATCCGTTATTTATGCAACCATCTGTGGTCCTTTCGTCAGACAATGACTTTAGTCTTACCCAGGGACCATCCTCCACTACTTTACCCACTAGCGAGCCGCAAAGAGCTCATCAATCTACTTCAGGATATCCCGTGTTCCCATTCCATTCAACAGAGGCATTTAATTCTTCAACAAATTCTCGTGTTTGGCAAGATCCTTGTATCGATTGCTATATGCCAGAGCAAAGTACCAATGAGACAGCAGACAGGCCAGTCAGTAGCAGACAACAAAGCAGCAGCACTGCCATAAACTCGGCAGTTGAACAGACAGCGAACGACAATGTGGCCATGACACCACATTGTCATAGTACTACTACAAATAATGGTTTGGCACGTTTGCGCTCAGTGTGGCGTTCATATCTTACTGAAATACCACCCACATCAGCTGCCGTAGCGCGACCTATCGTACCATCTTCTTTGCCGCCAATGCCAAACTCGCCACCGCCTATCTACATAGTAAACCCATATACTGTAACGGAACACAACACACCACACTATAACAATACAGCCAGTATGCCGCCAGTGCGCTCTATGGGTTTAATGGGCGTTATAAATCCCAATCCCAATGCTCCACCACCCACACCCCTCTACTTACAGCCTACATTACAAGATGCTCAAAATCCCCGGCAAATACATCCTCCACCGACCCATTTGTCTATATCGCCTGGCTCAACTGCACCCACTGTCAACAATCAATATCATGGACATCCCATGTATCATCACTCACATGCTCACACAGCGACACGGCCCCACGAAAACCATATAATTACACACAATCATCACGGACACACGCATGGCATGCCACATAGTCATGGCCTACCGCATACACACACACATACATTCCGTGCGGCTTCGGGTAGTCATGGTCCACCGCCACCCTATTTGGTACATCAGAATTTATGGTTGCGGCAGCACAATGTACAGGAAATACACCGACGTCATATGACACCGACACCCATAGACTTGTCATCGAATCCATTGAATTTGACTAGTAGTTTTCGTACAAGATTTCAACAGTTGCCCAATGTTTGTTCTTGTGTTCATGGTCGTAATGGGCCCGTATCGAGTTTGGATCCCGTAAGTTTTGCTTTAAGAGAAATTGTAAATTAATTACATAATTTGTGTTTTTGTTTTGTTATTTTATTTTTTTAACAGGCCTATTATCCCTATGATTCCCGGCCTCAGCCACAAAATCGCCGCTGTCCGGTCTTACGCAGGCCAGCGATACATCATCACATGTTCCATCATTATTCGCCCGTGCATGTGGAAATCGATTTATCTACGCCACGAATTGTTATTGGTTCTTCTATACGCCCACCAAGAGGAGCAACTTTGGTATATTCTTTTCTACTGTATTTTCTATTTTTTTTTTCCAAAAAACCCTTTATTTTTAAAAATGTCATTTAAATTTTGAGAAAATTTTTGCAACCAGCCTTATTACAAATTTCGTTGTCGATGACATCGCTAAATGGGATCTTTTTCGTATTTAAGGTGTTTTCTAGTCATTTTTAATTACGACTAGTTTCGACACGATAATGGCTTTTCTTTTTTTTTAATATTTTTTTTGTTTATCTGTATTCTATTGTCGAAACATAACGTTGTGGAAGAAAGGCGATAACATTTTTGCAGGACAATGAAAACTTTACACACCTTTTCAGTAAAAAAAATATGTTTTTATAATATTGTTTTTTATTTGCTTTGTTTAGGAAATTATTGAACGAAATACGTTGCCACACAAATATCGTCGTGTAAGACGACCTAGCGAAACGGATGAGGATGCTGAGAAATGTGCCATATGTCTGTCGCTTTTTGAAATTGAAAATGATGTGAGGTAAGTATTTTAAAAAAACCGTTAGCTTATTGTTATTATTATTATTTTTTTTTTTTTTTTTTTTGAAAAATGAAATGATGTTAAGAAAACTTCGTTTATTAAAAAAAACTTTTGTACTTTCCTTTTATGGTGGCGTTTGTGTACCCATTGTAAATAAAATTAATAATTTTTTTCATTACCTCATTAATATGGGTATTAAATGAAAGGGCTTGACTAGTAGAATGCAACTCACTATGTAAAAATTCAGAATTAAATTACGAAATGGTCACTTTACACACAGTGGTGCACCTTGCATATTATAATATATAAAATTGTGCATTATTAGCAAAATACGGAAAGAACTGCTCAACACATTGGCATTTCCATGTCATCGTACCTGACATTTGTACTCCTATAAAGTGGAGTAATTTTTGCAAAAGTAAGAGTAACTGAAACAAAATTAGATCTTTATGTTCCATTCAAAGGGTGCTTTATTTAAAAAAAATTAATTATATTCGAATCTTTGTTGTTAAAAATATCCAGAAAAATAAGAATATATCGTACGTGACATAAAACAGAAGTGATTTTCAGGTATATATGGAAATATGAAAAAATCTGCGAATCTTGGGAGGTATTTTTTCTTTTTTTAATTTCTTACATTGAATCAAATATTTTTCATTCAAAATCCATCATACTTAATTGAAAACAATCTTTAAATTAATTTTAAATAAATTCAATTTAATATCGTTCGTAACATAACGTACGTGACAGATTTTTTTCTAATAGTATTCTTAGGTAAAAAAATTTATATTATGTTAAGAAAAAAATTTTAATTCTAAATTAGGTGCTCTTGTGGCCATTCAAATACGAATGACGGCGACAAAGATTGTTCTTTGCACTACGTACGTGACATTAAAATAACATCCAAAGAAAATCAAGAGAAAATACCGCTAATTTGACTCTCTATTTTCTTTTTTCTTATGGATCTTGTTAATTGTTGTTGTGACCAAATTTTTAAGGAATATTTACAACTAGCCAAACCCGGCGCGCGTTGCTACGCCCCTTAATGAATCAAAATGCATTCTTAATTTTAATTGAATATCAAGTGAAAAAACCTAAAAATTATAATTTTTCAATGGGCGTGGCCCTGCCCACTTTTCTAATCACGAAATTGTAAAGTCAATATGTGTGCAAAGTTTCAGAAAAATCGGTCCAGTGCAAGTACATCAAAATGATACCTTTTTTTATAGGCGTCGCACTGCCCACTTTTCTAATCACGAAATTGTAAAGTCATGACAGCTCAGTATGTGTGCAAAGTTTCAGAAAAATCAGTCCAGTGCAAGTACCTCAAAATTTTAACTTTTTTTATGGGCGTGGCCCTGCCCACTTTTCTAATCACGTAATCATAAGGTCATGACAGCTCAATATGTGTGCAAAGTTTCAGAAAAATCGGTCCAGTGCAAGTACCTCAAAATGATACCTTTTTTTAATGGGCGTGGCACTGCCCACTTTTCTAATGACGAAAGTGTAAAGTCATGACAACTCAGTATGTTTGCAAACTTTCAGAAAATTCGGTCCAGTGCAAGTAGCTAAAACTGATAACTATTTTTTAATGGGCGTGGCCCCGCCCACTTTTTTAATCACGAAATTATAAAGTCATGACAGCTTAATATGTGTGCAAAGTTTCAGAAAAATCGGTCCAGTGCAAGTACCTCAATATTAAAACTTTTTTAGGGGCGTGGCCCCGCCCACTTTTCTTATCACGAAATTATTTAGTCATGACAGCACGATATGTGTGCAAAGTTTCAGAAAAATCGGTCAAGTGCAAGTAGCTAAAACTGATAACTAATTTTTTATGGGCGTGGCCCCGCCCACTTTTTTTCACCCATAAACACTCCCTGGTCCTCAAATAATTTAATAAGCTCTTAATATCTGCGCATAGTAAAATTTGAGTGTTTTTTTATCAATAAACTTATATTGAAAAACTTTGAAGAGTTTTTATTTTTACAGTCGTGGTTGACATATTCATGGAAATGTTCATACAGCTAATTGGTTTACCGTAAGACAGTTTGTATTTTTGTAGAAATAAAAAAAATTGTATTGTGTATGCAATTTGTGTTGGACACTAATTTAGCGCAGGCTGCGTAAATTTAAAAGAAATACTTTTTTTTATCATTTTTTTTCTTCACAAGAAATTAAGTTTTGTTTTAAATAGGATTTAACCTTTTTAAGAATTGGTCATTATGACAACTGCTTCCTGGTGCTCTCCAGAAAATAGAAATAATTACCAACATTAAAGAGTAAAGATATTCCGAGAGATATCTCGTTTATTAAACTGTTCCAAGAAGATGATTTATAATGCTCTTCTCCATTAAATGTTATTTAAAACATTTAATATCAATGTTTCTTAAGCTCGCCGAAGGAGAAGAACTGCTCTTAAGCTCGATAACATTATATTTCGTGTATCAACTTATAAATTGTTTATGGCTTCCAATTCTATAAGAAAGGAGCTAGAAGAGAAATATGGAGTAAGAATGTCTGCTAAAATCATTAGACGAGCATTAAATAAAAAATAAAAAAATGCGAGAGTGTATTGCTTAAAAAAAACTATACATTTAAAAAAATAATATTGAAGACAGAAATCAGTTTACAAGGGAGAATTCCGATAAGAATCTGAAATTAATGAAAAATGTTTTCTAAAATAAGTAATCTAAGCTCTGTTTGTTTGGTATTGACGAACAATTTATGTATGACAGACCACATGATTTCATTTTCATATAATAACTAGCCAAACCCGGCGCGCGTTGCTATGCCCCTTAATGAATCAAAATGCATTCTGAATTTTAATTGAATATCAAGTGCAAAAACCTAAAAATTATATTTTTTTTATGGGCGTGGCACTGCCCACTTTTCTAATCACGAAATTGTAAAGTCATGACAGCTCAGTATGTGTGCAAAGTTTCAGAAAAATCGGTCCAGTGCAAGTACCTCACAATTATAATTTTTTTTATGGGCGTGGCCCTGCCCACTTTTCTAATCACAAAATTATAGTCATAACAGCTCAATATGTGTGCAAAGTTTCAGAAAAATTAGTTCAGTGCAAGTACCTTAAAATTAAAACTTTTTTATGGGCGTGGCCCCGCCCACTTTTCTAATCACGAAATTATTTAGTCATGACAGCTCGATATGTGTGCAAAGTTTCAGAAAAATCGGTCATGTGCAAGTAGTTTAAAATGATAACTAATTTTTTATGGGCGTGGCCTCGCCCACTTTTTTCCACTCATAAACACTCCCTGTTATGCGTACAACAACTTACCAAAGTTTGAGCCCGATCGGTTTTACAGTTTCGGAGTCTATAGCTAACACACACACACACAGAGTTTCACTTTTATATATATAGATATGCCAGCCACTTTTATAAAAACTTAATGAAGGACAACGATCCAAAGAACATTTCGAAGTTGGCTTAAAAATACTTGAAAAGCAATAAATATTAGTGCTAAGTGCTCAACGCAATCACCAGTCCAAGACCAAAAATTTAGCCGAACTATGGCAAGAAACAAAAAATGCACTCGACGTCATTTCGAAGCCACGTTACGGACGGACGTTTAGTAAAAAAGCTTGCCCAAAAAATACTCAGAGGTTATAAAACCAAAGCATTTCCCACAAAATATCAAACATTTTTTCAAAAATATTGCGATGAGTTTTATTTTCTAGCGAAAGAATAGAATGTGCGCTAAGTTTGTGTTCAACTCCATTATTCATAAATTTACGTTATTTTTTGTCAGGTAATTAAAAATAAATAAATAATACAATTTTCTAAAACATGCAATCCTGAATTTTTTTTAGACCTTTTCAAATTATTAATAATTAAAAAAAGTTTTGTTTGAATAATATGAGTGCGATAAATTCGTCACTACCACTGTATTATCAGATTTGTTTTGGCCTAATAAATCATTCTTACATGTTAATTTTATGGACGCTCACGCTAGTAGCTAGTAATTACAAATATTAATATTTGATTTTGAATTTATTTTTTGTTTTTATCTTTGTTAACTAAAACTTTTTTTTTTATTTCATTAATAAAAGAGAAAAAATTTGGTTGGTGGGAAATCACATATGTTTTTGAGTAAATTTATTGCTTTTTTATAAAGTGTTTTATTATGTTATTAATTAATTTTTTTATGCATAAGACTTAGTTCTTTTAAATTAATATATTTCTAAATAATGTAAATTTGGCCAGGAGACTTTTTGTATTATTTCATGATTAAAAAAAAATAAAATAAAATAAATTTTTTTTTTAGGCGACTGCCCTGCATGCATTTATTTCACACCGATTGTGTAGACCAATGGTTGGTGACCAATAAGCATTGTCCCATTTGTCGTGTCGATATTGAGACGCATTTGAATAAAGACGCTATGATAGCAACATCTAGTGGTAACACTGAAAATGGCCCGAATAGTGGTTGGTGGCAACCTACGACTGATTGTTAAATAGGGTTTGTGTCTACACTCAAATATTTTTGTTTAATTTTTTATAGAAGCCGTTCAAAACAAATCTTGTAAAAATGTTTTTTAACATTAAAATACAGTTATTACTTTTAACATAAATATATTTTGTGCAATAACACTAAAAACTTATTGTTTACACAAGTTAATTTTAATTTAATGTCATTAAAACACTTATCAAAACAAGTTTTGTAATATAACCGAGATATTTTTTGAACGGCGAGTTTTTTGTTTGTTTGTTTGAGTGTAACAGAAATATGAACCTAACATAATTAATTTAAATTAAATATAAAAATATTAGTGTTCCTTAACACCATAAACAAATAGGTATACATACACATTTCTAATTAAACAGAAATTAAACAATGTTATAAGCATAATGCCTAAAAATATTTATCTTTAGTGTTTATACAAAATCTTTCTAAACAAAAAATCAAGAGAAAAAAAAAACAAAAAAACAAAACAAAACGTTTATACTATACAATTTTATATGAGTATGTTTGTATGTAAATTTTAAATTGTATTTATCGGCTTATTTTATAAATTATTAAATTATTATTACATCTAGTTTCAAGTAAATTTTTGTATTGCATATTATGGCATGTCATAAAATAATAATTCCATTTTGCTTGTCTTCAAAAAGTGAGACTAATATTATAACCACCTTTCAGTTTTCAAGTGGAATCGATGTAAATATTTTTATTTGCATTGTTTACACTAAATAGCGTTAAATGTACATACTTTTAGGGCTGTCAAATAAACATTTGCTTAATAAGATTTGTATGTAAAAAAGAAGATAAACAAGTATTTGTGTGTAGAAAAAAACAGTAAAAAATAACGGTATCCTAGGAAGGTAAAATATAAGCGATCGGAATGTGTGACATGCCTGTATGAATTGATTATTTTAAATTTATACATTCAAAACTAGTGATATGTGATTTACAACAAGTGAGTTAAATTGAACAATATTTTATTTAAATCAAAATTGTTTAACAAATTCTCATGCGTTTTCATTGAGTTTATGTACATAAATCTATTTTATATATATTTTTTCAAAATTGTTTAATATTTTGCATTTGAAAATTTATTTTTTTTTACAGCCTTAAAAATGTAACACAAGTTTGAGATACATATTTTCATTTATCCGAACTTATCTATTCGACAAGAAAACAGAAAAAAGTTAATCGCGGCATTTGTTATATAATATATATAATTATTATATAATTTTGTTTATATTTTCATTAAAATTTCCGTGAATTATGAATGAGATGCGATTTGTATTTATTCTGCTTAAACTTGTATTTCGTTAAAGGTTGAACTATTGCGTTATGTGTTAATTATAATAATTATTATTATTATTTTTTTTTCTTTCTATATATGAATAATTTTGTGCCATATGTATATTATTAATTATAAATTTTGTTTTTAGTCTCTCTACATATTTATTATTAAAAGAATTATCAAGTGTATTATATGTATTATTAATTTTATTTATCTTGCCGCTCTAACCATTTAATTTAAAAGGAGATTTTAATCAGCCTTTTTTCACTTATTAACGATTTTCATACTCCTCACAATAAGTAAGAGGGATGATTATTTCCTACGTCTAAACGTTAAAAAATTTTGTGGCAAACATTGGTCTAGTTTTAAAATGTTTTGAATGTTACTGAAGGTGACTAAGCATTTCTCCATTCTTTCAAATCAGCTGTTCAATTTTTTTTTTAACAATTTGTTTTGTAGTCGCAATGAACTACTTTATTGTGTATTTATTTGCTCCACTATTCTATTGACTGCTTTTATTACATATGCATGTCTTCACATTATATCTCTTTTGTTTTTTTGCTTAAATATTATTTTATAACACATCTGTTAAATAGAATTTGTAAAAATAGAAAACTTGAGTGTTTAGATTAACTTAAATGCAACAATTGGTGAATTCATAAGGTGCTGTGTTATCATGACGTATTGTCATATTTTTTCAAAATATAATAAAACATGATTCAAGGCGAATTACATGATTGTTTATTCACCAAATGTCTCACTAAAAAAAACGTTCTCTCCATTAAACAATTTTTGAAAACATTTGCCCAATTCACAATAAATCGTAAAAGAGTTTTTTTACAATAACAAAAAACATGCAAAATTGCAACGCTTGACGCTCAACGCTCTTGTTTAGGTTGGGCTATAATTTGTACGAAATTTGCCTCAACATATTTTAAGAAAAAAAAAAAACACAAAATTACAACAGCAATAGCTTATCCTTGTCTAATGTAGTTATACGACATTTTATTCTATATGCAAGACAAGAGTGATGTAAGAAAGATTATGCCTTCATTCGGAACTCTGACGTCACAAAACCTTTGTTCCTATTGCCTAATAATAGTGCCAAAGTGATTTTAATCTCAAGGTTATTAATTCTTGTAAAAGTTTTACAATAGTTGTACAAACTTTGTTGGTAATTTCTATTTTAACATCAATCAAGTAAAACATTTTTTCTTTTGTTTTTAAAATGTTGTTTTAATGTATCAGATAATCACGGTTATGATGAATTCCACAATGAGTAAAATTTCCAAATAAAACTTATTGTTCACATGGATCATAATTTCGTATTATTAATTCCATATGAATGAAATGACAAATAAAACAAAATAAGTATTAGTTTGAAATGACAAAACCTTTTGAAAAATTTTCTACTCAAGTCGCCAATATATTTCACATGTGAGCTTTTCAAAATAGTGTGATTTTTCCAAAGCAGGCAAAGATCACAAGAAATTTTTTCGGAGTTTTAAAATTTTGGAAATTTTTTTTACAAAACTTTTTTTTTAATTCATGATACTAATTGTTTACAAGTTCGGAAATTTTCATTTGGAATTTTATTCATAATAACAGTGAATATAATATACATTTTTTCGCAAAAAATTAGAAATTTTATGCATGAAACTTGCCAACCTGTGCGAAGGGACAACTACGTCATCTAACGGGAAACTGAGCAGAAGACAAAATCTTTATTCTATCGTTTTTGAAGCATATAATAGATAAAATTGTTATTTGCGTTTTTTTACAAAATATTAATAGAAAAATTATTAACAAAAACTTTTACAACTACTGTTGCACAAATTTCGATGTTCGCCCTAAAATGTTGCTTGCTGTTTTTTATGGCAAGGATCAACATTATGAAGATGTAATAGCATCTTATTTTTTTAGTATTTTTATACATTTTGATTAAAGGTGTTCACGTCAAAAGTTTTTACCTTGCGAAATGGGTCACCTTATTGTCAGTGGCGTTGTTGTATTTTTTTGGTACCATGTAATATTTACGACAATGTAAAATGAATGAGACTTTGTCGTACTTCTGTCGTTTTCGACACGACAACGCCACTGACAATAAGGCGGAATAATAATTGCAATTTAAGGTATTCACGTCACCGGTTTTACTCTTGCAAAAATGCAAAATTGCGCAAGTTAACTCCAGCCCTACGTGAGCACCATTTTTAACTAAACGGTGTTTAATGATCAGGGAACGAAGCCGATATGCTAAAAAATGCGAATTTCAAATTTTTAAGGTACATAAAAAGCCTACAAATCGATTGCTTAACTTCTGAAAAATAACAAACAAAAAATAATCTGTGGTAATTTTTTACGCACTAGATTAAAGGTGGTGCAACAGTTAAAGAGAATGCGAAATTATTAGCATTAATAGCAATTTCCCTATTTTGCAAGACACACACAATTGGTGATGTGAATACCTTTTTTTTAAAAATAATTTCACACTTATACCTAGTTCTACTTTTAACGTAATGCGTAAATTCATACAGCATTTTTTTTTTGTAAAAGTATCTGCTTAACTTGTATCTTGAACAAGTTAGCAGTGGCTACGCCTATTATTAGATTCGATTTTCTAAATGTTTAACATATTAACGGTATTATTGCGCAAATGCAAAAACTTGTTTCAGACACAATAACAACTTCGTAAAAAATTATGAAAAAAAAAATTTTACTTTCGCACTACCTCTCCATTAAGTCAAAATTGAGCAACATGCAACATTTATTTTTTTTTTGCCGTCAGTAAGCGACATTTTACGAAAATTTGTGTTTTCGCAAAAGTAAAACCAGTGACGTGAACTGTTTTATTATCTTTAAAAATAGTGTTTTTTCTTCACTCAGAGTGCAAAGTTTGATTTTTTTATTAATTTTATATATTAATTATAAATAGTTAATTTGATCAAATTCTGAGAATGGTCTAGTTGCTCCCATGCTTAAATTGTTATTGTGAATACCTCTATTGTTTTTTCATGTGTTGATAATGTTGACTTTTCTGCATTGCTTTTTGGCAAGAGGCAACGTTCTAATGCTGTAATACGGTCATTCTTTAAATATCACTATACATATTATTAAAACTATTCACGTTATCAGTTTTATGATGGCGAAAATTCAGTTTTGTTTTCATTTTTTTTTTGTGGGATAAGGTTACATTGCATTTTTTTCTTTCTTGAATTAATGAAAAAATTAATAAATAACAATTTAATAAAAGAAGAAAAAATGTAATTTTTAGCAAGCTGAGCATTTTTTTATAAATATTATTTAAAAACAAAAGAATTTTTATATCTAAAAAAAATTAAATTAGCTATTTTCCTTAATAAGATAAAGATGTTGCCTCTTTGCACCCAAATGAATGTCGCATTATTTTCTGGAAAAAAAAAATGTTGCCCTATGAAGTAGTGAACAAATTTCTTAGTCAAACTTGTTACCAAATTTAAGGGACTTTTAAATATCTATTGCACTTAATATATTGTAGCGAATTTAATATAAAATATACTTACATTTTAGATGAATTACTTAAAAAATATTGGTATTGAGAGGTTATACAGTAATTTAAGCAATTTTGCAAATGTTCTTTGTGTACTATTGAAAAGGTCTTTTAAATAAATACATTTTATTTGGTACTAAATTTGTTATCAACATGATTCGTCACCACTAAAAAGGTCTTTTAAATAAATATCTTTGATAAAGTACTAAATTTGTGATTAACATGATTTCCATTCTGCGTTAAAAATATATTGCTTAAATAGAGGACAGAAAAAAGGGCAACATTTATTCCAGAAAAAAACCGCATTTTTTTTTTCATTTTTTTTTCATTATATTTTTCCAAAAGGTAAATGATGTTTTTTTTTTGCTTCAAATTTTTTTGTTGTCTGTTCAAATATAAATTTATTTCTCAAAAATGCCTTAAATAATTGCTGATTCACAAAATGCATTAAAAATATAATTTTGATTGAAAAGTGACCTTAAGGCCCATACCTAAACAAGAGCGTTGAGCGTTGCAATTTTGCATGTATTTTGTTATTGTAACAAAAACAAAACACATGTAAAACTCCAACGCTTGACGCTCAACGCTCTTGTTTATGTATGGGGGTAAGAAAGGTAGAATTTATAGAACATAAGTTGAAATTTAGAAACATTCTTTGCTATTTACGGTAACTCTTAAAAAAAAAAAAGAAACAAATTCTACTTTGTAAAAAACACTTCAAAAATTTTTTTTATTATTATTTTTAATAAATTTCCTATTTAGAGAGCTTTTTCATTGTTTTAATCTCCTTTTAAATAAATGGTTGCAGGTAGCAGGATTGTTTTTTTATTGTACTAGCATTATACATATATAAATATATTTTATAAAAGTTCTTCCAAATATATTTTGTTTATTTTTATGTTTTAGTTTTAGTCATTATTATAATATTTTCTGAATATTTTTTTTTAGTTGTAAACATTAAAAAAAAAAAGGAAACCGTTTGAGTAACAATCTTTTGTTTTTATTAATATTATTTTTGTGCTCTATGCCCGTACTAGTAAGATATGCAGGTTTTATTCTACATAAAAGTTTAATACAATTTATTTGTATTTCTCAGCAGCACCTGTAAATCTAAAGGCTTTTGTAATACACGGCATGTTTTTTATATCTGACTTTAAAATTTGTCAGACATATGTAGATCTACATGTCTGTCAAAATTGTTCTTTTTACAGGCAACCGTTGCTGACTGCTTTGCAGCAGCATGTTTTGACAGAAGAAAATAGAGCGCGCTCTAATTGAAATTTCGTCGGATGTCTCAACACATCCCAGCAAAAAAAAAAATAAAAAATTGGAAGTAGTGCAAAGCGAATTACAATTAAAATACTTCTAAATTATTTGTGTTAAGCAATAACACTGCTCGACAAAAAATCATTTTTTGTCTTCCCGTTAATTAATACTATGTGGACTATATGGATTTTGATGCGCTGAACTCAAATCCGTTGCCGGTTTTTTTTTCCATCAGTTCGGGATTTTTTTTATGGGCGTGGCAAATTTTTCCCCCTAAATTAGTCAGGTACGGAGACGTATTTCATCCTAACTCGAGAACCAGTCATCCGATTTTCAAAAATAAAACACCAGAAGATGTGTAACAAAATTGTATTTAATATATAGGCTGTAAATATTTTAATTTTTTATTGTAATTTGAAGTTATCTACGGCAGACGACAGGGTGGGTGCTTTAAGCGAGGCGTTGCTACAAAATTACAATCTAGTAAATTTTTTTGCTTGTATTTGTTTTTGTTGTACGAAAATAGATAGAAGTAAATATGTAGTTGCTATTCATTGTTGCTACAAGGCGCTTAAGTGAGTCCACTCTGACGTTTTCTGCATTACACATATTTGGTATCTACATTTTTTAACCGATTTTTATGGTTTATGGCTTTTTTTTATTTTCAAGTAGCAAAATATTAAATATTTGCTTTATATTTTTTTTTTTTAATTCCATTTTTAAATTGAAAATTATTACGAATTTTTCACGAAAAATTTTTTTCTCCATTAATATCTGAATAATTCCAAAACGATAAGAGATAGAGAAAAATTCTATTCGATTATAATAAATACAATTTTGTTACACATCTTTTGGAGTTTTATTTTTGAAAATCGGATGATTGGTTCTCGAGTTAGGATGAAATATGTCTCCGTACCTGACTAATTTAGGGGGGAAAGTTTGCTACGCCCATAAAAAAAAATCCCGAACTGATGGAAAAAAAACCGGCAACGGATTTGAGTTCAGCGCATCAAAATCCATATAGTCCACGTAGTTTTATTTAATGGAGGATTTTGCTGCTGAGCAGTGTAATTCTAAATGACTCCCTAAATGCGAAACAATTTGTCATACATTATGTGCTCAAAGATAAATGCAAAATCATGCAGAATTTCTTATACAATTCATGTAAACAAACAAAATTAACTCATGTAACAGCGGATGCTTTTCACCATTTATGCTTGAGTTCTGTGCACTTGTTCAAATAGAGTGTAGTTCATCAAAATATTCATATAAACACAAGATTTCCAATGACACGCTAATGTTAAAATCATTAGTGTTTTCACATAAATTTAATACTTCGTCACCAGTTGAACCCCTGCAAATTCGCTTTTTTGTCATAGATTTTATTGCTGGGATGTTTTTGACAGAAGTAATATTTTAAAGGTAACACACGACATGTTCGTATTTATCAGTGTGGAATTTGTCAAGTCAGATGTAAAAAACATGCCGTGTATTAGCTGCTTAATCAGTACGACAATAAATAACTGTTTTCTTTGTAAATTACTTTAACTCACTTAACAAATAATCTGTAATATTTTTTTTTTTTCAAATTTTCTTTAAAAATGAATTTAAGAAGTTTATAAAAAGGCCTTTAGTTAAGAAATTAATTATTAAGAAGCTCTGCATAAAGATAATAAATTAAGAATAAATAAGACAGAAAGTGAACTTTATCACATAAATGTTTGTGTGAATGGTTTATATTTATATTGAAAATATAAAAATAAAAATATTAGTATATCACATTAAAAAAAAAAGGTAATATTACATTAATGAATGCATAACAATAAATAAATAAAAAAAGAAAAACATAAAAATATACATTTAATTGAAATACATACTGCGTATACAATTATTATAAACATTCAACTTAAATTTTTTTAATCACTTGCCACGATTTTTTTTTTTTTTATATGGACGAAATGAATTTTTGTTCTCAATAAAGTTAAACATTTTATTAATTCAAGGTAAGCTTTAGTTTTAACATTAAATATTTGTTTTAGGTTTTTTTTTTACTCACAGAAAGAAATTGTAATAAAGTTATAAACTTCTCCAGTAAGTCAAAATTGAGCAACACGCAACATTTATTTATTTTTTTGCCGTCAGTAAGCGACATTTTACGAAATTTTGTATTTTCGCAAAAGTAAAACCAGTGACGTGAATTGTTTTATTATTTTGAAAAATAGTATTTTCTTTACTCAGAGTGCAAAGTTTGATTTTATTATTAATTTTATACACTAATTATAAGCACACTCACGTCTTTTTTTATGCGGTAGATGCGTTCCACATAAAACCGCATAAAAAAATCGCATAAAAAAAGACTCTAGCTCCATACAAAAACTAGGGATACGTTCCGGAATTTAAAAAAATCTCATAAATTGAAATTAAAGTATTAAAAATGTACCAAATTCGCATAAAAAAGGAAATTTCATTTTTTTTATGGCTCTGATTGATGATTCGCCTAGTTTAAAGTGGCCTGCCAGAGCCTTATTTTTAGCTCTATTTGCTAAGCGGTCCAAAATTTCGATTTTGATCTCTAAAGAAATCGTTTGTCTTTTTTTCTTATTTTTCTCCATATCAATTTCTTAAAATCGAATCCAAAAATTTTATGTTATCATTGAAACCATAAAAAAATTACACTTACTTTTTGGAGCGAAACTTTAACACCTTCGATAATTAAAAAAAATTCCACCACAATAAATATTTTAAATTTAATGCAAAATTCAACTGTCAATGACTAAACTGCAAACGTACGTTAGAACATTTCTTCGTCGCCTGCTTACAAAATCTATAAGGGAAATCCCAAATTTCAAATAATCGCTGCTGGTCTTCGCATGAAACGCATTAATTAACAGAAAGTACAAACCTTAACAGAAATCTACAAACTTTACAGAAAGCACAAGCCTTAACAGAAATATCCAAGCCCAGTGTTGTCAATTATCTAAATATTATTTTTATATAAAAAAAAATTGAATATTTAAAAACCGCATAAATTCAAATTTGCATAAAAAAATACCGCATAAAAAAAAACTTAAGTGTAGTTAGTTTGATCAAATTCTAGGGGATGGAGAATGGTCTAGTTGCTCCCATGCTTAAATTGTTATTATGAATACCTCTATTGTTTTTTCATGTGTTGATAATGTTGACTTTTCTGTATTGCTTTTTGGCAAGAGGCAACGTCCTAAAGCTGTAATACGGGCATTCCTCAATGACGATTTTTTTTTATATGGACAAAATGAATTTTTGTTCTCAATAAAGTTAAACATTTAATTAATTCAAGGTAAGCTTTAGTTTTAACATTAAATATTTGTAAATTGAATTTTTATTTTGTCGAACTTTTCTGTTTAAACTATTATTTAAATTTATTTTTTTTTTTTCAATTAACATAAGTCCCGTGAGTTAAATAGATGATATTTACAACCAACATGTAACCACCGATCAGAGAGTGCTGATGATGAAATCGTAGCTGGTTTCGAAAATGCATTCCACTCGGCTAGTGTCGGTAAAAATATAATTTTTCAAGATTTATTCTTTCATTTATCACAATTAATAAAAAAAATTCTTTGTAAAAATAAAGAATATTAATATGAACTCAAGCCTGATTAAAAATTTAAATAATAGATTAAATATTTGTTTTAGGTTTTTTTTTTACTCACAGAAAAAAATTGTAGTTGTGAATATTGCATGGTTACTTCATAGTCGTTTTTGTTGACAGACACAACTTTGTTTCAAAGTCAAAATTAACTTTAACGTGCCTTTGAATGTTATCAGGGGCCAAATTACGGCATAGGTGTATGAGTAGGCTTTCGTATCGAATGGATGGATTATTGGGGGGTTACTTCGTAATTCGATTTGAAAGAAAACATTTTCGAATTACCCCCCTGCATGGAGATCCATCCATAAGCAGTTACATTGAGGGGACTGGGTTCTTAGACTAGTCCGTTAGTTATGGGAAATTATGATTATGATTTTTGTTTGGGAATTCCGTTTTCCACATGGAGCGCACAACATGCCAACTGGGCATAAGTGTATACCCAGCAAAAATTTATTTTGTACCGGTAAGCAGTAAAAAAAATCATGCCTTCTTATTGCACAATATTAGAGCGCATTCGAGGGTCAGAAATTTCTATTAAATATATTTCATTTCTTATAAAATAACTTACTGCAACTTCTCTCGCTTACGAGGATGCAGGAATGTAAGCATGATTACCTCTCTTTACTGTAGTTCTTAAAAAATTTATTGAAAACACATAAAATAGACATGATATTACTGCATTAACCATGTGTGAAAATAGCAAATAATTAGAGCATCAAAGAGCCCTACCAAGTGGGACATCTCATATAAAAATCATGCCTTCCTGAAGCAGGTTGGGAAAGGAGAGTACATTTGTCTCTCCCTTACAAACCTGCTTCTGGGTATGCAGTAATTTTTGCTGGGTACCTGTCATGGGTTTGGGCTTTTAATACCCCTCCTTTTCAACCTAACCCCCCTGCATTCGATAGCTAACGTATGACATATTAAACAGGAATATCCACATATTTTCTGACAGCAAGGCGGCCATTGGATCTCTAGAGAATATATACACCACATCGCAACATGTACTAGAAATGCTAGATATCTCTGAAGCCGATAGCGGGACATTCATCGATTACCGTTGTACATATAAGTTTCAGAACATGAGGGAATTAATGGTAATAATAAAGTTTGATTAAATCCAGATAGGTTATTGGCGTTGCTTCATCGAAAGGTAGACAGCTAATTTTCCACGAACTTTACTTGATTGCCAAAGCAGAGATGGCAGAAAGAACCAATTTGAAAAAAGAAAAAGCTGGTCCAACACGTATATACATAGACCGCAATATGTTTTAAATATAACTGAAATCTATTTAAGAAACCTCATAGCGGTTATTACTGGCCTCAGGGAACATATGCGAAAAGGTCCTATAATGAATGCGGCAGAAGTTGCAATGACGAAGACTAGTCCACTGAACATCTCTGACACTGTACGGTAATTGGGGACCTGAGACGTCAGACTACTTACTCTTGGTAAAAAAAAAATATTTTTTCTATTAAAATTCTTTAAACCATTAAGATTTTAGAGGATATTTTGTATATTTTTCAATGTAATATGCATACAGTCTACAAATGAGGAAACGTACGTATCTTATGTTACAATAAAAAATAAAAAAAAAAAACAAAAATATTTCAATTAAAATAATAACAAATTCCCACTTAAATTATATAATAATATCAATAAATAATAAATTCATTCGATTTGGTTGTTTTAAATTTATTTTCTTCAGTCCTCACTTTGCTCCATTAAGCCATAATTCTCCCCAGCTTTATCTCTGAGGCCTCTTAAATCGGGATATAAGGCACCAGCAGCTACAAACTGATGTTCACCTTTATAATTCTGCTTGTAGTCATCGAAAACCGCGATTCCGGTATTTTTAACCATTTTCTTAGCAATGCCTTTGGGCAGCATATAGTTGACATTGCGACTAACAACAAAAGCATTGCCAATGGTGTCAAAAGTATTGGCAGCTACATAACTAGCAGGGCAACCATATCTAGGTGGGGAAATTTGTTAGAGTTACAATAAAAAATAAAAGAAAACAGTACAGTTCTTAAACCTACTTGTGTTCTATGATTTTAACGGAATTTTCACTTAAATTATTGCCCAGTATGGCAGCGGATTTCTCCAGACCATCGACTATGGTACTAAAACCCTCAACAGCTCCGGCAGCCATGGTTAAAGCTCCTTCCATTTTGCTATTGGCCTCCTGCTGGTCAAGGCCACAAGTCTTTTGCAGTAGATTGGCGCCGTGGTGTTGTATGTGAGGTGCTAGAAATCTACCTATAGCCATTGAGGCTGAACCCACTTTACCGGCTACCCAACCGGTTACACCCACCGCTGCTGTTGTAACACCCTTAGCTACTTCTACTGTGGTTTGTAGGCCCTGTGACACGGGTGGTGGATTTTCTGGAGCCGGCTTCATTTTCGATATAATATAGGGCGTACCTTTCATCATAAGTTCTCCAGTTTTTTCCGCACCCTTTACCAAACCTCTTGCAATAAAGTCTGCTGCGGTAACAATATGTCTAGATACTTGTTGACTAGTATCTCGCGCGGCCTGTGTAACGAACGGTTGTGTTAATTCTTCTATGTTACCTGCCAAAACGGCTTCTAATAGATCTAAAAAGAATTGTTGCAAGTCCGCAAATTGTTCTGCATTTAGATTCGGTGGTGTTACTAAGATTATTCCAAATGCTGCACCGGCAACGTCCGCCTCTAAATCAGGAAATACAAATGCTCCATAGTCGGTGCGGAAGCATGTGGTTATAGTCGGCACGAGGGGATATATCCAAATCATATCTTCGTTTTGGGAAGTCGATGGTTGATCCGTAACTTGTCCTTTCATGGAACACTGTATGAAATATATGCCATTCAGATAACTCCATTTATCACCAACGGTGCACATAACTAGTGACATGGATGTTTCGCCCTTAAAATTAGAGAATATTTACTTATTATTAATCTTCTTTTAATTAATATTTTTGTAAATGCATTGCTTACAAGAGCCTACAATTGATTACTTAAATTTACTACATAAGTAAGTACATACATTTTCTAATTACTACATATGTATTCAAATTATGTATTCAAATTATGTATGTATGTATTTTATGAGATGTAGGACCAATTTGCATAAAAGAGTCAATTTCTAAAAAAACGTAACATACGATAATTTCGCGCACAGGGATCGATATGTACGAAAGGATTTGAATTCAGCATGATATGGAATGCATAATATCGGCTGATGTTTTTTTTACCCGTTTGGGATTAAAAAACAAACAAAAAATTGAAAATTTGCAAAACTGAATAAAATACATGCATATTTATTTCAAATGATAAATGAATGTCTGACATTAACTTTTGAAAGATTTTTTCATGCAAACGTTGTGGTCCATTCGTGAGTTCTAATTTTGGCACACTTTTCCAGTATTTCAGGTGTAATCTTGTGTTTCAGGGCTGGAATTGTAGCTGGCTTGTCCCTGTTCACGAGAGACTTTGCGTATATTTACAAAAAATTTGTCTAGTTGGATCAAATCGCATGATTTTTTCTCCCAATAGACTGCTACAAAATGTGAGCTTAATTGCTTACTAAATAGATTAATGGTATCGAGTGCCGTATGACACCGTTTTGTTGAAGCCGCACTAAGTCAACTAAGTAAAATTCTTTCGTTTTGAATAGTTTTATAGAGAGATCTTTAAGGTGGCCAAATAGCAAAAGCCCCATTACTTGTCGGCGACGAATTGACATGTTTCGATCTTCATTGACACTGTCCGCTATAGCAGCACTATCCTTCTCGCTACGCACTCTTTGCATATGGGTGAGTGTTTAATGGTCAATAAAGTAATACTGTGGGAAATTTGGACAGCTTGAATAGTCTGTTAGGTGGGTCGATTATAACGACCATTATATCGACGTAATTTACGCAACACATTTCTCACACACCACAAATTTTGATAATAAAATTCAATTATTTGCAAGTGTTGTTCGTTTGTTAGTCTATTCATGGCAAAATGAATGGTAAACCTTACTCAGCATTTTTGGCATTACCACATGTCATGAATTTTTTTTCTACACTCAGGGTAGACACAAAAAATTCTGTCTATCTGAGCTATCACCCATTGTTATTATACCTAAGGCATACAAACGCAACAATTAATTAATTAATTAATTTTTTTAAAACTTCATTATATTATATTCTCGTTTTGGAAATTTTTAAAACTTTGTAAACCAACTGAAACTGCAAATTGTTTATCGTAGACAAAAAAATAAATAATTTTGACGGATGCAGAAACGTCATTAAAAAAACCTGGCACTATTTGTGAATGCTTTAAAAAAAATCAGCTGATTGGATACGAGTACCTTATTAATATACCTCGATTACACCATGACTACATTGAAAAAATTTAATTAATTTAATTTAAATTTAATAATTTTTAAGCGGCTTCATGAATATGTCTCATATACATACATATATATGTATGCATGTACTTACATAAAGCGTGTAAACGAAAAATTTTTTACAAATTGATTTACTTTTAATACAAAACTAATAATAAGAAAAAAAATACCTGAAATTAATAATATTACTTCATATATTTTAAAAGTAATAAAAAATTTACTCTTGATAACGGGCTAGTGCGTAGGAGCGTATTTTACCCTGTAAGCCTCTCATAAGGTTTTGGACACCTTTGCTAACAATTTTCTTAACCGCCTTATTCCATCTGAAGTATAATGTTTTTTTTTAATTTTAGCTACTTTTGATGTTTTTCGAAGTATTTATTGTTCAGGGCAATTTGGTGGATTGCACTCCTTTTCAACAAATTGTACATTATATTCTCTGAACCATTCGATAGTTTCGCTGGAATAATGAATTGTTGCTAAATCAAGCCAGAATATTGGGGGCGTAGAATGGAGTTTATACAATGACAACAAACGTTTTTGTAAACACTCTTTTATGTACATTTGTCTATTTAATGTACCACGTAACACAAAAGGCTTTGTGAATTTACCACAGCTGCAAATTGCACACTAAGAACTTTTTCGCAAATTTGTCAACCTTTTTATATTTAAAAATTTTCCTTACACCTCCTCTCATAAATGCAGTGTAGTATTGACATCCAGGAATTTGTTTGAAATCCTCTTAGACATACGTTTCGTCATCCATTAATATGCAGCCTTTAAAATTGTTGAGAACTGTCTTCAGCAGTTTTCTTGCTCGTTTTTTTGCCCTTCGATCAACTTCAGAACTTCTGTTTGGTACTTTTATTACTTTGTATGATCTTAGCTTAAATTTTTTCTTTACTTTTTGAACATACATATGAGAAACGTTAAACTTTTTTGCCAAATCCCGAGTTGACATGTTCGGTTTAGACACTAGCGCATTCTTCACTTTTAACGCCATTTTATTATTAACAAAACCGGGAGTTCGGCCAGATCCGCGTTTTCTTTCAGTGGATTGGGTCTCCCTGAAACGGTTTATGACATTCCTTGTAGTCGCTCGGGACGTTCCTGTTAGCCTTGCTATAGCTGCAAAAGAGGCATTAGGGTAACCAAAAAACTGTCCACAATGTTTTTTCTCTGATTTTGTAATTTTGCTGTTGACGCCATAATCGATGATCAAAAACTAAATGGGTGATGCTCAGTTTATTGTTTACAAATCATAAAGTTTTAAAAGTAACGGAACTTTTTTTACATAGTTTGTTTTCATCAAAATATTCGCATCTTAATTTGTAAAAAATTTTTCGTTTACACCCTTTATGTATTTACATATGTATGAATATGTATCTTTTAATGCTTATAAATACTTAATTCAATTCAACTACTACTTTTATTTCTTAAAGAAGCATACAATTTTAGAATGAAAGAAATATTAAAACTGACTGTTATCTCGTTATGGCGTCTAAATTTTTTAAATTTCAATCCATAATGAAATTTTGGTTGCTTAAAAACCTATTAAAAAAAACAAAATATTATTAAAGTAACCTTTATAAGTTTGAACGTAAATGAGGGTCACTTACAAAATTTTAACCAAATTAATTCCAAAAAGTTCAAATAACAGGTATTTGGACTAAATTTTTAAATTTTATACCTCTATTTCTAATACATCAAGCATCTTTCGGAATTTGACATTAGGTTCGTTCGAGTACTTTTACTGCACTTTGTAGTAAATGAGTAATTATTTAGTAAATTGAAAATTTTACTCTCAAAAAGAGAATTTGTCCAAAAAAGTACTCGAACAGACATTTGTAAAAATTCGTAAGATTGAAGCAACAGCTGATGGCAAATAAATATTGTGTTGAAACAATTTTTTCGCTTTTGATATTTATTTCCTTTTCTATCGGTACTCGACAAATCAAACAAATTAAATTAATCAAATAAAAAAAATTAAAAGTATCATTGTGTCGAGAATTACGTCATTATGTAGTTCCACATTACTTTGAGCACTTGGACCTGAAATCAATATAAAGATTCTAGTTAAAAGTTTAATCGGAACTATGTACATACAGTGCAAATATGTATTTAAGTATGTATACCTGCGCCAGATTCAAGCAGTTCCATTCTTTCATCTGTAGATATTGTTAACTAACTTTATTTGGATTTTCCTTTTTTTTAATATTTTTTTTACAAATTGTATACTTTTTGTTTGCTTACTTTTGTTTGTTTACCTTTTGAATCATATGTTTTTTGGTTTTGCTAAATCTTACTGCAAGAAATTTCTGTAGTAAAAATTTGCAAATACTCAGTCAAGAACTGTCACTTTTCGCTCTCTATTTGTGCTCTCATTTACTACAAATTTGTGTAAACGAACGCAATTTCGTAAAATGCAGTAAAAATTTGTGCAAATTCGTACAAATTTGTGAGTTCTCGAACGAACCTATTATGTTTATGTTGATCGGTCACTGCAAATTTGGCCATCAACACCGGAGAATAGGACTACCCTAAAATATCTTCTGTTCTTCTTTAGTTGTCTTGATGCCGAAGCGGAGGAGACTATATAACACTTTCTATGTCACTTTCGGAGACTGCAGACTACATAGCCTGTCGGAAGTAGCAACGCTAAGTCTTGCAGAAATTTCTACCTTTAAAGGCAACCAAGAGTAACTTTCCTTTGGTTGGGATACTACAGGGATTAACTACTTACCTCCATGTTAATAAAATTTAAAATGAATTTAAAGTGTTTTTTTTTGTTATAAGCGTTGACACCCTATAACGTGTGTCAAACAAATACCAAACGAAATGATAAAAGTTGTCACCCATAGTGAAATATATTAAAATCCAAATTATTTAACTCAAAACTTATGTGCATTTTGGGACACCCTATATTTTTCTTTTAAATAATAAACCTAAATTTGTTTCCTAAGCTTCAGTTTTTCCACGGCAAAAAAATTAAAATCCTACTGCCGTATTCATAAAAAAATATTTAAGGTTCTATTTTAAAGTTTGTTGCACAGAAATTTGTAAAATAATCCTTCAATAAACCTAAAATATTTTTTATGAATACGGCCGGAAAACTTTCGGGCAACCCTAAAAAAAGTACAGTGTCTTTACTTACAGCAATTGTTTGCACCACTCCATTTGATTGTATTTTATACAGTTTGACTTGAGCTTGAAATAGGGTGTCATACAATACCGGTATATCCTTATCGGCTATAACTTCTCTTAAACCCTTGGCAATTTCTTTATACGTCTTCGGCGCACCACCGCTAACATTTTGTACGTCAGAATATGTGGCTGGATTTTCCAATAGTGCCGATTTTCTTTTTTCCCGTGGTTCACTCGTTTCATTATAATTTTCCTGAGCCTCCTGCGCCTCACAATCAATGGATGAGTGCTGCAGCCTTAGAACTTTTAGTCTATAAGCTATTTCGGTTTTTGCGCCCTTCAACTTTTGTATAATCGTACAAGCATCGGACCATTCACTTTCAATGCCATTCGTACTGTCGGGCAGACCGACAGGGATGTTGAATACTGTTTCGATTAACTTTAAGCTTTCCTCATAGGCCGCAATGGCTTCTAAAGGCTTTTCCTGTTCCTCCAATTCGATGGCTTGATCGATTTGTTTAAGTGTTATTTTGTTGGCCTCTTTAATGCGCTCCAAGGAGTTGAGAAATTCTGCAGCTGTTGTCATAGCTACGAGCTAGTTAGAGTAGAGTTAGAGAGAGAGAAAAAAAAATTATTTCTTTTGTTGACAATTTTTTAGAAAAAATAAAAATTTTGTTTAAAATGTTCCATAAATAAAGAAATTTTGATAAAATTCAAGTTGTAACTAGTTCTTCAATCTCATAAAAGTTTAATGTAACAGTGTGAGTTAAATAATATTTTTATCAAGGTAAATTTATTCATCAGATAGTTTTGATAAATAAACACATTGACCAAGTTTTGGGCGATACAGCAGCACTATTTTCCTCGGTATGCACTTTTCGCATACGGGTTGGTGATTTAATGTCCAATAAAGTGAAATGGATGCGAAATTTGGTCTCAACAAAATTTTAATAATTTGCAAGGGTTGTTCGTTTGCTAGTCTATCCATGGTGAAATGAGAGGCAAATCTTACTGAGCACTTTTGGCAATCATTTCACGAATATCTTTTTTTTTACACTGAAAAACCAAATAGCAAAAAAATCAAATATCACAAATAACAGTTTTTCTAATTTTTATCTTTAAAAACGATTTCACATTTGTCATACCTTTTAATTGGTATTGTGAAGAATAAAAAATTATTATTTGATTTATTATTTATTAATACGTACTTTATTTATGTGGCCATTAAAATCCATTTTTTTATGTTCTCTTATTACAAACAATAAATAATAATGTATGTTTGTATTAGAAAATATATTCAATTTTTAATTTTGTTTTACAACTGAACTGGAAGCACATACTATCTTGACTTGAAGAATTACAAAATTCTACTGATGTGTTTGCTGTATCTCTCAACCCTTTTCCATATGAACAACCATAATTTATTTATGTTTTTCTTCTTTAAAAAAAAATAAATAAATAAAACAAATTTGCAAGAAAACTCTGTTGAATAAATTGAATTTGTGCCAAAATTGTCTTGAGAGAAATGAAAGATTGTGTACTAACAGTTGATGACATTTAGTTTGCAACAGGATAGATACACAATTTTTAAATTAAAAATTTGTTATATTTTATTAAGGACTATTTAAATAACATGACAGTCCGACAATTGAATTAAAGCTAAATGAGCAACAGAGCGACAGCAGAACTACACGCCAGGCTTGACTACACCGAAAAATAAACTATGCAACATTTTACATAAAAACTTTCGTAGTAGGTAAGGTTGAAAAAGAGGGGCAATGAAAAGCCTTAACACATGACAGGTATATGTACACGTATAGCCAATTTTACTATACAGTAAATCATAAACACATTTAAAATTCAAGAGATATCCACAACAAAATGGCGTCATATTAAAATTTTTACATAATTGTATACATGATGGTGAAGGGTATATACGATTCGAATGCTTTAATTGGTAGTAGCTAGATTTAAAATCAATTAAGCAGCTTTATACTTGATTACATATTCAATTACATATAATTGTTACACTTCGTTAAGTTTCATTATTTGTTTTAAATCTATTTTATTTGTTTCCAATTTTATTATAAAATTCTCATAGAAACCCGGTTTAATTACCTTTCCTAGCAAAAAATAAAAATGTAAGGTACATTTTTAAGACTCTTAATAACTAGTGCAAAAGATTTACAGTCGAACTTCTCTATAACGTAGCAGTTGGAAGCCGTCAAATTTCTACGTTATAGAGAAAATTCGTTATAGAGAAACTACAAAAAATTTTGACTAATTTTTTTTATGTAGAAAATATATTTATTAAGACAAAAAAAATAGTTTTTACATAAACACATTAATTTTTTATTATTACATACATATGTAGAAAAAAATTATATTTGGAGAACATTTTTTTTTACATGAACACATTTAAATTTTTTTCTTTAAATGCAGAAAAAAATATATGTATGTATATTAAAGCAAGTTTTTATGTGGTGTAAAAGAAAGATGTAATTTTCATTTGTTTTCGATGTTTCCACTTTTCTTCGTCAACAAAGTCTTTACAACGGTTAAGAAGAGAAAAAATATCCCCAGGTACATATTTTCGAGATTCCAAAAAGGTTCGTATCGTGTTAAAAGACGAGTGTACTTGGGAAAATAAAGGCAATTCTGAAATATTTTGTTCTATGTCAGATTCTTTATCGTCTGATTCTGAAAGAACATTGACTTCATAGTAACTGAATAAATTACTTTGTAGAATATCTTTATCGGAAGGACACTCCATGGTGATTGTCTTGTAATCAACATTTACATAATCTTCAACCTCTACACCTTCAATATTATTGCTGTTTGCAAATTCCAACCATAACTCTGACAGATGGGAATTATTTTCATCTACTTTATCTGCAGTTTCTGTAGAATTTATCAGAAATCCAGCTTTCTTAAAACAGTTACGAATTGTTCCACTTTTGACATCTGGATTCCACGCTCTGCGTACGTAGGCGTGTAAACTTATGCGACTGTTTTCTTTTTTATGTGACAGTCGTAGCAAGCGTTGAAAATGTAACGTCTTTGACAGTTATATTTTCGGTGACTAAATTGATACAAAAAATCGATTGCTAAAAACTTCGCAATAGAGAGATTATTTAGTGTGAAAAATTCTATTTAGGTCTTAAAAAATTGTACGTTACAGAGAGAACTTTGCTATAGGGAAGTTCGTTATAAGGAGATCAAAATGTATGAAAATGCTTACAAAAATGTTGTGTTCACGAATTTTATTTGTTATAGAGAAGATTTCTTTATAGAGAAGTTCGCTACAGAGAAGTTCGACTGTAATTCTAAATGCCAGCTTAAAGCTTAAACTACACGTGCCATAACCATAATGCCATAGTCATGAAAAACCAAAATTGATTTTTATGGTTTTCGCATCATAATGAAATACATTGTTGTCCATAAGTTTTGTTCAAACAGCTGTTCTAGATGGTTATTGCTAGTCTAATTTAAGCTTAAATGAGAAATAATTTGACATGCGTAAATAATTTGCTTCAAAGTATGTGAAAATCAAGCAAAATATGTACATATGTATGTATCTTACATCAGTGGAAACCCTGCAAATTAACTTCTTTGTCATATTTCTTTTTGGGTTAATTTATTTATTTTAAATATGTAACCAATTTTCCAAACTAAAAAAAAGACAAATTTTAAAATAAAAAAAAATTTAATAAAAAAAAATTGAAGTTAGTGAAATCAATTTTGTATCAAATGTATGTGTACATATTAGGGTTATCGATTATTCGACTTTTTGACGAAACCGGTTTTCAAATAGTTTGAAATTTAGAATTAAAAAAAAACCGGTTGCTATTTTAAAAAATTAAAAAAAACCGGTTAACCGGTTTGAATATATAAAATATAATATTTAAAGAAAAAATTAAAAAATATTGTAATAAAAGATTATAATAAAAATTATATCTAAATATGAAATTTATATACGTTTGGCTGCACAATTACGCAATAACTGACATGAATGCAGTTGACTAATTTGGTTTTAATTAGTTGAATTTAAGGACAAAAGGTACTCTTTACAAGTAAAATAAATAAATAAAATAAATTAATACATAAATAAATAAGACTTTTTATAAGGCTGTTATAAAATTTTGTATCTCCTTCTCTGCATTTTTTAAAAATTAAATAGATTTTTTAAACTAATATGCACTAACGTATTTTGTTTGAAATGATTTCTGTAATTTGAAATACATTTTAAAGGCTAGAGAGAAAATCTTTAAAATTTAATTTTAAAAATTCTTTCTTATACCCATGACAGACATACAAATATAGACATAAAGTAGTTTGTTTAATTTTGTTTGTTTAATTGAAGTTTTAATTGACCGACAATCAAGGCCATTAATTAAAATTATAATTTGGAAGGAGAGATTATTGGTTTTTCTTTATTGTAACTACACTTTTTACTTAAAAGTGATTGATCAGCTAAGTTTATACTTCAATTACCTTTAACTTTTAACGTTAGGTTTATATCCTATTAACAAATAATTTTTTTTTAGCTCAATCATTTTTCTTATTTTACATTTATTTTTTAAACAATAAACAAATTTCTTACAATATTGTGGAAGAATATTTAATAGTTTTTGTTTTCTGATTTTGGAAACTCTTCGCGTACTAAATATACTATGGTACGATTGGTTACAAAGATATATGAAAATAAACTTTAAAAAATAAAAAACCGCCTTTTTCGGAAGAAAAAACCGGTCCATTCGATATTCGAAAAATCAACATTAAGAAAAAACCGCCAGCTGAAAGAGGAAAAAACCGGGTTTTCCACCGGTTGCAAAACCGAGTCGATCACCCTAGTACATATACATACATACTTACATACATAAGTATACAAAATGCGTTACAAAAGTAATAATAAACTTAGTATGCCAAACTACAAAAAATATAGAATAAGAAATACCTATTTAGTTTACCACGATTTTCATTCGTGACGTAGCTATGTATACGTTTTGTTTTTTTTTTGTTTTGTATACAAACACAAACTGATTATAAGAAATTCGCATAAATATCGCAAAAAAAATAAATATTCGTTTATACGTAATATCACAGAAATGTGATGAAATTTTGTAGGTACATATTTTTTTAAAGACTTAATAAATGATAGGTACTGTCTGACCGGCATTTCCTTAAACCTTTTTTGAAATGACTCATCACACACTTGTTGTTACATATCACACGATAATATAGAGCTAAATAATTTCTATAGTATATGTAGTACATGACTACATCGTTATGTACTTACATATGTATTACATACATACGTATCAATTTTTTACTTAGTGACTTGTGGCTTTTTAGAACAATTCTAGTATAATTTTTTTAAGTTCAATTTATATTGTTATCTTACTTACCTTTTATGCTGGTATTGCTTAATTAAAAAACTATGCAAATTTATTTTGCAATTGGAATTAGTAATTTATGTATGTATGTGTCTTTATCTCAAAACTTTTCCATAAAATTTACGATGTATGTACCACACTTTAGAACGTTTTTAAGTATATAAAAACTTAATCTGTTTTAGTCTTGCTTTAGAAATTAAAATGTTCTTATCGTTTGTTTATGATTTTTTTTATTTATTTGTAATAATGATAATTATGACTTTTTATCATTTCTCTGTTACTGCAGTTGATTATACTGCCTGTATGTTAAAATCAAGTTTATTTATTTTGTTTTCATTTGTAAAATGAGTATAAGCAGCTGTTTAGTAGATACCTAAAAAACACAACACTGCTAAAATAAAAAACCGTTAAAAAATTTTATATTTTTGAATAAAAATTTGCTTAACAATACCTATAAATTCAGTTTAATTTTAAAATGAACGTATCAAAAAGTATTATCTTATACATTCGTATGTTAACATAATTTATTGAGATCCAAAAAATTTATTTCTTCTCAAAATGTGTTGTTAATCTGTCAACAAGCCTAAGTTTGGTCTTTATCAAAAAAAAAAAATTTAAATCTGCATTCTTTATTTTAACTTTTAGCCATTTGATTAAGTAAATCCCGCCAAGATTCCTTAAGTTTCCTAATAAAAGTCTCTATTTCTGATAATGTTAAACCTAAAGTGGCCGCAGCTGTTAAATACGGTGGTCCATCAAGATCTTCATGAGAACCCCAATCTGCAATGAAAAATGTAGTAAAACGTATGTATATGTATGTATGTATGTATAAATGCAAAATATGTTAGGGAAAACATACTTTTAAATACATAGCCATCAATAGTTTTACTAGATCCCCTAGCTACGACTCTGGTACCTGAAATGCCTCGAGTATATAGCATGGAGCCTAGCCTTGTGGGTTGATCTACTGTTTTGTTGTCGAAAAATACAGCCATTGAAATCGGATTAAGTTTATAAGATTTAAAAGAACAATTGTTGGAATTTGCAAAATCACTAAGTTGAGATTTTAAACTGTTAAACAAATGTATACGTTCCTGGGTAAGTGATAAATAACCTTTTCTGCCCAAAGATAGCAAAGTCATAAAAACATCTAAGGTTTGTGAGCTAGAAGCTCTTCCTAGAAAATAGCAAATGTATAAATTTAAGTACATGACATAAAAGAAAAAAAATTACCCGCATAAGTTTTTGCCACATTGTGTACGGCTTCCTTATTGAAACCAGCCACTATAGCGCCTCCCACTGGCACCATTAAATTTTTATCGGTACTTTGTACAAAAAGATCCACACGCCCACGTCTACAATTTTCTATTTGGGCACAAATGTAAGGAACTTGTAAGCCATAGGCATTATTGATTACATGAGGTACATTATACTTTGCTGCCAATTCTGCCAACTGCCAAATTTCATCCATGTTTCGTGGAGCAAAACAACTAGTAGTCGACATTATGCATAAAATTTCTTCCGCTCGCATAGATTCCAATTTTCTTTTGAATTCCTCTACATCTGTAAATAGGCCATCCTTTTCTGGGTTTCTTATGGTATTTATAATGATTGGTGTGAAACCTGCCGTTGTCATACTTTTAAAGCAAGATTTTTGATCTATGCGAGACCACAATATGTATTTCGCTTGAGGACGTTGCTTTCGAAGGCTTTGGAAACATAGTGACAACGTCATTCCCGTAGCCAAGGGCACAAGAAAACAACTTTGGCAGGTTTTTATGCCCATAGTTCGTATAAGGTTTAAAAGCATAGCATTTGTTAGCTGTGATAGTATGGAAGAGCCAACAGCCTTAGGTTGGGCTTCTAGCAAATCACCAGATCTGCCAATGCCATGGCCGAAGTTGTAATGGCGTCGGGCAACTAAATCTGTAAGAAATTGAAATATTCCGTAAAAATAATCGAACCGAAAATGTGCGAAAATTGTTTGTTAATAAAGAATTTTGGAAAAATTTTTTTAGAGAGTTAAAAAATCCTTAAGTGGTTTTATTAACAAACATACAATTCAATAGAGCATTTTTAAGTTTGCTCTTAACAATAGATAGTAAAGGAAATCTTCTATTAAAAGAAAATTTGTTAAGAGATTTTTTTAAACTTTCGCATGCGATACGTGAGCATTTATTAAATACATTTTTATACATAAGTACCTGCAGAAATAAAAAGAATTTAAGGAATAAAATATTTGTTCCTACACAGTATTGTCTAAATTACTACTTACTGCATACTATTCGTGCTTCCCTTTCTCCCAGACTCGCTTTATTCTGAAAATTATTACTGTCCAAGTTTGCCAACTGTTGCACTGTGTATTCAATTAGATCATCGCTCCAGCCATCATCTGGTAGTGATCGCTTAAAACATTGATTTTTATTTTCAAACGTCCTTATATATTTAGGGCCATATTCATAAAAAATATTTTAGGTTTATTAAAGGCTTATTTGACAGATGTTGTAGAGAAATTTGTCAAATAAGCCTTCAATAAACCTAAAATATTTTTTATGAATACGGCCCTTAAATTATTAAAGGTTATTTTATTTAAGCGTTAATAAATCAAATTTCCATAGAAAATTTATCTTATCAACCCTTAATAAAATATAAGTATGATTAAGGCAGAAAGAAGCATCTTTTCTTTAGTTAACTTACGTTTTCCAACAATTCTTTAACTTTTATTTCCTTTGACTTTTGCGACTCTACGGCGAGTTTCAAATAATTTAAAGGTACTAACTTTTCGTTTATCTTAAAATTGCTAAAATTCATTGCAAAACTAAAAAAAAAACAAAACAAAACAGTTGTGAATGCGATTGTGTGTTTTTTTTGTGCGGCATATACAGACATCAGCTGGAATTTGTTTACATTTGTATTGCTAAGATTTAGTAACGGCGTCGAATGTTGTTTAAAGGGAACTTTGATATTTTTATTTGTATAATGCTATTGTGAATCATTATTCAAAATATATCCGTTAATTATAAAAATTTAATTAGAATACAAATGTAATCTAATGTAATTTCATTTTGAAAAGCTTATAAAAAATACTTATATTTTGATTTATTTGTTTGAAATATCAATTTATCACATCTTTTCTATATCCATGGTACAATAAACCAGCAAAAAAAAATCAAGAAGGTTTAATGATTTTTTTTTGGTTACAACCATGGTGTAATTACATAAGGTGATAGCGTAAAGGAGAGCAATTTTTGTCTCTCTTTTTTTATGTATGGAGTTTGACAATTTCCGGAGTTGAAATCATTTTTTAAATATGTAGTTTGCATACTCCAGAACACAAAAAAATAATCAGCTGGGCTGGCACCATGGTTACAAAAATATACACTTTATTTAAAATATTCAAACTGTGTTAGTATTTATTGTGTTCATGGTATAATAAAAAACGTAAATCTGTAAATTCTTATATTCATTTGTGTTCTAAGTGCCATCTGTAAAATTTTTTTTTTGCTTTACCATTTTTATTGTACCATTTTTATATTTAAAAGTATTTAATATATATATTTTTTATTAAAAAAGTTAACTTAAATTTTTATAATAAAAGAGTTATGCAATGAGATTTAATTCATTGTATTTTTAAAGAAATAATGCCAACATTTTGAAGCATTTGCAAACATCACTTTAGATTTATAGCGAAAACTAGAAAAACCAATTTTTCCCCAACCCCTTTTCATATAATTATTTTTGGATTTATTCAGCTTCAATTACGTTAAATAAATAAAAGTACTCGCGTAATATGTATGTGTATACATATCCTTTAGACTTTTTTATTTTTTGTATGATTTGTTATATGAGTATATCATAAAAATGAATTATTACAATGAGAACAACATTCCTTTTCTTTCACAAATTTATTCTTTAAAGATCGCAAGTCCTTTTGAAAACAAAAGAACTTATTTATAATACAAGAAAGAATTAAACAAGTAAGAGTGCTATATTCGGCCATGACGAATCTTATATACCCTTCACAACGTGTAGTCATGCAATAACAGTTGCTTGTATCACCATTCATCCCATATGAAATACGTACACGTATGTATGTTAAAAAAACGAAAAAAAAAAAAAATATTAAAAAAAAATTTAAAAAAAAATTAAAAAAAAAAATTAAAAAAAAAATAATAATAAAAATATAAATAATATATTAAATAAAAAATAAAAAAATATAAAAAAAAAATTTAAAAAAAAATTTTAAAAAAATTAAAAAAAAATTTTTTTGGCTCAGTTGGGATTCGATGCCACGTTTTCTCTAACCAGTATACACGTTTGTATGTATGTATGTTGTTGTTGTAATGTTGTTTTTGTGAAAAAAAATCGAGGTGGTCGTGGGTTTTTGCTCATATCTCAGTTGTTTATGTAGCGATATTTCTGATTTTCAATACCGATCTACTCCCGAATATTTCTGATATTTTAATACCTTATCCGGGTCCAACCTATGTCGGGGGGCTTCAAAAAGTTGATTTCAACATACACACGGACAGACGGACAGACTGACAGGGCTTAATCGACTCCCCTATTCATAAGCTTTCAGAAAATATATACTTTATGGGGTCGGAAATGAAAATTGTAGAAATTTCACACGGAATGACAAACCTATATATACCCTTTTTATACCCTTCACACAGTGAAAAAGGGTATACATATATAGGTTTGTCATTCCGTGTGAAATTTCTACAATTTTGATTTCCGACCCCATAAAGTATATATTTTCTGAAAGCTTATGAATAGGGGAGTCGATTAAGCGCTGTCAGTCTGTCAGTCTGTCCGTCTGACCGTCTGTCCGTGTGTATGTTGAAATCAACTTTTTGTAGCCCCCAGACATCGCTTGGACTCGGGTGAGGTATTAAAATATCAGAAATATTCGGGAGTAGATCGCTATTGAAAATCAGAAACATCGGTACATAAACAACTGAGATATGAGCAAAAACCCACGACCACCTCGATTTTTTTTTCACAAAAACAACATTACAACAACAACATACATACATACAAACGTGTATACTGGTTAGAGAAAATGTGGCATCGAATCCCAGCTGAGCAAAAAAAAAATTTTTTTTTTTTTTTATATTTTTTTTTTAAATTTTTTTTTATTTTTTTTTTTTTAATTTTTTTTTATTTAATATATTATTTATATTTTTATAATTATTTTTTTTTTTAATATTTTTTTTTTTTAATATTTTTTTTTATTTTTTTTTTGTTTAATATTTATTATATATATTTTAAATATTTTTAAAAAAATTTTTTTTTTAAAATTTTTTTTTTTTTTTTTTTTTAAATACATATGTACGTACATTTATAATCTTACAATGGGATGTTTTTATATATGTATGTTTTTTATATGTATGTACGTATATCATATGGAGTGGTGATACAAACTACTGTTATTGCATGACTTCACGTTGTGAAGGGTATATAAGATTCGGCACGGCCGAATATAGCGCTCTTACTTGTTCACTGTGTGAAGGGTATAAAAAATGATAATAAAAAACATTATATTAAATCAAGATCCAGAAGACACACAAAAACATACAAGTAAAAATAAAAAGTGTGAAAGGGGGTTGGTTTCATTGATAAGAATACACAATTATATATTTTTAAGGCTAAATATTTTTGTGTTTCTTTTTATATTATAATATAAATAATCCTTAAAACATTATAGTTATTACAATTGATGTTATTATTTTTGAAAATAAAAGGTTAAAAAAGGTTATTGAGCAATCACTTTACAGATTTTACACGACGACAGTTAATACGTAGGTTTTTTGTAAGCATCTTCCAAAAACTAAACTTTTTGCCTCAAAATTTTTTTCTTTTTAAAATCAACTTGTCGCTTAAAAAAATAAATTATTACTTTTAATAGCGATACAAATACAAACTTATAAAAAAAATAGAGCACTCTTCCTTTAATTTTTATTTTCAAACGTAATTATTACCCGCCAAATTTTTTTTTTTTATTAAAACTTATTAATTTTATCAATATCGTTAACAGCGTTATGAGAATTTACATATAGTATTACAACAATTAACATCTGATTAATTAAATAAAGAAACTACTAATATCACAGTTTAAAGGAAAAGTTGTTCATAAAAAACCTCGTATCAACTTTGAAGTCATAAGAGGTTTTAGAACAATCACTGAAATGTGTCTTTTAAACAAAAGAACCTCAGTGGTTGTTCAGCAAATTTCTTATTATTAATAATAATTTGACCTTCTGCATTTTTCATTAAATGACAGCGTCAGTTCCCTTGTCAATGAATTAAACATTTTAAAGTTAAAGTTTCTATGTAGAAGATAAGTTGGATATCTAAAAGGTAGATTTTGTATTATTTTCAAGTTTTTATTTTGAATGATTTGCAATTTTTTTGTATGCGTTTTAGCAGCCTTTTTGGACCAGATTTGACAACCATAGGTCATAATCGGTCGAATACACATTTTGTAAATAAGTATCTTGTTCTTTATATTAAGTTTAGATCTTCAGCTAATTAAGGGATATAAGGCACGGCTACACTTAATTGCCTTCTCACAAATGTAATTAACATGCTGTTTAAATAAAAGTTTTTTGTCAAGGATAACTCCTAAATATTTAATTTCGTTTGAGGAATAATTGTTCCCCTAGACGATAAATATCTAGTAGGAAAGCGTTTTCGTGATGTAAATATAATTGCTTGAGTTTCATCGTCATTGACTTTTATTTTCCATTTGTCATAGTATTTACGAATTAATTTAAGATTATTTTCCATTCTCCTTATTATCGCATTTGACACTTTACCGCAACAAATTTGAAAATGTCACGAAAAACACTGAACGTGTCTTTTTTATTACCCCATCAACTCTTTCCCTAACATCGAAAAAATAAGTAAAATCGCTGTGGGCAAACATGATGAGCAGTCATCGTGTAAAAGCCCTACGAGAGAGATATACTATCATTCTATTCTCTCTTCTTCTTTTACTAACAAATTCAAGAATTTGCAAAATTTAATTTGTCATGTAAAGCTCCGTGAAAGGGATAAATGCATTTGACTCGTACCTTTGCTCCTCTTTTACAACAGTGAAACTTAGAGGCAGAGAGATGATGTTTGAAGACGAGGCTTTTAAGAGGTAGGGTGTGTAGTGCACGACTATCTGAAGTGGAGATGTTTTTATTCTCTTTTACTTTTTCTATTTTTGCTCCTCTTTCACATTATTTTTCTCATCTCAGTAGTAAGTAGTTTGTTACACGTGTTAAAACCAACGGCCTAGTAAAAATAACAAAATTTAAGAAAGTTAATTTCTCTCAATTGTTAAAGGTTTGAGCTGGTTTTAAAGAGAATGGAAAGAATTACTGCGTTTCCATTTCGCTTTTGTAAAAAGGACTTTCTAACTAACTCTATTGCTTTAACACAAACACCTAATCTACCTATACCTACAAGGACTTTTAAATTTGCCATGAAATCAGGTATTTTATTTTTTCTTAGCGATTAGGATAGAGAAGAAAGTGAGTTACACAAAAAACACGTTTTATGATGTTTATCGTTTCTCTTCACACTAATTTGTGTTCTTATTTTTAAAAAGACGATTATGATTGTACGCAAAAAATATTCATGGCTACAAAAACAAAAACTTACGTCCAAAAAATCATTGTCAATCAATTTAAAAGACATCGTATAAATTGAATGTAAGCACTAAAGAATGACTAAAAGGGAATGTAAGAAAATTTTGTAAAACTAAAATTTCTACAAATGTCTTAAGAGGTGTGCAAAGAAACTTCCACACTAAGGGAGCGTTCAAATTTGGCAACTGTTTTTTGACATAAACGTGACCAATATTTTTGGTAAATAATTATTTATTGTAATTTTGCCTAGCGTAAACACAACATTGGTCCCACCAATTATTTTTTTAACAGAGATTGTCAATTTTTGAAAACCTCTTTATTTTAATTGCTGTATTTTAGTTACATAGAAGTTGTTTTGAGGTAGTTATCGGGACGACCCGAACTGTGAATTGTTATTTTAATATATACCAACTGTGTTTTTTTATATTTGTTTATTTTATGTTTTTTTATTGTTACTTAACTTAAAAAATCTTAAAAAATTATCTCAAACAACATCTATGTACATACATACATTTGTGCAAATATGTATTTAAGTATGTATACCAGCGCCAGATTCAGGCAGCTCCATTCTTTCATCTGTAGACATTGTTAACTAACTTTATTTCACAAACAATTTAATAATATTTTGCACTTTTGTTTGGATTTTCCTTTTTTTAATATTTTTTTCACAAATTGTATACTTTTTGTTTGCTTACTTTTGTTTGTTTACCTTTTGAATCATATGTTTTTTGGTTTTGCTAAATCTTACTACAAGAAATTTCTGTTGTAAAAATTTGCAAATACTCAGTCAAGAACTGTCACTTTTCGCTCTCTATTTGTGCTCTCATTTACTACAAATTTGTGTAAACGAACGCAATTTCGTAAAATGCAGTAAAAATTTGTACAAATTTGTGAGTTCTCGAACGAACCTATTAATAAAAGAAAGTAATAAATAAAATTTGGCAGTTTATATTCAACATTATTTCTTGAAAATAAGTGTGTACAATTATTTCGCAATATAGGTACTTATTTGCAAATAAATGTTTATGCGGTACATAATAATTGTTGCCAAGTTTATTGCACGTGGAGACCGCTTGTATTAAAAGGAACAAACTTAAAACACGTTCCCAAAAATGAGTCACTGCCTAATAGGCGGTATTATGAGAAGTATACTTGTGTTTGTATGTGTGTACAAAAAAATATTATTGTGTATTTTTTTCCTTCGAACACATTGTAAAAGGTTGAAATTCTAGGATTATAATTAAATATTCTAAAAAGGAATTGTAGTATATGCATAATTAATTTTTTTTTAATATTTTTTCTCCTCTCTTAAGCATTTGTTTAAACAACAAAGAAAACAAAAATGATCTTGAGAATACATGTATGTACGTATGCCTGTTTGTATGAATGTACATATTCATAGATATGCATGTGTGTGTGTGTGTGTGATAAACACATATATATTTATTTATATGTATGTATATGGAGATATGCAACACGTGTTGTTTTATTGCTGTATATAAATACATACATACATTTGTATGGTTATTTTTTGCAGATCCTTGCTGTAGTTTTGTTAAATCCTTTTAAGGACAGCTGCTCATTTTTTATTTCGTGTAGAAAAAAAATATTTAATACCTACATGTTTGCAATATCTGAAAAGGCTTTAAAGACTTGTTTTTGAATGCAAAATTATAGTAGAAAAAACCTTGTGTTACACGTGCCAAATTACTAACGGCTTATGACTATCTTTATAGAGAAAGATGGACAGCAAAATAAGCTGTTTCAATTGTCAACTGTTCTTTTAAACGTACGAGGAGTGTTTGAAAAAAATGATTATTTCCCCCGACTCTTGTTTACTTTTTTGTCAATTGTGTTTTTATACCCTTCACCTGTTGTACCAAGAGTATATGTATATAGCTTGTCATTACGTTTGCAATTTCTACAATATTAATTTTCAATCCCATAAAATTCGCCTGTCCGTGTGTTGGTTTCCATCAACGTTTTAAGAAGCCCCCACATGTTATGCAGACCTGTCTGTGGTATCAATCTTTTGCAAGTATTCCGAAATAAATCGCTATTGATATCAAGCACACTTGCCCCATAACTTTCTGAAATATTTTTACCATAAAAATCAACATTTGATAATTAATGGACACATATGTTACTACAATATTTGTAAATATTTTACGCCTCTAGAGATATTCTTAAAAAATATTGGACATTCGTTCACTGATCAGCAATGGAATCTTACTTAATGTCAAGAACTAGAGGTGTATAACTCTACTAAACAGTATTCTTTGTAAAAAAAAACATTGTTTAAAAATATTTTCTTTTGTCATCCTCGTTAAAATTTTGTAAAAATAGCTCAAGGTGTTATAAAGTTTTAGTCAATGTCTTTGAAAAAGCTTTATTAATATATTTTAACTTTCAGTTTACCCTTAAACTTACATACATATGTATGTATGTCCACATATGTATATGTATGTATGTGTGTATTTTTTTTGCAAACATCTGCCTCCAAAATACGCGTTTTATTCTTTTATTGTTCCTCTACTTAAGCTTTAAATTATTGTTGCCAAGTTCAACCAGTTTCTTATGTTCACATTCATCCTCTGAAATGTGCTCCTCTTTTCAACGAATTAATAAAAGAGATCCTTTTTCTTCTTTTAACGCAGAAAGGGACTTGTTTAGTCATCTCACCTTTTTTTTTCTTTCGAAATAATAAAGAAAAAAACCATTCACTGACATGTCTTTTGAATTCTGCTTCTTTACTCGTATCTTATTGAATTTTGGGCTTCTGTTTTAGTTCGTTCTATGCTTTACGACTTGTTTTTGGATTTTTGGCTTTGTTCTTGTTTCTTTTTGTTTTCACAACATCCTTTACATTGCTTTACCTTCAATATTATTATCCTTGTTTTGCCAGATGTCATACTTGAAGTTTTTTTTTCTTTTTCTTTTTCTGCGGAACAATGAAAAGAGAGTTTGTGTGATCGCGTTTTAAATGTTTTATGTTTTTTTGTTGTTGATTTATTAGTTGTATTGAAAGTTAAATGTGTATGTATGTATGCATGATTTTAATTTCACTCAGGACCTTTAAATTAGATCTGTTTTATGCCCTTTATTTCACTGTCAAGGATAAATTCGTTTGTTTCACTTCGTAGATACATACACATACATTAACAATTTTGTTTCAAAAAAATTTTTATTGGCGGAAATTTAATGTTTAATTCTTGTTCAACTCCTTTTATTAAAAGATACCTATTTGTGATAATTTTTTAGAAATCCTTTTTTGTTTTTTTTTTTAATTTTAAATAATTCTTCGTTGCTCCCACAAATCCAGTTATGTGTTTTTTACTAAGTTTGCAGAAGAGCAAAAAAAAAAACATTTTATTTAATAACTTTGCAATATTACACTTACTTATAACGTCAAGATATCCTTTAATGGGTTGTTTGATTAGTGTGTAAGAAACAAAGGTTCCAAATGGAGCAATAAAAAAAATCATCACATAACCGATCACATTAAAAGTCTTTATTTTTGAAGAAGTTTTGATGGGCTCGTTTTAGAGCATTTCCTGTAACATCTTTCAAAATTTGTGGCTGTAGCCAGTTCAAGAAATGTCTCGGGCTCGTTCACAATGTTCTTGCTCCTTCAAATAATCCCAAAGAAAATAGTCGGGTGTTGACAAATCTGCCAACCAGTTTTCGAATTTCTAGAAATCATTCGCTTGCCAAAAATTTGTCTTAAAGAGTGTCATTGTGTCTCGTGCAGTGTAGGCAGTGGTTCCAACTAAAACCACATCTTGGGTCTGTTTTCAAGAGCAGGATGTAAAAAATATTCTATCATAAGCGAGTACGGCAATTCACTTGCGGTTACTGGATTTCCATCTTAATTTTTGAAGAAGTAAGGCTTGAAAAATAACTATTATTTTCCAACTAAAAAATAAAACTTAAAAAAAAAACAGCAGACAGTTGTTCGAGGCCTTCGGCTGTCCCTGCAGGCTGTGTCAGATACACGGCCATTAAGTTTAACGTAGAATACGCCATCCGATAAGACAGAAAACATATATAACAATAAATGATAAATAATATAAGCAAATGAATTTATTTATTTGATAGTTACTTTTGATAATATACATAAGCTTATGGTAGGAAAAATAGGATCAACATGTTTTTAAATTATTATTTTAATTTACTAAACGTCAACTGTCAGCTGCTTTCAAACAGCATCAAGCAGCATTGTTATTTTTCTTACTTGGCAGCACTTTCATTTAACATAAAAATGTATGAATTGATTTTTTCATATATTTTTTATAATTATACATATATTCATGTTAAATTCAAATTCACATTTAACATTTTGTTTCACTTAAATACATAAGTAAATATACGAAATTTTAATATTTCATCAATCAAAACAACAGCCGAAGGTTTGTGTCCACACTGAAACAGCAGCATAGTTTGTGTTCACGCTACAAACACAAACACTCAACCAAACACCACACATATGTTTGAGTATATGTGTTTAAACAATTTTCATTTGAGAAATTTAAATATTAGGAAGATATCAACCAATATGAAATGTATATCAAACGAAAGATAACATCTTCATTTACCTACAAAACAATTATTAAAAAAAGTTATCTCGCCGTTTCCTCATAATCAATGAAATAAAGATTACAACAATAACAATCTGACATGACTCCCTATACCGTAAGGTAAGACGTATTCTACGCCAATAACTTTTATTATTTAAGCACAAAATAAAACTTGAAAAGTAACTGGTCTTTCCCAAGCAAAAAATAAAACTCGGAAAAGAATTATTAATATTAATTTTCTTTAATAAAATTAAAAAATTAGTGCTGGCAGAGGTAGTCCGTGTAACAACGATTATTTTGTTGTAATTCTTTTTCTTGTAGCATTTCTCTATCATTATGATTTGTTTCGTTTAAAATTTGCAAAATACATAATCATTATTTGCGGTTCCTGGCTTAATTTTAAATTCTATATGAAATACTAATCATTAGTAAATATCTTCCGAGCATAGCCGGGGCAGTCAGCTAGTATGGTATAAAAGAACAAGACCACAGTAACAACTAGATTTCGGTCGAATGGTTCGACCGCAGTACATGCTAGTCATTATTAAAATGCGTAGTGACATACAGAAAATTATGCCACATAACTGGAAAATGTGTCAAAAAATTAGCATAAATAAAATTAAAATTTACAATTAATTTTTAAACTTCCTATTGCTCAAAGGGAAGGATAACCTTCCCCTCAGATTTTTCATTAACAAGATTTAAAGCAATATCAAACACTACGCCATTAAATCATAAAACGTAATTGTTATGTGCTCTTAATATTTCATTAAGAAATTCAAAAGTCTAAGGGTTTAGTTTAAATGCGTATGTTTGAATATGCCCTTTGGCAAACATGTAATACTTTTATGCATGTATTTACTTACCTACATACATACATATGTATGTACTTACATATATCAAAACTTACATAAGCATGTACATATTTACTTTGCAAGTATTTTAGATAAATAACAACAATAGCAATAGAGAAATGCATAAATTTATTATGAATGTGCTTTGTTCTATTTCTGTGCTCCCATCATGCTCTACGTGCTTACACGTGAAAGGTTTTTTTTTTTATTTTCTTTCGTTTGTAAATCTATCTATCCTTTTAGCAGAATAAATGAGAAAGAAGTAATAAGTAATTGAAGGAATGAATTATTGAAATGCGTCATTATCAATTAAAAGTACAGTACCGGTGAAAATTATAGGACCACAGAACCTGTCTGCCATTACGACTGCATAAATGTATTTGTATGATTTTTAAAACCAATACAGGTGGTATGTTCCAAATGTATTTTAGAAAAAATATCTTGGTGCAAAACGTTACTAGATGTAGACAGGAAAAAAAAATATGAGATAAAAAACAGAGACAGTCGTTTTTATTTCCTCATATCTCAGAAACTTATGGGGCAATTTTGCTGGTTTTCAGCAGCGATTCATTCCCGAATATTTTCAAAGGGCTAATATCACATGCAGATTTTTTTTAAATTTTAATTTAAGTGGCAAGGTTTTGAAACCATAGAGCCAAGGTATACCACGATGGTTAAGTATCCGTAAGTCGACATATGCCATCATATAGGAAGTCGGAGCTGAACGCCAAAAATATTCTTTTTAACAGTTTTGCAGAGGTTAATTGAGACTACGGGTAACTGTACCTCAGTACCGCTAACCGACGCCACGCAATTAAACAATGCGAGAGTGAGACGCAAAACTCTCGAAGTCAGATGAAAAGGTACGGCTTGATTGTCTTTATTCGACAACGGTAACGACAATGACACGCGAACTCTTGACCCGACCAGAGCTGAAATGCGACTGATACCACATGTAAGTCTGTACAACATATGGGGTTTCTAAAAGTTGATTTCAATCATTCTACGGACAGGCGAACATCGCTTAATCAAAAATATATTTACTTTATGTGGTCGGATACGAATATTGTAGAACTTACAAATGTAATAATAAAGCTATATGTATATACCCTTGGCACTACAGGTGGAGGATATAAAAACCAAAAATGTATTTCATTAGACGATACAAGATTAAAAGAAGTTTACAAATTGAACGAATGTATTAATCAAAAAAATTATTTTTTTACTCTATTTACTAATTTTCCCTATTTTTTGGGAAACATTTTAGTAAAATAACAAAGATTAAAATTTGTTAATTAAAACTAGCAGAACCCGGATCGCTTTGCTGGCCCTAATAAAGTTTTTGCATTGTACTCATTAGAGGGTAAATAGATTTGTTAGGTATACAATATTTGTCATAAATAGGATTTCATTTGTATGAGGGTATCTATCACTCTCTCTCTCTCTCTCTCCTATCCTTACCATTTTTTGGTTATAATTTGGTAGTTCTTATTAAAGTAGCTCGTACTAAGATTAATCCAAATAGAAGTTACAGTTTTCCAGAAATGACAACAAATATATTTTTGTTATGGAGGGTGGGAAGTCACCACGTTCTCTGATCCTATCGATTTTGTGCCAAAAAAGTGAACTAATATCGTAGCCAATTATGAGGAATTTTAAGCCTTTAACAATTATAGTTCTGCACATATGCCATTAAATATATTATATTCTTTTTAAGAGTGGTACCAAACCTTCTCATTTAATCCTAACTAATTATTGAAATTATTTTTATAATTTTTATTTAAATGCATGATTGAAAACAAGGCGAATTCATACAGGTGAAATTATCAGCCCAGCTGTTGGGGAAACTTTTTGTCAAAATTGGTTGAATTCGCCTTGATTTCATTCATTACTGCAGGGATGGAAAATAAAATTTTGGTTTCGGTATTACACAATTACCTTGAGTGTACTTTTTTGATAATAAATGTGCTAAGTTTATGTTTATTTGTTGCTTTTGCATCATTAATAATGCGTTTTAAAAATTTATATCCATTTTTAACGAAATTTTATTATATTTAATATGTAAAAACAACTTTTCCATCCCTGACATACGAATTGGCCTTGACATAAAACATCTCCTGAAAAGTTGCTTTGTTGTATCAATTCGCCGTTGCATATACCTTATGGATATGCCTTGATTGAAAACTTATAACACTTATTGTTTCTAAAATAAATCATTTAATAAGTTTTTTGTATGGGGGCATTACTTTCCCAGCTCGGATCGATTTTTAGTTGGAATAAGACAAATGAGAACAAAGTAAGATAAACACAGTTTTATGATTATAGATGTAATCGACCTCTAGATATCTCATAATATATCTATTTTTTATATTGAAGGTGCCACGCCCATTGTTCCTTTCCAGCTCATTTTAAGTTCAACTGTGCAAGTTTTTATTATAATACCAGACTCCAATTTTGAAGACTTTTCAATAAACGGCAAAAGATGACGTGGGTGCCACACCTGCTTGAATTTTAAGGAAAACCCATTCTTGAACTCCATAGATTATTTAAATAAAATAAAAAAACCATTGATCTAGAAGTTCTCCAATTTTAGAGAAAATAAAGAAATGGGGATAAAAGTTGGCGTGCACAATTTTTCTGTTTTTAAAAACCTAAGATGTATTATGGCAAAAAAAAAAATTACCAACGAACAACATTTGATTTTTATCATTAATAAAGATTAGTTTAAACTACTATGCATGCTGCGGTGCTATTATTTTTTCCTTAGCTGCACATATTGCTAGTACTTCTTTATGCAAAAGGATGTTGGTAGTTACGCCTTATTTATATTTTTTCCCAAATTGCGTTGTATTTTGTAACCGTATATTTTTATACCCGCCACCAAAAAAATGGTGGGGGTATATTCATTTTGTCATTCCGTTTGTAACACATCGAAATATCCATTTTAGACCCCATAAAGTATATATATTCTGAATCAGGGTTTGATTTTATGACGATCTAGCTATGTCCGTCCGTCTGTCCGTCTGTCCGTCTGTTGAAAGCACGATAGAGGTCGCACCGAAAAAGCTAGGGGGCTCAAATTTTGCCAGAATCTTTCTTATAGACAAGGTTTGTTTGGTATTGAAAATGGGCTAAATCGGAATATTAGGAAGAGAGTTATAGCTCGAAAAGCAAGAGTAGGTCGAAAAAACCGTGTCCTTCAAACATCGAATAAAATGGAATTGTGTCCAAACGCATTAACGTAGACTCATGAAACTTCGAATATATATTTCCTGAGTAAAAGCACTATTTTTCCCCGAAAATTGTCTAAATCTATGCATTAGGAGAGGAGTTATCGATCAAAATGTACGAAATTTATACCGCACAGTGTATTTTTCGGTATATTTAAAAACAAAAACGTCATAAAAGCAACAAAATTGGATGTACGACTCTGAAATTTTGCACACTTTGCTTATTGGTGAGACGCTTTTTTGCAACGGAAAATCAATGTGCCACGCCCACTTTTACGCCCACCTCCCATATAACGTTTCACCCAAAATTCATATAATTTCTCAATTTATGTAGATTTTGGAATAATAAAGGGCTATATTGAAACATCTCAGTTGTACTCATTCGAAAATACAACTTTGACACGCCCACTATAACGCCCACTTTTCACGTTATATACCGTTAATGAAATTTAAAAGCTCATAAAACCGCCAAAATTAGAGGTTTGATGATCAAATTCGCTACGTATATCCTTTTAGGCAATGTCATTACTGCGCCGGAAAATTAGGGCGCCACGCCCACTTTTACGCCCACCTCCCATATAACGTTTTACTTAAAATTCATATAATTCCTCTATTAATAAAGATTTTGGAATAATAAAGGACTATATTGAAACACCTAAGTTGTACTCATTCGCAAAAATAGCTTTGACACGCCTACTATAACGCCCACTTTTCACGTTATATACCGTTAATGAAATTTAAAAGCTCATAAAACCACCAAAATAAGAGGTATTATGATAAAATTTGCTGCGTATATCCCCCTAGGCAATGTCATTACTGTGCTAGAAAATTGAGTTGCCACGCCCACCTCCCATATAACGTTTTACTCAAAATTCCTCTAATTTCTCTATTGATAATGATTTTGGATTAATAAAGGGCTAAATTGAAACACCTAAGTTGTACTCATTCGCCAAAACAACTTTGACACGCCTACTATAACGCCCACTTTTCACGTAATCTACCGTTAATGAAATTTAAAAGCTCATAAAACCGCCAAAATTAGAGGTATGATGATCAAATTTGCTGTGTATATCCTTCTAATCAATGTTATTGTTGTGCCAAAAAGTTTAGGTGACACGGCCACTTTAACGCCTACCTCCCATACAACGGCTTACCTTAAATTCATGTAATTTCTCTATTGACAAAGTTTTTGGGAAAATAAAGGGCTATATTGAAATATTTAAGTTGTATTTATTAGTAGAAACTTTATTGACACAGCTACTTTAACACACTTTCATTGAATTTCATTTCATTTAAGGACCGATGTTGAATTTAAATAAAACACAAATTATTTAGGATATTATTATCATTTCTTTTTATAATGATAATATTTGTATGGTTCAATTATGTATTTAACAAAATATCGGCCAAATGGCCCCCCCATCCTTGGCGCCACTTCTCTATCTGATGGTCGAAATTTTCAATGACAATGTTGATGCTCAATTATTGGGCATGATGATGAGTCGAGGTTGACTGCTCTTTTGCCACACTATCGCAAAAAACAGCAATAGTTCCCATTCAATGAACTAAGAAGGCATTCACAGATTTTCTAACATTTTATACAGACCTGTTTTGCAGAAATTTAAATATTTTTTACAATTCTCCCGATTGTGGACGAATTTGAACGATTATGTTGATCAAAAGAATTACGAAGTGCACAAAATGCATTTTGATTTGAACGCCCATTTTTATAAAAAACCTGAATAACTTTAAAGCGTTGCTCATTTGCGTATCTTTCCACGGATCAAAATGAGTAAGTTTGAGATTGAGAAATGTCAAGTAAAATGCAGAAAACAAACTTAAAGACTAGGTGTAGTTCACCTTCAACTTGGGCCCTTAAAATTTAACCACCCTCTACAAAGAAAGTGATACATATTTTATTATAAAGAGATTATTCCATAATGATTAACAAAATAATAAATATTGTGCTTTAAATGTACACAAAATTGGTGGTGGGTATAAAAGATTCGGCACAGCCGAATATAGTGCTCTTACTTGTTAACTTCTCTTTTGGTGGATATTTTGGAGTTTTTTTTTCCGTAATGTCTTTTGGTACAGGATATAGGAATGGTGTCATTTATCTTGTATCTTTTATAAATAAGGGGAGTTTTTGCGATTAAGTACAAGTATGTATGTATGTATGTGTTTAGTGGTGTATAATATTTTTTTGTTGGAGTTGTTATTATAATTTTTGTGTAACTATTAGTACGTAGTTAATAATATTTTTAAGACTTTTTTAAAATTTATTTTTTCGCAAAGTATTTTAAGAAAATATCTGTAATCTTTTGCCCAAACAATTAAATTTAATTTTGAAATATTTCAGAAGAGCAATATAATTGTGATATTTTTTTACCTTAAATTTGATTTTTAGACAAGGTTTAATATAAACGAATCCACATTTTATAGTGTAAAATTTTGACAAAAATATTTTAATTAATTTTAAATTAGTTGCTTATTTTTAACCTGATGTGTTATCTTTTAGAATATTATACTAATGCATATTTATTGATCTTGATTCGTCACTTGATTATTATTTTCTTCATTTGTTTTAAACTTTAGCAAAAAACAAATTATTTTTCTTCAGAAATTTTTTTTAAATATCAAACTTTGTCAAACTACAGGAATTTTGATGCAAACCTCCACTTTTCAGTGTTTTCATGTCTACCAATCCGCATCCTTTTATACCCTTCATACAAAAGTGAAAAAGGGTATATATGTATAGGCTTGTTATTACATTTGCAATTTCTACAATATTCATTTCCGACCCCATAAAGTTATTTTCTGCAAGCTTATAAATAGAGGAGTCAATTAAGCATTGTCAGTCTGTCTGTCTGTATGTTGAAATCAACTTTTGAAAGCCCCCCGAACATCGCCTGGACCCGCGTGTAGTATTAAAATATCAGAAATATTCGGAAGCAGATCGATATTGAAAATCAGAAAAATCGGTACACAAACAACTGAGATATGAGGAAAAACCACGACCACCTCGTTTTTTTTTCACAACAACACATACATACATACAAACGTGGTATACTGGTCAGAGTGAACGTGGTATCAAATCCCAGCAGAGCCAAAAAATATTTTTTTTATTTTTTTCTGTAAGGTTCTCCATAGCATTTACACTTAGTGTGTGCCAGCCAGCGATTTTTAGTCTACCGCGATCTAAGACCTTATGTTCGACGTCCAAAATTCTCCTATGCTCCACCAATGAAGATACTGTTGTCTCTCTTAATGCCCTCATTGTGCATGGATCTATTCGCTATGAGCGTACAAGGCAGCCCCTCGACTATTTACATCACTCGAGTCATGCTCTCAATCGGAATATGAGTGTCTCTAACCTCTTTATGTATGAAGTCCAGAAATATCCTACGCCCCAGCAAAAGATTTTGATTAAACTTCTAGAGAAAAAGTTTGTGTATACGCGAACAAAGCTGTGGGGATCGTGATGTTTCAGAGGTTTAAAAAATTAACTTAAAGCACGCACGATGGAAGTGGCAAAAATCTGCTGTCGGCAAAGTGATGTGTACATAATAAAAATAGTATGAGAGAATGGAGAATATCCTTACTATTATAAGTAATATCATTCAGAGTTGGGACTAACATGCATAGTATGCAACGAAGAGTATAAAATATTAGAACTCTGTCTTTGCCAATATCCTAAAGAGTATCATCGGATTTATCATGGGAATCGGATGGCTAGTAAGCAGGCAATGATGACTTCTATCTTATTCTTTCTTCTTTTACCTTTAAATTGCTCTATTTCTATTTCGATCATACGGGCCTGTAAGTTTAAGTGCTGGAAGATTCGTCAATGTCATGCGTTTGGTAGAAAACTTTAACGTTTGCTGATCTTGAAATGCTTTAAAGCTTCGTATTGTAAATCTCTACGGAATTACATTGAGGGAACTGGGTCTTTAATCTAGTCGAATCTTGAATGAATTCGGCTAATGGTTTAAATGGGAAAACTTTCTGCAGTAGAGCAAGCAACATGCCAATACGGGCAGATGTACATGTAAACCTGTCCTTTTCGACATAACCCTACTTTAAAAGAATGTAATATTATGAAATGAGGCATTAAATCTAGAAATTATTTGCACTTTCTTTTCGTTTGTAAAATTATGTCTTTATATACATTTATTTTTATGTACATTGTACATATGTTTGAGTACAAGAACGGACCCTTATTTGTCACATGATAAAACGGATTTTTCTCTTTTGACCTTAAACTGCAGCAATAGAAAAGACTATATTAAAAAGTATTTTATTTTATTTTTTGCTGAATAATTAACCACAATGTCTTAACAATAAGCAAAAGGATCAATGACTCTTTGATCTTTTCTATCATTATTATTATTTCGTGTTGTGTTAGCAACTTTTTAATTTGTATCGATAAGCAAATATTGTCAAGCAAATGTATTTATTACCAAGAAACTGATGTATGTATGTACTATATGTACTACATGCTTTAATGTGCCTTAAGGATAAAAAAGGAGATTTGTTTAAACGTTTTTATTTTGTATCTACAAAAAAATAACAATTGAATTTTTGTTATTCGTAAGTTTTGGCAAACATCTGCTCCTTTAAAAATAATACACGCACATTCATTTTACCGTGCGATAAATTTCTAATATAATAAAAAAAGATCTTAAAGGTGCAAAAAAAACTTGCAGTGTCATCTTCAACATTTGAACAGAGAACTCTAGGTACTTTTCGTTTATAAGTTATATATGTATGTATGAATAAGTATGTATTTGTATCAGTTAAAATACGAGGTTATTCCTCTTCATTTATACCCTTCACAGAGAGTATTAGAGTATACATAACTTTGTCATTCCGTTTGTAATTTCTACAATATTAATTTCCGACCCCATATAGTGTATATTTTTTAAAAGCTTATGAACACAAATGCTTCGGTTCTTATCCAAAAATTAACAAAAGAAAATCAACTTTTGCAAATTCTATGCAACCGAGAGAGCCAACATGGTATCCTATGACATGACTGGCACAATATAATTCACTATAAAAAAAAATTAAAATCCGTAATGGCCGCTACTACAAAACAGCGTTCAATAAATTTGTATGTGGGTCATATATGGTATTTTAAAATGTACCCCCATTATATTGATATCAATTGAAAGGGCTTGAGCAGTAGAATACAGTAAGCTATTAAACAAAATGGCGGAATTTGTTTCTAACCCCATCAGTATTGCTTCAAATAAAGGGCTTGACTAGTAAAGATGGGGTCGGAAATAATAAGGAAATTAGCATATGACGTGAAATCTGAAAAGTAGGCTTAAGGGTATTTTTAGACTCGTCACGGCCGAATATGTCACTCTTAGTTGTTTTGATTAGTTTGTTTTGAAAATTTCTGGTGTACGAGTTTTTTTGTGTATTTGGAAAAAAGGTTCGATTAAGCAAACGTAAATATCATGTTAAGTAAATATTACTTAAACAACGTATGCAATAATAAATAATAATAAATTAAAAGTTCAATAATAACCGATGATCTTTCTTTATAAACATGTTACCCCGGTTAAGCTTGTGATGAAGTAAAACATATTTTTTTTTATTTAAAAAGTATTGCCTGAAACTCCACTAAATAAATTAAGATTTTTCCAGAACATTTCTTTTCACACATTTCTATTAAAATCTTAATGCCACTGCTTAGCTCTTATGTTTACGAAAAAGTGTTTCTTAAGTGTTGCTTTCTTAAGTCTCTAAACTACAGATTTATTTCTTTTATCGCTTAAGAAAGAAGGAAGAAAATTTCAAGTTTGTAAAAAAATATTTCTAAAAATATATGAAAAAGCATAGCTTAATTTTATTGTTGTTGTTTTACATTCTTGGTCAATATGGATTTGTAAAACATCAAACAATAAAGATCATATCGAAAGGATTAAATTTGAATTAAAATTTGTGTTTTTCTTTTACTTTACTTTTAAATATATTTCCGTTCTAAATATTTATTTGTAGTAAAAACAACAAAAAATATTTTAAAGATATTAGCTCTTTTATGATATAAAATATTATGCACTAATTTAACAGAAAAAAATAGTAAGTTGGCAACACTATTTTTTTTTTTTTTTTTGCAAAATGATAAAAAAAATAAACTGAAAACAAAATTTTAATTGAGTCAATGACAAGTTTGCTTAAAATAAATTTTAAAAATTTTGTTATTTCGGGCATGTAACGGCTGCGGCTATAGCGTAAACCAAAGGTCCAATTTTCACACAACCCTCCACAGTAATTCAGGTTGTTTTTCGGATCAATGATTTCAACGGCCAAAACAGTGAGTTTCTCTTTGTGTTATATTCTTTCGACAATAGCTTAAGGGTTAACCAAATACGGAAATAGTGTTTATTGTCATAGATATTATACCGAAAAAGTGCTTTAATACTGAACATAATTGAATTGTCTAATTAAACCACCCCCGGGGTCAAGTCCCCTTGGCTAGTCCCAGGCCAAGGTCCAAGCCCTAGGACTTATTCTAGTCTGATTATTGTTGAGGCCTCTTCGAAAAGCACGTGGTGGCTGTAGTTACTCCCAATAGTCACGGGAAAACAGTTACGGACACAACCCCGTGGTAAGACCACCTTCAGATTATGGCACTTAGTATCGGTGTTGACGTGAATCGAACCACATTATGTCTAATTGAATCATGACCTTCAAAACAAATTTGATTAATTTACAAGCGTTGCTCTGGCGAGAATATTCATGATAAATTGCCAAACCGAACACATTTACAGCCCTTTACATGGAAAATATGTACGTACATATGTATGTATGTATATATATTATTATAATTAGCATTAAACTAATTATGGTGTTTCACACAACACTGTACCTCAGTTTTGCGTAGTAAATCTAGCGACAAAATAATTAATATCTTTCCTAACATCTAAGAATCTACTTATATTCATGCTTACGGTTGTCATAACAGCTGTATTATTTATCATTTTTGAGCGTTATCCTAACGTCTTGTAAACCAGGTTTTATCCATTAAATATTTTGTTGGTGTGTTCGAGTAGACTTGTAGTCAGAGATGGAAAATAAAAATTTTAAGTCTTTATCAAATATTTGTTTGAATACTAGCTTGTGCCCGCGACTTCGTCTGCGTAGTTATCGGGATGAAAGGTAGACTTAGTATTAACAACAAAAATAAAAATATTTACAACACAAACAACCCGTTTAGGATGTGTTATGATGAGTTTGCCAACGACTTCGCGTTATTATCGCGATAAAAAGTATGCTATGTGTTAATCTAGGTTGTTATATATCTATGTCCCAAATTTCATTTAGTTCCGTTCAGCCGTTTTTGCGTGATTGAGTAACAAATATCCAAACATTCAATTTTTTTTTATTAATTAATAATTAATTAATTAACTAATATATAGTAGGATTTATAAACTTTTATTGAAATTTGTACAACTATTATTTTCTTTAATAAACTATTCTTAGTTTTTTGTTTTAACAATTTCATTAAGGAGTTTCTTACTTAAGAAATTTTTAACAGAAAGCAATTGGTTTAAATAAGCAACTACAGTTTGAGAGTACAATATGCCGCATTTTTTAGTACGAATGTATACACTTTTCCATCTCTGCTTATAATTAAGAAATTCTTAAAATAGTTGTTTAGTTATCTCTGTTCTTCTCTCGTCTTCATGTAATTAATACTCCTACCAACAACAACAAAAATAAAATCTTTTGCAAAATTTATCAACTGCTTTTGTGTTTCGTGTTTCGTTTTTAAATATTGCAAAAAAAAAATCGAAAGAAATATTAAATTACGTTAAATACGCAAGATAATTTTAAGCCGGAAGTTTTATGCAAAAATTTGTCTTAAGAAAATTTAATATTAATATATTTACATTAAGCGACCGTTATTTTTTGAAATAAAGATTATGGGCAAAATTCAGAAACAGTCCACCAGATAAAAATCGAAAAAAAATCTAAAATCTAATTTTATTTTTAAGGAAATATTAGACAAAATATATTATTTTATAAATATATATTAAAAATATATATATTTCATTGATCATTAATATAAAAATTGTAAACAAATCCTCCCCTACCTCTTATCGATTAAAGTTATGCAGTTTATTCAAATCTCTTTAACATTCTTATTCAAATTTGTTTAATTTTAGATATCTTCTTTTTTATGAAATGAACAATTAATTCCAGAATGTGATAGACATCTCGTCTATCAATTAATAGAATTATAAATGAAAAATAGAAATGTAACTATGTATGCTTTTAATACTGTCAGCCGAAGGATGGATATAGAAAGCATAACTAAAATTGTATTAAGAATATAAGAGAATACGAACATGATGAAAAATGTCTTTTGATAAGAAAAAAAAAGTAAATTTAGAATTAAATCCTTTTCATTTTCTAAAAACATAAACCTAAACATAAATGGTAATACAGTCGTGTCTGGATATAGTGAACTAATTTTAGCAAGGCTTGTTCATAGTATTCAGGTTGTTCTCTATATCAAGGTTGAAATTATTGTTCAAAAACTCGTTTTATTTACTAAAAATACATACATGTAAATGCAACAGCTGATTAGAAATAATTTGTACAAAAAAATATATGTACATATGTACAGGGTTGCCCATATTCGACGGACCCATCTGGCAACGCCATAACTTTTGACAGAGATGTCAGATCGCTTAATGACATACCGCGTTTGAAGCGTCAGTCCAAGCAGATTTTTACCATGCAACAATACACGAGACGCGAGCGCTCTGAAATAGTTGAAATTTACATTCAACAGAACAAGTCAATTGTGAAAACTCAACGTGCTTTTAAAATATTAAAAAATGTGAGAAGTGCGCCTTCTAAGAACACCATTAAGCGTTTATACGAAAAATTTTCGACTGGTGAGGCTCTTTCTAATCCGAAGAGGCCAAATAAAAACATAAAAAAATAAAAAACAATCGATTTTCTGAAGAATTTGTTTCCGGGCCGTTTGATGTCGAAAAGTGGTGATTTGGACTGGCCACCGCGTTCGCCCGATTTGACTCCGCCTGACTTCTTCTTGTGGGGATATTTGAAGTCAAAGGTTTACGTTAACAAGCCAAGGACCTTAGAAGAGCTCAAGGACAACATTCGTGAACAAATAGCCGCTATTCCGGCCGAAATGTTGGCGAAAACGATGGAAAATGCTGCAAAAAGGGCACAATACGCCATCAACGCCAGAGGCGGCCATTTGAGAGATATCATATTCAAAAATTGATGTAAACAAATCTACTTGGAAAAAATTAAATGATTAAGATTGCCAACCGCCAAATTTTTATTTTTTTCTTTGATTTTTTTAAAAAAAACATGGGTCCGTCGAATATGGGCAACCCTGTATGTATTTAATTTGAATAAAAGAATTGTTGTTGAAGTTGTTTTCAAAATTTTGTTCACTATTAGAGTTTTTCACTATTTAGAGTACTCCATGCAAAAATTTTGGTGTTTACTATATGGAGGTGTTCACTATATCGGGTGTTCACTACATCCAGACACGACTGTACTTTCAAATTACATATGAGTATACCGATAGAGTGCTGATGATGAAATCGTAGCTGGTTTCAGAAACGCATTCCACTCGACTAATATCGGAATAAATTTTCAATAGTCTTCAATGATTACAATTTAAATTGACTTAAAAACGTGGGTCTTATTTGGTTAAGATACTAAACAAAATATTACAGAAATTATTTATAAAAACTTCTGTCACATTGAAAATTCTCACAATAAAGTGGCCATAAATTCGGTACACGAGAAAAACCATTACAATTTTTTTTATTTTAGTTTCAAATAAAGAAATTGAAATAATAACGATTTTGTTTTTTTTTTTTTGTGTTTGAGATTCTAAAGTTTATGACTCATCTAAAAACATTTATAAAACAATACAAATAAATCTTTTACCTTTAATTAACAATAAAATAAATGGTTCAACTACGGAAAACGATTAATATACATACGTACGTACTTATTACTACACACATTACTTGTCTATGGATAAGTCAAGCTAGTCGATATTATTTTCTCTCATATAATTATATTTTTTATAACTTGAAATGTTTGTATTTGTTTAAGCTTTTTCTGCTTTTTATTTTTGTAAATTTTCAGAAAAAACGACATTTGTTTGACTCACTGTTCTCCTTTGTGTGTAGAATAATGTTGCCAGATTCTATGGAATGTCATGCGTTTCAGTAACTTCAAAACCAAGTATGATATTTAAAATATATTGAATTATACATATTATTACAATCGAGAATTACTTTTTCACAGACCTGCGATAAAATTAAAACGTAAATTTTCTTTTGTACAGGGACCAGCTAGCCATAATTTTAGCCCTGGAAGGCCACGATTCAGCTGCCATTGGTAGGTTAACGGATTAAATGCTTGAAAAGTATGCCAAAAATGTACTTAAAAGGCATTTAATTATCGCCCCAAATAAATGTTTCATTCCCCTTTTGCAAATTTTATTTTTTTTCTTACAATTTTCAAAAAACAAACGGTTAAAAAAGTAACGCGATATAAACAGGTTTTTAAAATATTTACATATTTCTATTAAAAACTAGTGTGTGCCCATGACTTCGTATGCGAGATGAGAGGTAGCCTTTGTGCTATTCTTTATTCGTTTTGGCTATTCGCATGATTATAGTAATTAAAGTAGCTTGTCTTAATCTAGATGGTTATAGGTATATCTGTGTGTTAAATTTCATTTAGTTTAAGTTAGTATTTTTTGCGTGATTGAATAACAAAGATATAAACATACAAGCATTCACATTTATTATACTCGTATTATTAGGATAAAATTTATTATTTTTTCCACCATTTTGTATTTTTTAAAATTTAAAATTTTAGTACATTGTATATTAAGAGCCATTATTACAACTTGCCGTTAGTTAAAGGCAGGATTTTGTTCCTTCATTTATTTTTTTTTCTATTGAATATTATTATTGTTAATAAATAATAATAACAATAAAAAATTAAAATTTTAATAATGCGAAGCTATTTATCGGTCACAAAAAATCCTACCTTTAACTAAAGGCAAGTTGTAATAATGGCCCCAAAAATATTAAATTAATAACGTTTCCCTTTAAGTAAGCTTAATATGTATATTAAAAAAATTAAAAATAATTAATTTATTAAAAAAATTTTCAAGTTTTACCAGTAAGAAAAACATTTTGAATCAAATAAAAAAAATCAGCCCAATCGCTTTAGCCGTTTTCACGTGATGCGATTACATAATTGAACCGTTTTAAATATAAGGAAAGGTATAGAGGTTCTTTAATTATAAAGTTTATAGAAAACAAATTTCTGGCAACTCTAGATGGAGCTTAACGATCAAGAGTTTGAGTTTGACAATAACTAAGAGATGGTTCGGATGATAATAATGATGTTGGTAGTTTGGGTTGTTGCACATATAAATTCACATGAGCACACACACACACGCACTATTAAGCTTACAGTAAATTTCGTTACACATTAGCAGCTGCTGCTGATATAACAAACAAACAAACAATCATTTTGCGAATTAAAGCTGCAAAATACTTGTACAACAATGAAAAAATTAAGATGCTCCAAACACGATTATGAACATTTATTGTTTATTTTTTCTTTTTGTCTCAAAATAAAAAAACGCCAAAAAATAAAAACCCAATTTTGATGATGACGCAGAAAAGAAATACACAAACGCAAGTGTGTGTGTGTTTTAAACGAAAACGGATGTGAAGGAGTCTTTTATTTAATGTTTTGTCGTTTTTTGTTGTTTGCTCTTGTTGTGGCTGCTGTTGTTTTTGGCTCCCAAAATGTCTGTCCCTACGTCTGTCTGTATTTTGTGGAGCTTCAATGTATTTTCTCCATTCTTTTTTTTTGCTTAGTCTGGTTTGTTTAAATTGTTTACAGCCTCCCGAAAAAGAAGTAGGAAAAAAATTGTGGAATAAAAAAAAAAAAGAAATGCTCATCAAGCAACTGTCTTTTAAGGCAAACACAAGAAATGCATTTTATTTAAAACAGTTAATTTAAAAAAGTACTTTTTTTATTTACTGAAAAAGTACAATAAATTATATATATTTCTTTTAATAGATTTTTAAATGAATGGCAAATTGAGGATTCGTTTTGTATACAGTCGAACTTCTCTATAGTACACGCATATAAGACTCAATTAAAAATCGCTTAAAGTAATGACCGTTTGTTCTCTTAGTGGACTTCTTAGCGTTTAAACAAGGACTCTTATTTTGACAAAAAAAAACACATTTTTAGCAAAGAGGTATATTTTTGATTTTGATAGAAAGCAAAATTGCTGTATATAAAACGATGTCCGCAAACACAAGTTTTAATAAAATAAAAAAAAAAATATTTTAAAAGTTTGGCGCTCATGTTCGAAAAGCACAGGTCGTGTAAAAACTGGCTGGTAAATGTAAAAAAAACATTGATTAGGCATCGTGGACAAGAATTACAAATTAAAAGAATCTTTTTATTGCGTTCCTATACTCATTAGAGATCTGTTCCTTTATGTGTACAAAGGTCCACTTACAAAAAGAATAATCTTAGTGCGGAAACTACAAAAACAAACATAAATTAAATGAAAAAATGTTTAGAAGCCGAATTGACGAATTGAAGCTGCCCTACAAAATATTGAAATGGAAAAATTTTTTGTAATTCTGTTAGATTTTAAAGTAAACTTTTATTTTTAAAGGTGTGTCCGTAGTTTTGCTGTGCCAATTTGAAAAGTAACGCTAATGTTTTTATTTTTGTATCTTAGCTATTGAAATCAGGAATAAAACCAGTTATGAAATTTGGAAAAAATTTTTAATAATCTGAAATAAAACAATTTATTTTGTTGTTGTTGAGCGTTTTTAGTTACTTATACTTAAAATAAATGAAATTTATATTTTTTATTTCAATAAAAAAAAATATTTAATAAAAATTTATAAAAACGCTTGTGTTCTTTTTTTGCTGGCTATGGTATATAAAATAGTCGAAGAAATTGGTTTTCTAAAAATTGTTTTTCTTAGTTAATTAACCCAGACATGAATGAAACCAGCTAATGAAATTAGGAACTATTTTTTTATACAATAAATTGAAACAAAAAGAATTTTTTATATTGTTTTTTTTTTCAATAAAAAAATATATAAAATAAAATTTATGAAAACGCTAATGTGTTCTTGATTTTGCTGGCTATTGCTGACTGTATAAAATAGCCAATGAAATTGATATTATTAAAATTTTCTATTTATTTAAAATAATTTAAAAAAATAACGTTAATGTTAGCAGTCAGTAATGTGTTTTTTATGTACAATACAAAAAAAGTACACCACCTCAATTATCCCCACAAGTCCCAAATTTAATTTTAACGTACACATACTCATGCACTCATCCACAAAAAAAAAAACACCAAAAACAAATTCGACAATGAAACACATAAATTTTGCGACAGGTGTGTTTTCAAGCAGATCAGTGCAGTATGCATTACGCATTAATTTTTGTTTTTAAACCTTTTTTTAATATTTTTTTGTATCCTGCAAACAAAAATATTGTATTTTTTGCAAATAATTTTAAAATTACAGAATTTCTCACTAAATCCACTACAGAATCCGAAGACAAAAATCAAAGCTCCCACGAATTTATTTTAGTTTTGTTCCTTTTTTTTGGTGATGGATAGATGGTAAAACAAAAGATTGTCAAAATTAAGGAAGATGAAGAAGAAAAAGATGTTGTGTTTTTATGTGTTTCTTCAAAATAAATTAAGGATTCACTCTTTATATATTTATGTATTAGTGATAACATATGGTATCTTGTTTTATTTACAGGAAATTACAATCATGGTTTTGAAACGGAAATTAAGGTACAAATTTTAATAATGATTTACACAAACTGTTTTACATTTCGTATACATTCATACGTATTTATCGATTTGAATATGCCTTTAAATCATAATGCAAATTGTTCACACAACAAACATCTGTCATTTGTTTGAACACATTAATTATACAAGAATAATTAAGGATTTGCTAAGTTTTTTATTATTCTCACAAATTGCACATTGGAAAAATTTGCCTGTAAAAAAACTGTTTTTGATTTAATTTAAGAATTTTTTTAAATAATTTCCAATTTACAATCTATCGTAGGATTTAAAAATTGTTGAGTTCGCATGATGTGATATCATGTCGTATTGCCATAATTTCCTAAAATTAAAAAAATAAAAATAGTGTATTTTGATTATAAATTTTTTTATATCAATTAAAAAATTTATGAAAATTGAAACAATATGACATGATAGTTGCATACATTTACTGATAATTTCTCAATTAATATTTTGCAGAATACATAAAGCAATTTAACCTTTGTCTGAGATGGAAGAGCTAGTACTATTGTCGTGTAAAAGAGTAAATCTATAACGTTGTTCACAAGTAGAAAGGCCCTTCTAACTCAAATAATTCTTCTGTAATTTTACAGGAGAAAGTAAAAACGTAATAGAAACTGAATTATCATAATGTAAATTATGATAACATAATGACATAATGTAAATTATGATAAAAAATTTTTTTTATACTATTCTATTAAATTGTTGTGACGAGGTGTGTTTGTGTGAAATGTATTGGAATCAGTGAAAAACTGAATTTCGTAAAAAATACGAGGTAGCGCCTTTCTACTTGTCCCCATCGATATATAAGTTTGTTATTTATACAGTATTCATTTGCGACCCCGTAAAATATATTCTGAATCCTTATTGATAGAGAAGTCAATTTATCTATATCCGTTTAATTTAGATTAAAAAAACAACAACAACAACAAAAGCGGTATTGATACAAATTTATGTATACATATATGATGGTAAAAACTATGTGGGTTGTTGTAGTTGTTATTATAAGCTTATTCTTCTGTTTGAATGTATCTAATGAAAAGGTTTTAGTTTTTTTACTGTACGTTGCACGAACATGATCAAACAAAACAAGAAACAAAACAACAGCGCCAAAGATTAAGCAAGTGTAAATCTCACAAACAAATTATATTTATATGCTTGTAGATGTGTTTCTACACAGCTCTTACTTTTTTTGTAGGCAAAAAGGAAAAACTGCTTAAGTCGTTTTAAGCCAAAATTGATAGATTCACATCAATTCAATCACAGAGTCAAAACTTCCCTAAAACACCTTTACAGGAAGTCATAGCGTAAAAACCTATTGCATATATATTTTTTTAAGGAACAATATCATTTGGAATAGAAGCATATTTCAATTTGAAGTTTAGCTCAATATACTCTTTAAATTTTATAGAGCTGAATTTATATAATTGTTCTAATTTAAAAGGGAATAAATTTTTAAGAATAAAAAAATTTTAAATAGCTTTCCCGAAAACTATAAAAATAGACATAAGCAGTTTTTCGTTATTGCCGCAGCTATTTTTAAGTGATTTTTTTAAAAACAACTCCTATAATAGATGGTGAATTTGGCAAATATTTATTCGTTTTTAGATAAAAAAAAGTATATAATCAAATCTGATACAAAATTCGAAAAAAAATTCAATATTAATTACCATATTTAAAGTTCGTCCTTACTTACAAAGAAATAAAAAATAAATAAGGTTTCCTCAACTAATCAGCTGCTCATCAGCTGTGCTTTTCTATATGTGAAAATTTCTTACATTCCACCTTCTCTCCCGAAATGTACAATTGTTTAACTTTATTTAAACATTTTTATCGAGAAATCTTCTTTGAATTGCAATCACCTTATGTATGTATTTACTTCCAAGGAAGATTATTAAGGTGTTCATAACCAATCAGCATATTGTGTCTTTTATAGCATTTGCCAGTCGAGCCAACCTTTTTCTAATAATGCATCTGTCAAATTATATTATGTAATTGGTTTTAACGTTTTTAAAAACGCAAAACCGAGAATATAAAGTTTTTGCTTTGAAGTAAGAGTGTTGTATTCGTCTGTGCCGAATCTAATAATACCATAATGTACATACATATGAAGGTATAATGACCACATCGTAGCGTAGCTTAGATTTTATATTTAGTTTTATACCATTATGCTTAATTATTTCCGATGTTAAACTTATCCGCCATTTTGTTTTGAACTATGCGCTCGTAATGTCTTATAAATTGGCCACTTGGAATGCAGCCTGAAACTGTACTATTAGGTAAATACTAGGGTGATCGACTCGGTTTTAAAACCGTTGGAAAACCCGGTTTTTTCCTCTTTCAGCTGGCGGTTTTTTCTAAATTTTGATTTTTCGAATATCGAATACACCGATTTTTTTATCCGAAAAAGCCGGTTTTTTTATTTTTTTAAGTTTATTTTCATATATCTTTGTAACCAATCGTACCATAGTATATTTAGTACGCGAAAAGTTTCCAAAAATTAGAAAATAAAAACTATTAAATATTCTTCCATAATATTGTAAGAAATTTATTCGTTGTTCAAAAAACAAATGTAAAATAAGAAAAACAATATATCTTTAATATTATTTTTTTATAGGATATAAACCTTACGTTAAAAGTTAAAGGTAATTGAAGCATAAACTTAGCTGATCGATCACTTTTAGGTAAAAAGTGTAGTTACAATAAAGAAATACCAATAATCTTTACTTCCAGATCCTAATTTTAAATAATGGCATTGAGTGTCTGACAACTAAAATTTAAATTAAACCATCGAACAAACTAGTTTATGCCTATATTTGTATGTCTGTTAGGGGTATAAGAAAGAATTTTTAAAATGAAATTTCAAAGATTTTTTCCCTAGCCTTTAAAATGTATTTTAAATTACAGAAATAATTTCAAACAAAATACGTTAGTGCATATTAGTTTAAAAGATCTATTTAATATTTAAAAAATGTACCGAAGGAGATACAAAAATTTATAACAGCCTTATAAAAAGTCTTATTTATTTATGTATTAATTAATTGTGTTGATTTATTTTACTTGTAAAGAGTACCTTTTGTCCTTAAGTTCAACTATTTAAAACCAAATTAGTCAACTGCATTCATGTCAGTTATTGCGTAATTGTGCAGCCAAACGTATATAAATTGTAAAAATTTCACATTTATATATAAATTTATTTATAATCTTTTTTTTACAATATTTTTTAATTTTTTCTTTAAATATTATATTTTATATATTCGAACCGGTTAACCGGTTTTTTCTCAATTTTAAAAATAGCAACCGGTTTTTTTTAATTTTAAATTTCAAACTATTTGAAAACCGGTTTCTTAAAAAAGTCGAATAATCGATCACCCTAGTAAATACGCATTCACCACTAGTTAGAAAGTCATATTCGCTTGTATTTTTTTTTGTAGCCGAATAAAAAAGTTGAAAGAGTTTCTAACTTTTCTCGCGAAAATTAAATTTTATATTTATTTTTTTTAAATGCAAAAGTTGAAATGCAATTTTAAAAGATAAAGATTTAATCAAAAATTTCCTTTAAATAAAGAAATGTTAAAACCCAGAGACATGGTGACATTCTTTTGTTATTTAAATCTCTTTAAAACAGCTGTATCTATCACATGAATACAATTTGACAAAATTTTCTGTGGAAATCCAATAAACTTTAATCCCAGCAACACCTGTTGTTTGTTACCAACAAAAATTATACTGAACAACGTGCTAAATGCGTGCTTGTTGGCCTGTGTGTTTTAACAAAGATTGTTCATAATAGAAAAGTACTAAAAGAAAAACCAACTTGTAAATGCAACAGAATGAAAGAATGGATAAAAAAATGATAAATGAAGTTCAATGGCAAGAATAGAAACAAGGTAGACTGACAAAAGTCGGACAGACATACATAATAGCAGGCAAGTAAACAAAAACACTGTGTGTGTGTGTGTGTGCTGGGATAAACCCACGTACATGTGCATGTACGAATGTAATTATGTCCACATTTTGGTACAAAGTAAATCCATAATTCTTATGAAATAAGAATTAATATTGTCCGTATATCCTTGAACTATGCAAATAAGTACATACATACTACTAATCGTAAAATAAATTAAAAGTGAAGTTTTAAAATTTATTTTTTATACGGAATTTAAGTAAAATTTTTGTTTTGACTTAATTAGGTATATTGCTTACCATAAAACTTTAACCAAAAATTTTAAACATTTTCATAATGTTTGCGCAGAAGAATACCACTGAGTGTATGTGTTGAGCTACATTCACATTTGGTAAATATTTTCCCAAATTTGCATAACAATTTTGCATATTTGGAAAACATTCATTTACTTACTGTTTTGTGATTTTTCTTACACGAAAAGAAGAAATAAAAACTGATACAGAAGATGCTCGTAAATTAGAACTTTTAAAAATTCGAATCCTTCGAAACCAACGTTTTATTACATGATCTGAACCGTCAGTTTTAATTGTTTTCTTCATCTGTGGTCAGATTTGTCACTTCCTTTGTAAGTTTTATAATATTCTTTTCCGACCCCATAAAGTATATATTATCTAAAAGCCTTTAAATATGGAAGTCGATTAAGCGATGTCTGTCTTTCCTTGTGATTGTTAAAATTAACGTTTAGAACTCCTTACAAGTTTCACAAATCCGTATGTGATGGCAGCACCATCGCCCTATAACTTTTTGAGATATAAGCAAATAAACACTACTGCCTTGATTTTTTTTCAAATTTTTACCATGAAATCTCAAAATGTTTTAGCCTGTGTCTATAAATTAACAAATTTGTTACTATTTGCAGATATGATATGCCTCTAGGCAAAATTCCGTTTCTATTCGGCAAAGTTATAGGCAAAAATAATTTCAAAAATATATGTTATTGTAGACACCAAAAAACAAACCGTAGTCTCGGAAACTATTGCTGAGAAAAATTGACAAATTGGTTAGAAACTAACGTAAATATACGCACTAAAATACAAATGCTTTAGTGTTTTTCCAAAAATCAAAACCAGCAGACCATGGAAAGCGCCACCTGTCACACCGCGCATGAAACAATCCGTTTATTGCAGCAACGATTTGTAAAACAAATTATCTCAAGATATTCTGATGTCAACTGGCCACTACGATTATGCAGTTAACCTACATACGATATTTTTCTTTGCGGTTTTGTTAAATTTCGGATCTACGCTATTAAACCAGAAAAAATCCTGAGCTCAAATCCGAGATCCAACGCGAATTGATGATATACAGGCACATCTCTGTGAAAAAGTATTAGAAAATTTCCTAAGAAGAGTAATGGCCTGTCATTGTGTAAAAAATAGATGTATATTTTATTCCATACCTAATCGGAACATGTCAAAAAAATACGTATTCCATTTTAACTATAAAAAAAGTACATTCTTACTATCTACCTTACTATCTTATATCTACTGTAAATTTGTTCAAATGAAGACATTTATTAGGGCCGATATTAATTTATTTTAGTAATTACGTCTTTTTCGTCAAATATTTGCCTGATATGAACACATGTATCTTTACTTTTCATAATCTTTTCGTTTGTCTATTTGTTTGTCTTTCAGTCCATTCCTATCCTAATCCATCTATTTATTTCTTCATTCATTTATTTTTTCGTCTTCTGCCCTTCTATCCTTAAATGTTTATTAGTTGTTTTTACTTTTTTTAGTCCGTGTGCGGTTTTTCGATTTCATTGCACTCGCAATACCTACGGATGATATTGCAATTTTTATAAGAAATTAGACTTTAGAAACATGCTTTAACACGGCATGTTTTAAACAATAACAACAACACGTACAAGACAGTACCAGCTCTTTGGCAAACAACAGCCTTCGGGGCACGAGCTTAAAAAAAATTTAAATACGAATTTGTTTCTGTGTCTGCATCTGCAATTCGAAAATGGTTGTTTATGTGGAGTAAAAATATAAAGGATATAGATGTACAGTTAGGAAGAAAGAAATAGCATGAAATTTGTGCGCAAAAATTTAATCAAGAATTAAATAATATAGAAAATATGTTTGTGTATTTTTTATTAATTAAATATAAAGCAAAAGTTGTTTTTGTAATGATAGCTACACACGAGGCAACATAAATAGAAACATGTATTTTTCTCTCAACGAACATGTGGAACATGACAATGTCTCAACTAATGTTGCTGCGCGTGTAGCTAGCATAAGGGTTACAATTTTCACAAGAGATTACGCTCTTACGCGATTGCCAGATCTGGCAACCTATAATTATAAATTAAGTCTGCCATATTATCATGAATAGAATAAAACCAAAGCAATGCTTGAAATTTATGAAAATTCATTACGAAAAACTTGGGTAATATTCGCAATTTTTTGATTAATGAAAATGTATTTGTTTTAAGATCAATAGGCTTAATTTCTGCATTTAGATTAAAGAAAATCCAAAAGAGAATACCCAGCGACAAAACAACTAGTTGGCGCACTTTTAATAATTGCTTCTTAATATTTTACTTACTAAAAGGGGCCTCTTTAAAGATGCGATTTCATTTCCGATTAAGTATGAAATAAAATATCCGTCAAACGGACCACGGCTCTGATGGTAGGCCTTTACTCTTTTAATGAAGTTTTCCTTAACCTTTTCACAGAGGTGTGGCTGTATCTCACGATGACGTATCGCATCTCGGATTCAAACTTAAGATTTGTTCCGGTCTATACTGTCATGCTGAAACCGTTCTCATGGTCCTGTAACGAATACCATTATGTGAACTGCAATTTCTGCTTTATCTTCTAAAAAGTAAGGACCAATCACGCCACCTGATCAAAATCCACACCACACAGTTGCTCGTTGTAAGTGCATTTGTTCCTCATGAATTGCATGAGGATTTTCTAAGCTCAAAATTTGACAGTATTTGTGTATTTTTGTGCTTCATCGGAGAAAATTATTTTTTTTTTCGAAAAATTGACTTTACTTTGCTATATTGAACTAACTGCTAGTGCTGTCCGTGGTCCAACTGTGTCAATCCTCTTTGTTTGAGATGTGACTCGTGCATTAGAACTTAAACAGTCCTAAGAAGTCAGCATCACAAGCTATTTCAAAATCCTTGCAACCGTTTGTTATGATTTTTTATTAATCTTGCCAGCAAATGCAGGACATTTGAGTTAAGTCTTTTTCTTAACGACATTGTTTCGAATTAATGTCTACATTTTGAAAAATGTCTTTTAAATTGTGTGCTCTTTTTGTATCCTTCAATGTAGAAACTCTACATGCACATAGAAATCATTCGCATGTATGCATACTGTTTATGTTGCTGTTGTTGTTACAACATCGTCATGTTGTATGCCTTAATGTTGTCCTGGCTAATGCTACGAGTACAATTATCCTGGTTTATAACTGACAAAGTAGCAAGTTTTGTAGCTGTTAACAGCCTGCTGTTGTTGATGTTGGTCGTTTACTAAAAACATCGAAAACATGTTCTTCTAAGGCCAATTTCTATCTGTCAGTTTGTCTGTTTGTATCGGCCTTTGTTACCAGTTTAAGAAATCATTTTACAAGCTGTTTTTTCTTAAAAAAAAAAAAACGAAAGAAACAAACATTTTACAATGGCTGACTGACTATTCCATCATAATGTAGACAGACGATGAATATACTTAAAGATCACCTGCTTGATTTTTGTTTTTACTCCTGTTGAATTCTTTGTTGCTGCTGCTGGAGAGCAAAACATTTTCTTTTTATTTTTTTCATTTATATCATTAATGTTAATGATTTTGTTGTGTGCGTGTGTTTGTTAATGTTTTAAAAATACCGCCGCTGTATTTAAAGGTGTGTCCTTGTATGCGCATTTTTTAAGTCTTGCAACATATGTATGCTAAATAACCATGTTTTATTAAGAAAGTAAAATAAAGGACCTGCTACAATTGGTGTGTGTTTTTTATTTATTTTTTTTATTTTTATATCAATTGGCTACGTTGGCTTTAATTGCTCTGGCTGTTGACTCGTGCTGCATGTTATAGTTGTGGCACTTAAACATATTTTTTTTTTTGTAACAAATGCCACAAGCTGCATATTATTTTTATACCCTTCACACAGTGAAAAAGGGTATATATAGGTTTGTCATTCCGTGTGAAATTTCTACAATTTTCATTTCCGACCCCATAAAGTATATATTTTCTGAAAGCTTATGAATAGAGGAGTCGATTAAGCCCTGACCGTCTGTCCGTCTGTCCGTCTATCCGTCTGTCCGTCTGACCGTCTGTCCGTGTGTATGTTGAAATCAACTTTTTGAAGCCCCCCGACATAGGTTGGACCCGGGTAAGGTATTAAAATATCAGAAATATTCGGGAGTAGATCGGTATTGAAAATCAGAAACATCGGTACATAAACAACTGAGATATGAGCAAAAACCCACGACCACCTCGATTTTCTTTTCATAAAAACAACATTACAACAACAACATACATACATACAAACGTGTATACTGGTTAGAGAAAACGTGGCATCGAATCCCAGCTGAGGCAAAAAAATTTTTTTTTAAATTTTTTTAAAATTTTTTTTTTTAATTTTTTTTTATTTTTTATTTAATATATTATATATATTTTTATTATTATTTTTTTTTATTTTTTTTTTTTAATTTTTTTTTATTTTTTTTTTGTTTTATATATATTATATATGTATATAATAATTTTTTTTTTAAATTTTTTTTTTTTAAATTTTTTTTTTATTTTTTTTTTTGTTTTTTTTAACATACATACGTGAATTTACTGTTATTGCATGACTACACGTTGTGAAGGGTATATAAGATTCGGCACGGCCGAATATAGCGCTTTTACTTGTTTTAACTTTATCTTTTACAAGACGCACAAGATTATTGTGTGAAGTTTTTTTATGAACTTTCTTTTAGGGAAAGCATAAATGAGGGTAAAAATATTGGGTGATTCATTTGAAATTTTTTTTTTTTTGATTAACACAAAAATTTAACAAAAATACAATTTTGAATTTAAGAAATATCTCTTATGGGTTATGTCTATAGTGTAAAAGTACAGAATCACTATTGACTTTGTCAACAGTACTACTGACCAATTTGATGTAACACAAGTTTTTCATACAAACTAAGGCTCTAAAAACCGATTTTTTTTAATTTCATGACCAATTCTAAACAAGTACAAGATTTAAATCTTAAACACATTTTAACATTTTTTTGCCACGTTCAAGTTGAACTTTGAGCTTTGTTGCAGTAAGAGTCTAAAATTTTATGACATATTTTTATTTTTTGATTTAAACCATGAAGTACATTTCCATCTGAATGGAATAATTTTTGGAATAAAAAAGTTGTTGAATTTGTGGCTCGGAAAACCTTGATGCAATCCAAATGCACCCACATCGAACATGTGCTGTAATTGGTTCTTGCTTTTTTGAAGTTAAGGCCAAATTTGCAGTGAAGAACAGATTATCTTAAGAAACTTGTATGTCGACTGACCACCAGGATCATGCTACTTAACGCCGTGCGATTTTTTCTTAAGGGTTTTTTTTAGAAATCTCGGGTTGATACAAATAAACCAGAGACAATTCTAAAGCTCAAATCCGAGATCCAACGAGTTATCGGTGAGATACAGCCACATCTTTGTGAATATGTTATGAAAATTACCTGCCATCAGAGCCTTGGGGCCATTTGACGGATATTTTATTCTACACTTAATCGGAAAATGTCTGCTTTACAATCCAACAAAGAAATCACAATTATCTCAAAAAAAATGTGTTTTTCTTTTTCAAATAAAATTCTTACTGAGACACCCTTATATATTCCGTTTGTGGGCCACTTCGTCAAAAACCCTTGTTCGAATTTTGTAACTTTTTTTATTGTAATGTTTAATTTGTAAATACTAAGCAACTTTGACACTACTCGTGGTCTGTCTAGAAAGCATGTATAAAGTTTTTTTATCTTCATTTAGAATTTTTATGATTAAGAAATTATTACACAAAATATTTGGCAATTAATGTCAAACTCTTGCAATTATAGAGATCGTTAAGTTTTGATAACAATGTTGTTGTCATTAAAATTTTCTGCGATCGATATGACACGTTCGCTTTAGTCGCTCAACAAGAAGAAACATTAAAAAAAATTATTTGTATAGTTTTCTTTTAAATAAAAAAAATCACCCCAAAAGGATCATCCATTGAAAACGTGTTTTAATTTTAATTAAAACACATACATACATACATACATACATCCATACATACGTATGTTTGTATGTTTTTTCTTATAGATCCTTTTCTGTTTATTCAATTATACAAAGATGTATGAAAAATTAAACAACGAAAAGAAATCTAAACAACCACCACCATCTTTTCTTGTGACCACAAACAAATAAAGTATAAGAAACCCTCTCCAACCTTCCAGAAATGACATCATAAAGGTGTGAATATTTAGCAAATTTTCCATGGTTAGTTTAAAAGGAACAAAAACCCGATCTTTCACATCATCATGGCTGGTTTCTAAGCAGAAATTAAGGCAGCAAACGATAAAGAGAAATTGAAGTTCAAAATATTCAATTCGTTACAGTTAAATCCTGTTTTATTTCATTTTAAATTAGCAATTAATTAAATTGGAAAAAAAGTGATTTCAGGAACATATCTATATACAGACAAACATACGTACATGTTAAAAAAAAATTAAAAAAAAATCCACATCAGAAACTTAAAAAGTATTTTATTCTCAAAATTTTGTAAATAAAGGACCACAATTTTTTATTTATATATGTTCATATGAATTGATTTGACATACACAACAGGGACATACACAGCAAAGTCCTTATATGTTTCACTACCTCTATAGATAGATGATGGTTTTTTGTTATTTGCCAATTTTTAAACTTAAATAAGAATAAAGACAAAACTTAAAAGTTCTGACATTTGTTTTATGTTGGTCCCTATTTAGCGTTGTTCATATTTTAGGCATTAAAGAGAATCTATTTCGTAACTTCTTGAAGTCATTATTTAAAGTCTTTATTTTAGTTCCTTTAAATTCTTATATATTGCTATAGATAATCTTATATACAGTGAGGCCTCGATTATCTGTAATTCGATTAACCGGCAACATCAGTTATCCGGGAAAATAAAAGAACTTTAAATTTTTTTACGTCAGTTTTCTTCTTCATATAATCTAAAAAAGTTTATAAAATCCTCGAATTTTTAAACACAATTTCATCAGTTAATAATTAAAAAAATAACAAAACCGTTACTCAATTAACCGTGAAAATTGATTATCAAGAATGCTACCGGTACCGATCTTTACGAATAATTGAGATCTCACTGTATTTTGAACCTTCACTTGTAGGGTAACAAGGCATATATATTCACCAGGTAATCACAGTTCGGAGAGAATTTTTATGTTTATAGTTTTTATACCTATATAAAGTTTGACATTTGCAACAAATGAGAGACGAGAAGAAGAAAATTGTTTTTATTTATGGACTTTGTTAGCTATAGTTTTAAATAAGTGAAAAAGAAAAATACGTAAATTTATTTAAGTATTGTACAAATTCATTAAACATTAAAAAATTCGCATATAACTTGAAAATCCTTCCATTAAAGTTTTTTTTATAAAATTGCTTCCGTACCCTTTTTATAGAAGTGTTTGGTGCTTTCCGAAAAAGTTGTTCGACTACTTTTGTTGGACCTTTTTTTCTTTCAATGTTCAAGTCTTTTTGCAATATTTAATTTAATTTAAACAGTGTGAGGATGCCCCTTAAGGCCATGTCAGATACAACTTTGTCGCTTTGCGTAACATTTCTAACTTTGTCATAAAAGCGCGAGGGAAAAGGTGTATGTCACAATGAAAACTTTGACAACACTAACGCATTGTTTATTTACCTTTAAAGTTGGCAAGTACTTTTCTAATTGTTTCACTATTATTTCATTGTTAAAAAATGTTTTTTTTTTAAATAAAAGCTAAAAATTTTATTTTATACCTAACAGTTTTTAAAACTAATTAGTTTTGCGTTCGAATTTAAAAAGAAACAATATAAGAAAATATGCCATCTGATTGTCAAAGCGCGCAAAAAGATTGGAGTTGCCTAACTTTGCCTAGTCTCGCGCTGCGTTGAAAGTATCTACCTACTTTATGTAACATGTTTCATATAAGTACGGTTATTTCATCTTAAATATCAAAGCGAACTTCCAACGCAACGCGAAGCAAAAGATTTATCTGACATGGCATTTAAGATCTTTTGCTATTTTTCTAAAAGTTCATATTGAAATTTTTTTTGCAAAGTTGTAATTATTTTTTGGATGGAATAGTGTGCATAAGTTTTTTCTGACTCCCTCTTTAGCTTTGTTAATCCGTATGTAATTTTTTTAATATTTATTTCGGAACCAGAACGCTTACAAATAGAGTACATAGTTGATTAAGCTTTGTCCTTCTGTTCGTTAATTAATTTTTCCACTGCTAGACAACTGATATAGTATAAATGGGTAACAAGTGAAAGGGCTTGACTAGCAAAATATAAAACACTATTCATATGGTGCCACCATACCTTCTACCATACAAAAACTTTAATTTTACAGTTATAAAATTTACTTTTGTTTTCTTTCTTATATGTCTGATTGTTTTACGTGGGTGAACAGTTGTTCCGAATTTCAATCTGGCTACCGTAAATGGAAGACGTAGTCCAATATTATCTTCAGGATAATAAATTTATTTTTAACTAGATACCTACCTATTTATAGAAATTTCCAATGTAAATTTTTTGGTACCTACCTATAATCATTAATTTTTTAAATGTTCAATAGATAATAAAAGTAAACAAAAAAATTTTTTTTAAATTTTTATTACAAAAATTATTTGTAGAAATTCGAAATACCTAAATATTTTCATAATTTTCAAATATTTTTAACAAATTATTTACTGAAAGATAAATGTGGATAAATGATGTGCATAGCACATGCATACGCACCTACATACATACATATGTACATACATCCAATGATAAAACAAAGAGTTTCGTTTAACTTTCCAACAACATGCAGACATGTTTGATCGTTTGTTTGCAACATTGTTTGATCGCATGACAACAAGGTGCAAAAATATAAGAATGTAAAGGAATTTTAAAAAATTGCAAGGGTTGTCGTTGAAGGATTTAAAAAATAGAAATAAATTCTCAACTTGATTTGTAAAGCCGTATGCAGCAAAATTATATAAATATGTATATGACGTTAGGCTAAAAGGTCTTAAGTAAAAAAATTGAATTTTTCATTAAGTAACAAGCGCAACGGCTTCTAATTGTAATTATTTGCTCTTTATATACAAATTCAGAAACATTCATATATTGTTTGATATTAACAAAATTCAGTTGCTGGCTTAAGACCTTTTAATCTTACTATCACAACAATTTCCTGTTCGAGTTTTACGTACCTACATATATGGCATAAAAGAGAAGTTATGTTTTCTTTAAAAAAATGCTTTCATTTATATTGACTCCGTCCTAACACCTTACAGAGACGTTTAACAAATTTATTTGTATACGACAGAAATCGATTACTAAATCTAATCCAATTTTCACTTTCTTAATAATAAATAAATATATTTGACCTTTATACCTATATTTTAAATAACAATAAGTTTTATTTTTGTTCATATACATATGTATGTAAGTGCAAGATATTGTTTACGTATTTCTTTTATGAAAAAAATTATTTTCTTACTTACAAAATCGTTAGAAAATAAAGCATAGATCTGCGTAAATATTCAAGCAAAGAAATGCCTGATACTCAAAAGATTTTATGTAATTTATCATAACCTAAAATTCTAAACTTGGAATAAACAATATTGGATGTTCTTTAATAATTTAAGATTGTTCATATTTTTTACCCCTAAAAAAGTATTTTATCTTGAAATTTATTTAAGCATAAACAACCGCAGCAAGAATATATCTGTGGCAATAAACAAAAACTGACTATGTCTTAGAAAAGCACTTTAAAAAATTTAAGGTGAATTTTATAAAATGATTTCCTTTCAATTAAAAAAACATATCATCACTGCTCTGACGTGATACATTTTTTTAAATGAAATTTGCCACACAGATACATATATGTATAGCAACCTGAAAAATTAAAAGAAGAGGCTACCTTTTGAGCCGATAACTACGTAGACGTAGTCGCGCGCTCAGGCTAGTTTGTAATAAACTGGAGTAAAAATATTTTAATATCTCAAAAAAAAAACTTTTTTTTATTAAAATTAAATTAAAAATTTAAATATTAGTTCAGGCAGAAAAATTCAACAAAAATAAAAATTCAATTATACATCAAATTTGGCCACACTTTTTTATATATATTTTATTTATATATTTTAGCAAGCATTATTTAAAACTAAAGAATCTTTGTATGCTATAAAAATTTTGCTGTTTAAACGTAAAAGCAAATTAAAAGAAAAAAAATTCTGAAAGAAATTTTTTTCAATGTAAACAGAGAACAACGATGTTTGCATTTAAGTTAAGTCGACTTAAGCAGTTATTTGTGAAGTTACAGATATTGCTGCTACGAATATTTGATGGTGGTTGTTTATATTTTTGTTCGTCTCAAACTTCAAATGTTTGACGAACGACGTAATTATTATGTGGTGTTCGCGTGTGTGTGTTTGACTGGATCAGTAGTGGAGTTGTTGCTATACGTTGTAAAGAAACGAAAGATGAAGAAAAAGAAACAAAATAACCGTTGCTATTGTTGTTGTTGAAAATCCAAGAAGGCCAGCTCAAATATAAAGAAAAAGGAATCACTTGTGCGCGGGCCTTCAAAGGCAATGGTTGGGTTAAACGGCAGAGTTTTCGTTTGAAAAATGGTTAAAATTTTTATTTAAAAAGTGTTTTTTTTTCTGATAATAAATGTTCGCCAAAATTTATTTTATGATAAAAACTGAACGGTATTTTTTAGAGTAAAAAGTGCAATGTGTTAATTACAAAATATACAACAAAATTTTACTTAACTTTAGAAAAAAATATAAAGAACCGTTACATGTTGTGTTAATAGGTACATGAGTGATAAAAAAAACGTAAAATTTCTTAGTACTACAACTACGTAAACATAAAGAAATCAACAAATAAAAAGAGTGCAAGATCTTTAATGTTTTGTAAGTGTACGAAAGGAAGAAACAAAAATAATGAAAACTACTTACAATAAACTTGAAAATAGTGGGTGGGTGCGTCATTTTAATCATCTCGCGTCACTGTCATCACTGTGATCTTGAACTTTCTATGGGAGCCCTAGTGTATATGCCTGTGTTGGTTAGGTATGTATGATAATTGTGTGCATGCAGTAAAAACGTTTTTTATGTCTTAAAAATTAAAAAAAAAACAAAGCGAGTTCATATGAATAAAACCAGGAAGTATATATTTTTATTTTGTTTTAATGGTTAAGAATTAATTTTTTAAGTTTGTGTTGATTTTGGTAGTAATGTTTTTTTTTTGCAGAACTAATAAATTATCATTAGTACTAACATGTTAGCGGGTTTTAGTAATTTTTGTTTTATAGCAAAAGCAGAGCTGCGATGTATAATAATTATTTTAAATTTTATATTTGTTTAACATAATTAAAAAATTAAAATTATAGGTACCTACATAGGTAAAAACAAATTTCTATGGGTGAAAATGTGATGGATTAACAAAAAAAACTATGCTACAAATACATATTGTCATAATTAGGTAAAATTTTAAATATCAAAATAGTTTTAAAATATTGGTAGGTATGTAACTGTAAATTGTTAAAATATTTTTTTTTTTAATTACTAATAGGTATGGTAATAGGTACAAAATGATATTACACTTTGTAAGTAAAATTGCGTTTAATTTAAAATTTATCATACCTACTACCTAGGTACCAGTTATTCAAAAACTAAAACATTTCAAAACTAACTAGGTACAACTTTTTAAAAATTAAAATCTAAGTGCTTGAAAAATATTATTAACATTTTGCTATCAGCCGAGAATTTAATAAAAATATTTAACGAATAGATACCTACCCAGTAGACTTTTTGTTATTTAGTTGCCGTATTCATAATAATTTTTTAAATTGATCACAGAATTTTAAAATTAATATCGTATAGGTATACAGTTTATTCAACAAATAGGTCATCAAATTAAAAATTTTTATGAAATATTAAATTTTGTAAGTAGGTAGTTAGGTATCAGAAAACGATTTGATGGTAGGTATGTGTTAAGCCTTTAAATAAAATTTAAAAAGTTGAGCCTTTGACTATATTGGTATGTACATCAATTCAGTAAATAATTGAATGACATGATTCGGAAAATCGAGTGTAGCGAATCATGACCATAAGTAACGAATACTAAACGATTGGTAGGTATAAATAATTTTTATGCGGATGGAATTAATTTCTGCACAAAGGTACATTAAGTTGTAATATGCAAAACTTTAACGTGGTAGGTAGGTATATTTTTTGGTGGTCGTTTGAAAAAAATCTAAAGGTTAATACCTACCTACCAAATCGTTGATTTTTTTACGGCAATTAGTTACAAAAATATAAATATTTTCAGAAATTCTACAGGCCGAAAAATATATTTCTGTTTAAAAACTACTTACAAATGTTAACGAATATTTTGATTTATAACTATATAAAAAACAAGATATTCTCTATAAAAAGATAAAGAGACAAGACATATTTGTAAAAATAGAAAATTTTTTATAATTTTCCTGTAAATTAATAGAATGTTGTTTTTAATCTCAAATTTCGTTTAAATCGAAGATTTATAAGTTTATCTGATTCGTGTCTGTTCAGTGTTCCGAGTTAAATTAAATTGTTCGGAATTGTCATACCTAGCATTCTTGTTATAAAAAACAGCACTGTAATGGTAATTCCGTTCAATTTGATTCCTTCAATACAATACGATTGCAAACGTTAGACTTTGTATCAATTTGCTTGGTTTCTTTAGCAGTTTGACATCACTGTTTCACAGCCATCACTGCCATCCATCCCACCATGATTTTTCAATCAATATGTGATGTTTATTTATTATTGTTGCATTTAAATAAAGTTTGTAGTTCTTTGATCGTTTCTTTTAGTTTTTATTTTATATTCTTATTCAATTTCAATGGTAATGATGTTGATGGGTGTTCGTTTTAATTTAGTTTTAAATTTTCTCAAAAAAGAAGTTCTCTTCATTGTTGTTGTTTTCTGTTGATAATGATTCCTTTCAAGATACGGGAATGTATGAGTATGTATTAAATGGCTGTGTGTAGGTACATTGTTGCAAATAATTTTTGCTGATTTTACATTTCGTCTTTTTATTTTTTTGAGAGGCGAAAACACATCATTATAAAGAATATTATGATCTTCACAATATGTATGAAGATTACAGTAAGTAGAGTTAATTTTTTTTTGTAATGTAAATAGTACAAGCAAATCCTGGTATAACGAACATTATGTCAAGCTCATTCGCTAAGGTATGGTAAGGTTTTTTTAACTTTTTTCTCTTAAAGGATTAATAAAAAAAACTTCCCATGCATATGCGGAGTAAAACTAGGGGGCATAAATATCGCCAAAAGGTTACAACCTCTTGTAGTTTTTACTAATTGTTGCTCAGGAGGTTGGCGAAAAATTTTATTTTTTCCTATTTCAACTTTACTCTAATTACATGCACAGCATAAATTTTAATAAAAAAAGTTAAAGCAGTTTGTTTTAAAACAAGTTGTCACAAAAAAGTAACGGTACTATAACGTCTTATTTGCTTGTATACCTAGGCCTTGCTTTATTTTTTTAGCGTTTGTTATATAAAGCAAACTTGTTTTAAAACATTTGCAAACTTTAAACCTTCGTTCATAGTTTCTTGTTTTTTTTTTGTCTTTTCTGTGTTTTTTCTAGAATTCGTTATATCGAGTATAAAATTTGATTTATATAAGGTAGTCAGTCAATACATATAAAAAATTAAATCGTTCAATATATCGGATTTTTGTAAGCGATATTCGTTATACCGAGCTTTGCGTGTATTTCTCAAATACTTACATATGTATATACTGCCTTGTCATCATAATTCATGTCTCTTGTCTGTTATTATAAAATAATATGGTTGGTGTTGTATGCATATTCACCTTGTACATATTCATTCCTAGAGTACCTACCCAGCAAAAAAAATTTTTGAAGAAGTGCAACAATTTTAATAACGTAGTGTAAACGTCTGCCTTAATTCGGGATAACTTGTCACAAATGATCTGCTCCATTATTTTACTCATAAAAGATCGTCTTTTTTTTATCTAATAGATATGCATTCCCTCTTCGTATTTGCTAGAAAAGAGAGCAGTTTGTTAATTTATTCGTAAAAAAATTATCTCCAGTGACAAGATAATGTTAAAATTGGCATGCTTCTTGCCCAATACGAATGACTTCATCATCAGTTGAAACCCCTATATATCACTTCTTTGTCATATAATTTTTCGCTGGGTAGGTATGTTTGTTGATGATAGTATTGATGAAGTTGTTGCTGCATAGTTATTGTTGTTACAAGTCTTCTTCAAACAAAAACCAATCAGCCACAAACTCGTGCTTAACGTTTTTCTTTTTAAAAGATAATTTCATAATGTTTAAATATTTTTTTATTGTATTTTCTTTTCGTATTCTTATTAATTTTGTTTATTATATGACTCTGTTGTGCTTAGTTGTTGTAATAAGTTTACAACATTATTAAATATATGTATGTATGTATTTAGGTATGATCGATCCGTAGTTTTTATTTCCTTCCTTTTTATCTTTTATTTTTAATGACTTTTAAGTGTGTGTGTGTGTCTGCTTTTAATAGAGTATTATATTGTTTGGTACCTACCGTTATAAGAAATTTAAAATACATTATTAAAGACATTCCTTCGAATTTTAGCAAGAATCTTTCAATGTGATCCTTTAAGGTCAGAAAATAGTCTCTTCGGGTGTTTCAAATGAAATACAATGTGGAATGCAGGGTACACTTATACAGGTGACGGTGCCAGCCCAGCTGATTATTTTTTTGTGAGCCAATGTTTGTCAAACTCTATATAAAAAAAAGAGATTTCAGTACCAAGAATTGTCAAACTCCATATAAAAAAAGAGATACAAAAATTGCTCTCCTTTACGCTATGATAATTTAGCATAAATGTGACTGAATATTTTGACTAAAGCGTTAAATTTAATCTGGTTGTTGGTATTGGTCTTTCATTTAAAAACCCTATTTAAAGAAATTAAATTATGTAAAATAACGGGGCCAAATTCTGCTCACCAAAACGAAAGGTGTAAGAGAAGTCTCATGCAATATGTAATAAATTTTTTTTATGTGTTGTATGGCTGTGTTCTTTTGTAACCACATTTAATCCATTGCAAAATTATCCAATTTAGGCGGAAAGAACTCTTTTGTGTCATATTATTGAGCACCAGCGATAGCGAATTATTCTGTAATTTGATTCAAAACTAAAATTTCTTGAATTTTTATGTTTAAAACATTGTAATTCAAAAATTATTTCTTTCAAATTGAATTACAGAGTAACCACTTTGTTCTGCTTAATAATATCTCCAACTGAAAATTCTTAAAAAAAGCGAACGTTTTTCAGCAATTAGGTACTTACATGTAGAAGTTTGAACGATTAACAAAGCCATTAAGTTAAAAATTTGCTTTTTCATGAAAAATTCGCATCCGTATGTAAATTGCTTAATGTGACAGTGCCTTATATGAGCGATGACTTTGCTTAATGTTAAATAAATGTATGAAATTTTAATAAAAATATGGTACCTAATATTGTTGTGCGAATTAGTCACTTAAAATAAGAGCATAAGAAAAAATGCATTAAAAATAAAACAGATTTAATATCGCGACTGAATTCTGTGATGAATTTTGAACTGCCATTTGTATAAAGAATTACGTTACGTCGGAATTATGTTTGATCATTCAAACGGGATTTTTGCAGGGATGCCAACAACTCAAAAAATTACTAAATTCTCTACCTTAGGTATGTACTTTAGCATGAATACTTAATAAAGTCTTTTATTATACCTAAATATATGTATATGATTTTTAATAACAAAATTTTTAAACCTTATTAAAAAATAAAAACAACTTCAACTCTCCACACATTTCAGTGCCATCAACACAAATAGGCATAAAAAAACATTTCAGTTTCTTAATTATACAGCGGGACGTGTTAAAAACATTCGTTTGTCTTTCCAAGAAGAAAATTATCATAAAAAGAAATTAAATAAATCATCATAAAATATAATTTTAAAGTAATTTTCTTGAAACACACACATTGAAAACACAGATTAGCGAAGTTTAACAACAAAAATACCCATAACAAAGGATTAACGCCGGTTACGTTTTGTTTTCTTGTCCACATTTTTTTTCCAGCACTGTCAGCCCGTGCGCCTGCAGCACGTGATATTTGAGCAAAATACATTGAATTTACTAGGTTTTTTTTTTATTTAATTCTACTGCGTATTTATTAATACATAAAATTACCAAAATACAGTAACGTCATTTTCCTAACACAGTAACTAAGAGTATACAAACCTTATCCAATTCCCCACCATCTTCTCTTCATCATTCTCCCCCCCAGAAACAGTATCAAAGGAATAAAATTGAGAAAAAATACTCATTACAATTACTCATTCATATGCACAAATTTATATTAAACAAGTAATAGAGCTATATTCGGCCGTGTCGAATTTGATAATACCCTTTACTTCATTGTATCGTACCCTTGACTTTAGATTTAATGTAATAAGTCATTTTGCTTTATTATTTCCGAAGCCATGATTGATTTTGAATTTTAACATAGTTAATTTTATTATACTGGTCAAGTTCTTTCATTTCGTTGGCTGTGTGACAAGTGGTACTGTTGGAACCACATATTATTAATAAATTTCTTAGTTTTTCTCGAAAATAATTTCGCAATTTAATGTGCCAGCGTGTTTAAAAGTTATTTAGGAACTTAGGGACCTGAAATAATTAAAAATGTATAATTTTGCCTATAACTTTGCCGAATAATGACCGATTTGCTAAAATTTTTTCCGAATAGCCTTACGGCTATATCATATCTATAAATGGTAATAAACGTGTCTATAAATTAGCCGAGGGCTGAAAAATTTTAATATTTATAGTAATAATATGTAAAAATGAAGGCCGTCGTATTTATTTGCTCATATCTTAGAAGTCGATCGTGCTGGATTTCAATAGCGATTCACTCCCGAATATTTTCAAAAAATTTATACCCCATATAGATCTTTGCTACATGTGATGGGTTCCAAATTTGATTTCAACCAACGCACGGACACACGCAATGCTCAATCGACTCCCCTCGTCTAAGCTTCAGAAAATATATAAAGCGTCCGCCAAATAACTTCTTTTTTTTTTTTTGAAAATGCTATAAAAAAGTGTAGCTTCGGCTGTATGACACGTAGCGCCGTCCTGTTGAAACCAAATGTTGCCAATATCCTCCTCTTCAATTTTTGTGAACAAAAATTCGTTCAAAGAAAAATGGCCCAATTATGGCTCTGGGCCAAAATCCTCACCAAACAGTGTATCGGCTTTTTAATATATGCGTGCGGGTTTTCTGGGCCTCAAATGCGACAATTTTGCTTTTTTACATACCCGCCAAGATTAAAATGAGAAAAAATATCTTGTAAAAATTTAAAACCTTTTACACTATACAAAATGTACATAAATAATTTTATGGAAGATGGACTTTAAAGTATGCATGTCAAGCATGTCAGGCATGTAAATTTTTTAATATGTCACTAGAAACATATTGGGCCAATTCAAAGTGGTTGCATATCAGTCATATTTGTACTATTTTATATTATTTTATGCATGCATAAAATTTTTGTTAGTAATTTTCATACAAAAAAAATAATATGACTTTACACATTTGTTTCCTATGTATAAGAAATTGTTTATGTTATACTTTTAACCATACTGTCTCTCAGAGAGAATTTCTTCGCTTCTCACCTCTCAAAGAGAATATTTTCTATTTTCTTCTTTCCTGTATACATACAATTTTTAACAGCGTCATCTCTTTGTCTTCTTTCTTGTATTAAATACATAATTTGTTAACAAAAGGTGTTCAAAGTCACTAGTCATATTAATATGAATTATATGACATAGTACAATATGAGAGTCTACTTTGAATTGGCCCAGTGTAATTGTTTTTGCTCAAACTCTCTTTCAACAGCAATATTGACATCACCAGATCGTCTTAGAAGGATATAAGATTTCAAAAAATATATACTTTATGGAGTCTTTAACGAATATATCGATGTGTTACAAACGAAATGACAAAGTAAATTTACACAACAACATTCTTTTAGTGGGTGGTGTGTAAAAAAATGATTCGTATTTTATTTGGGCATGTAATTCAATAATAAAAAAAAGTAATAGTAGTAAGGAAGAACTAATAAGACTAGGGGAATAAAAGTATGACATGGCCAAGTTAACTGCAACTTTGAATTTTGTATAGCCTTAAGTAATACTGAAACATAGGAATTAATAGATCAGTTGTAAAGCTTAAGAAAGTTTTCAATATGTTGCTACGTTTATCCTAAAATGCTGGTTGCCAGAACGAAGAGATGACTGGAGAGCTTAAAGATTCTAGTGCTATGTACATGTTTTCGGCATTACTTTTAACATCGAATTAAAATGTTTGTGTCGAAATTAAGATAAAAAAGAGTTAAACTGTTTCTACCTTTAAGAAAACAATTTTTTTTTATAATAAAGTCAAATAGATGTTGACAGTTAGTGGTGGACATTTTTTGTTTTGTCCGCGTCTGTCAAATATGGTGTTAATTATTTGAATATTGCCTCCTTAAGCCATCGTTTCTAATACTGAAAAATTGTTTATGTTTTTTGATTTTGTTCAAACAGCATTTGTTCACAGAACGATGTATAATATCAGAAGGAATTTTCAATATGATAGAAAGAGACGACACCTAAAAATAGCAACCAGTTGCCCTTGCACCAAAAAAACATAAACATTTGTTTTACAATTGTTCTTGTGCTAGCAAATTGATTGCTCGTAAGGACGAAGTGTTAGTAACAGACAAGGCTAAAAAAGAGAGTCACGTTGTGTCACGAACAGTTGTGTTATATTAACTTGTTTATTAAAACTTACTAAATAGAAATGGAAATGTAGATAAAATCGGTGAATTGACCTGAAAGTAGCTTAAATGGCATAACTTTTAAATAATTACAAAAGAAAAAACAACGATATTTGTACTGCAGCCAACTTCACTATCTAATGCCATTAAAATATCAAAGACTTACTGCCGTATTTATACAAAATATTTTTGGTTATTAAAGGCTTTTTCGACAGATGTTACATAGGAATTTGTCAAATAAGCCTTCAATAAACCTAAAACCTTTTTAATAAATGCGGCCGTTAAATTTTAAATAATAAAATTTTTCATGCTTTTTTATTTATGGAAGATTGCAAATAAATTTTCAATACATCTTTACAGGGTGGTCCAAAAGTCGCCATTCAGTTTGAAAATTGTTTTTATTTTATTTATTAAAATTTATTATTTTAAACCATAAAAAAATTAAACCATATGGTGACTTTTACTCCATCCTGTATAATCTTTATAATTTGTTTTTTATAAATATGTAAAATAATTTAGAAATTTTTTTTTTCAAAATTTGTCTTATTTGTTGTCTAAAAAATTACTCTATTGAGTCCAAGGGTCTTCATTTCTTGCTCAAAATTGCACAAAAGGGAAATTAAGGCTTCTAAAGGATTTTATTATTTTAATAAGAAATTAGAGTGTTGGATTTATAGGGGGTGTGGGAAGCAGTTCTTAGCTCTATTACGCAGTAAACGGTGACACTGTAAATACTAATACTACTGCGTCACAAATATTTCCTCCCTTTTCTCATTTAACTACTTGCTTATTACTTCTTTTCATTTAAAAATTCAAAGTCATATTTGTTGCTATTACATTTGGTACTTCGTTTCAATTTTTTATACCCTTCACACAGTGAAAAAGGGTATATATAGGTATGTCATTCCGTGTGAAATTTTTACAATTTTGATTTCTGACCCCATAAAGTATATATTTTCTGAAAGCTTATGAATAGGGGAGTCGATTAAGCCCTGTCAGTCTGTCCGTATGTATGTTGAAATCAACTTTTTGAAGCCCCCCGAAATCGCTTGAACCCGGGTGAGGTATTAAAATATCAGAAATATTCGGGAGTAGATCGGTGTTGAAAATCAGAAACATCGGTACAAAAACAACTGAGATATGAGCAAAAACCCACGACCACCTCGATTTTTTTTTCACAAAAACAACATTACAACAACAACATACGTACATACAAACGTATATACTGGTTAGAGAAAACGTGGCATCGAATCCCAGCTGAGCAAAAAAAAATGTTTTTGATTTTTTTTTTAATTTTTTTTTTATATATTATTTATATTTTTATTATTTTTTTAAAATTTTTTTTTGTTTTATATATATTATATATATTTTAATTATTTTTTTAAAATTTTTTTAAAAAAATTTTTTTTAAAATTTTTTTTTTAAATTTTTTTTTTTTTTTAATTTTTTTTTTTTAATTTTTTTTTTTTTTATTTTTTTTTTTTAATTTTTTTTTTTAATTTTTTTTTTAATTTTTTTTTTTTTATATATGTATGTTTTTTATATGTATGTACGTATATCATATGGAATGGTGATACAAACTACTGTTATTGCATGACTACACGTTGTGAAGGGTATATAAGATTTGGCACGGCCGAATATAGCGCTCTTACTTGTTTAATTCTAAAAACAAATGGTTGTATGTTCATATGTATGTTTTACAAGATTGTCATAACGAAAAATATATTTAAAATTAAATAGTTTTCAACCGTTTTTTTCTATAATTACCTATTCGACTTTTATTTTAAATTCTCAAAAAAACAAAAATTTAATTTAGGTCGATTAAACAAAACAAAGTAGATTTTACCTTACTGATTAAGAAATTTAAAATTTTTTATTACGACTTAGGATGTTTTGTTAAAATCACACAGATTTAAAAATAAATACCCAGCAAAAAAATGTTGCACTAGTTCAATGGTAATAAAATTTTAAATCACTTCTACATTAGTAGTGCAATTTATGTCTCCCTAAATCCAAAATACAGTAATTTTCGTTTATAACGAACCCGTTTAATACGAACTTTCGCCTAAAATGAACCAATTTCAAAAGTACGCGTTTATTAGAAAACCATGCAATTTTTTTCGATTATTACGAACCCGTTTAAAGCGAACTTTCGGTTCTAATGAACTTTATTTGCACGCAAAACCTGTTTATTTTTCGGTTAAAACGAACCAAAAAGTGGTGCTATGAACGAAAAATTATATTTTTGCACTGGCACTACTAACACGCAGTGTTTTTTTTCCTATGTTCTCGATTCCGGGAATTTCTCTAAGTTTAAGGTTTGTTTGTGCGAAGACGATGTGCAGACTGCAGTTGAAAACTGCAAAGTTACAAGATGGACGTAGTACCAAATGAAAAACAAAGAAAAATGTTTTTCTTAAAAAAAAAAAAAATGAAATAATAAAACGCTTACAATAAGGTGTAAAACAAAAGCAAATATACCAAGATTTAGGCCTCAGCAAGTCAACAATTGCTACAATTTGTAAAAATTAGGACTTGATCCAAACTAAGTTTGAGCAAAACTCCTCGAACATAAAAAAGGTTAAAACCCCTTGTTTCATAAATAGACAGAGGAGTTTCACATGCATGTACATGTACATGTACATAAATGGATTTTTTCAAGTCTTCATGTAAAGCGAACTTCGTTTAAAACGAACCATTTTGCCCAGTTCCTTCAAGTTCGCTATAAGTGAATAGTACTGTACTTTGTCTTAAATGAGGTTCTTTACAATACGTGCAAACTCATGCAAAATATCTTAAACAATTCATGTATTAACTCATGAAACATAGACTTCTTTTCACCTTATATGCATGCGTTCCATGCACTTAAATATTAGAATGAAGTGAATTTTATTGATACATACATATATTCTTATAAACACATGCTCTCTAATGACACGTTAATGTTAAAATCATTCATTTTTCAGCTAAATTTAACCACTTCATCATATTTTGAACTCATGCATTCACTATTTTTTTGCATGTCCTTTTTTTGCTGGGTATAAACATATACAAATAACTCGGTGAAGAACTCGAAATTATTTCGAGTTTCACATTTTTTTACATTTCTCTTACACTGAAAATAATTGTTTAATTTAAGCGCATTTTTAGTTATGACAAATTTGTCGCAAACGAGCGAAAATCAGATAAACATATGGATGGCTTAATTTAAAAAGGTCGTATCTTGATTTTTAACAAAAACGAGTTTTTAATGTTTTCTGGTACTTCACATACACACACATCCCCCCAAAAAAATTTAGTGAGCTATGGCTGAAATAACGGATTTATGGCCAAATATAAAAGCTCTAACTTTCTCTCCTGTAAAATAGTAAAAAATCGAGTTACGCCTTTTTTATATTAAGCCATCGATATGAACGTATAAATAAAGAAAATTTATGATATACTTTAATTACTAGTTATTGGAGAGTAAGTACTTAAAAATAAAACTGATTTTTTTTTATCATATTCCTATAAAAAACGTACAAAAATGTTAATAGCATTTTTAATATTTTTAAAGATCTGTTTTTCTTTACTTTAATTATTGTACATATAAAAAATTTGTGACATATTTTCAAGTGTTTAGAATTTTTTGACAATTTTCAGGGATGTTTATTTAACGTACTCAGCGTTTACTTTTTATACATTTTTTTCAAATAATGCCTTTGGGTGTAGTTAAAATAATGTTTGAATATGTTTGGTTGATATTTAATATTTGTAAACACTATTTTTTTTTCTAAATCTTTATGGGTGGTCTTCATATTTTGCTCTCAATTATTCAAAAAGTTATGAAATTGTAATTTAAATTTTAAGGGGGACAAATTGTTGTTCTTGAGAATAAAAATCAAAATGAAATTATAAATTAAACTTGTTTAAGAAAATAATGCAATGTATAAAACGTATTATGTACATTCTGTTAGACAAGTTGCCCGAAAAGTCTCAGAACGAAATGGAGTTGTTTCATTAATTTTCTTTAAGATTTTTATTTAGTCATCAGATTTTTTCCTACCATATTCAAGGCATATTCGTACAGGTATATGCAACGGCGAATTGTTACAACTAAGGCATATCCATAAGGTATATGCAACGGCGAATTGATACAACAAAGCAACTTTTAAGGGGATGTTTTCTGTCAAGACCAATTCGTATATCAGGGCTGGAGAAGTTGTTATTATATGTTTATATAAAAAACACATTATGTATGGTGCAAAAGCAACAAATTACATAAATTTTAAAATACATAATTTTGGTGCATTTCTTATCAAAAAAGTGCAATCAAGTTAATTGTTTAATTCCCAAATTTTCCATCTCTGCATTAATAAATAAAATCAAGGTGAATTCAACAAATGTAGGCATTATTTAAGGCGAATTCATCTTTTGGTCAAAATTGGTTGAATTCGCCTTGGTTTTATTTATTAATGCAGGGATGGAAAATGAAATTTTGGTTTCGGTATTAAACAATTAACTTGAGTGTACTTTTTTCATAATAAATGTGCTAAGTTTATGTATATTTGTTATTTTTGCTCCATTAATAATGTGTTTCAAAAACTTATATCCTTTTTAATAAAATTTTATTATATTTAATATGTAAAAACAATTTTTCCATCCCTGATATACGAATTGTCCTTGACATAAAACATCCCTTGAAAAGTTGCTTTGTTGTATCAATTCGCCGTTGCATATACCTTATGGATATGCCTTGGCATTATTCTTCCCCATCAGCTGGATTGATAATTTCAACTGTATGAATTCGCCTTGGTCAGATTTGAATATGATATCGATTACCTACCTCCATTATCGATTTTTTTACAGCATTTCAAATGTTCCGGGGCAAATTAAGGCACTCGAACGCTTTAAAAATTTTATTCGAACATGCGAGGGATCTACATAAGCTTGAATTATACAAATTCTAATAAGGATGTTTTGAATTAGCAAGTAATCAAATGTCGTAATTTGGTCCCAAGTCAAGAGGGGATACTCCGTAATTCGATAGTATAGTTTTTCGAATTTTTATGCTTAATACATTGTAATTCGAAAATATGTTCTTTAGAATAGAACTACGGAGTATCCCCTAAAACTATAGGCAATTAGTTATTGCACTTTTATTAAAAATTTTCTCTTTAAGAGCTTCTAGAGTCTGTTGATTATTGACATAGAGCCTTCTTGTCTTCAAAAAACTTAAAAGTCAGGAGAGATTAAACCGGGCGATCTATTCGACCACAAAAAAATTGCCAAATCGAGACATAAGGCGTCTTTGTAGGGTGTTTTTTTCAAGATGTCTCTTGTAGTGCAATCTGTGGGTCCAGCTCCATTGTCTTTTTGAAATTACATGCCCTTCAATTTGAATTTATCGTTCAGTCACACCACCTTTGAGCACTGCAGACTTCATCCCTTTACCGTATTGCATCTATGGAAATGCTTTCAATTGTTTGCATATAAAAGCACAACAAAGTTTGTTTTCTATACTGTTTATCATTTCAGCACTATGAAATAGAAGACATTATTTCATTAGTTTTTTTTATATATCTCCCTTACTTGCTTGCTAAGTTCCTTAGCAGTGCGTGAGGAGAGGGCATGATTATTATGTTTCTGGTAGGGATGAAAATAGTACGTTTTAATTGCAAGAAAGGATCCTAGTAAGTTGGACATGGCATAAAAAAAATCTTGCCTTCTACAAGCGCTCTTGGAAGTAGGTGAGCACTTAGTAAACGATGAAAGAAACGCTTTTTGGTCTATGAAGTGTGTGGAAGGTATACGTGGTGATATAACAGAAAAGCTAAGTACGAAGTTTATCGGCATTTGGTCTATAGAATATTTAACATGTATAATTTTTCATGTCCAGAATATGCTGTTGCTGCACAATATTCTTAAGTTCTTTTAAATTCTGTTGCAAAGTATTTTATTTCTAGCTTAATTTCATGTCTTAATTTTAAAACAAAGAATTTAATCATCAAAAGTATGTTGTTAATAAAAATTAAATAAAATAAAATGAAATAAAAACAAAAATGCTATCGATCATGATTCGGTTAACTTATTCTAAGAATTTTGGTTGTCTTCTTTAGCCAAATATATGTTTGTATGTTTGTGTTTAGCTGTAAATATTTGGTCAGCAGGCAGTCAGGCGGCGTTTAAGTTTTAAAAGAGCAGAATATCACCTCTCTTGACGTTCCAAATTTTAAGCCCAATTTTTTTACGCTAAAAGCACAGGAAGCAAGCGGCCGTAGAAAGTAATATAAAGATAAATTTTTTAAGTATTGTTGGAGAGACTCCTTTAGCCTACAGCAGCATCTGAAGAGAAATATTTATTGAAAAAAAAACATATAAAAATGACCATTTTAGTAACAATTTTTTTTCGATTTTTTGTTGCTGTTCATGTTGTATATCACTTAAAATTTTCAATATGTGAACATATTTCCAAAAAAGATCAATACTACATAAGAAATATATATATTTTTTCTTATTTGGGTATGGTTTCTTTCTAACCAGAAACCCATTTACAAAAAATTTTGTTCCTCTTTGGTTTAATTTTTTTGGCATGAAATTATATGCGAGGGCAGACAGAAAAGTGTTTTAGAGTTTTTTTTTTCACATGGCAAAGTTTACAGTTTTTGTTTCTTAATCATTTGTGGAAGATCTTCGGTTTATATTTGATTCTTTTTTAAAGGTGGCTGTAATGTACGGTCTTATAACTAAGTAGTATTGTTGGTTTGTCACGTAAAATTAATGGCACCTTTGTCGTATTTAAAACATTTTATTAAGTAATTTTCATCACAACGACACTTATGAAAAAGCTTATAATAATCCGTATAAACAGACAAAGCTAAAAATTTATATAAAGCAAACCGAAGAAACACTTGACCTCCTTTTTTTAAAAGAGCGTAGTAAAGTTGGCTACAAAACAGCAGTTGATTTTTGCTTTTGCAATTGTTGAAAGGTGACGCCCAAGGCATATTTATTCATCAGGTACTCTTGTTTCGTCAGCTGATTGTTTTTTTTTCACTTATTTTAAATTTCAGCTGTCAAAATGCATAAATAAAAAACATTTTTCTCTCTTTTCTAATTTATTTCAAATGTCAAACTTCATACATAAAAAATATAAACCATTTTTTGTTTCTAAAAGGTGTCTCAGCAAAAATGCACTTTTTAATCGAATGTAATTTTTTTTTTGTGCAAATGGCAATTCTAAAATTTGACAGCTGTCACTTATGTTTTTTTTACGATTATTAAAAATAGAAAGCTTTACGCAAGGCATATTTATTCATCAGGTAATTGCAGTTCGGAGAGTATTTTTTTGTTTATATTTTTTATGTATGAAGTTTGACATTTGAAATAAATTAGAAAAGAGAGAAAATTGTTTTTTATTTATGCATTTTGACAACTGAAATTTAAAATAAGTATTGAAAAAAATAATCAGCTGACGAATCAAGAGTACCTGATGTATAAATATGCCTTGGCTTTACGAAAGAACAACGATTAAAATTGTTAAACTTATGCTGAGACCGCTGACCTTATGTGTCAACCATTCGAAGAGTTGTTAGAAATTTAAACAAACTAAATCGGTTATGGACATTAGATTTCTGTGCTTTAACGTACCGGTCTGTCTCTGGAAAACATTGCTTTTGTAAACGAGAGTGTCGCCGAAAACATCAATTCGACATAATTCTCAACCACTTCAAATATCACGAATCACTATGCAGCGTATTTTAACAAAAGATATCAACCTTCATTCGTACACAATAAGGTTTACTTAGGAGCTCAAACCAGTAGACCTCGGCAATTCGTTCAGTGATTAATGAAAAAAAAAAGAAGTTAATTCCAATAACTCGAAAAAAATCCTCTCCAATAAAGAGCACTTTCATCTTAACGGCTTCGTAAAAACACAAAATTGTCGAATTCGGGTCTTAGAAAATCCTTACGCAATCCACAAGAAACAAATTCACCCCGCAACAAGCAACTGTCGGGTGCGAATTTTGGTCAGGCAGCGTGATGTGCCTTAATTTTTTTGAACATGAGGTTGAAATTGCAGTGACTGTGATTGGCGTTCGTAACTGGAACATGATTACGGAGTTATTGTGGCCTCAACTGGATGTTATAGATCTGGTGCTACCTGCCAAACCGCGCATAAAACAATCCATTTATTGCAGCAACAATTTCCAGATCAAATTATTTTAAGCAATTCTGATGTCAACTGGCTACCAAGATCATGCGATTAACGCAGTGAGATTTTCTTCATTGAGGTTTTGTGCAATTTCCGTTTTATGCAAATAAACCAGAAAATACTCATGAGCACAAATATGAGATCCAACGCGACATTGATGAGATACCAAAATATCCATGTTTTTATTTTAAATTAAATAAGTGCATTCTCCCCAGTAAAACACTTTTTATTTAGTGGTTTTTGTTAAAAATAATAATTTAAAATTACTGTCCATGACACGGTGTTTACGCTCTTATTAAGGTTTGCCACTTAGCGTTAGCGCTAATCGTAATAAAATATAACGTTTGCCGTTCTTGTTAAGGATGGTGTGTTAGACACTAAAAGCACTTTTCCTAATACCCTCGTTAATAAGCTAAATTCGCATGCGTGTGTGTGTGTGTGCGTTTTGTGGTTTAACAATTTAGTTCACCACCAAAAATATTGTTTTTAAGTGAATATTTTTGTACGTATTTTTGCATTTTTAAACCTTTTTTTTCTGCGCATCTTCACGACTTCTGAAGTTTTTCATATGGAAAAAAAAGATGCGATCATTTAGGTTCCATTTATAAGATCAATAACATTTTACCGCTTTTTACAAAAACAAAACAAAAAAACAAAATCAAGTAACATCAACAGCATCTTTAAGCCGAGTTATTTAGTTAATTTGTGCCAGGAAAAAGCACATGTTTTTGTCAACGAAAACAATTTTTCTTTAAAAAAAGTTCTCCCATAATTTTTGTAAATTATTGCCAATGAAATTTATATTTACAAGACTACATTTTTTTTTTAATTCTTATTCTCTTGTAATTATGATAATTAATATGTGAACATGTTTTTTTAAATCTTAATTTGTTTTTTTTTTAATTTTCATAAATCCATTCATTATCACTTCTTTTTTTCTCTACCCTTTGGGTTGTATGATTGGCAATGAAATGTCTTTTAATTTCTTCCATATTTTTTAATTTTATTTTTTAATAATCCCATTAAAAGAAGATGCATAATTAAATGCCTCTTTATTTTTAAATGTCCTCAATAATGTTCTCTAAGAAATTAAGAAACTTTGGTGGAGTGTGTGTGTGATAAAAGCAGTGAAATCCAGACATTAAGTAGGCTCATTACTATAAAGAAAGGTAAATGAAGTATTCATTAAAAATTTTCTGTCAGTAAAAAAAACTAGTTAGTTAATAAAAAAAAGTAATAATTGCCGATTTTACAAGAACTCCTAGTCGCAATATTGTCGTAATTTCCCAAAAATTTTGATACGACTTGAAACTATTATGTTATGACAATACGATACTTAAGACACCTTGTAAATTCACCAAATGATGTGTAGCGTAATTGTTATTGATATAAATTTGTTACATAATAGAGCCGTTTATATTCCAACTACTTTGGAACATACCCAGTACCAAGTGGTAGCCTGTAAGGTTCCGAATAACAACAATAATAATATTTAGCTGTTAGTTGTTTTTAGGGACTAAATTTTTTCAAAAGAACAATAACTCATAATTAGTAAATACACTCACAATAATGATTGTTTTTCATCACTATGTTTTATTATTAAAGATGACATTTTAATGAAAGAATTTTTGAATATGACGAGTGCGAACTTAACTATTGTCAAACTTGGAATTAATTAACTTTTTTTTTTTTAAATAAGTTCAATGTGTTAATTATTGTTCTGTGCTTACCAAAGAGCAGGACTAGGAAAATCGTAACGTGACATTCTTTTGAATTTTGTTCGAATGTAAGAATTTGACTTGATAGACATGTGAGTTTAACAAGTTGGTCTCATGCAACACGGCGATATCATAAACCATTGAAAGGCGAGTTTGTTGAGCTAATAATTTCACGTTTTGCAGCAGTCCATCGGCCGCCATGATCATGCGGTTTGACTATCGTGTACAGGGACAAGCCAGCTACAATTTTAGCTTGCAGGACAACATCGAGGTCCTTTGCTCCTTATAGAAACGACGGGAACATACATATATACGCATATAAGACAACATTGCAGCTACCATTGGTGAGATAATGGCGATATTGCTGGAAAAAAATATGCCAAAATTGGAGAACACCGATGGACCGGCTAAGGCGTAGCCGCGGGCAAAGTTAACATGACATAATCTTTAGGCATTCATTTATCGTTCCAAATACAACTTCACTCATTTTGCAAATTTGCAGTGTTTGTAGGTTTAAAATATCACCCATTAGGAAAACACACATTTTACACATCATCAGCCAATCTTTTCGTCTTCTTAATGTGGAGTGTTTGTTATACTACATACATTTGTATGAGTAGTATATTTACATACTACGTATGTATGTATGTATGGTAAAAACGCAATGTTTAAGGCTCGAAAGGGTCTTCCACTAAGGACTTCCACTAAGGACGAAATTAATTAGCTGTTGGCGGCCATATTGTAAAGACCACATCTGTCGAATTGGCTGTCATTTATTCAGTTTATGTTACCAAATCACCGTGAACGGCTATAGATCGAAGAGCAACTAATGCCTTCCGAAAAAAGCAATGTATTTCTTTGAGAATGACGTTGGCCAGGGCATTACCGTGTAAAGCGAGTGCTATAGAACAATGATTTCTAATTTATTTTGGACTAAACCGCAAGTGGTTTTAACAAGACTGTGTTACGTGTCACAGCTTATCGCAATCATTTTTTACCAGTAGATGTGAACTTGTCACCGAGATCTCCCCCCAATGACTTGTTTCCTGGGCTAGTTTAAGATCAAGGTGTATTATCAGTACGGGGTAGAGAGGTTAGACCAACAACTCTTTTGTTTTTTAGAGCCATAATTTGGGAGAGCTAAAACTTTGGTCAGTGCATATGTTCAAGGCTTACCGGAGACCTATCTGGTACCAGGGGAATTAGTTAGTCCCTAGAAATTGATATAGATTGATTATTGGTGAGGTTTCTTCGAACAGCACGTGCTGGCTGTGGTTACTTCTAAGCGGGAAAGCAGACTCGACGTTGGTTTAATGGCTGTTACTCGACCTTGGTCGGACTTCCGGCAACCACTTATAATTCTGGGGTACTGTTGTTGCCTCAACAGAAACAGAGAATGATGGTTTAATGACTGATGGACTCAAACGTGGCGGCCTGCGTACATCGCAATATACCTTTCGTGCTGCTGTTGAATTTCAACAGAAGTAGTTACTTGGTGAGTTGTTCCGTTTCTTCCGGACCGCACATCTAATTCTGTCGCTGATTAATTACATAGTCTTCTAGCGATAAACTTGGTATAAAGAATAGATAACACGAGCTTCTTAGCAAGACTATGGCACATGGTGCTGGGTGTGGGATTTTCTTAAGTGCAGATCCTTACGCATAAGCCCCAGCAGCACTTAAAGCCAACAAACCACTATGTCATCGATCAAATTTTATTCAAATTTAAAATTAGAAAGCGCTTAATGAAAGACCCGTTTCATTGAACTATTAGCAACCTCTACAGCTTGTGCAATTCTTTAAGATTATGCTGTTTTTATTTTCTTTGTTGTTTAGCTCACTTTTCTTGTTCTTTATGATTTCCTTATGGTTTGTTAAACAATATTTGTAAGAATAAGAAAATATCTTCTTTTGTTGTTGTTTTTTTTTTTAAGAATTAATTTTAATTGTAGTACCTCGGCCGTCTCTAAAAAAAAGATCTTTCAGGTAGATTTGGTGTATTTTCTACGAATTTAAGAAAAAACAAAAACTTTTCAAATTCTTAATTATTATCATTTAAGTTTTAAGTTCAATATGTTTTTTTTTTTGGAAATTTATTTGTTGTTGTGAAGCTTGGCGTTCGCCTGTACAGTGTGGTGTAGCAGTGCTGGCTGGTATTTATGTACATATAAGTATGTGTGAATGAAACGATTTAAATTGATGCTCTGATTTAAATGTGTTTAATAATTATTTAAAAAGCGAAACAAAGAAAAAGCGACTTACTTCTCTCTCCAAACTGTACGCAATAGTGTGGGAATGCTTTTTAAGAACATGAAATTTATCTTTAATCATTGATGAGGGTGAAATTAAAATTGTGTATATTTTCACCGAAATTTTTTGTTTTGTTTCCCAAATCGAGCAAATAAGTAATACGTACATACTAACATACATACACATGTTTATTGCATATATGTATGTACTTGACATTTGCTGTAAATTAAATGATATTGAAAGTTCAATATTTATTGCAGGCCCAATCCAATTATCTTTCGTTGCACCACTCCACTACTCACATACAATCAATGTCTTTCTTTCTTTCTTTTTCTGGGTAAAAGTCATTAATGCAAAATGTACTGTTAGAATTACGTTAAAATGCTCTTGCCTAGTTACAAGTCAAGCCTTAAGCCTGGCCTGGCTTGTTGCATACAATATCATTGAAAGAGTGCACCAGCCTACTTGTTTTGACTGATAGTTACAATGCAGTTTTCTTTTTTTTGCACCAAAACACGTTTACAAAATCCTAAAAATACTCCTCATTGTTAAGCAAGCATTTAAGCATCATACTTACGCTATTATCCAACACATCTTTTTTTTTTTTTTCAATTTTTCTATAAATATTAATGTTTTCTTTTTTTCATTTCAGCTGATGAACTCTCTCATTCTCTCTCCGACAATCTCCATCGTAATTAAGGTAATTGTTTATTTCTTTTCTTTTCTTAATTCTAACCAAGAGAGCTCACGTAGATACCGTTATAAGTATGTATGTATATAGGGCACAAGATCACCCTATAAAATATTTAACAAATATTTTTAGTTGAATTTTTTAAAGTTTTTAGAAATTTTGCTTGGTTTGACTTATCGAATTGGTGAATAAATAATATAATTATGGTATTAAATAGATAATTCAGTTGAAACGACAAAACAATTATATTATGGTGCAAACATTTCCAGCTGATTCTCTAGCAAAATTTACTGACCCCCGGTATAGTTTGGAACTTGAATTTAAGACAACAGCAAAAAGAAGCAACTTTTGCCACAATACAATATAGTGGAATCTCCCATTACGGACACTTTCCTTAAGGTGACATCCCTTTTGGATGGACACTTCCCTTAAGTGGATATCGCTTTTGGACGGACACTTCCCTTAAGTGGACATCGCTTTTGGACGGACACTTCCCTTAAGTGGACACCGCTTTTGGACGGACGCTATTGGCCGGTCCCGGCAAAGTTCTATAACATGAATGATAGAAAAAAGGTTTTGTTTAGAATCGGTCTCATTAAAATTAAATTAAAATATTCAAGAGATTGACTATTTATCGATAAGGCTCCGAATAATTTTTTATTCAAATCGTTTAAAATAGCTACATAAACCAATGATTTTACTTAGTCCCAGAGAAAAAAACCCAAAAGCTTTAAAACCACATGATCTAGGTGGCCAATTGACCAGATCGTTTCTAAAAAAAATTCATTCGAAAAATATTTACTTTAATGAGTCGAGGATATGACCCGTTATGTTAGGACCCAAATAATTGCTTGCACCATGAAATCTCTGACACCTGAAGCTGCAATGTGCTGACAACGGACTTGCATTTATCGTTTTGTTTCTTTAAATTTAAATAAGACAAATAGTGCATAATATATCATCGACATTTTTTATTCGTTTAAAGAGTCTATCGATGCTGCGGCTTCGCTGGGTGGCGCCGAAACCAAACCGAAAGGTTAAACTTTCTATAACTTTGTCGCGTAAATCATGCTAAATGGGTATGTTATGGCTTATATTGAACTTAAGGACAGATGTAGTTTGTGAATGTTTGCATAGTCCAGCGGGTCTCGGTATAGCACCACCTCGTAAGATGACCATGCCTTCAAATCACTCGTGAAGAATGACCAATTTGGGATGAGCTGTGTGCCACGTAATGGCTTCAGGTTTAAACCATATTTCGTTGGTGTTTATATTATCTAATTCAGACCAAAAGAAGTTGGTAATTATTGACTTATATCGCTCGACGTTGACGGTTTGGCCGGTCAAAATTCGTTCTCAAAAAAACGATGGCGCCAGCATATAGACACAACAAACAGCAACTTTTTCGGGATGCATTAGACTAATGTGTATCTGTATCGTCACAATTTCGACAATTTTGTTCGTTAACGTAACCATTAATCGAGAAATGGGACTCATTCCTAAAGATGATTTTTCGACTAAACCTTGCCCAAACAGAACACCAATTTTGATGAAACAATTTTATCAATGGAACGAATTATTTATCGCTTCATCCATGTCCATGGCAAAACGAAACTAAATTATTGACAGCTAAGTATGGGCGCTATCAATTGTTAGATTGTATAACAGGTTCACATACTGGTTGTTTTTCCATCGGTTTTTCGAAATGAAAGTATTCGAAGTCAAATATATGCTTCTTTGTGGTGTTCTAAAACTTGTTTCATCCACCTACTCGATAGAGACATAATATAGGAAATGAAATTAATGGGTCCACAAGCGATAAAAAATGACGCTTTAAATAGCCAGTTGTCAAATACGTTATTACAAAAAGTAATCGACAACTAACAGCTGTCAATTTTATTTGTCAAGTAGTGTTTTATTAGTAACCCGAGAGGTTTAAGTAACCAAACTTGTATTAAACTCAATGAATGTAGCGTAGCGTTTGTGTAAATGTAAAATCTGGTTAAAATAACTGTAACACCGATGCTGAACAGGCAGAGAGAGATAGTAGACATTAATAGATAATAGTTTTTTTCATAAGACGCGAACAAAACAAAAACAAGGAAATAGTTCCTCATAACAGGCTCTGCTGTAACAATAGTAAGAAAAAACGGTAACAACTCCCTGACCGAAAAATATCCAGTAACAACAAAAATAACAAGAAATAATTTAAAAACAAATAAAGAAAACCAGTTTTTTTTTAATTCTTCAAACATTTTCCTACTACTCCGAGCTGTGGAGTTTTTTTGTGGTGGTTATCTTGATTTAATTTTGTTGTTGTATGTATGTATGTACTAAATTGTGAATGCAATTGTTGTTGGCAACCAGTGTTAAAAACAAGAACAAGTCTGGCGAGCCACAATAATCATGACAACCCACGAGGCAGGCAGGTTCTCTTCAGTCGGTTACCAAATCGTTAAAGGCGTCATTGTTTTTTGTTTTTTTTTCTAATAGAAAATTTCAGGATGCTGATGATGTAGTCTCTGCTGCCTTAAACAACCTGGAATATATTTTCTTGTCTGCTTTTGTTAGTTTTGTTGGTAATTTTTTAAGTATGAAGAAAAACAGTTAAACAAATTCACATTCTCGCGTTATGCTTCAAGAGCAACAACAGACAGGCAGGCCAGCATTAAAACATATACCAGTAATTTGACCAAATTGGTTTTCTTTCCAAACCGTAGAGAATGGACTGGTCAAACGAACAAACATGACCGTTAACATTACCAAAGACCATTACTGCAGAATTTGAACAGTTTAATGGTAAAAGGCGATTAAAAAAACACACTTTTAGAATTATTAGTAGGTATTTGCTTAAGAAGCTTTAATTTTTGTTTGTCCTCTTTATATATGAAGTTGGACATCTATATATATAAAAGTGAAACTCTGTGTGTGTGTGTGTGTGTGTGTGTGTGTGTGTGTGTGTTAGCTATAGACTCCGAAACTACAAAACCGATCGGGCTCAAACTTTGGTAAGTTGTTGTACACATACCAGGGAGTGTTTATGGGTGAAAAAAAGTGGGCGGAGCCGCGCCCATAAAAAATTAAATATCAGTTTTAGCTACTTGCACTTGACCGATTTTTCTGAAACTTTGCACACATATCGAGCTGTCATGACTAAATAATTCCGTGATAAGAAAAGTGGGCGGGGCCACGCCCCTAAAAAAGTTTTAATTTTGAGGTACTTGCACTGGACCGATTTTTGTGAAACTTTGCACACATATTGAGCTGTCGTGGGTTTATAATTTCGTGATTGAAAAAGTGGGCGGGGCCACGCCCATAAAAAATTAGTTATCAGTTTTAGCTACTTGCACTGGACCGAATTTTCTGAAACTTTGCAAACATACTGAGCTATCATGACTTTACACTTTCGTCCTTAGAAAAGTGGGCAGTGCCACGCCCATTAAAAAATAGGTATCATTTTGAGGTACTTGCACTGGACCGATTTTTCTAAAACTTTGCACACATATTGAGTTGTCATGACTATGCAGTTTCGTATTTAGAAAAGTGGGCAGTGCCACGCCCATAAAAAAAGGTATCATTTTGAGGTACTTACACTGGACCGATTTTTCTGAAACTTTGCACACTTATTGAGCTGTCATGACTATATAGTTTCGTAATTAGAAAAGTGGGCAGTGCCACGCTCATAAAGAAAAAGTTATAGTTTTTAGCCTTGCACTTGATATTCGATTAAAATTTAGAATGCGATTAAAATTCAGGAAGGGGCGTAGCAACGCGCGCCGGGATTGGCTAGTTTGAAATAAATGAGAGAAGAGAGAATCGTTTCTTATCTTTGGTCTTTGCGCCAGCTGAATTTTAAAATAAGTGAAGAAAAAAATAATCAGCTGACGAATCAAGATACCTGATGAATAATTTAAAGGTGAATCCAAGCATGTGTTCGGTGAGAGAGAAATGATTTCATTCATCTGCAATAGGTTATTGGCCCTATTGCCGGTCAAAACTTTTGAAACAATTTGATAAATTTACAGTGTCATTCTTAAATGAATTTCTTTAATTATTATTAAACATTTTTGTCTGTCAATCTTAATATTTCAAGTTGGTAACGCCATAAGAAATTGATTGTGCGGAAGTTGGGTGAGTCTGACACCCCAACTGGGTTGAGTTGACATTTACAACTAAAGCATTATTTTAATTTTCAAAGTTAAAAGTGTCATAATGTTATTATTTTTAAAGTTTTTAAAAGGTTTACAAATTCACTTTTTACTCATTGTAAAATTTTTCAAATATTATGACAATACAACAGTTATATAATCACTTGTGAATATACCAATTTAGAAATATTTAAAAAAAACCCAACGCAAATTCATACAGGTATATGCAATGGCGAATTGTTCTGTAAAGGCCAAGGCGAATTCATACAGGTGAAATTATCAGCCCAGCTGATTGTGAAACATTTTGTCAAAATTGGTTGAATTCGCTTTGATTTCATTTATTAATGCAGGGATAGGAAATGTGATTTTGGTTTCGGTATTAAACAATTAACTTGAGTGTACTTTTTTGACAATAAATGTGCTTAATTTATGTATATTTTTTGCATTTGCGTCATTAATAATGTGTTTAAAAAATTTATATTCTGTTTTTAATCAAATTTTATTATATTTAATATGTAAAAACAACTTTTCCATCCCTGATATACGAATTGGCCTTGACATAAAACATCCCATGAAAAGTTGCTTTGTTGTATCAATTCGCCGTTGCATATACCTTATGGATATGCCTTGGTCACTGTTGCCATTTCAGCTATTTTCTCGTCAAATCTAGCGATTTTTAAACATTTTTTGCGGGAAAAAATATGATTTAGCTATTAGCGGGAAATCTAGCGATTTTTGCGATGTTAGTTGTTAACGTGTTTGTTGTATACATTCTTAAAGAGTAGTTACCAATTCATTTGTAAGGCGAATGATATTTTCTATACACTTTTTAATACAGATTATGGAATCTGAAAGCCAAAAACCACGTATATTTAAATTCAAAAACCAATTTTATCTTGCAAAGTTTATAGCTCAAATAATTTGAGTTCTAAGTTTGTGAATTATACAAAAAAAAAAACTATTTAAAAATAGCTTGAAAGAAATTAGAAATATTGAAAAAAAAACTAATGAAATCAAAAACTTGTGCATGGTTAAGCCATTAAAAGTTTAGGTCCTGGGTAATGCAAGATTAAAAAGACGATACGAAAGGATATTGATGCAAGTGCTTCCTGTCTTTAAAATTGTACAAATACAAGTCATCTGCATGAGAGGATTATATTGGAGAAAATTTAAATTAAAAGAAGACTTCATTTATATCTCAACATACGTCAGTGAATTCAATTGATCTCCTTAGTGATTTATGTAAAAATGGAACGAATGAAACCCGTATTAATAGAACCAAATGCTTAGTGATTAATAAAAATATTTTAGTGACCCTTCTCTTAATGGAAGTTAGAAACGATGTATCAGGTTCTAGATATAGTGTATTAGGAAATAAATCAATTTAAAATAAATATTCTTTTTGATATAGGTATTTTAATAATTATTTTTAGTACCGAAAAGCAACAAATTGTGTTAACATTTCTAAGCTTGGCTGAAACGGCCGATGCAACAGCTTCAATTACGATATATTTAAATCAACATTAAAGAAACTAGATTACAATTTTACATGTGAAAGCGAGAATATAGAGTATTGGCTTTAGACTTTTAGTGAATAAATCCCAAAATGTTTTTAGTATGCATATTATATTATAAATATGTATAACGAAATTAGTAATACTTGATAAACATTATTATTTTGAATTTTAATATAACGTACACATGTGTACGTACATATATTTCTTTAATTTTTTTACATACCTTCATACATATGTAAATTATGTATTAAAATGTAATTAATAAAAGCTGCCTTCGTAAAAAATAAAAACGAACTTTTATTATTTTTCCTTCTGTCATTATTTAAGAAAAACTTAGCGATAAAACGCTAAATTTTTCGCGAAATAAAAAAAATGGATGAAAACTTGGCTATTTTTTGTTAAATTTATGCCAGAATTTGAAAAAAAAATAAATAATTAGCGATTTATCGCTAAAATTTTGATAATTTTTAATTTTTAGCTATTTTCTAGCTATTTTTCTACTTATTTTAGCGATATTCTTTGGGAAAAAGTTGGCAACAGTGGCCTTGGTAAAGGCCAATTCGTATATCAGGGTTGGAAAAGTTGTTAAGTGTTTAATTTAATTCAATTTAACTTAAAAAGTTATATTTTTTTTTCTAAAGCACATAATAAATGGTGCAAGAGTAACAAATATATAAAAATTTGGTACATGCACCTCAGTTGATTGTTTAATGCCGAAACCAAAATCTCATTTTCCATCCCTGCATTAATAAATTCGATCAAAGCGAATTCAAAAAGTGTTATGCTGTTATCCTGTATGAAAGAACCTTAATCAATTGGTTCCAAAATTTATTGAATTTATGATTTTGTTACACCTTTTATAAACGTTAATTTCCTTTAAATAAATCAGGTTTCGTTTTATTTCATAAAAACTACACTATAAATTTACGGCATAAAAGCTTACAGCACTTTATTGATTTTTAACACAATAGATATACGACATACGAAACTTTATTTATTATTTTACTTATTTTTATGCACTCTGTTGTAAAACTCAATTTTATATACACGCAACGAACTCTGTTGTGTTACTGCTGTACAAGCTGCGCTTGTTCAACTTCCTATATGCATATGTATATTAGCAACGCCATACTAATTTTGTTTTACCTTGAACAAACGAAATTGTTATATTTTTTTGTATACAGTTCGTTGTTGCAAAACCCTTTAATTAAAATCTTTTTCGAATGTTATGTGTTAACCTAATTTGTTGATCCTTACCATCAATAACATAATTTAAAAAAAAATGATTTTGGGTTTATTTTACAAAGGCACGCGATTAAAACCCAATAAACTGTAATTTTTATTAATAAAAAAAATTGCAGTTTTTATTAAAACTTAAAAAAATGTCCTGGGAAAACCAATTTAAATAATGAAAATTAAAACGGTTCCCAACAAAAAAAAATATTGAAAATAACAGGAAAAGAGAATGTAAGACTTTTGCTGCTGCGCAATACAAACATAAAGGCTGGCATAATAGCAACAACAGCAACTATTAGTAATGAAATTATATAAACAATGATGCAACATTTAGGAGACAACGAGTTGGCCCAGAAACTATAACACTAGCAGCAGCAAAATAGAAAGAAACAAAAAAGAGAATGGTGACCAACTGGTCAACACCATATACAAATTGGAAAGATGTTGCAGTGCAAAAAGAAAGATAAAACAGGATGACTGAGTTTTAAACTAGAATATTAACAAAAAAAAAAAAAGAAGCCCGGGCTAATGCTCTACAGAAAAATAGTTAAAAAAAATGCTAGATAAAACAGAAAAGTCAACCATATGAGCTAGAGAAGTTATAAATACCTGCATACATACGTAGTTATGTATGTATGTATGTATATAGTAGTAGAAGTAGGTTTAACCTAAAGGCATACTACACTCTTAAACAAACGTTGTTTAACTTGTATTTCTCTAAATTGTATCAATAGTTTTGAGTGCGCCACCACAGCCTGTTTTCCTAACGAAACATTTAGCAGCAATCTGCTTGCTTCCCATACAAGATGCAGCATTTGCAGCTGTCTATAGCATAAAGTCCATGCAACATTTGGTTGTTTCTTTTTATTTTTTTGCTGCCTTAAAATTTGTAGTTATTACACAAGTTAAGTGGCAACAAATAAAACTGCTGCAACGTTAAAAAAAAGTTAAGAGAAATGAAAAGAATATGTCATACAAAGACACACACACATACATGAAATTTGTTACAGTTAATACAATTTGGTATCTTCTGATGAACAAATCTGCTTCATTTTTTTCCACTCGTATCGATACTTGGATGACAAAATTTAAAATTGCCACAAATATTTGGTCATACTATCATCAGCCATTTTTTAACAAAAATGTTGCAGAGAAGCAGATTTTTATTCAAAGAAGATTTTTATCCAAAGTTGTTGTAATCAGGGTTGCTATGGACTGATTCGAATATATAAATCCGAAATATAGCAAATGCAGTCAAAAAATAATTTTGTTAAGCAAATTCCGACTGAAACTGGTTTTTATGACACACCTTAACAATTTCGATTTCCAATATCATTTCAAGTTACTTTTGTAGCCCTACTTTTCGTTTTTTAAGTTTCTTTCTTAAGGACCTATGAATGTTGTAAAGCATGTTCATTTAAAATCATATAACTTTGAATTGGCAGCACTATCCCCTATAACAGCTGATTCGATAGTTTGCGATTGTTTTTAATGTTTATCGTGAATAGACTCATCCCAAAGCAACGTCTTGTCCAAATTTATTTTGAAAAGCATGCTTTAAATCGACCATTTTGAAAGAAGCACACATTTAGTTCAAAAGCGCAGAATTGTCGTTTTTCAAATAATAATAATTCTCAAATCGATATCAAGACACTATTATATTTTGAAAAACATACTGTTTGGTGCACTTTGTTGGCCATCTTGAATCGTAACATAGATAGGAGTATTTTGCCAATCTAGCCGGACATTTGGTCAAAAGTGAAATTTAAGAAATTTAAAAATTTGGGTGGGTGTGGTATCGGGGGATACCTTCCTCTACTCATAAGCTTATGCTGACGATAAAAGATTGGCTTTATTGGCAAAATACCCCTACACTCAAAATACAAATCAAGTAATCCGTACTTAAATCAATCCGTAGCGGTGTCAGAAGTACGGTAAGTACGGATTTTCTTAAATCAAGTTGAAAATGCTTGATTTAAGTACAAATGTACCAAGTATGAATTTCTTAATTTTAGGAATAGTTAAGCCGAAAAAAGTTTAATTTTAAGAATTATTAGCTTGATTAAACTAAGCTTAGAACAAGATTCATTTAAGTATAAACATAATTAAATTAATAAAAACAAGTAAGAGTGCTATATTTGGCCGTGCCGAATCTTATATACCTTTCACAACGTGTAGTCATGCAATAACAGTAGTTTGTATCACCATTCATCCCATATGAAATACGTACATACATATCAAAAACATACATATATTTAAAAACATCCCATTGTAAAATTATAAGTTTACGTATGTTGTTAAAAAAAAAATAAAAAAAAAAATTAAAAAACAAAATGTAATAAAAAAATTAAAAAACAAAATGTAATAAAAAAGTAAAAAAAAAAAATTAAAAAAAAAGTAAAAAAAAAGTAAAAAAAAAAATTAAAAAAAAAAATTAAAAAAAAAATAATTAAAATAGTAAATATAAAAAAAAAAAAAAATATATATAAAAAAAATTTTTTGGCTCAGCTGGGATTCGATGCCACGTTTTCTCTAACCAGCATACACGTTTGTATGTATGTATGTTGTTTTTGTGAAAAAAAATCGAGGTGGTCGTGGGTTTTTGCTCATATCTCAGTTGTTTTCAATACCGATCTACTCCCGAATATTTCTGATATTTTAATACCTCACCCGGGTCCAAGCGATGTCGGGGTGCTTCAAAAAGTTGATTTCAACATACACACGGACAGACTTACAGATCTTAATCGACTCCCCTAATCATAAGCTTTCAGAAAATTTATACTTTATGGGGTCGGTAATGAAAATTGTAGAAATTTCACTGTGTGAAGGGTATAAAAAAGCGTCTGTTTCAAGAATCCATAACTTGGTTTGATTGTTGCATAGTACAGTATCTTCACAACTTGACATTTTTCAGCGATACGTTTTATGTAAACCAAAAAAAAAAAAAAATCAGGCAAAGCATGAATCTTTTTTGTACTCGGAAACTGTCACAGCTTTATTGTCCTAAACGTTATTACTTATAGCTAAAGTATGATAAACAAAATGAGAATTATAAAGAAATATTTGAAATTTTATTTGTGTGTGTTTTTTTTTTAGTGTGAGAGAAATAAGACTTAATTTAAGAATTTAATTCCTATTGTAATAATCTTGTACTTGATTCTGTAAAGCAATCACGTTTCGTACTTGTTTTTAGAAAATCAGGATTAAATCGTACTTGAATTTTTAATGACGATTTCGGCTTAAATTAAGAATTTAATTCTTAGATTGAGAACATAAGTTTTCTTTCTTTGTATGTGCGATGGTCAGAATGTTACTGTCAACGGTGAACGGTATAGACACATGCTTTTACTATCTATTTTGTGCCTCCATTGGAAGCCATTGAATAGGGCGCAATACAGTCAATTTACTAAGAGAAACTGTTGACAAACGAATTATTTCTAGAAATGGCCTTGGTAAAGGGTAAAAAAATAAATTCAATTTATATGTTGATTCTTTTTGTTGTGATATCTTTCAGTTTAATGCAAACTAATTTTGTTCATTGTCGACTTTTGATAAAAGTATTTTTTTAAGTAAACTTTCAAAATCTTCAGAAAAGCACACAAAACAAACAAAGTATTAAAAATAATTAATACGTGATATCTCTTAAAGTATTTTATATAGATAGACGCTGACCTGTGCAAAAACGTCTTGAACAATGCTGAAAATTTTCTAACATCGACTTAAGTTGCTTTGCCCAAAGTCCACAAATATATAGCAACTTCCTTTTCTGCTTGGCAATAGATATTTCATAAATTTTATTGCATCGTTTTTTTTTCAAGAGCATAAATTATTTTTTACGTATTTTTTATGCAAACATTAATAAAATAAATATTATTTGTAAAATAAATACGCCCCCTCGACACACAACAATAATAAATGGACACAACAGCACATATAGAGATGATGGACAGACTTAAAGCGATCGTCTTTAATTTCAAATGATAGATAGTCTTTGATGTATGTACATATGTATGTGTTTGTAGGATTGAGCTTTTTTTTAATATTTGTTTCATAAGTTTATTATTTAGATTATTTCTAACTCGTCTATGGCAAGAGAATCGTTCGTAGATTTTACATGTTGAGTAGTCAGGCAGTCCCCTTCTTAAGAAACGAAACGGAAATGTTAATAAATAAAGTTTAGAAATAAAAAAAAAGAGTTCAAACAAACCTTAAGAATTGAAAGCTTAACAATTTTTTTATGATGATACAGTTTACACTAAATATCGCTCATTTACTGCAACAGTGTCACAACTTAAAATTCGGTACTTTTTCAATTGAGTAGCGGAAACAATTTTTCGGTTTAAACTTTTTAAAATGATTTCTAAGATTATTCAAAATGGTGTAGTGCTTTAGGAGTTTAGTTACTGCAGGCAGGAGGAGTTTTTTTTATTAAACGTGAAATTTAAAAAATTAGATTTTCCTTATGTTTCAAGATCAAAAAGCTTTTTTTATATAGAAAATAATTATATGTTAAAAATTTTTATGTTAAAAGTTATTTAAAGAAATTAAAAAAATATCCTAAAACTTTCATAAATAGCCGTTTTACTTAAAGCTGTGTTTTTGGGAGTTATGCCAGTGTTGAAGTAAATGTGCGATATTTTGTTTAAATAAAGCTAAGCGAAACATGTAATTATCAGTACTTTTGTTGTTGTAATATTTTGTTTTATTAGTTTGTATACAAAAAAAAAATACCACAAGAAGCCAGGTGGTATTCAAAATGTTAAATAAAATTGATAATAATTCAAATCAGCTGTCAAGTTGGCAATATTTTTTGAATATTTAACAATAGAAATCCTTTCTATACGATTTAGAATAGTTGATTGATAAGAAAAAAAAAACTTTTTTATTTAAACCTAGTTTTTTTGGTCGAACTAGATAGAACTTGGACTTAAAAAATACAAGTCTTAAAATCTCTCTTCGTTAACAGTAACTTTTGGAATACATACTTTATGTACATATGTAACAACTCACATAGGGGGGTATTTTGCTAATCTAGCGGGACATCACTTTTTTTTTTAACTTATATTGCTTCTAAAAAGTTTTTGAGTGCCCCTAGATCAATGAAACTTGGCAGAAATATGTTTTATAGTCATAGGCTGGTAAAGCTTGAAAATAAGAAAAATCAGATAAAGGGTAAATAAGTTTTCTTAAGAACAACTAATTCTACCTCTAAAAAATTCAACTTTTTTTTAGCAAATGCATCTTTTATCGTCAGCATAAGTTTATGGACCCCCGATACCAAATATAAAATGAGCAAAAGCAGAAAAAAGGTGATATTTTTAAAAAATCATTAAAAACTGCGCAACGTTTTTTTAATCTAATACTAGAGATTTCATATTTTTTCGTAATTTATGACATTTTTAAGATCCCGACTGTCTCCAATTTCAAAAAACCTTTCGATAATTTTTTAGCAGAAGTTTGTGAGCGATTATGGCCTAGAGGCTAGGTTCCCAAAAATTTAAATAAAAAACTAAAAATAAATGAAAAAGTAAACAAAAAACCGTTCACCAAACGAATTTTTTTATAATAAAAATTTAAAAAAAAAATTTGTTTCTAAAAATTATTATAAGCAGCTGTTAATATAGTCTTTCACAGAAGAAAGAAATCAATGTAAAATCTTTATTCGTTTAACCGCAAAAAAAATTTATTTATTGTAAACCCCTTTAAAACTGTTAAAAGTCAATAAGTACCCATGCAATGTACTACTCAACTTTCTTGACTTTAACACTTTAACAGTGTCCCAAAACAATAAATCTCAAGCAAAAGTCTTGAAAATTCACTAAACGATGCAAGATTTTGTTGTCTGTCGAACTGCGTACTTAAATTTTTACATTTCTTAAATTTCATTTTTGACAAAATATTCGGCTAGATTTGCGAAATACCCCTATGTGTGTTCCTGTGACAAAAATCAACATTTATACTCGTATACTATTTGAGTGAAGGAAGACAATATTGAAAATAGTACAGCCTTACGTTCAGGGCATATTTATTTATCAGGTTATCGCAGTTCGGAGAGACATTTTTTGTTAAAATATTTTATATAAGAAGTTAAGCATGTATATACAAGGTGGCGCAAAAGAAATCCTCCTATCAGAAAATGCTACAAATTTTGCAATTGGCCCCTAATGTCAGTTCTGTTTTGACATTTGTGTAGTAAACACATGCAAAATACACGTTAATAAACAATGTTACGCTACACTGCTCCAGAACGCGGAATATTGGTGACTATTTATTTGACCAATAATCGGTCGGTGACTTTGGCACAACGTGAATTTCGTCGCAGATTTCCTAGCCGTCCAACGCCTACTGGTGAAACACTGCGACGTTTAGCCGCTCGCCTCGAAGAGACTGGCACAACACGAGATGCTGCCAGGAGTGGCAGACCCCGGAGTAGCCGTTCTGCAGAGAATATTGCTGCTGTAGCCGAGGATGTCATGGAAGCGCCGTCGACATCGACCAGACGACGTGCCACACAAATGGCTATCAGTCGACGGTCTTTACAGCGAATTTTGGTACAAGATTTGAAGATGTTTTCGTACAAAGTCCAGACGGTGCATCAGCTGTTAGCTGCTGACCGCCAATCGCGTCTAACATACGCTCAAGCCATCCTGAATCACCACCAAGAGGAAGATGATTTTTCATCAAAAATAATCATGAGTGATGAGGCCCATTTCCATCTTAGCGGGTACGTAAATAAGCAAAATTTACGCTTCTGGGGCACTGAAAATCCGCGTGTAACCCACGAAGAGCCATTACACCCGCTCAAAGTTACTGTATGGTGTGCTGTTTTCGCTGGAGGAGTCATCGGACCTTTTTTCTTCGAAGACGTCGCGGGCCAAACGGTTACTGTGAATGGTGAGCGCTACAGAGCAATGATCAACGAGTCCTTTTTGATGAATTGGGATTGGAAAACATGTGGTTCCAACAGGACGGTGCAACAGCACACAGCGCCGGGCTTTTCTAGTTTTAAATAAAAGAGAGAAGAGAGAAAATTGTTTTTTATCTAATCAGCTGACGAATCAATAAATATGTTTTGCTTACGCCTTTAATATCGAAATTACTTATCCAAGTCTGACAATTTTACGACGTTCGCAGGTGTTGAAAATCTCTCAAATTAAAGGAATTTTGCATACAGCTCTTGGCTTCTTAGGGCCGTATTCATAAAAAATATTTTAGGTTAATTGAAGGCTTATTTGACAAATTTCTCCACAACATCTGTCAAATAAGCCTTTAATAAACCTAAAATATTGTTTATGAATACGGTCCTTAATCTTTTAAGCACCGAAACATCAGTAATACAACTCAAGTAGTCTGAAGAAAATCCCTAATTTCTTTAATATCATCTGGAGCTGTTAAAAATCTTTGTGTAGGGTGTTTTTTTAAGCTCGATTTAACTTCGATATATATGATCAATATACCATGTTATTGTAACAAAAACAAATTACACGCAAAACGCCCACTCAAAGTAAGCGTTCGCATTCTAAAAACAGCACATAAATAAGTTTTGACCTGATGTGCAGCTCGCTTGGGTCCATCGTATTGATTGACAATTAAAAAAAAATATTCAAGTTGTAACCAATATTCCTTGAAAGTAGTCAATTATTTTTTTTATTTTTTTTTTTATTATTTCCTCGTAATCGTAAATAATATTGATTACTTTTGGATTACTTATAATCATAATTAATAAACAATCAGGAATTGTTTAAAGGAGAATTATGTAATTCCTTTTAAAATGTATTACTAATTACTACTATTACTGATTACTACTATTACTGATTACTAATCAATCGTAATCTAATACAGCTCTGCTTATAAATATGCGATATTAATTATTATTACAAAAAATCGACCTGCCTATTATTATTAATATTAAGCATAAATAAAAAAAAGTAAATGGATGATCTTTAACAGCAACAAAAAAAGAAATGCGTGCAAAAATTTATAACATTAAATATTGAAAATAATATTATGAAATAATTTGCAGATTGACATAAACCTTTTTATTTTGCAAAAAGAAACAAAAATATGCTTATATTAAACGTAAAAGTGATTTCATGTGAAAATAAAAGTATTTTCCACATGATTTGCTTCTGCAAAAAGATCATCATACAACGAGAAATGAAGAAGAAATCTAAGAATGAAACAAAATACACACCATCACTATCATCATCATCATCATCATTCTCAATAACATGTTGGTAAACTCAGTGTCTTTGCTGTCTGTCGTCTACTCATCTTGGAACATGAATTTTTCTTCTTTTTTTAATTTTTTATTTTTGAATTATGTTTGTTAAAGCTTCTTCTGTGTTGAAAGAAATTTGAAAGCAATAAATTTCGAAATTAAGGTAGTAAATACTCTTCCAACGCACATATGTATAAACATACAAATGAAGCTGATGATATACATATATATCTGATGAAGAAGATGATGTAGCTAAAGAAATAAAACGTAACTGCTACAGGTAGACAAATAAACAAGAAGAGAGTTAAAGCAACAACAACAAAAAACAAATAATTGAAGACAGGAAAAGAACAATAATAGGTTGTTGTTGTTGTCCTTATGTGATCCTTCTTCTGCCTCTTTGTTTGTTCTTTTATATCTTATACTAGCCAAACCCGGCGCGCGTTGCTACGCCCCTTAATGAATTGAAATGCATTCTGAATTTTAATTAAATATCAAGTGCAAAAACCTAAGAATTATAGTTTTTTAAAGTAATAACAGCTCAATATGTGTGCAAAGTTTTGAAAGAATCGGACCAGTGCAAGTACCTCAAAATTATAATTGTTTTTATGGGCGTGGCCCTGTCCACTTTTCTAATCACGAAATTGTAAAGTCATAACAGCTCAATATGTGTGAAAAGTTTCAGAATAATCGGTCCAGTGCAAGTACCTCAAAATGATACCTTTTTTTATGGGCGTGGCACTGCCCACTTTTCTAATCACGAAATTATTTAGTCATGACAGCTCGATATGTGTGCAAAGTTTCAGAAAAATAGGTCTGGTGCACGTACCTCAAAATTATAACCTTTTTTTATGGGCGTGGCCCTGCCCACTTTTTTAATCACGAAATTATAAAGTCATGGCACCTCAATATGTGTGCAAAGTTTCAGAAAAATCGGTCCAGTGTAAGTACCTCAAAATTAAAACTTTTTTAGGGGCGTGGCCCCGCCCACTTTTCTCATCACGAAATTATTTAGTCATGACAGCTTGATATGTGTGCAAAGTTTCAGAAAAATCGGTCAAGTGCAAGTAGCTAAAACTGATAACTAATTTTTTATGGGCGTGGCCCCGCCCACTTTTTTCACCTATAAACACTCCCTGGTATGTGTACAACAACTTACCAAAGTTTGAGCCCGATCGGTTTTACAGTTTCGGAGTCTATAGCTAACACACACACACACAGAGTTTCACTTTTATATATATAGATTACAATAAACCATACTTTTTGCCACCATACTGTTGCATTTAACCCTTTAAAGGAAAAACTGTTTAAACATTGATTTATAAACATAATTAATAACATTTATAAGAACTCTGACGTAACATAATTTTCTATACAAATTGACATTTATAATATACTAGAAAAGCGCGGCTCGCGTTGCTATGCCCCTTAATGAATAAAAATGCATTCTGAATTTAAATTGAATATCAAGTGCCAAAAGCTAAAAATTATAACTTTTTTTTAATGGGCGTGGCTTTGCCCACTTTTTTAATCACGAAACTGTATAGTCATGACAGCTCAATATGTGTGCAAAGTTTCAGAAAAATCGGTAAAGATCAAGTAGCTGAAAATGATAATTTTTGGGCGTGACACTGCCCACTTTTCTAATCAAGAAATTGTATAGTCATGATAACTCAATATATGTGTGCAAAGTTTCAGAAAAATCGATCTGGTGCAAGTAGCTAAAAATGATAACTTATTTCTTATGGGCATGGCACTGCCCACTTTTCTATCACGAAATTTTCTAATCATGAGAGCTCACAGCAGAATATAACGTTGAAATTGCTAACTACAAGTTTTGAATTTGTGGACTTTTTTTGAATACCCCCCTTTTTTTTGGAACAGTTTGACCATCTTGTTTTTAAATCTACCGTGTTATGGGACACCTTTTTTGTGCTCTTTAATTTTGTTCACACAGGAGCACCATATCTCTCCACTGGTCTTAGCTTCGGGCACTTTGGAGGATTGACCTCTCTCGGTATTTATAGAACTCTTTGCTTTTTTTTGCCCACAACTGCATAAAACTTGCAAATCTTGGTATAAATTTGCTTTAAGAAATTTTGCCTGCTTTTGGGTCCTAAAGTTATCTTTAACACTTCCTCAAGCATTAGCAATTTTAAAATTTTTGACCCGGAAGGAGCCAAAAACCTGCTATCACAAACATTTCGTCGTCCATTATACAACATGAATATGATGAGCATGATTTAAATTTGATAAAAATGTTCATACAGAATTGAATTCATATGTTTGTTTATTTACACTCGTACTTTTCATCCTTAATTGCAAAGCTATATTGAGCTTGGCGTCCTAAAATAAAATGGCGGATATATGGGTTAAATTAAAGTAATTATTGCTTTATCTTCTTCAATCCCTATAATATGTTGTTTATGTACTTATTTTTCAATACCGATCTGCCTCCCGAATATTTCTGATAATTTAATACCTCACGCGGGTCCAGACGATGTCAGGGGGCTTCAAAAAGTTGATTTCAACATACACACGGACAGACTGACAGGGCTTAATCGACTCCCCTATTCAGAAGCTTTCAGAAAATATATACTTTATGGGGTCGGAAATAAAAATTGTAGAAATTTCACACGGAATGACAAACCTATATATACCCTTACACTCACTGTGAAGGGTATACAAAAATAGCTACATTTAACTATGTATGTAAAAACTCAAAATTAAAGATGGCGTCGATATTAATACAGCAAAATGGCGTATATTATTTAATCTCAAATCTAGGCAGCGCTGCTCATTAAACCAATGAACATGGTGGTGAAGGATATTATCAGATTCGACATGGCCAAATATAGCACTCTTACTTGTTAAAATATTTTTTAAATATTAAAGACATTAAAAGTCAAAGTACAGTGTGTTTTAATTTCAGGCAAACAGTTTAAAATCTAAAGTTTAAAATTAAAACAAAAATCTGGGCTGACTTCCTGCGTTTTCTGTGATTTTTGTAAAGAGACTCGCCCATAGTTCTGTAATTTGGCCCATGGATTTTATTAACTACTTTATGTTTTATAGGAAAAAACTCCTATTAAAATGTCCACTTAAAGGGTTAATTTTATTTATTTATTTTTTAAAAAGCTACTTTTTATTTCTTTATACATATTTAAGTATTTTGGATATTGTGTTAATGATGAATGTCTTTACGATGATGCTTAAGGTATCGTATTGGTTTTCGATTAAAGAGTAAACAACAGCAACAAGGAACGTTAAAAAGCATAGCGGGCAGACATATGACAGACTTGATAATTACGCCCTCAACAGTTTTTTTCTTTTCTTTCTTTTTCAAGTTTTGTTTGATCGCCTCGCTCGTATCTCGCAGTGTGGCTGGCTCACTACCTACCAGACCGAGTAAATGGCGTAACTGTACTCTGTGCTGCTCTAGCATGATATTATTATTATTTAAAGGATTTCTTTTGTATATACACAAAAGTATCCTCCTGAGGGCGGAAATTTAATATCTTAACTATAGTTGGTTGTGTTTTTTTTTATATATAATATTCTTAAAATTTTTATTTCATTATTACTATTTTTTATGCAATATACATAGGTAATTTGATATAACAGTGTACAAATTATAATTTTGATTTTAATTTCCAAACTACTTGTTCAAGGATGTTTGTTAAAAAAAAGAAAAATGTGTTAAATTACAGTGTGTAGTTTTAAACAAAAGAGCAAGTTTTGTGTGTGTGTGTGTTTTTTAATCCAAAGCAAATTCAGTAAATTGCATTTAGGTGGGGAAAGGTGTCAATGTTTTCATTACTTTATATAAAAAATAATATTGCACTTGTCCCGGCCTATAGGCGATTTATAAAAACCAACGACAATAAAGTAAAGAAAATAGTGTCAATCAAAATATAAAAAATGTTGATGTTAAGAAAAACATTTACTGCCGTATTCATTAAAAATATTTTTGATTTATTAAAGGATTATTTGACAGATTTTGCATAGAAATTTGTCAAACTAGCCTTCAATAAATCTTAAATACTTTGGGCCGTATTCATAAAAAATATTTTAGGTTTATTGAAGGCTTATTTGACAAATATCTCTACAACATCTGTCAAAAAAGCCTTTAATAAACCAAAAATATTTTTTATGAATACGGCCCTTTCTTTAAATACGTCAGTTAAATATTTACATTTACTTATTACAAACATTGAAGAAGCTTTCTAGTTCTAGTGCTTTTTTTTTAATTAAAAATAAATATTTCTCTTAATGACCAACCTTAATCAACGCGACAAGCTTAAAATTATCTAGCGCCAAACTGATGTTATATTTATTTATTCATCAGGTTATCGCCGCGCGCCGTTGGGAGAGAACTGTTTCGTTTATATTATAAAGGGTCCGCCATTTAACGTTTTGTTTTTTCAATTAGTGCTTATTTCGTGAATGGTAACACTTAGCTCATGTCTGATTTCACAGAAAATTAGTTTTATCCTTCCGCTGAACGAATATGGTTGTGTATATGCTTGAACAACGCTGGAAAATATTGCGACATTACTTTGGCCGATTTTGACAAAAAAATCATCTTTTCAGATGAAGCTCATTTTAATCTTGGCGGGTATGTAAACAAGCAAAATTGTCACATTTATGGCACAGAAAACCCGCACGCATAAGTGCATAAGTGGGCAATTTTTCTTCTAAAGTGAGCAAGGAGTGGCCGTAGTCAATGGCGATCGTTATCGGGCCATGTTGAACAAATTTTTGTTCACAAAATTTAAGAGGAGGATATGGGAGACATTTGGTTTCAACAGGACGGCGCTACGTGCCACACAGCCGAAGCTACACTTTTTTTTATAGTATTTTCAAAAAAAAAAAAGAAGTTATTTGGCGGACCCTGTATATATGTATATATACATATATAGTTTGACATTTGAAATAAATGAGAGAAGAGAGAAAATTGTTTTTTATGTGTGAACTTAAACAGCTAAAGTTTTAATTAAGCGAAAAATAATCAGGTGACGAATCAAGACTACGTGATATATAAATACATATAACTTGAGCAAAACTTTTATCCTGAAATGATAATATAATTTAATAAAAATATCAACATTGTGTCATGAACCGCAATATTAATAATAAATTTTTAATAAAACCCAATAAATAACAAACGAAAATAAAATCGCTAAGTTTAACCTTTGAGTGCTAAAATGGTATTACTTTTTAACATTTAGAATAGCAAAACAAACAAAAATTAAATAAGAGCAGTTTTGCAGCCAACTTCATTACCTAACACACTAAATCCGCTCTAGTTAGGTTCGTTCTATACATGTTCTTTGGGCATTAGAATTTTTGACAAATAGACGACGCTTGATGTGCTAATTTAATGATCAAACAGAATTCCGTCATCAAATAATTTCCGTTTGCATCTAAAATACGTCGCAGAATTTATTTGCACGATATAATCTATTTAACTTTTAGAGCGTTTTCACGCTCTCTCTTTACAATGTTACCATATTATTATTAAAATTTTATAAATATTTTAAGTAAAGCAATATGTTTTGTTGCAACGAAAAATTAGAAGAAAAAATACAAAGTTAAGCAAGCAAATGACGTTACTACCGTCGATTTAATTATGGGTCGTATTTTTTTTTTGGCTGGCTTTTGCCAATGCAATATTGTTTGAATATTAATAAAGAAAACTAAATTATTTTTCGAAGACTTTTTATTTAAATAAAATCCCTTTAAAAAGTTTTGAAAATTCTGCCTTTTTTAAAAATGTTATAACTTTCTATATCGACCTATTTTTTATTTGGGCAGAAAAAAGGAGGAGAAACATAAAAAAAAGTGTTTTAAAAAACTTGTAAAGTTTTGCAGACGTAAACATAATCCTATTAATTTTATATACATTTATTAATTATTTTTAAATATTTTTTTTAATTGATTTTTAATACGACTTTTGTTCTTTTGTTTTTTGCAGTGCCATTGTACGACATATTTTCTTTGTACAATTAATTTTTGCTGTTCCTGACCAGGTAAGTTTTTTTAAGAGTTTATTCTACACAAACACAATGATAATATTTATTAGTATTGCAGTGTAAAAATGGCACTTTAAGAATTTTAAAAAATTATAATGAAAAAAGTTATAACAAGAGATTGGTATGTATTATTTGTATGCCCTTTGTCTGTGGTGCCCGAGGGTATGTATGGCTTTGTCATTTCGTTTGTAACTTCTTTAATATTCATATCCGACCCCCATATTTTCTGAAAGCTTATAATTACGGGAGTCTATTGACTGTCTGTTGGTTGAAATCAACGTTTAAAGCCACCACATGCTAAACAGATTTGTACGTGTTCCCCCTATAACTTTCTGAGATATAAGCAAATAAACACGGTTACCTCTGTTTTTTCCCATATTTTTACTATAAAAAATAATTGTTTTCAGCCACATGTGTGTGACTATCTTTAGATAATATAAGCCTCTAGGGCTATTCGTAAACATTTCTGGACAAATCAATCACTAATCGTAAAGTTATAGGCTAAAATTATTTGGTAGGAATATATACTTTATCGAAATTATTTCTGGAAAAAAATGACAAATCGGTTTAAAAAAAGGAAATCGATTTTTTTATCTTTTAGATAACTGAGAAAGTCAATACACTATAAAAAATTATATGTAAATCCATGATGGCCACCACTAGAAAATGCGCACAATAAATTTGAATGTGGTCACATCTAGTACTTAAAAATGTACCCGCTTCAAACCACACAATTGACCATATAATAAAATACAGTAAACTGTTAAAAAGTGTAAAAACCATACGTCCAAAACAAAATGGCGGTATTTTTTTCTAATGCCCGTCAATATGGTTATTAAATTAAAGGGCTTGACTAATTATCAAAAATGGTGTCGGAAATAATAAACGCAAAATAGCGTTAATTATTAAATCTTAACTCTAGGCTACTCTACAATGTGGTACATATACATATCTATGTAGGGTACATAATGGTAAAGGATACTATCAGATTCGGCATGGCCGCATAGACCACTCATGTTTTTTTTTTCCATTTTCTGTTTTTTAATTGATTTAGAAATTTGAAAGAATATAAGAAAGATAAGAGCCTTTATATAATATTGTAAAAGTGTGGAATACCGAAGTACAGGGTGGGCCAAAAGTCACCATGGGGTTTCATTTTTTTTATTTTATTTATTGTTAAAAAGAATAAGTTTTTATAAATAAAATAAAAAATAAACCTAATGATGCATTTTGCTCCACGTTTTATTATATATTAAAAATACAATCAATATGAATCGACATTCACTTAAGAAAGGAAAAATATTCCATGATAGAAAAAGGGTTATAAAGCAGTTTTAAGTTGATATTTAAGCTAAATTAACAATCATGTTCTGGTTAATTGTGTTGTTAAAGAAATTCGGAAATTTTAAAACAAATTTGTAACTTATGGTTTTACTTAAATGATAGCACCTTTTTTAAAAAATGCAGAAAACATACATTATTATATATAACGAATCTCCCAGTTCAACGAAAGGTACTGGCGTCATACATATTTCTTCGTTATACCAAGATTTGCCTGCACTTTTTTCTCTGTGTAACATTTTACTTAATTTGTTTTTTATTTTATTTTTAAAATAACGTACAATTTCTTTTGTTTTCAAGTGTTTGTATGACATTAAGTTTTAAATTATAAAGAGCTAATAATATTCAGAATAAGAAAAGCTTTTAACCAATTGCCACTATTTTCTATTAAAAGAACTCTGGCCTAAGAGAAATTATTTGCTAGAAACAAAACACATAAGAGCTTTAATTATTGACTTTATTATTAGCGTTGTCAACTTTAAAATTTCAAAAAGCACAAATACTGAAAATAAAACGCTGAATTTATGTTTGGACAACCTAATCTATTGAAAGCCAACAAGTTTCGTGTGTTTGAATGTTTTCCGACTAGTCAAGCTCAACAGGATCAATTTGCCTATAAAATTATTTTAGAAAAAGATAAGAACCTTAAATATTTTTTATCTGTTGAAACCTGCAGAAAAAATATTTTTTTTTCAAAATAGTGATAACAGAGGAAATGCCGACTACTTTTCGCTAACACAGTATTATTATTTTTTTTCCTACATCATCAATTATTGGGTCTAAAACCTAAAATGCGGGTGTCACAACAGATGAAGAATCTTTTGAATGCAGTTTTTGTCTTTAATGACATGTCATATCTCTTATTTATTCTCACTTAGTTATTAGACTTTATAGTGTAAACAACAAACCTTTTTTGGCTTCCAAAATGCCGAATTTTGTGTCATGCGGGAAGAATTTCAGTTACTCACCAAAACTACTATTAAATGTGTTCATCGGTTTTAACGTGTGAGACGGTTTGTGCGGTATAGAAATGGTGACTTTGACATGAAGTCAAAGATCGCCTAGGCCAGTCAAACAAGTTCAAAAACCATCAATTGGATAGACGATGTTAAAAGTTTAAAAATGCCGATTGAAAGCCAAATATTTTGGACGCTGAGATAATGCTCCGTATAAAATGAGACCAAACCTAATATGAGCTGCTGTAATCTAGTCTGATCATTACAAGGAACCTGTACTGAACGCAATTGTTTCATATGAAGTAGGCATTGTTTGAAGAACGCCCATTTTTATGTCATCATGTTACAAATAATTGGTTGAAAATTTTAACTTCATCCGACTTATAGTCTAGACCTTTTTTCTCTTACTAAATTATGTTTCGATCTATGCAGAACGGTATACACTTACTTCTTACTTACAGAAAATTCGAAATTGTCTGGGTTCGTTCTTGGCCTCAGAAATAGGCAGCTTTTTTGGCCTAAAATCTCCTTAGGTTGTTAGAAAGTTGATGACAGGCCGTATCTAGCAAACGTAAATACTTATACAATATCGTACAAATGCTTCAAAATAGAAGCTAACATTTGAAAGCAACCCTCATTTTAAAGTTATCAAATAATTGTACCTCTTAGATTTATTGTTGAATTTAAAGAAATTCACACTTACAAACATTTTAGTTGTATTAAAAAAATTTCAAATTTATGGAACCGCATTTTAAGTTGACAAAAAGAAATTCTCTAGTAAAATTAAAAAAAAAAAAAAAACTAGTAATAAAATGAAAATTTTCGGGTCTTAAATTGTAAAAATCAGTAAAAACTAATACTAAAAGCATTGTGTTGACAACACTGTTTATTACACTATATAAAAAATAATTTGTTTACAAATTTTTGTTGGTATTGTAATATAGTGTGATTATTTTTTTGCTTTTCTGTTGGTTTCAAGTTAGTTTTGTCGTTTTGTTGTTTTTATATTGAAAAAGGGTGAGTGAGATTAAATGTGAGAAAAGAAACGATTTTTAATAAAACTAAAGCAATTTTCTCACAACATAAAGTAATTGTGAGAGGAGCATGGGTAGTATGTTTCATTGTTAAGAGGGACGTTATGTAGGGAGAAGGTGTTAGTTAAGGTTAGTTTGATAAACAGACAAAAATGGGAATTAAATTAATAAAATTTTATTTAGTATACAAATCGTTTAAACTTTAAAGGTACTTATATATTTAAAAATAAATTAATATCACTATTCACTATTAACAAGCATTGATTATCGTTGTTTAATTTTTTATTAAACAATTTTAGGAAAAAATGCTGTTTTTTATTTTTGCTGGATTTTTAATACATACAAAAGATTTTTTGTGTATAAAAAATACAAAAACAAACATAAAAAAATCAATGATTGATTTTTTCTTTGTTTTTTGTTTAATTTTTTTTTTAATTTTAAATTTGAAAGATTCTGTGAAATAAAATTTGATTGATAATTTTTTTTATTTAAGTTGAATTTCTTTTTTAATTTATTTGCAAAATAGGTTTTTAGTTTTTCAAAAACGTCGCAATTTTAATAGTTTTGCGTTTTTGTTTTATTTAAAAGGTCTTTTTAATTTTTATTTTAATATATTATTTATATGTATATTATCTAGACCATTTTGTAAACTTATTACTCTTTTGTACACTTTTTTTTTAGCATGACTCATTTAATTTTCGTTTTAATAATTTATTTATTATTTTGTTTATATAGTATTTTATGGTTACGTTTTTTTTATATTATTATTTTAGTTTTATATTCATATAGGTACTTATTCTCTCCCTCTCTCTCTCTCTTTTGCTCTACTATAAAAAATAATTAGTATTTGTTGTTGTACTATTAAATAAATTAAATAAATTGTTGGCAGTGCGGTTTTCGAATAAACAGAAAAAGAAAAATAAGACAACTTTTATTGATTTATTTAATTTTCTTAACATACTTACAACAAAAATAAAAATTATGATATAATTTTTTACTGAAATTAGTTATAAAAATATAAATTAATTATATATAAAAATAAAGCTTTTCCCTAATATTTCGAAAAAATGATACCACATACAGATCTGTCAAACATGTGGGGGCTTCTAAAAGTTTTTTTTTTAACCAATACACAAATTTATACTTTACAGGGTGGCTAATGAATATTGTTAAAATTACAAACGGAATGCCAAAACTATGTACATATATAGTATATACCCTTGGCAGCACAGGTGAAAGAAAACTTAAATCACTTTTAGTTTCTCTAGTGGATTTAATATACACAATTTGCATTATTAACAATAAATAACATTCAATTAGCATACTTTTAGGAGCGTAAAATTTATGTATATACATATATTTCATACATCTTTGCTTGTTACAAAAATAAAATAGTACCTTAAGGTATGCAAGTTTTTGTGATGTAATAAAAGATAAACAGAATCTAAAAAAGGTAAAAGGAAAACAATCGAAATGAAAAGTACGAAATTAAATCGAAATTCCAATCGGAATTTTAAAAAAACCAAGGCCATATTCGTAAATGCAACACTGCACTGCATCATGACATTTATAGTTTGAAAAAACATATTTAACTGCACTGTTTTACATTAAAAATATATTAATAATATAAAAGTTGAAAATGTAGCCACAAATCTAGTTCATCATATTTTCGTTTGTGAAAGTCGTAATGCTGTGCAGTTATACATTAACGAACTGGCCGTAATTCGTTTGCGCACCGAAAACTCAAGTTCGAGAAAAATTCCGGTTTAAACAATTTTTGGTACAAACCCCAGTAAACACAAAAATTTTTAAATATTTCAAATCAAGAATGAATATAAATCCAAACTTTTTTAATTTTCTAATGTTCTATTTAAAAAGATAAATGTACATCATACATACGTACAGGAATGTATTTAATTTACTAATTCTATGGGTTTTCTTAACAAAAAGGTATTTTAAATTAAATTTCTTAATTTTTATAGGGGTTTTTAAGAAAATTACATGTGCCATTTTTAATTCAAAATTGAACCAGAAACATCTGAACAAGGCCTAAAAATATATACAATTGATATTAAATGGTAAAAAACCTTATTTAAAACGTTTGAGTTTGCGGTTAGTTTACAGATAACGTTCGTGAAGATGTGTAGACAATTTTTTTTGCAATTAAAAACCATAAAATGTTCACTTGACTTTAAGATTTTTTAAGATTTAAAGAATTATCTAACTCAGTGCTATTCAACCTATGGTACTTGGTGGTACGCGAAAAATTTCCAAGTGGTATGCGAAATCTTTTAAAATTTTAACGATTTCTATTTTGCAATTGGAAACAAAAAGAAAAATCATCCTAAAAGTATACCTTTAATGTACATGTTCTTGTTATGTTTTTTGTAATTTTTATTTTTTTTTAATTTTATTGTTTTTTATTATTAATAAATAAAATAGATTAAAAATTTAAAAATTTTTTACATTATATTTTTTTGGTGGTACGCGAAAAGAATGTTTGAATTTAGTGGTACACGAGCCAAAAAGATTGAATAGCACTGATCTAACTTGTTTAAAATTTTAAATATTTTTTTTATTTCTTTTTTGACTAAATTTTTTATCATATTATTTTTTGTTTTATATTCTTTTGGTGTAGACATTTATCTCAAGACGTATTTTTTATTATTTTTATTTATTTATTTTTTTTTTTCAATATACCCACATATTCATTCACACATACTTACACATGTCTTTTCTTGTACATTTTATTTAAAAATTATTTATTTGTTTTTCTTTACTCATTTAAATTAAATAATCAATTTTGTATAATTACCAAAATAATAATAATAATAATTTTAAATTAATGAAGAAAAAAAAAAACAAAATTTCATATTAAAGAGCAGCAGTAACAAATAAGAGAAACATTTCTTTGCACACATCCATACATACATAAGTATGTAGTTTAGTTCCATTATTATTCTCACTAGAATATAATACAAGAAAATAATATATATATACACATATAAACATACATACATATAAGTATGTACCTATATAATATATGAATAAGGTTTCTTATTGTATTAAGTAGGGAGTTTTTACTTATAAAATAGAAAAAAATATATTTTTGTTTTTAATAATTAAAAAATACGAGCAAAGAGATGCCAGATAGGAAATACATTTAGGAGATTAACAATTTGTATACGAACACGTAAATACAAAGTTAATCAATGAATAAATATTTAATAGGTTTTATTTTTTTAATATGCATACTATTTAAATACTTGTTTTGTTGTTTTAAGGTTGCTTACACAGATTTTTTATTTAATAAATTAAAATATTGAATGATATTGAAGTTTATTGAATGTTTAAAAAAAATTACCTTTTTATGTTAAAATTATTTAAACATATTTTTTTATTATTTTTACTGGTCTGGAATGTTCTAAACTAATTCATATACATATGTTTATTTAGGCAATGCTATTAATTCATTATTTCTACATTTCTTTTTATCTTTAAACGAAGTAGGCAAATTTAAGGTCATAAAAGAGTAAAAGCGAAAGGCAAGCAGGTAAATGATCTGGTTTGCAGCAGATGTTCATTAGTGTTTATTACTGAGAATTTGACATAATGAGTTTTGAGCTAGGCTCTAGTATTTAAGAAAAGTAATTAAAAAAACAAGGTCTTACACACATTTATTAAGGACATAACGTTAATTTTATACAATTTTATTCACAATCGTTAGTTTAAGAAATTAAACTTTCGTACACATGGGCTGTATTATTGGTTACGCACGGAAAGGGCAAAGGAATATCGATCGATATGTAATTTGCAATTATGTTTATATTTTTAAAATTAAATATTATCTTATATTAACACAATATACATACATACATACATATGTAGGTATATAACGAATCAACGAAATAAATTCTGGTACAGCACAGAAAACGGAATGAACGGAATGAAATAAGACACATTGTTTTTTATCCAATCTGCTAAGTGTTATGCATGGCGTCGAATAATCGACTTACTAAAGGAATGCCTTATGTCTCGAAATTGTTACTTAAAGGCTAAAATTGTATGATTTAAAGACTTTGGGTTATTTGCTTTGGGATTACGTGAAGTTATTTAACGAATTGAAAGATAAATTTCTTCGAATCCTTGCCAAGTTCTGTTCCTTAAAAAAACATGTCATATCCACCCCAATTCTAAATAACAATTCCCTGGGAATTTTTTCCCTATTCCCTGTTCCCCTATTCTAAATAATTTCTCCCGGGGAAATTTGTTCCCTTTCCCTTTTCCCTTATTCTAAATGAACTTCGAAATTGGGAAATTGTTCCCTGGGAAAAAAGTAGGTATTACGAAAGGCAATTAAAGGGAGAATGTAATAACAATTTTTGGGAAAAAATCCGCCAACAAATTCAAAGGGAGTTGTGACAAAAATGTAAGTATTTAATATTTTTTTTTATAAAAATTGTGATAAATATTGTAATTTATTGTTACTTTTAGGATAAAAACAACAAACAGGAAGCAGAATAATGAAATTTTTATTTATCTTTTTTTTTTAACTTTTGAAGTTTTTAAATTTTTTTAATAAAACGTTATATTTTTTAATTGATTTTTCCAGCTCGAGGTCTTTATAAATATTTGTTGATTTATTTATTATTCAATATTTCGCTACTCCTTTGTGTAATAATAAATAAGTCAACAAATATTTATAAAGACCTCGAGCTTGAAAAATCAATTAAAAAATTTTATAAAATAAAGGTCAAATAAGAGCAATAAGAAAATGTTATATTTATTTAAAAAATGTATATACTACATACATATATAAGAAACGGCTTTATTACAGAAATTTATTCGCAATATTTTTTCTAATATTTTTCTATTATATTTTCTAATATTTTGAGCAATGGATAAATATTGTGGTGAGTCTAAGGATACCACATCATTATCCTGAGCGCTCAAATAATCTAAATTTTCTACATCGCTTACTTCAGCATTGCATTTAAAATGAATGCAGATATTATGCAACGCACAGCAAAATTTTGTTATTTTAGCAGCCTTTTTTGGAGCGTAGTGCAGCTGTCTAGCACCAAGAATGCACCTCTATCTATTTTTTAAAACACTTAATGCGTTCAACGACATTTCAACACTGAATTTTATTTCAACAGACATCCTGTGGGCAAAAAATGCATGTTTAATTTATGAATTGTCTGTTATCATTCAAAACTTTACCAAGAAGCCAATAATTGCTGCCATCTCTAAGGTGCTCAAGGTGAGCACGCAATTCGCCAGAATTCCAAATAAATGAATCGTGACACGCTCCGGGATGTGAGGCATCAACGTACTGAACCCTCAGCTCATGATCACAGACCTTTAATTTTTTGAGTTCCGTCAACACATCCAATAACGTTTGGAATGCCATACTTCACATAAAGAGCTAACGCATCTTTCCGTTTTTGCACTTCTGCAGAAAGTTATCTACATTTGAACGCCGGTTTATTTACTCTGTAATATTTTTCTAACCTTTCAAAAGTAAAATTTACAAAGTGTGTGGCAACTCAAGTGGGTTGCGTCACTTAGCATTTTCCTTTCTACCCTTTGCTTATTCTTGTGCTTCAGAGTTTTTTGCTTCAGCTATTATTATTATCAACGCTACAATAAACATTTTTGTTCACTTTTAACAATTTTTTTTTATTATTTACGAATATTCACTTTTTACGCTAAAAATTATTAGCAAATATTTTGTCAAGACAAAACAGCAAAAGCAAACAGCTGACTTCGAAAATGTAAAATTCTCTCTCCCTTGTTATTCCCTTCCCCGGCTGTTTAGAATAGGGGAATTTTATTCGCGGGAAAAATGAATTCCCGGGGAATTCAATTCCCTGGGAATATTTAGAATTGGGGTGATCATAATTTCATCCTTAAGTAGCGCACTCCTATTTTTTTAAATTGAAGTTTTTCATAAAACAAAATGGTGTAATTCAAACAGACAGCGGCAAAAACTAAACAATTAAAAACTCTGGCAACTCTTAATAACGAACATTAATGTAACAATTTTTAATTTTATATTTTTGAGCTCTCTCAAAAACACATTTGTACTCCCTTGTATGAATGTATGTGTATGCGTGTGTTTTTGTCTTTGCCGCAATGTGCATGTGTGTGTAAACAAAATGCTATTAACCGCTATACTGTTTTCTTGGTGCCACGATAATATTGGTGGTTGTTTTTATATTTTAAAATGTTTTGTGTATTATTTTTTGTTTAACAAATATACATTTTTATATTTAAAATTACAACAAAACACAATAAAATATACAGAAAACAAAAAGAAATATATATTTCTTTTTAATTTTAAGCGTGTAAAGTAATACAGCAGCAATCAGGCAGACGCACATAGAGACGAAAGAAGAAGCAACGATAAAGGCAGCAGCAGCAGCAACAACAAAACAACGCGCGCGTTTATTTTAGAGAAGAAAAGCGAACGTAATAAAAAATAAAATATAAAAAAAATATTATGTATAAAAAATTTTTAAGAGTTTAGTTTAAAATTAAATGTGGAAGAGTAAAGACGTTTGAATTTTATTATTTTTTATGGTGAAATAAAAAATAAAAAGAACAAACTAAATTAATTAAAAACTACATAAGTTGTGTGTATGTGTAAAAAAGAAATATATTATTTAATTAATACCTACTATTAAATAAAAAAAACTTTTGCAAAAAGGTAAGATTTTGTTTGTTAAATTATTAAGAATTTTTTTTTTATATAAAGAAAATAAATTATCTTTAAATTTCAAAGTTCACTTTTTATATATTTTTTTTTTCTTTCAAAAACAGTTTTTTTTTTTTATTTTTTCATTTACTTTTTATAGGTATTAATAGGTTTTAAATTTATTATATTTTATGTGACAGCATTTGTTTGTTGTTGCTTTGTTCTTATTATTATTAATTTCTGTTAACATTTAAATTTATTATAAACTAACCAACCACAGTGTGGAAAAAAACTTTAAATTTATTTTTTTTTTAATACCTAGGTACCTATAAAACTAAATTTTCTTGTTATTGTGTTAAGTATAATGCAAGTTTTTTTATATATTTTTTTTTTATTTGTCTATCTTTTGATTTTAATTACTTACGAAGAGTAGGAAAGCAGACTACTCTCCCTCTTTGCCACGAAGAGGTTGAGTAAGACCGACCATAAAAAAGAGAGTCGCAATTCAGCGTTTTTTTTTAACTGCCATGCGCTCTTTCTAAACATGTGCTTTATATTAAAAATGTTTGTTTCTTTTCTGTTGTTTATTAATTTTAAAGTGTAGAAAACAAACAAAAAAAAAAGCTTTTTTTTAATTTAATTGTTATCAATAAATTTAAAGATAATTTATTTTTACTTTTTTTTTATACTTTTTCCAAGTTTCTTTTGTTTAAAATATAATATTAATTAATATATACTACATATGTATATTTTTTTTTTTCTTTATTTTCGTTATTAATGTACCTACCTACGAACCTATAAACAATTGAATGTAATTGTTTTTAGTTTTTTTTTCAATAAAATTTTCTTCTAGTACTCAACCTGGCCGATATCAGTCTTTTGCAACCTAAACGTGGACGTCCGCGCACTTTACCCCAAATGGGCGAATTTGATTTGAGTTTAATAAGCGAATTTCGCAGTCGCCCCTCGTTTTACGATCGCGGTTCTTCCCGTTTTAAGGATAAACTTTTTAATGCCCATCAATGGCAGGAAATTTCCAATAAATTAGGCTTTGACGGTAAGCTCCGCAATATGTGTTTAAGGTTTCATTCAAAATGTAGTCGATTTTTTTTTTATTTTTTTTTTAGAAACCTGAATTTGAAAAATAAGTAGTTAGGCAAATGTTAAAACCGATTAAAATGGTTAACCCACCCACTTTATTTATGAACAGTTTTTAAATAAATTTGATTTTTATGTTGTGAAAAATTATAAAAATACAAGACATGGAAAATTTGTTTAAACACTAGTTAATAAGTTTGTTTCCACAACAATCGGCTAATAGTTTCGACTAGATGATACGCATATGTGACAGCGCATAGAGAAAGGGGACCAAGGGTAAGAACAGGTTTTGTTGAGGAGAGCCATTTTAAAGATTAAATGATTTTTCTATTTTTTTACATTGTTCATAAGGAAAAAAAATAAATTTTTTGTAGTTTCGTAAAATCAAGTTATTTTGTTCATTTAGTAGGGGAAAAAATGAAAATAAATAAATTTTATCGTTAGGTCCCTTTCTATTTGCGCTTAGAATCGTCGACTTCACTTTTATAAAACGCGCATATCTCTGGAAGGAAACACTTTTGGGGCATGGGATCGGTCTCATTCGATGCTCAGATGTTGTCCACATCAAAAAAAAAAAAGTGAATATTGTTTTTTTTACCCTTAGGTCCCTTTCTCTATGCGCTGTCACATACCTATATCTTTTAAATATATGTATATGCCTCTATTGCGGTTAATAATAAATAAAAATGTCGACGACCCTGAAAAATTTTCTATGACATTCTCAACAAAACTTAAAGTTGTGTATTTCCTTAAAATTTTTAATAACTTTTCTGCTTTTATATGTATGTATGCAAGGCGAATTCAACATTAGGTGATGTTAAGAAGCCAGCTGATTGTTTTTTGCTCGTTTTATTTTTACGGCTCAATGTCAAAGTTTGTTTACATTTAAATTAATTTTTATGTGCGTTAATTGAAAATTTTTATAAAAGTGGTAAAATTTGTGGGAAAAAATTTAAAAAATTCTAATATTTGTGCAATAACTTATTGGAAAATAAGTAAAACACATTTTATAATTTGAATAAACAACATTACAAAGTTTTTAATTCAGAAAATGCAAAATTTCCGTTGTGTTTGTCCTAGTGATTAAAACTTGTGAAAATTGTGAAAAATGTGATATAAAACACAAATATGTAATATAAACTGGCACAAATTTATGTTATAAATTAAAAATACTTATTTTTTTTGAAAATTTTCGCGTAAATTTATAAAAATAAAATTTTAATTAAAAGTAAACAAAAAAATTTTTTTTTTGTGTTTTGACATTCTCTTGGCCTTTTTGTGTTTGTTGCAGGGATGATATCACCTGATATTGAATTCGCCTTGTATGTATGTATGTAAAACTCAATTTTTTTAAATTATTAAAAAAATCAATACAAAAAAGAATTTGTTTGGGCAAAAGTTGAGTTGACTCTATGACAAATCGATTGGCTCAATACGTGCCAACTGTAGGTTTTCACCGGTAATGATAGAACTAAAAAATAAATATCCTTAACACTTATGCAAAATAAATTTTTAACTAATGTTAATACTTGCATTATGGTGAATCACAGTTGCCAAACATTTGCTAGTTATTAAGATTTATTCAAAGAAATGTTTGCTGTAAATGGGTTTCCGGTGTGAATATAAACAAAATGTAACTATGTAAACTGTACCTCAAATAAATCTTGGCTAATAATATTTAATACACAATTCGCATTTTATTTCAATAAAAACTTGTTATTTTTTTTTTCTTTGAAATAACTATCATTTTCAAAAATGTTTCTCTTGACGATATTGTTTTGTTTTTGTTTTCAGTATTTTTTTCAATAAAGTTACATGTTTGCTTAACAACTCTCAATTTTTATTATTTTTATTAATTCATAAAAACATTAAGCTTTTACTATAAATACTTTGATTCCATGAAATATAATAACATTTCTCATTCTTCGAATTATCCTGTCATGGTAATATTCAACTCTAACGCAACAAAGCTATTTGTAAACAATTTTTGTTTTAAGTATTAGGGTGAGTTTTACATAATTTTTTTTTAAAGGGGTTTTTATGGAAAAAAATTAAATTATAGTGTGTTTACAAAATAAATACACACATACATACATATGTATATAGAAAAGGACATAAAAATGCACATGGCTACAATGTTTTGATGCGTAAAAGCTTTATAACGAAAAAAGAAAAATTGAAAACGAATAGCAAAAAAAAAAAAAGAACAACATTTGAATGAGTCCTAAACACATGTTTTTATTTATTTAATTTTAAATACCTGCACTAACATATTTGTATACTCTTAACATCACACCACCTTAGCTAGCAACCACTATTGAAAGAAAAAAAAATTACCCAAAACCAACACACTTTGATTTCGAATATCTCATTAAATTTTTTCTAATTTGACCTGATCGTAAACTCTTTTTACAGTTTCAATTTTAAAAGATCGTATTTTACAATTACGTAACCGCTACAACTTGGAGAAAAGACGCATTGAGCAATTGCGTGAAGAGAATCCTTTTAAAACCTATGATTCACCCTGGCCTCTTTATGAACATTTGCACTTTCTATCGGATCATATACGAGCACGAAGATCATACAAAAAAATGATGCCTTTGAATGGTATTGGCATGATGGGTGCAGAAGAAGCTGGTGGTCCAGAATTAAGTAATTCCTGCAGTAATAATTCCAATTTAACATTGCGTCACGTAACTGAAACGGCCGGTGGACAACATGTTACTGCATTTCCAAACGGTTTATTGGCGGTGAAAATGGAAGATGACTCGGAGGAAACAGAAACGTAAATTTCATTTACAATAGTTTTATTTTTTATATCGCTCTGTAATTTTCTTGTTTTCTTTTATTTAGGGAAAGTCAAAATAATGACTCTGAGACTAATAATGCTTTTGAAGCATCTGGATTAAAGTAAGTTTTGAATATGATTTGCACAAACCAGTAAAGTATTAAGTGAGCAGGGAAAGTCCAAAAAAAATCTTCCTTTATTAGGCGAGTCGAAAAATTTAATTCCGTAGAATTAAATCCGCATTTTATTTTGTTAGAAAAGACAAACGCTAAAACGGAAATGTGGCATGACAAGTTTTAGCACACAATACGACATTTTAAATTCGAGGTAGAAATCAGTCCTAAAATATTATCTACTATTTAATTGATTCTCTACTTGTAGACAATTTTTGACAACCATTAGAGATACTCATGTCACCGGTGTTAGTCTTGCGAAATTGCAAAAATGCAACTAAATATAAAATTACTTACTTTATGACTACCTCTCACCTAGTGAGTAAATTTTAAACCACATTCAATTGCTATCTTTTGCCGAGTCAGCAGCCACGTTTACTATCATTTCGGGTTGTTTTTTTTAGATCAAACTTTTACTGACGCCAATAAGAGTAATGATTTAGACAGTAGATTTGTTTTGTGATTGTTACGAAGCAGCTGACAAAATCCGTCATTTAAATAAAACTAGCCACTGGTAATTGAATATGTATCGCAACTTTCTGGAAGATAGAAACTACAAAAACAATATTATTATATTGAGAATGTTAAACTTTGGCTTATTGCCATTGGAGTAGTTACAAATTTGTTCGGGGGGTGACAAAATCTTAAACTAAGTTAAACTGGGGGCATAACACCCCCCAGAATGGTCTAGTTAGGTCAATGCAAATTGCCAAAAGAGACAAAAATTTACGTTTATTACTAATTAAAACGATACTAATTGTAATGATACTGAAATCTGTAAAATAAAACAATACAAATCTTCTGAGAATTTCGCATTTTTGCACGAGTAAAAGCCATTACGTGAATTCCTTTAATATTTATTTAAGAACAACTTTTTTAATGTTTTCCGTCGGTTACTTAAAAAAAATTAAATTTTTAAAACTTACAGGTTTGTGCTCATTAAATACGAAAAAACCCAATTATTTTTGTAACTTTGTCAAATTATTTTTGCATATAGCACGGAAACACATTCCCCCTCTCGACCAGATGAATATCCAGAACATCAACAACAACTACAACATTCTCAATTTAAGCAACAGTTGCAGCTACAACTGCAGCAGCAGCAAGAGCAAGAGCAGCAGCAGCAAGAACAGCAGCAGCAGCAACATCAGCAACATCATCCCACTATCAGTATACGCCGTTTAGATACTTTACGTTCCGATATGACCGATTCCTCCTCAGTTACCTACATTAAAAAACAAAAACAACAAAAACAGCAACTTAAACTACGCAATATTCACACATCCATCAAGCGCCCGTCATTATTGAAAAATGATGATGATAATTCATTCGCACCAGTACCACCAAAGCAGCCACGTTCAATGGCACGAGATTACAAATATACAGCATTTGGTAATTTTATATCCTCTTCACTATTGGATTTACCGCCTAGTATCGCTTTAGAATTGGTGGAAAAATTCACCACCGATATTGTAAGAGTATTAATGGAAAATGTCGAACAGGAGCAGCACTGTAATGATTTGGAAGATTTTCAATAAAAACGCATCACCTTAAGTCTTGACATATTTTCCTAGGTCTATTTATTTATAAGGAGGTTTTGAAAATTCAGCTGATTTTTGTGTGTGTGCGTGTAGAAACGAATATGTATATGTATACTGCAAATGGCTTAAAAATATTTAAAGAGTTAATTGTAGAATTTTTTAATTTTTTTTTTAAAATAAAAAAATATTGCAATCAACATAATAAATAAATAACACATCTCTTGAATCTAGTAGCATTCACATATTTATTTATTAAAAAAACAACCTTATTACGAGCTAATTTCAATCTTCGACTATGATCGAAAATTTTTAATTTAGTTTTACAACGTGCATTCGATAAAGAATAGCACTACTGAGAATTTTATTCATGCTTATGTATGTGTGTATATCAGTTGTGACTGTAACTAAATATAATTTGTTTGCAAATGAATTCAAAAAGAAAACTTCGAAAGCAAAATCCCGCAACGATTTTTTTTTCGAAAAAAATTGCACACACAAACACAAACACATAGAACGAATTTAACATTCGATCGTATGAATGCGATGAGCGAATGTCTCAAAAGAACGAATTTAACATTCGATCGTATGAATGCGATGAGCGAATGTCTCAAAATAAGGGCTCATATATAAATAAATATGTCAAACTCCATTTATGAAAAGAGAGTCTAAATGTAATTCTCTAAACTGCCATCACAATAACACTGAATTGTTTCATTTAATTTCTTTTTTGTTTTTATTAATGTATATTACATTCTCTATACATACTTTAATGTATTTTTAACTATTAAATGTATGTGTACTTATTGAACAAATTTAAAAACGTATCTGTACGTATGTGTACTACAAATATAATCATTATAAATTATATAATTTTTATTACTTACATTTTTTTTTTTATAAATGTGTCTAAAACAATTTATAACCAACCAACAACATTGTCTTTAAATGTGAATTTTAATTTTATTTAATTTTTTTATATTTATTTTTTTTAAATAAATGGCCTTTTTTAGGGCTTTTTTTGGTTTGAAATTGGTTTAATATACATTAATACATGTGTATGTGTGTGGATAAAAAAAATCATAATAAAATATTAAATAAATAAGCAACAATTTAAAAAAAAAAAAACCGAAATTAAAAGATTTGTTGTATTTGTGGTCTGGTAACCAAACTTTGATAAAAATAGTTTTCAATGTTGTACAATAAATATTAAGATTTCACCGCTAAAATAACGTAACCCACAAAAACCAAATTCTATAGCAGAAGATTTTTTCTACGTTTTCTACGTCAAATTGTTTAGGATTTTTTTAATGTTAAAAGTTGCCTGCCTGCCCATTGGAAGATCACTATCTTATCGATGGTCACACGTAAAAAGGTCCCAACTAAAATAATGGCAATTTTACAGTAGAAGGTAAAAACGTGATAGAAGCTATGTTATCACCATGTAATTTCTTTTGTAAAATTTCTTGTTAAACTGTTATTTGTGATACCATTGCATACAATTTTTGTGTCGAGGTGTATTTGTATGGAATGTATTGAAGTCACTGAAAAAGTAAATTTTGTAAAAAATACAAGTTATTGCTTTTCTACATGTGACCATTGATAGGTATGTTTTTTTGGTTTGTTTCAAATGTATTATGATTGTTATTTCTGTTGTAAAAATATTATTTTTTATACTAATGGATTAAAGTTTTGTGTGATAGTGTATTTGTGTGAAATGTATTGAAGTCACTGAAAAAGTCCATTTTGTAAAAAATACGAGTTACCAGCTTTCTATTTGTGATCAACGCCATGTTAATATTCGTTGCTCCTTATAATTGATTAATTTTTCCCCTTAATTATTCGATAAATCTAATATGTCATTTACGTTATTTTTGCAGTCACACAAAAATGTGGGTATCGTTTACTTTAAAATTGAATGGCTTGTATTTCCATAACTATTATAAATTTCGATTGACGAGAGGTGTTGAGAGGTATTATTTAAAAAAATATGTCAGTTAAGTTATTTTCACTGTTACGACTCGATATGTATGTATGTATGTGTATATGAGCTCTGTGGAAGAAACAACTTCATAAGGTATTAACCGATTCCAACAAATAAAACAAAACGAATGTGTTACAAAATTGTATTGTTTTGAAAAAAAAAAAAATGTAACAACATCGATATGTTTTCATCAATGCATATTTGTAGTGGTAAATACTAGATTCAACGCAACTGGCATTAGCTAAGATCTACTCAATAATATTTTCTCATTGAGTTGAACTTGCTTAAAAAAAATTTAAAGCGACAATAAGGCACTTAAGGTTCTGTACAAAAGAAAATAATTGGAGGAATATGAAACAATAGTTAACATATGCACGCATCTTCTCAGTACTTTTATGGCATATAAATATTCTGTGTGAAATGGAAACGTGAATCAAAAGTCCTATGTGAAAATATTTTCATTGCCCTGTTTTACAGATTGAGAATAATTCTTTTGCAAAATCTTTTTGTAAAATCTTCTTGATTGCAATTTTAAAATAAAGTTTTCCACAATAGTAAGAGAATCACAGAATCATTAGCGCAAAAAAATTGTAGTTATCTAAGTAGGTATAACAAGCAGCTGCTGTTCAGCTCACTTGGGTCCATTATATTGATCCTTTTGTGATATCTGTAGGGGGAATGAGAAAAATTAGAGAAAAAATAGATTAGGATTATTAAAACATTTAAAATAGTTAAGGAGATAAGATAGGAAGGAAGAGAGGTCGTTATCTGGTTCGTCAACCGTTCTCGGGGAAGTCTGCCCTATACGCCGTCAGTTTCTCAATTCTAGATTGGTCCAGGGAACCACCAAAAATTTCAGCAAGACCTCGTGCAAGTAACTACTGTTAACAAATTAGATGATTGTTAAAGCAGTTAATTTTTATTGTTAGCTGCAAATGACTTAGGCAAAAATAAATATACAAACTATTGTATAATACTTTTTTTGAAACTCTAAAAATTCACAGGATGCGCAATTGCGCCGCATTTATAGATTTACTTTTATTTAAATTTGTTGCAGGCTGTTATCGGCATTACGCCCCTATCGGCTTAAAAGTCTGTAGAACAGGATAGAGCATCACGATTATGACAGTCCTAATATAAATAGTTGAAAAGGGCCAAATGGTAAAGCAGTAGTACAACAGATTGCGTTGTGTATACATATACATATGTATTAACAAGGTGCATAACAATAATTAGAATAATACAAATAAAAATATCGTATAAATTTAATCTATTGTGTTAAAAATCAATAAAGTGCTCTAAACTTTTATACCGCAAATTTTAAGTGTTGTTTTTTATACTAAAACCATTTCTTTTTTTTTTTAACTTTTCCACCTGGAAACAAACTACGACATTTGGACGTGTTCAAGGCATATTCATATGAATTCGCCTTGGACGTGATCGAATTTTTAAAAATTCTCGTTAGAATTCTAGCAAAAATATAGCGAAGGAGGATAGAAGATAAAATTATAATTTTTCGAACTTTCAACAATAAATGTTGAAAGATATTAAGGATTTTCTCGCACTTTTTGAAGAAAGCGATTTTTTCAAATCAAGTTGAATATGGGTGATCTTAACGATGTTGATTGTTATGCGGACGTCACTCAAGACTCACTCATGAACGAATCATAGGACAATAGTGATGATGAAGAACAAGACAAAGAACATCCTTTTTTAGGTGTAAAAGCAGGACGATTGTTGAATGAGGATCAGTTTGATTAACCAGTTTCACAGTCAAGCCTTCCTGTTGCTGCAAATTGCAAGCAAAAAACATAGATAACGAATATAGGAAAAGAGCGATTTCGAATACAATGAAGATCACATACGTGTTATTGGAAATACAGACTATACCGTTCATGTGTCCACACTTGAGACTCCATGCGAATTTTTTTTCTGAATTTGTAAATGAAAATACACTCACTGTCATTGTCGAACAAACTAAAAAGAATTTTTCTCATTGTTCTCCTGTAAGTGCTTACAAAATCCGTCAAATTCCAGTTATCATTATATTTATGTCTGTGTACCATTATCCAAATGTTTGATCCAATTGTAGTAAATATTAAAAAAACCTGACGCTGCATAAGGTCCTTAATTTATTTCAACAATATTTACAATTCACAGCACAAGCCCATTCGAGTACTGAACCATTTGAACAAATATTCTTCTGCCGAGGAACATATACATACAAATTGCGGATAACGAAGGTAAGCAAACCTTAGTGACATTCTGTAAAGACAGTAATCTCGTCACAATAGCTTGAACTAAATGAAACTTTAAATAAATCTCAATAGCATTTCCCAAACTAGTAGAAGATTACAACGTCCATATGAGAGTAGTTGATCTCATTAGCGCTCTTTGGGCTGGAATGAGATCACAGTGAAACGCAGCAAATAGAATATTTAATTATTTTATAAAATTTAGGACATGGCATTAAAAATCATGCATTTGGGGGTTAAATATTTTTAAATAAATAAATAAAAAATCCTGTGATGCGATTCACTAACTTTTAACGATCCGACAATCGTTACAGTTGTCGACACTTGTTGTTTGCACTAACGATTATGCGATTCACTTTTTACATTACTCGACAACTGTTACATTAAAGTGGCATCTTTGTCATTAAAGATGTCTAAATAAATTCTCCATTAAAATTACTCCCACAGCTACTAGTCGCGCCATAGCCGAGACTAAAACGACGCACAGAGGAGTATTTGACCTGAAAAGCTGGCCAAAATTATTAAACGTGTTTTTTGAATTCAAAGTTCTAGTTTGTTGATAGTTTTAGGTGTAGTATAATATAAGAAATCTAGTGGCAGATTTTGAAAAAATTACACTACGCAACAAAAGTACACTGCGCAAAAAAAAAATTTGTTTGTCTCTTAGAAATAAAAGTATGTGGACTTTGATGCTCTTAATTCAAATCTGTTTTCCGTTTTGGTCTCAGAGCTACAAATCGCAACTAAAAGTCTTCAAAATTTACAATATAATGTAAAATATTGTTGTCTGTCGAGCTGCGTACTTAGTTTTTAAGATTTCTTAAAATTCAGTTTTGCCTTTTTGGCCAGCTTTTTAGGTCAAATACTCTGTGCGACGTGTGGTTTTTGAGTCGGGTATAAAGTTTAATGGCCGTACTTATTAAAAATACTTAAGGTTAAATGAAGGCTTATTTGACAAATTTCTCTACAACATCTGTCAAATAAGCCTTTAATAAACCTAAAATATTTTTTATGAATACGACCCTAACTTTTTGTAAACAAAATAAACAAAAATGATTGTCGTTTAGATACTGAATTGTCGTTAAAGGATGTTACTGCATACTGAAATCGATAAAATTGTTGATTATTTTTTTTAACGATACGATACGATTACAACATTCATTTACGATCGATATTTTGCTCGAACGTTGCGAGTTCTCTGTGCTTTTTTTTATAGAGATTCTGGTAAGAATTTTATAATTTTGCACGCTTGAATGTAGGGGGATGCCAGTCCAGAAATCCAAATTCCATAAATGCCGGATTGAAATAAGATCTGTCGGTGCCCCGGTGGACTAGTCAGTAGTGTGCTGGTCTGCTAGTTTGGAGGTTGCGGGTTCGATTCCCGCCAGAGACTTGACTGGTTTGTTTCTCTTTTTCTCTTTCTATTCTAACTATTCTATTCATATGGAGCGCACAACATGCCAATTGGGTTTGGGCTTTTAGTGCCTCTCCTTTTCAACCTAACCTGTATATATTAAGGTCATTATTACAACTTGCCGTTAGTTAAAAATAGGATTTGTTGTGCCCGATAAATAGCTTTGCATTATTATAAATTCCATTTGTTATTGTTATTATTAATAATAATACTATTTAATGGATAAAAAAAAAATAAAGCCTTTAACTAACAGCGAGTTGTAATATTATCCTTAAATGTGTAACAACCACTAGTCCTTACAATGATCACTAGGAATATGATAAATAGCCCATACAAAGTTTAGAGGCTTAAGTATTTTCCGTGTTACAATAATCTAGATATGAGATATGTTTACTTTGTTTGGAAGGTGCTACACCCACTTAAAATTATATGTTTATACAGTGCACTCGCGATAACGTGAACTAACTTAAACCTAACCTAACATGAACTCGCATGTAAGCGAAATTGGATAAATCTTAAAATTTTTCAATATAAACCTGTGTTTTACACTCTTGAATATGAAGTTCTTTTATAACTATTTGTATAATTAAAATAGAAAACTAAAATTATTAATTGAAATTCATTACAAAGGTCATGCGATTTCTTTTTGCAAACTATCTAAAAAGCCTGCCCTTTCCATCAACTCCAAATATTTAGATCTTTTTACACTCAGGCCAATTGATTCAGCTATTCTCATAGGAAAAAAAATACTTTAAATTTCCAAACTTTTATTTGACTTACTTATTTGACAAATTTCTCTACAACATCTGTCAAATAAGCCTTTAATAAACCTAAAATATTTTTTATGAATACGGCCCTTAAAATATAAATATACAGTCGTGTCTGGATATAGTGAACACCAAAATTTTTGCATGGAGTACTCTAAATAGTGAAAAACTCTAATAGTGAACAAAATTTTGAAAACAACTTCAACAACAATTCTTTTATTAAACTTAAATACATATGTACATACATTTCCTTTTTTGTACAAATTGTTTCTAATCAGCTGTTGCATACATGTAGTATTTTAAGTAAATAAAACGAGTTTTTGAACAAAAATTTCAACCTTGATATAGAGAACAATCTGGATACTATGAACAAGCCTTGCAAAAATTAGTTCACTATATCCAGACACGACTGTATTTCAAAATTGCAAATTGTTCATGTTATAGAGCTTTTTGAGTTTGCTCACGTTACAGAGTAGTCAACGTCAACAAAGGATTGTTCATGTTCAGGCTGTGTTCACGTTATTGCGAGTGCACTGTATCTAGTTAGTCGAAGTCCACTATTAGCACAAGTTTCAGCCATTTGGTTGGTCACTGATCTCTTCTCTCAATTTAGATTTAAATCATGCGATCGCCCGCAAGGTCTCACCAATAAATAATTCCGAAGATGTCCTATTTTGAATTATTGTGCTCTACAAGGTATGTATGTTTGTATTTGCTTATTTCTAAGATTAAGAGAAATAGTGTAAAATTTCTACTGTGTTTGTAAGTATGTTAGCTTAACTGTTGTAATTGTATCAGTATAATTATTCTTATTTATCTTCAATCTTATGCCGGTCATATTACGTAGGCTGTGCCTAGTGCTTTATTGTTTTTTATATATCATTTCAAATTGCACTAGTCCCGGCCTGCAGATGATGACAAATTCTACACAAGATGAACAAAGAAGTGGTCAAAAGTTTTAAAATTAAGTAAAAATGCACAAACGTTTCTTAAAACATACGAAATATATAAACAAGTAAGAGCACTATATTCGGCTTCGATTATTTTCGATACCCATCACCAATTTTGTGTACTTTAATAGCACAAAATTTTATTATTTTCTTATTAACAGTAATCGTTATGGAATTATATCTTTATGCTAAAATATGAATCACTTTCTTTGTGTAACTTCGATTTGCTATTAATTTATTTTCTCGAATTTAGTCTTGCAATGGAAAAACTACTACTAGGACTAATTCAAAGATCACCCAAATGTATGAAGAAATCGTGGTCGATTTAACATTACAATGTCCTAGGGTTGGACTATATAACGCATCGGAGTAGTATTAAAACTACTCGATGGGGCACCTACACGATCATTATACACGTTTTGACAACAATATATGTAATCGTTAAAACACGAGCACTTGTCGTTAAACTACAATCTCTTGTTTAAAAATGATATATATGCGCATGACTGCATTACATAGGACCATGTTGTAAGTACTTAGTCTATTTAGCTAAAATGGACCACATAGTTCAATATTATCTGCAGGGTACATTAAAAGTGTTTCTACTCCATAGGTGCCCATTTCATCAAGCAACTGTTTATAATCCCACCTCTTTTATTTTTATGCTCTTTAATTTAGTCGTCCATGAAATAGCGACGAGTGCACATGTTTAGCGGCTGTGTTGATATGCATATATTCAAATACAGTGCGTAAAAAAATGATGATGGAATTAGAAAAATATTTTATTTTTAAAAAGTCAAATTTAAACAGACAATTTTCCATTTTAACAAGTAAAAAAAAATAAATTCATTGTTTACTGCATTTTTATTAGTTTTTTACACCCAAAAAAAATTTCTTGTTTTAAATTTTAATGGAAATCTTTACGCTTATTTTTCTTTTAACTAAAAAATAGCTTTTTAACTAAAAAATGGCAAATTCAGTGTGAACTTAATTTTTTTACGTTTTTAAAAACCAAAATCAATTTTTTGTGACTAAATTTTGATAAAAATCTGGGAGCTTACTTCTTCATAGCACTGTACTTTAAAATGCTCTCACCAATACGGCTGCAAACGATTTTTGGACATCTATGTTCTACTCATTCTTTTTTTGCTATAATCGGCCAAGTCATCGAAATCGAAATCACGTGAAATTGAAATCGATCAAATTTTGAAAACTCTTCCGTATTGACAGTTCACATAAATATTTCCTTTTATATACCTCATACTTTGAAGACTACTTTCTTATAATTAAACTACTTTTGAAATCAGGAAAGCTGCGTCTATTTTTACAAAAATTCAATTAAAAAAAATTTTTCGATTTTAATTTCACATGATTTCGATTTCCATGACATGGCCGAATGTTGTATTTTTACGGAAACTGTAGAGTATGAATTGGTAGCTAGAGGCAGTTAAAAATTAATATTTACTTTGTGTGGGCATGGCATCTCCTAGTTTTAAATTAATGTCATGAATGTTTGAATTCAACTTAGGTAATTCAATATAAATTAATTTAAGATAAAACGGGGAGGTGGGCGTTAAAGTAGGCATGTCACCGCAAAGCAATATATGCAAAATTTCATTATCGCACAATCTAATTTTGTCGCTTTTATGAGGTTTGAAATTTTATCAGTAGTAAATTATGCAAAAAGTAGGCGTATCGAAGTAATTACTGCTAATGAACTTTTTAAATTAAGCCCTTTATTCTTTCACAACCTTTGTTGATGGGAAAATTACATGAACTTTAGGTGACATGTTATATGAGAGGTGGGCATTTAAGGGGGGCGAGTCACATCAATTTTCTCGCATTATAATTATATAGACGAATTTCGGAATACATTTAATTCTGTTGTTTATATGATCTTTTATTTCAATAACAGTCGATTACCTGAGAATTGAGCGTAAAAATAGGCGCTTCAAAGCAGTTTCTGCTTATAAATTCAACTTATATATTTCAATTAAGAGTCCTTTATTCGTCCGAAACTTGTGTCCATAGAAAAATTATATGAACTTTAGAGAAAGCGTTATATGGGAAGCAGACGTTAAAGTGGGCGCGCCACATTTATTTTCTCGAAAGACGAGAAAGGTATAAACCCGGTATTTCATTTTTATTCATCTAATTCTGCCGTTTATATGATTTTTTATTTCAATAACAGTCGATCGTCTGAGAAGTAGGTGCGTCAGTATAGTTTCTACTAATGAATTCAAGTTAAATATTTCAATTAAGAGTCTTTTATTCTTCCAAAATTATATGAAAATTGTATGAATTTAGGTAAAAGCGTTATATAGGAAGTAGGCGTTAAAATGGGTGTGACACCTTTATTTTCTGGAATTATAATTAAATTGACCAGAGAGCTTTATACATATATGCAAAATTTCATCATCATGCCTCCGAACTATGTCGATTTTATGAGCTTTTCAATTTCATTGATAGTAGAATTTTTGAGAAGTGGGCGTTAAAGTAGGCGCATTGAAGTATTTTTTGCTTATTAATTCAACTTAGATATTTCAATATGGGGTCCTTTTTTTTCTTCCATTATCTTTGTACATAGAGATATTATATAAATTATGTTTTATGGATCGATTATGGATAGCAACCGAACTTTAATTGCGTTGCCAGCTAGCAACTACAATTTCTCGGTTGCCAAATTTTTACATGAAATTGACAGCTGTTGGTTGCCAGTTGCCATCTGTAATGCCTTTTTTGGCAACGTAACTGAGGTTCGGTTGCTATCCATAATCGACCCATCAATTTCATATGGGAATTAGGCGTAAAAGTGGGCGTGTCATCTTAATTTACTGTTGTTAAAAATCTATTGACCAAAAAGCAATGTTTTGTAATTTTAGAATTGTACATCTAATTTTGTCAGTTTTATTACGCTTTTAATTTTAAATAGACCGACAAAGACACTGTGCGACATAAATTTTCGTAAATTTTTATCCACAACTCGTTTCGTAATGCATAGATTTAAGTAATTTTCAGGAAAAAATATTTTTTTAATCAGGAAATATACCACCGTACGTTACGAACGTAATACCAAATTGCAAAAGCAGTACATACCTTCTTACAGTATTCTTTGTGAGTAATCGTAATAAATAGTGACTGTCACTATTAACATTAACACCGATAGCAACATTTTTAAAGACATTATTTGATTTTACCTTTTTCTAACCGAAAATTTAACTAAATGGATGTGAATATATTTAAATACATGCAAAGTGTGTACATACGTACATGTGTTAACAAAATTCACCAAAACACGCCGCCTCCTCTGCGTGTGTAATAACGACTTTACCAAGCAAAAGTGATTTACCACAATTTTTGTGTCAGCTGTCAAGATGGTGTTTTTCTCTCTATTCCTTTTTTACGGGTACTTTCTGCACTAAAACTGTTTGATGTTTGTAGCTACTCTTGAACATTTTAATGATGATTAAGAAGCTGCCATAATTTCGCCTCCTGACATCCTAAAGGGATTATTTACACTGGTACTTTCTTTCTACGCCCTGGCACAGATCAGTGAGTAGAATAAAATCCAAAAAAAAAATTGTTTAATTTTGTTGCTAAAAGAAAAAAAAACTTAATGATCGTTATAACTAAATGCATAAAAAGAATATTTAAATATAAATAAAAAGTATAAAAAATACAAAATATTTGTAAAAAAAGGAAATTCGTACTTTTTTTCACTGGCTGTCTGTCTGAGTGTTTATTGGTAATCAACGCACATGTTGGCTGAATATGATTTGGAAACATTTTTTTTTGCGCAAGTTAATACAGATACACGCAAATAAATAGCCCTTATGTTATATATTACTCTGGTAAGGAGTTTTAATTTTGCTGGGCATATGTAGTATATGTGGGGGGAATAATATTGAAGCAGACCACTACTATTTTGGATCCCTTTTTTACCACTTTCGCTTATCAGTGATTTTAAGGCTACAGATCGGTATCCCTTTTCTTATTGAGTCCCTGAGTCTAATGCCATCACCGGCTTTTACTCTAGACCAGAAATTCATTTCATTTCATACTGACGCCAACCCTCATCGTAATCGCCAGCATCTCGCTTCAGACTGAGGTCTCTCAAAGCATTTACGCTTTGTACGTGATCCTCAATTTTAAATTTGTATAAAAATATGTATATGTTTTTTGAATGGCTTCCAAAACTATAAATTATCAAAAGAAAAAAATTGGTGGATCCTTCCCCTGGATTCAAGCTTGATTACTAGTCCACCTGGTTATTTCTATATTAGTATTGTATATAAACAATTGCCGAACTCTTTCTACAAAAAAGAGAACAAAAAAATGTTTTTACGATGCCATCCATTAGCATGACTACAGCATAAACAATTTGTTGTTTAAGAATGAAATGTAAGCATTTTTGTCATGGTGATTATTCTATTATTTTCAACACAACTGCATGTATGCATGCAATGTATGTATGTACAAATATGCTTCTTTAATTTTTGTGGTTTTTGGTTAAACATATGTATACAATTTTATTAAATGATATAATTATAGGGCGCATGCATCATGCAAATATTCTTCAATTCATTAAATTTTTTCATTGAATTTATTTAAGTGCAGCAGAAGCTTTCATTTTTAACCCACATTAATGTGTCATCATCATTATTTATCCTTTTAGAAGTTTAAAGATGATCTGGAATTTGAGTTTTAAAAGTATTAAACCGAAAAAAAGGTTCAAAAAGGGTGTCCCCAAAATTAACGCAAAGAAAAGGTCCATAACTGGTGTCCCCAAAATAAACGCAATATTTGAATTTTTCGCCATTTGTGAATTAAAGTGTTGGCATAAGCTAGAAGTATAGGATAAATAAAAATTACGCGTTAGACTATAGAACAACGTGTCTTCATTATTGAACAATATTTAAAGAACAACAAAAATAACAGATCTTTAGTGAGTTAAGCTTGTAGTACACGAAATGTAAAAATCCACATGCGCATGGCGCTGTGACGTATTTTTGACGACATAAATGTATCCGCTTCGGTCACATGTGTAATATCGAAATCTGACCGCATGCAGTCACTACTATTTAAAAAAAAAAAAATGTAGCCAAAGTGCTGAACATTTTAGTGACGAGAGAGCCACATGTGCATGTGGCTTTTTACATTTCGTATGCTTTAGACTTTACGACAGTATTGTTGGCTTGTCGTAGCTGGCTTATTCTTAAAGACCTCAGACTTTACATATCCCAAGAAAAAATAGTCAAAAGAAGTGTGTGCCACCTAGATCATGTGGGTGGGTGGCCAATTTACTGTAGAAAAACGTGAAATTAAGTGCTCACCAAATAATTTCCCAACAAGTCGATTGTTTCATGCGCTGTTTGGCTAATAGGGAAGTCTTGTTGACTTCAGCTCATACCGCGACTATGCGCTTGACTTTCAGGAAACATGTGTAGTGGAAACTCTCTTGAGTGGACACCGGAGGGACCATTGAAATGTGTCCCTATAAATTTGAATCAACATCTTCTCTCCATTTCGGCAAGTAGTTTTAAAGGCACATCATTCTCAGGCTAAGAATCAACATCAAATGCTGTCGGACATTAAAATGTAAACACTGTGTTAAATGTTATGTGATGTAGTGAATATGATAAACCGTGCCTTGTTAAAAAACAAAGAAATTTAGGGTCTTGGCAAGCTTGTTTGTAAATTATGACATAAAAATCGGAAAGAAATTAAACGAAATGTCCATCCAAGAGAAAATTCTTTTTTGTCAAGCGGTTGATAAGCGTCCATTCAAGGGAAAGCTTTTATTATGTTGCGCTGTCGGGACCTAGCAACAATGTCCGCCTAATGGAAGTGTCCGTTAAGGGCGATTCCACTGTAGTCCGTTACCATTAACGCTAACATTTCTATTTGCCTTATATTTTAAGAAATATGGATCAATGACTCCACTAGCGCATAAACCACACAATACTGTTTTTTTAATGGACATAATGGTAGCTCTCGGTAAATACTCTTCGGGTTGCTCATCAGCCCAAATACGTAAATTTTGTTTATTAACGCATCAAATGAACCAGAAATGTACATCATTCCTAAACAAAAATTCATGATAAAACACTGGATTTTCATTGAATTTTTCCAGAATCCATTCACTGAAAAAAATACGCAAACTTTACTCTTGCACAAGTTGAATTTTGCACGCTTTAAGGCCGAGATCCTTACGACAAGCCGACCTGCTGAGAACGACTACAAATTAAATCGCCACGGTGTTCAAGTACACACTCAGCTTCTGATGCTATATTCTCGTTACTACAAGCTGGATGCACTCCAACCGTTCCGAGTATCATCCACTACGGTAAACTGGGAATCAAATTTGCCAATGGTATTGGAAATAAAGGTTTCAGTAGGTCGATTTTGCGCAACGTAAGTTCCGCGAAACGCACGAAAAACATTTCTTACAGAATGCTGTTTTTCGTAATTCACCTGAACAATTTTAAGACGCTGTTGTGGTGTGAGTCTTGCAATGATGACTTGTCAAACAATACCGCACAAAAATGACCAACAAGTTTGATATGAGTCAAGCGTGATCTTTTAAAAAAAGGACTTGAGAATCAAATCCGACGATATTATTATACACCACCAGCAAAAATGTCCAAATATTTATTCAAATACGAAAACGAAATTTTTATTTATTTCGAAAATCGTGCTTCACTTTTGCAAAGTGACCATGGAAAGTTTATACCACAGGAATAAATAATTGCAATTTGCATATCTAAAGGGTGATTTTTTAGCTATTATCTTTTCGGCTACACTGGTTTAAACAGCTGACGCACGTTTCGTGTTTTGTTTCACTCTCAAACATCTTCAGTTTGAATCGTCTTCCAAACGAACAACGCTTGCAAATTATTAAATTTTATTATCAAAATGCGTGCTCTGTTAAGAAAGTTCATCGCACGCTTCTTATCGAAAAATTGTGTTCAGCGACGAAGCTCATTTTTGGCTCAATGGGTACGTTAATAAGCAGAATTGTCGATTTTGGAGTGAAGATCAGCCAGAAGCATTGCAAGGGCTACCAATGCATCCAGAAAAAGTCACAGTGTGATGCGGTTTATGGGCTGGTGGCATCATTGGACCATACTTCTTCAAAGATGATGCGAACTGTGAATGGTGAGCGCTACCATGAGATGTTATCCAACTTTTTTTTGCCCAAAATGCAAGAGCTTGACTTGCATGACCTGTGGCTTCAACAAGACGGTGCTACATGCCAAACAGCACGCTTAACAATGGACTTATTGAGAGGCGAGTTCGGTGAACATTTTATTTCACGTTCGGGACCGGTCAATTGGCCGCCTTGATCGTGCTATTTAACGCCTTTAGACTCATGTCTAAATATATACACATGGCCGCTTTAAATGACGCATTGGAAGTTAACATTGAAGCATTTATTCATGAGATACCGGCCGAAATGTTGGAAAGAGTATGCCAAAATTGGACTAAACGGATGGACCATTTGAGGCGCAGTCACGGTCAATATTTGCATGAAATAATCGTCAAACATTAAATTATATGGACCGTACTATCGATTTAAATAAAGATTTCATGAATTTTTCTGCATTTTATGTGTTTTTTTTTTAACTTTCCTATAGCTCTTAAAAAATCACGGTTTATATCGATATTTCATTTCGTTGAATTTGTTTTTCGTGCAGAACCAACAATACCAGCCAGTATACAAATAAATGCAGAGATAGATAAAGATAAAACTTAATATTTTTTGTGTCGATAAAATGAATTAGCATAATTAAAAAAACAAGGTCTAGTTATTGTTTCTTTAATAATTTTTAATCGATTTTCTTTTATTGCATTCAAATGTGTATAATTTTAAATTATCCTTAAATTTAAATTCTTTTTATCGCGCATTTGATTATAATATCGTATAATATTGTTAATTTTTACTCCCTTTTTTTGTGGCTGTTGTTGTTATCAAGTACATCGTTTATAATAATTAAGACATATTTTTAGAGTTTCTCATTTGTTTTTTTTTCTTTTTTGTTTTATATAATTAAATTTAATTACAATATTGTTTATCGAATAGATATTTTTAATCTTTTGTTTTGTTATAATATAGAATAGAATATAGAATGTAAAGTTGGTAAATAGAATATTATCGATTTATTTTGTTTTTCTTTTTTTTTTCTTTATTATTATTTTTTTAATTTATTTATTTTTTATTATTAAGACAATAAGTAAAATATGTATTTAATATTTGTAATTTTTATTTTATTTTATTTTGTTTTTTAATTGGGTTTTTTTTATATAGATTTTGGTTTTGTTTTTAATTATAGTACAGTAAATACATATAGATATAAACGACGACAAAATAGAGTTATTGGAATATATATTTCTTTTTATTTTTTTAAGTAAAATTGCTGTAATTACATAATAGTTGTTGTAATGTTGTGTATTTTGTTGTTTTAATGTATGTTTTTAATAAATATATTTTTTTTTTGTATGATTGGTGAGTGGTAAATATTTTTACATTTACATTTATGGAGACTTTAAGTGAGAGAAATGTGGGTAGGGGGGAAAAGAGAGAATTGAAGGGATTTAAATTATTTTAAATACACTTTAATAGCAGCGAATTATTATTGTTAAATATATTTTATTTTTTTAATTATAATTGTATTTATAATAGTCTTTTAATTTTATAATAATTATTTTAAAAAGAAATTAGTTAAATTTTTTTTAAGTGTAGGAGAGGATTAGTAAAAGAAAAATCTGTGGTCGCAAGGAAAAACAAGGTAACTCCATTTTTCCAAAAAGTTGAAAAAACACCAAAAATTTGATGGATTTTGGATTTACCATCACTCTGTCAGATCAAAATTTTGAAAAGGTATCACATTTAAGAGTAATCTACAAAATAAAAATCGCTTAAATACCAGTTTTTAGGAAAAAAATGGTAACTCCATGTGTTTTAAGGAAAAATCAGGTAACTCTATAATATCTTAAAGAAAAACACTAGGAGATTGATCGTTGATGTAAACAGTAATTAAAACTAGAATTGTATCATTAACATAAAACAAAATTAACTGAATTCCTTTATTTTTAACAGCAAACTAAAAACTAAAAAATTGAAAATTTTCGATTTTCAAATCAATACGAAATTCATTACTTTTTTTGATAACAATTTAAAATTACAAGTTTAGTCTCTTTTGCTGTAACCTTGACGATCTTCTCCATAAGACGATGCATATGACGATGAAAAGTTGCCTTAACTCCATAAAATATAAGAATAAATTCAAACAATGGAATTTTTAGGAAAAACCAGGTAACTCCATTTTTAGGTAAAAATCAGGTAACTGACCTTGATTTTCGCTTCTGACGGGTAAAAAGTTTTTTACTGCAACCCAAAATGTTCAACAGAATGTAAAATTATGTTTTTTTTAATGCGCAGACATTAGAATATGAAATAAAAAAAAAAAAAAAACTAGTAAAATATGTCTAAAACTTTAAATGCGTTTTTCTCGTGTTTAAAAAAAATGGAGTTACCCTGTTTTTCCTTGCGACCACAGAAATATTCAATGAGATTTATATGATTAAATTTTTTTTATTTTTTTCTTCTTTGTTATTCAGTTATTTGTTTTTTTATTCTTTTTGCAAATTATTTAAAAATATTTAATAATTTTATTAAATTTTTTTCAATTTAAGCTATTTTCATTAAAAAAAAATTTAATAAAAACATCTTTAAATTAGTCTTTGTTATATGGCTTTATCTCTCCGTTTATTGGTTTCCTTACGTATATGTACTTTAAGCTTAAATTAAACGTGACATAATCATAACCATATAACTGTGGCTTGGAGCTCAAAGGGCCAATGTCACTTTTTTGCTCTTTTGAGTTAATCATTGCATTAGGTTTGTGTTCTTGCTCTATTCCATTGTGGTAAAACAGCTAAAGTCATACTTAACCCAGAACAGCTTCATAAATAAAATGCTGGCCAATGTCTCTATGAAAGCACCTATAAAAGTTAAAGTTCAATTCAAATTTTCTCAAAAGTAAATATTTTGACATTGGCCCTTTTAGCTCTAAGCCATGTGTTTGAAACAAACGTAATGTATTTCATTATAGGTGACTGTCGCCATAACCACAGAAACTAATTGAAATTTAGTTTCTTATGACTCTGAGATTATGGTTATGCTACGTCTAGTTTTAGCTTTAAGCTGCCCTTACAACATCTGATTTCCCATCTGAGTCGAGGCTTTTAAAGTATCCAAAAATTGTAAAATTTTCTAAATTTTACTAAATATACTTGTGGAAAGCTATTCTATATTAAAAAAAAAATTTTAAATTATATGTCTGCATGTTAGTCAGTTGTAAAACTTAGATGAGAACTCAGATAGTGTAAAGACAGCATTAGGGATTGGTGGGGGTCTCAAAAATATATACATATATATAAAAAATAATATTTTAGATTATTCCAATTTTTACAAAAATTCAAAGTAAAATTTATAAAAAAAAAACTAAAATTCCTTTCTATTAAGGTTTAAAATCAAAATTTTAGTCATCATTATATTTTTATTTTTGAAAAAAAAAATAACTATGGCTTTAAAAGTGTTTTTTCTACAAAAGTAGAAATTGCGCTGCTAAGTTAGAAATATATAGGAGATGACCAAACCTTAATTTAAAGCCTGAATACTAATGGCCGTATGCAAAAACAATCCCTAATTTAGATTTAAAATAGATATTAGTTACTAACTGCCGTATTCATAAAAATATTTTCGAGTACTTAAACGCCTTTTCGAATGATGTTGTACAGAAATTTATCAAAATAGTATTTTTTTTTTATGAAAACAGCAATAAGCATTTTGAGGCTAACCGGCCTTTGTTAAGAAAACGTATTCTAAAACTGTGTTTAAACTTACATTCTTTTAGCAAAAATATAATTTTTATACTGGCAATACCATCAACTTCTTTTACCATGTTGTTGTTAACATGAAAACGAATATTTATTCATTCGGTAGTCGTCCGTTTTTTTTTATTTGTACATAAAATCATTTATTTAATTGTTGTTGCTTATGTTTTTTCGATCGTTTGTATAATATTTCTTTTACTTAGATTTAGTAAAGCAACCCAAAAGTTTAAATAGATTAAAAAGAAGCTACAAGACTGTTTTTCTTGGGATTAGTATTGAAATTCGCATAACGATTTCTTTTTATTTGTTTTGATTTTATTTCCATCACTTAAAAAACACAACTCACAAAACATAATTAACTACACAATTTTTCATTAATTTTCATCATTTTACGAATTTTTCTAATTAAATTTGATGTATTCATTTTTAGTTCAACAAATAACCACTGTTTGTTGCTTCTGTCAATAATTTTCAGATTTTCTGAGTTTTTGCATATAACATTAGGGATAGTTCGTTAAGCTGTGTATTAAGTTTTTTGCATACAGCTGTAAGATATTAACCCTTTGTTTTTTGCAATTTTCGAAATTTGAATAATTTTTTTTACAAAAACCATTCAAAAAGTTTTTTTAAATATATTTAAATTTAAAAACATAAAATATCAAGTTTTTTGAAAATTCGAAGTTAAGTTCGAAAAATTTCGAATGCCACAAAAATATTATTAAAAGCCTAAAATTAGGAAAAAACTGCAAATATTTTAGATTTCAATACATTTTTGGTAATTTTTAAACTTATTGGTGCCGCACGAAAAGATGTAAATTGCAATTATTCATTCGTGCGGTATAAGCTGTCCGAAAAGTAAATTTAATATTATTGTTTTATGTATATCTGAGGTGATATTGTGTCAGCTGTTGGTAATAAAGCCAGTTGAAAGTTACATTTTTAAAGTAAGACAGACGTGGCCGTCAATGGGTGATCGTTGATCAAAGCACTTATGCAACTTTCTATCTCTTAATTTCGAGATCTTGTTGGTGCTCTAACTCGACAGTAACTCGAATCTTCCATTATATGAGGAGTTTGAGACTGTGCAACACCTATACCATTTCCCAGCTCTTGGGGGAAGTTAGAGAAATGCATCTGGGGGGAAAGTTTCTTTACGATCTGGCGATTATATCTCATGCTAATTTAAAGAGAGTATGCTCGTTTCTTCGTGCGTCGGGTTAGTATTAGATTGTTGACACGATTCTTTTCTGGATGGAGGAGGGACAAGCTACACGCGACATCCTATGTATCAGGTATCACAAAGGGATAAGTCATGGACCGAAGTGTGATTTTTAGAAAAACATATACATATACCGCAACAACGGAACGATACCGCAGCAACTTAATGAATATATTCAAACGTTTTCCACAATCGCGAAATGGAATAAATAATAAGAAATAGTATTTTAATGAAGAAATTATTTTAAAACAGCTTATTGCAAAAAGTTTCAAGTTTAGTTCGAAAATTTTCTAAAATTGTAAAAATAAATTTTAAATACTTCAAAATGCAGTATTTTAAAAATTCTTTTTATTTTTAGAAAAAAAAAAAAATTTAGAATGAAAATATTAAATTTGAAATCAATAGTTAATAAAATATTTACTATTACTTTAAGACATTTGATTTATAATATTTAGGCCTTATTGTCACTGGCGTTGTCGTGTCGAAAACGACAGAAATACGACAAGGTCTTATTCATTTTACATTGTCGTAAATATTACACGGTACCAAAAAATACGACAACGTCATATTTTGGTGTGTATAATACATACAAAATGATATAAATTAGTTATTCAAGTTATTAAAAATATCTATAAATTTTTAAGTCTTTAAATAAGATTTTTTGCTGTATTAAAATCTGTCGTCATATATCGAATCAAAACAAAAATGAAAATAAAAATAAAAACTTAAAACAACTCGTTGTTTTATTATTTTAGAATTCAAATACCTAAGTGTACAAAATTCATATGAAAATTTCAAATAATTTCAGCAATAAATTATAAAAGTAAATAAAAGTCTACAATCAGTTTTTTTATGTTAAACTGAGAACTTAAAACATGCTTGTAATAGATACAATAAAAATATGATTTTTTAAATAAAATCCTGTTCAAAGTGCTCGAATAATTCCAAAATTAACTGTTATATTGAATGTTTTTGAACCGAAGACCACCGACCGTTGTTCCCGAGTGCGTAGAGCAGAGCAAGTAACAAAATGTCCCTTATTGTTAAAACAAATTACTTTAAATCACGTTATAAAGTTTTTAGAAGAATGTTAAGTTTACACTTTTAAATAATTTGCAAAATAAATTTTGGACACACATAGAAAACGTTGATGATTTTTTCGCATATAATGCGAGTGTTTAACGGTTATGGTTATAATTAAATGGAGTATAATAAGAATAATTAAAAAGAGATCATATTTTGGAAGTTTAAGTTTAAATTGTTGCTGTTGTAGCTGTTTTTGTTCTTGTTGTTTTTCATCTTCGGTTTGGCAAAAATTTAACCAGCGTCACAACTCGTAGGCAATATTATTTTGTTCGTCGCGCGTTTTTCTTGCCTTAAATGGTGCCGAAAAATGTTCAAAAGCTGTTTCGGGTGTAAAGGACGAAGTAGAATAAGAACGTAATCTACGATGAGGAGTCTTAGAAGCAGATGTTTGAGGTCCAGAACTACGAGATCTCTGATAAGGCGGTCGACCAAAAGAGCTGCTATAAGTAGTGCCGCGATGACGACCAGCCGTGGTACCACCACCACTGACGCCAGCTCCAAAACAACGCATGGCTGCACAAATAAGCGTACACCAACGCCAAGAAGACGGTGAGAAATTGTAAAAAGGCGGAGCGGATTTGGGCAGCAGGTGTTGGCGACTAGTGTGTATGTAGGGATTGTAATTGGAGCGAAACGAATTGCCACTGTCACTGCTGTTGCCACTATCTATGCTGCTTTGTAAGACAGTCGAGCGGAAGACATTACCGTTTTGTGGAAAATACGGATCATCTTCGGTACTGTGAAAACCATGATTATCGGCAGCATTAATTGAGGTGGAGGTATTATCGTAACGGCTATCACGATCGAAATCTGTGTCGATAGAAACGGCTGGTGTTATTATCATAAATTGACTATATTTTGTACGATGAGAACGATTGGTGGACGATGATGTAGAGGCCTTGGAAGTCGAACTATGGGAGGAGTATCTTGTTTTAATGGCAGGCGTTTGCTGCTGCGCCATTGGCTGTATATGCTGTTGATTCGCTATGGAATTCAAAAGAGTTTGATTTGTGTCCACCGAAGAGAACGATGCTGTTGAGGATGTGGGTGAAATGTCAGCACCACTAGAGGCGGCATTAAAAAATGAGGCTGTATTGCCAAGGGCTGCTGTACTACTAATAATACCAGCAGTTTGACTAATAAACATACCGGCCGGAGAGGGCTGGGTAGTGGTAACCTGATATTGCAACTGCAATGGCAGTGAATATTGTTGTTGTATTTTGGCATGTTGCTGCTGAACACCAACAATCGTAGAGGAATGTTGCTGCTGCTGCTGCTGCAAAGATATCGATAGATTTGAATGTTGCGTAGCCATTGACTGTGTCAACGATTGTTGCTGCTGCTGTGGAGCTGGCGATGTGGTAGTGGGTGTTGAACCTACAGAAGGCATCCATCATCTTGTTTCCTCAGTACCGCTACTACTGTCCTCGGGTTTGATAATCTTATAGGTAATTAAATATTCGGGATAGGCCTAACAAAAACACACAAAAGATTTTTTTTAATTTCTTACAAAAATTAATAAAAAAAAATAATCTTATAATACATACCTGCTCTCCTCTATAAACAACATATTCTGCATAATGTAAGCCTCCTGCCGAAGGTCTGCCTATAACTGAATGATGACCCGGAGGCGCATGCGCCATTTTCATGGCACTATATTGCAGAAATGATTTTCCCAAAGCCACTCGACATAAAAGCAATTGTCTGTCGACGATATAACAAAACATAAATTAAAGATTGCCTTTGTATCTTACAATACAATATTACCTCGGGCACATGTAACAAGATTTATCCTTGTGCGACGGACAGCCTATACCACCACCTATACCATAGACATATTGATTACTTTTTGAGCTATGCTCAGCAAAGTAAATTCCAGCGCCAAACATGCCTCCTATATAGGCATGTCTTTCATCGAAACCCTTTTGTACAATGGCATTTATGAATGGACTACCATGGAACAACATACGTTCACAGGCTTGCATGGTATTCTCTTCGGAAACTTCTTGACGGCGGTGTGCATAACGTTCCCAGAGTTTACGATTTTGTACCTTTTGAACCTGTGCAAGTGGTACAAGAAAGAAAATGTTTAACAAGTACTAGTTTTGAGTGCTTTTATTTCTTACCCTGATTATGTTATAACGTGTAAAATAACCTCCAGCTTGACCATTATCACGATGCTCTCTTATGGTAGCCTGCATTTCCTCCTCAACAGCTATAAATTCTTTATCGTCTGGCAAAAGATCCACTAGCAGTGTGCCAGGATTAACATTATTTCCAATGCCTACAACAACAAAAAATATTAAAACTCAATAAATTTTGTTTATATTGTCTTTAAATTAACCTACCTGTTGTTGCTCTCAATTGTGCGATACCTCTCAAAATTTTATGACGAAAACCATACGCCGACACACCCACCTGTTTCAAATCCTCATGACCCATTTCCGCCAAAATTTCTAAAGTGATTTGTTCCCTCTCAAAGAGATCTATCAAGTGTTCTAACTGGAAATTAGACAAGAAACTGGAAATATTGGTAATTGATTCGGGGTCGGTGACATCTTCACCCAAATCGGTAGAATTTGCTTCGGCACCCTGAGCCGGACTCATACGTGTTGAGAGGGGTAGTGGTACAGGAACACTTAATGTCATGGAGGCGCCCGAAGGCAGTGTAACAGTCTCAGTACTGGGCGATAGTACAGTACAGGCTGCTACATTGGGGCTGGTGCTGGTTGTTAAATTACTTGAAGAAGCTGTGGTTACAGGCGCCAAGGGTGTGGAATTATTACTAAGCAAAGATTGCTGGGAAGCACTTAAGGCTGAACTGCTCAACGAAGTAGCCATTGCATCTTGTAATAGACATTTGACATCATCTGCGGTGGCCAGTTCAATGGGCGTCTGACCTTCTTGATTTTTCATGTAGGGATCAGCCCCGTGGGCCAGTAATAGGGAACATAATTGAGTGCGCCCCTTTTGGGCAGCTTCGTGTAAAGGAGTGAAGCCCCATTTATCGGTAGCATTTACGACAGTCTTATGTTTAATGAGTAGAGCAGCGATTTCTAAATGCCCATACGAGGAGGCATTGTGTAGAGGTATTAAGCCGCCCTTGTCCTGAGCATTGACATCAGCTCCATTTTCTAGCAAATACTCGGCCACCTCATAGTTATTATAACCGGCAGCCAAGTGCAAGGGTGTAGAGTTGCGACCTTGGGCGTCACGACAGTTGATCGTTTCAGGTGTTACCAAACGTTGCACTCTAGCTAAGTTACCCTTTTTAGCGGCATCCAATAAAGCCGAGTTACCTCTTAACAATTCAGCCACATCATGATCCGATTCCTTAACTAAATCCGCCGGAGTGGCACCATCTCGATTCTTTTTCGTGGGATCAGCGCCATGTTTCAACAGCAGCTTAACAATATCATATTTACCCTTTGCTGCCGCCTCATGTAAAGGCGTAAATTTCCATAAATCTGAAACATTGACATTGGCTCCGGCTTTAATTAAAAGCTTGGTTACCTCAAAGTGGCCATAAGAACAGGCATTGTGCAGCGGAACTAAACCACCCTTATCGGCTGCATGTACCTCAGCTCCTTGCTCTAAGAGAAACTCTACCACCTGAACACGATTAAAACCGGCAGCAAAATGTAAAGGCGTCGAATGCCTGCCATCCAAGTCACGACAATTCACAGAATGCGGATTGGCCAAGACAATGCGACGCACCGTATCCAAATCACCTGCCTTGGCAGCCTCTAACAAATGTGTTTCTGTATCTGGGGGATCTTTTAGTATTTTTAAAACACTATCCGAGGCTAACTGAGCGGCTGTATAACCTTCCAGTGAAATAATGGTAGTGTCAATGTTGTAGGACAACAATATCCTTACAGCCTGTTCGTCTCTGGCACATTTGTGTAAGGCAGTCTGGCCCAAACCATCCAAAGCATTAATTTTGGCACCACTCTTCAACAACGTATCCATAATATCGTAATGTAAGTGTTCGGCAGCCAAATGTAGTGGAGTTAGAAAAGCCTTATTTTTCTCGTTCAACAAAGAGCCCTTACGTATCAGCAATTCGGCAATCTTACGGAAAACGATTCGATTGCTTTTACAGATATTCGTTTATACGTTTCAATTCCTACTTACCTGTTTGCGTTTTGGATCTATAGAAACGGCTGAAGCATGGAGAGGTGCATCACCCGAATAGGGATGTATAAAATTGACAGTTTCCGAGGAAAGAAACTTTTTTAAACGAGGTATATTGCCAGTTTTGCAAGCATCTAACACACAGTGACCCTTATATTCATCTAAGCACGTTAAATATTAAAATTATACTTCAAATTTAAATTTCAATAAAAATTCCATCATCTACTTACAATGAATCCTCTCTCTTAGTTCTCTAGTGGGTGCCGAATCTATAGCCGATTTATTATGACAATTCAGAAGCGTGGGATTAGCCCCTTTACTCAATAATAGACTACAAACCTCTACACGACTTTTAGAGGCGGCCTCGTGTAACGGCGTAAATGCCCACAAATCATTGGCATTAACATCGGCCCCGGCTTTTATCAACAACTTTGTCACCTCAAAGTGGCCGTACGAACAGGCATTGTGTAATGGCACCAGTCCACCCTTATCCTTAGCATGTACATCGGCTCCGTGCGCCAATAATATTTCCACTATGGCAATACGATTATAACCAGCTGCTAAATGAAGCGGCGTTGAACGACGACCATCACTGGCATGACAATTGACATTTAAAGGCGTTAGCAGAGCCAAAAGTCGATCTTTAGCTCCCGAACGAGCTGCCTCCAACAACTCATCTTTACGATATTCACCCGTTAGCACAGGTCGCGTATTCTCATCGGCCAATTCCAGTGGTGTTTTATTTTCGGAATTTCTAATGTTCGGATTGGCACCATGTTGTAAGAGCGCTATACAAACATCAACTTTACCTTTGCTAGCCGCCTCATGCAGTGGTGTATAATTCCAATTGTCTGTGGTATTGGGACATGCACCTGCCTTCAGCAATAGACGTACGACTTCGGCATGACCAAATGAACAAGCGTTGTGTAGGGGATGCAGACCACCTTCATCGCAAGCTTGTATGGAAGCACCATTATTTAAGAGAAATTCAACAACTTCTCGACGACCATAACCTGGAAAAAGAAAAGAAAAGTCGTAGAAAATTTTTGTTAGAAAAAAAAAACTGAATAAATTAGATGACTTGTGCTAGTATGCATGAATTAACAGTACAATAGTTGCGACAGCAGTTGAAGTGTAAATTGTTTATAATTTTTAGCATCATTATGCAGACACACGTAGATAAATTATACAGTGGGTGTCAAAAAGAATAGGTAAATTAAATTACATTTATTTTATTACTTAATGGTGTATTATTTATGACAAATTGATTATCATTTGATTGTTTTGCAGGAAGTAAGAGATACCTGCAACACCTTCACTCGGAGACCAGCATGGTCCATTGTGTTTTCATAGGAAATACAAAAACTATAAATGGGAAATTCCCTAATCCTTTTAGTCCCTAATTTCGAAATTCAAGATTTAAAAAACTCAAAACGTTCCTTAAATATTGGAAAAGGTACCTTTTGGGTTGCTCATATCAATAATCAAATTCCAAGCTTAAAGTGATTTTCTGAATTTTCCACTTTATACCCCGTTGCGAATGTGTTTTAAGTTTTACTAAATAACACAAAACTCCTTTTTACAATTTTATCTGAAATGAGCGAATATATTTTCTCGTATTTTCCTCTATTAGGTACCTTTTTTGTCCCTATGAAGTATTCAAAAACTTCTACTAAATGATTGTCTATATACATATGTATGTATGTATGTATGTATGTTTTATATAAGGCGATAATGATAATAACCATTTCATGTACTATTGTAAAAGATAAAGTGTGTTATTTAAACAAGTAAGAGTGCTATATTTGGCCGAGCCGAATCTTTTATACCCTTCACAACGTGTAGTCATGCAATAACAATTGTTTGTATGTATCACCATTCATCTCATTAATATGAAATACGTACATACATACATGTTTCATTACCTTTATAATGACTTTATCCGCTTAAAAACATCCCATTGTAAAATTATAAATCGAGTTTATGTATTGTTACAGATTTATATTTAAATAGCTTAATTTACATTATAATTTTATTTTAGTTGTAGTAGTTAAAGTTACATTAGTTTTGTTTGTATTAGTTTATTTCGCTGGTTGTTCGAACATGATGTTAAGTTGTGAGCAGCCGAGGTGAGTTATTTTGTGCAGCATACTCTTAGGCACTTTTATTATTCCTGCATATTACTTAACATTAACATTACGTCTTAATTCAAATTTAACGGTTTTCGAATGAAGTAGTGTGTACATACAAGAACTTTGTCGAATGTTACCGAACACCACTATGTTACTATAAATAGCCGAACAACACAGCTAACATGATCAGTATTACAGTAGAGCTTGTAAGGTGCGTATCAAAGTGAGTTTGATAATAAAAGTGTATAACAATAAGTGAAATAAGTAAAGTGACATAAAAACAATATCTGAGTGTAATTAAATAAATAAAGTGCTCTTAATTTTATAACTAATTTCAACTGTTTTTGATTGCAATACGAAAAGAACTCACGGTTTATTTAAAGAAAATAAGCCAATGTTTATAAAAGGTATAAACGTAACAGTATGTATTCAAAATAAATTAAACAATGTTTTTCTGTCTTAACTGGGATTCTAACCTACGTTCATCCAGTTTGTATTGGTGTGAAAAGATGAGGTGGTCTAGGTTTTTTCATCATACCTCAATTGTTTACAAAGCGATTTTTCTGATTTTCAATACCGATCTGCTCCCGAATATTTCTGATATTTTGGTACCTTACACGGGTCTTGGAAATCAAAAAATTGATTTAAACGGACAGACCGACAGAGCTTAATCGACTCCTCTATTAATAAGCTTTCAGAAAATATGTATTTTATGGGGTCGAAAATGAAAATTGTAGAAATTTCACACGGAATGACAAATCTATATATACTAGGGTGATCGACTCGGTTTTACAACCGGTGGAAAACCCGGTTTTTTCCTCTTTCAGCTAGCGGTTTTTTCCGGATTTTTTATGCGAAAAAGCCGGTTTTTTTATTTTTTTAAGTTTATTTTCATATATCTTTGTAACCAATCGTACCATAGTATATTTAGTACGCGAAAAGTTTTAAAAAATCAGAAAATAAAAACTATTAATTATTCTATTCCATAATATTGTAAGAAATTTATTTGTTGTTTAAAAAACAAATGTAAAATAAGAAAAATAATTGATCTTTAATAATATTTTTTATACGATATAAACCTACGTTGAAAGTTAAAGGTAATTGAAGCATAAACTTTGCTGATCGATCACTTTTAGGTAAAAAGTGTAGTTACAATAAAGAAAAACCAATAATCTTTACTTCCAGATGCCTTAAATTCACTAATTAAAACCAAATTAGTCAACTGCATTCATGTCAGTTATTGCGTAATTGTGCAGACAAACGTATATAAACTATAGAAATTTCATATTTATGTATAAATTTAATTATAATCTTTTTTTACAATATTTTTTTAATTTTTTCTTTCAATATTATATTTGATATATTCGAACCGGTTAACCGGTTTTTTCTCAATTTTCAAAATAGCAACCGTTTTTTTTTAAATTTTAAATTTCAAACTATTTGAAAACCGGTTTCTTAGAAAAGTCGAATAATCGATAACCCTAATATATACCCTTGTGCACCACAGGTGAAGGGTATAAAAAATGACACGACAATGTTACATGACAGAACTTGTGAATTCACCAATAGATTAATTCAGGTAATGGAAAATAAAACCGATTAGAATAAAATATCTTCTTGTACATATATCAAAGAAAAGTGGATCCATTTAAGGCATTCGATATTAGTGGAAAAATAGAGAATTCTTATTAGAATATTTACCTTCGAAATACAATTTCGATTGATATCGAGTGACGTACATATTTTCTAAAATTTAATGGAGTATAAAAAAATTATATTCAATAAATACGACGGCTTCTTCTATTTGTGTCTAATCGTTCGAAAATGGGGACCGCAATGTATTGTGCAACCGTTTAAATTAACTCAGTGTGTACTTTTTTGTGTCACCGACTATATACATACTTTATTTCATGTTTAGATGCATGATGTTAGTAGGGCAACGTATAAAAATAGTAATAATGACATTCATTACGAAGAAGCTGACAATAATTATGATGATGATGATGTGACTATTGAAAATCTTTATAAAGGTCTTGTGCTTCTATTGCCCTTTCTTTTTTTTACTTTTTTATTTCTAACTACTAAAGGCTCTTTACTATTTCGACAACTACTTATTTAATGTTATGTATGTACATATGTTAGTATGCCCATGTACGTCGGTATGTCTATCTATGATTTGCAATAAAAAACAATTTCTCTTAATTATGGCGAAAAAAAATGAAGAAAAAAAGGTGACCAAGGTTATACTTTAATGTATTTATTTTCTGCGTTTTGTTCTTTGTTAAAGAGACTTTGGTTGAATTTATATGCTTATTTTCCGAATTAAAGTGGGTTATATCTAAGTAGATGTGGTTGTCATTATTATTGTTGCTTTTATTGTTGTTAGTGTTGTGGTTATAAGAAGAACTATAACATTGATGATATGTTTTCCTTTTGAAATTAAATTAGTTGCTAGTTAGATACGGTTTTTGTTTTCAACTATCAACTAAATCTGCACTAAATATATGAGTAACAGCAATGTATGTATGTGCATATGTTTGTCAGTAGGTATACGGAGTATAAAATTACAATTGAATTTATTTTTTCTCATAACACCAAGCCAAAGACTATAAATTTGGTAAAATAAATAATTCCAAAGTTATGGTGGAATATAGAAACACGAAATACGACTGATTGTTAGGAAATATAAATTGCCCAACAGTCAAGTCTTGCTAATATGAACCGAAATATTGGAATTTTCAAAAAAATCTTGACAATAAGACAAAAATTATGCTGAAAATACAAAATAAAGGGTGAGGCGGAAAATACTTATTATTGAAGTAGGTTGAATAACATCTAAGCCGTTCAATATAAAAATTCTTAAAAATACGTAAATTCATTAAATTCATTAAACACTCAAATATTGACAAATTACGCGGTATTTTTAAATTTATCCACTTTTTCTGGAAATCCGCCCATTAAAAATTTGTTATGTGCTTCCGTTACTCTTTTTGACTTAGTAGTTCATTTACGCCTAAAATCAGTACCTTTCCTCTGTTTCTTTAATTGTTTTTTGACAAGAGACCAATACGTTTGCACAGGCCATAGACGGTTGATTTGAATTTGCTTTCCCGTGAAACAAAATTGCCATTATTTAAATACCTTATTTCCATAATGGCATGATGTCAAACCTGTCTAGAAATATGAAAGCTATCTGTGCTGTGATAAAAGATAAAAGACGTTTTTTAAACATTCCGTATAATATATTTATGTGCTTATCGTGCCTGATGTCACAAATGGTTGGCTTCTTTTACACTGCAAATGACTTGCCACACAAGAAACTTCTTGAGGAATTTTGTCTGTTTTTTTCGTTCGGTATTGTTTTTAAACATTACCTCGTTCATCAGCCACATAAAAATCTAAACCTGGAAGTTGTGAAAGTCTGCCAGTACATGAGTTTAATCACCCATCACATAGCAGCTGTATTTTTTTTTTTTTTTTTTTTTAATTTGACCTCAATTTCTTTACCGTATTGCGATTAAAACTTTTTAAACTTTCTACGACTTCAACCTAGCATTAGCATTGGCTCTGCACACAAAAAACAGCAGAGCATTTAATTTTACGAGCTGCTCGATCTGCTGATCGAATACGTATCTTGTAGGGTGATGGATTATTCGACTTTTTTAAGAAACCGGTTTTCAAATAGTTTGAAATTTAGAATTTAAAAAAACCAGTTGCTATTTTGAAAATTAGGTTAACCGGTTCAAATATATAAAATATAATATTTAAAGAAAATATTAAAAAATATTGTTTAAAAAGATTTTAATAAAAATTATATCTAAATATGAAATTTTTACAGTTTTTATACGTTTGGCTGCACAATAACTGACATGAATGCAGTTGACTAATTTGGTTTTAATTAGTTGAATTTAAGGACAAAAGGTACTCTTTACAGATAAAATAAATAAATACAATAAATTAATACATAAATTAATAAGAATTTTTATAAGGCTATTATAAACTTTTGTATCTCCTTCTGTACATCTTTGAAATGTTAAATAGATCTTTTAAACTAATATGCACTAATATGCACTAACGTATTTTGTTTGAAATGATTTCTGTAATTTGAAATACATTTAAAGGCTAGAGAGAAAATTTTTAAAATTTCATTTTCCAAATTCTTTCTTATACCCCTGACAGACATACAAATATAGGCATAAACTAGTTTGTTCGTTGGTTTAATTGAAATTTAAGTTGACAGACACTCAATGTCTTGAATTTAAATTAGGATCTGGAAAGAGAGATTATTGGTTTTTCTTTATTGTAACGTTAGGTTTTATATCCTATAAAAAAATAATATATAAGCTCAATTATTTTTCTTACTTTACATTTGTTTTTTAAAAAACAAATAAATTTAATAGTTTTTATTTTCTGATTTTTGGAAACTTTTCACGAACTAAATATACTATGGTACGATTGGTTACATAGATATATGAAAATAAACTTAAAAAAATAAAAAACCGGCTTTTTCGGATAAAAAAACCGGTGTATTCGATATTCGAAAAATTAACATTTAGAAAAAACCGCCAGCTGAAAGAGGAAAAACCGGGTTTCCACCGGTTGTAAAACCGAGTCGATCACCCTAGTATCTTGCGTATAGAAGTCATAGCCGCGAGTGAGACACAGGACAATAATTTATCGATCCTGACTCAGACACTCGGTTTCTTGATTTGTGATTTTTTTTATTCCTCATCTCATTGTAATTCATTTGTGGGATAAATAGTTCCAACAAGGCGGCGCAAATGCTATGAAGCGCGTAAAGCCATTACTTTGTTGAGCTATAAGTTTAGTAACCTAATTATGTCAAGGAATTGACCTGTAAATTGGCCACCCCGTTTGTGTGATTTGAAACCTTTTGAACTACTTTTTGTGGATATAAGCCAAATCTCTAGTTTATGGTGATAAAGCAGCAAGGGCAGAACATTTAGAAGTAAACATTTGTCACTTGGATACCTTCGAAAAACAGCTGCTAAATTAGACCACCATTATAACGTTCATAAGACGCAGCCGTGTAGGTAAAAAAAACTATTTTTAAATATTAACAACCATAAAATCTGAAAACTAACACAGCTACAACTTTGATCATTTCATTAAATTTGCTGTTTTAATTTGTACATTCATCAAAATAGTTTTAAATATGTACAAACATTTTACATTTAATTGAACGATTTTAAGCATTAAAAGCTTAAATATTAATACTTTATTCATATATAATAGAAATAAACTTTTAATTTTGTTTATTATTATTATTATTATTTTTTTCTTTTAATATAAATAGAAATGAAAAGTTTCATGATGAGATAAGACGCCGCGGCCGATCGCAATTAACGTATTTAATAAACAATATAAATAAATAATTATTGCAATATAATATTGTAATTTTATTATCAATTGTTTATGTAACACATGTAGAATTACTCACATCAAACGTGTGTATATACATACATATGTAATACGTTCAATAAACTCTAAACATGACATATTTAAAGATGAAAAGAAGTAACAAAATGAAATGATGATAAATTTTATTTTCTATCATTTTCATAATTCGCATGGACAGAAAATTAAAGTGTCAGCGATTTTATTTAACGCGTAATATATGAACCTCTTAAAGTGAAAATTTATTATGATTTGAAAGAGTGTTAAGTGCAGGAAAACCAACGAAAAAAAAGTTTTTTTTTATTAATTTTTCTAAATTAAGTTTTTTTTATTAACTTTTCTAAATGAATTGATTTTTTCAAATAAAAATCTTTACATTTCTTATCGAGCAGTTAAGGTAAACTCGCTCATGTAATTTGGACAAATGTGATTTATAAAGAATCAGAAAAAACTTATACACCCAATTACAGCCAAAACTTATCCTTAGTCAAGGCATATTCATACTGGTATGCACAACATTTGGATCAAAATGGACAGATCTGTTTCCGAACATTTCTGATATTAATAAACCTTACACAGGTCTTGCTGTTGTTGAGTTCAACGGAATGACAAACCCTTACACTTACTGTTGAGGGTATAATAAAACCAAAAATTATTATTAAAATGAGAAATGTATTGTAATAACAACACTTATATAACCCATACTTATATATAGTTTAATTTTCTGTAAATTTTTGCTAAATTAAAATAAATTTTAATTTAAAAACACTTTAGAAAACCATCGTATTTTGTTTAATAAATAAAAGGTTTGTGTAAAAAGTCCCATTGATTTTTCTGACTAAAAACAATAAGCTTTTAAAAAGTACTAGAATGCATAAATAATAACAACAACTATTACAGTTTGAACAACTAAAAGGGTAAAAGACTACACGTTTTAACTATAAATCAAGGTTTTCCAACAACAACAACAACAACAACAACAGAACTACAAAGAAAACTACTTAAGAAAAACAACAAAAGGAAAAAATCTAGATGAAGGCGCCAAAATATCTGAGGAATGTAATAAAACTAGCGTTAGGAAGATAATAGAGGAAATCACCCTTCGTTGCAAACAGATCCTGCAAATGTTGCAGATCTTGCAAGTCTAGTATATGTTCGAAAGTTTGCAACACCACAAAAACAATATACACTTAGGATGATTACCGCTATAGTTTAGAGGTTTTCTATATGGACGTGGAAATGCTGACAGTTGGTGGCAGCGTCTGTTATATCTATGATGGATTACGTCTAAAATATAAAACTTATGTGTCAATTATGGATAGCAAACCTAAGTGGTCAAAAAAGAAAGTATTACATTTATTTTAACTTATATAAATTATTGGCAACCATGAAGTCATAGTTGGCAGATGGCAACGCAAATGAACTTTGATTGAAATCCATAATGTACAAAATAGTTGTTACAATTAATGCTCGAGTCTAATCGTAACTTTGCAACGTGAGTTGGGTAATAAGATCCTACGATTTGACACCGTTAAACTAACAGACAAACCGCAACAATAGCGGTAGGCGTTTTTAGGTATCAACAATATTATTGCCCATATAATTCTTATTACGCAACAAGAAATAATGCGATGTAAGTTGCAATTAACAAATCTGATTTTGACAAATTTTTAGGCGCGGAAGTTGGCTGCAAAAGAACTGTTAATTTTTGTTGTTTTTATTAATTGTTGAAAAGCAATGTCATGTTAGCTATTTTCAGGTCAATCTAGCGATTTTATTTGCAATGAATTTTTAAGTAAACAAAAAAAGTTTAAACTACTATTTATGACACAACATTGACGCTTTGATTTAGGTTTGTCGCTTCATCTTTTCACCGCTAGCAGCTTCTACTTAGGTTTCTTCAGGTTCTACGCAAACAAAGTTCTAGGTCAATAAGCTGCAGTCAACCGATGTCCTCAAAATCAACATAATGCAAGCAAATTAGGATATGGTGCAAAATCATTAAAAATTAAATTTGTTGAAGCTGTAGCATGGTGTGAAGCTATTTTAACAATATTATAATTCATTTTTTATTTATACATGTGGGTTAAGCATAAAAAAAATAAAATAATATCTTACACACAATTTGGTTCAATCAATTTTTTATTGGAAAACTTTTTTCAAAGCCTGCATTAACTGACGTAATTTGAACCTTTGTAGAGATGAGTGGTAACGTCTGACTAAGCTTTAAAGATAAATTCATATTTCAATGGTGAACATCTAAATATTAATTTTAGGCCAAATAACATTATTGAAAATAAAGCGGAGAGTGAACTACTCATATACAAGATAAAATTATTTTCAAACGTTTAAGAACAAGCACAAAGTTTTGGAAACAAAGCATGTTAGAAGCTGGTATAATTATGTATGCGGAAAATTAAATTCTAAAACGAAATAAACCTATATTTCGGAACCTCTTTAGTGTAGTAAAAAAGTCATAAATATTGCCAGATAACTAGGGACCAGAAATTCATGCACTGAAAAGCATGTTTTAGGCGCCTATAAAAATAATGAAAAACATTAAATATACACCTTCTTACAATTTAAAAAATTTGCAATTCGTTTAAGGAATGTTAATTTTTAAGAAATTACATTAGAAAAACTCGAACTTTGAAGAATTCCGGAAGTAATCAAGCCATTTAACATGTAAAAGGTTTTCCAACAGGAGTGATATGATTTAAAAAATACACATTAATTGTTAAGGAAACTCAAAAGTTGTTTATTAAATGTGAAGTACAATCGATACAATTAAGTACTAAATAAAACGTCATTCAAAAGGCATCCACGACTTCTTCTGCAGAAACGAATTCGATGAACCCAATTTTCGAGCACCTTTTCCACTAAATCAAGTCGTATGTCATGGATGGCACGTTCAATATTGACTTGTAAAGAGAGTCAAAAGACCAATGAGTTTAAAGAACCCCACAAGAAATAGTCTAATGGTGTTAAATCACAACTTCTTGGAGGCCCTTCAATATCAAAATTAAATTTTTTTAAAAAAGTCGTTATCGTTTTCAAGTTGTTCCAAGGCAAAATCAGCACATTCACGACATTTATGTTGGTCCAATGACTTCAGTTCTTGAGTTCTTGAGTGCAAACCCAAATCCTTTTTCAAAATCTGCCAGGTTAAGGTTGGATACAGTCCCAATTCTTGAGAATCGACAAATTTCGGCCTTCAGTAAGACTTGCCTGAACGGCAGCAATATTTGCATTACTTTGAGTGGTTCTTTGTTTTATTGTCACTTGAACATTATGTAAATAAAATGTAAGCTCAAAGTTTTTAAAACAATTCGACAAATAGCGAGCACACTTGGACGATTATTACGACCATAAAATGGCAAAAGCGCACGAAAACTTGCAATTGTAGAATGATTATTTTGATAATAAAACTGAATAATTTGTATTTGTTGTTCTTGCGTATATCTTTCCATGATGAAATGGTAAACACTGCTGAATACAATCAAAACCAAATGACAGATCACGACATTACAAATGGCGGAAACGTCACTTCAAAATGATATCATTCCTATTGGAAAACCTTTTATCATAATTTCAATACAACGAAGTTTCTATTCACGATACCAAAATTCGAAAATATTTTCAAAACATTTTTTTAAATAAAGAATTAATTAAAAATGTTATCCCAATCCAAAAATGCCTGTCAGTGATCTAATGATACACAGTTTCTACGCAATTTCAAACTTAACAAGTAACAGTGCTATATTCGCCCGTGCCGAATCTTAAATACCCTTCACAACGTGTAGTCATGCAATAACAATTGTTATTGCATGACTACACAATCACCATTCATCTCATATAAAATACGTACAAACATGTAAAAAATATACTAAAAAAATAATTACAAAAAATATATATTAAAAATAAAAAAAAAATAATAAAGAAAATTTAAAAAAAAAAAATATTAAAAAAAAAATTAAAAAAATTGTTTTAAACATTTTTTTAAAAAAATTAAAAAAAATATAAAAAAAATAATAAAATATAAATAATATATTAAATAAAATAAAATACATTTTTTTTTGCTCAGCTGGAATTCGATGCCACGTTTACTTTAACCAGTATGTATGTAGGTTGTTGTTGTAATTGTGAAAAAAACGAGGTGGTCGTGGTTTTTTGCTCATATCTCAGAAAGTTATGTGACGATTGTGCTGAATTTCAATAGCGATTTATTCCTAGATATTTCCAAGAGATTGATACTATAAAGAGATCTGAGGAACATATAGTTGCTTCTAAAAGTTGATTTCAACCAACACACGGACAGACGGACAGGGCTTAATCGAATCCTCTATTCATAAGCTTTCAGAAAATATATACTTTATGGGTCGGAAATTAAAATTGTAGAAATTACAAACGGAATGACAAAACTATATATACCCTTGTGCACCACAGGTAAAGGGTATAAAAAGAACAAAATTCTTTTTTTTAATTGTATTTTTTTAAATTATTTTTATTCCTTCAATACATACATATGTTACAGCAATTTACTATCCCAGTTTTTTTTTTTGTTTGTTTGACACTTTTATTGTCTTCCTCAGATTCACCTACATACGAGTACAATAATTATTACTGCCGTTGGCATTGTTTCATTTTCCTGGCTGCATTAGCAAAAGATCACAAGATTATTTTATTATTATAATTTTTTTTTCGTGTATAAGTAATAACAATTCACATGTAACAGAAACATAATATTTCTACATTGTCATTACGAAAATTGTGGTAAAAATCCATTAAAATTAACAATTTACAAAAGCGTGTTTGTATTGTATGTATGTTTCTGTAGAGTGCGATACAATGGTGGATTATAATGATGATGTAATTATGCAAGGGAAATGACAATTATTTGAAAGGTGTTTCTTCTTCATGAGAGAAGTAAGTATGTAACGTTTTTTTATATAAATATTTTTTTAAGGTAATTTTTTAATTATTGAAGAAATCTATAACCTAGTGTGCTAGAAACCATACAGAGAAATACATTCATTTTTTGCTAAATATTTGTTATGGAGCTGCGATTACGTCTATGTGAGGCTAAACTTTATTTATTGCCAGGAGTTAGGTGGAACATAAGGGGTTTTCTTCTTTTTTTTAGATTGAATTGTCTGGAGGGGGGTTTAAGTCGCTAATTAAAAATGTTTACCTCTGCTAGGATTCGAACCAAGGTACTTTGGTCTTTAAGTTTTGTGCTTTAACCTCTACACCACGCCACTACGATAGTTTCTATACATATATTTTTAATTCAATAATTTTGTATTTATCTAATATAAACAAGGCACTCTAAAATTAGGAACGTATTTTTATATCCGTACATTTTTTTTGTAACGGTACAGGTCTATCGTAAACACAACAATATAAAAAACTAAAGTCGTTTATTATACCCTTGGCCTGTTGCGCTAAGGGTATATCAAGGTATATTCACTTCAGGTAGATGCACCATGTATTTTGTTGCTACAAAAAACTTCCTAAATGTCAAAACAAAATCTTAAACAGCTGATAAAAGTAGTAGCAAAATGTTAGTAAATAAAAACTAAGTAAAGAACAATTTAGAAAGTGAAATGCATAAACAAAACAATGATCAGCAGTGGACTTAAGTCTATCTGGAGTTAATATACCTTGGGGTATATATGGCTTTGTCATTCCGTTTTTAATTTCTACAGTATTCATTTACGACTCTATTACGCAAATATTTTCAGAGTCGTTTGAGCAATGTCTGTTTGTTGGTTGAAATCAATTTTAGAAGCAACCACATGTTCCACAGATCAGTATGTGGTATCAGTCTTCTGGAATGAATCACTATTGCAGTCCAGCACAATCGTCCCAAAAGTTTCTGAGATATAAAGATGACCGCCACTACTTTTTCTCTCCATATTTTTACCACAAAAATTAACATTTTTAAGGCCTAGGATAATTTATAGGCACTTTTGTTACTACATATTTATAGATATAGGTTTATAGATAGAAATTATTTGGAAAAATATATATTTGAATTAGTTTGATCAACTTTTTCAAGTTTTGCAATAATTTTTAGACACGCTAACGACATTTATTAACAAGCCTTAATTTTGATAATTATTCCTAGGAAAATCAAACAATTCGGTTTGAAACTAACTGAGATATAAGCACCAAAATACAACTACTCCGTTAATTTTCCTAAAATTTACAAAGGAAAATCGAATCAGATTAAATGAATGAATTGACTAGCGGAATAAAATACGCCATAAAAAAAGTTTTTAAATCCAATAAATTAATATACAGGACACATATAGTATTTAAAAATGTACCACCTCAATATTGTTATTAAATGAAAAAGTTTTACTAGTAAAATACAGTGAACTATGAACAAGTTAAACACCAAGATGGCGTCCTAATTAAAATGGCGGATATATGGATCAAATATAATAATTACGGTATTGTTTCTTCAAGCCCCACAATATTGGTATCAAATGAAAAGGCTTGATCAATACAAATTCAAAATGGCATCCGAAACAAAATGGTGGATATTTTTTAACTCTATCAATATGGGTATTAAATGAAAGGGATTGACTAGTAGAATAAGGTTAACTATTTTTTAAAAATTTAAAATCAAAGATAGCATACGGAATAATAAAGCAATAGGGCTTATAACAATAAATCTTAACGGTACGATGTGGTAATTATACATATGTATGTATGTACATGATAACGGAGGAACTAAGGTTTTTATTTTTTGTAAAATTTTGTGTTTACAGGGTCTTACATTATATTAAAAAAAATCGTAATTTCTGCATGAACATATTTAAATTAAATTTAAAACATACAACTTATCTCTTAACATAAAGAATAAAACCCTTTAATATTTAAACAAAAAAAATTTTTAAATGTCCTAAAATAATTATATAAAATTAACACAATTAAACCTCAAAGTTTGTTGTTTTGAACCTTTAATAAATAACGGATATTTCGAAACAAATTTCTTTTTGAATTTTTATTGAAATTGAATTTTTATTTTTGTTGAGCTTTTCTGTTTTAAACTAATATTTTTAAATTTTTAATTAGGCTTGAGTTCATACTTAACATTCTTTATTTTTACAAAGAAATTTTTAATTGTGATAAATGATAGAATAAATCTTTCTTTCTTTAAAAATTAATTTAAAAATACACACACATAATACGCACGAGTCTGAAAAATACAAATTTGTAATTTGTCCATCCTTGAAAAAATAACAAAAATGGGTCTTATATATTGTTTTCCGACTGCTGTCGAATTTTTTTTCGCGAACGTTCGAGCGTAGAAATTTTTATAAGAATTTTAAAAATTTCGATTGCATTCAAAATCTGTAATTTACCCCTAGCTGTTTATATACTACAAAGATACTTGTTTTGATTTAAATTTGTAGACATAGTATGTAAATGTAATGAGGAACATAAATTACACCCAGAACATGTTAATTTTGCTCTGTCGAAATCCAATGCAAATCTATGAAAAAATAAGAATAGAGTGAAGTTACTTTTATCACTGATATCTGTGGTAAAATACCTGCACTTAATATTTACATTAATTTGCAAATAATCTTAAACAGATTATTTTCAGCACCCTGTTAGTTTTCCTGCTACATATTTAAATGTAATAAAACAAGAAAACAAAACTATTAATGTTTTTGATAAAAGATTGAACACAAAAATAAGGAGAGAAAAAAAACGACTGAAACTCTAGTCAGTAACAACACAAAGTCTTGTAAGAAAGAAACCCAGTAACCTTGATGACGTTAAGATTGTTGTCACAATATCTAACAACAGTTTGTTGTAAACAAAAAATAAAACAGACAACATTAAAATACGCTACTGATATCATGTTGGCTATCTCATATGTCATGTTGATTAAAAAAGAAAAACATCAACATACATACATACATACATACATACATACATTATGTACATTATCTTTATAAATAGTTTATAACCTTTGAAATTGTTATTATTATAAAAATAACTTCTATTGTTGTTTTTTTCATTGTCTTTGCTTTCATTGAAAAGAAATCTCTATATACGCAAAAAAACATCAATTTCATAAAAAAGATATAAAAATATTTCTTTATAATTTCTTAGAGTAGTCAGACTCTTACTAAAACATGTTCGTTGCGAATCAATTAAAAATTTTCCAGTATTTAGTCTGTTGATATATTTATGTATCTATCGTCCTTTTTAGAATTTTGCCACTTACGTAAAATATGAGAGCAAAATAATTTTAATTCATTACGTTTGTAAAAAAAAAGAATATTTGTAAACTCAAAGTAAGGAACTCAAAAATGCAGCAAATGTAAATAGAAACATAATGCCATACGATTGGTTAAATTTGAAACATAAACATTCAGAACCTACCGTAAGAGTTGTATGTTGTAAGAAAGTTTCTTCAATATATTAAAAAAAATACGATACATATAACTTATCCATCTCTGATGTATTTATATGACATTCTAGTACAATGAGCGGGTCAATCTATTACAAATAGATGAAGTATCAATAGAACACTAAAACGAATCTACATTGCGACAGTGTTTTAGTGAATCCTTTGAGTGGGATACTATATAGCCTTTTTGTCCCCTAGATTTAGAAGTACAAGGTGGGCCAAACGAAATCACCCTATTGGAAGATGCTCTTTTTTTGTAAATGGCGGCCAATGTCAAATCTGTTTTGATATTTGTGAACTAAACAGATGTAGAATACAAGTGAACAAGTCATGGAGCCATACACTCCCCAAGAACCCGAAATAATCGTCTCGAGTCCGCATTGGAGGTTTTTCGACCAAAATCATAATGAGCGATGAGGCTCATTTCCACCTCAGCGGGTACGTGAAAAAGCAAAACTATCGAACCGAAAATCCACGAGGAGCCATTACATCCGCTCAAAGTGGCTGTTCACGCTGGAGACGTCATCGGGCCATTTTTTTTCAAGGACGCCGCTGGACAAACGACAACAGTGGACGGTGCGCGCAAATATGGCCATGTTAGCCGAGTTTTGTCTGTCGCAATTGAGCGAATTAGGACTGGAAGACATGTGGTTTCAACAGGACAAAGCAACGGCACACACTGTGCGAGCCGCAACCAATATTCTGAAGGCGGCTTTCCTGGGTCGCCTCATCTCTTGTTTTGGCGATTTACACTGGCCCTTAAAATCGCCCGATTTAACCATTCCAGACTTTTTTGTGGGGATTTTTGAAGTCCCTGAAAGCCCTCAAGGACAACATTCAACACGAGTTCGAGCATCTGTCGCCCGATGTTCTCGCCGAAGTAATAAAAAATGCCATAAAACGAGCCCGTTTATCAATAAACTGTGATTGCGCCCATTTGGCCGTATCATCTTTTCGGCTTGACTAATAAAATTTAGGAAAAAAATTAGAGCCAATCAACATCGGATGACTTCTTTTGGACCACCTTGTAAATGAGAGAATTATAAATACTTAACTATTAGTAGGATATAGGTTAGATCCGGCATAGCTCACTTGGGTCCTCCGAGGGTCCCGTTGTTATTAGTAGGATATAGTTGGTAGAAATATAAAACCAAAAAATAAATTATTATTTAACGCCGTGAAAGATTTTAAAACTTTGGACAAATAGAAAACTTATCAAAATATCCACTAAATCGATTAAAAGAAATGTCTATTGTACAAATAAAGAATTGTCCATATATGTATGTATGTATATGTGGTAGGCTTTAAAAATGTATGGCAGTATTATATTAACCGCTGTTCCGTTCTTTTTTCTTTTAAATAAAAGAAATTGGCAAAATAAAATTTTCATACATTACTGAATGTGTAATCAAATTTTCAATGTTTTTTATATAAGTAGTGCAGTTACATATTGAGATTGTTGGTAATTTTATTTTATGACCAAAACTGAATAAAATTCGATTAAATAACAAAAATATTAATAAAAATTAAGTGAAACCAGTAGATTTTCGAACATACATAATTCAAAATACTATTCAATGTAATTAAAGTTCAACAAAAAAAAAAAAAAAAAAAAAAAAAAAGAAACCAGAATAAATGACTGAGCATTAGAGTGATTGGTTTGTTGATTTTCAAGGTGTAAGCAAACGATGAATGAATGCATGACTCATTTAAAACAGTCTTGATTTTTATTGTGAATTTTATTATTTTAAATGTACAAAATTAAATACAGTTTCTATCAATTTAACGTAGTCAGTCAAAGAAATGCAAACTAACTAAAACACCAAGTTGGTTTTGAAAAGTGAAACTTATGCAAATAAAAATTTTAATGTTTTTTTTTGTTATAAGAAGCAGGGCAACCAAAACAGGTAAAAGTGTTATATTCGGCTGTGCCAAATTGTTCATATGCATCATTATAAGCTTTAAAAGTATTAATTACATTTAAAAGTAACATACATAGATTTACATATGATTATAAAAATTTCGGTTTCAAATTTGTATTAATTTCAACTGTTTTATTATATAACGAGATTATTTTATTAAACACTTCCTATCATTAAATTTTAATAAAACTAAGTGTGTGTGTGTGTGTGTGTGAGACATAATCAAAAAATTTTAATCGTTTGAAAGGCCTATCGTTGTCATTTAATACATGGTGAAAATGTTCACCGCAGTATCGCTAGTTGGAGTGTATACGAATATCCAGTTTTTATTGATTATGCATTAAGCGTCGCTGTAGTTTATGGCTTATTCGCATATACCTTGCACATAAGGAAACCCCGTAAAAAGTCTGACGATTTTAGAGGAAAATTCACATATCTTACATGTGAGATTACCATGCCCTCAAATTTGTAGTGAATAATGTCGAATGAATGTCTATTAGATTGTGTGGCTGAGACGTTGATATCCATATCATCCAATTTAGACCAAGAGAAGTTGATAGTCATCAAATCCGCCTGACCAACTTACTTCTCAAAGAAATATGGAGCAACGACGCCGCCAAACAGTGACTTTTTCGAAATGCATTATACGCTCTTGATTCTCTGTAAATTAGTATCTTTTAAATTTTAACAATATTGTTACGTTTATACCTTTTATAAACGTTGGCTTACTTCCTTTAAATAAAACTTTAGTTCTTTTCGTATTGCAAATAAAAACAGTTGAAATTAGTTTTAAAATTATAAGCACTTTACTTATTTCACTTATTGTTATACACTTTTATTATTAAACACACTTTGATACGCACCTTACAAGCTCTACTATAATACTGATCATGGTAGCTGTGTTGTTCGGCTATTTATAGTAACATAGTGGTGTTCGGTAACATTCGACAAAGTTCTCGTATGTACACACTAGTTCATTCGAAAACCGTTACATTTAAATTAAGACGTAATGTTAATGTTAAGTAATATGCAGGAATAATAAAAGTGCCTAAGAGTATGCTGCACATAATAACTCACCTCGGCTGCACACAACTTAACATCATGTTCGAACAACCAGCGAACCAAACGAAATGCTAAATGTACACAAACTGACACAAACAAAACTATTACATCCCAAACTACTGCAAATAGTATAACTAAAATAAAATTATAATGTAAATTAAGCTATTTAAAATAAATCTGTAACAATATTGTTTGTTGGCGTACATATTCATGCGGAAAAGGACCTCAACGCTAAAAGATGGTTTTTATTTCAAACATTGCGCGTAACGTTGCCTGAAAACAACATCCACAATTGGATGAAGTATCAAGAATATGGCCGCCATCAACAGTCAAAATGTAGAATTCTTTATTAGCCTCTTCATATACATTTTCATCTAATCTTTTATCCGAATGGAATGCTTTACGGTTTTATTATCAGTATAAGTCTTTGATTTGAATCAACTTTTAAAAGTACAAACTAATGATAATAGAATACGGGAAGTATTTCATTTTTCTATCTATTTAAATTTTAAAATCAATTTTTTTTTGTGGGATTTTTTTTTCATATTCTTAGTTTTGTAATTACAACTTGCCGATAAAGTTAATGATAATAAAAGCTAACGTTTGTTAACGTGAGCAATAAACTGACCATTAATTATAAAATAAATTGTATTTTTTTTAATATGGCAGCAATAAAGCAAGATTCGACTATTTTTAACAAATTAATTAGTTCTTTTAAAACAAAGTGGCTAGGACAAACGAGTAGAAAACAATTCCCTTATACCGTTGAAAATATGTTAACTTTTAATTTATAAATCTCACGTTAAGAGTTAAAGGTAGAGTGATCTTCCCTTTAACAAATCGGACACTTTTAGGTTAATAAAAAAAAGCTAATGATAAAACAGCAGCTAGTATTGAGAATTCATTACTTTCGACTAGTATCATATTAATTTATTAGTATTCTTGAATACCTGCAATTTATTTTGCTAGAAAGTATAAACATTTATCGCAAAGACCTTGAGCCGAAATAAAAATCTTGCCCATAAAGATTTAATTATCTGACAGCGCAACTATATTATCATTTTTAATCAGTTTTGTTAGCCGTTTTTCACGAATCGATTCACGCGAGATTTATTGCAGCCATGTTAATACAATTTCTGAGATATTTTACATAAACATCTCGACCACAATCTTAAAGGATTCAGGTAGTAGAAGAATGCAAAATTTTACTTTCGGTAAATAGGCTAAAAATAAACTGAAAGTTAAATCACTCTGCAACCAAAAGATCATAAGCAGTGAGAAAAATTCACGAGAGATTTTCTAGGTACCGCACAGTGGGGTTAAAATCCCTCTTTTCGAATTAATTTATATCTCCACAAAACAAACAAAAAATTCCAACAAAATCTTGCGAGGTACAGGAGTGGGTACGGGTACTTCAATATCTGACAAACTACAATAGTGAGACTACAAGAAATTTAGTTTACGCGAACAAGCCGGTAATTTCGGACGAAATGAAAGACAACATGGTGCGGACCTTGGCCCAAAATGTTTAAAATTTTTTCTTTCTAGAAGGCGTAACATTCAAGACAGCCGTGGTGCCTAGATGTGCGCATATATGATTCCAATGAAGCTTTCTATATATCCAACGAACATTAGCCATCTTAAACTAGAAAAAACTGACTACTTGAGTCACCCAAGTTCATTAGCCGTTCACTCAATGTATACTTTGGTTTTCTTTAATAAACCTGAGTTTTTGGTCTGCAAAAATACAAATTTGACATTAAAATGTGGCCCACAAATTGACAACAGCAAATAAATATATTTTTGATATATTTATTATAAAGTTTCTTTGTTTTAAAAAATATTACAGTTAAGCAGCTACAATGTTTAGAAAATGTTAATTGAAATTTTACACACACTTTACACACAATATAAAACAATTAAATTGACGGCAAGACAGTTTCGGTTCAGATTAGACGGAATACAAAATTGTATAAAACACACGAGTACATATACTATTTACTCGTTTAACCGACAAAGTGAAGATGTGTTAGTTAGTTACGCATTCATATGGTGTTTCGTTGATTTTTAAATCAATAGACACACTGTCATATTGCTGAAAAGGCTAAATTTGCAGTGTTTCAGAAGATAAAAGGTCCCTAAATACGGAAATTTTGCTAATTAACGTACCCATCAAGATGAAAATGAGCTTCAGCCGAAAAGATGATTTTTTTGGGCAAAATCGACATCGATTCGTTTCATTCAGCAAGATTCGAAATAGCTGCTGGTTCAAATTTAAACCGATAGATAGCCCACCCTTTACATATATTTAAACGAAAACGTTATTAAATTTTTAGAACCACGTTTTCTTCTGGTCCGTTCTGTATTAGCCATCAGCTTGATAGCGATGAGAACAGTTGATGGGTTTTTACAATCTTTGTTTAAAAATAATTTAATTTTAAGCTTAAAATTTGTTTGAAATTCTTTTTTTATATCTCCTCACTCACTCAACTAGTTAATATTTTTAAAAGTAAACAAAAAAAAAAAAACAAAATTAACAGCAGCAACTTTACAAAACTGTTTTTTACACTGTAATTTACAAATAATTTGTATTACTTTTTTTTGTTATAATATTTTGGTATAAATGTATTTTTTTTTTCTCATTCTTCTTACTTCACTTAACTTTATATGTAAGTATGTATGTATGTGTGTATGGAAGTATGTAGTTCGCTTGGTATTATTAAATACAATTATTATTCATTTCAACAATAAGTTGTGTTGTTTTTATTATTATTGTTATTTTATTTAATTTTTCTGCTTACAAAATAAGAAATAAATTCGAAACAAAAAAGTTTCACTTTTAAAAAGGTATTTTAGTGTGTTTTATTTGTACGTGTGTATGTACAAGTACTTTGTTTGCATTAAATTAAGTCTGGCATGTAGAGGTTGGTAGAAGGACTTTTGCTTGAAACTTAATTTAAAGTAAATGTATTTAACATTTCATTAGTGAAAGAAAATGTTATACATTAGATAAATTTATGCTAAACTACTGTGGGCTCATTACTTCGTCTGCACAGTTATCGGGGTAAAAGGTGGCCTATGTGTTAATCTATCTGAGTGCCAAATTTCGTTTAGTTTTTGCGTGATTTAGTAATAAAAATCTAAACATACAAACATTCACACTTATTCAAATATTAGTAGAATAACAATTTTTGGGGAAATCCAATTAATAAAACTTAATTAAATATGACATGAACGGCCAGATTTTAGGTCGAACCAAAAGGTAGTTAACATCGCATGTTGTCTAACAGAAGGCTTAAGTCGCTTCTCCAAGCACGACTTGATATACATTTCCCAGTTTATTGTACCTGTTGTTCTCTCACCACAAGTGCATATACATAGCTAGACAGACCAGATTTTTTTATTTTTTAATTCTGATTGCTTTTTTGTCTTAAATCTAAATTCCACATTTTCTGTGCATCTGAAATGTAGCATTGCTGGCCTGAAAGCTGTCTTGTCCCTATAATGCAGAAATTAATTATGCGACTTTTCAGTCTGAAAGTTTGAAAATTCTCCTCAACATAGCACTGATTTTGATCGCCTTATTCTGGTTTTTTTAGGGATTTAATCTGGTTGCCCAAAGTACATTAATTCAGTAGGTAATTGTAGTTCGGAGAAAATTTTTTTGTTTATTTTTTTATATATGAAGTTTGACATTTAAAATAAATGAGAGAGGAGAGAAAATTGTTTTTTTACCATTGACCAAGGCATATTAATTCATCAGGTAATTGCAGTTAGGAGAACATTTTTTTGTTTATATTTTTTATGTATGAAGTTTGACATTTCAAATAAATGTCAAAATGCATACATAAAAAACAATTTTCTCTCTTTTCTAATTTATTTCAAATGTCAAACTTCATACATAAAAAATATAAACAAAAAAATTCTCTCCGAACTGCAATTACCTGATGAATAAATATGCCTTGCTATAGACTTTGAAAGCTGAAATTTAAAATAAGTAAAGAAAAAATAATCAGCTGACGAAACAAGACTACCTGATAAATAAATGTGTCTTGAGGTTTTCTATGGATTTACTAATGGTTTTTTGTAGAATAATCAATCTGCTTGATATTTTAAATCGAATAAAAGTTTCTACTACGAAAATGAAATACATTGATATTTTCTTATATTCACTTCAAAGCCTACTCAACAATTTTTACCAAGTTCAAATCTTTTTTCAAAATTGTTTACAAAGGTGACAAGTTAATATATCACATTCTTTATAGACACTGGACGTAACAGCAGAATATTCTCCGCGGTACGCACTCTTTGCATACTAGTAATAGATTTAATGTCTCATAAAGTGAATCTGGTTAGAAATTAAGTTACAAAAGCTTCAAAAGATTGTTTGGTGGTTTGACTGCGACGACCATTAAATGGGCATAATTTATAAAACACTTTTCTCAAACAGTACTAATTTTGATTATAAAATTCATTAAGGGTACTCACAAAGGGTAGTGCAAACAATACAAACGATGAAAATGATTGCAAAAATGCACTATGCATTTGCAATTTGCATCACTTAACTTGAGCTTGAGCAAAATTAGTTGTATATACTATATGTATGCTCAAAAGCAAATAAGTGACAACTTCTGTTTTTGACATTTCGAGCGTCATTAATTTTATGTAGAAGATAACTTAATTTACAAGAAATTTCTTTTAGTAACAATAAAATTAAAAAAAGATTATTTAAAAAAAAGAAAGATATAATGAATAAACAAAATTCTAGTGAAGAACCCAGCAAATACTAGGTAATGACTTGCTCTTACTTTTGAATGACTATTACATATCGTTTGTTTTACAAAAGAAGTATTTTAGTACTGACTTAATATTTTGCTTACATACACACACAATACAATTTCTTGTTGCGAAATTTGCTTGAAGCCATTCAAATACATAACTTTTTACAATTCTCATTAAGTTTAACACGCTTAGAGTATAAGTAATAATTATTTTGACAACAGCGGCAAAGCATTTCATTAACAAAGTGATGACTTATAGATTTTCACTAACTTTAAATTTCAAAGAACCGAACGACTTCTGTAAGTCCATAATAGTAATGGGTTATTAAGGCTATTAAAATCAAGTATTTATATATTGCTATATACTTATTTAAATCCCTTTTAATAAGCGACCGTAATAAGTACTTATACGAGTCCTTATTTGTAGGTGAGCGCATAGCTGCCAGATAAAATAGGGGCAAAATCGTCTAATTTGGGGAAAAAAATCGTCAAAATCGTCAAATAGTTTACTCAAATCGTCATAAAAACGTCAAAATAAAAAAACGCATTTTTCAAAACAAATCATTTTTTATTTAATGCATAACATAACAAACTTTTTAAATTCAGAGAGATCAATGGTTTTATTAGACCCTTTTAAGTTAAGAACATGATAATAAATATAATACAATTTAGAATTAATTTCGAAAAATAAATACTAATATGTATATAAATACAAAAAATAATAAATAATGAATTGGCTGCATCTAATTCAGACTAATTGACAAATAATTATAATCATTTCTTTCTAAAGTTTCTACCGATTAAGGTAGATTTAGGCAAGCGTAAAACGAGCACAACGCCAAAATAAACTACATCGTTTCGCTTTTTAGCCCATAAACTTATTTCTGAATCTGCAAACCAGTCTTCCTTAATTTTCCTCTTCTTGTTCGTTACCTGTGAAAAACACCATTAAAATTTCATTTTAGCTACTACAAAGTTTTGTATAAAAAATGGATGAAATTTCTACTTACAGAGGAAGAGCTGCTAGAATTTTCATCATCTTGGTTTTCTTTTGAAAATATAATGTTTGATTTTTAAGGTTTTAATGTATAATTAAAAAGAATGGTAAGTAAGTATTTAAGCATATTAATTTGTCACTTAAATAAATTTACTTAAAAAACTAAAATTGTTTTAAACGCATTTCCAAATTTATATTTGTTTGTGTTGTAGGTATCAGTTGATAATATGTGGCATATACCAGTGATGGTATATGAGAATTTCAGTCTTGTGCCAAAATTTTAGCTAGAAAGTGCCAAAATATATTAAAAAGTGCCATAATAAATATATACACACGTCTTAAACCCATTTATTCAGTTTTTTCTAGATAAATACATTTTATAAAGATGAATTGAGTATATACAAAAAAAAAATTCAGACTTCAATATTTAAAAAATGTATACAGATAAATAATATATATATATATAGATATTATTATTTATTAAATACATACATATGTATCGTCTAAATTTCTTGATCTTTTTTATTGATTATATATGATTTTTCCAAGCTTGAGATCAACTTTTTTAGTTTTTTTATAAAAAATTATTTATTTAAAAAAAAAAATGTGTATACATATTACCCTGAAAAAGCTACCCATTGTTTGGTAGCTTGATCTCAAGCTTGGAAAAATCATATATAATACATACATATGTATATAATATGTAATGTTTTTTGTGAATGAGAAACAAACGGACGGACATAGCTAGATCGTTATAAAATGAAAACGCGATTCAGAATATATGGGGTCTAAAATGGATATTTTGATGTGGTTCAAACGGATAGATAAAATGAATATACCCCAACCATTTTTTTGGTGGTGTGTTTAAAATTATCATTCGAATCCAGTCATCTGATTAAATCCACCATAAACATGTAGGATGTCATTCACTTTGAACTAATACTTTCAGAAAGGGGAATATGTTTCACTGTTGCAGCTTTAGTAGTATTTAAAACAGGGAGAAAAAGCATTTATTTCTTTTTAATTAAAAATATATTTCTTCAAAAGTAAGTAAAATTATATTTTTTTTAAAAAGTGCCAAAATTTTATTGCGCGTGTAATGGTGCCATTACACAACTAAAAGTGCCAAAAACGGCACGATTGTGCCACTTTTACCAACAGTGGCATATACTATGTTAAAAATGTACAAAGTGGAAAAATTACCCACACAAACACATTAAATAATGATCGATGTATCTCTTTCACTCTGTTCTATTATTAATAACATAAAAAACCGTTACAAATTATTTTTATTTAGTTTATTTAAGGTTGATATAAAAGTAATGAAAAATGTTGCAAACTTGAATTCTTGAAAATCGTCAAAAACACAGTATAAATCGTCAAATCGTCAACACTTAATTTTAGCACGTAAAATCGTCAAAATGACGATAAATCGTCAAATCTGGCAGCTATGGGTGAGCGTGGTAAGTACTTGCCTCCAATGACATCGCCGTGTTAAAATAATGGGTTTAGAAAAAAAATTTTTTTAGCTGATTACTACATTGGTTTTCTTTTATTCCACAACGACAAGAGTCATAATTTCAAATAGATTAGGGAAATTAATATTTTTGAAGGCAAACAAATTGTATTAATATTTGTATTATATTTAAGCCAGAGATTAAGTGTCTCCAAGTCAACACTTTTGTCGACTATTTTGTTAGCTTTGTAGTCAACATTGTCAACACTTTTACTTTCGCTTTGATTGGCACAGCAATTTGTATATTGATATAAGAATATATATTTTTGTATTGTTTTCGTTTTGTTGGAAATATTTTTATTTGGCGGAACTGAAAATCAATAAACACCTAAACGCAATCTGTACCTGGTTTTTGATCAGGGGCAAAGTTAAGAGATTCGCTTTTTATAAAAATTTTACTCGAGTTTTCTGTACTTTTGTTATAGAGATTTTATTTAAATTCCCTTCTTTTTTCTTTCTTCTAGAAACAAAATATACGCAGGTGTTTGAAATAAATTTATTGTTTTATCCCTCTTCTACTATTAAGAAATAGTGAGAAAATTTATTTAGTAAAAAGTTTCAAAAGTGTAGACTAGAATTATTAAAATGTAATAGAGATTCGCTGATACCAATTTCCCAATATTGTTCCACTAAGTACTAAATAGTTCACCTAATCAATAGTTTTATGGTCACTAGTGCATTCTCTTTGACAAGCACATGTACTGTACACAGTAGTACTGGTGATAGTCAGCAGTAATTTGAGATTTCCTACAGGGTTTGTATAAATGATATGTATCTATGAATGTGCCTTTTGAAGGGGTTTGTCAAATAAGGAATTTTCATAACGTTTTTTTTTTTTAATGAAATGCAGTTCGGGATCATTTCTTCGGCTAACTGCTAAAAAAAGAAAACATTTGCCTAAAAGGCTATGAATAGTCAGCAAAAACGTAGGTATTTATGTTTCACACAACATTAAATGTTTTTTTTGAGAATATTTAGTAGTTTTTTTTGCTTTAATGACTTTTCTTGGTTTATTGTGTAAAATATATAAAAGTTTTGTTTGTTAGGTATTTTTGTTTCTCAACTTTTTGGTCGTATTAGCCTTTTTAGTTTTTTAATTGCTCAGGGATATTGTTAGCTGGTAATATGTAAAAGTTTTACTATACAAGGGTTTTTCAATAGGGGTGGGTTAATGTTGTTGACCGTCTATGATGGTCTTATTATTTAGTGGCGCCAGTGAAGTTTTTTATTTTTTTTTGCATATATTCAGCCATTGATGCTTTTAAACCATGGCAGTTAAACGATACCCTGTTGATAAAACTATATAAATAAAGTATGAATGTCAATTGGCTAACATGATCGTACGATTGCAGCACAAACTGAACGCTCAATTGCGTTACGAAATTTGAAGACAGCATGGTCATGATTGATGAAATGTTAAATGTTACAATTTATCAAAAGCATCACAAAATATGACAGTTCTTTTATAATAATACAGCAAATTAAATGTTGTTTTTAGCACTTTAAGGCTAAATTAATTGTTATAATCTTTAAATATATAGCTAAAATGAGCTTAAATAGACCATTCTGAGGGGGTGCAATGCTCCCCTGAATTTGAATAAATTAACTATTTACACTTAATATGCATAACAAATTAACCTAGTTTCAAATTTTGAGCCCCAAACAGAAAAAAAAAATTTTAAGCTTTTGCCACACCCAAATCTACAAATCTATCTTTTACTTAAAACTAGCGTATGCCCACCACTTCGTCTGCGTAGTTATCGCCATTAAAGATAGCGTATATATGTATGTGTTAATCTAAGTTGTTATCTACCTGTGTACCAAAATTAATTTAGTTCCATTCAGTCGGTTTTGCGCGGTTAAATAAGAAAAATTCAAGCAGTCATATTTATTATACATACTTTGTTTTATTTTTTTAAATTTTCTCATACTTAGAAATAACGATAAGTGAATGTAGTAGACAATATATTGAAAACATCAATATCCAGACTTTTAACAGGGATAGTTTTCTGAATATTTAGAAACGAAAAAAAAAAAACAGCCAAATCGCTTCAGCCGTTCTTACGCGATGCGATTACATATATGGACTGTTTTGTTTAAATAAAAATTTATTGCTTTTTGTCATGCATCCGGATTTTGGAAGAACCATTCTTAAATATCCTCGTCAGCTATGTGTTTTTACGAACTTTTCTTTTATAGTATTTAACTTAGCATACCGACAATTGTTTATTTTAAAACCAATCAAGGTAGTTGTATGACCAATAAATGTTTAAAAAAATGTCAAAAACTATCACATAACCGATCACGATATGTTGTTGTGGTAGTATTGCAGTATTTAATATTGTTAAAAGAACAGTTGTATCGAATTTTCAACACTGTTTTGAATTTAATTTCAGGAATTAGTTGGCTAAATGGCAGTCGTTTTATGTCAATACTTTGATCTTACCGAAATTATCGTTCAATTAAGTTTGAAGGAGCTACAACGGACTCAATGGAACTTCGAGTGACAGAAACCGATGTTTGTTTAAGGAAAAAAATTTTCGTTTAAGAATTTTTAGTTAAAAAAAAATTAATTTAAAATTAATTTAAAAATATTTTATTTGGTTGTTGGGTTTGAGCTGGTCTATATGCATTTCACTGGTGCTTATACCAGATCATCAGTAGTTTTAAAATGTTATAAGTTTTTTTTTTAAATTCTTATTAACAAAATGAGAATTCAAAAATAAAACGAAAAACTATAAAAAACTTCCTCAAAAACCCAACCAACATTTTTTTCTTATTAAAGTATTTTATTTTTCTTATCCATTGAAAATATTGAAAAATTAGTTGGGAGCATATCCCGAATAATTAAGTAAATTATTAATATAAAAAGTTATTTATTATATGAAAATACCAATTTTTTTTTAGCTTTTTTCAGAAAAATTTAAATTGAAAAAAAAATATTTTTTAATTTTTTCTGGTAAAAAATTATTTTCAAAATTTTTTATAAAAAAAATAAAATATCTTTTTTATTCAATATAAATCTTTAAGAAAAATACAAAACTTTAATTAAAAAAATTTTTTAAATAATTATTTTTTTTAACAAACTGGTTTTTTTAATTTTTAATAAATTTTTTATTTAAAGAATTGCAAAAAAAAATATTTAATACAAAGTTTTCCATAAATAAATTGGACATATATTCAATTTTTTGTTTAAAATATTGCCAAATTTACCAACAAATTTTCTTTCCTTTAAGCCAAAAAAAAAAGAAGAGAAAAAAACTCTTTATTTACACAGTTACAATTTCCATTTGTTGCTACTACTGTAGCTCACATCCATCAATATCACAATTCTCTTTTTCTTCTTCCATTCATCTTCCTTTTTATACAATTTTCAGGTTGTAATTGTTGCTGCTGTTGTTATGGTTGTTTGTGTAGAAGGAATAAAGGAAAACTAGGTCAAAGTCAATATTTAGGAAATGTAAATAGAGAAAAAAAAAAAAAACAGAACGATGAAAACAACATAAGAGTAAAACTAAAATTCTTTAAGGCAAAAAAATAAAAATAAAGACCATATAAAAGCAGCCTAAAACTAAAAACAAACAATAAATAGAAAAAAAATATTAAAAAAAAGTAATAAAAAAGTGTCCTTTGGGGAAGTAAGGGTTTTGAAATAATCATAATAGCATAAACTGAAAGAATACCAAAAAGTTTTATTTGACTAGAGAAGAAAAATAGATAAACAAATTTTATTGTTTAGTTTTTAAAATGTGTATAAGTAATAACATGAATCTATGACTGACTGGCTGGCTGACTGCCTGACGGATCTGAAGGACTAACTATAAAAAAAAATCTCATACAATAGTAAGGCATCCGTAAAGATGAACAATTTCAAGGCTAAAATAGTAAAGCCAACAACATCAACAAAAATATAAAACATACATACACCAAACTTGTAAATATGCTGACGTAGTAGCAACAATTTGTTGTTTATTTCATTTTGTTTTTGTACTCTTATTTACAGAGCCTTATTTAATAACAACAATGTAGCAGATACACCAGCAACATCATCACTTACACACTCTGTCACGACATTTTCGACAATGCCAATACAATAACAAAATTGCTTCAAACAGATACAAAGTATTAAACATTTTCAGCATGTTTTTTTTTTCTTTCAGTTTTTCTATTAGTAACTAACTATAGACAAGAGAAAGGTGTAAATCAGGGAGATACATACATATGTATGTTTAGTATAGAAGGAAGAGCCGTAAAGCAACAGCAATATTTGATGGAAAAAAGGAGCATAAACAATTGTAGCGTAAGCAATAAACTAGGTCATCGCATAATCATCGACAGCGACAACGTGCACAATGGGTCAGTTTGCTTTTAAGTTAAATAAAAAAGATCTTAAAAAAAATAAAAACGGTAAAACATAAATAAAAAAATAAAAAAACAATTCAATAAAAATGTATTTATTGAAAAACTTATTTTTCTCAAACTATTTTCAAATCATTCAACAACGTCCTAATGTTTAAAATTTTGGTCTTCGAATAACTGTGATGTCAAGGATATAAATATGCATATAGCTTAATTATTACGTTTGAAATATCTACAATATGAATTTCCACCATTTTTCAACATATGAGCAAATAAAAATCAGAATTTTTAACTCTTTTATATTTTATAGACACGTTTGGTACTTTTATAGATATGATATGCCTCTAGGGCTGTTCGAAAAAAATTTAGCAAAGTTATAAGCCAAAGTTAATTGGAAATATATAAACTTTTTTTAAAATATATCAAATTTTTAAAGCTCCAAAAATAGTTTTTGGATGCACTAAACCAATTAAAATTCAAGATATGGTCTCGAAAACTATTTCTGAGAAAAACAGACAAATTCGCTCGAAACTAAATGAGATATAAGCAGAAAAATACAAATGCTTCGGGTTTTTCCCCCTAAAATTAACAAACGAAAATTGTTTTTTTTCAGCTTTTGGACAACAGAGAAGAGTCAAATTGGTATTAAAACTAGGGGATTGACTAGCAGAATATATAACACTATCAAAAGATTTAAAGCCCATGATGGCCGTCATACCAAAATGGCGTTCAATTAATTTGTAAATTGTTTAAATCTAGTTATTAAAATGTACCCACTTTAACCTACTCAATATTGGTATTAATGGAAAGGGCTTAATCAGTAAGATACTGTAAACTATGAACAAGTTAAAAATTCAAAATGACATTCGAAATAAAACGGATATATGGGCCAAATAAGGTAATTACGGATTTGCCTCTTTTAAACCATAAAATATTGGAATTTAAGGAAAGGCTTGAAAATAGAATACAGAAAACAATGAAAAATTTTAAATTCAAGATGGTGTCTGAAACAAAATGGCAGATATTTTTTTTAATTCCATCAATATCGGTATCAAATAAAAGGGCATGATTAGTAAAATACAGTAAACTCTGAACAAATTTCAAATAAAGACGGCGTCGGTAATAATAAAGCAAAATTGCGTATAACATTAAATCTGAAATCTAGGCTCAAATACGTTGTGGTCACTAAGCCTATGTACAATTGTGAAGTGTATTATCAGATTCGGCATTTTACTTGTTAGTTTAATATTTGTTTTTTTTTTTATTAGCAACTTTTAACGTTTATAACTTTGTCAACAACTCATAGTTAAAAGCTCTAAAATTTATTTTTTTGGCTGCGATATCACTTACTATTTCGGGTGAAAAACAGATAAGATCACAGCTAGGTGGTGCCCCAATACCAAAAAATACACTGCAGTATATCAAGCAAATTTTTTTTTGCACTTTTTACTAATCCACCCTAATCGAAACTGTATTTTAATGCAAGGCAATGCAGCAGTTGGTAATATAAATGAAAATAAAGTGTAATTTTACGAAGAAACATACCTGCACTGACCGTTATGCTTATCATATCTTTACCTTATACAAAATCTTTGGAGTATATTGGTTTGTCAATGACCGAAAATTTAACAGTGTAAAAGGACGTAATTTTAAAAAATTTGACAAGTTTTAACTTAATTTTAATTGGTTGGTCGATAAGCTATGGAAAAGTTTAAGAAAAGTTTTTTGTTTAAAAAAATCTTTAACTAAGTTATAAATATAAAACTCATAGAAATAAAAGGACTTTTGCAAAAATCCTTTCTTCCTGACTTTATTATTTAAGCTTTAATTCAAATTATTATTTCTGTTTGTCATTGAAAATGAAGCGAGTACAGAACGTGTTAAGGTTTTTTATGTGAAATGTGCCCACTTTTTTACCGTTAATTTGTTATAATGCCAAAATACCCTTTCTTAAGATGGTATATTAAAAAAAATTTAATTTGTTTGTGTTGTTTGCATTAACAGCAACAGGCAGTTATTCAAAACATTTCTGACTAGTAATTATCCGCTTTCTCATGCAAGTTAACAGTGCTTAAATTACAAAAATTTATTATATGATACGTTTTTTTAGATGGTATAAAAACAATTTAGTTCGATTAAAAGTAATTAATAATTTAAATTTAAAAAAATATATAATAATTTACTAAATTATTCGGGATATGCTTCCAACTAATTGATAAATGGATAAGAAAAATAAAATACTTTAAAAAGGAAAAAATGTTGGTTGGGTTTTTGAGGAAGTTTTTTATAGTTTTTTGTTTTATTTTTGATTTCTTATTTTGTTAATAAGAATTTGAAAATAAAGCTTATAACATTTTAAAACTTGTTCAAGAATTTTGGGTAAAAGGTCTTCTGACGATCTGGTATAAGCACCAGTGAAATGCATATAGACCAGCTTAAGCCCAACAACCAAATAAAATATTGTAAATAAATAATTTTAGAAAAGTCTACAATTTTTCTATGCATATGTTTACTACATGAACACAGTTTTTAATCTATATATATAAAAGTGAAACTCTGTCTGCGTTATACTCCGAAACCATAAAGCCGGTCGGACTCAAACTTTGACAAGTTGTTGTACACATTCCAGGGAGTGTTTATGGGTGGTAAAAAATAGGCGGGGTTACGCCCATAAAGATAAGTTATCATTTTTAGCTACTTGCACTTGACCGATGTTTTTGAAACTTTGCACACATAATAAGCTCTCATGATTATATAATTTTGTGATTAGAAAAGTGGGCAGAGCCACTCCCATAAAAAATAAGTTATCATTTTTAGCTACTTGCACTAGATCGATTTTTCTAAAACTTTACACACATATTGAGTTGTCATGACTATACAGTTTCGTGATTAGAAAAGTGGGCAGTGTTACGCCTCGTCTCGGCACCCTCCAGGCACATTCTACAAATATCATCATCCACGATCCGCATCCTCTTCAGATGATATTTGAAGTTACCATGTCCTGTAATCAACGCAGTGATCCAGCTCATCATACTCCGATTAAAACCGAGTATCTTCACTGCACCCCTGCCAAGTGGCTCCCTGAGCACCATACGAGCCTGTCTACACGTGGTTCCCTCCGTCCACCTTCGCAAGTTCACAGAGTTCACCCATTGAAAGATCCTCGCCCGCACTAACCCATTGGCCAGAGCAACTCTGGGTTCCGGTCCGCAGAATGCAGCCTCAGACCCCTTCCTCGCAAGTTCGTCAGCAGCCTCATTCCCAGCTATGCCCACGTGTCCCTTGACCCACATCAGCGTTACCTCATTTGTAGAGGCACACCTATTGAGCTTCAGAACACACTCAAGCACCAAGGAGGAGTTCACATCCATCCGCTGCATACGTTTTATAACCGACTGGTTGTCAAGTGCAATAAGAATTTTCCTCCCATACACTCGACATTCCAACAGTCCAACGCATGCAGCAAACCAAACATTTCTGCCTGATAGACCGACACGTACTCCCCCAGACTCAGGGCAGCTCTTAGAGTTGCTCTTTGTTCTAAAAAAATTATATAATTATAAAATTCAAAAGAAATTTGTAAAAAAAAACAGATAATCAAAATAAGTTATTTGATTTTATTGAATTAGTCGTTCTTAAATTGCGTCGGTTTGAAGAAATAAATCTGCTTTCGATTATTTCAAAAATAATGAATCATTACATTAAAAATTTATATTAAAAATGTGCCCAAAACCTGACAAAAATTCTTTGACACAAAAAAATCATATTAATCTTTATTTATTTGTGATTACAATTTTAATGAAATTTTTATCTTCTGGCATATAATTTAAAAGGTGAAAATCAGTTTGTTTTATTTGTTAACTTGATTTCATATACTTGCTATAGGACCAATGATGTTCCTTAGTAATCATTTATTACTCCCCCACTTTTCTTAATAAATATTTAAATAACTTTTTGTGGCAGTAAATTGTTTTTTATTTATACATTTCGTTCAGGTTATTTGCAATTCTGTTTCACAGTCTGTAGAAGATTTGAAGATTTGGTATAAAACTTTATTTGTTTCAATCTGCTGTCTGAAAACTTTCGACACGTTTTCCATTTACAGCAATTGTATATTATATTTTATATATGTATTTTAAATATTTTAACCGATGCCTTGCAAATTACGTAGTAAGGATAAAATTTTTTAATGTTAAAATCGATTATGACTTTAATTTTTTAATTTCATACTATACCATCCAATTATTTTTGAGACATTCCCACTTATATTTCCAACATTTCCAATTGTATTTCAGAATGTCGAATTACATTTCAGAAATTTCTAATTGTATTCCAGAGTTTTCTAATATAATATTAGAAATTTTGATTCAAGAAACGAAAATTTCTATTGTATCTTAGAAATTTTAAATTTACTTTTAAAAAATTCTTATTATATTTCAGATATTTCTAATTTAATTTTAAAAATTTTGAAAAATATTTCTGAAAATTAGAATTGCATTTTAAAAATATCTGAGGATTTTAGTAATTACAAGAATTATCTGTTGTATTTCAATAATTTCTAATTGCAATTCTATATTTGTTTTAATTGACTGTTGGATACATACATCAATAAAAATATTAATACAATACAGAACTGAGCTCAACTAATTAAAAAATTGTTATTATAATAAAATAATAGGTTATATAGAAGAGGCAGCTGATGTGCAGCTCACTTGGTTCTATCATGATATAAGTATTGATTATACCTCTGTAATAATACTAAATGCAAAAAAAAAAAATTACACGTTCGATTGAAATTTATATCGAATGCCATAATTTGGTTCCTGTTTTGTGTCAAATTATTTTGTGACAGGTATAACAAGTTGTAAATTTTATATATTTAAAAGAACTTTTTATTTATTTATGTATTTATTCAACACAGTATAAAAGCCTTCCAGGCCAATATACATATCTGTGGTTTGGAGCTAAAAGGGCCAATGTCACTTTTTTGCTCTTTTGAGTTAATCATTGCACTAGTTTTGTTTTCCTGCTCTTTATCATTATAGTAAAACAGCTAAAGTCATACTTAACCCAGAACAGCTTCATAAATAAAATGCTGGCCAATGTCACTATGAAAGCATATATAAAAGTTAAAGTTCAATTCCAATTTTCTGAAAAGTAAATATTTTGACATTGGCCCTTTTAGTTCCAAGCCACAGATATTACATGTATTTTTTACTTAATGTCTGTCGTTTGGACTTTTTGAAATTATACCTATAAGGATATTATTATAAAAATAGCTAGATTTTTACAAGTTTCTTCCTTTCCATCATTTGATGAACTTAAAAATTGATTATGAATTTAGACGTAACCTAGGTAGGTACCTTTATCTATATATACATATAAAAATGGGGTAAAAAATGTTTAGTAATTCATAAAATGAGAACCCCTGGCGCAATTTCTGAAATGTATGAAATTTTGTGTGAAATTATTCCTAAACGGCTTTTCAGTTATGTACAAATTTTTATATATTTAAATAAATTACTTTTCAAAATTTTGTTATTTTTTTAATTTTCACAAAATAAATTTTATTTTGGTGGTAAGCACGTTTGTTACGAATACATTCAAAGAGATTTTTTATAGTAAATGAATATTTATGTAATTAACACATAATACCAAAAGTACATTCACTTTTCTTAATTTTTTGACTTTACTGTACAAATTATAATCTTGTGAACAGCACGTTCAACACATTTCAAGACAGATATTTAATTTGTTTCCCACAGTGCATCAACGGTGAAAATTGCAGGAAAAAAAAACATATTTTTATTAATACCAACAATAATAAAAAAAAAATTAATACAAGTGTCATTATCGACATTTTTTATGCTTGCATCATAATCATTTTCAATTGTTAGGTATTAGTATTTTATTTTTCAATACAAAACAAAAGGTTTCTGAAATATCGACGTTATCGGTTATGTGACCTTTACTGGTCATACTTCTTTCCACCGAACACTTAATTGATACCTTGATTGGTTCAAAAATAAACACTAATAGGTAGGTATCTGTAAATCTAATGTTGCTAAGTTACAAATGCTTACTTTTGCACATGACTTGATTTGTTAGAGCAACGACGATATGCTACTTTAGATTTGTTAATTTTTTGTTTTTTTTTTATGAATTAGAGTTTTATTTAAAATTTTTTTTATTTTTAATTTGATAGGAAATCAAGAGGAAAATAAAACTGGCTCAAGGACAAATATTTAAGTTTTTTTTTCCTAATTTTTTTTTTTTACGAAAAGGACATGCATAAGTATACAGAACTGGGTGTAACGAGATGGTGTAAAAGTTTAATTATTCCATATTAGGTGTTAGTGATAAGAAAATTTAGTTAAATAATGCTCACCTGCTGCAAAATGTAAAGGTGTTGATTTACGTCCAGCAGTATCACGGGCGTTTACTGTCTGTGATGTTATTAATTTTTTTACTTTTGCTATATCGCCAGTTTTGCAGGCTTCGAACAGCTCGCGTAATGGATCATTGGCCATGACCGCGTCCAGGTTTACATTAAGTATGGCTCGACTGCGGCTGGTCATGGTGATACCACCAGCAGCAAAAATACCATCAACTCACGATATATTGTGTTTTTTAAACGTTAAAAAATACTTATCTTCTTCTATGACAATGTCTACGTTTTCTTCCTCTATTTTTTATATTATCGTAAATTTACAAACACTCAAAACACAACTGAAAACTCCCCACAAAACAAGAAATTAAAAAACAAAAAGAAAAAACACCAGCAGACAAAGGGGGATATATTTTTTCCACAATAAAAAATCGTTTTTCTTATTTTTTCTCAAATATTTTGATTCTTATTAACTTAATAATATATGTATTTACGTATATACTTATTTATTAAGAAACATTTTCTTAAAATTCTAGAACTATATTTATTTTTGCAATGCAAAAATGTTTTTTCGAACCAGAAAAATTTATTTTTCTTTTACACACACAGCTCTTGCTTTATTTATTTCTTAATTACAATTTCTAGCTATTTATTTTTTTCAGCTCGAGGTTTTCGCTTAAGTTTGTAAATTTCATTTTAAAAAAATATTTCACAAAAATTGATTATTATATTGTATTTTTTGTTCAACAGCTGAAAATTCTGCGACTTGTCTTCTGTAAAATGTCCCGTAAAACTGCAAAAGTGCAAAAGAAAAATATACGATTTTGATTCACACACTCACACATACTATAATTTTCCCCTTGCAGACCGTTAGATGGCGCTGCTTAAACACAAAACGTAGAGATTGCCACTTCATTTTCATTGTACACATAGAAAAATTTTATAGTTTCTTTAATAGTAAGTAATACATGTTATGGCCTTGATGGCTTTGTATTAATGTAATAAATAATAACTAATTAAATAATAGTGTAAATAATAAAATAATAATAATAATAAATAAATAAATAGTGTAAGGAATGCCATTGTAAATATAAACTCTAACAATCCGCAGTTCATAATTTTTTAAATTGAATTCAATCGAACACGTATTTATATGTAGGTACAGAGAATTCAAAGACTTCTCGGCCAAATTCTAAATATGTATTACATAGTTATAAAAACCTATGTTGTTAATTTTTTACTTAAATTCAAATAAAAATATTGTTCTCTATAACAATTAATTTAATACTTCACTGCAATATGTTAAATCTTAATCAAATAAATATTTTTTTATATATTATACATTTGTCAACATAATGTACGTATGTCTATTTTAGATTTAAAAAAAAAATAATAATGAAAAATTTATTCTTGATATATAAAAAATCACAAAAAAAAAATTGAAATTATAATTATATTAAAACAAAATCAGATCACATAAATCAAAAGTAATAAATTAGCCCCAAGACATAATAGAAAATAAATAAAAGAAGCAAAAAAGCTTAAAAAGTCATATTAAGCAGCGTTTCAGTTAAAGTTATTAACTTAGCTCTTACATTAGAAGGGATTAGATTGTACCCATATAAAATTATTTATTATAAGCTTACTTTTTTGCTGCTAGGGAGCTACTTATCATTAATCTTATTTGTACGTTGTTTCATATATACATATATTGTATGATATTAATTTTTTTTTAGTTTTGGTTCAGGTGCATTATCTTGTGATATTGTTATTTTGGCAATTGGGGCTTGATATTACTGTATAAAAAAATCCAAATGAGTTATATAATTTTACTAATAAATTATAAAAATCGGCTAAAGGGAAATAAAGGAAATTTAGAACACAGATAAACAACAACCTGGATTAACATATAGGCCACCTTTGATTTTTTCAAGTAATATTAGCAAAATAGTAAAAAACTTTTAGCTAAATTTTAGACTGGAAAAATATTAGTTTAGGACGGAAAAAGTTTCTACAATGCGCGATTCTCAGCACAAAATAACTCTCAAACATCAACTTAAAAATCCTAGAAATAAAAAGTTGGCGATTCCGCAAGAAAACAAATTTATTTCGTTAAGGATTTTCTTCTTCATTTTTGACCACATTATTTAACAAAGTATACAACCATAAAAAAATTTATAAAATTAACAAAATTTACAAAATTTTAAATAAATTAATTTAAACGGCAGATACCCCATACTTAAAATCCACGTTATTTGTGTTAAAAAATACGCTCGTATATGTCCATGAAATTCTTTTGCTGCTTCATACATCATACAAATTTTGAGAATATTTGTGGCAAATTAAATGAAAATCTTTATTAGTACGCAGTAAAAATATTTGAGCAGTTTAAAATGCCTACATTCAAGAATATATACCTTCTTATATAATTTATACCATATATATATCATTATATCGCAATCGTTTTGTCTTACCTAAACCGTAAACGTATCCACTAAATTTATTTTCTTTTATCTGGCAACTAGCATTTAAACCTTGGCAACCACCTGCGAAACAACAACAAATACTTATTGTAAACAAACAAGAAATCAAAGTAGAACACAAAAAAACCTGATAAAATGTCAGTAACAAAATAAAGTAGTGATGGCAAATTCCACATCTTTTCTTTACTCAATACTAATGAATACTTTTTATATGGGTACTCGATGAGATTCATACCTTTAAAGGATTTTCAGGTTATATAACAAGAAAAGAACTATATATGTTTATAAGTTTTTTTTTACGAAGTACATAATAATAACAGTTTTTAAGCTATTAGTAGAAAGCTAATTTGAATAAGTCCGTAAGTAATTGTTTGCTTTTGATGACAAGTCTATATTGGTCATTCTCTGTAACTATTTCTATATTTGGTTTGATATATTAGGCTTGCGCACAGGTAGTCAGGTTTGATAGGTTTGATTTTCAACAGATTTTTATATAACATTTAAAATGTTTACTTCAATTAGTTGCAAAAATATAGTTCTGAAGGTATCTGATATATGTTATTATATTGAGTACCCAGTACTCAGTACCAAATCACTCAATTCTTTGCCAGCACTACTAAGAAGGGCAAAATGGCGTTTTTGTAGTTTAAAGATATTCTGTGGATTAAAGGCAGTGATACACAATACTTCTTTTTTATATATTAAAAAAAGGAAAAAATCCTTTTTATTGGATTCTTTTTTTAAAGATTCTTATACTTTATCCTTTAAAATTAAGTTTAAGGAATATGTTCTAGAAATAAGTGTGTAAAATATAAAAAAGTTTACTTAAAATAAACTGAATAATTTTGTGAAAAAAGTAAATAAATTTTTTATTAACCCATATCAACGCAAAACATATAAAGAACCATGAAAATATAAAATAAAGGCCATTATAAAGAACAAAAAGATATCTCTTAAATAATGCAGAATTTAAAAATAATTTATAAAGTTTAAAGCGATTGTTAATATTGATTGTATATAATATGTGAACAGATATTAAATTTTTTAAAAATAAGTTGAAAAAATGCCTAAAAATCATTTTACATAGTGGCCTCTCAACGACCTCAATCAATAAAATTTTCGTCGTTGTGTTGTTTTTGTATGCGCTTTTCTGGAACGAAAAATTACATGTATCTTAAAGTGCTGTGCTGCAGTGTCACCAATTAAGGGGCTCAGGTTTGTGTGTGTGTTATGTGCGAAAGAAGAAAAATTTTATTAAAGTGCAAGTTACTTTTTATAGCAATTCACTTATTTTCTACACATTTTCCTTATAGATAAATGCAATATACATACATACATCTGTATGTATTTATATGCATATGTTCATACACATATGAATTGTAGAAAAAAAGCGAAAACAAGTAGGTATTTAAAAGTAAATTTTATTTCGCACTGTAAACATTTGTTTGTATGTATTGTACCTACATGGTATCAAAAATTTTTTTTCCTGCATTTTGATATACCTAGTATCTTTGATACAGATACATATAGAATATGTATCCGAGGGCTGACAGAAAAGTTGAGTTATAAAAAAATTAATAATTTGTCAACATGTAAGTAGTTACTGTAGGTATTATATAGGAATAAATAAAATAAGCTATAATATAAAACCTATAAACAAATAAATACTTAAAAACAGTAAAACAAGCCGAAGCAGAATTATATGGTGCGGTTGAGTAGTTTTTATGCGATAGTGGCTATAGGAAAATTAAAAAAAAACGTAAAAAAATCAAAGTGACGCTACTAAAATTAAAATTTTTGTAAAAAATTTTTCTTGCCGAAATTTTAATTTTATCTGGCGTGAATATAAAAGAAAAAAAAAAAAAAAAACACGGCGGTGCGGGACGTTGGCTCTTAACCGTCCGACTTATTTCACATATGTATACCTAACTATTTATCTTTTTTTTTAAATTCTACATTTAACAAAGTTTCAAAATCAGGATTAAACAATTTTATGTATTTTTAAAATAAACAATTATGACTAAATTTGTTTTTTCTTAATTAAAAAAATTCTTATTCTTTTTTTAATGTTGCAGTTACTCTTAATTCTTGCTGTAAACTTAATTATTCTTAAATAAAAAACATCTATGTTTGTAGGTACTTATTTTTGAATTAAAAAATTACGATTTTTAATTAATATCTTTCAAATTTTTCTCTAGCCCTCGTAACTACATATGATGTATGAATATTAATTGACAAAAACAGACCCTTCCTTAAAATTACTTATTTATTGAATTTTATATAATCCGCCACATTGTTACGTATTTATTTAGAAAATACCATAAATTATGTTTAAAAATGTTTACCATTGCAACAAAGTTATCAATACTTTTTTTTTGAATTTTAATAGGTATTTAATTTTGGAGCTTTTTATTTTGATGTCATTACGCTACGTTGCACATGTTAAGCTTCATTTATTTACATACAATACGAATTTTAATGTATTTAATTAGTATTTAAACAAAAAGCGAAAATGTATCAAAGAATACATGTGTATATTTTTTATTACCATTTTTCAGCCGACCAACAAACATCTCATTTACAATTTTCCGTTGTTATGGCGAATTAGTTATTTAGTAACGTACTACATACGAAATTAAGGTGCTCGAATAAAAAATTGTTTTACATTTTTTGCTGCCGATTAATTGATGAGTGTAAAGGTGCTTAAACTACATCAAAAAATATAAACCACATTAATTTCCAGTGACATAAATTTTCTAAAAATTTGTATGATGGAGCTTAAAGTATGGGTTGAAGGTATACAACGTATCGTTTGTGGAGTTACTGTAAACACAACATGTCAGGTATGTTGGAAATTATTGATATTTAATAAAAAAAACTAAAAAAACAAAAAACATATTCAAGTGAAAAGTGTTTACAATTGAGAAAATAAATCTTAAATTTAATTTGCAATAAATAAATCAGATGTTATATGGAATATATGTAGATTTTTATTTGAAAAAAAAAAATATTCAGAGATATACATATCTACCAAAAACGTTCATATAAAAATAACCACAAATTACCTTTTAAGTTAGGCAATTCGCCTTTATACCTACCTCTTGTGATCTATCTTTCGTTTTAAATCTCTAAGCACTTATAAAACAAGTCTGACCTATCGAATCAGATAATAACCTTCACTAAAATGTACATACATAAGTATAATATAATACTAAATTTTATTTGATTATTTCCAACGACATGTACGAATTTGAATTTTTATTAAGATAACTGCATTCTATTAGTCAAGCCCTTTTATTTGATACCAATATTGAGGACTTTTTATACCCTTCACACAGTGAAAAAGGGTATATATAGGTTTGTCATTCCGTGTGAAATTTCTACAATTTTGATTTCCGACCCCATAAAGTATATATTTTCTGAAAGCTTATGAATAGGGGAGTCGATTAAGCGCTGTCAGTCTGTCCGTCTGACCGTCTGTCCGTGTGTATGTTGAAATCAACTTTTTGAAGCCCTCCGACATCGCTTGGACTCGGGTGAGGTATTAAAATATCAGAAATATTCGGGAGTAGACCGCTATTGAAAATCAGAAACATCGGTACATAAACAACTGAGATATGAGCAAAAACCCACGACCACCTCGATTTTTTTTTCACAAAAGCAACATTACAACAACAACATACATACATACAAACGTGTATACTGGTTAGAGAAAACGTGGCATCAAATCCCAGCTGAGCCAAAAAAATTTTTTTTTTAATTTTTTTTAAATTTTTTATTTTTTTTTTTATTTTTTTTTTTTATTTTTTATTTAATATATTATTTATATTTTTATTATTTTTTTTTTAATTTTTTTTTTATTTTTTTTTTTATTTTTTTTTTGTTTTATATATATTACATACATAATAATTTTAAAAAAAATTTTTTTTTTTTAATTTTTTTTTTTTTTTTAAATTTTTTTTTTTTTTTTTGTTTTTTTTTAACATTCATACGTGAATTTATAATTTTACAATGGGACGTTTTTATATATGTATGTTTTTATATGTATGTACGTATTTCATATGGGATGAATGGTGACACAAACCACTGTTATTGCATGAATTCACGTTGTGAAGGGTATATAAGATTCGGCACGGCCGAATATAGCGCTCTTACTTGTTATTTCTTGGTTTGACCCATATATAAATTTATTTAATAACAGCTCATTGATCAAACACACAAATAGGGTTCGTTCGTTTACCAAAAGTGTTTATTTTTTTTTAATGCTAGACATTACTGGATAATTTACGTTTTATATAGAATTTTGTGTAAACATACGAAATTCAGTGAAGTTCAGTAAAAAATAGTGAACACTTTTGAGTGTTTGAATGAACATATAAGCAGCGTATGTTTGTGAGGCTAAATTGTTGTGCAAAACAATTTTTAGACAAATTTAAAAAGTTAAGCGTTATGCATAATAACAAACCGTGTGCTAACTATCAACCTGCTAACTTTTTTATGGGACAATTTCCATAGGGAAAATATAGCAGCTTGTTAGATAGCACATAATTTGTCAGTATGCATAATGCCGTTAATTTTTGAAAACGAAAAAATAAACTCTGCGAGTTATATAAACTTCTATATGATGGCTCTTACTAGACTAATATTCAAGTGCATTATTTTGAATAATGTGATTAGTTTTTATTTGCTAAAAAATTCCCTAAATTTTTCGTTATGAGGACAATTTATACAAAATATCAAAAGAGAAAAATATTAAAATATAAATTTGATTAGAATTTTATTATGATTATTTCACAATTAAACGAATTTATTTAATGTCCTTTTTTCTTCTAGGACGTTGTATTTGCTTTGGCACATGCCACTGGCAAAGTTGGACGATTTACACTAATCGAACGTTGGCGCAACAATGAACGTCTTTTGGCGCCAAATGAAAATCCTTTAAAACTGTTGCTTAAATGGGGTGAATATGCAAATGATGTGCAATTTATATTGCAGCGCTCAGAAAGTAAACAGCAACAGCAACAAGAACAACATATAAAACAAGAAACACAACATCAGTTACATAATACAACAAATAGTAACAACAATAATAGTAACAACAATAATAGTAACAACAATAATAGTAACAATATAAATAATAGTAATAATAAAAATGAAAGCACAACTGTGATGTTAAATAAAAAACCTTTGGGTTTAAGCAATATTAACAATAATAACAACAACAATATTAATAATAGTAGTTTTAATAAACAAAACAATAACAACAACACCAATAATTATAATAATAATAGTAATAATAGTACTAGTAATACAATTGATAATGTATTAAATGGAAATGCAACACCAATAACAATACAACAACCGCAACATTATCAAAAACCCTTGACTATGGAATTGAGTTTGAATGCGGCACATGAACGAGCCAAAGAATTAAAAAAGAGTTTTGGGTAAGAATAAAAAATTAGTAAAAATAATAACAATTTGTGTATTCCCAATAAGTCCAAAGTTTTGTATTGTTGTAATTTACCAAAAATTTTAAAATAAAAAAAAAGTATTATTTTGCTTATTATAAAATTTTTAAAGTTTTAAAAAATGTTGAGAAATTATGACATTATCACAATACTACATTTAGGATACCTTGTTTGTTTAAACCCACTTTGCGGGAAAAAACTATGGCTTGTTAGGGACCAAAAAATAAAAAATAAATAAATAAAGAGCTAACGCTGGAATAGATAGTTACCCTCTACATCCGAGTAATTAATACGATTTTGTTGTTAATTAACCTTTACATACCAGTAAGGGACTAGATAGCCCAAGTTATAAAAAGTTTATTTATTTAAACACAATAATTTTTTAAACTATTATTTAATTTATCTTGATATACACTTATTTATATATACCTTATGTACGGCAACTGTTGCCCACTGTGTTTTCTCAGAGAGTTTTGAAATTCCGTCTGAAATTTTGTACAATATTCATTTGCGACCCTATAAAGTATATATTTTCTGATAGTTTATGAATAGGGGAGACGATTGATCCGCCTGTCCGTGTTTATTATCAAAATGTTTGAAATATTCGGGAAAAGATCGGTATTAAAAATCAGCATAATCGCTTGATAACTTTCGATATAAGCAAATAAATAGGAAAACCTCTGTTGTTTTCCCTTATTTTGACCACAAAAAATTTTAATTGTTTAGCCCTAGGATAATTTATATTCATGCTTGTGATTGGATGTGACTAGATTTAAAATGCCTCTGAAGATATTCGTGAAAATGTTAGACAAATCGGTCACTAACTCTCCAAGTTATAGGCAAAACTCATTAGGAAAAATATAAACATATATTTTCTAAATATAACAAATTTTTCAATTTTCTAAATAATTTTTGGAAACATTAAGGAAAGTCGTGCTTTTAAAAATTATTTCTGAGAAAAACTTATAAATCGTTAAGAAACTAACTAAGATATGAGCACCAAAATACAACTTCTGTTGTGTTTTTCGTAAATTTACAAACGAAAATCGATCTTTTTTCACCGAGAGAGCCAATATGGGGTTTAAATGAAAGGGCTTGACCATTTAAATTTAGCTAACTATGAAAAAGTAAAAATCGAAGATCCTAAATTAATTGAAAAATTGAATAATTACAGCTTTGTTCTCACACAATGTTGGTATCAAATGAAAGGGCTTAACCAGCAGAATAACTATATAAAAATTCAAAATCTAATATGGCTTCCGAAATAATAAAGAAATAAAGAATTTTGAAATCAAGGCTTTGTTACGATGTGGTCGTAATACCTACATATGTACTTGATGGTAAAGGGTATTATCAGATTAGGCACAACCGAATATAGTATTCTTAGTTGTTTTTTAATTTCAATGTTGCTAAAATTGTAAGATAAAATCGGAATTAGAGTCAATAAAATTTTACAATTGCAAATAGAAATTAAAATGTAATTTTAATTAATGTAAATTAAACGAATGAAATTAAAATCTAATCAAACTAATTCTGTAACAGAATCATTTTTATACTAAAAATTTTCGTCTTTTTTTTTATTTTCAGTGTTGTTCATGATACAAAATATTCAGAAAATATTGGAATTGTTAAGGGTGTACCACAACGCAATAATAATAATAGTAATAACAACATCTTTACATCTTCATCTATTACAAAAACCACAACTGCTCCCCTAATACCACGTCACGAAAAGTCACATTCAAATCCCATAGAAATGCCTTCTTCCGTCAACAATAACGTTGATAGTTTGGGCAATTTCGATGATATCAATACTACATTTAAAGGAAATGGTGCTTATCAAGAACAAAATAACAACAACAATAATACAAATAACATTTATCAACAATTGGGTGCTCACAATAGTAAGTCGATAAATGAAATAAATTTAGCTGAAGTACGCAATGCTTTAGATCGCCGTACCATGTTGACGGCAACAACTAATGCTGCTGCTACCCCAAACAACACTTCAAGTATGGGTGGCAGTGCAGAAATTATATTTACAAATACAAAACATTCCTTAAGCGCACAAAATAGCAATCAAAGCAACGAAAATCTTCTCGATATATTTAATGGCAATACAACAAACGGTGTTAATGTAAACAACAACAATAACAACAACAACAATAATAATAATAATGGCAGTATGAGTAGTGGTAGTAGTAAATTTTCACCCAATTCACCCAGTGATTTGTATAAACAAGCCACAACTATATCGGCAAATGGTGCATTGGTGCCACCACCCTATAGAGATCCACCACCGCCACGTAATAGTCCCCTACAACAGCAACAGCAAAATGTAACATCAACAGCCCTAATAACAAATTCAAATTTTTCTTCTCAATCGGTTTCACCACAGCATCCGGGAAATGCAATATATTCTAATCAGCTGCTTTCGCCAACCGGACAACAGCAACAACATCAATCGGATTATGCCGATTATGCTGATTATCAGCAGATCAATGATTTGGTATTGCCTACAAATATGGATGAAAGTGAAAGTATTTTTCAGGCTACCCAATACAGTGATTTGCTACAGTTGATAAAGTTTCAGCGTGAGAAAATCAATCAGCAGCAGTTGGAATTAAGCAAGGTAAAACTAAAGAAATTTAATTTTAAATACTATTACAAAAATAAATAAAATTACTCTCTACAATTTACAAAATTTTCAAATATTGTTTTATTGGTTTAGACTGAAAAAAGTTTTTCCTTCCTATTTGCAGTATGATGCCGAAATTGTTTATTTAGAGTCGAAGGAACGTGATCAGGCCTTGGAATTGGAGGCCATTTCTAGAGAAATCACCAAGGCTGATCAATTGTTTAGGCAAGGAAGTGAACAGGTACATATTTTTTACAAAAACTTTTACTTGGTTTCAACATTTTGTATTGTATCTTTTTTAATATTTAATTATTCTAGCTACAAACCTTACAGTATGTAGAGGAAGAAAATGAGTTGGTTAAACAACAAGAGAAAACCTTAAAGTCCGAAATTGCTTTGTTACGTTCGAAATTGGCCAATTGTGAGACAGAATTGCTGCAGTGTAAAAATAAAATACGTCTACTAATGGATGACATAGAAATTGAACAGAGAGCAATAACAAACTCTAAGCAAAATTTAAGGTAGAGAAAACAATTTAATAATTTTTTTGTGTATTTCGACACACTTATCTTCTGTGTAAAAAATCGATTCGAATTAGTTTAAAATGTTTTTCTCTTTTTTAGACAAAATGTCGAACGTGATTTTCTCATGGAAATGGAGCGCATACAAAGTGAAATTGATCAAGCCATACATAATACAGATTCTTCGAATAAAACAACAGAGTGTTTGAAAAAGGAAATCTTACTCATAGAAACAGCTATAGCGGAAAAAAAGAGACAAGTAATATTAAAGAAAATCGTATTTTCATTTAAAATTTTAATATTTTGATTCGGTTTTTTTCTTTGTTTTAAGGTGGAGCAATTAGTAAACGAAATGAAAGAGGTTAATCTACAGAGTCTAACCGTGACTACATCAGAGGAAATAAAACATTTATTAGAAGGTAGGCAATTTATTTAGGGTTGTCGTGAAATGCAATTAAAATCGGAAATGATTTTGAAAAATATGGCTTCACGTAGGCCGTTATTTTAGTTTTAGGAAACACTAAGTTTGACTCGAATATAAATATACTAAAAATATGAGAATTAATTTATTATTATTATACTCTTCACTTGTAGTGCCAAGGGTATATATACAACTAGCTAATACCCGGTGTGCTTCGCCACCCCAAATTTTAGTATTTAATTCATATGGTAGGTGCCACGCCCACTATTGTTAATGCACCCATTTTTTCCATAAATGTTTATTTGAATATCAGAGTTGCTCTTGAAAATTTTAGTACTCGAATCGATATCGTTTTCCAGATATACGAATTTTAGTATTTAATTCATATGGCAGGTGCCACGCCCGCTATTGTTAATGCACCCATTTTTTCCATAAATGTTTATTTGAATATCAAAGTTGCTTTTGCAAAATTTTAGTACTCTAATCGATATCGTTTTCCAAATATACGAATTTTAGTATTTAATTCATATGTTGGTGCCACGCCCACTATTGGTAATGTACCCATTTTTTCCATAAATGTTTATTTGAATATCAAAGTTGCTTTTGCAAAATTTTACTACTCTAATCGATATCGTTTTCCAAATATACGAATTTAAGTATTTAATTCATATGGTAGGTGCCACGCCCACTATTGATAATGCACCCATTTCTTGCCTAAATGTTAATTTGGGTGTCAAAGTTGCTCTTGCAAAATTTTACTACTCTAATCGATATCGTTTTCCAAATATACGAATTTTAGTATATAATTCATGTGGCCACGCCTACTATTGCAAGTCCGCCCATTTTTTACCCAAATGTTCGTGTGGATGTCAAAGTTTACCGTACTTAATTTGAAGACTCTAGCTGCATTAACTTTCGTGATATATAATATTTAATACTTATTCTTTAATAGGGCGTGGAACCCCGCCCACTTACAATTTAAAACCAAAGTATAGCCTATAGTTCCTTCCAGACATACAGAAAGATTCTGTGAAAATTTCAAGGAAATCGATCCAGCCGTTTAACCGTCTATAAAGCACAAACAAACATACAAACACACATTGATTTTTATATATATAGGGCCAATTCAAAGTAGACTCTCATATTGTACTATGTCATATAATTCATATTAATATGACTAGTGACTTTGAACACCTTTTGTTAACAAATTATGTATTTAATACAAGAAAGAAGACAAAGAGATGACGCTGTTAAAAATTGTATGTATACAGGAAAGAATAAAATAGAAAATATTCTCTCTGAGAGGTGAGAAGCGAAGAAATTCTCTCTGAGAGACAGTATGGTTAAAAGTATAGCATAAACAATTTCTTATACATAGGAAACAAATGTGTAATGTCATATTATTTTTTTTGTATGGAAATTACTCACAAAAATTTTATGCATGCATAAAATAATATGAAATAGTACAAATATGACTGATATGCAACCACTTTGAATTGGCCCATAGATTGTAATTCCGTTTGTAATTTTTACAAAATTAACTATATGTTTTCTTAAAGCTTATGACGAGAGAATGCGACCGAACAATGACTATCTGTCTATATGAAGCACAGTGTGTAGTATAAATATATTGAAAATATCCGGGAATGAATCGCTAATCCAGAAATCCAGCAGAATCGCCTAACAACTTTCTGAGATATGAGCAAATAAACACGAATGCCTGTGCTTTTTTTTCGTTTTACATATTCTCATAAAAATCAAAAATTTTAAGCCCTAGGATAATTTATAGACCCGTTTTCTACTAATAGGCCTCGCTATTTATAAAAAATTGGACAAATCAGTCTGCGGCAAAGTTATAGGCAACAATTTTTTTGATAAAAAACATATTTTTTAAATATATCAAGTTAATGAAGTTGCTGGTTATTTTTTTGGCATGCTTAAGACTCGAAGTCCCGGAAATTATTTATGAGGGAAGTTGATAAATCGATTTAAAACTAACCGAGATATAAGCACCAAAATACAACTGCTTTGTGATTTTTTTTCCCCAAATTTACAAGCGAAAACGATTTTTTATAGCATCTGGACAAAAGAGAGCAGCCATATGGATATTAAAAGAAAGGGCTTGATTAAAAACAAAAATTTAATATCAATGATCAATGAGATAATAATGGTATAAAATGAAAGGTAGAATACAGTAGAATGACCAGTAGAATACAGTGAATATATATACTATGAAAAGATCAAAATCCTCGAATGCGCCATAAACAAAATGGTGTATAATATTTTTTCTCCGCCCCATTAATATGGATATTAAAAAAATTCAAAATCTAAAATGGCCGTCATAAATAATAAAGCAAAATGGTGTAAAACATTAAATCTAAAATCTCTACTAAGCAACGATGTGGTCACGCGGCCGAATATTGCATTCTTTCTTGTTTTGATATCTATTGATGCTGTAATTAGATTCCATAAGAACACTGTCTGAATAAAATATCTTTCGTTTTTTAATTTAAATATCCTGTTGTCTCATAATCCTAGCATTGTTTTGGGTTTTTTCTGCATTGGATATTTCCCTTTCGTTTGATGATTATACGTTTTCTGCCCTTTTTTTAACTTGTTCTTTTACACGCACATTCATTTTTTTTGATTACAATTTTAGGTGTTATTTCCATACTTAGTTATCATTTAAAATTTTTGTTTACAATTTCGTTTTTTATAATTTGAAAAAATGTCTTTTTTCAGGTTCCAATAAGCCCGGCAGTAGTCGTCGTATTATCGGCTCACCACGGCAGTTAGAAACTGCTGTACCAACTAGTAAAAATCCTCATGGAGTTTGGGTTTAAACTCAATATGTATTCCATAATTCGAGCAACTAAAAACACAGGTTTATTAACTCTTTAACTATTTATTCGATTTTTTAATTTAAATATTATTAAATAACCAGAAATTAACGAACTTACACAATATAGAACTAAATGGGAACAAAAAAATAATGGGAAAACACAGAATCGTATTAACGGAAACATATCGATTATAAAAATATAGAATAATTTAAATACAAGTTAAATCAAATCGAAAAACAAATCTTACACAAACAATAGCAATAGAACAAAAATATCAACAAACTTAACGAATAATTAAAACCATAAAAAAAAAATAATTATTTTCATTGAAATGTTAAAACTAAAAAAAAAAAAAAAACTATAAAATTAGAAAATGTATTGGAGGATGTGTTAGTTTTTCATATCTTTAAACAAAAAACGCGAGATCTCTTTTTATATACATACATATTATTAATATTATCTACATAACATACTCTTCATTATAAATAATAAAAAAAAAAATTTTAAAAAATCATTCCATTATTTAAGCATAGAAACATACAAATATGTTTTTATATTTTATACTTATTTTACTGCCATTTTTATTTTATTTTTTCACACACAAAAGTTCAAATTTTTTTGTTTTAAACATTTTTTTAAAACTTCTACAAAATTACATACAAAAATATTCATTTTACAAAATTTCTTTTTGATTTGGTATTGAAATTTTATTACCCAAAAAAAAAAAATATCGTTAGATGTAGGAATATATAATACATATGTATAATACAAATAACGGAAAATGCAAAAAGTGCTTTCCATCTTTAAAATTAATGAAAAAAAAAAAAACATTGTGTGCGAGATATAATCTACATTTTTTTTTATCAATTTTTCATCAGGGCAATTTTCATAGCTTTTTTGTTTCTTAATTAAACAAAAAGTATTTTACATTATTACTAGTCTTAAAACTTTCGAATACTTTTTCTGCAGTTCATTTAATTTCGTATCGAAATAATGCATTAATATATTTTATCACTAAAGTTTATGGCAAGTAATGCACTATTTCTTTATTAACACTAAAACATACATGAAGTAATGCACTATTTTTATTCAATTCATTACCTATTTCAAGCATATCGTTTACAATAGTTGTACGAACTTTGTTATTAATCCCTATACTAAAATTGAATGAAGTACAACACGTACGACATTTTTTTCACACGTTTATAAAATGTCGTATACATGTATTAGAGATGGAAAAGTTGATGCTTTTGGTAAACGTTAAAGTGAATATCTTATTACATACGGATTGCGCAATAAATTGTGAATGTGTGTTGAATAGCATGTTTCCACGGCGACGATAATTCGATGTCTTATTTATAATTCAAAGCCTAATTACGAGCCAAATTACATAATTTTGCCATGCAAAATTTTCAAAGCAAATTACTATTTTTGTTGGTAATTCATTTAGAATTACCATCCGAATTTCATTTCCTGCTATTGAAAAAATCAAAGCACAGCGAAAAGCAAAAAGAAAAAGTTTAATTTCATATAAAAAAATAAAATGGAAGCAAAAAATAAAATTTTAAAGAAAGTTGTTATGTCTAGAAGACAACTGGCCACATCAAAATTATTGGATGAGACGAAATTGTGTTTAGAGGGTTTGCTGGCTGCACTGGGCCTATTTTCTTGTATTTAAAAAAATAATGATATTATTTGCATACATTTCTTATAAATTTACAATATTATCACTTACTTTTTGCCTCCATTGATAAAATAATTATAATTTTCTATATAAAATTTTATATTTCTTAATGTTCACCGCCAAAAAACAAAACGATAATTTAAATAAAAAAAAAACGCAAAGAACAACTGGCAAATCAAATTAACAATATGTCGTAGAAACAGGGTATTTCACTTACGGCCTTATTCATAACAAAAAGTTAGCCACAGATTATACATTACGTACAACGAGCTGCTAACTAGAATGCCGATTTAGCTTGGCAGCTCGTTGACACAGAGTTTATTCATAACAAACTTTTATCCGTCTGCCAACATTTTAAAAATCCACTCTAAAATTGCATGATACTCCTCAAAAATGCAACCATTTTTTGTATATCCTCCCTTTTTTTGAAATTTTTTTTCCATCCATACTAACAATTATTAAAATTTAAAAATAAATTAAAAAAATAAACGAATATTAAATTTTAATGTGAATCGTTTTTATTTTGGCTTAAGTTCATTTTTTCTTTTTATTTAATTTTATAATTCAAATTAAATTAAATTGTAACCATTTTTAGGCATATTCTTTCTAAAATTATTTCCGATATTAGCCGAGTGGAATGCATTTTCGAAATCAGCTACGATTTCATCATCAGCACTCTTTATCGGTATACTACTATGTAATTGAAAATTCCTATTTATGTTACAATTCAATGAAATTTGAATTAGTGAATCTTAGTATTAATTTTCAAATTTTGTTGAACTTTTACTTCACCTATCAAATGACAATTCTTTATTCAACATGTTCATATTCTTTTATATTCGTAACACATTATATAAAAATATATAAAATAAACGAACAATATATATTTCGTGCACAAAAATTTTTATTCTTTTCTTTATAAATTTTTCTTTGACACAGAACAGCTGTTTTTCACAAGTCGGCAAACGCTTAGCACCTCGTTAACAAGAGTTTAGCAAATCGTTAGCCAAAGTTTGGCATGTGTGTTGTGAATAAAGTTTATGCTAACTTTATGCCAGCTTTTTGTTATGAATAAGGCCGTTAGTAATTTAAAAAGCGAATCATGCTATAAGTGTCAATACAAAAGTACAGCGTATTAGTGGTATAATCTTTAGTAATAAAAAATATTAATGCATTAATTCGATAAAAAAATTAATTTAAAAAAATATTGCACTAAAAGTATCCAAGTTAGTGATAATCCAATAAAATTATATTTTTAGTGAATTCTTTTTAATATGAAAAAAAGGTCAATGCATGGCTTATTTATGCCTTAGTTCCAGTTCTGGCTTTAATAGCCTACCTATGCGATAATATAACATTGTTTAATGTCCGTTACGTTTTTGTTGGATGGTACTTATACGCAATCGCTCTTGTAGCCCACCTCGGAGCATGTAACCTTGGCGGAGTGCCACGCCTTGGTGTTACAGCCAAGGTATATATAGGATACATAAGTTGTACCAACACCTCTGGCTGCTTGCTGTCATAATTTGGGAGAGTTTATTCTGGTCAAAGATACTCAAGGCTGACCAGAGACCTATCCGGTACTATGGAAATCAGTGAGCCCCTAAAACTTGTTCTAGACTGGTTATTGGTAAGGCCGCTTTAGAGATCATGTCGTGACTTTGATTACTTTCAAGCGGAAAAACGCAGACTGGTGATTTGATGACTAATGCTCGCAGAGGTGGCATACCTACGGACTTCAGGCAACCATTAATGTCCCGGGGGTACTGTTTCAAAACTGTATTTAAACAAATTATGTTTACAAGATACGTTTCTGTCGCTGATCAACATCATTCGCCGTGTAACGAAAAATAGTTCCGATCTCTTCAGCAAGGTGCTTAAATTTCATAAGACTGTTTTCAAACTGTTTCTTTTGACTAATGTCACCTTATTAAGTATAAATAAACTTGCACCTTTAGGCAAAAAGGGCAATTTTCCCGTCATAAAAATTGTCATAATAAATCAATTTAAAATTCACTTTTTACGAAGAATTTGTCCAGAAAATAAAAGCTGCTATATGAAATACGTATCTTGGCTCGTAAATTATTGTGTTCTATGTGACATATAAAACCTATACATATAAAAAACAATAATTTACGAACGACGGTATGTAAACAAGGCGTTTAAATTTTAAAAATTTACGATTTTACAATTTTACTGTGAAAATATGCATGATGTGGCAACTCAGTTTAACTTTATACCGGCAAAAATTTAAATTAAACCAATTCAAACTGCAAGTTGTCCGGTTAAAATCATTCGGCCATGTCATGGAAATCGAAATCATGTGAAATTGACATCGACGAATATTTTCAATTGCATTTTTTGTAAAAATGGACGCAGCTTTTCCTGATTTCAAAAGTAGTTTAAGTAGTATAGGAAAGTGGTCTTTAAAGTGTGAGGTATATAAAAGGAAATATTTTTATGAACTTTGAATACGGGATAGTTTTCAAAATTTGATCGATTTAAATTTCACGTCATTTCGATTTCCATGACTTGGCCGATTATTTCTCTCTTAAAAAAGAGAGACGTCAAACAAGATAAAACCATTTTTGTCCATAACAAATGGGAAAATTCATCTTTAGTAATAATGTCACTCACTCAGTATTTATCTAATTTTACTTTTTTGCTCATTGTGTGTTATTATTGTCGTATTATTGCATACGTATACTTTTTTGTTTATTTTATTTTTTTTTTAATTTAATATAAAAATTCCATCTTAAATCCTTAACAATTAAATGTCTAGTCTATAATTTCAAAAAAGTCATTATAAAAAAAAAAATATTAAAAATTGGTTTAATCAAAATAAAAGTATATTTCATAAATCCCTTAGCAATCTAACTTTAATGCCATTCTGCTTTAAATAAAATTAGTCTTTTTAAAAACGAAACTTAAACTGTAACTTAAATGATGCAATAAATTTTATTTAGAAATAAACAAACGAAAACACAAAACACAAACTTTAAATACAATTAATGCCTTTTAGTATTTAGCTATTTAGTAATTGTGTAATTATTTTATTAAATACTTAAAACAAATAATATCTCCAATCAATTTTAAATTGGTCTTACAATTTCTTTTAAGATTTTGTTAATTCTTGTTAAGTTTAAAAGAAAAATTTGCAACATTTATTAAAAAAAATAAATAATTAATATTTGTCTACTAAAACCTAAATGTGCTGTATTATTTTTTTTCCAATTCAAGTTTTTTAATTAAAAATGTCTTTTAAACAATTAAGTATTTGTTTTTGCTAAAGTTTAACTTTTCTATGATTAACTTAATTACGATAATTTTATATGCATTAATAGTTTATTTTTTATTTGTTTGTACTTTAGCTTAAGTAGTTTTAAATATAATTAGAAAAAAAATATATAAAATTTAGTTTAAAATAAAATTTAAAACGTAATTAATTTAACTTTCAAGCACATCTTATTAAGCATTTTATTTACTATTATTGTACTACAAATATAGTTACTTAATTAATTATTAAAAAGATTCATATTTAGAAAAAATTTCTTTAAAAAAATTAACTACAACTATAGAATATATGCGCAAAAATAAAACAATATATATATATTTAAATAGCTGAAATATTATTGTAAGGGTCTTCAAGTAAATGCTTAAATGTCACAAATGGGAAATTCAAGCATTTAAAGGAGTGTCCTTGTTTCTATTTAATAGTTTAAAGTTAAACAAGTCGGTAAGTAAAAACTAAATAACAAATTATCAAAATTTAAAACTTTAACTAAATGATTTAATGAGCTGTGTTTATTCCAGGTCTTATGGATTGATAACAATCATTCTTTTAAATCTCTGAAAAAATTGTGTTCTATATGGTGAACCTTGTAAGGCGACATATGAACTTTGGTGTTTTCTATTAACTAAAGAAACCCTGTTGAAACATTCGATCAGAGATCCCATTTTTATGGTCTACGCACAAATACTTTCGAAATATTTCGATGTGATTTCTTAAAGCAATCAACTAACTGTAATGTATCAGCTAAAGTAGTACAGGGTGGCTCAGAAAGACCGAAGTGGTGTGAATTCCTTATAACTATTTATTTAAGATATATTTATACCCTTCACACAGTGAAAAAGGGTATATATAGGTTTGTCATTCCGTGTGAAATTTCTACAATTTTCATTTCCGACCCCATAAAGTATATATTTTCTGAAAGCTTATGAATAGGGGAGTCGATTAAGCTCTGTCAGTCTGTCCATCTGTCCGTGTGTATGTTGAAATCAACTTTTTGAAGCCCCCCGATATCGCATGGACCCCGGTGAGGTATTAAAATATCAGAAATATTTGGGAGTAGATCGGTATTGAAAATCAGAAGCATCGGTTCATAAACAACTGAGATATGAGCAAAAACCCACGACCACCTCGATTTTTTTTCACAAAAACAAGATTACAACAACAACATACATACATACATACAAACGTGTATACTGGTTAAAGAAAACGTGGCATCGAATCCCAGCTGAGCCAAAAAAAATTTTTTTTTATTTTTTAATATTTTTTTTAATTTTTTTTTATTTTTTATTTATATATTATTTATATTTTTATTATTTTTTAAAAAAATTTTTTTTTTATTATTTTTTTTTTGTTTTATATTTATTATATATATTTTAATTATTTAAAAAAAATTTTTTTTTTTAATTTTTTTTAAATTTTTTTTTATATATTTTTTTTTATTTTTTTTTTAACATACATACGTAAATTTATAATTTTACAATGGGATGTTTTTATATATGTATGTTTTTTATATGTATGTACGTATTTCATATGGGGAATGGTGATACAAACTACTGTTATTGCATGACTACACGTTGTGAAGGGTATATAAGATTCGGCATGGCCGAATATAGCGCTCTTACTTGTTTTTTTAATGTTTTGTTTTTTAAATACAGTAAATTTATAGGGAATATTTTTAGATTAGTTATTAAAAATGATATCCCGCAAGTGGTGGCCATTTTCTGCTTCGCACAAATGTGCTCTTTCCAACACATTTTCCATGACCTTTCGCAAAACTTCCGATGTTATGTTGTTAATTTCGTCTCGAATAGTAGTTTTTAATAGTCCTAGGCTTATTAACTTAAATAAGCCCAAAGGAAACAGTCTGGAGCGGTTAAATCTGGGGAACGCGGAGGCCAATTAAAATTGCTTCTACGCGAAATTATTCTTTCACCAAAGATGTCGCGTAAAAGAGCCATTGTAGCCCTCGCAGTGTGCGCTTTGGATCCATCCTGTTGGAACCATATTTGCGGATGGTTTTCCACGGCTGGCCTTACAAAATTTTCCAACATGGCTTGATATCGATCACCATTGATGGAATACCCGAATACTCTCCTATACCACTTGAATATTGTGAAACGTGTGGACAGTTCGTAGTCTTCCGGAACCAGGAAGGTTCCTTACTGCTCCTTGTTGTTGAAAATTTGCAACCAGACGGTTTATTGTTGACTGAGAGGGTGCAACCCGCACATTAAATTGACGACGGTATGCACGCTGAGTCAACACAATGGACCGTTGATTTAAAAAGTAAATTTCAACGATTTGTATACGTTGTTCAGTTGTGTATTTCTCCACTATAAATTGTCCAAGTCTTCTTTACAAAATACTGAAAAAAAAAATTATAATAAAAAAGTTATAAGGAATTTACACCACTTCGGTTTTTCTGCTCCACCCTGTATATTTTACTACTTTTTCAACTATTTTTTTTAGCGACTAAATTGTAAAAATTAATTGTAATTGTAAATATGCTTTAAAATTAAGGTAACAACAACAATTAACAAGATCCTTAAGAAAAAAGAAAATATAGAGTCCAATTAGCGGTATGTTTTTTGATTTCCCTTGGATGTTATTTTAATGTCACGTACGTAGTGCAAAAACAATATTTGTCTCCGTCATTCGTATTTTAACAGTCGCAAGAGCAGCTAATTTGTAATTTAACTTTTTTCTTGACATGATTTTAATTTTATTACCTAAGAATACTATTAGAGAAAAATCCGTCACGTACGATATTAAATTGAATTTATTATAAAATCATTTAAAGATTGTTTTCAATTAAGTATGATGGATTTAAAAAGAAAAATATTTAGTTTCGTTTAAGAAATTAAAAAGAGAAAAAATACCTCCCAAGATTCGCAGATTTTTTCATATTTCCATATATACCTCAAAATCACTTCTGTTTTATGTCACGTACGATATATTTTTATTTTTCTAAATATTTTAGACAACAATGATTCGAATATAATTAATTTTTTTTTAAATAAAGTACCCTTTGAATGGTACATAAAGATCTACTTTTGTTTCAGTTACTCTTACTTTTGCAAAAATTACTCCACTTTATAGGAGTACAAATGACACGTACGATGACATGGAAATGCCCTTATATGTTTTGTGTGCTACAGCCATCGCTATAGACTGTAGGCAAAGAAAGATTTATAGTAGTAACTGTCTTCGAGAGCCTGCTGCCGAACCAAAAATGTTACATTGGCCTGAAACTTTCCAAACTTTCGTAAAAACAAACAAAAAATTGGTGGGTGAGACTTTAATATTATCCACTTTAAATATGCAAATCATTATATTTTGCACGTCATTTTGTCATTTTGTATGGCAATTACGAGGTTTTGGAAACGGTTTTTGTTGTTTTTTTTCATACAAAGTATTCAAGATGAGAATGCATGGGGGTAAAAATGTTATTTTTCATCAAAAAAATCAAAAAATTCAATTTCGAAAAAAATGGCGCCTATCTACGTAGTTCAAGAAGAAACGCGGCGTTATGTAGTAAAATTGTAAAGCCAACATATTTGCTTAACATTTTATTCTCGCTCAGCCCCTTTTTGAGGTGTTTTTTTACGATTTGTTAAAATAGAGCCAAAAATTATGGTTATATGGGTGTTCCATGTATTAAAGGAGACATTTAACCTAAAATTAAATGCCAATGTAAAACGCCAACACACATAAATGCATATCGTTTCTCGTTATCTTCTCCACCAGAGTCCATTCTTAGAACCCGGCATTTCAGTTACGGCAGAATTAGTTTGTACGTTCTGTGCTGTTATGAATCAGCTGTTTTGCTTTTGTTCAATTGAAAATCAGTATGTGTGGCTTGTTGTAACTTTTTTTTATGTTCTGTTGCGGACAAGTCTGTAGAAAATAGAATTTAGCGTTAAGTGACGGCCATTGAAAGAGAAACAGCTGTTATTAACGTGCCTTATATATGAAATCTGACACTACAAATTTATTTTTTATATATGGACTTTGATGAGAAAAATATACGAAAAAAAAAATAATAATCTTGTTCTTGTAAGGTTATCTTATAAAGTAAAACAGATACGTTTTTACAGAAGAAGTAACTACAAAAATTAAACAGTAGAATGACACTTCACAGAACGACAACAGAAAGTAAAGACTAATGAGGCCTTTAGAGTTGTTCCGGTCATGAAAGATCTATTTCAATTGAGAGATTGATTCAATGAGGTAAAGGGTACACAAGATTTTATGGAATTTTTGGGTAATTATAAGAAGTTGCAGGCTGGTGATTTAATGACTAATGCTCGTAAAAGGTGGCAGACCTACGGACTTCAGGCAACCATTAATGTCCCGGGGGTACTGTTTCAAAACTGTATTTAAACAAATTATGTTTACAAGATCCGTTTCTGTCGCTGATCAACATCATTCGCCGTGTAACGAAAAATAGTTCCGATCTCTTCAGCAAGGTGCTTAAATTTGATAAGACTGTTTTCAAACTATCTCTTTTGACTTTTGTCACCTAACTTACTTAAAATAAACTTGCACCTTTAAGCAAAAAGGGAAATTTTCCCGTCATAAAAATTGTAAATAAATCAATTTAAAATTTACTTTTTACAAAGAATTTGTCCAGAAAATAAAAGCTGCAATATGAAATACGTATGAAAACAAGGCGTTTAAATTTTACAAATTTACGATACGATACGAAAATATTGCATGATATGGCAACTCAGTTTAACTTTATATGGACAAATATTAAAATTTAAGCAATTCAAATTGCAAGTTATCCGGTCGAAATCATTATTTCTCTCTTAAAAAGGGAGACGTCAAACTACTCTTACAAAATACGTAATTGTTTTATTAAATTAAAAAAAAACTTGTTACACATTAAACTTATTAAGACATAGTGACTCCAGCTAGCCTACCACAGATGTAGAGAACAAAAAACCGCAAAACAATGTGAATTGTATAATGATGTTTTTAAAGAATCACACTTAAAGACCATATTAATAAGCGTTGCATTTTTTATGCTCGCAACTGTACATATAATCAAAGATTATCAACACAGTGTTTTTTTTTTTTGAAAATGACGCGCTGTTTTCTCGGTCTAGGCTGATGAAAATGATCATTTACAAAATGAAAACTGTTATTGTGTTGAAAAAAAACAGTTGTTGTGTTAAAAGAGAGCTAAAAATTTGTACTACTCAGTATGTACAAACATACATACATATGTAATTACATATGTATGTATGCGAGTGTGTGTTAAATAGTTTACACAACTATGCATGATTTTACGAGTATGTACTTATGTATGTGACTTTCTTCGGGTACAATTTTTTTAAGCGACAAATAATTTGTACTGTTCTTCTTGTTGTTGTTGTTGTTCCTTTATTGTTGTTTATAGATAGATGCTGTGCTACGAATTGATACCACTATCGCTAATGTAAGATGTCTGTTGATATTTAGATTTTGTTTTTGTTGTTAACATTTCGTGGGTTTTTGTATGCGTGTGTATATGTGTGTACACATTTTGAAGAACAAAACCATCGAACAATCAGTTGTAAACGATACGCGCCAACAAAAGGATGCTTTGGCGGTTAAATGGTCCTTTATCTAAAACAAAATGTCTTGTCTTAACGTAATAGAAAACCATTTATAACGGAAAACTATTAATTTAACGGATGTTTAAGCTTAAATAAATAAAAACTAATGAAATAAAAAAATAAAAATATACTTTATCTTTGAAAAAAAAAAAAACGAAAAATAGACAAAAGCTTAAAAAAACATGTGTGTTAATGAAAATGATTATGCCCCATAGGCTAGGTTTTTGTTATTGTAATAAATAAATTGAAAATAAATATGATTAAAAAGAGTGCAATTTTAAATCGATTGTGTGTGTGTGAGTTTAAAAGTTTTGAAATATGTACAGTATGTTATTACATTACGTATAATAGTCGCAGTGTAACACAGTTCAATAGAAGTTGTTTAGTTTATTTTTATTAAATTTAAAGATGGATTTCTCACTTGGATATTTTGTTTCGGCTTTAAAAACTAAAGATTATAAGCAAAAGTTATATATTTAGCTGTGCCGTAGGATTTTTCAAGCGTATCCAAACTTAAATATTTTATATAATTTTACAGTGTTTCTTTTTATTTGCTCTTGTGGTCCTAATGAATAAATCAAAATTCTTTTTAGGCTTAATCAGGCTGTAACATTAAACCAAATTATTTGTTTGCACGTTTGATAACAGTGTGTTACAAAAATCTTATCAATTGACAAGAAAAATTCAATTTTGGCATTAATCTGCAGACCAACTGTAGTAGAATTATGTACTTTTTCTAATTTTCTGCCACTTTTCCTTTTTATAGGAATTTTGTTTTTATGAAATGGAAAGTGAAAAATATTTTTTTTTATATATAGAAGTGCCAAACAATCCAAGATCAAAACTAAAAATATTTTTTATGAATATGGCAGTTATTTCATTTATTTATTTGAGTCTATGAATTCTAGATCCTTACAGACTTTAAAGCAGTACATACAAATTGTTTAATATTAGTTATTCAAAAACAAAATAATTTTACATTTCACAATATTAACATTTAAGGAAATCTCAATATGTTGATAAAGTTTATTGAAATCGGTACAAATTCTTAAAAACGGATCGAAGTGGGCATAATTCGTTTTGAAAACCTTGACTGATAGCAGACAAAAAAGGACGTGTAGAACGAGATGGTACATTAAAGAGATATTAACTATTAGAAAATCAGAACATAAACATCCTTCTATTAAATTTAGAACAAACGTAACATTTAGCATCGTTTTTCCACTTTTTAAAGTTGGCAGCTTCACTAGGGCAAGTCTACTAGTATAAGGCGGCAGGTTTAACGAATTCCACTCTAAGTCACGAAGAAAAAAATAACAGGAACTGGTTTTGCACAGATTCAATGCTACTAATGTAAACATTGTAAGTTAGATTCCAAATTATGGAATCATATTCAAGAATAGGTCTGACAAGAAAAATATACAGTTGTATTGTTGTATATGGATCTGTAAACTCTTTTGCCCAACGTTTTATGAATCTAAGGACGGCACGTGCTTTATTAACAGTTAAAGAGATATGCTGAATAAAATTTAGTTTACCATCTTACAAGATTCCAAGCAAGATCGGAGACGAATTCCAGTCTATTTAACGTTTAACCATTTAAAACATAATTAACTTTGATATAACATCTACGAAAGAAACACATACATTTGCATTTTTCAGGGTTCTGCTTCATTAAGTTAAATCCACACCATTAACTAAAAGCTTCTTTTCACTAAAAGCTTGGTTTTCACTATGTCATATGAAATGCCAACAAAAACTGCCTCAAATGAATTCTCGTCAGTTTGCGTCAAATGCGTTTTCACTGCATTTTAAAAACTGACAAAAAAAACTGACGAACGACAAACAAAAATAATTGACAACTTGTTGTCAAATTTACTTTGAAAAAAAAAAATGCTGCCATATCTGCTGGCAAACTGTATTTTTGGCGTTTTCACTTATTTGTCAGTTTAGATGGCAGTTTGTGTGCATAACTGACTGCAAACAGAGATGACGTAATATGACAACCCGTTTTCATACAATTGCCAACAATTTGGACAATTTGACAACAAAAATGACATAGTGAAAACCAAGCTTTAACGTCGTCAGCATACATAATAACGTTTGAGAGTTTAAGAGTGTTTGGTAGATCATTAATAAATAAATAAAACAGCAATGGACCAAGATGGCTTCCCTGAGGAACACCAGAAACAACGGCTATTGGTTTAGAGATAATGTTTTAAGAATGAACATTTTGTTTTTTATTTGTCAAGTACGAATAAATCCACTTAAGGGAGTTTTGTGTAAATCTTATTACTTCAAGTTTTTTATTCGTAGTTTAAGGTTAACTTTATCAAAGGCTTTGCTAAAGTCGGTGTAAATAACATCAAATTTCTTTTGTTCAATAAAACCACGATTTACCAGCGTAGTAAACTGCAATAGATTTGTTACCGTCGAACAACGAAAACCATGTTGTAAAGGAGACAATATAGATGTGATATGATGGCAAAGATGATCAGTTATAATTTTCTCAAAAAGTTTAGGTACTGTGCTAAGGTTAGCAATACCTCTATAATTAGCGATATTATTTCTGCAGCCAGATTTAAATAATGGTATAATGAAAGGGTCCTTCAACATATTGAAAAGTATTGTAGGAGGAAAAACGAAAGCCTCAGCACATTTAATAAGAAGGCTTCTCGGAATTTCATTAGGGCCATTTGGTTGGTTGGTTGGTTATCGTGGTAGTTTGCTGCACGCCAACAGTCAAGTAGAGTCTGTATGACTCCGTTTTGACAGGACCACATCACTCGTCAGCTTCCAGTGTATCTCAGAATAAAATCCAAGAGTAAGGGTACTAGATCCACCCCGTAGCCCTGAGGCCCGCTGACCAATTAGGGCCATATTTATAGAAAAACTTGAGATTTTTTTGAACTGCTAAAAACCGCTGATTCATCAAAAATTGGAATTGATACAGCTGGACTGGATAATTCCATTAGTGGATAGGATTTTGATTTTATAACTATAAAACTAAAAATATTGTTTATTTTGTTATTGAAATAACACAGGAAAGTAAATAAGAGAAAAAACTTTTTTGGAGATTTGTATGTTTGTAAAACTAAACACAGATTTCGCAAACAAAAAAGCTTGCTTTTTGGGAAGACAAGCAATGTTAGCCCATATTAAATCGCATTATAAAAACGGCGTCCAGAAGTTTAGCTGAACATCTTTATTATCATACACTTTGTTTCTTTGTTGGGTGAAATATTTCAAATACAAGTTTCTCCATCACCAGCTTTTAATATCAGATTACAATCTGACTAGCTAGACGTAAGAATATTAGTTAACCCTAAATGTTTTTTGCCAGATCTATGGTTCTTAGCTTTTGATCATTACGGATTTTTTTTTCACTTTTTTCCACTTACAAACGATTAGTTTTTAAGGAGTTTTTTCTGTCTGACGTGTTTCTAGTTAATTTTTGTACCGAGATTCTGTTAAAAATGTCGGGTTTGTTTTCTTCCTATGCGAGCGGTTAGTTTTGGTTTCAATTTGGGAGGAGGTGATACTTCCCACGACGTACTTGTGCTTGGTTCTCAATTAAGTTCAGTTAAGTTTTCTATATCATATGGTAGATGAAAAGATTTATCATTCCTTGTATTTTCAAAGTCTTGGAATATATTATAGTTTCGCAAATTTGAAATAGCTCAATTCTCGCTCCTTCTTTGGCCAGCAAAAAAAAAACCAGTTTCAGAAACAATATTTCTATTAAAAGAATAAATACTCGTGCATTTGAGTTAATTTATGGCAATTTTGCCTTGTCGAACTGTAAGATAAGCTTTTGCAAAAAGGTCCGCAATGTTAAAGTGATTTATTTTTCTTCTTCTACTTTCACGTATAAATGATCTAATTTCCTCATTATAATAAGTTTTCAAGGGTCTCATAAATGTCTTACCTAGGGGCTGCATCTTATGTCTTCAATGTTCTACGTTCAATGTTCTAGTATCTTCAAAAGTTCTACGTTTCTAGTATAGCTATGATGTCCATCTAAAATAAACGAACTGGGTTTATCAGGAGATTTTTTTAATTAAAATTAATTTTAAAATTTTAGAAACCAATTACTTTATATGTCAGTGTGAACCCATCCATAAAAATAACATGCAAAACATCAACCAGGTGGTTCATTCTTCATTTAATTGGCATTCAAATTTTTTCTAGGAAATACAAAAAAAATTAAAGTTTCCAAATACGAATTTCACCTCTTTTTGGAATTTTGTTAAAAAGAAAAATTCAAAGTTATTTTGTTCGGTCATTTGGATCAGTAATCCACAATAAACTACTTTAAGTGGTCCACATTAGACGAACTTGTATTACAGCGGTAAAAAATTATTTTAACCTTTTAATCTAAATTTATTTAAATTCTTACCAAATATATGCATGACTACGTATTCACGCTAATTATATAAAATAACCGAACATTAAAATATAATATGTAACTTTACGAAAATTCGTCTGTAACTTGCACCGAAAAAAGTTGAACAAGCGCATTAGCTGGACTTAAAAGCCCACCAAAACAATTACTCACGAATGCTCATGTGCAACTTTCGTTTCAAACAAACGGTTTAACATAGGACAAAGCAGTGTTACCATAGCTGTTGAAAAAATACGCTGGTCCACATTACCCGAAGTAACTCAACTCATTCAATTTTTGTGTTCACCATTTCCTTTAGTTTTACAACTGTGCGTATGAGTTATATTTATTTTATGTTTGAATTAATATTAATCATACATCAGTAGCACTTTTCAAGAAACAGCAAATTAACGATGCATGATTTTAAAATATGCGTGACATTGGCGATCACAGATTAATACGAATACATTAACAAGCTGCACTTCCTTCTAATATGTGAGTCAAACACATACATACACACATATTAAATAAAAAGAAAACGATGTTTCATTAGTAAATTATGTTTTTGTTAATCTTTCAAAGCTAAAATGTATAATAATTTATTACAAACTAGCTGACCCGGTCCGTGTTGCTGGCACTAAGCAAACATTAGTTCTGTATTATCACACGATTTAAATTGAGCTTTTAACGAAATTTACGGCCTTCAAATAAAAATCCATGGAATACTTATCATAAAGTTTTTTTACAGAATAACTTACATATGGTGTAGGTATGGGCTCAATCAAAAAAGGAACGCATGTATTTAAGGCAAATTGGAAATTATATTTATTTATTACTTCATCTTAAGGCCAGCGGAGAGACAATGTTTTTTGTTTTTTTATTTGGTGTAAAAACGTATAAATTTTTTGGCGTGCAAGCCACATACAAGTGGCCGTGTGAAAAACATGAATTTTCCAAAATTAAGCCAGCAATAGTCAATGATTGGCTTTGTGCTTTGTTGATGGTAATAGCAAAGGCAATACAGAAAGATTGGAGCCGCTTGAATTGGAATGGTAAATCGTTGGAAATCATCGCAATTCGTGGAATAAGTACGCCTTCGCCCTTGAATCTGCCACCGATGATTGTTGCCTTAATTAAATTTGGTGAACAGTCAATCTGGTTCCGTTGCATAACTTTGGTGCGTTTAAGTTGCGAATAAGAATTACCGGTGATCCAACTTTTAATGTTAGCATATGCGGTGGTATTCCGGGTGGTTCCAATAAATTCAAAAATTCAGTGGGATAATTGACGGCTTGTTCTTAATCCATTACTGTGTCCATCGATTTGAATTTGATTAATTTGGCGGGCATTTTTTGCAAATAAACCGAAATCTCGTTTTTTTGAATGCAACATTTCGAAAGTTTTAAAATTTCGATATTGGATCATAGGTTGTTTGTAAATATCTTCGGAACCACATAACCGATTTAAGAGTTTGATATCTCAAAATAAAATAAAAAGCAGACTGAAAATCAAAAATCAGACTTCACAGTGTCACCCGCCTAAATATTATGAAGATTCCCTGAAAATTTCATCAAAATCAGCCCAGCGGTTTTGGAGTCCATACTTTACATACGTTACATACATACATACATACAAACATACATACATACATACAAACATACATACATACATACATCTAGTTTTATATATGTGACAGCGCATAGAGAAAGGGACTTAAGGTTAAAAACAGGTTTTGTTCAGGAAAGCCATTTTAAAGAAGTTATTTTGTTAATTTAGTAGCGAAAAAAATGAAAATAAATAAATTTTACCGTTAGGTCCCTTTCTATTTGCTCTTAGAATCATCGACTTCACTTTTATAAAACGCGCATATCTCTGGGAGGGAACACTTTTGGGGCATGAGATCGATCTCATTCGATGCTCAGATGTTATCCACATCAAAAAAAAAAGTGAAAATTGTTTTTTTTTTTACCCTTAGGTCCCTTTCTCTATGCGCTGTCACATACTTATGTATGTATTTTTGAGTTAGCCTTTTGTTTTAGTTTGACAACTGTGCGTATGAGTTATATTTATTTGATGTTTGAATTAATATTAATCATACATCAGTAGCACTCAGGAACAGCAATTTAATGATGTATGAATATAAGCTGCACTTCCTTAATATGTGAGTCAAACACATACATACATACATACATACATATTAAATAAAAATAAAACGATGTTTCGTTAGTAAATGATATTTTTTTAGTCTTTCAAAGCTAACATTTATTCCTAAACGGGTTGTTTGTGTTGTAAATATTTTTATTTTTGTTGTTAATACTAAGTCTACTTTTTATCCCGATAACTACGCAGACGAAGTCGCGGGCACAAGCTAGTTATAAATATAAGAAAGCGTCTATAAATTATATTAAGTTTGTGGAAATGTAATTTAATTTAAAAAATATTTAATTTGTTTTGCTGTGTAGATAGAAAAAATATTGATGCAATATTTCTAAACAAACGTTTGCCTAGAATAATATTAATTTTCTTTACATAGAGTAGTACCTCGATAAGGAACCAACTGATCCTAATGAATTATAAGACTTTTTAAAATAAAAAGATTTTATTTCAACGAGATAAAAATAATATAAAAAACAAATTAAGGGGATCAGAACTTAAAAAAAGTTTAAATTGGAAAATATATGTTTAAAAAACGTTATAATTTATTTGAACCAAAGATATTGTACGTAATAAAAAACTATTAAAATATTTTAGTTAGTACAATAGTTTTTAATATAACTAAAATTAAAACGATAAATTCCTGTTAAACTGTATCATCTTTTTCTTTTTGCTAATTTTTAACACAAAAAATAACCAAATATTTTTAACAATTCATTTCCAAAAACAAGACTTTTATCTAATCCTCTATAAATCACATTAATCTACATATTTCGTAACACATTATAACATTGAAATTATATCCTTAATAAGATTAATTGAAGTTTGATAAACAACATTAATTTTGAAAATAAAACAGCCTAATAATGTGAATGAAGGTCAAGCAAAAATTCAAGTAAAACAGAAATAAAAAAAATGTAACTAAAACATAATACAAATCAAAACATGCGTTGGCCCAAAAATAAATTTCACTACAGAGTATTGAAAAAGTGTTCTGTTGAACTTCCTTAATTAGAAAAATATTTCAACTTTGACAAAAAAAGCTAAAAAAAAGTTCAAATCTAGTATAATAAGTGAACATTATCTTTTCCATAATATCGCCCTTTTCCTCCACAAGTTATGGGGGTATGAGGTATACTATGAGACTGGCATAAAAATTCAACACCATAAGAGATTTAATTAATGATACTCTCCAACCCTGTAATATTATTGGTTAGTTATTTCTGATACAGTTAGACAATATCCATAAAGCTCAATTGCTGCTTAATGTTCTACTCAGCTCGAGTATATTACAAAATAATTTTTCAAAAAACCAAGAAAAAAAAATAAACTTAAGTTATAAGAGCATACTTAAGAACTTCATTGTATACAGTAACGTGCAAACTAGTAGAAGTGTATTATTATGTTTTACAAATTATTTTTCTTTTTCTTAAATTTAATGTTTAATATGATAGAATTTTCAACTTAACAATCGGCTGTTAATAAATTTTACTTTTTTGTTAGTTTAAATTGAGCCCGAAAAAGTCAGAACAATTTAAGCAAGTAAGAATGAAATATTTGGCCATGTCTAATCTGATAACATCCTTCACCATCATGTTCATAAATATAGTGAACACATCGTTATATAATTTAGATTTCAGATTTAGTGTTATGCCCCATTTTTTTGCTTTATTTTTTTCGACGCTTTTTTTGATTTTGAAATTTTTGCATAAATAATTGGCTGTCAAACCCTTTTATTAAATACCCATTTTGATGGGATTGAGAACAAAATTATCCACCATTTTGTTTTGGGCGACATCTTTGATTTGAACATTTTTATAGTTTTCAGTATTCTACTGGTCAGGCCTTTTCATTTGATTATTGTGGAGTAGAAGGGGGCAAAGCCATAATTACTATATTCAACACATATTTCCCGCATTCTATATTGGACGCCATCTTTGATTTTTACTGTTTTATGTTTACTGTATTCTACAGGTCAAGAACTTTCATTTGAAACCGGTATTGAAGAGGTTGAAGTGGGTACATTTTTATTAAATATATTCGACCCATATATAAATTTAATATACGCCCTTTTGTACTGGCCGCCATTATAGATTTTAAAAATTTTTTTAGTGTATTATTGTCTGCTAGTCAAGCCTTTTCTTTATTTTGATATCACCTCCTCTCTGTTGTCCAAAAGCTGAAAAAATCGATTTAAGTTGTAACTAATATTTTTTTGTGATATCTCAGTTAGTTTCTAACCGATTTATCAAATTTTCTTAGCAATAGCTTTCAAACCTGCATCTTGTTTTCTAGTGACTTTAGCGTGTGCAAAAATTTATTGGCGGCTTAAATAGCTTGATATATTTATAAAACATATAAATATTTAAAAATTATTTTTGCTTATAACTTTGACGATGTGTAATCCTTAGTGTATGAAAATACAAAGAAATTTTTGTAAATTTGAATAAAAGGAATAGCGTTCTTTAATTGATATATAAATGTTTTTTGACCTGTTGATGAACTGCAAGATTTTGGTAAAATAATCGAGCTCAAGGTCTGTTTTCTAATAATTTTCTTTATTATTAATTTAGTCAATATTTCGCCAACCAACGACTGGCATCTTTAGGACTCTTAAAATAGCTTTATAGCGGAATAGCTTTTTGTTTGTACGGTACTGTATTTGTCCATTAATTATTATTGAGTTTCACGAAATAAAATTTGTTTTGGTGACAAAATATAAAAAAATAAATAAAAAAAAAACTATAAAAAAGAAAAATTTTAGCTCATTAACTAAAGAAGTGCAAAGAACAATTTATTAGTCACAAAGAATTACGGGCTACACAACAGTGACCTCCAGTGTATGGATAAAACCTACCCTAAAGTAGGTTTGGTGGTTTATATGACTACTTCTTAAGTGTTAGCAACTAGTTTGTGTTACAACACTTTATTTTAAGGATATCTGTCACTTTAAAATGGGGGTGTCCTACAACGTTGCTGTTTGGCTTTGGTTGGTTATCATGGTAGTTCACTACACTGATTTCGTAGGGTGGGGTTATTTGATACATCTCACCTAACTAGCCCATGTGAACCTTTTCAGTGTTGTGTTGAATGTAATAACTGTTTTTGTGATGAAAAATTAAAACACAAAATGGAACGGAATGCCATCTGATCACATAACTGAGTAGAGGTGTAGATCCTTGCTATTTGATCTGGAGCCTTTCTGAGCATTTTTTATTTACACTGTGCATTGGCGTTGCTACACATTTTTTCTGGGTGGCAAAAGCTTACAATTTTTTTATGTCTATAGTAAATAAAGTAAAGTAAAGTAAAAAGTGAATTTTTCAAATATTGTACCCTTCCAGGATGGTCTAGTTATGCCCATAACCATGGCGAAGTCTCCTGAAAGTCAATGTGATGCTGATTTGTCTTTGATGCCAGAAGTGAGCTGGAAAGTTAGGTGGCCTTTTTTGTTCTTCTTACCTTTGTCTAGATGTGGTTTGGCAGCCACTTTATTAAAAACTCGAACATCACGATGAAATTTTTTTGCCTTTGTCGTGACTCGGAACCAGGGTTATACGGTTTGAAGTTTCGTGCTTCATATACATCCATATATTAAAAATAGTACTAAAAAATAATCATCCTAGCCGTTGAAAAGGTGACACATCACGTAACTATTTAAAAGGTGTTAAGAAACAAAATATGTTAAAAAAAAAAATTGTGTATGTGTGTTTGCACTAGAGTGACCGGATCTCATATAGGGGGAACAAATGTCGAAATCTTGTTTGTCGATTCCCCTTTTCAGAAATTCAAATTTAAAATTTAAGTTCGATTAAGCTCGCGGCTCAAAGTTCGAAAAAATTCAAACTTTTGGCTCAAAAGCTGACATATGGAACCATAACTCTAGAATGGTAAATAATAAAGTCACGCTTAATATCTCAAAATAAAACAAATGTTGCTTTTCAAAATGTATAATTTCTATATAATTGTTGTTATTTAAAGTCAAACAGAGTTACAACAGCCTTTGACCCCAAAAACATGACCCTTTTAGTATTAAAAATATTCTTATGTGGGCCACTTCGAACTTACCTGAATGGGATTGTGACACATCGGATAAAAGTCCTTAAAAAGTAGATTAAAGAACAAACAAAAGTTGGTATATAAATTTTTTCTTAGGAACGGCGATCCAGGGGATTGAATATATTGTTAAATTACCTTTTTTCAAACTTTACATTTATGGTGTTTTCTTTCCTTAGAACACTTTTCAAAGGTCACCTGCACCCTAACAAAGTGCTACATTTATAATCAGCAGGGGCCGAATTACGGCATTCGATATTTATCGAAATTTTACTCGAACAATCGAGTTCGCTGTGCTTTAGGTATAGAGATTCTAATAAGAATTTTCGAATTTCGATCACGTTTGAATGCCGTAATTCGATCCGAGAATTGAACAGAAATTTTCAGCTTTTTTACATGATAACTATATTTTTATGTAAAACTGCATTGCTTGTTTCCATTTTAATAATTTGGGACCAAAAATTATTTATAACCACTAGAAAAACTTTATTCTCCTTTTTAATATTAGCTGTTAACGAGATATTTTAACCCTTCGATTTAATTCAGAGTACGACATGTAACATTTTTTCTAATTTTTATGGCAACATTATTACAAAAGAACTTGTCACCCGTTTATAATATTGCAAAAAAAATGCATAGAGCAGAATTAAAACATTATTAGATTAAATTTCGACTACCTCAATATCTGGAAAGAGAAATCGTTTTGTGGGGTCCAGACGAACAAAATTCTGATATCGACTTTTTGCGGTCACCCTTGTTTACACATATGGGGGCGCGTGACGCAGTGAAGGAATTTGAAGGATGCCGATTGGTAGCTTTGAAATCGAAAAATGTCCCTAAGTGGTAGATAGTTCCCTGCAACGAATTTTCCTCTATATACACATACATATTAAGTTGCCATAAGCGACGTGCAGTATAGAACTATAATTACCAATTACTTGAGGCCTTAATTAGATGAGATTTTATTTGAAAAAAAAATTACCTAAAGAACGACGCCAAATGACCAATAGCCATTAGCATGTATGGGGGACTTAAAAAAATGCGCTACATTTGAGCCAATCGTGAAGCCCGCATGCTGACAGTCATATTAGAACACTAACACCATAAAGTTATCTTTCACACACATCCTTTATTCTTAATTATAAAATCTCAGTATGAGTATTTTTGAAATTCACAGCTTTACGCCTAAAAGGATAAAGGGGGTTTCCTTCCTTTAATTTTTTTTATTAGTTTACATTTTATGACTTTTTTCCGATAATTTAACATTTATCATGTGTGTGTGTGTGTGTGTGTAAGCATTATATTGCACACACATTGTAATCGTTTTTATGGTAGAAATTTTATGATTCTGTATTATTTATACTTTTTAAAACAATAAAGTTATTTATTAAAACTTCATAAAAAATATGTTGAACTAGGTATTTTTTATACGCATCCATATGTCGTAAAACAAATATTGTCTTGTTAACAAAACAATATAAATTTCGACTGTTAATAAACTGTAGTAAATTATAACAAAGACTAAAAAAAAAAAGAAGACACAAAAAAATGTAGTAAATTAGAATCTTAACGAGAGCAGTTAAATATGTTGCAGGATAACGAGTATCAAAAGAATTTTCCTACAATAGACAGGATTAGTTTTTTATTTAGAGAAATAAAAAGTATTTTAAGTGTGTTCAAGTTTATAATTTATTTTCAATAATTTTTTTAATTTTAAGTAGTTAAAGTTAAGAATTTATTAAATACAATTATTTATTTAAAAGAATAATAATTTAAATAATATTCATATAAAATGTAGTAACCGTCTCGACACATGCTATAATTTATGAATTTATGTCAACAAAAAAAGAGAAGAGAAGAGAAGAAGAGCTTTTTTTATGTTTAAAGGGTGGGTTATTGTTAATGTTTTATTCTGCTATTAAAATAACTGATGAATATATTTTCAAAAAAGTTGTTTTCTTACTGAAAATATCGAAGATTGAAACAAAATAAAGGGTCCGCCATCTAACGTTTTTTTTTCAACTAGAGCCTATTTCGTGAATGGTAACACTTAGCTCATGTCTGATTTGACACATAATGAACGAATATGGTTGTGTATACGCTTGAACAACGCCGAGAAATATTGCGACATAACTTTGGCCGATTTTGCCAAAAAAAATCATCTTTTCAGATGAAGCTCATTTTGATCTTGGCGGGTATGTAAACAAGCAAAATTGTCGCATTTGGGATACAGAAAACCCGCACGAATACATTGAATAGCCGATACACCCAAAACGAGTCACTGTTTGGTGCAGATTTTGGTTCAGAGACATAATTGGGTAATTTTTCTTCGAAAATGACCAAGGAGTGGCAAGGAGTGTTCACAAAAATTTAAAAGCAGGATATTGGCAACATTTGGTTTCAACAGGACGGCGCTACGTGCCACACAGACGAAGCTACACTCTATGCTTTGCACCCTGTTTTTGAACATCGCATTGTCAGCCGCAGAGCTGATGTCCTTTGGCCACCTCGGAGCTGCGATTTGACACCGTTGGACTATTATTTGTGGGGTGCCGTCAAAGATAAGTATTACGCCAACAAGCCAGAGGCAATTGACGCTTTAAAGGATAATACTCGTAAAGCCATTGGTGAAATACAGCTGCACACAATCGATATTGTGCTTAAAAATTGTACCGATCATGTAGGATACTTTATAGCCAGTCGAGGCAGCCATTTGAATGAAATTATTTTCCACTATTAACCGGATGGATTGTACTTTCAAGTAAAAAAAGAAATTTGAGAAAATATTCAGTAGTTTTCTTAAGGCATTAAAAAAAAAAAGTTATTTGGTGGACCCTTTATCATTTAAGTAACCAACATGCAAGGCCCTACAATACCCCTTTTAAACAACACAATTTTCAAATATTTCGGTATACATTTAATACATTTTCGTTAAGAATATGAGAGAACATAAACATAAAGAAAAATGGCATTGATTAGAATGAAAGAGAAATTTAAAAAATAAATGCAATAATTCCCATTTTCTTTTTTCATTAAATTGTAACATAAATAGTAAAGGGTGGTTCAATTTAAAGGGCCGATGTTGATTTTAAATAAAACACAAATTATTTAGGAAATTATTGGCATTTCTTTTTTCTATGATAATATTGGTATGATTCAATTATATATGGAATAAAATATCGTCCAAATGGCCGCCGCGATATCGGCGGCACACCTCCATTAGATGGTCCAAATTTTCAATGACAATGTTGATGTTTAATTGTTGGGCACGATGATAAGTCGAGGTTGACTGCTGTTTTATCACACTATAGCCAACAAAAACAATGCTTTCCGTTCAAAGAACTAAGAAGGCATTCACAGATTTTTTCGCATTTCATACAGACCTGTTTTATTAAAATTTAAATATTTTCCACATTCCCGATTGTGGACGACTTTAAAAGATTATGTTGACCAAAAGAATCACGAAGTGTACGATATGCATTTTGATTTCAACGATAATTTTCATAATAAGCCTGAATAACTTTAACGAGTTGCTCGATTGCGTATCTTTCCAGGGTTCAAATTAAGTTAGTCTGAAATTGAGAAATGTCAAATGAAATACAGAAAAAAAACTTGACGTTAAGATGTGGTTCACATTCAACATTGACCCTTAAAATTTAACCACCCTTTAGTTTCAAATTACATATGAGCATAACGATAAAGAGAGATGATACAATCGTAGCTGGTTTCGAAAATACATTTCACTCAACTGATGTCAGAATAATTTTTTAATAGTCTAAAATGTTTGCAATTTAATAAAGAAATTTTTTAAGAAGTTTAATATTAAAAAATGAACTTAAGCCAGAATTACACAATTTGTAATAAATTTTTATAAAAAATTTCAACTAAATATTAGTTTTTAATTATAACAAATTGTTTAGTTTAATTATGTTAAAAATGTTAATTAAACTAATGAAAAGAACATGCGGTTTGGAAGGCTATGAAAGTAAAAATTGCTTTAGCTCACACACACACACACCCACATATGCACATTGAATAAATTTTTTAGTAAAGTTTCATAGATAAAATGACAATTAGAAAGAAATGAAAAAAGAAAAAGAAAACGTTTAATTTAAAAATATAATTAAAAAGTTAAATAATGTACATGTAATAATGCAATGTAATGCTTAAAAAACTGCAAATTAAAAAAAAAATAAAAAACATTTCCAAAATACATAAAATTAAATTTATTTATTAAGAAGAAGTTTAAAAACAAACTTATAAAAAAATTATGTGCATCTCTAACAAAATAGATTACAAGTGCCCTCAAACATTAAGCACTGACATTATTAAGGCAGCTAAAATGACACAGGCATTGATTACACTATAAGTCTCTATATTCTTATATAAAAGAATAGTAAATATTTGATGAATCATCTTAATTGCAAAAAACTTAATCACACTTGTCTATGAACGCGTTAACTCAAACATCAACATAATGATAATTTAATAAAAATGATTAATCGATGTACAGCATTTAAATTAAATTTTTTTTTTATTAAACGGAACCTTTTTTCTTTTGACTAAAACGAATTACAAAAGGAAGCAGTTATCTTTCTCAAATGCTTTTAAATAAACAAATAAAAAAAATGTGTCTGCAGTTGAATTTGTTGTCGTTTACACTAGACGCTTCGATGCCAAAATAAAAAAAAAATGAAATAAATGTAAATGCAAACACAAAATGATTATAATTGCAAAAATGCTTTATCCACACATTCGTTCGTACATAAACACATGTCTTTGTTGTTTAAGAAACTATTGAATTACGGGAGATTTTTATTCCCAGTTTGCTGTTTGCTGTCAATGAGTTTTTTTTTAATTGAACAAAAATAAAAAAAAAAAAAACGTTAACTTGGTTCGAGTATGGTTTATGGACGGAGTATAGCAATTGGTGTTTTGTTTTTGGCCATTATATGTGCGTTATCAGCTTTAATATTTTTCTTAAGTCTGGGTGAGTATAATTAATTGAAGAGGAAGTTTTTTAAGGCAAATTTAAAACCTTAAATCTATTATTTAAAAGTATGTAAGTTAAAGTCATAAGGTGGAAACACAAAATCTTTTGAAATTGTGTAATGGATTGCCATTATTTTATACATTACAAAGTAATGTTATCGCTAATTTAAAATACAAAATAAAGGCCAGTTGTTAATGAGTTTTGTTATACTTTTTTATAATATCTTAAAAAAATGCTCATTATTCTACATAAAAATTGTTAACAAATTTAAATATTGCACTTAAATTTTGATTTCGACCATAGACATTTCAAATGATTATTTTAATTTATTTTTGTTTTTAATTTATTTTTGTATTAAACTTATAAGTAAATATCTGTGGCTTGGAGTTAAAAGGGCCAATGTCACTTTTTTGTTTTCTTGAGTTAATCATTGCATTAGATTTGTTTTCTTGCTCTATTTCATTATGGTAAAACAGCTAAAGTCATACATACATACCCAGAACAGCTTCATAAATAAAATGCTGACCAATGTCACTATGAAAGCATCTATAAAAGTTAAAGTTCAATTCCAATTTTCTCAAAAGTAAATATTTTGATATTGGCCTTTTTAGCTCCAAACCACAGATATAAGAGTAATATAAAGTATAAGCACTAGCAGCCAGGGCCATTAGCTATAAATTATTAATATTTTTAATTATTTTTTTAAATACATAACTAAAAATATTCAATGTTCGAAAATTCGAACATTATTTCGAAAAAATTTAATATAGACAAAATAATAGCTTGAAGCTAGAAATTAAGAATGCGGACAAAAGTTTAATGATTTAAAAAAAAATGTAAATTATTTTTAATTTTCGAAAATTAAACGTAAATTCTAAAAACATTTTAATTGTGGGAAAATTTTATTAAAATGCTTTTATTGTAATTTCAACGATTCTGAAATTAAAAAATGGAGTTTTTAAGAAAATTAAAAAAATTTGCCAAAAATTTTAATAAAATTTTTAAATTTTTCAGAGAAGTAAAATAGCAATTTATAGTAAAAAAAAATTTAATAAATTGATTTTTATTTGACGTAATATATTTTAAATTAAAGGATGGTGTAACCATAATGCACGATTTTAATTGTAAGTCATACCTTCACGCAAAGAAAAAATATGGTTGTGGTAACCATAATCGAAGAGCAACATACTATGATTTAATTGTATGATTATGCTTAAAAATAATAATGGTTACCAGTTATCATTATTATGTTTAGTTATCATTCAATAATCCTATACATATATGACTACAATTGAAATCGACAATCTTTGCTTTTTACGGCAAATTATTGTCTTTTGCTGCAACATATTAATTGTATTTACCAATTTAATTGCAATTTTTTTACCAATATATTTTTACATTTTCACGTTTATTTTTAAATTTTCTTTAATTTCTCAAAATTTTTCTTCATTTTTTTGACATCTCAAACTTTTAAAATAATAAAAATTTATTCAGCAAGAAGAAGAGCAGTTGAAATCAAATTATTATTAAAAAAATCATAGCTTGATTAATTTGTAATCATACTGTTGTCTCACCTATTATTTAATGATTATTTGTAATTTTTAATTCTTTTGAATATAATGTTATTTTTGTCGTCATAATTTTTTTAAATCATACTATTTTTAAATGATAACCATTTTGAAATTTTTACGAAAAGTAATCATTAAATGATACAATTTCAACAAATGCTTGATTATCGCGACAAAATATATGATAAAATGAAAAAAAAACAACTATTACTTGTTTTCGGCAACCAAATATTGTTATAGAAACTATATTTGGCCGTCGTGATCATGTCGTAACCATGGTTTTTCTTTGCGTGTTGACGTCAAGTATTTGTCCCACTTAATTTGACATATCTTTGTTTCAATGTATGACAAACTTAACCATGGAGAGTTACACAATTGAGCAGAGCGTTAAGATTGTTGTAGCCTTTTACCAAAATGGGCATTTAAATCATCGGTTTTCGGTTCATGTACTTTGCATTATTTTTTAGTCAGCATAATTGAGCAAATATTTCCAAAATTGGAAGAATTGTGTTAATTTCAGAAAATCGGGTTTGTAGGAAATGTAAAAACCCCTGTTCATACTCGCCAAGTTCGTTCTGCGGAAAACAGACTTAACGTCAATAATTGAACATCAACATTATCATTGAAAACATGAACTATCGGATAGAAGAATGCCAACGTATCTGTGGCACTTGAGCACTTGACCGATCAGGGACCGAAAATAACACTTATTTTGGAATTTTAAAGCAAAAAAAGCATATAGAAGTAAATGTCGTAAAACGGATTCAAGTATACCATATTGATTCTTATGCATTAGTCTATCATAAAATATGTTGCTTTTTAAAATTCTGATTTTTAATTTTTCGAGCAAAAATAAAAGTTTTTTTTTGATTTTTAATTTTTTGAGCCAAAATAAAAGTTATTTTTTGATTTTTAATTTTTCGAGCAAAAATAAAAGTTATTTTTTGATTTTTATTTTTTCGATCAAAAATAAAAGTTATTTTTTTGATTTTTATTTTTTTCGATATTAAATATTATTTAAATGTAACGGTAAAGACGAGTTTTTAACAATGAAAGAAATAATAATAACACTGTACTCGAATTTGTGATTTCTCATATTTATTGTCAGTGATTGTTTAATATCGTTACATACTATTCTAAAAGCTCCTAATAACTCCTCTCATATTTATCAATTCGTTTTGCTTAGTATTTACAAATTATTTATCAACTATTTCTTTTTCAAACTTTGTTATCAACTATTGTCTTTAATTATTAATTATAATGTGATTTTAATTTTTTATGTATGTTATTTTTCAGATTGTTTTAAAAACTTTTCAGCAATCATGTAGGATGATTTACTAAATACCTGAACAACTTCGTAACTCAGGCAAACCAGCGCCCACCATTGATATACAATACATAGTATACAAAAATTTGAGAAATCAGAAAAAATGTGATCATCATGGAAATTTTTTATGCACATTAAAATAAATATTTAATATTAACTTAATTATTGTAACACGTACATTTCGTTAGAAAATAATTTTTTTTTGTTGCTAAAAAAAATAAAAATCAAAAAAATAACTTTTATTTTTGATCGAAAAAATAAAAATCAAAAAATAACTGTTATCATCTGACTTTTATGAAAAAAGGAATAATTGTTACGGTCCCTGTGACCGATATCTTTTCGAACACATAATTGTGATGGATCCTTCCTTCCATCATAATAAAAAAAATATTAAGATAATTCTCTGAAAACTTTATGTTTCATCAACATCATACATTATGGTTAAACCACCCTTTAGCAAACGTTGAAATATGTTGATAAGTGTAAACAAAGCGTCGTAAATATTGTGGTTAGGAAATCTAAATTTTTTTTTACATGACTTAAGATGTATTGTTAAAAGTTTACAGATATTTGAGTACATATATAGAAACATATAAAGAGAATCCAAAATAATATAATTTTAATAAAATATAGGCAATGTTTCGATTAGATGTATAAATTGTTTAAATATGAATATTTGATACTTTGTTGTATATTGCTCTAGAGTATTTCAAATCAAATTGAATTTTTAATTTTTTTTCTTTTACAAAATTCTAAATCATCAATGAACAAAATTTGTACATTCTGTACATGTATTAGTTTTCTTCTTCTTCTTTTTTTCATATTACACATACCCAACAAAAAAATTATGCTTTAAAATACGATTCAAAATTTCTATTTATTTATATTTAATTAAATTTAACTTAGTTTAATTTTCAGGCTATAAACTCAATGTGATAATGACAGAATATCCAGGAAATCACAATTAAAAAAATTCTTTGTAAAAATAAAGAATGTTAAATATGAACTCAAGCCTAATTAAAAATGTAAAAATATTAGGAAAATTTTAGTTATACAATACTAGCTGAGTGTAATGCATTTTCGAAACCCGCTACGGTTTTATCAGCAGCACTCTTTTGATCAAGTGTTGTGTGTAATTATCAACTACTTAACTCGGTATTATTATTGCACTAGTTCAATGTAACACAATGTAAAATAACACTTCTTTTGACTTCTAATTCAAAAGTGCAAAAGGAGGCATAAAGAATGTATTTTTCAAATACAAAATAGTTAGCCACTATTAATGTGCTTCCAAATACTTATATGCAAATGCAAGAAAAAATTCTTGAACAATTCATGTAAACAAACATTATTGACTCAAGAAACATGGGTTTACAAAAACCGTGTTGCAGTCGTTGTCATTACAGTCATTTGCAAATTTAAAAACAAAAAACTATTAAACCCATTTTTTTTAGGTTTTTGACTTAGAACATGTTCATAGTTTACACTAAACAAAATACATTTAACGTTGAAATGACAACCATTCGTAAATGGTTAATCATGAAAACGAAATTAAAGTAATTTGGTGTTATTTTTATGCCCTTCACCTGTGGTGCACAAGGGTATATGTATATAGCTTTGTCATTCCGTTTGTAATTTCTACAATTTTAGTTTTCGACCCCATAAAGTATATATTTTCTGAAAGCTTATGAATAGGGGAGTTGATTAAGCCTTGACCGTCTGTCCGTGTGTTGGTTGAAATCAACTTTTAGAAGCAACTTTATGTTCCTCAGATCTGAGTATGGTATCAATCTTTTGGAAATATCCGGGAATGAATCGCTATTGAAATTCAGCAAAAAACTACGACCGCCTCGTTTTTTTTTCACAATTACAACAACAACATACATATATACTGGTTCGAGTAAACGTGGCATTGAATCCCAGCTGAGCTAAAAAAAAATTTTTTTTATTTGATTTTATTTTTTATTTTATATATTATTTATATTTTTATTATTTATTTTTTAATTTTTTTTTAATTTTTTTAATTATTTTTTTAAAATTTTTTTTTTGAAATATTTTTTTTATTGTTTTTTTTTTTGGTTTTTATAAATATTTTTTTATTAAAAAATTATAAATATTTTTTTATTAAATAATTTTTTATATTTGTAAACTCAATTTATAATTTTACACTGGGATGTTTTTATATACATACATATGTATGTTTTTTATATGTAGTATGTACGTATTTCATATTAGATGAATGGTAATACAAACCATTGTTGTGAAGGGTATATAAGATTCGGCACGGAATATAGCACTCTAACTTGTTTTTTCTGACTTAGACCTTTTTCATTATTAGGGGAACATATAAGGAGACCACAGCAAGTAGGAATAGTTATGCATAAGATATGAATAAGTGAATATAAAGTTGAATTAAAATAATAGTAAAAAATTATAAGCTGTTTGTAATATTTGATTGTGTTTAAAAATCAACTTTTATAACGTAAATTTCTAAAGTGCTAATTATTATCTGCAATTAAAATAGTTCGGTTCTATTTAAAGGAGAAAAGCTAACGTTTATAAAACGTATAAACGTTGCAAATGTAACAATATTATCGCACTATAATAATAATACAATTTTAAAAGTTTTATGACTTTATTTCCAGATAAATTTATGTGTTAGACTTAATAATAAAACTTATTTAGATGTATGCCTTGAAAACGTCGCAGCACGTCGGAAGCATGTTATTTGTTTTTTGTGTTGTACAGTGTTGTTATTTCCTAAATCAGTTAAATACCGTTTTAAGTACAGGAAGAGGAACTTTTTTTATTACTCGCATTATAATTGTTTTTTGCTTGAGTTAAAGCTGAATAATTCAGGAACATAAAGAAATTATTGCTGAATAAATGAAAAGATATATAATTTGTCTTTGTGTATGTAATTTGAAAATAAATAATTAAAATTTAAATTTTCCTTAATTTCCTTTTCCTTAAGAATAAATTTAATTTTGAAAAAAAAACGCACATTGTCATTAAGAGAAAATGTTTAATTATTATTTTTTCCCTTTTCCTTGCAAACGTTGTTTTCTGCTTACATGATATGTATGTAAGTATGTGTTTGTAAAAGTGTTAAATATATAAATGACACTTTACTTATGTATGAAAAAAAAGCACTTAGAACAATATGTGAACTTCAAACTGCTTGCTTTTCATCCGTAAAACGTCGATAACTTACTTTGCCATTGTTTGTAGAACATGCAATTTGGCCAAAAGTTGTGAAGAGAAATGTTCCAGAACGTGCTGTAAGGGAATTTATGAATTAAAGAAAACATTTGTTAAAAGCAAAACAAATTGATACTAATTTTTAATTAACAATTTAAGTTTATATAATTGAAATGGTAAAATCTTAAGGGCAAAGCAAATATTTATAGAAATTTTTGTAAACTAACAAATTTGTTTGAACTTTTCTTTTTAACAAAAACAAAAGTTAACAAAATTTTTTATGAAACGAGAGTACGAAGGATGGACACAATAAATACTTTGTAAGCGCATATTAAATCTGGCAAAGCAAAGTAAAATATCAGGTGTAGGTTAGGCGTAGCTAAAAATGTTTTCTTGGGGTCACCAAAGCTTAAACATTTTTTTCTGTTTAACGTACGTTAAAAGTTGAATGTTGGCCAACTTTAGTACTTTTCGTTAACGATAACGTACCGATAACGTACCGAATTAAAAAAAAGTTCGTATTTCAAACTGTAACTGGCAACAGATGGCGCTTGATGGATTCTGCATGCATTAGTCGGTATTTATAAAAATTATCAAAGGCTTGTTAAGCCTTTTAAAAAAACCATTTTGCGATAACAATTTTGTTTACCAACTTTTTATAAAATTTAGATAATTTTCGTTTAAAATTTATATTTATATCAATTTCAGTTAAAAACAAAATTCGTTTTAATTCAAGAACTTTTACAAAAAAACAAACAATTTTACATTTCAAGTTTTAATATTTTCTACCATAACCGAAACTCATTAATTTATATTGACTACACGCAAAGAAAAACCATGGTCACGACGGTCATATTATTTTTCTAAAACAATATTTGGTTGTCGAAAACAAGTAATAGTTATTTTTGTTTCATTTCATCATATATTTTGACGCGATAATCAAGCATTTGTTGAAATTGTATCATTTAATGTTTACTTTTCGTAAAAATTTCAAAATGGTTATCATTTAAAAATAGTATGATTTAAAAAAATTATGACGACAAAAATAACATTATATTCAAAAGAATTAAAAATTACAAATAATCATTAAATAATAGGTGAGACAACAGTATGATTACAAATTAATCAAGCTATGATTTTTTTTAATAATAATTTGATTTCAATTGTTCTTCTTCTTGCTGAATAAATTTTTATTATTTAAAAAGTTTAAGATGTCAAAAAAAGGAACAAAAATTTTGAAAAATTAAAGAAAATGTAAAAATAAACGAGAAAATGTAAAAAAATATTGGTAAAAAATTGCAATTAAATTGGTAAGTACAATCAATATGTGTATGTTACAGCAAAAGACAATAATTTGCCGTAAAAAAGCAAAGATTGTCGATTTTAATTGTAGTCATATATATGATTATTGATTGATGCTTTAATTAAACATAATAATGATAACTGGTAACCATTATTCTTTTAAACATAATCATACAATTCAATCATAGTATGTTGCTCTTCGATTATGGTTACCACAACCATATTTTTTCTTTGCGTGTATGTATGTATGTACGTAGTGGTATTTAATATAATTTTTAATTGAAACAAACAAAAAATATTTTTCACAAGTTTTGTTTCTGTTGATCTTTATGGACGCTGTCAACTGTTATTAACTTTTAACATTAATTTTTATTTTAAGTTTTTGTTCTTATTTTTTTCTTTGGCAAAATTAAGAAAAACAATTTAAACGAATCTGTTTACTGTTAAATAAATTTATGATTTGGCCTTTTGTCGTTTAATTTTAAAAGGCAAAACAAATATGTTAGTTTACATTATTAAGACAAAAAGATGTTGGAAAATTTTTATTTTTTTCTGCCTAATATGATCAAATAGCCAAATAAACACAACGGATTAAAATAATAGATACGCTAGTGGGTATGTTTTTAAAGCGAACAGTTTTTATCGCACTTGTAACTTTAGATTACAACACGTTCTTAATGTTTTAGAAATGAATCCGGTTTCGCTAAAATAGCCAATCGTTCTTATTACTCAAACACTCAATTTACATGATGAATTTTTTGACGTCCACTTTTCTTAATTCCCTTTTGAAGTTACTACCAAAAACTACTCAAATTTATACGATAATTTTTTTTTGACGTCTAATTTTTCTTTATTTTCACAATCCAGTTGATGAGAATATAAAAATAAAACATAACAGAAAGAACAGAAAAAAGTGTAAAGCGAAGTGTCAAAAAAAAACCATGAATACAGAAACCATGTCTATTTTTCTACGCCTCTTTCTTCTCTACACCGCTTGCTACCAAACAAAAAAATTCAATAAAATTCATCATGTAAATTGGGTGAAAGTGAAAATTTGTCTGCTCAAAATAATAGATTGTCTCTTTGCTGATATTTATGACAAACAATTTAGGAATATATGATCTAAGATTCGGGGAATGATAATCAAATTATTGAGGCGAGTTTTCAAAAAAATATTACCTAATATAAAATAATATATAGTTAAATTTATACAAAACATAATAAAAAATGTATTAAAATGATATTTGACATTAATTCATTAGTTAAGAATTTTTGCTCAAATAAGTAGATCTTAATAGATTTTTTAAAGATTGACATTCTTTGTATCATTTTAAAGTTTCTAGTCAAGTTGTTAAATTCAACACTACCCGCATATTCAATACGTTGTTTTGTTATTTCCAACCTACATTTGGCTACAGCCAAATTTCTATTATTCCTTATATTGAACGCTGTTTGATTCCTTGAGAATTGTATTACGGACGTGACCAATATTATAAAAACATTTAAATACGTATATTAACAATTGCAATCTATAAAGTCCATGGATTGGTAAAATAAATGGAAATACATCACGATACAATGATATTGTAGAGTATGTTACACGGAAGATCTGCTACTATTTTGAGAGCTTTGTTCTGCGTTCGTTCTAAAGATTTAAGCTGAGTAGACTTTTTACAAGATAATTGAAATGACTTTACATTAAAGCATTATATTTATATAAGCAATTTAGTATATTTCTAAAATTTATTTTTACATTTGTACAGAATATCATTAGTTGGTGAAATTTTGTTTGTTATATGTTGAATATGGTGATTCCATATTTCATGGTTACCACTTTAAATCACTCCCAAATAATTGATTGATGTCTGCTCCATTATAACTTTTCCGTCAATAATCACATTGAAATTTAATACCAATATTGTGGGGATTAAAGGGTACAAAGCCATTATTACTAAATTTTACTCATATATCCGAAAATTTATTTACAAGGACATTTCGAATTTTTACTTTTTTATGTTTGATTATATTTTACTGGTCAATCCCTCTCATTTGATACCAATATTGAGGATGCTCAAAGAGTTACACTTTGAAATACCAAATATGATCCATATAAGTATATATTATGTGTCCGCCATTTTGTAGTGGCGGCCATTATGGATTTAAATATAGTTTTAGTGTGTTGCAAGCCCTTTAATTTAATGCTAATATTAACTCTCTCGATTGTCTAGAAGCTGAAAAAATCGATTTTTGTTTGTAAATTTTGGAAATATATTTTTTTTACAAAAATTTTTTGCTTATAACTTTATCGATTAGTGACCGATTTATCGAACATTTTTTACGTACATCTCTAGCGGCATATCATATCTAAAAATAGTAACAAAGGCCGAAAATGTTTAACTTTTGTTGCAATATTACGGGATAAATAGAGGCAGTCGTATTTATTTGCTCATATCTCTGAATTTTATGAGGCGATAATGCTGAAATTTAATAACGATTAATTTCCGGATATTTTCAAAAGATTGATATCACATACAGATCTGAGCAACTAAAAGTTGATTTCAACCAACACACGAACAGAGGGACAGACAAACAGACAGACATTGCTCAATCGACTCCTCTATTCATAAGCTTTTAGAAAATATGTATTTTTTTTTAGAAATTACAAAGGAAATGACAAAGCTGTATATACTCTTGGGCACCACAGGTTAAGGGTATAAAAATGGAGAAACATTTTATGGAGCGATAAAACTAAGATTAATTAATTAAGACGCCATTAAGGTAAAGAGTTGCATGTAAAATTTGCCGTAAAAAACCCGTGAAGTATGTTTATAATATCGTAAAATTTGTGGGTGTATCTATTATTTTGATCAGGTGTGTACAAACATATATAATTTAAAAGTATGAGTTGTTATATTTTTAGAGAGATGGTGTTAATATTTATGGTAGTCTTTTAGTTATAACTTTTATTTATTTTTTATTTTTATTTTGTTTTTATCCATGATGTTATTGAGCAAATATTGTGAAGATAATACTGTGAATGTGTATAAAGTCTTGGCTTGAGTGTTAATACAATTATAGTAACAATTCAAATTTTATGATTTGTGTATATTAATAGACAATTACTTAAATTATCAGTATTAAAGTTTTTTGTAAATAAAAATGTAAAGTCAAATGTACGCAAAATGTTTTCATATTTATAAAGAATTTTAAAGCAGTCAAACTTTATTTAAGAAAATTCTCTTATAATTCTTTTTTTATACCCTTCACACAGTGAAAAAGGGTATATATAGGTTTGTCATTCCGTGTGAAATTTCTACAATTTTCATTTCCGACCCCATAAAGTATATATTTTCTGAAAGCTTATGAATAGGGGAGTCGATTAAGCTCTGTCAGTCTGTCCGTGTGTATGTTGAAATCAACTTTTTGAAGCCCCCCGATATTGCTTGGACCCGGGTGAGGTATTAAAATATCAGAAATATTCGGGAGTAGAACGGTATTGAAAATCAGAAACATCGATACATAAACAACAGAGATATGAGCAAAAACCCATGACCACCGAAATTTTTTTTACAAAAACAACATTACAACAACAACATACATACATACAAACGTGTATACTGGTTAGAGAAAACGTGGCATCGAATCCCAGCTGAGCCAAAAAAAAATTTTTTTTAATATTTCTTTTTTTATTTTGTTTTTAAAATTTCTTTTTTATTTTTTATTTAATATATTATTTATATTTTTATTATTTTTTTTAAATTTTTTTTTTATTTTTTTTTTGTTTTATATTTATTAAATATAAAATATTTTTTTTTAAAAAATTTTTTTTTTAACATTTTTTTTTAATTTTTTTTATTTTTTTTTTTAAACATACATACGTAAATTTATAATTTAACAATGGGATGTTTTTATATATGTATGTTTTTTATATGTATGTACGTATTTTATATGGGATGAATGGTGATACAAACTACTGTTATTGCATGACTACACGTTGTGAAGGGTATATAAAATTCGGCACGGCCGAATATAGCGCTCTTACTTGTTTTGAATTTAAATTGATTTAAATTTAATTATGAATTTGAAAGTTTGAATCTGCTTTAAATGTTTTATATTTTTATATTTAATTATTCAAGCCTAAGGTCATACAACAGTTTTAAGTTAAAAAAAGTTTTATTGTTAGTTTTTTTTTTTTGTTTTAACTCATAATTTATTTATTGGATTTTTCTATATTAAGAAAATGACAATAAGTATTAAAATCTTAAATTAACTAATTTCTGGATCTATTGCCATTGCAATATAGACTCCAATTTTCATTGCATAGTGGTCATCATTCTAACATGTCTGCGAGGGCCAATGTGTCGATCCTCCTGAGTCGAGTATGTCCATTAAAATATAATAGATTCTGTGCGAGAGGGCTTGGATGAGTTTCCAGTTTTCGTACATATTTTGAGCAGACGGTTTTTATTTCTTCGCGAAGAAATGGAATATTAAGGTCCTTGTGAATATTCGCGTTATTAATGTACCACGGGTCTCCAGTAATAAGTCGCAATATTTTGTTTTGCTGTCTTTGTAATTTCTCTATATTAGAAGCAGAAGCTGTTCCTCATAGTTGGATTCCATAGGTTCATATTGGCTTAATGATAGCTTTGTAAAGTAGAACCTTGTAGTTTAGTTTGAGAGCAGAATGAGAACAAAGTAGCCACTGAAGTTGTAGTGTTTTGAGTTTGAGTTGTATGGATTTGGATTCGATATGTTGAGACCAGGTAAGGCGTCGATCAAGGTATATACCAAGATATTTTATATGACTTTGCTCTGGGATAGTGATATTATTTATCTTCAGATTAGGACAGTTTCCCTTTCTCAAGGTGAAAGTGACATGCGCGCACTTTGCTGGGTCTGCTTTTATTTTCCATTGGTTAGTAAACAAAAAGAAAAGTTTGTAATTTTTTGTTAATTTGTTAATTAATATTTCCTAAAGATGCTACACGAAGGAGTAGCGAAATATTGAAAAAGAAAATAAAACATTGTTTAATTTTTGTTGCTTTTAATGAAAAAAGAAACTGTTGTATGACCATAGGCCTGAATAATTATATATAAAAAATTTAAAAAAAGAGGTCAAATAAAATAAATAATTATTGTTTTATATTTTTTTAAATAAAGGATTTTCAAGGGAATATTCACAAAAATGTGTATCAATGATAGTTCAGATTAAATAGCAAAGTAATAGTCAACCGAGGCGATAATATTATAATTGTTACAGACTAAGACTGATTTATATTGGTTTTACAAAGGCTAAAATTTTTATATTTCTTGTATTATTATATACCGGGTTACCAAATTTCGGATGACAAGGTTATCTTGGTTGATTTACATAAATAGTGTCAATTCTTGTTCAACTAAACAATGTCAAGTGATGTTTTAATAATTATTTCCAGCCATAATATAGTAAATACATAATAATACTATTATTAAATCCATTTTTAGTATTTTTCGTTTTGATTATAATCACCAAAACAAATCAACAAAATTTTTCTTTCCACCATATGCATGACCTTTCAGTATATTTTTACGTCATTTTAGACTCATGGTTAAGGCTGTTAAAGCGTTTATTATACAAGTGTCAGACAATTTTTATAATACTTCTATCTACTACAAATGTCTGTCACTTACCAAACTTTTAATCTCTTCAGCAAAGTCATAAAAATCACAGTTAATATAATCTCAACTATTTGGTATATAAATAAATTGTGAGCAAATGTAAGTATGTATGCAAAGAGGAGTATTTTTTGTATTTTATTAATTTCTATTAAAGCATTTTTAACACAACGAATTGCTGCTTGTGCAATATTTACATACGTTAGGCATTCAAATGCTAGTTCGTGTAGCTTTAAGTGGACTGTTGCTTTGTTGCTATTTCCTTAAAGGTTTTATTATAATATTTTTTTATTATTAATAATTGCAAAAATTGACAATTTATATTTACTGTAAATTATTTCAATTTTATTCCAGACTTTTAGCCAGTAACAATTATTATAATTTAAAGTGTGTTTTTTTTTCGTTTAAATTGAATTTTATGTGGCTAGCCAAAGAGCACCCTAATAGATACAAAATTGATAATTCGTAAAAGTATTAGTTAAGATTTTTATTGACTTTATGGTTGACTTAATAATAGATTTCAAGAAGGAAATTTTTCGCTTAAATACCTGTTTAATGTTAATGATGTTAATTGAAATTGTATATGAAGATAATATTTTTCTACGAAAAAAAATTAAAGGGGATTAACTTAGGTAGTTGTATGAATAAAATTAATAAAACTTGTTAAGCTTATTAAATAAAGTGATTGCTTAAATAGAGATATATTATAATTATAAGTGTCTAAAAATAACCTGACAAGCCTTAAAAGAACACATACTTACATGCACTAACACTTATACATTATTTTTTTATTAATCATAGTGTAATATAAAGTCAAATCTCACACAAAACCCTTTTTATACTTTGCGCTTATAGGTCCTTGTCCTCATGGTACATTTGCTTGCGATAATGGTGAATTGTGTGTGTTGCAGCGACAAATCTGTAACAATCGCAGGGATTGTCACGATGGCAGTGATGAAGATCCCGTTGAGTGTGGCCTACTTTATGGCAGTCGTGAAATGACTAATAAAATTGTGGGAAATGCCATTGAAAAGCAACGACGTCAACAAGAGGTAACAGAACTGATTCCCACAACAAAAATAAAAACAAAAACAGCCAACTATACAGGAGACGGCACAACAACTATTTTTATATCAAATCAACAGGGAGAGCCGGACTTTAATGTAAATAATCCGTTTAAAAATAATATTACAAAACCTATAGTGACGTCCAGTATTACAACAACACCGTCTTCGTCATCGTCATCTGTGACAGCCACAACCAGTATTAGTATTTGTGGTGAGTAAGTAAATGTGTGCGAATCATATTTTTTTTCTTTTTTTTTTTTTTCTTCTTCTTCCTCTATTTTCTCTTAAATTGTATTACAGTTAATTAGAATTTATAAATGTTGGTAATGTTTGCTTATTTGTTGTTGCTGTTATTATTGTTGTTGTTGTGTTTTTGTTTTTAAAGTTAAAGAAGACAAATAAATTTTTTTTCGCAACTTTCTTTGCTTTTATTATCATTGTCACTGGACTAGAGTAAATTTTTGTGTGACCTGAGGCGTATGAGTGTTGTGTTTATAAACGAGTGATATACAAATATAAAGTATACGTTCAGTAGGGAATTTAATATTTTTAGAACATTGGTCTGAGTTTACATTGAAAGAGTTTTCTTGCAGACAACTTTCTTTTTCTTCTTCAAACTTGCTTGGTTTTTTGCTGGATTCGATGTAAGACAAAACACATAACTTTAAAAAAGTGATTTATTAAAAATAGTGGTTACGCTTATTTGGCCAAATATTTGCCCAAATGTGAATGCTGCTCAAATAGACAACATAAATTTTATCGTTCTCAACTTCTGCTATTTATTAACTATAACTATGCCAAATTTGACATTTATACTGTCGCGCAATCTACTTAAAAGAGAACAATAAAATTGTTTTTATTCCCCATATTACACATATACAATACATACATGCACACATACACACAAAGATACGTAGAAAAAAAAACTTGAAATTATATTTATTGTTAGAAGAAGTGTAGATAATAACCTTCGAACGTCATAAATTTTATTTTTAATGTTATCACTACTTGATAAGTCTTTAATATAATTGTGCTAAAAATGGTTTGATTTGGGTACAATAAATCCTTGCAAAGAATGTGTAATAAACTTTTTATTTATGAACAAATAATGTTTTTCTTTTCATAGAGAAGTTTTGCAAATTGTTTTTTATGTAAACAAATTATGATAAGCTCTTGATATTGAGCAAATCTACATTTTTATTTTTTTCGTAAAACAATAAAAACAAATAAATAAAAAATAAATAATTTCTTTGCTTGTTAAATTTTGTTTTCAGCAAATTAAAATCTTTGGCAGTAGTATTTTTTTTTTTATTAATTATTTTTTTGTAGTAATTCGCTTTTGTACAGGGTGTTCCAACCCGAATGCACGTTGTTTATTGTAAATAAAACAATTTATTATTTATTTATTTATTATAATAGATGGATCTACAATATTTATGTGTGAAACAAAATATTGACCAAATGCTCGTCAGGGCTTCGGTGAAATACTTCCATCCGATTGTCCACATTTTCAATGACACTGAGATATAATGTGTCGAATAATCTCATACTTTAGCTTTTGAATTATTCTTGATTTATGACATACACTCTTTTTTTAAAAATATCCCTAAAGGAAAAATAAGTGCAACTATGTCAAGTCACATTATTTTATAGTGCAAAATAGTCATTGTTTTTTTGGCTGTGTGGCAAGTTTCACTATCCTGTTGAAATCACCTATCGTTTCGGTCTTTATTCTCAACTTGTAGCCACAAGAAGTTCGTTATCAATTGACGATAGCGAACAATAATCACGGTGACTGCTTGGTTGACCTCATTTTCGGGAAAGTACTACCCGATGACGCCGCCAACCCTTAAACAGCACTACACTGTCACACTTTGTGGATGCATGGGCCTTTTAATAATCAATCGTGAATTTTCATTTGCCCAAATGCGTCGATTCTGCTTGCTACCGATTCCACTGCTCACAAATTGTACCTTGTCGCTGAGGATGATTTTCTTTGTAAAGACATCATTCACTTCTGTCTGTTCTGGCTTATTGACGACGCTTGAAATGGTCAGTACGATTCAGATCTTGAGTCTTGAATCTTAAAAGCGTGTAAATTCAAGAAATCAAATCGACATCCATTTCAGCCTGAACGTCAATTTTCGTAAAAGGCCTCAATAATCACAATACGCTGCTCAGTTGCGTAGCTCTCCATGGTTGAATTTGTCAAACAAAGAAATTTAAATTTGTGAAACAAAAAAATGTCCAATTCTGACGTTTGACTACCCTTTACATACTTGTATGAATATGTTTTGAATAAATTTAAATGAGTTTTAAAAATCATAGTTAAGCTTAGAAATCTTATTGTATGTAAAATTTTAAAAATTGATTTCGGACTTTTTTATGACTCAATTGAAAGTCAATAATATTGCAGATACACTAGGCGATTGATTTCATTAAATAGACCTATCGTTTGTGCGATTTGAGGTCATTAGATTTTTTTTATCTAACAGTCAACAGTCAAATCTGTTCTGCTTTTTTGCAACTAACAGTCTTTACGGACCATTTAGTCTATGCAGACCATGTAGTCTATTCGGACTATCTAGTCTGTTCGGATCTGTGACACATCAATCTCCCTCCTATGTATACTCTAAACCAAATTCAAATTGCAATAGCAATCAATTAACATATTCACAACAAAGACAGATTAAATGGTTGTCGTTATGTGTGTATGCCTCGACAGTTCTATATAATCGATGAAAGATAACGACGATTCTAAATTGTAAATTAATGTTGTTACGTTTTAATTTGTTCTCAGAAAAAAAAATTACACCAACAATTTTCAATTTATTTATTTTTTCTCAATAGAAATTTCAACATATCCAAAAGAATGTACCTGCCTTAAAAAGTCTATACTTTTTTGTAAAAATAATGCAAACTTAACAAAAATACCAGAAATCGGAAAAGAGGTGAGCAAAACTCAATTCAAGATGAATTAAATTTTAATGCAAAACATTATGACTTAAATTTAAATTTTCTTATACACTTATTTTGAAGGTTACCAGCATAATAGTAATTGATAACAAATTGTCATTGCATGTAAATGATTTGAATTATTTTGCGAAACTACGCAGATTGTAAGTTGCTTTTGAGTTTGCCAGATAAAACTTTTGTAATAACAATAATGGAATAACATTTTGTTGTGTGTTTTGTTAGAAAACTTAAATCGAATAATATAAGGGAATTACCGCTGGGTTTATTTCAACATTTGCAACAACTGGAGACACTCGATTTACGCTACAATCAACTGACCAATTTGACGCCCAGCACATTCAGAGGTCTCATCAATTTGCAGTGGCTATTTTTGGGTTCAAATCAATTGGCCTCTTTGCCCGTCAAAGAGATGTCTTTGGATTTACCCCGCCTGGAGTGGTTACACTTGAGTGATAATTTATTGACACTAAATGGTATCAATTTTCCACGCATGCAAGTTCTATATGAGTTGTGAGTATGAAGTTGATTATATTTTTTCTATTTGTTGTTCAAAAATTTATTGAAGCATAAATTTTGCCATCGAAATCATTTCTGCAAAGGGAATTTACTTCATGTTCTTCTTTTTTTATATTCCTCTTTATTATTTTCCTTTTTTCGAATTTTATCAATACAAACCATACTTTGGCTGCTTACACACAGATATTTGGAATATAATAGAATTTCTTATATTGGCGAGGAAACTTTTGCACAATTGGATAATTTGCATTTACTGTAAGTAATTTTTTGTCTTGATTTATATGTTTTATAAATTGTAAGTTACAGAGTGATAGCTATGAGGCAAAGTTAAAATATTAAGAAAAAAATACGTACAGTGTCACGCCATTTAGTTGGGACAGAAAATGATATTTGGTTAAACAAACTTGTGGGTTTTCTTATTTTGTACATTAATACAATAATCCCTTGATTTACCTAGCCTCGAAATACGTCGTTTCGGCCTGCACCTTCAAATTTTGTACGCCATTCAAACTTGATTTGCATTATTATTATATAAACATATGTGTTTAGTTATTTGAATCTTATGCAGAAGTTTTACTTATCAAACTTTACGCACTGCAATAGGAGATTTAATAATAAGATTAACAAAAAATGTACACACCAAATAAAAAACAAATAAGAGTTCTTCAGTGTTCAGAGTCAAGTGTGTTGTATGTTGTTGTTGTGAAAAAAACAAGAAGGTCGTGTTTTTTCCTCATATCTCAGTTGTTTATGTACCGATTTTTCTGATTTTCAGTAACGATTTGCTCCCAAATATTTCTAATATTAGAACAGCTCACTCGGGTCCAGCCGATGTTAGGAGCTTCAAAAAGTTGATTTCAGCAAACACACACTGACAGACGGATAGGTCTCAATCAACTTCTCTATTCATAAGCTTTCAGAAAATATATACTTTGTCAGAGTCGTAAATGAAAATTGAAGTTTCAAACGGAATGACAAACCTATATATACCCTTTTCACTTTTGTGTGAAGGGTATAATAAACGCATTGTAGTTTTACTAAAAACTAAAATAGAAGTTATTCGCCGCTATGATAATGGAGCAAATACCTTTTTTTACCAGCATTAGAACAATAGTAAAATATGCAGGAGAAATCAATGAAACTACCACTCAAAGAATACCAATAGTAATGGAAAAAGGTAAAAATGCGTTAGTTTTGTGGATAAAGGACTTAAGCAAAAATATATACCATTAACTGCGTTTGTTATTCAAAAACAAAAAGGCGATAAGTTTGCTTAACGATCTAGATAATGAAACATTTGTTTTAAATTTTTGAGTTTGTTGATGAAAGAAAAAAACAATAATGGGAAAGGTAAAAATTTTTTTTTTCTCATTTGCTGTATAAAAGTATATTTAACAATAAAAGTTTCGTAAGTCGAATTTCACTTTAGAGAGACGATTGCAATTACAAAATAAAATTTGAAAATTTTTTGCAACAAATGTTCCTTAATATGGATGAGGACTTAATATTCCGTTTTTTGTTTGTTTGTGTTAAGTACAACAAGTCATCTGCAGCTTATTGCATATAAGTGCTGCTGTAATTCTGCTTTGCAAAAGCTGTCTGTCATGTCTTTGTGTAACAATATTATGTGAAAAGTTTATTGCTTGAATCGTCAAAAATCCACATTTAAAAAATGTAAATAATAAGGGAAAATAATGTTTTAGTTACAACATATAAATATCAATTTCAAGCCAACAAAACAAATTAAAAATATTTGTTTTTTTTTTCAAAACCCCTTTAACACCATAAATCAACCAAATTTTATTAGTTAAAAATTTACCATTTTAAAAAAGTTTTCACAATTTATGGTGAAAATTCACAATTTATGGTGAAATTAATTAAAAACAAAACAAAACTTAAGTCAAATGATCGCATTAGTTTACATACGTGACAAGAGTTGTCCTTTTCGTAGAAATTATTTTGTTTTTCGTTTTCCATTATTAAATGTTCATAAATATTCACACTTTCATGAATTCATGAAGATTAATGTGTCAAATTTGGGCTTATTTTATCGTTTCTTTTATTATTTTATCGACATAACAATTTGTCTTTTTTAATAAATAGTTTACGTAGAATTAATAACACGCAAAGATGTTGTTATGCCATCTATTGACTTTACACTCAGAGAAATATACATAAAGGCAGACTATTGTGTGTGGTGAGAGAAAAAAAAAACATCTAAAAGCTTAGTACCACCTATTAGCTTTTTATTTTTGTTTTATTGTTGAGCTTAAAATCACTTTTTATTTTTTATAAAAAACGATTTTTGTTTTTAGCAATATTTCGTTACCAAACGATGAGTAGCGTCTTCAGGAAAAATATACAAATTATAAATAAAAAAATTAAATAAATTGCTTGAATTTTGAACTAAAATTCCAGGAACCATTTATTATAACCAATTGCTTCCCATTAGGAGTACAGTATCGTGTGGGATTAAATTTGAAAATACCTTTGGGCGTTACTTCTTTGAAAAGGAAGATAAAAGTGCTTTTAACCGTAAATGAAGAGTGGGGTCGGTTTGTGATAGAACATTTTTTACGTTTTTATCAGGATATAACTACTGCTCACACTGTTCGAGACACAATGGCACTTTTAAGTCAAGTTTTTAGAGAGCGAAAAATTATAGAAATTCATTGGCCATCGCGCTCACTAGATTTATCAGTACCTGACTATTTTCTTTTGTGTTATTTGAAGGAGCGAGTATATGTAAACAAAAACGTGAAAATTCATGGCCAGTGTTATAGAAATTTGTGCGCTACAGCAAAAAAAATTTACGATGTTATGGAAAAGACTCTGAAACGGGCCCATCATTGCAAAGCTAAGATCGAGGATCATTTAAGAGCCTTTATTATTTTTCGTACTTAATGTAAAAAAATTTCATTGTGTTCATTTAATAATCTAAAAAAATATAAAAGTTATTAAATTTTTAAACCCCATGAAGATTTTTGCCCCATCCTCCACAACGTAAAAAATACACGCTAAGTGCAAGACTTACGTACATATTATAATGGAAGCATTTAGGTTAGGTTAGGTTAGGTTAGGTTGAAAAGGAGGGGTATAAAAGCCCAAACCCATTACAGGTATACACCTATGCCCAGTTGGCATGTTGTGCGCTCCATGTGGAAAACGGAATTCCCAAACAAAAAAACCATAAACAAAAATGGAAGCATTTTAAAAATTTTACGAATTTAAGGTGTTTGAAAAATATGTACTAAGCTTAGACTTATTGCCGTATTCCAAAGAAAAAAATATTTTAGGTTTATTAAAGGCTTATTTGAGAATTTTTTGTACAACATCTGTCAAATAAGCCTTTAATAATCTTATACTTTGATATTTTGTAATTCCATGGATTTTTAAATTCCATATCTTTTTATCAGGTCTGCCTCCACACATTTTGTTTGGAATAGTTTTAATTTTCTAGTTTAAATTTTGATCGTTTTGGTTTAACTTAAGATTCCCTTAATTTTATATAATTATTTTTATCGTATCCTTAAAGTATCACTTTCTTATTAAAAAGATAAAATCTTGGGTTTAATTTTCGTTTAAATTATTTTAAAGAAGCAAAATACGAAATCAATTTCACTTTCAAACGAAAGTTAGCTCTGTGACATTTTTGCAATTGAGAGGCATTATGAAATACAACAAATTTATAAAAAAAAAACTAGCTGATCCGGCAAACGTTGTTTTGCCATATAAATTATTTCTAGGAAATATGTGAAAAAAGTGGGCGTAAAAGTAGGCGTTGTAAAAAAAGTATCCGATTAATCAAACTAGAGTCTTATAGAGCCCATACACAACACCATAAAATTGTGCAATTAAGCTTTAAGCACACACTACACCAGCATGGTGGTACAAAATTCATTTTTTACCCAAAAATTGTGTGAAAAAGTTTATAATGAATAACGAAAAAATGTGTGCTGCACTTATTATTACTATTATCCTAAAACGAAAACGAATTAGGAGCAAAAAAAAAACGTGTTTGGATGAAGAAATGGCTCTGAATTGGCATTTATATTTAAAATGTTTTATTTTGTTGATGTTTATGCCTTGACGATTTAACTTTTATGAGCTAATTTTGCCACACACGACTAAATCATGCTGGTACCATCAAAAAAATATCAAACTATTTTTGATAAACCACCACTACCTCATACACGGCCAATCAGCTGGCACAGTCACTTGATTGTACAATTATTATGGTGTTCTGTATGGGCCCTATTACCCAGCAAAAAAATCTATGACAAAATAGTAGATTTGCAGGGGTTCAACTGGTGACGAAGTGATTAAATTTAGGTGAAAACACTTATGATTTTAACATAAGCGTGTCATTGGAGATCATGTGTTTACATGAATACATTAATGAACTGCACTCCATTCTAAGAACATATTTAGAACTCATGCATATTTGATGAGAAGCATCGGATGTTTCATGAGTTGAATTTGTTTGTTTACATGAACTGTTTAAGATATTTTGCATGATGTTGCATTCATTTTTAAACACATCATTTATGACAAATTATTTCACATTTAGGAAGTCATTTAGAATTATTGCTTTTACACAATTGACTTAGAAGTCTTGAAAATGTAATTCGCTTTGCACTACTTCTAATTTTTTTTGTTGGGTAGTTATGTGAAAATTTCAAGAAGATCGCTCCAACACTCTGGCATACCTGAAGGGGCGTGAAAAAAGGCGTGGCGTTGAGGAGTATGAAAAATAGATGTTTAACCGATTCTCAGACCTACCCGATATGCACACAAAATTCTATCAAAATCGGTCGAGCCATTTCGTTGGAGTTTATTATTTATTATTCAAGTTACCAAAAGTGTGGTGATTTTTTATTCTTTGCGGACATATTTTTTTAACAAACTTTTTAAATTGAAAAATTATGACTACAAATTTAAAATTGTTGCTTTACTAATAAAGCCTTTTCTATACCACTTACTTTCTTTTTTTTTCTATTCCCTTTCTTGACAAATATAACGCAATTATATTAAGTCTATAATGCCGATAAATCGCAATATTGACCTAAACACAGCTAAAAAGGCATTACTTAACAACAATTACAAAAGCAAACAACAACAAAACAACAATCAACTTCAATATCTAAAGGTCTATCAAAATTGGATTTTTCAATTGCAAAGCATTGCCGGTACTTCAGTTTGCTTTATACGAATTGTATGTCCATGAGAATTTTTGACAATTTAATAAGGCTTGCCACTTTTGTTTAGGTTAGACTGTAAGTGTTTGATATACCATCAAAATACTATTAATTTGATACCAATTTAGAAATTTAATTTTTGGGTAGACTAGAGAAAAAATAAAAAAACATGCCCTTTAAAACAAAGTTTATAAATAAATATAATTAAGTTTGACATTTAGTATCTCATAAATTAAATGGCCAACAATTTAATATGTACAAAATGAGGTGATAAATTTTATACTATTTGACCAGACACAAGTGGTAATTTAAATAAAGTGCCTTATTTGATTAAAAGCAAAAAAGAAAAAACATAATTTACCATCTTTCAGCTTTAAAGGAAAAGATTTATTAAAATATTGCAAATAAATAGCAAGAAAAAGTTGTAAGAAACTTTCATAATTGTATTTTTTTTGTCTTCTTTTCTCCTATGGTCTCTATGCTGTTATTAACAATAGAAGTAAAGAATATTTTTTTTTGTAAACAGTCTAGTTTGTGAAATTAAACAATTTAAAACGTTTAAGAGAATAATGAACAAATTATCAGTCTTTGGTCATGCTTTGAATTTAGAAAACATTATGTTGTCATCAGCTAATTGTTGCAAATATGCTTGGTATGGGCGACTGCTGTCAGCCAGACAAGCAAGCTAAAATTTATAAAGGACAAATACCTTTCAAACTTAAATAGTTAATAAGTAAAAATAATATGCATTAAATAAAACAAAAACCTACTTCGACGTATAATTAAAAAAAAAAAATTAACAAATTAATACGCGATTAGCGATAACGGCCATTGTTAAGCCTGTGTAGCTGACTAAAACATAATGTACTTAATGACAGATAATTTGAGGTGTTAATTATCTTCTAGTTTCTTAAAGCAAATATTTTTTTGTGTTTTTAAGAATTTTAATAAAAATTTTTGATTTTAGTTTTTGAAATAAATAATGTAAAATATTTAAAAATTGTATTTCAAATTAAATTAATTGAACTTAGTAACACGACATTCAGACTATGCTACTTGTAACACATTACTGTAACATGTTATATTTATTTGTGGGCGAAGGCAGGAGAGGAGGCAGAGACGTTACAAAAGTAACACGATTTCTGTTTTTCATGTAACTTTTTGACGTTTCTCTTTTGACGTTTTCGTTTTTTCATCGATTATTATTTATTCTCTTTCGTATATCAAACAGGAATGATCTCTCAATTAATTGTTTTATTTAAGTTTGACAAATGTTTATGGCTGGATTAGGAGCTAAATTTAATTTAAAATAGCTTATTGGTTTTTTAACACAATTGTGAATTCAATAACAACTCTTTTTTAATGACAATTGTATAATTGAAATTGAATAAACAACGAAACCAAAACAAAAAATAAAAAAGAGACAAGTTTGTAGTAACTTAATGTAAATGCTTGAAGTTTTTGGAAGTTACTTTAAAACGAAATAAGAAAAGAGTCATGTTACAAGTAAAATAGTCTGAATGCCGTGTAACAACCCAGATTGGAATCAAACCCGCAGATTAGAAAAGTAGGCCCCTACTAGGTAGATCACCACGAATACCTTAATATTCTAATAACTTTATAACTAAACTTAATAGAGTTTGACATAGTTCAGGCAAGCAAAGGTTTAAATTAATTTTCAAAAAAAAAATAATATTTTAAATAGTAAAGTCGTTCACATATGCACGTTTTAGCTGTTAAGCATTAAGCACATAGACAAAAGCAGACTGCCTACTACAATCTATCGAAAATAAAATACACATCTTCATATAGAGACGATTAATTTGACGCCATCATACATAGCTGCGCGACTGCACTGCTACATTTGGCGTTGGCGACCACTTGGGCTAATTTCTATTTTACCCTGCATTTACACATGAAAGTGATTTCATGAAATTTCTGTATACGTATTATAAATAAAAATTTCTTTGAAATAAATTACTTTCAAGCAGAGTACGAAAACAAACAAAAGAAAACATTTCCAATAGTTTTGTTTCGATCATTTCAGAGAGAGAAAACAAAACGAAACAAACCCCAGGATAACGGTACATGCATTTTGTTTTGTATTGTTTTGTACTATGAGTGCAAACAAAACCAGAATCGAAAAGTACTCAGCTTCAATATGAAACATGCAAAACAATACAGTACAATACTTTCTGCAAACGTTTCAAAACGTTTGCTGATTGATTTGCTCTTTACATAAAAGAATCTACATGTTTATTGCTGCTTGTTGTTGGGAATTTTTTAACATTTTACCTACCTACATTAATTTTATGATCCTTTTAACGATATGAAGTCACTGACTATAGTTTGCGAATTGGTAATGGTGCATTGTTATTATGATTGTTATAATCTTTTTGTTCTGCAAACGTTTGCAAACGTTTCATTCTTGTTTCGTACTCAAACGAAACATACCGTCAAAGCAAAGCCTAAGTACAAAACCCGAATTGTTTTGTTTATGCTCTTTTGCATTGAAAAGTTTGTGGTTTTGTTTTGCTCGCAAACAAAACGATTCATGAAAATTGAAAAGTTTCTGACTTAGATGATTTGTACTGTGTTTCGTTTCGTTTCTTTTCGTTCACTGCTTTCAAGTAAATTTCTTGTGCGTTAACACAGGAAAGTGAAATTTCATTTTAAAAATGTCGTCGAAGCGAAGAGTCTCAATAATTGCTATACATTTTACATTAATGCGCTTAATTTAATTAATTTTACTACCTTTAGAGTTACCAAGAATATTTCATACACAAATTTAAAAGGCAGTAGTTAACAAAAATAATTTTTGTTAATTTTTAATAAAATTATTATTTTAAAATTACATCAATATTATTCTTTATGTATATTTGAAGAATAAATATAAATATTTTCATTTACACACATTTAGTAGGCAACAGTGTTTAGCATTTGTCACTTTACTTTCCTGAAAACGTCAAAATTTACTTTCTTGAAAAAATCGTTGAAATCTGAGTGGAAAGTAAAATAAATGTGTTGGTGAAGTAGTGTGAGTGTATTGCGAATTTCATGAAATTACTTTCATGTGTAAATGCTGGGTTAGTGAGCGGCAATCAGCAGATTTAGTGCTGCCAATATTATAAGAATTGTTAAATTTATATGAGCTTATTGGCTTAAAAATTTGTTAGTGGTGTACCAAGGCATATTTATTCATTAGGTACTCTTGATTCGCCAGCTGAATTTTTTTTTCAACACTTATTTTAAATTTCAGCTGTCAAAATGCATAAATAAAAACCAATTTTCTCTCTTTTCTAATTTATTTCAAATGTCAAACTTCATATATAAAAAATATAAACAAAATATTCTCTCCGAACTGCAATTACCTGATGAATAAATATGCCTTGGTGGTGTACGTATATTTAAAACAAGCAATTTTATTTTTACAAAAGTTAAATACTTGAATGTGGGCACCACTGAAATATATATGTATATATATTTCTATAACATGGAGCTGTTCTTTAATTTATGTTTATAGTAATGTCATTTAAAAAATAATTTTGTAGCTGACTGCACAGCGGCAATTGCAACCAGCTGCATTTGTAGTCCTGCAGCTATGTAGCCTGCTGTAATCTATGTGTGTAATGCTTTAAATTTAATTAATAAAAAACATTGATTTTTTTTAATTTATCTTTACTCAACTTCATTCGCTTAAAAAATCAAAAATTCAATGCAATAAAAAACAAGCAATGTTGCTGTCTTTGGTCGTGTCGAATCTGAGAGTACCCTCACCACCATGTTCATGTAGCCTAGATATCAGATTTAATCTTATACTCCATTCTGCTTTATTACTTCGGACGCCATCTTGTATTTTAAGTTTTTACATAGTTAACTGCTTTTTACTTGTGAAGCTCTTTTATTTGATACCCATCCTGATGGGGCTGAGAGAAAAACTTATTCGTCATTTTGTTTCATGCGTCACATTAGATGTTACGAATTTTCATAGTCTTCTAAATTCTGCTGGTTGGTTGAGCCCTTTGATTTGATACCAATATCGTGGGAGTTAAAGGGGATAAATCTGCTGGTAAGTTTAGCCCTTTCATTTGATACCAATATCGTGGGAGTTAAAAGGGATAAATCCGTAAATACTAAATTTAAGGAAGAACACTGAAGCAGTTGAATTTTTGGCCTTATATCTTAGTTAGTTTCTTACCTGAATTGAATTTTGGTGTCTTTAGCGTGTCTAAAAATTAATTAGGAGCTTAGGTAACTTGGTATATTTAAAAAGAATATGTATTTTTAAAAAACACTTTTGCCTATAACTTTGCTGATTTGTGCCCGATATGTTAAAACTTTGTCATGAATATTTCTTAAAGTACAACATATTATCACATGTGTCGATAAATTATTCTAGAGCTGAAAAATTGAAAAATATTGATTTTTGTGGTTGGGAAAAAATAGAGGCAGTTGTGTTTCTTTGCTCATATCTCAGATAGTTATGGGGCGATTGTGCTGAATTTCAATAGCGATTTATTTATAGACATTTCCAAAAGACTGATATCACATAAAGGTCTGTACAACTCGTGGGACCTTTTTAAAGTTGATTTCAACGAACGCAGGGACATATGAACATCGCTACATCCCCTTGGCATAAGCTTTTAGATAATATATAATTAAGGGAAGACGGAAATCAATATTGCGGAAATTTCAAACAGAATTATAATACCGTTGGCACTATGGGTGAATGGTATAAAAATAAGAGAGACAGAAAACGTTGTTTGTGTCACTATAAATTAAGAATTAGGAAAATTTAATACAAAAGCAGATATTGGCGATTTTTTTTAGGACGTTTAGTTTTGTTTTAGATCAGCCGACTAGAAACGTTGCAAATGAACTATTTGGCACCACATTCTTTTTTATTGTTAAATTGTGTTTGTTTTTTTTTTAATTTACTGAATATGAACAACAGTTTTTAAACATGTATTATTCAAAACGAAATTTTAAATATAGTATTAATACATTTAAACATGTTAAAAGTTTTAAACTAATACAACATTTGTCTAATTTTGCCTTATTTTACAGAAATTTAAATGGAAATCTTATTGCACACATACATCCAAGAGCATTTTGGGGCTTACAAAATATACGTGACATGTAAGTATATATAATTCAAATACATAATAAAATACGTCACCAGTTTTACTCATTTAAATCTATGAAATTGTGCAAATCTACTCTTGTTGACGTAAACAGCATTTGAAACGCAAGGTTGCAAAATACAGACACTCGCGATAAAGTGAACCCCTAAAATGTTGAACACTTTTTTTCTTACATTAAATACTCTTAAATATGAGCAGCTATTTTTTTAAAGGATTTTTTTAAAGGATTTTTTATACATGGCGTTAAAATTAAGTAAATATGGCGGTGGTTAAATTCTGATTTAACTGCACGATAATTTGGGGATTTGCCTAGATGTTAGCTTTTAAATTGTCTTCCGCTGTCAATTAAATTTTCTTACATACACGTTTTACTAAGTGCTTAACAAAAAATCCATAATAATTTTTTTATAACGTGAAAAGTTCTTAAATATGCATACAAAAGGGCATAAGTTTTTAACTTAAAAAAAAAAATTAAAAATTTTTTTAATACTATCTTCACACACGCTCCTTAATTCTCGCAATTAAAGGCCTTTTTTGAGCTCAATTTGCCATACTAAAAATTACTTCTAAATTGAGCAATATATACTTTATTGTTTTACTTATTGTCCAAAACTGGAAATACAACACTTGAGAAGTATGTTCAATGAGAAGAAAATTCTATAGGTGGTATTTCTAATGTCAAACAAATAAATATACAAAAAACAAAAAAGTAAGAAAATGGCAAGTGGTTGATGGAAATTTTATAAAATGTTTGATCAAATTCAAATACATACATATAAGTATATATGTGTATAAATATAATTGTAAATATATTTTATGAACAGGAAAAAAAAACTAAAGAGAAGGCATTATTTGATTTGGTATAAATACATCGTATTTTTACAGCTATCAAATGCTAAAGGAGTAAGATAAATTGAGTATGTGTGAACACTTATTTTAATTGCTCAATTAACACTAAATTGAAACAATTAAAAATATCTGTCTAAACAGGGTATAAAGGTGAAGGTGTTACTAATTTAGGAAATAAAATTGATGTGAAAAATTCTACAATATGTGAAATGCAAAAAAAATTCTATTATTAATGTGTTAACAACACGATGATCGGATTCAGCCAAAAACGAAAAATACATTAATTATAACAGGCTTATGTTAACAGAAACTGTCAAAGGTGGGTTTAGTATTGAGGGTAACCAGAATAAAATGAAGCAAGAGTTATCCAACGAAGATGATTATGTAAACATGCAAAAAAGTTCTTTTTAATACAGCATTGAAATGGGCCGAGAATCAAGTGGCTGGTCAACGAGATTTTTATGTATCTAGAAAGTCAAAACAGCGGGCCGTCTCAAAGGCGATTGATCAGAAGAAAACCACAGATTTTTCTTTGCATGATATCATTCACGTATATGAGCAGTCTTGCAAAAGTCAACTGGCTTGATTTTAATAAGTTCATACGAGTTCGATGTATTTAGAGAATAAAAAGACTAACGGCCGTATGCAAAAACCTAATTCCCAATGTAGATTTAACATAAGTAATAGTTACTTGACGTTTTATACGAAAACATTTTTTAACTTACTTTAATTTTAACAAAAACATACTTTTCATACTGGAAATACATACCATCAACTTTTTTCTACCATTTTGACGTAAAAATAATTTACTTTGATTGTTGTTGCTAAAGTTTTTCCAATCGTGTATAAAATACTTTTTTTTACAAAAAATAAATGAATAAAACAGCAACAAGACTGTTTGGAGCAGAAATTTCTTAGAAGCAGAAATAACATTCGAATAACGAGCTACTTTTACTTGATTTCATTTGATTTACATCACCAAAAAAACACGACTCATAAAAACGTAATTAATGTCACATTTTTCATTAATTTATTAACAATAAATTTTTTACGAATTCTTCAATTAAAATCAATATATTAATATTATATATACCATTTCATGCGTCTGTTAATATTTTTCACATTTATACTGAATGACGGGAATATCCACGGGAGCATTGGAATATTTGTCGACAGTCAGGCGGCACTCTTGTCACTCAGGTCATACATTATTACGTCTAAATTAGTTGGCCAATGTAGAAAGGAACTGTCAAGGCTTGGTCAGCGGGCTGAAGTTACTCTAGTTTGGATTCCTGCGCATAAGGGCCACTATGGTAACGAGCGTGCTGATGAGCTAGCCAGGGGAGGATCTGCTCTGGATATCTCTAATGCAATTGCAGTTGCAATCCCGTTGGGGACTATTAAGAGCAGAATCTCCAGACACTTTCTCCGGAAGGCTGATAACAGGTGGCGTGGGCTGAGCACGTGTAAGGTGGCACGGCTTACGTGGCCCTCTTTTGATGCACGACGTACATTGCAACTTACCAGTCGGAGTCGGAGGGACATATCGAGGTTGCTGGCGGTATTGACGGGTCACTGGATGTTAGGCAAACATGCAAGTCGGCTCGGACTCCCATCGAACGACCATTGTCGCAGTTGTCTGGATAGAGAGAAGGAGGAATCGGTTTTCCACTTTCTCTGCGAATGTCCTGCACTGGCGGCTAAGAGACACAGATTTCTGGGCGAACATATACTAGATGGCCTCTCTGCGATATCTGAAGTTGGACTGAATTATCTACTGAGATATTTTAGGGCCACGGGGTGGATCTAGTACCCTTACTCTTGGATTTTATTCTGAGATACACTAGAAGCTGACGAGTGATATGGTCCTGTCAAAACGGAGTCATACAGACTCTACTTGACTGTTGGCGTGCAGCGAACTACCACGATAACCAACCAACCAATATTTTTCACAACAATTGACTGAACAAAACGTAAAAAAGGGAAAGCAAAATAAGATCTAAACTTAGTGTAGGTATATGCCTGCTTAAATATTTTTAAAGATAATAAAGGTATGTTAAGTTTTTGCATATAACATTAAGAATTTTTGCTTCACAATGGTTTGTAAAACTTTATTAAGTTTTTTTTTGCATACCGTCGAAACAGTCGTGGCTGTCGATCTTTTTTATGTACTTAAAACGCTTACCTTTATAAAAAAAAACAATACAATACAATACAATAACAAGCTGCGGTGTGTGGTTTAATATTAACACACTAGATATAAACAGTGCAAAAGCTAAAGTTAATTCTTGTATACATCGTTGTTGTTGTGTATAAAAAAACCTTTCATTTTAGCGAATTCGCAAAACTTAAACCAGTGACGTGAATACCTTTAATAATTAATAGAAGTAAGTATTTAGAGTGAAACGCTTATAGTTAAAGTCAAATTTATATAACATTATACAGTTGTTTGCAAAATGTTTGCACACTTGAATCAACAGAAAGCCATTCAAAATTAATTTAAAGATAAATCAAATCGAATTCTAAGCCCTATTTAATCTACAATTCTTTTATTAATATGCGTGCAAAAATCTTTTTATAGAAAGCCTACACTATTCAATCAGCACTTACATAATTTTTTTAATTTAACTACATTAAATTTTAAATTTGCGAATAGCTTTAAGATCTTTAGTACTCTTCAAATAAGTAGATTTATCATTTTGTGTGTTGTAACTATAAACTACTTACGTAAAGTTAATTAATTATTGGTCAAACAAAGTTAATGTGTATGTATTAGGGTGATCGGTTCGGTTTTACAACCGGTGGAAACCCCAGTTTTTTACTCTTTCAGCGGGCGGTTTTTTTCCAAATGTTAATTTTTCGAATGTCGAATACACCGGTTCTTTTACTCACAGAAGCCGGTTTTTTTCATTTTTAGTTTTATGTTAATTTATCTTTGTAACCAAACGTACAATACTATATTTATTATTATTTAAAATATTTAAAAAATTCAGAAAATTTATTAAATAACCTCCCATATTATTGTAAGAAATTAAATTTAAATTTAATATTATTTGTTTTAAATGGAGAGCAGGTATTTTATATGTTGTTGGCCTTATAATTTGCTGTGATAATCAGCTGTTCGATTAAGTTTTTTGACCAAATTATTATACTTTGCAATACTTTTTGATCTCGTTTTCGAATTTAGTTGCCATATTTTGCTTCATGTAGAGAAACAATGCCGTTTTTAAATTTATTAACCTAAGTTTAAATGTTAAAGGTAATTGAAGCATAAGTTTTCAGTTACTTTTAGGTAAAAAGTGTCTGTCCTTTAATATCTTTATTTTTAATAACGTTATTTTATAATAATGCAATTGAATGTGTGTCAACTTAAAATGCAATTTAACCATAAAACAAACTAGTTTATACCTATATATGTATGTATCCCTGTCGTGAGTATAAGAAAAATTATATTTTATGTATTCGGTCGGTTAACCGGTTCTATCTAAATTTTCAAAAGAGCAACCGGTTTTTTTTAATTCTAAATTTCTAACTATTTGAAAACCGATTTCTTAAAAATGTCGAATAATCGATCACCCTAGTATGTATGTGACATAAAAAATGGATTTAACAATGTTTGTGAGTAGAAAACATTTTCATAAGTAGACAACAACAGAGTGCATACTTACAATGTTAATGTACACTCAGGTCTCATTTTATGCGGATTGAAATGATTGACTGAAATTTTAAAATTAACATTTTTTTTTTAATTTCAACAGATTTTAAAATTTTACGTGTTTTTAATCTTTTTTTATCGTTTTAAAATGAAACCAAGTTTGCATCTCTGATATAAATCGTATGAGTGTTGTGTTATTGTTGAAAGAACAAACGGGGAGTTTCCCCTTTATTAACTGGTTCATTTGTTTAATTAATGTGCAGTGAGCCAGTGATAAGAGGGCTTTAACATTTAAATTAAAATCGATCATCTTGGGAAAAAGCTCTGGCAATATGGATTAAAGACTTAACGAAAAAGAAAATTCCTGTTAGCGGATACATGATCACAGAAAAAGTTTAATTATTTTGTGAGAGAATTTAAGATTCTGAACCGTCAATTTTTAGGCCAAAGGATTTTACAGCAAGTTAAGGATGAAAGGCAAGATTTAGTAAAAGAAATAACCTACGCTAATATTAAATGTTTATATGTAGAATTTTCTTAATAAATGTTTTAGCTTATTTTATGGATCATTTTCGGTAATAAATGATTTAATAAATAATTAATTTTTTAATTAATAACTTTTTTTACGTCTTTGAATTTTATGGTTTAAGTAAATGAAATAAATATAGTTTGGTAAATTTTTTTTTGCGATTTTCTTTTGAATTTTTAATTAGAATTTGTATATACATGAGAGTTTTCAAGATTTTCGAACAAATCTTTAGTATTTATATGAAGCTAAAAGAGCATCGTTTTATAAGAATTCAATTTATGCGATTTTTTTATTTATTTTTTTTTTTTTTTGGAACGAATCTATCGCATAAAACGAGTCGTGAGTGTATGTACATTTTATATTGTTGTAGTCGGATGGATCGAGTTACTATTTCTTTTTTGCTAAAAAAAATATTTGGGAAAATTTGATATTCACAAAATTTTTTTAATAAATATTGCTTAGTGCCTTGCTGGGTAGTGGCCAATTTGTTCAAAATTGTTCACGAATATCTCTAGAGGCCAAATATATCTGTAAATATTCTCAAGCGTGGCTATAAATTATTCACGAGCCGGAAAATTTTTAATTGTTGTGGTTAAATAAGAAAAAAAAAAAAAGAGACAGTAGTGTTTAATTGCTCATATCGAAATTTATAAGGCGATTGTGCTAATTTTCAATACCGATCTGCTGCCAACCATTTCTGATATTTTATACCTTACGCGGGTATTGGCAGTGTTGGAGGTCTTCAAAAAACTGTTTTCAACATGCACACGGACAGGCAGACTATTTCCATTTAATTCCCTCTTCATAAGCTTTCAGAAAATATTTACCCTATGGGGTACAAAACTCACACGGAATGAGAATCCTTTATACACCACTACACTCTCTGTGAAGGGTATACAAATGCACAATAACAATTTTCCAAGTCAAAACAAATTGCTATAAGACAGAAAAATACTAAAGTTGTTGATTGACTAGCTCAGACCATTGCATCATCATTGTCATCACGCAACAAATCAAAGATGAGAACTCAAATGCACTTAAATGAGTTTAGTAACTGAATACATCCCTAAAGGTATGCAATAGCAGCAAGCAAACAATGTATACACACTGTAGACAAACGGGAGATAACTTAATTAAAAGGCCTTGAAGAAGGCCTGCTTGAAGAGATAAAAAGCTTTCAATAGAATTTGTAGTATGTTGTCAACTAAACTTTTAGCATGTCAATATTAAAAATATTTTTTAAAAATATTCCCTTTATAACAAAATTAAATGTTATTAAATTTTTTTTTAGAAAATTTAAGCCTTTTGATAAGGCCTTGTATGTTTTCTTTTTCTAAGGATTATTACATACAAATGCATTACTATATGAAATTCTTACGCATACATAGCAACATGTGTATGTAACATTATTGACATTATCAAGAGTAACCAACAATTGTTAGCTGCAATAATTGAAAAAGTAAGAAAAAAAAATATAATAAAAACTCACACACACACATTCGAGTACATTTTCAAACTATAAATTTTAACTTTATGAAAATTTCACTTAAACCATCGAGAGTAATGTGCTTTTGTCTTTTAAATTCTAATAAGTGATTTTAAAATTTCGATCACGTTTAAATGCCGTAATTTGGCCTATCTTTATGCAACAGAGCAACAGAAACTCTAAATATATCTTACAACTTGACAAAAGAGCGAAGGCTCTATATCAATCCGTAAAAGATAAAAATCTTTTTGCTAACGAGAAGAGGAAGATATCGATGTATAGCTGATCTGTCTTTCGAGATAATTCAGATTAATAAAAAATTCAAATACCTAGAAGTAGTGCTTCATTGGAGGCTATCCTGGAAAAAAACGCATTGAAGATAGAGATCAGAAGTTTGAAAGAATTCAGGCCCTTTGTAGAAGAGCGAATGATTAAAAATGGGGTATAGGTCCAAAAATTACGCACTGGCTACATACGAGAGCACTACGGTCATGTTAGTTTGGTGAACATCTTTAGAAAAAAATATTTAATAAAACCAAAAGGTTCAAAGACAGTGCAGCATTAGTGACATGAGAACCACATCAACAAAGGCTATTGAGAATATTCAATCAATTTGAGATACAGGTGAAATATGAACTAGCCTTGACCACTACCAGATTAATTACAATGGCTGATGGGCAGATGAGAGAGAACATAAAATCATATACCAAAGAATAATCGATATCTTGCCAAAGAGTTAATAATGCAGAGGTAACATGTGACTGCATTCCAACGACATATAGGAGTGTAAGTTTTACTACCTTAATACCAGAACAGGAAGAATGAAATGAAGTAATTAGGGTAACAAATACCCAACACATCGATTCTTAAACGGACGGATTAAAGATTGATAACCGAACTGGAAAGGGCTTATATGATGTATGTTAAAACAGAGGTCTGTCAAATTAAAATACAGCTTTTTAGGTTAAAATCAAGGCAATTACGGAAGGCATTAAATGAATGAAGGAGACTGATAACGAGGCTCCGAATCATAACCTTACAGATACGCAAGCAGTTAGTAAGACCCTAATAAATGAAAAAGGTTGAATGTCCTGCAATGAAAGAATTGGATAAACTCGCATACAAATATTGAACGCCTAGAGATAACATAGAACCAGGCTATCGTTGCATAATCGGAAACGTAGAAGACGACAAAATTTGCCAAAAATCATATCATTTTCAAATGTCATTACCTAGGAGAATGATAAACCTTTACAGACTTTCAAAACAAAGCTTAAAGTTTGGGCTGTTTAGCAACACGTCAGAAAGTGGAAAAGTAATGCTGTCGGTAAAGTGACGAACATACAATGGGGTAACCTAAATCTTGAAGAATCGAAGAAGATTCTGAAAGAAAGGGCAATAACAAATCACATTGAAATAAGAACTCATCAGGAGAAGAAAAGATGAAACTTAGGACTACTACCTTTTTCAACGTCCTGCATGCGGACGTATTAGATACGAGACCTTTAACGTGGGCACTATACCGAATTTGGAATATTTAATGAGTCTAAAATTTAGAACTCTAAGCAATTAAATCGAAGGGATAAGATTTATGACTTAGTCGAAATATTAGCTAAGTTTGGTATTATGGTTCTGTAGAGGATTTTTTTATTTCTTTAGAGCGCACAACATGCCAGTTGGGCATACAAGTATACCTGTCATGAGTTTAGCTCTTTAATGTCCCTCTTTTTAACCTAAACTAAACCTATTAAATAAAAATTGTTTTTAAAATCTTTCAATAACAGATTTTTTTTATCCAATATTTTATAAAAAATATTGTGTAAATTTCTTCGGTCTTTTTATATTAATGATCACTTTAGCTCGAAGCAATAAAAACAATACATTTTGTAAAAAAAATTTGAAGAAAAAAAGTAAAAATTTTGTTTCAATATTTATTAGATTTTTATATTAAATCTAGAGTGCCCCTGTGGACTAGTCAGTAAAGGACAAGTCAGTTGTTTGGGGGTTGCGGGTTCGATTCCTGCCGGAGACTCTGGAATTGTCTGCTTCTCTTTCTCTTCTATTCTAAATATTTCTATTCTTATTATATTCTTCTCTTTATTAAGGCGTCACAATGGACCGTAATGGTCTCCGAGTAAGAAGTTGTGAAAACTATAGCAGCAACTGCTTATATTGGCTGATGGTTGAAGTAAAAAAATTATAACAAAAAGTGGTAACAACAACAGAAAAATATTTTATTAGTAAAATTTGTTCTCACTCACCCATGGTCGGAAATATAACCACAATAATCATTTGATTATCGAATTCTACTTTCTGACAACTTGTAAGTTAAACGGATGATGTTTACAACCAGCACTTAAGTGCTGATTATGATTTCAAAATTGCATTAAACATCTATTAAAAATTTTAATTTTTTCTTTTTTGCACAATTTTCTCTCTTCACAGATTTTTTAATTTTATAGAAAACATTTAATAACTTCTCCATAAACATCTAATTGTGAAATTTTTCTTTGTCTAGTTGTGTAATAAATCCCATGAGTCAATCAAAATCCTTTAGTTAAAAAAATTTGATTTTCCAACTTTGGCAATCCGTCTTAGTACGACATTTAATGAAATCTTTACTCGAGCGGAAAAAAGTTTTAGTGTAATAGGAATTATATAAAATTATTTGAAATTTATATGGGACAATTGTGTATGTGTGTGTTCATGTGTGTATTCTTTGTACATTTTTAAAAAAAAGTTAATCTTTTTTCTGCAGCTGGAGAAATCACTAGTCTTAATGATAAGATTTATAAAGGGTGTTTTTTTAAGCCCGATAGAACTTGAAATTGTAAAAAATAACACAAAAAATTAAATTGTAATCAAATTTTTTTTTATTCGAAAGATCAATACGTGACATTAACATTTGAAAATGATTTCGGGCATATGGGCACCGCGGCTGTTCTTGACGAAGCGCATTCTGGACGTCCAATTTTGGGCCACTTTTTCGAGCACTGCTGGCCGTATGTCACGAATAACACGAACAATGCTGGCCTCCAAGGCGTCAATTGTTGCTGGTTTATCAGCATAAACCAGTGACTTCACGTAGCCCCACAGGAAATAATCGAGAGGTGTCAAATCGCACGACCTTGGAGGCCAATTGACAGGTCCATTTCTCGAAATCAACTTATCGCCAAATTTTGATTTCAATAAGTCGATGGTTGCGTTCGCCGTATGGCACGTAGCGCCATCCTGTTGAAACCACATCTCCTCCGAATCAATGTCATCCATATTTTCAAACAAAAAATCATTGATTATGGTGCGGTAACGATCTCCATTGACCGTAACGCGAGCTCCGGCCTCATTTTTGAAGAAATAAGGTCCGATGATGCTACCAGCGTGAAAACCGCACCAAACGGTGTATTTTTCTGGATGTAATGGAGTCTGTAGGGTCTCTTGTGGATTGGTCTCGCTCCATATGCGGCAATTTTGCTTATTAACAAACCCGTTAAGCCAAAAATGCGCCTCATCGCTGAACACAATTTTGCGATAAAATTGAACGTCCAGAATGCGCTTCGTCAAGAAGAGCCGCGGTGCCCATATGCCCGAAATCATTTTCAAATGTTAATGTCATGTATTGATCTTTCGAATAAAAAAAAAATTTTGATTACAATTTAATTTTTTGTGTTATTTTTTACAATTTCAAGTTCCATCGGGCTTAAAAAAACACCTTTTATATCTAGTGGACATACTGACAAATGAATAGTGTGCGATAATATAGAAGAATTAAATTCTTAATATATTTACCAAACATATTGAATGACTTTTATTCAGCTGATTTGAATTTTGCTAATGTCGTTTTCATTATTTAATTTCTTATTAAAAAATTTAAAACTTTAATTTCTGTAAATTTCATTTATTAATTTTTTTTTTCAAATATACTCTTGTTTTCAATATTTTTTAAGCAAAACCAAGGCATATTAATTCATCAGGTAACCGCAGTTCAAAAATAAAATTTTGTTTATATTTTTTTAATATGAAGTTTTGCATTTGAAATAAATGAGAGAAGAGAGCAAATTGTTTTTTATTTATGGACTTTGACGGCTAAAATTCAAAACAAGTGAAGAAAAAAATAAACAGCTGGCAAATCAAGACTACCTGATGAATAAATATGCCTTGAGTAAAACATTGAATATTAAAACAGATTGTATCAAGAGTTTAAATAGCCATAAGTGCTGTGCTTAGTCCTGCTCTGATTTTTTTTGTGGCTGGCGGCATATTAACGTAATATTCAACGGAGTCGAACAACTTATTCCATCGGGTTTTTAGTTTTGTTGAAGACACTTATTTTTAAATATTAATTAGTCTACTTATTTATATTCTTTTCGACCTTACAATGTGTAGATATTCATTTTTTATATACAGGCTCAAGGTAAATTATAAAAATAAAACTCTTATAAGTTTTATTAAATATTATTTGTGAAATTTTCATTTTTATTTTGCTTTATCCTCATTTCAGGTATATTTTTGAGAACAGGATGTAAAAAATTTAAATAGAACTCTTTACATTTTATTAAATATTATTTGTGAAATATTTATTTTATTGAATATTTCGAGCCGCTTCTGTACTCTTTACAGAAATATAAAATTTGAGTAAAGCCGTCGTCTGTCTATAGACAGACTACCTACTATACCTACTAATTAAGCATCAAATTCTATCTATAGACAGACGACCGCTATACTTCAATTTTTAATTCCTAAAGAAGAGCACACAATAAAAATTTCACAAATAAATAATATTTTATTTAAATATTTTACGTCCTGTTCTCGAAAATATACCTTAAATAAGGTTTAAGTTGGATCGATTGACGACACTTCTCGAGATACAATGGCACTATGAATTCAAATTTTTAGAGAGTACCTGACTGTTTTTATTTTAAGATTATTTAAAGCAGCGAGTATATGTGAATAAGCCCTTGAACTAAAAAAAAAATTTTTTTATTTTATAATCTTAAAAATATATAAATGAAAAGTTATTACATTTTTAGTTTAGTTAGTATTGTTTGCCCCAGTCTTTATAAATAGCTGACTAATCTTATTCTCTCCTTGTTGAAACGAAATTTTTTTTCTGGACATTTTTTATTAAAAAAATATGTTTATTCATAAATATCATATGTCATCCCATTAAAATATATATTTGAACAAGTTTTACATAATTTCTTGCTATTTACATAAATCATCTTTTTAATCATATCTTTTGTCTACCATTTAATAATTTATAGTTAAGCAAAACAATTTATCGGTATTAAGTTTCTTTAATGTTTGTCTACAAATACTCAATAAGCAAAACAAAACGAAACAAAACTTATTATCGCTTTTATTTGTTGTAGTTGATAGATATTTTAAATAAAAAACAAACAAAAAACAAAGTAAAAACTCTTGGACACCCAAACATAAACAAACACTGAATGTTTGTAACTGTGGCGTATACGTGTTATAAAATTAATACCAAATATTAGCATCACTCATACGCTGACGGTGACAAAATATTCTAGCTGTTTTATTGTTTTTTTTTTTTGTATTCCTCACATCCATATAAATTATGTGTTAATGTTCATACATAATTTTGTGATATTGAGAACTTTGTTTGTCAAAACTTTGATTGATAAGAAGAAACTACATGAATTTATTTGCTGATTATTTAAGCCGAAAATTAAAGTTACTTTTCTGTTCCAGTTACAACATGTTGCGTTAATATTCTTAAAAACATGAAAATGATTGCCCTTGTATATTTGCCAAAAAATCCATTTCTACATTCGATAGTTATATATGTATGTTATAAAGTTAAATATATGTTTTGTTTTTCATCATTACTTAAATTATTCAGCTATTTTTCATTATAAAAACAACACAAACGTGTAACGACCTCATTTACGTTAATACATGTAGTATCGCTTAAAATTTGTTTATATTCATTACTGTACTTGGTTTGTTATCGTTTAAATTGATTTGTCAAAATATTCATTCAACAACAAGGTCAAGTTTGTATAAATGTATAATTTTTGCATAAACACAATATTCTGGTTTTCTCTTTTTTAATATGTGTCAACAATTTAGAAGATTTCTTACTAAGCATCTAGTAAATAAAAATAAAAAAAATGGAAAAAAACAGCAACAAAAAAAAAACTAAATTTGGTAGGCTGTTTTACATTTTATGTAGATTTACAACAGTGGCGTTTCTTCTTAGGGGCTTTAATAGTATTTGCACATCCAAGAAGAAAATAAATTGTTTTTTAACATAAAATTTAAAATATAGGATCAATGTAAGTATGACGAAAATCTAGCACATACGAGATTTTGTGCACAATCTAGCTCAGTTTTATTTCATATTCATAGAAAACAAAATCTAACCGCAAGTTAAACGCAAAACATGGTTGTGGTAATCATAATCGAAGATTAAATAAACTATAATTGAATTGTATGATTGTAGTTAAAACATAAAATGATTGCAAGTTAACATTAATATTTTTAATTTTAGTATCCTGCAATCATTATATTATGACCAAACATAATACGAATATTTTTCTTCTTCTCAGAGGCAAATTATTTTTTTTGTTTTTATTTATATTGATTGTATTCACTTTTTAAATTAAAATTTTGTATATCAATAATGTTTTTAAGCAGAAGTTGGAAATTTTGGAACGTTGTCATTGAAAATTGAAAATTTTATAAAAAAGTGCTGATTTATTATACCCTTCACCTGTGGTGCACAAGGGTATATATAGTTTTGTCATTCGGTGTGAAATTTCTACAATTTTTATTTCCGACCCCATAAAGTATATATTTTCTGAAAGCTTATGAATAGAGGAGTCGATTGAGCTTTGTCAGTCTGTCCGTCTGTCCGTCTGTCCGTATGTATGTTGGCATCGAATCCCAGCTGAGCCAAAAAAAAATTTTTTTTAATATTATTTTATATTTTTTTTTTTAAATTTTTTTTTTATTTTATTTTATTTTTTATTTAATATATTATTTATATTTTATTATTTTTTTTTAATTTTTTTTTATTTTTTTTTTGTTTTATATTTATTATATATATTTTAATTATTTTTTTTAAATTTTTTTTTTAAATTTTTTTTTTAATTTTTTTTTAATTTTTTTTTAATATTTTTTTTAATTTTTTTTTTTATTCTTTTTTTATTTTTTTTTAACATACATACGTAAATATATAATTTTACAATGGGATGTTTTCACATAATGTTATATAAGATTCGGCACGGCCGAATATAGCGCTCTTACTTGTTTTTATTTATCCTGGAAAGATGTGGTATCTTCCTTTCAAAAAATTCATTTTTAATATTTATTTTTGCTTAAAAAAATCTCGCAAGATGGCGCTGTAGAAAAAACGGTATAATTACTTTATTTAGAATGAAATATGAAATTTTATTTTTGCTAAGACATCATACCACTTTTGTAAATTACACTACTTTTACAGAACAACCATATCAAAGTTATGAAAAAAAAAATTTTTTAATGAAAAAATTCAAACAAACGCTTAATTGTCGTGACGAAATAAATGGTAAGACAAAATAATTTCGATAACCAAATATTATTACGGAAAATATATAATATGATTGTCGCAAACATGTTTTACACATGGTTTTTCTTTGAGTATAGATTTGACCAAAATATTTTAAACTCAAATTTAAACTACTTACTGATAAAAAATGGTTTAATTGTAATTAATTTAATTTCTTTTGTTGAAATAAAATTTGTATTGCAAGAACTATTATTTCTTAGTGCTGTCTATACATGCATTTTCGGAACCAAATATTTTCTGAAACTTTATGAACAAAACAAAGCCGATTGAACGATTTTCGTGAGCTGGTTGAAATCAACATTTTGAAGCCCCTATATGTTTTATGGATCTGTGTGTGGTATTCGTCTTTTGGAAATATTGGAAAATGAATCAGTATTAAAAACCAACGGAATCACTCCAGAACAAAGTAAAATATGAGCAAACAAGCACTACTGCTTCTCATTTGGTTTATTATTTTTTTCGGCACACCCATAATTTACAATCGTGTTAGTTAGTATTTGTACATATATTGTGATATTTGTAGAAGGTTTTAGACTTTTCGACTATAAATTCACAAGGTGATCGGCAAAAAAAATCAAATAAAAGTTTTTAAAACTGTTAAATAATTTTTGAATATGACAAAGACACAAAATTACTGCAGAGAACCAATACAAACTCGGTCTGCATTTTTCTTAGAATTATAAACAAAATATGGGTATCAAATGAAGGGACTTGTTTAGTAGAATACAGTTTACTATGATTTAAGTCCACAATGGCCTAACCATACAATAACGTATTAAAAATTTATATATAGAAAAAGAAAACAAAAATTTTTCCCCTTCAACACATCTCCAACTTTTTTTTTAAGAGCGTTTGGTCCGTATATTACAAAAAACTATAATAAAATTAAAATCAAAAATGGCTTCCGAAATAAAATGTGGGATTTATGCATGGGTCAAACTAGCAGAACGCAGTTAATAATGTAAAAACTCAAGATTCAAGATTCCACCGGAAATACAATGGAGGATATATAAGTCAAGTTTATTCACTAAAATAATATTAATATCAAACATAAGGGCTTGAACTACACTTAATTGTAAAAGAAATCAAAATCCACGATGGGGTCCAAAAGACATTAAAAAAAAATTTTTTACGTCATATCAAGGATATCTTATTAAGGATATCTTATTGAGGATATCAAATGAAAGGATATGGCTTGTAAAATACATTTAATTATGTAAAAGTTCAACATCTTAGATGGCGTCCTAAAGAAAATAACGCAAACCATTTAAACTTAAATTTCGACTTTACTGCGACTAGTTTTAAACTCGTCATTGAATTATTTTTTAACATATGGGGTAACTGATACAAGATTTTTGCGACCTTCTCTAATCTACATATGTATGTAAAAATTATAAAGAAAAACAAAACTATTGGATATTTGTCCGATTCTAATAAAAAATTTTAAATTTCAATCACGTTCGAATGCCGTCATTTGCCCCTGTGCAAAGTTGTAAAGTTTGAATTAAAAAAAAAAAGAACTCCTCCTCAAAAACCTTACCACACGTCTCTGAGTTGGTATGCAAATTTTTTTTTTTAACTCTAAACGTGTTAAGAATAAATTAAAATTTTCTTTTCTCATGAAAAGCCTTAAGGAAATATTTGAAAATGTTTTGCTGTTGCAAAGTGGTTTTACCACAAAACTTGTCTAAGAATATGCTTATCGATTAGAAAAACAATTTGCACCGAAAATATATTAATCGTCTGAAAAATAATAATAAAACTTTATGAGCGCTATATGCGGCCATGCCGCATCTGATAATGCCTTCCACCATCTTGTACATAAAATGTATATTGAATGTTATACGCCATCTTTTATTTTAAATTGTTTTAATAGTTTGCTTTTAAATAGTCCGCTGTGCCAAATCTAGTATATCCTTTACAAGCATAAATATGCAACTATAAGCATATTTAAGTTGTGTGTTTGACACTTGCTCAATCTATACTGTTGCTTATTAATGGCATGTCATCAAAAAAAACATACAATATTGTTGTATATGGTCATTTTCGTGCGACGTACAGTGAGTAAAAGAAAGGCTTCGGAATTTCAGTAACAGGGCTAACAAAATATACATTACATACATCGGACCAAGGCGAATTCATTATCAGGTGGTGTTAACAACGCAGCTGATCTACTTTTTTTATTTGCATAAATGGTGGTTGAGTTGTCAAATATTATTTATGTTTACATAAATTACTCTTTCCCGCGCAATAAAACACAAACAAAAATCATGTAGTTTTTACACATCGACAGTCGAAAGCAACAATAAAAAACCATGTTGTTTTTTTAATGTTGTATTTTTTGTAGAATTACCACCACCTGATAATTAAATTCTCCTTGCATCGGACATATAAATAAGCAGAAAAAATTTAACATGTACAGCGTTGCCACAACCAAAAAATTTTACAACCAAAATTTCTTAAAAATGTAACCAAATGAGGGAAAAAATAAACAAAATTAAAAATTATTTTAATTTTATTAAATTTTTTGTTTTACTTTATTTCATATTTTAATGCAAAAAAACTAAATAGAATTAAAAATGTATATAAAGCAATTTTTCTTAGAGATCAACATATTTAAAATTCATACTATTTTTTTGTATTGAGCAAAACAAAATTTTAGAAGTTTTTAAACAAAGTTTTGGCAGACCAGACATAGTGGGAATCAGTTTGATTTTTGCACAATTTTTTTGATTGCATAACATTGTTAATTGTTTGGATTTCAATTTTGCTTCTAAATTTGCTTTTTATCAAACTAAGCAGTGAAAAAATTCTTTCTGCAGCAGCTGAACTATGTGGCAAAGATATTAAGTTTTGAACAAAATAAATAAGTTCTTCGAAACACTTTTCGTTCATTGCATTTTTATGTTTGGAGACTTTTTTATCCCAAAACTCAACAATACTTATATCACTGTCTAAAATAATATTTGAAAATCTTAATAGTTTCCATTGGAATAAAATTTTTTTCTTCATTACCACCTGTTAAATTTGGAAATGATAATAACAAAGGTTCCAAACTTATCTCTGAACTACTTTAAACTTTACTTGGTGTAATTATCTCAGGATTTTTAAAATCTTTTCTTGAAAAATCGAAGCTTTTCAGAATTTCCTTAAGAAGTTCAATATAAAACTGTTGTATTTTTTTTAATTTTATGTTTATTCAAGTACACATCTACACATCAGGAAAAAAAAAAACAATTTTGGTTAAAAGTAACCAAAACGGCAACGCTGAACAAGTACAACAAAAACTCGCACAGTTGGTGCCATCATGTACATACATACATATATAATTAAGTATCGGCCAAATCTTTATTTTGTTGTTGTCCTTTTTTTAAAGTTAAATTTCGTTGTTGCAATTTAAAGAAACAGTTTATATTTTTGCCAATACCTTTGCCGTTTGCTTAGTTTTTTTAATGTTTAAAATTAATGAATCAATATTTATTTGAAAAAAAAAATTAAACTTTTTTATTATTTGCAGAGATATGAACCTTATGCCTTTGAGGAGAGAATTTTAAAACCAAAAAGGGCATAAAACAGTTAAAAAATGATTAAAGGAAAAGTTTTCCTATCTTCTTCATTAATTAAATAAAATATTAATTTTTTGCATAAAAAGTTATAAACAGAAAAAAAAAATTATATAAAAGGACATTTTGACTGTAAAATTATATTATAACAAATAACTTATTTTAATATGTCAAATTAGTACAAAAATTATGACAATCTTTTGTGTGAATACCTTTAAATCATTTAAGGCTATAATACACGGCATGTTTTTTACATCTGACTTCAAAATTTGTGAGACATATGTAAATCTATATGTCTGTCAAAATTGTACTTTTACGCTGACTGCTTTGCAGCAGCAGAGATTTCTGTCAACGACTGATGTCACTTGTTTTGACAGAAGGAAATAGAGCGCACTCTAATTAAAATTTTGTCAGATGTCTCAACACATGTTTTTTTACAGAAGAAATGTTTTAAAGGTAACACACGACATGTTTGTATTAGCAGTGGAGAATTTGACAAGTCAGATGTAAAAAACATGCTGTGTATTAGCTCCTTTAGATGTTTTTTTTTTTTTTTGTTATTTATTTTTTATCGACAGGCGTAAGTCACACTTTTGGTTTTTGCTTGTACTTACGGCAATTAGAATTTTGTTCATAAAGACGTTATTTTTAATTGTAGCAATGTAACATTTGGCTGGCACATGAATTTTGCTACGGTTCATCATAACCTATTAAAATGTCGCACACAGGAGTATTTGGCCTGAAAAGTTGGCCAAAATTATTAAACGTGTTTTTTTAATTAAAAGTTCTAGTTTTTTGATAGTTTTAGGTGTAGTATGATATAAGAAATCTAGTGGCAGATTTTAAAAAAATTCCACTACGCAACAAAAGTACACTGCGCAAGAAAAATTTTTTTGTCTCTGCTAGAAATAAAAGTTTGTGGACTATATTGATTTTGATGAACTTAATTCAAATCTGCTTTCCGTTTTTCTCTAGTATGTAAGGATTTTCTGTTAAAGGCGTGGCATATTTCACTCTCTAAATCGTTGAGTTGCCTAATATATTTTGTCATAACTTGAAAACGGATTCTCCGATTTTAATAGCAGGAGGATCAGCACCGAAAAATTCTGCTTAAACTAACCAAACACATATCTTTTCTATCTATTACTATTTCGGAGTTATTAAAAATATAATGGCGAAAAAAAATTTTTCCTGCAAAATTCGTCCAATTTTTTGTTTTCAAAATGCCATAAAAAAAATTTAAGAACCAAAAATTTAAATTTTTAAGATTTTTCCAAAAGCCACATTCCTAAGGAATAAAAGTCGGTATAAATAGTAAAACTCAATTAACAAATGTTGATTTTAAAGGTTTGAACTCATTCTTAACATACTGTATGTACATGCATACGTATTATGATTTAGGGTATAATTAAAAAAAAAAGATTTTTGAAAATTGTAAGGCTCTTATGAAACAGTATTTTTTGATGAAAAAAGGCTTTATTATATTTATTTTATATTATTTAATACTTAATGTACGGAAAAGTTAAACTAATAAAAATTCCTTAATGATTATTATGTCGTATGTATATCCTTATTAGCTGCATCATCGGTGTCAGGAAGAAGAAGTGTGATGGTTTCTGATGAAAAAGATTTTTTTAATTACCCGTTCTCTTTGCGTACTGCTGCTTATAAAAGGGTCACTGCTCAGAAATAACCTATTCAAGACATCTCGATTTGTATCGCTTCTGTTGAATTTCCTCGAATAATTCGTACGATATAATCGTAAGTGCTTATTTCTGGCCTCGGCAGCTCCTTCTGACACTTGGATGGTAGCCTGATACCAGGGTGCCCATGTATTTTTTATCTACCTGTATTTATTTTTTGTAAACTTATTTTTGTGATTAATGCTTTTAATAATTATTCTTATTAGGTACTAATATTTATTTTTTTTTTAACATATAATCTTTTGTAGAGCAGGTACATATATAAAAATATCCTTTATGGGGATGCGTGGGACATTCCCTTATAACTATTATCGATAATAAAGAATTTTTCAAATTTATAATTATAGACAGGTATTAACATTGTAAAGTGTTAAAAGTGATGTGAATAACAGTTAAAATCAATAATTCAAAATACATAAAAGTTTATGACGATATAAATGTATAAGAAACAGTGCCTGGGCAAGCTTTTTTTTGGTTTCTAAAATAAGAGACTCCAGGTTTTATTGTGCTATCAAACATAATTCGTAGAGATGCTAACCTCACTTTCAAAAACCTCTTGTTTTTCTTTTTTTTGCAAAAAAAAGTGTATAATTTTTTTTTTAGCTTTTGAACAAATTGTTTCAACATGAATATTCAACATATTTAAAATTTGTTTTATTTTTTAAATAACTTTTGATCAAACCTTTCAGCAAAAAAAAATCATTGTTAAACCTTTATTCGCTTAGCCGTAAAAAAAATATCATAAAAACATCCAGAAGCCGAAAAAAACATTTAAATCTCATATAATTTTCTTCACTTTCCTGACTTTAGCAGGGTCTCAGAGCTACAAATCGCAACTAAAAGTCTTCAAAATTTACAATATAATGTAAAATATTATTGTCTGTCGAACTGCGCACTTAGTTCTTGAGATTTCTTAAAATTCAGTTTTGCCTTTTTGGCCAGCTTTTCAGGTCAAATACTCCTCTGTGTGTCGATTATCGTTTTTTTGTAACTTAGGTCTTTTTTGAAAACATGTGACGACATACCTACATAATTTCGTATTTGAATTTAAATATTTTAAAAGACAAATTTTACTTATGTTATTCAAAATCTAAAACAATTTACAACGATTTTTATAAGCACTTAAAGTTCTCACTGAATTATATGAAGACACATTTTTCTTACACTGAAAAAAAACTTTATTTTTATTAAACTAAAATAAATGGAAAAAGAAAAAAATATTTATTAAAAAACTGCTTAACTAGCAGTAAGCACTTTTTTCTAAAATGTGAGTGCTAATTAAAAAAAAGGGAAATCTAGCACTAAAAGTGCTAAAATGGAAACACTGATATCAAAAAGTTATCGGTAGATAGTAGTGGAAATCAATAACAATTTATTATCGAACATTTCTAACAAAAGGATATGACATGCAGGTTTGTGCAACATGTGGGGGCTTCTAAAAATGGATTTCAGATAGCACAACCAATTTAACCAATTTTCCTATTCATAAGGATTTCGAAACTATATACTTTGTGGGGTTGCTAATGTAGAATTTACTAATGAAAGCATTAAGCTGCATATACCCTTGGCACCTTTGGTGAAGGGTGTAACGAATAACTGTTGAAAATATTACCTCATAATTACATTAGATTAGTATAGATTATAACTGTATTGGCTTATTAATTATTTAAATAAGCCCAACATTATTCGAACATTTATTTTACAAAATTATCATTATGACTACATAATAGTCTTTGTGTGTAGATAAACTATTGAGTTGGCTTAAAAAAAAAATTCAACTATAACTGTAAATCATAAGAAAATCTATAGTATAAATATTGTATCTTGATTAAAAAATTTCTAACAATTTCTTATTATTGTCTTTTTTTTCTATTGCTTTGCTTTTATCCTAAATATAGATAAATGTCGACACAATCCACAAAAGTAGTTCTTTATTCATAACTATGAAGAATAAAAGAGCACATCATGATAAAACCATTATCATTAACACCACCTCTGTTTTTTGCTTTGCTTTTCTTTTCTTTTTGTTGCTTAAGAGAATATGTATGTATGTATAGTGAAATGTCATAATTATTATAGTAATGATGATGAAGACAATGATTATCAATGGAGACCATGTACAAATGTTTGGCTTTGAATTTGTTAAATTGTTGAGAAAAACTAGAACTAAACAGACAATATTGTATTAAAGGGTCTTAAGGTCATGACTTTTTGCTTGTTTTTTTTTTTTTTTTTTTTTGTTATTTTTGCACATATTATATTCATATTTATGTACATACGTTTTTATTTGTTACAACAGTATTTTGGTTATTTATAATCCTTCTTATTCTAGGCATAGTCTGTTTTTGATAACAGACTTTTCTTTTATCTAATAAATGAACAAACTGATATGAAAAGTCAACACTTTCTTTGGTAATTCCAAAATACATAAATTAAAGACCACTTAAGGCATATAGAAAACCGTTTGTAATAGTTTATGACGAAATTCCATTTTATATAATTTTTTTTAAATCCTCTTGTAATTAAGTAAATTTCTCTGCAAACAATTTAAGTAAAATTTTTGTTTCTACTTAATTCTTTAAAGCGTAATAAGCATTAAAAATTAATAATTATATTATAGTTTTAAATAAAATAATTTTGCTAAATTAGAAGAAGTAACATACACTAATTTGAAAGAATTAGTCGATATATTTTTATATAATTTTAGAACCCTATTAAAAATATTATAAAATATTTAAATTAAATCAGATTTTAATTAAAATATTTTAGACTTCTATAAATAAAATAAGTAAATAGAGGTTAGTCAAAGTCTGTTAGTGTAGATGGAGAGTCCATTAAATTTTTAAAATTTTTTTTACCTTTCATTTCTATAATTATTGTGCACTTAATTAACTCGATTTTAATGATTCTACATTTCCGCCAGCTTCTCGTATTGTTCCTATTCCTAAGCCTAAGTTGTTCATAGTCCTGATGATCTTCGATTGGTAGCGGTTGTGATACCAAGCGAAATAAAAACAAGTAATAGTGCTATATATGGCCGTGCCGAATCTTATATACCCTTCACAACGTGTAGTCATGCAATAACAATTGTTTGTATCACCATTCATCTCATATAAAATACATACATACATGTAAAAAACATACCATTGTAAAATTATAATTAAGTTGACGTATATATGTTTCTAAAAAAAATTTACAAAAAAAAAAAATTACAAAAAAAAATTAAAAAAAATATATTAAAAACAAAAAAAAATACAAAAAAAAATTAAAAAAAAAATTAAAAAAAAAATTAAAAAAAAAATAATAAAAATATAAATAATATATAAAATAAAAAAAAAAAAATTTTGGCTCAGCTGGGATTCGATGCCAGGTTTACTTTAACCAGTATATATGTATGTTGTTGTTGCAATTGTGAAAAAAACGAGGTAGTCGTGGTTTTTTGCTCATATCTCAGAAAGTTATAGGGCGATTGTGCTGAATTTCAATAGCGATTCATTCCCGGATATTTCCAAGAGATTGATAGATCTGGGGAACATATAGTTGCTTATAAAAGTTGATTTCAACCAACACACGGACAGACGGACATACGGTTAATCGACTCCTCTATTCATAAGCTTCCAGAAAATATATACTTTATGGAGTCGGAAATGAAAATTGTAGAAATTACAAACGGAATGACAAAGCTATATATACCCTTGTGCACCACAGGTGAAGGGTATAAAAATTGGGCTTAACCAAATTAAAAATTAAAAATGAATTTTTTTACTTAAATATGTTTGCCAGGTTGAATAATGAAAATAATGCATATTTTGTAAATATTTACTCAAAAATATAAAATGATTATTAAAACATCAATTCCCTTGAAAAAGTCAACAAAACATTGACGAAACGTCGGGAAAAAATGTAATAAAAATCTGTTTTATTTACATTATAAAAATATAGGCCCAATTAGCTTAAATACAAATTACGATCAATTCAGCTAGCTGAATACATAAAATTTTGCATGATTTAAATAAAAACACATTTAAATTAATTCAATTTTAACTTAAGTGCTAATTCAGCTAAGTAGTATTTAAAACATTGCAAACCTCAAGCCTCATAACATCAAATATTACTTAATTAAAAAAAGCTTAAAATCTAGTTCAACACACTAATTAACTTCCGCCAAATCAGGACACTAAAATCTACAAAATTATAATTAAATACGTCATAAGTATTGTAAGTTTTGCAAAGCTAGTTTAATATTTACATAAGAACGTATTAAATTTCCAAAAACCTTACCACACTTCCCCACAAGTTAAAAACAAAATGTAATTATATATGTGCGTAAACATTTTTAAGTTCAACAAATAAACCAAAAACATTATCATCATTTTCTGACGCATTCACTCAATATCTTAATATGTTATCAAAATCATGCCAACAAAAATGCTAATAATTCCAATGACAACAAAAATAATCAGGACACCGAGATTTTTGTATTATTATTCATACATTCATATATATTTTTTGCTTTTTTCTTTTTTGATAGAGAAATAGAGAAATTACCATAATTTGTAGTATACAAAATAAATATTTACACATGCAACAGCATGTACAATCAGGCAACCCCTAACACAATTACGTTAACTTACATACATACATAGAGAAGTATATGTTTGTACAGAAGGAGATGCTAGAGATGTAAAAAGAAATTTGTACCAACGAAAAAACAAAACAAAAATGTTTTAGTGGCATTTCAAAAATTTTTAACTTTTCTAGCGCGCCGCTTAGGGCAACTGAATGACGTTACATTGGTTCTCCGCTAAAAAATATTTATTAAATTTTTAATTTTACGATTGTAAGCAAACCAAGACCCTTTATAAGACGGATAGATATTGACACTATGTGTCAGTCTTGTAACTTTGACGACATGTTATAAATCTGCGGCCAAATTACGGCATTCGATCACGATCGAAATTTAACTCGAACGATCGAGTTCGCTGTGCTTTAGGTATAGAGATTCTAATAAGAATTTTCAAATTTCGATCACGTTCGAATGCCGTAATTTGCCCCCTGTTGTTTATTATTTAGTCAGTTTTAATTTGATTCAGCAGCACTTACAAACAATTTAACTTTATTTTTAAAGCGAGTGTTAATCTCCTGCTGTTTTGTGTATATGCTAGCTTAAGGAAATTGTGCGAATGGGTATAATCAAATGTGGTAAACAGTATTGTGCCGTACAAAATTTTTCGTCAAGTTTCAATCAAACGTTATTTCCTTAACCAAAAAGCAAAGCTATTTAACCCCAAAAATGGTGTTTGTGTAGTGTTTAATTAAGTTTACAGCTATGTTATTTTATTTATTGTTTTGCACATAGTTATCAAACTTATATATTTATATCAACACGCAACGAATTCTGTTGTATTACTGCTCTAGCAGCTGCTCTTATTCAACTATTTTTATTAGCACTGCCATAATTCTTGTGATCTATCCTGTTCTACAAACTTCTACAACGATAATACTAGTATGTTCTGGAACCAAAAATGGGTAACGCATTATAAGATTATAGCTGTAATCAAAAATAACATGTTCTCTAACCAAAAATACTTGAGTCACATTGTAAACAATGAACAAAGTTTAACCCTTTTTCCTATCTGTGACAATGAGCGTAAGACTGATAATCGCCTGCAAAAAATTTAAACCAAACTAAATTTATGATGTCACAGAAATATGCCAATCTGCTAAATATTCTAAGCCATCGGTCCAACTATGAAACTAAATCATTAAAAAACTTACTTTATTGGATCCATTAAAGGGTATATATGCATGCTGACAGTGTTTAATTATCGATGACATACTTATATGTAAGTGTCATGTTGGAGATTTATAGTGACAATATTGCTCAAAATAACCACCAAGAGTCACACAATTTTTTTTTTACAAAAAAATGTGTTGAGTAATATTTTCTTATATAATTTTTCTAACTTTTCCTTGTGTATTTCCCTTTAAACTGTTAGTCTCCTGATTATCCCATCGGCAGTGTGTAATCATTGATCAAATAAAGGGTCCGCCATCTAACTTTTTTTTTCAACTAGTGCTTATTTCGTGAATAGTAACACTTAGCTTATGTCTGATTTGACAGATAATTAGTTTTATCCTTCCGCTGAACGAATATAGTTGCGTATACGCTTGAACAATGCAGGGAAATATTGCGACATTACTTTGGCCGATTTTGCCAAAAAAAATCATCTTTTCAGATGAAGCTCATTTTAATCTTGGTTGGTATGTAAATAAGCAAAATTGTCACATTTGGGATACAGAAAACCCGCACGCATACATTAAAAAGCCGATACACCCAAAACGTGTCACTGTGTGGTGCGGATTTTGGTCCAGAGGCATAATTGAGCCAGGAGTGGCAGTAGTCAATGCCGATTGTTATCGGGCCATGTTGAACGAATTTTTGATCACAAAAATTGAAGAGGAGGATATTGGCAACATTTGGTTTCAACAGGACGGCGCTACATGCCACACAGCCAAAGCTACACTTTTTTATAGCATTAAAAGAAAAGTTATTTGGCGGACCCTTTATAAGACCATATTTTTGATTGCTATTTTTCATTTATTTATTTTTTTTTTGTACAACATCTTACATTAATAGCAATGTGTTCCCTTAGACAGCTCTCTTTTTTTCTTACTTGTCTATTACATAATTACAACCGACAGTCGGTTTGAGCCTAAGCCAAAAATCTAACGTAATCTATTTCTGTCTCTGTATTCTGGCGCCAATTACTTTCAAGGGTTTTCAGATCTTGTTGCACTTGTTTATTTCAAAGACCTTTTCTGCGTTTCCCACCGGCTGGTCCTCGTGATATGCCAGCATCATTATCTATTCGTCAAATTTAAGCTTCCCTACATCTACGTCGGCGTAAAGCCCTCACAGCTTATACTTCATTCTAATTCGAAATCTATTATCAACGCGTTTAGGGTCATAGAATAATTTTTCTCTCAGACACTGCCAATAATTACTCGTCTAATCCATTCATTGTCCATGTCTCATCACCATAAGTGTAGAAGGGCTAAGATGACCGATTTGTACAATATTATTTTTGACTTTAATCTCTTCCTATGTTCTTTTCCTCTCTAAACTCAAGACTTTGCAGACTTTAATTTTTTCGTGTGAGAGTGCACCCCTTTAAGATTATTTGTTTGCATTAGAGAACATCGACATCGCTATCATCACCGTCATCAATTAAAGTAGAGGTCTTAAGTAGTCCTATTTTATAAATTGTTGTTTTTGTACACAAAATCAATGTAACATTTTGACCAAAAATAATATAAAAGAATAAAACGTAAACAACAAAAACAACAAGTGTTTTTTGTAATGGCAAAAAGTAATATTCACATAGAATTTTATACATGTATGTAGGTGGGTAGCTTTACCAGTAAACATAAATTAGACAACATATAAGATATTTATATAGCATTTTTATATAATATGTGTTGGAGGAATTTTGAAGCAGACCACTACTATATGAAGTTCCTTTTCGATTCCCTTCGCTTTCCAATGATTTCATGGCTACTGATCGGCATCCGTGCCTTCACTTAGTCCTGCGACATTACAGGCGTTTTCTCTAGACTAGAAAGCGATTTCATATTACCCACCCTCTCTTTGTCTGTTTTTATAACCGCCGACATCTTCGTTAGACTGAGGTACTCCGTAGAATTCACACTTAATGTATGTTTACCTATGATCCTTAATCCTCCTTCCGAACCTCTTTAAATTCGAGGTTCAATATTATTTTATGCTCCATCAGTAAAGATACTGATGTTACTATCAACGCCCGTATTGTGCATAGATCTATCCACTGTGAGTGTGAGATGCAGCTCCTGAACGACATTCACTTGACTTAAGCGCTCTATCGGCATCTCCCTAACCTGTTTATGTACGAGGTCCAGGATTCTCGTATGCCTTAAACAGAGATGCTGGTAGAGGTATTACCCTCGACTAGCAATAACACAAAGACGTGGAGACTTTTACTCAGTTTGCTTTCGTGAATCGCTTGCTATCTGTGCAAATTTATTTCAAACATTGTAGTGTTCAGAGTAGACTAAATTTTTAATTCAATAGGCATGTCAAAAAAAAAAAATAAAAAAAAAATGATCACATCATGAACAGCATAAAGCTACGATCTTCAGAATAATTTTCAATTATTTGGATAGCATATGGATTTAAGCTAATGTTAACAATTAAAATTGGAGTGGTTTAAATAATTGGCGACCAAGATTATGTCATATAATATATCTGTAATAGCACGAAGTCATTGGTAAAAGATAACCAAATTTTAAATTAGGAAAAAGGTTACACCCACATCAAAAAAAAGATTAAATTTGTTTACGAAATAGTAAACAGTACGTCGATCTATTACATTGTTAAGGAAATCGGAGACATTTAATAAATGAATAAATTGAGCTAATGTTTTTTCTTGAATTCAAAAACAAATAAGTTTTAAAGTACTCCACCAGATATAAAAACGATGGTTCAGGCACCGAAGTCGATTTATACCTTTGTATAGGAACTCAGAGACATATGAACGATAAATAAATAAATAAGTTTACTTGGTTCTCCTTCAGTTAATTCAATTAAAAATACGTGGTTAGCTTTACAATCGTCTAGAACTTTTATAATTGTACATTAACGCCACGCCACAAAATTAAGAGAGAATAAGTCGCAAAACTCTCAAAGTCAAATAAAAATGGGTAATGACGCGAGTGACCAGAACTGGTACAAAAACAGCTCACAGCAAAGTTGAGATCAGACAGGACTCCAATTTAATAAAATATACAAAAAACAGTACCAAGATGGAAAAACATATTTTCATACCGTTTACATTTGAAAAAAAAAACAATATGTCTGGCATCCCTACATTGGTTTATAAGAACAAACCTGTAACTTTTGGATTGCGATGACACAAAGTTATCTTTCTTTTGATATATCTAATATAACCTTACTACATCATTTAAATTTCTTTTTAAAAAACACCCTACAAATAAAAAAGATCTAAACCGTCTCTTAATTATCAATTAACCCACGTTAAGCACGTACATACACATGTTTGTGTGCATTTTTGTAAATGTAAAGAGTGGTGGAGAGTAAGAAGGCATAAATATTTACATACAATAAGAGCAACATTTACTTAGGCATGAATTAATTTTATTTAAATGGCACGTTTTTGGTGATTCTTTGTATCACAGGGATTGTTGCCATATTGTCAATACATACACCCAGACAATTTTAATAAAAAAAAGGATACATTTAATTTGACATTTAAATATTTGTAAAAATAAGGTCAAACAAATACATACAAATTTTTTTACAAATTTTGTTAGAAACAACAAAATTTTGTATAGATAAATAGAAGTGTAAAGAAAAACCACTGGTTTATTTCTGCAATAATTTGTAATTAATGAGTTAAATTTTTTAAAAACATGTTAACTAATTATTTTTCTAATGTTACTTTTCATTTCATTGACAGACGTTTGATAAATAATCCCCTAAAGCACTTAAGTGGAGATACATTTTTCAATAACAATCATTTGGATGCTTTGTAAGTTGTTTAATTTTTCTTTTATCTTTTCAATTTTAAAATAAAACACTTAAACTTTTAGATCATTAGGCCATACACCTTTGAGAATCGAAAGTTCTTTTATGCAATGGCTGAATATATCGTACTTGAATTTAACTGGCATACGTTTCGATATGATTGAATTTGATACGCTGAAGGTGATGCCCAATTTAAAATATATAATTTATGATCGTTTCTATTTCTGTTCGATGACGCCGAATGTACGCATGTGTAAACCTAATTCGGATGGTGTTTCGTCGTTTAAGGATTTGCTAAGTAAGCCGGTATTACGTTATTCAGCTTGGATAATGGCGTTTATCACCATCACTGGCAATGTTATGGTTCTATGGGGTCGTTTTATATATCGTGATGAAAATACTGCTGTAACAATGGTTATTCGAAATCTAGCTTTAGCCGATATTTTAATGGGGTTTTACTTATTGACCATTGGATTGCAGGATATACGTTATAGGAATATATATCATCGGTAAGTTAAAAATTTAATTGAACGTTAAATGTAGTCGGTTTTAGAGTTTTATTTTTGTAGAACCTTCAACTTAAAATGTAATTAAGGTCATAGTGAATATTCTGCGAATTTGTGGGAAATCTTTTACTGAATATATTTTGTACAAAAAAATTTAAAACTTTTGAAATATTTGTATAGGTTTCCTACTAACCAGTTGTATTAGATGTACAAATTGTCTAATGATGTATACGTTGTCTAAGAAATACTTTAGCCCTTTAAATTTCACTGCTTTTAGATATTTTTCATTGTTTTTCACAAGGCATATTTTATCATCAAGTAATCGCGGATCAGATAGAATAATTTTATTTATATTTTCTTATACATTAAGTTTGACATTTAAAATGAATGAGAAAGGAGAGAGAATTGTTTGAGATGTATGATCTTTGACCGCTGAATTTTAAATTAAGTGAAGAAAAATTATCAGCTGACAAAACAAGACTACCTGATCAAGAATCGTACCTTGTTTTTTCATAAAAAAATGCAGTTACGACAAGGGGCACGTTATATCGATTTAAGTTACACAAAACCGCTATTTTTTAAGAGATTAAATACAGAGTCGGTTCAAAAGTGAAACATTGGTAGTGGGTGGTAAAATTTTAGATGCTATGCAGCGTTACACAAACAAACCTCCTTTAAAATTATATGAAAGCGACACTTCGTTTACATTTTAATGTTCCTGCTCTTGGGTCGATTCCATCTCGTTACAGAGGATTAGGGATTACAAGTGAACAACTAGGTCAACTGCAAACATTCAGACCACACGAAATAATTATGAACGAAGTCTCCAATGATGCGTCATTTGCGTTATGACTTTCAGAGTATACCATGAGATTTTTTGGATGATATTTCATCTAAAGTTAAAGCTGTCTTCCATCTAATGGTTTCGTTAAATAACAAAACTTTCGTTATTAGTCCTTTAATAACACACATAATATCCTTTTTACAGTCTCAAGGTAAAGCTATAACTAGCAACCTACAAAACAGAAACAGGGTCGTATTTTAGAATGGTGGTCTTCATTAAGTGATTTTATTACTTCATGTTTTTTTTTAATTTTTTTAAACATCTTAATATTATTTTTTCTATCTTGGAAACAAGTGGCATCAATTATTAATTTCAAAATGACTCTGTCCTGTCCTTTCCTTATTACATCGTTCAACGTACACTGTGACTTGACTAGTTATTTTATCATTGAAAATCTTTTCACTAGTACTTATGACAGAACCTTCCAAATTTTTGAAAAAGTTTTAAAACCTTAAGGCTGGGGCACAATGAATCCGTCGTCCGTCAAACTTCAACTTTTTCAACTGACATCAACGTATTGACGGAGAGGGGTTGGCACAATCAGTACTTTCTGTTGACGGATCATAAGTCAAGTTAAATTGTTGACTGCTGCGACAAATCAAAAACAAACAGCGGAGGCTGAAGGCCGATAATATTTATATATTTTTTTTTACTTATCTTCACAATAACAAAAAATTAATAAAACAAAAAAATATTTTTTTAAGAAAATGTCAATTTTGCTTCAAATTCATACAATCTACATATATATGAGAAAAGAGTTTTGAACCGAAAACAACAAAAGTTAAAAGTTGGTCAACTTTTGTACCAAGGCGAATTTATTTATCAGGTGGTGGTAATTCTACAACAAATACAACATTAAAAAACAACATGGTTTTTTATTGTTGCTTTCGACGTCGATGTGTCAAAAACTACATGGTTTTTGTTTGTGTTTTTTTGCGCGGGAAGGAGTAATCTATGTAAACATAAATAATATTTGACAATTCAATCATCATTTTTGCAAATAAAAAAGTAGATCAGCTGCGTTGTCAACACCACCTGATAAATAAATGCGCCTTGTTTTGTACTTTGCGTTGACAGAGACGTACTGAATGTGACAACACTCATAAGAAAACATGTATTTTAACTTGGTTGTCAGTTGAAAAAGTTGAAGTTTGACGGACGACGGATTCATTGTGCCCCAGCCTTTATAATTTTTATTTTTAAATTGCTTTTTAACAAAATAAGAATTCAAAAATAACACAAAGAAAATTACAAAAAATTTCTTCAAACCACAACCAACAATTTTCCAACTTGGTTTGAAACTAACTGAGATATTAGCACAAAAACATAAAAGCTTCGGTTTTTCCAAAAACTTAAAATCAAAGATGGATCAAATCTAATAATTAAATAAAAAAAGAACGTGGTCAGTAGAATACACTAAACAATGAAAAATTTAAAATCCAAGATAGCGTCCAAAATAAAATGGCAGAATATGGGTCAAAAATTATACAATAATTACGGCTTTGCCCCTTCCAACCTCTACAATATGAGAATCAAATGAAAAAATGAAACCAGTAGAATACAGTAAACTATAAAAAGCTTATATCCAAAATGTCACCCTAAACAAAATGGTGGATAATTTTTTTCTCAACCCCATTAATAGGGGTATCAAATGAAAAGACTTGAGTAGTAGAATACAGTTAACTTTGTAAAAAATCAAAATCAATGATGGCGTCGGAAATAATAAAACAATATGACATATAAAAATAAATCTAAGCTAAGCCACGATGTGATCACTATACCTATGTACACAAAAGTGAAGGGTATCATCAGATTCGTCATGGCCGAATATTACATTCCCACTTGTTTTTATTAAAAATATTTATAAAATTATAAATTTATAAATTTTTAAAATTATAATTTATTATAAATTTCTGATTAATTTGTTAGAGTTGCTTTAGACTGGATAACATCGTGGCACTGTGCCGCCATTGGTGTATTAGCTGTTAGCTCCTCCGAGGTATCTATGCTTATATTGGCCTTTATGTCGTTGGAACGTTTTCTGCTAATTGCTGATCCATTTCGAGGACATCATCGCATCAGCGCTAAAAATATTTTCATAGCTTTGCTAACAATTTGGCTAATGGGTGTGGGCATCGCTGTGGCTCCCGTCATACTCTGGCATTCGAGTACGAAATTTTATGGCACTTATTCAGGCACCTGTTTTCCGCTACACATACAAGAACCCTATCCATTGGGTTGGCAATATTCAGCCTTTATGTTTTTGGGTGTCAATCTGTTTTTGCTAATAATGATTGCTCTGCTATATACCGCACTACTAATATCGATATGGCGTACACGCAAGGCGACACCGCTATCGCTGTTGGACTGTGAATTTGCTGTACGATTTTTCTTCATTGTCCTGACAGACGTTTTATGTTGGGCACCCATTATTGTCGTTAAAATATGGGTTTTCTTTAATTACAACATTTCCGGTAAGTGTTTTTGTCAGTGGGTGTTTAAAGTGTTTATCTTTTTTATCTTATCGCACCTTATCTTTAGATGATATTTATGCTTGGCTGGTGGTTTTTATTTTGCCCTTAAATTCGGCTGTCAATCCTCTTTTGTATACGTTTACAACACCCAAATATCGTAATCAAATTTTATCGCGTGGTTGGAAGAAAATTACCTCACGGCGTCGTCATGAACCATCAAATGGTTTAGCGACAACTATTGCCACAGCTACAGGTTCATCAAATCCAGGTAAGTTGTTAAATTGGCAGTATTAACATGGTGTGTTCATTAGGCCCTCCCCTACCAAAAAACTTCAATACCAAATAGCGCTCCTTGAAACGCTTACTTAGTGCATACCTGTTTTGCGATGCCAGGGAATTAATTTTTAAAAATCAAATCAAAAATTTAAAAGTGCTTTCCAGAAAAACCTTAAAAACAGACATAAGCCGTTTTTCCTTATGCCAAAGATAATATTATTATTATTTTAAAAGTATCGTCGATTTTTTTCGTACTTTTTAATATCTTGTTCTTATTTTTTTTTTTTTTTTCTCTTATGATCTTGAGATTAGCTTTTGTTTTTTATAAAGAAGTATTTATTATTGCTTCCAAACAGTGGGTAAGCTATTTCAGGCTAAATATACAAATTATATTAACAAAAACAAATTCAAACATATAATTTGTATATTTACCCTAAATAATCTACCCAATGTTTGATAGTAAAATATTGGTAGTAATAAAAATTAAAAATGATTTCAAGGTCAACAATAAAAACTAAAAATTATTTTAGGAATACATATCCAGCAAAAAAGTAGGCACTCGTTTAGGGTTGCCATTTCTATTTAAAAAAAAAGAGGACAAAAAATGTAGGACATTTGCCCAAAAAAAGAGGACACATTTAAAAAAAAATTAAATTTGATAAAATTTACGACGCCATTTAAAATACAAAAACAAAATTTGTTTTTACGAAAAAACTTTATTTGCAAAAATACAAACTGAAAATATCATTCTGATTTAATGGTTGAAAATAAAAACAAAAAAACAAAAAAAAAACAACAAAAATTCATTGCATTCATTATTGGGAATGTACACTTTACATATACTTTTACATATATTTTTCAACACATCCAATTTGAGCCAATATATTACCATCGCATCTCATCAAATATTTGTAAAACTCTAGGCAATCCATATCAAAATTATATACCCTTACTATATTTTTTGTTCAAGACTTTCTTCTATATCTGAAAAACAATTCTTATGAAAAACACTCAGCTGACAAGCAGACTCCTTTGCCGAACTTTTTTAAAATAAAAGACAAGTTAAAATAGGCCACTTCGATAAATAGCGACAATTAAGGATAATAAAACTAATTTTGTACAAAGAGAGTTTTAAAATTGTACTTTTTCAAAACTAATTGTACGAGCACCTAAATCTTTTTTTAATCATTTTGTGACCTGTGATTAAAAGTTTAAATGTAAGAAAAAAAACTTCAGAGAAGGTGCAAAAAGCCGGACAACCCGGACATTTGCTAAAAAAGAAGTAGGACTGCCCCGGATGCCTTAAAAAAAGAGGATGGTGTCCGAAGAAAAGAGGACGGATGGCAACCCTACACTCGTTCAATGTAAATAACATTTTCATGACTTCTAATTCATAAATGTAAAAGGAGGCATAAAGAATGCATTCTCCAAATACAAAACAGTTAGCCTGTAGTGATCTGCTTCAAAATACATGCAAAAAATCTTGAATAATTATAATTCATGTAAACAGACATTATTAACTCATAAGCCCTTCACACATTAGACTAATTATACCAGAACAAAATGACTGTTTGCGTAAAGTTTCAACCAGCCTTAACCCCGCACTAGCAGCACAAAACCAATACATATACATTTAAAAAACAACAGTTTTATTTCTTTTTTTATCAGAGCGAATTTAGTCATAAGTTGACCGTCGTGGTGTAACAATGAATTTAGAAGAAGATGGGTGCTGGTCGCGCAAGCAGACTTTCCATGCATATTTGCTTTTAGAAATTCAATGAATTGGCCTTATATTGACTATTTAAATATGACCATCATGTTTTGTTTTGCTTTTACTAATATGTTTACTTGGTTTTTCTGCTCAAAACATGCAATACGCTGTCTTTCACATTTCCACCATCTTCGCGTAAATTTTAAATTTATGCGCTCAAACCTATGTACGCAAAGTCAAACATCAAATGAAAAAAAAACTAATATACCAGAAACAATTATTACGAAAAGAACAAAAATTGATAATCTTAGTCTAGTGTGTGAAGGGCCATAGAACATTAGTTTCTTTTCATCTTCTGTCCATGCATTCCATGCACTTATAGAAATTTATTAATATATTCACATGCTCTCAAGTGACACGTTTATGTTAAAATAATGAATGTTTCACCTTAATCTTGAATTGAACTTATGCATTCACTATTTCTTTTGCATGTCTTTTTTGCTGGGTATGCACGTACATATACAAATTATTTTACTTTTGATTTCTTTACAGACGACTACAGTGGCAAAGCTATACCTCTTACAGTAACAAAATAAAACTAAATTGGCCAGAAGACAAATATGTATACACAGCTCTGAAACTATTTCTGATGCATTTATTTTTAAGATATTTTTTTTAAATACTACAAATATACAACAAAAAAAGCTCATTTAAAAAAAATTATTTTAAAGCAAATTAAGATTTTTAATTATATGTTAAGTGTGCTTTAGTTTTAAGTTTAAATGTGTATAGCATTTTGTTTTTAATAAATATTATATTACTTACATCTAATGGTGTATTCTATTCTCAAAAAAAATTGTACATGCAACCAAAGCGAATTCACATCAGGGGAGGTTACTGCGTATTACGATTCGAAAGACAACATTTTCGAATTATAATTTATTAAGCATATAAATCGAATTACAAAGTAACCCCCCCAGGTGACAAAATCCCTATAACAAACACAAAAAGAATGGAAAAATATCAAAACACAAAAAACAAATTGTTTCTTTAATTTCAATACAAATTTTTTATAAAAAAAAAAAAATTATAAGACAATTTTTTAAATAAATAAGAATTTTTAAAATAAATAATAATTGTATTTTAAATTTATTACATGAATTATCCTTATGCAGAATTAATGCTTTCAAGATTTTGACAAATTAAAACCATTAAGATAAACGCAACAGGCATTTTGCATTTTCTAAAGTAACAACATTAAATTTTTTGTTATTTTACTTATTTACCAACAACGTACTATTCTTATAATTTTTTTTCCTAATATCACAAATTTTATAAAATTTGTTAATCAACGTACATAAAAATTAATTTTAATGTAAAGAATATTCGACATGTGCCGTTCAAAATAAAACGAGCAGAAAACAATCAGTTGGCCTTGTAACATCACCTGATGTGAACTTGCCTTGCATGCAATAAGGGGTCCTCCACATAACTTTTTTTTTTTAAATGCTATAAAAAATAGTGTAGCTTCGGCTGTGTGGCACGTAGCGCCGTCCTGTTGAAACCAAATATTGCCAATATCCTCCTCTTAAATTTGTGTGAACAAAAATTCGTTCAACATGGCCCGATAACGATCGCCATTGACTGTAACGGCCACTCCTTGCTCATTTTCGAAGAAAAATGGCCCAATTCTGCCTCTGGACCAAAATCCGCACCAAACAGTGACTCGTTTTGGGTGTATCGGCTTTTCAATGTATTCGTGCGGGTTTTCTGTATCCCAAATGCGACAATTTTGCTTGTTTACATACCCGCCAAGATCAAAATGAGCTTCATCTGCAAAGATGATTTATTTTGGCCAACTCGGCCAAAGTAATGTCGCAATATTTCCGAGCGTTGTTCTAGCGTATACACAACCATATTCGTTCAGCGGAAGAATAAAACTAATTATCTGTCAAATCAGACATGAGCTAAGTGTTACCATTCACGAAATAAGCACTAGTTAAAAAAAAAAAAAAAAAAAAAAAAAAAAAAAAAAACGTTAGATGGCGGGCCCTTTATTGTATGATTATATTTCTGGACAGAAATTAAAATTTATTTAATTCAAGTTGAGAGTTTTCTGAAAAAAACTAAATAAATTTGAGTTTCCAGCAAAGAAAAAAATAATTTCACGAGTTAAAAGTGAAGGACATTTTTTATGACTTCACCAAACATCACCAAGCAGCTCTCTACATCTTAAGTAAGGCCAATTTTAAAATTCGGTTGAACTATCTGGAATCCTCAATATATCTAATTTGTACTCTGATAACATTGAGTCTGTACAGAAACAATTTCTGTTGTTTTGCTTATGACACCTTTTTCGGAATAGTGTTTTAAATTAACCATCTTACAAATATAGACTTGCACTAATTAAACTGCCCACTTTACAGAGCCGTAGAACAATGCTGAATGTAACGTTTGTAATTTAAATTGATTAACGGAGATGTATGCTCTAGTTTCCTGCTAAGCAATTAATCCTTCAATATTCCATCTCGTCCAACCCATTGCACGTGCAATTTTTTCGTCGAAATTATGCTAATGATAATAGTTTTAAAATAATTTGTTGCGATTTTAATCATCTTTATCATTTAATTGACTTTTCTATTAGTGTGAATATTATTAAGAGTAATATCATAGTGTTTTTAAATTCGTAATTGTAATATATTTCTGTAATTTTATTTTAATAGTCTGTAAGAAGTTATACCATAGACTTGCTTAAATAAATAAATAAAAAATAAATCAATATCTTTAAAATACATGCAAATGCATGCAAAATATCTTAAACAATTTATGTTTACACACATTGTTCACTCATGAAACATGGGTTTTTTCACCTTATATGCCTGCTCATTAGAATGAATTGAATTTTTTTAACTTGCTCTCCAATGACACGTTAATGTTTAAAACATTCATGCTTCACCTTAATTTAACCACTTCACCATGGGTTAAGCCCATGCATTTTTGCATGCATTTTTTTGCTGGGTTAGCTTAAGTTTCAATACCATTTGCTTAGATTTTCCTTACTTCAATGTTTTTGTTTTTTTGCTTTTTTTTTTTTTTTATTTCAAAAACGAATTAAAAGTATTTCTATGATGGGATATTTTTTGTAATAATTTTGTATATTTTTACCTGAACTCATATGAATCATTTAAGAAAAAGTTGCTGTAAAATATTTTTTACTTAATGTGGGCATGGCAATCCTAACTATTCAGCTGTGCCGAATCTGCTTTAAATGAGAGATGGGCGTAAAAGTGGGCATGTCATACTTATCTTTCGATCATTTAATTCAAGGTGAATATAAAAACACTATAAGCTTTTAACAATATGAAAGGGAATAGACTTTTAATGGGTGGTGGGCATTAAAGAAGGCATGCCTAACAATCTCAAACGAAGAGTTTTCTATTCATCAAAAGTTTTTATATGGGAGATGGACATTTAAGTGGGCGTGACACATTCATTTTACATTATAGAACTGAATATGTTTATACCAGCGAAGTTGTAAAGATTGTTTTTTTATTTCCTATTGTATGTATTTAATGTTTGAATAAATGTTATACAAAATACTGGGTTTTCCATTTTATTAATATCTTGCATAAATTTTGACTCACATTTATTAGTATTTCTTTTTTATTTTTACTCATACATTTACCCATACGTTACGAAATTTTCATAAACTTTCATTTTTCTTCTTCATTTCTATTATCAGAGTTAGTGGGCGTCGAAGTCACTTCCACTGAACCCTCATCAACGGGTTCTTCAGCTTGTACAGTTTGTACTTTAACATAAGCGTGACGCGTGCGTACAATGTTAAATTGACGCATGCACTCTAAATCGTCCAGGGAATATTCCAGATTGTGTTTCTGCAAAAGATGAACTCTTAATCTGAAATTAACCACAAACGATTTAAAGTAATTAATAAGTATTTTATGTTAAGAAAGTGTCTAAGCATTGCGACATAAACAAAAGTGAAATGAAAATTGTTATACAACAAAAGCCCTAAAGCCATAAAAGAGGTGGGCCAACGTACAAGGCAAATGGTAACGGATGGCTTTTAGCTGTTTAATTTCCTTAAGTGACTGGCTGCATACATTAACCCTCCTGTTAACATAACAACAAATGTAACAATAAAGTACCTAATATCTTTGTTAAATATTTTCACTCAAAGTTAATTTTACATACCAGCCGAACCTGAGCCTGCTGGTTCCCACAAAATTTCATTTTATTTCTAAAATTCCCTGGATCAGGAAAAAAATAAAACAACAAAACATTTTAAAACAGGAGTTTATGATCGCAGCAAAAACTAGGTAACTAAACCACATACTTTTCAATGACTATTACATAACGCCTGTCTGTTTTTATACCCTTCACCTGTGGTGCACAAGGGTATATATAGCTTTGTCATTCCCTTTGTAATTTCTACAATTTTCATTTCTGACCCCATAAAGTATATATTTTCTGAAAGCTTATGAAGAGAGGAGTCGATTAAACCTTGACCGTCTGTCCGTCTGTCCGTGTGTTGGTTGAAATCAACTTTTAGAAGCAACTATATGTTCCTCAGATCTGTATATGGTATCAATCTCTTGGAAATATCTAGGAATGAATCGCTATTGAAATTCAGCACAATCGTCACATAACTTTCTGAGATATGAGCAAAAAACCACGACCACCTCGTTTTTTTCACAATTACAACAACAACCTACATACATACTGGTTAAAGTAAACGTGGAATCGAATTCCGGCTGAGCCAAAAAAAAATGTATTTTATTTTATTTAATATATTATTTATATTTTATTCTTTTTTTTTAAATTTTTAAAAAATTAAAAAAAAAAATTTTTAAATTTTTTTTAAATTATTTTTTTTTTTAAGTTTTTTTTTATTATTTATATTTTATTTTTAATATATTTTTTTTGTATGTTTTTTACATGCACATATGTATGTACCTATTTTATATGAGATGAATGGTGATACAAACAATTGTTATTGCATGACTACACGTTGTGAAGGGTATATAAGATTCGGCACGGCCGAATATAGCACTGTTACTTGTTGTAATGATTTGATTAATAATGTGATACGTTAGTACTTATTTTCAGACATTTACTTAAATACACACACAATACAAGTTCTTGTTGCGAAATTTGTTCGAAGTCATTCAAATACATAACTTTTTATAATTCTCATTTAGTTTAAGACACTTAAAGTATAAGTAATAATGTTTTGACAAAGCAGTTCATAAGCAAACTAATGACTAATAGATTTTCAGTAATTTTTAAATTCCAAAATAACATACTTATCACAGAATAATCAAATCATATTTCGTCCTTAAAAGAATCGATCGATTTCTGTAAGCCCATATTATTATTGAGTTATTTAGGTTATTTAAATCAATTACATACATATTTATTGCTATTAGAGTAATTACTTATTTAAGTCCCTATTTATAAGCGATCATAATAAGTACTTATACGCAGCGTTGTCAACTCGGTGATTTTATCACCGTTTTTGGTGATTTTTAACATTTCGAAAGCGGAAAAATTGTGAGTCAGTGCTTGGTGATTTTTTTTTTAGTTTTTAGTGATTTTCTTTTTATTTCGGTGACACCAAACACTAAAATTCAAATATATTAATTGAAAAAAAATTTTTGTAAGTGTAAATTTATATACATACTACCAAAATGTAACTTATAGTACAATTACATGCAACTCGGCAAAAAAATAATATTACACTAAAAATTTAATTATTTATAAGATGGTATTGATTGCCCAGAAAGTTTTTGCTTCAAAATGTCTAACTTTATACATATATGCATATGAGGTGAATGTGAATAAAAGAAATTCCTCTTTCTATCATCTTATAAATGATTAAACCTTAAAGCAAACTTTTAGCGTCCCACAACTTTAAACGTTTAAAAATTTTACCAGAAAACCTTGAAACTTTGAGTAAAATGAACATTATTAATGTTAGAAATGTTTTATCACATACAAAAGAAGATATTTTACCATTACCAATGGCAAAATATTGAATTGATTTTTGGATTGAAGTTAAATCGTACAAAGATGCAGGTTACTTAAATCCCTTTGAAGCATTAGCTAATATTGCCGTTAAACTTTTGTCGCTCCCATGAATGTGTTTAAATCTAAAATACGCAACCGAATGTCTTTAAATTCAGTTAATGCCTTACTTCACATTAAAAATAGGCTTAAACGGGAAAATTCCTGTTGCGAAACCTACCAAATAGCTGATGAAGTAAATATTCTGATTAATAGCAATGATATTTATAAAGCATTACATTTTGAAATTAAGACTGTGTTGTGGCCAGATGATAGTGATAATAATGAAGAAATAATTGACTTTATCATTGATATTTGATATTATTTACACAGAGAAAAGCTTAAATCCGAATCAAATTAAATATTAAACTGCAAGTTTATTAAAATTTTTCATAATTTTTAGTTAGAAATATTTCTATTTAATTACTCTAATATGTAATATAAAAATATTTAAATATTAAATAATAGTTGTACTTATTTGGTGAATAATTTCTTTAATATTTTGTACAACAAATTCACATATGTTTATAAAACGTCGTATAAATGCATCAGGTATGGAAACATTAATCCTGTCGTAATTTTTTCTCAATGTTGAAATAAATTTCTTCCAATGCATCACTCCTGAGATATATTGTGAATTGATAATTACTATAATAATTTTTCTAATGTTTTTGTTTATTTTTATTTTCATATAAATATATGTATCTATGTAAATCTCTACTGACTGACTAAAAGATATTCGTTGTTTGATTTTTGTAAATTTTTGTTATTTATTCTGATATACATTTAAAAATGTCTTATTTTTAAAGAAATTTATAAAAATGTATAATTTTATTAAATAAATAAAAAAAAAATTTACAAATTATAAATTTAGTGCTTTTTTTTGAGAATGACGCGTTTTTTCCTGGGTTATGGTGCTTTTTGAAATTTTAAAGTTGACAACGCTGCTTATACGAGTCCTTATTTGTAAGCTAGCAAGTACCTATTTAAGTCCCTATTTGTAAGTGAGCATGATAAGTACTTGCCTCCAATGACATCGTCGTTTAGATGTCAAATTGCAAGTAGTGAAGAATTGTTTTCTGATACTTTTGTAGTGTGTTATTTTGATGTTTTGTTTTTGTTTTTATTCATGCAAATAAAGCACTGTATCAACACATATTATTAATTTTTTTTGTTTTGTTACACACAAATGGTTTGCTCATGTGTAAGTAGCAATTTTTGTCGCTTATAACTTCCAAAATACTGAACCACTTTTAATAAGATTTAAATTGTGCACATCTGCAGGAAAATTTCTTTCATTTATTAAAGTGGGTTGTTAGCGTAAACTGCGTAACAAGAAATTGACTTGCCTATAAATTTTAAGATATAAGGAAATTACAATAAAACATAATTTTATAAGCAAATTTTCATTTCACTTGCGTTCATTTTTTAAATATGTTACTCAAGGCATATATGTTCATCAGGTGTTCTTGTTACTTCAGCTGATTATAGTTTACTTAACTTTTTCTGAACTTCAGCTGTCAAATTCAAAAAATAAGATGAAACATTTCTTTCCTTCTCTTTATTATTTTATGTGTCAAAAAGAATATAAACAAAAAACTCTCACCGAACTGCAATAACCTGATGAATAAATATGTCTTGATCCTACTGTACAATCTTATTAAATTAAAATCTTACTTATTTTTCTGTGGATACTCCTTGTGACAAGAATTACACTTAAATGGCATAGATGAGTGGGTGTAACGATGATTTCTCAACGAAACGCTATTTTGGAATATCTTACCGCAGTCTGGTTCGGTGCATATGTATCGCAGATTTTGATGTTTAACCTCAATGTGTTGTGTTAAATGGCCTTTTTGGGCAAATTTTCTCTCGCACAGATTACACTTATAGGGAAACTCTTTTGTGTGATAACGCATATGTATGACTAAAGTTTGTTTCAATGAAAATATTTTATGGCAAGTCGGACAGAGGAATCCCTCATCCAAATGTGACTGTTTGTAGTGCAAATCACAGGCTTGCTTCGAGACATAGACACGATTACACGTTTCTACGGGACAATTATAACGTTTACGATTCTTATCATGCATACGCATATGCCAATTTAATTTATTGTGATTTTTAAAAGTCTTATTGCAAATTGTACATAAGGTAGTTTTATTTGGTTTTGGTAAGCATTTAACCCTAACTAGGGCCATAGTTTCCTGTTCTACTTTAGTTTGAATCTTTTCGCCATTCTCCACGTTTATATATTCCGATTGTGGTATTGATTTTGTTTCAACACATTTATCGTTAAGTGCATCTAACCAGTTTTCTGTGTCATTTTGTGATATTCCTTCTTTGATAACTGTCTCTTCGCTTAGAGGTGGCGCATAACTTTGCACATTTGCACAGAAGTCAGCACGACTTATATGAATAAAATTTGCTAAATCATAACCACAAGTAGGCATTGCTTCTCCATTGCCTGTAAATAAAAAGGTGATAAATGCTTTAAAACAATTTTAAATTTAAATTAAGTTTTACTATACATGCATGTGTTTAATTAAATGAGTTTTAATATGATTCCAAAAAGTCGAAAAAAATCAGTAGAAAGAATTTTATTTCATTGAAAAGTTTAATTTCTTAAGAGACTAGATGAAAACATGGACCGATTACTAAAACTAAAGTTAATATATCCTATTTGGTTACATACATATAAAAATACATGCATACAAAAATTATTTCTATTCCGAGTCACGTCAATTCTAGGCAACTAATTCAACGTTGTCGCTTTAATTTAATTTGTAATATCCAGAGGAGTATTTGACCTGAAAAGCTGGCCAAAAAGGCAAAACTGAATTTTAAGAAACCTTAAGAACTAAGTACGCAGCTCGACAGACAACAATATTTTACATTATATTTTAAATTTTTAAGACTTTTAGTTGCGATTTGTAGCTCTAAGACCCTGCTAAAGTCAGGAAAGTGAAGAAAATTATATGAGATTTAAATGTTTTTTTCGGTTTCTGGATGTTTATATGATATTTTTTTTGCGGCTAAACGAATAAAGGTTTAACAATGTTTTTTTTTCGCTGAAAGGTTTGATCAAAAGTTATTTAAACAAGAAAGAGCGCTATATTCGGCCGTGCCGAATCTTATATACCCTTCACAACGTGTAGTCATGCAATAACAGTAGTTTGTATCACCATTCATCCCATATGAAATACGTACATACATATATAAAAACCATACATAATTAAAAACATCCCATTGTAAAATTATAACTTTACGTATGTATGTTAAAAAAAAATAAAAAAAAATTAAAAAAAAATTAAAAAAAAAATTTAAAAAAAAAATTATTAAAATATATATTATAAATATAAAACAAAAAAAATAAATTAAAAAAAATTAAAAAAAATATTTAAAAAAATAATAAAAAAAATATAAATAATATATTAAATAAAAAATAAAAAAAAATGAAAAAAAAATATATAAAAATAATAAAAAAAATTTTTTTTTTTTGGCTCAGCTGAGATTCGATGCCACGTTTTCTCTAACCAGTATGTATACACGTTTGTATGTATGTATGTTGTTGTTGTAATGTTGTTTTTGTGAAAAAAAAATTGAGGTGGTCGTGGGTTTTTGCTCATATCTCAGTTGTTTATGTACCGATGTTTCTGATTTTCAATACCGATCTACTCCCGAATATTTCTGATATTTTTTATACCTTACCCGGGTCCATGCGATATCGGGGGGCTTCAAAAAGTTGATTTCAACATACACACGGACAGACGGTCAGACTGACAGAGCTTAATCGACTCCCTATTCATAAGCTTTCAGAAAATATATACTTTATGGGGTCGGAAATGAAAATTGTAGAAATTTCACACGGAATGACAAACCTATATATACCCTTTTTCACTGTGTGAAGGGTATAAAAATATAACAAATTGTAAATATGTTGAATATTCATGTTGAAACAATTTGTTCAAAAGCTAATAAAAAAAAATTATACACTTTTTTTTTGCAAAAAAAAGAAAAAGAAGAGGTTTTTGAAAGTAAGGTTAGCATCTCTACGAATTACGTTTGATACCACAACAAAATCTGGAATCTCTGGCGCAAGTTTGTGCCATTATTTTTGACGATTTTTTTAAATTTTCACATTTCTTCCATTTTTGCTCATCAGGCACTGTTTCTTATAGATTTATATCGTCATAAACTTTTATGTATTTTGAATTATTGATTTTAACTGTTATTCACATCACTTTTAACACTTTACAATGTTAATACCTGTCTATAAATATAAATTTTAATAATTCTTTAAGGGTTAAGGTTTTAAGGGAATGTCCCACGCATCCCCATAAAGGATATTTTTATATATGTACCTGCTCTACAAAAGATTATATGTTAAAAAAAAATAAAAATATATTAGGCAACCCAACGATTTAGAGAGTGAAATATGCCACGCCTTTAACAGAAAATCCTTACGTACTAGAGAAAAACGGAAAAACAGATTTGAATTAAGGGCATCAAAATCAATATAGTCCACTTACTTTTATTTCTAGCAGAGACAAAAAAATTTTTTTTTGTGCAGTGTACTTTTGTTGCGCAGTGAATTTTTTTCAAAATCTGCCACTAGATTTCTTATATCATACTACACCTAAAACTATTAAAAAAAAACTAGAAATTTAAATTCAAAAAACACGTTTAATAATTTTGGCCAGCTTTTCAGGCCAAATACTCCTTTGTGCGTTAGTGACACTTTTTATTTGAACATGACTTTGGATATTAAAAATACTACAAGCTAGTGGACTTGGAGGGTATTAAGGTTTCTTAAGGTCTAAGGCACGTTAAAAACCTGTGAATAAAGTAAAGCTTATTCTGACACTTTAGAATCTTCTCTATATTTACCCCAAAATTGCTTTCATACCTCCAAATTGGCCCTTAAATAGAATTGTGAAGTAGTTGTTTACAATCTAAACTTGAAACCGTTTTCTTTTCTAAAAAAAAGGTTTCCCTATTCCTGCCACGCATCATACCATTGGTACCAAGGGTATGTATAACTTTGTCATTTCGTTTGTAATTTCTTCCGACCCCATAAAGTATATATTTTCTGAAAGCTTATCACAAGTCGACGCAATGAAATAACGTCCATCTGTTAATCTCTTTTTATGATGGTTGCAATCAACTTAAAGAAACCCTAACGTATTGCACAGATCTGTATGAAGCATCAACATTTTGCAAATATCTGAGAATGAATCGATATTGAAATCCAGTACATTAGCCCGATAACATAACATGTGAATAAATTAATACGACTGCTTTTGGTTTTGCTCACATTTTCTTAGCCCTAGGATAATTTATACACTTTTGCTACTATTCGTAGATATTCCTCTAGGGCTATTCGCTAAAAATTTTCGACCAATCGGTCACTAATCGTTATAAAGTTATAGGCAAAAATAATTTTTAAAATTATACATATATTTATTATTTTTAAATATATAAAAGTACTAATGCTCCTAATCAATTTTAGGATACGCTAAAGATAACAAAATATGGGCCGTAGTCTGGAAAACTCTTAGTGCGAAAAACTGACAAATCGGTTTGAAACTAACTGAGATATACGCACAAAAATACAATGTTTTTCAACTTCTGGATAACAAAGAGGAGTGATATGTGTATAAAAAGAAAGGGCTTGACTAGCAAAATATAATACAATACATAAAAAATTGAAAATCCATAATGGCCGCCATTTCAAAATAATTTATATATGGATCAAATATAGCAATTAAAAATTAACCCCTATATACTAGGGTGATCGACTCGGTTTTACAACCGGTGGAAAACCCGGTTTTTTCCGCTTTCAGCTGGCGGTTTTTTCTAAATGTTGTTTTTTCGAATATCGAATACACCGGTTTTTTTATCCGAAAAAGCCGGTTTTTTATTTTTTTTATATATCTCTGTAATCAATCGTACCATAGTATATTTAGTACGTGAAAAACTTCCAAAAATCAGTAAATAAAAACTATTAAATATTCTACCATCATATTGTAAGAAATTTATTTGTTGTTTAAAAAACAAATGCAAAATAAGAAAAAAAATTTAGCTTAAATATTATATTTTTATAGAATACTAGAAAAGCCCGGTGCGCGTTGCTACGCCCCTTAATGAATAAAAATGCATTCTGAATTTAAATTTAATATCAAGTGCAAAAAGCTAAAAATTTATAATTTTTTTTAATGGGCGTGGCACTGCCCACTTTTCTAATCAAGAAATTGTATAGCCATGAGAACTCAATATGTGTACAAAGTTTTACAAAAATCGGTCCAGCTCCATACCGTAAGAGCTCCATATGTGTGCAAAGTTTAAAAAAAATTGGTCATGTGCAAGTAGCTAAAAATTATAACTAACTTTTTATGGGCGTAGCCCCGCCCACTTTTTTCCACCCATAAACACTCCCTGGTATGTGTACAACAATTTACCAAAGTTTGAGCTCGATCGGTTTTACAGTTTCGGAGTCTATAGCTAACACACACAGAGTTTCACTTTTATATATATAGATATAACCCTAATGTTTAAAGTTAAAGCTAATTGAAGCATAAACTTAGCTGATCGAACAATATGTAGTTGCAATTAAGAAAAACCAATAATCTTTACTTCCAGATCCTAATTTTAAATAATGGCATTGAGTGTCTATCAACTTAAATTTCAATTAAACCATCGAACAAAATAGTGTACGCCTATATTTGTATGTCTGTCAGGGGTATAATAAGAAAGAACATTTAAAATTAAATTTTAAAGATTTTCTTTCTAGCCTTCAAAATGTATTTCTAATTACAGAAATCATTTCAAATAAAATGCGTTAGTGCACATTAGTTTAAAAGATCTATTTACAGAAGGAGATACCAAAAATTTATAGCAGCCTTATAAAAAGTTTTATTTATGTATGTACTTATTAATTGTATTTATTTATTTTACTTGTAAAGAGTACCTTTTGTCCTTAAGTTCAACTATTTAAAACCAAATTAGTCAACTGCATTCATGTCAGTTATTGCGTAATTGTGCAGCCAAACGTATATTAACTGTAAAAATTTCATATTTATATATAAATTTAATTATAATCTTTTTTTACAATATTTTTTTTTAATTTTTTATTTAAATATTATATTTTATATATTTGAACCGTTAACCCGTTTTTTCTTAATTTTCAAAATAGCAACCGGTTTGTTTTAATTTTAAATTTCAAACTATTTGGAAACCGGTTTCTTTAAAAAGTCTAATAATCGATCACCCTACTATATACCCAAACAAACAAATGGGCTGGATCAGTAGAACTACATAAAAAGTTAGAATTCAAAATGACGTTAAAAAAAAAGGAGGGATATATTGAAATTACGGCTTTTTCCCCTTCAACCTCTCTTTCAAATGAAAGATCTTGACCATTAGAATACAGTAAGCTATGAAAAGGTTAAAATCATTGAGGTTTAATATTGAACAGAAAACTATTTTTATTTTTCAAAGTTATTATTTTTGTATATGTAAATACATACATATAAATACATTTAATTAAAAAAAAAAATAAAATTATTTATTAAGATGGCGCTCTAAACAAAATGGCGGATAATTTTTTTCTCAACCCAATCAATAGGGGTATCAAATGAAAGGGCAAAATGGCGTATACAAATAAATCTAAGCTTCGATGGGGTCACTATACCTACATATGTACATGAGGGTGAAGGGTATTATCCGATTCAGCACGACCAAATATAACATTTCTACCTGTTTATTTTGCATAATAAATCACACAAAAACTAATTCCTTAAACAGATATGGATATACATAAGAGAATTGAAAAATCAAATTTTTGCAGCTAAAATCTGTTGTCCAGTTTTAATAAAAGTCGTGTGCCCATTGTGACGCACGTTACATTATATCCAGTAGCAAAAACACACATTTTTTTTATTTTAATAAATTAACTATTCTTGTTTTTATTATGTTTATATAAAAAATTCTTGGTTTGATGTGCTTGCCGTTACACAGTGGTTTAGAAATGTTTCAAATGATAGCTGTTCAAAATATCTTAAAAAAGTACGTTTACATTTATAGGTTACCTCCTAAAGTTAAAGAGATATTTGGGTTAAACGAAAAAACACCATTATTGTTTTGGTTGACTTTTTTTTGTGTTTTCTTACTTGACAAATTTTATTGAGCGAAAGCGTTAATTTTATAAAAAAAAAAGAATATCACAACTTTCATTTCAAATCGAATTTTCCACAAAATTTTAATTTAATTTCACTAAATAATATTATTTATTTTATACTTAAAAATAAATTAAAATGTAAGTTAAATTAGAGTTTATCCACGGATTGTTTTAGGGCTGTTAGATCTTTATGTGAATTTAGCTGATGTTTTTGTAATCTGAAATTGAAAAATAAATACAATCATAAAAAAATTCTTAACCACCGTAATTGATTGCAACTTACAACAAATAAGAAGGCAACATTAATTCACAATATCCACATTGATAAAGGCATTTATTCTCCTTGCGGTGTTTTCTAAAACGATGTGTATATAAGGACCTTTTCGATTTTAGCTTATGACCACAGTCCTTACATTGAAACCACAGATTCGCTTCTGAAACTGAACCTTTTCTAACACGATGAATAGCTCTGTGCGATTTTAATTTTCTTAAAGATTCAAAGATTTCGCCACATTGAGAACATTTGCCTTCGATACTTGAATTGCGTCTCTTGATATCACGATGTTTACGTACAATATGCTGATAGAGAGCATTTCTGGTAGGTACATTGTGGTCACAGTATGGACAATTGTGAATTGTGTCAGAATGTAATGAATCTATATGCTGTTGTAGATCGCGCGCGCTTTTTAAAACTCTAGAGCAAAAGGGACAAACTTTTGTTTGACCTTTAACTCGTTTGACATCCTTGTGTTTTCTGTAACGATGAGAAAACAACGCATTTCTGGTTAGCAAGACATCACCGCAAATATCACATTCAACCGGTGAAGATTTAGGTTGACCCTGCTCATGCGGCGAACTTGAAACAATATATTCAATTAAAGTTTCATTTTCGATTGTGATTTCATTGAGATTTCTGTTAACTACTACAGCTTGCGATTCATCTATTTGTTCATTATCTTTAGAGTTATCGGAAATTTTTTGGTATATTTCAGTTAAGCCATCTATTTCATCTTTAATCCTGTCATCTTGCCCTTCAGCAGATTTATTAAAAATTTCTTTTTTAATTTCTAATGTTGGGTTGGAAATATGTTCGTTACAAATTTCGGTTGATGCTTCTAATTCCTCTTTTATCTTGATTTTTTGATCAACTTCTGGCTCCATTTTTATTTTCTTGTTTGTTAAAAAATGTTGTCTTTTTTCTAAAAAAAAAGTTTCAAAAGTTGTTAGAAAAGATTTATTAATCATTTGGGAAAGGAATGTTCGTAATCCGTATCCCGGTACTGTACAGAATCTAACATCGTTTCTATATGAAATTAAAAAAATTATTTACGATTATTTAAACACTTTGGTAAACCAACCAAGTCGAGCTTACACCAAACCGGTAGCTGTTAAATTGGTATAACATCATAACTTGATATCATGAATGGCTTTTACGGTTTTTTTTTTTTTGTTAATTCTAAAACACAAATGTAATTGAGTGAAAGCGTTTATTTTAAAAAGAAAATACTACTTTATTTACAAATCTCATTTTCCACAAAATATTAATTTAATTGTACTAAATCATATTCCCTATGATTTAACACTTAATTCTAAATAAAAATATATGTCAGCTAGAGTTTATCCACTGATTATTTAAGAGCTGCAAGTACTTCATGCGAATATAGCCGATGTTCTCGTAATCTGAAATAGAAAAATAAATACAAACATAAAAATATTATAATTGACCGTCATGCCTTGCAACTTACAACTTATTAGAAGGAAATAGTAATTCACAATATTCACATTTATGCTCATCGCCGTGTATTCTTAAATAATGTGTACGTAAAGCACTTTTCGATGTCAGTCTATGACCACAGTCCATACACTGAAACCAGAGATTCGCTTCTGAAATCACACGATGAACAGCTGTGTGCGATTTTAATTTTTTTATAGATTCAAAGATTTCGTCACACTGAGAACATTTGTGTTCTTTTTTTGATTTGTGTCTCTTGATATCACAATGTTTACGTACAATATGCTGATAGAAATCATTTCTGGTAGGTACATTGTGATCACAGCATGGACAATTGTGAGTTGCGTCAGAATGTTGTTGACCACAGTCCTTACATTGAACCCAATTTTCGTCTTTAATTGGATCTGTTATCACACGATGAACAGCTGTGTGCGATTTTAATTTTCTTAATGATTCAAAGATTTCGCCACACTGAGAACATTTGTGTTCTTTTTTTGATTTGTGTCTCTTGATATCACAATGTTTACGTACAATATGCTGATAGAAATCATTTCTGGTAGGTATATTGTGATCACAGCATGGACAATTGTGAGTTGCGTCATAATATTGTTGACCACAGTCCTTACATTGAAACCGCAGATTCGCTTCTGAAATTGAACCTTTTTTAACACGATGAATAGCTCTGTGGGATTTTAATTTTCTTAAAGATTCAAAGATTTCGCCACATTGAGAACATTTGCCTTCGATAGCTCGTTTGCGTCTCTTGATATCACGATGTTTACGTACAATATGCTGATAGAGAGCATTTTTGGTAAGGAGATTGTGATCACAGTATGGACAATTGTGAGTTACTTCAGAATGTACTGCATCGATATGATATTGTAGACCTTGCGGCCTGATAAATACTCTAGAGCAAAAGGGACAAACTCTTTTTTGGCCTTTAACTCGTTTCACTCGTTTGACATCCTTGTGTATTCTGTTACGATGAGAATATAACGACCTTTTGCTTGCCAAGTTTTTACCGCAAATATCACACACTACCAAGGAAGATTTAGGATTGTCCTGCTCATGCGGCGAACTTGTAACAATATATTCCGTTAGAGCTTCATTTTTAATTTTAATTTCATCGATATTTCTATTAGCTTCTAAAGCTTGCGATCCTTCAATTTGTTCATTATCATTAGAATCATCGGAAATTTCGATGTAAATTAAATTGAGGTTATCTAATCCATCTTTAATCCTGTCACCTTGCCCTTCATTTGGTTCATTTGAAAATTCTTTTTTAATTTCTATTGTTGGGTTGCAATTATGTTCGTTACAAATTTCGGTTGAAGCTTCTAATTCCTCTTTTATCTTGATTCTTTGATCAACTTGTGGTTCTATTTTTATTTTCTTGTTTGTTAAAAAATTTCGTCTTTTTTCTAAAAAAAAAAAAAAAAGTTGTTAGAAAAGATTAATTTATCATTTGGGAAAGAAATGTTCGTTATCGGTATCCCGGTGCTGAAGAGAATCTAACAACGTTTCTATATGAAATTAAGAAAAAATACAGATCGAGCGAACCATGATTTACGATTATTTAAACACTTTGGTAAACCAACCAAGTCGATCTTACACCAAACCGGTACCTATTGAATTGGTATAACATTATAACTTGATATCATGAATGGCTTTTTACGTTTTTTTTTGTGTTAATTCTAAAACACAAAAAATTTATTTGAGTGAAAGCGTTTATTTTAAAAAGAAAACACCACGTTCTTTACAAATTGGCATTTTTACAAAATATTTATTTAATTGTACTAAATCATATTCCCTATGATTTAACACTTAATTCTAAATAAAAATATATGTCAGCTAGAGTTTATCCACTGATTGTTTAAGAGCTGCCAGTACTTTATGCGAACTTAGCTGATGTTCTTCTAATCTAAAATAGAAAAATAAATACAAAAAAAAAAATATTCTAATTCACCGTAATTGATTGCAACTTACAACATATAGGAAGGAAACATTAATTCACAATAATCACATTGATGAAGGCATTTTTTCTTATTGTTGTGTTTTCTAAAACGATGTGAATTTAAAGACCCTCTCGATTTAAATTGTTGACCACAGTCCTTACATTGCAACCAACTCGCGTCTTTAACTGGACGTTTTTTCACATGATGAACAGCTGTGTGCGTTTTTAACTTTCTTACAGTTTCTAAGATTTCGCCACACTGAGAACATTTGTGTTCTTTTTTTGATTTGTGTCTCTTGATATCGCGATGCCTACTTGCAATATGTTTGTAGAGAGCATTTCTCGTATTTAGATAGTAATCACAGTATGGACAATTGTGAATTGTGTCAGAATGTAATGAATTGATATGAAATCGTAAATCTTGACTCCTTTTAAAAACGCTAGAGCAAAAAGAACAAACTACTTTTTCGCCTTTAGCTCGTCTCAGTCGTTTAGAATCCTTGTGGTTTCTGTAACGATGAGACAATAACGCCCTTTTGTTTGGCTCGATTTTACCGCAAACATCACACACTACCGAGGAAGATTTAGGATTGTCCTGCTTATGCGGCGAACTTGTAACAATATATTCCATTAAAGTTTCATTTTCAATTTTAATTTCATCGATATTTCTATTAGCTACTACAGCTTGCGATCCTTCAATTTGTTCATTATCATTAGAATCATCGGAAATTTCGATGTAAATTACATTGAGGTTATCTAATCCATCTTTAATCCTGTCACCTTGCCCTTTATTTGGTTCATTTGAAAATTCATTTTTATTTTCTATTGTTTGGCTGGAAATATGTTCGTTACAAATTTCAGTTGAATCTTCAAATTTCGCTTTTATCTTGATCTTTTGAACAACACCTTGTGTTTCTATTTTTATCTTATTGTTTGTTATAAATTTTCGCCTTTTTTCTAAAAACAAAAATTTCAAAAGTTGTTAGAAAAGAATAATTTATGATTTGGGAAAGGAATGTTCGTAATTCGTATCCCGGTGCTGTACAGAATCTAACATCATTTCTATATGAAATTACAAAAATGTAGATCGAGTGAACCATGATTTACGATTATTTAAACACTTTGGTAAACCAACCAAGTCGAGCTTACACCAAACCGGTAGCTGTTAAATTGGTATTACATTATAACTTGATATCGTGAATGGCTTTTACGTTTTTTTTTTGTGTTAATTCTAAAACACAAATATAATTGAGTGAAAGCGTTTATTTTAAAAAGAAAATACTACTTTATTTACAAATCTCATTTTCCACAAAATATTAATTTAATTGTACTAACTCATATTCCCTATGATTTAACACTTAATTCTAAATAAAAATATATGTCAGCTAGAGTTTATCCACTGATTGTTTAAGAGCTGCCAGTACTTTATGCGAACTTAGCTGATGTTCTTCTAATCTAAAATAGAAAAATAAATACAAAAATAAAAATATTCTAATCCACCGTAATTGATTGCAACTTACAACATATAGGAAGGAAAAATTAATTCACAATAATCACATTGATGAAGGCATTTTTTCTTATTGTTGTGATTTCTAAAACGATGTGAATTTAAAGACCCTCTCGCTTTAAATTGTTGACCACAGTCCTTACATTGAAACCAACTCGCGTCATGAACTGGAATTTTTTTTACACGATGAACAGCTGTGTGCGTGTTTAACTTTCTTACAGTTTCAAAGATTTCGCCACACTGAGAACATTTGTGTTCTTTTTTTGATTTGCTTCTCTTGATATCACGATGTTTACGTACAATATGCTGATAGAGAGCATTTCTCGTATTTAGATAGTAATCACAGTATGGACAATTGTGAATTGTGTCGGAATGTAATGAATCGATATGAAATCGTAAATGTTGACTCTTTTTAAAAACTCTAGAGCAAAAAGAACAAACTACTTTTTCGCCTTTAGATCGTCTCAGTCGTTTGGCATCCTTGTGGTTTCTGTAACGATGAGTCCATAACGCGTTTTTGTTTGGCGCGATTTTACCGCAAACATCACACACTACCGAGGAAGATTTAGGATTGTCCTGCTTATGCGGCGAACTTGTAACAATATATTCCATTAGAGTTTCATTTTCAATTTTAATTTCATCGATATTTCTATTAGCTACTACAGCTTGCGATCCTTCAATTTGTTCATTATCATTAGAATCATCGGAAATTTCGATGTAAATTACATTGAGGTTATCTAATCCATCTTTAATCCTGTCACCTTGCCCTTTATTTGGTTCATTTGAAAATTCATTTTTATTTTCTATTGTTTGGCTGGAAATATGTTCGTTACAAATTTCAGTTGAATCTTCAAATTTCGCTTTTATCTTGATCTTTTGAACAACACCTTGTGTTTCTATTTTTATCTTATTGTTTGTTATAAATTTTCGCCTTTTTTCTAAAAACAAAAATTTCAAAAGTTGTTAGAAAAGAATAATTTATGATTTGGGAAAGGAATGTTCGTAATTCGTATCCCGGTGCTGTACAGAATCTAACATCATTTCTATATGAAATTACAAAAATGTAGATCGAGTGAACCATGATTTACGATTATTTAAACACTTTGGTAAACCAACCAAGTCGAGCTTACACCAAACCGGTAGCTGTTAAATTGGTATTACATTATAACTTGATATCGTGAATGGCTTTTACGTTTTTTTTTTGTGTTAATTCTAAAACACAAATATAATTGAGTGAAAGCGTTTATTTTAAAAAGAAAATACTACTTTATTTACAAATCTCATTTTCCACAAAATATTAATTTAATTGTACTAACTCATATTCCCTATGATTTAACACTTAATTCTAAATAAAAATATATGTCAGCTAGAGTTTATCCACTGATTGTTTAAGAGCTGCCAGTACTTTATGCGAACTTAGCTGATGTTCTTCTAATCTAAAATAGAAAAATAAATACAAAAATAAAAATATTCTAATCCACCGTAATTGATTGCAACTTACAACATATAGGAAGGAAAAATTAATTCACAATAATCACATTGATGAAGGCATTTTTTCTTATTGTTGTGATTTCTAAAACGATGTGAATTTAAAGACCCTCTCGCTTTAAATTGTTGACCACAGTCCTTACATTGAAACCAACTCGCGTCATGAACTGGAATTTTTTTTACACGATGAACAGCTGTGTGCGTGTTTAACTTTCTTACAGTTTCAAAGATTTCGCCACACTGAGAACATTTGTGTTCTTTTTTTGATTTGCTTCTCTTGATATCACGATGTTTACGTACAATATGCTGATAGAGAGCATTTCTCGTATTTAGATAGTAATCACAGTATGGACAATTGTGAATTGTGTCGGAATGTAATGAATCGATATGAAATCGTAAATGTTGACTCTTTTTAAAAACTCTAGAGCAAAAAGAACAAACTACTTTTTCGCCTTTAGATCGTCTCAGTCGTTTGGCATCCTTGTGGTTTCTGTAACGATGAGTCCATAACGCGTTTTTGTTTGGCGCGATTTTACCGCAAACATCACACACTACCGAGGAAGATTTAGGATTGTCCTGCTTATGCGGCGAACTTGTAACAATATATTCCATTAGAGTTTCATTTTCAATTTTAATTTCATCGATATTTCTATTAGCTACTACAGCTTGCGATCCTTCAATTTGTTCATTATCATTAGAATCATCGGAAATTACATTGAGGTTATCTAATCCATCTTTAATCCTGTCACCTTGCCCTTTATTTGGTTCATTTGAAAATTCATTTTTATTTTCTATTGTTTGGCTGGAAATATGTTCGTTACAAATTTCAGTTGAATCTTCAAATTTCGCTTTTATCTTGATCTTTTGAACAACACCTTGTGTTTCTATTTTTATCTTATTGTTTGTTATAAATTTTCGCCTTTTTTCTAAAAAAAAAAATTTTTCAAAAGTTGTTAGAAAAGAATAATTTATGATTTGGGAAAGGAATGTTCGTAATTCGTATCCCGGTGCTGTACAGAATCTAACATCGTTTCTATATGAAATTACAAAAATGTAGATCGAGTGAACCATGATTTACGATTATTTAAACACTTTGGTAAACCAACAAAGTCAAGCTTACACTAAACCGGTAGCTATTGAATTGGTATTACATTATAACTTGATATCGTGAATGGCTTTTACGGTTTTTTTTTGTGTTAATTCTAAAACACAAAAAATTTATTTGAGTGAAAGCGTTTATTTTAAAAAGAAAACACCACGTTCTTTACAAATTGGCATTTTTACAAAATATTTATTTAATTGTACTAAATCATATTCCCTATGATTTAACACTTAATTCTAAATAAAAATATATGTCAGCTAGAGTTTATCCACTGATTGTTTAAGAGCTGCCAGTACTTTATGCGAACTTAGCTGATGTTCTTCTAATCTAAAATAGAAAAATAAATACAAAAAAAAAAATATTCTAATTCACCGTAATTGATTGCAACTTACAACATATAGGAAGGAAACATTAATTCACAATAATCACATTGATGAAGGCATTTTTTCTTATTGTTGTGTTTTCTAAAACGATGTGAATTTAAAGACCCTCTCGATTTAAATTGTTGACCACAGTCCTTACATTGCAACCAACTCGCGTCTTTAACTGGACGTTTTTTCACATGATGAACAGCTGTGTGCGTTTTTAACTTTCTTACAGTTTCTAAGATTTCGCCACACTGAGAACATTTGTGTTCTTTTTTTGATTTGTGTCTCTTGATATCGCGATGCCTACTTGCAATATGTTTGTAGAGAGCATTTCTCGTATTTAGATAGTAATCACAGTATGGACAATTGTGAATTGTGTCAGAATGTAATGAATCGATATGAAATCGTAAATCTTGACTCCTTTTAAAAACGCTAGAGCAAAAAGAACAAACTACTTTTTCGCCTTTAGCTCGTCTCAGTCGTTTAGAATCCTTGTGGTTTCTGTAACGATGAGACAATAACGCCCTTTTGTTTGGCTCGATTTTACCGCAAACATCACACACTACCGAGGAAGATTTAGGATTGTCCTGCTTATGCGGCGAACTTGTAACAATATATTCCATTAAAGTTTCATTTTCAATTTTAATTTCATCGATATTTCTATTAGCTACTACAGCTTGCGATCCTTCAATTTGTTCATTATCATTAGAATCATCGGAAATTTCGATGTAAATTACATTGAGGTTATCTAATCCATCTTTAATCCTGTCACCTTGCCCTTTATTTGGTTCATTTGAAAATTCATTTTTATTTTCTATTGTTTGGCTGGAAATATGTTCGTTACAAATTTCAGTTGAATCTTCAAATTTCGCTTTTATCTTGATCTTTTGAACAACACCTTGTGTTTCTATTTTTATCTTATTGTTTGTTATAAATTTTCGCCTTTTTTCTAAAAACAAAAATTTCAAAAGTTGTTAGAAAAGAATAATTTATGATTTGGGAAAGGAATGTTCGTAATTCGTATCCCGGTGCTGTACAGAATCTAACATCATTTCTATATGAAATTACAAAAATGTAGATCGAGTCAACCATGATTTACGATTATTTAAACACTTTGGTAAACCAACCAAGTCGAGCTTACACCAAACCGGTAGCTGTTAAATTGGTATTACATTATAACTTGATATCGTGAATGGCTTTTACGTTTTTTTTTGTGTTAATTCTAAAACACAAATATAATTGAGTGAAAGCGTTTATTTTAAAAAGAAAATACTACTTTATTTACAAATCTCATTTTCCACAAAATATTAATTTAATTGTACTAACTCATATTCCCTATGATTTAACACTTAATTCTAAATAAAAATATATGTCAGCTAGAGTTTATCCACTGATTGTTTAAGAGCTGCCAGTACTTTATGCGAACTTAGCTGATGTTCTTCTAATCTAAAATAGAAAAATAAATACAAAAATAAAAATATTCTAATCCACCGTAATTGATTGCAACTTACAACATATAGGAAGGAAAAATTAATTCACAATAATCACATTGATGAAGGCATTTTTTCTTATTGTTGTGATTTCTAAAACGATGTGAATTTAAAGACCCTCTCGCTTTAAATTGTTGACCACAGTCCTTACATTGAAACCAACTCGCGTCATGAACTGGAATTTTTTTTACACGATGAACAGCTGTGTGCGTGTTTAACTTTCTTACAGTTTCAAAGATTTCGCCACACTGAGAACATTTGTGTTCTTTTTTTGATTTGCTTCTCTTGATATCACGATGTTTACGTACAATATGCTGATAGAGAGCATTTCTCGTATTTAGATAGTAATCACAGTATGGACAATTGTGAATTGTGTCGGAATGTAATGAATCGATATGAAATCGTAAATGTTGACTCTTTTTAAAAACTCTAGAGCAAAAAGAACAAACTACTTTTTCGCCTTTAGCTCGTCTCAGTCGTTTGGCATCCTTGTGGTTTCTGTAACGATGAGTCCATAACGCGTTTTTGTTTGGCGCGATTTTACCGCAAACATCACACACTACCGAGGAAGATTTAGGATTGTCCTGCTTATGCGGCGAACTTGTAACAATATATTCCATTAGAGTTTCATTTTCAATTTTAATTTCATCGATATTTCTATTAGCTACTACAGCTTGCGATCCTTCAATTTGTTCATTATCATTAGAATCATCGGAAATTACATTGAGGTTATCTAATCCATCTTTAATCCTGTCACCTTGCCCTTTATTTGGTTCATTTGAAAATTCATTTTTATTTTCTATTGTTTGGCTGGAAATATGTTCGTTACAAATTTCAGTTGAATCTTCAAATTTCGCTTTTATCTTGATCTTTTGAACAACACCTTGTGTTTCTATTTTTATCTTATTGTTTGTTATAAATTTTCGCCTTTTTTCTAAAAACAAAAATTTCAAAAGTTGTTAGAAAAGAATAATTGATGATTTGTGAAAGGAATGTTCGTAATTCGTATCCCTGTGCTGTACAGAATCTAACATCGTTTCTATATGAAATTACAAAAATGCAGATCGAGTGAACCATGATTTACGATTATTTAAACACTTTGATAAACCAACCAAGTCGAGCTTACACCAAGCCGGTAGCTATTGAATTGGTATTACATTATAACTTGATATCGTGAATGGCTTTTAAAAAGAAAATACTACTTTATTTACAAATCTCATTTTCCACAAAATATTAATTTAATTGTACTAAATCATCTTCCCTATGATTTAACACTTAATTCTAAATAAAAATATATGTCAGCTAGAGTTTATCCACTGATTGTTTAAGAGCTGCGAGTACTTCATGCGAATTTAGCCGATGGTCTCGTAATCTGAAATAGAAAAATAAATACAAGCATATAAATTTTATAATTGACCGTCATGCTTTGCAACTTACAACTTATAAGAAGGAAACAGTAATTCACAATATTCACATTGATAAAGGCATTTATTCTCCTTGCGGTGTTTTCTAAAACGATGTGTATATAAGGACTTTTTCGATTTTAGCTTATGACCACAGTCCTTACATTGAAACCACAGATTCGCTTCTGAAATTGAGCCTTTTTTAACACGATGAATAGCTCTGTGGGATTTTAATTTTCTTAAAGATTCAAAGATTTCGCCACATTGAGAACATTTGCCTTCGATACCTCGTTTGCGTCTCTTGATATCACGATGTTTACGTACAATATGCTGATAGAGAGCATTTTTGGTAAGGAGATTGTGATCACAGTATGGACAATTGTGAGTTACTTCAGAATGTAATGAATCGATATGATATAGTAGATCTTGCGGCCTTTTAAATACTCTAAAACAAAAGGGACAAACTTTCGCTTGGCCTTTAACTTGTTTCACTCGTTTGACATCCTTGTGTTTTCTGTAACGATGAGAAAATAACGCCTTTTTGTTTGGTAACTTTTTACCGCAAATATCACACACTACTTGGGAAGATATAGGTTTGTCCTGCTCATGCGGCGAACTTTGAACAATATATTCCGTTAGAGTTTCATTTTCAATTTTAATGTCATCGATATTTCTATTAACTACTAAAGCTTGCGATCCTTTAATTTGTTCAGTATCATTAGAATCATCGGAAATTTCGATGTAAATTACATTGAGGTTATCTAATCCATTTTTAATCCTGTCACCTTGCCCTTTATTTGGTTCATTTGAAAATTCTTTTTTATTTTCTATTGGTTGGCTGGAAATATGTTCGTTACAAATTTCAGTTGAAGCTTCTAATTCCTCTTTTATCTTGATCTTTTGAACAACACCTTGTGTTTCTATTTTTATTTTATTGTTTGTTATAAGTTTTCGCCTTTTTTCTAAAAAAAAAAATTGTTTCAAAAGTTGTTAGAAAAGACTAGAAATCGTTTGGGAAAGAAAACTTCATGGTCCGTAGCCCGGTGCTGTACAGAATGTAACAACGCTTCTATATGAAATTTAAAAAAATTAAGATTTATTATGCCGTGTATAATTTTTGATTGTTTACACACTTTTATAGACCAACACTAAAGCAACAATAGTCGAGCTCACACCAAACCGGTAGCTGTTAAATTAGTAGATTGTTAAACCTTGATATCGTGAACGGCTTTTTAAGTTATCTTTTTAAGTTTGGTTAGTATGGCAACAGATAGCCAAAATGTCGAAAAGAAGTGTAAGATCTATTGACTATGCCAAAATTCTGTGATTATACATAACTCAATAAAACAGCCTTGCTACTCACTCTAGTTACTTAAATAAAATTCGACAAAATTTTAAATCTAATACAAAAAGCTAATATTAGTTTGTCAATTCAAGAACAAGTTCCATGTGTTTTGAAGTGCCAAAATGTTTTGATGATGACTTAACTATAAGCAATATGTTTGCTTGTTTCTCTTTCTACCACTTATTACGATGTCAATTTTGATGATTCAAATTCCTATCTGCTAACAAAATTATTAAATCCAACTATATTAGTTCTATTTCCGGATGAGTTAATGGTTCTAATCAGTTTAAAAATGCCTGAATTTTCTGATGGAATTCCGAGTTGCCATCTTGCTAATGCTTGGGCTGCCCCTCTCTCTTACTTTAGTTTTTTATATTTCAATAAAGTCTGGTTGTTTTCCTTTTACATGGAAGGACTCGTTTATTTTACCATTATATAAATCAGGCTACAGAAAGAAAATTCCTAATTACAGACGTATTGCTGCAGAAGTTAATAACATACCTAAACTTATCATCTGTAATATATAAATTAGGGTGGATCAATTTGTTCAGGTGAGAAAAAACGTGACAGGAGTATACCAAGATCGAAATCCACACAACATTCTAAGAAAATTACCCACAGAAAGTGTGGGTCTAAAATAAAAACCTAGCTCGCGCCGAGAGGTTTGATTATAAAAAATAAAAAACTACCAACTTTTGGTATATTCCTACAAAGCACAAATATGGTTGCTCTTTTTGGAACTATTTATAAAATTTTTTCTTAAACCATATTTGCTTACAAATAAATTATTATGTTCGCACTAAGTATTGCTAAAGAAATATGAAACATTGGTTTTAAAAAGTATACTTTAGTAATCGGCTATGAAAGTTATCAACTACGAGTAATTAGTTTGAATTTAATATTATTAATAGTTCTAGTCATTGTAGAAATTTACCGTTAATTTTGCTATGATGTATGATAGATTCGGCATTTCACACAGAGTTGTCTTGTGTTTAGCTACAGCTGATAAAAACTGATGAAAATAGGGAACCAATTATCATGGATAAGTCCAAAGTAGATCGTGGAAAAATTAAAAGCAGGGAGTCCGTTCGTCGTATGCAAAACAATAGGTAAGCCTTACTAGCTTTTTCTTCGGATGGCAGAAAAAATTATGTACCGACCCGGGGAAAAAATTAATGGAAAATACCATCCGATAGTGGAAAAGGAACCTCATATAGTGATTGTTAAAGAGGCGAAAAGAAAGATATTGGGTCATATAAAAGTTGAGGCCTCCAGCACTAGACAGCTACAATTATATGAGTTATTCAAGGAAAAAAAATATCGCTCACCAGCTTGACAGGAATTTGCTGCGATGGGGAACCTACCAAAACTGGAACTGAAAATGAAATTTTACGAAAGTTTTGTTTGATAAACCCTCAAATTTGTTTTCGTTTTTTTTTTTTGTTTGTTGAATTTCAACGAACTTTCGCATTGCCATTTGTTCAATGCTTTAGAAAAATCTACTACAAGTGGACCACGTTCTACTAGTGGGGCTTTGGCGAAATTAATTCAGACCTGTGAACAACTTTCGGTAAACTTGCATTTGTTTTTTCAACGCTTAAAGCGCCTATTAGACACGCATACTTGTCTTAAGACATGTACGATGACATACCAAATCTCACTGTGTAATAGCATGTACATATGTCGAGTATGTTAGACATGTATGTTGGTTTTCAAAAATTTTTGAAAACCTGAGTCTGTCGCATACCAACATACTCGTCTAATAGCGTGTCTGTCATACTTCATACAAAAATTCATTCAAATTTTTACCGCTGCTGTGTGCATATCGCAATTTTAAACAAGTAAGAGCTCTATATTCGGCTGTGCCGAATCTTTTATACCCACCACCAATTTTTGTGTACATTTAAAGCACAATATTTATTAATCGCTATGGAATAATCTCTTTATAATAAAATATGTATCACTTTCTTTGTAGAGGGTGGTTAAATTTTAAGGGCCCATGTTGAAGGTGAAACACACCTAAACTTCAACTTTTTTCTGGCATTTCATTTGACATTTCTCTATCTCAGACTAACTCAATTTGAACCGTGGAAAGATACGCAATTAAGCAACGCTTTTAAATATTAAAGATTTTTATAAAAATGGTCGTTCAAATCAAAATGCATTATGTTCACTTCGTAATTCTTTTGATCAACATAATCGTTCAAATTCGTCCACAATCGGGAGAATTGTAACAAATATTTAAATTTCTGCAAAACAGGTCTGTAAAAAATGTTAGAAAATCTGTGAATGCCTTGTTAGTTCGTTGAATGGGAACCATTGCTGTTTTTTGTGATAGTGTGGCAAAAGAGCAGTCAACCTCGACTCATCATCATGCCCAACAATAGAGCATCAACATTGTCATTGAAAATTTGGACCATCAGATAGAGGAGTGGTGCCAAGGATGGGGGGGGGGGGGGCATTTGGCCGATATTTTGTTAAATACATAATTGAACCATACAAATATTATCATTACAAAAAGAAATAATAATAATATCCTAAATAATTTGTGTTTTATTTAAATGCAGAAATTATATGAATTTTAGGTAAAACGTTATATTGGAGGTGGGCGTAAAAGTAGGCGTGGCACCTTAATTTTCTGGCACAGTGATGATATTGCCTAGGGGAATATACGTAGCAAATTTTTTCATCATACCTCTAATTTTGGCGGTTTTATGAGCTTTTAAATTTCATTAACGGTAGATAACGTGAAAAGTGGGCGTTATAGTAGGCATGCCAAAGTTATTTTTGCGAATGAGTACAACTTAGGTGTTTCAATATATCCCTTTATTATTCCAAAATCTTTATTAATAGAGAAATTATATGAATTTTAGTTAAAACGTTATATCCCAGCTAAAAATGTTTATATATGTCGCATATATAAAAATATATGCATATATATGGTCGATATATGTATATGTATGGATTTATAGGTAGAAATAGTTATAATATATTGATGCATATATAGAACCATATATGAAAAATTTTATCATATATGACAACATATATATAAATGTTTGATATATATGTATACATATATGAATTCGTTTTTCCATATATGAATGTATGCATGCATGTATAATTTTTTAATTTTTTTATAATATATATGTATATATAATATATATTATAAAAAAGGTGTATACATATAAATTATATGTATATTAATTTATTTAATAAATTTGTGTATAATTTTTTACCATAAACTTTTTAGAAATAACGATAATTATATAGAGTGCATAATTAATTTTTATTTAAAAAACTGTGTTGAACGTATTTATCATTTTACATAGATAATTTCCAACTTGCATTAAAGGAAATATTCTTTGTATATCATCAAATTTTATAACATTGAAAGTGTTTGTAGGTGTAAAAGGAATTATATGCTTTACTTTGGTGTTTGAATAGTTATGTTAAAACTATTATTAACAATCAAATCCAAGTTCTGAACCATTAAATAGAAAGTGTTATTGTGTTGTATAAAACAGTTAATAAAAACATATTCATTAAAATTATCACATTTTAATTGAACGGTAAAATTGTTGGTTTTTATTTTCTTATACAAAGTCGATGTAAAAATATCGTTCTTGTATTTAACTCTCCCATAAAATAATGATGTTTTAACATCTAAACCCAAATACTGTAACTTTCTTAGTTGAAATAAGTTTGGATAAAATGTCTTATGCTTTCCAAGAACTTGCAGCAAATCAGAAAAAATTTCTTGCGTTGAATCAACATGCTCTTTGATTATTCTCGCTCCTTTAACAGCTTCTTCGACTGTCATTTGGCTATTTTCATACAAATGTTGTTTATCGAACTCGCTTTTGTCATAGTCCGTATATTCGCCTTCAGAATCACTATCAGATGAACTTAATTCTAAATACTGTTCCATATTTAAATTAATTGTTTCCACAATAAGTTCTTCATTTTCAGAAAAATCAGCATACTCATGACTGTTATTTCCAGTTTTACTTGTTTTTGGAATAATTTTAATGCTAACATCTTGTGCCACTGGTATTTTATTTCTGGACCAGCGCTCTCTAGTCTTAATTGGAACCTATGTTTTATAAAAATTGGTGGTGTTAAATAGCCTTAAATTATAAAACTATCAAATTTATCTTTAATTCTCTACGTTTATATAATCATATAAACTAACCTTAACTTTGCTATCATGTTTCCAAGTTTTATATTTGTATTTCTTCCCTTTATCCTTTTTTGTAATATTTCTCAAGTTTCTTTCTTCATTGCCATATTCTTTTCCATTTATTTTTGAACAGCTTGGCTTTTTCTCATCCATTTAAATAAATTTTGATTTAAAAAATTAACTTATTTCTGAAAAGCTGCTTACTTGCCAACTCCGTGCTTTGAGTACTATTTTTAGTGCTTTTTAAAATTCTTGATGAGCATCGTGAATTCCAAGTTAGTATACGATGCTTTTTATGCCCCAGAGTCATTAATTTTGTTTGTTTTATATTTAACTAGCTGGACCCGGTCCGCGTAGCTGGCCCTCGCGCTAATCTCTATCGGGCAAAACACAAAAAACTAAATATTGTCGGACGAACTTCAAACTACACAGAAACACTCCTCACGGCCCATAGAGCAAGCATATAAAATTTGGTCCAGTAGTTTTAGAGTTTATCGATCACGAACATACACGTAATTTTTTTATATGTATGTACATATATAGAGATATTTCTCTACTAAGTTATTAAACCAATAATATACATTATTACCGTCACCGGTTTTAGTCTTGCGCAAATTCAGTTTTTTTTTCAAACATAAAAAATATGAAGTTAAACATGTTTTTCGCGCCGATTAGAGTAAATATATGAATTTTTTAAGCTTAAAATAATATTTTTTAGAAAGAAAAGTAGTGTTTTAACGTTTGTAATTTACAAGATATAATAATGACAAAATTTTTTGAAAAAACACAGAGAGTTAGCAATACCTTTTATGATTGTGGCAGAGATGCCACAATTAAATTTATTTTCCCCCCAAAAATTTTTCTACCAAATTATTAAAAAAACAAATTTGTGTGTAAGTAAAAATATAATATTTTATTTTTTAGCAATATGTAAATGTAATACGTTCTCAACGTAAAAATATACTTTCTGTAAATTTTTACCTCACTCAAATGTACGATATATATTAACTAAACAGTTATACATTATTACTTATGTGAAAGATTTTGTCAGCAGATTCGTAACATCACAACAAGATACAAAGTGATGTACAAATAAAAATGAAAATAAAAAACAATTTGGGGTTAATCGGACTAAAATGGAATCCTTAAAAAAAGTTTGAAATCGTTTAAAGTTGACAACTCTGCTTACATTAATAACGAAATTAAAATATGTCATTTAAAAAATTTGTCAACCAAACCAAAATTTTAAAGAAAAAATAAAAAAATCTTAAAATGCCGAACGTTGGTAAGTGTATATTTTATAAATTATGCATAAGAAACAAATTATAACAACTGTTTCATATTTAAAGAAAAATCTAGGAAAAAGAAAAGAATTTTGCAGTTGGAAACCAATAGGCTGCTGGCAAGTAACAGAAAGGAGCTACCACCACTTTCCAATGATACCATGGGACAAGACGTAAGTATATATGTAATACATTTTATTCACAATTTTATAATTAAAAAATTATTTATATGTTACTGTTTTTAAGACCGAAAACGTAAATCTTTTGCTTCGCCAAATTGAAGTTCTTCAAAAGAAATTAAAGGAAGTTTCTTCAAAATCAAATGAAGTTACCGGAAAAAATTTGGCAATAGATGAAAGCCAATTATTTGGAAAAAATTACCAAAACGAAGAGGTGAGTTCTAATAACATATTATTTTATACTCGTATATATGTATATTAGTACCACCAAACAAGAATAAAAAACGCGTTGTACACCTTCGAATATAAAGTATTTCTTTAAATACAATTTTGAAAAAACCATTTGCCAAACGTAGAATAACAAATATATTTTTTTTGTTTTTTTATTATTTATAGATGGTGTTATTGAAAAACAATGTGTACTGCAGAAAAAATATTTTCGACAGTGCATTAGGGCGGCTTCAAAACCTTCGCATTTGGCTAGAAGACTGATCGAGGGTGTTTTTAAAAGCGAGGCTATTTTGAAGTGCACACATTTTCTGGGCAAGCTCCAAAGGCTCAGGGCGAAGAACGGCGTAAATTAACGTATGGCTGTTTAAATGGTCAAGCCCGAAAAGCCATTATAGGTAACAAATACCAATACAGTCATATTGAAGTGATCTTAAATTTAATATTTTTTTTAGATTTTTGCAATGAATACGATGAGAAACGTGGGTGGTGCCCTCAAAGTCAATATGAGCTTAATAGGACAATGACTCAAAAAATTGGCAAAATAAAGCGCTATTATAAAAAAAATAATTAATATAATTCCTATATTCAATTTGTTTTTTTTTTTAATTTTTTCTAAATTACTTTAAATGTACCTTTTTAATTTTAAAAATTAAATAAATATTTAAAAAAAATAAATTTAATAATTTTAAATATATAAAGGGAAATATATGAACATATATGTATGTGGATAATAAATGCATATATGGAAAAATATATATATCGACATATATAGATATATATATCCATATATCGATATATGAGGAGCCGCAGAACAAAAGGTGCTTTTTCGCATTTCGCGAAAAATTGGTTTTTTGGTTATTTTATAATATTTAGGTTGAAATCTTGTAGAAACAATCAAGTTTGCATTAGTATTATTTTTTTTTTTCAAAGTAAATGGGTTCTAAAAAATTTATGCTTAACAAAAGGTGCTTTTTTGATTATTTTCTTTTCCCATAATCTTTGTGTAGTTTCACTTGTTACTTTAATGATCAAACCAAACTACAGTTAAAGTAAAATTAATCAGATGTTAAAGTCTTTGTGGAAAGTCTTTTAATAAAACAGTTTGGTAAAGACTGGAGTGAAAATCAGTCATTATTTTGGTACAAGAACATTTTGTATAACCAGGATAAAGGTATGGAGGATTCAATAGACGAAAATGTTGGATGTTCTTGCCTAGAAGAAGATGTTGGAACAAGAGTTTAACTTTAACAAATTTTATATGTATTTAATTTAAGGCTAAGAAAGAAATGTTTAAGTTGCAATTTTATTTAATAAAACGACAAAAATTATATACTTAATTTAACATTTTTTAATATATTAGATCAGGTTTAACCACATTCAGTCAAAATTTTATCGTCATTTATGTGTATTCGCATTACAAAATATACTTTTTCCTTCTATTAACAGAACGTGCTCTTTTACTTTTTTTAACAAAAGGTGCTTTTTTGCTTTCTTTTTTACAAAAGGTGCTTTTTCCGAAATAAAAATGGAATTATATCAAACATCCTTAATATTTAATAGGATGACTTATGACAGTTAGATGCATCTGTAGATAAGTAAAATACTTGTTAGCATTTGCAGGTTCTTGCAGTTTTTTAAAGTGGCGAAAAAAATAAATCTCAATTTCCCAAAAATTTGAAATGAGCGAAAAAGCACCTTTTGTTCTGCGGCTCCTCATATATGGATATATATATCCATATATCCTCAAATTTCGGATCCAATTATATATGGAACACCATATATGTATATATATGGGTTATATATAACATTTTTAGCTGGGATGGGAGGTGGGTGTAAAAGTAGGCGTGACACATTGATTTTCCGTCACAAAAAAGCGTCTTACCAAAAAGCAAAGTGTGCAAAATTTCAGAGTCGTACATTTAATTTTGTTGCTTTTATGACGTTTTTTTTTTAAATATACCGAAAAATACACTGTGCGGTATAAATTTTCGTACATTTTGATCAATAACTCTTTTCCTAATTCATGGATTTAAGTGATTTTAAGGGAAAAATATTCTTTTGACTCGATAAATATATATTCGAAGTTTCATGACTCTACGTTTATGCGTCTGGACACAATTTCATTTTATTCGATGTGCGAAGGACACGGTTTTTTCGACCTACTCTTGCTTTACGAGCTATAACTCTCTTCCTAATATTCCGATATAGCCCATTTTCAATACCAAACAAACCTTGTCTATAAGATTCTGGCAAAATTTGAGCCCCCTAGCGACCTCTATCGTGCTTTCAACAGACGGACGGACATAGCTAGATCGTCATCAAATCAAACCCTGATTCAGAATATATATACTTTATGGGGTCTAAAATGGATATTTCGATGTGTTACAAACGGAATGACAAAATGAATATACCCCCACCATTTTTTTGGTGGCGGGTATAAAAAAGAAAATAAAAATCATTTATTTTAGTTTATACATACATATGCGTTGCTCTTTAAAAATTTTGTCTTGTCCATCGACGTTTTACAATTTGAAGTTTGATTTTTCTACGCTCTATATTTTAAATTTGTTTCTGTTTTTGAAATAAACAAAAATAAAATTGATTTTGTTTCTATACCACAACGTCAACATCTACTTAGAAAAAAATCTTTTGCAAATGTAACAGTTATTTATTTCTTTTTTTTTTTTTTGTTTTTTTTTTGACGAATTGAGCCCCCTAGATTTTTCGGTGCGACCTCTATCGTGCTTTCAACAGACGGACAGACGGACGGACATAGCTAGATCGTCATCAAATCAAACCCTGATTCAGAATATATATACTTTATGGGGTATCAAATGGATATTTCGATGTGTTACAAACGGAATGACAAAATTAATATACCCCCACCATTTTTTTGGTGGCGGGTATAAAAAATGTCTCTCTAATATTTTTTTTCTGGAAAGAGTTTATTGAGAAATATAAAAGCTTCCCACAATTGTGGCAAATAAAATCAAATCTGTACCACAACAAACAATTGAATTAAGTGAAATAGAAAAAAAAATGCAACTATTGACAACTTTCCGCTTCATTGCCATGTTTTCGCTTCAAAAATTTCTGTGTAATGAAGTATGCCGTCAGCGTTCGACAGTGTAATAGCTAAAACCAAAATATGCCTCACACATGTCTTAAGACAAGTATGCGTGTCTAATAGGTAGGGTGATCGATTCGGTTTTAGAACCGGTGGAAAAACCGGTTTTTTTTACTCTTTCAGCTGGCGGCTTTTTCCATATGTTAATTTTTCGAATGTCGAATACACCGGCTTTTTCACTCACAGAAGCCGGTTTTTTCCATTTTTAGTTTTATGTTTATTTACCTTTGAAACCAAACGTACAATACTATATTTATTACTCAAAAAATTTCAAAAAATCAGCAAATTTTTTAAATACTCTTCCATAATATTGTAAAAAGTTTATTTGCTGTTTCAAAAACAAATGTAAAATAAGAAAAATAATTAAGCTTAAATATTATTTGTCTTAAATGGAGAGCAGGTATTTTATACGTTGCTGCGCTTATAATTTGCTATAATAATCAGCTGTTCAGTTAAGTTTTTTGACCAAATTATTGTACTTTGCAATACTTTTCGATCTCATTTTCGAATTCCATAATATTTTGCTTCTACGAAATCTAGCGATTTGTACTAAAGCCTACCCATAGCTTTACTAATATCTCTGATAACATATGACTTGTATACTAAAATAGTTTGGCACACAAAGGTTGTAATAATACAACGTGCCTACAAAGTTAATGTTATTGTTAATGTTATTATTGTATTTAGCTGATTTATATGTTAAAATAATTTATTATTCCAAATTATATTATTGTTTACAAAAACATAGTCAACATGTTTTTACGCTATAACTTCCTGTAAAGTTGTCCAAAATAGTTGACAATTTGCCTGAAGGTAGTTTTGAATTACGGCATTGCAATGATGCCATTATCTTAACTTTTGACAAATAAAGCAGTTTTTTCTTTTTGGCACAGAAAGAACCAATTTTCTTAAACCAAAAGTAAAATCATAAAAAATCATATCGACAAATTCCAAAAGCGATATTGTGAAAGAATTATTTTGAATTAAGGGGTCCTCCTTTAGAATGATTTTTATTGTACAATTAATTTTATTGAATTCTTCCAAATCTTTCAAATTTACACAACATTGTTAAACAAACACAAATATAATTGAGTGAAAGCGTTTATTTTAAAAAGAAAACACCACGTTCTTTACAAATTGCATTTTCACAAAATGTTTATTTGATTTCACTTAATAATATTCCTTATAATTTAAAACTTAAATCTTAATCAAAATATATGTATGTCAGTAGAGTTTATCCACTGATTGTTTAAGAGCTGCCAGTACTTTGTGCGAACTTAGCTGATGTTCTTCTAATCTGAAATAGAAAAATAAATACAAACATATAATGATTCCAAATCACCTTAATGCGTAGCAACTTACATTTTATAAGAAGACAAATGTAATTCACAATATTCGCATTGCTAAGAGCATTATTTATTTTCATTCTTATAGCGGTGCTTTCTGGAACGATGTTGACATAAAGAATTTTTTGTTTTCAATTTATGACCACAGTCTTCACATTGAAACCAGAGATTCGCTTCCGAAATTAAACTTTTTTTTTTACACGATGACTAGCTTTGTGCAGTCTTAATTTTGTTAAAGATTCAAGGGTTTCGCCACACTGAGAACATTTGGCTTTTTTATTTTTTTGGTGTCTCTTGATATCACGATGTTTACGTACAATATGTTTGTAGAGAGCATTTCTCGTGGGTAAATTGTGTTCACAGTGTGGGCAATCGTAAGTTGTGACAGAATGTAATGAATCGATATGTTGTTGCAGATTGGCCGTGCAAGTAAAAACTCTAGAGCAAAATTGACAAATTTTACGTTTTTGACCTTTAATTCGTTTAGGATCCTTGATATTATGTTTTCTGTTACGATGTTTATATAACGCATTTCTGGATGGCAAGGTATGACCGCATATATCACACTCACACGGCGAAGTCGCTGATTTACCCAGCTCATGCGGCAAACTTGTAACAATATATTCTCTTAGAGTTTCATTTTCAATTTTAATTTCATCGATATTTCTATTAGCTACTAAAGCTTGCGATCCTTCAATTTGTTCATTATCATTAAGATCATCGATAACTTCGACGTTAATTTGAGTTAAGTTATCTAATTCATCTTGAATCCTGTCATCGTGCTCTTCTTTAGGTTCATTTAAAATTTCTTTTTTAATTTCTGTTGTCTTGTTGGAAATATGTTCGTTACAAATTTCAGTTGAATCTTCTAATTCCTCCTTTATCTTGATGTTTTGGTCAACATCTTGTGTTTCTATTTTTATTTTATCGTTTCTTATAAGTTTACGCCTTTTTTCTAAAAAAAAAAACGTTTTAGAAGTTGTTAGAAAAGACTAGAAATCGTTTTGGAAAGAAATATTCATAGTCCGTAGCTCGGCGCTGTACAGAATCTAACGCTTCTATATGGAATTAAGAAAAATGCAGATCGAGTGAACCATGTATTATTTATGATATTTAATTAGCAAACCACTGGTATCGTAAACAGCATTTTTTTAAACAAAAAGGTGTAAATATCTGAATTTTATTTGTGTTAAATTCACCGACTAATGAAAAACTAACAAACCTATTCGTTTGGTAGTTGTTACTCAGAAAGTTGTGAGTTTTTCGAAAACAAAATGTATAAGAATGCCATCAATTTACGACGACGTACAAATTTAATTAAAATGTTTGTATTAGTGTCATGTGTTTTACAGTCTCTCACAAATACCTATTTCTTAAAAATAAAAAAAAACAGTACATTTATTAAACAAGCGCAAAAAAATAATTGTGAGGGCTATATTAATTTTCTCATGCCGCTTGTAACAAATCGAAATATGTAGTTTAAGATCACATAAAGTTCAGGTACCATTCTATGGCGAACTATTTATATCCGTCGTTTTTTTTTTTAAGTAAAATAGAGCTCAAACAAAATTTACGAAAATTAACCCTACACACTGCTTCTTCTACTGTATGAAACATTCGATGATTATTATTTGTACTGTAGAATAACCATCAAATGAAAATTAAAATAAACAATTCCAACTATTTTTCGCTGGATTGTCCGTTATTTTTTTAAGTTAGTGCTGTTTCATTATTAAAAGTTTTTTAAAAGGTTTACAGAACTGATTTATTTTATGTAAATTGGTTTTAATTTTTAAGCAATTTCTTAATCAGATTTCGAGGACTCATTCGCTATTTTTATAAAATCAACACTTCAAGTAAAACAGCGGAACAAAAAATTTTAACAGAAACATTTGTAAAACAAAATACCGCTGCACAACATGGTACCGTTACATTGCGATGTGGCTGAAACAAAAGCTGTGTGACAAAAAAGTATTTTTATGTTTTAATATTAAAGTGATTTTATCGGAATGTTAATGTTCAACTATGTAATGACACCACAATCGTTTTAAGTCGTATTGGTTTTGTTGTTATTGTAAAGTAAGCTATGAGGCACTATATTTAGTTAAGATTTTATCAATCATCAAATTTTACAGTTTTACTTTTACTGATACATATTTCTTCAGCCACCAACATTCGACTCAAATCCTCAATATTAACCTCAAAATTATATACCATCTTAATATGCCAACGTAAGCTGTAAATATACGTAAATAAATTTATTAATCAACGAAAAAGAGAAGAAAAAGAAAGAGAGTTGTGAATTTACTTACCTGCCCCTATTAGCAAACATTTTCTTACAATATTGACAACAATACGGCATAAAGTCTAAATGTACATATGTACATGTGCGACTTTAACGAATGGTGAGATTGAAACAATTTACCACAATTGGGCTCCTCACAAATTTAACGTTTGTTTTCATGTTTTTTTTGTATGTGCAACTTTAAATGAACCGTCATCATAAAGTTTTTGCCACATAAATGACACCTAAAGGGATAAATTTTTTTGGAAATCTTAAATGAGTTTTATAGTTGGCCGATCCTGTAATTTTCTTTGAACAATATTCGCAGGCAAATTCAGGATAAAACCCACAACTTAAACGTTTAAAATGTTTGTCATATGCATTTTTAGAATCGAAGGATTTTTTACATTTATAACACTCGTAATCCGACTCTTGGTTACGATGCTTCCTATGGCGATGTGAAGCTAAAAGTTCTTTTGTTTTGGAAATATGGCCACAGAATTCACATGTAAATGTAGGGTCAGCAGGTAATGATAGTCGAATACCAGTTGGTTTACTTTATAATTGAATTATAAAATTATTCACACATTTAGTTCAATATTTATGGAAATAAAAAAAAAAAAAAAATGTTAATAAAACGAATACACACCCTTCAATCAAACAAATGTTAACTTATATTATATACATACATTTTATTATGTACTATTTTTTTACAAGTGTACTTAAAAGTTATTGAATTTTGTTTTTTGTTTGTTTTTAGTCTACGTTTCAACAAATTGTACTAAACTAACTTTTGAGCGCATGACATGAAATTTACGCATTTTTTCCAGTTGATCATTGTTTAATTCCATGAAATGTTTTCGTTGTATATGGACACGCAACCTTTAAATTAACAATGCAAGAAAAATTAACATTTTTAATTAGCAATTTGAATATGGTACAATTTAAACTTACTTTGCTTTAGCTGGGTAACCTTGCTGACAATATTCACATTCGAATGGCATAATTCCATGGGTGTACTGATGATTGCGCAACGATGAGGAAGAGGTAAAGAACTTTCGACAGCCTGAATAATCACATGAAAACCGTATTTTATTGTGCTTCACGTTGATGTGGGTATTTAAATGACACATTTGTGCAAATTTCTTATCGCATAAATTGCATTCATAGGGAAAATCGCCTGTGTGATAGCGTATATGAATTTCTAGAGATTTGCGTATGGCAAAGACTTTATTACAAATATTGCAAATGTAGCCGGATTTCTCATGGGCCGTCTGTACATGAGAGTCTCTGGCTTGTTTTGTGGCGTAAATTCGATCACAATGGGAGCAGGAGAATTTCGGGCGGTCAGTTTCGTGACAACGACGGTGGGTTTTCATGCGCGAGTAGTTGGGAAAGACTCGTTGACAATAGTCACAGCTATATGAGCCCACGTGACGCTTGCGTGGCGTTTGATTAGTTTTACTGTTTTCTTTTTTCTCGACAATTTTTTCATTGTCTTTTTTTTCATCTTCGTATTGTTCAACATTTTCATCTTGTGAACTTTCGTATACTATTGTTTGATTTTCAAAAGTTTCGTATGAAATTTCCTCTGTCTGCAGCGTCTGATCGTCGACTCCATCTTCTTTAAAATCGTCATGTTCTATCGGTAAATGTTCTTTACTGGCTACCGCTACAACATTATCTTGCCATCTTAAATGTTCAACATCTTCTTCTTCATACTCTGCATCTAACTCTTGCTGCACCTCTTCTTCCACCTCCAAATCATGTTCATATTCCACATATATTTCATTTTCTTCGCATTCAATAGTTTTGTATTTTGTTATTTGTAAGGGTAAAATATTTTCACCGCACTTTATTTGTAGTGTTTCCGTTTCTGTAATTGCAATTATTTATTTTTTATTAGTCCAGCAATAAAACATAAATTTGAATTAGTTTATTACATTAAACATATCGTTATGATTTCAGAGACATTCTAAAAATTTTAATTTCAACAATTGAAAAAATTGTTTTTTAATAAAATATTCAAAAAGAACAAAACTTTTACTTTAAATACAGAAGCAGAAACATTACAAATATATTTTTTAATTTTTTTTTTATATTATTAAAATAATGGATTATTTTGCACAGCTACTCTTAGCAACTTGGTTTGAATATTACTACTACGTTTTTTAAACATTACTTAGTGAATTCAGCGATTTGAAAATATTTATGTTTGTTTAAATATTAAGCTGAATTTACGTTTTGTGATTTTATTAAAAATTGTAACGAAATAAATTGTTTTCTTTTAGATATTAGATATTTATGCATCTAAATTTTCGTTTCAATAAAATATTGTATATTAATAAATACTCGGCCACCTGAATTTTAATTTTTAATCAAACTATATTTTAGAAGAAATTGTAGCATGTTTTTTAATAATCCAGGTAGCTGAAAAAAATCTGAAACAGAATTTTATTATGTAAAAAATTTTAATCATAATTATACGTACGTTCATTCTTTCATACACACATACGTATTTTTTTAAATAAATTCATTTGTTAAATTTTAATGTGAATCTTTTTTATTTTGGCTTGAGTTCATTTATTCTTTTATTTAATTTTATAATTCAAATTAAATTAAATTGTAACCATTTCTAAAAATATTCTTTCTAAAATTATTTCCGATATTAGCCGAGTGGAATACATTTTCGAAATCAGCTACGATTTCATCATCAGCACTCTTTATCGGTATACTACTTTGTTAAAAATAATATATATATAATACAAATATATAATTATAAATTCATTTGTTTAAAATATTAATGTGTTGATATTAGTAATCACATTTGACTAGCTGAAGTTTTTCTTTATTTATTTTTAAGATTAATTTATATTTAGTTATATTTATACATATACATATGTATATACATATACATATATTTTTATTTCCTTCTTACATAATTCAATGTTTTTATTTTTTTTATAAAATTTTCACAAAATATAAATAAACTTTTTTTTTAATTATCCTACTTAATTTTGTTTTATTGGTTGTTGGGTTTAAGCTGTTCTATATGTAATTCACTGGTGCTTATGCCAGATCATCATTAAACCTTTAAAACAAAAAACTTATAAAAAAATTTCCTGATAATTATAGTAAATTTGAATATATAAATGTTAATGTTTTTGATTATATGTTGAGATGTTTGTTACTCAATAATGCAAAAACGGCTGAACAAAACTAAAATAAATTTGGCTCACAGATAAAAACCTAGATTAATACATAGGCTACCTTATATCCCGATAACTACTAAAACAAAGTAATTAGTAATTTTTAAGCCATCTCAAATGGGCATATTTTTTTTTTCCTTTACAAAAGATATTTAAAACAGAAGTGTATCTGTAAAATTATGTTCTACAAACTTTAATTCATACGATAACTTTAATAATAGATTACATTTTTTTCTATTTAAAAAAAATACTATTGCCCAATTCCCTAATAGAGTTTTATATATCTAACATATATTCCCGAATGCATTGTCTTCTTATACTTTTTATTAAATATTTTTCATATAGAAATTTTTGTTAAATTCTGTAAGAACTTTAAATTAAAAAATTAAAATACGCAAAAGTCCGACGAATTTTCATTACTAACAGATAATACTATGTAGACTTACCCTCATCATCAAGAGCTTCTAAATTCTGATAATCTTCAATTTCTAATGGTTTTTCTTCATCACCATCGCCATCGACATTATATACTTTTTTGTGCTCTAATGTTGTGTTACTAACTTTGTCTAAAGATTTTTCAAGTTTTGCATTGTCTTCAGACTGACACATTTTATTTATTAAATAAACACCATCAGTCTCAGCATCCGTATTAAATTCTTGTTCATTTGCATGTTGCATTTCAGACAAATCTTCGATTATTTCTTGAGATGTTTCAACTATAGCATCATCATCATCATCGCTAATATCAAGTTGTATTATGTCGCTAACATCTATAGCATCTGCATGCAACCTATCGGTCTGCCCACTACTACTAGAGGTATTTAATTTTTGTTTTTCTAGTCTTCTCTGGCTTTCTTCAATCATACGCTTGGATTCTTCCAGTTTTTTGAGAAAGTCATATGCCATTTGTAGCTCTAGGCCACATGATTTACATAAATAATGAGGTACTCCGTCACCAGCGTTTAAATCAATTTGTGTGCAAATAAAAAAACACTCGCCATATGTTAGATTGTCTTCCTCATCGTATATGGTAGTCAGGTCTAGGTATTGAGACTTATCTGGTAATTTCAAGCACACACGACAATAGTCTGACAAATCATTTGGCAGAAAGAACGGTGTTATAGACATTTTTTGTCGAAGCAAAAGTAATTCATAGAAACTAGTTAATTTTACAAAGTAAATGTTAAATATTTAAGTAATATTAAACTTGTTCAGACTTTTATAAATTAAAAATTCTTTATTAAAATTTGTACACTTTTCACAATTTAACTTTGCTTTTTTTCTACAAAGTTGCCAGATTATCTGTTTTTTGTCATTAGCATTGTTTACTGCAAGTACATAGTGCTATGTTAAGATAAAATCAGAGTTGTTAAAAAAGTCACCACAAATTGACGCTAGGTAGCAGGAATTGCTTTTATTTAATTCATTTCTAAACACAACTCCGTTTATACGTAGATATAAATTAAAAAAATAAATTCACTGCTAATTTTTTTTTTTTAGCATTAATATATATTAACTATAGTGAGAGTTTAAAAGTCTATATATAAGTTTGTCATTCCTTTGTAATTTTTACGATATTCATTTTAGTACCTATAAAGTATATTTTAAGTCCTCATAGATAAAGGAATTGATTAGAAAAAGTTCCCTGTTCGATTATTCTAATACATTTCACACAAATACATACAAATTTAACGCAATAGTATTAAAAATTACAGCTTGACAGTTTTTACTACAGAATACAGTTTTTACCGTCGCCTGCAAAGTTACAATTATTTGAGTTAGGGCTTTTTCACTTGTGACCAACGATTCACATCATTTTGAAGGATACATATCTGTCATTTCTTCTCACTTTAACACAGAGTCGTACACTAACATTTGTTTACAAAGAAAAAGAATAACAAAAAATCAATCAATCAATGTAAACAATTTTGCACAGCTATGTGCATAAAGTCCAATTATATTTATACCAACTAATATGAAAATGGGTATATTTGTAACTTTCGTACCTTTACAACAGGATGCAACTAAAGTTTTAGTCGTTAATCCTGTAAATACAACATTGCTAAATACTGAACCCATAGAAAAAGGTAGATTTTATATACTAATACCACTAGGGTTTCTTTTGGGAATTGTAATTACGTTTATACTGGTAGGTAGCAATGTGATCAATTTATGATGGCTTATAAAAAACACTTAATTTCCTAAATATTATAGGTGTTTTTAATGACCAGAAAAAGAAGATATTTGGTACACATGTATTGTAGGAAGCGCACGGACATACGTTTTATGTATAAAAATGAATGGGACTCTCCTTTGGAGCAGGATCCTGATGCTGTAGAGGAGGAAGATGAGGTAGACAACGAAAATAATCCAACGAAATGTTTGTTAGGTGGAAAATTGGAAATAAATAGTGTAAGTGATTTCTATTATTTGTTTAAATTTTCTTATTTAAACTATTTTTAAATTTTTAGCGATACGAAAGCTATTTAAGTACATCACATCTAAACAAATCTTCCGGATTGTTTACTTAATGATATGCCTTAAGTTTTATTTAAAAAAGAAAAAACCCGCTGCTAAGATACACGCAAATAAAAATATCTACTGCACCAAGACAACACTCCAATACATATAAAACTCTTATGTTAAAATTTAAACTTATAAAGCTCAAATGTACTTATATACATATTTATTTATATTAGAACTAGAGAAAAGCTATGCATTTATGGCTGTGTTAGTTTCAGTACCCAAAAGTCGACAAGTTAAATCATAAAAGCCAAAGAAAAATGCACCTCCCAATGTTATCCACATGACTCTGGGCACAAAACCTGAAAATATTCTAAATTCAACCAAAAAATACAAATTAGTAAAATTTAATTGAAAATATATAAAAAAAATTATCACATAATTACCCTTTAAAGCCTTTTTCACGGTATATGGCGGTCAAAACTTTTTGTATGGGTATCTTACGTATAGAACTATTCTGTTCGGCCAACATAATTCTAGTCTTGACCACATCTAAAGGTGTGGTTAGACCAGCAGAAATACCTCCAGCAACGGCACCACATAATGCCACGGAAAATGGTGTTAAGTCCAGACCTGTCGTAGGCGTCCATTGAAGCTTAAAAAACTCCCATAGAGGAAATTGTATAAAACTAAAGGGTATCTCACGCATTATGGTGGAACCAAAACCACGATAAACACCCTTTACTAGCCCTTCTGTTTTATATGCCGTCCAAAGAATTTGTAGAGCACCCTGCTTGGATTTGCTCCCTAATATTTGTCTCCTCTGTTTGGCTATTTCTACTGGTACTCTTATTAAGCAAGCTAGCTATAGAAGTATTAAGAGTGTATAAGCCAATATGTGTAACATAATATCATTGATAACAGGTAGAAAGGCTCTAACTCAAATAATTGTAACTTTACAGGAAGAGACAAAAACTCAATAGAAAATGTATTATAATTATGTTATTTTTGTTGTAAAAATATTATTTTTGATACTATTGGTTTAAATTTTTGTGTCGAGGTGTATTTGTGTTAAATGTATTAAAATCAAAAAAAAATTCAGTAACGTAGAAAAATACGAGTTATTACCTTTCTACTTGTCAACAACGAAAAGTACAATTTATGATTTTTACTTACAACCTCTGCACTTGAGGCCGATACCATATGTATATAAGGTGAATTGTTTGTGTATCCCGTTATATTGCAAAATAGTGTTTTAAAATTTTCATAGGCACAAAAGAATAAGGCTGCTGTTGGAGCGCTTCCAGCAGCCGCTGGTGCTAGACCTTTATAAATGCCTTTAAAGCCTCCGGAACGCCAAAATCCATGTTCACTTTGTAAACGTGTTTTAACAGTGTCTATAGGAAACAATGCTATATCAACAACCATCCCGGCTACACCACCAGCCTAAAAATAGTATATTTATTTTTATTAATTCAAATAGTAATACATATATGTATATACTATATATGTTAGTACACAGGACTTATAACCAATAGTGCTAAGATTTTTTTTAAACAACTGCCTAAATTGGAAATAGTTTACCATAAATGATGTGATTCAAAATGAATACAAACTATTTTAAACAATTCATGTAACAAACATTATAAAATTTCATAAATCATATCATAAAATTTACAATTACACGTATTTGATTTCTTTTCAAAAGATTTGAAAACAATGGTCATATAATTTTTATAATATTAATGTTCATGATTTTAACTATGTAATATATTTAAATTGGCCTAAGGAGGCTTTATATTACTTTGAATAAATAAATTATTTAAAAAATATATTATATGATAAGGAGATGATGCTTTCAGTATGAATATTTACCTATATCTTTTATCTTTTGTGATTTAAGTGACAACATCCTCAAACACTTATCACACACACTACCGGCTATATCTACTTATATGTTTAAAATATTGTAACAATATTCTGCGAATTTCCGAAACTTACCACTAATGTTCTTACAAAACTATTTGCGTATGAATTAGACGTCGTAACAGGACTAACAGTACTTAAATCGGTTTCCATATTTAGTTTCAAACATTTACAATTTATTGAGTTTATAAAGACGAATACACTTTTCACACTTTAGAGTGTAACATAATATTAGTTTTTATACATTTTTATAAATAATTAAAAAAAGTGTAGTAACAGCATGACCGGCTAGAACCTTATTTGTTTTGATATTTAAATCTACAGCTGTTTTAGTGTTGGTAAACGAAATAATATGATTAACAACCAAGCAAAAAAAATGTGTCGTGTTTAAATTTGTATACACTGTAGAACTGTACATAACTGCTACTGTCAAGACGAAATGATTCGTCAGCTGATTATTTTTTTTTCACTAGTTTTAAACTTCTGCGTTTAAAGTCCATAGATAAAAAACAATTCTCTCTCTTCTTATTTATTTAAGATTAGCTTGTGCCCGCGACTTCGTCTGCGTAGTTATCGGGATAAAAGGTAGACTTAGTATTAACAACAAAAATAAAAATATTTACAAGACAAACAACCCGTTTAGGATTTGAGATGATGAGTTTACCAACGACTTCGCGTTATTGTCGTTATAAAAAGTAGCCTATGTGTTAATCTACTGGTACTGGTCAAGCGCTTTTATTTAATTTCAATATTTTAATTAGTTAATCCCCACATTGGCTCTTTCGGTTGTATAGGAACCGAAAAAATCGATTTCTGTTTGTACATTTTAGGCAAAACACCGAGCAGTTGTACTTGGTGCTTATATCTCTGCTGGTTTCAAACCGAATTGTTAGTTTTTCTTAAAAATAATTTCTGAGATTACGGCTTATAATTTGGTATCTTAGCGTGTTCAAAAATTATTTAAAAAAAAATTTGATATATTGAAAAAAATATATTGTTACAGATTTATTTTTAAGTAGCTTAATTTACATTATAATTTATTTTAGTTGTAATAGTTTAAGTTACTGTAGTTTTATTTGTATTAGTTTATTTCGTTGGTTTTTCGAACATGATGTTTGTTATTATGTGTAGCATACTTTTAGGCACTTATATTATTCGTGCATATTACTTAACGTCTTAATTTAAATTTAACGGTTTTCGAATGTACTAGAATGTACATTCGAGAACTTTGTCGAATGTTACCGAACACCACTATGTTACTATAAATAGCCGAACAACACAGCTAACATAATCAGTATTACAATAGAGCTTGTTAAGTGCGTATCAAAGTGAGTTTGATAATAAAAGTGTATAACTATAAGTGTAATAAGTAAAGTGATATAAAAACAATATTTGAGTGTATTTAAATAAATAAAGTGCTCTTAATTTTATAACGAATTTAAAGTGTTTTTAATTGCAATAAAAGAACTCAAGTGGTTTATTTAAAGGAAATAATCCAACATTTATAAAAGGTATAAACGTAACAACTGGTGTCAGAAGTGGGATTGCATTAAAAAAAATAATAAAAAGCAGACATGAAATTTGAGGAACTTAAAGTAGAACAACCCAAAAAGGGAATTGAGTAAGCTGGCGTTGTTGACAACAGGTAATAAAGTAGAATTGCAAAAGAGACTTCTAGATGAATTTAAGCGACGTAATATTGACATTGAGGGTTACAAGTTTGACGAAAAAGAAGAAATGGAAGTTTCCACTCGTGCAACCACAAACAACATAGATTTGAGTACAATGCTTGCTGCTATGATGGAAAAGATGGAAATTAAATTCCAGGAAGCTCAAGAAACTTCTAGAGCTAATAATGAAAAATTATTAGCCGAAGTTAAAGTAGAAGTTCAAGAATCTTCTAGAGCTAATAATGAAAAATTATTAGCAGAAGTTCAAGAATCTTCTAGAGCTAATAATGAAAAGTTATTAGCTGAAGTTAGAGAAGTGCAAGAAACAGCTAGAGCTACGAGCGAAAAACTTCAAGAAATTTCTGAAGCTGTCAATAACAGAGTAGAGGGCATTGAAAAGCAAGCTAATAAAATTGATAAAAAAATATCTGACCTTGAAGATTGCATAGTTACTCAAGCAAGTTACTTCAATAGCAAATTACAACTACAAGTCAAAGATGTTGACGAAAAATTGCAGTCACAAGTTAAAAATGTTGACGAAAAATTTAAAATTTTGGAAATAAAAATTAATGATCTTCAATGTCATGAGGGACCAGTGCGGATAATTCCAGAAATATCGAGTAGAATAAAGGCCCCTACTTTTGACGGTAGTGCACCATTTCATGTTTTTAAATTTCAATTTGAGACAGTTGCCAATAGAAATATGTGGAGCAATGAAGAAAAGGCTATACAGTTGATTTTGGCGTTAAAAGGCAACGCAGCGCAAGTCTTAGAAAGCATACCTGTTGGCTGCAGAGAAAACTAGGATGACATAATGGTTGCACTACAACGTAAGTATGGCGGCGAGCACAAACGAGATATATACCGAATGGAATTACGAGGCAGAATACAAAAAGTTAATGAGTCGTTACAAGATTTCGCAACGGAGATCGAGCGTTTGGTGCAGCTGACATATCCAGGTGAAAATCACCCATTTTTGGATCAGTTTAAAATTGAAACGTTTGTTAATGGAATACGTGATCCTTAAATAAAGCACGCGGTGTTTGGCAAGCATAAATCGACGTTTGCAGAAACAGTTGCATACGCTCTGACACAGGAAACTGCAAAATTGCTTTCTAAGCCTCAGATATATAAGGTGCGAAATCTCGAAATTTCTGAAGAAATGGAAAGAGATGAAATAAGTGATTTAAAGGCTCGTATACAGGCGTTAGAAGAGAAGCTAGGCAAAGTAAGAGCCAAATGCTATAACTGCGGTAAGGATGGACATTATCAGCGAAATTGTAGAGCACTAAGAAAGCGGGCTAGATTTGTATCACCACCTGAGTACAGCAAGCTGGAAAACACGCAGTTACCGTTAAAACAAGTTAACACTTATAGGCATGAGCATGATCCCATAACCGAGGGCCCCACAATTTCCATATCAGTTATGCAGCAGAATAATAAAAACCTTACTGCGTGTGGGTATATCAATGGTCGAAGGCATATTTTTACCATAGACACAGGAGCATCGCAATCAATTATTAGACCTGATATAGTCAAGAAGAAAATCGAACCACTATATGGTGTAAGTCTACGAACAGCTACTGGGGAGTTTGCTAATGTTTATGGAAAAATAAAGGTGAAATTAACTATTGCAAATATAAGTGCTAATCATGTATTTGTTGTTGCTGACATTGTGGATGAAGTAATCGTGGGCGCTGATTTTATGATAAGTCATAACATTAATCTGCACATGGGACGAAAAGTTATGATTTGGCGCAACATTGAGATTCCGTTGGATTACTGGACTAAACGACTTCAGGGAAATAACTCCAGTATTGATCACAGAAAAGGGGTCAAACATGGCAATGCGGATGCACGTTCCCGAAAATTCTGCTGCTTGAAGAGCAATTATTGTGCAAAACCTGAGGAAAAAGAGTGCGTAATAGATGTTCGACTAACGCAGGTAGACACAAATGGTGAATGGTCAGTGGCGCAAAGAAAAGATCCTATATTGGCAAAGATTATATCAGCAAAGGAAAAAGACAAAAGGCCCACTCGAAACCAAATATCAGCGGGAAGTCCACTGATGAAATCTTATTGGGCGCTGTGAAATAGCCTTAAGGTGGTTAATGGATGTCTATATCGAGTATGGGAAAGTGCTAGTGGAAAATCGGTCACAAATCTAATTGTGGTGCCATCCTCTAAAGTCGACGAAGTTTTAAGGGAGTTTCACGAAGGTCTCAGTGGAGGTCACTTTGGCATGACAAAAACCCTTAAAAAGTTAAAGCAACGGTTCTATTGGGTTGGCTGTCAACAATCGGTAGCTGGTTGGATAGAAAATTGCGCCCAATGCATCGCAGCGAAAAGCCAAGCAAGAAAAAGTCGTGAGTCATTGCAGAAGTATAACTTGGGCGGCCCCTTTGAGCAAACAAACATGTCCAGCAACATGATGAAAGCCAGATACGACCGTGCAGCGGAATCTGAAGGCTTAAATGAGGGTCAGCGAGTTCTTCTATATAACCCACAACGCAATAAAGGATTGCAAAATCATTGGGATGGACAGTATAAGGTGATAAAGAGAATAAATGATGTGGTGTATAGAATCCAAAAATACAAGAGCCCAAGATCAAAGATGAAAGTGGTTCATCTCGAGCGCCTCGCTAACTACGGAAAAATTGAATTTGTGCCTATTCGGGACGAACAGGCTTAAGCGGGCGGTAGTGTTACAGATTTATTTTTAAGTAGCTTAATTTACATTATAATTTTTTTTAGTTGTAATAGTTTAAGTTACTGTAGTTTTATTTGTATTAGTTTATTTCGTTGGTTTTTCGAACATGATGTTTGTTATTATGTGTAGCATACTTTTAGGCACTTATATTATTCGTGCATATTACTTAACGTCTTAATTTAAATTGAACGGTTTTCGAATGTACTAGAATGTACATTCGAGAACTTTGTCGAATGTTACCGAACACCACTATGTTACTATAAATAGCCGAACAACACAGCTAACATGATCAGTATTACTATAGAGCTTGTTAAGTGCGTATCAAAGTGAGTTTGATAATAAAAGTGTATAACTATAAGTGTAATAAGTAAAGTGATATAAAAACAATATTTGAGTGTATTTAAATAAATAAAGTGCTCTTAATTTTATAACGAATTTAAAGTGTTTTTAATTGCAATAAAATAACTCAAGTGGTTTATTTAAAGGAAATAATCCAACGTTTATAAAAGGTATAAACGTAACAATATATATCTTAAATAATTTATGCCTATAACTTTAGTGAACAATTTGTTCAAAATTTTTCATGATTATCTCCAGAGGCATAATAACCGTGTCTATCTATATATTTTATTTGTTTTTTTTTTTTTTGTTAAAAAAAAGCATAAAAGCGTGTTTATTTGCTCATATCTTAGAAGGTTATAATGCGATTATGCTGATTTCTAATACCGATTTGCTCCCAAATATTTCTGATATTTTGAAATGTCGAGGAAATGTAAAATTATAGGCGGCCAATATGAAATTTAATTTTTTTTATTGCGCTAGTCAAGTCCTTTCAGATAATATTGACTCTCTCAGTTGTCTAGAAGCTGAACAAAATTGAATTTCGTTTGTAAATTTTTGGAATATGCATATATATTTTAAAAAAAAAATTTTTTCCTATAACTTTACCGACTAGAGCCCGCTTTATCCAAAATTGTTCACTAATATCTCTAGAGGGATATTATATCTTCAAATAGTAACAAAGGTACCTATAAATTATTCTATGGCTGAAAAATTTTAATTTTGGTGGTAAAAATATGAGAAAAAACAGAGGCAGTCGTGTTTATTTGCTCATATAAATTATAGGGTGATTGTGCTGAATTTGAATAGCGATTCATTCCCAGATATTTCCAAAAGATTGATACCATACACAGATCTGAGGAACATATGGTTGCTTCTAAAAGTTGATTTTAGCAAACACACGGACAGACAGTCAGGGCTTAATCGACTCCTCTATTTATAAGCTTTCAGAAAATATATACTTTATTGGGTCGGAAATGAAAATTGTAGAAAGTACAAACGGAATGACAAAGCTATATATACAACACAGATGAAGGGTATAAAAAAGAGAGACAAAAATTCCTCTCCTTCACACTATCACCTTATGTAATTACACCATGTAAGTGAATACCCTTTTAAACTCCATATAAAAAAAAGAAAGACGAAAAATTCTGTCCGTCTGCGCTATCACCTTATGTGGTTACACCATGCCACCGTAACAAATAAAAAGAAGCAATTTTTTAAAAAAATATCGATAATTCTTTATTTTTATTTTACCTCTTTTTTTAATTTTTATAATATTTAATTATATAAAAAGAAAATATTGTAATTGTTTTATTTACAATTTCTTGTAAATTTGTATATCCTGAAGATGCTACACAAAGGCGTAGCGAAATATTGAAAAGTAAAATATTGTTTAATTTTGTAAAATCTTCAAGAAAAATAAAGCTGTTACATGACCTTAGGCTCAAATAATTAAATATTATAAAAATATTTTCGATTCTATTTTGAATGAATAAAAAAACGAATTCTAAAGATAAAATTTTTATCATGATCAATATAAATAAAAGAAAACTGAATCCAAATCGCGACTACGAATGCGACCGTAATTTTACTCGAACTTTCTGTTATGCTTTTGGTGTAGTGTAAGGCGAATTCATTATCAGGTGGTGTTGACAACGCAGCTGATCTACTTTTTTATTTGCAAAAATGATGATTGAATTGTCAAATATTATTTATGTTTACATAGATTACTCCTTTCTGCGCAAAAAAACACAAACAAAAACCATGTAGTTTTTGACACATCGACGTCGAAAGCAACAATAAAAAACCGTGTTGTTTTTTTAATGTTGTATTTGTTGTAGAATTACCACCACCTGATAAATAAATTCGCCTTCTATAATTACGATTGCTTTTTTATTTTTTTATTTATTTAATAATTCGTTTTGTGTTATAAAAAATAAAAATGAATAAAAAAATCATCTCACAAGTTTTATTTTTCAAATCCTAGGGGCAAATTACGGCATTCGAACGTGATCGATATTTGAAAATTCTTATTAGATTCTCCTTACCTAAAGCACAGCGAACTCGATCGTTCGAGTAAAATTTGGATCGTTATCGAATGCCGGAATTTGGTCCCAGAGAAAACATATTTTTTTTGGACTATGTAATAAATTTGAAGTTATTTTAAAGTTAGTTTTGGTGATTTAAGGTATGTTAAATTTATTTATTGGAATCTATACCGGAATCTATCAAATAGTCAATACAAACCCGTACTACGCCGGGTATATGCAGAATTAATAACATTATTTTCAAATAATCATTATTTTGTTAGAAAAACCTGGTAGTTAACATTTCTGTTTTTTTTTTATTAATTTTTTTCTTACAATTACACGTATAAACAAATAAGTGATGGCGACTTACACCCATAAAGTTGCGGTTAGTTTTAGTAAGCCAAAGAATTCAGTGATTCCAATTAATAACAGCTTGCATGTATTTTAATGTTTGCAGACTAAACTTAAAACCATGGTTTTGGTTTGCTCTGGAGGCTGTTTAGTATTCTCGGGTTTGTGCATTTACCAAGGTCAAGAGCAGTACTACGAGAAAATTTTAATGCCAGCTACACGGTTTTTTCCACCAGAAACTAGTCACAAAATGGCTGTGTGGGCCTGCAAGTATAAATTATTTGGCAAATCGAATAAACCAGACGATCCAATATTGGTAGGATTTAAAGAATTTAGTAGTTTTAAAAGTTATTTAATTAAGTGTTTAAATGTAGCACACCAATTTTTTTGGCCTGTCGGTCTCTAATCCTTTGGGTATTGCTGCTGGTTTTGATAAACAAGGTGAAGCAGTTGAAGGTTTGTCACAAATAGGTTTTGGTTTTGTTGAAATTGGCTCGGTTACGCCAGAACCTCAACCTGGAAATCCTTTGCCTCGTGTCTTTCGTTTGGTTGAGGATGAAGCCATTATAAATCGTTATGGTTTTAATAGCCAAGGTCATTATGAAGTATTCAAACGTGTTAAAGCCTTGAAAGATTCAGGAAGTTTTCAAGGTGTTTTGGGCATAAATTTAGGTAAAAATAAGAAATCGTATTCGGCCAAAGAGGATTACCAAAAAGGCGTTTTAATATTTGGTCCTATAGCTGACTATTTGGTTATAAATATAAGTAGTCCAAATACACCTGGCTTGAGAGATCTCCAAGGCAAAAAAGACTTGGAAGGTCTTTTAGAAACTGTTATACAAACCCGTAATGACCTTCACGTGAATAATAAAGTGCCTGTGTTACTTAAATTAGCGCCTGATTTAACACAACAGGATATCATAGATATAGCTTCTGTTCTGAATAAGAAAAGTTGTCGTGTTGATGGCCTAATAATATCTAATACTACAGTTGCCCGAGATAATCTCAAAGAAGTGTCTTTAACAACTTTGGAATCAGGCGGTTTAAGTGGTGTTCCACTGCGTTCAAAATCTACTGAATTAATAGCTCAAATGTACTATCAAACGGGTGGTGAAATTCCAATAATGGGGGTGGGTGGTATTTCAACAGGCAAGGATGCTTTTGAAAAAATCGAAGCTGGCGCTTCGTATCTACAGCTTTATACATCATTTATTTACCACGGTCCGCCTGTGGTCAAGCGGGTTAAAACAGAACTTGCTGAAATATTAAAATATAAAAATTATAAATCTATTTCTGAGGCTGTGGGTACCAACTACAAAAGTTATTTAAATAAATAAAAATATTTGTAAAATTTACAGATTTAAAATTTTGTTAAAAAGTTACATTTTTTTTTAATAATTGTTTTGAAATATACCTATGTAAGTAAAGTATTTACCTATATGTAGTACATTAAAAACTGTAGAAATCTTTTTTTGTTTCAAAATTTTTATTGATTGAATTAATTGAGGTAGGTAAAAAATAAAGACAAACGTAAAAGAATCTTAAAAACAATTATTTATTTATTATTTGTTATATTATTAATTATATTTTTTTAAATAATTTTTATCAACATACAAAAATAATTATTTATTGGCTTCCTTAACATTAAGCACTCGACCTTCTAAACAGTGTACATTTTGATTGTAGGCACTGTTATAGGCATCACTACTACTAAACGTTACAAATCCGTAACCTTTAGAAAAACCCTGTTGTTTGTCATAAACAATAGATGACGACGAAACATGACCAAACTTTGAGAAATAGGTTTGCAATTCTTTTTGTCCTATAGTCCAAGGCAAATTGCCTACAAACAATTTATAAGTATGTCGAACAAAATTAGACATATTTAACTTTCTTTAGTTATTTCTATTAAATGTATAGTGTGGCCACCTAAAATTTCTAATAAGTCGACACCTGAAGCTTTACCAATATCGTCGCTATTGATTTGTTGGGCACAAAGTTTCCACTTTTTTAGTAAAGCTTCAATCGACCAATCTGCACTGCGTTCTTGATAAGTAAAAATAAATTTGGCCGACGGATTACGTTCCAAAAGAAATGATACAGTAACAATAATATCTTCAAAAACAGTAGGATCGTAAAAACAATCAGCAGCAATAATCAGATCCAATGGTCCCAAAGAGAATACACTGTTCAATAAAAGACCCCAACTCAAACCGATAACTTCGATATCTTGACCAAGCTCTAGTTTGTTAACAGCACAAGATCTACGTATGTGATTAAGAGATTTGGGTAAAATGCAATTATCACTGAGAATCACTTGAGCACCACACTTCGCTGCTAAAATGCCTGGTAAAGCAGTACCAGCTCCTAGTTCCAAAATTCGTTTGCTTGCTAAAGAATGACGACGTTCCCAAAGAAACCAAGCTAAAATAGGAGCACAGGGCCACGTGTAAAATGAGTAACCACTTTGTAAAAGCTAATAAAATTACATAATTTTTTTAGTTTTTTATTATAAACATTATAAGTTAAATCATACAACCTCTGGTATTTTAATTTCCAAATCTTCCAAGTTCACTGATGCTGCACAATGATGGGCCCTATCACTTCTTTGTAGAGATGTTGAATTACTTCGAGTAGTGAAGACAAATGTTCTGATTTTTTCGTTTTCTCTTGCTTCTGTTCCAACACTACCACTGCTACCAACACTAGCTACACCTGTTGTATTTGTTGTTGATGTTGAAGCTGAATTTTGTTCACTGCCAGCAGTTTCGCCATTTAAGGGAAAACGACCACTGGTCATTTTCTGCTATATTTAAAATTATTAATTTAACAATCAGTTTTTTAGTAATAAATCTATGTTCAGAGCAGGTTTAAAATAACTTTGAAATACAACTTTTTTGTTTAGTAAATACTTTTCGATTCTTTTTATATTTGTGATTCTCGGTAAACAAATTTGAATAGTGCGGATGATGCCAGATAATATAAAAAAAAAAAACGTTTCCCATCAAGAACTCCCTACTTTTCCCTCTGGATTATTTTCTAGCAATTGTTTTATGCCAAATTTAAAATAATTCTATACGAATACATTTGTTTGTTTTATTTATTTCTTCAAAGTAATATAAAGCCTATATTATTATTGTGTACAACATTATTGGTGAATAAGTCTAATACAAGTTATTATTAATTTTATTTTTAGTAGATTTTATTTATTTATTTATTCAAAGTAATATAAAGCCTCCTTAGGCCAATTAAAATATATTACATAGTTAAATCCTGAACATTAATATTATAAAAATTATCTACAAATAAAAACCTAACATATATGACCATTGGTTTCCAATCTTTTGAAAAGAAATCAAATAAGTGTAATAGTAAATTTAACGATCCCAATACATCGTAACAGAAAAAGCCAGAAAGTAAAAATTAATTTTAAGAAGAAAGCATTATATACATACATAAACATATTCAAACTATATAAAATAAATATAATACTACAAATTGGTAAGAAGATATAAAATTTTTAGTCGAAAAGCATTATTTGAGTGGGAAAAAAGTCGAAGCTCCATGGGTAAAAAATTCCAAGTACGGGCTATTCTAACACTAAAAGATTTTTCAAACAAAGAATTATCTATAGATAGGATATATCCTTGGAATTAAAATTTGAGGGATTTTTTGCCTTTTATATTTTGCAAAAAGCACTTGTCACGAAAAAGAAAAAAATATAGTAAGAGAACGCAAATGAGTGTAAAGAGAAATTCAAAAAATAACTTCCAAAACAGAAAACGTGATGTTTTCATTACTCTAACTCAAGGTATATTAACTTCAGGTAGAATTAAGTCCACAGCTGATCATTGTTGTGTTTATGCATTTTTCTTCCCAAATGTCAAAATTTGTTTACATTTTTTTGTTCGTTTACATACATTGTTCTTTGCTAAGCGTGTTTGTATCATAAATATTTTTTATTTACTAACATTTTGCTACTTTTTTATTAGCTGTTGAAGTGTTTGTTTTGACATTTAGGAAGTTTTTTGTATAAACAAAATACACGGTGCGTCTACCTGAAGTTAATATACCTTGCTCTAACTTATCTGCCCTCTTCGACAACCTTGTCGACACTTAAAAAAAACCTGACGACATTTTAAATCATAGTGTAAATTGAGTCACTCAATTAACCTACCGTTGCCACATGCAAGTGCAAGTGAAAAAAAACCAATACACTAACACTTTTTTACTAACACAACTACACTTTGGCAACCTGCGACTCAGCTTGCGAAGAAATTTTTAAGCAAGTAAAATTTTTACAGTTACGGCAAGTAAAGTGACAAGCCGAAAAACAGTGTTGTCTAATACTGAGTTTTTTGTTAACTCAATATATCATACAATTGTTGTAAATAATTCAGCTAATTTTTTTAATAAATATGTATATATGTATATGAAGAATATTAAGAAAAAAATATAAATATTCATTTAAAATGTAAATTTTAATATAAATATCAATATTTAATAAAAAAAAATTATATTAAAAAGTTACATGTCTAAAGGTAACGTTTAATAGTAGCTGTTGACAACACTTAATTACCAATTGAAGCAGCGCCATTTGTTTTAAATTTGTTTGAAGTTTATTTGTTGACGACATTTTAAAAATGAACTTGCACTGTGCTTTGTAGCCACTCAAAAGATTTTTGTGTTTTTTTTGGAATTTCTCCTGATTTTCGTTAGTAATACGTATACACTACTTGCAAGTAAATACTTGCTTGTGGCAACGTAGGGTAAACGATGTTGCCTTTTTTTCAAGAAGCAACAAAATTGTTCTCGTGTGTGAGGGCTCATTAATAAACGGGAAATATTTTCTAAGAGCCACTGAATTGCACTGAGTATATCAAGCAGCTAATTGGAATTCCATACAAATCTTTGCAAATAAATAATTAAGAAAAAATTGTCTTAATTTCTAATTTTAATATGTCTGAAGATAGTGATTATGACGATGTTATGAGTTTTTTTGATTTTTCCAAAAAAGATGAAGTTAAAACTGACACCGCTTCTAAACAACGATCAACTCTTCGTGTTGGCAGCATCTCAAGCTCGCATGCTATGGTAGAGCAAAAAGAGCTGCCGGACATGAAGTCCATTATAAAACGTGAATATGTGGGCACAGAATATGCAGTTGATATAGCTAAGGTCGAACAATTAAAAATGGAAGAGGTTGGTGTAAATAAAATTCTTTGTCTTTTATCAGTTAAAAAATGTTTTTTTTTAAGCTAAACTTTGGTAATGACAACAGTGATAATGGTGATAGTGAAGCCAACTGCAGCAAAGAAGTTAGCTCGTGCATTAACGATTTGGAAAATTTGTCTGATTCTGATGAAAAATCAACGAAGCCACCTAATCGAACAAGTCTTGTTAGAGATCGCTATCATTTCGATGGACGTCGATATGAAAATTTACCAATAAATGAAAAAAGAGAAAAAATTATCGAATCGATAAGATCTAATCCTGTGGTTGTGCTGGAAGGGTCTACCGGTTGTGGCAAAACAACGCAGGTAAGTCTTTTTTTTTTGTAAGTCTATAAGTAAGTAAATAGTTAGGAAACTCATTATGAGACAAATTACAACTTAAAATATATAAAACATTATTTATATAAAATTACCATAAGTGTCCGCTGCTTCGTCTGCATAGTTATCGCCACTAAAGGTAGCCTCTATGTAATAATTCAGGTTATATATCTTTGCGGCAAATTTCATATAAATTCATTTAGGCACCTCCTGGTATCCAAAAATTTTAAAATTTATGATATTTGAACTCAATATACTTTATAAAATATAGGCCGTGGTCTCGAAAATTACTGCTGAGACAAACTGACAAATTGGTTTAGAAGAAACTGAGATATAAGCACGAAATACGAAAACTTCGGTGCTTTTCCTAAAATTTATTTATTTAAGTCAATGGAATCGAGATCCTTACAGACTTTTAGACAGTACAAATTAGTTACATACTTTTAGTTATTCAAGATAAAAATTATTTTAGATTTTACAATATTAACTTTTAAAGAAAATCAACAAATTGATAAAGTTTATTAATTTTAGTACGAATTCTTAAAAACGGATCAGAGTTGGCATAATTAGGTCCTTAAACTTATTCGCCAAGTAACAGAGATATGTTAAATAAAATTTAGTTTAGGATCTAAACTACGAAAGAAACACATGTATTTGCATTTTCAGGATTCAGATCCATTACGTTAAGATTACACCAAGAACAAAAAGCATCCTTTGAAAAAGGATATGATCAGCGTGATGATTATAACTAAAGAATATTTTTACGTCATCAGCATACATTAGAACATTCGAGATTTTATTCGTATTTGGTAGATCATTAATAAATAGGGAAAACAGCAATGGGCCAAGATGACTTCTCTGTGGGAAGCGAAAAGTGATTTTTTCTGCTTTTGGGCAAAAGAGAAGGGAAAGATATGGATGTCAAAAGAAAGGGCTTAGCTAGCAGAATAAAGGATACTAAAAAAATTTAAAATTCAAGATGGACGCTACTACTAAATTATTTTTATAAATTATTTTATAAATTGGTTAAATTTTGTTATTTAAATGTACCTACCTCAACCCCCTCAATATTGGCATTAAACGAAAGGACATGGCCAGTGGAATACAAGAGTACAAGAAATATTTATTCATTAGTAAACTGCAGTTCGAAAATATAATTTTTGTTTATATTTTTTTACCCTTCACAAGAAAAAAAATGGTACTTGCAAATGGTACTTTAAAATACTTGAAATAAATTATCAGCTAATGAATCAGGGCTAACTCAAGGCATATTTATACCAGGGAATGACAACGATTACAACTTCGGATATACATTGAGTATTATTAGCAAAACATGTATAAGTGCGTACGGTTACAGCTAAAAAAATTACTCTATCCGTACATACTCGTTTGATGTTCGGCATAAGTATACACAAGTAACCGAAATCTAAGTATTTTTCGCATAAATACTCTATATTGTACACAGTACAACAAATTGGACTTAAGTACTTAAGTGTTATCGATTATCCGTAAAAAAAGCGAGTAAAATGAGTAACCGTTTTTACAATTCAAGCGAGAGCATCAAGTAGAAATTTTGCATGCGTTTTGATTTAGTAAAAATGTACTTGCTTGGGTTATGAAAACAGCACAACCATTATGGTACAAACGCACACACACATAAACATTATTGTTATACATTTATTTGTTGTTTTTTTATGATCGTTTGTGTGTATACGGCTTAGCAGCCGTAGTTGCTAGCAGGGATGCCACAAAAAATATTATTCCTAACAAATTTGTCAAAAAATGCACTAAAATCTACCAAAAACTTCAATTTTTGCACATAATTTTTCTAAATACTAACATTTATATTTAAAAAATAAAAACAATAATCAAATGGTAGTAAATGAATATAATTTACCATTAATATATTAATAATTTATATATATATATATATATATATATATTAATTGGCCTAGAGTGGCTTTTTGTATTACATGAATAAATAAATAAATAAATATATATTATTTAATTAGTATTTGAAAATATCCAAAATACAGTTTTGTTTACATCAATATTTAAAGAAAAGTGTTACTAAGCAAAAGTATATGCCAGTACTTTGGTAATTTATTCGAATCATAATTAATTTCCTATATAAGTATTGGAATATATGTCCTGACTTAACTTTTATTTAGAATATATGGCTTAAGATATCAAAATTGAAGGCATTTCTACATATTTCCTTACAGCGTTTGTTTTCTTTATTTTGTAAAATATTTTCATTGACATTAAAAGTTATCTACTATAAATTCATGTTTCAAGTTTATATGATAAACTATTTAACATGTAACTATTATAAAAAAAAGACGCTTAAATGGAAATATGATTTTTAATTAAAATGTTTATTGGCGAATTATTTGAACTTTGTGTTTTACCACTAAAAATATTGTTCTACAAAAACTTAAACATAACAAAGCAAACAAATTCACAAAATTAAAAAAATGTATACCATAAAAATATCCAGTTTAATTAAACTGGCATCCCTGGTTGCTAGATGAATTATGGACAGAGACATTTTTTTATGATTTTTAATTTAGGGGTTGATGAAACAACGACATGCGTTATTTTTTTAGCAATGCCCAGCGAGCATGTGGGATTTATTTTAAATTTATAAAAAAGAAAAAAATCTTATATTAAGATATATTTATTAGTTTTAACAGATATATTTGTTGTTATTGTTTTTCTTATTAACTTTTTTTAGATATTTTAAGTCCGTCAAGAAACAATTATATGGTTTTTGTTTGTTTTTCTTTATTAATTTTCCAAAAAACAAAAACAGAATATCGTTTTTTTCTGCGGGAAAATAATAATCAGATAATAGCATTATGTTTATTTACTTATAAATAACTATTTAGTGGTTGATTAAAACCTTTTAATTTTGATTTGTCTCGTTATACAGCTTAAAATATTAGCTTAGAATGTATAACACGGCATAATACTTTAATATTTGTGCTCTTGTTTGCTGGGTATCAGGTATTTTACAGAAATAATTACACTCTCTTTGTTGTGTTCCTATCCAGCGTTGTCAACTTTGGCTTTATGCAATATTATTTGTGCTTTTTAAAATTTTTGTCGCGCAAAAAATTTGAGTCAGTGCTCGATGTGATTTCTCAAATTCTTTAGTGCATTCTTTTTCTTATCGAAGTAAAAATACTAAATTCAAATAAAGAACAATTTTTGCAAGGTAAATTTCTTACGAAACAACGCAACAAAAATGATAAGAATTAATAATAGACAATACTTTTGTTATAAAGATCCTTAGCTTACATTTAAAAAACTGTATAAATAGATTATATATTTTATATTATTATTAGTTATAATTTAAATATATATGTTTCTGATATCTTCTATGGTTAAACAAACATAATTTTTTATAAAAGTAAAGAAAAGAATAATGATATGCATAAAACCAAAAGCTGTAATTATTTTTAAAGTAGCGATTATATGACCAACTGTGAAGTTAAAGTTACAACTTTAACTTAAAATTTATTATTATTATAATAATTTTAGGCTTAAAGGTTCTAATAACGAAATTTATAATTTTATAAAATAAATAAAATCGAAAATTCAAAATTTAAAACTTTACGCATATTCTTAAAAATCAAACGTTTTTTTCCTGTTTTGATGTTTTTTGAATCTTAAAGTTGACAACACTTGTGATGTAATAGAACCTCTCACTTCACGATGAGAAGTAGATTTTTATACATAAAAAGCAGGGATGGAAAGGTTAATATCTGACTTTGAATACAATTTATGGTAATAATTATTCATACTCTCAAATCTCACTGTGTGAACACAAATTCGATTTCAAAATAAAGTTTTAAAAATGTTTCAATGAATGTTCCATTATGTGGTCCCGAACATAAAAACATTTACAGGTTTTTTCTGGCATTAATTTATTTGGGTCAGATAGGCTGTCATCACTACCTGTATAAGAGCACCCTTCTTAATGATGGATTTTCCTTGGAAATTTGTGTTTTTTTTTTCAATAATTAAGGTCAAAATTCTTACAGATTTTTTCCTAACAAAAAGCAATGTAAATACATACGTAATTATATAAATAGTAAATCAAAATAAAAAATACATTGTTAAATACATATCTATTGCCAGTATCAATTCAACTAAATTTTCACTTTTATTTTCTTTAAGTTTTACTTATCTTTTTCTGCTTTTATATCAAAATAATTTTTTTTAAGTTGATAAGCCATACAAATTTCAGGTATAACAGTAAGTAAGTATAAGTAGATTTATTTTTATTTAAAGAAAACATTTTATTATTATGTGTTAGCTCGTTGCTTATTAAAATAATAAGCAATATAAATTATGTTATATATATTTACTATACAAATAGTTCCAGCCCTGACCAATTTTCTTTTTGTTTGATAAAAAAATTAAAGAGCAGAATAAAGCACTTTTACTTGTTTTTTACTTGTTTTTTTGTTCAAAAGTACTTATAAGTATGTCGCAATACTTATAAGTATTTTGCCAATACTTATAAGTATTTTGCCAATACTTATAAGTATTTTGCCAATACTTATAAGTAATTTGTTTTCGCACATGTATATCCGAATAATACGTATGTATAGAGAGTATTTTTGAAAATAAGTAATAAATATACTCGTAACCGTAGCAATTCATGCATGTACGAGTAGCTATTTTCTGTGATAAATGCATGGTTATACTTATAACCGAAAAAGATAAGTAAATATTCGAGTTATTTTTTTTTCGGATAACCGAAGTCAGACTCTGATTTATACATCAGGTAATTGCAGTTCGAAGAAAATTGTTTTGATTATATTTTTTATGTATGAAGTTTGACATTTGAAATAAATTAGAAAATAGAGAAAATAATTTTTTATTTATGCATTTTGACAGCTCAAATTTAAATAAGTGTTGGAAAAATAATCAACATATAAAAAAATATATAGGAAAACAGAGAATTGTTTTTTATCTATGGACTTTAAAGCTTAAGTTTAAAAAAAGTGAAGAAAAATAAATCAGCTGAAAAATCAATACCACCTGATAAATAAATTTGTTTCGGTTATTTCAAACAGTTGTCAAAACAATTAGATAGTGCTGCTACATTGTTGAATGGAAATGTTTCGATATTTTTTTAAACTATCTAGTACTCAAAATAAATTAAATTTTATCCTAAAAATCTTTCTTTATTTTAATTCAGGTGCCCCAATACATTTTAGATGATGCTTTTTCACGTGATGAACATTGTAACATTGTTTGCACTCAACCGCGACGTATTGCTGCTATATCTATTGCTCGACGTGTTTGTCAGGAACGTAACTGGCCAGAAGGTTCAGTAGTAGGCTATCAGGTAAGAGTACTATCCAACTGTTGCATAAAAAAGTTTAAAAATTTTTACAAAAATTTTAGGTTGGTTTACATGCCAATATAAGTGAAGATACCAGAATTCTATATTGCACGACTGGTGTGCTTTTGCAAAAGTTAATACATCAAAAATCATTGGGCAATTATACGCATATTATATTGGACGAGGTGCATGAAAGAGATCAAGAAATGGATTTTTTGCTCATAGTAATAAGACGCTTTTTGGCCACAAATTCAAAGCACTGTAAAATCATTTTAATGTCGGCTACTATAAATTCGTTAGAGGTGATATTTAAAATGTTTATTTTTTCTATACAAAATAATTTTTTTTTTAAATTTCCCCCTAAAGTTTTCCTCTTATTTTAAAATAAATCGCCAAGCAGCGCCCATTATAAAGGCTGACTCTAGACGTTTATTCAATGTAAAAGATTTCTATTTAGAAGATTTGGGACGTATTAATAATGATGTAAGTTTTAGAAATTTTGTTTTTGTTTTAATTGAATTTCTTATGCGATTTTCTAGGGAGTTGATATTGATATTACGAAGCCGGGCATTTCTCTGGAAATGTACAGATTAGTTTTAAAGCTAATCGTTGTCATTGATAATATTGAAAAAAAAGAGGTGGCCTTAAGGCTTAATAACTTGCCAAATTCTTCTAATACTACATCCATTCTAATATTTCTGCCGGGCATTAATGAAATTGAACAAATGTGCAAAACATTAGAACTACTTAATAGTGAAGAAGAGTAAGTTCTTTTAAATTTATATTGCTATACGTATTTTGTCTAATTTGTAATTATTTTAAACGTTAAGAAATGCCCTCAAAATAAGTCCCATACGTTTACATTCTTTAATATCACCCGATGAACAAATCAAAGTATTTCATCAGGCCCCCTGGGGTTATCGCAAAGTAATATTGGCAACCAATATAGCTGAAAGTTCTATAACAGTGCCTGATGTTAAATATGGTATGATCTACATGTACATGTGTCTATATATTTATATTCTAAAAATTTTAAATCATTTCTATTGTTTTCAATATATTTTCAGTTATTGATTTTTGTTTAACTAAAGTTTTAGTTACTGACACTTCTTCAAATTTTTCATCATTACAACTACAATGGGCTTCCAAGTCTAATTGTAAACAACGTGCCGGTCGTGCTGGACGTGTTATGAATGGTCGTGTCTATCGTTTGGTGTCTAGATACTATTACGATGTTAGTTTTAGATTATTTAAGAAATCAACACACATATTTATTTATTTTTGTTTTGTTATCTCCTTTATGTTGAATTATGAAGAATTATATGGAAGAATTTTGCGTTCCCGAAATGTTGCGCTCCCCCCTAGAGAATGTTGTCTTAAAAGCTAAAATTCTCGATATTGGTCCACCTCCTGAAATTCTTGGTTTGGCTATGAGTCCTCCTAATTTAAGTGACATTCACAACACTATATTAACTTTGAAAGAAGTGGGTGCCTTTTATACCACCGTAAATGGTGTTTATTCGGTTCAGGATGGCGACTTAAGTTATGCGGGTCGTATTATGGCTGCACTGCCCTTGAATATACGTCTTAGTCGTTTAATTGTATTGGGTTATATCTTTTGCGTCTTGGAAGAAGCCATTATAATAGGTAAGTTACAGTGAATTTTAAAAAGAAAAGTAGCATTTGACACTGTTGTTTTTAGCTGCCGGCTTAAGTGTTCGCTCCATATTTCGATACAATGGTTCTAACCCACAAAGTGACTGCAACGCCTACATACAAAAATTAATATGGGCTGATGGTTCTGGTTCTGATCTGTTTGCGATTTTAAAGTCGTACAAGGTAAATTCCATTTTATTTGACAATTAAAAAATAAAAAAGTAATATATCGTCGGCTTAATATGCAAACCTGCTAACTCACTTTTAGCATGACTACAATCTACAAAAAAAAAAACAAATTGGAGTTAGTAATAAACACTGAACTAATAATGTACTGTATATAGCAGTTTTTCTAAAAAAAATTTTTCTGTGAGAGCAGTTTTTCTGATCAAACCTTTTTACACACTTCAGACTTAAATTAAAGAAAAACTACATCAAATTTTCAATATACTTAAAAAGTGGATTTAGCAGATTTGCATATTAATTCGACGATATGTAATATAAAACGGTTTATTTATATCTTAAATAATATATGTTTAAAACTTTTTTTATATACAAAATGAGTAGTGTGCTGTCGAACAGTTCATTTCCTCTGTTTGTAGTCTTTTGAGTGAAATTTGAATAAATTAATTTTATATAAAATGAGAATTACCCACAAAATATAAAAAAAGCTATTGTGTTGTTGTGTGTTCTGTTTTCCTTATCATTATAAAGTAAGCATGGCAGTATTTGCTATTTTCTGATTTATTTTTATTGGTTTGAATTTTGGGGTATTTTGTTAAACAAAACTTAAAACAACGAATGAGCGGAGTTTAGTAAAACTATTGTACAAATGATATTTTCTTAAATAAAAAATGCCATTGCTTACAAAATACTGTGTTTGTGAGTGGATTTCATTACAAACGGATGCTTTGAGCGAAAGTGTTGCTCGGATTTTTCCAGTTGCGCGCTTATATACATGCGGCAATTGTATTTTTTGCGTGTTGCTACGCCCCTTAATGAATAAAAATGCATTCTCAATTTTAATTGAATATCAAGTGCAATAAGCTTAAAATTATAACTTTTCTAATCACGAAATTATAAAGTCATAAAAGCTCAATATGTGTGCATAGTTTCAGAAAAATCGGTCCAGTAGCAAAAAGCAAGTAGCTAAAAATGATAACTTATTTCTTATGGGAGTAGCCCTGCCCACTTTTATAATCACGAAATTAGATAGTCATGACAGCTCAATATTTGTGCAACGTTTTAAAAAAATCGATGTAGTGCAACTAGCTAAAAATGATAAATAATTTTTTATGGGCGTGGTACTGCCCACTTTTCTAATCACGAAATTGTATTATCATGGCAGCTTAATATGTGAGCAAAGTTTCAGAAAAGTTGGTCAAATGCAAGTACCTCAAAATGATAACTTATATTTATGGGCGTGGCCCTGCCCACTTTTCTAATCACGAAATTGTAAAGTCATGATAGCCTAATATGTGTGCAAAGTTTCAGACAAATCGGCCCAGTGCAAGTACCTCAAAGTTATCAACATTTTTATGGGCGTGGCCCCGCCCACTTTTTTAATCACGAAATTATGAAGTCATGACGGCTCAATATGTGTGCAAAGTTTCAGAAAAATCGGTCATGTGCAAGTAGCATAAAATGATAACTAATTTTCTATGGGCGTAGCCCCGCCCACTTTTCTAATCACGAAATTATATAGTCATGACAGCTCAATAAGTGTGTGCAAAGTTTTAGAAAAGTCGATCTAGTGCAAGTAGCTAAAAATGATAAATAATTTTTTATGGGCGTGGTACTGTCCACTTTTCTAACCACGAAATTGTATTATCATGGCAGCTTAATATGTGAGCAAAGTTTCAGAAAAGTTGGTCCAATGCAAGTACCTCAAAATGATAACTTATATTTATGGGCGTGGCCCATATCGATCGGCTTTGCAGTTTCGGAGTCTATAGCTAACACAAACAGAATTTCACTTTTATATATACATATATTTAGATTTTCGCGATTCACTATTCACAATAATTTTTTTTATCGAATTATAATAATTTTTATTTTCTGCATTAAAGCAAAATAAAAATAATAATAAAATTTTTTAGACGTATTTTCGTCACCGATTTTAATCTTGCATGCTATTTTGTTTTCACTACTCTATTCTAGTGAGTTAGTTCTGAACTCAACTAATTATGGTTTAATTAGTATATTTGTATCATGATGTTACGAATCCGCTATTCCATAATTAAATATGTAGATAACTTTTAGGTACAGAGAACAGAAATGACAGTCTTATTTTTAATTTAAAGTGTTTTTTATGTTTAATTCCGAACAATTGATTTTTGCTCGAATTTCTTTTAAACTGAAAATTCATAAAATTTTTAATAAATATGAAATGACTTTTATTTAAAATAGATTTGGAAAACAATGCGTGAACAAAATAACATTCGCGAAGAGGAAGGTGAAGATGCGTGGTCAAAGCGTTTTTGTATCAATTTACGTTCTATTAAAGAGATGCATTTGCTAGTACTAGAACTTAAAGAACGTCTAAATAGTCTTAATTTGAAAGAACAAACCACTTATCAACGCGTACATTGGATGGATCGCGAAAAGACTATAATATTGAAAATGGTTATTGCTGGAGCCTTTTATCCCAATTACTTTACCCGTTCTTCTCTTAATGATATTGAACGAGATCGCAATATGTATCATGTACTTAATGGAAATGATCCCTGTCGCACAGTGTATTTTAAAAATTTCGACAGCAAACATATTGGAGAGTTATACACTCAATCCATCAAGAAGATTTTTAAAGACGTTCAGATACCAGCTAAAGATATTGAAGTACGTTTTCAGTCCGGTTCAGAGAAAGTGTTTGTGACGTTTAAAAAGAATGTGGAAAATGAAGGTAACGATAATAATAATCGTTTGATAGTGCCGGGCAAAGTACTGCCAGCGATTTATAGATCCTTGAGAATGCGATTGTCCAAAATGAAAACTGTACTTAATGTTACTGAGTAAGTTAACAAGGAAATGTACTTGGAGGTTAAAAGAAATTTTTTTAACCAATTGTATTCTCTTTTTTTTTAGTATTAAAACTGAAATAAAATATGCCCAAGAATTGGGCATAGTACGTATAAAAGACGGTGAATGGCATTTAGTGGAAGAGCCACTAAAACACGCAGATTTAATTGTGCTGCCTTCAGTATTTCAAAAAAAGTTGAGAGGGCAAATAACTTATGTACTAAAATAATAAAATTTTCTTAACAATATCTTTTGATGATTTCTTTTTTTTTTAATTTCAGATTGAACATTGCAGTAAATTCTTTTTCTTGCCTGCTTCCGAAAATGAACGTTTACGAGATATACATGAAGTTCTTAATGATCCGAAGGAAATGAAAGCGGGAAAACTTGACAGCCCTGCTGAGGTATCCAAAGGCATGATTTTGTCTGCACCTCTGGATGGTAAAAATCGAAGAGTTAAAGTTTTGAAAGTGATCACCAATTCTCGTAATTTAAAATTTCAAGTAAGTAAACAGAACTTATTTAAGTTGTTTACGTTCAATAATCAAATTCTTATTGCGAAAATTTCACAATTTTAATATGGTTGACGTAAACATAACATTCCACAAATAGAGGATGTTAAGTATTCGTTTTTTTTTTGCGACAAAATATTGCACAGAATTGACGTTTGAAAAAAAGTTTGCGGGACAAAAATGTTGAAAAATGTGAATGTGTTTAAATGATCCTAATTTTTGATTTTTGTATCTACATATTTTAGGTATTCTTTATAGATAACGGCTGCATTGGTACAGTAGACTTTGCCGACTTGCGTCGTTTCTCGCCGAAGTATTCTTCCTTATCCGAAATACCGCCTCGAGTGTTTGAATGCCGCTTAGCTATGGTTCAACCTTCGACTGTACTTTCGCCCAATGGCAAATGGTCTGATAGTGCCAATGAACTATTGCAAAAATTTACCAATTCTTGTACAGTTGAGTTGGAGGTATTTTCTGTTGTTGATGCAGTGGCTAATGTCATTATTAAAATTGATCGCACAACCCTTAATGATATTTTGGTGGAAGAACAATTCGGACGAAAATGTGAAGAGAATTATTTGTCGAAGGTAATTTATTTTACTTAATAAATAAAATAATATTTAAAAAATATATAACATTAGTTCAAGGTAAGTTATTTATTTATTTATAGTAACTTAAAAATTTCAGTGAAATTTCCTATAACCGGACACCTACCATTGCGGTATATTTGTCCTGTTATGGGAGATGTCTGTTTTTAAGGCATGTACACATATTTTGTATTTAAATGCTTTACTTTTTAATCAATAAATTTTTCTTTTAACAAAAAAATAAAATAATAATTAATTGAATTCACCCATATGTTTCGAACAACAGTTTTTATGGAGTTTTTTGTTTTGAAAAGTTTTGTCGGAAATACAAAACAGGTTATTCATTTACATTATTATTACTTTAAATAAAACACTTAATATAGAGCTGAATATCGGACCCTTGGAAATTGCATGCATTAACAGTTTTTTACATTTAGTTTTTAAAAATAATTTTATTTAAATTTAACAGCACTACGCAATATTTTTGGTAATACTTTCTTGCATTAAAAACGCCGATAATTTTAGCTTTAATGTTTTAAATCGTAGCTGCCTTGTTGATCAAGTCTTTTGACTTCACATAACCCCAAGAAAAACATGTAAGAGTGCTATATTCGGCCGTGTCGAATCTTATATACCCTTCACAACGTGTAGTCATGCAATAACAGTAGTTTGTATCACCATTCATCCCATATGAAATACGTACATACATATAAAAACATACATATATAAAAACATCCCATTGTAAAATTATAAATTCACGTATGTATGTAAAAAAAAACAAAAAAAAAGAAAAAATTTTAAAAAAATTAAAAAAAAAAATAATTAAAATATATATAATAAATATAAAACAAAAAAAAAATAAAAAAATAAAAATATAAATAATATATTAAATAAAAAATAAAAAAAAAATTAAAAAAAAAATTTTTTTGGCTCAGCTGGGATTCAATGCCACGTTTTCTCTAACCAGTATACACGTTTATATGTATGTATGTTGTTTTTGTGAAAAAAAATCGAGGTAGTCGTGGGTTTTTGCTCATATCTCAGTTGTTTATGTACCGATGTTTCTGATTTTCAATACCGTTCTACTCCCGAATATTTCTGATATTTTAATACCTCACCCAGGTCCAAGCGATGTCGGGGGTCTTCAAAAAGTTGATTTCAACATACACACGGACAGACGGTCGGACGGACAGACTTACAGACTGACAGAGCTTAATCGACTCCCCTATTCATAAGCTTTCAGAAAATATATACTTTGTGGGGTCGGAAATGAAAATTGTAGAAATTTCACACGGAATGACAAACCTATATATCGATGCCTTACTTACTCAACCTCGTATCTTAAAAAATACGGTTTTGACTTTTTCATATCAAACGATTGTTTTATGCTTTAACTAAAAAAGATTAGTATATTATTACTACTAATATACATAAATATAATTAATTCCTTAATAATTGCATTTAAAATTTTAACCAAACACCGAAGTATAAAAAGATGAACCGTTTTGTTTTTCTCTCTTGAAAAATTTTATTTTTTAAGATACGAGGTTGAGGAAGTAAGGCATCGATATACCCTTTTTCACTGTGTGAAGGGTATAAAAAAATATTACGAAAGTTCCGAAATTAGCTGCTGAGCAAAATTAAATCAATTGTTACTAATTTCGAAAATCCAGCTTTAAAAAAGTTAAAATAAGTTCCATAAAGTTAAAGTTAAAGTTTAAATAAGTTCCATATAAAATTTTTAGTTTCAACTTGAATTCATAGTCCCTAATTTCAAATGTCTAGCTTCATAAATATCAAAAATACAAAAAGTACCATAAAAATTAAAATCATTTCCAACCTCAACTTGGGTAAAAATCCCTTAATTTAAAATTATATAGTCATACATGTAGAAAATACAAAAAGTACCATAAAAAGGAGAAAAAGTACCTTTTTAGGTTTTCCATATCAATGTACAAATACCAAGTTTAAAATCTTTAAAAATTTATTTAACAATAAAATAATATAATTGACATGATTTACAGTGAATAAATCTACTCGTCTTTGCATTAAAATAAATATGTTCTAAAAAGTACCAAACTGTTTTTCCCTTTATATTCTGTTATTAATGTGTTTCAAGTTTTACTAAATTACATAATTTTTTCTGTATGGTAATGATTTTATCCGAATTGGCTCTGTTTTTAGAAATTATACATATTTTTTAGTATTTTAGTCTTTTTGGTACCTTTCTTGTCCCCCTAAAAGTTTCCAAAAATTTCGCCTGTGTTCTGCATTATGAGTGATATTAAAGCACTCGGAATTGTCATGTTTATAAAGCATGATGTTTTAAGCATAGTTTTTTTAAATCTAATGAAACACTCAAATTTGCATCATATATTCAAAATTTTTATTGGAATGTAAATGTTGCCCGCGGCTGCGGTTCAAATGGTCCATTCGTAAGGTCCAATTTTGCACCACTTTTTCGAGGATTTCGGCCTGTATTCAATGAATAACACGTGTTATGTTATATTCTAAAGCTTCAATCGTGTTTGGCTTGTCCACATAGACCAACGACTACACATAACCCCACATGAAATAGTCAAGAGGCGTCAAATTATATGGTCTTGGCGGCCAAATCACGGGGCCATTTTGAGAGATAAACTGCTCAAAAAATTCATCAATACGCCCATTGTTTCACGAGCTGCATGGCATGTGGCACCGTCTTGTTGAAACCACATATCAACCGAGTCCAACTCAGTCAATTGGGGCAAAAAAAGTCGCGTATCATGGCTCGATATCGTTCGCCGTCGACGGTAACGTTTCTTCCACGGTCGTCTTTGAAAAAATGGACCGATGATGCCACCAGCCCATAAACCACACCAAACAGTCGTTTTTTCGGGATGCATCGGTAACTCTCTTGTACGGCATGTGGATGTTCTTCACCCCAGATGCGACAGTTTTGCATGTTTACGTATCCATTTAGCCAGAAATAAGCCTCATCGTTTATTGTTTTTAACAAACGATGGAAATTTCTAACAGAGCACGAATTTTGATAATAAATTTCAACGATTTGCAGTCGTTGCTTGTTTGTGAGTTTCTCCATGATGAAATGGCAGAGTATACTGAAGACTTTTCACTTTTACAGATGTAGTTAAGACACAATTACCAACCAGTGCTGCCAGCCCGAAAATCTTAATTCATAAAAAATCACCCTTTAATAACAAAGTCTTGGCAATTCCGAGTGATTTAATTTCAATCGGAATGCAGAACACAGGCGAATATAATTTTTTTAAAGTATGAAAAATAGGAAAAATTTTTACTCCTTAAACATGAGAATTTTAAAAAAGTGCCAAAATCCTACAAACATACAATTTAATTTTTTTTTTTCTTATATTTATGTGTTTGAAAGTTACCCCTTTTTGCCCTTAGGGATTGAAGTTTCATAAATTGCCCTACACTTAAATTTTAAGTAGAGTACAATACATTTTCAAGTTAATCTGTATAATCTTTCTTTTAGCAGATATAAAATAACCGATTTTATATTTTGGTATCCCCTTACAGTTCGATTTCTGAAAATTGCGTCTTAGTGGATCTATTCGTCATAAGAGGAATCTACTGTTAAAATTTTATTTCTTTAGCTTTTTGCGTTCGCACAGCCCGATGAAGAATCATTCAGTCAGTCAGTTAGTAACGTTACTCTTTTATATAGACTGGCATTTTCACCGATCGACCTATTCGACTGCAATCTTATTGTAAATGTGACTTATCTCTGTTTTGTTTTTTATCCCATACACAAAAAACACTGCAAATTTGTTCCAACAATGGGCTAGTTCGTTAACTAAAAGTTTTACTATTTTTTACTGGATTATTTACGTTTTATATGGAAATTTGTGTAAATGAACGCAATACAGTAAAGTTTAGTAAAAAATAGTCAATACTTTTGAGTAAAGGAACGAACATAATGTTGATTCAACATTTTTATTTTTTTTTGTTTTGTTGCAAATATCGACCCCTGTGCTCGAAATTATCGTATGTTACGTTTTTTTAGAAACTAACTTTTTTATGCAAATTGCTTTTACAGCCATTAATCCATCTGCTGATAAAATATTATAGCGATAACTGTTTTAGTTATGGAGATAACGCTGTGTACATTTCATCGTATGTAGCAGTGTTATTTACGTTTTTATTTACTTAAAAGTAATAAAAAGGCTCTCCTGTGAAATTTTGTTTATGTAACATACGATAATTTCGCGCACAGGGGTCGATATGTAATATACGTAAACTGCGTAAGAAAAAACCGATTTGCCTATTAATACAAGTATAAGAAAAAACAATTTTGCCAGTTTTCATGAAAAAATATTATTTATTACGAGTTATTATTTTCTAGAACTCTTTATAAATATTTTCCCTTATCCATTCAGATCGATTATGATGTCCGTTTACGTAAACAATCTGTAAGCAGCCGCTACCTCGACGAGGATCATATACGTCAGAATGAAGAATATTTGCGTGCAAATCAACTGAGACCGGACATAGATGTTAAACCGCCACCGAACCAGCAATGCAATAAAGTTATTAAATTACGCGGACCCTTTTCACCATTAGAAACGAAAATTTTCTCTGCCATTAGGGTGGGCGTATATAAAAGTGTGCAAATCGAAAGAGAATCTGTTAATTCGATACTAGTCGATACCGATCCCCAAGATGTACATGAGCGTATGTTTGTTGCAGCTGATATATCGGAATCACAAAATGGTGAAACAATAATAGCGCGCTCCACAACATTAATGCCAAACATACATGGTTTCGGAGCACTAATGACAATGCTGTTTTGTCCCACTATGCAAATAAAACGTAATAAAAACTGTACAAAGTATGTAGGCATTTTAGCGGGTCTTGGCTATGATGAGCATACCTATAAGCCTTTGTATGGCGAACATGATATTTTGCTCAATTTGGATGTGGAAATTGATAGAGAGGATTTTCAAATGGCAAGCGTGAATATATAGGGTGATTTTTTTTTCTAAAATATTTTTTTTGTAGATCAATCAATTGCGTTATTGTATGGATGCCATTATCTTTACGGATCATGGTGATGAACGCCCAAGTATTTTGCCCAATCATATTGCTGATTTGCAAGCCAAAATGAAGGAGATTATAATCAAGTAATTTAATACAAACACGTAACCAAGAGAATATACTCGTAGAAGAGAAACTCGATACAAATTTGATAAAAAAAAATAGGCCCAAAAAGAGTGTTAATTATACATACAAACGTTCTTCTCTCTATGTGCATTTCTCTACAAATCAAACTACAGCATAATCTTAAAATTCTTTTAATTATTTTCCAACAGACTTTTTAGCAAAAATCGCAAGTTTATAGAGACCCATTGTGAGCAAGACGACAATGTTTGGCAATTTCATGAATATAATGAAATTCTTGAGACTGTTGGAATTTTTGGTGAACGTACCATATTTCCTATGCATTCGGCTTTGCGTATATACGATGAAAAGTATGATCGTATACAATGTTTGCTAAAACATTGTGCCGAACTGCATGAGTTTAGGCAGTAGTAAGTATAGAACCACCTTTTGAAAACTTGTTAATAATTTATTTTTGTTTTGTTTTTTATTAATTAAATTTGATATATTATATTGTATTTTTTGTTGTTGTAATTTTTAGCGAAAGTTCTATGCAATCTGTTACCTGTTTATTGTGTAATATACATCTTGAAAATGTTGCTCAATTACGCATACATTTGATCTCTCAATTGCACCGTGATCGTGAACAACAAATTAATTTTAGACCTCCCAAAATTTAAGCTTATAAATATGGACAAAATTGTATACAAATAAGTATAATGTCATAATTTTATTTAAGTTTTAATGTTTAATCTGTGTATTTTTCTATTGTAAGAGAAAAAAAAAAATCAAAAATGTATTTTCTTTTTTTTATTATTTTTAAATTACCATTTTTTTTATTACTACAACATCATTATTGTAAAGTGTTTTGTAAAAATACACTAAATTTTTCCGTTTTAAATTTTACTTTATTCCGAAAAGTCAATTTTAAAACTCTTAAACTTATTTACAATTTTTTTTTAATAACTAACAACATGAAGTAAATTGCTAGATAATACACGTTTTCTGATGTTATTTATTGAATATGTTTAAATGTAAAGACTGATGTTACTGTTATATTTTTGTAACTGAATTCTCAGTTTAGTTTCCTTATTTTCCAAGGAATTGGTTTTGTTTTTATGTTTCTTTTGATTTATAAATATTCTCTTATTTTTTACTTGCAATCAATAAATGTTTATTTTATTTATGTAATTAATACAGCAAATCAACTCTTGTACTCAATAAACAAATTATTTTTTGTATATTTTATCTGCAAAAGGGGGCTTTCGATTGATGAAGGAAATACCATTCGAATTCGAATTTTATTTCATTACTTCATTTCTTTACTCAAGTGACTGTTGTTGTATTGTTCTATTGGTATCGGTTAAAATTTTCAGTATTTTTTAATACTTGCAATTTAATTGGTTTAAGGTAGTGAAAAAATTTAATATTGTCTATTTCTGAATACACTCTCTCTACTAATGCAAAACAGTTAAAAACAGGGAACAAAAACGGCATTCGGCCGTGATCGAAAATTTATAATTCTTTTTATAATCTTCATACCAAAACCACAGTAAACCCGAACATCCGAGTAAAATTTCGTTTCTAGGGGCTTACTCCGTGATTCGATTCGAATCTAAAGTTATTCGAATTTGTATGCTTAATACCTTGTGATTCGAAAATGTTTTATTTCGAAGCAAATTACGTAGCAACCCCCTAGGATATAATGCCGTAACTTGTCCTCAGTTTTTTTTTGTTTGTCAAACAATTTTAACGAAAACAATCAAAGAGTTCTATAATCGGCCGTACTGAATCTGACAATTCCCTTCACAATCAAGTACTAAGGTATCGGGTGTTCCAACTAGAACGCAATTTTTAAATTTTGAATAAAACACAGATATTTAAAAAAAAAAATCGTGAAACTTTATTATATCGAAAAGTAGACAGAATGAGGTTATGTATGGAACAATATATCGTGCAGATGGCCGCCGCGGCTTTGCTGGCACACACGCGATCTTTTAATGAAATTTTCAATGACCTTTTTGCATAAATGCTGCGGTATTTCATTAATGCAGCGTCGAATTTCCTCTTTTAAGGCTTGAGTCGTCGTCGGCTTATTCGCGTAAACCATCGACTTCAAAAAAACCCCAAAGAAAAAAATCTAAAGGTGTTAAATCACACAATCTAGGCGGCCAATTCTGGTCTCCAAAACGCGAAATAACACGACCGGGAAATGACTGATGCAGCAATTGAATTGTTTCTCTGGCTGTATGACATGTGGCGCCATCTTGTTTAAACCACATGCCCTCCACATTAATTTCTTCAATTCTAGGCAAGAAAAAACTTTGGAGACAATAATTTGCTGAGCTCGGTGTCGAATTGAGGTGGATGGAGTTTGAGCGACATCATCACGTACAGCTGCGACATTTTCGGTCGATCGACCTGGTCGAAGGCGCGTTGTTGTCTTTACATCACTAACAGACCGAGTTTTGGCAAATTTATTCATTAATCTCTTTACAGTTGACTCTTTTGGAGCATTATTGTGACTCCAAATTGATCGCAATTTGCGAACTGTAGCCGCAAAACTTTCACCATTTTGGTAAAACAATTTCACAATGAGAATGCGTTGTTCATTCGTGTAGCGCTCCATTTTTACTAACCTCGTACCTTCTGCTAGCAAACAATAACAATTGTTCAAATGTCAAACAATGAATGGCGCCAAATTTAAAAATTGCGTTCTAGTTGGGACACCCGATATAACTACCACATTGTAGCGTAGGCTAGATTTTACATTTAAAAAATAATTCGAGAAAAATTGTCAAACTAAAAGTCGTGTGTGTGTAACTTTACATGTAGACAAGCCATCGATTTGTTCAGACTAGAACAAAACGTCGGCAGGGCAACTGTTAAAAACGTGTTCATGTTCTATCATGTCTAATCATAATTTTCAATTCATCGTAAAGATTGTTTCACCCCTTTCTGACTAGGCAAGTCACTTGCTCAAGTTAGTTTTTTATTTTCTTTTATTTTTCTTTGAACTTGCTTTCATGTTCAGACTCAGCAACTGACTTGCCCAAGTTTCGTTCTCTTTTACTTATTATACTCTTCACACAGTGAAAAAGGGTATATATAGGTTTGTCATTCCGTTTGAAATTTCTACAATTATCAATTATCTACACATACATACAAACGTGGTATACTGGTTAGAGTGAGCCAAAAAATTTTTTTTATTTTATATTTTATTCAAATTTTTATTGTTTTATTTTTAATTTTTCTTTTAATTTATTTTTTTTAAGCACATAAGTAAACTAAATAATATATATAATATTACAATGGGATGTTTTTATATATGTATGTTTTGTATGTACGTATTTCATATGAGATAAATGGTGACATAAACAATTGTTGTTGCATGACAACACGTTGTGAAGGGTTTATAAGATTCGGCATGGCCGAATATAGCACTCTTGTTTGTTTTTATTACTCTTTTGTTTTTGGTTTCTCAACAAAAACTTGCTCGTACTTGCCGAGTACAGGCAAGTGTGTACTCAAAAATGAGCAAGTTTCTTCCTCTTAACCCGACCTTACCCCTTTTGACAATAAACACAACACTTGCGCAAGTGACTTGCCTAGTCTGAAAGCCGTGTTTCGTGTGTTGTTTTTGTGTGTTGCGTTGTGACTTTATTTTATTTATTAAAAGTGTAAAAAAGTTAAAATATAATTCAAAATAAAAAAAATTAAAACAAAAATGACATTTGATGTCTGACATCGTTGTTAAAACAAATATTCTGATAACGCCTGGTCCACACCAGGCAAATTCATGTGCGCACAAAAATTGTTCGTTGTTCGAACAAATCAATGGCTGGTGTGGATCGTACATAAAGATATGTTCACATTAACATAATGTTTAGAGGTGTGCGAAAAACAAATAATTTCAGAAAAATTAAACAAAAAGTATAATAAAAAGTGATCGAAAACTCTTCAACATATATGTACTTTCAAGTTTTTAGTTGTTTCATATCAAAATCGATTCATTTTCGAAATCAATTTCCTTCGCATACATACCTGGTAATCAAACAAATAAAATATTAAATAACAACTAAATTGTTTTTTCAATCTTTTTTTGTTTTGCTAAATGTTGCACTTTATTTTTAAGCACTCAGAAAATATATGTACATACATACATACATACACATACATATTTATATGTTCATTATTTAAATTGTGTTATTTTGAACACTCATTATGGAAACTTAAATTTTGGTTCGCTTAGTCATTACTTTTACTATTTTTATTTCTTAATAACATTATTTTAATCATTGGTTTTCGAAGTTGTAATATTGAATTTCTTTTCATTGTTCTTAAATAATTGCTGTGTTGTTTGTTTTCACTCGCACAATGTAAAATTGCGCATACTATTTAAGGGCTTACTACATAAACCGCACATTTTATTCTTATAAACTGAGTAAATTTCAAAATTTAAAATATTCAACATATCAAATTGTATGGTCGAATGCATTAAGGTGTTTTCCACAATCAAAATATTCTGTTCATTCACTTCGATTCTGTAATAAAAAGGAATCGTGTGTATTTACAGTTTTTATTTTTTCTTTAACCTATGTATTTACCTATAATCGTAATTATGTCCTTCTTCCGGATATTGATATGGTTGATTGCGTACGTCCACGATTTTCTCATCCTTATTCAGTATTATATTGACTGGAGCTTTGTCATCTGTATTATTCGATGATTTAAATGTAAAGAAATTCTCTCCTATATACACTCGCAAACCGTAGTTAGAACTTAGGCTATTTTCATTGGAGGGCATTAAGAAAACAGCCATTTCACGCAAGGGACTGCAATCGGCTGCCAAAAGTGTTAAACAATTTTCAGCTTTGGTTACTTTATGATAATCAGACAAATCAATTAAATAGTCATCGAAACTATTGACCATGCCATTGATAACGGAACAGGAACCTGCAAGAAAATTAAAAAGTAATTATGAATAAAATCGAACTGTAATCTGCTGAGATATAAGCAAAGAAGAACGACTTTATCTGTTTTTTCCTCCATATTTTTAACACAAGAAATAATCTTTTTTATCTCTGGGATATGCCTCTAGGGCTGTTCGAAGCTTTGGAGAATTTGACACAGTTATAGGAAAGATTTATGTTAAAAAAAATATTTTTGGAATCTCCTTATTAATTTTTGGACATCATAGCGACACTTAATTGCTAGTAGAAGTCTCGAAAATAGCTCCAAAAACAAAACTCAAAATCGTTGCGAAACTAACTGAGATATAAACATTAAAATAAGGGATGATTTTTTTTTTTGCTATTTAGTAAATTAACGTAAAAAAGATTCGTGACTTGTAGCAATGGCAAAGATGCTAAGTATAATTTTTTATTTTACTATGAATAGACTAACAAAATTCATTAATAAATTTCACTATCAAAATTCGTGCTGTGTGAAAAATGCGTTTCGCAAATAACGTCTTTTTATGGTCGTCATAATCGTTCCACCTGACAAGCTATTTAAGCTGTTGCAACCAAATTTCGTCTGAAAAGCAAACAACTGCACTTCAGGAGCTGCCAATTCACCCTGAAAGATAAACTGGAGCCAAATTACGGCATTCGATCACGATCGTAATTTTGCTCGAACGATCGAGTTCGCTGTGCTTTAGGTATAGAGATTCTAATAAGAACTTTCAAATTTCGATCACATTCGAATGCCGTAATTTGACCCCTGTTTTTTTTTAATTTGTTCTGTCTGCGGTGTTAATGGACCGTACTTTTTCTAGAACGATGAAATTCGCAACGTTGCAGTCAATGGAGAAAAATACCGCCTGATTTTTACTGACTTTTTTTTTGCCAAACATGGAAGAATTGGACTTGGTTGGTATTTGATTTCAACAAGACGGTGCCATTTGTCACACGGCAAGCGGTACCATAAACTTAATAAAGAGCGAGTTTTATTTACTCTCACGTTTTGGAGCAGTACATTTGCCGCCAAGATCATATGATTTGACTTCACTAGATAATTTTTTGTGGGATAACGTGAAGTATCTCGTATACAGGGACAAGCCAGCCACAATTCCAGCCCTGCGTTACAACATTGGAGTTGTTATTGGTGCGATACCGGATGAAATGCAGGAAAAAATATACCGAAATTGAAGCTCATGGTTGGGCAAATGACAAGCACTCATTTAACACCCCAAATAAATGTTTCATTTGCTTTTGAAAATTTCTTATTTTTTTTTAATTTTGAAAACTAAAACGTTTAAAAAACCATCTATTACAACTGCATCTACATCTTTCTTAAAACGTACTATAAACAAAAATCAATTTCAGCTTTAAGATAACTGACAGAGTCAATTTTTGTATCAAATGAAAGGGCTTGACTAGTAGAATTAATTACATCTTGTAAAAATTATAAATCCAAGATGGCGTCTAAAACAAAATTGTGGATTAAATACACATTTTTCGTGATCCCCTCAAAATGAATATGTAATGAAAAGGCAAGACGCGATGTTAAAATTTCAATTCCAAAATGGCGTCTAACAGTCATTTACATACATTTAGGCAACCACATTTTAAGCTAAGGTGTGTGTATATACCAATGGACTTGCTACAAAAAATACTTACGCTTTACACCCGAATCATAGGATATTTCATGCGAGGCATCATATTTGGAGTCTAATTTCTGTATAAACGGTATGTGATAAATGCGACGCTTTACACCATTCACCTCCACTGTCAACCAGAAGTAATCATTTGGCGCATTTATCGAAACATGTATTTCCTTATTCATATCCAAACGTTCGACTTTCTCGGTAGAGAACGATGAAACGAAATGATCTAGACGCGAAGACCAGAAATCAAACCAATCGGGCATCTAATAACAAAATTTGCTTAAAAGTTTTAATTAATTTGTAAACCATTGACTTTAACGCTTACATTATTAAATTGCATATCCATATCGTATTTAGTGATGGAAGTGAAATTTTCAAAATTACTTCTCTTGCAATATTTCGATGTGGGTATGGGTGAGAATTTCAATACTTCTTTGGGACAGAAACCGGTGTCGGTTAAAGGATTGTCGGATAACAGGAATTCACGGGCATGATCTGTAGGCTGTCAAGAAAATTGTTTAATATATTTGTTAAAATTTGTTTCAATTAAAAATTTGATGCCTCTGCTTACCCCTGCTCTACTACTGAAATGTATGCTTGAACCATTGGCTGGACACTCGTGATCGGTTGAGGCATTACCAAATATAACTGTGCCCATAAAAGTATGCGGACGTTTGGTAAATACCAAAGGGGCAAAGGTCACATTTACACAGGCCTGGAAAGAAGAAAAAAATAATAATTCTTAATAATTGGTAAATTCACAAGGTGTAGTAAGTGTCGTATTCTCATAACATCATTTTTAAAAATTAAAAAAAAAATATGTATGCAGTTTAACGCCTTTCTTCTTGGCAGAGAGAAAAGAAAAATGTTTTTGTTTTGTTTGTAATTTTCTCTCTTAGTTCATGTTGGCTTAATTCAAGGCATATTTATTCATCAAGTAATGGCAGTTCGAAGAGAATTTTTTGCTTATATTTTTTATATAAGAAGATTGACATTTGAAATAAATTTAAAAAGAGAGAAAGTTGTTTTTTATTTATGCATTTTGACAGCTGAAATTTAAAATAAGTGTTGAAAAAAATAATCAGCTGGCGAATCAAGAGTACCTGATGAATAAATATGCCTTGGCTTAATTTTAACTTTTGTCGCGACAAAATTGAATCAAGTTGCCACATTATATAACATTTGCATAGTCAAATTGTTACAACTGAATATTTGCAAGATTAATAAGAGTTTTTATACCCTTCACACGTGTGAAATTTCTTCAATTTTCATTTCCGACCCCGACAAAGTATATATTTTCTGAAAGCTTATGATTAGAGGAGTCGATTAAGCTCTGATCGTCTGTCCGTGAGTATGTTGAAATCAACTTTTTGAAGCCCTCTGATATTGCCTGGACCCGCGTTAAGTAATAAAATATTGGAAATATTCGGGAGCCGATTGGTATTAAAAATCAGAAACATCGGTACATAAACATCTGAGATATGAGTTAAAAACCACGACCACGTTGTTTTTTTTTTACAATAACAAAAACCACTTACATACATACAAACGTGGTATACTGGTTGGAGTAAATTGAATCCCAGCTGATAAAAAAAAAAATTTTTTTTTAATTATACCCTTCACCTGTGGTGCACAAGGGTATATATAGCTTTGTCATTCCGTTTGTAATTTCTACAATTTTCATTTCCGACCCCATAAAGTATATATTTTCTGAAAGCTTATGAATAGAGGAGTCGATTAAGCCCTGACCGTCTGTCCGTCTGTCCGTCTGTCCGTGTGTTGGTTGAAATCAACTTTTAGAAGCAACTATATGTTCCTCAGATCTGTATATGGTATCAATCTCTTGGAAATATCCAGGAATGAATCGCTATTGAAATTCAGCACAATCGCCCCATAACTTTCTGAGATATGAGCAAAAAACCACGACCACCTCGTTTTTTTTCACAATTACAACAACAACATACATACATAGATACATGTAAAAAACATACCAAACAAAAAAAATTACAAAAAAAAAAAATATTAAAAATAAGAAAAAAATAATAAAAAAAACTACAAAAAAAAAAATTTTTAAAAAATTTAAAAAAAAATTTAAAAAAATTTTTTAAAAATTTTTCTAAAAAAATTTTTTAAAAAAATTTAAAAAAAATATAAAAAAAAATAATAAAATATAAATAATATATTAAATAAAATAAAATAAAATTTTTTTGGCTCAGCTGGGATTCGATGCCACATTTATTCTAACGTGTACGTATGCACGTATTTTATATGGGATGAATGGTGATACAAACAGTTGTTATTGCATGACTACACGTTGTGAAGGGTATATAAGATTCGGCACGGCCGAATATAGCACTGTTACTTGTTTTTTATTTAATTTTATATATTATTTATATTTTTTCCAATTTTTTTTTACTTTTTATTTGTTTCATTTTTTTATATTTTTTTTTTTGAAACATACATATGTAAACTCAATTTATAATTTTACAATGGAATGTTTTTATATATGTATGTATGTTTATTATATGTATGTATGTACGTATTTCATATTAATGAGATGAGTGGTGGGTGATACAAACAATTGTTATTGCATGACTACACGTTGTGAAGGGCATATAAGATTCGGCACGGCCGAATATAGCATTGTCACTTGTTTTTTTGCAATTACTCGTTAATTTTTATACGTTGATTTTTATGTTAATCAAAGGATATTTTTGAAAATGTTACAAAACAATAAAATTGCTTCAGCATTTTTAATTTAAAAAAATCCCAAACAAAAAGGTTGATTTAAAAAAAAACTATTTTCTTTTAGTCCTTTACCCTAAACTATATATTTTTGAGATTGTTTATTAAGGATAAATCTTTATAATTGAGTAAAAATTATTGTAAACATAATTTATGGTCATAGAATATTTATTTGCAAAAAGTTTTTCGTTGTGTGTTCTACTCTTTTCTTACAAAGGATATAACACGTACAGCCTAATATTCTTAAGAATCCTTATACATACATGCATAAAAAGCCCAACAAACGCTTTCATTTGTATACATATCGTTGGTCACAAGCAGAAAGGCACTAACTCAAATAAATGTAATTTTACTGGAGAAGATAAAAACATAACAGAAGTATATTTGTGTGAAATATATTAAATTAACTGCAAAACTAAATTTCGTAAAAAGTACAAGTTAGTGCATTTCTACTTGTGACCGTCGACATGTATGTTTTACGCCAACATAGTTTTCAAGTATAAAACTATTACAACAACCCGAAACAGTAGTCAGGATATAATAAGGAAAGCACTTTTGTGTGACAAGTGCATAAACTTTACTAGACAAGAAAAAATACTAATAAAAAAACATGTTAGGCTGGTAAATTTGGTAGTAGCGAATCCTCTATACCCTTCACCATCATGAACATAAGTATGTATGTGAAAATTTCAAAAATAACCTCATCATTGAAGGGAGTTGATTATAATTGAATCAAATTGTGGGGCGTAGCATAGTCTGAGTAAATATTTATGTAATTTAGAATTTTTCATTGCATTTTATATTCTCAAGTCTAAGTCAAACCCTTTAATTTAATATCCGCAATTTTATAGGGCTTTTCATTTGATATCTATATCCAGTGGGTTTAGTTTAAAAGTACATTTAAACCTAAGCAAAATCTAGGAAATCTACACAGAAAATTTTGAGTATATAAAACAAAATTTACTTCGTCACTAGATATTGGCAAAATCTACACAAAATCTTGCAGTACTTGGTAAAGCAACAAAACTTCGATCATCATTTATAAGGTGGATAAAATTGGGTGATTAATTTAATGTTTAAAATTTTCATAAGTGTAGTTTGAGTTTTGGTGACGCAGAGCATAGAGAGCTTCTAACTTTTCTTTATAAATAAACTAGCTAATACCCGGTGTGCTTTCCCACCCCAAAGTTTAGTATTTAATTCATATGGCAGGTGCCACGCCCACTATTGTTATTGCACCCATTTTTTCCATAAATGTTTATTCGAATATCAAAGATGCTTTTGCAAAATTTTAGTACTCTAATCAATATCGTTTTTCAGATATACAAATTTTTGTATTTAATTCATATGGCAGGTGCACGCCCACTATTGTTAATGCACCCATTTTTTCCATAAATGTTTATTTGAAAATCAAAGTTGCTTTTGCAAAATTTTACTACTCTAATCGATATCGTTTTCCAGATATACGAATTTTAGTATTTAATTTATATGGTAGGTGCCACGCCCACTATTGATAATGCACCCATTTCTTGCCTAAATGTTCATTTGGGTGTCAAAGTTGCTCTTGCAAAATTTTACTACTCTAATCGATATCGTTTTCCAAATATACGAATTTTAGTATTTAATTCATGTGGCCACGCCTACTATTGCAAGTTCGCCCATTTTTTACCCAAATGTTCGTGTGGATGTCAAAGTTTACCGTACTTAATTTGAAGACACTAGCTGCATTAACTTTCGTAATATATATTATTTAATACTAATTCTTTAATAGGGCGTGGCACCCCGCCCACTTACAATTTCAAACCAAAGTATAGCCTATAGTTCCTTCCAGACATACAGGAAGATTCTGTGAAAATTTCAAGGAAATCGGTCCAGCCGTTTAACCGTCTATAAAGCACAAACAAACATACAAACATATAAACATACAAACACACATTGATTTTTATATATATAGGGCCAATTCAAAGTAGACTCTCATATTGTACTATGTCATATAATTCATATTAATATGACTAGTGACTTTGAACACCTTTTGTTAACAAATTATGTATTTAATACAAGAAAGAAGACAAAGAGATAACGCTGTTAAAAATTGTATGTATACAGGAAAGAAGAAAATAGTAAATATTCTCTCTGAGAGGTGAAAAGCGAAGAAATTCTCTCTGAGAGACAGTATGGTTAAAAGTATAACATAAACAATTTCTTATACATAGGAAACAAATGTGTAAAGTCATATTATTTTTTTTGTATGGAAATTACTAACAAAAATTTTATTCATGCATAAAATAATATGAAATAGCACAAATATGACTGATATGCAACCACTTTGTATTGGCCCTATATATATAGATTAATAATTAATATATTTGCGAAAACAAAATCTTGCAAAATGTAAAAAAAAAACAAAACTTTGAATGATGTAAATTTTGACAAAGATTTAAATTCAAATCTTCTGGATATCGCTTTGCACTTTAAGGCGCCATATTAAATTTGAAATAAATATGTAAATCCTCATTTTATTTTAAACGCCATCTTGGTGTCTAACAGTTAAGTCCTTTCCCCATATTGAGGGCAATCTGCCATTTCATTTATCTAACTTAATGCAAATTGCAATAATTTTCCGTAAAAAAGCAAAGATTGCCGATTTCAATTGTAGTCATACATATGATTATTGCTTGATACTTTAATTAAACATAATATTGATAACTGGTAATCATTATTATTTTTAACCATAATCATACAATTCAATCATAGTATGTTGTTCTGAGATTATGATTACCTCAACCTTATTTTTGCTTGCGTGTGTGAGATCTAGAAGTTGATTTTTACCAGCACCCAGACAGACCAACATCGCTTTATCGGGAAGTCGATTTATAAGATCTTAAATAATATATAGTTTATGGAGTCGCAAATGAATATTGTAAAAATTACAAACTGAAGGACAAAGCTCTATATGCCCTATATATGCCATCTGAGGTGAAGGGTATATAAAAACAATTATAAGAAAAGAACTACAATGAAAACAAAATTTAAGTCGTCAGCTTGGCAGAAAGGGAAACGGAAAATAAGAGACACAACAACTACAATTACAAATATACGAGTAGCACAGTGGCAGATTTTCTAAAATTAGTTAAAATCAAACAAAACCAGTTGTGTTTAAGGTTTTCAAAATTTTTTTTAAAGATTTTAAAAACCCATGTGTGTATGTATTATTATGACATCGAATGTATGATATCGTTAAAATGGCCGCCATGGCCTCGCACGACCATTGAATTAACCTACATATAAAAAGAGTGAGTCAAAAAAAACTTATACTCGTATTAAGCTAAATAAAACTTAAATCGTTCATCATAAAAAAGTTCAAAAATACGTTCATTTACTTAAATAAATATGTACAAATTCATTGAAAATTAAAATATTGGCATATAACTCGTTATTTTTAAACTTGTTTTCTTTTTCCGAAAACCTTCCATTTAATATTTTTTAGTTGCTTCAGTTACCTTTTTGCATGAGGTGTTCCACTTATGCCTTTAAACAGGCACGTCCAAGTTACCTTTAAAGTGTTTTTTAATTTTGTTTTTACAAGAGCCCAATACTTATCTACAGGCCGCATTTGTAGGTAGTTAAGGCAGCTAATACACGGCACTGAACACTAAACCGCCACTGATTGTTTTCTGGCATCGGAGATTTCTGCCAACAGCTGATGTCAGGTGATTTGTCAGAACAAATTAGAGCACGCTCTAATTGAAATGTTGTCAGATGACTTGGCACATGTGTTTTTTACAAGTTGCTGAATTTTACAAGTCAGATGTAAAAAAAATTCCGTGTATTTGCTGCTTTGCCTTCTGCGGTGCAAAATTGAGATTATTGTTTGAATACCACTTAATGGGCTTTTTTCCCAAGTGGCATAATGCCAAATCAGTCCAAAAATATAAAGACACTCTCTGCTGTTTTAAGAAAGTTAAAAGCGGTTTTTGTAGACACTCCGTAATATCGGAGTTGGCTTCTTTTACCACAACTGCAAATGGTCTGCTACACAAGACACTACACTTCTTGGAGAATTTTTTTTCGGTATTGTTCTTGAAAATATTGAACCGGAAGTTGTAAAAAGTCTGCCGGAACATCACACAAGATGTGTATTTTTTTTTATAAAATTTAATCTCAATTTATTCGCGCGTTCTTTTGCTTCTAAGTTTTTATCGCATTGCGATCTTGAACTTTATATGACTTCAACCCAGTACTCTACACACAAAAGATGTAGAAAGATGTAACTTTACGAGCAGTTTATCTGACAAAACTGTTAGGTGCTCTTCGAAAAAGTTGTTCGACTTTTTTGGTCTTACTATTATCTGTTGGACTTCTTTTTTTTTTTTTGGATCCAAGTTTTCTTTTAATGTTCAAGTCTTCCTTATACTGTTTAATAAATGGCTTTTGTAAGTGTGACATTTTTATTTTTTAAGTTTTAACTATTTTGCCATGTAATTTTAAACGTGATTTAAAATAATAATATTCCACGTAATTTTTAAGGGCCGTATTCATAAAAAATATTTTAGGTTTATTAAAGGCTTATTTGACAGATGTTGTAGAGAAATCTTTCAAATAAGCCTTCAATAAACCTAAAATATTTTTTATGAATACGGCCCTAAATAATTAAATTTTAAAATAATAATTTATACGTTTTTTCACCTACTCCTAAGGAAAAAGTTTGAGTGATGGCCTATTTTATATTGATATTGAGGCAATCGGTCAACCGCATGAAAGCCAACCACAATAAATCTCGCAAAATTTAATCACACCATCTTGTTGGCCAATTAAAGTTACCTTGAATACAAACTTTATTAAAAATTTTTTTTATACTTGCTGCTCAATTGTGATATGGCGCCAGTTAGCAATATATTGCCCATAATTATATCTACAACAGTATTTTTTGGTCATATTTAAAATGGTAAGATTGTCGGATGAGTGAGTCTCTTAAAATAAGAGCATAAGAAAATACGCTCCGAAAATGAAATAGATCCTTTATCGCGAGAAATTCGGCGGCATAGAATATTAAGTTACGCCTAAATTTTGTTTGACTAAAATTTGTTGCCGAATTACGGCATTCTACATCGATAAAAAATTTCTTTAATTTTCAATCTACATATATGGAATGTCGTAATTCGGTTCTTGGGCTATCCCTGCGTATAATTTTATTTATCTTTTTTTTTGGAAATTTCCGCCATAGTGCAACCACATTGCCAAGACTGTCAGCCGCAATAGATAAGTTTTCATATGCCAACAACAACAATAGAATTTGCACATAATCACCATGGCAGTATTAAGGACATACACAATAGTTTTTTTGTTTGTCTTGCTTTAGTGTGCAGTAAGGAAGAGTCAACTTTATATGTATGTATGTATGTATGTATGTATGTATGTATGTATGTATGTATGTATGTATGTATGTATGTATGTATGTATGTATGTATGTATGTATGTATGTATGTATGTATGTATGTATGTATGTATGTATGTATGTATGTATGTATGTATGTATGTATGTATGTATGTATGTATGTATGTATGTATGTATGTATGTATGTATGTATGTATGTATGTATGTATGTATGTATGTATGTATGTATGTATGTATGTATGTATGTATGTATGTATGTATGTATGTATGTATGTATGTATGTATGGATGTATGTATGTATGTATGCATGTATGTATGTATGTATGTATGTATGTATGTATGTATGTATTTACGCCTACAAAACTACTGTATGAATGAATATAACGAATGAATGAGAATAAGCGATGTACATTTGTGTGTGCCTTCAAATGAAAAGAGCTGAAGGACATAACATCACCCTCAATGCTATTGACACTAACAACAATGATAACCATCAATATTGCCACCATTCCTATACTACTACTACTATAAAAATGTTTGTGAATATAACGGTATAAGGGTGGTTTCATATCAAAACAGCAAATTAAAAAAAAACATTTTTTAAGGGAATTTTAGATCGAAAATTTAAATATACGTAGAGAACTCAGGAATTTGCTAAGAATTTTTTATAGAGAACAATTTTTGGAAAATTTTAATTTATTTTTTAGAAAATTGTTAATATTAATTTTAAAATTTAAAATTGTTTATGAATAAAGGGAGAAATTCTTTAATTAATAAAAAAATATTTTTGTTATAAAACCTTTTTGTAATATTTAAGTTGCAGTAAATTTATAGGTTTGTTTTAAAGTTGCTTTGTTAAAAACATTTTCATTCTGTTATTGAATTTGAGTAGTGAAAGAACATATATTTTCGTTCACTCAAATGTCACTCTCAGCTTGATTTATTGTAGTCAGTTGTTAGGAGACGATCCAAGATCGAATGCTTGGCTTAAACCAACTAACACCCAAGAAAGCTGCTAAAACATAAATTTTACCGAGCACATATTTATATAAAGGGTGGTTAAATATTAAGGGCCGATGTTGAATGTGAAACACACCTAAACGTCAAGTTTTTTTTCTGCATTTCATTTGACATTTCCCAATTTCAGACTAACTCAATTTGAACCATGAAAAGATACACAATCGAGCAACGCGTTAAAGTTATTCAGGCTTACTATGAAAATAGGCGTTCAAATCAAAATGCATTTTGTGCACTTCGTGATTCTTTTGGTCGACATAATCTTTCAAATTTGCCGTCCACAGTCGGTAGAATTGTGATAGATATTTAAATTTCAGCAAAACAGGTCTGTATGAAATGTAAAAACATCTATGAGTGCCTTCTTAATTTGTTGAATGGGAACCATTGCTGTTTTCGCGATAGTGTGGCAAAAGTGCAGTCAACCTCGACTCATTATCTTGCCCAACAATTGAACATCAACATTGTAATTGAAAATTTGGACCATCGGATGGAGGTGTGCCGCCGAGGTCGCGAAGGCCATTTCGCCGTTATTTTGTTCCATACAAAATTGAATCATACAAATATTATCATTGTAAAAAGAAATGATAATAATTTACTAAATAGGGAAACATTTGGAAGGGAAACATTTTGTTTGGAAGAGAGGGACGGGTGGGGAAGATAATATAAAATTTGTTTCCCGTTTTTGGAGGCACGCTTTGTGCTTTCATTCTTATTGTTAACATTTGCTTTGCCTTTTGACATTTGCTTTATTTCTTTTCGGCGTGCTTTGTTCTCTATGTTTTATATTTGACTTTGTTTGAATAAAAATTAAAAAAATAAATAATGTACTAAATAAAACTAAAATATATACATACAAAAGAAGTGGATTCTGGTACCTAAAAAGGTGTAGAATAAGATGAAATGAGATGGATTTCGGATAAAAATTTATTTACCCCATAAAAACCTTGTTACGGCATAAGAATCAAGAATACAGACAAACAAATATAAACTGGAATGTTTCCGACAACAATGTTTCCCTGTACGACCGCGAAAGAAAATACAAAAGAGAATTCCAGATGTTTCCCTTCCAAATGTTTCCCTGTGTAAACGGGGACTAATTGAATTTTTATTAGTTTAAATATTAGCCTAAATAATTTGTGTTTTATTCAAAATCAACATCGGCCCTTATAATTTAACCCTTTGTATAAAAATAACTCCATAAAAGAAAAACTGTGAATGAAATGTAATACAATGTAAACCAGGACATGCTTTTGAAACGATACTACGGAGAAGAACATTTTTTTAAAGAACATAAACAGTTGTTGTGGGTTGTTGTTGCTGAATATGAATTTTTCTCGTGTAGGCCAACCTTGTCGATGTTTATTTGGGATAATATTCCATAGTCCATATTCTTAATACATTTTGTTATGCTTCTTAAATTATAACCATTTAATTTAATTAATGTTTTTAGGAAGTTTAATAATAGAACAAGTAAGAGCGCTATATTCGGCCGTGCCGAATCTTATATACCCTTCACAACGTGTAGTCATGCAATAACAGTAGTTTGTATCACCATTCATCCCATATAAAATACGTACATACATAAAAAAAACATACATATATAAAAACATCCCATTGTAAAATTATAAATTTACGTATGTATGTATGTTAAAAAAAAAAAATAAAAAAAAATTAAAAAAAAAATATTAAAAAAAATTTGTTTGGCTCAGCTGGGATTCGATGCCACGTTTTCTCATACCTGTATACACGTTTGTATGTGTGTATGTTGTTGTTGTAATGTTGTTTTTGTGAATAAAAAATCGAGGTGGTCGTGGGTTTTTGCTTATATCTCAGTTGTTTATGTACCGATGTTTCTGATTTTCAATACCGTTCTACTCCCGAATATTTCTGATATTTTAATACCTCACCCGGGTCCAAGCGATATGGGGGGGCTTCAAAAAGTTGATTTCAACATACACACGGACAGACGGTCAGACGGACAGACTGACAAACTGACAGAGCTTAATCGACTCCCCTATTCATAAGCTTTCAGAAAATATACTTTATGGGGTCGGAAATGAAAATTGTAGAAATTTCACACGGAATGACAAACCTATATGTATACCCTTTTTATACCCTTCACCTGTGGTGCACAAGGGTTTATATAGCTTTGTCATTCCGTTTGTAATTTCTACAATTTTCATTTCCGACCCCATAAAGTATATATTTTCTGAAAGCTTATGAATAGAGGAGTCGATTAAGCCCTGACCGTCTGTCCGTCTGTCCGTCTATCCGTCTGCCTATCTGTCCGTGTGTTGGTTGAAATCAACTTTTAGAAGCAACTATATGTTCCTCAGATCTGTATATGGTATCAATCTCTTGGAAATATCCAGGAATGAATCGCTATTGAAATTCAGCACAATCGCCCCATAACTTTCTGAGATATGAGCAAAAAACCACGACCACCTCGCTTTTTTTCACAATTACAACAACAACATACATACATACATACATGTAAAAAACATACCAAACAAAAAAAATTACAAAAAAAAAAAAATATTGAAAATAAGAAAAAAATAATAAAAAAAACTACAAAAAAAAAAAAATTTAAAAAAAATTAAAAAAAAATTTTAAAAAATTTTTTAAAAATTTTTCTAAAAAAATTTTTTAAAAAAATTTAAAAAAAATATAAAAAATAATAATAAAATATAAATAATATATTAAATAAAATAAAATAAAATTTTTTTGGCTCAGCTGTGATTCGATGCCACATTTATTCTAACGGGTACGTATGCACGTATTTTATATGGGATGAACAACAATTGTTATTGCATGACTACACGTTGTGAAGGGTATATAAGATTCGGCACGGCCGAATATAGCACTGTTACTTGTTCACTGTGTGAATGGTATAAAAATGAACTTAAGTCAGAATAAAAATTATTTATTATTAATAGGTGTTATTTGGGTGCCCCGATGGACTAGTCAGCAGTGTGCTGTTCTGCTAGCTTAGGGGTTGCGGGACTTGTCTGCTTATTTTCTATTCTATTCTTACTTTTCTATTCAGGTATCACAAAGGGATCAATATAATGGACCCAAGTGAGCTGTACAACAGCTGCCTGTTCTACCTAACCTAAACTAATAGGTGTTACTTAAAAATGTTTTCATGTGACAGCTTTGAGTTTCCAAGCAAATTTTTAAAAGTATATAAATTCTGCTGTGGAAAACTCTTATAGAGAGCTGTAAAAATTAAATTTGTTTAGTAAAACAGAGGCATACGTGACTCAAATGCGTCAATATTCTCGATAGCATTTCTGATAAATCCGAGTCCGTGGTATATGTGAAGGCTTCAAAAAGGAAATTTTAATACTCTCACGAACGGACAGAGCTTAATTGACTTCTCTATCTAAAAGGAGTCAGAATGACCAACTTTTACATATACAATTTCTTACACTTTCACCTAAAGGGTATTCAGCTGAAGAATCAAGACTTCCTGATGAATCTTAACCTATGGTCATAAAAATGCTTTTCACACACTAATATGAAACTCCCCCCATCAATACAGATTTTTTTTACTCACAAACCCATACATGTAGACAGACGACACTACAATTCAGAGTGGTCTAGGATACGAAAATAGTTGTAGCAAATTTGTCGTTTAATTTACATGTGTTCTTTATTTACAAATAGTTTAATTTTGGTATCTTAAGGAAAATAAGTCATTATCCGTCCGTGCCTCTTGTAACTATAACTACCCTTTTACCACCTAATCACGCTACAAAAAAAAAAAAAATAAAAACGTTTGATCAATATTTTTTAAATAATAAAAAAATAAAAAAAAAAACCAGAAATCAATCAATCAAAGTAACAAGTGCATTAAAATCAACGTCATTTACAAATTACTCAAACAAAGTTCTAAATAAATACAAAATTGTTAAACCATTTACAATAAATTGAAAAAGTTTGCAGAAAAAATATTTTTTTTTTAGAAATTAACTCAAACAATTTTAAAACAAAATGTCCTCGGTAAGTTCATAGTTACAATAAGTTAATTTTAAAGTATTCAGGATGTTTGTTGTTTTTGTTTTTCTAAAGATTGAATCGAAACGTGTTCAATATCGTAAATATTTGGAACGGGCTGGTGTTATAGATGCTCTAAGTAAAGCTTTAATAAAACTGTATGAAGAACAAAATAAACCAGATGATGCAATACGTTTTGTGAGGAAATTTATGTGCGAATCGTGTCCAGATGATGCCCAGTTTGATGCCATGAAAAGTGATTTAGAGACAGCACAAAGAAAAATCTCAACATTAGAACAAGAATTGGAAAGATGCAAAGCTTTAATGTAAGACTTGTTTTTATGCAAAAAGCTTGGCATTAGAATTTTTTTTGAAATAAGATTTTCTTAATTCGCTTTAGCAAGAAAACTCCTGAGGAAGTGGCTGAATTATTAGAGAGTGGTTTTAAGTCGCTTGAAGAAGATGAAGAACATGCTGGTTCTCTGTTGCGCAAATATTTAACTCTTGAAATTTTAAATGATTATAAAGCGATTTTTACCGCTGCCCCAGTAGAGGCATCTTTATTAGATTGCGTGCAGTCGGGCTTTGAACATCACGACTCATTGTGTGGTGTTTATGCGGCCGATCCCGAATCTTATGATGCCTATAAAAACCTTTTCGATCCCGTCATACGTGACTATCACGGTCAGCTAGACAATGATAAGGAACAATTACAACCAGACAGCGATTTTGGCAATTTGGATGATATCGAAAATCTTGATCCTGAAAAGAGATACATACAATCAACGCGCATACGTATTGCCCGTAATATTGAAGGATTTCCATACTTTCCAAAACTCACTGAAAAACAATTTACTGAAGTGGAAGAAAAGGTGAAAGCTGCCGTTGAGCCATTTGACGGCGAGCTAGCGGGTGCATATTTTAGCATGCAAGATATGAGTGCAGAGACACAAACGGAGATGGTTAAACGTCATATACTTTTTAAAAAGGGTGACGAATATTTACAGGATGCTGGCTGTTATCGCTTTTGGCCCATAGGTCGTGGTATTTTTCACAATCCGGCCGAGACATTTCTAGTTTGGGTCAATGAGGAGGATCATTTGAGAATAATTTCAATGGCAAAGTGTGGAGATCTGGGTAAGTCAAATCGAATTGAAAGAAAAAACCGTTGTGATAAAGAAATATAACACAAATATATGACCCTCAATATAAGTGATGTTCGATTCATAATTGTGGTCGAACTAGTTGATCGCATTAAGAAAGGTAAATGAAGGAAAGCGTTATTTTAAATTTAATTAATTCTATAATGGATTTAAACCGAAATTCATTTGCGTTGCCTGCTGGGAACTACAACTGCTCGCTAGCCAATATATGATTTTAATTCTTTAAACTAAATTCATAGTTGTTGCCATCTTAACTTTAACGCGTTAGATACTGAAAATCGAACTGCAAAGTTTAAGGCTGTGACTAAAACTTAATGCGTGACTATTATGTTAGATTGAAAAATAGGCATTTTAATGACCCATACCTATAGATACAGGTATACAAATTAGCCTGTTATTATACGTTGCTATCTCTAAAGAAGAAAAGTTTCCCAAATTGAATCCTCAATATAATTCTTCAGGAATTTCAGGTCTAAATCCCAAAGGTCTCCTAATATTTATATATTATTCTCATGAAAGCTTTCGTAACATTGATTATTTGATAGTTTTGTCGTCTTCTGTACCAGCTTGCATGTTGTTTTACCATTGAGTCCCATGCGAGCTAAATGAATTTTCAGTTCTGTATATTTGTTATTATACAAATAAGTTTCTAAAGTACTGGTCTACTTAGTGTCAGAATTTCTTCTTTTCTCTCCAGATTAAAATTGTCCCATATGATATCGAGTAACTGTTTCGACATCCGTATTATGTCACTTTCTAACACTCTCTCTTGATTTCTACACTTTTGAAAGGATTTGGATATCTTGAACAATTGATTTATCTTAATTTCAGTAGTGTAAAATTTTAATATGAGTTACTCTCAACATTGTTGTTTTTAAAGGTCCTTTTTAAAGGACTTGTTTGCCCGTCTGTAAAGTTACTAGTCGAAGCTTCATCATAAAATTCCTTTGATTGTACATGGCCTTTACACAAACTTTTGCACTAAACATTTTAGTAGATCTTAAATGAAATTCTGAACTAATTTTTTTGAAAATTTATAAGCATTTTGAACCCCTTGGACTTGTTAAGATTGAAAAAGTGGGAGAATAAAATCCCAGATCTGTGAAAGGTATAAATGTATGCCAATTTGATATGTTGTATGCTCTATGAAAACAAATTTCTTTTATTAATCCATAAGCCCAATTCAACTAAAAATTTGAGTAGATCAGGAAATCAGTTCTCCTTATATAACTTTTTAGGGATGTCTCTATCTGAAACCCTAAGAAATTTCAAGTTTGTTGTAGTGTTTATATCAAGGTTTTCGTATCTAATATAATTAAACCAAAAAAAAAAAAAAAAAAATTGGTGAACAGTGTTTAAATATTACGTTCTCTTCTCTGGCAGTCACATCCAAATCCACAATATTGACTACTAATCTTTCTTCCCTTCCTTCGCATTCTCTGCATGTCTGATAGTCACATGGATGAAAGAAGAGTACTAAGTGTTGGTCTTCCTAGTTATAGAATCTCTTATCTCAAAAGTTGTGTTTCCCCATAGTATGTTTGCCATCTATGCGAACGTAGAATTTTGTCATTTCCCAAGCACGGTGATCCCATTTTGGATATGTTTGTTGGATTCCTCTGATTATGCCATAATCGCCTGGAATTCATACTTTATCTAGAAAATCCCAGTTTGGTTATGAATTATCAAATTCTTAAATTTGAAGACATTACGAGATTAATAGGTCGATTATGTATTGCAGCCCAGCTTTAGTCAACTTGCTGGCAACCACAACTTCTCGGTTGCCAATATATTTATTTTTTTCAAATGAAATTTTGGAATCTGTAAAACCGTCCACGCAACCGAATTTCGTTTGCTATCGATAATCGACACATAAACCTGCTCGTAAGGTCCTTGTCCCGATAACCGATTGAATGTCTGTAAAAATATGACCTGGAGCTTTATTATTAATTTACTGCAGCTATTGAATGTTTTTCGTAGTTGCTATAATTACAGCTTAAAAAAACACTATTGTGATCTGGTAGATGAAAGTATTTACCCTTGTTTTGGTTAGTTCGAGTTAAGTCATTATTTTCCGATCCATTAGTATAATAATCGGTACCTTACATATTCCTTACTTGAATTACTTCGCGCCATTTTTTCTCCTTTTTGTATTACTTATAGGGATGCAGTTACAAGCTTTTATATCTCGTTGGGTTTAAGTCACCTACGCAAAACAATTTAATTTTGCCTTTTGTGGGGGGTCATGTTTTATTATTTCAAAACCTGTTAATTATAATTTTTTTCAAAATCTTATTCCAGGCGATGTCTACAGCCGTTTGGTTAAAGGTTTACAGGAACTTGAAAAGAACTTGGTGTTTGGTCGTCATCCTCGCTATGGCAATTTGACTGCATGTCCTACTAATTTGGGCACTACACTAAGGGCTTCGGTTCACATACGCCTACCACTATTAGCTAAAGACAACGAACGTTTAAAGACTCTGGCCAAAGAATTGAATTTACAAATACGAGGTACAGGTGGTGAACACACCGCTATACAAGATGGTATTATGGACATATCAAATTGTCGACGTTTGGGTCTTACCGAATATGAACTCGTCAAATCACTACAAGAGGGCATTATAACTTTGATTAAGGCTGAAGAGGAATTGGAGACCAAGAATTGAAGCAAAGCAAAGAAGATGCCCAAGTAAAATTTAATAAATAATTGCTATTTTATAATCGTTTTTTGTTTGTGTTTGTTTTTCGAACAAGAGAAATTTAAATATATAAATGTGAATGAATGTTTTGTGAATTGAAAATGTTTAATTTTAAACATTAAAAAATGATAAATTATAGCATATAACTCTAACATCTCTAGCTTAAGGCAAGATAAACTCTTATTGAAAATGAATTTTTTAATTTATAAAGGGTTTTTTGATTAAAATTTTCATATGAAAAAATTCGTTGTACAAACATTTGATAAATTTAAAATTTGTTTATAAACATGGAAGTAATTTTCAATAAAAATATAAAAAAATATTGTCCTCACCTTCCAATCAGTTTGTGGCATTTCAGCTGTTTCTGCTGCTGTACGTTGGACATTGCCATCCAAATTAAACCAGCTAGTTTTTTTCGACGATTGAACATCCATATTTATAATCCATTTATGCAGACTTTGTTCCAAATTTTGATCATCCGTATGCATGAGTGTAAAATTAATATTACGATAAATGTTATCATGAGATTTCAATTCTTCGGTGCTACAAATGGCTCCCTCGATCTGAAAACAACACACAGACAAAAGAATTTAGAAAAACAACTTGGATCAACATGACGTATACCTTTGTTAGCTTTGCGTTCGATATTAATAGAGTAAAATTACGATCATGGCCTAAATGTATGGAACTTAATTGGGCCACACCGAAAACATACATTAGAAAGTTGATAATCATATTGCGTGAGAAGCCACTGAAAGAAAAAAATAGGAAATCACTTATGATTGTTTTAAAAATTGCTTGCGTTGTTCAATTACTTTTCCATGAACTCCGATTTAAGCAGCATGCCACGATATTTGTTAAGCTCGTTCAAGTTGGTATTTATGATCATGGACATGCCCAAATCATCCATGTCGTATTTGAATAATTGCACCTGTAAACAGAATAGAGATTTTCTTAACCCTTGAAATACTGTATGAATTTTAGAATGTCGGGTCCTGAAGGGATCGCATAATAAATCAGCGTTATCTAGCGATTTATTGCTTGAAAAAAGAGTTCACCTTAATAATGGTAATTGTCCTGATGATGTAAAAATTGGAAAAAAACATAAAATGTACCAAATTACATAAAACTCTTTAAAAAGTTATTGAGGAAAAATAGTACGACCTTATTGGTGCCCCGGTGGACTTGTCAGTAGTGTGCTGGTCTGCTATTCTGGAGATTGCGGGTTCGACTCCCGCCAGAGACTCCGGACTGGTCTGCTTCTCTTTCTCTTAAGTATATTCTAACTATTCTATTTAGGTATTACAAAGGAATCAATATAATGGACCCAAGTGAGCTGTACAACAGCTACTTGTTCTACCTACCTTCCTAAGACCCTACTCAGTATTTTAAGGATTAACTATTAGACATTTTAAACTTTTCTACTTACCACATCATGATGCCTCTCTGGATGCATGATTTCCTCAAATGGTTCATTGGCGGATTTTGTTATCAAACCTTTAGTTGTTGTAACCGATCTGGACTTAAACGAAAAACCACTGGTTAGATTAGCGGGACGATTGAAAGCATATTCCCAACAGACTCCGGCATAATAATTCAAACTCAAGTAAAGTGGTACATAAATCAAAAAACCCTGTTCACGATTAATTTCATGATCCAAATTCAAAAAAGGATTATAACTTCGACTACGACACGAAGCATACGAAGAATAACGAGCATCAATTTCCAATGAAGATTTCATAACATTCGGATGATGGAATTGGGTAATATTGCCGCGCAAAGAGGTGAGTACTGTAGTTTGTAGCAAAACATCGGCATTAGTGCCTAAAACTGTGGGCACAGCGTATTTGGTCATAAACGGCCATCTAACCGTTTGCATGTTAATGTGACTGTCGGCCCGAATGAGGAAGGAAATGCGATCGATTACTGGTTTATAAAAGAAAGCAAAAACAATTATTATAAATTTAAAATTTTTTTTGATAACAAACTTACAATCTTTGTAGGTGATTTTTTGATAAGTGCGCTCATTTAAATAATACGACAATACCGCTTTACCCTCCATTTTCAATATGAATTCCAAATGTAAAGGTTTAGTATCAATAATGGGAGCATCTAGAAGTTTCAAAAGGCTTTGTATATTGATATATTTCTTGGGATCTCCATTGGTTTTCATTAGAGTTTTGAACATGGTATCCGGCAAACCGCGTGCTTTAATGTACAGCTGTAATGTTTTTTATTAATAGATTTTATACGTTTAAACTGAGATGTTTTTAAGCCCTAAACTTACCGCTAATTGACCGGTAAATTTACCCAAAGCCTCTGTATCGAATTGAAAATAGGCAACGACGGGTAAGTCTGATTTTGGATCACCCACCAATAAAGCTTGCAACATGGCACCAATACCAAATTTCGAATCACGATAATCGAATATATAATTACCCGTTACCCAGTAACGCGGCTCCGGTTTTTGAGGCAAATGTCGGTGCATATAAGACAGTAATCGTCTTCTGTGAATTTTAAAAATCAAAATGATTTTAATGAAAATAAGTTCTTTAAATCAATTCAAAATTCATGACTGGCTTGATTTTATACTCCGCACAGACTTTTTAAAAAGCTAATATACACTTGTCTATATTATTTTAATGATTGTGCCTTTACTTACAAATTTTGATAACATGGATATGTTGTTTCCGAAATACTTGTGATCGTGGTTCTGTAGTAATTTATCATATGAGGATCAGTTTCACTTTGTATAATACGATGAATACTGATAAGACGTGCAGCTGTAGGATTCGAGATCAAAAGTAGCGTGACAGCAGCAACTCGTAATTCTAAGCTGGCATTTCGGGATTCGAATATGGGCCAATAAATTTCGTATATCTACAAAGATTTCCAAAAAAAAAAAACAAAATTAAATAAATTTGTATTATTTTATATTACAATACAGTTAAAATTATACGCCCTTATCTGTACTCAAAGTAAAAATAATTTATTCGAAGTTGCCACTGCAGTGTTGTTATTTATAGCAAAAATTTAATGATGATTCCGGGAAATTTAATTTCATTCGTAATACAGGATAAGATGGTGTTTTCTAATATTCATTGATCGAACCGAATAACGAAGACTAATTTCCAATGTAGTGTAACTGGCCATAGTCTCTAGCGAAAATCAAACTTGCAATCCCCAGCACATTACTGACTAGGCACCCTGGTGGCCTAAATAAAATGGTTTTCCAAAATTAATGCAAGATTTAAATTTGTCGCCATTTGTATAGTAAAGTGATGGCAACCCTAAAAAAATCGACAGCTCATAGCTTAGGGCAAGTAGAAATGCAGCGTTAAACTATAAAAATGTGTCTTGATTATTTAACAATATTGAAAAAATAATAACGAAAATAGCAGATCTTTAGTGAGTTACACTCTAAAGAACTTCTTGAAATTTGCAATTCTTGCTACCGATACTCTCACGCACTACTTCGATATGGACATTTAAACGTCTTGTGCTTAGGCGACCAGTGTTGATGACGTCTTTAACGGATCCAGCCTCCCTGAATTTTCAATTAATCTCTTTACAGTTGGCGAAGTTAAAACACTATTCCGACCTTATGTTGTATGAAATTTTTGAATTTTTAAATATTGTTCAAAAATGTTCTATCGTGTAACGCTCCATTTTGACTAACCTTAAACTTTTAGCTGTCGAATTGTCTTTTTTTTTTTAGGGTTGCCAATACTTTTCTGCATAAATGGTGACAAATTCTAAGCTTGTTTTAATTTTAGTACACCCTTTAAAAGGTTCGTATAAACGATGTTCGACTGTTGTCAAAAGAGCTAATCGAACAAATTTAAATTAGGCATTCGACAAATAGCGCTATTGTAAAGTTGACTCCTTAAAATTATTCACCCGCTTCGAAATTAAAATTCTGTTCGGCAGAAAATTTAAAACAAGGAAAATTTCGCAAGTGTTGCTAACTCATAATACGAATTGATTATTCGATGTTCGATAGTTAATGAAAACTGCGGCAGCCATTAAAAATCTAATGTCTCATAACAAGAATCTAAACAAATATTTTTTGTTGCTTTTGCAATCCTGTCTTGGTTGGATTCATTTTTTTTCTATTTGTTGGATTAATCTATTTCTTATATTTCTTCATCTTAATACTTCTTTTTTTTTTGTATTTCAAATTGTAAAGGGACGCACAATTAACCCAGTGATACCCAAGTGTAGGTGTTTGTAAGTTTTTTCTTAGTTTACTGCGCCTCCCTTTAAAACCTACCATCAAATCAACTAAAAACCAAATCTATTTATAATTTCTAAATTAAAAGCCGTTTTTGGCAACTGTTAATGCAACTGAGGTGTGGTTGCTTTCGACAGGGTTGCTTACTCATAATAAAAATTAAATATTCTACATTCAATAGGCAGCAAACATCTAATGGCTCATAAAAATGTACTCAACAAAAACGTCTTGTGTTTCTTTTGCAACTAAATACACACCCTTTCCGCACGATCCGGAGCCAACGATAAAGTAGTCCAGGCAGCTAGAAATTTAATATCTTGATTTTCTTCGCCATTGCTGACAATTGGATCCAAATAATTGGCTACATTACCCACTTGTAAATTACTAAGACCTTGTAAATACAACATTTTGCTGTCATAGTCACGAGAATCTAAAAAAATATGAAATAAGTTGTTGTACTTTTAGGACATCTTCTCCCTGACACTTACCCAAATACAAATTAAAGTATTTCTGAACATAATCCTCAAAAACATCTTTATTTATACCGCCTGCTATGTGAACATTATACACTAGAGTGGCAAAACTTAGGACAGCCGCCTGCATGACATCGGGTCTTTCGGGTCCAAGATTTAAGAAATCCTCACAACCTTTAATCAAGTCATGAGACAACTCAAATATATGAAAAGGCATAGAGACTATCAGTTGCACAGCAATGGTGGACTTGACTTCTTTTTTCTCCACCACCAAATAGCGAGTCAAAAATACCGAAGCTTTGGTGCCGATTCTGGGAATAATTTCATGGAATATATTACGTATTGTTTCCTGTCTGTATGAAGTACCAATATCAACTTCTGTATATAATTTTTTTAACGATTCATAGTCCATTTCTGTCAAAAGCTTAATCACATCTGACACAGTGGAGTCATAGGGTTCGCTGAATTTATAATTGGAGTTTTCCAGACCCTCTGCCAAACTATCTAGCAAACGGGAGGCAGCATTTATAAGATTTTCTTGTTGCTGAGGAAAACGTCCTCCTGTCGGATCATTTAACTCTACGGGTAGCAGCTGCAAACCAGAAATTTCATCTGCCATAGATGTTTCAATATCTATGGGATTGTCAATGGAGGTTTCATTTAAAAAGTTTAAAAGTAACCTGAAAATGTTTTAATATTTAGTAAAAGAAAGCTAAACATTTTATGTAAAATTCAACATACTCGGAATTTATGAACTGAGCTTCTCCTGTCGACTCGAAAGTGTGTATTAGCGATGAGCCCTTAACGTGGGCCATACTTAAGAAGTATCCGGTGTCGGCGTGAGGCAACATACCAAATATGGCCTCATTGCCACTTATAACATTTTGTTGAAAATCAAATTTACAGGTATTTGTGGGCACATTACTTTGCGTCACATGTATAGACTCGGCAAAGGGTTTGCACGAACTCAACTCCGGTGTTTTACGTATCGATATATAATTCGTTTTATTCGATATAAAATATTCCGTTAAACATTCTCCATGAATTCCCATCTAGTTTAAAAAAAAATTGTTATTAGTTTAGTTTACTTTTAATATTATTTAGTTTTATCTCTACCTCATCCACTACAAATGCTCCTGTTTTCTTAGTCTGAAATTGTATCATAGAGGCAATGGCTCTTTTAAAATTTGTCGACCATATGGGATCCATTTCTTTAAACACCAAATGTGAGATGGTACCATCTGAGTTTAATGCAATTTTAAATGGCTTGTAGGCGGGATACATGTCTTTGTTCTGCAGGAACTTTTCTCCTGAATTATTGAGTGTTACATCGTCTATGACAAGCTATGGAAATAAAAAATAAGAATTATTTAATATATTTATTTAAAAAAATATTTCATTAACTTATAATCAGAGAGATCGATATTTGAATCTTATAAAAACTGGTTTTTGTAAAATTGATTGTCAAAATGTTATTTTTTATACTATTGCATTAAATTTTTGTATCGAGGTGTATTTGTATGAAATATATTGGAATCACTGAAAGACTCAATTTCATAAAAATTATGAGTTAGGGCCTTTCTACCATGGTGTAATTATGTTAGGTGATAGCAGTTCGGAGAGGATTTTACAATAGATTTTTTTTAATATAAAGGCATATTTATTCATCAGGTAATTGCAGTTCGGAGAGAATTTTTTTGTTTATATTTTTTATATAAGAAGATTGACATTTGAAATAAATTTTAAAAGAGAGAAAATTGTTTTTTATTTATGCATTTTGACAGCTGAAATTTAAAATAAGTGTTGAAAAAAATAATCAGCTGACGAATCAAGAGTACCTGATGAATAAATATGCCTTGTTTTAATATGAAGTTTGACAATTGTAAATTATAGGAGAAGAGAGAGAGACAGAATGTATGAAATTTTGACATATTGAAATTAGCAGCTGATGAATTGAGGCTACCTAGTTTAGTAGACATACCTTGGACTTAATCAGAAAATCGAAATCTAAATAATTTTTTTTAATGACATTTAATGGATTTAGAGGTATTTGTTCTTAACCTGGCGATAAATTCTTAATTAAAAAATTGTATTACCACAAATAATTATGCTTATACACGCACCAGTCCGATACATGCATTTATGTACAAAATGAATTGCTGATAACAAAATTAAAAACTCCCACGATCTCACTGCAAAGGTCGACAAAAATAGTCGTAAAAAAATTTAAAAATACACTTCACAATTCTTCATCATCGTCATCGCCATCGACATCGCCATCAACTCCATCTTCATCATGTTGTGTTGGTGATAACAAATTCAAAATATTTTTTTCATAATTTTTATTTTTTGTTTGTAAGAAAGTTTATTTGATTATTTTTGAGAATATGATAAGAACAAAGAGTACAATGAGTCGGAAAAATTTTCAAAATAACGTATTTGTGTATGTAGGTATGTACATACATGCATACATGTGTACATATTTTGCATATAACACAAACAAATTGTAAATTTATTTGTATGTACTACTCATACGCTGAGATTGAATTGAAGTCAAGGGTTCAAAAAGGTTGTATTGTATTGTACAACGCAAAGATGTATTGGCGAAAGAGGCACTAAAAGAAAAGAAATTACAATTAATTGAATTTAATTTCAAATGGCAATTAATTTGCACTTTTGAAATAAAAAAATAAAAGTAATATTTTCTTAGGAAACAGAAATACATAAACGTACAAACATACATACATACATATGTATTTAAAACTCATGTGTATGTACAGAACTGTGCAATATAATAGCAGTGTTTTTTTTTAATATTTACATATATATTTTTAATACGATTTTTTTTCTACGATTATATTTTAGCCGTTAACTAATGGCATAATTCACGATATTAGAAATTTTCTAACCCTTTTCTGCCTGATTTTGAGATTTCTATAAGAGGTACATACATATGTAAAGCCTGAAATTCGGGTTTGAAAAATTTGCAGAAAATTTTTCATTTGCAAGTGCACAAAAATCAATGCCACTTTTCGTTGTAATTTTATAACTCAAGAACGGGCTCACCTATCCGAACCAAATGTTTAGGCTTGGTTCGTACTATTTAGTAGATGATTTATGTGAAGTTTGCACAAAATCCGTCGAGCGGCTTACGGGTAAAAAATGGTAAATTCGGTAACTCAGTATCTCCGGGCTTAATAAGGATATCACAAAAATTAAGAAAGAACCAAAGAGCCTGTTAAAAATAATTGGATAGGTGTCTGGTACTTTTTGGAAATTTTTAGTTTCAAGGGGATAAAACGGGTAAAAACTGAAATTTGGTACTTTTTTGAACAACATTTATCTTTGAGAGGGATAGCAATGGGAAAAAAGTAACAATGTAGTTTAACTCTCCTTAAAACAATCTATAATGAGTTTTTGTACTTGTTCGAAATTTTGGAATTTAGGGGAAAAAAGGCTAAAAACGGGTAAAATCAGTAATATTGTATCTTCGGACCTAATGCATGTAGTTTTTTTATTATTTCACTTGATACGTAGCGAAGCACGTAACGGGCGGCAAGTTGTTTATATTTTTTTCAACGAACAATTTTATTTGAAATAATAAATTTTTTTTGCTTATAATTTAGTTAAATATACAAAAATCAGTATGCTCTTTAATTTATGCATATAGCGCAGAGTTCATATTATAGTATTTGTTTTAAAGGAAATCAATTTGTAAAAATCAACTCAAAAATTTAAAAGTTCTTTTCTTAAAAATAAAAAAATGTACATAAAAATAAAAATAATGTACTAAATAAGCTTGGAAATAAACAACAAAATTTTTTCTGAAAGCTTATAAAAAGTAGATTTTTAAACGATGCCCGTCTTTCCGTCTTTCAACTTTTAGAAGCCGCCAGTAATTAGAAATTTACCCCCTTCAACTCCTCAATATAGCAATCAAATGCAAGGGCTTGACTTTAAGTTAACTGCAGTCGAAATTCAAAAAAGATATCGTTGACAACATGATGGTGAAGGTTATTTTCCGATTCGGTACCACCGAATATAGCTTTCTTAGCTGTTTTTGATTCAAAATGAACTAACAGGCAGTGTTTTCGAACAATTTGAAGTAAAACAAGTAAGAGCGCTATATTCGGCCCTACCGAATCTTATATACCCTTCACAATGTGTAGCCATGCAATAACAGTAGTTTGTATCACCATTCATCCCATTTGAAATACGTACATACATATAAAAAACATACATATATAAAAACATCCCATTGAAAAATTATAAATTTACGTATGTATGTTAAAAAAAAAAATAAAAAAAAAATAAAAAAAAAATTAAAAAAAAAATTTAAAAAAAATGTAAAAAAAAAATAAAAAAAAAAAATTTTTTTTTAAATAATTAAAATATATATAATAAATAAAAAACAAAAAAAAAATAAAAAAAAAATTGAAAAAAAAAAAAAAATTAAAAAAAAATTTTTTTTTGGCTCAGCTGGGATTCGATGACACGTTTTCTCTAACCAGTATACACGTATGTCTGTATGTATGTTGTTGTTCTAATGTTGTTTTTGTGAAAAAAAAATCGAGGTGGTCGTGGGTTTTTGCTCATATCTCAGTTGTTTATAAACCGATGTTTCTGATTTTCAATACCGATGTACTCCAGAATATTTCTGATATTTTTTATGCCTCACTCGGGTCCATGCGATATCGGGGGGCTTCAAAAAGTTGATTTCAACATACACACGGACAGACGGACAGACTGACAGAGCTTAATCGACTCCCCTATTCATAAGCTTTCAGAAAATATATACTTTATGGGGTCGTAAATGAAAATTGTAGAAATTTCACACGGAATGACAAACCTATATATACCCTTTTTCACTGTGTGAAGGGTATAACAAATAGTAAAACTGTTTAATGCAGACGCGAAACTTAAGTCTATAACCTTAACCAATATGTGGGCATGTACGTGTGTGAAGACAAAGTCCTTTGTTTTGATTAAATTCCTATTTTTCAGTTTCAATGTCTTTATAGTCCAAACTCTAAGATCTGCCATTTTGTTTCGAATCTGCCACTTTGTTTAGAATTTTTAAATTCTATATTTGGCAAATTCTGTATGACGAACGCTTTAATCGTTTATATTTACAGAAAAAGTTAAAAAATTTTTTTGGTCTTGAGATATCTTCAACTTATATGTACATAGTGTTAAGTAGGATTTAAGTGTACTTTCGAATGAAATAAAATATATTTTTTTAATAGGTGTTTGTTGCGAAATAAACGCTTCACAAACAATAGTAACTTAAAAGGTTGAAGTGTGTTTTTATACCCTTCACACAGTGAAAAAGGGTATATATAGGTTTGTCATTCCGTGTGAAATTTCTACAATTTTCATTTCCGACCCCATAAAGTATATATTTTCTGAAAGCTTATGAATAGAGGAGTCGATTAAGCCCTGACCGTCTGTCCGTCTGTCCGTCTGACCGTCTGTCCGTGTGTATGTTGAAATCAACTTTTTGAAGCCCCCCGACATAGGTTGGACCCGGGTAAGGTATTAAAATATCAGAAATATTCGGGAGTAGATCGGTATTGAAAATCAGAAACATCGGTACATAAACAACTGAGATATGAGCAAAAACCCACGACCACCTCGATTTTCTTTTCATAAAAACAACATTACAACAACAACATACATACATACAAACGTGTATACTGGTTAGAGAAAACGTGGCATCGAATCCCAGCTGAGGCAAAAAAAATTTTTTTTAAATTTTTTTAAAATTTTTTTTTTAATTTTTTTTTTATTTTTTTTTTATTTTTTATTTAATATATTATATATATTTTTATTATTATTTTTTTTTATTTTTTTTTTTAAATTTTTTTTTTGTTTTATATATATTATATATGTATATAATAATTTTTTTTTTTTTAATTTTTTTTTTAAATTTTTTTTTTTTAAATTTTTTTTTTATTTTTTATTTTTTTTTTGTTTTTTTTAACATACATACGTGAATTTACTGTTATTGCATGACTACACGTTGTGAAGGGTATTTAAGATTCGGCACGGCCGAATATAGCGCTTTTACTTGTTTTTTTTGCAATTTTTAGAGAATTTTGCATAATAAAGTTCACAAAAACTCATTCCTAAAAGAGAGATGGATATAAGAAAATCCTAAAATAATATATTTGCAGCCAAAAATGTTTTTTTAAGCCGTGAGTGAACGCTTTGCGCCGCACGCTACGTACATATAAATAAACACAATTTTATTTATTTTATTACATTAATTTATATTTGTTTTTATTATCGCTTCTTAATTCACGTTTTATATTTATAAATGCATTTATGAATGATTATAAATTTGTTTATACATGAATTTTAAGTTTTGATGTGCTCTCTTTTTTTTAAGAATTCTGTAACATGCGAACCACTGAATAAAAATTTTACAGAGTAAGAGCTGAGCTGTATCTGATTTGCTTTAGAGTCGCACGGCCCACTAGTGAATGTAGGAGTAAGTATGGGTGGCTACAAAGTTGGTCACCTTAAGTATTAAATAAAAAGAAAAAAAATCGACAAAAATGTATTTTTCATCGGATATAAAATTTTTTTTCACTTTAAGATAGTTGTTCAAAATATTTTCAAATGTTTTGCATGTGTATATTACGTTCTATAGTTACAGAGATATTTAGGTTGAAGGAAAAAAAATATCAACTTTTTTCTGACTTAAAGGGCTTAAAGGGATTGCACATAAAATTAAAAAAAAACAAGGAAGAGTGCTATATTCGGCCGTGCCGAATCTGATAATACCCTTCACCATCATGTACATAGGTAAAATCCCACATCGTAGCTTAACCTATATTTCATGTTATACGCCATTTTTCCTTATTATTTCCGACGGCACCCTTGATTTTGAATTTTTACGTAGTTAACTGTATTCTACTAGTCACGCCCTTTCATTTGATACCTTCATTCATATTGATGGGGTTAAAAAATTTGATCCGCCATTTTGTTTTAGATGCCATCTTGGATTTTAAATTTTTTAATAATTTTCTGTACTCTACTGGTCAAGCCCTTTCATTTGATACCCATAATGATGGGGTTAAAAAATTTAATCCGCCATTTTGTTTTTAACGCCATCTGGGATTTTAAATTTTTTAATAATTTACTGTATTCTTCTGGTCAAGCCCTTTCATTTGACACCAACATTGAGGGGGTTCAAGGGGTTACATTTTAAAATACCAGATTTGACCCATATATCAATTCATTGTCCGCCATTTTGTAGTGGCGGCCAACATGAATTTTAAGTTTTTTATAGTGATTTTATTGAGTTAGTCAAGTCCTTTCAGATGATACCAATATTGCCTCTCTCGGTTGTCTAGAAGCTAAAATAAAATTGATTTTCATTTGTAATTTTTAGGGAAAAATTTAAACAAAATTTACAGATTAGAGCCCGCATTATTCAAAAATTTTCACATATATCTCTAGAGGCATATCATATCTACAAATAGTAGCAAAGGTACCTATAAATTATTCTATGCTGAAAAATTTTGATTTTGGTGAGGGTAAAAAGAGAAGCAATCGTGTTTTTTTGTTCATATCTCAGAAAGTTATGGGGCGATTGTGCTGAATTTCAATAGCGATTCATTCTCGCATATTTCCCGCATATTTACCATACACAGCACTGAGGAACATATGGTTTCTTCTAAAAGTTGATTTTAACAGACGGACATGGCTCTCATTCATAAGCTTTCAGAAAAAATATGCTTTATGTGGTCGGAAATGAAATCGTAGAAATTACAAGCGGAATGACAAAGCTATATACATATACCCTTGTGCACCACAGGTGAAGGGTATAAAAAAACTTCATATAGATTTCTGATTTACGTACATAAAAAGGAATATAAAAAATGCTTTGTAATTAAAATACTTTTTTTTTCAAAATTTTACAAAAAAAAATTGTAGAGTATTTTTTTTACAAATTTGCGAAAGAAAATTAAATGAAAATGCGTGTAAAATATTACATACATATATACATATATAAATTGGCCTGGAAGGCTTTGTATTGCTGTGTTGAAATAAATAAATAAATAAAATAAACAACTTACTTAACTTAACAGGTTAGTTAACAGGTCCTAAAGCAGTGCTGTTGCAGATATAAGAAAACACAATAACAATTTCAAAGCCTTTTACCGATTTTTGAAAGAACTAAAATCGCGAGGCTATTGATTTGAAATTATAGACGTCTTAAAAAAATCATTATACTTTTATTCTTATTTTACGTTACGCACGCTACAACACATAGAAAATATCTAATTTTAGGCTTTCCAAAATAGTAAGGAAAAAAATTTACTAAAATTGCCGAGTCAAAATGTGGCTTTCGATAGGACCTTCTACATTAGCACTAAAGTAATGATATGAATGATGTGGCTTTTAAAAAAAATAATAATAATAAAAAACAGTTACAAAAGAATGAATTTTCCCAACTTTTGTAAAAATATTTTTTTTCCAAAAGAAGCTATATCCAGTATAGTAGCGAAATATCGGATATATATGTATAATGAAATAATTTTTATATAATAAAATAATTTTTATAAAAAAAAAATTAACCTCAAGCTCAGAATTAAGAACATTCGAGTTTTTTTAAAGTAAAAAAATTTGCTTTAAAAATTTCTTCCGAGGTGCGTTTATTGGTCCTGTTAGAGCTCGCTGCGAAGTTTTTAAAATATTTTCAATCAAAAATTTATAGTTATGATATTTCTGCAATAATTGAAGAATTGCAAAAACGCAACGTTTACGTAAGAGTAACGAAGTCTTTAGGTTTATAGATATAATGGATAACTGTTTGTCCGTACGATAAAATCCTACCTTTAACTAATGCCAAGTTATAAAAGTGGTCCTTAATCAGATTTTTTTTTTACATATTTTCACAAAAGTATTTTAAAATAAAAATTGAGCAACTTAGACAAATTTTACTAATTTAAAGGTCTGTAATGTCAAATTTTAATGATCCATTTGGTGTCTGCTCAAAAATGATTCCACTGTATATTTTTGTGTAAAATAATCCTTTGATAAACTTTTAAATTGTTTATGGAAATAGAGGTCGAAATTCTATTATTAGGCGACAACTATAATTCATAAAGTATTCGAATGATTATCAACAAAAAAAAAAAAACATTTTTTTTGCTAAAATTTTTGCTAAAAATACATACATACATACATACATAAATGATTATTAAAGTGTAATTGTATATACATACATACCACATCTAAGTTCAATGTTAAATATGTACGAAAAAAATGTATAAAAATACAAATAATAATCGCAAGGCATTTAATAATTTAATAAAAAAATATCAAAAATAAAATACATATGAAAAAGTAACGAAATTTTTAGGAATTGTCAAACGATTAAAGTAAACAACAAACAACTATTTTTAGACAACCTTAAATTGTTTAAGTTTTGCAACTATATTAAAGGAACGCACCTCATAAATCAGGCGATTTTGTAATCAAGTTTCAAAAAAATTAAGTGAAATAAGTAAGAGTATTAAATAAGGCTGTGTCGAAACTAATAATACCTTTCACCATCATGTATACACCCAGAAAACAAAAACTCCAATTCATTGCTAATCGAATGGTTCAGTTATTTCAAATGAATTTTTCTTTTTTGGTTTTGGTTCTATAATAATTTTATAGTGCCGACTATATATTGATATTCCGAAAAGACATTCGGTAGATGCTATTGGCAACAATTGTGGTACTCATAACTGATACTGTTTTCTCTGTGTATAGGTATAATTATTACATTGTATTCTTGTATTCTAGTTTTCAGATTTAATATTATAAGAAATTTTGCTTAATTATTTCCGACGCCATCTTTTAAATCAAGGTCTTCCATATGATATGCATATTGATTGTGGTAAGAAACCATTTATCCGCCATTTTGCTTCGGACGCCACCTTGGATTTTACACTTTTACATATTTTACTGTATACCGCTGGTCAAACCCTTTCATTTAACACCAGTACTGTGGAAGTTGAAGGGATCAGATCTGCACTATTACATTTTGCCCAAGTGTCTGCCATTTTATTGAGGACGTTTTTTACTTTTTAATAGTTTACTGTATTTTACTGTCAAGCCCTTACCAATAAAAAGGCGGTTGAAGTAATATATTTTGAAATACTATATTTGACTCACATCTAAGTTAATTGTCCCTCATTTTGTAGTGGCGGCCATCATGGATTTTAAATCCTTTTTTTATAGTTTATGTTTTGCTAGTAAAATCGTTTTATTAAATACTAATATAGACCCTCTCGTTTGTTAAGAAGTTGAAGAAATTTGATTTTCGTTTGTAAATTTAAGGAAAAACACCGCTGCATTTTAAATAGTTTCAAACCGGTTTGCTGGTTTATATCAAGAGTAAATTTAGAGGTTAGGGTTTATTATTTGCTGTCACTAGCGGGTCTAAAAATTATTTTTGAACTTAAGAAACTTCATATATTTAAAAACAAAATTTTATGTAGGGTTCCCCGGTGGACTAGTAAGTAGTGTACTAGTCTGCCAGTCCCGTCAGAGACTCTGGCCTGTTTCACTACAACGGGCAAATGATTTTCGTTACTCAGCTCGCTTAATAAAATTAAAATATAATTTGTAATTGTATTGTAATAAAAATAAATAAATGAATAAATAAATTTTGTGTAATTTTGGCCTATATCTTTGCCAATTAATGAACGATTTGTCCAAAATTTTTCAAGAATAGCCCAAGAGGCATTTTATATCTATAAATAGTAAGAAACGTTTCTATGAATTATCTAAGGGCCGCAAAACGTTAATTTTTGTGGTAAAAATATGGAAAAGTATACACAGGCAATCCTGGTTATTTGCTCATATCTCAGAAACTTATACAGCAATTGTATTGAATTTTAATAGTAATTCATTGCTGAATATTTCTAGGTTTGTGCATGTGTGGGAGCTTCCTAAGGTTGATTTTAACTAACACACGGACAAACGGACATTGTTCAAATAATTTCCCTATTTAAAAGGTTTCAGAAAATATGAAGTCGAAAATTAGAATAATCATAATGACAAAGTTATATACATCATTTGTACGAAAGCAAAAATATATGTTTCTTTAATTTACTGACGTATTCTTAAAAAAATTAAGGTTTTTTTAAAGGCTTATTTGACAGATGTTGTACAGAAATTTCTCAAATAATCTTTAAATAAACCTTAAATATGGTTTATGAATACGGCAGTTAAAGTTTAAGAGTTATTAGGGGAACCCTATAAAAATACTGCTAATACACTCTAATACACTCCGGTTCACTAATTTGATCCTTCGTTCAATTTTTTTAGCTATTGCGCTTCAGAACGGTAAACATCGATTTTAGTTTTTTCCGATAGATTTAAAATTTTTTGTTTTGCCATTTCGACTCGTAAAATGATTAAGGCCCATACCTAAACAAGAGCGTTGAGCGTCAAGCGTTGCAATTTTGCATGTATTTTGTTATTGTAACAAAAAACAAAACACATGTAAAACTCCAACGCTTGACGCTCAACGCTCTTGTTTAGGTATGGGGGTAAGATGTAATAAATTCCCAGCAAAAAAAATCAGAAGTAGTGCAAAGCGAATTACATTTTCAAGACTTCTAAATCAATTGTGTAAAAGCATTCATTCTAAATGACTTCCTAAATGTGAAATAATTTGTCATAATTGATGTGTTTAAAAATGAATGTAACATCATGCAGAATTTCCAAAACAATTCATGTAAACAAACAAATTCAACTCATGAAACATCCGATGCTTCTCATCAAATATGCATGAGTTCTAAATAGGTACTTAGAATGGAGTGCAGTTCATTAATGTATTCATGTAAACACATGATCTCCAATGACACGCTAATGTTAAAATCATTAGTGTTTTCACCTAAATTTAATCACTTCGTCACCAGTTGAACCCCTGCAAAACCCCTTTTTATACCCTTCACACAGTGAAAAAGGGTATATATAGGTTTGTCATTCCGTGTGAAATTTCTACAATTCTCATTTCCGACCCCATAAAGATATATTTTCTGAAAGCTTATGAATAGGGAAGTCGATTAAGCTCTGTCAGTCTGTCCGTCTGACCGTCTGTCCGTGTGTATGTTGAAATCAACTTTTTGAAGCCCCCCGACATCGCTTAGACCCGGGTGAGTCATTAAAATATCGCAAATATTCGGGAGTAGATCGGTATTGAAAATCAGAGACATCGGTTTATAAACAACTGAGATATGAGCAAAAACCCACGACCACCTCGATTTTTTTTTTCACAAAAACAACATTACAACAACAACATACATACATACAAACGTGTATACTGGTTAGAGAAAACGTTGCATCAAATCCCAGCTGAGCCAAAAAAAATTTTTTTTTAAATTTTTTTTTTATTATTTTTTTTTTATTTTTTATTTAATATATTATTTATATTTTTATTATAATTTTTTTTTTAATTTTTTTTTTTTTTGTTTTATATTTATTATATATATTTAAATTTTTTTTTTTTAATTTTTTTTTAAATGTTTTTTTTTGTTTTTTTTAACATACATACGTGAATTTATAATTTTACAATGGGATGTTTTAATATATGTTTGTTTTTTATATGTATGTACGTATTTCATATGGGATGAATGGTGATACAATCTACTGTTATTGCATGACTACACGTTGTGAAGGGTATTTAAGATTCGGCACGGCCGAATATAGCGCTCTTACTTGTTTGTTATAGATTTTTTTGCTGGGTTGTAATAAACAATTGCTCCGTACATAAAAATCATCGCTTACTTTTAAAATAATAAAGTGCCTATATCAAGTGAACCAAAAAATAGCAAATTTTTGGACTTTTTTATAAATTACTCAGAAAAAATTCTTTAGTTAAGAAACCACTATTGGCATGATATTTTTAATATCTCAAGATGTCTAGCTTCCATTTTTATTTTAAAGTTCTGTAAATCGGTTAAAAATTGCAAAAGATAAAGGCCTTTAAATTAGTGAACCGGAGTGTATGTATGCATGTATGTGTGTATAAACAAAATTTAAAAAAAATCGTTATTTTTTAAAATAAAATAATAGAAAATTTCGTTCTTTTAGGACAGGTATTCACATAATATGTTAAATAATTCTATCCCCCAATATAAAGAGATAAACATTAAGAGCATTAGAGCAATTAAAATAATGAGAATGAGTTGTGTTTGGTTGAATAAGAGAACGATAATGGATATTGAAACTTACCGCTGCAGCTAAAGTATTATTATTTTGGCGTTGCAATGTCAATTTACCGCGTACAATCCAACCGGTTGTAGGTGGCGCCGGCAGTTCTTCCTCTTGAGGAGCCTTGGCACCCACTTGTACACTGCCCACATATTCATAAAGCATTTGCTTATTTAAAGCGATAATATTGAAGGCATTTTGCGAAGCCGGGAACAGTAAAAACAGATCTACAATTTTATATACATATGTAAGTTTAAATAAACAAATATTTAACGTTACTTTGGTATTAATACATACATATGTATGTATGTATGTATGTATGTATATACATACATATGTATGTATGTATGTATATACATACATATGTATGCATACTTTTTTTTTATAAAATAATCAAAAAAAAAAAAATGCTAATAAACTTTAAAAATTTTTTTTATTCAAAAAAAGAAACACATCAAATTAAAAAAAAAATATAGTAATTTTTGCCGTTTTATTGCCATGATTTGAACCAAATTTAATTTCACTACAAAAAAAAATATAATTCTTTATCAACTTAAAAATATATGAAATCGGCATCAAATACGCAGACACAAAAGAAATGTAGCAAATGCTGATTTGATTTTATTTTGCCTATTTACTTATTTAAATTATATCACAGTTTTATATAAAATAAATTTTTTCAATATTTTTATAGAAAATTACGTCATTTTTATTAATATTTTACAAATTTTAGTTTTACAATTTGGTTTTGATAATTTTTTTTTCTTTTTAGGAAATTAATCTCAATAAAGTTTTATTTTAAAAATGTAATACATACACACTAATACTGAGCACTTCAAATGCTTCATGTTTGATTTTAAAGAAAAATCTTTTTTTTTGTTAGTTTTGCAATTTTATGAAATTTTTTTAAAGATTTTTAATTTGTTTGATTTTAATTTTTTAATTCATTTTATTTTGTATATGGAATTTTTTCGAAGATCGGCGTTTTGTTGCTGTTGCAATTGTTGTTGTCGTCTGATTATCTTTTAAAAGTCCAATTTAAAATATATTTAAAGATAAGTTTTCTTCTTTTTGTTGTTGGTTTTCCTTTGAATTTTATTTAAAATAGCAGTTTTAAAACTAATTTCCGAGTTTTAGAATTTGTCCAAGTGTTAAGCTCGCGTCGTAAACTGCTACTGATTTTGAAACTCAGAAATTCCATTTAAAATTTATATAATGTTCGTAATCAGCAGTTCTCTTTAACAGATCTTTTGCTAAGAGTAACATTGTGTGTTGTGCAAAGAACGCGTTCTCTTTTTGCTTTTTTTTTATTGTATTTATACATACAATTTAATAGGATTTTTAACGGTATATTTGTTGTTTTGTTTTTTTTTTGTGTTGAATGTTTTATTTTTCCGTTTCCCTCTCTTTCTTTTTGTTAAGTATCACACACATTTATTTTGAAAATTTAAAGTAACTGACCATTTAATTAAAAATTAAATACGTAAGTATGTGTATGTACCTATTTTAAATAATTTTAAAAAATTTGTCTGCCTGTCAGTGTGTTTTATTCCCTTATCCATACATCCAGATGTATGTATGCATGTATGCGTGTGGTTTGTTTTGAATAACTGACACTTCTTTCATGCGTTTGTCATTGCTGAGCTGTTATTCTCAAAAAGGGCTTGGATTTTCTTAATGTTCGGGGTTTTTTTTTTCGATTTCATTGTTGCCAGTCGTCTGTATGTCTTTCCACTTAAGAGTGTATATATACATACATACACACCCATGTATTTGTTACAGAGTTTGAGGCCAGCGATTATAATTCATTATCAGCTTCAAGTTCATGTAGTTAGATTAAGTAATAAAGCCAGCAGCAGCAAGATACAAGCATATGTTGCATATTACTTACTATTGTTGCATGATGCACTTTTTGCAGTCTACTTTGTCGAAGTCATTAAACTAAACGATGCGCTTGCTATCTGTTGTATGCCTGCAGTTGAGGAAACACAAAGTAATAAGAACAAAAAAAAAAAAAAATACAAATTACTACCATCCGAGCTTGATAGTCAGAGTCCGCCAGCCAGTATGGCGCAGCAACTGAAATCGTATTAGATGATAAAGAAAATTATTGAAATAGAGTAGATAGTAAAATACAGTGTTTAATTCTACAAAATTAATATTTAACATGTGTATTAGAAATTGTACTGGAAAAATCTACATATCGCCACCTAATCTTTATACTAACTGCCGTATTCATAAAAAATATTTTAGGTTTATTGAAGGCTTATTTGACAAATTTCTGTACAACATCTGTCAAATAAGCCTTCAATAAACCTAAAATATTTTTTATGAATACGGCAGTAAAAGTTTAAAGAAACAATTTTAAAAATGCAATATATAATTTTCAATCTTAAATTGTTAATAAAATATTTTTTTTCTGTAAGGACTGGTCTGAGTTTTTGGCCATATATTTTATAATTCATGAAAAAAGTGAAAAAAGTCGATTTTTAACTTTTTTATTCAGCCCATTTATTCTTATCCCATTTAGTTTAAATTTAACACATTACAGAAAAATACATTTGAGGTGACGATATGTAACTATATACATATGTATATAAATGTATATGTAATGAGTACTGACTAGGAGCTTATATGGAGAGTACATCCCTCTGTTTGAATGTAGAAAATTTTTTAAGCTTAAGTTTTTACTTTTCGCAGTGAACACAGATTATAATGAATAACTTGTTTTCTAAAAATCCTGGTCCATAAGTAGTAAATTAAACAAAAATACACTTTTTAAAGTGTCACAAAGTGACCAGTGTGCGGGCGAACAATTCTTTTACTACATTTCTAGTCGGGTGCTCCGTTTAGAGTTTTTAATCAGTTTACTTCTATCGAACGCATCTCGGAAAAGACGTTGACTTAATAATGAAAGACAGTAGAACAGACACTCCTCTAGGGTTTGCTACAGGAGTGAATATGCTACTCACGGTAGTACACAAAGACATAATAATACAAGAAGGATAGTTATGGACCCAATTGCAACTAGAGTATTACATGGGATTGTCGAGAGACTTTATGGCTGAGATTGTAACAAACACACAGGTTGGGGTTTTTACTTTTATCGGACGCGTCTCCGAGTGACAGATATCAACGGCTAAGTATAAGGTGTAGACCCAGTGATCCAGACAGCCGGAATTCGGATTCGTCGTTGGATATTATTCGATATTTACGTGCTTTCTTGTGGTAACAAAATTAAGAAAAACATAGAAAATTAAAATGATTAAAAAGTAAAAATTAAAGGAATAGCAGACAGGACAGCGTAGCTACAAATTTTTTCTGGCGGTGGCAAAATCTTAAACTGAATTAGTTTTATATGAATATTAAATGTAAACAGTAAATTTTTTCAAAAAATAAATTCTGGGGGTTGGTTTCGTACAGTTGGTGTTGTTTGACAAGATGCAGTGCCATTCTAAATAGGGCCGCCTCATGGAGTAATAGCCAAATGAAATTAGACAAGGCAAAAAGCAACTGTTCAATGCCAGATTCTAGACATCTAGTGAGGAAATATTGACAGAATATAGCCGGACTGTAAAGAAAATATATGTCTACAAGTTTTATCCTACACAGTTTATTCTCGGCGGTTTAGTCTTGTGGACACTGAAAGAAGCCGTGCTAACTCTGACAAGAATGTATATATAACTACTGTAGGCATTAGTGATTTGCATTCGGCGAATAATCGAAAATCGTTGACTTTCGTGCTCACGAACAATTAAAAAAAGAAACCAAGATGATGCGGCAGATGAATCGATGAATACGCTTATGCCATCGGGACAAGCTGTTACCCATGGTGAAGAAAGAAGCCGATGAATCTCTATCCGATTCTCTTAGGAATCTCCACAAAAAGCAAATGGTTAAGAGTAAGATCTGAAGAATGTTAGTTTTAAACATTATAGAATGTTGTAGTTTTTAAGCCTGGAAGGCTTTCTCGCAGTGGTCAATGATTGGATCAATGATTAATGATGATAGGGTGATATAATCAGAAGGTATGTATTAAATTCATTCTTAGAACTCTTTATTTTCGGTTACCGAAATTTGACAAGACCAAAAAGCTGTAAGTGGTAGAAATTAACCTGCAGTACAGTAAAGCGCTTCAGCTAATAACTCACCGTAACATATTCCAGTTTATGGTCTTAACCCAAAAACCTTACTTATAGAATAACTTATATTTTTAGAGACGACTATGACCGTTAATATTTAGGGGAAAATTAAGCATGTTAAGTAGTGCACCAAAGAGCTAGGAGTTCAAAAGTTTATGATTAGGACCGACGACCGGAATAGCTACAGAGTGCTATTCAAAAATTTTAAGAAGAATCTTAAGAGTTCAAAAAAAGAGCTTCGTGGGGACGACTTTATGATCACGAATATCAGTTTTGATAGGTTACCCCTCAGTGATAATCTTTAAAGGAGATTGTTGTACATGATTTGACGGACTGTAAAAGGACTTGCAGTTTTTACTGACGGATCCAAAATGGATATAGACAGGGAAAACATCAGAAGGTATTTTAGATTATCTGATAATTTTAGAGCATTTCAGGCTCATCTACTAGCTATCTATCTCATATTTGAGCACGTGCCGATAAAGTTCACTCTTTACGTAGAGAGTCAAATGACTCTCAGGGCCTTGAAGGGACATTATGTTTAACCAAGTCCAGTTAGGGCCTACAATAATGCTGTTAAGAGGACTTTAAATATATTCGGTGTCAAATTATGCTTAGCAACTGTGGTGTAATTGGCAATTTAATTACTGACATAATGACAAGCGGTAGGCTCACCTTAGGGTTGACACATAAGTAGAGGGTAATAGAAACACCAATAGGTCACTATTTTGGAAAAATTAGGTCATGCATTTAGAAAGAGAGGGAACGACAGGATGTCAAGCAGGCATTAAGGTAGTTTTGAACCGGAGTATTAGGGTTATAACGAGCCACTGCCCGGTAAGGGATATGTTTAGTAAATGAACTCCAAATTATTGTAGCATGTATGAGAATAAGGTAGAAAAAGAGAAGCACGCCCGCGAATTTAAACAACAGCGCTATGTGGTTGTCTTAACGATTTTGCAATAAATTAAGCGATATTTTTGTGTTAACTGTGTAATTAGCGGGTTAATTATTGGAATTGGGTGACCATGAGTTAGGAAATGATTGGTAAGTCTTTAACTTACTTACTTTACTTCTTCTATTTCCTTTTGTTAAAGGGACGCACAATTAAGCCTAAGGTCTCCCGAGTGTAGCTGTGGACAGAGCTTTTTCACTTTTCAACAACAAAAATATATTTAAAAAATATTGTATTGTAATTGACCCTTATTCTCTCAGCCGCACTCTCCAAGTAACTGTTTTCTTGTTAATTTAAACATAAAAAAAATGTTACACTTCTGTAGAAAAACTTTAAATTTTTTTTGCAATTTATTGAAAAATTATTCTAAATATTTTAATTATAAAATATTTACTTTGTTCATCTTTTTTTTATATATGTATATTAATAATATAATTGTATTTATAAACTTAAAACACAGCATGATTTTATTTATCCTTTTCTCTTTACAGCATCCCTAAATCACAATAGATTTATTTTTCAATAGTTTTACGATTTTAGTTTCATTATCGGTTATACAAAATTGGAAATATTAAGATAAAAAAAATTTTAATTTTATGGAAACAATAATAATTTCAAGTCTTTAGGTACATTAATGAGCGCCACCATGAGCATGACCAGCTCTGAAATAGGCTGATGTATTACCACCACTACCATCAGCACCTTTGGTTGTTGGTTGCTCTTCCAAATTTTCTGTAGCTGCAGAAGTAGCATCTAGATTTTTTAATTGTTGCTGCCACATTTGAGCATAAAGGCCATTTTCCTGCAATAGCAAATCATCGTGGCGGCCTCTTTCCGCTATGGAACCATCCTTCAATACCAATATCTCATCAGCATGTATAATAGTTGATAATCTGTGGGCAATAATGATAGTGGTTCTATTGGAGCAGACACGCTGCAAAGCAGCTTGTATATTTCTTTCGGTGTTGGTGTCTAAGGCAGAAGTAGCCTCATCTAGGAGCACTAAGGTCGGAGCTTTAAGTAATGTTCTGGCAATAGCTATTCTTTGTTTTTCACCACCGCTCAAGCGTAGACCACGTTCGCCCACCTTAGTCTTATAACGTTCGGGAAAACTGAGTATACGATCGTGTATATCAGCCATGCGAGCTGCCTCATAAACCTCATCGGCACTGGCACCAATCTTGCCATATTCAATGTTATAAAAGACGGTATTATTAAACAATACCGTGTCCTGGGGCACCACACCGATAGCCTGCCTCAAACTTTTCTGGGTAACAAGTTTAATGTCTTGGCCATCAATGAGTATAGCTCCGGATTGCACATCATAGAAACGGAAAAGCAAACGAACAATTGTACTTTTGCCCGCACCCGAGGGACCAACAATGGCTATAGTTTTACCGGCTGGCACCTTAAACGAGACATTCTTCAGTACTATTTTTTCGGGTGAATAACCAAAGCTGACGTTGTTAAATTGAATATTCCCGCCCATGGTCAAAAGAGGGCCACTACCAGGCGCATTCACAATTTCCTCTTCTTCCTTAAGCAAGTCGAACATGTTCTCCATATCAACGAAATTCTTTTGTATGGCCCGATAATAAGTGCCAAACCAATTTAAAGGCATATACAAATCCATTAGGTAGGTAAAGAAGAGTACAAAATCACCCACGGTTAGTGTTTGATGATGGACCACTAGATAAATACACAGCATAGAACCGCATAGGAGGCCCACGCATAAAATTATATTTTGTGATGTGTTTAAAATGTTCAGAGTCACCAGGGAAAGGAATTCCTCTTTCTGTTAAAAGAGAGAGAGAGAGAGAGAAAGAGTGAACATTTGAGTGATTTAGTTGTTTCATTTTGGGATTTTTATAAAATAAGAATTGTTTGCGAATTCCCGTTTGTTCGTATTATAAACACACATATCGTTACCTGAAACGCGAAACGGCTTAAATAGAATTTTAATAATTTTATACTAAAAGTAAACAAAATGGCTATTTTCGTTCAGGTTTTAATTTTAAATTTTATTTTGGTTAGAGCGTTTCACATCTTAAGTAACGATCTGTAAATAAAACAAACGCATTGATTTTTTATTGTAAAAAATTGGCTGTTTGTTTTTAGCAATAACTGATTTCTTTAAATATATTTTTAAAATCTGACCAAAAAACATGTGAAAATATTGCAATCAGGCTAAAATTCAAATTGTTGTTCCAGCCAAAAGCAAAACTAAAACAGTATTATCAGACAGAAATCGAGTAATTATCGAAGCCCTATGCTTCTTATAAAATAAAAAGAATTATACATGATTAATAGACGCCAATTATTTCCTGCTGGGTTATTTTTTTTTACAGAGTATCTTCTATCAAAAAAAGAAAGTGGAAGTGCAATAGACTATGAACCTCAGATTATTCTGTGTCAGAAAAAGAAAGAAATGCTTACGCCTAATTTTTTAAACTTATTGGCTTTAATATAAAGACTTATAGCATGTTTCCACGGCAACGATATTCGTAATTCGATGTTTTATTTATAATTCAAAGCCTAATTACGAACCGAATTACATAATTTGCCATGCGAAATTTTCAATGCGAATTACTATTTTTGTGCGTAATTCATTTATGCCATGTTCACACGGCAATATGAATCTCGAGGTTCGCTCTCTGAATCTCGAATGCGAACCCTGCGATTCAGACGATAGTTCTTGTTTCACTTTGACATTTTTATTTTTTTTTTTTCAATTATTTAACGCGGATTTTTGTTTTTTCTGAGGTTTATTGAAGTCATTCTTCTACACTTTAAAATACGTTTCACTATTTCTCTTTTTTCAATTTTAATTGAAATATACATATGCATATGTATGTATGTTTAAACATATATTTTTTATTTCCACAATGATTTTTTGCACACAATATTTTTTCTGTTTTCCTTTGTTTATTTTTGTTTTTGATAGCCAGTACAGATAAATTAGCGATTTTTGTTATTAAAATTAGAGATGGTAGTAAATTCTTCGAGATTCGCAACAAGATTCAAAATGAACCATGAAGATTCGCTCTCAAAATTTTGTATGGCGAATCTTGTAGATTTAATCAGGATTCGGTCGCGAACCTTGAATGAGAGAGCGAACCTTGATATTTGCTGTCCGTGTGAACATGCTATTAGAATTACCATGCGAATTATAATAAAATCAGTGTCTTCTCTAATTTTTATCGGTAGTTTACCATCTCCAGCTGTCAAAAATATCAAAGCAAAGCGAAAAGGAAAAAGAAAAAAGTTCAATTTCATATATAAAAAATAAAAAAAAGAAAACTTTAAAGAAAGTTGTTATGTCTAGCAGAGTATTGGCCACATAAAAATTATTGAATGAGACAAAATTGTGTTTAGAGGATTTGCTGGCTCACTGGTCCTATTTTTTTGAACTTTTTCTATTTTCTTGTAATAAAAAAATAATGATATTAGGTTCGTTCGAGAACTCACAAATTTGTACGATTTTGTACAAATTTTTACTGCATTTTACGAAATTGCGTTCGTTTACACAAATTTGTAGTAAATGAGAGCACAAATAGAGAGCGAAAAGTGACAGTTCTTGACTGAGTATTTGCAAATTTTTACAACAGAAATTTCTTGTAGTAAGATTTATCAAAACCAAAAAACATATGATTCAAAAGGTACACAAACAAAAGTAAGCAAACAAAAAGTATACAATTTGTGAAAAAAATATTAAAAAAAGGAAAATCCAAACAAAAGTGCAAAATATTATTAAATTTAAATTGTTTTTGAAATAAAGTTAGTTAACAATGTCTACAGATGAAAGAATGGAACTGCCTGAATCTGGCGCAGGTATACATACTTAAATACATATTTGCACATATGTATGTATGTACATAGTTCCCATTGAACATTATTTATTTTCCATCAGCTGTTGCTTCAATCTTACGAATTTTTACAAATGTCTGTTCGAGTACTTTTTTGGACAAATTCTCTTTTTGAGAGTAAAATTTTCAATTTACTAAATAATTACTCATTTACTACAAAGTGCAGTAAAAGTACTCGAACGAACCTATTATTTGCATACATTTCTTATAAATTTACAATATTATTACTATTATTACTTACTTTTTGCCTCCATTGATAAAATAATTATAATTTTCTATAAAAAATTTTATATTACTTAATGTTCACCGCCAAAAAACAAAACGATAATTTAAATAAAAAAGGCACGAAGAAGAACTGTAAAATCATATTAACAATATGTCGTGGAAACAGGGTAATTCACTTAAGTAATTTAAAGAGCGAATCAAGTAATTGAATGTGTCGTGGAAACATGCTATTAGGGCCGTATTAATAAAAAATATTTTAGGTTTATTGAAGGCTTATTTGACAAATTTCTCTACAACATCTGTCAAATAAGCCTTTAATAAACCTAAAATATTTTTTATGAATACGGCCCTTAAATTAATTCCTCACTGTATAACTTTTATTATTTCGTTTAACGCAATAACATTTATAAAGTTGTCCAAAAAGTTAAAAATTCGCCTGACTGTAGTTTGAGATTGCGGAATTGCAATGCTGTCATTATTTTAATTTTAACTTTTCATCGTTCGTAAGTTTTTGTGTTTCATTTGACAAAAATGTTTTATTGGTAAATCCCTGTTAGAGTTTAATTAGTAATTACAAAAGTGTTGTATAGCACAAAGTGATAAGTGCTAACCGTATACACAGATCGACATATCTCTATCTAAAAGTCAGTTTAATTTGCATTTCTTTTCTATATATTAATAATTGCCGCATGTCCGTAAGAATTTAGTTTAAATGCACCATGTGTATGGTGTAATTGTCCTGCCCAGCATGGCAAAGAGTGGTTGTGAGGGCGACGTGTATAAATTTTTTTTTAGATTTATGTCCCAAGACAGAGAATTCAATTCCGTTAGCAAAATGTTGACGGTAAGTTTCACAAAAGAGGTGATAGAACTCTTCCTCATGACAAACCCCAGTCTTCTAACCTTTAGAGCGTTACTAGTGCCATAGCCAAGATTGTCACTGTTTTCACGACTAATCCCTTAACTTTAATAAAAAGAACTTACCTGATATTTTTTGATAGCTTCCCGATAGGCATTCACTTCATACTGTTCGGCACCATAATACTTAACAGTTTCAAAATTAATTAGAGAATCGACACTGCGAGCCCTTTGTTCGTTATCGGCTAAATTCATGCGCCTTTGAAATTGAGTACGCCATTCGGTAACCAAAATGGTAGCCACTGTAAAATAAATAAAAAAATTAAGAAAATTTTCCTTATTTTTTGTGTTCACTTTTTTTAAAACTTACGAATATACAAAAACATGGTCAAAAAGACAATCAAACCAAACCACCAGTTAAAGGCATAAATGAAAAATATGACGGCCACTATTAAATCTGCAATAGTGGGCGTTATTGAAAATATAATGTAGTTGAGTAAATTATTTATAGAATCTGTGCCGCGATCCATTATACGCAAAACTTCACCAGTTTTACGCTGTAAATGCCAGCGTAACGATAAATAATGTAAATGTTGGAACAGATCCACTTCAATTTCTCGCGTTGTATACTGCTGTACTCTAATCCACAGGAATGAGCGCAAGTTATTAAATAAGCCCATAGTGCCAGTACCACCGCCCTGCAGAAAGGACAGTGCTACGTAGATCAAAACATAATCCCAGCGAAAAACAATCGGTTCAATGGTTAAGCTGTCAACTATAATAATAATAAATCGGGAAGAAAACTACAAATTATTATATAATTGTGAAATTGTTTAATCAATTTCAGCTCACCCAAGTTTTTGCGATAAATAGGCAAATACAGCTTGACTACGCGACCTGCCGCCAATAGCAAGATGCATATCAAAACTGAAGTCTGTAGAATGATATCCTTTTTGGGCCATAAATAGGGAAATAGTTTACGTAATTTCTTAAAAGCATTGCGAAAGGCTGAACCTCTTTGGAGGCCTTGATTATCGGTATTTTCTTCCTCTAAACGACGATGGGCATCATATAAAACCTGTATACCGGGTGCCTTAAGACCCAATACGAAGATCAATAAAGAGCTTACGAAACGTGTCACAAATAGGCCCATTTCAATTTTATCTTTGTTACTTTAAAGGGGGGTTAAAATTTCCAAAACATTACAAAATATATAAATATTAATTATCACTTTGTAAAAATTAAACTTACGTTTTTAAATGAAACCACCAGTCTTCATGTCTAAGATTTATAAAAGCTAAAGATTCATTAATAAACGCCAGAGTCCAAAATAGTAGCAACACTAAGCCATGACCTCTGGTTGGCACCGATGGCAACTGAAATTGTCTTTCTTTTTGTACCAAACAAATGGAAAAGGGATAAGCGACGCAAATTAAAACTGTGGAGAGAATCTAAAAGAGAGAGCGAGAGAACATTTTTTATACAGAATGAGTATATTTGCAATTTTTCATAAAAAAATAAAATTATTTAAAGCTTTTTTAAACGTATTTTGTTTTAAATAAAAATTGTTTTTAAAACTTTTCTTGTGGTAAAAAAAAACATTTTTGAATAAATAAAAGCGCTTTTTCTATAAATTAAGGATGTACTCATAAATGTAAGTTGCTTTGCAGTAAGAAATTTCAATTTGCACTAAAATGCTACCCCTAATACTTTAACAATATATTCTGCTCCCAAAGCATTTCCGTTTTTGTCGACACTTTTTTCGAAACAGAATAACATCATCAAAAACTTAAGGGCTGCTCCCTAGAAGTTGCTCAGATTTCTTACGGCAAAACAACGTGTATGGTGTATTCCGTAACCAATTGTTTTTAGAAAAAGTTAAATCTAACTCACCATATAACCATAAACAGCACTATTATCATAGATGCGAGCATTTAATAAAAATCTAACCAATTGCAGCATTGGAAAGAAACATAATAGGAACAATTGTAGACCATAAAGTCTTGATTTTACCAACAGCGAAGGATCCGTTATGCGCATAGCATATTTACGATACATATACAGTTGAACAAGACCAAAAATTATCATGACACCAGCGCATATGGAAGTGCCCACAGTGTCCATAAAACAATGTGAGATGCCATGATTAATCCAGATGTTTGAGAAGGTCACATTGGGTGGACAATACAACATTTTGATAATCAATAGTGGTTGGTAACTAAAAAAAGAGTATAGAACAAAATGTATTGTATTTGTTATTTTTCTATTAACGTTTACCTTAAAGTTATCTTTAAAATTAATCATAAGTAGTGTAGTTGGCATAAAAGAAAACTTTTTTGTTTAACTTTGCGTTTTAATCACATTTCTTGTTGTCATCAACATTGATAATTGTTCATAATTATTAATAAAATTTGATTAAATAAAGGCGAAGAATAAAAACACGATTTAACATGAACAATTATTTCAATATGATAGGGCTAGAATTTTTATAAATTTCAACACACAAAATGTGTTTGATTTTGAAAAATTATAAACCAAGTTTTGCGTTGTGTGGTTAAAACTTTTAAGATATTTTTTTTATTAGTTTTGTTCCCATTACTAACCATATTGCAAGCTCGGAGGAGGGTGTAAAATATTTCGATTTAAAAATTTTATATAAAAAAAAAAAAATTTGTTACGGCCCCCTTTTTAGTAAAATTTTTAACTATTTTAATATGTTATGTTTAATCATTTGCTCAAAAGTATTAATTTTTTTATACTGAACTTCTCTGGATTTCGTTCGTTCACACAAAATTCTATAAATTCTGTAAAGTAACATTTAAACGAAATAATTTTTAAAACTTAAATGAAAGGCATTCTTTTATCTCCCTAAGTTCATATTTTATGCACTTTTGCAAAATTTTTTTTTTAATTTTTAAAATCCCAAAATTAAAAAAATTACCCAAAAATCGGTAATTTGTAAATTTTAATTTCAAAAATTTTTTTCAAAGGATATAACTTAAAAAATTGTTATTTTAAAAATTGTTGTTTAGTTTGGGGTTGCTATAGTGCAAAATTTTACCTTCCTTTTTTTTCAATAATCAAAATTTATTAGAAAAAATAAAGAAATTTTAAAGAGCTTAACCGGCTAGAGATAGAATTTTTTCTAATACCAAGTTTTTAATCAGGTCGTTGCCATCTGTCACACGGCTTATCAACTAATCGACTATGTTAAAAAGAAAATTGTTTTACTTACATATACTAGGTACCTACTATATTACAAATTTTGTCATATATTTAGTACGACTATTTATAAGTAAATATATTTGTATTTTTGCAAATATTGTTTATCGTTTAATATTAAATTTTAATATTGTTTGAATTTTGGAACGCATGTTAAATTTATACGTGTTACCGGCTGGTGCCTTTTTTTTATTTATTTTTATTCATTTGATAAGATAAGTGGTAGGTACCTACGTGAAGAAGTTAAAAAATAAATATAAAAACAATATTATATAATGTATGTAGAGATATGTAAGTAGAAATGTATTTATTATGCTTTTTATTCCATTCTTTTTAAAACTATTGGCACAAATTGTTTAATCATGATTTTCTTATAATAATAAAAAAACTAGTAAGTAATTCCGATAGCAATGAAGAATAATGTAGTACCTATTTCATACAAAATCGCAAAAATTATACGATATATAGGTACATGTTCATATGTATATACTGGGCCCAATGGCGTATCCATAAATTTTTTCTGAAGATGACAAAAACTTAAAAAAAAATGTTCTCCCAAAACTTAAACCGGGTTAATACCGAAAATTATAAAATATTTAATGACAATCTGTTTATCACGAAAAATGAGCTTTAAATTTATATGATCACAGCAATAAACACTTTTTATATGGTGCAATGTATAATGCAGACGGGACAAATGTATTTTCATTAAAAAATATTTAAAAAAGGATATTTGATGCCAAAATGGATGTAAAGAACTTAAATGTTTCTAAATTTATTTAAATAAGATAAAAAGTTAAGTTAATATGTTTTCTATTTTAAAAATGTCACTCATTATTTTAAAATGCCAATAGGAGTTCCTTCCCCATGTTTAGTTTTTTTCTTACCTTTGTCCAACTTTTTTCAATCACTAAAAAAAAATTCAAAAACACAAAAACAAACTTATTTTGAAATATTTTATTTAAAACATTTTCTAAATATTGCCCTTATATCTTTAATTTCAGAATAATTAAGTGTAAAAAATTGTCACCAATTCTAATGGTATGCAGTTTTAAAAAATAACACAATCCAAGCAACAACAAAATTACGCAATTTTCGCTCACTTTATCAAAACAATGTTAAGCAAAGTTTCATCGAAGTGTTTTTTTTATTCGAGAAAATTCCTTGCAAGTACTATATTTGTTTAATTTATTTTGCACACAACTCGGCACTAATTCTAACGAAATTCATTAATTACTTAAAATTTTACACTCAGCCGTCTGCTTTTTTCTTGTTGTGATGGGTGATATAAAAAAAGAATTGTTGAAAACATAATAAAAAATTTTAACAAAAAAATGAAATGTCATTTTGGGCAAAGTTACCAGATCCGCCGTAGAAATAAGGTGTTGTCAACTGTGATGGGAATTTGGCTTTTTCACGTGAAAATGTTAAATGTTATTTGTACCCAAATTTTTTTAGTCTTCTATACAGGGGCTTACAAAATGCTCTTTATCAGGTAAACTGCAAAAAAGAAAATATTTTGATGCTGTATAAATTATGCGATCATGCTGAATAAAACAATTTTTTTAAAAACATTATTATAGTCACACCTCAAAAATTTAAAAAAATATGTTTTGGGTGTTTTTATTGAAAATTAAGAGAATTTTTGTTAAGGCTGAGAACAATTTCAAAAAGTAAGAAATAAAAAACAAGATGTAGAGTCCATACAGTCGTATTTCAACATTCTCTTTCATCCCATTTCTTTCCTTGTGATCAAATTTCGCCTGTTTGCCTCTCAATTTCTTAAGTTAAAAAGCGGATTATATAAGTTTTTACCATTTTACTGTTTTTTTCTAAAGCTGTAGACAAAATTTAGAGTTTATGAGGAAAAATCGCTAAAATTTAACTTGGTAAAATATTTAGCTATTTTCTAGCGATTTTGGGGACACTTTTGGCGGGATTTGTTGAAATAAAAGTTTCCATCACTGGATGCCAAGTAGTTTAATTCTTAAAAATTAACGACCAGACACAAAACTTAAGAAAAATTAACATAAAGTGTTAAAAATTGTGATTTTTTGTTTGTTTTTCCACTATTGGTGTAGAATAAGTTAAAGTTTGGACGGCCTGTATTAATTCAGGCTTTAATATGTAAGTATATATTACAAATTTCATTCAAATTGTTTTTAGCAGTTTTTTTATAAGTGAGCTACTAAATCTAAACACATAAACCTACACAAGTACATACATATGTATTATGTTAAAAGTAAATCATTATTTAACAACTTATTTCAACATTAATTCTCCACACACTCCTTAAGGAATTTGGAATATTCATTTACTGTATATTTAAAAAGAGTAAATATTCTCTTCTTTTTCTAAATATATTTTATGAATTCCTAAAGATTTTCATTGAAGTATATCCTCAAATCATACTCTCTATAAAAATATCACTTTATGCAGCCAATTCACTTCCCGCCAAGACTTGCATAAGTAAATTAGTCTTGTTAAATAGTGTGATAATGCTAAGGAAGTGTTTAAGGAATGATAGTAAAAATTCCACCATTAATTTTTCAAATTTCGTTATGTCTAATATCAACACTAGGTATGTGACCATATTTCATTAAATTTAAAAGTTGGTATCTGAAAGTAAAATAACAGTTCAAAAAATTGTTTTGTTACCACAGTTTTAGCCAATCTATTAGCAAAGACATCAACCAATCAGATAATAACATTGCAATTGTGAATGATTATATTTAGTTAGTTGGCCCGATTACCCACAATGGTTTTAATACACGTTTTTCATAATTTTATAAACAATTCATTTGCAAACATCCAACTTTACATAAAGCTATAGCTTCCTTAATGAAAAAGTTAATAATAATATAATAATTTTACATAAATTTTTAATAAAATTATAAAAAATAAAAAATAAAAAAAATAAAAAAAAAACAGAATAGAGCTGGAACAATTATGCGATTTAACTACTGCATTAGAGGCTGTGTTGTCAACTTATTTCCAAAAATAAACAGTTAAAAGTGAATTTGTCCTCTGTTCAAATGTTAAGGCTTGTCGCAAAGGATTGTTTAATATGCAGTTATGTAGTTTGAAATAAATAATTATTAAAACATATAAACAGAAAAATTTGGGATTAATTGGCTTATACGTTTTTATACGCTTCACCTGTGGTGCCACGGGTATATATCGCATTTTCCTTCCAATTGTAACTTCTACATTACTTTTTTTTTTCGAATCCATAATGTTTATGTGACCTTCTCCGAGAAAGGGACCTATAGTGTCGAAAAACGGGTTTGGACTTAAGAGCGGATTCTGTAACCTAAAAGGGTGTAGAATAAGATAAAATGAGTTAGATTTCTGATAAAAATTTTTTTACCGCATAAAAACGTTGTTGTGTCGGTAACTGGTTGCGGCTTAAGAAGCTAGTATCGAGATCATAACAAACACTAAAAGCAAAAAAAAAATACGTAACCCAATTATAACTAACCATACCAAATCGCATCTCCCAACTGTTCACAGTGATTATGCGTTATTTTCACACACAAGTTCTCTTTTTTCGGAGAAGGTCACATTTGTGTATTTGCTGAGAGCTTATGAGTAGTGAGCGAATTAACCAATGTTCGTCTGTCCGTGCGTTAGGTTAAATCAACTTTTAAAAGACCCTACATACATATTCACTGTCTTGTTCAAGGTATTAATCTTTTGGAAATATATGGGAGTGATTCGATATAGATGTCCAGCACAATACCACATTAATCTCTGAGATATTGTTAAATAAACACGAGTCTTTTTTCTCTTATATCATAAATTTCATAACGGTTGTTACTATTTTTAAATATAATACGCTTTTAAGGCTATTCGTATTTTTTTTGTAAAAATCGGTCAGTAATCGTAAATTTATAGGCAAAAATTATTTTGAAAATCATATATTTTCTTAATAATGTCAAGTTACTCAAGATCCTTAATAATTTTTAGACACTCCAGTAATACCAAATTGCAAGCCGTAACCTTGAAAATCATTCCTAAGAAAAATTAACAAATCGACTTAAAACTAATCGAGATAAAGGCAGTTGTATTTTACTGCTTCGGTGTTTTTCGTAAAATTTAAAAACGGATATCAATTTTTTTAGCTTCTAACTAATCAAAAGGGCCAATGTGAATATTAAATTAAGAAAGTTGACCAGTATAATAAACTACCTGAAAAGTTAAAACACATTTAGAGTTCTAGAAAAAGACGGATTTATAGTAATTATTGCTTTGTCCTCTCCAACACTCTCAATTTTGGTGTCAAATGAATGAATGAATGGGATTAAACAGTAAAAAAAAGAAAAAGTTTAAAATCCAAGATGGCGTCCGAACCGAAATGGCGCTTAATTATTTTCTTAACCCCATCAATAAAAGTTTCAAATGAAAGGACTCGAAAGGTAGAATATAGAAAACTATGTAAAAATTAAAAATCAAAAATGGTGTCGAATATAATAAAGCAAAATGGCGTATAATATTAAATTCTGGAATCTTGGCTAAGCTACGATATACATGACGGTTAATCGGCACTGCAGAATATAACACTCTTATTTGTTATATCCTTCACCTGTGGTGCACAAGGGTATAACATATAGCTTTGTCATTCCGTTTGTAATTTCTATAATTTTCATTTCCGACCCCATAAAGTTATGTTTTTTGAAAGCTTATGAATGGAGGAGTTGATTAAGCCACGTCCGTGTGTTGGTTGAAATCAACTTTTAGAAGCAACCATATGTTTCTCAGATCTGTGTATGGTAAAATTTTTTTGGAAATATCCGGTAATGAATCGCTATTGAAATTCAGCACAATCGCCCCATAACTTTCTGAGATATGAGCAAATAGACACGACTGCCTCTGTTTTTTTCCACATTTTTACCACCAAATTAAAATTTTTCAGCTATAAAATAGTTTTTAGGTACGTTTGGTACTATTTTTAGATATACTATGTCTATGGATTAAGCGTGCAAAAATCGGAAAAGTTATAGGCAAAATTTGTTTGGAAAAATATATATTCCAAAAATTTACGAACGAAAATTAATTTTTTTAAGCTTCTAGACAATCGAGAGAGTCAATATTGGTATCATCTGAAAGGATTTGACTTGCGCAATATAAGCACTATAAAAAAATTTAAATTCATGTTGGCTGCCACTACAAAGTGGTGGACAATAAATTTATATATGGGTCAAATCTGGTATTTTAAAAAGTTACTTCTTGAACCCCCTCAATATTGGTATCAAATGAAAGGGTTTGACCAGTAGAGTACAGTAAATTATTAAAAAAATCTAAAATCCAAGATGGCATCTAAAACAAAATGGCGGATAAAATTTTTTAACCCCATCAATATGGGTATCAAATGAAAGGGCTTGACTAGTAGAAGACAGTTAACTACGTAAAAATTCAACATCAAGGATGGCGTCGGAAACAATAAGGAAAAATGGCGTGTAACATGAAATATAGGTTAAGCTACGATGTGGGATTATACCTTATGATGGTGAAGGGTGTAATCAAATTCGGCACTGCCGAATATAACACTCTTACTTGTTTTTTACTTACCATGATTTTACAATTTTTTTTTACAGATTTTAGAACAATTTTATAGCACTGAAAATCTTTTTAAACTTTTATTTAATTTTTTATATTTTATTATGGGATTTTTAAAAATTTTGTTTTAATACTTAAGATTTTGATTTAAACTAAAATATTTATATATTTAAATACATTTTTCTTTAAAATACTACAGAAATTTATTTACAACATTAAACTACATATATTTAAACTAAACTATTGACATTACTCGTAACAATTAAATTATTTTTCCAATATCATTGCTATAATTAAAAAAAAAATTAAAGAAATTACTTTTTTTTAACAAGGAACATTGTCGATTAAATGATTTTTAATTGTTAACAATTTTAAAGAGTTTAACTTGGGGAAAATGTAACAAAATACTGAATTTTCAGTTTACTAAATTAATTTACATATTTATATACATACATACACATGTTTGTGTTTTAAAAATCACATATTATTTAATATTAACAGAAGTTTTCTTTTTCCTTATCGTGTTAAATAGAACAATATCTATAAGAAAAATATTTAATTTTTTTATATTTTTGTTGGAAAGATTTATGGACTTAAAATAGTTTTAAATAAAGTTCTAAAGCAATAAAAAATTAACTAGAATAATTAAATTAATTATTAAATTAAAGTATCACTAAGTCAAAGATATGCCGCTCTGGCAAAGCTAACAAAACAACACATATCAGAGTTGTATTTGTTTAGTTTTTGCCACAATCGCTAATGCATTTGGAGCTGAGGTTGTCATACAAATATTACTATGAATTGATTTTTGTTAATAATGGTTGAGTAACATTTGCTTGATGATGACTATGATGTTGGTTATTCACTGTCGCTACTGCTTCCACTCCTCCTTTATCACTGCTCTCTTCATTTAGCAATATTTTAGAATTTGTAGCTGTGGGTAATTTGCCTTCCTCGTTCACTAAACCGTTTGGTGGATGTTGCAGCAACTGGAAATTTTTACAATTATTGGCCTTAACTAAATTTTGATATTGACTAGTGCATGTGTTGTTGCAATTATTAAAACTTTTCATTTGCGGATGATGATTGTGATGATGGCTGTGTGAAAACGGTTTGTTATTTACTAAATAATTATCGCCGTTTGATGTATGAAGGTTATTCGCTTGTTTATTTACAACACTCAATGAAGGTTTATAATCCTCTTTGTTTCCTTCGATCTCCGGCTCTTCGTCTTCGTAAACATGGCTAGATACCAGATTTTGAGTTTCTTCGTGATTTTCATTAATATTAAACTTAATGCGATTTGCACTATTTACACTGGCCGTTTCACTGTTATTCATTAGGCTGCATATGGTTGGGGAGTTCTTTAATCTCAATCTTGAAGCAGCCGGTTGCAAGAGGCCAGCTAAATTAGAATTTGATTGCGTCGATGCTAATTGAGTGTAACTGTGTTTGACACTATTATGGGTCTTGAGAGTGCCCGACAAGGGCAGCCTAAAGTTGGCCATTTCCCAACAACCCTCTTTGGGATCGCCTCGAAGTGATCGGCTGCTATAAATATCATTTGCAGGCAGTTTTATTGAATTCATTATGGCAACTCCTTTAGCATTTGCTTCCAAATAATTATATAAATCATCAGTCTTATAATCCGTGCCGTTTAGTTTTGGCGAGGAGGAGGAAATCTTGCGTTTCACTCTTAAATTTGGTGAGTTCTTGCGACTGTTGTTGTTTGGTTGCTGTTGTAGGACCTGCAGCTGATACGGCGGCAGAAATTTTTCTGCATCGGAGTTTTGTTTGCGCAATAAACTACCACGTTGCACCTGTTTCAAAGAAGATCGCCGCGAAAGCATTAGCTTTTGAGGCGAAATAGGTGATTCCCCTTTCTGCACCTCACCTTCTAGCCAATATGTAAGCATTTCCCCTTTGCCCTTCATCGGCACATACCCTCGTTCGGTGGTTATAAATGTGCCAAACTCATCTAAGGCCAATTTAGTTTTTTCACTTATATGAATTTTTAAAGCTTCACCATTTGATTCCATACGCGAAGCGGTATTTACCGTATCACCGAATAGACAATAACGTGGCATTTTTAAGCCCACCACTCCTGCCACACAGGCTCCCGTATGTAGACCTATGCGTAATTTCAAACGATCATTCGGTCGATGGTGTATCTCAAAGTTATGGACAGCCTCTAAGAGAGCCAAAGCTAGACGGGCTATTTCACGGGCATGCTGATTGCCATTACGTATGGGCAGTCCGGATACCACCATGTAGGCATCACCTATTGTTTCCACTTTGTAGACATCGAAATTCTCCACTATGGAATCAAAGCAGGTATAGAGATCGTTAAGAAATTGCACCACTTGCATGGGTGTACTTTCTGCAGAAATAGCCGTAAAACCGACTATGTCTGAGAAATAGATTGTCACTTGATCGAAGGTTTCAGCGATAACTGGTTGGCCACTGATCAACTGGGCAGCCACACTTTGTGGCAGCAATTGATAAAGTAACTTTTCGCATTTTTTCTTTTCTTCGATATAGTCTTGGGTGCGTTCCTCGACCAATTCTTCCAGATTATTGGCATACTGTTCCATACGTTTAAGTAGATTATCGACAATGTTGCCGGTTTCATTGTCTCTGAAAATACATAAAATAAGAAGGGTATTACTATTATTTTTTTGATTAGGAATATGAGAATCTGCAGCTAAAGAATCGATAAAGGACCTTGTTTAATTGAGAAAAGGACTTTGATGATTTTTTAAAAACTATTAGCACCAACAAATAATATATTTTGAATTGCGAAGCTCTGTTGAATTTTTCTAACCTTAAATTATACAACCTTGGTAACATGCTCATTAAAAAATTAGCGCTAACACCGCATAGAATATAAGTAAACATTTTTGAATTGAAACACAATTTCTAAAAAAAATTTAGACAATATTTAATCGTTTCTCCATCTTTAGCATATTTATCTGTGATTGCTAACTTTAACTAACCTCAAAAAATTTTAAATCAGCTGTCTCAGACACCAGTGTTGTCTGTTTAAAGTTCTCGGCCTAAAAAGCACATTTTTTTTTGTACTTGTTTATTTTTCAAACAGCTGTTTGTTTGACAATCCATCCACTCTACACAAAAAAAGTCTGAGCTGTTTCTTGAACAAAGAATATTCTCTCTTAAATCACTCTCATGTACTTAATCGTGGAGTACGAGAACGCTCTTTAATAAAATTAATATACAGCGGGATCTTAATGTTGAGTATGGGAACAGACTTTAAATTTTAAGTATAATGTAGATCAATGAGCTGTAAATGTCTAATACCTCCATAATTATTGTCTTAATATCATTTTGAATTTTATGATGAAATTATATGGGATATTTTTAAAAAGCCCAATAGAAATTACGTAACTGTTAACGGTCACGCAATGCTCACTTTTTGTCATTTCTGATCGATATACTTTGGCAAATCATCTTGGATAGATTGATGCTTGTACAACGCCATCAAAATTACTTTGAAAATCAGTTATCGACTTGACGGTTTTTTTTTTATCGCAAAATTGTTTTTTAAGTGATTAGGTTCAATTTTGGGCTTAACGGGCTTGGTAAAAAAAAACAAGACCAATCCACAACAAACTTTATAGACTTCATTTCATCAAAAAAATTATACTAATTTTTTTTTTCAATTTAGCCCGTGATCATGTTAGGGTTAATAGAGATCGTTACCGCAATGTTGTTTTGTTTGAAAACATAAAGGAGATTGATATAGATGAGATGTGGTTTCAACAGAATGGTGCTTCGTGCCATACAGCAACTACTACAACGAGTTGTAGAGGTCGTGCGATTTGACACCTTTCACTGGTTTATGCTGATAAACCAGCAAGAATTGACTCCTTGGAAGCCAACAGTGTTTTTCAAAATTGAATATCTAAAATACGCTTCTTTAAGAGCTGCCGCGGTGGTCATATGACCGAAATAATTTTTAAATGTAAATTCATGGATGTAACTAAACTATTCTAATGAAGTGCAATGCCTCTCCAGAATAGTTTTTGTTGTCCCAGAATTTAAATAAATTAACTATTTACATTTAATCTATCTATATATATAAAAGTGAAACTCTGTGTGTGTGTGTTAGCTATAGACTCCGAAACTATAAAACCGATCGGACTCAAACTTTATCAAGTTGTTGTACACATACCAGGGAGTGTTTATGGGTGGTAAAAAGTGGGCGGGACCACGACCATAAAAATTAGTTATCATTTTTAGCTACTTGCACTTGACCGATTTTTCTGAAACTTTGCACACATATCGAGCTGTCATGACTAAATAATTTCGTGATAAGAAAAGTGGGCGGGGGACACGCCCCTAAAAAAGTTTTAATTTGGAGGTACTTGCACTGGACCGATTTTTCTGAAACTTTGCACACATATTGAGCTGTTATGACTTTACAATTTCGTGATTAGAAAAGTGGGCAGTGCCGCGCCTATAAAAAAAGGTATAATTTTGAGGTACTTGCACTGGACCGATTTTTCTGAAACTTTGCACACATATTGAACTGTTATGACTTTACAATTTCGTGATTAGAAAAGTGGGCAGGGTCACGCCTATAAAAAAAATTATAAGTTTTAGGTTTTTGCACTTGATATTCAATGAAAATTCAGAATGCGTAGCAACGCGCGCCGGGATTTTCTAGTTTACATATAAAATTAACTCAGTATAAAATTTAAGCACCCGCCGAAAAAAATTTGTAGCTACGCCAATGTATAAATGACATGTACTAATCTTTGGATTAACAATTTTTTTATTAAATTTACTTTTGTATTATTTCTTACAATTTAAAGATCTATTGGGACTGAAAACAACACTTTTCACTTATGCTAGAAGACTAATTATGATTCCAAGCGTCGTTTAGCAAACCTAAAACTAAATGCTGATGAAACAAGCTTACGTTTGAATAATAAAAGCACTAGTTAACCAATTTAAGAGTTGAAAGCAAAGTCATGATGTGGCAACAATTCATTGTACACTAAAAGAATTTTCTTCATAAATCTAATGAATTTTGACATTAATCAAATGAAAAATTACATTAAAATTTAACCAACGTAACACTTCATTAAAAATATGGCAATGAAATATTTCATGAAATCAATGAAATATCTGTTCGTGTCGTCTGTCCGTCTGTTCGTGTGTTGGTTGAAATCAACTTTTAGAAGCAACTATATGTTCCTTAGATCTGTGTATGGTATCAATCTCTTGGAAATATCCAGGAATGAATCGCTATTGAAATTCAGCACAATCGCCCTATAACTCTCTGAGATATGAGCAAAAAACCACGACCACCTCGTTTTTTTCACAATTACAACAACAACATACATATATATTTTTTTATTTTATATATTATTTAAATTTTTATTATTTTTTTTATATTTTTTTAATAATTTTTTTTTAATTTTTTTAAAAAATTTTTTAAAAAATTTTTTTTTAATATTTTTTATTGTTTTTTTTTGGAAACATACATACGTAAACTCAGTTTTAAATTCTGCAATGGGATGTTTTTTATATGTATGAGATGAATGGTGATACAAACAATTGTTACTGCATGACTACGCGTTGTGAAGGGTATATAAGATTCGGCACGGCCGAATATAGCACTTTTACTTTTTCAATATTCACTTTGTGTCATTATCCTAATAAAAGCTTTCATTAGTTTAATGCTGAAAATTCACAAAATCTGTGAAATAATTTCTACTACTATTTTTGTTAATTATTTTACATTATGAAATGAGCAAACAAAATCTTGTTGCTCCAACAACTCTAGTAACATAAGTTAAGTGTTTTAACTCTAATATAAAGTGTTAAATTTCAAATATACTACTTACTTATTTATATTTCTTATAACAGCCTTTAATGCATTAAAATCTGGCCTTTCAGCTGGATCCTCTGACCAGCATTTCTGCATTACCGTATTAATTTCTTTATAATTATTTGGTATATCAACAAGTTGTGGCCTAAAAGGATAATGAACTATGTGCGGGTAACCTTTGACCAAATAAATAATTTCTGTAAAGAAAAAAAAAAAAAATAAATTTATACCATTAAGGAATACAACACTGTTTACGATATAATTGTGTGTTTGTTTTGTGTGTAAAAAGTTGTTTTTTTTTATTTTAGTCACGTAGCAATATGTGACTGCCGTTGTCACTATCAATAAGCATGGGTGAATTACAAATTATCCAAAAATATGAGCCCATTTAAATATGAAATATTATCTGTAAAATTAAATATGTAATTGATAAACAAGTCTTGTTAACTATTTGAATTATGTTCATTATGACAATTACTATGTATGAATATGTAAGTCTGTGTAAACGACGTTTATGAGGTTTATATGTGTTCGTAAATATAAAATAGTTATATTAGGGTAGTGTTTTTAATACCGTGGGATATACATAGTTAAAAGTCAAAGTCAAAATAAGAAAATATATAGAAGATATATACATAAGATTTAACAGACAAATACCTCGTCAGAAATCTGTTTAAACCAGCGATATTATTTAAGGCTTATTCCTAACACCATACTTGTTAGAAAGTAACAATTCTGAACAAACCTATTGCGTTATTTACTTAAGGCCATATTTTAACCCCCCAAAAAAACCACATGTTTTGGTACAAAGTAATTTGACTAATGCTTGGTTTTCACTATGTCATATGAAATGCCAACAAAAACTGCCTCAAATGAATTCTCGTCAGTTTGCGTCAAATGCGTTTTCACAGCATTTTAAAAACTGACAAAAAAACTGACAAAAAAACTGACGAACGACAAACAAAAATAATTGACAACTTGTTGTCAAATTTACTTTGCAAAAAAAATGCTGCCATATCTGCTGACAAACTGAAATTTCGCATTTTCACTTATTTGTCAGTTTAGATGGCAGTTTGTGTGCATAACTGACTGCAAACATAGATGACGTCATATGACAACCCGTTTTCATACCGTTTTCAAACCAAGCTTAAGAGTAAACGAATATCGAGTTTGTTTCTTTAGCATTGTTTTGATTTTAAAGTACTTTTGCTCATAGATAATGCGCAAAGTCATCCCGTTTTAGAGCATCCAAATGTTCAAGTAATATTTTTGCCGCGTAATACTACTTCCTTGATTCAAACATTAGATCAAGCTATAATTGCTACGTTTAAGCTTTATTATATTCAACGAGCATTCAAACATATTTTAGATACAGTAGAGAAGGACAACCTTACGATCGTTGATGCATGGAAAAAATATTCTATTTTGGATTGCATTACATATGCTTCAATGGCCAAAGAAAAGTTAAGGGTATCAACATTAAATTCCTGCTGCGAAGCACTTTGTCCAGAATGCGTCAAGAATGGTACCTCAGTGCCGCAATCATCGATGGAAACTTCTGAAATTTTAGCCTTGGCACACAAAATCGGAGGAGAAGGATTTGAGGAGCTACAAATTGAAGATGTCGACAAATGAATGATAGATAAACCTCTAGATGAAAATTAAAGGATCGACGCGAATAACGTTGCAAATGACAAAATAATAATTTTTCAGGAGAGAAAAAAAAACGTATTTAAAAGGTTTGATTATCTCTTTTTTTACACTCATTACGCTTATCAATCACTTTCGACAATTCCGTTCGTAGACTTTTGTTTATAACTTACAACGTTCTTCCACTGACTGACTCATTGTAATGGCGTTTTGATGGTGATAAAATGCATAATTTTGATGTTTTGTTGTTTGAACAAATGTAACAGAGTAATTTTAACGGTAATCTGCAAAAATAGGTTTTGCAAAATTTGTCTTTTACAACGTTATTCGCGGCTTTGCTTCAATTGTCTGATTGAATTAATAACAGATGACGGCAAAACTGAAAACCATAATTGCGATAACGACGAGTAGACCGAAATATGTCAACTAACTGCTAGTTTAATTGATGACGGTCTAACATTTGGTAAAAGTATGGTGAATCATTTCTTAAAAAATGGTCCTAATATGGAACGTGCCCTGAAATTCGAACGAGATATTGATAATTGTATTGCTGGGTATAAAGAAAGTTCAACTCTCTACAAAAGATTTTTTAATAAAAAAGTCTACGGCGCAAGACCTTTTGGAAAGTAGTCCGACAGTTCATAACTCTATTACCGGACGAAAGTCACCATTGGATAATTTGATGGATATCTCTAGTGATGATACTAACTCTCTAGTCCAGTTCGTCGCAAACAATTGCGCTTGTTATCAAGTAGCGACAAATACTTAAGTAGCTATGTAAATATTTTTTCTTTATTTCTATTCTAATTTTTCTGCTCTCAATTCTGGATTAACAGGTTTCTTTTGTTTTTTGCTTGCTCTACCAATTTTTCACCTGCATGAATGTTTTACTTTAGGTTTTAATGATGAATAAAATGCCATATGAACATATATTTTGTATGCATATCTGAAATTTTATAGTTTTCAATATTTTCTACACGGTTTTTCGAAATAAATACACGGGTTTCAGATGACATAGAACGTATCTCCCATTTTACTATAGGAAACGCCTCTTTTTTTACACGGTTTTTTTACACGGATTTCTGAGGAACGTATCTACCGTGTAAAAAAAGAGTTGGGTGTACAGTGTTTTCTAATAAAATAAAGTCAGGTGGCGTATGTGGAACAGAAGCAGAAAAGGTAAACGTAGTATGCAGAGAAATCGGCAGCACTGGTGTAATACTTTTGCTTCCATTTAAGTGACTAATGGTATTGCTTTCTCTCAGCAATCTTATATATATACAAGAGTAACGTGACTGACAGATTCATCATCGCACAGCCCAAACGCAAAGAGGTAGAGACATGAAATTTGGACAATCGGTTCTTCTTTTAATGTATAGCTCCACTAAGAAGGGATTTTTGGAAATTCGTACTTTAAGGGGGTAAAAAAGGGTACAAACAGTTAAAATCGGTAATCTTATATCTGCTAAACTAAAAATGATACAAATTAAATTGAAAAAGTATTGTAATTTGCACAAAAAATAAGCTGACAGGTGTCTGGCCTTTTTTTTGAATTTTCAACCCCTAAGGGGGAAAAACGGGTAAAAACTATAATTTGGTACTTTTTTGGTACCCTATGTAACTTCCAAACACATAAAGCTAGGAAAAAAATTTAAACTGTAAACTGAGTAATCCGCAAAAAAATATTAATAGGAATTTGGCACTTTTTTCAAATTCACATGTATAAGGGGTAAAAATTGTGCCTTTTTTGGTACTTTTTTTTAAAGAAACTTTTCTTATATTATTCAATGGGACAAAATTTGACAATTATTATTTCCTAATAGAATATGAAAAATTCTTTAGGTGAAATTTTTGGAAATATTTTTGAGGACAAAAAAGGTACCAAAAAGGGGAAAATTCCGGAAAATGTATCTAATTCCTAAATAGACGGCCAATTTTTACAAAATTTTTAATTGGGATTTCACCAGACATAAAAACTATGTAATTTAGTAAAAATTGTAACACATTCCTAACAGGGTAGAAAGTGGAAAAATCGGGAAAAGGAGTTTGGTACTTTTTAGAACATAATTACTTTTATGCAAAAAAGAGTAGATTTACTGACTTTAAACCATGTCAATTTAAATATTTTGTTACATGGATATTTGAACATTTTAAACTTGAAATTTGAAACTTGGAGCAAAAATGTACGTTTCTGCTTTTCTGTGGTACTTTTTGTATTTTCTACGTTTATAAAGGTAGAATTGTAAAATAAAGGACTATTGATTCCAGATAAGACTAAAAATATTTTGGGCGACCAAAAAGGTACTTTTTTGAACTTTTATGGTACTTTTTTTACGTTTATGAAGGTAGGATTGTAGGTGAGACTGAAAATGTTATCGGCGACCACAAAGGTACTTTTTGGAATTTTTATGGTACTTTTTGTATTTTCAACGTTTAAGAAACAAGAATTTCGAAATTAGTGACTATTGATACAAGGTGAGACTGAAAATGTTATGGGCGACCAAGCAGGTACATTTCTGAATTTTAAATGGGACTTTTTGTATTTTCCACGTTTATAAAGTTAAAATTGTGGAATAAAGGATTATTGATTTAAATTTAAAATAATATTGAAGACACAAAAAAGACTTTTCGCATTTTTATTGTACTCTTTGTATTGGTACGTTTGTAAACATGGATTCTTAAAATTAGTGTTTTTCAATCCGAGGTCTAACTTCTAATGTTATGCACGACCAAAATAACTTTTTTTATTTTGTTTACATAGAATTCTGAATGTCGGTAATAAAACCAAGTGGAAGTTTTATTGAAGGATAAAATGTTACTTTTATTATTTTTAGAGCCATTTTTGCAAATTATGAATTTTAATTTTTGAAACTCAGTAGCATTGATCTTGCTTTTAGTTAGGAAATATATGCCCGATGTATCCTTACTCTACTTTTTATTTTTTTAAGTAAATTGAATCAGAGGTAAAAATTTTTATAAATTAAACCAAAAATATTTAATAATTAAAAATAGAACTTGAGTATTCAATAAATAGTAAGAACTGCGCTATAGAAGTAGCGGGTTAAATGCTAGTTGTAACATATACAAACAGGTGTTTTAAAGAGCGAATAACCTGCTGTTTTGTAGTGGTTGGAAACAGGAATGCCACTTTGGCCCGATTAGACCAAAATTGGTAGATTCTTTTATCTGTGCCTAAGTTCATAGCTTGCTTGGCTTGTTTAAAATTTTTTAAGTTTTTGGTAGAATAATTTGATCAGTTGTTAAACACAAAATTAAAATAATTTTCAAATAGGGAGTACATATTCATGTATGCACAACTGTCAGGAACATACTGCCTGTTCAACGATGTCGAAAGAAAACCCAAGCGAAATTTCATTCGTACAAATACGTTGAAACCAAAAACAAATTTTTAGTTTTTGTTGTTGTTTTCAATATATTTGTACGAATGAAATTTCGCTTGGGTTTTCTTTCGACATCGTTGAACAGGCAGTTAGTGAATTCTGATGTAGACAATATAAAGAAAAAATATTAATACAAAAAACCATGTATTTTGGAAATATACAATATTAAATACAAATTATTATTAAAAACTATTAAAAATTCTTGGGCGAAAAAAAACATTTTATTACTTATTTACTTTCCCTCTTATTTATTTTAAAATAAATTGGTTTTGTTACTTAAGCGAATACTAAAAAAATAATTTGAGAGAAATGTTAGGTTTTGGTAAAATTGGCCTGTTTTTTGGGAAATCGTTAGTAGGAAATTATTTTCGCTGTGGCATCCTTGGTTGTAAAGAGAAATATTTTTTGTTTCTTTAGTAAAAGTCAAGGCATATTTATTCATCAGGTACTCTTGATTCGTCAGCTGATTATTTTTTTCAACACTTATTTTTAATTTCAGCTGTCAAAATGCATAAATAAAAACAATTTTCTCTCCTCTCTCATTTATTTCAAATGTCAAACTTCATATATAAAAAATATAAACAAAAAAATTCTCTCCGAACTGCAATTAGCTGATGAATTAATATGCCTTGAGTAAGAGTATTAGAATAAAATATGCTGCTCTCTTCAAGTGCAGACTTTTTTCTAGATAAGAACGATGGTGTAATTATATTAGGTGATAGTGTAAAGGACAATTCTTGGCACTAAAATCTCTTTTTTTTATATTGAGTTTGACACACATTGAGACACAAAAAAATAATCAACTGGGCTGTCACCGCCACCTGTATAAGTGTATCCTGATAAGAACACAAAATAAGTAATTTTTGCATGAAAATGTCAAAAATTATAAATTTTCTCAAGAAAGAGATGAAATCGCCAGGAGTTGTAGAATTTGTCATGATGAGATGTAGAAGAGACTATGCAATAAATTTTATGTAATTTTTTTTGCTGATAGAGATAAACGTTTATTCACAAGTGAACTAGTTTGGAGTGTAAGCTGCTCTTGTGCAAAAGCCAATCTAATTATGAGTTTTCTTTGATTAAAAGCAGCTTAGTTTTAGGATCCTTTAAAAGTTTTGATTTTACGAAAATTTTTGCAGAATTTCTCACGGGGGCTTGTTATTTTAGTGATTTCTCACTTCTGGGTTTTATTGCATATAAGGAAATTGTAGTGTTGACAATATCTCTAGCTGCACGGAGCAATTATTTTGGAGAAGTCACCTCTCGACTGACAGAGTTCTATTTGGCACCATGTGATGCCTTAGCAAACTAAAGGGTGATTTTTTAGCTTTTTGGCAACACTGGTTTTTAACAGCTGACGCACGTTTCGTGTTTTGTTTCACTCTCAAATATCTTCAGTTTGGTCTATAATTTAACCATGAATCGTCTTCCAAACGAACAACGCTTGCAAATTATTAAATTTTATTATCAAAATGCGTGCTCTGTTAAGAAAGTTCATCGCGCGCTTCTTATCGAAAAATTGTGTTCAGCGACGAAGCTCATTTTTGGCTCAATGGGTACGTTAATAAGCAGAATTGTCGATGATTTTGGAGTGAAAATCAGCCAGAAGCATTGCAAGAGCCACCAATGCATCCAGAAAAAGTCACAGTTTGGTGCGGTTTACGGGCTGGTGGCATCATTGGGCCGTACTTCTTCAAAGATGATGCGAATCGTAACGTAACTGTGAATGGTGAGCGCTACCTGTGAGATGATATCCAACTTATTTTTGCCCAAAATGCAAGAGCTTGACTTGCACGACATGTGGTTTCAACAAGACGGTGCCACATGCCACATAGCACGCTTAACAATGGACTTATTGAGAGGCGAGTTTGGTGAACATTTTATTTCACGTTCAGGACCGGTCAATTGGCCGCCTAGATCGTGCGATTTAACGCCTTTAGACTATTTTTTTGTGGGGCTATGTTAAAGCTCATGTCTATACACACATGCCCGCTTCAATTAACGCATTGGAAGACAACATTGAAGCATTTATTCATGAGATACCGGCCGAAATGTTGAAAAGAGTATGCCAAAATTGCACTAATCGGATGGACCATTTGAGGCGCAGTCACGGTCAACATTTGCATGAAATAATCTTTAAATATTAAATTATATGGACCGTACTATCGATTCAAATAAAGATTTAATGAATTTTTCTGAATTTTATGTGTTTTTTTTAAACTTTCCTATAGCTCTTAAAAAATCACGCTTTAGGTACGATTATGTTGCTGATTAAACTCATTTCTCTTAATTTAAACTATCGAACAAGTAGCCTAAGTATACTCTAAGAGATTATTGTATGGAAAAATTACCATCTATATGTCATGTTTATTTCCAAGTAAACATGGCACTCAGAGTTAGGTGGTTAGGTGGCAGAAACTCAAATCAGTTGAGCGACCACCGCCAAATAAAGATGACGTTAAATCAATTCAAATTAAATTCATTGTGTTCTGTTGCTCATCTATGATGGATGTCAGAGTGCGTGTTATAAGTGACATAGTGACATACTTTATAGCACTTATGCGTTTCATGTATCACCCTCACTCTGACATTTTTTGAGCAAACAAAAACACAGGCAGTATTTGGTAGCGCACAGTGTTACATTTTCGTAACGTAATGCTTATTCTGACATCAATTTAAAGTGATAACTTTTTTATGCCACCCTAATTTTTATGACCCACTCTTTTTAGTTTTTACTAATTTGGCCTAATGTTCGTTACTTTGATAATAATTTTAAACATTTGAACCTGCTGGGGTATTAACAAACCATTAAAGTGTATTAATGATACATGAAATTGTCAACATACAAATTGATTTAACAAAATTCCAATTGACAGAAATTATCAATTGTTTTGCCTAAACTAGTGGAAGTTGTAGGCATGCGAAATGTGCTTTAATGAAGTCATGTCTATGAAATGAATTGTGAATGATAATAAGTTTTAAATTACACTAATTACTTGGGTAGTAATTTAGGATAAAGAGTCTTTTTTGTGAAATGTTAACATATAAACGAAAATAATTTGTTATGCATACCCAGCAAAAAAAAAAAAAAAAAAAAAGACACAGCAAAAGAAATAGTGAATGCAAGAGTTTAACCCATGATGAGTTGGTTCATTTAAGATGAAACATGTATGATTTTAACATTAACGTGTCATTGGAGAAGTTATATATATTAAAAAAAATTCGCCTTCTTAGATTCCCCTTTTGAACTCTGTGAAATTTTGTCTGTCGTTAAAAACTTAAAACATAATAAATCACCTGGCGAAGATGGAATTGTTTATGAATTCTACAAATATGCTCCTAATTGTTTCATTAACGAGTTACTAACTGTATATAACAAAATATTTTTATATGAAATTATTCCGACAAAATTCGTCAATTAAATTTTAATACCACTATATAAAAAAGGTGATCCGGATATACCAACAAATTACCGTGGATTGTCTCTAATTGACACCATTTGTAAGATTTTTAACTCCATCCTATTAAATAGGATAACGGAATGGATTGATATGAATAAAATATTGAACGAATATCAAGCTGGTTTCAGAAAAGGATACTCTACAGTGGATAATATTTTTAACTTCGGTAATATTGTAAATTTAAACAAATCAAATAGAAAGAACACATACGCCTTTTTTGTTGACTTCTCGTGCGCTTTTGATACAATCTCTAGAAACAGTTTATTTTACAAACTTTCCTGCATGGGATTATCATCTAAAATAATACATATTTTGCAAAACTCGTATGCAAATGCCACGTGTCGCATCTGGGATGGTTCTACATTCTCAAGCTCTTTCATTTTTGATATGGGTGTAAAACAAGGCTGCATCTTAAGTCTAATACTATTTTCGTTATACGTAAACGATTTGGCAGATGAACTACCAGGGGGTGTAACGGTTGCAGGTATAACTATTAAAATTCTTCTTTATGCTGATGATATTGTTATCTTAGCAGATTCCGCAATAGGACTACAGAAAATGATTGATGCTTTGCATAGTTATTGTCAAATATTGAGTCTAACCGCTAACTTAAGTAAATCGAAAATAATGATTTTCCGCTCTGGCACACGCATCTCGGCACAATTAAATTGGCATTATGAAGGTGAAAGTGTTGAGATCGTGAATATTTAAAGAAATAAAGGTGTTGATATCTGCTATAATCTGTCTTCTAATAAACATTTAAAACATAAACTTTCCGCATCTAAATTGGCGATCAACACTACGTGGTCAAAATACATTAATCACTCCAAAATTTCAATAAAAAATAAACTAAAAGTATTTCATGCTGCTGCGCGCTCCATAATATAAATATGAATTTGTTGAACGTCTGTTGAGATTTTTTATTAAGAAAGTGCTATATTTACCATCTACAACGCCAAACTATATGTTACACTTAGAGACTAGTCTGGATTTACTTTATTTTCGACATTGAAACTCCATTTCAATTACATAAATAAAGTTTTAAAATTAAAGCCCCAAAGGTTACCTCACATCCTAGCAAATGCTGTAATATCCGCAAATGTGTACTGGGCTATGGAATGGTTTTCTTTTTGCCAACGATTTCAATTTGTCCCGCCAGATAACTCTCAACCCATTTGTACACATTGGAAAGCTACAGTAAACCTAGTAAGAACTGTAGACCACAGAGAATATACAAATAGTGCAATGTGTTCTCATCATGGCTTGTATTATTTACTTAATTACAATGTCACTCCTTTTATTGCCTCAAACCATTCATCACGCGCTACTTGCCTATTAATAAAAGCGAGAGGCGGGCTACTTGATTTAAATGGCAGATTATACAGTAACCACACATCCAGTATATGCAAAATGTGCAATTTAGATGTAGTGGAAGATACCTACAATTTCACTGGCGCATGCTCATTATACAAGGAAATAAGAATTCATTTTTTTTGGTAATACTCATCTTGAATATAAGGATGTACTCAGATTACTGAATGGATATAATATTCATTCCTTGTTAAAATATATTCAACTATCTTTAAAATACCGATCATTAATTATAAATGAATTTGCTGTTTAACACCTCACCAAAATTACTGTTAGTTAGTGTAAAAACATGTTATAATAATAACACTTATTGATTAATAATATCTTACTTATTTTTACCAATCTGGCTTACAACAATTAGTTATGCCAGTAGGTAGGTAGGTAGGAAAGGGGGATGCAGAAAGCAGTATCTGCCTCCTACACCCACACTCGGAGACCAATAAGGTCCATTGCGTTACCCTTTCATGTATTAAGGATAGAAAAGAGAGAGAGAGAGAAAGTTTCCAAAGATATAGTAAAAGAGAAAATAATAAAAATAAAAAAGAGTTAGTAGGAAATAAAATAGAAGAAAGAAAAACATATTCTCTACGAGCCCCATTGCATGTTCACCAGCCACCCGATCCCCATGATGAATCCGATAATGTTCCCCAGCTTGCACTTTGAAACATCACCCAACTCATCGTGGAATCGTTTACCTAACCACTTTAGCCTGTGATTATGTAGCCTTGGGCAGTGACAGACAATGTGTTCCACAGTTTCCAACTCCTCCTCATCCTCACACATCCTACAATAATCCGGAGTGTCGCGATCCCATTTACTAATTCTAGCCCTCACAGGACAGTGCCCTGTTAAAACCCCAATAGTGGCCCTCAGACATACCCTACCCAGGCCCAGAAGAACCGTAGAGTCCGCCAGTATATATAGATTAAAAAACTTTGTAATAATGAATAAATAAATGCAATGTATGAAAAAATCTATTAATAAATAAATGTTATTCACATTGAACTAGTGCAACATTTTTTTCGCTGGGTATGTATTTACATATAAAAGAAAACATTCATTTTATGCTTAAATTATTCACTTCACTTCACTGTATATTCTACAAAGTATTTGAACTGTCAAGTCAGTAAATGAACGATTGTCATACAAAATTCTTGCAGTAAATATTTATTTTCTATTTGTAAACGTAATGTTTTTACAATCAAAGAACTTGCAAAGCATATTATTTCGCCATTAACTTGGTTTCATTATTATATGGTCTAACAGCAATTATGTCAAAGAAAAGCTCTTGTATATGTGGTCGAAATTTGCTTAAAACTAATTTAAATAATGCAACCAGTCAAGACTTACAAATAGAGCGAACAAAACGAAATGTTGAAATTAATTGTGGCAGAAAATTGCACAAAACCACATACATCAAGCATAAATATGCCACGTCAAAGGATAAAAACGGAAGCCACAATTGCCTGCCAAATAATGCCATAACAACTGCATCAACAATAAGCAGCAATGAGACGAGGACATTGCACTTCAATGCAAACAAGCTACGGAGCACGTATGAAATAGAACAAACATCACTAGATGAATACACAAATAGAAAAGATAGTTGCAAACATCAAAATGAAAAATATCGCCATCGAAATGATAATCGGCATATGAATTGTAAATGTTCGGTTAAATTGGTAAATTTGTCAAACTCGCAGCGCCAACAATATCAGCAACTCCAACAGCAGTGTGCTCATAAGTCCTACGTGCATAAATCCCTCAATACCGCCCATAGAATTTCAACTCAACCTACTACATCTTTCCACTATCTGCCGCATGTTCATGTAATACCTTTAAAGATGGATAAAAATCATAGGCAACGTCATTCACATTGTCATGATTCTCGTTTGCATTGTGATTGTATTCCCAACATGTTGCAATTACATGATGTAAAGCCAAATGTTTTCTACTCCACTCAATTGAATTCATATCGTCATGATTCCCCATTGACTTGGCTATCACAAGTGTTACAGCGGCAAAAGCATTTGTTGGGCAAGTTTGATGTTTTACCGCCTGTATTTCATTTACAATCATTGCCTCCACCATCGTGTAAAAGCGTAAAACCAGTAAAATTGCCACAAAAACATAAAGAGTGTCACTCTGATGTGAAGAGAAGAAATTTCAAAACATTTAATTCATTATCTCGAAGACGTTGGGAACATCTCGAGTTCGATTATGGCAGAGTTTTCAAATATCGTAAGTGTGTGTGTTTGTGTGAGTACTGTTTACATATCTGGCAAAGTGAAAAAAAGTTTCACCCAACATTATTAATTTAAAACTTTAATTTGATATTAGTGCTCAATTCACAACCTGTCGTAGGAGTTGTAGGTTGTAACGAATTCACTTCTACGATAGTGCTTACATTTCCAGCTATAATGTATTTATGCGACATTCTTGAAACATATTTAGGTAAAATTGCTGTAAGTGTTGCACAAAAAAATTAATGTAGAAATTATCAAAAGAAATGTGTACAACAATGTACGATGTACAACAACTACGACAGCTTGTGAGTTTTACAATTTGCAATGCATCACAAAAGAAAATTTTGCTTTCCTGTCAGGACGCTTTATTGATGAATAGAATTTCTATTTTTAGTAGTACAATTTTTATTTTAGTGTACAAATATAAAATAAATTATTTTTTAATTAATAATTATTGAGTAGTTTTAGAGTAGTTCCGTGAGGAACATGGGCTCTTGTTGGCGTAAAGTAACTAATAATATGCACAAATATGCATATTTAAATGAATAAAAAGCACTAATACATACAAAGCTGGTATACACGCATACATTTTCTGTCAGGAATAATTAATACCGTGTGTTGCAGGAAAAAACAAAAATTATGGACTAAAAAATTGTTTTTGTCTGTGAAGGCCCATTATGTATGAAATTGCATAACATTTAGGGTGATCGATTTTTCGAATTGTTTAAGAAACCGGTTTTCAAATAGTTTGAAATTTAGAATTAAAAAAAACCGGTTGTTATTTTGAAAATTAAGAAAAAACCGGTTAACCGGTTCGAATGTATAAAATATAATATTTAAAGAAAAAATTAAAAAATATTGTTCAAAAAGATTGTAATAAAAATTATATCTAGATATGAAATTTTTTCAGTTTATATACGTTTATAACGCAATAACTGACATGAGTTGAATTTAAGGACAAAAGGTACTCTTTACAAGTAAAATAAATAAATACAATAAATTAATACATATATAATTAAGACTTTTTATAAGGCTGTTATAAATTTTTGTATCTCCTTCTGTATATTTTTTAAATGTTAAATAGATCTTTTAAACAAATATGCGCTAACGTATTTTGCTTAAAATAATTTCTCTAATTTGAAATACATTTTAAAGGCTAGGGAGAAAATCCTTAAGATTTAATTTTTAAAATTCTTTCTTATACCCCTGCCAGACATACACTATTTTTGTGGCATAAACTATTTTGTTCGATGGTTTAATTGAAATTTAAGTAGACAGACACTTAATGCCATTAATTAAAATTAGTGTAACTACACTTTTTACCTTAAAGTGATCGTTCAGTTTATGCTTCAAATACCTTTAACTTTTAACGTTTCTTTAAAACAACAAATAAATTTCTTACAATATTATGGTAGAATATTTAATTGTTTTTTTTTATTTTCTGATTTTTGGAAACTTTTCGCGTACTAAATACACTATGGAACGATTGGTTACAAAGATATATGAAAATAAACATAAAAAAATAAAAAAACCGACTTTTTCGGATAAAAAACCGGTGTATTCGACATTCGAAAAATAAACATTTAGAAAAAACCGCCAGCTGAAAGAGGAAAAAACCGGGTTTTCCACCGGTTGTAAAACCGAGTCGATCACCCTAATAACATTGGACCTTCACAGTTGAGAACAATTTTTAAGCTCACAATTTTTGTTCTTTTCCTAACACAGGGTATTATTTTTTTCCTAGCATAAAATGTATACGTGACTACATCTTTGTGTGTATTAGTGTTTTCTTTTTTATTCATTTGGTGTTTGGCATTCGGCATACATTTAAGCGCATAAATTGAAAGTGGCCTCAAATCTGCTTATTGATGTACCCACTGAATCAAAAATGCGCATTTGCACACAGCACGAATTTTGATAATAAAATTAAACGATTATAGCATTGTTACACTGAACTACAAAAACACTCTTTACAGAACAATAAGAAGATGAGAAATTAAAGAAAAAATTTTAGAAATTCTATTGTAGCGAACAAATTTTTCAAATGTACTAAATGTGATGCTGGTGCTGGGGTCTATATTGAGGATCTGAACATAAGGAAATCATACAGATTTCCTGACGACTGTAGTGTGTTTCAGGCGGATGTTCTAGGGATCATGAGGGCCGTAGAACTGATTAGGGGTAACATTGTTACGGGGTCGGAGGTCACTATATATGTGGATAGCCAGGCGGCTCTTAGTGCCATGAGGGGCTATTATGTGAATTCCGGGCTGGTCGATGACTGTAAGAGAGCTCTACAAGATATTTTAAGGGAATACAGGTTGAGACTATGCTGGGTGCCGGGTCACTCCAACATAAGCGGCAATGATATGGCTGATGAGTTGGCGAGACTGGGCTCGGAATAGTGTGGAGGCGGTTAGGCCTCCTTTGGGTTTCTATTTTGGTAGGATCAGGGAATAGGTTCTGAGCGAGACTAATCGGGGCTGGAGTAACCGAACGGACTGCAGAGTATTACGGACGCTGTGGCCGATACTCAGTAAATCTGATTCGGATTTGCTTCTGGACAGATATAGGGTCTGCGTGAGGACCATGATAGGGATGATTACGGGTCACTGCATGTTGGTCAGGATGGCTTTAAGCATGGGGTGGAGCCTCTCGGATTTGTGCAGGCTGTGCGAGGATCCAGAGGAGTTAGAGACAGTTGAGCACATTCTGTACCAATGGCCCAGACTGCAGATTAGCAGGTTGAGATGGCTAGGTAGCAGATTTCTTGGCGAATTAGGCGATGTCTCGAGCTGCGGACTCGAGAATCTGATAGGATTTGTAATGGGAATGACCTGGCTTCGTGACTTGAGACCAGGAATAGGTCGATTGTCCTGGCTCCTTTTTGTTGTCCACTTCTCCTTTTTCTGTCTTCTTTATTTCTTCCATTCTCGTCTTTTCTATTTTAATTCTAATTTCTTATCTCCTATTATTTTAATGCGTCACATTGGACCGTATTGGTCTCTGGGTGAGGGTTGCTTCACACCGGCCTTACTTACCTATCTACCTACCTACCTACATACCTACCTAAATGTGATTTATGTAACGTGTCAGAAATGGCTAGTATATCATATCGTTGGTGCTCTGACGTAATCGATTAGATGACAAGTTTGGAACTTTTCATTGCTTCATTTTGAACCCCCATTAGTTCAAAATTTCAGTTTGCAAACTCATGAGTATATTGGTGAGCGAACAAGAGATGGATGAACGGAAGTACAGTCAAATTATCTCTCTCACCTACAAATTCAACAGTTTGCAAACCTTAGTTTTTGCGTGTGAGAGCTGATCTTTTTGCTCTCCTGAAAACTTGCCAAAGATCTCAAAGTTGAATTTGTAAGAGCAAAGACGATATAGTATCGCCATATCTTTTACAATAAAAAACTGTTTATTTCAAAGTGTCATAGAACGAGAATTTATCCCAAAACTTCATATATAAAAAGTGTGAAAGAATTACCACCAATTTGTGAAGTAACACCATGTTCTTTTTTGCTTCAGTGTCATTATATAAAAATCATTATGTCCTCCATATTTGAATTACTTTAAATTAATCCTTTTTCACAATATTCAACATCAATCAAAGTTATACAAGAATATATTTTACTGCTCTTTTAATTCTTATTTTGTATTACAATTAAAATTGCTTTGTCAATTATTTGTTATCTGCTGTCACAAAATGTCAAAACTCTTGTAAAACCTTTTGTGTGTTTATTTGGCTTTAAACTTTCATATTTTCTTATCCTTTTCATAATATTATTGGAAAATTAATTTCCTTCTTTGAAGGCATTATGTTTTTTTGATAATAAAAATACTTTTCTAAATAAGAGAATATTTGAATTTAACAGCATTAAAGTAAATTCAAAAGGAATGCGCATTAAATGCACATTTATACACAAAACAGTGTTCATATAAAATCCGGTTCACGAAAAAATTATAATTAAAATATTTTCAAACAAACGTTTGCCGAAATTTTATTTTAATTTCTATTAATATTGTAATTGTTTCAAATAATTTTTTGCTTGATTATTTCCTTAGATTAGCACATGGGCTAAAAAAAATTAAGTTTTTTTATTTGCAGTTAAAGTTGTTTTTCATTGTCTGTTATTTTTATAATCAATTTTATGATTATTATTTAGTTTAAGATACTGTAGACTTAAATATTTTAGTTTGATGAAAGAGTTTAAAGAAGCTTTATTCGTGTCCGGCGTATCATACATCTATTTATATTAATTAAATAATTCTGTTTGATTAAGTGTTCCTTTGAGATTTCAATTGAGTTTTCAATAGCTTGCCATTTATTCTTTCTCTGAATTTTTTGTCTGAATTTAACAAATATTTTTTTTTTAATTTTCTTTGACTAATATCTTAAAAATGTTGGTAAATTTTTTTAATCATTTGTTTTTGTTTGTTTCTATTAACAATATGTTTGAAAATCGGAAATATTTAAAAAAAAATGTTACAGATTCAAACATAAAAATATATTGAAAATTATTTCTTTTCCTTTGTTTAAATTAACAAATTAAGTTTTAGGGGCTTAATTAAACAAATATTTTATTTGCTTCTCTAAACTTTATTGAATTGAAATTAAATTTTTTTCTGTATTGCGAACGTAGCTAGAACTGTTTTATGTGAAAAACAACTGAAGTATTCGTGTACGTTCTGTGTTCTAAATCCGCCATATTTTATTTGAAAGTGAAAATTTCCAAACTTCTTTGCTGTTCTGCATTTTACTATTAAAAACGAAAATTTTTCCTTTTAAATCCGGGTAGAAAAATGTTTGTTATATAAAATTAAAAATTTTTAAGGTTGTTAAATAATAACTACTAAAAAGAAACTTCTCTATAAATTTAAGAAGATAAACTCCAAATTACATACATATGTATGTATATACAAAGAAAGAGATAGCTCGAAAAGCTGCAACGATCTTTAAGCTGGTAGCCAACAATAATGAATAATAAAAGCACCTTAAAATAAAAGAAAAGGATTTCTCTTATTTTTTAGTATTTTACACGTTAATCAATTTTTTTTATTTTAAGGAAAATGCAAAATAAATATTCAACAGCAAAATTTTTTTAATTCAATATGGCAGTGAAAATTGGTGTATGTGCGAAAAAAAACCAATAGTACCATATTGAATAGCTATTTTCTGCGCATCTATATATGTACATAAAAGTGAAACTCTGTCTGTGTGTGTTAGCTATAGACTCCGAAACTGTAAAAGTTGTTGTACACATTCCAGGGAGTGTTAGTGGGTTGTAAAAAGTGGGCGGGGATACGCCCATAAAAAAAAGTTAGCATTTTTAGCTACTTGAAGTTCACCGATTTTTCCGAAACTTTGCACACATTTTGAGCTGTTATGATTATACAGTTTCGTGATTAGAAAAGTGGGCAGTGCCACGCCCATTAAAAAAATTTATAATTTTTAGCAAATTGCACTTGATATTCAATTAAAATTCAGAATGAATTTTTATTCATTAAGGGGCGTAGCAACGCGCGCCGGGCTTGGCTAGTATCAATTAAAAATGGCATTTATGTAAAAATATCATTGTAAATAAATAAAATTTTTTTTATAAACACACAATTTAAGTTGCATATTAAGTGTAATCGATTAACAAAATTTTTTTAATTAGTATGTATTATGGAATTTAGCTATAGTTTTACACGTTTTTGTCAAACCATTTAATCGAGTTTATTTTTGGTACACAATTTTTATACTCTTCACCTGTGGTGCACAAGGGTATATATAGCTTTAACATTTCGTTTGTAATTTCCACAATTTTAATTTCCGACCCTAAAGTATATATATTCTGAAAGCTTATGAATGGAGGAGTTGAGTAAGCCTTGACCGTCTGCCCGTTTATCCGTGTGTTGGTTGAAATTAACTTTTAGAAGCAACTATATGCTCCCCAGATCTGTGTATGGTATCAATCTCTTGGAAATATCCGGGAATGAATTGCTATTGAAATTCAGCACAATCGCCCTATAACTTTCTGACCCACGGCCGCCTCGTTTTTTTTAACACAAAAACAACATACAACAACAACATACGTACATACAAACGTGGTATACTGGTTAGAGTAAACGTGGCATCGAATCCCAGCTGAGCCAAAAAATTTTTTTTGTATTTTATATATTACTAGCCAAACCCGGCGCGCGTTGCTACGCCCCTTAATGAATCAAAATGCATTCTGAATTTTAATTGAATATCAAGTGAAAAAACCTAAATATTATAATTTTTTTTATGGGCGTGGCATTGCCCACTTTTTTAGTCACGAAATTGTAAAGTCATAACAGCTCAATATGTGTGCAAAGTTTCAGAAGAATCGAACCAGTGCAAGTACCCCAAAATTATAATTGTTTTTATGGGCGTGGCCCTGCCCACTTTTCTAATCACGAAATTGTAAAGTCATAGCATCTCAATATGTGTGCAAAGTTTCAGAATAATCGGTCCAGTGCAAGTACCTAAAAATGATACCTATTTCTTATGGGCGTGGCACTGCCCACTTTTCTAATCACGAAATTCTTTAGTCATGACAGCTCGATAAGTGTGCAAAGTTTCAGAAAAATCAGTCTGGTGCAAGTACCTCAAATTTATAACCTTTTTTTATGAGCGTGGCCCTGCCCACTTTTCTAATCACGAAATTATATGGTTATGACAGCTTAGTATGTGTGCAAAGTTTTAGAAAAATCGGTTCAGTGCAAGTACCTCAAAATTAAAACTTTTTTTAGGGGCGTGGGCCCGCCCACTTTTCTTATCACAAAATTATTTAGTCATGACAGCTCGATATGTGTGCAAAGTTTCAGAAAAATCGGTCAAGTGCAAGTAGCTAAAACTGATAACTAATTTTTATGGGCGTGGCCCGCCCACTTTTTACAACCCACTAACACTCCCTGGAATGTGTACAACAACTTGCCAAGGTTTGAGTCCAATCGGTTTTACAGTTTCGGAGTCTATAGCTAACACACACACACACACACAAAGTTTCACTTTTATATATATAGATTATATTTTTTTGAATTTTCTTAAAACAATTTTTTAAAAAAATTTTTTTTAAAGTTTTTTTTATTGTTTTATTTTTTGTTTTTAATATATATATATATTTTTTTTAAATATTTTTAGTTGTGTTAATTGAAGGCTTCTTTTTTAGCATTATTTTTTCAAACTAACAAATCGCACACTAAACACATATTTATAATTGTCCATTTTAAGTGGTTTTCATTTTTAATTAAACTTTTTAGTTTTAAAAAATTTAATATAAGATCGTTTCTTGTTCTTATTCTCTTGTTTCTCTTTTATTTTTACGATCAATGTTGCCACTTGCTTAGAATTTAATATCATTTGTATGAAAACATTTTGGCATATTTTAAGCTTAAACTGGAAGTGATGCAACCATAATGCCGTAGCCATAGAAACCATAATTCAGTGGATTTTCTATGGCGTTATTGCAAGTCATCAAAAACATTGTGGTTCATAAGTTTTGATTCAAGCAGCTCTTTTGTGTGGTTTTGGTTATCTCACGTTTAATTTGAGCTTTACGTGTCACACATTTAAAACTAAAGGGTGGTTGAATTTTAAGGATCGACGTTGAATGTAAACCACAACTAAACGTCAAGTTTTTTTTTCTGCTTTTTACTCTTTAGTTCAACTTAAAGTTAAATTTTTGTTTTGTATAACAATAAGATTGACTGGTTTAAAAGAAAACTTGAAACTATGATTATTTCTCATCAGCATTTTAAAATACAGGGAAAATTTCACTGTATGCTAGCTATTAAATGTATAAGATGTTTCAATTTGTCCAGAAAAATTCACTCTATTTATTTCACAGAAGACATAAAGCTATAAAATTGTATTATTCCTTAAAGGTCTTTTCAATTATTGTTGGTTTTTTGCATGAGTAAAATTTACTGCCCACTACATTGAGATGAAAGAACATTAATAACAATTGAACATTTTAGTGTTACAATTAATGTCATTTCACTGCCATTTTAAATTCCCAGTCGATTGTAGCTAATACTTGAAATATTTTTAAAACGTTCTTATTGTCATTTCCTTGGTAAAATGAATTTATTTCCTTCAATTTTACGCCAATTAAATTTTTTTTGTTCAACTTTTTCCCTCGCATCTATTTTCTACTCAATTTCTCTTCAAGTTACTTTTACTTGCAGTAGACGAAACGAAATCGAAACCCTCTGACCGTGATGTAATTTTCGGTGATGCCTGCCGGCTACTAACAAAACGTTACGGTTGGGAGACATCACGTATTGAATGGTTGCTACAACTGGAACAAGAACATCAGACTCGCACTCAACGTATAGTCAACCATAAAAAATGTTAAAAACGTTAATGGTATATTATTTACTTCAACTAATATTCTGTCACTAAAGGAACAGCAGGTACAATGGAAACATTTAATTTAAATAACAAGTTAATACTTATGAACACAAACCTATAAGACCCTGGTATTAATAACCCCATTCATTGCAAATTGCTATAGATGAAGCAATTGTTTGTACTGGTGGTGTTAGATGGAACAAATTAGAGTTTCTGCAAGAAATGTCATAATAATTAAGTTTTTAAACCATAATGGAGCTGACGGTGGTAATTTTAAAAGTGGCAGTAGAGCACAAGACAAAATTACGCTGATGATGTTGTTGCGTCAACAGAAACAATCTGTGATGTTGAGTGAATTTTGTGTATAATTAAATGTTCATTAAATTTTGTCAAAAAAACTTACGTTTTCTTGGTTTTGTCATTTCAAGTTTAATTTTCCAAATAAATTGTTAGTATTACGAACTGTTCAATTTTTAATTTAGTCGTTTCAAATTATGTGTCTCTAATTGTATGGCAATGAAGAAGGCCCTTAAAAATAAAATAAAAATATATTATTGTATGTCAAGGAGTTTCAAGAGATTTTATTGTGAATACAAATCTATATATATAAAAGTGAAACTCTGTCTGTGTGTGTGTTAGCAATAGACTCCGAAACAGTTGTTGTACACATACCAAGGAGTATTTATGGGTGGAAAAAAGTGGGCGGGCCCACGCCCATAAAAAACTAGTTATCATTTTTAGCTACTTTTACTTTACCGATTTTTCTGAAACTTTGCACACATATTGAGTTGTCATGACTTTACAATTTCGTGATTGAAAAGTGGGCAGTGTCACGCCCATAAGAAATATGTTAGAATTTTTAGCTACTTGAACTTCATAGATTTTTCTAAAACTGTGCACACATATTGAGCTGTCATGACTATACAGTTTCGTGATTAGAAAAGTTGGAAGTGCCTCGCCCATTAAAAAAAATGTTAAATTTTTAGCTTTTTGCACTTGATATTCAATTAAAATTCAGAATGCATTTTTATTCATTAAGGGGCGTAGCAACGCGCGGCGGGCTTTTCTAGTTGTTTAAGTAAAATAACTATTAGAAAAAGTTTCTTGAATTATTTTTAATAGACTTTTCTAACAAAAATCTGGTATTTTTTTATTTTTTTTAAGTCGCGAATAAAATTGAATTGCGCAATTTGCTTGGAATAAAATCTTTGTCCTAAAAGCTAACTGCAGTACAATTAGTTAATTGTAAGAAATTTGTTGTTCATATGAAATGTAATTCTAAATAACTTCTACAATGTTTAAAAATTAACGATGTGGCAACTCAGTTTAACTTTTTCCGGAAAAAACTAAAATTAGATCAATTCCAAGGCATATTCATACAGGTATATGCAACGGTGAATTGATACAGCAAAGCAACTTTTGAGGGGATGCTTTATGTTATGACCAATTCGTATAACAGGGATGGAAAAGTTGTTATGACATATTAAATATAATAAAATATGATTAAAAAAAAAGGATACAAATTTGTAGAACCCATTAATAATGATGAAAAAGCAACAAATATAGATAAATTAAGAACATTTATTATCAAATAATTACACTTGAGGTAATTGTTTAATACCGAAGCCAGAATCACATATTCCATCTCTGCATTAATAAATAAAATCAGGGCGAATTCAACCAATTTTGACAATTTTAAGGGCGGATGTTGATTTTGAACACAAAACAAATTATTTAGGAAATTATTGTCATTTCTTTGTATTATGATAATATTGGTGTGGTTAAATTTTTTTATGGAACAAAGTATCGGCCAAATGACCGTTGCGATCTCGGCGGCACACCTCAGTCTGATGGTCAAAATTTTCAATGACAATATTGTTGTTCAATTGTTGGGCGCGATAATGAGTTGAGGTTGACTGCTTTTTTGCCACACTATTGCGAAAACAGCAACGAACTAAGAAAGCATCTACAGCTGTTTTCACATTTCATACAGACCTGTTTTGCTGACATTTAAATATGTTTCACAATTCTCCCGATTGTGGACAAATTTGAGTTTGAATTTATCTGTATGAACTCGCCTTGATCAATTCAAAATAAGTTTTCCAAACAAAGTAATTTCCCTCTATTTAAAAGAAAGTCTTCAAACCAGAATAAGTCGTAATTCAGCTTTGATCGGGTCAAGGGCTCACGCGTCAATGTCATCATCGTTGTCGAATAAGGACAATCAGGCCGTCCTTTTCATTTGGCTTTGAGAGTTTTGCATCTCACTCTCGCATTAGTTAATTGTGTGGCATCGGTTAGTTGTAACGATGTACAGTTACCCGAAGTCTCAACATCTGCAAAACTTTTAAAAAACAACATTTTTGGGGTTCAGCTCCGACTTCCTATATGAAGGTATAGGTCGACTTACGGATACTGAACCCTCGTGGGATACCCTGGCTCTATGGTTTTAATACCTTGCCATTTAAATTAAAATAAAAACGAAGTACCTTTTTAAACTACCTTGCTGATAAAATAAATATGCCTTGATTTTAATGAAAAAGAAAAATGAAAAATTCAATATGAATATTTTAAATTGATGATTTGTAAGAATAGTAAATGAAAAAGTTACTTATGTCACTTATACATTGGAAAAATGCTTTTATTTTGTTAAAAAAAAATGAAAGGTTGTCTTGTATTTTAGTGACGATTACAAATAAATTAAATATGTATGTATGTATGTAAGTATGTATGCACGTGTAAAATATTTTGTTTAAATAGATTGCCGTACATTAAATAATTTTATTTTTCTTTACCTTGTGGTGGTTTTTCCTCTTCCAATTTACCCAAATAAAAGGGTCCTTGTCTTGTTGTTATTTCATGTACAATTATTCCAAACGAATAGACATCACCTTTTTGTGTACCCTCGAGTGGGCGATTACTTTCCATTTTTAAGAGCTCGGGTGCCGTCCATAATAGTTCTTCAAATACATAATAAAAAAAATAAAGGAATAAATATAAACAACGTTAATATATGAAAATAAATACGTAGATAAAAAGAGTTTTTTTTAACAAAAAAAGGTCGGATTAAATCATAAAAGGGTAAATTGATTTAAGAATGTTACCGCATACACAGGTTTTAAAAAGTTATGTAAATTTTAAATTTTTCATTACTACCTCACTGGGTTCCCTAAAAAAAACACACCACACGCACACAAGTGGTATTCAACTTAAGCTACAGAAAGCCAAAAACACCTCTATTGTGAAAATTCTCGCTGTAACGTTTTCTAATTTATAAACGAGAATATTAAATAAATTAACAGAACAGAAAAAAAAGGGTCTATATCTCAGTAGTTTAGGGAACAACTTTGTTGATTTTAAATATTTTATCAACATTCTGCTGTAGAACATCAGGGGATTCGAATAGATTTTATTCTAACGAGCTAAAAAACTACGCGTTTTTCCTTTCTTATGATATGAATCTTTGCAGGAGTATAAAACACAATTGCCGCATATCGTTGGTTACAGGTAGAAAGGCCCTAACTCAAATATTTGTATTTTTACAGGACAAAGCAAAAACGTAATAGAAACTATCATTATGTAATTCCTTTTGTAAATTTGCTTGTAAATCTGTTATCTTTTATACTATTGCACTGAATTTTTGTATCGAGGTGTATATCGTACGTGACATTTGTACTCTTATAAAGTGGAATAATTTTTGCAAAAGTAAGAGTAACTGAAAAAAAAATTAGCTCTTTATGTTCCATTCAGAGGGTACTTTATTTAAAAAAAATTAATTATATTCGAATCATTGTTGCCTAAAATATCCAGAAAAAAAGAATATACCGTACGTGACATAAAACATAAGGTATATATGGAAATATGAAAAAATCTGCGAAGCTTGGGAGGTATTTTTTCTTTTTTTAATTTCTCACACTAAACCAAATATTTCTCATTTAAAATCCATCATACTTAATGGAAAATAATCTTTAAATGATTTTTTAATAAATATAATTTAATATCGTACGTGACATATCGCATGTGACAGATTTTTCTCTTATAATATTCTTAGTTAAATTCTAAATTAGGTGCTAAGTTTTAACTGTTACCTTAGCCTACTACAAACTAATTAAGTTTTAACTTTTTCCTTTAATGAATATGCAGTTTGAGAGACATTTATAAAGAGCTTGTCATAATATGAAAACGTATGAAGTTTTTTGTTTTTGGAATAGGCTGGATATTTTACCAAGAGATAATCAGATTAAACTCTTATTATTGCTCTTAAAATAATGTAATATTTAAGCTCTAAATACCTGCGCATAGTAAAATTTGAGTGTTTTTTTATCATTAAACTTTTATTGAAAGTTTTTGTTTTTACAGTCGCGGTTGACATTTTCATGGAATTGCCTATATGTGTGAATTGTATAGAATCACAGAAAAACTGAATTTCGTAAAAATTACGAGTTAAGCCGGCCACTCACGTACAGTTTTAACTGTCAGTTTCAGACTTAACTGTGAACTGAGATGTAAACACACGTGCAGTTTAATACTTCGGTTTTTAACATGGATTCGAACGAGCAGGACGGTTTGGCCGCTCTCGGTGTACTTTTTGTAATTTTACAAAAAAAAACCACGTAAACAGTGGTGCAAGAAGTGATTATTACAACAAAATTTATCTTTCCGCATTAGTTTATTAAAGGAATTAAGTGATAAACCATTAGATTTCCTCAATTATTTGCGCATGACTCAATCAGTGTACAGTGAACGGTACAGTTGAACCCCCACACACGTTCACTTCGGTTGAAACTGTCAGTTAAAAATATAAAAATTTTAAATTTCTCAGTTAAACTGAACAGTTGAGTTGAACTGTCAGTTATTATCCACATACATACTGACAGTTTTAACTGAACAGTTGAAACCGAACAGTTAAAACTGTACGTGAGTGGCCGGCTTTAGGGCCTTTTTGCCTGTGGCCATCGATATGTAAGATAATAACTTTAATACGGCTTACTTAAACGAATTCTCTGATTATTTTTCTTTTATAATTAAAAATACCACGATAAGGGTTGTATGTTAAATGCATCACATTCGAACGGTTTGAAAGATAACGCAGATCTTTTTTTGTCGAATTTACCAGAAGAACTTTTATAAAAAAAATATTTTTAAAAAGTGGGCGTGTCATCTTCAATCCAAGTAAAATTAATTTGATATGAAAATTTCTCATGTATATAAGAGCATAACTTGAGAACGGCAGACGGATAACATTCAATGTTTTTTGTTATATTTGTAATAAACAGGACAAGGTTTGTTGAAAAAAAGTGGGCGTGGTATATCGAAGACAAAGAAAATAAATTTCATATAAATTTAATGCATGTTTGTAAGGGCTTCAATTAAGAATGTGCAACAAATTTCGGGTACTCGCCGTTGGTAAAAACGAACTAAATGAAAGATTTGTGCCCAACCGTAATATTTTTTTAAAATTCACTATGGTCCTGAAGATCACATTTTGTGGTAAGTTTTCACCCTTAATGGTGTATTTACATTGTTCATATATTTATAACATACGGTCTACACCAGCCATCGATTTGTTTGAACAACAAACAATTTTTTGTGCACACATGAATTTGCCTGAATTTGGCTGTTGTCGATGTTTTGTTCTTGTTCAAACAGCGTTGTCAGAACATTTGTTCGAACAACGATGTCTGATATTAAAAGGCATTTTGAATATGAAAGAAAGAGACGACACATAAAAATACCAACAAAATACTTTTTATACGGGTTCTCCATATCAAAGAAAATGAACAATTTTTTGACAGTTGCTCTGCCGACGTTTTGTTCTAGTCTAAACAAATCGATGGCTCGTCAAGACGTAGAGTAAGGGCTTTTGTCTGCAAAGTGTGAAAGTAAATCGATAGTAATGGGTGATTCAAGTAGAGATACTTTCTTCAATAGCATATTGTTTTGACAGATCACGTGTGAGTCGTATCATGCTGTCATGTTATTTTTGCTTAGTATTGTTGTGCATTTCATAATGGAAAGACTTACGCCTGAACAATGTTTACAAATCGTTAAACTTTATTACGAAAATTCACGTTCTGTGAAGAATGTGTTTCGTGCACTTCGCTCAACTTATGGTCAATATAATTTAGCATACTGAGCTTTAAAAATGATGCTGGCGCAAAAGTAACCGTCAATTGCGACCGTTATCGTGCCATTATAACCGACTATTTGATGTCTGAAATTGAAGATCGTGATCTCGGCGACATTTGGTTTTAGTAAGACGGCGCCACTTCCTACACATTACATCAATCAATGGATTTATTGAGATTACACTTCGGAGAGCGCATAATTTCACATTTTGGGCCGGTCGATTGGTCACCAAGATCGTGTGATATCACAGCATAAGACTTTTTCCTGTGGGGATATGTAAAGTCTAAAGTTTTTGTGGACAAACCCTTTCGATTCAGGAAAACATCACGCCATGAACCATCTGCGACGTAGCAACGGCCAACATTTTAAAGACATAATCTTCAAAAAATGATAGTAATCATTTCCCATTAAATTTGAATTTTCTGTGTTTTTTTTTCTTTAAAAAATTAAGGAACCTCAAAATGGATCACGCGTTATTTATATTTTTAAAAAATTTTACGAAAAAAGTTTCTTTGTTAGCATTTTAGGTGTAGGTGTCCCTTTGCAGCCCTTAAGATACAAAATACTTTAGACGATTTTACAAGTGTCAATTATAAAATAAAAATTACTTAAAGCATTTAAAGATAGTGAATCAAAATTATACTTACTACTCCAATAGGCGTAACTGTTACAATTCTCTATATCACTGCCCATACTCTCGTTTGTCTTGCGTAACGTATGCAAACCAAAATCACAGATTTTCAGCACAAATCTTGAATCGACAACACAATTTGAAGATTTCAGATTGCCGTGCGATTTGATATCGGAATTGTGTAAGAAATGCATTCCTCTTACGATGTCATGCATTAGCGACAGCTTAAACATCCAGTCCAGCTGGAATTGGTCATTTTCCAAAATATCCTGCAGTGAACCCTTCGGACAGTATTCGGTTAAAATGAAGCTTTTGGCGGGATCCAAGCAGGCACCATAGAATTTCACCAAATGTTCGTGCTGTAAATCTTTCATACGTTTTAGTTCCAACATAAGGGAGCGTGTTAGATTTATGTTGCGTTCGTTGATGATTTTCACAGCTGCCTTGCAGCCACGAAAGAGACCTACAGGTATAAAGATTTGTCGGTCGCCACTTAAAGAGCCCATATCATCGGACATTAGGGTCATTTGGGAACCGTGCTTGACCAAGGAATGTAACGAGCCACGAAAACATCGGCCAGCCGAATTGTGAAATATAACATCGTCGATGGAAACACGCCAAGCCATTGAGTTGATTTCTGCTTCGGACTTGTAATGGCGATAGCCGAAAAAGAAACAAACACTCATAATGACCACAACGGCGCCAAGAATTATAGAGAGTATGGCATAGCCGGGAAGAGCTAAAAATTGAAAGAAGAAAATATGTTAGACAGACACAATATAACGAAAAAAAAAAAAAAACTGAGATCACACGGGAACACAAAGGCTTAGCATTTCGGTTCCTCCTTTTTTTATACATTTGAGAGTTGGGCAACTAAAATTGCCCCATGTGGTTTTAGTCTAAGCAGCAATATCTTATAAAGGAAAAAATTAAATGTCTTGTCTCTCTTTTGATTAAAAAGTGCGCAGAGAAAACAGCTACGATCGTTGTAATCCATGAACAGGTTGCGCAAGTTTGCAGTTGTTGATTGTGACGTAGAAAAACAAACTTTGTCTCGTATTGCTTTTAAAACAACGTCTTAAATAATGCCAAAATCAAGTTTTATTTAGTTGAAAATCATTTACGAAGGAGTTGTGCGCAATCTGTTCAAGGCATATTTATTTATCAGGTGGCATTGACTCGTCAGCTGATTATTTTTTTTATTCACTTATTTTAAACTTCAGCTGTCAAAGTCCATAGAACAGTTCTCTCTTACATCACATTTACTTGAAATGTCAAACTTCATAAAAAAAACGTAAACAAACAAAAAATTCGCTACGAACTGCTGTTTTATCTGATAAATAAATTTGCTCTGGTTTTGGCCATAAAATTTCGAGTCAAAGTTTTAATTCTATAGTCTATTAAAAAAGATTTAAAACCACAAAGTATTTAATTGTCTAGGAAATCGGTTGTTCACTTAGTCTTTATTTTTTTATACTCACAATTATCGGGACATAAAGAACCATCATAGCCGCACATCGGCCTATCTAGCGGTGGCTCTAGCCTATTGCCAGCCCAGTGTATTACTTTTCCCGGTACGTATTCCAGTTTGTTTTGCTGAAAATGTGCCACTATTTCAAATCTGCCCGTTGTCGGATTCATGTCCAGCAATGAATATGCTGAAATTCTATCACCATTAGCATCTATGGTCACATTGCCCGTAATGCCCATAAAACTCCGATTCCACATGCGTCTTACCATATCGGTGCCATTGATGGGTCTCGTCAACACCATTGGATCTTCTCTTATGCTGTCATTCAAAGCGTTCGCATACAATAGAACACCATCAAAGAATGAAGTGACAAATGCAGAAATTGGCTCATCATCTTGAAACGTATAATTGTATTTGTTAGCAGCAATTTCCTTAATCTATCAGTCACATCACAGTTAACAGAACGTGTGTTGGGCACGATGTTGGTAACAAGAAGGGAAGAGATAAAAAAATGAAGAAAAAAATAAAAACAATATTAGCAAGAAAGAATCTATTACACTTATTAAGGAAAAATGTTGTTTCTTAAACTTTATTGTAATTGTGGTTGCAGGCAGAGTTGTGGCTGATAAAATCTCAAAGAAAATTTTTATCTGAAACAAGAATGTTATATTCCATTAAGCTGAGTCTTAACTGCCCCCTCCACCACATTGCAGGGTACCTGAAAATGTTGAAGATTTTGGGTGACACTATGAATTGCTTAAACTGTTGAAAATTTACTATCAATAGATAATTTATTTCGGAAAATATTTTTTGTTTTTAAAAAATTTTGTTAAAATAAGTCTACTTTACGCTGCAGTAACACATTAAATTTTTTGTATTAAGCTTCCCACACATACCGCTTGTCAAAACAATTTTTTCAAGACAACAATTATTTATAATTGTTCAAACAGAATACCGATGCAATGTGATTAATTTTCTATACGAGTTGGATTCTAAAATACATCGTAAAATTTAATGGCGGGATAGAATCTATTTTATATTCAAAGCGCATTAAAGTATGTGCATGAGAAAAAAAAATGGTCGCAGTGAAATTTCTGTAGGGCGAACAGTTGTAAGGGAAAATTTTAAATTTAAAACATACAAGAAGCTTACTTTGTTATCAGTATTATTACATAATTTTGCACAAAATTTATTACTGTCAATTAAGCTAGCATTCGCGAGCAAAATTGTGCGTAAAAATCTTGAAAATCCTGGCATATATCATAACGATATCGCCAAAGCGCTAAAATGGCAAAATCATCAGTAACATTTGTACATAAAAGGAACAATGATTGTTTGTCAGTAAAAAGAAACGCCGATAGCAGAAAAAGGATTAGAAAGAATCACAGGTTACAGCAAATAAAGTGTTGACCCCATTTGAATCGAAATCCTAGACTTTCGCTAAGAGATGTCGCCAACAAAAGTAAAAATGTTACGTTTGTATGTAAAAAAAAGTAAGAGTGCCATATTCGACCGTACCGAATCTGATAATACTACTCATTATTATGTACACAGGTATAATCCCACATCATAGCTTAACCTATATTTCATGTTATTCGCCATTTTTCTTTATTATTTCCGACATCCTCGATTTTGAATTCTTACGTAGTTATCTATATTCTACTAGTCAAGCCCTTTCATTTGATACCCATATTGATGGGGTTAAAAAAATTTTATCCGCCATTTTGTTTCAGACGCCATCATGGATTTTAAATTTTTAATAATTTACTGTATTCTACTGGTCAAGCCTTTTCATTTAATACCAATATTGAGGGGGTTTAGGAAGTTACATTTTAAAATACCAGATTTGACCCGCCATTTTGTAGTGGCGGCCAACATGAATTTTAATTCTTTTATAGCGCTTATATTGCACTAGTCAAGTCCTTTCAGATGATACAAATATTGACTCACTCGGTTGTCTAGAAGCTAAAAAAATTGGTTTTCGTTACTAAATTTTTGGAATATATATTTAAAAAATTGTTTGCCTATAACTTTACCGATTAGAGCCCGCTTTATCCAAAATTTTTCACGAATATCTCTAGAGGCATATTATATCTACAAATAGTGACAAATTACTTTTACATTATTCTATGGCTGAACAATTTTAATTTTGGTGGTAAAAACATGGGAAAAACAGAGGCAGTGGTGTTTATTTGCTCATATCTCAGAAAGTTATGGCGCGATTGTGCTGAATTTCAATAGCGATTCATTCCTGGATATTTCCAAGAGATTGATACCATACACAGATCTGAAGAATATATAGTTGCTTCTAAAAGTTGATTTCAACCAACACACGGACAGACGATTAATCGGACAGGGCTTAATCGACTCCTCTATTCATAAGCTTTCAGATAATATATACTTTATGTATTTACCCTTGATCAATTTAGGAATGCTAGGTGTTACATTTACTCGAACGTTTGGGGTTCTATAAACCGGTTATGTCAAGAGGTTACAACAATAACATATAGAAGCTTTCCTTTTTTTCAACACCGTATTTAATAGTAAAATTTTTTACCTTTTTTCAAACAATTTTCATTAAATTTATTTAAAACCCAATTGTTATTTAAAACAAATTAAATATTTCCCTTATGTGAGGACTAAAATAATTATATTTACTCCTTCCGCTTAAAATACCCGCGGTATAGCAAGTATTTTATTTACACACATAAATTTGGCTTAAATACTCGTACTGTCAGTGAGTTGACTAGGTTTTTTTCCCTTTCACTTTTACGGTTAAAGGCATACAACATTAAATACACTGGCGCACACATGAATTCCTACATACGCATACAAACAAACAAACAAACATACATGCATGCAAACAGGTAAGATGTTTTTCAAGGAACAACTACTTGATGTTAAACAAAAATGTTAGAGATTTTAAGAAATATGAGCACATTGCTTAAAGGAATAAAAACTTATGTATGTGTTCTCTACATACACAGCAACATACATGTTCAACTACATACATGCATACACACTCGTGTAATATGAAACTGAGTGAAACATTATCTTAACACATCTTTTAAACAAGTGTTCGCAGAGGAAGAGTAGAAAATACTTTATGACTGTTTCTTTTCTACTTGATTATTTTTTATTTCTTTCGTACTATTGTTTTTAAATATAAAATTTGTATTGAAGATTTGTTATGTACCTATACATATGTTAGTAGTGTCGAAATTATATTTGGTATTAGTTTTGAAGAGCACGAATTAAGCTATTAAAATCAGTAAATGGATTTCACATTAAATTTAATTGTTTTTTTATTTGATTTTTATTACTTATATGCGTTTAATTCTTATTAGCAACAAATAAACGGCAAAAATGTTTAAATAAATGGAAAATTTCCGAAAAAATAGAAAGAAAAAAAAACTTCTTTAAATCCTAAAATATATTTTTATAGATTTTTGACAAAACAACGTAAGTCGAAATGTAAATTCTTTGTGAAGAAAGAAGTTAGAATAGATAGTTGAAAAGGAGATAGTTTTTTCTGGTACTTCCTTTTATATTGCTCAAAGCCACGTCAACTAAAAAAATACCAAATTCAGTGTGAACTGCATTATTATATTTTTTTTAAAACCAACACAATTTTTATTTGACTAAATTTAAAAAATCTGTGCGCTTATTATACCCTTCACACAGTGAAAAATGGAATATATAGGTTTGTCATTCCGTGTGAAATTTCTACATTTTTCATTTCCGACCCCATATTTTCTGAAAGCTTATGAATATTGGAGTCGATTAAGCTGTCAGTCTGTCCGTCTGTCCGTGTGTATGTTGAAATCAACTTTTTGAAGCCTTCCGACATCGCTTGAACCCGGGTGAGGCATTAAAATATCAGAAACATTTGGAAGCAGATCGGTATTGAAAATCAGAAACATCGGTAAATAAAAACTGAGATATGGGAAAAAACCCATGGCCACATCGCTTTTATAACACAAAAATAACATACAACAAGTAACACTGTGTGTAGTCATGCAATAACAATTGTTTGTATCACCATTCATCTCATATAAAATACGTACATGTGTATACTGGTTAGAATAAATGTGGCATCGAATCCCAGCTGAGCCAAAAAAATTATTATTTTTTTTATATTTTTTTTAAACTTTTTTAAAAAAATTTTGTTTCAATTTTTTAAAATTTTTTTTAAATTTTTTTTGAAATTTTTTTTTTAATTTTTTTTAAATTTTTTTTTTTATTTTCAATATATTCTTTTTTGTAATTTTTTTTTTTGACATGTATGTATGTATTTATGTATGTATGTTGTTGTTGTAATTGTGTAAAAAAACGAGGTGGTCGTGGTTTTTTGCTCATATCTCAGAAAGTTATGGGGCGATTGTGCTGAATTTCAATAGCGATTCATTCCTGGATATTGCCAAGAGATTGATACCATATACAGATCTGAGGGACATATAGTTGCTTCTAAAAGTTGATTTCAACCAACACACGGACAGACGGACAGACGGACAGACGGTCGACTCCTCTATTCATAAGCTTTCAGAAAATATATACTTTATGGAGTCGGAAATGAAAATTGTAGAAATTACAAACGGAATGACAAATCTATATATACCCTTGTGCACCACAGGTGTAGGATATAACAACAATATACATAGTACATACAAACGTGGTATACTGTTTAGAGTAAACGTGGCATCGAACCCCAGCTAAACCCAAAAAAAATTATTTTGTTTTTTATTTTATATATTATTTATATTTTTATTATTTTTTTAAAATTTTTTTTTTAATATTTTTTTTAATTATTTTTTTTTAATTTTTTTTATTTTTATTTTATATTTATTATATTTTTTAATTTTTTTTATATAATTTTTTATTTTTTTTGTTTAATTTTTTTTTATATAATTTTTTTTTTTTTTTTAAAATTTTTTTTTTATATTTTTTTTAACACACATACCTAAATTTATAATTTTACAATGGGATGTTTTTATACCCTTCACCTGTGGTGCACAAGGGTATATATAGCTTTGTCATTCCGTTTGTAATTTCTACAATTTTCATTTCCGACCCCATAAAGTATATATTTTCTGAAAGCTTATGAATAGAGGAGTCGATTAAGCCCTGACCGTCTGTCCGTCTGTCCGTCTATCCGTCTGTCCGTCTGTCCGTCTGCCCGTCTGTCCGTCTGTCCGTGTGTTGGTTGAAATCAACTTTTAGAAGCAACTATATGTTCCTCAGATCTGTATATGGTATCAATCTCTTGGAAATATCCAGGAATGAATCGCTATTGAAATTCAGCACAATCGCCCCATAACTTTCTGAGATATGAGCAAAAAACCACGACCACCTCGTTTTTTTTCACAATTACAACAACAACATACATACATACATACATGTAAAAAACATACCAAACAAAAAAAATTACAAAAAAAAAAAATATTAAAAATAAGAAAAAAATAATAAAAAAAAACTAAAAAAATTTAAAAAAAAATTTTAAAAAAATTTTTAAAAATGTTTCTAAAAAAATTTTTTAAAAAAATTTAAAAAAAATATAAAAAAAATAATAAAATATAAATAATATATTAAATAAAATAAAATAAAATTTTTTTGGCTCAGCTGGGATTCGATGCCACATTTATTCTAACGTGTACGTATGCACGTATTTTATATGGGATGAATGGTGATACAAACAATTGTTATTGCATGACTACACGTTGTGAAGGGTATATAAGATTCGGCACGGCCGAATATAGCACTGTTACTTGTTATATATTGTTATTGCGTGACTTCACGTTGTAAAAGGGTATATAAGATTCGGATTGGCGGAATTTAGCATTCTTACTTGTTTTTACATAGCACTGTACTTTAAAATTCTCTCACCCAATGCGAATTCATACAGGTGAAATTGCCAGCCCAGCTGATTGGAAGGCATTTTGTCAAAATCTGTTAAATTCGCCTTGTTTTCATTTCTTATTGCAGGGATGGAAAATGAAATTTTGGTTTCGGTATTAAACAATTAACTGAAGTGTACTTTTTTCATAATAAATGTGAAAATTTATGTATATTTGATGCTTTTGCACAATTAAGAGTGCGTTTTAAAAATATTTATTCTTTTTTTAATCCAATTTTATTAAAATTAACATTTTATAGCAACTTTTCCCACCCTAATATACAAATTGGCCTTGACAGAAAATATTCACTAAAAAGTTGATTTGTTGTATCAATTCGCATATATATCTGCATGAATATGCCTTGCTCTTACAAATACGGTTGCAAAACACTTTTGGGCATCTATGTTTTATAATGAGAGTGTATTATACACAGACTATTTGAAATTTAATGAGTTTGTTTGACAAATGAACTTATTTCGCATTTATTAAATACTAGCTTGTGGTATTAACCTAGACTGTTATTTATATGTTTGTGAAATTTATCCAAACATACAAACATTTACATTTATAATATTAGTAGGATTAGTAGGATTATTGATTTGAAAATTTGAATTTGAAAATATCAACTTACAACAAAAATAAAAATATTTAAAACACAAACAACTCGCTTAGGATGTGTGATGTTGAGTTTGCCAACGACTTCGCGTTATTATCGTGATAATAAGTAGCCTATGTGTTAATCTAGGTTGTTATCTATCTATGTGCCGAATTTCATTTAGTTCCGTTCAGCTGTTTTAGCGTGATTGAGTAACAAATATCCAAACATACAAACATTCACATTTATTATATTTGTAGGAAGTAGGATTGCAGGAAGGCAAAAAAAAAAAAAAAACAAACAACATATCAATTAATTGTAGTTACCGAATTCAATTGACTTAAAAAGCCTGGGAGTTAAATAGATGATATTTACAAGAGTGCTGATGATGAAATCGTAGCTGGTTTCGAAAATGCATTCCACTCGGTAAAAACATACTTTTCCCGAATATTCTTTCATTAGCAGATTATTAAAAAAAAAATCTTTGCAAAAAATAAGAATGTTTAAAAATTTAACTCAAGCCTGTTTAAACAAAAATTTAAATATCAGTTTAAGAATTAAATTTAAGTTGAGTCTTTTTGCTGTAATATCTCTCATTCTATAACCCATAGCAAGACTTGGATTAATGCAAAGTAATTAGAATGTTATGCACTGCCCACCTTTGATAAAATGCTTTAATTAAATTTTAAAAACTTTTTAGGAAAGCACAAAAAAACTCTTTTTTAAGTATTTTACGTCGATCAGTGAAAACAAAGCGCCTTGAAGATCTCACTCTTATGATTAAGAAAGCTAAAAACTTTCTTATCTTGACTTAAATTATTATAAAGCAAAATGGCGTACAGCATTGAATCTAAAATCTATGATGGGCCACAATATGTTAGAACATGAGGGTAAAGGATATTGTAAAATAATACTCTGTTTTCTCTGTTTTCCGTCATATTTCGTGTTAAAACTCGCCAAACATTTATTTTTTTAAGGATTTTTATTTAAACTTGTGACTAAGTTTAAACGTTTGACTGTATGCTTGTAAATAAATATTAAAAATTCTTTTTACATTTCATACATTTATATATTGTTTTTGTTTTTAATCTCTTAAAAGCAATATCAATTCCTATCTCTATCCGTAACATATTTTTTTCATGAACATTAATGGTTACTTATCCCATACAGATGAAAGCATTGAAAACAAAAAAAAAAAAAAAAATAATAAAAAATATTTGAACTGGTAAGTAAATAAGATTGTCCAATTTGTTTTAAAAAATGAAACACACAATTTCTAGTTTTTGTGGCAGGAGCAAAAAAAAAATAAAAATAAAAAAAGAAAAAATAAAAAAACTTCAAACACTTAGATAAGAAAAAGAAGAAGAAAACAAAATAGAGTTCTTATAAAATAATAAAAAAAAAAAAAAAACAGATGGTCGGCAAGAAATGGTGCTGAAAAGGTTTTATTATTGCCTACAGACATAAAGTAAATTCGTGGTAATAATAAGATTAAATTAAAGCAGAACTAATTAAAGAAACTTTTTAACAAAAATTACAATTTTCTAATATTCGAAAATATTTATATTTTGTTATTTCGCACTTGATTTTAAATTTCTTTTATATTTTGGTATTGTTAATTTGTTTGGTTATTTTTCGATTTTTTTGCATAGAAAACACACTTTAAAATTAAAGACTAATTTTTTTATTCTGACAGTATATGAAGGCGGTCTTGCAGGGCATTGGGGTTCTTTTGAAACACTCTTGCTTTTTTTTTCCTATTTTTTTCCACAACATCGTAGTAGTTGTCTGCAAGTCGACTTATAATAAAAATGAATAAATGTATGCTATAATTCTTCTATAATGTTGTGGCAAATTTTAAAGTAATAAGAGATTGAGAAGTTTAAATATTTTTTACATAATATAGTTCCTTGTTTACGTCAAGCTTTTGTTACCCACAGTTTTTCAAAAACTGTTATGACAATATGTTTCACTTAAAATAGCTGTAGTAAATTTTATATTCACTGCATAAGCAGTTTTCATACAATAAACTTATTTATATGACAATTATTTGTATGGTTATACGTGACGTATGATTAATATTAATTTTGAATTATTTTATTTATTTCAAAATATTTCCTAAGCTTAAAGCTTCAGCTTAATAATTTCAAATTTTAATGAGGACTTAGAAAATAACCTGTTGTAATATGATAATATTAATATTAAATATGACTGTTTTACTGCCTTAAATACATGCTAAAATGAAAATGTGAATTTTTATTATCTAACTAAAACTCTATTTTTAATTTAATTTTTTTATAGCAAACAGCATGACGCTTTATCTGTATTATTGTAGATAATTTTTCTGTTGCAGGTATGTTGTGAAACTACAGGTTTATACATATGTAAGGGGTGTACAAATTTAAAGTATCATTTGCTAATGAAAATCGCTAGCGAAAGATGATCCAAAGCTTTTTGTAGGGAGACATTTTATGAATTAGGCGTAAGGAATATGTGGCATTATTTCTCGTACAAGACACGAGAATTGGTGACCTAGATCGTGTAATTTGACACTTTTACACTATCTTTTGTGAGGCTTTGAAATTGTGTACAGCAATAATCCCACAACAGTTCAAGAGCTTTCAACATTATCGAGCAGATATCAACTTTCGATAGTTTATTGAATAACGTGATGGAGAATTTTGTTGAAAGATTAAGAGCCTATCGCCAGTAGTGGGGATCACTTGACCAACATATTTATTTTATTTTTAACCAGATTCTATTTGTAATAAACTAAAAAATATTTTTAATATAAAAAAAAAACTCTTTTTTCATTAGAGTTAATATGATACCTCAAATTGAGACACCCTTTACAATGAACATGGTCGTAGTACTAAGATATCTTATATACTAATAGGCAAGTCTATTTATTGTATTTAAAAATTTATATTGACTTAGTTACAAAAACAATCAGTTTTATTTACTTTTTCTTAAAACATTTTTAGTTTAACCGTAAAACAACCTGTTTGGTATAATGCTTTAAAGCTTCCCTTTATATTTATAAAAAATTTTGAAATTATAAATGAGTTTGGGAAAATAAATTTGTAGGATTTTTTTTTGCTGAATATGAGAGTTAGTGCGAAACTTTTTACTGTTACAGACAAACCTCACCAAGAGCGGCAAGCATTTTTTATAAGTCAAAAATTATCTAGCCAATACATTTTGTATGAAGCAAAACGAGATAATGCAAACGTAACGCTTTGGAATTGGATTGTGAAGTTGGCCGCAAGACAACTGTTATTGTTTTTATATCCTTCACCTGTGGTGCTAAGCGTACATACAGCTTTGTCATTACATTTGTATTTTCTTTAAATTTCAATTCTGACCCCATAAAGTATATTTTTTCTGAAAGCTAATACAAACAATATCAGTCGGTCCTTTTGTTGATTGAAATCGACTTTTAGAAGCTGCAAATGTAGCAAAGATCTGTATGTGGTATAAATATTTGGGAAATATTCAGGAATGTATCGCTATTGAAATCTAGCACAATCGCCCTTATTTCTGAGAAATACGATTGCTTTTTTACACCACAAGAATTATTATTTTTTTTACATCCGTTATAACTTAAAGAAACGTTTGTTACTATTTATATATATGATGTGCCTCCGGAAATATTCATAATACATTTTGGAGAAATCGGTCAGTAATCGAAAAAGTTATAGAACAAAATTATATGGAAATATATTTGCATTTATTAATATATCAAGTTTCGCTAGTTTCACCATGTTGCATGCCGTTGCATCGATAATTATTTTTAAGAGAAACCAACAAAGCGGTTTGAAATTAACTGTAATATAAGCACAAATATACAACTGCTTCAGTGTTTATACGAAACATGGAGTCAGTATGGATATAAAATAAAAGATTTAGACTAGCAAAATATATCTCTTAAAAAAAGAAATTAAAACCCATGGTATTCTACACTACAAAATGGCGTATAATTAATTGGTATATGGATCAATTTAAAAATGTACCCCGTTCAACCTTCCCAATAATTGTTTTAAGTAAAAGGGATTGACAAGCTGAAAGCAGTGAATTATGTTAAAGTTAAAAGTCAAGATGGCGTCATTAAAAAAATGGCGGAAATAAAGCTCAAATTTAGTATTAACGATTTTGTTCCCTTCAATTCCCACAATATTGGCATCAACAGTTTGACTAGTAGAATGCAGTTTACTATGAAGTAGTGTAAAATCCAAGATGGCGTCTAAAACAAAATGGGAGATAATTTTTTTTACCCCTTCAAAATGGTTATCAAATGAAAGTTCTTAACTAGTAGAAGGCAGTTAATTATGTAAAAATTCAAAATAAAAATGATGTCAGAAATAATAGGGTGGGTATGCCACACTAATAAGCTACGCTTCGATGTGGTAATCTATATATATAAAAGTGAAACTCTGTGTGTGTGTGTGTGTGTGTGTGTAAGCTATAGACTCCAAAACTGTAAAACCGATCGGGCTCAAACTTGGATAAGTTGTTGTACACATACCAGGGAGTGTTTATGGGTGAAAAAAGTGGGCGGAGCCACGCCCATAAAAAATTAGTTATCATTTTAAGCTACTTGCACTTGACCGATTTTTCTGAAACTTTGCACACATATCAAGCTGTCATGACTAAATAATTTCGTGATAAGAAAAGTGGGCGGGGCAACGCCCCTAAAAAAGTTTTAATTTTGAGGTACTTGCACTGGACCGATTTTTCTGAAACTTTGCACACATATTGGGCTGTCATGATTTTATGATTTCGTGATTGAAAAAGTGGGCGGGGCCACGCCCATAAAAAAAAGTTATAAGTTTGAGGTACTGGCACTAGACCGATTTTCCTAAAACTTTGCACACACACTAAGCTGTCATGACTTTACAATTTCGTGATTAGAAAAGTGGGCAGTGCCACGCCCATAAAAAAAAGTTACCATTTTGAGGTACTTGCACTGGACCGATTTTTCTGAAACTTTGCACACATATTGAGCTGTTATGACTTTACAGTTTCGTTTTTAGGAAAGTGGGCAGGGCCACGCCCATAAAAAAATTATAATTTTTAGGTTTTTGCACTTGATATTCAATAAAAATTCAGAATGCATTTTGATTCATTAAGGGGCGTAGCAACGCGCGCCGGGTTTGGCTAGTTATGCTTATATAAGAACACGATGGTGATGAACAGATTCGCCACAGCCGAATTGTTGAAGTGTAGCAACAGTTTAGCTTTATTTCAGGTCTATCTACCGATTTTATTTAAATTTTTCTTTTTAAATATTTAGTTGGTCTTAGTTAACAAAATAATTTAAATTTGCTTTTCAAGGCACACTTGTTAAAGTTTATTACTTCGGCGTTAGCGTTCAGTGTTGTTGTTTAGTTTTTTTTTCTGTAACTTACCTCATTTGATACTCTCGTGTATTCGTCATCATTGGGTTGCTTTGGTGTTACGGTCAGCATTGCGGTGTAGGCTTTACGTGCTCTCAAATTTTTCTCGTTGGTATCGTTTTTATCATACCAGGGCTGGGATGTCAAATGTGGAACTCTGCAAGAAATAGAGAAAGGAATTATATTTTTAATAAAAAATAAAGAAAAACAAATTTAAATTTATCAATAATCTGCTAGAGTTTGCAAAAAATAGTGTAGATAATAAATTGAATCTTTTATTGCTTGTTGAAATATAAAGGATCCGCTATCTAACGGTTTTTTCTTTCAAGTAGTGCTTATATCGTGAATGGTAACATTTCGCTCATGTCTGATTTGATAGATAATTAGTTTTATACTTTCGCTGAACGAATATGGTTATGTATACGCTAGAACAACGCTGGGAAATATTGCGACATTACTTTGAAAATCATGCTAATGTTGCAGAATGTGTGCGAAAATTGCATCGTTTGCTGTCCCTATCGGTCTACTTTTGTAGCGTGCCTGTTTAAAAACCCTTTATTATAAAGTGATTTGTGCATTTAAAAATAAAAAATATATAAATAGGTCTTACCAACCACAATAGTTTTATAACTGTTTATTTCTATTTAATAATTTTTCCTTAGTTTTTTACTTTATTTACAACAATATTTATAATTTCTTTTAAATCATTTCCATCTTATCAGCATGTGGTAATGAATTGTAAATAGCTTTATCTCTCTAAAGTGTTCTACATTTAATTAATTGACAAAAGTTCTAACATCATACTTATTTATTATTAAATTTTTTTCTTAATATTTCCCTAACGGCAATGACTTAAAAAGCACGATTGATTTGTTAACTCACACCTGCAGCTGCTCTGTGTGCTCTTTTGTAAACGAATTTCGTCTTGATTGGATTTTAATTGAATCAGCATACACATGTAAATAATTTATACAAAATGAGTCAGCAAATCGTTTCATAATAGTTTTGCCCTTTTTTATTATCATATTTATAGTTTTAATTAAATTTCAGTATAAAATCTTTAGAGAATGAAATCTGTTTACTTTAAGTGAACTGAAGTGTCATGTTACTATAGAACTACGTGATAAATTTTACATTTTAATAGTCTACACACTAGTTCTGGAAGGGCAAAGGTTTTTTTGACATGTGTTTTACTCAACATTAATGATATTTCTTTTTGTTATAAGCATATAATTATGTTAACGAATACCATTAAGTTCAAAGTAAATTTTGTTACCTTTTAAAAGTACAATTAATTGTTATGCTAGACCTGTTGATTCGGCACTATAACTGAAATAATTCCTAATTAATATCAATCATACGTCATGTACGTCATAAACAGAAAATCAAATGACTCCTGTGTTCTTAGCATTTGATATGGGTGAGAATGTTAAGTGATTTAGTTGGCTTTAAAAGTTCACGATATTTCTTTATTTAGTAAGAGGACATATTATTAGTAGTAATATTAATAAAAAGATTTTGACACATTAAGTACCAAAATTCTGCTGCTTGTCATGCTTTCATATTTTTTTTGTTTTAAATAAAATAGTAGAAATAAATCAATTTTTTAGTTAGTTTAGGTTGAAAAGGAGGGGCAATAAAAGCCTAACCCCATGACAGGTATACACTTTTGCCCAGTTGGCATGTTGTGCGCTCCATATGGAAAACGGAATTCCCAACAAAAACCATTATCATAAATCCCTATAAGTAACGGACTAGTCGAAGAACCCAGTCCCCTCAATGTAATTCCTTATGGATTTCCAGTTCGAGTTCCCCAGGTATTCCAAGTGCGGCATAATAATAATAATTAATATGCCCAAACGCAGGACAATGACAGAGGTAGTGTACCAAAGTCTCATCCTCTTTGTTTTCTCAGACAATTTCATGCTAGCTAGATGGGTTCTCAACTCCGTATGACCTGTAATTACACTGGTTAGTCTCCTAAGTGTTGGTCTACTCAGTTTCAGAATCTCCCAAGATTTGGGTCATCCCATAGTATGTTTGTCACTTTACCGACATCAGTGCCTTGCCATTTTCTGACATGTTCCTCCATCGTCCAACATTTAAGTTCATCCTTGAATCGTTCAAATGGTTATAGTACTCAGAAGAGCTCCCATTTTGGATAATTTGTCGGCTTTCTCGTTTCCGATCAGCCCGTGATGGCTTGGTATCCATATTATCTCCAGATGTTCACAATTTGCATATGAGTTTATCTCGCTCTTAACGTTCCGAGATTCAACATTCTCCTCTCTCAATGTCTTAATCACTGATTGGCTATCCGTAAAGATATGAATCGTGGCTTCGCTATTCGTTTCCATTATCCATATAATTCCTTCCGTAATCGCCATAATATTTTAGTTAACTTATTAATTAATTAATTAATTAAGACAATTCAAATGTTTAAAAAACAGAAACAAATTATATTCAAAACACTGGCTGTCCTGGAAGACCAGTCAATTGTATACTAGTTGTGATATTGAGTCCTGTCAAAGATTCTGGTCTGTTATACTGAAGATTGGCCACAAATGTGTCCCCCCGCCCAACACTAGTTCATTTTAATTTTTTTCCAGATTATAAAATATACAAATTGGAAATTTGTTTACACTAAGTATTGAGAGTGATATCACTTAAATGACCCTCGTTTTAAGCTTCACAATGATGAGTTCACTTTATAGCATTATCCATAATATCTTTCAAAAATTGTGGCTTTTGAACTTGAATTTATTTCTACAATAATGTTGGTCTTTAGTTTAATGATTGTCTCAGGCCTGCTTGCATATATTCGCTTCTTCAAACAAATAAAAGTCGGGTGGTAAAAAATATGGTCAACGCGCTGGACAATTATTTTTTTTTACGAAACTTTCGTTTTTCAAAAATTTGACTTAAAAGTGCCATTGTGTTTGGGCAGTGAAAATATTGCAAAAATATTGTATCCTAAGCCGATACTGTTCTTCATTTACACTTGTGGCACTTTCATCATTATTTTCGAAGAAGTAAGGTCCAATGATATTTTCAGATTTATTGATGCACCATAATGCGGTCCGTATGGGATGCAAGTGGTGTTGATGAATGGCTTGTGAATTTTCAGAACCTCAGAGTATACAGTTCTGCTTATGAAAAAGGCCATTCAAATTCAGACCTGGCCAATTTTTGAAATTTGACTGCGAAATTCGTTTTAATTCGTGCACCCATTGTACCTTATATGGAAATAACATCAAGTTTTATTTTTATGCGAAGTAGAGCCATTCCCAGCTGAGGAGAACGTTTTGATGTGGTATTTGATTGGATTGATTTAAGTGGTAGATATTTCTGGTGTTTCGTGAACACTTTGCACTACACATTCAATATTTTTGCACAGTGCGAAATAATCGTGATCTAGCGATTCAAGACAAATTTCTTAAGCTGCCATATTGGGGGTGACGATGAACTAAGTAACGAAACATAGATTCAGAGGGTGAAGTTCTGATGGTAAAATGTCGACGATATGCTCTTTGAGTTAAAATAATTAATCTGGTTCTTTGTTCAGTTCTGAATCTATTTGTTATTTACTCTCCAGTCCAGTTCTTCGGTAAAAATAAAAAATTAAAAACTATATATAAACAAAAAAAGTTATTAAATATTTGAACAACCCCATGGTGAGTTTTGGCTTACGAGCAATTGATGTTAGTTGATTTAAATCAGAACATTATTTGTTAGTGTATTGTAACTAAAATAAATAAATATTTACTACATAAGTCATGTGTCAACCACACTCTGTAACAGTTTTCAGTTAAATTCTTTAAATAAAAAATGTTAGCCACTCACCTTGAAAACAATTCAATATTAATGAAAACATATTCACCACTGTCAATCATATTCAACTCTTCAGCTGTTAGCATAATTTGGCGTATTGATTGGGGATCGGCACACATAATGACAACTGTAATGATAACACAGATAAAAATAAAAATTAATTTATAGTTTTTGTTTTGTTTTGTTATAAATATTTACTTAATAAAACGTTTAAGACTTAAACTGTGGTTTTGAATAAAATAAGAACAAAAAAAAAATTATTTCAAATTCTTTATCAATTCTTTTAAAAACTAAGTTAAAGATGTAGCAAAGCATTGTTAAAGAGACTGTTTATTTTAAGACATGATTTTGTTTAAATAATTATTGTATTTCATTTATTGTTTTGTTTTGATCTTGATGTTTCTTTTGAAACGATTAGAATAATAATTGAAGTTTATTGTTCTTGATAATTTATTCTTTACGTCAGAGGTAGCACGCGTACTGTAAACGTTAAGAAATTGAATTAAGATTATGTAAATTATAGCAAAAAATAAATAAATGAATAAAATCAAACATATGCAACGAGGGTGGTTGCATAAGGTATTAGAAAAAAAAAATTATAATAATTTAACGGCCTTGGAAAAAGCCGAAAAATTATTTAAAATTTAATACCACAACACGGCACAAATGTTTCAGATTGAAACTTTTCTCAACTATCAACAAAACGAATTATTAAAATGCTTTAGTCGTTGTATCTTTCGCAGACATGAAAAATCAGTCTTATAAAATGCTTAAAAAACTTTTTCGATCTGTGATTTCGAACTAAGTTGTTTGCCATTGATTAGGTTTTAGAGAACTTTTGAAAGGCCTTCTTTCAAATAAATATGCTATACGGGCAATCAAATTGAAAGTCATTGTGGATTTAATTTTTTTTATTTAATTTTTTTTAATGTTTTTTCTTTTTGAGGAAATTTTTCAGCAATCACCCAATTCTTTGAATCGCAGTTAAAATTTCTTTAATCAAAAATTTATTATCAATTTTCAACCTTACAATTGACAATAAATTTATTTGCCCCAAACGGTTTTTTCATATTTATTATTCATAAGAGGGAAGGGGGGAAAAAGTGTGTTTTAAATAATTTTATATAAACAAATACGCACATACATACGTATGTACGTAGCGAAGCCACTGAACTAAACAGTTTTTTCTGCATTTTTTTTTGCAACATTCTTTTTTGTTGTTGGTTTTGTATCAATTAAGTTAGAATTTATAAGAAAGAATAAATAAATTTGTCACATGTCTCAAGAAAGCAAAAAGTATCGTCTGTTATGCTGTTTTTGCAGTACATCAGGAGCGTCAAGCTCAAACATAACAAAACCGCAGCCGGTGCTTTGTAGTGTAGTGTCAGAAATATATTAGGTGACCAGAGAGTTTTTTAAGTTGTTATTTTTTAAAAGCTGTCAAAGCTACCAATGTCATCCAGCTGTCAAAACAGTACTTGTTTCATACGTATCGAACATGTAGAAATTATTGAAAAAATACTCTCGATTTTCCGACACAGTTGCAAATGAAGTTAGTCGGTTATCATTCCAGCTCCAGTTCACAAGCTTGACTTAATCCTTAATCCTTAAGTAATTGATTGCACATGCCAAAAAATCAATTTTTGTTCAGCGGCTTTATCGACAAGCGATCGCAAACTACTAGTTTCAAATAAACATCACTGCATCTAAAAAAGTTGACTCTGTGGTACTATTTATGAGATAATGGCGTTACTGGACCTTTTTTTTCGAAACTAAGAAGGAGTGTGCATAGACTTTCTGTAATCAGAGCTTATTCGGGCTGTAGTTTTTAAAAGACGCCACTACACGCAATACGAACAAATCACTGCTCAAAGTAAATAAAAATCTTAGCGACCGAATCATCTCTAGCCTTGCTCTCAATAACGAGCCACCGCAATCATGCGACTGGACTGTCCTTGATTGTTTTTTTTTATTATTTGATGCTCTGTTAAGCCAAACCAATATAATAAATTTTCGTTGTCTGTTAATCTGATACCTTCACAACTTTTTGAATAATGCATGAGTTCTAAATGGGTAATCACGAATTTCCGATGGTTCGCCTGTGGCAGAAATTAATATCTTTTAAAGATTAGTATCTCTTAATGATCATCCCCTCTCCAAGGGACTATCAATTTATTCTGACGGAGTAAAATTGGACCGTGAAACTGAAGCAAGTAATTTGAGTGAATAATTATTGTATTCCAAGCTAAAATCTTTGCGATAAAGAAAGCTTAAAATCTAGTTTACCAAATGAAAACGGAATGCATTACTATATGCCTTAAGAGGCAAGCTGCTCTCAAAACTTTAAAATTCAAGGTAGTCAGATCAGCAGTCAAACGTAGTTAACGCAACGTAAAACTTTTGCTGGGTTACTGTGGTATGACTGAGTATGAAGAAGCTTTGATCTAAGCCAATTCTACATCACTGTTTAGGGGCATTTTGCAAACCGAAATTGGGCGAATACTACATTGCTGGGATAGAAGACCCTTTAGCTAGTAATAACGCCAAGGAGAACACAGATACTCCTAAATTTGGAAAAAAATGATTTGATTCTACTTTTATCGTTCTGCAAAGATGTGGAGGAGAAAGAGTCGGTGGGTCATTTAAGCTATCTCTGCCCGATAATTACTACGAGAAGGTGTTGACTCTTGGTCGAATATGAAACTGAAATATGAACTTGTTAGTTATCGTGGTAGTTACTACGTGCGAACTGTTAAGTAGAGTCAGTATGAAACCGTTTTATACAAGCCATATACTCGCTAGTCTTAGTAACTCTTAGAATCAGTCTAAGAGTAGGGTATTAGATCTATTTCTTTGCCGTGACGTATCTCAGCAGATCGTTTAGTCTGACCTTAGATATCTCAAAGAGGTTATTCAGAATTATGTGTCTCTTGGTAGTTAGAACAGGACGATTGCAGAAAAAGTGGAAAATCGAGCTGTCATTCCGACTTCGACTTGTAAGTTGCGATGTATGCCTTGTATCAAAAGAGGGCCACTTAACCTTAAGCTTGGCCACTTTAAATATACCCAGTTTATGCTACATGTTCTCTACTTTTTCAAGAAAATCTCTGGAGATCTTAGCTTTGATAGTTCCCAACGGTATTGTGACTGTATTTGCCTTGAAGATATCCAAGAAATATCGTTATCGTTGGCTTTTATTTGCAGGGAGAGCAACGTCAGTTAGCTAACAAAGTGGTTGACCAATTAAGATGTATTGGTGTATGAGCTGAGTGCCAAGAGTGCCGCTTGATTGACGACAAAAATACTAAAAAGAACTGTAAGACTCTTCATTAAAGGTCCGAGAGCAATAAGGTTCCGAAGTTGTTTGCAGCTGAGGGGAATAAGACTTTGCTCATTGATATCTTTGACATTTTGTATTTCTTCTATGTTACTTCTATGTTATGTTACGAACTGTTTTGGTCTAGTGAGGTTTCCGGCTAGCCTGTTTGTGGCGATAGCTCAGGTAGATTCCAAACCACTTACTGGCCACTCATCCGCTCATGACAAACTCCACCACAAGAAGAATTTACGAGTCAGGTGTGTACTCTCCACATTCGCTGTAAATTTCTCTGCGATTTCTCTTTCATTCTAAGTATTATTATTTCTATTGTATATCGACTATTCTCCTCTGATAGGACAAACACAATAGACTAATTCCGCACTGTGAGTGGCAAGCTGATATCGTAATTACCACTAAATACAGTTGGCTACATGTAGTTAAATCAAACTAAAGATGGGTTTGAGAAACTAAGATATGTATGAGAATGTGACCCACAAAAATTAAGGTAGTCAAGGTGTTCAAGTCACCCTGTAATAAAATTCAAATAATAAAATTTATATTAAGTTTTCAAAAATTAAATTTAGGTAACCGAGGAGAATTATGCAAACCATCTACCCGTTGTTCTGTAAGAGGCTAATGTCTTTGACGGGAATCGAACTTGAAACCCCTAAACTGACAGTGTAGCATACTAATAATTAGTTCACCGGGTCACCCTATCATATAATGATGCTGTCACGTGAAATTAATGTGTTTAAAATTTTAAGCTTATCATACATCCTTAAATTAATAAAACTTACGTTGGTAGAATTCGGTAAAGTAATGCAGGTCAAGTAATAAAATTCCAGTAAAAAAATCATAAATAGAATAACTTATTTCTCCTCTTCCCGTTCTTATTTTTTCGTAATTTTTTTAAAATTTCATTTTCAATTATTATTAGCCTCTAACCACGTTAGATTATTTTTAAAATACGTAATAAATCGTTTTTGAATATTTAAATATGTTAATGAAATAGATTTGTTAAACACAAGTTTTCTTATTCCACTTAGAATCTATTTATCTTTACAAGGCAAAATAATATATTTTAATTTTCCACCTGTTTAGCAGTGAATGTGGTGTGAATTTTTATTTTTCGTTCTCTATCGCTACACTTTTGGCAACATTTTACATTTGGTAATAGTTTTTTTTGTTTTTTTTTTGATTCTTGGCCGTAGTACAATGAACAGCCAGCAGTCGACCAACAAACATCACTGACCATAGACAAAGATATCTAGAAAATAATTGTTGAACGCAATTTATAATTAAAGCAATTTTTCATTTGAATCTTCTTGTTTTCTTCTTTATTGTGACATTTTAATTTAATGGGTTTTGCGGTTGCGTTCAATGACGAAAAAAATATTTACTGTGTATTTCATTTGAGATATAAATCTTAAAATGTTATAATAAAACGCAGTTCCTGGATAAATTATCAACATGAGCAAGTTTTTGATAAATATTTCGGGTGGGTAGATGTTGCACATGGTTTTGTAAATTATACTGGAGCTTCAAAAAGTTGATTTCAGCATACAAATGACAAACCTTAAAACTTAATACAGTGCTACAAAAATTAGCTTTCTAAAATTTTCGTAGGACCTAGTCTTGCTTAGAGATCTAGCCGGTTACAAAACCGGTTTTGACATTTCTGGTATACCACAAAGTTTTAAAGATATTGAAAAAGAAAAAAATTTTATGACTGGCACTGTAAACAATTGTAACTCTGTGAAACGACGTTTAATTTTTGAAAAAGAAACCCGCCTGCTATTCGTTAATTATAAAAATATACAAGGTATACATACATTTCTACTAATTTTTCTTAATTATATGTAAAAGTTTAATTTTCATCTTTTGTTTTTAATTTTTAGGAGGGATTTTTCGAATCTTCTTTTAAAACAAAAATTTAAAACAACTTAAACCCAAAAAATTTACCATTTTTGCGAATTAAAAAAATATCTCTACAAAACTAGTAAGTGCGCTATATTCGGCCTAGCCAAATCTGAATATACCCTGCACTATAATGTACGTAGATACAATGACCACATCGCAGCGTAACTTAATTTTATATTTGACTAGACAAGCACGGCGCGCGTTGCTCCACCCCTTAATGAATAAAAATGAACTCTGAATTTTAATTGAATATCAAGTGCAAGAGGCTAAAAATTATAACTTTTTTTATGGGCATGGCACTGCCCACTTTTCTTATCACGAAACTGTATAGTCATGACAGCTCAATATGTGTGCAAAGTTTTAGAAAAATCGATCTAGTGCAAGTAGCTAAAAATGATAACTTATGTTTTATGGGCGTGTCACTGCCCACTTTTTACCACCCATAAACACTCCCTAGAATGTGTACAACAACTTGCCAAGGTTTGAGTCCGATCGGCTTTAGGGTTTCAGAGTCTATAGCTAATACACACACACAGACAGACAGAGTTTCATTTTTATATATGTACTAGCCAAACCCGGCGCGCGTTGCTACGCCCCTTAATGAATCGAAATGCATTCTGAATTTTAGTTGAATATCAAGTACAAAAACCTAAAAATTATAATTTTTTTTAAAGGCGTGGCATTGCCCACTTTTCTAATCGCGAAATTGTAAAGTCATGACAGCTCAATATGTGTGCAAAGTTTCAGAAAAATCGGTCCAGTGCAAGTACCTCAATATTAAAACTTTTTTAGGGGTGTGGCGCCGCCGACTTTTCCTATCACGAAATTATTTAGTCATGACAGCTCGATATGTGTGCAAAGTTTCAGAAAAATCGGTCAAGTGCTAGTAGCTAAAACTGATAACTAATTTTTTAATGGGCGTGGCACTGCCCACTTTTCTAATGACGAAAGTGTAAAGTCATGACAGCTCAGTATGTTTGCAAAGTTTCAGAAAATTCGTCCAGTGCAAGTAGCTAAAACTGATAACTTATTTTTAATGGGCGTGGCCCTGCCCACTTTTTTTATCACGAAATTATAAAGTCATGACAGCTTAATATGTGTGCAAAGTTTCAGAAAAATCGGTCTGGTGAAAGTACCTCAAAATTATAACCTTTTTTTATGGGCGTGGCCCTGCCCACTTTTCTAATCACAAAATTATATGGTTATAACAGCTTAGTATGTGTGCAAAGTTTCAGAAAAATCGGTCCAGTGCAAGTACCTCAAAACTAAAACGTTTTTAGGGGCGTGGCCCCACCCACTTTTCTTATCACAAAATTATTTTGTCATGACAGCTCGATATGTGTGCAAAGTTTCAGAAAAATCGGTCAAGTGCAAGTAGCTAAAACTTATAACTAATTTTTATGGGCGTGGCCCCGCCCACTTTTTTCCATCCATAAACACTCCCTGGTATGTGTACAACAACTTGCCAAAGTTTGAGTCCGATCGGTTTTACAGTTTCGGAGTCTATAGCTAACACACACACACACACACAGAGTTTCACTTTTATATATATAGATGTCTATAGCTAGATGTTATACGCTATTTTGCTTTTTTATTTCTGACGCCATATTTGATTTTTTTAGTTTACTGTATTTTACTGATCGTGACATTCGTTTTTGGGGCCACTGGTTTTCAGAAAATTTACTTTATGGGGCAAGAAATGAAAATTGTAATAATTTTAAACGGAATGATAACGATATATTTTGCAATGGCACTTCAGGTGAAGGCCATAACAAAATGGACACGCTATAGGTTTTAAACATATTAAAAAAAGTTCCAATATTAAATTTAATTAAATTAAATTACACACATAATTTTATTGATGTTTATGCGTACGTCTTAATTGCAATTATAGTTATTGCAATTATAGTTATTGCAATCATAGTTATTGCAATTATAGTTATTCCAATTATAGTTATTGTATTGTTACTAGGGTGATCGATTATTCGACATTTTTAAGAATTCGGTTTTCAAATAGTTTGAAATTTAGAATTAAAAAAAAACCGGTTGCTCTTTTAAAAATTTAGAAAAAACCGGTTAACCGGTCGAATACACAAAATATAATTTTTTCTTATACCCTTGCAGAGATACATACATATAAAGGTATAAACTAGTTTATTCTATGGTTTAATTGCATTTTAAGTTGACACACATTCAATGGCATTATTATAAAATACCGTTATTTAAGATAAAGATGTTAAAGGACACAAACTTTTTACCTAAAAGTGACCGAAAAGTTAAGTTTATGCTTTAATTACCTTTAACTTTTAATGTTAGGTTTATATATTGAAAAATACCATTGTTTCTCCACATGAAACAAAATATGGCAACTAAATTGTGATTTATATTTTTTTCTACTTCGAAATTTTTAATTTTTTTTATTTTAAGTTTTAATTTTCTAAAATTAGCGACACAAAACAGTAAATAAATAATCAAAAATGTTATTTCGTTTTGTAAATAAAATGTATAAATTTACATTGTTGCCACTACATTTTTTAAGAACTAAATTAATAAGTTAAAAGTAGCTCTCCTTTTAAAACAAATTATATTTAATCCTAATTATTTTCCTTATTTTACATTTGTTTTTGAAACAACAAATAAATTTCTTGCAATACTATGGAAGAGTATTTAATAAATTTTCTGATTTTTGGAAATTTTTTGAGTAATAAATATAGTATGGTACGTTTGGTTACAAAGATAAATGAACATAAAAACAAAAAAAAAACCGGTTTATGTGAATAAAAAAACCGGTTAATGTGAATAAAAAAACCGGTTTATTTGACATTCGAAAAATTAACATTTTCAAAAAACCGACAGCTGAAAGAGTAAAAAAACCGGGTTTTTCACCGGTTGTAAAACCGACTCGATCACCCTAATTGTTACGCGAAAACGGAGTGTTAGTTTTTGTTTCAGAACATGCGAACTTACGAACAAAAGTCTTGATTAACATAAGTTTTTGTGAACTAGCCGTAAATTGTTGCAATTTTTGGTTTGATTTACTCTACATTTACACATGAAAGTACTTTCATGAAATTTCCGTATACGTATTATAAATAAAAATATTAATGAAATAGACCACTTTTATGAAGATTTCTTGTTTGTTTTACACAGAAAAGTGAAACTTCATTTTAAAAAATGTCGTCGAAGCGTAGAGTTGCAATAATTGCTATACACTGTACATTGATGAGTTAAATTTGTCTGCTTTGGAGTTACCAAGAATATTTCGTACACAAATTTAAAAGCCAATAGTTGAAAAAAATTATTTATTTTTTTAATTTTTAATAAAATTATTGTTTTAAAAGGATATAAATTGTATTCGTTATGTATATATTTGAAGAAATGTGAACTAATTTTTACCAAGAGTGTTCACTTTTTCGATTTTGTTCACGTTTTAGATTGCATTTTTTCTATAACATATTTTGTCTCTCTTATCTTTTATTTAATTTAAAATAAAGTATGTACGTTATTTTCACCTATGAGACATGTTTTGAATAAACTTTTTGTAAGCTTCTGCCATATTTTAATGTACTACATAGCTAGTATGGTTTGCAAAAGGGTTTTTAAGATACTAATTTTTAAATTATTTATTGAATTCATCCAAAATAGAGGCTTAGCATGGTTATTTTCCTTAATTTGATTGTGCAATTCAATAGCTTACTTTTAATCATAATGCCGCTAACCGCTAGGTTTTTATTTCGAAGTTGGGTAAACCATTTGTACAGATATTTTTCTATTTTTGGAAGCTCCGAAGTATGCAGTGCTTTCCGTTTTCCAGGACCCGAAAATGTATTATTAACTCATTTCGAAATTGCATCTTTATTGTTTCTTATTGAACGAATCGTCGATTTGGCGACATTATACTTTTTCGACAAACCAGTTACAGATGAACCTTTGCGTAAAAGCTCTAAAATATCTGACCTTTCTTGAAGATTTAACACTTTTGGTTTTTTATTAGACATATTTTCAATAAAAATAATTTTAGAGATCACTTGTTTATATTATTTATATACCTATATGTATAGTCAGCACAGAGAGATGCTTCCAGTAGAACTGCCGCATTAATACTAAAGCTACTTATCACGCAACAAAAGTTGTTTTAAACAAACAAGCTACAAAATTCTTCTGAGGGGAATCCCAAAATATATCGTCTAAATTTCTTGATCTTTTTTATTGATTGTATATGATTTTTCCAAGCTTGAGATCAACTTTTTTAGTTTTTTTATAAAAAATTATTTATTTTTATTTATTTTAAATAATTTTTTATAAAAAAACTAAAAAAGTTGATCTCAAGCTTGGAAAAATCATATACAATCAATAAAAAAGATCAAGAAATTTAGACGATATATTTTGGGATTCCCCTCAGAAGAATTTTGTAGCATACATATTTATTTGTATACATATTACCCTGAAGAAGCTACCCATTGTTTGGTAGCGAAATATTGGTTAAAATAAATAATTTTTTATAAAAAAACTAAAAAAGTTGATCTCAAGCTTGGAAAAATCATATGGAATCCCAAAAATTTAAAATAAGCTTACAAAATTGAATTTTAACGTTCGATAAAAAGTTCACGTTTTAGAGCCTTCAGCCTATGTTCACGTTTTAGAGCAGTCAATGTAATAAAAAAATGTTTATGTTTTTGGGTAGTTCATGTTACTGGATGTTCACATTTCTGCGAGTTCACTGTATACATATTTAAGTTATTTTTTCACTTGCTTCTTTACCACAATCCTGTAATGTTGTATAAGTCTTATTAGTAGGCAACAGTGTTTACCTAATTGTCACTTTATTTTCTTAAGAACGTCAAAAAATTACTTTCTTGAAAATATCGTTGAAATTTGAGTGGAAAGTTTAATAATTGAGAGTGTGTTAGTGAAGAAGTGTGAGGGTATTACGAATTTAAGGTATTTACTATCATATGTTAATGCTGAGTGACTAAAAATAAAATAAAATTGTAAACCGTTAAAGTAAAAAGTGTTCATTGTAGTTATCCCATCTGGCAACACAGAAAGATAAAAAAAATATATTTTGTAAGCAATCTGTTGTGAGTTACATACATAATGGCAATAAGGCTATATACAACCTAAGTACACGCAAAGAAAAAATATGGTTGTGGTAACCATAATCGAAGACCAACATACTATGGTTGAATTGTATAATTATCGTTAAAACTTATAATGGTTACCAGTTATCATTATTATGTTTAATTTAAGCATCATTCAATAATCATATATATGACTACAATTGAAATCGACAATCTTTGCTTTTTTACGGCAAATTACTATCTTTTGCTGTAACATACACATATTGCTTGTACTTACCAATTTAATTGCAATTTTTATACCAATATTTTTTTAAATTTTCTCGTTTATTTTTAAATTTTCTTTAATTTCTCAAAATTTTTGTTCCTTTTTTTGACATCTCAAACTTTGAAAAATAAATAAAACTTATTCAGCAAGTAGAAGAACATTTGAAATCAAATTATTGTTAAAAATCATAGCTTGATTAATTTGTAATGATACTGTTGTCTCACTTATTATTTAATGATTATTTTAATTTATAATGCATTGAATAAAATATTAATTTTTTCAAATTATTTATTTTTTAGATCATACTATTTTTAAATGATAACCATTTTGAAATTTTTACGAAAAGTAATCATTAAATGATACAATTCAAACAAATGCTTGATTATCGTGACAAAATATATGATGAAATGAAACAAAAATAACTATTACTTGTTTTCGACAACCAAATATTGTTTTAGAAACTTTAATATGACCGCCGTGATCATGTCGTAACCATGGTTTTTCTTTGCGTGTAATAGTCAATCTCCTTCAAATCTTTACAAAATAATAAAGCCGGGGGTAATTGATTTGAAATAAATATTAAAATAATTTATATGTCCTTACGGGGGTCATATAAGAAGACCATCAAGTGTGAAATCAGCCTTGAACGAGACGGGTCAAAATAAATTATCTTAAAGTGTTCTAGAGTAAGTATAAGTATTGCAAGCAGGCCACTTTCTTTTTAAGCAGACATTAACTGCCTGTTCAACGATGTCGAAAGAAAACACAAGCGAACTTTCATTCGTACAAATATATTGAAAACAACAACAAAAACTAAAAATTTGTTTTTGTTTTCAACGTATTTGTACGAATGAAAGTTCGCTTGTGTTTTCTTTCGACATCGTTGAACAGGCAGTAAGTCTACTTGTTTGTGTGGCTGTGTTTGTGTGTATGTGTGCTTGTATGTTTTTTTTAATAAATCACAAGAAAAAAATAAATTATTTTGTAGTGTTAAGTGTTTCTATTTTATGGTTGGGTTTTTGTTTATATTCGAACATGCTTGAAATAGGATTTGATTTATTATTTAGTTAGTCATGGCACAATTACATACACTGTGTTTTTTTATTTAATAGTTTTATTGATATTGCTCATATTCGTTAATTACTTTGTATTTCTCCCACTATTTTATTGTTTTTTATTTGTAAACAATTATTTTTTTCACTACATATACATATACATATGTATATGTAGGCTTACTATGTGCAAAAATATGTATAATGTATTTGAAAAATATTTTATAAAAATTTTGTATAAAAAATTTGTATAAAAAATTTTACACAAAATACATTATTTAACAAACTCATTTTAAATTTGATGAATATGACGGTATATAATAAAATTTAATTATATTAATTTTTTTTGCAAATATCATCAATTAATTATAATGTATCTATACGAAACATATGCCCAATAATTACATCAGGGATGGAAAAGTTTTTATATTCAGCTTATCTTAGTACTATTTGATTTATAGAAGGGTATTTGTGTGTGTAATTCCGCGAATATAAAAGGATATAAAAACAAAAGTAATAAATAATTGTAATATTTTTGTTTTAAACATTACAACAACATTTTTTAATATCGATCACAAAAATCAAACTTTCCGTCTCTGCAAACCTAAGTAAAAATATGATGAATTCGACAAGTTTTGCTAAGGCATATTCATACAGTTATATGCAACGGCGAGTTTGCTGTGATATTCTCTGTCAAATACCACTTTAAAAAAAAACAAGTAACAGTACTATATTCGGCCGTGCCGAATCTTATATACCCTTCACAACGTGCAGTCATGCAATAACAATTATTTGTATCACCATTCATCTCATATAGAATACGTGTATACGTACACGTTAGAATAAATGTGGCATCGGATCCCAGCTGAGCCAAAAAATTCTTTTTTTTTATTAAATATATTATTTATATTTTATTATTTTTTTTTTATATTTTTTTTAAATTTTTTAAAAAAATTTTTTTAGAAAAATTTTTAAAAAATTTTTTTTAATTTTTTTTACAATTTTTTTTTTTAATTTTTTTTTGTAGTTTTTTTTATTATTTTTTTCTTATTTTTAATATTTTTTTTTTTGTAATATTTTTTGTTTGGTATGTTTTTTATATGTATGTATGTATGTATGTATGTATGTATGTATGTATGTATGTATGTATGTATGTATGTATGTATGTTGTTGTTGTAATTGTGAAAAAAATCGAGGTGGTCGTGGTTTTTTGCTCATATCTCAGAAAATTATGGAGCGATTGTGCTGAATTTCAATAGCGATTCATTCCTGGATATTTTCAAGAGATTGATACCATATACAGATCTGAGGAACATATAGTTGCTTCTAAAAGTTGATTTCAACCAACACACGGACAGACGGGCAGACGGACAGACGGATAGACGGACAGACGGTCAGGGCTTAATCGACTCCTCTATTCATAAGCTTTCAGAAAATATATACTTTATGGGGTCGGAAATGAAAATTGTAGAAATTACAAACGGAATGACAAAGCTATATATACCCTTGTACACCACAGGTGAAGGGTATAATAAACAATAATTTTTTATACATGAAGTTTGACAGAAGTTTTCCCCATTATCTGTACTGATAATATCAGCTGTATGAATTCGTCTAGTTATATGCTTCAAAAAGTACACTCAGAACGGACTTTGACGAGAAAAATAAACAAACAATATAATAAGCTTGTTTTTGTAAGATTACCTTGTAAATTAAAGCAGATGATTTTTTACAGAAGAAGTAACCACAAAAATTAAACAACAGAACGGCACGTCACAGAACGACAACAGAAAGTAAAGACTAATGAAGCCTTTACACTTGATAAAAGAAATGTATTCGCTTTTTAATATTTTGTTCATAATAAAGTTTGACAGTTGCGAAGAAAGTGAATTTAGTCGACTTTGCCACTCCGTATACCTCGCTAAGTGTACCCAGATTCATAGCATTAAACCTTTACTTTTTTACTTTGGACGATTGAGAAAAAAGTGAATTATACTCAGAGCATCGTTCTTGAACAATACCTGACCTTCTAAAAAGGTCAAACTGTAGGCCTGAAGCGGCTAATTACGGTTGATAAAACGAACTTGTAGTTAGTGCACAAAAACCGACTGTTTAATGAGTTCCATTACAGTCTTTAACAAGTCCGTAGTTATGGCTTTGCAGCGCTAGTGAATGCAATGGGTGCTCGATAATACCGTTCGGGTTTGCTAATCCCCAAATATTGTTGACAAAATCGTTGGAAGAGAAATGCGCCATGTCAATAAAGATAACTTTTCCGTCAAATTCGATGTCCGTTTGTAAGCGATTTGGCAGACCAAAACTGAGAAGCCCTAACGAAATAGATGGATGTTTGCTAAGAGTTGCTGAATCAATTTGAGCTTGTTTTACACATAAGAATGTTGCGGGAAATGCCGAATTGTTGAGATCTATTGGCAGTCGATGTTTTAAACCCGCTTTCGACCAAGACATATTCACACACAGGTACAGGCGAATTGATACAAAACAACAACTTTTTAGGATGTAGATGTTTTCTGTTAAGGGAAATTTATTTAGCAGGGATGGAAAACTTCATATTATAAGTTTAATTCAACAAATTTTGATATTACGTTTCTCGATCAGCTGTCGTGCCAAGACTATTTATTGGTTAATTCGATGAACTAGTTAACAACTATTTAGTTTATAATTTGTATAAAAAAACACATTATAAATCGTACAAGTAGGACATTAGTTCATTGTGCTGTCGTACTTATGCAATATACTTTGAAGGTACGAAAATCGCAGCTTCGATAGAGTATCAATGTTGTGGTACTGAAAATTTTTTTTTCTAAACCGGCGATTTGTAAAACGCATCTTTTTTTTATATCAATTGCCTTTAAAAATTTTCTTTCAAATGAATTTAAACGATTTGTGGTCACGTGTACGTCAAAACGGTAAAACAAGTTTTGCCACGTTAAGTACGAAATTTAGTAACGTCTATACCCAGCGTTAGATGTAAATACACTGTTAGCGACTACGACTATTTCGCCAAATATTTGTACAATGTGGTGAACATTTGTACCCTCAAGACATATTTAATTACCGCACAATTAAAACAACAAAAAAGTGAAAATAATTAAATAATTTAGAAATGGCAACAGATTTAGGTAGACTCATTTATTCGTCTGTCCATCTGTCCGTTTGTCTATTTGTTAGATATGTGCACAATGTAGTTAGTTGAGAGATATAGAAAACTTTTTTGCTGTTGTTATTTTTAACAATTCTGACACGTACAATTTAAAATTTATTATTGCTGTTAGAAATAAGTATTTTTAGATACTTATTTCATTTACATTTGTAGACTTTTTTATTCGTTTCTTTTCTTTTTTATTTTCTTGTTTTTTTTTGTTTTTAAATTTATTTGGTTTTTTTTTCATAATTAAGTTGATTTATACGCAATTTATGTATAAAAATGAAGTGTGTAAATATTAAGTCATACTTAACAGGGTGAGGAATGTTTTTATTATCCCATAAAAACAAAAAAATTAGGGAAATAATATAAAAGTTTTACAAGTGATTTCGTTAATATGTATAACATAAGTATACATGTACGTATTTTTTGTTTTTGTGAACTTAGCATTTTTATTGGTGTTTTTTTTTTGCTAAAAAAACATTCTTCTGCATAATTGAAGTTTTCTGTGAATTTAGGAATTTTCCCACCAAAAGTACCGCATTCTTTTAACAGCTAAAGTGGATATAAAATACAGCATAGTAGATTAAAATGAATACTTGTTAGTATTTATTTAGCATTTAAAAGGGCGTTAACATATACTGCTGAATATCTATGTATCGTTTTTGGCGTAGCGGCCTATAATATGAAAAAGAAAAAAAAAACATTTAAATTCTACACAAGATTTTGGTACGTGCATAAAATTTAATCGCCTTAATTTATATCTAATTTTATGTTATTGCGAAAAAACAAAAACCAAAGAACTAAGTAAATGTAAAGAAAAACGTTTAAAATTTATTTATATTTAATAGATGAAAACAGTCATACATATATACGAAAAAATACAATATAAACTCATTTCGATATAAAAGATACGTTCTTAGGAACTCTTCACTTAACGAACAGTTTATAAGTTTCCTAAAACAAAACTTATTTATTCTTTGTGGCCTATGGATAATTGTCAATATGTATTGCTCTAAACACATAGACGACAGCAGACAGCAAGCAGCAATATGTCGAAAATAAAATCCATGTGTTTAAATGAAAACGATTATTTTGACGGCAGCACAGCAGCACGACTGCACAACAGCATTTGCTGCTGCTGCCAACTTAGGCTATTTTCTATTTTGACGGGCAGCAGGAACAAATATAGTGTTGCCATTACATATATTAAATTGGAAAAAAATAACAAAAACTTATTTTTGATATTAAACATAAAAGAACATTACAAAAATACAATAAAGAAACAAATGTATGTGTTTTTATAGTTTTTCGTGATATAATTACATTTTTTTTATCAATAACTTTAATTTTATTCATAATAAAATATATATGCGGCATCCCTGAAATTTGTATTGCTAAAATGCACATCAGCTGATTATTATGTTGTTGCTGTCTTGAAAATAATTATGAAGCTGTCTTCAGAGCAGCATTTGAAGTTGGCAGCAATTGAAGCCATGAAGTTGTGAAGTCTGCTGGCGTCTATGTGTTTAGAGCTTATCTTGGCTATTTACTAAAGAGCTGCAAAAGCATAAGATAAATGGCTTATATAACCTCTTTATTACAAAATTCACACTTACCAAAATAGAACATTCAAAACATGTTTGAATATTTTTTTAGTAAACCTATACCAACAAGAAACATGCACAAAATCTTTAAATGTTCTGCAATGAGTTGAGTTCATGTGTATTAACAGCATATCTTATAAGAAAGTGTTTTATGTTTCCTAAATGTTATTGTTTAGTATCGCTCCTATTTAGTATTTTATCCGTTTTTGGTATGTGTTTTATTGTACTCGATGTTTTTGCTATGATTTACCGTTTCTTTATTTTATTGTCGCTTTTTGATTTAATATTTTTTTTTATCGTTTAAATGTTAGTAATAGTTTGTGTGCCAAAATATACAGCATGAATGACAAATGTGTTTCGTAAACACGTTGTAAAGTGTGTACCAACAATTAACCGAAATTAACCACACAACCAGTGTTGCCACATCTTGGTGACCAAATATATACCGCACAGTGTCTTTTTCAGTCCAATTAAAATTTAAAACATAATTAAGGTTACAAAATTTGATGTACGATCCTGAATTTTTGCAAAAATTTCTTTTTGATCAAAACACTGGTAATAACAGAAAATTAAGTTGAGGCGCCCACTTTAACGCCCACCTCCCATATGACGCTTTATCTTAAATTCATATAATTTCTCTGTAAACAAAGATTGTGGAAGAATAAGGTGCTCTATATTGTAATATCTAAGTTTAATTAGCAGAAACTACTTTGACACGCCTACTTTAAAGCCCACTTCACAAATGTGGGAAAATGAAGATAACCCGTCTACTTTAACACTCACCTCCTGTATAATGATTTAACTTAAATTCATATAATTTCTCTATTGATAAAGAGAAAAATGCGAGTATATATTTAGTATATAGTGAATTCATTAGCATTCATTCATTATTCATTCATTCATTTCTTAGACACGCCTACTTTAGCGCTCACTTCTCAAATATTATCTTAAAAAGAAGTGGGTAGTATCACTACTATTGTTAAAATATTCAGATTTTACTTTGCTACTAAATGTAAGAAAATAAATTAATAGCAGATTGGACTTAAACAAATACAGTAAGTGATTAAAGCTTTTAAAACAAGTAAAAGTGCTATATTCGCCCTTCACCGTCATGTCATACCCACATCGTTGCTTAACCTATATTTCATGTTATACGCCATTTTTCTTTATTATTTCCGACGCCGTCCTTGATTTTGAATTTTTACGTAGTTAACTGTATTCTACTAGTCAAGACCTTTAATTTGATACCCATAATGATGGGGTTAAAAAAAAATTTATCCGCCATTTTGTTTTAGACGCCATCTTAGATTTTACTGTATTCTACTGGTCAAGCCCTTTTATTTGATACCAACATTGAGGGGGTTCAAGGGGTTACATTTTAAAATACCAGATTTGAGCCATTTATAAATTTATTGTCCGCCATTTTGTAGTGGCGGCCAACCTAAATTTTAATTGTTTTATAGTGCTTTTATTGAGTTAGTCAAGTATTTCAGATGATACCAATATTGTCTAGAAGTTTGTAAATTTTTGGAATATATATTCTTAAAAAAAAATTTTTGCCTACAACTTCACCGATTAGGGCACGATTAGATATTACGAATATCTCTAGAGGCATATGATATCGACAAGTAGTAACAAAGGTACCTATAAATTATTCTATGGCTGACAAATTTTAATTTTGGTGGTAAAAATATGGAAGGACAGAGGCAGTGGTGTTCATTTGCTCATATCTCAGAAAGTTATGGGGCAATTGTGCTGAATTTCAATAGCGATTCAACTCTGGATATTTCCAAAAGATTGATACCATACACCGATCTGAGGAACATATGGTTGCTTCTAAAAGTTGATTTCAACCAACACACGGACAAACGCTCATGGCTTAAGCGACTCCTCTCTTCATAAGCTTTCAGAAAATATATATTTTAAGGGGTCGGAAATGAAAATTGTAGAAATTACAAACGGAATGACAAATGTATACCCTTGTGCACCACAGGTGAAGGGTATAAAAATAATACATTTTGTGGAATAAAAGTACCAAAAGAAAATTAAAAAATTTGAAAAAAAAAAAAATCAAAAATGAGTCGAATATGTTACTCTTACTTGTTAAATTAAAAAAAATAAATATATATTTAAAATAATGTATGGGAATTAACAAAAGAAAAAGTTACTTGAGTTGCTTAATATAGCAACATTCATTCATCAGCCACCCTTTATTTGTCATGTGTGAACTAACCTTAAATATGAGAATTTGTAATGAACAATAAAAAGAAATAAACTAATAAATACCTTAAAAGCAGACATGGCTGTTTTTAGCTAAAAATATGCTTAAATAAATAAATAAATAAATAAATAAAAACATTTGTTACTAAAATAAGTTACAACTAAAAAATTTAACGCAGAATAGTTTAAACAGCCAAATAAGCAATTAGTGTTGTTTTCGTTTAGTTTAAACAATTTTTTATTATTTCGTACCTTAGAAAATACTTGAATCACCTACCACCTACCACCTCTCTCAATCCACCAATTTCCACGAATTTTTATTTAAACACACATACAGAAACATATACATACAAATAGTTATCATGTCTCTAAGATGATAAACAATTTTAGTTTAATTTACAAGCCCACTGACATGCCGCTTTGTTTTAACTTTAGCCAACATATACACATGAGATAGATAGATAGACAGACAGATGGACAGACAATTGCTGGGTTTACTATTTATCGCTGTTAAGCTAATTAAATATTATTTTATTAGCTCATTTAATTGTAATTTGTGTAAAATATTTATTAGATACATACATTTGATTGTTAATTAACACTAATTATTTGATTAAATATTGAAATAGCAGCAGAGTTCAAAAAATGTAAATACAAACAAAAATGAATACAAAAAAGTTTATAAATAAATTTATAATTAAAATGAAATAATTTTTTTGATTTAATTATAATGTGGTGATTTATGGTTTTTACTAGGCTATTAATAGATTTAAATAAAATTTGCTTGCTTCAATCTAAAAAAAAAAATGTTATGGTTTTTAATACAAAGTTTCAAATTTTTATATTGATAAATAGAGGGAGAAGGGCTGTAAAAATGTTGCCTTTGTAGAAAATAACTATGAAATTCTTCGTATATAAATATTATTTAGAAAATGTTTAAAAGTTTTATTACACAGTACAACACATGATTTGCCAACTCAATTCTGTTAACTGTATGTGAAATTAGACCCAAAAAGAAGAATTTCTGCATCATTCGTTTTGTCTTCTTACCTGCGATTTGAAGTTAGTACTATCGTATAGGGGAATTTATCACGTTTTAGGCCCTGTTGTTTGACATAGCTCGACAACCACTAGCCCAATTTAGTTGAAATAAATTTTAAAAAATTAAGAATTACAATTCCCTTAATCTGTTCATATATTGTTTTCCTATACAAGTAACACTTTCGAAGTTAAAAATGAATGTATGAAGGGAAAAAATTATTTTTTGCCTAAAAATTTAAATTTTTTTTTTTTTTAAATACATAAAAAATCCAAAATGGAAAAAAGTTTCAAGTCTAGTTATTTTTTCGCAAAGTCACATAACCTATGAGCAAAATGAGACAAAGTGTTAGAAAATACAACCTTTCTTTACAACCCAACTGCATACAACTATGTTTTTTTGTATAACAGTCAGAACATGACAATTATTACTTTCTTCTTTGTTCTGTACTCGATAAAATAACATGTAATATAATAGAAATTGAATTAAACTATAAATACGTTGAATATTAAAGTTACCTGGGTTTTTATTTTATTAATCGGAGTACTACGTCACTTTACACTTAACCAAAATATATGGTCAATCCCCAACACAAAGATCATAAAAATCGATGCACGCGTTTCGCTTTTATTCGCAATTGAGTAAATGTATGAATTTCAACAGGGCCTAAAACGTGATAAATTCCCCTATACGATAGTACTAACTTCAAATCGATACTAACTTCAAATCGCAGGTAAGAAGACAAAACGAATGATGCAGAAATTCTTCTTTTTGGGTCTAATTTCACATACAGTTCACAGAATTGAGTTGGCAATCAATTAACTGAAAAATGTTGTACTGTGTTATTTATAAAAAAAAAAACTTTTTTTAATTTTAATTATTATGCTCAATTAGTGTTACTTTAATGTCTGCCTTCAGGGTCAAAATGACTTTGAAAACAAGGACTCGAATGATTGTTAAGTTACCAGGTCCTTCACTGAAAAAATAAACTTTAAAGCAATTTTCATATGTTTTATAGTTCAATTCGTAGGAAAATTGATTCAAAATATTTTTTTTTTTGAATTAAAGGTTGAGCATGAAAATTTCTTTACATTGTGGTTCAACCAAAATGCACAATGTTAAATGTAAATAAAACAAAAAGTTTTCACAGTATTATTTTAATATTTTTTAATTATGTGTGAAAAAAAAACATTCGCGAAATGATCGCCACGGCCACGGTGGCATACTTCTATCCGATGGTCGCTATTTTCAATGACGCTAAGGTTAAATGTGAATTATCTCATCTTAAATTATTCTTGACTTCTCAATGTAGCAAAAAGTCCACGATGATAAATCACGTGATGGTGGTTTTGGTTTTGTTGCAAAAGGCACTATGCTGCTGGAACCACATAGAGTCCAGGTTCATGTCCTAAATTTTTGGCCACAATAAGTGTGTTATCGTTTCGCGATAGTGAACACAATTCGCTATAACTGTTGGCCAAGCATTTTATTTTAAAAGAAATACGGCTCGACGACGCCGTTAGCTTATTAACCGAACCAAACCGACACTCTTTGTAATGAATCGGCTTTTCAACACTTAATCGCCGATTCTCATTGGCCTAAATGTGGCAATTCTGCTTGTTAACGAATGCACTGAGGAGAAAGTGTGCCTTGTCGATTAAGATGATTTTCTCTGTAAAGTCAACATGCACTTCTGTCTGCTCAACCAACCAAGGCTTCAAATGGTCAGTAGGCTTCAGCTATTGAGTCAATTAACCCCTGTAAGCGTGTTAAGTTCAAATCTTAATTCAAAATTCGCTTTAGTGATGTTCGTGTTTTCACATTTCCTACAGACACGGTTTGCAGAAATTTGCGCACAGTTTTCCCGAGACCAAAAAATTGTGAAATACACGAAATGCATTTGCTATTTAAAACTTAAAATTATGTAACGAACTAAACCAAACAGCATTGGTTCCAGTTCTCAAGTGGTCCCTCCGGCCGTGCTCATGGATATTAGGGTTGTTATTGTACCTATGGAATTAAATTACGATTCGCTATACAATTTGTAAGATAAGGTAACTATAAATAAACCAACTCCATCATAAACAAAAAAAAAGTAAAATAAAGTAAAATAAAATAAAATAAAATAAAATAAAATAAAATAAAAGAAAAAAAAAATTTAAATTAAAGCAGCTTAGTAGAAGAGGCATAGGTCTGATTTCCTATCCTATCTTATCCATCCATTTTATCCGCCCATTTTCATAAAAGGCTTTAACAATCTTAACGCGCTGCTAAATTGTACACCTTTCCATGGTTAATTTTGTCAAACACAAACAAATTAATTAAAAACTTGACGTTAAGGCGTGACTCACAATAAACATCTTTATATCATTGTGCAATAGTACTTTTTTTAGGTTTTGCACCTTAAATTAATCCAAACGAAAATAGTTTTTTTAAAATTTGAATTTTTAAATTTGAAATATAGTTTTGATAAAACCAAAAAAAAATAAAATCGCTAAAAATTAAAAAAAAGCAAAAGCGCCAAAAACAGTACTAAAATCACCGAGTTGACAGTGCTGTTTTTATTCCATGCACTTAAAGTACTCTTTACAAAAACGATTTGCATCAACACATTATTATTTTGTTGTTGTTTTTTTTCTCTTGTGTTTTGTTTCATACATTTGTTACGCTTATACTTAACTCCTTAAATACTAAACCGATTTATTTCGGAATTAGATTTTACGCACCTCAAAGATAATTATTTTTAAACGGATTTTTTTTTTTTAATTAAAATGGGTTGTATAATATGAGCATAAACTGTATTAAAAGAGATCGACTTGCCTATAAATTTATTTGTAAGAGATACTAATTAATATGTTTTGTACCACACAGCCTTCAAGGGCAACATGTAGTTTTATATTAATTTTAAAAATTTAAATTGTTTAATTTGCGAGAGATTATTGCAAAGTAAACAGTCAAATAGTTTAATAAAATTTTAATGAGCTACAAGTACTACACACAATGATTAATATGTAAGGGCGTATTTAGAAAATTTGTATTACGAGTAAAAAGAAAAAAAATTAAAATATATAAAACGAAATGTGCTAACAAAACGGCGGAGTACGTAATAGCATGCTTTAAACATAAGTAGGCTGTTAAAAGAATTGTTTAAAATGGATGATTAATTTTAAGATTTGATTTTTGACAGATCACGCATGATTCATATTAAACTGCTTTGTCATTTTTGTTCGGTATCGCATGAAGAGTCATCTCAGAAAGACTCACACCACGACAGTGTCACCAAATTGTTCAGTTCGTCGTTCGTAAATTATTGTGTTCTATGTGACATATAAAACCATACAACACATATATAGAACACAATAATTTACGAACGACGAGCTGTATTACAAAAAAGAAGAGTGTTCTAAGAGAAACATTTATCGTGCAATTCGATGAACCTACGGTGCACATAATTGACCTACTGAAACCCCTTTTGCCAATACAATTCACAAATTGGAGTCCTAGTTTACATTAGTGGATGATACCCTACCGGTTAGACCAAGCACGTAGTAAAAATAATATAGCAACTGGAGCTTAGAGTGTACGCGAAGACCATAGCAAATCGATTCGTCGTCGTTCTCAGAAGCTTAGCTTGTCGTATTTGACAACTTGGCCTCGGCCTTAAAACATACAAAATTCAACTTGTACAAGAACAAAAGCCAAGTGACTTAAATTTGCATTTTATTTTTAGTGAATAAAGCTACGAGCCATACAGCGCCTGAAACTATAGACTTAAAGGGTGATTTTTTAGCTATTATCTTTTTGGCAACACTGGTTTAAACACCTGACGCACGTTTCGTGTTTTGTTTTACTAGGTTCGTTCGAGTAATTTTACTGCACTTTGTAGTAAATAAGTAATTTTTTAATATATTGAAAATTTTACTCTCAAAATGAGAATTTGTCCAAAAAAGTACTCGAACAGACATTTGTAAAAATTCGTAAGATTGATGCAACAGCTGATGTCAAATAAATATTGTGTTGAAACAATTTTTTCGCTTTTGATATTTATTTCCTTTTCTATCGGTACTCGACAAATCAAACAAATTAAATTAATCAAATGAAAAAAATTAAAACAATTTAATTAACAAACAATTTAAATTTAATAATATTTTGCACTTTTGTTTGGATTTTCCTTTTTTTTTTAATACTTTTTTTACAAATTGTATATTTTTTGTTTGCTTACTTTTGTTTGTTTACCTTTTGAATCATATGTTTTTTGGTTTTGCTAAATCTTACTGCAAGAAATTTCTGTAGTAAAAATTTGCAAATACTCAGTCAAGAACTGTCACTTTTCGCTCTCTATTTGTGCTCTCATTTACTACAAATTTGTGTAAACGAACGCAATTTCGTAAAATGCAGTAAAAATGTGTACAAATTCGTACAAATTTGTGAGTTCTCGAACGAACCTACTGTCAAACGTCTTCAGTTTGGTCTATAATTTAACCATGAATGAGTCTCACAAACGAACAACGCTTGCAAATTATTGAATTTTATTATCAAAATACGTTCTCTGTTAATAAAGGTCATCGCGCGCTTCTTATCGAAAAATTGTGTTCAGCGACGAAGCTCATTTTTGGCTCAATGGGTACGTTTATAAGCAGAATTGTCGATTTTGGAGTGAAGATCAGCCAGAAGCATTGCAAGAGCTACCAATGCATCCAGGAAAAGTCACAGTTTGGCGCGATTTATAGGCTGGTGGCATCACCATATGACATATGGTTTCAACAAGAGGGTGCCACATGCCACACAGCACGCTTAACAATGGACTTATTGAGAGGCGAGTTCGGTGAACATTTTATTTCACGTTCGGGACCGGTCAATTGGCCGCCTAGATCGTGCGATTTAACGCCTTTAGACTATTTTTTGTGGGGATATGTTAAAGCTCATGTCTATACACACATGCCCGCTTCAATTAACGCATTGGAAGACAACATTGAAGCATTTATTCATGAGATACCGGCCGAAATGTTGGAAAGAGTATGCCAAAATTGGACTAAGCGGAAGGATCATTTAGGCGCAGTCACGGTCAACATTTACATGCAATAATCTTCATATATTAAATTATATGGACTGTACTATCGATTCAAATAAAGATTTCATGAATTTTTCTGAATTTTATGTGTTTTTTTAAACTTTCCTATAGCTCTTAAAAAATCACACTTTATAAAGAAATTATTTTGGTGAGCACTTAAATACTTTTGTTACGGTAAAATAGATACCTAGATCATGCGGTATCACACCTTTGGACTATTTGCTCAGAGGATATGTTAAGGCTGAGGTCTTTAGGATTAAGCCGGCTACGATTGTGTTATGCGTGATATACTAGTTGGTATGCTCGTAGTCGTGACCAACATTTATATGATACCATTTTCAAACAGTTTATTCTATAAATTGTTCTTTGAACTAATTATTTTATATTTTTTTTTGTAATATAAATGAAACCTTAGATGAATCACTCGCTACAATTTTTTAGGACTACAAAAAAAAAAAAGGTTCTGGTTCGAATTTTGGAAAATTTGCGTATAAAATTATTTTTACAATAATAACATCTCTTTTTTCAAATAATTTAATGTAATTAAATAAATTTCAGTTACCACTTTAAAATTAACTTTTACGTGCTCTCTAAATAAAATATTTACTTTTTTATGTTTTCCTCCAACCACTTGCTAATTCAATATCCATGTATACCATATGTATGAATGTGTGTGTGTGTGAGTATGCATTAAATTGAAAAATAATTTAAATATTTGTAAAGCAATTTTCATTCCTTTGGCAATAGGAATACAATTAATAAATATTTTCATTATATTATTATTCCATAAATCAATACAGTTAAATGTATACGTTTGTACATAACTGTGTAGTGTAAATATATCGTTGGCGGCAAGTAGAAAGGCCCTAACTCAACTAATTGTAATTTTGCAGGAGAAGGTAGAAACGTAATAGATACTGTACTATCATAATGTAACTTCTTTTGTAAAATTGCTTGTAAAATTTTTATTTTTGATACTATTGCGTTACATTTTTGTGTCGAGGTGTATTTGTGTGAAATGCATTGGAAACACTAAAAAACTAATTTTTGTAAAAATTTACGAGTTAGGGGCTTTTTACTTGTGACCATCGATATGTACTTACATACATAATAAGGCATATTTATACAGGTATATGAAACGGCGAGGCAACATTTAAGTAGATCTTTTCTGTCAAGGGCAATTCGTATATCAGGGATGGGAAAGTTGTTATAATATATTAAATTTAATTAAAAAAATATATTTGTGAAGCCCATAAATTTTTTTTTCTTTTATTAACTCATAATTTATTTATTGGATCTTATTGACAATAAGTATTAAAATCTTAAATTAACTAATTTCTGGGTCTTTTGCCCTATAAATAAACAACAAATATATGCAACTCTAGTGCAGTTGTTATCAAAAGAGTACAGTTAAGTTAATTGTTCGATACCGAAACAAAAATCTCATTTTCCATCCCTGCATAATAAATTAAATCAAGGCGAATTCACCAAACTTTGATATTATGCTGACGAGCAAGGCATATTCATACAGGCAAGGCGAATTCATACAGGTGAAATTATCTGCCCAGCTGATTGGGAAACATTTTGTCAAAATTGGTTGAATTCGCCTTGATTTCATTTATTAAGGCAGGGATAGGAAATGTGATTTTGGTTTCGGTATTAAACAATTAACTTGAGTGTACTTTTTGGATAATAAATGTGCTAAATTTATGTATATTTGTTGCTTTTGCGTCATTAGTAATGTGTTTAAAAAATTTATATCCCTTTTTAATGAAATTTTATTATATTTAAGATGTAAAAACAACTTGTCCATCCCTGATATACGAATTGGCCTTGACATAAAATATCCCCCGAAAAGTTGTTTTATTGTATCAATTCGCCGTTGCATATACCTTATGGATATGCCTTGCATACAGGTATATGCAACAGCGAATTAATACAACAAATCAACTTTTTAAGGGTTGTTTTCTGTCAAGGCCAATTCGTAGGTCAGCGATGGAAAAGTTGTAATGTTAGGTTTATTTTAATAAAATTTAATTAAAAAAGGAATATATATTTGTAAAACACATTATAAATTATGCAGAAGCAACAAATATACATACATTTCTTATCGAAAAATACATTTAAGTTAATTGTTTAATACCGAAGCCAAAATCACATTTTTCTTGCCTGCATTAATAAATAAAATCAAGGCAAATTCAATCAATTTTGACAAAAAGTTTCCCTATCAGCTGGGCTAATAATTTCACCTGTATGAATTCGCCTTGCTGACGAGGTTACCTATATGAATATGCCTTGATACAAACGTTAAATATTTTGTAAAAACGTTACCGTTAAATAAAAAAAAATAATAATTTATGTTTTAAAGACGTACGAATATTAAACATTCAATAACTGGCACATGCTCTAATCAAAAATTTGACTATTTTATTGTGTGCATAACATAAAGAACAAAATGAATTTTACATAAGTATCTGGGTAATATTCAAACGCCTTATAAAGGAAATTTTTTCTTTTATACCCTTTACCTTTGTCATGCCGTTTGTAATTTCTACAATATTGCTCTCCGTTCCCACAAAGTATGTGTATATTTTATCAAAAATTTAATTTTTGAAAAGTTTATTTTATACTACCCGTTATTTGTAGAAATTTTTAAAATTTGTTTAAGATTTTTTACGTCCAACCCTAAGCCGTTGTGCTTTAAAATCGCATGGAAAGACGGATAGACAATTGTTCATTGTTAAATCGATTTGTTAATTGATTCTAAAAACTTTAATAGCATGACATTTTGTATTGTTTTTTTTTTAAAATACAATGTTGCTAAAATCAATTTTTATCTATTTTTCACACACTTCCCATGCACACCCCACTTACACACACACACACACACTTTTAAACACATTTGTAATTTCCCACCCATTTATTTTCACATTTAAAATCAATGATTATGGGTACATTGACAGATGTTAAAAATTCCTTTTCAAATTTACACACTTGAGGTGTTTGTGCTTATTGAAATACACACACACATAAATAATTACGATTTATTTATGAGATATATTCATTGGCAAACTAACGTTTGGAATTCACGTGTGTCATCACAATAGCACTTAATCGCTGCTATTTAAATTGAGAGTCAGTCGTTTAGTATGTGGGAGGCATTAAGGTATTTTCATTGTACATCTATCCGTCTACCCTATCATTTTGATTGTATCGCGTTCATAAAGTCAGTCATCATACATTTGAATTAGAAATATTAATTTGTTACTTAAACTGTCCGTTAAGCTAAATAGCGTCAGTGTGAAGGGGATAAGAGAGAAATTGATTAAGTGAGTGACTGGCATATCTGAGTATATGAATTAAGTATTTTGTTTACACGGTAGACAGACGGAAGGACGGACAGACAGACAGCCAGGCACATAGTTATCTTAAATTTGCCGACTACTAGTCTTGAGTTTATTATTAAATTGTTTGCTTTTGTTTTTGTCGAGATGATTAATAAAGCTGTTGGGCGGTAGTCATTAGATATGTATTTATTTCGACAACAGCAACAACAACAGCAACAGCAAAAACTATTGATTATTTTTCATTTTAACATGTAAAAAATAACAATGACTTTTTTATTTAAATTGTTTATTTCTTCTATTATCTGCTAAAAAAAAAACGTTTAACGATGATTTGAAGTTAATAAAAGAGGGTAGGGAGTGTGTGAGAGAGAGAGAGAGATTGTATTATAAATTTGGTAAACAATAAGGAGGCAACCTAAGATTGTAACACAATTTATTATTGTGTGAAATTATGCAAACCCAATGTAAAATAATCAGGATTTTTGATGTTAACGACAAATCTTTTCATAAAATAAGCGACCTTAGATTGATATAGAAGTAATTAAGTCACTATATACATAATTTTTCGATGAAAAAATGTCGGCTCAAAAAAAAACTTCGTAGTGCAAAAAACTCAAATATTTTCAAATATTTCGAAATGAATGCAGTGTTTACTTAAATGGCTATAACTCATGAAACGAAAACGGTTCACGTATTTCAGAGAACACCAATTTCTAACACAATGCAACTTATTTTTATATATTTAGCAGATATCTGAAAGATGAGTTTACATAAAGTCATCGAAAGAATTTCATATGGAACAAATATGCAACAATATTCTTAAGGAAGAAATAATAATTTTGGCGCTGGCGAAAACATTTTCCTTAAGAAACATTTCAGTTATTTAAAATTAATTTGCGGCTCTTGTGATTTTTTGTAATAGAAAAATTGCTTGAGCGACATCCTAAGCTAAAGGGTAGCATTAGGCTTGTGGCAATGAGGTGCAAAAAAAGACAACGGAAAAACAGATTTTGGCAAATTTCGTTGATATATGACAGATATGAAATCAATTTGAACAAATAGTTCTTTGGTTTTACACGTCTGGATTATTATCATGCTGGATTTCTGATAATGATCTTTGTGTTAATGTTAAAAAGTCAAAGGCAATTAATTAAGTTTGGTAAAAGTATTAAAAATATTTCTTCTGTTACTTGGATGGTAGTTCGATAGAATTTGCTTGATAAAATTAAATGCCTTGGTATTATTCTTGACTCAGGTTTGAATTTTGAGAGTCATGTCAATTTTTTTGTATCTAGAATGAACCTTACGTAAGTTATACAGTTTAAATTTATCGATGATGTTATCTAAACGACAATATTTTTGTATTTTATTTTATCGACAAAAAGCTGAATTTTATATCCGACTTAAAAACAACTTGTTTAATAATGCTTTCCTTTCTACAAAAAAAAAAATGTTGCAATAAGTCTGCTTAATATTTTTATCAGTCTATACACACCCTTATAAAGTTTTCCATTTTTTTGTATCAATGAAACATAAAAATTTCTTGATTTAACACTGGACATCAATGTGTATGTAGTGATTCAAAATTTGAACTTAAAAAAATGGTACTTTGTTACGCTGAAATATATTTGGGGGTGAGATTTGCTACACTCCTGCCAGTTATTTGTGCAACATGTTCAGAAAAGAAAACGATAACTGTTTCCACTCTTGCATCTATGTATTTTAAGAATAGATCATAAACCTGCTGGAATGGTAGCATTATTGTAACATTTTTGTCAGAAAGCAAAACACCATAAATCTCATCTATGGCGCGACTACCTGTGGGAGTGATGTTAGTGGTGAATTTATTTAGACACTTTTTATTATAAAGATGCCACTTTAATGTAGCAAATGTTGAGTATCATTAAACAGTATTAAGTGAATCGCATAATCGTTAGTGAAAACGACAAAATTAACGATTGTCGAATCGTTAAAAGTTAGTATATCGTACCGCTGATCAAAATAGTGCTGATGAGGAAACCGTAGCTGATTTGAAAATGCATTCCACTCGGCTAGTATCGGATAACTATAGGCTATCGACCTATAGGCAAGCTAATGGCTGCACAAAATACCTATTTTTGGTAGCTGTGCTTATGTGACAATTTATTACTACTACTACTACTGATTATGCAGCAAAGATGCGAAAAACAATATTATTTTTTTTTGTCAATACAAAACTTAATGGTAAATTTTTTGGACATATGTATGTATGTATGTATGTATGTACTTATGTATGTATCCTGTATATAATACTGGACTAAGTGATCCATTTTAGATGAAATGAACTAGTTACAACATGGTCCTCTATAATGGAGTCATGGACCATATAATTTTCACACAAGAGTTGGTTAAACGACAAGTGTTTGACATGTGCATGCAAAGCAAAACCATAGTTACTACATAATCACGACGGTCATATTATAATTTCTATAACAATATTTGGTTATCGAAAACAAGTAATAGTTATTTTTATATTGTTTATCATATATTTTGTCACGATAATCAGGCGTTTTTTAATTTAATCATTTTATATTTACATATATCGTCTAAATTTCTTGATTTTTCTGTTGTTCTGTTGTTTATAAATTATTAAATATTTACTTTTCATGGAATCTTCGATATGGTTCTCGTTTAAAAATAATATGATTTACAAAATTATGACGACAAAAGTTGTATGATGTCTTCGTAAAAATAACATATTCAAAAGTACAAATAACCATTAAATGCTTGTTGAAACAACAGTATGATCACAAAGCAATCAAGCTATGATTTGTTTTTAATAATATTTTGTTTTCAACCGTTCTTCTTCGTGCTGAATAATTTTATTGTTTTAAAAATTTGACATTTAGAAAAATTTAGAAAAATTAAAAAAAAAAATATAATCAATACAACTAACAGCAATAAACAATAATTTGTTTTAGGAAAGAGCAAAGATTGTCTTTTTTATTTGTAGTCATACTATGGTTAGTGAATAATACTTTAATTAAATATAATAATGATAACTGACAACCATATATACCATACAATCCAATCAGAGTATGTTTGCTCTTCGATAATCATGTTTTTTCTTTGCGTATATGTATGGAAATATACACACAAACAATTTGAGAGTTTTTAGCAGTTGTATCGAAAGTCTATATCACGTTCACATATGCCTCAATGATGCTATTTATGAATATTAAAAACTACAAAATCATTAGCAATGTTTTATGGAAGTACATTTAATTTGAATTATTATTTCCACTCAAAAATAAACTAAGACAGTTTTTTTGATTTATTGGGAACAAGTTTTTATTAAATTTTCTTTTTCAAGAAAAACATTGAAATTTTTGTATATTTTTTTAATCGAAATACATATATTTTTCAGTTCTACTTTTTATATTTTTATGTATTTCTTTCAATGTTTATATAGAAGTAAAAAGAAACATTCCAGAAAAAATATTTTAAGTTTTTTTCTTGTTAATGGGAGCACAAGCGTTGTTTTCCGTGCTAAGAAAAACTTTGTTATTTTGTCAACAACTCTTATCACTATAGAATAATTTCCTTATACTAAAAAAAGAAATTAAATTTTTATACGCCATGGTGACTTTGGGACCACCGTGTTCAAACAATGTGAAACTTGTGCTCTTAATAAATTTTGTTTTTCGAAAACTTTCTTCTACAGTTGTCTTCCTTAAAGAATTTTGTTTAGTTGTTTATATTAAAAAGCTCACAAAAAATTTTCTTCTTTGAAATAATTGTTTGTAAAATTTTTTGTTAACAAATTTCTTCTATAAAAAACAAAAAAAAAGACATTTCTTATAAGACATTATTTAATTAACATTTGTTATTTGAAATTTCTTTAATTTTTTTTGTCAAAAATTTCTTCTATATGAATATGCCTGCCAAATGTGTTCTAAGCAGGATTTTTTTTTTTGGAAAATTTCAGAATTTTTTTTTTTTGGTAAAAAAAATCTTTTACAAATTTTTTTATTTAATTTTTATGTATTGCCAGCTTTTTTATGTGTTTTTCCCCATTAAAAACTTTGTAGTCAACAATTTCATGGAATTATTATTTTGTCAAAAAAGTTCTGCTACAGATTATTGTGTTAAAAAAAATCTTCTACATAATTTTTGTTTTCAATTTGTTTTTTTTTTATATTTTTTTCTGCCCCGTGTTTTCAATAAAGCATTTTTTTCTAAAACTATTTTATTCACAATTTTTTTATGCAACAGCTTATTCGTCACAATTTTTAATTATAGGATTTTTTAGCGTTAGAAATTTCGTTCATTATGAATTTGATTAAAAAAAGGATTTAAATTTTTGAGACACATTATTAATGACGCAAAAGCAACAAATATGCAGAAATTTAGTACATTTATTATCAACTAAGTACACTTGAGGTAATTGTTTAATACCGAAGCCAGAATTTTCCTACCCTGCAATAATAAATAAAATCAAGGCAAATTCAACCATCTACTGGGCTGATAATTTCACCTGTATGAATTCGCCTTGCGACAGTTGATAGGGAAGCATAATGTCAAAATTTTTTAAATTCGCCTTGATTTCATTTATTAATGCAGGGATGGAAAATGAGAAATTCGTTTCGGTATATGTAATAAATATAACAAATTTATGTCTTTGTGTTATTTTTGTACAATTTCTAATGGATTTCAATGGATTTTTTTAAATCAACTTTAATTAAATTAAACATATCATAACAACTTTTCCATCCCTGATATACGATTTAGCCTTAACAAAACACATCTCCTAAAAAGTTGTCGTTGCATATGCCTGTATAAATGTGGTCTGTTTGCAACGATTAAATTTTTTTTTATATTTTCTTTAAAATTGTCCTCCAATGGATTTTTTTCTGAAAATTTTATTCAAAAATTTTTATGAAGAATTTTTTTTGTCAATATTTCCTTTTAAATATTTTATTATTATAAAACTATTTCGTTTACTTACTTCTTGTCTGTTTCGATAGATTTATTAACATTCTTTCAATGTCTGCCTTTTTCCACTGATCCGTATCGAAGGCCTGCTGATATGAGGACGCCTTATACTCGTCCAACTTGTCGTGCACCACAAACATACAAAAGAAACACACCGAGTTTCCTTTTATCTTTGTATGCTCATTCTGATATATTAAAGCGGTGCGAGTCCAATTAAAACTATCAATAATGGCTCTTACAGCATTCCCCAAATTGTTGGCCTGGGCTCCCTTTAAACGCGTCAAAGTGGGATACGAGGTGGCTTTATTTTGAAAGTCGGCCGCATTACCGGCCGAAGTGAAAACGGGTATTTGCCAAACACCGGCATAACGGGAAATGGGCGCCAAAACATATTCACAGGGTAGACCCCAGACACCATTGATTTCCGGTTGCCTCATATAGATCTCAAAGAAGCCCAAGGGCCCATGAACCGAACTACAGTTCGTGTCTCTCGATATCAGCGTTATATCAATGCGGGCATTATGGGCAAAACCCAACTTTTGTACATGATGTATGGCCAGTTGCAGCACCGATAGAACTTTGGGTAAAATGCAATCGTTTTTGTTGTCCAATTCATGGCTCGGCAGTAGGGCGGCAAATATCAACTGCTTATAGGGTTCATTTTTTAAGGTTATGGTGGTACCGTTGCGAAACGTATGCGTTCGATGGGGTGCTATAAAATGTTGCTGCAATTCGGTGGCTGCCAAAGGATCATGTGATTTGGGTATATAGACGGCATGATTGAAATTAAATTTAATGCTGGTGATGAGCAAAACAAAGAGATGCAGAGTTCGCTTTAAGTAAATTTTAAATCTCATTTTTTTTTTGATTTTGTAAAAAGTTTTTTTTTGTTTTTCTCTGTCTCTTTTTCTTGCTCTCTTGCTCTTACAAATATTAGGAGGGGGATTCACTTGCAAGTTATAGCTGTTTTTGGTAGTTAATTTAATGTTGTTTTTTGTGATTTTGAGATTTTTCGTTTTAGTTGTTGTTGTTGTTGTTGTGGTTCCTCAAGATGTATCTATATTAATGGTTAAATTATTCTTAATGTTTTCTTTCTTTTCATGGTTCTTTTTAATTAAATGTTTATGTTGTTCTTGTTGTTGTTGTGCTTTTGTTTTCATTTATTTTACAACGTTTTTAAAGAGTTTGGAATTTTTTAAAACTATTTGTGGTCAAATTGGAAATTTATCATTTAATTAATTTTTTATCACACACTCACTAGGAAAAAATAAATAAATAAATAAATAAATAAAATATTCTCTATTAAATTTAGGGTATTTTTATTGACTTAATTGTCATAAGAAAATTTATTACTCATGACAAGTATCACACACTTTTAAGTTGAATTGTTGCTTTTCACTTGTTGCCAATATACTTATTTCAATTTATTGTCTTTACTTGCTTAATGCTTCTAAATTTTTTTTTACATTTATGAAATTTTAATCTGTTATTGTTGTTGTTATTTTCAAATTATAAAATTTAATTTTTATTTTATGACTTTTTAACTGTAATATGTATGTATGTATGTATTTTTGCCATTTACGGAAATAATATATTTCGTGAGCAAGAACGGGCTTGCCATAAGATCGTCCGTCAGAAATGATATGCAAGAATTGATGTGAATTTTTATACAAATAATATACTAAAAAACGGATTAGGTTGAGAATAAAATTAAACAAAATTTTAATAAAAGTTAACTTATAAGTTTTAATAGTCATGCTCTATAATTAGAAAGCAATATAATTTTAATGGGTTTTTAGAGCACTGAAAAATATCTGAGCTACCTTTACACGATTTGTATTTTCATTAGAAAGAGCAATAAGAAATAATCTAGATAATTATTTTTATAAATTATTTGTAACTGTTAACTGCCGTATTCATAAAAAATATTTTAGGTTTATTAAGGGCCTATTTAGCGACTGTTGTAAAGAAATTTGCCAAATAAGCCTTCAATAAAAATTTTTTCTATGAATACTGCAATAAGTGTTTTAAAGGTTTTGTCAATACAAAGCTGATAAATGATTCTTTTGATACCTACTTCAAACAAATAACTTAGAGTTGAACTTTAAAGAGAAATCCGATAGTGTAAATACCGCTTTATCAATTATTTTAACGACTACTCAGCAAAGCGTTTAAGCGATTAAGTCAAAAATGTAGAAATTTTGGATTATTTTTTTAAATTAAGAAATTCATAGTACAATTAAGCATTTAATAAAACACACAGAGTAGAATTTTCGAAAAAAAGTAACACCGGTACAGGGCTTTTTCATTTGCATTTTTGGACTAAAATGCATGTCGTGTAAAATCAAAATCCCACCGACTATTTTTAAAAATGTTACCAAAGTGCTGAAAATTTTAGTGACGTCAGAACCACATGTGCATGCAACTTTTTACATTTCGTGTACTATAGGCTTAAGAAATTTGTCATGAACCGATGGACTACGTGTTATTCACACTGCGATAAATATTTAACGTGTAGAGACAAGCGTTAACGATACACCAGAAAAATTTACCAGAAGGTGTTTTGCTCAGCTAAGAATGGCTCGTACGTCACTTGGGCTTATTAAAAAAAAAATATTTCTGATATTTCCTTATAAAGTGCAATTGGTGCAAGAATTAAAACCCGCAAATCACCGTTAAATTAAACAGTTGACCTGAAATATAATCAACTTAATTGAAAATCTGATTATGAGAGATGAAGCTCATTTTCATTTGATGGCTTTTTTAATAAGCAGAACTGTAGGTACTAGGCTTTTGAAAATCTCAGATCCATTTATCAACGCCAATTACATGCCATTAGATGGACAGTTTGGTGTGACATTACATCAGAAAATATCATTGGGCTTAACTTCTTCGAAAATAAGGATAGAAATGCTGTAGCCGCTAATGAAGAGCGGTATCGGTTTATGATAGAACATTTTTTATATCTGGCTCTAAAAAATAGACCTGATATTCGGTTTCAGCAGAATGGATCAACTGCCCGAGACACAATTGAATTTTTAAGTCAAAGTTTTGAAGAGCGAATACTTTCCAGAAATTTAGAAATCAATTGGCAAGTGTGTTTGCTAGATTTGTCACTGCTCGACTATTGTCTTTGGGATTAATTGAAGGAGCAAGAATATGTGAATGACACCGATAAAATCTTTGAATAACAGTAAAATAAGGTTGCAGAAATCTGAGTGACACAGAAGATACTGATACAGATACAAATACAAAAGATGTTATGGAAAATTTATCTGAAACGAGCCTATCATTAAGAAGCTGAAAACGGGGGTCATTTAGGTGGCATTATTTTCGTTACCTAGTGTGAAAAAATTTCCATTTTGTACACTTTATCATCAGAAAAAAATAATTAAAATATATAAACGAACAAGTTGTTAAATTTTTAAACTTCATGGCGACCTGCTGCTCACCCTGTATATTTGGCCGTATAAAATCTCATATGCCCTTTACAAATATATAGGTTTTTATGAAAAAGTGTAATACTATACCATAATACTATACCATATAATACATACATGTATACATACGTGTGTATATATACCATTCATTGTGTGTAACGGGCGCATAAACCATTTAACATATTTTTATGTTTTTAACGATTTCAAAGATCGAACTAAATACATTTGAATTTTAGTAATTGGGATATGCAAAATCAAAAGGAATGGTCGTTAGAGACCACATTCTTTGGGTGACATTTTTAAAAAATTTTCGTGCCATTCTACCGTGTTACGTTTACTTTGAGGACACTGTTGGCCACTTTTTGTATAGACCTGCAACTTCAAAGAATTCTACAGCTAAAAACCGGGCGAGATCAAATTGTAGATAATTTGCAACAACAATGCACATTTACACTTGATAGAAAAAATTGATTAAATTTTCAATGTTTTTGTTTGAACAGGGTTTGTCATTAAGTTTGTCATTCCGTTTGTAATTTTGGAAAAATATTGATTTTAATGGTAAAAGTATGGGAAAGCAATAAACGCAGTCATATTTATTTGTTAAAATCTCATATAGTTACGGGGTAATTGTACTGATTCAATAGCGATTCATTCCCAAATATTCGCAAACGGAATGACAAAACTATATACCCCTTGGTACCACAGGTAAAGAATTTAAAAAATTACTTTAAAGAAATAACTTTTGAACTTAAAAAACAAACAACTAAAATTTAAATTAAATTCGATTTTTTTTTATATTCGACTTATACCCTTTAATACAAAGGCGGCAAATTTGCTTAGTGCGTGCCCATTTGCAAAACAACATTATTTTGATCGTTTTATTTTGATCAAAATTTTTACGATTTTTTGAGTTGACTTGATTGACTTGTTTTTCTATTTTTAGACAGTCACTGAAAACAAAATAATTTATATTGTCAGCACGTGTTTCGTTAAAAGAGCAATAAAATTAAAACTATGAATATTTTAATACCTATTTTTAAATATCTTTTTTGTTCACATATTTTTTTTTCTATTTTGCCACAAAACATTTTTTTTTTGGAGAAAACAAAAAAGGAAGAAAAGTGTTTGGCAGTATTTAGAGATCATTGAACTTTGTGCTTGAATAAAGAATACGATTTGGGGTAAAAAAAATTATAATTTATGAACTTAAATATGAGATCATAAATAAACATTTGTTTGAATGGATTTTTTTAAATAAAAAAAAAATTATTTAAATTTTGAAATTTTGAAATTCTTATATTCATACTTGTATGTATTGAGATATATTATTTCGCAGAACCGGGTCGCATTGCCTAAACCCATAAATTTTAATTTAATTAATTTATTTGGATTAACTTGGATGGAAATCTAATAAACTGTCAACACCGAATTTAAACATAAAATAAAAAAACAAAACAAACAACTTTTAAACTCTGTGTTTTGTTTTTATACCCTTCACCTGTGGTGCACAAGGGTATATATAGCTTTGTCATTCCGTTTGTAATTTCTACAATTTTCATTTCCGACCCCATAAAGTATATATTTTCTGAAAGCTTATGAATAGAGGAGTCGATTAAGCCCTGACCGTCTGTCCGTCTGTCCGTCTGCCCGTCTGTCCGTGTGTTGGTTGAAATCAACTTTTAGAAGCAACTATATGTTCCTCAGATCTGTATATGGTATCAATCTCTTGGAAATATCCAGGAATGAATCGCTATTGAAATTCAGCACAATCGCCCCATAACTTTCTGAGATATGAGCAAAAAACCACGACCACCACGTTTTTTTACACAATTACAACAACAACATACATACATACATACATGCAAAAAACATGCCAAAAAAAAAAATTACAAAAAAAATATATTAAAAATAAAAAAAAATAATAAAAAAAAACTAAAAAAAAATTTTTTTAAAAAATTTTTTAATTCTCCAAAAAAAATTTTTTAAAAAAATTTAAAAAAAATATAAAAAAATAATAAAATATAAATAATATATTAAATAAAATAAAATTTTTTTGGCTCAGCTGGGCCACATTTATTCTAACGTGTACGTATGCACGTATTTTATATGGGATGAATGGTGATACAAACAATTGTTATTGCATGACTACACGTTGTGAAGGGTATATAAGATTCGGCACGGCCGAATATAGCACTGTTACTTGTTTTTTTTTTGGTACGATACACATAAAGCACTCTCACTACAAAAACAATTCGTATCCACAAGCATTTCCTTATCTTTTTTTTGTTTTGCTATACACATGTTGTTTCCTTGTGTTAGTAGCTACTTTAAACGCGTATAACTCCTAAAATACTAAACCGATTTTGATAGATTCTGCACATTTGCAAGAAAATTACTTTCAAGTAGATTCGGTTGTACAATGTGAGCGTACATTTTGTTACACAAAAATTGACTTGTCTCTTAATATACATGAACAATACAAAAATATGCGTTAATGTATTTGTATTACATTTTATATGGGAAAGAAGTGTGTGTATGCGTTAAAGATCTGCATGACTGCTACTAAATCACAAACTTGATAACAGATGATTTGCCAAAGTGATAAAAAGAAATATATTTTGGGCAAAAAATTAATCTCTGCCTACTTTTTAAAAATCATTTCACTATGGACTTTACATTTCCTCTTAAAAATGGACTAGTAGGGTAAAATCGCATGCTCTTGGTTAGCTAAAATTTAGTTCACAGCAAACTTGCCTCTCAATAGGTTTACGGTATCGCGTACCGTGTCGCACCTTTTAATATTAATATATGGGCGACGTGGGTGTGGAATCGGAAATCTTCGCATAATACCATGTCCAATTGTTGGAAATGGCGACAAGTTAATATATTGCGATCTTCATTAACACTGGTCCATATAGTAGCGACATTGATTTTGATACGCACTACTTACATACGGGTTGATGGATTGATATTTAACAAAGTGAAACTAATGGGAATTTTAGTTACAACAGCTAGAAAAGCCCATACGGTGGGTCGATCATGATTATGATTATCTCACACTGCACGTACTTTGATAATAAAATTGAATGATTTGCAAACTTTGTTCCTTAAATGGACTATTTATAGTGAAAAGATAAAAGATTTTTGGCAATGCCACATGTCGCGAAACTTTTGTTTCCACCAAGTAGCAAAAAAATCACCCTTCATTAGAAGATATCTAGTTTTTATTTTGGTTCCATTCAAAGAAAACTACAGCGAAGAGATAATGCTTATAGGTGTCTTTCAGTTTGCTCATTCAGGTAACGCATTTTGTTTGCCAAGTTGTGGACTTAAGGTAAAAAATGATCCTTAAAAAAGGTTGAGAAATTACTGAATCCTTTCGAAGAACACTTTTTTTGTTTGTAACAGTGAAACTAGATTTTCGTTTAAAAATGATTGCTGTAACATGCAATAGACAAAATCAAAAAAGACATTTGAACATGGGCGTAGCTACAAATCTTTTTTAGAGGTGGCAAAAGCTTAAACATTTTTATTGTCGGAGGGCAAAATCTTTAACTGAGTTAAATTTATATAGTTTTTTTAAATTCTTTAAATATATAATTAAGCTAATGTACGTAAAGATTAAAGTTCTCTTGAGCCCCAGTATAAGAAAGCTTCAAGATGTCTTTCTTTTGGTCTGGGTAGAAAAATGTTTGTATGTCTGTCATGTAACGCTTAGGTACTACTTCGAATGAACTAAAATAATACCCAGATTCACCACGATTGGAAAGAAAAGCTAATCTGATTCTGTCTTAAACGCTCACATCAAACAGAGAGTGCTTTTTCGGACAAAATCTGTTAACTGCTGGTATAATTGAATTTGGTGACTTGGTGATCGATGCACGAGAACGAGATTATTATTGTGATTTTTTTTTAATTGTTTGTAATTTTAAATAAGAGGAAACACTTTAAGTCACATATAAATACACGTCTGAAATTTTTTAAAATTAGGTCAGTTTTTTTGTTAAATAAACATTTACTTCGTAAGGCAAAAACTAATTTTTTTTTGTGTTCAAACATACTTATTTTGTTAGGGGCCAAATTACGGCATTCGATCACGATGGAATTTTTAGTCGAATGATCGAGTTCGCTGTGCTTTAGCTATAGAGAATCTAATAAGAATTTTCAAATTTCGATTACGTTCGAATGCCGTAATTTGCCCCAGGTATTTGTCTAGGGCGAATATACCATTAGGCCAAATAGAATAGCAATAATTTCCAATTTAGTCTCTAATATTTAAATTCCCAATCCTTTATGACGAAATTTTTTTTATCGCCAAGATAGTTAAAAATCCTAATATTTTATTGGCAAGTTCTTAATATTGGAAGCCCTCTTTTAAGCCAATGGGCTTTCACAGATTACAGCAACTTTTAGGCGCACATTTTTTATTCTCCTCCAAACACACGGTATTATTTGTTCTGACATAAACTGTAAACGTTTATACAGGTTCAGGTTTGTGTGTATTAGTGTTTTTTAATCCCCGTGGCGAGTTTTAGCAATATCGTCACAATGACATTTGCATTAATGAAGCATTGCCATAGAATCAATATCAAGTTGCAATTTGCACGACATTGTCGTTATTGAAAATTTCATTAATGAAGCCAGGTGACAGTGATACAAAGAAAGGGAGTTATGCATGACACTATACTTATGGAGGTTGAAGCTTAGCGACATTTCGTGTTATGAGTCCATAACGGTACATGAGAGTGCGCCAATGACTTATGATGATATTGTCTAGTAGGACTCGTTGATGCGTGCTAGTTATCTATGAAAGTTTGGACTTTTACTTTAAAAATTCAATATATGACGCCAAAGAGAAATTAGCATTTGTCATCGATGACTTAATCAGCGTCATGATGACGATCGCCACCGGGTTCATTTGACATTTGGTTTTGAGCATATACCAATGCATATTTATTCATCAGGTAATCGCAGTTTAGAGAGAATTTTTTTGTTAGAGATTTTTATATATCAAAAGTTTGACATTTGAAATAAATGAGAGAAGTGAGAGATATTTGTCATTTATTAATGGACTTTGACAGCTTAAGTAATTTTAAGTTTAAAATAATTAAAAAAAAAAATAATAATAATCAGCTTTGAAATCAAGATTACTCGATGAACAAATATGCCTTGGCATATACAGTTGACTACATAAATTTAAAGTGGTCGCAAATGTGGGGAGAATGAAAGGATTGCAATTATTTTATGCTGCTGTAACACTTGAATTTCCTTTTCCTCATCATTAACTCTCACAATTTCTTCTAATGCTACCTCTTTTCATATATTTTTAAATAGTCGGAATGAGTTACTTTGTGCATGTATTGGTCTTGTGCTGCTAGAGCGGGATTGTAGCTATTTGTAACTTTACGCCAACAACTAACCATACTCTTCACCTCTTTTACCAACAAGCAGGCATTTTGTGCCAGCATAATAGTGTGTGAAAGCCCAATGACATTACGTCAGTTATATAAATTTTATTACATCAAATTGTCGCGTGATTGTTTTAACTATAAAACTATAAAAACTTTAAAACGCATTAAAATATTAAATTTATTAAAATTATAGAGTAAATAAATATATATTTAGTCTATAAATTCTACTAATTTTTGTTTAGTGCTGTTTTGACCTTATGAATTTTTTTGACCTTATAAATGAATAACATGGGAATAACTGCAGTTGAGCTAAAAGACAGCCCATTGTGTTGAAAATTTGTTGTATTTTTTTACACCCTTTACATTTGTCATTGCGTGTGAAACTTTTTACAATATTAATTTCCGACCCATAAAGTATATATTTTCTAAAAGCCTTAGTATAGGAAAGGCGATTGAGGATTACCCGTTTGTCGGTATGTATGACGAAATCAGATTTTTTAGAACGCACAACATCCTAAAGACTCATGAGTGGTATCGAAACATCACAGAAATATCCTGAAACCGATCGGTATTTAAAATCAGCATAATTGCTCCATAACCTTCTGAGATGTGAGCAAAAAACACTACTGCCTCTTTCCCTACAAAAATTAAATTTTTTTAGGCCTGGGATAAGTAATAGACTGGGATAAGTATGTGACTTCCTATAGACATGCTGTGTCTCCAGAGATATTCGTGAAAAATTTTGGACACTGTGGTCACTAATCGGCAAAGTTATGGGAACAAAGTGTTTGAAAAAAAATATATTTTTTGATATACATGAAATTTTCCTAACTCCTTAATAGTTTTTGGACACGTTAAAGACATAAAATTATAAGGCGTGGTCTCAAAAATTATTACTGAGAAAAGCTAAAAAATCGGTTTGAAACAATCTGAGATATAAGCACCATAATACAACAACTTCCAGGGAGCCAATATGGGTATCAAATGAAATAAAATTTAGTTAACTAAAGGGTCCGCCATCTAACGTTTTATTTTTAAACTATGTAAGCAAGCAAAACTGTCGCATTGGGGGCACAGAAAACCCGCACGCATACATTGAAAAGCCGATACACCCAAAACGAGTCACTATTTGGTGCGAATTTTGGTCCAGAGGCATAATTGGGCCATTTTTCTTTGTAAATGAGCAAAGGGCCGTTACAGTCAATGGCGATCGTCATCGGGTCATTTTGAACGAATTTTCGTTCGCAAAAATTGAAGGCGAGGGTATTGGAAACACTTGGTTTCAACAGGACGGCGCTACGTGCCATACAGCCGAAGCTGCGCTTTTTTTATAGCATTTTAAAAAAAAAAGAAGTTATTTGGCGGACCCTTTATTATATTAACTATTAACTATATAAAATCCAAGATGGCGGCCTAGATTAAATCACGAATATATGAGTTAAATATTGTCGTTACTGTTTTGTCCCCTTTAACCTTCACAGTATGGATATCGAATAAACCTTAACCAGTACAATGCAGTAAACTGTTAAAAAAGGGTGAAATCCAAGATGGCGTCTGCAACAAAATGGCGGATTTTTTTTCTTTTCAATGCCGTCAATATGGGTATCAAATGAAAAGGCTTGACTAGTAGAATGCAGTTAATTATGTTAAAATTCAAATCAACGATGGCATTGGAAATAATAAACATAATGGTGTATAACATGAAATCTGAAATATAGGCTAGGCTGCGTTGTCATTATAAGTATGGCCGCATATAGATTTCTTATATGTTATAAGAATTATTTATTATTAAAGATAATAACTAGACAGAAAGGTTAGCGATGAAAACACAAAAGCTTTAGAAATATTTTTGTCGGGAGGTGATAACCAAATTATTTGCTAATTGTTCAGGTTCAGTTGTGATAATAGTTATTTCGGTTAGTGGTGCTTGTAATTATTCTAAGAAATCTAAAATATTTTCAGTATTAAAGAATTGCGATGCCTGCAACTGGAAATCAGTTTTCTGCAAGTGTGTATGTATGTACTATATATGTGTATTGTAAGCAGTGTTGCCGACGACCAACTTTTTTTCGCAGTGAAATCGAAAAAAAAAACGCAGTGAAGCGCAGTGACGAGAAAAAAAATGTCGTTTTCGTTTGGACAATTGGAAATTCTTTTCACTTTTTTAACACTTTTTTGCCATTTTTTTTAAGAATTACTTGTTTTTTAATTGTTTTCCTTTTCTTTGCATTTGTCTTCTTGTTGGTTTTCTCTTGACTGCTATAAATAAATATTATGTAATATTTTCTAGTTATTTTAAACGCCAACTTACCAATTCATTTCGAAACAATATAAAAATTAATTAAATGAACTGAAAAGCAAATATTTTATTCACGAAATAGTTTGGTTATGTTTTTCTAACGGGATTTTTGACATTTTAATTCAAGACCTAATCAGTCAACTGCAACGTAACGTAACAGCAGAAAATGTTGCCATCTAGCTGCTATATTTTTAACAGGGTGACAATTTTATCTCGTTGTGTTATAGCCTTTACAGACTTACGTGGTAAACACGTTTGAGGTAAATCATTTTAAGGCGTTGTTGATCAAAAAAAGAGGAAAAATACCAAAAACTGAAAAACGCAGTGATATTAAAAAAAAACGCAGTTACACAGTGACGACGGGCAAATCGCAGTGAAAACGGCAACACTGATTGTAAGTATGTAAATAAATATGCAATATGTACTTGTACCTGATTTTATTATTTTAAAAATAAAATACGCTTAAACAACATTCCTTAAATATATGGGTTTTGTTTTTAGTCAGGTAGCATCTGTCCAAGCATGTTTGACAAGAGTGCAGTAAAAAAGAAAATAAATTAATCCCTCCATTAATAACCCAATTTGTTTTTAATTTTAAACAATGTCTTCAATGATCTCATACTTAAAATAATTATGACTAAATTATATACAAAAGCATTTACACAGACACACACATACATACTTATTTCAGTGCAATGGATTGTTTTGCACAATTATTAACTGCAACAATGTTTTTTTATTTTTTTTTTTTAATTTAGATTAAATGCTTTAAATAAAAAATGCATTTACTTTGTTAAATAATTATATTAAAATGAAGTTTTTTTTTTCAAAAAATTTTTAATGTAAATATTTCTATAATGTTGATAAAATCAGATGAACACTAAATGTTAATGTTCGAATATGTATGCATGTATGTATGAATTTTGATAATTGTAAGGAAACTTGCCACACAGCCAACGAAACAATGTCTCTCTTGCACTAGATATTCAAGGATCGTGTTAATCCACGTCATAATGTAATGTTAATTGGACGCCACGAGTATGCGATTTGACATGGTTGAACTTCTATATTTGGGGATATTTAAAAGTGTCAATAAGCCAAAACCAATTCAAGAGCTAAATGATGAGATTATTCGAGACATTAGCGAAATTGAATCTCAATTATGTCTCAGTGACATTGTCTTTGTCATCGGATAAAAGTATGCCACCGAAACCGTTACGAGCATTTGGCCGATATTTTGTTTTGCACATAAGTAGGGTTGCCATGTCTATTTAAAAAAAAGAGGACGACAGCATAAAAATGTAGGAGGACACATTTAAAAAAAATTAAATTTGATGGTTGAAAATAAAAACAAAAAAAATCAAAATAAACAACAAAAATTCATTGCATTCATTATCGGGAATGCACACTTTTAAAAATTTTACATATATTTTTCAACACTTCCAATTTGAGCCAATATATTACCATTGCATCTCTTCAAATATTTGTAAAACTCTAGGCAATCCATATCAAAATTATATACCCTTACTATATTTTTTGTTCAAGACTTTCTTCTATATCTGAAAAACAATTCTTATGAAAAACACTCAGATGACAAGCAGACCCCTTTGCCGAACTTTTTTAAAATAAAAGACAAGTTAAAATAGGCCACCTCGATAAATAGCGACAATTAAAGATAATAAAACTGATTTTTTACAAAGAGAAGTTTTAAAATTGTACTAATTGTAAGAGCACCTAAATCTTTTTTATACACTGTGATTTATGACCTGTGATTTAAAGTTTAAATGTAAGAAAAAAACTTCAGAGAAGGTGCAAAAGGCCGGACAACCCCGGACATTTGCTAAAAAAGAAGTAGGACAGCCCTGGATGCCCTAAAAAAGAGGACGGTGTCCGGAGAAAAGAGGACGGATGGCAACCCTACACATAAGTGTCATAGATATTTCTATCATAATAAAAAATATTAAGATAATTTTCTGAAAGCTTTTTATTTTATTTACAATTAACATTGTAAGTTTTGGTTGGACCACCCTGTATTACTTAACATTAAAATCTTATTAAAATTGTAACAGCTTGGTAATAACTCGTGTGTAAGTGTGGGAACTTTGTGATAAGTTCACAGATAATCAGATTATTAGATGACGCTACCACTATAAAAAAAGCTACTATTTAGTAATAGTAGTAGTACAACAGAGTTCGTTGTGTGTAAACTAAATTTAATTTGATTATAAAGGTGTATAACATTAAGGGCCATTATTACAACTTACCGATAACTAAAGTTAGGATGTTACCGGACAGATAACTAGTTTTTCGTTATTACAACTTCACCTAAACCTAAAAGTGTCCGATAAGTTAAAGGGAAGATCACTCTACCTTTAACTTTTAACGTGAGGTTTATAATTAAAAGTTACCATATATTTTTTACCGTATAGGGGAATTATTTACTATTTGCTTGTCGTTGCCACTTTGGTTTTAAAAAACTAATAAATTTGTTCAGCATTTGCTTTGGTGCTGCCTACTTTAAAATAAATACAATTTATTTTACAGTCAGGTTGTAAGAACGAAAAATACTTAATGGTCAGTTTATTGCTCACGTTAACAAAAGTTACCTTTTATTAACATTAACTTTGTCGGCAAGTTGTAATAATGGCCCTAAGTGAAGTTATAAATAGTTAAAGTACTGCACAAGTTTCATTTATTGCTGTAATATTTAATTATTTGAGCCTAAGGTCGTGCAACAGTTTTATTTAAAAAAAAATTAACAAAACTAAACAATATTTTATTTTTCCTTTTAATATTTTGCTACTTCTTCGCGTGGCAACTTCAGGAAATACAAATTTACAAAAATTGTCAAACAAAAATTACAACATTTTCTTTTTATATAATTTACTGTGTTAAAAACTAAAAAGGTGCTCTTACTTTTTCAACATAATAATAACAAGTGCAACTATTTGCAATATAAAGAATCCCGGTATATTAAAAGGAAATAAACCAACATTTGTAAAAGGCATCAAGGTAACAATACAAAACAATAATAACTCTATAACATTTTTCAGTTAAGCCAAAAAGTATTGAAAATCGAGCTTAATTTATAAAACTGTTTACCAGATATACCGACTGGCTAACGATTGTAGATATAATGTCTGTACGTCTACTCTTATTTCTGTCTATTGGAATCGTGTAATACAAATACGGTTGCAGTTTCGAAATATGTTTCAATAAAAATTTGAACCACAAAACTTTTAGGTCTGACCATATAAGAATGGTATTAATTTGTTTAAGTCACGTTGGTTTGTAATAACATGTTGATCAAAGTGTCTATTTAAACAATGAAAACCATCAAAATTTAATACGCATAACTTTTTAGGAAGAACGATTTTTGTTTTAAAATAGCTACTTCGCCCTATTCTATATGTAAGAAGTCGCTAGTCACTTTATATAAAAAACTTGAACACAGAGAGAGAGAGATAGAAAGAAAGAGATAGAGTTTATTAAGAGACAAATCAGGATTTTGATATTTACATCATCTAATGATGCTTAATGACTTTTTTTAGTTCGAGATGATACGAAAGTGCCAAAATATAAACAATAAAAACATATTTGCTCAATCATTGTCAAAGTCAATTTGATTCTATGTAATCAGCAAATCAATCACACAACAGGGGCACATATGTATATATGTATTTATGTATGTACATACAATACATAACACCAGAATAAATACGCTTGTATGGTGTATGGGGTCAGTTAAGCGCGTTATACCTTTTTTGGGCTTTGCTGCATGGAGTAAAAATCTATAAATAAATAATATGTTTTCTTTGTTCTACGCTCCACACTGGGTAACACTTTTTATAACAAGTTTTATTTTTTTCAATAATGAAAAAAAAAAACTTTAAAACATTTTATTTTGTCTCGTTAATTGTTTAACAAACAGAATAATTAAAGTAATATAAACACAAAAACAATGTTGTGGCCTCTTGATTAATTACCAGCAATTAGTTAAAGCAATAAAACTTTAAATTGAGCATAATAAATTTTTTGAAAAACCGAAGGAAGCCACTTTGAAGAAAAAATATGTTCAACTACAAAAAATCTATATTTAACATATTTTTGTTTGTTTTAATGTTGGCTTAACAGCAGGGCTGCCAGTGCTGGGGATTCGTAGACGAATATATAGGGATTTTGATAAAAAAAAATTTTTTTTTAGAACAGGGGATATTCTTGGAGGTGTTCAAAATTATTATGAAGATTTTTTGAAGAACTAAATTGTATTGTATAGCAACACTAGACAACAAGAATTACAAGATATACAATAAAATGACTTAGTACATTTACTTTGTGTATAGACAATAAAAGAAGATGAAGAATCAAAAGATCTAAAAACCAAGTAAGAGCGGTATACTCGGTTATTGAATGGACCAAAACTTATTAAGAAACTTTATTATTTAAACTTTTAATTGACTTTTTTTTGTCGAAATGTTGGTCAGTAATTAACTCATTGAACCAAGATTTTTTATAAATATTGTCAAAGGTACATACTTTATATAACAATGTAACAATTCAAAATCTAACTTAACTTGGGTAAAAAAGGAAGGGTATTGTATACTTTCGCTCATTTATTAGCTCATAAAGTGCCCATTTAACCGATTTCTAATAGCGAAATTCTTGAAAACATATCGACCCTTTTGCGCGAAATTATCGTATGTTACAAAAACCAAATTTTACAGGACAGTAATTTCTCTACTTTTCTCTGCTTTCGCTTGCAATATCAAAATGAAAATATACATGTGCTTAGATGCTTAGATAATTAACTAATATAACTACACCTAAAAGTATACCGGTGGAAAAGTTCAAGTTTTCCGACAAAAATGTATTTTTGGCACATACGATAATTTCATTCACAACATTTCGTAGATGCGTGTGTAGAAAATGTCACTTACAATATCGTTTGTCAGTGTTAGAAATAATATTGAAACAAAGATTTATTTCAGTTTTTATGTATTTGTTCATTATTTTTTTACTTTGAATGGCACAAAGTAATCAAAAAGGTAATCAATATTTAACAGAAGCATGAATTCTTAAAAAAAAACTAAAAAACTAAAAATAATAATAATAATAATAAGTGAGTTAATTCTCTTCGTCGCTTTCATTTTACACGTATTTTTCGCGTTTTCATTGTGGTATTTTGACGGTATGTTTTTTTTTAAACATAGATTTTTCAAATCATTGAATTTTTGCAAAGAGATACACAAAATGAATTGTACAACTTTTGTAACTTAAAGGTAAAATTAAAGTTATTTATAGTTTTTTTAGTGGAATTGTCGGTAAATCCGTTGATGAGTTTAATTGATTACGATTTTTTGTCTTGTAAAGCTATGCGAACCTTATTTATATTAAGTTTAACTTTGTTTGATAATAACCGATTTGCAAAGGACTTCCAGTTTTCAAGCTCTGAGTGGCCTATTTCAATACACTTGTACCCTGATGGATTAGTTGTTGCATTGCGAATAATTGTGGGCCATTCACTTGGCGTCCAAATGGTATGACTGCGTAGAAATGATTCAATTGTGCTATGCACAGAAACAACTGGTATCATTGTATGACCGGGAAATAAATATGTTATTCGAATTTTTTCAATGAAGTTTGAACAAGTAAGAGCACTATATTCGGCCGTGCCGAATCTTATATACCCTTCACAACGTGTAGTCATGCAACAACAGTGGTTTGTGTCACCATTCATCCCATATGAAATACGTACATTCATATAAAAACATACATATATAAAAACGTCCCATTGTAAAATTATAAGTTCACGTATGTATGTTAAAAAAACAAAAAACAAAAAAAAAATTAAAAAAAAAATAAAAAAAAAATTTAAAAAAAATTAAAAAAAAAAAATTTATTATATATATAATATATATAAAACAAAAAAAAAATATAAAAAAAAAATTAAAAAAAATAATAATAAAAATATAAATAATATATTAAATAAAAAATAAAAAAAAATTAAAAAAAAAAATTTTTTAAAAATTAAAAAAAAAATTTTTGGCTCAGCTGGGATTCAATGCCACGTTTTCTGTAACCAGTATACACGTTTGTATGTATGTATGTTGTTGTTGTAATGTTGTTTTAGTGAAAAAAAAATCGAGGTGGTCGTGGGTTTTTGCTCATATCTCAGTTGTTTATGTACCAATGTTTCTGATTTTTAATACCATTCTACTCCCGAATATTTCTGATATTTTAATACCTCACCCGGGTCCGAGCGATGTCGGGGATCTTCAAAAAGTTGATTTCAACATACACACGGACAGACGGTCAGACGGACAGACGGACAGACTGACAGACTGACAGAGCTTAATCGACTCCCCTATTCATAAGCTTTCAGAAAATATACACTTTATGGGGTCGGAAATGAAAATTGTAGAAATTTCACACGGAATGACAAACCTATATATACCCTTTTTCACTGTGTGAAGGGTATAAAAATGTGTCAGCATAGCTAATACAGCCTTGTTGCGGTTTTGGCCAATGCATCTGTCACAGTATAGGACTATGTCTTTAACTGTCTTCCTTTGGTCTACGATTATTAAGTACTTACACAAGGCTGTGCAAATTTCATTGCAGCCTCGCTTACCATCACGCTCACCCCACAAATAACAATAGCCATTCCTAGTGCCGTTTTCATTAGCACTGAAATTAAAGTAGGCGTACTTGCGGAGTATTCAAAATTTTTTGCAAATCGAATCGATTAAAATTATATTATTTAATTACGGGTTTGGAAACTGATAGCATTATTAAGGCACTATTTATTAATTTCTCTGTAGACAATGTTTTACTTGGAGTGGTTTACAATAACTGATTACCTCAAACACATGATCAGAAAAATAATGCATGCTAAATGCTTCTCTTCAACTTTAATATAGCCTTTTCTGTAAAATTAACGGTAAAACGAATAGAGGCAAAAAAACAAAATAAAGCGAGCAGTTCCCTTTACCTTCTAATTCTAACTTATGTAGTAAATATTGTAACAACTACAATATGCAAAGTATTTTTCATTGGCAGATATGATAAAATCGCTCACAAGAAAAAATGGAGTGTAACATACGATAAAGTATTCAATCAGGTTTTGGAGCAACGAAGTGGAATTCGCCTACAATATTTTGTTAGGTGATGTCTCTTTGAATGTAGAACAAGATTGTATCAAAAACTCAATTTCAAAAAAATTGGCATATACGATAATTTCGCGCAAAGGGATCGATATATTATAAATTGATATCAAATAAGCGTCTGAAGTATATGTTGGAGCTTCAACAAACACACTAACAGACGGACTAAGCTAAATCAATCCTTCTTAGAATATAAATTAATTAATAATAATATAAAATTAATTACTTTGTGCGTCACTGTATTTTATATAAAGATCAATTTATACTTGACTAAAATTTTATTTGTTTTAGTTCGACTTACTATTGAAGGCTGTGGCACTGCCTGCTTTTATTGCCCTGTTTTTGTTATCTTTTTTTAAAATTTCACTTGGATTAAGTGTTCATTAAATATTTATATGGCTTGAAAAATTAAAAGTTGAAAATGAATATTTACTATATATAGGCGTGGCACTATTCTCTACTGTAAACGCTGCATTTTGCTGTCGAAGGAGTTCTCTGTGTATGCAAAATTTCATAAAAATCTCTTAAGAGGAAGCATAAAAGTACTTATAATACCCTTCACCTGTGGTGGCAATATTAAAAATATTCGGGAATGAATCGCTGTTGAAATCCATCGCAATCGCTTTATATTTCATAAAATCAATATTTTTCAGCCCTAGAATAATAAATAGTCACACTGCTCGTAAAAAATCTTGCACAAATTGGTCACAAATCGTTAAAGTTATAGGCAACAATATTTTAAAAAATGCATTTTTTAAATATATCAAGTAAATAAGGCGTCTAATTAATTTCTGGACACGCTAAAGATACTAAAATGTAGGCCGTAGTCTCGAAGAGTATTGCTGAGAAGAACTAAAAAATCGGTAGAAACTAAGTGAGATATAAGCACAATAATACAAATACGTCAGTGTTTTTCTTCAAATTTACAATTGAAAATCGTTTTTTTCAGCATCTGGGCAACAGAGAGGAACAAAGTGGGTATCGAAGACAAAGTCTTGACTATCAGAATATAATGTACTAATAAAAGGTTAAAATTCACGATGGCCGCCACTACAAAATGGCGTACATTAAATTGATAAAATGGTCAAATCTAGTAATTAGAAATGTTCCCACTTTAACCCCCTTAATAAAGATATCAAATGAAAGGCCTTGATCATGAAGAAGTTGATATGATAATGGCGTCTATAATAAAATGGCTTATATGTGGGTCAAAAAAAGTAGTTACGGCTTTGCTCCTTTAACGCCAATAATATTGTAAAGTACGGCAATAATTAAAATCCCAGATAGTGTCTTAAACAAAATGGCGAATACTCTCTTCCATCCTAATTAATATGGGTATCAATGAGATAGCTTAACTAGTAGAATACAACTAACTGTGTTCAAATTAAAAATCAATAATGGCATCGGAAATAATAGAGTATACAGCGAAGTGTATTATCAGTTTCGGCTTGGCCGAATATAACATTTATACTTGTTTTGTAGTGGAGTGACCTTTCCCACTTAATATTGTGTAGCTGTATTGCCAATAGAATTGAAAACGCTTGATGAAACTGAAATTGGATTTTGCAAGAAGCAAATTGACATTTAAAATACGATGAAATAATGCAGGCATGAGAAAGAATATTGTAAATTCCGAGAATGTGTTTTTTTTATTAAAAAAGTTCACTTTCTATTTCATAAAACTGCATATAATTTTTATTAACAAAAACCATGTGTTTTTGCTATTGAAGGACAACAATAATTAAGGACGAAAAACCAAAAATAAAAACTAATGTAGTAGACGTTACTGATGTAGTTTTATGGATAGTGTTTCTTTGACATTACTTTTGCTTAAAGTTACAGACGTGATTCTGTTTTGGCATTCAAGTTGTTGAGATTTCTTTAATCTATTGAAAATTCTATTGCAAAATTCTGAAGCACTAGTAGATGGGCGTAAAAGTGAGCTTGTTATACACATATTAAAATTTCAATATAAAACTCAAGGGTTCCGATAAAAAAATTTTTCAATTTATATTTTCTAAAAACTGCACTTCAAAATTTTGGGGATTTTTTCTAATTTAGTTGAATTGAATTTTAATTTAAATTTATGCTCAATGAGAAATACGATACAGTAAATAGCATTTAGTAAAAGGCTTATGTGTTTTTATTAAATAAAGATTTTTATTTGGGAATTGTCAGGGATTTTTGAAAATATTTTTTTTTTAGGAGAGCGAAAAAAATGTATGGCAGCTTTTGTTTAAAAGGACTATTTAAAAAATTGCTTGATTTTGTATCATTTTCTTTTATTGTTGGTTTACTTAATAAAACAGAAGACCCATAAATGTTTCAGAAAATAAATAAAAGTCAAATGGTTAAAAGGGTGACTTGTGGCATCTGCCTCAGTAAATTAAAAGGATAATTTCGAATGACATAAATATGAACTGAAAGGACTGCTTATGAAAACATTTTGCCAAAGGCGAATTAAAAGTATGTAAAATTTTTATAAAATATATGAAAATAACAGTTGATCAGATAACTACGTTGCATAGAATCAGTTTTAAAAGTTTTTAAACTGAGGAGTTTTCTGATTGCTAGCGATAAGAAAGAAATATGTCTGATTTGTGTTCTTTTAAGGAATTTTAGTTTGTTAAATAGAACATTTTACAACATACAAAATTGAATGGTTTAAAATATTTTTTGTTTGTTTTAAGATGACATTAATCAACTGGAAGTACACCCCTTCGAAAGTCATTTTTTAAAGCCTTTTTGAGAAAAATATATGCAAATAATAGTTAATCAAATTGATAAATTATAAAGTGTATTTTTTATATGCTAAAAACTGACGTGTCTGTATGGCTGTTAAAATAATTGGGACACCATTTGAATGCCTCAATTTACGTGTTTTTTTTTTTTTGTATCTCTAAAGGATTTTTAAATTATATGAAACGCTTTATTTTTGTTTGCTTATTTTAAAATATTTGCTCAATTCACAAACTATTGTAAAAGGTGTACTTTGTACTAGTTACATATGGGCATTTTCATGTCATCGTACGATACATTTGTACTCCTATAAAGTGCAGTAAGTTTTGCAAAAGTAAGAGTAACTGAAACAAAATTAGATCTTTTTGTTCCATTCAAAGGGTTCTTATCAAAAAAAAAAAAAAATAAATAATATGTTAGAATCATTGTTGTCTAAAATCCAAAAAATAAAAATATATCGTACGTGGCATAAAATAGGAGTGATTTTGATGTATATATGGAAATATGAAAAAAACTGCGAATCTTGGGGGGTATTTTTTCTCTTTTTAATTTCTTACACTAAACCAAATATTTTTCATTTAAAATTCATCATTCTTAATAGAAAACAATTTTTAAATGATTTTAAAATAAATTCAATTTAATATCGTTCGTAACATAATGTACGTGACAGATTTTTCTCTAATAGTATTTTTAGGTAATAAAACTTATATTATGTTAAGAAAAAAGTTAAATTCTAAATTAGCTGCTCTTGCGACTGTTCAAATACGAATGACGGAGACAAATAATGTTTTTCCACTACGTACGTGACATTAAATTAACATCCAAGGGAAATAAAAAAAAAAACAAGAAAAAAATATCGCTAATTGGACTCTATTTTTTCTTTTTTCTTATGGATCTTGTTAATTGTTGTTATTACCTTAATTTTAAAGCATATTTACAATTACAATATATTTTTACAATTTAATCGCTTAAAAAAAATAGCTGATTGCAATTCTTTAAAATAAGTCAAAGAGATAATCAGATTAAACTCTTATTATTGCTCTTAAGATAAGCATAGTAAAGTTTGAGTGTTTTTTTTTTATCAATAAACTGATATTGAAAAACTTTCAAGCTATTTGTTTGAGCTATATCAGCAAAAAACAAAAAATATAAATTATCCTTATGTATTATTCGCATCTTTAAGGATGTGAAAAATAGTATTTTTTGAAGCAATTTTTTTCTTATTCATTCTATGGCTAATTAACGTAATAACCGTATTGTTTTAAAATATTACAAAAATATATACATTGTATTATGGAAACTCCTTTGAAGAGGACAAAAGACCAAACAATTAAATGAGGAATAATGGTTGCTAGTATGCATCAGTGTTGAGATATGAAAAGTTTTTAAATTGTACCGCGTTAATAATTGTAAAGTTTTGCTATTTGATAGCAATAATAATAAATAAATATAATTAACAACAAAATTACCAGAAACGCAACTAAGTAATAAAAACTTAACAGGGAATTGAACTTATATTTTGGTTGTTTAAAAGAAATTAATTATTTAAGATAAAATCAAATACAGCTGCCTTCAAAATGTCAGTGTTCTATTTGCTAGTCTAACTATGTTAATTTAAGTCATTGTATGATTGTTTTGGAGTTTAATTTTAAAATTTTATAAAAGATTATATAGTATGAAAGTGTTGTACAATATAATCTCAAATAGTTAAAAATACAAAAAAAAAAAAAAAAATCTATATATATAAAAGTGAAACTCTGTGTGTGTGTGTGTGTGTGTGTGTGTGTGTTAGCTATAGACTCTGAAACTGTAAAACCGATCGGGCTCAAACTTTGGTAAGTTGTTGTACACATACCAGGGAGTGTTTATGGGTGAAAAAAAGTGGGCGGAGCCACGCCCATAAAAATTAGTTATCAGTTTTAGGTACTTGCACTTGACCGATTTTCCTGAAACTTTGAACACATATCAAGCTGTCATGACTAAATAATTTCGTGATAAGAAAAGTGGGCGGGGCCACGCCCCTAAAAAAATTTTAATTTTGAGGAACTTGAACCAGACCGATTTTTCTGAAACTTTGCACACATATTGAGCTGTCATTACTTTATAATTTCCTGATTAAAAAAGTGGGCGGGGCCACGCCCATAAAAAAAGGTTATAATTTTGAGGTACTTGCACCAGACCGCATTTTCTGAAACTTTGCACACATATCGAGCTGTCATGACTTAATAATTTCGTGATTAGAAAAGTGGGCAGTGCCACGCCCATAAAAAAAAGGTATCATTTTTAGGTACTTGCACTGGACCGATTATTCTGAAACTTTGCACACATATTGAGCTATTATGACTTTACAATTTCGTGATTAGAAAAGTGGGCAATGCCACGCCTATAAAAAATATTATAATTTTTAGGTTTTTGCACTTGATATTTAATTAAAATTCAGAATGCATTTCGATTCATTAAGGGGCGTAGCAACGCGCGCCGGTTTTGTCTAGTAAATAAATAAAAAAAGGATATAAAACTAATCAAGAAAGAAATAAAGTTTTCTCCGACTCAAGCCGCATGTATTCTATCATTATCAAAAATAAATTATATTGTTTTCATAAGAAATTTCAAACTAAACTTAAGCCATAAAAGCTTTAAATTTGCATAAAAGTACAAATAAAAAAAAAACAATTTATTTTAAATAAGAAAATTGTATCAAAAAACAACTGAGTGTACCAGTGTACTACTAAACTTCCGATTGTACCAAATCTAGTACAATTATAACACCAATCCCTACTATGCTATAAACTGTAATCGACCCACTTTGACAGTAATGAAGTTGTAAATGATTTTTTAATCAAAAAATAAAACTTCTTTCTAACAATTTAGTTTTCGTCTATTTATAATAAAATAAAGTGTGAACGCCAAATCTAAGATATAAAACTTAAAATAAAACAACAAAATATCTTCAATTCACAGCACAATTGTGCAAAGTGAGTTAGTTTCACACATCTTCTTATACCCTTTCATTCAGTTGGAGTTGAGATACCGTTTTTCAGGAATTATAGCCCAACAACCAAACGGGTTTAATCATATATAACCCGCTTACACAATGAGTGTAAGGGCATTTATCTGTGGCTTGGAGCTAAAAAGGCCAATGTCGCTTTTTTGCTCTTTTGAGTTAATCATTGCATTAGATTTGTTTTCTTGCTCTATTTCATTTTGGTAAAACAGCTAAAGTCATACTTAACCCAGAACAGCTTCATAAATAAAATGCTGGCCAATGTCACTATGAAAGCACCTATAAAAGTTAAAGTTCAATTCCAATTTTCTCAAAAGTAAATATTTTGACATTGGCCCTTTTAGCTCCAAGCCACAGATATATACTCGTAAATGTAGGTATATTTGAAATTTCTACAATTTTCATTTTTGACCCCATAAAGTGTATATTTTTTTAAAGCTTATGAATAGGGGAGTCAATTAAGCACTGTCCGTCTGTCAGTCTGTCCGTCTTTCTGTCTGTCCATGTGTATGTTGAAATCAACTTCTTGAAGCTCCCAGACACTTTCAATGCCCGTGTAGCGTACCAAAATATCAGAAATATTAGGAAGCACATCGATATTGAAAATCAGAAAAATCGCTTTATAAACAACTGAGATATGATGAAAAAACCTAGACCACCTCGTGTTTTCACACTAATACAAACTGGAGCGAAGGTTCGAATCCCAGTTAAGACAAACAATTTTTTTCTTATTTTGATGAAATATTATGTATTAATGTACGTATTTCATATTAATGAGATGAATGATTGCATGACTACACGTTGTGAAGGGCCGAATATAGCACTCTTACTTTTTTTTTTAATTAAAAATAATATGTGAAGTTAATACACATACATATATATAATTTACATAAAAATTGTTTTTTTTACATATTTTTTTTCGAAGGTTTATTAAAATATTTTAGATTCAAAATCAATTTAAATGATTTTTATAATTTATTTTATTTCTATTATTTCACTAATCTACAAAAAAAGTAATAAATAAAATTCATAAAATAATTATTATTTCTACCAGGGTACACTTATACATGGTGACGGTGCAAGCCCAGCTGACTATTTTTTTGTGTTCTGGAGAATGTCAAAATACATACTTAAAAAAATTATTTTAACTTCGGAAATTGTCAAACTCCATACACAAAAAAAGAGAGACAAAAATTGCTCTCCTTTACGCTATCACCTTATGTAATTACACCATGATTTCTACCAAAAAAGTAGAAATACAAACATAACATTTACATTTTTTTTAATTAAAAAAAAAACAACATTATTATTAAAATATTTGATTTAAAAAATCTGTCTTTCGGTTGAAAGATTCAAAAAGTACCTAAGAATATAAAACGCTAAATTTTATTTTCAAATGCTTGACTTTTTTATTTACTTGGTAACTCGCTCACCAATACAACAGCTTTTTAAGTTTCGTCTGACTATGTTTTTGACGGGAGTTTAAATTGTAAAACACACTCTCTCTCTCTCTCTCCTCTGATTTTTATACCAACAGTGTTCCCATTTTAGCACTTTTTATTATAAGCGCAATAATTTTAGACATCAAAATGCACTTAAGGTTGGACTTCGCATCAATACAAAGAAGACAAAGGTCATGAGGATAAACACAAACAACACTAACGCGCTCCTCTTCAATGACACTATTATAGAGGATGTTCAATCCTTTAGCTACCTTGGCTGGACAATCTCAACAAACAGTGGTGCAGACGAAGACGTCGCAAACCGGATAGACAAAGCGCGTAAGGCTATGTACTCAATGAGGAAAACTTGGATATCAAATGATCTTTCCCGTGACCTTAAAGTAAAAATTTTCAACACCTGTATTAAACCAATCCTCCTTTATGGATGTAAAACCTGGGGCCTGAATAAATGCGCTACAAGCAGGCTCCAAACATTCGCCAACCGTTGTCTACGACGTATCATCAGATGCTTCTTGCCAAACACGATCAGCAACTTTGAGTTGCTCCACAAAACAAAACAGATACCAATCCATTAAGACATCTGAAGGCGAAAATTTGAATGGATCTGCCACACGCTCAGATCAACAAATACAATCGCAAAAGCCGCTCTGACGTATAATCCACAAGGTTCCCGTCGACGAGGACGCCCAAAGACAACCTGGCGTACAACAACACTCAATCAACTATCTTTTGCACAATGTACATGGAATGAAGCTGTACAAACAGCTCCCGATCGCAATCGATGGAAATCTCTAATTGAGGCCGTTTGCTCCCAAGCTGGAGAATAGCGGAACATCATCATCATAAATTTTAGACAAAGTTCCAATTTTTAGTTTTGCAATTTTTTATAATTATTTCGATTAAGTATTTTTTCATTTCAGCAACCGACAATACAGTATATCAGCACCACTGTTGCCAACTTTTTCCCAAAGAATATCGCTAAAACAAGTAGAAAAATAGCTAGAAAATAGCTAAAAATTAAAAATTATCAAAATTTTAGCGATAAATCGCTAATTATTTTTTTTTTTTCAAATTCTGGCATAAATTTAACAAAAAATAGCCAAGTTTTCGTCAATTTTTTTTTATTGCGCGGAAAATTTAGCGTTTTATCGCTAAGTTTTTCTTAAATAATGACAGAAGGAAAAAAAGAAAAGTACATTAATTTTTATTACGAAGGCAGCTTTTATTGATTACATTTTGATACATAATTTACATATGTATGAAGGTATGTAAAAAAATTCAAAAAATATATGTACGTACACATGTTAAAATTCAAAATAATAATGTTTATCAAGTATTACTAATTACGTTATATTTATAATATGCATACTAAAAACATTTTGAGATTTATTCACTAAAAGTCTAAAGCCAATACTCTATATTCTCGCTTTTACATGTAAAATTGTAATCAAGTTTCTTTAATGTTGATTTAAATACACATATCGTAATTGAAGCTGTCGCATCGGCCACTTCAGCCAAGCTTAGAAATGTTAACACAATTTGTTGTTCTTCGGCACTGAAAATAAATATTAAAATACCTATATCAAAAAGAATATTTATTTTAAATTTATGTACCACTTGACGACACCAACGTCTATTAATTTATTTCCTCATAGACTATATCTAGAACCTGATACATCGTTTCTAACTTCCATTAAGAAATGGGTCACTAAAACATTTTCATTTATCGCTAAGCATTTGGTTCTATGTATACGGTTTTCAACCATTCCATCAAAATCTGTTTTACGTAAATCACTCAGGTGATCAATTAAATTTATTGACCTATGTTGAGATATAAATGAAGCTTTCTTTTAGTTTAAATTTTTCCAATATAACCCTCTCACCGATGCAAATGACTTGTGTTTGTTCAATTTTGCAGACAGGGAGCACCTGCATCAATATCCTTTTGTATCGTCTTTTTAATCTTGCATTACCCAGGACTTAAACTTTTAATGGCTTAACCATTCACAATGTTTTGATTTTATTAGTTTTTTTTTTTTGCAATAGAGATATTTATTCCAAGCAATTTTTAAATAGTTTTTTTTGTATAATTCACAAACTCAGAACTCAAATTATTCGAGCTAAAACCTTTGCAATATAAAATTGGTTTTTGGATTTTAATGTACGTGGTTTTTGGCTTTCAGATGCCATAATCTGTATTAAAAAGTGTATTGAAAATCGCATTCGCCTTACAAATGAACTGGTAGCTAATCTTTAAGAATGTATGCAAGAAATGTATTTAAAACACGTTAAAAACAAAAATCGCTAGATTTCCCGTTAATAGCTAAATCATATTTTTTCCCGCAAAAAATGTTTAAAAATCGCTAGATTTGACGAGAAAATGGCTGAAATGGCAACAGTGATCAGCACATAACGCACTCTTTACAAAAACAATTTGTTTCAACATTCATTTCTTTGTTTATTTTTTTTTTGTTACATACATACAAACAAACAGACATACATATTATACATACATTACATACATACATACATACACACATCCATAGATGTGGTTTTCTTAAGTATTTGTAGCTACTTTAAATGCTACTGCACCGATTTCGAACTAGATTGTGCATATCTGCAAGAAAATCTCTTTTGTAGATCAAATTAAATCCATTGTATAACGAGAGCATAAACTGTGGTACCAGCAACTTGCCTATTATTCTTTTGTGAATGTATGTATGTATGTATATTTAGACTATTTAATATAAGTTTGTTGAAATAAGTTGTTTAATGTTTGTCTATCACTTGCAGGTAGAATTGATTCAACAGATCTATTTTTGCAAGTTTTGCTATTAAAAATTAGCAACAGTAAGATAAAAAAAAAGTGAAAGACACATGTATAATTATTTATTGTCTTTCGTTTTGTTGATTTATGAGCAAATTTTTTTTTGTTATAAACATCTACATATAAGTTCCTTCATATTTCTGTTGGCAAAAGTAGAATTATTTAAGAAAAAAGCGAATTATTTTGCTCACTTGTTTAATTTTTTTTGTTTTTTTTCTTTCTATTATTCTAGTCTAAAAAAACAATACTGGCGAATAATAAAAAAAGAAGTAGGTATTGTTTACTTTTCAAGTTGATTATTCTGTTTATATTTAGCTGAATGTTTAAAATACAAGTTATTGCCGCACAGTGGAATGTATTGGCGTAACTAGACATTTTTTCTTTAGAAAATCAAATTGAATTTGTTATATCAGTATGTTGAGAGCACAGGTTTTCATTACAGTTTAATGTAAAGGTTTGAAGTGTGGGCAGTGCCACGCCCAAACCAAAACAAATATTATTTAAAGCTACTTCTACTTGATTGATTTTAAATTTTTTTTAATATAAATTGAGTTTATGGAACAATACAAGGTTTTGCTACTCAATCACCTTAAAACAGCTGAACGGATATGCAATTTATATTTGTTATGGTAGTAATTGAAGTTGGGGAAGGGTGAAATATAGCTTATATATCTGTGGTCCCAAACATAAATTGACTAACTCAACTTAAGAAAGAAGAAGAAGTTTTATGTGCTATCGTAAACAAAGAAAACAAGGTTTTTTCTCTTAAGCTTCCATTTCTCTAACCTAATTTTTGTTCTAGATATTAAAAAAAATATTGACTTAAGTCATTTTGAACTCTCTCTTAACATTATCAATAAGCACCAGAATGTACTTATTTCTTTTCACAATAATTTATTTTATTTAAAAACACTATATAGAATTAGATTTCTCTCACGATATATTAATTATCACGTTTGTTTAAGAACACGTAAACCTATTACCCATTCCTTAGACACTTTTATTTTGCAATAAGCGTTCAAATCCATAGACATACAAGAACAATAAATTATTTTATACAAACCAAAAACATAAGCTTTTATAAACTTTAAAAAAAGATTTTTATTTTGCAATAAAGAATTAAATTTTGTTTTATTAAATATTGTATCGCATTATCTACTTATGTTCCATTACCAATTTTAGTCAAAATATTGCTCTGCTTTGATCTATTTTTTCCTAAGCCGTAATTGTATTTTTTTCTGTTTTTTTATGGCTAAGGAGGTTTTTTTCATCAGTCTTAGTTTTTTAAAGTTCTTTTATGTATTGCAACATTTTTATTTTAAGTCTTTGAGCTTTTCACAAAGTCTTAACTCGAGATAAAAAAATTTAGTTTTTTTAAAGATAAAGTTTAAATATTCATGCCGCCTTGTTGACACTAATCGGGTTTGCCATATAGTTTTATTTAAAAAACGTTTCTTTGCTAAAATTTTTTTACCCTTGTTTTCATTCTATCAGCCCACTATGCGTTTAGTTTATTTTTAACTCCGAACAAACTGGAAACTATCGTTATTGGCTAACAACAATAAATTTAAACAAATAAAAAAAAAATAAATATAAATAATTGCTAAAAATAAGCAATAGATATAAAAAGTTAATTTACTACTGATTATATGCTGCTATCGGTGAATAATTATGGTTATCCGGTTATCTGTTGCTTTATATCCACAAGACAAGCAGGTTGCCACATGTATTTTGGTAAAACAGTATTTAAATTATGTCTTCTACTGATACTTATGGCTCAAGAGTTTCTTAACTCAAAATTCACAAATTTTAAACAGAGAAAACTAATTTCTAATCTATCTGCTAAGAATTATTATTAAAAAAAATCTAATAAATATGTAAGATGTGTCTGTCAAGTTTAAAAAAATTAATATTAATCTCAGCTTCACAAATATATATCTTTGATCATCGAGGGTGGTATAAGTGGGTTAAGACTGCGATTTATCGATTCTGCACAGTGCGCAACATATTTCCCTTTCTGGTAAAGAAGTTTGCTGAATTTTGTGCTAAAAAATGAATTTAAAGAAGTCATTGGCAAAACACGACTCTGAGCTAATATTCCATTTAAATTCAATATGTATCTCTGACATACATAAGCTGTACATAGAAGAAAACCCACGAGTCTGACAATTGTTTTACTTAAAGCAAATAGATCTAATTAACCAGTGCTGTATAAGTGACAATGTGAAAGTATAAACGATTTTTTTTTCATTATATTATTTAAAGGAGAATTAAATTAAGCCGTTTGATAAACGTCAGTACCAATATCGTGTGCATCCTAGAGTGTTGAGTTGTTTTGTTGTTGTAACACAAGCAAAATGCACATAAGTTTTTAACTCATAGCATTCGTTGGGATTATAAAAATGACACATTTATATTTCTCAATAACATTTTGTTTTATATCTGCATTAATTCTTAATTCACATACATGCATACAAATATTTTTATTGCACTTAATAAATTTCTACAAGTCGTAAAAATCTTTTCCAAAGTATTGCCAAAAATTTATTATTATTTTCCTTGTGTAAATCATTATTGTTTTTTCTTAATTATTGTCGTTATATGATACTACTTAAGTCAACGAAAAAAAAAGAAAAGAAAACAGAAAGCTATTTGTTTAAACAATTTAACTTGGCTTATTAAAGTAATCTGATTGCGATTGGAAGTAGATAAGAGTGCGAAAAAAAAGAAAACTATAAAGCAAAGACGACTTTAGAAGACCCTATTTAATGTTATCGTTATTATTGTTAAGAAATGTACATAATCTCTTTTGCCACTCTTTTAGCGGGTTCAACACGAATACCGGTAGTTGGCAGTTGCCAAGTAACTTAGAAAGTAATAAGTTGCCATAAAAATGTGCTTACATGTGCATAAGCAAAAATGTCGGCAGAATAACGCCACTTTATTGCTAAAGTATGTATATTTTCATTGGGTGGAGAACACGACACAAATAATTTATTTATAAAATTTAATATTTTTGCTTTAACTTTTATGTTTTTTTTTTAATATCTCACTCAGATAAAATTACTGTAATTTGCCTTTGTTTCTGCAAAGAAAAATAAAAATTTCAAAGAAAATCAAACGATTTTGACAGCTTATTGCGGCAATAATTGCTTAAGCAATCAGCAGAGCAATGATTGTGCAATAAATTTCTACATACGGCAATTCGCGTACTACACGTCGCAATTTCTATGGACGCAATCGAATTTGACAGTTGTGGCATTAAATATTTCTACGTGGAGACCGTGGGTTAAACTAATTATTATTTACGTTTTTGTTCCTTTTAAATAAGCCATTAAGTTGAATACGTTGAGTTGAAAATAAAAATAATAAAATAATTTTCTATATAAAAACAGGATTGTATTTCAAACTCTTATTATTTCACACTCTTTTTTATTTTTATAAAAACAAACAACAATGATGTTAATGGAGAAAGAAAACTGTGCTCAATGCCAAACTTTTTAAGAAAATTACAACAACAATAAAGTATTGTTATACAATGAGATTTTGATATTTTGTTTTCGTCTGTTGGTACCTATTAAATTTTTATTTTGAAATTTAATTAAATATTTAGAAGACAAAATAAAGGGCGGGTTGTACGAAAAAATTTGTATAAAAAGTTTTAGGTGGTTTTGGTATAGAGAATAAAGGAAGCAACATTTAAGTTAAAGAGTATACATTAGGGTGATCCACTATTCGACTTTTTTAAGAAACCGGTTTTCATAGTTTGAAATTTAGAATTAAAAAAAAACCGGTTGCTATTTTAGAAATTGAGAAAAAACCGGTTAACCGGTTCGAATATATAGAATATAATTCCTTAAAGAAAAAATTAAAAAATATTGTAAAAAAGATTAAAATGAAAATTATATCTAAATACGAAATTTTTACAATTTATATACGTTTGGCTGCACAATTACGCAATAACTGAGATCAATGCAGTTGACTAATTTGGTTTTAATTGGTTAAATTTAAGGACAAAAGGTACTCTTTACAAGTAAAATAAATAAATACAATAAATTAATACATAAATAAATAGGACTTTTTATAAGGCTGTTATAAATTTTTGTATCTCCTTCTGTACATTTTTTAAATGTTAAATAGTTCTTTCAAACTAATATGCACTAACGTATTTTGTTTGAAATGATTTCTCTAATTTGAAATACATTTTAAAGGTTAGGGAGAAAATCCTGAAGTTTTAATTCTAAAAATTCTTTCTTATACCCCTGACAGACATACAAATATAGGCATACAGTAGTTTGTTTGATGGTTTAATTGAAGTTTTAATTGACAGACACTCAATGCCATTAATTAAAATTATGATCTGGAAGGAGAGATTATTGGTTCTTCTTTATTGTAACTACACTTTTTACCTTAAAGTGATCGTTCAGCTAAGTTTATGCTTCAAATACCTTTAACTTTTAACGTTAGGTTTATATCCTATTCAAAAAAAAATTTTAAAGATCAATTATTTTTCCTATTTTACATTTGTTTTTTAAACAACAAATAAATTTCTTACAATATTATGGAAGAATATTTAATAGTTTTTATTTTCTAATCTTGGAAACTTTTCGCGTATTAAATATACTATGGTACGATTGGTTACAAAGTTATATGAAAATAAACTTAAAAAAATAAAAAAACCGGCTTTTTCGGATAAAAAAACCGGTGAAAGAGAAAAAAACCGGGTTTTCCACCGGTTGTAAAACCGAGTCGATCACCCTAGTATACATGATACGAAATTTAAGAACATACAAGTAAGATTGACTATCGACAAGTTCTCTATTACAGGGTCTCTGTAATAGAGAACATTTTGCATGGTTGCAAGTTTGTATGGACAGCAGCTACACAGAGTAATTAGTATCGACTGTGAGTAACAATACAATTGTAGCCAATCGCATAGCTTACTTGTGATAGTAGAATTTTACGGTTGTATCCAACAAATTTCGTTTAAGTCAGCCAGCACTAAGAAATTATGATTCTTGTAACAAAAATTTTACAATCACAAATGAAAAGTTCGATTGCAAGAACTAAACCAATGAATTGGCAAAGAGTTTGATTTTATTTTTTGCTGGGTGTATCTAAGATATATTTAGTTAGGTAGCCTCAATTCATTAGCTGTTTATCAGCTGCTGCCTTCCATATTTCAACTCTTCGTATATTCTCTCTCTCTCTCTTCTCCTGCAACTTACAAGTGTCAACCTTCGTATAAAAATATTCTATCGAAAATCCTCTCCGAATTGCTATCACCTTATATAATTACATCACGCGTGTACCTAGCAAGCACATTGATAATGATTTTAGCTAAAATACTTTTTCGTATATAAAATTTGGAAAACAAAAAACAAATATATATACGAATTTTCATACTCTGTACCCTGGAGCCAGGGTTATATATAAAGGCTGTCGCAAAATTAATGCAATATTTGAATTTGTCGTTATTTGTGTAGTAAAGAGTTGGCAGCTCTAAAAGAATAATTCGACAGCTGACAGTTTGGGGTCAGTGAAAATGGAGCGTACACGAAAGCAAAGTTCAATTGGTATCTATGGCTATGGCTACAATTGCCTATTATAAAATACATTGTTGCCCATTAGTTTGGTTCGTACAGCTGTTTTGTATGGTTATGGTTATGTCGCATCTAATTTTAGCATGAAATAAACCAAGTTTCGGCTAATATGTTGCTCATGGTGTCTAATCGATTGTTCGTTGTCCTCACACACTTACAATCTCGATGCACAAATTTATTTTTTCGCTAAGCTGGGAATAATTCTTATTTCGAAAACAGACTTAAATCTGATCAATATTCAATTATGATGGGGTCATTTTTGGAATCTCTATAGATGCACCTACTTACATGCTGGTATATAAGATTCCGCATAAAGTACTCTTATTTGTTTTATGAATAGAATTTTAACTAATGCGAAATTTATCTCATTTTAAGATTAAAAGCGCGTCTTTATATTTTATTTTTGCGGGCGTAAGTTTTGAAAAAAGAAAAAATGTAAACAATTTCAGTTTATTGATCACACGATTCAAGGAGACCAGGTTAATTCGTCCGTATAACAAAAACAGAAATACAAAGCACCAAACTGTCATCGCATATTTATATATATATATATTTTTAAATTATGTCAGGAATGGAGACTTAAAGTTTTTTGCGATATCACATATTTTTATAAACATTTAATTAAAAAAGATGAAAAATTATTTTTTTTAACGAAAATTTTTAAAAATTTTAATTTTAGAGCAAGATTCTGGGTACTACGTTACTTTAAAATATCAAATATTAATAGTTAAAGTAAACTCGAATTAACATTTCCATCTCTGTTTTATTTATTATTTCTGTGGCTTGGAGCTAAAAGGGCCAATGTCACTTTTTTGCTCTTTTGAGTTAATCATTGCATTAGATTTGTTTTCTTGCTCTATGTCATGATTGTAAAACAGCTAAAGTCATACTTAAGCCAGAACAGCGTAATAGATAAAATGCTGGCCAATGTCACTATGAAAGCATCTATAAAAGTTAAAGTTCAATTCCAATTTTCTCAAAATTTAGTACTTTGACATTGGCCCTTTTAGCTCCAAGCCACAGATTTATAAATCCAACTTTTCTAAACATTTGCTTTTGCACACACACACACACACCTTCACATGCAATTTTTTTTTTTTTTTTTGGTTTTCTATAGAAAAAGCTTTTCTACAGAAAAAATTTTATTTGAACAAAATATTTCAAATATACATATTTCAATTTCGGCCTCAGCGCCGTAAGGCATTATTGAGGCAAGTTGGCAAATTAATTCATTGTCAAAACTACAAATAAAAGATTTAATTTAATGTTAAGATTATTAAATTACTAAAATAAGTATAAAAACAGTTTTACAAAAAAAAAATATAAAAATTACAAAAGCGTTTCAAAGTTGTTAAATAAGTGTTGTTTAAAAGACGATTTAAATAGTGAAATTCGATTAATTGATTTCAAATCTGCATGTAAATTATTGAATTTTACAGCACCAACGTAATCAATGCGTTGCTTGGTAGTTTCTAGTCTACATCGAGGAATTCTTAAATTTGTTCTGTTTCGTGTATTATAACTAGATTGCTGTTGAGAAAAAGTTATGCTTCGGTGACCAATATGGTTAATGCATTTAAAAACAAACATTAACACCTGATACTCATGCAATCCATAAATTGGTAAAATTGTTTTGCTTATATCTTTGTAGAATGTGACAGTTGAATACAGTATTGGTAGCTTATAAATAATTTTTAGTGCTTTGTTTTGCATGCATTGAAGCGATTTCAGTGTAATGTTATTTTTATTGTAAGCATATATAATTGCTAAGTAATTCAAATGCGATTGAATCAAAGATTGAAATATCATCATCTTTGATTTAACATCAAGTTTATTTCCTAATTTATATAAAATTCCAATTGCTGGAGCTATTTTCTTTTTCAAATCAGTTATATGTAAATCCCATGACAAGTTACTTTGCAATGTGATTCCCAAATACTTAACGAAATGGGTTTCATGAACAGCCTTTCCATTAATAAACACGTTGAAATCACTATTTATACTTAAAGCATGTGGTCTAAAACGTATCAATTTGGTTTTATCAGGGTTAACAACTAATCGATTTAATCGCGCAAATTCAAATAGCAAAGCAGCATCTCTTTCAATTCTTGTTTTAAGTGATAAATCGTACTTGTAGGGGTAAAACAAGCACACATCGTCTGCAAACATAAAAAGTTGCCCATCTAAATTTAGATTTTTTAAATCATTTAAGTATATAGAAAACAAAAGAGGGCCCAATCCACTACCCTGCGGTACACCATAATCAACAGAACCAAGAAAACGGTCCGTGTTTTTTATACTAACATATTGTTTTCTATTAACGAAATAATTTTTAAACAATAAAAGTTCTCTTCCCTGAACACCATATCTCATTAATTTCCGTAACATTATTTCATGATCTACTAAATCAAAAGCTTTAGTAAAATCATAAAATATTCCAGCAACTCCACTAGAACCTCCATCAAGCCCACTACAAATGAACTGCACTACATTCAACACAGCATCTTCAGTACTACAGCCCCTTCGAAATCCAAATTGATAATTATATAAAAAAGTATTTTCCTCAAAATACAATAGAAGTTTATCATAAAGAATCTTCTAAAAAATTTTATCAATTGTAGAGAGAACAGCAATAGGTCTATATTTATCTATATTTGTTGCATTAACTTTTTTCGGAATTGGAACTATTTTGTGCACTTTTAAGATGTCAGGGTACACTGAATTGATAACGATCTTATTAAAAATATCTTTTAATATCGGGATTATAATATCTCTACATTCTTTTACAAATTTAGGCGAAATACCATCAAAGCCTGGACTTTTATTATCTTTCAAATTTCGGATTATTTCAAACATATCATTATCATTAATGTTACAAAGTGTAAAACGATGAGGTGACTGTGAAAGAGTCCGTAAAGAATTGAACCAATCACCAGGATAAATTTCAATTTCCCGTTTAAGATTTTCCACACTCGTAATAAAGTAATTATTAAGGCAATTTACTTTATCTTGGTCACATATTATTGGTTGCCCTTGAGAATCCTTAAGGTTTTATATATCAATTCCTTCTACAAATAGTGCACAATGATTTTGATTATTTTAAAATCCCATTCTGTTCTTATGCAATATTAAAATTTTTAGTTTTGTTTTTAACAAAATGTAGTTTTTTAAAGCTGTTTTATAATGTTTTTAATTTGCTATTAAATCGCGAAATGTTAACAAGCAAAAAACACAGAAACAACTTTGACAATTTTCCCCAAACAGCTGACGATCAGCTGTGCTAACGAGTCTTCCTTGTTCAAGGTGGATTGATTCGCCTTGTCATTGTTTTAATTGTACCAGGGCTGGTCCTAACAAAAATTCTTTAATGTTTTATTAAGAACATGTAGATATGTATTTATATAGATGTATACTAACTAGGGTGATCGACTCGGTTTTACAACCGGTGGAAAACCCGGTTTTTTTCCACTTTCAGCTGGCGGTTTTTTCTAAATGTTGATTTTTCGAATATCGAATACACCGTTTTTTTTATCCGAAAAAAGCCGGTTTTTTTATTTTTTTTAAGTTTATTTTCATATATCTTTGTAACCAATCGTACCATAGTATATTTAGTACGCGAAAAGTTTAAAAAAATCAGAAAATAAAAACTATTAAATATTCTTCCATAATATTGTAAGAAATTTATTTGTTGTTTAAAAAACAAATGTAAAATAAGAAAAATAATTGATCTTTAATATTATTTTTTTTTATAGGATATAAACCTAACGTTAAAAGTTAGAGGTAATTGAAGCACAAACTTAGCTGTTCGATCACTTTTAGGTAAAAAGTGTAGTTACAATAAAGAAAAACCAATAATTATTGATTATAATCTCTCCCTCCAGATCCTAATTTTAATTAATGGCATTGAGTGTCTGTCAACTTAAATTTCAATTAAACCATCGAAGAAACTAGTTTATGCCTATATTTGTATGTCTGTCAGGGGTATAAGAAAGAATTTTTAAAATGAAATTTTAAAGATTTTCTTCCTAGCCTTTAAAATGTGTTTTAAATTACAGAAATAATTTCAAACAGAATACGTTAGTGCATATTAGTTTAAAAGATCTATTTAATATTTAAAAAATGTACCGAAGCAAATACAAAAATTGTATGTAATTGTATTTATTTTACTTGTAAAGAGTACCTTTTGTCCTTAAATTTTACTAATTAAAACCAAATTAGTCAACTGCATTCATGTCAGTTATTGCGTTTTTGCGTAATTGTGCAGCCAAACGTATATAAACTGAAAAAATTCATATTTAGATATAATTTTTATTATAATCTTTTTGAACAATATTTCTTAATTTTTTTAAATATTATATTTTATATATTCGAACCGGTTAACCGGTTTTTTCTCAATTTTCAAAATAGCAACCGGTTTTTTTTAAATTTTAAATTTCAAACTATTTGAAAACCGGTTTCTTAAAAAAGTCGAATAATCGATCACCCTAATACTAACATATATATTTTAGAAATATGTTCATATCGCAGGTCACAAGTAAAAAGGCCTTAATTTCTATTTATTTATTTTATTACGTTTTTACCTTCTCCTTTAAAGTTACAATTACTCGTGGCCAGCGAAATGTGTCATTTAGGCATGGGTAAACAATTTTTTCTTTAAATTTCTTACGTAGGGTTCCCTATTGTCAATGTTTTAGAATTATGTTTGTTTAAACAGCATTGTGGCAATATTTTCACTATGACAGTTTAAGTTTTTACCTTAAAAAAACATAAAAGAGGTGCCACGTAAGAACAATGAAACAACCTTGATGACATACAGTTAATTATGATTAGAAAATATATGAACAACAACAACAACAATATTTCTTTGAAGCATCAAAGAATATTAAATATTTGGGTCTGCTTTTATGCCGACGATTTGTTCTTGTGTTCACAAAGCAATGAAAAGTCTGGACTTTGTGTATTTTTGTTGTTGTTGTTGTGTCTGTCAGTATTGTAGACAACTTTTTTTTGTCATAATTCCATTTTTCATATTTTTTTTTATCTTTTCTTTCTGTTTTATAAGTAATTTTTAAATAAAATTAATTTTGTATTCTTTTTTTTTAAATCCATTTTTGTTTGTTTGTAGAATTTGACTTGAAGTTTTTTAAAATAAACAATAATTTATTATGGCCAAAATGAAAAAAAAAAACAAAAAAAGCTTTGAAACAGCAAATAATTGCTGTTCATGATTTTATTTGTTTCATGTTTTTTCAGAGAATATTTTTTGAATTTAGTGAATGACAAACTGATTTGAAATTAGTTTGTCTCTGTCGATTTTCTTTTGTACCCACTACTACCACGAGTTGTGACGCAGTGTATATAATAGTGTAACACAAACTACGGCATGACAAAGTACATATCGTCGTTTGCAAATTATTGTCTTGTATACCGAAAAATGGAAAAAAAATTAGTTAAGACTGCCTTTGGTAATGCTCATTTAGTTTGATTACAAATAAAATGGGTAGAAAATAATTTTGATTTTTTTAAGCTAAGGATTAGTGTTTGTACAGGGTGGGCCAAAGATCACCATGGGGCTTAAATTTTATTTATTTTATTTATAACAATTAATTACTTTAAATAGTAAATAAAATAAAAAAATTTTTGATCCCATGGTAACTTTTGGTCCACCCTGTACTTAAACGCAGCAATTGTGGTCAAAATTTTACTATCTTTAATGTTAATTTGTATTTACAAAATTATTACAAAGTTAGTACTTAACAAATTGATAGAGGGTATTAAGAATTCCGCATAACCGAATATAGCTTTATTATTTGTTGTTATACCCTTCACACAGTGAAAAAGGGTATATATAGGTTTGTCATTCCGTGTGAAATTTCTACAATTTTCATTTCCGACCCCATAAAGTATATATTTTCTGAAAGCTTATGAATAGAGGAGTCGATTAAGCCCTGACCGTCTGTCCGTCTGTCCGTCTGACCGTCTGTCCGTGTGTATGTTGAAATCAACTTTTTGAAGCCCCCCGACATAGGTTGGACCCGGGTAAGGTATTAAAATATCAGAAATATTTGGGAGTAGATCGGTATTGAAAATCAGAAACATCGGTACATAAACAACTGAGATATGAGCAAAAACCCACGACCACCTCGATTTTCTTTTCATAAAAACAACATTACAACAACAACATACATACATACAAACGTGTATACTGGTTAGAGAAAACGTGGCATCGAATCCCAGCTGAGGCAAAAAAATTTTTTTTTAAATTTTTTTAAAATTTTTTTTTTAATTTTTTTTTTATTTTTTTTTTATTTTTTATTTAATATATTATATATATTTTTATTATTATTTTTTTTTATTTTTTTTTTTTTAATTTTTTTTTATTTTTTGTTTTGTTTTATATATATTATATATGTATATAATAATTTTTTTTTTTTAATTTTTTTTTTAAATTTTTTTTTTTTAAATTTTTTTTTTATTTTTTATTTTTTTTTTGTTTTTTTTAACATACATACATACGTGAATTTACTGTTATTGCATGACTACACGTTGTGAAGGGTATATAAGATTCGGCACGGCCGAATATAGCGCTTTTACTTGTTTTTATTTATTTATTTTTTTTTTTGATACACACACACAGTTTAAATGGTCTTAAGCATTTTTCGAATTTTTTCTACTAGATAACCTTTATCAATTCGTATGTTTGTCTGCCTGTATTATACTTGGTATGCGATAAGTCAGCGGTGATGCTGGCAATTCATGACTAAGGGGTATTAAAAAAAACTTAGAACTTTCCCTTGCTCAATTTTTATATATTTTTAGAATTGTGGGGTAAAAAGAGAGATTTTACGATAAAAAAACTTAAATTTTAAAAATGTTTCTCTTATTTAAAAGAAAAAACGTAATTTTTTGCAATAACACGAAACATTTTTAACAATTCAACAAATCTTCAGTAGTTTACATAAAAGTAAAAATTATTTATATAGTTGAAAATGATACAATTTACGTTTACAATTTACATGCATTTATTACATACTTAACAAGCATACGCACATATGTTATTGAATGTATTCTTATGGAGTATTTTGTAACAACTTATTGGTAATTTTGCGGTACCTTTTATTTATGTGAGTGTTAAGTTTCACTTTATTTTGTTAAGCGAAACGCTCACCAATTGATTTATATTCTATTTAGCCTGCTTTTGTGTTTAAACAAAAATTATTTTTAAGTTCATAAAAATAGTTTTTTTTTAAATATATTTCACTGTCATAAAGATGTTCAAAAGATAAGAAGAATCCATTTAAATTCTACAAGTTTGAATTGTTAATTGTAATATTGTTCAACAGGTTAGTAATTAACAATATTCGTCATCAACATTGCCTGAATTACTTAAATTATCTGACAGCCTCCAATGTCATAGAGTGCTTGCGTTTTTTTGTGACATTTATGTAACAAACAAACCTTAACAAAAGCCACAAGCGAATAACACTTTTTTAAAAAAGTTTTTGATTAAAGAAATTTTTAATAGAAAATCAATTGATACATAAATTTTTTAAAATTTTTGTTTAATCTTATCAATTACAGAAACTTTTTTAAAGAAAACTTATCGATTTTAGATTTTTTTTAAAGAAAACTTTTCGATTACAGAAATTTTTTATAGACAACTTATCGATTGCAAACATTTTTATAGGAAATTTTTCGGTTTAAAATTTTTTATAGAAAATTTTCCAGTTAAAAATTTTTTATAGAAAATTTTTTTTATAAACTTTGTAGATCAAAAATTTTTTATAGAAAAGTTTTCTATATAATTTTTTTTATAGAATTTTTGAATTAAAAATTTTATTAGAAAATTTTTCTATTAAAAATTTTTATAGAAAATTTTTCGATTAAAAATTTTATAGAAAATTTTTCGATTAAAAATTTTATAGAACATTTTTCGATTAAAAAATTTTTTTATAAAATTTGTAGATTAAAAATTTTTTATAGAAAATTTACCCATTAAAATTTTTTTTATAGAATTTTTGAACTAAATATTTTTTATAGAAAATTTTTCGATTAAAAATTTTTATAGAAAATTTTTCGATAAAAAATTTTTTTTATAAAATTTGTAGATTAAAAATTTTTTATAGAAAATTTACCCATTAAAATTTTTTTTATAGAATTTTTGAACTAAATATTTTTTATAGAAAATTTTTCGATTAAAAATTTTTAATAGAAAATTTTTCGATTAAAAATTTTTAATAGAAAATTTTTCGATTATAAATTTTTAATAGAAAATTTTTCGATTAAAAATTTTTAATAGAAAATTTTTCAGTTTAAAAAATTTTAATAGAAAATTTTTCGATTAAAAATTTTTAATAGAAAAATTTTCGGTTTAAAAAATTTTATAGACAACTAGAAAATATATCTATAGAAAATTTTTTGATTAAAAATATTTTATAGAAAATTTTTTGGTTAAAAATTTTTTATAGAAAATTTTTCGATTACAAATTTTTAATAGAAAATTTTTCGGTTTAAAAAATTTTATAGACAACTAGACTAGAATTTTTGAATTAAAAATTTTTATAAAAAATTTTTCGATTAAAAATTTTTATAGAAAAATTTTCGATTAAAATTTTTTATAGAAAATTTTTCGGTTAAAAATTTTATAGAAAATTTTTTGATTAAAAATTTTTAATAGAACATTTTTCGATTAAAAAAATTAGGAAAAAAAAATTTTTATAGAAAATTTTTCAGTTGAAAAATTTTTACAGGAAATTTTTTGATCAAAAAAATTTTTTATAAAAAATTTTTCGATTAAAAAAAATTTTTTTATAGATAATTATTCGATTAAAATTACAAAATTTCGATTTATGGAATTTTTTTATATAAAATTGATTGATAACAGAAATTGTTTAAAAGAAATTTATGGATAAGAGAAATTGTTCCGTAACAGAAATTTAATGTAGAAGATTTATCAATAACAATCTACAAAATTAATGGACTACAGAAATTTGTATACAAATTTATCGATAATATTTATGCTCTATAGCAAATATATTCGATTTTCTTTAGAAATTGTTGCAGTAATTTGATTTATCTAAAAAATATTTATCGATATCTTAGTTTTATTCTAAAAATTTGTCGATACTTTGAACTTATTATAGAAAATGTATCGATAACAAAAATTATATATTATAGATAATTTGAATTTACCGCAAATAGTTTTATCGATTCATTTGAATGTTTTATGGAAACTAAACGATAACTTGAATTTTTTATAGAAAGCTAATTTTTCACAACATTAGAAATATATTTAAAAACTTATTTTTGTTCATAATAAAGCGTAATAAAGAGTTATTTTTTTTAATAATAAACTCGAACTTAATATATCTATCTATTTAGCTATCAACTTTTGGCTAAAGTATTCAATTTGACAAACGGTACATTTTGGTTTAATTTTGTTTTTAAAATTTTAAACATCAATTTCAATTAATTTTTCTTTTATTTATTAATATAAATACGTACATATGTATGTACGTTTAATTGTAACCATAAAAATGTAGCATCATCATCCATTAATAAATAACAAGGCCAATTTAACGCGCGCGTTCGGTCGTTCATTAGACATAAATCGATCTTGTAAAAATTTAAAAATGAACGACGAAATTATTTAATAACATCTTCATACATGTATACCATATGTGTTGGAGGTGATTCAACATAGATATGAAATATTTTTTTTTATATGTGTAAACAAAATTGTTCTGCACAATAACGAAAGCAATAAAAAATTATTACTCGTATTTTAATAGACAACAAAAGTAAAAGAAATATGTAACAATATGTATTAGATTAGGGTGGTGCCATTTGTTAAAAGTTATCCAAAAATATTTTTTAAACTAAATATTTAAAAGTGAAACTTGCAATGATATTTTATGTTTCTTTTAAATAATTGTTGAGATTTATTTATAGTTCAAATCACATCTTTAATTCTAAGAAACGGTGTAAACATGATGTCTGGTTAAATATTGCAATATGTATGTATTAATACTCATTTGTAAAATACACCCACATTTTTATAACTCTTTCAACAAATGTTATTTTTAAATTTTTATTGCAAATATTTTTTTGAAACAGCAAAACTGCATCACAGCACAGTGGCTCAAAGCAATATAAAAACACAATTATTAAAAAAAAAAAACGAATGGCGTTAAGTATATCTTTTTAAGAATATTAATTTTTCCATGCTAAATCTTTTGAGTCCCATGGTGCTGTGATATAATCATAAGTCGTCATATCTAATGCCAACTCGTCTACATTTTTCTTGTACAGCTTTTAAGCAAATATGATGACAGTAAAATCCAAACGTTGCATTTAATTTGCTGTTGTAATGAGTAATTAAATTATAAAATTAAATCCATACCAATACTTGTGTAATTTTGATAAAACAACTTATTTCGAATATTGAAGACAACAAATAAAAAGAAAAGAAAATGAAAGTTGATTCTTTTGATTTAAAAGGTTTATCTATACATATAAAAGTGAAACTCTGTGTGTGTGTGTTAGCTGTAGACTCCGAAACCGTAAATCCGATCGAACTCAAGCTATGGCAAGTTGTTGTACACATTCCAGGGAGTGTTTATGGGTGGTAAAAAGTAGGCGGGGCTACGCCCATAAAAAAAAAGGTTATCGTTTTCAACTAATTGCACTTGACCGATTTATCTGAAGCTTTTCACACATATTGAAATGTTATGACTTTATAATTTCATGATTAGCAAAGTGGGCAGTGCCACGCCCATAAAAAATAAGTTACTATTTTAAGCTACTTTCACCAAGTTTTTTGAAACTGTACACACATATTGAGCTGTCATGACCATACAATTTCGTGATTACAAAAGTGGGCAGTGCCACGCCCATAAAAAATAAGTTATAATTTTTGGCTGCTTGCATTGCACCGATTTTTCTGAAACTTTGCACACACATTGATATGTCATGACTTTATAATTTCGTGACTAGCAAAGTGGGCAGTGCCACGCCCATAAAAAATAAGTTTTCATTTTCAGCTATTTCCACGCATTCCAATGGTTCCCACCGATTTGCCTTTCAATTTCAAGCGACTACAGTTTCCAGTTCACTTTTCCTTCGCTATTACCATCAACAAAGCACAAGGATAATCTCTGCGTGTTGCAGGATCGAATTTGGAAAATTCATGCTTTTCACATGGCCAGCTGTACGTTGCATGCTCTAGATTTGAAACACCAAAAAATTTGTTCACTTTTACAGCAAATGGAAAACCCAAAGATATTGTATACCCACTTTCATTACAATTGATTCAACAAAATAATTTTTTTAATTTATTCAATTAAAATTTTGAATGCATTTTTATTCATTAAAGGGCGTAGCAATGCGCGCCGTGCTTGGCTAGTCTTATAATATTAAGTCGGGCGCGGATTAGTTAAGAGAAATCATAAATATATATATGGTACTTCGACAAATAGAAAATTTTAATTAATTAAACAAACAGGATCTAATAACAATTGAAACAATAGTTTATTTTTTAAGATAATAATATCCCCTATAGTGTTATACTTACGTAGAAAGACGCAGATAAGTTTAAACAAAGAGTTTTTAAGATTTTACTTTAATGAATAAGAAACTTGAAAATAATTTTATTTATATCGATTTAAGATGTTTTACCTATAGTCCACAGAGATGATTGCATACATTTATGTATGCAGTAGAACAATCACTTGTTGTGTGAAATCAAAAGCGAGGCACTCCTCACTCGTCAACAAGCGAAGTAAATAAGTGAGTAAGGTTACAATTGTAATAGTAATATCATATTTCTTTTAGCACATGTGTGTGGGTAGAGGTTTATAATTGCTTTTTTTCCAGATAATTTTGTTATTCAGCAGTAAAACGAAACAAAAAAACACAAGATGGAATAAAAAACTTAAATATTTTTTTATTACAGGATTTTGGTAAGAAGAAATATCGTGATTTATTTTTGTTAATGCGTAATAGAAAAAACAAAAGTAAAAATTAATCATTCGATAAATTAAAATTATAACAAATATGTATGTGCAATTAAACATTTTTAATTTGTATGTGAAATTAGTAAAAATAATTTATTTGACACACATTTTAGATAAGTGATAATAGACTTTTGTCAAAAACAACTTGTATTAGGAACTAACAAATGAAAAATCAGTTAGATGTCCTCAGTTTTTAATTTCAAATTTGTGAATAGAAAAAGAAAACACAGAGCATATATTTTCTTGTTATTAGAAAAAGGTCTATAAAATATTTTAGTTATTGTTAAATGGTTTTTGGAAAATTCTGTTACTTATAAGTGATCCGTAAAAAAATTATGTTGTCACTGATTTTTTATTATAAAAAGTGTCCTTTATACTTTTTTTTATCGATAAATTTTCTACAGAAAATTGCATTTATTGAAAAATTTTCTGGAGAAAAATACAGGTCTCAACAAATTTTCTACAGAAAAATACATTTATCGATAAATTGTTTTCAGTAAACTAATTTGATCGATACATTTTTAATGAAAAACTTTAACTATCGATAAATTTTCTATAGAAATCCTATGTTGTCGATATACTTTCTGTAAAAAAATCATGTCATCCATAAACTTTTTAAAGAAAACTGATGTTATCGATTATCTTTTTATAAAAAAACAGATCTTATCGATAAACTTTGGTTTCACTTGACTTGACGAAAGCATTTAATTCAGTTGGTTATTTTATATTGATCAGAAAATTAAGAGATTTGTTTAATTTTTCTAAATCAGCCTGTATGCTTATTTATTCATACTTGTCTGGGAGAAATCAGTTTGTTGATATTAATGGGGTATATTCGGCTACACTTTCTTTATTATCTGGTGTTCCGCAAGGGTCTGTTTTAGGTCCTCTTCTTTTTATTATGTATATTAATGATCTTCCTGCATATTTAGACACTAATTTGTGTAGGTCTTTTTTATTTGCTGATGACGTATTTCTTTTGTTTAGTATTCATAGGGATAATGTTGATGTTTTGGAATCTAATATTAACGAGAGCCTTCAACGTTTTTCGCAATGGTCTTCCATTAATTCTTTGTTTGTTAACCCTCTTAAAACTAAGGCTATGCTATTTGGAAATACTTCTTTTGTGTTAAATATTTCTATTAATAATCAAAAGGTTGCTTTTGTGAACAGTCTGAGATGTTTGGGGATATTTATTGATAATAAACTAACTTTTGAGGATCATGTGAATCATATTTACTCTAGGGTATATAATGTACTGCGTAGAATTTACTCTAATAATATATATTTGCCTTGTCGAATAAGATATAGATTAGCTTATGCACTGTTAATGCCACACATAATTTATGGGCTTGAAGTTGTTTCTGGAACTTTGGGTTGTATATTTTCTAAATTAAAACGTATCTCTAACGTGATTGTTCGCTATGTTTATAAAGTCCCTAGAAGAGAGCACATTTCTGAGCATGTGAAGAAATTTTTGGGTTGTTGCTTTAAGCACTTTGTTAATGTTCGTTGTTTATTGCTTTTCTATAGAGTTGTCAAAAGTGGCGTACCCTTTAGACTTCGTTCTGAGTTTAACTTTTCTTCATCTACAAGAAATCCTCAGATTTTTATTCCTAGGATTAGGTGTACCCTTTTTGAACGTTCTTTTATTGTTAGAGTAGCTAGAAGTTGGAATTTTCTACCACTAGATCTTCGTATTTTTTCTCACTCGAATAATGCATTTCGTTTAAAAATGTTAATGCATTTTTCTACTTTTGATTAATACTGTCTAATTTTTCTTTTATGCCTATACCTACCTTTTATGTTCTCTTTAATGCTCGTTTATACTGTTTTAACTCTTTTGGTATAATGTCTGGATATTTTTGTTGATTGGTTACTACTGGTTACTGGTTTCTTTCGGCTGGGGAGCCAATTGTTGAAATAATAAAAATTGTTTTATATGTAAGAATATTCTTTGTAATATAGTTTTTTTGGCCCTTAGGGGCTTTTTATATTACTTTTGTTAAAAAAAAAAATAAAATAAAATAAAATAAAATTTTCTATAGAATACTTAATTTTTTGGTAAATTTTTTGTTAAAACTTTTCATTATCAATTAATGTTAGAAAAAAACTTATGTTATCGATAAATTTTCTATAGAAAACAATATTTAGCTTTAAATTTTCTATAGATACAGATAAAGTTTTTACAGAAAACTTTGGTTATCGATTACTTTTCTGTATATATTTTCCATTATCGATAAAATTTTAACATCTAATGTTATCGATAAAATTTCTATAAATAGCTCCTGTTTTCTTATACTACTTATCAGTATGTGTTTATAGAACATTGCTGTTATCAATAAATATTCTGTTGGATTATTTGTGTTATCGTTGGACATTTTCTAAAAAAATTTTTTTTAATCGACAAACTTACTATAGACAAATTATGTAAACCATAAATTTCTATTAGGGATAATTTTTCCATTAACAATCTGTAATAAATTTACTGGAGAAAAATTGTCGATACAATTCCTTTAGAACATTTCTGTTGTCTATAAATGTTTTACAGAACATTTCTGTTATCTATAAAACCTTTAGAACATTTAGAACATTTTGGTTGTCAATAAATTTTCTACATAACATTTCTGTTATCTATAAGTTTCTATAAAACATTTCAGTTATCGATAAATTTTTAACGAAGGTTTCTGTTATCGATTGATTTTTGATAAAAAAAAAATCTGTTGTCGCTAAGCGGTGTGAAGCAAATATCTGTTATCGACAAATGTCTACATAAACTTTGTTTGTTATATTCTCAATAAACATAAAATTCTAAGTAAAAATATAATCATTGCCTTCGAAAACAGCATGTTATTGTAAATAGAAATCAAGTATTTATTGCTTACTTCTGTTGTGTTTTATTTGCTGTATTTTATTTATTTTTTCACTTAAAATTAAAGTTCATTGTGTATATGTTTAATTTTATTTAATTTAAAATTAATTTATTTTGTTTAAAAGCTCATTATATTGTGAGAAATTGACATTTATTTGGTGATTTAGGTTTATATGTTCATTCTTATTTTAAGTTTTTATTTTTAAATTATATATTTAGAGATACTTGCTTATATTAGAATACTTTGCACATTATGGGGGTTTGTAAATTTTCTTTTTTCTTATTTAAAATAAAATCATTTTAAGAAATTTCTTATTTTATTGTATCGTTCCTCGTTGCCCTTGTATTGTCAATCACTGTATTCGGCAAGGGCTGCCTTATTTTTGAGTAAACCAGGGGGCAAGTAGTAGCAATCGAGCACAATCGAAATTTTATTTGAACGATCGAGTTCGCTGTGCGCTCAATATAAAGATTCTAATAAGAATTTTAAAATTTTTATTACGTTCGAATGGAGTAATTTACCCCCAAACGATATTTGTTATTTTATCACTAACTATTTTTTTAAAAGCACTGTCCAATTTGCTTAAGTTATTTTAAAGTATATCAAATTAAAATAATTAAAAAAAAACTTTTTAAGCATCGCAGTTTGAGCTATGCTTTAAATTACCAATTTTAAGTTTACAATCTTATTCCTTTGTACTAGTTATCACGTTTTTTGTATCCATGCTTTTAGAAGTTGCACATACTTTTTTCATTTTTCATACGTTTTATTTTTGATATTGCCCTCGCTGTATAATATTCTAGTTTATTATTTTTATAGAATTGTTTTTTTTTTTGATTTGCAGTCTGTTTTTTTCTTTATTATGCATGACTTTATCAGAACACCTATATTTATATTTACTAATGCAAAAACAAGTACTGTAACCATAGATGCCAGATTTATTAAATATTTTAAATATTTGAAAAAATCGTTCGAATAAAATAATGTTTTGATTATATGGGAATAAAAATCCGTTACATATTTATTAATATTGAGCTACTACTTAAGTTGTCTAAGTTTTAGCACAAATTTAAAAATTAATTCTTCTACTTAAAAAAACCTTTACACAAATAAATATGTAAATATTTTTAGTACATTTTATAATTTCAATGTTTTAAACAAAGAAATAGGTATAAAACATTTTTAATTTTTTATAATTAACAAATTTAGTTAGTTTAATGGTCAACAACAAAATATTTTGGATATCAAAGTTCGTAAAAAAAAACACCAATTGTACAATCTGGCAATCGTTACAGTTATATGTTTTCTTTTGTTTTGTTTTTTGATTTTTTCATATGTACATAGTTCGCATTTGTTTTTTATTTGGTGTTGTGGTTTTTGTTTTATTTTAACGAGTGATCATTTCGGTTTGTTTATATTTTGTTATTCTTGTGTGAATCAATGTAAATACATATCTCATGAGTTTGTATGTATGTATATATGTATGCATGTTATAAGTGTTGTATGAGCATGAAATTAACTATTTATGCGTCTAGTCGCCTTTTACTCAGGGATGGAAAATTTAATAAAAAAAAGAAAATATCAACAAAAAAACAAAACTATATAAAAATTCATAAATATTTTTAAACAAAACAGCTAACGCACTGTGTTGCGGCTAGTGGAAAAGTAATTTTTTTCCGATTATTTTTTTCAGTGTTTTCAATGATGCAATTTTGTCACAGACATTCCAAGTAAACAAAAAACACATAAAGCTTATTTTTATGTTGACCCGTTGATTTTTCATTGATTTTAGAAGTCAAATATACAAAATTTTCACAAAAAGAGGGGATTTCAGGGCTGTATTCAAAATGATCTCATTTGATTTTGGTGATAGATATTTTAATTCGGAAAAAAAATCTGCCTTTGGACAAGTATCTTCTGTAAAAAAAAGGAATGTTGTTTGAGACATTTTCATATGCACATTTTTTATAGCGAAAACCCGACTAAAGGTCCATTTTTCCTTAAAATTTGGGTTAGGTAAGCAATATCTAAAAAGTCCCAGAGAGTCCCAGTTCCAAACCACTACAGAAATATTACATAATTTGTTTTCAACGAACTGTGAAAAAATCAGCTGCCCATACCTGCCCTCCTGGGAGTTATAGCGATTTTAGTATATTACTCTCAGTGTTTATTCCATAGAAATAGAACGGAAATTCTCGGAATAATTTAATCATATTGGTTTTTGGGTGACTTCGGGTGACTTCGGGTGACAAAAATGAGCATAACTCTCTTAAAACTGAAGCTATTGACGTCAAACCGGTATCAAATTAAAGCTTTTATTGCCACCCTTCAAATAAGAAATGAAATAGATTTTGGTTTTATATAAAATTTCAGAGTTATTCAACAAATATCGAAAAATCATGAAAATTTGACGTTTATAATTCTTGTTCTGACAACCCTATAATTTATTTTAAAAACTAATCATAGGGTATTTATCAGAAATAAAAGAAGAATTAAAATAAAATTTTTTTTTAATTTTTCGAACAATTTTTTTTTATTTCTGACTTTTGTTGAAAATTTGACCCAACAATTTTTTTTCGGTGTAAATTTTTTTTTCACTCATTCTGTTTGGGATTTCATTCTGACCAATCTGTAGAAGTTTCTCATCGATACAATTAAAATTACAGTTTAGGCAATATGATTTCCAAAAAATTCTGGTTTCGCAACACTGAGTAACTTCGAATTGTTATATATTTTAGGAAATTAAAAAATAAACAAACGCAAAACATAATTATATGTATATAATTTTTTTGATTCTATAGTTCTAATATTAAGTAAAAGTATCATAGAAGTAATAGTGAAAGAATTGAAATTCGCTGATCTATGGAAAAATAATTTTTTATTCGATTCTAAAAATTTTCATATAATTAAAACAAAAAAAATATTTATTGAAAATGCCACAAATGGGTACATATGTACATACGTATATACATATGTATGTACATTAAAGTTGTACGTTAAAGTTTTTTAAGAAGCAGCTCCAAAAACTTCAGAAAAAAGTTGTTTTAATGCTCGGCCATATAAAAGTTTGTTAAAAAAATATTTTAGTCGTACTAATACAGCGACTTTATTTAATTTTTTAAGAAGCAGCATTTTTCACAGATATCTTATATGTATAATAAAATATGAATTTTTTTTTAATTTTTAACACAATTGTGGGATTGGTTTTTAATCTCATTGTTGCCATTGTGAACAGAGTCTCTTAGATATTTATTCTTTAGTCAGAAACCGCAGTTTTTGTGTAATGCCAAAAATATTACAATTTGTCTAACTTGTTGCCTAAAGTGCAAATGATAAGGATTAACAGCAGTTGTAATAAAAAGTTATTGATACCAAATGAAAGACAAAAAAAAAAAAAAAATGAAGTAAAACCCAATCAAAATCGATATTGATTTATTTCAATTCAAAGTTTGATTTTCAATTTTATATTTAAACATAAATATTAAAAAAATATATAATAATATATTATATTATTGTAACAAATTATAGTTATAACCATTTTTTTTCAACTCAAAATTTGATTTTAAATTTTATATTTAAATTTAAATATGGGGTTTTAAAATTATTACGTCAAAATATATTTGAGCAAAGCCGCGAATAGCGTTGTAAAAGACATTTTTTGCAAAATCTGTTTTTTTTTGCAGATTACCGTTAAAATTACTCTCTTACATTTGTTCAAACACAAAAACATCAAAATTATGCATTTTATCACCGTCAAAACGCAATTACAATGAGTCAGTCAGTGGAAAAACGTTGTAAGTTATAAACAAAAGTCTACGAACGGAATTGTCGAAAGTGATTGAAAAGTGTAATAGAGGTACAAAAGAAAAAGTATTAAAAAAAAAAAAATAGATAATCAATTTCGTTTTTTTGCTCTCCTGAAAAATTATTATTTTGTCATTTGCAACGTTATTCGCGGCGATCCTTCATTTTACCTGGTATAGTTTTTATATATATATATATATATATGTATATTTGATATTTATAGCTCAAAGACACAATTTTGTATTACATTGAGAATAAAAAAAAATTATATATATAAAAAGTAAACATATTGAACTAGTTCCATCCCTGACTCAGATGTATAAATGTTTTAATTTATCACACAATTTTAGATACACAACATAGGCAACATTGAATTTAAATTAAAAAGAATTTAATTTATGGGACAGTGGGGTCGATTGAGCATTTTTTACAGTGAGTTGCACATGAACAAAATTATTTTCACAACATTGTTATAATAAAGTTTTAACTTTAAGAAGGTAATTGTTTTATTTTTCACTATCCTGTGGCCGCGACTTCGTATCTTCTTCGTAGTTATCGGCACAAAAGGCAGCTTCTTTTTATAATTATTTAAGTTTTTATATATTTGTGTGGCAAACTTCATTTGAATCCGTTTAGTATTTTTTGCGTGATTTAGTAAAAATATTAACACATTTAAATATACAAACATTCACATTTATTATATTAGTATTGTATAGAAATTAATGCAAGTAATTAAGAAAAAATACTTCTACTGACGACGTCATAGAATACATTTTTTTTGCCAGTTCGAATCTTATATATATTTAATCCTTTAATTCCCAGTGGAACATAGGGCCGCAAGTTCGAATCTTATAGTTATTATCAATAACTATAGTTCGAATCTTATAGTTGTTAATAATATTTTCCGTTGTCAAAAGATTTTTGTAAAAAATTTTAGTTATCGAACAAATGTTTAGTGAAAGTAGCTGCTTTTGATAATTTTTTTTATTTTACTGAATTGAAAAACTTTTTGAAACATACAAGTTTTTAATCTATATATATAAAAATCAATGTGTGCTTGTATGTTTGTATGTTTGTATGTTTATATGTTTGTTGTGTTGTGGTTAAACGGCTGGACCGATTTCCTTAAAATTTTCACAGAATCTTCCTGTATATCTGGAAGGAACTATAGGCTATACTTTGGTTTGAAATTGTAAGTGGGCGGGGTGCCATGCCCTATTAAAGAATAAGTATTAAATATTATATATCACGAAAGTTAATGCAGCTTGATTCTTAAAATTAAGTACGGTAAACTTTGACATCCACACGAACATTTGGGTAAAAAATGGGCGTACTTGCAATAGTAGGCGTGTCCACATGAATTGAATACTAAAATTCGTATATTTGGAAAACGATATCGATTAGAGTAGTAAAATTTTGCAAGATCAAGTTTGACATCCAAATGAACATTTAGTCAAGAAATGGTTGCATTATCAATAGTGGGCGTGGCACCTACCATATGAATTAAATACTAAAATTCGTATATCTGGAAAACTATATCGATTAGAGTACTAAAAGCAGCTTTGATATTCAATTAAACATTTATGGAAAAAAATGGGTGCATTATCAATAGTGGGCGTGGCAACTGCCATATGAATTAAATACTAAAATTTGGGGTGGCGAAGCACACCGGGTATTAGCTAGTATTTTTATAAAAAAATTAGTTTAGGAATAATTTTTTTTTAAGTTCAAGTAATTTCGGTTATCGATAAATTTAAAAAAAAGTAGCCGTTTAATGTTATATACAGAATGTATTGAACTTAAGGATAATTTTTTTCTACGATTGAACGTCTAATATTGTAATAATTGTTTATGTCGCGTCTTTTATTAGATTTCTTTAAGTATTTTATTTTTGTTTTCTTATTGTTATATAAATTATTGTATGTTGTACATACATATGTATACATGTATGTATGTATGTATACATGTATGTATATACATATATATTTTTAATTACTTGTTATTTGTATTGAAAGTAGGTATTTATTTTACAATTTGTTTTCGATAATATTTTATTTGTACTTGTTTTATTTGTCAACGTTTTTTGTTGTTGTTGTTTTTTTTCTGTCCATGTTTTTGTGCAGATTAACAAGTTATTAAATTGATTTTTATTTCTTGTCATTTTTTTTTTTAATTTTTTAAAATTAACTAGTTTATATTTAATAAAAATATTTTAAGAAAATAAAAGAATTTTCAAAAGAATCTTGTTAAGCGAAATAAGTTTGTGTACTTCAAAACATTTTTCTAAGTCTAGAACTAAAGAATGAGTTGCTATTTATTTTAGTTCACACATTTTTTTATTTTTAATGACACATTGACATTGTTTATTTATAAATAGTTTTAAATAATGTTTAAATTTAACACCTTAACACTTCAAATTGTAGGAAATTTGTTAATTATATGGTTATACATATATACGTTTATATTTATGTACGTATGTATTAGGGTTTTTGACTGGTGAAAAACCCGGTTTTTTACTCTTTTAGTTGGCGGTTTTTTCCAAATATTAATTTCTCGAATGTCAAATACACCGGCTTTGTTAACCAACAAAAGCCGGTTTTTTATTTTTTATGTTTATGTTAATACATCTTTGTAATAAATCGTACCATAGTTTATTTATTATTAAAAAAATTTCTATAAATCAGAAAACTTATTAAATATTTTTCCATTATATTGTAAGAAATTTATTTGTTGTTAAAAAAAAAAGAATAAGAAAAAAGTATAAAAAAAATTTAAATGAAATTGTATAAAAACTAAAAAGATTTTCCTCTTAGCCTTTTAATTGTATTTTAATTTAAAGTAATTATTTTAAACAAAAAATGAGAGTGCAAACAAATTTAAAAGACATATCTATCATTTAAAAAATTCACAGGTGGAGATAAAAAAATGTATAACAGTCCAATAAAAAGTCTTTTTTATTTATTTATTTTACTTGTAATGAGTACTTTTGTCCTTATTAAAATCTTATTTACTTACTTATTTAAATCTAAGTAAGTCAACTGTTTTCATGTCAGTTAATGCGTTTTGATATTGGGCAGCCATATGAATACCAACTGTAAAAAGTCCATATTTAGATATCGTTTATATTATAATTTTTTTTACAATAGTTTCTAGTTCTTTCATTAAGGAATTATATTTTATTGTTCGACCGATTAACCGGTTAACCGGTTTTTTTCTTAATTTTCAAAAAAGCAAACGGTTTTTTTCAAACTCTGAATTTCGAAGTATTTGAAAACCGGTTTCTTAAAAAAGTCAAATAATCGATCACCCTAGTATTTATGTATGTATGTTTGCATGTACATTAGGGGAACAACTTTTTTAAAATATTTGAAAATATCAAAATGACCCTGTCCATACCATGTAGTGCATAAAAAAACAATAAGAACTGCATCTTTCGATTTTCGATATCGTTAAAAAAGGTTTCGCGTCAAATGCAATTAAGTTTGGGATCAGTAAGTTCTAAAAAATGAACGGCCTTATTCATAACAAAAAGTTATCCACAGTTTATACACTACGTTCAATGAGCTGCTAACTAGAATGCCGATTAATTAGATTAGATTAATTAAATTGTAACTTTGATTATAGTCATATAATTACATTAAGAAATATAAATAGTTAAATAATTATAAAATTAAAAATTAAAACAAAAATAACAATCTTAAAGGGTGATAGGGCCTTATATTGGTTGTAATCCTAATGTACATTTTAAGCAAACAGACTATCATATAAGAAAAAAGATGAGTTTAGTAAATAGAGAATTGTTTTAAAAACTTATTTTTTACTTATTGTTTATGACTTAGAATTTTGGTGGTGTACAAATTTAATAACTTTTTTTTGTTAATTTTGATTTTTATTTTATTATTGAAATTATTTGAACGCCAAGAGCATATTATCGTCCTCTGAAGCAATGATTCGTTGTTTAGTTCATTGTCACCACCAACATGTTACCGTAAAAGATTCGCCTCGAAACTTTTAATTCAAACTACGGGAAGATATGAACATATAAAGCAAAGTGCTAACGAGATACAAGTTCGCCCATTAGATGAATAGTATGGTGTTGCGTTACAGCGGAAAACATTATTGGGCCTCACTTCTTCGAAAATAAAGATTGAAGTACTGTTACCATAAGTGAAGAGCGACACATGGTTTAAGCAGGCACTGGCAAACTACCCAATATTCAATAGCACTTTAAAGAGAAATGTTTGGAGAGCGAATAATTTCCAGAAATTCGGAAATAAGTTGGCCAGCGCATATGTCAGTTTGGTCAGCACCTGATCATTTTCTTTGAGGTTATAAGATCTAAGAAACGATTTTATATTTTTCCTTTAAGCATATTTGTCTACATTTTAGGCGACTTCTGCTTGAGCATGTTATTTTTAAAGGCAAATAACTTAAAATTGACAACACTGTTTACTGTGACAGCTGATTTGATAGTTTTAGGACGTTTTGAGGTTAGTTTGAACTTTTAAAAATTTTCAAGATTTTTTTTGAAATTCATGGTTCAATTTGACAATTCAATTTAGTTCAGTAATGAATTCATGGCATATTTATTCATCAGGTACTCTTGATTCGTCAGCTGATTATTTTTTCTTCACTTATTTTAAATTTCAGCTGTCAAAATGCCAAAATAAAAAACATTTTTCTCTCTTTTCTAATTTATTTCAAATGTCAAACTTCATACATAAAAAATAAAAACAAAAAAACTCTCTCCGAACGGCAATTACCTGATGAATATATATGACTTGTAATGAATTATAGAATTGTAACATTTTGAACGATGACAATCCTTAAGCCATTGGGAAAACACCATTCTATCCAAAAAGACTCGCTAATTGGTGCATTTTATGAGCCAGTGGAATCAGTGGTCTATATGTCTTCACATATAACAGTGTTGCCGTTTTCACTGCGATCGCAGTTTTTCACTGCGATTTGCCCGTCGCCACTGCGTAACTGCGTTTTTTTTTTAAATCACTGCGTTTTTCAGTTTTTGGTAGTTTTCCTCCTTTTTTGATCAACAACGCCTTAACATAATTTACCTCAAACGTGTTTAACACGTAAGTCTGTAAAGGCTATAACACAACGAGATAAAATTGTCACCCTGTTAAAAATATAGCAGCTAGATGGTAACATTTTCTGCTGTTACGTTACGTTGCAGTTAACTGATTAGGTCTTGAATTAAAATGTCAAAAATTCCGTTAGAAAAACATAAACAAACTATTTCGTGAAAAATATTTGCTTTTCAGTTCATTTAATTAATTTTTATATTGTTTCGAAATGAATGGGTAAGTTGGCGTTTAAAATAACTAGAAAATATTACATAATATTTATTTATAGCAGCCAAGAGAAAACCAACAAGAAGACAAATGCAAAGGAAAGGAAACTTCCGGCAACAACACAAGGGTAGAATAAAATTAACTAAAAAAATTAAAAAACAAGTAATTCTTAAAAAAAGGGCTAAAAAGTGTTAAACAATTTCCTTTTTATTTGTCCAAACGAAAACGAAAGTTTTTTATTTCTCGTCACTGCGCTTCACTGCGTTATTTTTGTCGATTTCACTGCGAAAAAAAGTTGGTCGGTGGCAACACTGCATGTAATTATTTTAGCTGGGTGTTGCCACACTGTAGGCGATACAATAAATTTACTGGGAGAAGTATTTGGCGTTACCAGAAATGATCGAATACTTGGAACGAATATTACAAATTTTGAAATTGCCAAAATACAAACTTACTAATACCGAAGGGTTTAACTCGTACTTGTTAATAGTTGCCACATGTTTGAAATCATACAATATTTAAACATTAAAACTGTAAATTTTTTTAAATAATAACGAATTAAGATGGATTAAAAATTTTTTTCTCTGTTTTATTTCAGTTTTTACTTCTTAATCTCTACAGAAATTTTATTTTCTCTATCAAACGTTTTTTTTTTTGGCTTACTAAAATTGTTCTTAAGTTAGTTCGTACACTGTATTGCAGTTACTTGACACAACCTGGACCTAATAATTTCTTGAAACTATAGTGAAGAGATAAAAATCACCCAGCAACTTTTATAGCGTAAAAGAGATTCGGCGCAATCAAATACATATGTATAGGATTTGAATTTAGTGCCGTTCTTCAAGTTTAATGAAAAAAATAAAAATAACCGAAAACTGTGTTATTTTAGTGTTTGTATGAAAAGTAAATATAATTCTAATGTTGTCAACCAATATACTGAAAAAAAATTTTTATAAATAAAACCAAATTGTGCTATTGAAATCCATATGAACAAACAAAGTTGAACACGAAGATATATAATTTTGTGCACGCAATTTTTTTAATGTTTGAACGATCGTTAAAGTCCAGAACAAATTTAAGATAAAAAGTTTAATGAAAATATAACCGTAAATATATTTTTAAAACAACTACAGCAGAAAAAGTTTGGCCAAAAATATGCTTATGATGTGGTGACTTATAATTAAAATAAATAATAAAATAATATAAATAAATGATATTTGGTTGTTGGTCGACTATGAAATAATTATCAAAAAATATTTTAATTAAAATAAGGCTAAGCAAACACGGTTTAATAGTAAATTAATTTTAAAAAAATATATTAAAATTAAAAAAAATATGTATGTTAAAGTATAAAGAGTTTGTACTATAGCGTTAACAGTTATTGACAAATTAACTAGTTTAATAACCAAAACAAAAATCACACCAACAAGTATCCAACAAAACTCAACTCATATAAATTAATTTTTTTTCATTTGTTGTTTGTTCTGTGCCCTCCTCAAATATTTAAAAAATTTTACATAAATTGTTTTTATCTCTTTTCTACAGATATATTTATTAAAATATATTTATTTATGTTTCATGCTTTTGTTTTTTATTTTATTTTCCTGCAAAGCACATACATACATACATACAAACATACATTTTAATAACAAACATTTATTTTGATTTTGATACATTTTTTAATTGTTTACAACAAATTTTCGAACACTGTGTTGAAACGAAGGCAGACAAACAACATAAAAAAAAAAATTCAAAAATTTATTCAAACGTCTGTCTGTCTGTCTGTCAGTCTGGCTATGAAGATGCTAAATATTTCATTTTCGCTTTATACACTCCCATTTAAATTAGTTTTTTACAATAAATACCACGCAATTTTGACTTAATAATTTGTTTATCAGTTGGCATGCATGAGTGAAGTAACAACCCAGTGAACAGTGCTAAAATATATCTCTATATTTTAATTATATTTCACTTTAATTTGTAATATTTTAATTAGTTCTAGTATGTTCTCCAGTCGACCCATTCGATCGTAAACTCGTTAAAAATAATTTTTTTTAATCAAATAAACTGTAAAATGATTAAAAAAAATAATAATTAAACAACAAAAAATCTTCTAAACGGGAGTTTTAATTTTAGTAGAAGTAGCAGTGTGGCCTAAATTGAGCTAAATTTAGCTTTTTTTGATTTAGCTTGATATATTTCATTTAGCTTTTTGATTTTTTTATAGCTTTTCAAAACATGCATTTGGCTTTTTCTACACTTTTCTCTATTTGTAATCGAATGATTTAAATAAATATACATTACAAATTAAGAGGGTTCAATAAAACAAAGTCATATTGGTAGGATATATCTTCTATCTTATATCAATGCTGCTGGGTTTAAAAATTTTGGACTAATTAATATAGAAAATGCCTATTTAAGTAACAAATGCAACATTTTGTCCTCTTCTTGTATTTCATAACACAAAAAATAAAATAAAAATGCAATAAACCGACAAAAATTGCGTAAAAAATACAAGTTTGGGCCCTTCTAAACAAGAGATTGTAGTTAAACGGCTTGTCTTCGTGTTTTAACGATTACATATGTTGTTGTTAAGACGTGTATATTGGTCGTGTAGGGAGTACATATATATGCCATTAAACAAATCGGAATGGGTCAATCTTTTTTGAGAAATTTTCACATCCAAGTAAAGGGCGCTTAAAATCAAATAATATGACATTATTAACTAAAAATCATAAAAACTGAGCATACGTGGTTGCCCATGAAAACCACAGATATAGCCCTAGGACATCGTAATGTTAAATCGACCACGTTTTCTCCATACATTTGGGTGATCTTTGAATTAGTCCTAGTCCATTACTTAGTATACTTTACATGCGTGTATGGACTAGTCGCGTTATCTGCAGGGTAGTTTAAACATAAGTTATTAGTAGCTAGTGGTAAGTAAATGTACTCACCTCAAACATTCTTAAAAAAATTTTAGTACCTATTGTACACAGCAATTGAAGCTAGGGATGGGCAAATTAAAAAAATCTATCGATATTTATTATATCGATATTTTATTTTACCATCGATATTTATTAATTTAAAATATCGATATTTCGATATATCGACTGAAACATATTTACGTAGTCATTGTTGAAATGATTTACATTTGAAAATTAAATACACCCACTTATGTACATACAAACAAAAATAGATGTATATTAGGCTTCGTAGTAACTTTTTATTTCAATTTTTATAATAAATAAACTAGATATTATCTTCTATCTTCTATATCTATATATATAAAAGTGAAACTCTGTGTGTGTGTGTTAGCTATAGACTCCGAAACTGTAAAACCGATCGGGCTCAAACTTTGGTAAGTTGTTGTACACATACCAGGGAGTGTTTATGGGTGAAAAAAAGTGGGCGGAGCCACGCCCATAAAAAATTAGTTATCAGTTTTAGCTACTTGCACTTGACCGATTTTTCTGAAACTTTGTACACATATCAAGCTGTCATGACTAAATAATTTCGTGATAAGAAAAGTGGGCGGGGCCACGCCCCTAAAAAAGTTTTAATTTTGAGATACTTGCACTGGACCGATTTTTCTGAAACTTTGCACACATATTGAGCTGTCATGGCTTTATAATTTCGTGATTGAAAAAGTGGGCGGGGCCACGCCCATAAAAAATTAGTTATCAGTTTTAGCTACTTGCACTGGACCGAATTTTCTGAAACCTTGCAAACATACTGAGCTGTCATGACTTTACACTTTCCTCATTAGAAAAGTGGGCAGTGCCACGCCCATTAAAAAAAAGGTATCATTTTGAGGTACTTGCACTGGACCGATTTTTCTGAAACTTTGCACACATATTGAGTTGTCATGACTATACAGTTTCGTAATTAGAAAAGTGGGCAGTGCCACGCTCATAAAGAAAAAGTTATAGTTTTTAGCCTTGCGATTAAAATTTAGAATGCGATTAAAATTCATGAAGGGGCGTAGCAACGCGCGCCGGGATTGGCTAGTATGTATATAAAAGTGAAACTCTGTGTGTATGTGTGTGTGTGTGTGTGTTAGCTATAGACTCCGAAACTGTAAAACCGATCGGACTCAAACTTTGGCAAGTTGTTGTACATATTCCAGTGAGTGTTTATTGGTGGCAAAAAGTGGGCGGGGCCACGCCCACACGAAATTAGTTATCAGTTTTAGCTAATTGCAATTGACCGATTTTTCTGAAACTTTGCACACATATCGAGCTGTCATGACTAAATAATTTCGTGATAAGAAAAGTGGGCGGGGCCAAGCCCCTAAAAAAGTTTTAGTATTGTATTTTCTACGTTGTGGAAGCTAGAATTTTGAAATTAGTGACTATTGATACATGGTGAGACTGAAAATCTTATGGTCGACCAAAAAGGTACTTTTTTGTATTTTTATGGTACTTTTTGTATTTTCTACGTTTATAAAGCTAAAATTGTGAAATAAAGGATTATTAAAAAGCCTTTTCGCATTTTTATTGTACTCTTTGTATTTTTACGTTTGTAAATATAAATTCTTAATATTAGTGTTTTTTAATCCCAGGTAACTCCTTATCTTATGGACGACCAAAATTACATTTTTTATTTTTTTTTTTTATATTTTGTATACAAAGAATTCTGAATGTAGGTAATAATAAACCAAGTGGAAGTTTAAGTGAAGGAAAAAATGTTACTTTTATTATTTTTAGGATAATTTTTGCAAACTATGAATCTTAATTTTTGAAACTCAGTAGCATTGATCTTGCTTTTAGTTAGCAAATATGTATATGCCCGATGTATTCTTACTCTACTCAACTTTAACAATATGGTTTGCAGTCAGTGATGCCAATTCTTAAATAAAAATAGTGAGTAGTTGTAAAACTGTTTAGTCAAACGATAAACTAAAAAGCGTGACATCATTGTTGATAGAAGCAGCCCTACAAGAACACTGACAGTAATTTGATGCATTAATGCATATGTATATAATAAGCTTACTAGTATAATTAAAACTAAATTCGCCTTTGCTGCTGTACCTTCTTTTGGAAAACTTTTAAAAATATCGGCTTCGATATTAGTAAATAAATATCGATGTATCGATATTGAGGTATTTAAAATATCGGCGATTAATATCGAAATTTTTTAAAATAAATATCGATATTTTGATATATCGATATATTTTGCCCAACCCTAATTGAAGCTTCAATTGCTATGAAATTTTTCTTGTCTCTGCCGAATATTGAATATTTTTTTAATATTTTTAATTATTTGTTTTGTGCCTTCCAAAGCTATTTTTTATCAAAGAAAAAAAAAAACTTGGTTTAAGGAGGAAAGGATATCTCTCTTTGGCTTCACGCTTATTGTTGACTTAATAGCATAAGAGCTTTTGTCTTGCAACCCTACAGCCTGTAAGTCAATCTAAAAAGTCATAAACAATAAATTATATTACGCTTATAACTTTTAATATTTTTGTATTTTTTTTTTAGTACAACTAAATGTACTTGAAAATGCACTGTTAACAAGTTTAAAATTTATGCCAGCCAATCATGTCCGGCATTAGAACATTTTATGGGTGTTTTTTTTAAGTTTTTATCAAGTGGCTAGACAAATTAAATATGTGCCAAGGAAACAGTTAAAAATTAATACAAAATAAATTTGAAATTAAAATAAGTTAATAAATCCGTCTAAAGATATGTGTCTAAATATTAATGGTGAAGAAAATAACTAAGTTAGATTCTACATTGAAATTTATTTTTTTTTAATTCAAATGAAAATATAAATTTTTGTATTTTCTAATCCAATATTTAAGAAGTTTTCTAAATATCGTTGAAACAGAACAGAATTTTTGTTTATCGTATTAGAAGTAGCTGCTTATCTGAAAGAATTGATTTATTTGCCATAAATATCGATATCTTTTTTAATTAACAAACATTTATGCTCAGAAGTTAGTTTAGAGGGGGTATAGAAGTAAGTCTTGTCAACATCACTGCTGTTTATTGGCTATTATTGTTTACTTTCAAAAACAATTTTATTAAAATAAAAATTTAAAATATTGTTATGAAATAAATTTTTAAATTTAGTGTAAGTTCATTTTTAAAAATTGTTTCTAAAATATTATTTTTTAACTAAATTATAAGCATTTAAGAGTAGTGAACAATTAATTTGATATGAACCGAATATAATATCTTTTTAAAATCAACGCTCTTATGCTTTAAACACATAGACGACAGCAGAACGCAAGCAGCAATATGTCAAAAATAAAATCCATTTTAAATGAAAGCGATTATTTTGACGGCAGCACAGCAGCACGACTGCAAAACAGCATTTGCTGCTGCTGGCAACTTAGGCTATTTTCTATTTTGACGGGCAGCAATGAACAAATAAAGTGTTGCCATTATATATATTAAATTGGAAAAAAACAACTTAGTTTTAATATTAAACATAAAAAAACATTACAAAAATACAACAAAGAAATAAATTCATGTGTTTTTATAGTTTTTCATGATATTAAATATAAAAATATATAGGTATATGCGGCATGCCTGAAATTTGTATTGCTAAAATACACATCAGCTGATTATTATGTTGTTGCTGTCTTCAAAATAACTATGAAGCTGACTTCAGAGCAGCATTTGAAGTTGGCAGCATTTGAAGCCGTGAAGTTGTGAAGTCTGCTGTCGTCTATGTGTTTAGAGCTTTAATTGGTATACCCAAACATGATTTGAAATTACTATTTGTTTATGTTACAATATAATGAAATTAGAAAACGGGAAGCATAACGGAAAGCTTATGTTTATTTTAATATCTTTGGTAGGGCAAAAATATTAACATAATATCAGTGAAGTTAGCATTTGTAGATACGCGCACAAATTAATGTTAAATTAAGAGTGAGATCGAAAACAGCTTAACACACATTTTACCTCTTCACTTTTCGAAAACAAGTTTTTTTTTATCTAGTTATTGTTGGAAAATATGTCAGTTATTTTGTTTTAATGACAATCATTTTAATTTGTTGTAGGTTTGGTCAATATAACTATAAACAATTTTCAAAAAACTACAAATTGATTTTACAAGATATTGGCCAGACCAAGGCATATTAATTCATCAGGCAATTGCAGTTCGGAGAGAATTTTTTTGTTAATATTTTTTATATATGAAGTTTGACATTGGAAATAAATTAGAGAGGAGAGAAAATTATTTTTATCTATAGACTTTGACAGCTGAAATTTAAAATAAGTGAAGAAAAAAATAATAACAAGACTACTTGATGAATAAATGTGCCTTGGGCCAGACAATCAAACATCTGCTGTCAAACTATTTCGAATGTTATTAAGCATTCTCAGAAGAATTTCGATCGCAAATTTGTTTCGGAAAGACAAAGAGGTCTACATGATATTGGGAAGGCCAAAAAAATTGAAGGCATATTGAAAGGAAATAAAAATGCTAAGTTAGCTGCATGCTCTTAATATTTGGTGAGAAAAATTAAAGTCAATACAGGCTTGAAAACTTTTAAAAAAGTTCCAGATAGGAATGCTCAAAAAAAAAATTGAAAACCAAAAGTGGGTGACGGAAATTCGGACGACAAAACGTCTGTACGGGCAGATTATTCGCAGCTTTCGGCTTAAAATTTGTATGTAGCTAATGCTCGTGAAAATCCTGAAGTTAAGTTTTAGAACTAAAAGCGAACAAAATTTAAAAAAAAACAAATAATTATTGGTATGGCAAGATTTATGCATTGTTACAGTGGGCTGTTTTAAATACCAAAATCTGTATGTATCAAAGAATGTTTGGAAAAACTGTTTTTTCCTTTCACAACAAATTACAATGTGTCCACATATTTTTGGCTCGCTTTTGACATAAGAAAGCTCTAGTGTGATACCTTACCAAAACAAGAACCTAGTTTTTATACCAAGAGAAGCCAATCGTCTAAATTGTGAGGAACTAAGACCAGAAGAGAGATATTGGGCTCATGTGAAAGGGGAATTGTAGAAGATTATAAAATGAGGTGGTCAAAGCATTCTAAAGAAAGGCTTAGACAAATCTCTAATGGAAGGGTTACTAAAGGGTCCGCCAAATAACTTCGGCTGTGTGGCACGTAGCGCCGTCCTATTGAAACCAATATCCTCCTCCTCAATTTTTGTAAGAAAAAATTCGTTCAACATGGCGCGATAACGATCGCCATTGACTACGGCCACTCCTTGTTCATTTTTGAAGAAAAATGTCCCAATTATGCCTCTGGACCAAAATTCGCACCAAACAGTGACTCGTTTTGGGTGTATCGGCCCTTCAATGTATGCGTGCGGGTTTTCTGTGCCCCGAATGCGACAAATTCGCTTGTTTACATACTCGCCAAGATCAAAATGAGCGTCATCTGAAAAGATGACTTTTTTGGCAAAATCGGCCAAAGTAATGTCGCAATATTTCCCAGCGTTGTTCAAGCGTGTACACAACCATATTCGTTCATCGGAAGGATAAGACTAATTATCTGTCAAATCAGACATGAGATAAGTGTTACGAAGTTCACGAAATAAGCACTAGTTGAAAAAAAAACGTTAGATGGCGGACCCTTCAAAAGACGTCCACGCGTTCATAGGTAGTGATTGGAACTATAAAGTTGATATTTTTCTGTGATCTGTGTAATATGACATCAAATAAATGAAAGAAAAAAAAAATCAAATTTCAAAGATCAACGGTTTTCAAATTATTCAGTTTTTGTTACATGTAAAGATTTTTTCGATCTCAAATTTTTACTCTTTTGGAATGGTAGACAACTTTAAAAAAAGTGTAGCAAATTTTCTGCAGATTTGATTACAGTCTACACACTTCTGGTTTCCCTACTACTCATATCAGTTCAGACAAAATTTGGAAAGAAAAATTTTTCTTAATTTTGCTCTGCACTTTAAGAGATATTGTGAAAGTTTTGGCAAAAATTTCCATGTTTTAAAATTCATAGAAATACTAAGAGTCAATTGTGTTTATGCCATATTTATAATACTATCAAAATAATTAAACAATTTAAAAACCTGCAATTTAATTGTGTGTAGTAAATGTTAGGATTGCCTTTATATTTCTAAGCATTTAATTTAAAATTACTTTTTAACTAAAAAAAAAATATATTTTGTATTTGGTGTATTCACAAGGAGTCCTAAAAATCGTATTGTCATAATGTCATATTAAAAAAAAAAATTTTTTTGATGTAAAATTAAATAATAAATAAAGGTTTTCGATCTTTTTTATTTATTTATATCAATAGTTTTTTTTTTTAATTGAGTTTGAGGTCACTTTTTTTATAAAAAATTGTTAAAAAAAAAAATTTTTTTTTATAAAAAAAAAGCACATGCTCAATACAAAAAACAACTATTGATGTACAATTCTTTAATTTAAAAAATTATGACAATACAACACTCAGAACATGTTGTGAATTCCCCAATTGTTTTAAATATTTCTCCTAATTTTTCGATAAATATTAAACGAAACATTACAATCACAATTCAATGTACAATCCATAGTCAAAGTTGTATGATGTAAGAAATTCGCTTTCAAATTTTAAAACAATTTATGGTAGAATTGACTTTTCCATCTCTGATGTCTTTATATCAGATTAAGTAGACTATGGCAAAATTATTTTATGCGTTATATTAAATATAATACAAACCATATTTGTACAGCCATTGTTAAACTCCAGACGTCATACAACTTATACGATACGTTTTGAATTGAACACTTATTATCGACATAACTTGTTTGCGCACGTGGCCACATGTTTAAGACATAAGACATTATGGAAAAAGTTAAAAAAAAATAATAAAAATAATAACAGTTTATTATGTCTAAACAATAAGGGCTTTGAGTAGAAAACAACAACAAACCCAACTAAATATTTGAATTCTCCAAAATAATGATCATTATCTAGTCAAATGATAACAGTTAAACCGAAAACCGAAAAATCCCCAGAAAACAATGAGAAGGTATCGAGGTAGTTAAACAAAAGAAAAAAAAACAATTTTAAAAAAGAAATTTAAAAAAAAATTAGCTGAAAACAAGTATTTATTTTTAAACAAATCATTATTGGTACTAAAATATAAAAATAATTATACGTTAATGATGTTTGGACTGGTTTTATTGGTCTGGGACTTGAAATTTGCAAACTAGCTATAGAATAAGATGATTATGGTCAGAGATGGAAAATACAGTAGTTATATTGTTGTTTTTTTTTTTACTAATATCAACACAAATAATAAAGATAAAATTAAGTGGCTTTAATACGCCTTCGAAGACAGTCATCATTGGTGACGCTGTATATAATGAACATGGTTTAATCCTTATTCGCACGGCTGAGTATTGTCTGGAACAAGGACAGTAATAGTGATTGATAAACGCCTGTTAAACTCTGTAAAAATACATTTTAGTTTGTTTTTAATCGAACAACAAAGATCTTTAGAACTTTTAACACATCAAAAAGGAATTTATTTTAATCAAATTAGAAATAATTTGAAATAAATAACAGTTGCCGTCAAACGGCAATAGTTTCATTTAAAAAAAGTTAATTTAAAATCTTTTGATTTTTTTTTCTTGAACTAAACAAGGGCTACGAGGCAACCTTTATATTTTTGTGAAATCGCGAATTTAAATTTAAATACATAAATTTTATTGGATAGTCATTATTATATCAACTGAGGAATTTGTTTCGGGACAATCGCTATACATTTAGGTGGGTGGGTATTAGCGCCTTTCATAGACTAAATAAGTTTCAAACAACCCTTTGATTCAGTTTTATGATTTAAACATATTTTTGAATTATGTTTTATTGTTTATTGTCATCATATCATTTATCTTATCTTAGATCGGTTTTTTTTGCCTCAATTTTCATTTTAAGCTTTTATTGTAATGTTTTTGTTTATTTGTCTGTCAGTCTGTCTACATTTATTACACATACTAATAAAACAAAAACAACAGATAAAACAATTTATTACGTTCTACTTACAAAATAATCTGTATAAAGTTAACCTGCTTTAGTGACAAAATATTGCTGGCATTAACGGTACCTGTTGACGAGTCTATAAAGCAGAGATAGTATATAATCACAGCCAAAACAAAGCGATATCCTTCTTAACAGACACAAAGACAGCAACTGCTTGATTGTCGTCTATCTTGACTGTTACAACAAAGAAAATTTAATGAAACTAGTTGATAAGTGAATTTGAAAAGCATACTAAGTATTTAAGATATAATTAATTAAAACAGCATTGGCAAAAGGAAGAAAAGTAAAACAAGACAAAAACAAAAACTCCATAGAGTTTATGTTCAAATAAGAAAAGAGTCTTACAAAAAAAAAAAAATATTTATGATGTTGTTTTTAATGCTGATAAATTTTTATTTAAAAAAAAGCTAGACAGGAGGAGTAAGAACATTTTATTAGACTTAAAACGTATTTAACATTTTACCATTAGCACTTAAAGTTTGGAAAAGATTGTGAGAATTTTAAAATAATCCTTAATTAATATTAATCATACGCCCCATATAAAAAAATGTATTAAAGGACAATTTATTCTTATTTCTGGCAAGTCTGATAATACAGTTTTCGAAATGTATATAAATTGTTCTACTAAAATGTTTACAATAGACTTGAATGCTCTACTTTAAGGCCAAGGAACATAATTTGTCTTAACTAGCAAGTTTTTTTTGTTTGTTTTTTATTGGAGGAAATGGGAAGATTTTTTTTAAGTAAAAACAGAGTATATATTTATGTGTATGAAAAAAAAAAATACCCAACAAAATGTGTGTATGTACGGTATTAAATATAAAACATTACATGTATGTATGTATGTATGTATGTATGGTAACTCTGCTAATAATTTTTCATTTTGTAAAAAAACTTTTAGATTTCTTTCTTTTGTAGTCAATCTTCTGAATCCTCAAAATGAAAGATATTTTATTCAAACTGGTATTTTGTATTTCTTTTAAATTGAAAAGCTATGTTGTATATATTAGATATACTTATATATCAGACCTAGTAAGAGTAATCACTTTTTTAGCAAATATATTTATTTAGTTTTATTTAATACTAGCCAAACCCGGCGCGCGTTGCTACGCCCCTTAATGAATTGAAATGCATTCTGAATTTTAATTGAATATCAAGTGCAAAAACCTAAGAATTATAATTTTTTTGTAAAGTAATAACAGCTCAATACGTGTGCATAGTTTCAGAAGAATCGGTCCAGTGCAAGTACCTCAAAATGATATCTTTTTTTTATGGGCGTGACTCCGCCCACTTTTCTTATCACGAAATCGTATAGTCATAACTGCTCAATATGTGTGCAAAGTTTTAGAAAAATCGATCAAGTGCAAGTAGCTAAAAATGATAACTAATTTTTTATGGGCGTGACCCCGCCCACTTTTTTCCATCCATAAACACTCCCTGCTATGTGTACAACAACTTGCCAAAGTTTGAGTCCGATCGGTTTTACAGTTTCGGAGTCTATAGCTAACACACACACACACACAGAGCTTCACATTTATATATATAGAAGATAGGATCAATAGATATCTATTAATATATAAATATCTAATTAATATAAATATGTATTAATTTCAATCTAAAAAGTGTAAAGCTTAGCTAAATTTCCATAGCCGTCTTTCATTATCACAATGAACTTGTAGCCTAGAAAAATACTACTACAACAAAAACAACAACTTTAGCATTGAATCAAAATGTAAATATTAATTTATGAAAAATTTCTAAAAAGGAAAAATAAGTAAATAAAAAGTAGCTAACAATAATTCATACTACACACCTCTGGACTTTTGACATAACAACTTAAGTGGAGATAAGAAAAATTTATTACTTTTTTTTTATAAATAAAGCAAAATCTTTTTTACCTATAAGAATCAAGAAGAAACTATCACTTTTGAACAATATTTTATCTTCATTATAATTTTTTGTGCTCTGGTGTCATATTGTAATTTTCTAAAAAATTTTGAGATTTCAAATATAAGGATTGTGATAAAAATTTTCACAGCTGAAACCTACTTTCATTTATTCGCGTCTTGCTACAAGTTACGGAGATAAAAAAGATACATCACAACAAAATATTATTGTTTGATTTGTTTGGTTTTTTGCTCTTCTATGATATTGAAAAATTTGAAATAAGTTGTTTTGCCAAAAGTGTACAGATGTTAATTTTTTTTTCAAATCCACACTAAGTCAAATATAAAATAAATATAAAATTTTATTTTTATTTAGTAAAACATGTTTGTGGTCTTAAGTTTTTTTATCAGCTTTTTGTTCTATAATTAAACTTGCCAAAAGCCGGGTTTTTATTTTCGACAATTATCAATTTCTTTTTTTTTTTTTTGAATATATATATTATGGATTAGTGCAAAAATTAAATTTAAATTTAGATTTTGCTTATGACTTTTAACATACTTAGTATTTTCATATTTTAACTACATATTTCACTATTTCTTATCAATTAGCTGGTGTTTTTGCTAAAATGCTAATTTATTTATTTTTTATTATCATTTTAATTTACATACATAGTACATTTATATATATATTTTATATACTATATTTTATTTTTGTTTTTTATTTTATTTTTACTAAAAATTCACATTTAATATTCTTTTTTATTACAGATATTTTTTTTTGTTTCTTTCTTTTGCAAGCTCAGCTGGAATTTTTTTTTTATAATTGGTGAGTAACAGAAATAATTGAATATTTATTTTAATTAATTAAAGAAAAATTCGTATATTTTTTCTAATAATTTAATTAGAGCTCATAACGAAATGCCTGGAGCAGTATTTAACTATTTATTTATTTTAATTTTTGAAATAACGTTTGGTTGTATTTACATATTACAAATTTATTTGTGTTTAACTTGATTTGTAAATTACCACATTTTTTTTTTATTATTATTATATATTTTTTTTGTTTAATCTCTTTGATTTATTTGCTGATTCTAAACATCACTAACATTGAATTTTTTTTTTACTTTTTGTATATTATATTATTAATTTTTATTACGCAAAAATTATAAAATAACAACAGAAACATCTTTATTTCTATTTATTTATTATGTATTTTCTTTAGCACGCACGAACACGTTTCAGCACGTTCAACGTTGTGTTGATTGGAAATGCTCGTTATCAACTAAATTGTTTGTAGCATTAACCAACATACATAAACACTCTGTGTATAAAATGTACACTCAATTATTTACACACTCTCTTAGAATAACCACATTCTCACTACTCCCTCTGTTATTCTCTGTTTTGGCCCATAACTCAATGAGTTTGTTAAAAAAAATAGCAATAATTACAAACATACAAAAAAAAAAAACGATCATCTACCGGTACATAAAATAAAATGAGAAAAGAACATAGACGTAAATATGTCTCTATGCATGTATATACATACATAAATATGTATGTACAAATGTAATTGCCTGATAAAATGAGCAGTTGTTAAAAAAATGATGGGTGAGTTACATGAGTTAAATGAGTATGATAAACAAGAAGAAAAGAATATATTTTTTTGGTTATTAAAACAAATCATACGTCACCGCGTACTTCTTGTACGCGGTCGAAGTCTATACAGTATTGAATAAAAGTATAGCATTTTAACACTGCTACTATGTTAGAAAAAAAATACACATGTTATGTTCGGGTCATATTTTGACCCCAAATTTTTTTATTGAGAAAATTTTAATTTGTACATTTTAAAAATATATTTAAGGATTGTGAATAATGCAATATCTCATCGTTAGAGTGATTGTGTGTCGGTGTGACGGAGAAACAGGGTTTTTCGCAAGTTATGCACTCAGTAATGGCCTTTTTTTTCGACGTGCAAAATTTGCATCTTTTCTATTCACTAGGGCATTGTCGTTTGGAAGAAGGCGAATTTGTACTTAGATGGTGATACACTGTCTTCTTCTCGAATTCTTCATACCAATGATGAAGACGCTTCTACGCGAGGAAGCCGACTATGCCTCTTATGTTCTTGAGCTTAAAATTTACCGAGTTACTCTAAAAATAAGCGCCTTTTGTGCGTTTTTTTTACATTCAGGATATATTTCTACGTTGATAGCAGAACTATCTAATAAATTAGTAAACAGGGCATCTGGCCACCGATTATGTACGAACCAGTTGATCCAATGTGTCGACTCCGCCTTTTGTCGAATTGTAGTATTCAACTACTTCCGGAATTTTTTTTTTGGAAGATCTTGCAAAATATTGCTGTTATGGTGAAAAGTGCTAAGCAAATAAACCGTTCTGTATTTTTTGGCACATACAAAACTACAATTTATTTTTCATGACAAAAAATTTACTTGAGTTTATTTGAAGCTCACGCAATTCTTGTGTTGTTTCACTGTGCCAACAATAGTAATTTTTTGCTTTAGTAGTTCTAATGAAAGATTATGATTATGATTAAAAAAATTATCGGTAGTCACATTTCGTCCACGGTATTAAGACATTAAGTCTAGAACAACCCATTCGCCTTTGTTCCTTATAGCATTGTCTCCCACTTTGCCACTCTTTCATGCCAAATTTCTCAGCTTTAATTGGATATATATTTTGAAAGGAAATCTACCTCGGAACGGAATATACTGTTGCTACTTTGCCTATCGTCAAATGCTAGTACACGAGAAATATTGCTAAATAGCTGTAAAGACATGATTGCTCTCAGAAAAGGACATCCATGAAACTCGTCCCACAGGGAGTTAATACTTTCACCGTATGATCGGTAGCCTCCTAAAAGAATAATATGTTCTGCATACAATTAAAAAAGAAAAAATATATTGTAAATAAATACCAATAAGTATTAGAAGTCCCAGGTAAGCATCGAAGCTTTAAATTTTTCGAAGACAGCACTTCCTTGCAAATTATTGTAGTAAAATATATCCCTTTTCATAGCTTCTGTAAGGCATACATCAAAAGTATCACGCATTTTCGAAATACGATGAATAGCATAAGAAGTCATTCCAGATTTTGTATGAAGAATATTTTCACTTGCTGCACGACTTACACATTCCAAAGAATGTATTGTTGTCCACTTTATCATCCGATCTTTATCAAAAAATTCTGTGGCATTAGTTACGTTCAATAAACTGAAGGCTTTAGTGCCACTGGAAACGCATTCCAGTGCATTCGCAAAAGAGAGGTGTTCGAGACGATGACTCTGCACAAAGGGTTTTTGTTAACTCTCTTTCAACAACCATGCATTATTTTTTTTCGTGGTTTTGTCGGTCATTCTTATTTTGTTATATATTTATATTTATTATATATTTATTATTCGTTTAAGAAAAATGATAGAGGGTCATAAAATGACCCGAACATGATATGTGTAAACACTTGCAATAAAAAATTGTCTAAGCCTAAAATGGTGATAAAACTAATTGAATTCAATATATTTCAACAATTGATGCACTGAGTAGTAAGAACTTTCAAATATATTCCACCAGTTAGAAATACGGTAATGTTAAATACGATTTGGGTCATCAAAAGACCCTAACGTAGTAGCAGGGTTAATCGTTAAAAATTTTTTTTTGTTTATTTTTCATACAAAAAAAATTTCGAATTTTTTCTTTTTATAAAGAAATTTTTACAAAAAGAATAAACGGCTGGACCGATTTCCTTGAAATTTTCACAGAATCTTTCTGTATGTCTGGAAGGAACTATAGGCTATACTTTGGTTTGAAATTGTAAGTGGGCGTGGTGCCACGCCCTATAAAAGAATAAGTATTAAATATTATATATCACAAAAGTTAATGCAGCTAGAGTCTTCAAATTAAGTACGGTAAGCCTTGACATCCACACAAACATTTGGGTAAAAAATGGGCGTACTTACAATAGTAGGCGTGGCCACATGAATTAAATACTAAAATTCGTATATTTGGAAAACAATATCGATTAGAGTAGTAAAATTTTGCAAGAGCAACTTTAACACCCAAATGAACATTTAGGCAAGAAATGTGTGCATTATCAATAGTGGGCGTGGCACCTACCATATAAATTAAATACTAAAATTCGTATATTTGGAAAACGATATCGATTAGAGTAGTAAAATTTTGCAAAAGCAATTTTGATATTTAAATAAACATTTATGGAAAAAATGGGTGCATTAACAATAGTGGGCGTGGCACCTGCCACATGAATTAAATACTAAAATTTGGGGTGGCGAAGCATACCGGGTATTAGCTAGTATTTTATAATAAAAACATACAAAAAATACTTTTTCAAATTTAGGGAAATTTTAAGAATTTTTTCAGTAGAATTAATAAAAAACGAACCCATTAATGCCGGAACTGATGTTGTTGGATTTTTAGATCTACTAATTTTGGACTTAATATTTCTTCACAAGGGTTTTTTTTTGTATGTCATGGCCTCATCGCCACTAGGCATTTTTGATGTATGTTTTTTTTTTGTACCTAGTAATTTTCTAAATAGAGTCCAATTGTACTATTTTTCCTCTCTCTATGAAACTTACTTTAACAAAATTTAAACACGTATATTTTAAGGGGCTTTTATATCTTCCCTGCGCTAAAGGGTTAAATGGAAAATTGACTGACGATTATTTACAGTATAAGGAAATATAACTTTGTAAGCGATTTTTTAAAGATTCTTTTGAGAAACAATACATTTTTATACGTAGTATTTTTTTTTTGAGTAAGCAAAAGTATTTTTAAAATAGTAATTTTTATATATACTAATTCTGTGGCTTGGAGCTCAAAGGGTCAATGTCACAATGTTTTCTTGATCTATTTCGTTATGGTAAAACAGGCGCGGGACTCAGTGATTGAAGGTATACTGATCGGTAGACACGAAATCACTGAGGAGCGAAGGGGGTCGAAAAGGGACCCGTGATAGTAGTGGTCTGCTTCGATATTCCCCCTACATGTGTATATACATGTGTATATGGTAAAACAGCTAAAGTCATACTTAACCCAGAACAGCTGCATAAATAAAATGCTGGTCAATGTCACTATGAGAGCACCAATTCCAATTTTCTCTAAAGAAAATATTTTAACATTGGTCCTTTTAACTTCAAGCCACAGAATTATTTATTAGATTAATAGATTCAGCCAAATAATTTCAAAAATTTTTTTTGGTTAAATTTCTAATAATTAAAATACATATTTTAAATTCATTTATGGACGTTAAACACTAATTTTATAATTGTGTTTGTAGTAGGCACGTAAAAGTTGCACTAATTAAACCCAAAATATAATGCAGTCGAACTTCCTTATACTGAACTTCTATATAACGAAGTTCTCGTTATTATGAACTAAAATCAAGAACACAGCTTTTTCGGTCCACTTTCAATGTATTTCGATCTCCGTATAATGAATCTTTCTTTACTATGAACAAAATTTTGGAAACAAAAATACATTTTACGTGTGTTTTTGTCTCCATATAATGAACTATTTTTAGCAGCTTTATTTTGCATTATTTATAAAGGAAATAAGTAATATATTTGTGATTCCCAGAATATAAAAATAAAAACAAAAAAGTTAATGATTTGGCTTTTAACATCAGTTAACCGAGTTCAGTGAACGAAAATGATGCATCAGAGTAGTATTTCTCATAAAAAAAGGTATTAGTAATTAATAATATTGAAGAAGGGACATCAAAGAAAAATAAAAATATAGCTAAAGAATTTGGAATTCTTCCCAGCACATTATCAAACCAGTCAGTTAGTCAAAAGAATGCAGAAGACGAGCATTTAAGTATTAAGCGTAAGAGACTTCGAACTTGTCCCTTTGAAGTCATTGGCGAAGCAATGGAAAACAGAGCAAAGAAGGAATAACTGTCTCTGGGGAAACTAAAACTGCTCGTGATAAGAAAGATGACATGCAGATTCAAACTAGTAATTGGGATGAAGAAAAATTTCTTCCACCATCAGATTTAGCTGTTATCGATGCATCATTTGAGTAGTATGTCAGTGTAGATATTGATGTGCAAATCATGGACATTCCGTCCGACGAAGATATTCTAAGCAGTATTTAAGTAAGTCGTGGATTACAGCTGATTATGTCAGATGACGATGAAGAGAAAGTGGATGGTGAAGTAATGGCAAATATTGATAAAACATCACCTACATTAGAACACGACTCCTCTTCACTACGAACTTTTTTGGAGATGGCGAACAACGTTTCGACAAATGTATTTAAATGTCTTAATGTAATTGAAGCTTTTATTGATAAAGAAAAATGTAAAATTGTAGTTCAAACAAAAAAAAATTGATTAAAAAAAATAAAATATTTCCGTATAATGCAGTTTTTATATAGTGAAACTAATATAATAATTGTGAATGTTTGTATGTTTGGATATTTGTTACTCAATCACGCAAAAACGTCTTAACGGAACTAAATGAAATTCGGCACATAGATAGATAATAACCTAGATTAACAGATAGGATAACTTTTATCATGATAACCCGGCGAAGTCGTTGGCAAACTCATCATTACACAGTCTAAATGGGTTGTTTGTTTTGTAAAATTTTTATTTTTGTTGCAAGTTTTGACTTTTCTTTTTTTATTTTCCAATTCAAATTTTTAAGTTAATAATCCTTATAATAAGTATAATAAATGTGAATGTTTGAATAAATTTGACAAACATATAAATAACAATCTAGGTCAATACTAAGTCTTTCTTTTATCCCTATAACTACGCAGACGAAATAATTGTCCGTTCCCGTGAAGATTCACTATAGGGAAGTTCGACTGTATATTACGCCTGGCAACAAAACTTTTTTTTTTGCCTGTACTTTTATAAATTTAAATTTAACAAGTAAGAGTGCTATATTCGGCCACGCATCACCATTCATCTCATATGAAATACGTACACACATATAAAAAACATACAAATATAAAAACAACCCATCTTAAAATTATAACTTTACGTATGTGTGTTAAAAAAAATATAAAAAAAATTAAAAAAAAAAATTTAAAAAAAAATAAAACAAAAAATATATAAGATAAAAAAAAAATAATAAAAATATAAATAATATATATAATATATAAAAGTGAAACTCTGTGTGTGTGTGTGTGTGTTAGCTATAGACTCCGAAACTGTAAAACCGATCGGGCTGAAACTTTGGTAAGTTGTTGTACACATACCAGGGAGTGTTTATGGGTGAAAAAAGTGGGCGGGGCCACGCCCATAAAAAAAGGTTATAATTTTGAGGTACTTCCACCAGACCGATTTTTCTGAAACTTTGCATACATGTCGAGCTGTCATGACTAAATAATTTCGTGATTAGAAAAGTGGGCAGTGCCACGCCCATAAAAAAAAGGTATAATTTTGAGGTACTTGCACTGGACCGATTATTCTGAAACTTTGCACACGTATTGGACTGTTATGACTTTACAATTTCATCGTTAGAAAAGTGGGTAGGGCCACGCCCATTAAAACAATTATAATTTTGAGGTACTTGCACTGGTCCGATTCTTCTGAAACTTTGCACACATATTGAGCTGTTATGACTTTAGAATTTCGTGATTAGAAAAGTGGGCAATGCCACGCCCATAAAAAAATTATAATTTTTAGGTTTTTGCACTTGATATTCAATTAAAACAATTCAGAATGCATTTCGATTCAGTAAGGGGCGTAGCACCGTGCGCCGGGTTTGGCTAGTATATAATAAAAAATAAAATAAAATTTTTTTTGGGCTGAGAAGGGGTTCGAAGTCACATTTACTCTAACCAGTATACCACGTTTTTATGTACGTATGTTGTTGTTGAATGTTGTTGGCCGTGGATTTTTCCTCATATCTCAGTTGTATATGTACCGATGCTTCTTATTTTCAATACGGATCTACTTCCGAATATTTCTGATATTTTAATACCTCACCCGGGTTCAGGAAATGTCGGAAGGCTTTAAAAAGTTGATTTCAACATACACGCGGACAGAGCTTAAACGACTCCCATTCAGCTAATATGCAATTCAATAATATATTCATTTAAACACATGATCTCCATTAAATGATTATGTTTAAATAATTATTGTTTCCACCTAAATCGCATCAATTTACAATCACTTGAACCAATTTATAATTTGTTGTTGGGTATACTTAAGAGTATCATCACATTTTACCGTTTCCAATTGTTGTTGTAATAGTTAAGTACACTTTGGTAATTTTACTAACATTATTAATTATAAATCAGGGCATATTTACAAGGTAGCTTTGTCGCTACAGGTGATCGGGAAGCATAATAGCAAAATTTGTTGAATTCGCCTTGTTTTACATTATTTATGCAGGGATGGAAAATGAGATAAATGTAAATACAGTTCATTTTCGTTTCGTTATTAAAAATATAACTGGAACGTGTTTTTTTGATAACATATGAACTAAATTTTGTTTGTATTTGTTGTTTTAACACCCTTAATCATGGGTTTCACTAATATACTTATATCCTTTTTTTAAATTAATTTAAATGAATGATAAAAACAGGTCCAGTCTGGGGGGTTAATTTTTGTTCCGTTAAAATGTGAAATAACATTTTTTTAACAGTAAAAGGTATGGTTGCATCATATGGCAAGGCACATAAAAATTTTTATTTTACAGTTTCACAGAACAAGAATTGAGCCCCAGATAAATGAAGTCGCTTTGACAGAAAACATAAACAAAAAGCTTGCTTTGTTGCATCAATTCTTCATCGCATGTAACTGCGTTAATATGCTTTGTTTTAAATGCTCAGTTTTCACTATTTTAAAAAATTTGTATTAAATAAAATTCACAGTTTCTTCTCCAATGTTTCTTATGGTTTCGGTGTTGTGTTTTTCTTATTATTTTATAATGTTGTTGACTTGGAAAATAATGTTAGGAAAACTTCTCTTTTGTTTATAAAAGTATAAAAAAAAAAATTATCAGAAAAAAATCAACCAAAAAGTTGTTTTGAAGGTTTTCTTTTAAATTAGTTACAACGTTTCAAAAACCAATAAGTAAAAAATAGTTTGTTTCTTATAAATGTAATTTCAAATTTAACAAACAGAAAATTATTAATAGTTTTATAAAAAAAACCAAGAAATGCATTTCTAATATTTTTTTTAAGTACTGAAAGAACGAAAACATAAATTCTGGTCAACAAAATAAAACTCTCAGGAATTCTCAGTTGTAAACAAAAAATATTATATAAAACAAATAAAATAATAAATTTAAACTCTTTGTAGTTTTAATATAAAACTAAGATTACAAATAGAGAGCAGATTTAAAAAAAAAATTATATTTCGCTAAGTGTTAAATTTGAATAACATTGTGGTTTAATTACAGAACTGACACACATACATATGTATGTATGTATGTAATAATATATGTATGTTAAACTTTATTCTCCATTATGCTTTTACTTCTTGTAATATGTTTTCGATAGCACACATTTGACTGATATAATTTTTTTGAACATATGACTAATGTTAAACCAAATATTTTTACAATATGCAGGACTGCTCTAAGTTCAAAATTCATTGAACTTTTTAGTAAAATGAAAAATCTTCGGGCAGTAAGTTTTTCTTTTTTTAAAGTTGAAGTTTTGCACGTTAAACAAAGTTTTAACCTAGTGTATGGTTTAAACTTTCTATTAGACCCCAAAAATGTTTAAAATATTATAAAAAGTAACTTAACATTTGCATTTATCATGTTTTCATGCTCGAAATAATTTTTTTTTGTGTTTAAAATATTTTCGAATTTAAGTTCGAATTTTCGAACATTAAAAAAATTATATATTTTTAATATTGATTTAAATATAAATGCAACATTATAAGTTGGTAAAAATTTTGTCGCAAATTTTTATGTTCGAATTTCGAAATTTATAGAAATGTATACAGAATCAAGAATTTTTTATATATAAACAGATAAATGGGTACTAGGTAATGATTCTTTAAGTTAAATTTTTATTTCGAAATTATGTTCGAATTTAATTGGAAGTATAGAGCGACTTTAAAATTATTTCTAAGACAATTTCTTTGTTAGTTTTAACCTATAAAGACAATTTCTTTTTAAGAACTATTTCTTAATCATAGCCAACATATACAAAGTTTTATGTTTATTTGACAATAAATTAAATATTGTGCAATTTTATTGCAAAACAATAATACATACATATGTATGTACATATATAAAATTTTAAATTAAATTTTAACTTATTTAAAATGTAACATCTCTTATGTTTCTTCCACCCCTAGACACAATTTGCCTTATTTCATTTAATTTATTGTATGTGCCACATGTGGTAACAATCATTAAGTTAACGATAACAAGAAAATGAAAATTTATAGAGATGATTTATAAAAACAATAAACTTTTTATGCTGTTTTCATTTTCTGTCTACGTTTGGCATTTTTAATTTTCTTGTCTAAAAAACGACCTCTAAATTACAAAATTTAAAAACATTTTTGCAAAGAGTTTTACAACCATCATCTTAAATGAAGATTCACTTAACATTTCCGTTTTAGCTTCATTTCAATTTATGGCATTTTTGTTTGTAAAAGTTTTCCTCCCTTTTTTATTTTTTGGTAAATTATGATGCTGTGCTTGCTGTTTAGTATCATTATTTTATCATTTTTTTTTTGTTACAATCATGTTGTGTATTTATTACGACAAATTTGCACAATAGTAAATTAATGATAAATGAAGATGGTTTTTTTTTTGGCTTTTGAAGCAACTTTGTGTTTGTTTAATAATTTTTGTATTGAGTAAAATGATGCATTAATCTGAAGGAAATATATAAATTGTGGATTTCATAATTAAGAATTACACTACAGCTCCGTTTTCTTGTCTTGTGATATTCGACGATGTGCAACCTGCTGGAGGACGAGTCGTACAAAATGGTTTATATTTACGAATTTTTTTTTTTACTTTTAATTGAAGGGAGGACATTTGTAGGTGGATGGGTAAAATCAAGATGCACTTAGTGTTCCTTTCGAAATGTCAAATTTACATACATTTACTCTCTTCACACATAATTTTCAATTGTCTAACTTTATAAAAAAAAAAAATGTTTTACAAAGCTGGCTCCGAAACTCAACCATCTTATATAATTCCAATGAGTTCATTTAAAATAACCTCAAAGCTTTAAGACATTTTGCACAAGTTTTCTTAAAATAATAAAGTTTGAATACGTTTAATAGCAAAACTAGTTAAATGGCCTTAAGATATGATAAGAAAAGTTAGAAAAACTCTTTTAAACATTTTGCATATCAATCATCTTTTTATTAAATAACTGAGGGCAGGAATGTATAATGAAAAAATAAAAAAAGGCTTTTCCATAAACTTGGCTTTAATTTAATTTTTTTCAACAAAATGGTTTCAACTTTCATTTTTTTTAATAAAATCATTATTATGTCTACGCACTTTCATTAAAACCCCCTAACCGTCTTAAAGTATTTAATAACTTTGTTGTTTAAGTTAAAAATTCTTTTAAATACATACATGTACTTTAGGGTGTATGGAAAAAGAAAACTGTCGTGCAACACCGAATATAAAGTACTGCTGCAAGGTAATTTCGAAAAAATTTTAAATTTTTTTGGCTGAACGTAGAATTCGCCAAAAAAAAATTTTTTATTATGTCTTCGGTATTTACAGTCGGATCTTAAACGGTGATATATCGATGTTTTTGTTTCACAGAGACCAATGTTGTGCTTTAATATTCATTGATCTCAGGTATTCCGTTCTAGTATTAACCCATTATATATTAGTTTCTACAACAACATAGAGTGTTTTATTTTAGACATTTCACGTTTTCGTGTCTCAATGTTTTATTTGTCTCTGGACGGTTTACTTAAAATTTATCCTAAACGGTTCCCTACAGAAAAAAATCCAAAGGACTCGAATTACTCTTTTGAGGTGGCCAACTGTCATCACAAATTCAACTTATTATTATGTTTGTGAAAAACAATGCTTAAAATATCGACGGTTTTGTTGGCTGTTTGATATGAGGCCCTATCTTGTTGAAACCAAATGTCGTCCATGTCTTGAACTTGGCACGGTAACGCTCAAATAATGGCCCAATTATACCGCCAGACCAAAATCGATACCAAACAGTGACTCGTTGTTGATGCATTGGCCTATCAATAGTCACGTGTGGGTTCTATGAACCCAATATTCGACAATTCCTCTTAAATACATTCCTTCTTACATAGCCACCGAGATAAAAATCAAAACACGAAAAATCTGAAAACACGGTTTTTGGGTTAAAAAAAAACTCCTGCTAAACATCTCCAGCTTCCAGAAAACGCATCGGATGGTAATGAGGCTTCACTTGTTGTACCAATTGAACTTTTTAAACCTACATGACGAAGCATTCATGCAAAATTCTTCCCAAAAAAGTGCAAGAAAGGTTCAAAACTTTGTAAGCCTTTATATCGAGGTCTTTATTAAAATTCTTCTTAAAGAGGTGCGAGTTATGTTTCCTACAATGATAACGAGTTGATAGTAATGAATTTTCTTGCACATTCTCAACCATAGCAACAATGATTTTGATTGGACACACTGGATTGCTTTGTCCAATAACCATCCATTTTCATGAGTTCGATTCCCAAACTGATGCACAAACTGAACTCAAGAAAAATCCCTTCTCTAAAATTTTCCACGTAAATTTCTTATAGATTGCGTATCCGCCTTAATCAATTTCAATAGTAACTACAGGAGGGCCGAAAACTCATCCTTTTAAAAGCATTTTCCCCAACGTCTGTCAAAGTTTGTGTCTGTTGCGCTCTAATTTCTGCTACAATGCTGGCGTTGAGTTTAAAGATTATCTTGGGGCTTGTTAAAATAATGCGAATTAAAGTAGTTGGGTGCTGACAAATCTGGCAAAACCTCAGGCCAAGTAACTTTCGAATTTGCTGTTCAAATATTTGATTAAAAAGTGGCATTGTGTTCCTCCATCTTGCAGAAATCACATCTCAGTCCTATTGCTAGGGCAAGAAATAAAAAATGTCAAATCAGTACGGCTATACGGTTGCGAATCCTGGACACTGACAGCAAACCTTAGTAAGAAACTACAAAATTTTCTCCGAATATGGTGGCCCAGAGTGATCTCTACCCAGCGACTCTACGAATCTACAAACAAAATCCCAATCGATATAGAGATTCAAAGGAGAAAGTGGAGTTGGATTGGTCATTCATTAAGAAAGGATGTCAAGGAAACATGCAGATCTGCCCTATGGTGGAACCCTCAAGGAACCAGAATCCAAGGTAGACCAAAAACAACATGGCGACGAAACACAAATAACGAAATCCACCAAATGAATACATCATGGAACGAACTAAAACAACTATCTAAAAATAGGAATGATTACCGTACTTTCGTAATGGCCCTATGCTCCACACAGAGCTAAAGGAAACTATATATATATATATATATATATATATATATATATATATATATATACAGCATATTGTGCACCTAATCAAATGCAATTGGCGTTAATGAATTGCTCTTGAACTTTTAGTACTCCGAAACCTACAGTTCTACCTACTGCCAAAGTCATTCAAATAAAAATGAGCTTCATCAACAATAATCCGATTTTTATCAAAGTTGATTTCATTTCTGGCCAACTGTTGCAATTAAACTGCAAAATTAAGACGTTGCCGAGGGTTTTAATTCTTGCATCAATTGCATCTTATATGGGAATAACAGAAAAATCAATTTCTAGCTGAACAGAATGCGTTCTGCAGAATAGTTATGCAACTCGCTAAAGGTATATTAACTAAAACTCTTAAGAAATTTATTTAGAGAATATATCTGTGGAGTTTTGACAAAAGCACATAAGTCCTTTTTTCAAACTTTTCAGGAGAACAGAAACACTGATGAAATGCATATCATTGTTTCTGTGTTCTTAGTTAAGAAAAAATTTAAATTTTGTATTATTTAGTTTTTTTTTTCTTTAATTTTGAATTTTTTTAAAAAAGCTATTACAGTATATTCGAGTTACAGACTCAGGCTACAAAAATCTCTAAATATATTTATTAGAGTTTTTGCGAATAAGACTGCTGCTGGTAGAAGTTTCTGCTGTTCAGTTAACACTTTACTCTACATGTTCAATATTTTCTCCAGGGCGAATTGAACGTGGCCTAGAAGCAAATCCTTTGAGGTGCCATGTTGATGTTATCGCTTAACTAAACAACGAATCATTGCTTTTGGGGGCGAAATTCGGACTTATTGGGCAAAATTCTGACTTGACTTTCTAAAGGTTCCGCCAAATAGCTTTTTTTTTAATTAAAGAAGTGTAGCTTCGGCTGTGTAGCACGTAGCGCCGTCCTGTTGGAAAAAAATGTTGCCTTCTTCTTTAATTTTTGTGAACAAAAATTCGTTCAACATGGCCCGATACCTCTGGACCAAAATTCGCACCAAACAGTGACTCGTTTTAGGTGTATCGGCTTTCAATTTTTGCATGCGAGTTTTCTGTGCCCCAAATGCGACAATTTTGCTTGTTTACATACCCGCCAAGATCAAAATGGGCTTCATCTGAAAAGATGATTTTTTTTTTGCAAAATCGGCCAAAGTAATGTCGCAATATTTCCCAGCGTTGTTCGTGCGTATACACAACCATCGTTCAGCGGAAGGATAAAACTAATTATCTGTCAAATCAGACATGAGCTAAGTGTTACCATTCACGAAATAAGCACTAGTTGAAAAAAAAACGTCAGATGGCGGACCCTTAACTATACCGGTTCCTTGTTCAGTTGTGAGTCTCTCCATCATTTACTCTACAGGTGTTATGAATATGGTCTGAAACGCAAAATATATATAAACGAAAACACCATGAAGACTTTTGGTCCATGCTGTACTTAATTAAAAAAAAAGTTGAATTTCTTGTTGAATATAATAAAAAGAAACTAAAATTGGTATAATTTTAAATACCCAACACCAGTTTGTCATAGTATTTTTAAATCATAAAATTATTTATTTTGATAATAACTTTTATCACTGTAGAATAATCTTGGAACGGTGCTTGAAATGGTCAGTAGGCTTCAGCTCTTTAGTTAATTGAATCCCCCCGACTGCGGACAGATTTGGTCGGTGTTATGGTGACCAAGAGAATGACCAAAAAAGTGCATGGAATGTATTTTGGTGTGAATGCCCACTTTCGTAAAAGACTTCAACAATCTTAACGCTCTGCTGGATTGTGTACCACTCCATGGTGCAATTTATCAAATACTGAAACAAAGAAATGTCAAATTAAGTTCGTCATGTCAAATTAAGACGTTAAAAGTGTGACCCACAATTAACATCGTGTATTAAAATTGGACCAGCTTTAAGTATATAAAATTCCAAATATGGCTTTAATCAGACATAAATTAAATCATGAGCCGTAGTGTAGTGTAGCCTTAGAAAATACGTTAGTGATTGTTTTATAATCAAATAAGTATTCAATACGCTATTTTTTTCAGTCGCTGTCTTGAGTCGAGAATCATTTTTAATCCACAAGTTAAAATTTTTTAATATTTTATTTCTCATCATCTACTGTATGTTACTAAACAGACTATTTCTATTTATAACCTTAAACGTAAATAATATCATTTAAGTTCGAATGATATCTATTCATAAATGGCAGTTCACATGTGGTTCTAATAGTTTTAAAACAACACTTATTGACAGACAATAAAATTTTAAAAATAGGGAAAATATTGTCATATCATTTGGTAAACACGATTATATGCATACGTGCTCAGAAACATTAAAGTATGTACACGAAAACAAATTTACTAATTTATTTTAAGTTGCGCAACAAATACACAAGCTTTGTTAAAAGATTTATGGATTCAAATACATTTTGCTGAAAATTTACTTTTATCGCTGAGAAAAACTTTCTTAATGCATAATAAGCTTGAAACATTACATATTTGGGGTGTTCATGAAATATAGTATCAAGTCGTATTGTCATAATTTTTCAATGTTCTCAAATAGTTAACAAATTCTATAATAAAAAAAAGGAAACTTATTAAATTATATTAAGATTTTATTAATTATGTAACGAACCAAACCAAATAGGCTCCAATTTCCGCAACTAAAATTTTCAAACCAAATTCAGTCCAAAAATCATAGCCACATATAATATCATGTTGGATAGCTGGTACTATTAAAAAATTTATAAGTTTTGTCTGTCTTTGAAAAGTTACTGTCAAGGTCACCGTACCTGTAGTATTCTGTCTTTGACCATCCGCTGTTCTAACATTTCCATTGCATTTGCTAAAACTTTCCATATTACGCACCTCAGAAGCTAAAGCACCACCAATTACACTTTTACTGGCTCCACTGTCCAATAGTGCCAAACATCTACTGTCACCTAATTTCAAATTTATATAAGGTCTGCTGTCATCATCCGGTGATATAATACGGGATATAATCACCGAACGGAAAGATTTTAATTTCCGATAAAAGTTACGTATACGCGCTGTTGTACGTTTTGGCCTTGTTGTTCCAAAAAAATCACCAAAAATTCTATTCCGGGCTTTCTGGTATTCCCTAAATCGCTCATGGTAAAGTCTCATTAACTGGTGTTTATATTCCCTAGTATCGGTTATTGACCTAGTATTATCAGATGTCTTGAAAGCTACATTGTCAAGACCACGATTTACGGATGCCCGTGTCAATTGCGACGGACACCCTTCTGTCCGTTTCCCTGTGGTTTTACTCCACACTTAGGACAAGTCGGCCTATATGTGTCTTTTGCACCACATCCGTAGCAAAATACACGTTATGACAATACGACAGGAAAGTGAGTACATAAGTTGTTTGTAGGGTTATGAAGTAAGCGGTTAAGCCGTAAGAAATGTATTGTTTCTTATTGATAAATTAAAATTATGAAATTGATTTTAATGATATTGTTTTTTCGTTTCCTCTCCCCTGGATCCGAGCTTGTCCGTTATATATAAAAAACGATTTAATTTTTGTGACTATGGCGGCTAGCTTTGCAGCAGTTTATCATGTCGGTTTAGTTTTTTAAGGCTTTGTTGCCGGTTTCTGGTTTTATCTCATGGTCTTTAACGGCACTTCACAAGAAAAACTTTAAAAATACTAAATCACATTGCCAAGGCAGCACTTAAGTCTCTAAAAAGTACTTAATAAAGAGTCTGTAATCATGGCTCGTCCAAAGCACTAGTTTTTATTGGAATGTCCGATGAAAGCTGGCATAAAAGCCGTTACGAAATGGCCAGTCGCTTGCTTGCAACTGTTAAGTCAATTGGACCTGTATGGTAAAGAGAAAAATTTTTAAAAATTAAATGGGCCTAATGCTGCATATTTTTTTAAAATTCACAGATCTGGAGCTCAATTCTCGTTCTGTGAAACTGTGAAATGAAAAAGTTTTTGTATAGCAAAGGGTATGGTGGCACCATATGATATTACACACAAAAACTTTTCATTTTATAGTTTCATAGAACGAGAATTGATATCCAGATCTGTTTTTTTTTCATTACCACGTATACACTAAAATCAGTTGGCCAAAATTTTTTTATTCATTAATCTATTGTACACCATTTTGTAGTGGCGGCCATTGTAGTTTAAGTGTATTATGTTTTGCCAGCAAAGCCCTTTTCATTTGATATCAACAGTGACACTCACGGTTGTCTCGAAGCTTTTTTTTAGCTTCGATTTTCGTTTGTGAAGTTTAGCAAAACACCGAAACAGTTGTATTTTATGTGCTTATATCTCAGTAAATTTTAACGAATTTGTTGATTTTTCTCAGGCATAACTTTCAAGACAACGGCTTGTAATTAAGCATCTTGCGTGTGTTTAAAACTAATTTGGAAGCGTAAGGGAAAAAATTAATATTTTTCCCAAAAATGTTTGCCTATAACTTTGGCGATTTGTGAGCGATTGGTACAGAAATGTTTGCGAATAGACCAAGATCCATACCGTATCTATAAATGATAACGAAAGAGTCTATAAAATAATCTTGGACTGAAAAGTGGTAATTTTTGCTGTAAAAATATGGGAAACATAAGCAGTCGTGTTTGTTTGTTCATATCTCAGAAAGTTATCGTGCGATTGTGCTGGATTTCAAAAGCGATTCATTAGCATATATTTACAAAAGGTTGATACATAATGTGGATCTGTGCAACATGCTGGAGGTTCCAAAAGTTGATTTCAACCAACTTATGGACAGAGAAACATTCCTCATTGATTTAAAGCTTATCAATTGACTTCCCTATTGACGAGCTAGATTAATTTATCGTAGCCACCACAGGTTTCATGTTTTTAATATGAAAAAGAAAATAATTTAAATTCGTATTCTTATGTTATTAAAACATTTTTGAGAACCATGGAAAGAACTTTGTAACTCGTAAAAACAGTTTGCAATCAACGACTTAAAATCGACAATAATTAACATATGCGGTTATTCAAGAAAACCACTAAAATAAATTGGATGTGCTACAGAGTGAAATTGAGCAATAAGGGTTCGCAAGTTCTAACAAACCATAATTAGAATTAACTAAACTTTTAAAAACTTTATAAATAAACCAAGTACGTGGAAACGTTGTGCATTTTGTATTCAATTAAACATTAGTTTTGCTTTTCGATAAAGTTGTGCTAAAGTTTATACGCATAAATATTATTTATGTAAACTTTGAACTAGAAATAGTAGCAATCAGGGGGTAAATTACAGTATTTGGTATCGATCAAACATGAGAGCTTTGGTAGTGGAACCAAAAGTAAAAACAAAAAACCTCAAGTTTGAATACAATTTTGAAGAAAACTTTTATAATTTATGTAGAACTCTAATGACACTTATTTGGTTTTTTTAAAGGGGGTTTGCCATTGAAACTTTATAAATTTTGGCTTGTGGTTAGTTAGACTTGTTTAAAGTCAACTAAGAACAACTTATTCCAAGGAATGTATTGAAATATTGAAAAATCTTAATTTATCTTTTTTCTTCAAATGAAAAATAATGAAGCGGTTGAAAAAGTTTTTAGGGTTGCCGATATTGAAGCTTAATGCATGTTTTTTTTTATTGATTTATGTATAAACGAAATTTGCAAAAGTAATTGAAATTTTATTTGGAGTGATGAATGGATGCCTGCTTTTTAATTTTTAAATCTCACCAGTGCCAGCTATAATTTTTTCTGCAAGAACAATAATTATGTGTGGCTTGTCATTTAACACGTGCGACTAGTAGGGTTAGATCACATGATAGACAGGCCGATGGACAGGTCCAAAACGTGAGATCAACTACACACCTAACTCGTTTCTCAATAGGTTTATGGTGTTTCGAGCGGTGGTCATGTGTCATCGTCTTTAAAACACACGTTAAAACCACATAACAGCCGAGTTTAATTCTTTAATTCTTTAGACACAAAAAGTCAATAATCGCACAGTATTCTGCACCATTGATTGAAATGATTTCGTGGTTCTTTAAGAAGTAATAACCGCACCAATTAGTACATTATACAATTAGTGCATTGGCAGTTCTTGAACTACCTCTGAGTGCACTTTGCAGCAAATTCTGCTGTTCGGATTGTTGACGTATGCACTGAGCCACAAATTACAAAGAAATCAGTAATGAACGAAAGTATGCTGCTATTCAGATCATCAGTCTGTTTAACCTAAGACCTCAAGAACCGGTTTTTAAAATTTGAAAGTATTCGCTTATTGTTTTCGCTTATTTCATAACTTGTTGCCGAATTCACTTTAATTTTGAAAAACGTTAGTTTTTGCAAATAGAATGTGGTTCGAAGTCAGTTGTTTAGGATCTTAAGAAGTTAGTGGGATACAATTTTAATGGAAGTGAAATAATGGAATTCCATACAAAGTTAATGTAAATTTTTGCACATCACCAAAAGTTATACCAGTAACTTCGTGTAGGCAGTTTTATTATTAAATCTAGCAGAACAGGCGCCGCTTTCTGGCTCAATTGGTGTAACTAAACTATTCTGGAGAATGCAATGCTCTCCTAGTAATGTTTTTGTCTCACTAGAATTAAAAAAATTAAATATTTAAACCCATAGAAAGAATGTGTAGCTACGCCAGTGGCTGGTCCCAACAAAGTTTTTGAATTGTATTCAATTGAAGATTGATTTTAATTTTATTAGGTATGCAATGAATGTCATAAATAGTATTTTAATCGTGTGAGCATAGCACTCTTTCTTCTTCAGTGCTGATCATTTTTAATTCTAATTGCGATATTCTAATCAAAAATAGTTCGACTAAGTTTAAACAAAATAGAGAGAGTTTTTCTGAAATAACATTAATTATTATTTTTTTGGTAATAAGGGGTGTCTCGAAATGCTTTTTTACATTTTAAAATGTCTACCAAATCTAGTTTTCTTCAAACAAAAAATACATTTTATTGGCGTAATGGAGAAAAATTCCTAAACTTTATTGTGCTAGAATGCAGAATCTTTAAACTTTGTTCTTAGGTACTGCTTAATTATAGCCCAATAGCGTTCAATAGGCCTTAGCTCTGGACAATTAGGTGGATTCATGTTTTTCGGTACAAAATTTATTTTGTTGGCCTCATACCACTCAAGGACGTCTTTGCTGTAGTGGCAGCTTGCCAAGTCGGGCCAAAACAGTGGAGGTATATTGTGGCTTCTGTATAATGGCAATACAGCCTTTTTCAGGCACTCATTATTATAAAATTGGCTGTTCATTGTACGATTCACAATGATTGCCTTTAAAGTTTTCCCACATGTATATATTGCTTGCCATATCATATTTTTTTTGGCGAATTTTGAAGTCTTTTTATACTTAAATTTATCGGAAACATTAGCTCTTCTACTAGAAACATAAAAACCCTGACCAGGAAGCTCTGAATAGTCAGCCTTACAATAGGTTTCATCGTCCATTAAAATACATCCATTAAAATTATTTAATTAACTATCTTGCTCTTATTCTTGCAGTTTTTTTTTCTTTTTCGTTTCGGTTTGGAGCTTTCTTGACTTTGAATGATCTTAAATTTTCTTTTTTCTTTATTCGTTCTACAAGCGACTTTGAAATATTTAGTTTTCGTGCGATATCGCGAATGGAAATGTTTGGATTTTGCTTCCAAAGTGCCTTCACCTTTTTAACGATTTGAGGATTTCTTAAATCACGAGGCCGTCCACCTTTCTTGTGCTTAATAGACAAGTCTTTTTTGAATTTAAAAATAACGTGACGAGCAGTCTGTCTGGACACTTTTGCCCGTCGCGGAACTTCAGCGTAAGAAAGTTGTTTATTTTCATTATAAATATCCACAATTATTTTTCTCACTTTTTCTCTATTTGACGACATTTTAAATACGGATTAAATAATTTGAATAAACTTATTAACAAAGTATTGTTGACACTTATAACTATCACAGAGTGGAACAAAAAAATTAATTAAATAATAATTGTTTGCGTAGTGCCCGGAAAAAAATGTAAAAAAGCATTTCGAGACACCCCTTAAGAAGGGGTGGGGGTGTATTGTTGACGGCTTTACGTACTGTTCTCTGATCCTTTTGATTTTATGCCCGTAGAAGTAAACTAAAATCGTAGCCAATTACACCGAATTTAAAGCCTATTACAATTAATGTTTTACAAATATGTCATTAAATATACATTTCTTTGTATGGAAGGTACCAGGCCCCCTCATTTTATTCTCTCTAGTTATTAGAATAAATTGCACACAACTTATTATGATGTCGAATACCAGGTTTTAAACTCTAACTCTAGTGGGTCGATTGCGGATATCAACCGTTGCGTTGCCAGCTGTCGACTGAAATTTCTCGGTTGCCAAATTTCATATGAAATTGACTGCTTAGTTGCCATATGTAATACCTGAGGTTCGTTTGCTGTCCATAATCCACCCATGAATTATTCTTGAAATAAATCATATAATGAGATTTTTTTTTTAGATTATTTTTGTATCACTTCCCCTGCTCCAATCCTACTGACTTTTGGTCGGAATAAGATTAAAGTAAAATCCAAAAAAGTTTTTACGATTACAGATATTAGAGTTTTCTAGAAATTTCATAAAATCTACTTTCTTAATATTGATGGGGCCACGCCCATTGTTCTTTTCCAGCTCATTTTAAGGCTTAACTAGGCAAGTTGTTATTTTAATACCCTAGATAAATTTTAAAGCCATTAGGTATAACAGTGTTCTAAATATGCGACAAAAACAGTTGATTTTATATGGGAGGTGTATGGTACACCCACTTAAAATTTTTTCGAAAAATTTCCATTAAAGTTATTACAGATTATTATTATAGATTATTAACAAAAAAAAAAGTAGACAAATCGGTCTAGCCGTTCTGCGATTTTGGATAAATTGAAAAAAGTAGGCGTGAGGATGGGCGTGGTCAGTTTTACTTTCCGTAAACACATAAGTAGGGTTATAGAAAAACCGGTGCAACTGTTCTTCAGTAATGCGATTGCCAACGCACGAAATTCGATTTTTATTTATAGAAAAGAAGATAATGCATTTTTTATATTAAGCAACACTGTAAATTAAATATGGCCGCCATATTTTGACGACAAATTCTACAAATTTTTTTAATTCCCCCAATATTTTTGGTTAACAAATGGGGGTTACTAGTTTTAGGCAGTTAATATATTATGCTTAGTTTAAGTCTAAGCATCAATTCAAAACAAAGAATTTGCTGCAATTTAAATCATGATCCAAATATGTATGTATGAACTACAAGTAATTATTTTGTATGGAGGACAGTGCGGCGTTAGGACCGATTAAGAAAAATAAAAAAAAACTTGAAAATAAAATAAAGTAAACAAAGCACAGCCCGACAAAATTAAAAAAAAAAGTTGCTTCTGAATTCAAATCTGTAATCAGTTTGTCTCTATCAGCTCTAGTTTTCATGATCCACTGTAAGTGAGGAGGGTATATATCAGTTTGTCATTCTTTTTTTTCCGAAAATATTATTTTTTGTGTAATTGCTAGCTGATTAACGGGAATTTTATTTGTGTAATATTATTCAGAACGTTATTTTTTCTTTTTGCACTCCAATTGCATATCGAAAGTTAGTTGCTTTTAAGAAGTGGTTCATTGCAGTTGGCAAAGTTTTTAAAAAAAGTGTTGATCTAAATAGAAATGACTTCCAATAGAAGATGTTGTAAAAATAACGCTGACACATTTTGTAATAAGCAGAGGTGTTAAATTTGGATTACGATTAGTAATCAATTAGATTAAATTTTAAAAAGAATGTTATTGATTACATAATTCTCTTTTTAACAATTCCTGATTATTAATTAATTATGATTACAAATAATCCAAAAATAATTAAGATTAGCTAGGATTACGAGAAAATAATCAAAAATAGTCAAAAGTAATCAAAAAAATAATTGACTACTTTCAGAGATTATTTTTGATTATATTCGATTATTTTTTTAAAATGCAGAATGCGCATCATTTTGTACAAACATTTTATTTTGAAAAATTTTCATTTAAAACGTTAAAAAAATAAAACCAAATTAGATAGTTTTTGTATACAAAATATAGGTTTCAATAACAAAACATCTGCGCAATATTTTCCGCGGTGTTTGCTCCACAAATTCTTCTACATGCAAAGGTGCCGGTTTGCGTTCGAAATTATCTGTAAGCCAATGACACGTATATCTAAGGAAGCTTCTGTAATTTCCAGACTAAACATCTGCTGTGGTACAAAAATATTTAGAACAAACCATGTTTGCTTTTACATTTTTCATCATGATGGTATATTTTGTTTCCAATTTCTTAGCCGCTGTTTGCCTACACATCACCTTCATACCTGTACTTTGAAAAAGATCTATAAAGGATTTCTTTTCCAGAATGGAAAGGGGCAATGAACAATCAATCATTGCATGTAACAGTTGACAATCGAACTCAGATTGCGTGTTACCGCCAAGAGGGCTACCTGTTTTATAACTTTTGTATGTTTTAAAAAGTTTACTATGCTTGACTTGCAAATGTTTGATGAAATTTGTGGAGAATACACCTTTAAAGAAAACATAAGGCCTATTTCGGAATGCGTTAAAAAATCGTATTTAGATTACTTTGGAGTTGATCTTGGTGACCAAGATAAAAGCTGGGCGGCTCCACACATTGTGTGCAATACTTGTTGTGTAAATTTGTGAAAGTGGACTCAAGGAAAATGAAATAGGATGGTTTGGAGAGAGCCCAGAAATCATTTGGACGACTGTTACTTCTGTTTAGTGAGTATTTAGTGATTTTGATAAGTCAATGACCGAAACTGAACGAAATGCGTGGACATCATTCGTGCAAGTTATAAAAAATTTCTTGGGAAATAATAAAGCTCCAATTTATGTTCAATTAGTGAAGAATATGCTGGATAAGTTCAGGGACCTTGGCTGCAACATGAGTATTAAAATCCATTATTTTCACAGTCACTTGGACCGATTTCCCGAAAATTTGGGTAATTTAAGCGAAGAACAAGGAGAAAGGTTTCATCAAGATATCAAAATTATGGAGAATGGGTGCCAGGGAAGGTGGGATACACATATGACGACAGACTACTGTTGGAATTTGCAAAGAGACTCTAGTCCGGCTGTTCATTCCAGATTTTTTCTTTGTTTTTTTTTTAATTCCTATAATTTACTTTTTCAATACTTAAACAAAGCTAAATATATCATGAAAACTAGAGCTGATAGAGACAAACTGATTACAGGTTTGAATTCAGCGCACCAAATTTAACTAGAATCAGTTGATAAATTCAAGGAAGCATATCGAGGGTTTATATTCAATACCCGCCATATACCAATTTTTGAAAAATTACTTTTTGATCGCAAATTGTTCACTGATGCTAGCTTAATCTCTGACAAAAATTTCCGAAAAAAAAAATTAATATATTATACTTATTTAGTACTTTTTTTATATATCGCTATGAACCGCACGATTTTTTTTAATGCAATACCCGCCATACGCCGTACATTGAGAATACGGAAAGAATAAATTTCCACCCGTTCCTTCTCTCATAAATATATATTGACACTGTTTATTCTATGAGATTAAGGACGGTACTGTATAGTTTTTACTTTAAAGAAATTTTTTTTTACATTTTAACAACGCCTACAAGTTCATAACTTCACTGTTTACAATCTTGCTGATCACCAATGCACTAACTATTGGTGGAATGAGACACAAGCAACCAGTTTTTATCAAATGCCTTATATATTTTCGCTGTAGAAAATAATAAAATAATCGAACAAAAGTACTTGGAGAAAGGTCACACACAAATGGAATGTGACAGTGCATAAGATAAAATTGAAACCAAACTTAATAATCACTCAATATACTTGCCGATAGACTATATCAGAATAACCAAAGAATCACGAAAAACAGTAAAAATTAATGACACAGTTGTTATTAAACCATTCGATGCCATGTATTTAAATTACAGTTTTTTTAAAAACTTCAATGATGCCAAACTTATTCGTTTTTCGAGCATTAGACCTGGTTGAACCAAAAATGATCCAACAGTTTCTCACTTAAGATCACTAAAGTATTTGCCAAGTGGAGAAGTTCAATTTAAAGTTAACTTTAATGAAAAATACAATAAATTGCCCAACAGAATTAAAAAGTACACAGGATATACTGAACCAAAGCCTTTGTATACTGCTCAGCTTCCAAGCCAGCCTAGTTAATGGAAAAGTCTTCAAGATTTGAAACCGGTTATACCACTAGACTATCATTACTTTTATGACAATTTAGTTCAGATGGAGTCAAAGTAATAAGAAGCATTGTGACAATGTCCAATTTGAATTACCTTTTTTTTAATAATTTTTATTTTTTTGTTATTGTTTTGTTATTGAATTCTTTTATGTTAGAAAAACGTTAAACAAAAACATAATTTAATAAAATTACATATCAGAGCAAAAAAAAATATTTTTTATTATTGTGCAATAACCGCTATACGCCATAAAAATATTTAAAGATTTCAGTTGCAATATCCGACATCAAGCATATCGCTACGAATAGAGTAAAAAGTTATATTTTTTATTTATCAGGGTGACTCAGTAGTCATATTTAAAAAATATTATAGAAGAAAAATTAATTCATACCTTAAGAATTTTGGAATGAAATAGTTTTTTTCTCTCTCCTGAAAATTTGTGTTTTGGCGTATGGCGGGTATTGAATATAAGCCCTTGATATTGAGTGTTGGCCTGTGAAGTTTAATAATACTGCAAACTATTCCATTTTAGAAATCAAAAATTTCTTTTTACAGATGTGTATTTTAGCACCTGTTTCAAACCCCCGGGGTTTTTAGAACTTTTCCCAACTTAAAAAAAAGAAACGAAATCAATTGGTTTTCGATGAATATTAAATACAACAACACAAATATATTTTTTGATTATTCACAAATATTAACAATTCAAAAAGGGAAAAAACTCTCTTCCATTGACAATGTTAAGTTATAACAAAATAAATAAAATTAATAAGAAAGTAAAACATAAATTAAATTCACATGTGAGTACTATCGCACACAAAATTACTTCCCATAATCTGCTCAAACATACTGAAGTGTATATTTTTATCAAATTCATTGCAATAGTTTATGAATTTATAAATTACGAATAAACACTTTCCTTTTAACAATAAACATCTTTACGAGTTCTGTCCATTGTGCTTTTGTTACAAAACGAAATAAACGAAATTGCTTTCGTAAAAAATTTAATATTCTATTTTAAATTAAACGTAATATGTATGTATATAGACATTTATTTTAACAAAAGGTTTGTTAAATTAACACAAATCCAAATACTTAAGTCGATAGAGAAAAATAGCAACAAAAGCCAAAAAAGAAACAGTTTACAAAAGTCGTTGATATAACAATGGTTACGACACAGAAAGTGTTTGCATTTATTTACAAAAAGTTTATCAGAAACTTACACACATGCTTACATACATACTTACGTACATTCGTACCTAACAACTCAAAGGCGTTCAAGACCACGTTTTCACACCCTCACACTGTTAAACGAACTCACTTACACATATATTTATAAATATTTATGCACATAAGTTAGCACTCAGGCACACACATCCTCCCTTTCAACAGAAACTTGCAAAGAAGTGTTGGTAGAATAATGTTTTGGTTCTTAAATACTGTGTACATTTGTATCAATGTAAGTGTGTGCTAAGGGTCAATAGTGTTCAATACGAAAAGTTTAAGATAAGTACCGTATAAGGATATTAAAAGGAAAACGCAAGAAAAAGTTGTTATATTAATATTTAAGTTTTATCTCTTCAAATAACAAAAACAATTTTATGAAATTATTCAGCGATTAAGAGATTAATTTGTTCACGTTTTCTGTATGATAATTAGATGAAAAAAAATATACGTGTTAACAACTTTATTTTATGCTTCGTTTGAAAAGAAAAAAAACATTATATTTGGAAATAAATTAAATTCCCAGTTTACACAGTTCTAACCACAAGATTTTTACAATTTAACATAAAAGAAAATACACTTGTTAATATAAATGTAAATGTATGCCTTAAAATCTTTAATATCAAAATCTTTTTGCTCAATAAATTTTACATTCTTACCTTCTGTTTAAGTTTTTTTTATGTTTTTCGAAAAATTAAGTACAAATGTATTTTATTTTGAGTAAAAAATATCGAATTTATTCAGCCGTCAAAAAAAAACATCAGAATACACTTTATTTTTAACTCTAAAATCAAAAAGAGCAAAATTTGTAAGATCGAAAACACCACATATGAAATATAATGTTTCGAACTTAGAAATATTAAAGCAAAAATATTTTTTTTGGCATTAGTTTATCATTTATGAAGGAATAATGTGAAAAAATTACTTTTTAAGCAAAGTTCGAAAATTCGAAATTATTTTCGAAAATTCAAAAATTATACAAAAATAATTTAATTGTATTTATAAACATAATTCTCATATAGTTAGAGTTATTAAGACTTTCTTGCAGAATATGAGGCCTTTCGAACATTAAAATTTCAAAGAAACGATTTTTTGAAAGTTTTAATTTTAATAGAGGTGTATGTTTTTTATAAATAAAAGAAATTAAATGGCAAATTCGAATAATATATTACCTCTCGGATCGCAGAATAGGCACGATTATATTAATGTTAGAAATCAAATGTTAAAAGGATATTGCATAGTTCGAAATATGACAATTAATCATAATAAATATTAAAATCATTATAAATATGTAAAAACCTTTTCTGGGGCCAAATTACGGCATTCTATTACGATCGAAATTTTTCTCGAACGATCGAGTTCGCTGTGCTTTAGGTGTAGAGATTCTAATAAGAATTTTCAAATTTCGATCACGTTCGAATGCCGTAATTTGCCCCCTGGTTGTAACAATTGAAGAACAGGATCTTTACATTAATACGTTTTCAGGATATATTAATCATGCAGGCGTCAGCTTGGCAAGGCTATTAGCTGTTAAATTTTTGAAATTTGCAAAAAAATTTATTTAGGTTTGCCATTTTGAAATAAGCATTATTTTACAACCGAAGAACGTGTTAAAATATTTTAACATGCTACGAAAGAGTCAGTTTAAACCTGGCTGCTGATTTTTTGAACAAAATTTGTTGAGCCATGAAACACATTTTTCACTCGGTGGTTCCGCCAACAAGTACAATTGTCGCTTATGGGTTATTGCATTTTGGGCCATATTATATAGAATAATGAAATGACACTAAACTCTATTCTAAAATTTTAAATTTAATTCTTATTTTGAAATTCTTATAGTTGGCCTATAACTGTCTCATATATTTTTTTACATTCAAAACGTAGTATTATTAACAGTTCTTTATGTAAAACTAAGGCTATTCATCAGGTAATCTTGATTCGTCAGCTGATTATTTTTTTTTTCACTTATTTTAAACTTTAAATGTCAAAGTCCATAGATACAAATTAATTCTCTATTCTCAATTACTTCAATTGTTTGACATTATTATAAAAACAAAAATAAACAAATTCTTTCCAAGCTGCAACTACTTAATATGCCTTGTCTATAACTGATGAATAGTGCTTTTTAAAATTACTAATACTTTCGTTGTTAGAACCATTTTTATATTTAACGCAAGAACAAAATAATGTTTTTTACATGAAAATCCTTGTAAAAAAAGGAAACTTAAAAAAGGATTTGTCTTATTCAATTTGCGATATAAAAACTAAGAAAGCTCAAGGCTTCTTAAAACTTCCAATGCCATTTCACTGAAAACCATGTTTTTTTAGTTATGACACTATTAAAATAAATGGATATGAATTCATTAACTTTGCGAAAAAAGTGTGCTGTTTTTATACATCTAAACAAACGCTTAAAGTGAACATTTTTCGTGCTAATTGCTCCTGTTACAAAACTCTTGTACAATTGTCACTTAAAGCCATCATTCGCATTCTAGAAACAACGCATAACTTTTAGGTATTTTAACTGGATAATTTTATGGCGAAATAATAAATGAAAACAAAATTAAATGGGAATAATTTGTAAGCAAACCACAGGGCTCTTGTTAACAAATGTTATTTAAATTATCACATTAGAGTTTATTTATGACATATTTTATTTCTCAAACTCTAAAATTAATTTTAATTTAAAAGACGGTTAAGCCCTTAAATTATGCGCTTCCTCTTTAGCAGTTTAATTTGAAAATTAACACAAACCGTAAAGGATAAAATTGTGTTTTTGTTTTTAACCAGTTTTGTTCTATCAACCAGTTGTTGTAAATAGTAAAAACAAAAAATCCTTGTGTGCTTTTTTTTACGTTCTGTTATTGTGTATATTTTTTCAATTAAGAAAACTTTGTATCCTTTGTGCTTTGAGTGTATGCCACGCTGTTGGTGTTGTTTGTTATATAACGGTTAAAATGTTTTAATTAAAAAATTATAATATTAATAACATTAAAATAGAATAATATAATTATAATGTTAAAATTGTGTTGTTTTATTTTGTCACTATACCCTACACTGGTAATCAAGTTGGGGTATGTGAATTATTAGATTTAATTTTAAAATAAAATTTTTCATGCATGAAATTATTAAGACACAATTTTTCTTAAGCCTTTTGTATATTTAATTTGATGTTTAAAATTAAAGTCCAAACTTGTCTTATCTACCACTTTTCTGCAATATCGATTAATCGTATATAGATCAGATTATCAAAAAAGATAATTTTAAAAAAATACAATTTTTTTAAAAACTTTAGCAATTTATTGCTTTATGTTCAAACTCTAAGGGATATTATAACAACTTGCCGTTAGTTAAAGGCAGGATTTTGTCGGGCTGATAAATGGCTTTGCATTATAAAGCCTTCATTTGTTATGTTTTTATTTATTAAATATTATTATTGTTAACAATAATTACAATAAAAATTAAAGTTGTATTAATGCGAAGCTATTAAAAAATCCTACCTTTAACAATTTGTTATTATGGCCATAATAGTGTTTTCACATTTCAGTTTTAAATACTAAATTCGATTTTAACTTTAAAACTAATCATTAAAACCAGGGGCCGCATTACGGCATTCGAACGTGATCGAAATTTGAAAATTCTTATTAGATTATCTATACCTTAAGCACAGCGAACTCGATCGTTCGAGTGAAATTTCGATCGATATCGAATGCCGTAATTCAGCCTCTGGTTTTACCATACAATATAATCTCATTAAAACCATTTTAAACCCGTTTTTGTCTTGGTTTTTGTGTAGATTTTATGAAATACAACCATGTTTTCGGTTTACTAAATTTAGTACTAAAGCGTTAAAATTATTAAAAACAGCTGATAATGTTAGATGGCGCTGAATAACGAAATAGTTTAAAAATTAAAAAAAATAAACGAACAAAAAAAAAAAGAACTGGATGCAGCAACAAGAAAAGGAGTATCTTCATAATCTTAGACCTCTTATCGCTATTAATTTACAGAAAATAAAATAATTTCTATTTTGGAGCCGAGTGTGTTCATAATTTTTGACTACGTTTTAGCTATTAATTTACAGAAAATAAAATAATTTCTATTTTGGAGCCGATTCTAAAAATTTCTTAGTTTTTCGGACAAACAAAAAAAGCTGACGGGCAGAGTGCGAAACAAATATTTTAACTTAATTACCAAAAAAATACTTCAAAAAATATACTTATTTCTACGAGAAATTAATTTTATTTTAAAAAAATTTTTTTAGACATACTGTTAGTTAAAACCTGACTAAACTAAACTTGTAGGGCGAACGCAAAATCAGCTGTTAATGGTTTTAATGCTAAAGCAAGTTTTTAACTTAAAGTGTGAAAACAGAATAATGTTCACAATATTCATGAAATATTTAGTTGAAATCCGTTTTCTTAATATTCTTAAAAAAAAATTTTTTTCTTATTCGTCTTAATCTGTTAAAGAAATAGTCAGTATTGCCAACCAGCCGAATCATACATTCTGCTGAAATAAAGGGTAATTTTTTAGCTATTATCTTTTTGGCAACACTGGTTTAAACAGCTGACGCACGTTTCGTGTTTTGTTTCACTGTCAAACATCTTCAGCTTGGTCTATAATTAACCCAATAAATCGTCTTACAAACGAACAACGCTTGCAAATTATTGAATTTTATAATCAAAATGCGTGCTCTGTTAAGAAAGTTCATGGCGGGCTTCTTATCGAAAAATTGTGTTCCTCGAAGAAGCTAATTTTTGGCTCAATAGGTACGTTAGTAAGCAGAATTGTCGATTTTGGAGTGAAGATCAGCCAAAAGCATGGCAAGAGCTACCAATGCATCCAGAAAAAGTCACAGTTTGGTGCAGTTTATGGACTGGTGGCATCATTGGACTGTACTTCTTCAAGGATCATGCGAGTCGTAACATAACTGTGTATGGTGAGCGCTACCGTGAGATGATATTCAACTTTTTTTTTGCCCAAAATGCAAGAGCTTGACTTGCATGACATGTGGTTTCAACAAGACGGTGCCACATGCCACACAGCACGCTTAACAATGGACTTATTGAGAGGCGAGTTCGGTGAACATTTTTTAGACTATTTTTTGTGGGACTATGTTAAAGCTCATGTCTAGACACACATGCCTGCTTCAAATGACGCATTGAAAGACAACCTTAAAGCATTTATTCATGAGATACCGGCCGAAATGTTGGAAAGAGTATGCCAAAATTGGACTAAGCGGATGGATCATTTGAGGCGCAGTCACGGTCAACATTTGCATGAAATAATCTTCAAACATTAAATTATATGGACCGTACTATCGATTCAAATAAAGATTTCATAAATTTTTCTGAATTTTATGTGTTTTTTTTTAAACTTTCCTGTAGCTCTTAAAAAATCACGCTATCTAAGAATGAATTCGAATAAAAAATGTCAGCGTTACACACATGTTTATAAATGTATGTTTGCATATATGTGATAGACGTTTTGAATATGAATGACCGTAGGAGAAATCGGTAAAGAATTGGCTCTCACTTTTTGACATAATAATCTCAGCCAGTTGTCTGTCATAGCCTCTAAAATTATTTATGAAAAGCAACTACAAAATCATTTAGAAACTGGCTGTGATGCTTATAAGCATCTGCATATATTTCTAAAACATTCAAATAAAACTGCCTTTTTCAGCTTTTGTTAGGTTAGGTTGGAGTGGAGGATTGGAGTTTCAAACCCAAACCTATGATATGTAAAGACGTATGCCCAACTGGCATTTTGTACGCTTTAAATGAATGAAAATTTCTCTATTTGAACCACAATTTCAAATTCAGTTAACATTTCGAATAGGGCAAGAACCCAGTCACCTTAATGTAATTCCTATGGGACTTAAGATTTTAATGCCTGAGGTATTCCAAGATGGGGATATTGTCCACGTAAACGTTCTCGTATCTAAAACGCCTAAATACAGGACGTTGTCGATGGCATTTTTTTTTGTCAAAATAAGGAACTAAATAAATTCATCACTAACATCACTCCCGCAGTTAGTCACGACATAGCCGACACTTAGACAAGTGGTTTTTCGAGCTGGGTGTAAAGTTTATTTTTTTTTTAGCGATAAACAGATTATTGTCGTTTAGTTATCTTATTGAATACTGAAATTAATAAATTTATTGTTAATTTGTTTTAAGGACACTAAAAACGTTAAAACAGGTTAGTGAATCTGACACTATGAACGTTAAAACAGGTGCGTTTATCTAGCTACTAAATATGGGCATCAAAATTAACAGTTTGATTAGTAAAATACAGTATTTAATATGATGAGGTCACTTCTCAACTATTCAGCCACCTTTTAATTGGTAAAGGGTATATACGATTCCGTATTGTCAAATACAGCAAACTTATTTAATAGTATTTTTTGTTGTTTAGTAAAATTACTAAACAAAAACATATTTATGAAAGGTACATAATTCGTATAATTGTAAAGCCCTTGAATTATATTATTCTCTTAACAGAACGGCTACAGATTGCCACTTTGAATGGGGTGCGATTTCTAAAGATATTTATTTTCTGGCGAAAAAATAAAAAAGCAATTAATTAACATATTTAAAACATTAAATTTTAAATACGGTTTGTATAAGAAGAAAAATTTAATTAAGCTTTAGTTAAAATTGATAATTGCTTAATATGTAAATTGGGACGAATTAGGGCAATATACTTGGGCTAAATTTTAATCATACATGCGGAAGTACAGAGGACATTAGATTACACGTTAATCTTGCAACCCAAGTGCAGTCGCCAATTGCTAACATTCAATTGTTATTGAAATAGTACATGAATATGAGAGTCTTCTGTGCTCTTGATACAGGGATTCTGAGTAGCAATAACTCATTTCGGGAATTATAGGAATTTTTATATTTATGAAATGTAGCATAGAAAAGTGGTTATAAATTCTGGTTGATAAACAATTTGCGACAACTTGTTGATTATTAGAAATATTTTGGTTTAATATAATCGTGGCTAAGAGATCTTATATAAGTAAAGGTACTTTATAATTTATTTCAACTCCCATCACAAATCACCAACATATTTTTGTGATTTGCTAGTCAATTTCCTGCTCTTCCTCAGTAGTTGTGAGATCATAGGGTGGATCAGAAGTAGTGATGGGACAAGGGTAAATACCCAAATGGTAAATTGGGTATTTAAATGTAAATACCCAGGTATTAACCTAAACTGCTGGGTATTTACCCAAAATGTGGGTATAAATCATAATAAAGAAAAATTTAAATAAATTTAAAGAATTTAATTTTTTATTATGAATTACGAGTTTTTAATAACAAATAAAAAAATAATTTTTAAATTTAATCGTTATCGCTGTCGCTGTCCGTATCTGATAAAAGCTTATATCGAGTAGAGTGGGTGATTCCTGTTGAAGATGAAGGGATATAGCCTTGAGTACCTTCTAGTGAAGAATTCATGGCATTTTCGAATTGAGTGGAGTGCGTGCTTTCTGCTGAAGGTGCAAGTTCCAGTTGCACGATATATATGTTATTTTTCCTGCTCTTTGTGTTGTTAAACGGTTTTTATTTTGAGTGAATGAAACTGTGGGTGCTAAAGGAACGTTCAGTAGCAGCAGAAGTACGGGGAGCTGTTAAAATTCGAACAGCTAATTTGCGTAATTGCTTGCTTCCACAAATTTCTTTCAACCAAGTTACTGGAGAAATTTCATCTAAACAGCTCGCTGGGAACAAATATTTAAGAATGAATGAACCGAATTCTTACTATGCAACCGAGGCTCAAGCTTGGGTTTCGAAACTTTAATCTTTCTAGTTGCTTCAGCATTGTTGTTGCCATCGATCCCACTCATTACATTGAATTCCCATAAGCAATAGAATTACTAAGAATCGCTGTTGTGTTTGATGCAGTCAAAACTACCTTAACTGAGCATAACGCATCAAGAAATACACGTAAATAAAATATGTTCAAAATAAATTTGAAAATGTTCACATTTCTGTTACTCTACGTAACAACGAGTATTTGTTATTCAAATGAGTATTTACCCGAAATTAAATAAATACCCGGGTATGAAAATGGGTATAAATGGGTAAATACCCAGCGTTGGGTAAACACCCAGGTCTAAACCCATTTCTAATCAGAAGTCACCATGGAATTAAAAAATTAGACAATTTTTTCGTTTATATATATTAATTGGCCAATGCATTACACAGCTTTGCCGGCACTTGACTATTTTTCTTTTAAACTACTTGACGAAACCGAGACAATCCTTGAACTCACGACCAACATTGCTGCAGAAAGTCATGAGCTACAGCCACAAATTTTGAAAGATCTTATGGAAGATACTTAAATGGAGGTTAGAAACTTTCATTTTGCATATTAAATAATCTATAAAATAAAATTAAAAATATACAATCGAAAAAGTAAATAAATGTGTAATGTAGTGGCTTTTGAGAGGTTTTGTTAGGAAAATTGTTAAATTAATAAAAGTTTTTAAGCAAAACTTTATTTTTTATTGAAAATAATTAAAAGTTTATTGTTTAAAGTGTTGAGGCTATTTATAAAGTTTTGATTTAGATAAAAAGAATATATTTTTCATGTCGTGAGCAACTTCAGATGAGACATAGTCAGTCATTTGTTGGGGGAATATCAAAGCAGAACTTTTCACTGTCAAGTGATTTTAAGGATACCGCTTTGTATCCTTTTCTTCCTGGTATTCATCCTATGCCACCAGCGGCATTAAGTATAGACTAGAACAGGATTTTACATTATCAACTAGTTACTTTCAACCATCCTCATCATGCAGGCTTTCGTAATTGCCAGTATCTCAATAAGATAGAAGTTCCCTATAGCTTCCATGGTTAATGCCTGCCTGTTGGTGATCTTCAGTATTCCGCTAAATAATGCTGGCCATTCGCAAACTACATGATCATATCATATTTCAGATCATAATTCAAGTTTCCGTGTCCCCTAAGCAAAGCGGTAATCAAGCTCATTGTACTCCAAATTAATCCGGGCACATTTACTGCACACTGTACAGCGGGGAATTTTTTTTATGTATAATTTGTAACAAAATCTAAAGCAACAAAGAATTTAAAACAATATTATTTTTAGAAAAAACTTTGCCCTACACCTTTGAACAGAAATTATTTTCGCAAGGAAACTTCGAATTTTTATTTTTTTGTTGAACGCAGAAGTCATCTTTAGAGGAAAAAATTTATCTCCTCGAGTCAAAAATATCGTTCTATTATACTTTAAGATCCGAAAGTATTTAAATGCAAAAGATATAAAAAATTGTGGAAAATCGATTCCTAATTTCGGCAAAAAAAAATTTTATTTGAAATTTTCTAACGAAAATATCTTGCACCGCACCCTGCTGCTGTCAGTAATTTTGAGATATCAGAATACTGAAACCACATGTGTTTATAACTAATATGTTACAATTGAGTAATATTCGGACCGTTGTTGTTTGTAAAGACTTTTAGAAGTACAGTGGGGTTTTTTGGATGTAATGATAGTTTAACAATGGCTTGAGGATATTCGTTGCAATACTGTTAGGATATATGAACTGTTTTATAATTCCTAAAACTATTAGTTATTAAATAGAAAAATGTGGTTTTAGAAATGTCCTTTTTCCCTCCCCCTTAATCCGTGCTTGATTTACCCAGCCATTTAACTAGAAGTTTCCCTAATTCAATGTACGATGAGTTGTCACATTGAATCATAATTTTAGAAATAAATTTGAAAACAAAATGCTCAGTTCTACCATGAGCCTATTTATGATAAATTGCCAAACGAAACTTCTTTTAAAACAATCCACACAATCAAATGAGCTGAAAACGAATATAGTACCAATTTTTAGCTCTTAGACTTTATAAAAAACACTCTTTACCCAATAGTTTTCTTAACCACTCCTTCAGTACGACCGCAAAACAATCTCTAATAGTTTTTCTTTTTTCAGCCAATTTTTGGTGAACTTAAGTAGATTTGAAAGAACATTTGAACGAAGAAAACAACTTTTGTTGAGACTTTTAAAACGAGAAATAGTTTTTCTAAATTCAGTATTGTATTACAGTAGAATTCAAAAATAATCTGAAAACGGGATTTTTATTTAATTCTAAAAAACCCTTGAAAACAAATTGCGTTCTCACTCTGTTATGGTATTAAATATGAATACAATTAAATATTTTAATAGCGCACAGAGGAGTATTTGGCCTGAAAAGCTGGCCAAAATTATTATACGTGTTTTTTGAATTAAAAGTTCTAGTTTTTTTAATAGTTTTAGGTGTAGTATGATATAAGAAATCTAGTGGCAGATTTTGAAAAAATTACACTGCGCAACAAAAGTACACTGCGTAAAAAAAATTTTTTGTCTCTCCTAGAAATAAAAGTATATGGACTATATGGATTTTGATGCCTTTAATTCAAATCTGTTTTCCATTTTTCTCTAGTACGTACGGATTTGATTTTAAAGGCGTGGCATATTTCACACCCTAAATCGTATGGTTGCCTAATATATTTTGTCATAACTTGTAAACGGGTTCTCCGATTTTATTAGCAGGAAGATCAGAAGATGCACCGGAAAATTCTGCTTTATGACTGGTTCTCGAGTTAGGATGAAATATGTCTCCATACCTGACTAATTTAGGGAAAAAAATTTGCCACGCCCATAAAAAAAATCCCGATCTGATGGAAAAGAAACCGATAACCGATTTGAGTTCAGCGTATCAAAATCTATAGAGTCCACATAGTTTTAATTAACGGGAAGACAAAAAATGATTTTTTGTAGAGCAGTGTAATTATTTAGAATGAAATTCTATTATGATTAATTATTTATTATTTTATTTTTATTACTGCCACCAATACGTTTCTAGTCTACATCATCAAGTTTTTATACTTGTCTACAGCGTTAGTTTTCTTAATTAAATACTATGAATTGACAATAAACGTTAATGAAAATAACAGCGCTTGCACATTAAATTTAAATAAAAAATATTTTTAAGAACATTTTTATAATAATAATAATAATAATAATAATAATAATAATAATATTTTTATTTGCAGACTAATTTAACGTTGTGTTTTTCCACTAAAAATTATCAAATTCTACCAAAAATTAAAAAAAAATTCAAATAAACCAACCAGGCTACCAATGCACCAAATTAAAAAAATTTAACAATTTTAATCTGAACCGATCAGAGTCCCATCCCCGAAGGTAAGTCAAAAACATAAAAGTTTCATGAACCAAGTCGCACTGTGTAGACACGAAGGCAAATTTAAAAGAGAATTTGAAAAAGTCTTGCAACAAATATTCCACAATATGGATGAGGACTAATTAACAAATTCAAAATACTTAAACTTAAACTTAAAAGCCAGAATTAGAGTCAAATAAATATTTGCTCAATTCACAATCTGTCGTAGAAGTCGTAGATTAAAATTAAGAAATTCACTTCTCCATTTTCAACTTTAATGTATTTATACGAGAATCTTGTAGAACAAAGGTAAAATTGTTGCAAGTGTTGTAGAGAAAATTACTGCAGAAAATATCAACAAAATGTGACAACTACTACAACTTGCAATTCCCACGACAGGTTGTGAATTGATCGAGTGTTTTAGAGATTAAAAGTAGTTTTTTTAAACCTTTTATAACTAGAGATTTTAGCAAAGTTCTTCACAATGCAAGCGTAAACTTTATCCTATAGTACATATGTACATACATATTCACACATACTTTTACACTTGAGCCTTTATTTGTACTGAAACATTGTCTTGTTTTCTATTTAGCAAAAACAGCGTACAATGTTTAAAACTTTTATAACCTTTTGGGATCTTTAAGTTTAATAACTTTTACTGCGATTGCAATAAATGTAACGGCATAAAAGTGTGTATAAAAATGAAAGTAACAAAATCGTAAAAAAAATACACCCAACGGATTTGAATATGTTAATCGGATTTTGTTGAAAGTGTAATTTTAACATGGAGTAACGGTAAAATGCTGTTATTAAAAGATTATATGACGCACTAAAAGTATTTTAATGTATTTGTTGGGCTCCTTTTTTTACAAGCATTTTTGTCTATTCTCGCTTAAGTTTCACTTAAGAGGGTACCATTTTGTACCCCAACAATAACCCTTTAACCGTTAGCCATGATACACAACTTTGCGTTTCGTCAATATCGAAATAACTGTTTAATAATATCCGTTTTACTTATGAACTTGTTTTTGCTTCGCCATTAAAAGTTCTCTAAATTGAGGAATTCTTGTAATAAATCATTTAAATTCTTGTTACGGCAATGTGGGGGCTCGTTAGGATTAACTGCCTTAATGATTTAAAAATTGTTGTCATTAAATTAAAATTTATTCTTTATTCGTTTTGTAATTTCCACGTAAAACGAAAGATTTTATTTTTATTTTTGAATCTATACGGAATCCATGAGCAATGCTTCTTTCAAAACACCTAAATAAATTTTACCCAAGAGTAAAAAGTAATTTAAATTTGAAAATCAAATTATAAAAGCTGTTGAGGTTTTTTGTGTAGAAGATGATGTGCAAATGGATTTTTTTTTATCAATATCTCAAATGTAACAGAAACATAAACAGTTTTTTTTTAATATTTAAAAATTGATAATGATTATTGTTAGTGTTAGTGTATACGACATACATATGTCAATATGAAATAAGAGTAGATATTTTCCATTAGTTTAAACAATTAGAAATGTATCGTTGGCCGATAGTTGTATTGCCAAATGATCTGGACTATCATTTACACATAGCTGAGGAGGCTGCCGTATCGTTTCTGCTGAGCGAAAAATTGTACGACTGTTCAATAGAGAAAGCAGACTTAGAATTTATTGAACTGAGATGCCTTATTTAAGCTTCGCTAACAACATCAAGGGCAAAGGTGAATGTTTTTAAAGCCACTTAGCATGAATCTTTCCTCTATGTTACCCTTGTCTTGCCTTATTCCGCAACCACCTTATATATTATGATTGAATTTTTCTGTGTGCAGCGTAGTATATTTTGTTACATTTTTATAAAAACCACAGTTGCATCACGAAGTAGTAATAGATTTTAAGTAGATTTTACCAAAATCTAGTGGCGAAGTAGATTTTGTTTTGTATGGGAAATCTGGTAGAAATGAACAAGATTTCGTTCAAAATCTCGTAAGTACTAGATGTTATGTAGGTGTAAATGTAGTATAAAGATTTAGATTTGCATGATCTTGGTGGCCAATTCATTTGTCATTTTCATTTGTCCTCTACTAGAAATAAACCAATTTTCGAACTTTTCTTTCTAAACATCCATTGTTTCTCGTGATGTGTGGCAAGTTTCACCGTCTTGTTGGAACTACATATTCGCTACATTTAATTAATGAATGTTTCTCCACAAAAAGCTTTTGATCATCTGCCAGTAAATTTATCATAAGCTCTGTATGTTACAAAACTTAAAAGTAGCAGTTAAACGAATGCAAGTATTTGTGGCGGAAAATTAAAATACAAAGTTAGCGGAATCCAAAGAAGGTACTTAAAGCAAAATATTTAATGGTGTTTTCCTTTCTGACAAAAATGTTACAATAATGCTACCATTCGAGCGGGTTTATGTTCTATTCTAAAAGTACATGCAAGAGTGCAAACAGTTGTCGTGTTCTTTTTTGAACATGTTGCACAAATAACTGGCAAGAGTGTAGCATATCTTACCCCCAATTAAATTTCAGTGTAACAAAGTACCATTTTTTACACCTGTGTTATGTGAATAAATACTTTTTTATGCAAACGAGTTTTTAACGCAGAATGCGTTAAAGTGTAAAATCAAGAAATTTTTCTGTTTCATTGAAACAAAAAAAAAAATGGACAACCTTATAAGGGTATGTGTAGACTGATAAAAATGTTACACATACTTATTGCAACATTTTTTTTAGAAAGGAAAACACCATTAGTATCATAAAATCAAATGTACATCTCCCTCGAGGGTATGTCTACTTGACTAGTGTCAGGCCAAGGTTTATTGTCAGTATCATGTGGAGGTGGTACCAACACCTCTGGCTTCTTGGAGCCATCAAAGACAAAACTCTAGTCGGAGGATAAGTTTAAAGCTGACCAGAGATCTATAGTGATTCATTGCTTTTTTGAATCATATAAATAAATAAACAAAGGCTTGATCTGATTTATTCCCCCCGGGGATAAAGTAGGGCTAAGGTGTATTATCAGTACCGGGTAGAGGTGGGACAACACCTCTGGCTTATTCGAGCCATTAAAAGCAAAACTCTAGTCGAGGATATGCTTAAAGCTAACCAGAGATCTATATGGTGTAACGGGAATCTTAAAGCCTCTAGAACTTGTCTTAGACTGGCTTGTGGTGAGCTCTTTTCAAGTCATAGTGATTAATTGCTTTTTTAAATCATATGAATAAACAACGGCTAGCCGTTGCATGCATACATATGTTAACAACAGCCTCGATGGTATGAATCATTCATTAGAATCATTCATTTTATAAATGTTAATTTATTTCAGCTAAATTTTCTTCTAAGAAAATTAAAAAAATTATGCCGTTTGATTCGTAATCAAACAGGTCTCTGGTATGTATATAATTTTTAAATCGATTGTTCCTTTTTAATCAAAAATATTTGATTAAACTCCGTTTTTTTCTCAATATTTTTATGTATATTAAGGCTTAAAACTTTTAATTTGTTGTATCTGTTTTGTGCATTTTTTACCATTATTAAATTAAACTTTAAATACAACAAGTTTGAAACCCTCTCTTGTTCTTCATATTTATTTTATATCAAGGTATTCCACATGACTGCTTAACTCACTTGCCTGCCCTTATTCTATAGACATTTATTACACGCTCTTAATCTTAAACATGTGCATGTAATGTAAATGCTGCCCAAATATGCACACACACACACCCACATACATATAAATATTATTTGTCGTTTTTATGCTGATGATGTTTATTACGAAATAATATAACAACAATTTTGCCACCCATTAAAATGTAACGCGCTTAAAAGTTTATCCTTTCATATCAACTTTAGGTTTATCACAAATTTCGTTATGTTCAAGAGCTTTCTTTTAATGCGTAAGTAAAACAACATGAAATGTTCATCACTTTTTTTCCTTCTTCTCATTCTTTTTTTATTCGGGCATAGGGCATGACCTAAATTTTTATTTACAACTTTTGACTTTGGTGGTATACGCTGTGGCTTTAACCAACAACAATAAGTAAATATGTCATTAATTAAAAAAAAAAATATTAAAAAAAAACGGATTAAAAAAATAAAACAAAAAAAGGTCTTAAACACAATGTCTTTTAGTAGCACAGCAACGACATGTTTTAGCACAAGAAACCTCGACTAATAACAATGGTACATTGCAGTGGCTTAGAGAGTTTACATTAGTGGTAAGAGGAAAAGTTTTTTAATTTGCGTAAAGAATGCTGTGGGATGTTTCTTAATTGTTTTATTTATTTTCGGGTTTAAATAAATTATTTTGTTGATAAATTTTTTCATAAATTAGAAAAAACTTAAACAGTTTTAACAAGTAAGAGTGCTATATTCGGCCGTGCCGAATCTGATATTACCCTTCACCATCACATATGTACATAGGTATAATCCCACATCGTAGCTTAACCTATATTTCATGTTATACGCCATTTTTTTCTTATTATTTCCGACGCCATCCTTGATTTTGAATTTTCACGTAGTTAACTGTATTCTAATAGTCAAGCGCTTTAATTTGATACCCATATTGATGGGGTTAAAAAAAATTGATACGCCATTTTGTTTAAGACGCCATCATAGATTTTACATTTTTTAATAATTTACAGCATTCTACTGGTCAAGCCCTTTCATTTGATACCAATATTGAAGGGGTTCAAGAAGTTACATTTTAAAATACCAGATTTGACCCATATATAAATTAAATGTCCGCCATTTTGTAGTGGCGGCCAACATGAATTTAAATTTTTTTATAGTGCTTATATTGCGCTTGTCAATTCCTTTCAGATGATACCAGTATTGACTCTATCGGTTGTCTAGAAGCTGAAACAATTTGATTTTCGTTTATAAATTTTTGGAATATATATTTTTCAACAAAATTTTTGCCTATAACTTTCCCGATTAAGGCCCGCTTTATCCGTAATTTTTCAAGAATATCTCTAGAGGCATATTATATCTACAAATAGTACCTATAAATTATTCTATGGCTGAAAATTTTTAATTTTGGTGGGTGGTAAAAATATGGGAAAACAGAGGCAGTCGTGTTTATTTGCTCATATCTCAGAAAGTTATGGGGCGATTGTGCTGATTTTTAATAGCGATTCATTCCCGGATATTTCCAAAAGATTGATATCATACAAAGATCTAAGGAACATATGGCTGCTTCTAAAAGTTAATTTTAACCAACATACAGAGAGAAGGTCACGACTTAATCGACTCCTCCATTCACAAGCTTTCAGAAAATCGTAAAAATCACAAACGGAATGACAAAGCTATATATACCCTTGTGCATCACACGTGAAGGGTACAAAAACAATCTTCGAAGCAGCTGAACAAAATTATGTACATTAGGATGTTCTTTACCCTCCGCGCTTGCAATAGCAGTTGGTTCTTGTTCGATTCTTGTACCAAAGATGTTGTTGTTGTGCAATAAAATACTGTTTGGATTTTTAGCTGCTTCTAGATTCATGATAATAATCGAATGGTTGCCTAAAAACCATTGAACCAGATGCAAAATACGATATTAAACATTTTTTATCACGATCTTATTGGAAGAGAAAAGTTAAGATACAGCACTTTGAGTAAGAAATACTCAAGGTATCGGTCATTATAGCGAAGGATCGAATATTCGTGATCGTACTGAAACGGGTTTCTACTATATAAGGAGTGTATCGAAAAAAATTTTTAATTGGATTAAGTTAAATAAAACTCAAATCGTGCAACTTAGGAACTTTTTAAAATACGCAAATTTATTGGCATATTGTACAGATTTATTTAACATTGAAATCTTAATTAATTATTTCGTATTTATAACAGTAAAAATTGTCGAATTTTTTCGGAAGTCCTTCCATTACAGGTTTTACGGTTGCTTCTGTTTCCTTTTTGGATAAGGTGGTCCATCTACACATAAAATCGGACATGTTCTGGAACATTTTTCCAGTATTCTTCAATTCCTTTTTTGCAAGAGCCCAGTACCTTTTCACAGGCCTAAGTTCTTGACAGTTAGATAGATTTGCCTCTCGTGGTACAAAAGCGACATTTTTCTTTGAATACCACTCAAGTGCCTTTTTTCCATAGTGACATGACGCCAAATCAGGTCAAAAAATATGTAGGCACTCGGTGCTGACTCAAAATAGGTAAAAGTCGTTTTTATAGGCACTCCGTGATATAAATTTCTGTGTTTAACGTGCCTGATGCCGCAAATGCTTGGCTTCGTTTGCCACAACTGCAAATAGCTCGCCACACGAGAAATTTCTTAAGGAACTTTGTTTGTTTTTTTGTCCGGAACTCTGGCTGAATATTACCTCTGTCATCAGCAACATAAAAATCTTGGCCGGGAAGTTGAGAAAAGTCTGCCAGTACGAATTTTTTGCCTTTTTTTAAAAGTCTATGACGGATTTTTTTTGGAAAGTTTTAATTATATTTTCAAGGACTTTATTTCGCAGTCCATTTTGATCGTAATAAAAATTTAAAATTAATGAGTTTTAAAATAATAGTATCTGACATATATATAAAAGTTAACGTGATAAAAAGAAAAATTATTTATTGCACGATTTAAGTTTTATTTAACTTAATGTAACTACAAAGTTTTTTCGATACACTCCTTAAACGGAAACAGAGGTAAATATTTCCATCTTCCATATCGCAATACTGGCTTTAAAGCGTTCACCTTTGGTGCACTTCCAAACACTTCCAAAAGTGGAGTATGGCTTATGATGGCAAAGTGACGGTTATACTATGAGAAAACTCAAATTCAGAGGAAACAAAGAAGCTTTCACAATTGGGAAGGTCAACACTCAGGTGCTTAACTAGTGCAATAATAGGTCATACAGACTTGAGAACTTATCTAGCTCGCAAAAGACTATTACATAGACAATCATGAAGAACATGTGAAGAAGAGAAACAAACATTGAATTTCTAGCTTTGTGAGTGTGAGATTGGGGCTTATTAGGTACGAAAACTTTAGCTTGTATTTTATGCCTTATAATTTTTGACTGTCACCATTAGTTGTAGTTGAAGGGCACAATAATTAATTATGATTAAATTTTTAATCAAAATATATTTAAGATTTTTTTATTATTCTGAATTTTTCAAAAAAACGTTAGGTTTTCCATTGGGAAACATGGCCAAAATATTTGATTCCGTCATTATTCAAAATGAATTAAATACATTTGTATGCCTTGTCACTGACTTTTGTTCATTGTGTTCATGTATTTGTGTGCTATAGAAATTAAGAAGGAATAAAGAAAGGGTTTCTGTCAGAATTCGAGTACATGTGTGATAATATTTTTATTAACAATACGTTTGAGCAAACACACATGAATTTATTAACAGTAAGTGTACACATTTAAATAATTCCATTTAATTTAATTCAATTTGACCGTGTCCATTTTATTTTTCGCACAACCTTTGTATCTGCCACTTGTTGGGCAAAACTTTTAAGCTGTCACTTTGTTAGTTGGTAGTAATGGGTGATGGCAACGTTGATGTTTCATTTTCCATGCTGCTTTTGAAAATCACATTTTATATAACAAAAAAACGTATTAAGAACCTAAAACATTTTATTTTTAATTTATTTTGCTAAAATTTATTTTTTCTCTTATTGGTGATAAATAAAGAAAAACAGTGTTGCCACAAGTTAAAGGGAAAAAGGCTAAACCGAACTTTAAAAGACAAATGAACGTAAATAGCTTCTTAACTCTATACTTGTCAAGGACAAAGAGAGTTTCAAGTTATTTTTATCTTTACATTTTTTTTAATTTTTGTATAAGTTTTCTCAAAAGTCAAACTTTGTTGAACGAAAAATATTTGCTCTAAGTTATAGCTAAACAGTAGGGGTGGTTGTTGTAACAATTCTACTGTCAATAAAAGTTTCTTTCTGAGTGGAAAAAATCCGTCTCACATAGCTGTTGCTGAATTTAAAATCTTTGACCGAGTTGTACTCGCATCGTAATGGAGCGTAGATCAAATTGTTGAGGTACAACTAGTAGTGTGTAGCCGAGTGTTATAGTTGTGGCTAAAGAACTTCTTTGCGATAATTGTTGGAATAAAATTTTATAATCAAGAAAGAAAAATTCATTTCCAAGACAAAATATGTTCACTGGCATTGTCACAACCAATTAATATTTCCCTTCTTATTATTCTGCTGCAGATTTATAAAATTTCAATCGAAATATTGTTTTTCGAACTAAATATTTTATTATAAATAACAACCCTTTTTACTTAGAAGCTCTCGCTCAATATAAATTTTTTTAATGAATTTCATTTTTTATCATTTTTACGACTTAGTAACATGTTTGTTGTTTCATCTATTTATATAATTTTCGTTAAACAGTACCGAGCAATTAAATTGCACATCTAAATTTTACATTCTTATCGTTAAAGTTTTAAAATTTTAAATGAATTGTAGAAGAATATAGATCACGGTAAACTTGGTTTTGCGATACGTATTCATTGAAAAGAAGTTAAGCTTAAATCAAACAAGTAAGAATCAGAGAACTGCAACAATACATAATACTTGCAAGCGCACTCGCTGTTTACTAAATCATTTTTAGTCTCGAATACTTTTAAGCACTCGCTTTTACTGATATGTTGGCTTGTTGACACGTTCTTCATACAAAGCGAGCTTATGCATGAAAATATAACACAATCGCTTTTTACTTGTACATGTCAATATCACAACCACTCAAAGCAAAGTTTCGTGTTTTTTCTATTTTCATATTCGGTAACTTCTTTGTATTTAACTTACACGACTTAAGTGTTACGACAAGCTCGTAACAACAACATTCACGGCATTTTCATTTATGTGTGCTTTTACAAGCCGATTGAGTGATTGTCTTGGACGATTTATGTGTATTTTGTTATTGTAACAAAATCAAATTACACATAAATCGTCTAAGACAATCACTCAATCGGCTTGTAAAAACAGCACATTAGTATATGTTCGTGTATTTAAAATTCAACATTAAGTGAAAACGTGGCTGCCAGATTTTATGATTTGTCGTAGGTTTGACGATTTTAGGCGTTTGAATGATTTAGTGCATATTTTGTTATTTATCTTATGGATGAAAAATAGTAATGCTTTTTTTAAGTATTTTATTTATTATTATCTATAAAATTTTAAATACATTAAATTCAAAATTACATAAAGAGCGCACTCAGCCATTTAAAAAATTGTTCTTAGGTGCATCTTTGGTATCATAGAATATAATTGTGTGTTTGTTGTAAAATTTGTTTCAAAATAGTATAAATATATAAAAAGTAAATTCTGTGTCTACGTCGCACAATGAAATATCGGACTGCGCTGCGTTGCCATTGGTCAATATTTTTGTAAAAATATTTACATATAAATGAAAATGACGTATAAAAAAATTATGATTCATAAACCTGTCGCATTCATTATATATTTTAATTAAAATTTTCCACGAAAACTTTTCTTGTAATAACTTTTAAATTCATTTTATTTCATAATGAATTTAGCCTTACATGTTTACTTAAATATACGACCATCTGGCAGCGCTGCTTTATATATTACTACGAATGACGAATGCTGCGAGTAAACACTTGTGCACTCAGACAATTATAACTCTAGGTCAGTGGAGGGCAGATAGCACTGTTGCCAACTTTTTCCCAAAGAATATCGCTAAAATAAGTAGAAAAATAGCTAGAAAATAGCTAAAAATTAAAAATTATCAAAATTTTAGCGATAAATATTTAACTATTTGTTTTTTTTTCAAATTCTGGCATAAATTTAACAAAAAATAGCCAAGTTTTCGTCAATTTTTTTATTGCGCGGAAAATTTTGCGTTTTATCGCTAAGTTTTTCTTAAATAATGACAGAAGGAAAAAAAGAAAAGTACATTAATTTTTATTGCGAAGGCAGCTTTTGTTAATTATATTTTAATACATAATTTACATATATATGAAGGTATGTAAAAAAATTCAAGCAATATATGTACGTACACATGTTAAAATTCAAAATAATAAAGTTTATCAAGTATTACTAATTACGTTATATTTATAATATGCATTCTAAAAACATTTTGAGATTTATTCGCTAAAAGTCTAAAGCCAATACTCTATATTCTTGCTTTCACATGTAAAATTGTAATCTAGTTTCTTTAATGTTGATTTAAATATATCGTAATTGAATCTGTCGCATCGGCCACTTCAGCCAAGCTTAGAAATGTTAACACAATTTGTTGTTCTTCGGTACTGAAAATAATTATTAAAATACCTACATCAAAAAGAATATTTATTTTAAATTTATGTACCACTTGATGACACCAACATCTATTGATTTATTTCCTAATACACTATATCTAGAACCTGATACATCGTTTCTAACTTCCATTAAGAGATGGGTCACTAAAACATTTTTATTTATCGCTAAGCATTTGGTTCTATGTATACGGTTTTTAATCGTTCCATCGAAATCTGTTTTACATAAATCACTCAGGTGATCAATTAAATTGATTGACGTATGTTGAGATATAAATGAAGCCTTCTTTTAATTTAAATTTTTTCTAATATAACCCTCTCACCGATGCAGATGACTTGTGTTTGTACAATTTTGCAGACAGGGAACACCTGCATCAATATCCTTTTGTATCGTCTTTTAATCTTGCATTACCCAGGACTTAAACTTTTAATGGCTTAACCATGCACAATGTTTTGATTTTATTAGTTTTTTTTTTTTGCAATAGAAATATTTATTCCAAGCAATTTTTAAATAGTTTTTTTTGTATAATTCACAAACTCAGAACTTAAATTATTCGAGCTATAAAATTGGTTTTTGAATTTTAATGTACGTGGTTTTTGGCTTTCAGATGACATAATCTGTATTAAAAAGTGTATTGAAAATCGCATTCGCCTTACAAATGAATTGGTAGCTACTCTTTAAGAATGTACACAACAAATGTATTTAAAACACGTTAAAAACAAAAATCGCTAGATTTCCCGCTAATAGCTAAATCATATTTTTTCCCGCAAAAAATGTTTAAAAATCGCTAGATTTGACGAGAAAATAGCTGAAATGGCAACAGTGGCAGATAGAGAACATTGAATAAAAGAGAGTAAATTAGTTGTAGTATATTTACGAAACAATACAATACAAAACTCATAAAAATTTCATTGTGTTTGCTTAAGGCTCGTATGTTGCAAACACAATTTCTTACGAGCCTGGCGAGTACATACAAAAGCAATAGGCTGTATTACTACACCGCAACTCGTTTTAAGGCGAGTATCATTAATCATAAAAACGGGTGCTCGTTGCAGTTCTCTGGTAAGAATGCTTTATTCGGCCGTGACCAATCTTACCATCATGTATAAAGATTTGGTTGAATCGTAGCTTATATTAGGTTTTAAATTTATTTTTATACTTCATTTTGCTTAAATATTTCCGACGTCATGTCAAGCCTTTTTATTTGTAACCCATATTGATGGTGTTGAAAAAAAAATATCCGCCACTTTGTTCAGAACTTCATCTTGGATATTACAGTTTTCAACAGTTTAATATATTCTACTGGTCATGTCGTTTCATTTGATACCAATATTGAGTGTTTGAAGTTGGTACATTTTTGATAACTAGGTTTGACCTCATTGTAATTTGTTGTTTGACGTCATTTTGTAATTGGGCTCATCATAGATTTTAAATTCTTTATATAGTGTATTATATTTTACAAGTCCAGTACTTTGTTCTGATACCTACATCGATCCTTTGAGAGGCTGAAAACATTAGTTTTGGTTTATAATTTTAGGGAAAACACCGAAATATTGTATTTTGGTGCTAAATCCCTGTTTGCGTGATTGAGTAAGCAAGAATCAAACATTTAAACATCCCAACATTTATTATATTAGCAGGAGAGATCGTTTTCCACTTGCGCACAAAAGAAGTGAGATACTGTTGTTTTTATTAAATGTACATGAAGGCTCTATATTGCCTTATAGTTATATTGTTAATTGGCAATAGGCAGGGGGAATACCATTTTTTTGCATTGTGAGCAGGTAGAAAACGTTTTGAACCCTACTTCGCATACATTGTAAGTTGACATTTATAAAACACAAAATAAGTCAGAAATCATTTAAGGAACTTAATGTGATCGGCAGTGTTCGCTTGGAAGGCTTTCAAGCTAATGCATAAAATTTTCACCCACCTGTTTCTTGCTATAATTCTGTGTCTTGGAGCTAAAAGGGTCAATGCCACTTTTTTGCTCTTTTGAGTTAATCATTGCATTAGATTTGTTTTTTTGCTCTATTTCATTTGGGTAAAACAGCTAAAGTCATACTTAACCCAGAACAGCTTCATAAATAAAATGCTGGCCAATGTCACTATGAAAGCACCTATAAAAATTAAAGTTCAATTCCAATTTTCTCCAAAGTAAATATTTTGATATTGGCCCTTTTAGTTCCAAGCCACAGAATTATGCCTGCAGTTTGGCACACAAAAAGTGTAAAATGGTTTTTATGAAAGATTTTATAGAGTGGAAATTTTATTACAATTTCTTATGTTTTTGATACGAAAGCATAAGAGCAATATTATTAAATAGGGGACGATATTAAGAATGATAGATGATATAATAAAGATTATCGATACGGTTAGATTTGGTTCATTTTAGGAAGCTTTTGGTAGGATCTTTTTTTCTTTAAGCAACGCTGGTCGTAATTAAAAGAGAATTATAAACAAAGTCCGAAAAACATTCGTAGGCGTAATATGAACAGAGAACACTGCTTAAGAAGACTATAATCTTTAAATCCTTTTTAGTTTTACATTTTTTTTTCAATAAGTATGATCTTACAAAACTATAACAACAGAACCTATTTTTGAATTTATATTCTCCAAACAATTGAAATTGCTTTTTTTCTCCATTTTATCACATTATTTATTAAAACACTTTAATACATATTTGTAAAATCAATTTTTCCATAATATTGAATTGTTTTTGGCTTGATATTAAATTACACGTTACTGTAAGTATGTGCTTGTCATAACTTGCAAATATTTTTATTAAATTTTCTTAACATTAAAGTGATTGCAACGTTGCTATGCTTCCGCTTGCTCAAAGATAAAATACATTTTTCTGCTTAAATATTTGCAAAAATATTATCAAAATAAACATTTTGACTTGATGATCTTAAAAGGGCGGCAAGCAAAAAGTGGTAGAAAATTGTATTGCTTTTCTTTATTCTTTCAATATCTTCTTAGTAATATAAAATTCTGAAAGACAACGTATTATGTTAACAGCAAAGAAGATGTCTTTGTAAGAGGCCTAAATGTTAATAAATATTTAATTGATGTGTAAGTATCTGCTTTAAGAATTTACTGTGTCACGAATTTTTGGTAAAACTCAAACGTGCATTGGCAAGTCTTTTTTTAAAGGTATGTGTGTTAAGCACTTTAACAGAGAGTTAAAAAAAATAACATTTATAAAAAATGTATTGCAAATTTCTAAATATTTCCTGAGCTATACTTCCCCTATACTAAAAAAAAAAAACTAAAGCATTTTATGTGAAACTTAACCTTTTGCAATAGCCTGCTTTTGATTTCATTTATATTCTATTAATGCTGGTTATTGCTGAAGCATGTACTTTGTTATAATTTTCCAAAAAGTCATTCTAACATAAACAGACTGTTGAATGAGCTACAAATAAAAATGGGTATAAAAATAAATTAGAGCGTTGTATTCGTCTATGCCAAATCTTATATACCATTTACAAAAATGTCAATAAGCAACTATAACCATATAAAGCGTGATTTTTTAAAAAATCTCAAATTTGCATCATATATTAAAATTTTTTATTGGTATCGATAAATTGGTCTTTGCCATTTACTTTTTAAAAATAACTTCATGTAAAAGGTTGCCCGAGACTGCGGTTTAAATGGTCCATACGTAAGGTCCAATTTTGCACCACCTTTTCGAGCATTTTGGCCTGTATTCCATGAATAACACGTGTTATGTTATACTCTAAAACTTCAATCATAACCCCCAATAAATTGTCAAGAGGCGTCAAATCACATGATATCGGCGGCCAACTCACAGGGCCATTTCGAGAGATAAACTGCTAACCAAATTCATCCTTCAATATGTCCATTGTTACACGAGCTGTGTGGCACCGTCTTGCTGAAACCACATATCAACCAAGTCTAACTAAGACGTTCGCTGTTGACGCTAACGTTTCTTCCATGGTCGTCTTTGAAGAAAAATTAACCGATGATGCCACCAGTCCATAAACCACACCAAACTGTCGTATGCATCGATAACTCTTGCACGGCATGTGGCCTTTCTTCACCCCAGATGTGACAGTTTTGCTTGTTTACGTATCCATTTAGCCAGAAATGAGCCTCATCGCTAAACACAATTTTTCGATAAAACAGTGGATTTTCATCGAGCTGTTGTAAGGCCCATTCACCAAAAATTCGACTTTTTGGTAGGTTATTCGGCTTAAATTCTTGTACGAGTTGGGCTTTATAGGCTTTTGAATGGAAATCGACACGTAAAATATTCCACGTGGTTGAATAACACATGCCCAATACCTGATAATGGCGACGAAGTGCCATTTCATTATCCTCATTAACACTGGTCGCTACGGCTACAGTGTTCTTTTCGGTACGCACTCTACAAACGCAAGTCGATGGTTTAATGTCTACCAAAGTAAATTTGGTGCGAAATTTGGTCATAGTAGCACAAATTGTTAATTCATTAGGTCGATTATGACGACGATAAAAAGTTCCTAACAAACGATGGAAATTTCTCAAAGCGCACGAATTTTGATAATAAATTTCAACGATTTGCAGTCATTGCTCGTTTGTGAGTTTCTCCATGATGAAATGGCAGATTATACTGAAAACATTTCACTTTCACAGTTTGGACATAATTACCAACCAGTGCTGCCAGCCCGAAAAACGTAATTGATAAAAAATCACCCTTTATAAGTTGTTTGTTTGACATATTTTCCAATTTCACCAATACGGCTTACGAAATCTGCAAAACATACATTGCCACACATGAAAAACAATAACTTCAACAAAAACCCATATATGGTTTTTTTCATCATTTACATTCATACATTTATACTGAATAAGGTGTGTATCAGCCACAATTTGCTTTGCGGTTGATCTTTTTTTTAAGGCAATCGTGTTTTTTTGATCATAGCTTAGCTTGTAATGTGAAAATTTTTTGTGTCTAAGAAATTGATACCATACAGAATTTCAACGACGGACTTAGCCAAATCAATTCCTATATCTATGAAAATTCCGAAAATAAACACTTAATAGGTTCTTAAATAAATATTTGGGTAAATAGCAAGGGTGTCGTTAGTGTCGTATTGTCATAAAGTCATAATTTATAAAGAATTTTAAAATGATTTAAAATATGTGGTAATGTTTATTTTTATTGTATTTTTAGACTTTCTTAACATTTCTAAAAAATTATCACTTTATGACAATACGACACTTAGGACACCCTTGTGAATTATCTAATTGTAGATATTACAAATGGAACGACAATCTTATATATAAACCCTTTTAACACTTTCGTGTGAAGAATTCAGAAAATAAAAGAATATGAAATTGATGCCACAAATGAACTTAATTATTTAAATTACAATTCCCTATTGTATTTTGTATCGTCTTTAAAAATGCAGTTTTAAGTGCTTAAATTTGTCAATACAATTTCTGTTTTATCGATTGCACGTTGTTTTGTTAAAATTAAAAAAAAATTTAAACATCAGGCAAATAAAAATCTGGAGTGGAAAAAAATTCACACTCTTTCGTCTGCCGAGTTACAAAATGTATTTCCAATTAGTTACTATTAAAAATTTTTAGTAAATTAAAAAAAAAAAAATTAACCAAGATATTTGAATTTAAGCAATTTTAATTTTTTCGGGTAAAAATTTTAATTTCTCATCCCTGTATAAATAAATCTAATACAATACTTTAAAAACATGAAATGCAATTGTATTATTTTAAGTGCAAATTTATATTAGCAGCAGCAACAAGCATACAATAAGTAGTGTAAACTTATACAAACAAATAACCAATAAAACATTACAACGAAGCTTGTGAATGGAATTATTGTTTCTTCAACAACATCAACTTGAACTTAAACAATTAAAGAAACATAGAAAACAAGTGTCTACTTGTTAACTTTTTTATAATTATTTATTCTAGGTGAAATTGTTGCATTTCCAACACATTTAAAATTGAATAAAAAAAATTACAAAAAAAAAAAAAAAAAATAAAAACTAAAAAAAAATTACAAAAATTTTTTTTTAAAAATTCAAAAAAAATATAAAAAAAAAATTAAAAAAAAAATATAAATAATATTTAAAATAAAATTTTTTTGCTAAGCTGGGATTCGATGCCAGGTTTACTTTAACCAGTATATATGTATGTTGTTGTTGTATTTGTTTCAATTATATTTCAAACTAGCTAATACCCGGTGTGCCAAATACCCGGTACCCAAATTTTAGTATTTAATTCATATGGCAGGTGACACGCCCACTATTGTTAATGCACCCATTTTTTCCATAAATGTTTATTCGAATATCAAAGTTGCTTTTGCAAAATTTTAGTACTCTTATCGATATCGTTTTCCAGATATACGAATTTTAGTATTTAATTCAAATGGTAGGTGCCACGCCCACTATTGATAATGCACCTATTTCTTGCCTAAATGTTCATTTTGGTGTCAAAGTTGCTCTTGCAAACTGCTCTAATCGATATCGTTTTCCAAATATACGAATTTTAATATTTAATTCATGTGGCCACGCCTACTATTGCAAGTCCGCCCATTTTTTACCCAAATGTTCGTGTAGATGTCAAAGTTTACCGTACTTAATTTGAAGACTCTAACTGCATTAACTTTCGTGATATATAATATTTAATACTTATTCTTTAATAGGGCGTGGCACCCCGCCCACTTACAATTTCAAACCAAAGTATGGCCTATAGTTCCTTTCAGACATACAGGAAGATTCTGTAAAAATTTAAAGGAGTTCGGACCAGCCGTTTAACCGCCTATAAAGCACAAACAAACATACAAACATATAAACATACAAACATACAAACACACATTGATTTTTATATATATAGATATATCTAACAATGATTGAAATTAAAATCAAAAAAAAAAAACAAAAAACAGTTATTACAGATTATTAAAAATGTTTTTTATAAGTAAGTACAGAGTTAATACATATTAAGTAATTGTTGCATAATACAAATTGATACTATTGGGTGATTCACAAGGTGTCTTATCATGTCATATTGTCATATTGTTCTAAAATTTTACAATGGTTTAAAAATGTTGTTGTTGCTTTTCAAACAAAAAGTGTCTTATAATAATAGAACTTTGTCCGCTATGTTTATTGTGCTGTCGTATTTAATAAGCTGAGACCTGGGGCCGAATTACGGCATTCGATCACTACCGAAATTTTACAAATTTTTTAAGATCGAGTTCGCTGTTCTTCAGGTAAAGAGATTCTAATAAGAATTTTACAATTTCGATCACGTAGGAATGCCGTAATTCGGCCCCTGTTCTAAACGGCTCAGCCGGCTAAGCCAAGCCGCAATAGTTTTTGTAAGCCGTCTCCGTTTGTTGTATAATTTTATCGGGCCTACATACAAATTTAAGCGCAGTTGCTAAGAACTCTGCTGTTTTTGTTTATCAAATAAAGTTTAATTTATTTGTGATTTGCGGCAAAACTGAAAAATGGAAAATATTGTGGTAAAACCTAATTTAATGAATTCATGGATTAGAATTAAAAAATATTTTAATTTAGCCAAAGCCGAAACTGATTTAAATTCAAAATAGCACACTTAGTTATGAGGGATTGTTCACAATATTCTTAATTTTTTCATGCTAATATTATGGAACATATGACTTTATGACACTATTGTGAATGCCCCATATGTATCTTGAATTGTTTTATTGTTCAGAAACAAAATAGAGGAAAACTACTGAAGTTTAAAGTTTCTTTTCGAAGTGAAATTTTTAACATGGCTAGTGGTGAAGGCCACTGTCAAACTTTTTACACAAAAAAATTATTGTTTATTTTTTTTATAAGCTATGGTTCAATTAATTTTCCTAAAACTTTGAGCAAATTTTATTTGTCATTAAAATTCGTATTATTCATTAAAGAGGCGTTCAATAAATTACAATCCTTACTAATGAGGGAAAACACCCTTTTTAAGAAAAACTAAAAATAGAAGATAATACTGTTTCGAATATCCTGCTTCTACGCACTGTTAATTCTCTTGACCTCCTAATTGATGTTAATATTTTGAGGTATATTTTATATAAAAAAAAAATTCAAGAATAAGAGAAAGAGATAAATACCTAAATTAAAGAAGTACTTTTCCATTATAAAAGGATGTCATTACAAAAGGCTTTTGTATTTAGATTTAGGATTGTGTTAAGTACTTGTTTGCCCATGCCACACATAATAGAATTTATTGCTGCTTTTACTGTTAAGGTGGTGTTGTGGGTGTTACAGGTGTCTTTAGAAACTGTGAATAAAAAGCTAACTGTTACCAAATGTAAAATGATGTTATAGGCGTTATCGTTATTATCATCAGCAACAAACATTATCCTTATTTGTAAGAAGTTATTAAGATGAAGGTGGGTAGTCAGCTTCATTTGGAGAATCTAATGGGGGTTTAGGGGGTTTTTTTTATTCTTGTCATTAAAATATTTTAATTAAGTTTGTTTTTTAGAGCTTTTAAAAGTATGTGGGTTTTTTTCTTTTGTTAATAGCAAAAACAAAAAACAAAAAAAAAACAGAAATTGTGTTAAAAAAATAAATTGACAAAAGAAGTGTAAAGATATCTATCAACTTGCTGATGTTCAGGTAAAACATATACCACTTTAGCTTGGTTTACTGCCAGCATATAAATAAAAAATATAAAAATATTACGCTGCTTATTTAAATATTAAATTTAATATTGTTTTACTTCTTTTTAATAGAATTAATTTATTTTATAGAGGTTTAACTGCTACAAAAACAACAGCCCTATTTATGAAAAAATTTTAATTAAAAATAGAGGCTAAAGAACGCATATTCAAATGTCTGCCAGCAAAGCTGATGGAGTAGTTTCCTGCCATGTCATACTTAAACTCATCTTAAGTTCTTTATGCTTAATGAAGAGAAAAAAGGAAATAAAAACAATAATTTAAAAGCAGTTAACGCTTAAATAGAAGAATGAAAAAATAAACCAGAACCATAGTAGAAAGATAGGAATGAAAATGCGTATAATTCCTGTTTTCTAATTCCACTAAATCTTGTGTATTAAATAGTTAATATTGTTACAGATTTATTTTTAAGTTGCTTAATTTACATTATAATTTATTTTAGTTGTAGTAGTTTAAGTTACTGTAGTTTTATTTATATTAGTTTATTTTGCTGGTTGTTCGAAAATGTTGTTTGTTATTATGTGTAGCATACTTTTAGGCACTTCTATTATTCGTGCATATTACTTAACGTCTTAATTTAAATGTAACTGTTTTCGAATGTAGTAGAATGTACATACGAGAACTTTGTCGAAAGTTACTGAACACCACTATGTTACTATAAATAGCCGAACAACACAGCTAACATGATCAGTATTGCAATAGAGCTTGTAAAGTGTGTATCAAAGTGAGTTTGATAATAAAAGTGTATAACCATAAGTGTAATAAGTAAAGTGATATAAAAACAATATCTGAGTGTATTTAAATAAATAAAGTGCTCTTAATTTTATAACTGATTTCAACTGTTTTTGACTGCAATAAAAGAACTCAAGGGGTATTTAAAGGAAATAATCCAACATTTATAAAAGGTATAAACGTAAAAATATGATCTACCTATATTCAATAAAGTTAATTTTCAAAACTGATACTCATATGCTTAGTTTTGGCGAAATGCTTGCTTTAATTTATTTTTTATGTTCACTAGTTTAAGATAAAATATTGTAGCAGTTTTATTAGACTTTAATTTTAATTTCTTTATGATCTGGTATCATAGTAAGACTCTAATGAGCCTGCAGCAAGTAGTAGTTAGGTGTACGTAAAACAAAACTCATAAAAGGTAGGCTAAGATAAACAGGCTGATGATGACCGTAAAGACTATCACACTTGGGACCCTTTATAATATATAAAAAAAGGCTTAAAATCTATAGCCAACCCGACGCACGAAAAAATGAGCGTATTCTCCTAACATATATCATACACTTGCTAGATCGTCAAGAAATCTTTCTCCCAAATGCAGTGCTCTTAGTCTCATCAGAATAGGGCAATGTCAGAGCAGGATTTTAACAATCTCAACCTTTTCTTCTTCCTCGTCTTGACAACTTCTGCGAAGGTCATTGCAAGGGAGATTTAATTTAATTTACTTTCTCAGTGTTCAGTTAGAGTACAAAAAAAAATCATAATTGAGAGCATCAGCCAAGTCTTTCTTGCTGTTTCGCAGTCTTTACAGATCATCTAGTATGTGCGGATCTGTATAATTCTTGTTTAACAAGTGTCCAGAAAAAAGTGCAATTTCTAGGCAGATCGTCTGGCACTTCCTAATGGACAGGTACCCACCTAAGATCAACAGTGAAATGTCCCTCCATCTCAGTCAGAGATGTCCGATATTCCGTAATCCAAATAGATGTTGAATAAATAGCCGACAGCGACTAAATAGCAGCCTGACTGTTAATAAACATACAAATTAAAATTTTTGGTATGAATTGTAGTATCTCAGCCAGTTTGCCAGTAATCCGGTAGCCTAAGGCCGAGGCCATGCAATTAGCGTCAAAGCGGTGAGCGGCAAAAAATTAAAACTGATGGAATACTACTAAAGTGGCCATGCAATGAACGGCATTTCTGAGCGGCTAAGCGGCGCCGCTCAGGACTAGAACTTGTTCTAATATTCAAACTCGCCGTTCTGCTGCTCAGCCGCTCACCGCATTGCCGCTCATCGCATTGCCGCTCATTGGGTGACCACGGCCCAAAAGACACCCTTCTGTTAAAAAGGGGGAATTCAGTAACCACCGCCAACTCCTTCCCTGATTTCTATTTGTTAGTGTAAACCTTCGAAAAGAGCTCCCTTTTTATCAAGTGTTATCGATCTGGTGATTGATACAAAGAATCTCCTGGCTAAGAAGTGGCTAGGCAATAGTCGATATAGCCTAGAAAATTAGAAATTCATACAATTTTAGCCGCATAACCAAAAAAGTACGGATTTCATGCATTAATAGTCAAATCGCCTTATTTAGGGACGCCTGCTTAGTCATTGGACTACCAGGTAGACAGTTCAACATGGCAAAACCTTTGTAGATGTCGTGCGAAAAGTACCTCTAGTAAGAAGTGATACGTTTCGTAAGCACGTAAACGCAACAATATGTTTGTATGCATGTCTACTGCTTTTAAAACGCCCAAAGAGATTCCTCTGTAACCTCTCAGCCATATACATTGGCGTAACTTAACCAGGCTGTATTGTTGGTGGGGGCGGTTGGTTTATTGCTGCACTGCATCTACCGGAATTTAAGAAAATTATTAATTTTAATAAATTTAATTTTAAGAAAATTTCGGCGTAGAATACGTCTTACCTTACGGTATAGGGAGTCATGTCAGATTGTTATTGTTGTAATCTTTATTTCATTGATTATGAGGTGAGGAAACGGCGTGATAACTATTTTTAAAAATTTTTTTGCAGGTAAATGAGGATGTTATCTTTCGTTCGATATACATTTCATATTGGTTGATATCTTTCTAATATTTAAATTTCTCAAACATATGTGTGGTGTTTGCTTGAGTGTTTGAGTTTGTAGCGTGAACACAAACTATGCTGCTGTTTCAGTGTGAACACAAACTTTCGGCTGTTGTTTCGATTGATGAAATATTGAAATTTCGTATAATTACTTATGTATTAAGTGAAACAAAATGTTAAATGTGAATTTGAATTGAACATGGATCTATAATTATAAAAAATATATGAAAAAAATTAATTCATACTTTTTTATGTTAAATGAAAGTGCTGCCAAGTAAGCAAAATAACAATGCTGCTTGATGCTGTTTGACAGCAGCTGACAGTTGACGTTTAGTAAATTAAAATAGAAACTACTAATCAAAATGGCACCTACACGAAATGCAAGAAAGCAACGAGCGGTTGTTATTGTTATATATGTTTTCTGTCTTATCGGATGGCGTATTCTACGTTAAACTTAATGGCCCTGTCTCTGACACAGCCTGCAGGGACAGTGGCCTCCGACATCTGTCTGCTGTTATTTTTCTTTTAGGCTTTTTGCGCTCCTCTCAGAAAATTTTTGGAGCTACGCCCATAGTCATATGTAGAAAAGATACAATACTTTGATGCTCATATTTTTAACAATAGAAAAATAAAATTTTAACATTAATTTTATCTGCTCTTAGATATGCGTTCGTTTGCTAATTTGTTATTTCTATTGATTTCTTAAATCAATAGCAATGCTGAAACAGTTTAATAGCACGGATTTCATAACACGCTTACGTTATTATTTTAACTGATTACAACATTTTAATGGCATAAAGTAATGTTTAATACAACAGCAATGTGCCACTGCATATTGTTGTTTAATAAATCTGTTCTGGTGGTGATGGTCCTCCCACATAGGTATGGATGTATGTATGTACTCGTAGTCATATTTAATGATATCGAAGTGATAAAAATATATATTACATACATACATACATACATACACAATTGCAAATTTATCATGTGTGATTTTTAATAATCCCAACACTTAATTACTATTGTGCTGAATTCATCATTAAATTTTTAATAATTAATTTTTGCTGTCATTGCGCTTTAGTAGTATCACATTCCTACAGACTTAAATACCCTACACCAATAAAAACACAAATTTTATCATGCTTTAAGGTAGATGTTGTTAGCGTCGTTAAAAAAAGCTCACTATTTAGCTATAACAAGCTCTACAGAATTGTATTGGAAAACGTTTTAATGGTGTCACATTTACAACAACACATCAAACAAAAAATAACAATGTTTTTTTTGGCAAATTTTTATGGAATACTTTTCTGTTTGATAGGCAAAAGAATAACTAATGAGAGTTGGAAAGACATTTAATGGCTTATGGTCCTGGCTGATGACAACAGATGGCGCTGATGTTAATACATTTAGGCAAAAACAAAAAAGTTTTAATTTGTGTTTAGTTTTAGTTGGGTTTAATGTTTCTCCAACATATTTGTAAATTTTATTATTGTTTACAATAATAATGGTGGCATAAAAATTATTTTATATCAAATAGCGAAAAATATATTTTGAGAGTCATTTATTTTTCTTATTACAAAATTATTAAGAATAGTTTTTAATTTCATTAGGTTAGTTCCCATTTTATTTTTACCTTTTGGTAATATTGCAATTTAAAGAATACACTTTGCGTGGCATAATTCTGAAGACAACTGTTTATTTAGAATTTAATTTGGAATTTGTATCCAGTATTACAGATTAATTTTAAGAAACCTACAACAAGTAATAGAAGTATAATGAAATTTATAACAATTTCAATAATTCATGTAAATAAATTTTTATAGCGTAAATTTCAAAAGAGCTTATTATTATTTGCAATTAGAAATTCCTGTTTTTTTAGTCAAATAACCCAACGTTGTGAATATTAAAAACGTAAGAATATTAAAATGTAATACAAAGAAATTAAATTTGGTGTCCATTGTATAAATATGTACATGACCTCGTCTTTATACTAAAGGGCTCAACATATCGTTTCCCCCACGCTGTAAACTTATTTTCAATCGATTATTGTCAGTAAAGACAGTATCATCCATTTCCAAAACAATGTTTTTATACCCTTCACACGAGAGTGTATATATAAGTTTGTCATTTCGTTTGTTATTTCTTTCATATTCTATTACGACCCTATAAAGAACATGTATTTAGGCACAAAATTACTTTGTACTAAAAACTTAGGAAAATAATTTTTAATCGTTTTACTTTTGATTTTTGTAAATAAAATTTCTAAAAAATAGAATGTTAGTTCTTGATAAAAACTACAAAAAGAAACAAGCGAAATTAATAATTTTATTAGTTTAACAAATTGTTTCAAACATATATTCTAAATCCTTATAGAAAAGGTAATTGATTTGATAAGTCCGTCTGTCCTTGTGTATGTTGAAATCAACTTTTCGAAGACCCCACATATACTCCAGTCCCTTATATGATAAAAATTTATCAGACATGCTTTCAAGAATTTTGGCTTAACATACATACAAACATAAACTTAATTTATAATTTTACAATGGGATGTCTTTAAGCAGATAAAGTCATTTTGAAGATAATGTTGGGATAACGTTGGGAAGGGTATGTAAGATTCAGCAGGGCAAAATATAGCACTTAGACCTTTTTTTTTAATAAATTCATATTTCCATTGAATAAAATTCCATCTTCTATTTTGGCTACTATTTTTAAATAATCTAATTAAATTGCAAGTATTTAATGAAAACAATTATACAAAATGAAATTTTTTAATAAAAATTTCTTTTAAAACAGAAATTTAAAAAAAATTTTGTATAGAGAGATATCGAACGAACATTTTTATTTTTCTTTATGTAACAAAATTTCCTGCAACATAATAAAGAATAAAAAATTTCGCATAATTTTTGTTTTAAATTTTCTGCGAACTTAGATTTTCTGAATTTTAAAATTTATGTGAATGCACATAAATACATGAAGTGTGTGTTGTTTTATTATCAAAAATATAAAATTTTGATTTAAATATTCTCTTTTGCGCACAGCTTAAATTAATATTTATGTAAAATAAATTTGTCTCTTAAAAGTACTTTCAAACTTTATATTTCTTTACACTCTGTCTTGCTTATAAATTTAAAACTTTTATGTCTGTCACAAAAATTATGTCTTAAGAATCTTCTTTCAAGCTCAATGTTAAAAAAAAAATTTTATTTTTTTTTTTTGAATAAAAAGGGAAAAACAAAAAAAATATAACAAAAGAAGAAAAACCTTTAATCAACACAATTTTTTATAGATTAAGACAAGTCTTGGATTTATATTTTATTTTTATTTTAACATAAAACACACAAAATATTTAAATATATGAGAAAACAAAAAAGAAATGAAACAATATTCTACTTATTAATGCGTGACGAAACAACTTTTTTACTTCTTTTCAAGCACATCGCGGGCACGTATGATTGAGAGATTTAGCGCAGTTAAGGCTCATATGGCAGTTGAGTGTAGGAAGATACATTTTATGTATTCGTTTCAATGTTTTGCATGTTATAAGCATTAGCAGCTGTTACATGCACATGCTTAAAACACACAGGCTTACCCAGTAGATCAATTTGGAGAATAATTTGGTTTTGAAATCTTAAAAAAATAAACTTAAAAAAAAAAAAATTTTTTTTTCCAAAAAAGCCATAGGAAATTTTGTGTGCGTACTTAGTTATCGTTATTTAGGATGTCTTATGTGTTAATCTAGCTTGTTATCTATTCGTGTGTCATATTTCGTTAAGTTTCGCTTAAGCATTTTAGCGTGATTGAGTAACAAAATTCCAAGCATCTTAATATTTTAACATGTTATTTTGCTTCTTACCATAATAATGTTTACATTGTACTTTTTCAAATCCATTTAAGAAATATAATATTTTCAAATTTTCTATTCACTTTTTGGACAGATTTAAATGATAAATATTGCAAACAATTTTGTCAAACAATATAATTTATACAGAAATCTAAATAATTTTTTTTGCTTTAGAGAATAAAAAAATAAAAAAAAACAATTGAGATTGATAGGTTCGGTCAAACAGAATCTGAAAATATCCTTTACCATCATGTGTAACGTGCATTTACAAACGTTACTACTACAGTTGTCGGCATCAAAACAGTTGTATTTCGGTGCTTATATCTCAGTGAGTTTTAAACTGGCTTATAAGTTTTTTTTTAACTACAATTTTTCAAGACCTCAACTTACAATTTGATATTTTTAAAGTGCCCAACAATTAATAATAAACTAAGGATAAATATATTTTTGATTAAAAAATATATATTTTTGCTATAATTTTTGCCTATAACTTTGCCGATTAGTAAACGATTAGTACAAAATTTTCTTCGAATAGCCCTTGAAAAATAGTTACAGCCGCATCTATAAGTATACGAGGGCTAAAAGTTTAAATCTATATATATAAAAATCAATGTGTGTTTGTATGTAGACGGCTGGACCATTTCCTTGAAATTTTCACAGAATCTTTCTGTATGTCTGGAAGGAGCTATAGGCTATACTTTGGATTGAAGTGGGCGGGGTGCCATGCCCTATTAAAGAATAAGTATTAGATATTATATATCACGAAAGTTAATGCAGCTAGAGTCTTCGAATTAAGTACGGTAAACTTTGACATCCACACGAACATTTAGGTAAAAAATGGGCGGACTTTTAATAGTAGGCGTGGCCACATGAATTAAATACCAAAATTCGTATATTTTGAAAACGATATCGATTAGAGTACTAAAATTTTGCAAGAGCAACCTTGACACCCAAATGAACATCTAGGCAAGAAATGGTGCATTATCAATAGTGGGCGTGGCACCTACCATATGAATTAAATACTAAAATTCGTATATCTGGAAAACGATATCGATTAGAGTACTAAAATGTTGCAAAAGCAACTTTGATATTCAAATAAACATTTATGGAAAAAATGGGTGCATTAACAATAGTGGGCGTGGCACCTGCCATATGAATTAAATACTAAAATTTGGGGTGGCGAAGCACACCGCGTATTAGCTAGTTATTGTAATAAAAATGTAGACAAGAATCAGAGGTAGCTGTGCTTATTTGCCCATATCTCAGAACACTAAGACGCGATTGGGCCGCTTTTCAATAGCAATTTATTTTCCAATATTTCAAAAAGCCTTGACCTTGAGGTCGGTTCGACATATGGGAGCTCCTAAATGTTGATTTCAACCAACACACAGAAAGAAGGACAGTTTGACATCATTTAGGCGACTTCCCTGTTCATTAGTTTTTAAAAAATAAATATATACTTTATCGGAAAAGTATATTGTAAAGAAAGCAAACGGAATGAAATATCTATAAACTTATCTGTGGAACCCGAGATGAAAGTTGTGTGTGTATATTAAAAACCAGAGCCTTAAAATAATGAGTATTAACTCAAAATAATCATTAAAAAATAAATTTTAATTTGCCAATTCAATGTTTTTTGCCCAAAATATGGTTTAAATATAAAAACGATTGCATAGGTAATGAATAAAAAAAAATGTTTAATGTATTTAGTTTAGAAAAATAAAGAATAAAATTAAAATACATTCACATGAATGAAACATTTTGAATGCATTGGAAGGAATTAATCTTGTTATGACTCTAGCCAAAGATGATAGCATATTAAGAAAGAAGTTCGTCATACTACTTTAAATATAAAATATTTTTGCAAGGTAATTTTAAAGAAATTTTTTTTTTGCCGAACCTAGCGGTTGGCCTTTTGTTATTAAATATATGGTATTTACATCTATTGGTATTAAAGTGAGGAAAGCAAAGATTTGTTCTTAGTGCGACTATTGACCTTAAGAAATATTTAAAATTTTTATTTATGTTAAATAAGTATTGTTGACCTTTTTTTGTTGGCTATATATTTTGTTGCAGATTTTTGTTTGCCTTTAGGTCGTAAAAATTCAATCTGTTGTTTTATTTTGTAAGAAAAGATTTTAAATTTCTTTATTTATTTTTTTCCAATAATCCGACCTATTTCGTAGATCATTATCAGGGATCTAATGAAATAAATTAAAAAGGAAAACAATTGTTAAGTTTGTATATCAATAAGTTCACAAAACAGCAATAATCACATTTAAAAATACTTTGAATATGATTTTCTATCGAGTTGAAAAACAATCTTATTTTAAGTTTATTAACAACTAATCTTTGTTTTGTCCGACTATATTTATTTATTGTATGTCTGTATGTTTGTGCACATTTCTCTGTATCACTCTTATAAATCACCTTCTTCTGTGATGGTACGTCGATTATGTGTAGCATTTACAGCATGTTTCTCTTTAAATAATTATTCTCTTCTTGTAACACTCTCACCTCCTTAAAGTTTGGTAAGTGTCCAGTTATGGTACTGTGGGCTGCTAGTGCTGTTTTTTGTTCAATTGGTTTGTCAAGTGTTTTGTAATCTGGGGCCAAATTACGGCAATTTTGATCGTGATCGAATGCCGTAATCCGGCCCTGTTTTATGTGATGATATTCTCGTGTTTAACATTGTTTTTGTTGTCCCTACACATAGTTTGTCACATATGTTTACCCCGTCACCATTGCAGCTAATCTCATATACTAAATTAGACTTTTCCTCTTTTTTAAGTTTTTTTTTTCGTTTTTGGTAAATAATGTGTGTACCGTATTTTTATTTATTAAATTTTATTTAAAAGTAAACGGAACATTTTTTATGTTCTGCTCTATTTTAGAAGCTCGACATCTTCCTAAATTCGTCATAGCTGAAGAGTGAGTTGAAAATTATATTTGACTTCCTTTCATTTAAGTGCTCGATAAGTTATCAAATAAAATTCATTTATATCTCTTTAATAATTTTAGTTAAAAATGTTGATTCACCCTGCATTGAAGTATGTGTACGAAACATTCCTTTACAGCTCTGATAAATACAAAATATGTAAATTCAAAATTTCATATGTAACGTATGATGTATACAAGCTAAATTCCCAGCAAAAAACGTTAGAAATACTGCAAAGTGAATTACATTTGTACGACTTCTTGATTAATAGTGCAATAGAATGCATTCCAATAAATGATGTGGTTCAACAAACAAATACAAAGTCATGAAAAATAGCTCTAACAGTTCATGTAAACCAATATCATTAACTTTAAAAACAAAATGCAAAAAAAAAAAAAAAATTCATTAGTTCTGTGGACTTATTAGGAGCAAATGCAGTTCATTAATTAATGCGTATAAACACATGCTCTCCGAAAACGCACTGCCTTAAAATGATGCATGTTTTCTTTAGAATTAAATCAATTCATAATCAGTTCATACCCCGCATAATTATTTCTTCATGCATTTTTCTGCTGGGTTATTTCAATGTAAATGTAAAATATTCATACACAACGTATGATGAATATTTTATGCCGTCCAAAATCACATACAAAAATATCACTTATACGTAATGGACGGCAAACAAACTTGAAATGAAATGAAAAAAAAAAAAAAAACGAAATTCTGACAAAAATTAAATGGTTTTTTGTAGTTCTTTATCTTGCATTTTTTGTAGAAATTAAAAAGGAAATTTATGACATACAGTCGTCGGCACAATTATTTTGACAAATTGTTCTCTTGTCTATTGGCGTTTTTTCTTTCGTTCAAGTGCGTAAGATACCGTTACCTTTGCTCAAATCCAAGTGAACCTCAAATATTGTAAAATATTTTGTCTACTGTTTTGTGCAATCTCAAACTGCTGATAAGCATCATAATAGGCAGTGACTTTCGATTCGGCATAAGTTATTTGACATGCACTTCATATCAGTTTACTTGCGTGTTCTGTGCACTTGAAGGTCAACTTAAATTTTTCTAATTATTTTTTGTGTCTTTACTTATAATTTTGATACATCAGTAATTTGAAAGTATAGGGGAAAACGGCTGAGTAAGAGCCTCAATAGTAAAAACATTCAGTGCCGACTTCAAGATAATAGACATAGAAAACGAATTCAATTTGTCCCGTCAAACTGTTTATTATGAAAAAAAAAACAAATATTCAAACAAAAACGATGTACAAAATTCACCGCGAAACGGCGCGAAACGCAAAACAAATCTAAGTGAAGACAGACTCATCTTGCAGAAATTTTAAACAGACGATCAGTTAAAACCTAAAGAAAAAAAACCTTCAATTAGTGAGCGGACGATTCGGAGCCGCTTGAGAAAAGCATCTTTTAAGACTAACATAGCAAGAAATATTGCATAAATGTCAAAACATATCAAACTCAAGCGTATAGGTTATGCTAATGCACACGTCCAAAACCCAGCAGAGTTTTTTAAAGAACTCTTTGGTCTGATGAAAGCTTATTCCAAAACATTTCATCAAAAAAAAAAAAAAAGATTTATGTAAGACTGCCACAATCGAATTTCAATAAAACATTTCTAAAGTTAAAAAGAAAAAAAAAATTGTTTTTTTCGCGTTAAAATAATTGTGCCGATGACTGTAAATATTAAAGTTTATAAAAAGTAAATAAAATTTGGTTTTTATGTTTGCAGTTTTCGAAACGGGAAACAAAGAAAATTTCGTAATTTGATGGTTTAAGAATGATAACATGATAACATTCACCTACATGTAGTTAGAATTATATAATTTTTTTTTAATGCCTTTTACCAGTGGGTCTTGTCCTTCTGGTTTTAAATTCTAAAATATTAATTTTCGATAACATTGTCCGTCTGTATGTTTCTTTGTTGATTGAAATCAACTCAACCTCACATGTTTCACAGACCTGTGCGTTTTATCAATATTTTAGAAAATTTGCCAATGAATTAGTATTGAAAACTATAGTAGTCTCTCTTTAAGTTTTCAAGATGTGAGCAAATAAATTGTTCTCTTTTTTAACATATTTTCCCTACTAAAGTAAAAATTTTTTACTTGTAGGATAATTCAAGAAACGTTTGCTACTTTTTTTAAAACTTTTGTGCTTTTAGAGTTACTTGTAGGCAATTTGGTATGAATAAGTCACTAATCGGCAAAGTAATAGGCAAAACAATATTTATAAATATACATTTTTTTAAATAACTACAGTTGATAAAGGTCCCTAAAAAGTCATCAAAATACAAACCGTGGTCTCAGAAATTATTGCTGAGAAAAACGAAGAAATCAGTTTGAAACTAACTGAGATATAAGCACTAATATACTACACTTTTTTACTTTCGTTTCTTTTCTACTTGTTGTCAATTGAGAGAGTCGGCATGGTTATCGAATTAAGAAGCTGAATACGCAGCATGCAGTACAATATAAACAAATTAAAATCTATGATGATCGCAAAAACAAAATTGCGGTGCTAATAATTAAAATGTATCCCCTTCAACCCCCTCACTTGATATCAAATGAAAGGGTTTTACCAGTAGAATTTTGCAAACTAAAATCCAAAGCATTAAGTACCAAGATACCGTCCTAAATAAAATAGCGAATGGATCAAATTGCGGCTAAGGCTAGGTTAGGTTACGTAGCATTGTTGCCGCCGATCTACTTTTTTTTCGCAGTGAAATCGACAAAAAAACGCAGTGAAGTGCAGTGACGAGAAATAAAAAAATGTCTTTTTCGTTTGGACAAAAAAAAGGATTTTTTTTTCACTTTTTTAACACTTTTTTGCCCTTTTTAAGAATTACTTGCCCTTGTGTTGTTGCCGGAAGTTTGTTTATGGTTTTCTAACGGAATTTTTGACATTTTAATTCAAGACCTAATCAGTCAACTGCAACGTAACGTAACAGCTGAAAATGTTACCATCTAGCTGCTATATTTTTAACAGGGTGACAATTTTATCTCGTTGTGTTATAGCCTTTACAGACTTACGTGTTAAACACGTTTGAGGTGAATCATGTTAAGGCGTTGTTGATCAAAAAAATAGGAAAACTATCAAAAACTGAAAAACGCAGTGATATTAAAAAAAACGCAGTTACGCAGTGACGACGGGCAAATCGCAGTGAAAATGGCAACACTGTTAGGTAGCTCACTTGGGTCCATTATATTGATTGAAGAATATAATAGAAAAGAGAGAAGAGAAGCAGACAAGTCCAGAGTCTCTGGCGGGAGTCGAACCCGCAATCCCCAAGTTAGCAGACCAGCACACTAATGACTAGTCCACCGGGGTACCCCAAATTGCGGCTTTGTCCTCTTTTTCTCCCATAATATTGGTTGATAGATAGGGCTTGACATTAAACTATGAAAAAGTGTAAAATTCAAGATGGAATCTAAAATAAGATGGAGGATGTTTTTTTTTTCTTAAACCCATTAATGTTTTTTAAAATACGGTGATGCCTTCAAAAAATTTTTCATACAGCTACATTTCTAGTGGATCTTGGAATATAAAAGCCGAAACTAAAAATTCAAAACTTTAAAAAAAACTATAGTTTTTTGTTTTATTTTTGAATTCTCATTTTGTTAATGAGAATTTGACAATAAAACTAATAACATTTTTAACTTTTTCAAGATTTTGGGTAAAATATCTACTGACAATCTGGTATAAGTACCATTGAAATGAATGTAGACCAGCGTAAAAGCAACAACCAGATAAAATATTTATTTAAACATTTGCTGGGAAATGCAAATTTATTTCTTTTAAAAATTTAAACTACAGGATTAATTTGTGTAACGGAAGTTGGACATTTAATAAGATTTTCGTTTTGTCGACCTGCTGTTTTCTAAAATTCCCCAAAATATTAAACTATTTTGTTAAAATTTTCATAAGAAATTCCCTGCAATATAGACAAACCATTAATAAATTTGTCTTTGTACAACATGTTGTTCATAAGATCATTAATCATTGTCCGCATTTGTTTTTATTTTTTTCTTTTTCGTTTCACTGACTTATCATTTTTCACAAATAATTTTCTTTTAACTAAAATCTTATATTTACAGATTTCCTTGGTGGGTGATTTTCTGCTCAATTGTGTTTTCATTTGTAATTTTCATTAAATTACTTCTAAACGATGTTAATTTAGCTAAAAAAAAAGATATTTTTCTTTGTACTTAAAGTACCGCTATAGAGATTGGACTACAATGTTTGTCTTCAAAAGGGAAATAGAGGGTGGCAGTAATGATTCGGATTTTACAGGGCAACTGTTCAGCGAGTTTCTGTTATCTTCCAACATGTTAGTAAAAATTTGCTGTGTATTTTAGGGGGTGGGTGTCTGTTATTTGCAAAACTTTAATTAAACGAATGTGTGATTTATAGTTATTCGATAAAGACATTAAATGATTTAATAGAACTTTTAAATATAATAAGAAACATTTTGGGGCATATTAATCGTTCGAATTTAATAATTTACTCTGTGTAGTCTTTGACTGTAAGCCCTTAGCTCTACCTACAATATTTCATTGTTCAAATGGGGGAAACAATCCAATAATGACTTAATTTAGTTCAGTTTTCATCATGCTTCTTCATCTCGTTTTCTTTTTATCCCTCCTTCGCTGATAGGAAAGGGCTGTGTTATTTTATTTATTAGTTGTAGTTTTTAATGCTACAACGGAAAGAAATTCCTGAGGAGAACACAAATTCTTGTTGCAACAAAAATGTGGGAACATTTCTAATGGTCAATTTAAATTCCTCTGGTGGAATGTAAATAAAATGTTTGATAAAATTACAACAATAAAAGGAAAAAATTCCAGAATATCCAAAGACAGTATGCAGGTATTTATATCAAACTCTTTGACTTATTTTCCATATTTCTTGGACGAATGTAATGACCCAAAAAAATATTTAATGCGAGGGTTCTTCTTAAAGGTGTACGCCAGCTTATTTGAATAATCACCTCAGCATGAGTAGTGAAAAGAAATACACAAACGATTGTCTATGCCTGTCAGGTTTTGAGTTTTGTGTGTGCATAGTTGCTAGTGTTTGGTGGTCTTTTTTTAATAAAACTTTTATATTAAACAATTTAATATTATTCTTTAAAAATTGTCCGACTGTCCGTGTGTATGTTGAAATTAACTTTCTGCTGCCCACAGAAATTTTCAAGGCCCGTGAAGGGTACCAAAATATCAGAAATTTTCGGGAGCAGATCGGTATTAAAAATCAGAAAATCTATAAACAACTGAGAAATGATAAAAAACCTAGACCAACTCATCTTTTCACACCAATACAAGTTGGATAAACGTAGGTTCGAGTCCAAAAAAAATTTGTTTTTCTTTTTTTTTTTATATATTTATTAATTGTTTTATTTTTATCAATAGTTGTTTTTATATATCGCTCTTTTATAAAAAATAGTTTTAATTTTATTTTCTAATATTTCGCCACCATATTGGGTAGCTTCTTCAGGGAAAGTATAAATAATTAAGAACAATTAACAATGTGCAAATTGTTTCTAATTATAAAGACAATGAAACATATATGTATGTATGTACGTATTTAAAATGAGAATGAATGTTTGTGGTTGTGAAAGAAAATACTAAAAACGTAGGTGTTGTCCCGACACCACCAGAGTTAAATGCATTTTCAAACTCATCTATGGTTTCATCATCAGCACTCTTTGCCGAAAATATTTTAATGTTGAGTGTAAATACCATTTGTTTCACTCACAAGTTTATATGAAATAGAAAAGTTTAATTAAAGATCGCAGAAAACAAAATTCACCACAACTGAAGCCTTTCTCGTTTTTGTTATTCTTCAACTACTTATTGTTGTTGCTTTTAATCATCAGTCTATTGGTAATGAAAGCTTTGTTGTCTCCAGAAGCTGTTGCGTTAATTGATGATGTTTCACATACACAGACAGACAGACAGACAGATGGACGGTCATAGCTTAGTTAACTCAGAATATAGCGGTTGTCCCAACTAGAACGCGACTTTTTAATTTAGCGCCACACGAAGTGTGATTGTTTGACATTTGAAAAAATGTTATTGTTTGCTAGTAGAAGGTACGACGTTAGTAAAAATGGAGCGCTACACGAATGAACAACGCATTTTCATTGTGAAATTGTTTCACCAAAATGGTGAAAGTTTTGTGGCTATAGTTCGCAAATTGCGATCATCCCATTTCCATCTTGATGGCTTCGTCAATAGGCAGAATTGTCGCATTTGGGGTGAGGAAAATCCTCGAGTGATTCACGAGAAGCAAATGCATCCTCAACGTGTCACTGTGTGGTGTGGTTTTTGGGCTGGAGGAATCATTGGACCTTTTTTTTTATGAAAATGAGGCAGGTCAAGCGCAAACAGTCAATAGTGTTCGGTATCGTGAAATGATAACCAGTTTTTTCTTGCGTAGAATTGAAGAAATGAATGTGGAGGGCATGTGGTTTCAACAAGATGGTGCCACATGTCATACAGCCAGAGAAACAATTCAATTGCTGCATCAGTCACTTCCCGGTCGTGTTATTTCGCGTTTTGGAAACCAGAATTGGATGCCTAGATCGTGTGATTTAACACATTTAGATTTTTTTCTTCGGGGTTTTTTGAAGTCGATGGTTTACGCGAATAAGCCGACGACGACTAAATCCTTAAAAGAGGAAATTGGACGCTGCATTTATGCAAAAAGGTCATTGAAAATTTAATTTAAAGATCGCGTGTGTGCCAGCAAAGCCGCGGCGGCCATCTGCACGATATATTGTTCCATACATAACCTCATTCTGTCTACTTTACGATATAATAAAGTTTCACGATTTTTTTTTAAATATCTGTGTTTTATTTAAAATTTAAAAAACCAACTAATAGGTTTTTTTTTCAATTTTTCTTTAGAAAGGATGAACCTTGACATTTAAGAATAAAATGCAACACCATGAATGACACGATCCCCATCAGGTCAACTTAATTTTCAAGTGAATTTTTGATGGTTTCAGCTTAAAATTTTTGAACGTTTCCAGGTCTAATGTGTTTTAAGTTGACTATTGGAACCTATTTTCTTAACTGCTTCCCATAGAAAATGCTTTAATGGTCTTAAAACTCAGCTTCGCGGTGTACAATTGTTATTAGAATTTTCGCTGATAACTCGGTTTTCAAAAACAATGCATAAAAATTAGCTGCGAAGCAAATACCCTTTTTTTTGAAATTTGAGAATAAAGTTTCCCTTAACATGACCAGCTAAAGGCCTAACTATATTATGCTTTTGCTGGCTTAAGCAAATGTGCAGATACATAAAATTAAATGTATGCAACTATATTGTAATTATGAAACTTTTCGTCAAGTTTCGTCAAGTGTCATTTGCTTAAGCAAATAGCGAATCTGATCGTACTTTGCTTACGAAATTTGCTTTTCATTTGATTTTGTTGCATTATTTAGTACTTTTTTTTTATGAATGTTGTCATTTGTTTTTTAAATTAGTGAAAAAATTTATAAATTTTATAGTTTATAAATTATTAAATAATAAAAATTAAATAATAATTTTGTGACAGTATCGATATATTTACGAAATACAGAAACAAAACAGCTTTTGCAAAAGTATAAATATTTGCAACTAATCATAGTAAGTATTTAAGTTTAAAAAGTACAATATATCCACCGACAAGTCTTCGAAAATTTGCTTAAGCATTTGACAGACCTTTCGTTGATTTTTTACAGTAGCTTAAGCCAGCAAAAGCATAATATAGTTAGGCCTTAAGGCTCGACATTGACTGTAACAGTGTTTCCCTAATAGTTCTACAAAAAAATAAGAAATGGGCACTAGCATCAATGGCAAAATCCATACAAAAAAATATTTGCTTTAAGTAACCCAGCAAATAATACTGGACTGTTTGGTCCACTGTAATTCAAAAGGATTAATGACAAAATGGTGTTTTGTAATACAGTCATCGGTTTAAATAAAAGTTTTTAGTTAAATGACAAGTGTTCTTGTTTAATCAATTACATATTAATATACATATTACCAAGAGGTGCATAATGGTCGTGGGCTATATGATCCAGCCCTACGACTTCATATTGTAATGATGTCGTAGACTGAGAGACAACGCTGTTGCGGTAATTTGCCCGTGCGCCTAATTTTAACCGGATTATGAACACCAAATAAAACGAATCATTTATCTCAATGTTTTATATTTGGTTGTCAAAATTCCTGTGAAATTCACAGGATAATATTTAGAAATAAGATACAATTAAATTCAAAATGCTTACGTCCTTTTTAAGTGTGAAAATAAAGCGCAGTAGTTTTATAAAATTTATGTACGTTGGTTTTTATCTCACGATTAATATCAGAAAAGTGCGCGTTTTCAGTTAGGGATATTTTATATTAAATTTAAAAAAGTTAGGGAGTACAAGTAATTGGTATTAAATTAATTCGATACTCGATATTCAAGCTATCATCCACACAGAAATTGATCGACGGTGGCGCTAACAACCGCAAAAACAAAATTCTAACACCTTAAAAAATTCAAGGCTACGATCTCTATACGCTCGTTACCTTTTCTATTTTTGTTCCTATTCTATTTTGTGTTAGCTTTAAAAATATTTACCACCAAAGATTATTAAGCACAGAAGAGCCAGTTTGAAAATTCAATTTAAAATGATTTTTAATGTGAGGTCTGTCTGCTACATTGTTAAAATTATTGAACGTCAGTTAAAAGAGAGAGTTAAATCAACCTTGTTTTCTCTGTACAATTGTTTGAGCTCTGGACTAGTTCTAATCAATTACGGAGTATACTCAACATGCGTGTTGCAGTAGTCGTGTTAGTTACAGGGTATTGGCTCCTAAATGCTGACATTTAAACTTGTAAGGCCCGATATAAGGAAATTTTGCTTATCAACATAAAATTCAATATGGTGATTGGTTTCAATTAAAGTAAAAATTTTTCGGTAAATCTTCGGTTAAACAATACTTTAGAATATTGGGTAAACCGCAGTCACATCGAAAGATCATGACGCTTAGGTTTTTACCCAAGCTGAACTTTTTAAGCTTTTTTAACATTGTTCTCTTAGACAACTGGGATAAATATAAAATTCTTCAGAACGATGATGAGCTAAGCTGTATTCACCCATAAAATTTTAGTTCAGAACAAATTTTTTTTATATTGAGTTTGATGTTTTACTTTTGAGAGAGAGAGATTATTTTGTTCAAAAAGTTTTTTCTTGAATTGGTTTAATTTTAATTCTTGTTCAGAGGAAACTGAATTTGGATGCCACTTTTTTTCAATATTTACATGAAAATTGAATTTGGTTGCCACATCACACAGTGTCAGTACATTTATTATACAAAAATTGCTTTTGCCGAAAATTAACAATTAAAATGGAATTTAATGAAAATATTGCTCAAAAATTAAGAGAAGAATTAAAAAAACCAGGAAGAAAATGTTTGTATGACATGAGCAATAGTGCATACAAAAATAATTATTTAAAACAGGATTTTTCTCACTGCGACTCATTTTATTTTCGATTTTTTTTTATAAATTTCTTTTGCAAACAAATTGACTTTATGCACTTCAATTAAAAATAATAATTTTAGTTTTCTTCTATCCGATATTTTCTTCACATAGATTTTAATGAAATAATTTACGTTTGTATTTATTTACATAGTTTGCTAGCGATGCTGCCACTTTGTACAACTGTTTACATTTTTATATTATATGGCAGCTTTGTTTTTTCGGACAAATTTTCTTAAATGGGTGAATCGTTCTGCAGAAAACTCTCAGTAAAAAATGTTATTCTCCGGAAAAGATTTTGTTCAGAACGAATGGGTGAATTCACCTTTACTGTTAATAGACGTTTACGCACACTCTGGTAAATAAATTAAATTTTTTATCTGATTTTTGCGTCTCTGAATAAGCAGTATTCAAATGCTGATTATTATATCCTTACAGGTGCTGATTATTATATCCTTACAGATGCTGAGTGTTTTTTTTACTATTTTGTTAGTAGTAATACAACATGACTAGAATTTAAGTTTTTAAACTTACAAAATAGGTTTGGCATGCAAATGGCATAAAAAGCGCGTTTTTCTAAGTCTAATTTAGGCTCACGAATAGAGCGATTCGCATTTTCTCTCTTACAATCTTTTTTCGTAGTAAGAAAAGGGAAGGATGGATGCACTTGTAATTGATTAACAATTCATTACTTGTTGCACTTCTACTACTGCGTCAAAGTAAGCCTCTTTCAAAGCGCCTATGAACGTGCTTCAGTTCTAAAATTTAATATTAATACTTTGATAAACTCGCCTGTTTTTTTTACTGGGCTGTAACGTAAGGATATTAAAGGCACGTATAAATTTAAATTTATTGTAAAGGGTGATACACAGATGACATTTGTCGCATAATAAAAAAGTTTTTGTATTTAGTTTTCTTTTAAGGAAATGAATTTAAATAAGTTTATTGTTTTCAATAAAAAGAATCGAATTTATTTAATTATTTTTCTATTAGTAAAAAATATTACAATTGCTCAACAGTGTCTTTGTAATATTGTGGCGTCTTTGTTGTTTTTATTATATTTGAGTATTGAATGGTGTGTTAACGTTAAAGTTTACTTTATTGTTTGCTTATGGTTGGTAATTTTCTTGAAAAACTTTTGGAAAACAATAAAATTTCATTTAAAATATTCTTGATATATTGTAGTGGTTTACTACAGGAATGGAAATGTTGTTTTTTAAATAAAAGAAAATATAAAAATCGTTTTAAAATATGAAAATACCTTTTTATACCCTTCACACAGTGAAAAAGGGTATATATAGGTTTGTCATTCCGTGTAAAATTTACACAATTTTCATTTCCGACCCCATTAAGTATATATTTTCTGAAAGCTTATGAATAGGAAAGTCAATAAAGCTCTGTCAGTCTGTTCATCTGTCCGTCTGTCCGTGTGTATGTTGAAATCAACTTTTTGATATCCCCGATATCGTCTGGACCCGGGTGAGGTATTAAAATATCAGAAATATTCGGGAGTAGATCCGTATTGAAAATCAGAAATATCGGTACATAAACAACTCAGATATGAACAAAAACCCACGGCCACCTCGTTTTTTTTAACACAAAAACAACATAAAACAACAACATATGTATTTACATACAAACGTGTATAATGGTTAGAGAAAACGTGGCATCGAATCCCAGCTGAGCCAAAAAAAAATTTTTTTTTAATTTTTTTTTTATTTTATTTTTTATTTAATATATTATTTATATTTTTATTATTTTTTTTTAATTTTTTTTTTTCATTTTTTTTATATTATTTTTTTGTTTTATATTTATTATATATATTTTAATTATTTTTTTTTTAATTTTTTTTAAATTTTTTTTTTAAATTTTTTTTAAATTTTTTTTTAATTTTTTTTTTATTTTTTTTTAAACATACATACGTAAATTTATAATTTTGCAATGATGATACAAACTACTGTTATTACATGACTACACGTTGTGAAGGGTATATCAGATTCGGCACGGCCGAATATAGCGCTTTTACTTGTTTAAATTTATTTAAATTTTTTTTTTAATTTTTAATTATTTTTCTTATTTTTTTTAAATATTCTTTTAAAATTTTTTTTAATTTTTTTTTTAATTTTTAATTATTTTTCTTATTTTTATACCCTTCACACAGTGAAAAAGGGTATATATAGGTTTGCCATTCCGTGTGAAATTTCTACAATTTTCATTTCCGACCCCCCATAAAGTATATATTTTCTGAAAGCTTATGAATAGAGGAGTCGATTAAGCCCTGACCGTCTGTCCGTCTGTCCGTCTGACCGTCTGTCCGTGTGTATGTTGAAATCAACTTTTTGAAGCCCCCCGACATAGGTTGGACCCGGGTAAGGTATTAAAATATCAGAAATATTCGGGAGTAGATCGGTATTGAAAATCAGAAACATCGGTACATAAACAACTGAGATATGAGCAAAAACCCACGACCACCTCGATTTTCTTTTCATAAAAACAACATTACAACAACAACATACATACATACAAACGTGTATACTGGTTAGAGAAAACGTGGCATCGAATCCCAGCTGAGGCAAAAAAAATTTTTTTTTTAATTTTTTAAAATTTTTTTTTTTAATTTTTTTTTTATTTTTTTTTTATTTTTTATTAAATATATTATATATATTTTTATTATTATTTTTTTTTTTTATTTTTTTTTTTTTAATTTTTTTTTATTTTTTTTTTGTTTAATATATATTATATATGTATATAATAATTTTTTTTTTTTTAATTTTTTTTTTAAATTTTTTTTTTTAAATTTTTTTTTTATTTTTTATTATTTTTTTTTTTTTAACATACATACGTGAATTTACTGTTATTGCATGACTACACGTTGTGAAGGGTATATAAGATTCGGCACGGCCGAATATAGCGCTTTTACTTGTTTTTAAATATTCTTTTAAAATTTTTTTTAATTTTTTTAAAAAATTTTTTTTTTATATATTTTAAATATTTTTTTTTTTAATTTTTTTATTTTTATTTTATATTTATTATTTATATTTTTATTATTTTTTTTTAATTTTTTTTTGGTTTATTTTAAAAAATTTTTTTTTATTTTTTTTTAACATACATACATACGTAAATTTATAATTTTACAATGGGATGTTTTTATATATGTCTGTTTTTTATATGTATGTACGTATTTCATATGGGATGAATGGTGATACAAACTACTGTTATTGCGTGACTACACGTTGTGAAGGGCATATAAGATTTGGCATGGCCGAATATAGCACTATTACTTGTTGTAACTAGAAGATTTTATTTATTTTAAGTCTTCTAATGACTTTTACTCAAAGTTCTAATTATTTCTTTATTACTTTGCAGAAATATTATTTTATTGACTATTTATTTGCTTGAAGTTTAATATTAGTTGACGTCAAACAACAATACACAACTATAACCGATACAATAGAATCTCTGTCTGTCTGTTGTATATGCAAATAAACCAAAATTGTATTTCTATGGATAATACACACAGTTCAAGGAGCTTTAAAAATTCAACAATATTTCATCTCCAAGCACATCCTTATATTAAGTGCATGTAAATTTGTATGCATGTATTTGGTTTTCGAAGCAACAGTATATTGTTTAGCTCCTTCGATTTATACTAGTTTGTTTAACATTTTAATTTTCTTACCGCATGCTTTTTCATTAAATTTTGTAAATATGTTAGAACAATAAAACCATAAAATAAAACCGAGAAAGGAAACTTATTATATCTTTGTCAATGTCACCGTGTACCAGAAAGTTTTCCATATTGTTATCAGCGGGAAATGAAAATAACTCATTCTGCTAAAATGAATTATTATTATATACTATATCCCTTACTCACTTACTTTCACTGTATAGCACCCTTCACCTGTAGTACCCAGGGTATATATAGTTTTGTCATGCCGTTTGTAATTTGTAAAATATTTATTTCAGATCTGATAGAGTAGAGTGACGTTTTAAAAGGCCATAAATAGACTGATCTATGTTAGTCATTTATAAGCTTCTACATGTTGGCCAAATCTGTATGTAGTGTCAGTGCTTTGGACAAGTTTCTGAGATATGAGCGAATAAACACGCTCATATGTTTTACCAACAAAAATAAAATTTTCAGCCCTAAGATTATTTATAGACAAGTTTGCTATTTTATTTAGCTGTGAAATGCCTCTAGGACTACTCAAAAAATTTCAAAAAATTGCTAACTAATCGGCAAAAACAATTAGGAAAAATATATATATTCTTTAAAGATATCAAGTTTTTAAAGCTTTTTAATAAATAATGGATACGTCGGGGACTCTAACTAACAAGTCATAACTGCGGAAATTATCGCTGGAAGAAAAACCAAGAAATGGATTTGAAACTAACTGAGATATAAGCAAAAAAACACAACTGTTACGGTGTTTATCGTAAAATCTACAAACGATAATTAAATTTGTTTAAATCTTTAGACAACCAAGAGAGTATGGTTATCAAAGGACTTGACTAGCAGAATATAAAACACTGAATAATATGAACAGCAGTAATATGCCAATATTTTAATGTTTAATGGTTTTTTAACAATATTTAAATATAGACTTATGTATTTTTGAGAGTTTTCATTTGAACGGTTTTAGTTTTATTTAACTTAAAACCAGTCAGGGTTTTCGTGGCTCACTCTTTGAAACAACTAACTTTTGTAAATATTGGTTGCACTTTGTAACTAATCACATGCTGGAACTGGATGTGGTATCTTTTCGATCCAATGGCTTTGGAATTGTCCCTGAGGCAACCAGATTATTGTAGCGCGATACAGGCCGAATTAATGGCTATTAAGTCAGCTGCGGAACAGATTCAGTATAATGGAATATCTGGCAGGGGTAATTATATATTTACTGAAAACAAGGCTGCTATTAGATCCCTGGAGAGTGTGTACCGCACATCGAAAATTACCCAGGAATGCCGGGTGTCTCTTGAGGAGATGGCGAGACATTCGACGGTTACCCTTGTGTGGGTTCCAGGACATGGGGCTATTTATGGTAATAATAGAGCTGATGCACTTGCAAAAGCCGGTACCACCTTAGATTCCGTTGAATCCAGTTGTGCTTTGAGTATTCCCTTATCGAAGGGTAAGCAGCTAATCTCGCATCGATTGTATTTGGATGCCAAGGAAAGATGGGTGAGAGAACCCACTTGCTTCGAGACCAGAAAAATCTGGCCTGACATGGATGTGCATAGGACGCAATATGCAGTGAATATGCCCCGAATCCACCTTAGGAACCTCATAGCGGTCATTACCGGACACTGGCCTATAGGCACACATGCGAAAAGGCTAAATATCCCTTACAACGACTTCTGCAGAAGTTGCGATAACGAGAAAGAGGAGGCGACAACTGAACATCTTCTCTGTAATTGTCCTGCATTCGGGGACCTGAGAAACCAGATTCTAGGTCAGCGAATACTTGGAAGTAAAACTTCTCTTTCCGCAGTTGATCTGAGAAAGAGCCACACCTTTGAAAACAGGACATGACGGCTGAGGAACGACGGCCAGAGGACATAGACGAACGGGCGTTGGTGCCTACGGTATCACAACGGGACGCTCGGAGGACCCAAGTGAGCTATGCCTTTGGCCGGCTGTCGGATCTATTCTAACCTAACCTAACCTTATAATTAATTCGTTTGATTATTTCGTGGATTATTCGGTGAGTGTCACATTTTTTAATATCAGTTACGTTATTTTTCCAGTCACGCAGAAAGGTGGGTGTCATTTACGTTAAAATCGAAGGGCTTATATTTCTGTAACTATTCTTACTTTCAATTCAAGATTTTAACAAACAAGGTGTTGGAAGCTGCAAATAATTCTGCCTCAAAATGTCAATTTCGAAATGTCAGTTACGTTATTTTTGCTGTTAGGGCTCAATATGTTGCATATAAGTAGTGCGTAGGAATAAATTGTTGTAAAAATATCTACAGTTAATTCTTAATAGAAAATCCTCTCTTTTTGCTCTACGCTTGAACTGAACTTGAGCCGAATTTCAAGTAGTTTTTTCAAGATTATATGTAGTAGACTACAATTTATGCCATCGCAGTGCATAAATTTAAGGTGGTAAACCACAATATGCATGTGTTATCTGAAGGTCAACCATTAAACCAGTAACAACACCAGCATAATCGAAAAAAGACAATACGAAATAAAATTAATGGGAAATGGTACTGCAACAAAACTGTTTTATATATTGTATTGAAAGGGTGGATGTGTGTGAGTGCATGTCAATAGAAAAATTGAAAATGCAACTCGCATATGAGCACAATAACAAAATAAATTGTTTGAGATTCTCACTCAGCACTACTCCCTTATTTTCATTTGCATAAATGCAAACCAAAGTAATAAAAATAAAATTTGTGTTCATGTTTTAAACTTGTTGAACCAAAAAAAAAAAAAAGTAAAACTTAATAATTTACAACTAAATAAAAAAATCAATGAACTAAAGCCATTAAAGGGATAAATCTCTTTTCTAGTATTTAACCAAAATGCGGGTGAAGTAGATTAAATTTGATAATTGGCGATTGGAAATACATATAAAATGAAACACATAAAAGAGGTTTAAGAAACCTAAAAGGTTGGTTGTTTGTGTGCTAATATGAAAATATCAAATTGTTTGCCACCAGTTGATCTAAATCATGTGTCAAAATACTAATAGATTTTTTATGCTGAAAATACATATGATCTGTTGATCACTCACAAAGATGTGTCCTATATGACCGAAAGTTTACAACTGAAACCAAAAACAGCAAATAAACACATCTCGCAACAATTGAACAATTTCCACAGCAACGTGATTAGAAATTGAATAGGAGATCTCGGATTTGGATTCGCTTACAAGGTTTTATTAACTCAGCTGAAAGTAAATGACTATCTACCTCGATATGACTTCTCAGTTTGAGCGGGAGATGTATTTTCATTTATCTTTAGTTTCCTTGAACAGGAAGACTTAGGGCCATTATTACAACTTGCCTTTAGTTAAAGGCAGAATTTTGTCGGACCTATAAATGGCTTTGCATTATATAGAGCCCTCATTTATTAATTTTTTATCTATTAAATATTATTATTCTTAACAATAATAACAATAAAAAATGAAAGTTGTGATAGTGCGAAGCTATTTATCGGGCACAAAAAATCCTACATATAACTAAAGGCAAGTTGTAATAATGGCCCTAAGTCTTATAATTATAGTGCAGGAATTTAAATTTGTATAAAATAATTTTCCAAAAACAAATAAAAAGTAAATACAAGATAAAATAAATTTAATTCTAATAACAAAAAAAAAAAAAATTCAAAACGATTCAGCAAAATAACGAAATAAAAAATTTTTAAAATTAATTGCGTTGCTAATTGTTTGTTGATTGTGTGGAAGAGCAGTGCAAAGACGAATAGCATTTATGAGAAACTGCCACTCAAAAACGAGACAACGAAATTTTGGAATTTTAATTTGTTTGCCTCTAGATGATTTAGCAAAACGAATCCTTTGAAATAAGTATTTTTGCTCTTCAGTGTTCACAATTTTCCAGAGGAAAGTAACTAATCTTATCTTTAAAAAATTTTCAAATGATACTCCATAGGAATTTTTTGAATAAAATGACACATGATCACGTTGCTTCTTGCTGACCATAAACTTCTTCCTACTTAGGAAATTACAACGAGAGAACAAAGCTATAAGTCACAACTAGAAACCAAATAGGCCTTCGCCAGTAGCATTCTTACTCTTAACGGCGTAAAATATGGCACTGACCATAATGTTCTTAACTTATTATAAAGCTTTGCAACTAGTGAGTTTATGTGACTTAACCATGTTAGATTGCTGTTAAATATTATTCCCAGGTTTCTTTTGATATCGGTGATTTTATCAATAAATAAAATTGCCGCGTATGGAAATAAAAAAAGCTTGTCCAGCATTATTACAGAAATGCATCAAAGTGATATAAATGAAGGCAGTGTTTTGTAGACTAATGCTTAACTAGCACCTTAAATAACAACAGAACCTAAATAAGAACAGTTGTTGAACCTATTTTATACCCTTAACACGACAGTGAAAAGGGTATATAAAGGTTTGACATTCAGTGTGATTTTTTCATATTCATTTTCGACCCCGTAAACTGTATATTTTCTGAAAGCTTATGGATAGGGGAGTCGTTTGAGCATTATCAATTTGTCCGTCTGACTATCTTTTCGTGTGTATGTTGAAATCAGATTTTTAAAGTCTCATAACATCGCCAAGATCCCTGTGTACCATTAAAATATCATAAATATTTGGGAACAGATTGGTATTGAAATTCAGCAAAATCGCCCTATAACTTTCTGTGATATGAGCAAATGAACACATATAGTGAATCGACAAAACTAGAGTTCTTATCGCAGAATGACAAAATTAAGTAAACTGATACTTAATGTCAAAGTTAAGAAAAATTTGAAGTTTGAGAAAAATCGCTGATAAACAACTGAGGTATGAGCAAAAACCCACGACCACCTCGATTTTTTTTCACAAAAACAACATTACAACAACAACAAATATACGTACAAACGTGTATACTGGTTAGAGAAAACGTGGCATCGAATCCCAGCTGAGCCAAAAAAAAAATTTTTTATTTATTTTAAATTTTTTTTTTTTATTTTTTATTTAGTATATTATTTATATTTTTATTATATTTTTTTTAATATTTTTTTTATTTGTTTTTTTTAATTTTTTTTTTTAACATACATACGTAAATTTATAATTTACAATGGGATGTTTTTATATATGTATGTACGTATTTCATATGGGATGAATGGTGATACAAACGACTGTTATTGCATGACTACACGTTGTGAAGGGTATATAAGATTCGGCATGGCCGAATATAGCGCTCTTACTTGTTTTTTGTGCGTTTAGCGGTAAACATAACTGCCAAGTTTGAAAAGAATATATTAAGAAATGAATTTTTGGCAGTTGTTTTTAGGGAAACAGGTAAAAGTCGTTTTTTTATTTAACTTAAAAATTTTTTGACTTTGGTGCCCTCCACTGTAAACAAAAAGTGAAATTTATGAATTGTACTTAGAAATCTATTTAAGGTACTTTGTTAGCTTTACAAAAATGTATATTACATAATTATTCTTTACACTTTATTAATCTTTAGTTTTGCCTATGGGACAGAGCACTGTGCGACTGCCTCTGTTAAAAAAAAATATAATTTTTCAGCTCTAGATTTAGAGATACATTTGTGAATTCTTATAGATATAAGTAAAACATTTCTACAGATATTCGTGAACAATTTTGAACACATCGGCTACTAACCGGCAAAGTTACAGTCGATAATTGTTTTGAAAAGTATATTTTTTTATGTGTATCGAATTTTTTAAGCTCCTAAATAATTTTGGAACAAATTATAAACCGTGGTCTCAGAAATTATTTCTGTGCAAATCTTAAAAATAGATTTAAAACTGACTGAGATATAAGCACCAAAATACAACTACTTGGGTTTTTTTCCTAAAATTTACAAACGAAAATCTAATTTTTCATCGTATCTAGTTTATCCTAGATTTTATGTACGTTTATAATCTAGGGTAAACTACGCTGTCATTATACCTATGGACATGATAGTGTGGGGTATTATCAGATTATGCACGGCCATATATAACCCTCTTACTTGTTTTTTTATTAAGCGCCTTCTAACATTATTGGCAATTTTAAGTATTCTAAACTTGGTAGCACTAAAGTACAATGAAAACATGGTTGTATTTCATGAAATCTGCTTAAAAAAAGTTTTAAGGTGATTTTAACCAGGTAAAACCAGGTTTTAATGATTGATTTCAGCATTAAACCCTGGTAGTGTCTGTCATGCAATTATGTTTTATATCAACCACACTACGTAAAGTTGCACCATGTAAATGCACACTTACGTAGTGTGGTGATTCGGCACTAAAGAAACGCCGGAAAATGAGACTTTGACTCTGGTTTTCGGTAAAGAAAACACAACATTTGTGATTTTCGTAAAATACAAACGCCACTTGGGCCAAAAATTAATTGAACATTTTTTCATTTGATTAAGTTTGTTTAATATAAGATATATTGTTAAAATAAAAGAAAAGAAATCCACAATAAAGGAAAGAAAGCTGCTAATTATAATACAAAACGTGTTTCGTTTAACAAAAGGAAAACAAAGACAACGACTGAGGACACAAACTTGAAAGAGGCTGTTGTTTTCCAATCCGATCTTCAATCAATTCTCAACAACCAACACCACTGTATCTCCTGCAGTAAGGGACGACACCACCAACTCTAACAGACGAGGTAAACAAATCCTTAAGTCTGAAAACAAAATTATGTATTAAAGTTGGCTGAAGTACAACGGTTGTTATTATTATTATTTTCTTTGATAATTGTTGAAAAGTAATAACTTTGTAGCTATTTTCACGTTAATCTAGCGATTTTATATCTTTTCTTATTTTTAGTTTTACTAAGAGAGAGTTTTGTTAAACAACAAAAGTGATCATTACTGTTATACATTAATACACATTATACATCAATACATTATATTACATTAACGCTTTAGTTTAGGTTTGTCACTTCACAGCTAGTGCTAAGTCCAATGCAGCTCTTGTTTAGATTTGGCTGTTAGAAAGCTTTTTTTAATTTAATTGTAGAAAAAAATAAATAAATAATAAAAATATAAATAATAAATATAAAACAAAAAAAAATAAAAAGAAATAATAAAACTAATAATAATATTTTAAATAAAAAATAAAAAAAAAATAAAAAAAAAATTTAAAAAAAATTTAAAAAAAAAATTAAAAAAAAATATAAAAAAAAATAATTAATTATATATATTAAATATATAAAACCAAAAAAAAAAAAATTAAAAAAAATTAAAAAAAAAAATATAAAAAAAAAATAATTAAAATATATATAAAACCAAAAAAATAAAAAAAAAATTCAAAAAAAAATAAAAAAAAATATAAATAATATATTAAATAAAAAATAAAAAAAAAATTAAAAAAAATTAAAAATATAAATAATATATTAAATAAAAAATAAAAAAATATTATAAAAAAAATTTAAAAAAAATTTAAAAAAAATTAAAAAAATTTTTTTTTGGCTCAGCTGGGATTCGATGCCACGTTTTCTCTAACCAATATACAAGTTTGTATGTATGTTGTTGTTGTAATGTTGTTTTTGTGAAAAAAAAAAATAGAGGTGGTCGTGGGTTTTTGCTCATATCTCAGTTGTTTATATACCAATGTTTTTGATTTGCAATACCGATCTACTCCCGAATATTTCTGATATTTCAATATCTCATCCGGATCCAAGCAATGTCGGGGGGCTTCAAAAAGTTGATTTCAACATACACACGGACAGACGGTCAGACGGACAGACTGACAGAGCTTAATCGACTCCTCTATTCATAAGCTTACAGAAAATATATACTTTATGGGGTCGGAAATGAAAATTGTAGAAATTTCACACGGAATGACAAACCTATATATACCCTTTTTCACTGTGTGAGGGGTATGATAAATTTAACTTGTTGAACCATTCGAAAACTGATTTTCGGAAAAAGTAAAATTTTTAGTTGCCCTAATAGTTACTTACTTACTTTGCAAAAAAAATAAAAAATCATTAAAAGCTTCAAATGAAGTATTGCATAAAAAATGCAGTCCTACTACTACTACATCATAAAAATATTATATGCAGGACCTATTACCCTCAATCATTTTTAATTCATAAATAGTAGTTCGTTTGTTATTGTCATGACATGACTATGGTTTATTCGCCGAAAGAGCAAATAAGGTGATTGCCACTTACCACAAATACTGATTGAAAAAGTGTGAGTTTGCGTTTTACAAATGCTGAAACTTAAAAAAGTACCCACAAGTAATAGCGGACAAATAATTGTACATGCAGTGGTTTAAATTATTGTTGTGTCATGTTGGTAAATAAAACGTTCAATGAGTTGTTTCAGTTATGACGCTGGTTTAATTACAGCCAAGAATGTATGTTTGTATGTTGTTAAATAAACAATATATTTGTTTAAAGAAGGTAATGAACTAACTATTCATATATGAATTTATATATTTTGAATGGAAATGAACAACAACAATTTTATGTTGTAAAATATACCGCGTGTCGTGATCACAGACCAAAATTGTTAATCAAACAAATAGACAAATATGTACTTCTGTACGAATAATTTTGAACGCGTTTTGCTTGAGCTGTTATAAAAGTTTATTTAATGCTTTCTTAAGTTAATGAATGCATTTGGTTAAACTGACTATTTCGCCTAAGCTTTTTTATATCAGCGCTAACCAAGTGCGGACTCAGGAGGAGAAACAAATTATACTTCCCCACATACCAAATTGTTGGTGTTGATAGGTAATTGTTTTGGCAGCCATTAGACAAAAAACAACTCATTTATTAAAAAAAAAACTAAAAAACGATTACGTTGTATTCGTCCCTGTGGGACAGCCACACTAATTTTAATGAAAACACAGTTTTTATAATTTTTTTTTGTCAAAAAAATCAACATTTTAGAAACCATCTTTGGTGTCAAAATAATTTTCCAGTTGCTACCTTCGATGAATGCACGTTAATTACTTGCATTGTGTCTACTCAAATCTGGTTGTTGGTTGCCCTTCTAACCTAAAAAAAATGTGACTGCAATTAAAAGCACAATCGAAAGTGAATAAGAGTGTGTAAAATGCTCTAATTTTATATGTCGGGTGATTTTTAAATCATTTGAGTTTTATAAATTAAAAAAAAACACTAAAAATTTGTAAAATTTAGTGAAATAATAAATTGGGAGAATATCCCTCCCAACTAATTTTTCCATATTTTATTTGGTTGTTGGGTTTAAGCTGGTCTATATGCATTTCACTGGTGCTTATACCAGATCGTCAGTAGACCTTTTACCCAAATTCTTGAAAAAGTTGTAAAATGTTTTTTTTTTCAAGAATTTGGGTAAAAGGTCTACTGACGATCTGGTATAAGCACCAGTGAAAATCATATAGACCAGCTTCGTCAGTAGACCTTTTACCCAAATTCTTGAAAAAGTTTTAAAATGTTTTTTTTTTCAAGAATTTGGGTAAAAAGTCTATTGACGATCTGGTATAAGCACCAGTGAAATGCATATAGACCAGCTTAAAACCATCAACAACAAAAATATTTATGAAATATTTATTTGAAATTTTGAACGAATACCTGTCATCTACTTTTTAAAGATTATTTAATGGCCGAGGTTTTCCGGTAAGTGGTCCCTTCGTAAGCTTCAATTTGAGCATTTTTTTTCCAAAATTTCGACCATTATCCCATCAATGGCAGCTTTAATGTTATCCTGTACACAAGAGTCTTCATGTATCAGAAAACTACCTAAAAACTTGAACTTAATTGTTCACCAAACTCACATTGACAACAAGAACGAATAAATATGTGTCAATCTTTATTAACACTGACCGATACAGCAGCGAAATTCGTTCGCACCGTTCGCACAAGAGTCAGTGGATTCATGTCTAATAAAGTTGAACTGCTACGAAAGTTTCCACAACAGATTGAAAAGCCGGTTTGGTGGTTCGACTATGATGACCATAAAATGGATTCAATTCAAATTTTTTTTAATATTAATAAAAATTTAAACAAAATTAAATTTTAAAAAATGTTACAATATTTTGGTAACTGTTTTGTGCAAAATAATTAGTTTGACCCTTTAAAAACAAAAGAAAAAGTTACTGATTTTGTCATTTGTATTCGCATTGTCAAGCGTACGTTCGCCATAGATGAATAAAATTTTATAAGAAAACTTTTACGTTTTCTTTCGTGTCCTCTTTCAAGTTATCGTTCACACAAAGTGTTAATAGCTGGACCCAAAACAATTTTCCTTCGCTTAGAATGCAAAGGAACACATTGGTTCGACATCAAAAAAGGATATAAAAGTTGTTAAAGTTCAATATTAAGCGGTAATGCAAAAGTAAAAGTAAGTGCGAATTTATTTTTTAAAATAGTTGTTGTTGTCTTTTAAAACTTTTAATATTTGCAATTACGCAGGACTAAACCCGTAAACATGAATATCTCTTTTATTAAATTATTAATAATAGTATTGCAAAATAATTTAAAAAAATACAGTTAAAAGCTAGCTGCGTTGCTATTGAGTTGTTGTAGCTGTAGATAATTATTCCAAAGATGAGCTGCATATATGAATTAGTGCCTTTTAGATACAAGAAGTTGTTGAAAAAGAATCTTATTACTTCTGTAAGATGTTTTTTAACCCGATTAAACTTAATTTGTAACAAGTAACAATGCTATATTCGGCCGTGCCGAATCTTATATACCCTTCACAACGTGTACACGCAAAGAAAAACCATGGTTACGACATGATCACGACGGTCATATTATTTTTTCTAAAACAATATTTGGTTGTCGAAAACAAGTAATAGTTATTTTCGTTTCATTTCATCATATATTTTGTCACGATAATCAAGCATTTGTTTGAATTGTATCATTTAATGATTACTTTTCGTAAAAATTTCAAAATGGTTATCATTTAAAAATAGTATGATCTAAAAAAATTAATTTGACAAAAATAACATTATATTCAAAATCATTAAAAATTAAAAATAATCATTAAATAATAAGTGAGACAACAGTATGATTACAAAATAATCAAGCTATGATTTTTTTTAATAATAATTTGATTTCAATTGTTCTTCTTCTTGCTGAATAAATTTTTATTATTTTAAAAGTTTGAGATGTCAAAAAAAGGAACAAAAATTTTGAAAAATTAAAGAAAATTTTAAAATAAACGAGAAAATGTAAAAAAATATTGGTAAAAAATTGCAATTAAATTGGTAAGTACAATAAATATGTGTATGTTACAGCAAAAGACAAAATTTTGCCGTAAAAAAGCAAAGATTGTCGATTTTAATTGTAGTCATATATATGATAATTGATTGATGCTTAAATTAAACATAATAATGATAACTGGTAACCATTATTATTTTAAACATAATCATACAATTCAATCATAGTATGTTGCTCTTCGATTATGGTTACCACAACCATATTTTTTCTTTGCGCGTAGTCATGCAATAACAGTAGTTTGTATCACCATTCATCCCATATGAAATACGTACATGCATATAAAAAACATACATATATAAAACGTCCCATTGTAAAATTAGAAATTAACGTATGTATGTTAAAAAAAAAATAAATAAAAAAAATTAAAAAAAAATTAAAAACAAAAATTAAAAAAAAAAATTTTTAAAAAAATAATTAAAAAATATAATAAATATAAAACAAAAAAAAAATAAAAAAAAAATAATAATAAAAATATAAATAATATATTAAATAAAAAAAAAAAAATTTTTTTTTTGGCTCAGCTTGGATTTGTTGCCACGTTTTCTCTAACCAGTATACACGTTTGTATGTATGTATGTTGTTGTTGTAATGTTGTTTTACTGAAAAAAAACGAGGTGGTCGTGGGTTTTTGCTTATGTCTCAGTTGTTAATGTACCGATGTTTCTGATTTTCAACACCGATCTACTCTCGAATATTTCTGATATTTTAATACCTCACCTGGGTCCAAGCGATGTCGGGGGGATTTAAAAAGTTGATTTCAACATACACGCGGACAGACAGACAGACTGACAGACTGACAGAGTTTAATCGACTTCCCTATTCATAAGCTTTCAGAAAATATATACTTTATGCGGTCGGAAATGAAAATTGTAGAAATTTTCCACGGAATGACAAACCTATATATACCCTTTTCACTGTGTGAAGGGTATAATAATTTTGTATTCAGTACAATCTATAAAATCATGACGAATAGATTGTCGCTATAACAACGATTACACTCATTTTCGGCTCAACGGCCTTATTAAGCAACAAAATTTTCTCATATGGAGTGAGACCAATCTACAATAGACATCCATTGTATCTCAAAAGAGCACCGTTTGCTGCGACGTACATGCAGTTGGCTTCATTGAATATTATTTCTTTATAAATGAGGCTTAAGCTCGCGTTATGGTCAATGGAGACCGTTACGGCACCATGATAAATGATTTTCAATTTGAAAATATGAAAGAAATTGATACGTACAAGGCGTAGTTTTATCAGTATGGTGCTTCTATTGATATCAAAACTGAGCTACTAGTTGATTTTGATTTAAGTAAAATAAAGTCACTGGCTAATAGTGATAACTGATGCTCTTGAGGCCAACACCGTTCGTGTTATTTATGATAAAAAGTGGCAAATAATTGAACGTCCCAGAATTACTTTTAAATACAGGTAAACTATTTCGAAATTTGGTTAAAAAGCTTGAATATCCTGTTCGTTGGTTCGATAATGACGACCATAAAAGGCTCCACGAAAAGCTTTCCAATGAAATAACTCCCAGGAAACAACCTCCAATGAAATAAACCCCAAAAAATAACACCCAAAACAGTGAATGAAATAACATCAAAAAATAAATGAAATAAACCCCAAAGCGAAAACAAAACAACCCCCAATATTTCATATGAAATAACTCCCAATGACAAAAATAAAATAAACCCCAATAAAATAAGCCCCATCAGCAACAAAAAAGGAATTATGCCCGAAATTCAGAAAAAAGAGTCAATTTCACTAAGGATTTTATGAAGCCAATATGGACCAACAGCAAAATCGCAAAATTATTGGGATGAATCGTGTGGAGGCCCGCAGGCGTCTTCTTCATAATAAGGTGTGCCTGCATTCATAATCAATTTCTTTTGGTGAAGGAACATACAAAGCTCGTTTAATAGTGACTCCTTTTGGTTTTGAAAATGGACTAAGTCAAGTGCAGTTATTTTCCCTTATACGATGGAAGTTATTACAGATCAGCCACCAACGAGCTATCCTAAAACTTTACGAATGGCTTGAAAATTCAACTCATGGGAGACGTTAGTATAGTTACAATGTTGTAAAGAATGCAGTCATTTTCTGTAATAGAGATGTCAGGAAGTATGGACAAAGAATTGTTTAATATTTCCAATATATTTATTTTTGAAACCCAACTACCAAAAAATTATTTTCATGTACATACATAAATAATAAACTTAATAAGTTATACGTAAGGAATGGTAAAAAAACAAAATGGTTGCACATGAATTCAAGATGGAGAAAATATACGGTGTATGTATAAATGCTGCCAGTTGTTTACACTTCGTTATTATGTACCTCCTCACTGCTTGGCAGAAGTGGAACCAACAACCGATAACTTTTGAGTTAGGGAAAACAATCATTATTGCCGCCTGTCACGAACGTCGCACCATCCATATCCAGAACGTTATCATTTATGTATTTGTAAAAATGATTGTAGCATTTTGTTGATTTTCTATTCGTCAATATGAACAAGAATGGAAATATCTGTAAACATTCGAAAGATATTGTAATATATTCACAGGCTAAAAGTTTTCTTGTAAAAGGCCTATTTTTATTTACAAGCAAATACACCCCCAAAATCCAACAACTTTAAAATTGAAATAAACCCCGAATATAAAATGAAGAAACACCCAAATTATACACGCTATGAAACAAGCCCCGAATTTTAAAAATTTGTTGGGTGTTGTTTCATTGGAGATTATTTCATAATTTGAAATAATTTCCAAAAAAAAAAAAAATTTTAAAACAGCCCCAAAGAATTGGGAGTTATTTCGTATGAAATAACACCCAAAAATGTATGAAAAAAATTTGGAAAATATTTCATTTCTCGTTTGGGCGTTATTTCATTGGGGGGCTTTTCGTGGAGCCCCATAAAATGCATTTAATTGATTTTTTTAATTTCAACATAAAAATGTTAACAAAATCAAATTTTGCAAATTGAATTTTTATTTGATCGAACTTTTTGTTTAAACTAATATTTAAATTTTAATCAGGCTCGAGTTCATATTAACATCCTTTACTTTTACAAAGAATTTTTTTTTTTTTTTTTTTAATTGTGATAAATGAAAGAATAAATCTGAAAAATTATATTTTTACCGACACTAGCCTAGTGGAATGCATTTTCGAAACCAGCTACGATTTCATCATCAGCACTCTCTGATCGGTGGTTACATGTTGGTTGTAAATATCATCTATTTAACTCCCGGGACTTAAGTTAATTGAATTCGGTAACTACTTGAGTTTTTCCTTTTTCATATATTTTTACCACAACGAGTTAAATTGAAATTTTAACCAAACAGCAAACCTTTTACTTTTGTTTGTTATTATCTTTCATTTTATCACTATTTTTGTCCTGCTCTAGCCACCAGTTTGGAAGCGATAAGAACAGATAATTGTTTTTAACAATCAATGTTTATAATTAATTTAAAAAAGAATGTTACAATATTTTTTCAATTGTTTTTTACAAATGGGTTTGACGACTCGAAAACAGATGTTAAAAAAGGTGGCCTAAAATTCAAATGTTAATGACCTGCGTAAATTATTTCAATAATAAAAAATGTTTGGATTCAAAGTTGCTTTTTATTGGGATATTTTTTACAATTATAAGTCTATTGAGCTAAAAAAGACACCCCGTATGTACACACACCACAAAATATCTCTTCACACATTGTGCACACATACACATGCTTGCTATAAAAGGTTTTACTTAAGCGAAATTATCTGCAGGATTGTAAGAAGTTATTTCCTTCACAAAACATACATACAAAATAATCAGGTCATGTGGTCTTGTTGAAAACTTTTTTTTAGTTTTTCCTTATTTTGCCATTGTCCAGGAGTGTTTATTTTGTTAATAATACATTAAGTTAGTATTGAAGCAAATATTTAGTAAAACTGAATACTGCTTGCTTATGGATTAAACAAATTTTAATTAAAGCATGAAAATTTAATATATTAAAGTTGTAATTTACTTTAAACGTACATACATACAAACATACATACATACATACATACATACATACATACATACATACATACATACATACATACATACATACATACATACATACATACATACATACATACATACATATATACATACATACATATTAGTATGTTAATATGTATGTATATGTACTAAAGAATTTAAAAAAGATTTAGTTTATTATTATGACAACATTTTTAAAAATTTGTTTAAATTAATTGTTAAAATGAGTTATACATACACACACTACCAAGAGCGGATCCAGCTTAAGCTTTTGGGTTGTGGAAGTATAAGTTCAACAAACATTTTTTATAGTCCAATTAAAATAAATCTATATATATAAAAGTGAAACTCTGTGTGTGTGTGTGTTAGCTATAGACTCTGAATCTGCAAAACCGATCGGGCTCAAACTTTGGTAAGTTGTTGTACACATATCGGGGAGTGTTTATGGATGAAAAAAAGTGGGCGGGGCCACGCCCATAAAAAATTAGTTATCAGTTTTAGCTACTTGCACTTGACCGATTTTTCTGAAACTTTGCACACATATCGAGCTGTCATGACTAAATAATTTCGTGATAAGAAAAGTGGGCGGGGCCACGGCCCTAAGAAAGTTTTAATTTTGAGGTACTTGCACTGGACCGATTTTTCTGAAACTTTGCACACATATTAAGCTGTCGTGACTTTATAATTTTGTGATTAAAAAAGTGGGCGGGGCCACGCCCATAAAAAATTTGTTATCAGTTTTAGCTACTTGCACTGGACCGAATTTTCTGTAAGTTTGCAAACATACTGAGTTGTCATGAGTTTACACTTTCGTCATCAGAAAAGTGGGCAGTGCCACGCCCATAGAAAAAGGTATCATTTTGAGGTACTTGCACTGGACCGATTTTTCTGAAACTTTGCACACATATTGAGCTGTCATGACCTTATGATTACGTGATTAAAAAAGTGGGCGGGGCCACGCCCATAAAAAATTAGTTATCAGTTTTAGCTACTTGCACTGGACCGAATTTTCTGAAAGTTTGCAAACATACTGAGTTGTCATGAGTTTACACTTTCGTCATCAGAAAAGTGGGCAGTGCCACGCCCATAAAAAATGTATCATTTTGAGGTACTTGCACTGGACCGATTTTTCTGAAACTTTGCACACATACTGAGCTGTCCTGACTTTACAATTTCGTGATTAGAAAAGTGGGCAGGGCCACGCCCATTAAAATATTAAAATTTTTATGTTTTTTCACTTGATATTCAATTAAAATTAAAAATGCATTTTGATTCATTAAGGGGCGTAGCAACGCGCGCCGGGTTTGGCTAGTATTTAATAAACAACAACAAAAAAAAATTAATAAAGTTGCAGCAAATGGATCAACTTCGATTTAGTTGTGAATATGTAACATGGCTAACCCGTTTAGCCTGTCCTCTGTCACAGTTGATCTTAGGCACGTTTTAATGCGACGATGAGAAGAAAATGATTTTTCGTCTGTAGCATTATTTACCGGCATCGAAACAAAAACGGTAAATATTTTTCTTAAATTTAAATAAATATCTGGGTCACACATAACTGAAACATCTTTTTTATTTTCTGGAAGTTCTTGACAGATGTTCATCATTTTTGCTGCCAATTCAAAAGTTCACCTTCAAGTTTAGATTTTAGTAGTTTTTTAATCTGTTTCTTCGTACTTAAACAAATCGTCTACAAGGAGTGGAGTTAAATTGATTAAGTCTAATGAAAAATGTTTAATGCTTATTGGCAGAAGTTTAGGGATGTTAAATAAATTTAGAACAGAATCAATAAGGGAGATGTATTATGCCTCTATGCGGTACTACTCTTCCAGGATGATTAGGATGATTTCGTTCAAATATTGGCTTTTCAACTAGCATGTCCACACCAAAGCAAATCTTCTGTGTTCCTTTAACAATTATTTAAAATTCTTTTTAGGCTTCAATCCTTTTTGTTTTAGGACACATTATCGAAACCAATGCAGCATATTTAATCGTTTGCGTACAGGTGGCACTAATTTTATTATGAAAATTTGTATTAAAAACAAATGTCGAAACGTTTTTTTATCAAATAGGTAAATAAGTAATTTTATATTTTACCCATTTGGGGGGGAAATATCCCTTTTTCACACCCCTCCCCCTGGTTCCGCGCTTGAATACTACATACATACGTACATGATTTAACACGATTTGGTTTTGAAAAACGTTGATGCGCAATCCCGCTGCTGCGTCTCTTATATATACTTCAGCGATGATTGCTTGCTTTTTTTTCTTGTTTAAAGCGAGCAAAACTATGTCTGGATTTTCGACTCTAATAAAAAAAAAATTATCGTTTTCTTCTTCAACTTGTCTAAGTACTAATTTGTTAAGATTCTTATTCGAATTAGAGTGAAGCCACCTTAATCAATATGCCGTTAACTTGGTTTACTTAAAGTGACTACATTTTGCCAAATAACATCTAATGAAATGTCTTTTGATTTTATTTAAATAGTTAAAAGCACACATTATTATTATATTGATTCTAACTAAGACTAAATAAATCAAGAATATAATTACAACGAAACAATATAAAATTAATTCAAGTTCTTTATTTTGGTCAGAATTTGTTGTAATAAAATGCTCGTAATGAAGCAAGTATTTGTTGGTGTGGCTGTTTAGTATTTAAAAGTGTGGTTTGTGTTATTTCCTAAATTAAAAAAACTTAATATTTAATTTGAATTCTTAAGAAAATTGATTTTTGGATCAAGTATTACAAAATGGGAATTAAAACTAGCATTTAGAAAGCAAGCGGCTGTATATGTATTTACTAAGTCTAAGTTCACACACGGCATTTAAAGTTGGGCAATTCTTGAGTTTATGTCGAACTTGGGGATAAAATTCCCCATGAAATCCATGAGAAACAAATGCACCCACAATGAGCAACTGTGTAAGGTGTGGATTTTGGTCTACCGGCGTGATTGGGTCTTACATTTTTGAAGATGATGCCGGCATTGCTGTAACTGTGAAAGGCATTCGTTACAGTAACACTATAATGGAGTTTTTGTGGGCTTAACTGGACGATATGAAACAGTTTTTGCTACACGGCAATAACCACATGAAACAGCGCATTTATTGTAGCAACGATTTCCAGAATAATTAATTCAAGAAATTCTCATGTCACCTGGCCACCAAGATCATGCGATTTAATGCCGATGTCTTTTAAAATATTTTACATAAAAACACGCCGATCAATACAACCAAAGCATGTAAAAGATCTTGCTTTTGTCCTTAACAGACCTTTACATTCCCTGATCTCAACTTAAGGTGCTGTGTCAACAGTCTAAACATGTTATTTGCAAAATTTATAAGGACACTAATGAATGAAAAGATTGAAAATCGAAATGTCCTACAATGCAAGAGTGAGATAAACTCGCAAACGAATTATCAACGTCTGGAGATAATATGATTTCCAAGTCATTACGGCATAATCGGGAACAAAGAAGCCGATAAATTATCCAAAATGGGATTATTTAGAAATGATATAACCTTGGAAAATGCTAATGCAGAATGCAAATGTCGGTAAAGTGACAAACATACTGTGGGAAGATCCAAATCTTGATAAATCGAAAAAAACTCGGAGGCTGAGTAGAGCAACAGAGATTAACTAGTGTGATAACGGGTCACACGAAGATGAGAACTCATCTAGCTGGCATGGGACTCTCGAATGAAACGACATGTTGGGTGTGCGAGAAGAAGGAGAAGGAAAATTTGGGACATTATCTTTGTCAGTGCCCTGCGTTTGGGCGTATTAGGCGCGAAAACTTAAAGGTGGTTACTATGCCGAACGTGGAATGCCTGAGAGATTCAAATTTGAGATCGATAGGGGATTACACTGAAGGAACTGGGTTTCTGATCTAGTCGATATTTTTATATTTATGAAATTAGGAATAAGGTTTCATTAATAAAATGGGGCATACGTGTTATGGGTTAAGCTTTCTAGTGCCCCTCTATTTCAACCAACCTAACCTTACCCAACGTATATGCAATAATTGCCCAAGTCTTGCTTATTTTTAAGGCATAAAGGAATTATTGAAAATAATTTACAAATAGGAAAAATTATTAAACATTTTCTTTTTTACTATTAAAAGATTTATTGCAGAATTTCTTTTATAAGGACCTTGACTTAAGAAAAGGTAACACTGATTTATAGCTGTGTACGTGTATGTAGATCCATAAATATTTTTATTTATTTTTTTTTTATTTTAGCAAATAATTCATAAACATATTTGCATAAGCTCGTGCTGATTTAAACAGCTTAGATGAATGTCACTATTTATTTCGTTCTTATTTGCTTAAATTTGAAAAGTTCTATGTACCGCTGTTGTATCATTGTGTGGGTTGGCAAAAGAAAAGCACACACATTTAGATTGGAATATATATAGTGCATGTTTATGTAGCTGCTATATGTGTATGTGTTTCTTAAAGATATCAAGTAAAAAATATTGTCGTATAAATTTGCCACAAAACAACGCCAGCAATAACACCCGAAACATCCATTGCAATGGCCATAATAAATCGTTATGAAACTCTCAAATAATCGTTTTTAATAAATGTCAAAGTTTTTAACTCCTTGCTTTGTAAAACAATGTTATAAAATGCTTGTTATTAATGCATAAGTATGTGTTAGGCTAGTAAAACTATTTGTAAATGGTTTTACATATGCCGGTGGATGTTCTGGAAAAATTGCCGGCAGTTTGCTAGTCTGCCAGTGTTGCGAATTCGATTCCCATAAGATACTCGGCTCTGTTTCTCATCTCGAGTAATAAAGTTAATATATAATTTGTAATTACACTGTTTTATAAACTTGAATAATTTATTTTACAATTATGCACGTGCGCACAAATGTATGTCGGTACGTGTTGGCTGATTTAGGATTTTGTATATTGACAAAACATAGTTAATGGCTTTAAAATACAAATGTTATTTATGTGGAATTTGTTACTACATTCACAGGACTATTTACTAATGAAAAGCTTATTATTTCTTCATTAACTTCAAATTACCATACAAATATGTGTGTGCATCAGAGAACTGCAACAATACATAATACTTGCGAGCGCACTCGCTGTTTACTAAATCATTTTTAATCTCGAATACTTTTAAGCACTCGCTTTTACTGATATGTTGGCTCGTTGGCTCTTTCTTTATACAAAGCGAGCTTATGCATGAAAATATTACACAATCGATTTTTACTTGTACATGTCAATATCACAACCACTCAAAGCAAAGTTTCGTGTGTTTTCTATTTTCATATTCGGTAACTTTTTTAACTTCTTATTACTACAAATGACGAATGCTGAGAGTAAGCACTTGTGCACTCAGACAATTATAACTCTAGGTCAGTGAAGGGCAGATAGAGAACATTAAATAAAAGAGAGTAAATTAGTTGTAGTATATTTACGAAACAATACAATACAGAACTCATATAAATTTCATTGTTTTTGCTAAAGGCTCGTATGTTGCAAACACAATTTCTTACGAGCCTGACGTACACATACAAAATCAATAGGCTGTATTGACTACACCGCAACTCGTTTTAAGGCGAGTATCATAAATCATAAAAACGGGTGCTCGTTGCAGTTCTCTGGTGTGCATATAAATAAGTTCGTTAAGCATACTCTAAGGTGTAAGTTGATATAAAAAACGTGACACATTGATACCTTTGTGATATCTGAAAAAATTAAAAAAACCGAGATAAAAAAGTTGTTTTTTTATTATGGAAAAGAATTGAAAGATGAGAAGTCATTATCAAGTTCGTCAGTCTTTTCGAGAGATGTTGTTGTAGATGTTGTTCGATTCTGGTTTGGTTCAGTGACCCACATAGACTAACTTTTAAATATAGAAATTTCAGCAAGACCCAGTGTTGGTGCCTTTCGACAGGCAATAAAGTCTACATTTGGATATTTGGAAAATGACATAGGAAGTGATATGTATGCTCGTTCTTCTTTTTTCATCATAGCAAATTCTACAGAGATCATAAAAATAATAAAAATAGTTTTGTAATTAGCAAAAGAGACACTGGGTTTGATATAAATATTAGGTGTATTCCAAAGAAGTCCTAAGTGTCATATTGGCTTATTGTCATTATTAAAAATGAAATAATTATTAGTTTTTTTTTTTACTTTTTTTAAGCTTTAACAAATTTTTTTTATTATTGAAAAACCTAAAGCTTAAAAAAAATTATTACATAAAACAGAAAAGACGACACTAAGGACACCTTATGAAATCCTCAATTTGGTCTGTAGGGAACACTTAACTGTAATTATTTTTTGTGAGCTTTCGACATCAACTGTTTGGAATGGTAGAACTAAAATCAAAGTACTAAATAGCATTTCGTATTTCATAAAAATATATACAATATATTTTTCTCTACTTTCCACAAAGTTTTTAAATTACAATTTTTATTGCCAGACAAGTAAAAAAGCACTTAATTCTTGGGGTAAATTCAGTTTATCGTTTTTTTTTTTCTGCTGAACAATTTTGTCCAAAGCAGTTGTTCATGTTGTTAGGCCACAGTACTTACATTAAAAACAACAATAAAATGTCAAGTACACAATAACTATAATGCATACATTAAGCTCTTGGTGTAGTGTCATGTTGTACAGGACAACTGTAAATGAAGCCAATATAAAGCAAAACATGTTTAGTGATTTGTCTTCTGTGTAATATTAGTATTTTTTGTTTAAATTGAAAATTTGCATTCTAAGAGGTATATGATAATGTTTTTCTTATCCACTTTTATGCTCTGTTAAATTTACAGTATAAATGATTTTTCGTTTTGTTTATTTTTCTTCTCCATTACTTTGCTGCAATATGGTTGTAAAAATATAGACTTTGCAGTACTTCCCAGCCTCTGAAATGTTAAGTGTGTCTACGACGTTAGTCAGTCCAAGTTTGAGAAAATGCATTCCACTCGGCTGCTGTTGGAAAAACATTCTTTTCCAGATTATTTTTTTATTATCACAATATAAAAATTATTTCTAAAATAAGAATGTTTCGAAAAATGAACCCAAAAGCCTGTATTACAAATTTTAATATTAGTTTAGTTTTCTTATAATTTTAAAAGTTTTTAAAGAGTTAAGGTGACCTCTGCTAGTAGAACTTATATAAAAGGAGAGCGAATTCATGCTAGCGGTATTCTTCTGACCACTTGTATTAACTTGCCTTGGCATATAAGAATCGTTTTAGCTTCATCTGTTTCTAGTTGTTACTGAACTTGCAAAGGTAGGGTTAAAAAGAGAACAACTTCGGGAATCACTGTCTTATAGTGTCAGCATACCAAGTGCCCTTTTTTATACCCTTCACACAGTGAAAAAGGGTATATATGGGTTTGTCATTCCGTGTGAAATTTTTACAATTTTAAATTCCCAACCCCATAAAGTATATATTTTCTGAAAGCTTATGAATAGGGGAGTCGATTAAGCTCTGTCAGTCTGTCCGTGTGTATGTTGAAATCAACTTTTTGAAGCCCCCCGACATCGCTTGGACTCGGGTGAGATATTCAAATATCAGAAATATTTGGGAGTAGATCGGTATTGAAAATCAGAAACATCGGTACATAAGCAACTGAGATATGAGTAAAAACCCACGACCACCTCGATTTTTTTTTCACAAAAACAACATTACAACAACAACATACATACATACAAACGTGTATACTGGTTAGAGAAAACGTGGCATCGAATTCCAGCTGAGGCAAAAAAAATTTTTTTTTATTTTTTTTTATATTTTTTTTTTTAATTTTTTTTTTTAATTTCTTATTTAATATATTATTTATATTTTTATTATTATTTTTTTTTGTTAATTTTTTTTTTAAATATTTTTTTTTGTTCAATATTTGTTATATATATTTTAATTATTTTTTATATTTTTTTTATTTTTGTTTTTTTAACATACATACGTAAATTTATAATTTTACAATGGGATGTTTTTATATATGTATGTTTTTTATATGTATGTACGTATTTCATATGGGATGGTGATACAAACTACTTTTATTGCATGACTACACGTTGTGAAGGGTATATAAGATTCGGCACGGCCGAATATAGCGCTTTTACTTGTTATTGTTATTTTTTCTTTATTCTTTATTCTGTGTTTTTTTTTTAATGTTTAAGAGTTTTTTTAAAACAGTTTCCTGTCCTTGTTATTTAAGCTTTCAGATAGAATATTTTCTATATACAGAAAAAAATTGGTTGTGATAACCATAAACTAAGAGCAACATAATATGATTGAATTGTATGATTGTGGTTAAAACACACAATGGTTGTCAGTTATTATTATTAAGTTTAATTAAGGTATCATGCAAGAATCATATTATGACTACAAATGAAATTAATATTATTTGTCCTTTTCCATTGCAAATTATTGTTTTTTATTATTATTTTTATATTGATTATACTCAACTTTTTAATTACAGTTTTTTAAAATATTGCTTTATATTGAATAATTAATTTGTTATTTCTTTAGTTTTTTAAATATTATCAAAATGTCAAATTTGACATAGATGTGTTTAGCAAGAAGAAAAACAGTTGAAAAAATTATTATATATTATTACTTTGTAATAATCATTCGGTTGTTTCACCTAATATTACTTTGAATTTTTAAATTCATTTGAATACAATGTTATATTTGTAAAGACTTTATACTATTTTTCTCGTCATAATATTGTTAATCACTGTATTTTTAAATATCTAAATTTTACTAAAATTGAACATCTATCTATCTGTCTATCTATCTATCTATCTATCTATTTATCTATCTATCTATTTATCTATCTATCTATCTATCTATCTATCTATCTATCTATCTATCTATCTATCTATCTATCTATCTATCTATCTATCTATCTATCTATCTATCTATCTATCTATCTATCTATTTATCTATCTATCTATCTATTTACCTATCTATCTATCTATCTATCTATCTATCTATCTATCTATCTATCTATCTATTTATCTATCTATCTATCTATCTATCTATCTATCTATCTATCTATCTATCTATCTATCTATCTATCTATTTACCTATCTATCTATCTATCTATCTATCTATCTATCTATCTATCTATCTATCTATCTATCTATCTATCTATCTATCTATCTATCTATCTATCTATCTATCTATCTATCTATCTATCTATCTATCTATTTACCTATCTATCTATCTATCTATCTATCTATCTATCTATCTATTTCTATCTATATATATAAAAGTGAAACTCTGTGTGTGTGTGTTACCTATAGACTCCGAAACTGTAAAACCGATCGGACTCAAACTTTGGTAAGTTGTTGTACACATTCTAGGGAGTGTTTATGTGTGAAAAAAAGTGGGCGAGGCCACGCCCATACAAAATAAGTTATCATTTTTAGCTACTTGCACTTGACCGATTTTTCTGAAACTTTGTACACATATCGAGCTGTCATGACTTAATAATTTCGTGATTAAAAAAGTGGGCAGGGCCACGCCCATGAAAAATTAGTTATCATTTTTAGCTACTTGCACATGACCGATTTTTCTGAAACTTTGCACACATATGGAGCTCTTATGACTTTATAATTTCGTGATAAGAAAAGTGGGCGGGGCCACGCCCATATAATAATGTAATATTGAGGTACTTACTCTGGACTGATTATTCCGAAATTTTGCACACATATTAAGCGGTTATGACTTTTTAATTTCGCGATTAAAAAAGTGGGCAGGTCCACGCCCAAAAAAAAGGTATAATTTTGAAGTACTTGCTCTGGACCTATTTTTGCGAAACTTTGCACACATATTGAGCTGTCACGACTATACAGTTTCGTGATTTTTGCAATTGATATTTAATATAAATTCAGAATGCATTTTTATTCATTAAGGGGCGTAGCAACGCGCGCCGGGCTTTTCTAGTTCTATGATAAAATTCTAAAAACGTTTCATTCTCATGACGAAATAAATGATTAAGCTAAATATAATAAATATTACTCGTTTTCTATACCGAATTTTGTTATGGAAATTATTATATGTTGAATAACGGTACACCTTACAGTTTTTGTTAGGGATGACGAACTACAACTTTGAAGTATATGCATCTGTTATTTTTTCCAATAAATTGCATGCAACATCATGTTTGTCTTTCTTTATGTTCCACTCAAGTTTCAACTCCTAATAATGAATTGTGTTGTAAAAATTTTCAAATCATAGAAATATTCTTGGTTTGATGAGGAAATTATGTTTACTTATGATATTAAATAAATATAAAATAAAAGTACAAAAAATAAATAAAAAATAAATGTTGATAAAATCTTAAGATTGTCCTCATAATAGCTTGAGTGAAACTACTAATTAAAAAGCAAAAAAAAAAAAAAAATAACATTTGTTTTCCAATCAATTTAAATACTTAATACTCAGTGAAAATCGGATTTTTCATTTGCCAAGCGTTGCCACTGCGGTATTTTAGGTTTCTTCATTGCAATTGTAGGGTCATGAAAATTTCAGCAACTAATTAACGCTTGTCTCTTTTATTTAGGTTTGGCTATAATAAAGTACTAACTATTACTTTTACTTTAAATAATTTCTTTTTTCCTTTTTTTGGTTTTCTCATGACTTACAATAAAACGTTTTCTTATTGGGCCTCCCTACTCTTATAAAAACGGCTATTTATTTTATTTGATTACGTGTGACTTTAATGATTGACTCTCTTATCGTTGCAAGATTTTTCATAACTTCAAAGTACTGTAGCAATTTGTCTTATATTTTTATACATGGGTGTCATTTCATATACATTCACACATTCACAAGATTTCTTTTGGCAGAGTGCCCAAAAGTAAAATAATAAAATAAAAATGAGTTTCCACACATTGTTTTCCAAAATATTGTTATTCTCTAGTTTAACAGCGCTTGTTTGCTACCAGAAACTTGTTGTTCTAGCCAGCATAGTTGTTTGAACAAAAAAAAAAAAATAAAACATGCTTACATGGCAACCCTAATGTGTGTTGTGTAGCTTTTTTAAACTTATGTGTGTGTGTGTGTGTACTTTTAATAACAAAACTTTTCTTAAAACTTTGTGTTGTAAGTATTTAAGGGGGTGGGGGGAGTGTGCAACATACATTAATTATGTCTGCCATTTAGACAGACATCTAAGACGAGATATTTGCTTAAATAGTTCATTGGCGCAACCACTGCCGCTACGTGCACAAAATACTAAAAGAATTTTCTTAAATTTTTTGCATACAAATTAATCTTAACAATTTAAAAGTTGTAAAATAATGTGTATTTCTTAGGGAAAGTATAAAATTCATAAATACTTATGTACATATCAAGGCATATTAATTCATCAGGTAATCGCAGTTTGGAGAACATTTTTTTGTTTATATTTTTTATATATGAAGTTTGACATTTGAAATAAAAGAGAGAGGAGAGAAATTTGTTTATTATTTATAGACTTTGACAACTGAAATTTAAAATAAGTGAAGAAAAAAATAATCAGCTGACGAATCAAGAGTACCTCATGAATAAATATGCCTCGTGTACATATAAAGATAAGAAAAAGTTTCTTTGTAATTAATTTTAACAGTTTTTATACACTGTGATGACAAATATATATACAGCTTTGTCATTCCGTTTGTACAATATTCATTTTTAACATTATAAGATATATATTTTCTGAAAGCTTATGAAGAGCAGAGTCGATGGAGCGATATTGGCTTGTGAGAATTTTAAAATTAATGCTAAGAAGCCTCCACATATTTCCCAGATCTGTGTGTGGCATCACTCTTTTGAAATTATTTATTTATTTCAGTTTGTATTCCCATACAACAAGACTTAAAATCCTACAATTATAGTACAGAATTAGTATATTGAACAAAATAAGAGGAAATAAAAACGACTGCCTTATATTTTTACCACTAAAATGTAATTTTTTTAGCTGTCGTAAAATTTATAGAACGCTTGTTTAAATATAATATCGGTCATTAGTTGGTTAATAATATATTGTTTTTGTTCACTTTAATTGAAAAAGGCTTTGTTATTATACACTTTTGTGTAAAATAGCAATTCGTATTATAATTTTTTTATAGGTGACTCTTCTTATAACGAGCTTTTCAGCAGAAATCGCCAAAAAATTGATCCCAAAAAAAATTTTTAACTGTCTACTTTCGAAGAGATATTAAAATATTTTTTGTGAAAACTTCGCAATATAACTCTTTATGTCTGTGCATGTAATAATTTCCTACTAAGCTGGTATAACAGCTGCCAAAGTGACATGCCCGTAATATACTCTGGGAGCTCTACCAGGGCTGCAACCATTGCATTTGACTGTTATGGATAATTCAGGTTCTAGTGCTCTACGAGTTTAGGAAAATAGCAGACTGAAAAGTAAAGTTCTTACAGGACATATAAAGATCTTAAAAATAAATTTATTCATAACCCAAAACAAGGGTCAGGTATACTGGCCCACGAACTCAGGTTTTTACTAGGCACTTCAATGTCAAAATCTGATACCGGCCTATTTGGAACCAAGGGTCATGTGGGCAACAAGGGTGCTCAGTTCTGATAAGAGAAATGGTTCTAAGCAATCGAATGACGACACTGGTGCAGGCATTTTTGGTCCAAGTTTTCAAGGAGCCCTGCCTATGGGTAAATATCCTTCGATATTTGATGTTGAAATGTATGCCATTTCTATCAGTACCTTTGTGAAGAAGTGTGGGGAAAGCCCACATTTATATCCTCTCGGATATATATCCCTTATTCCGTGGCTTTGTTGCTGGTATATATAAACGTCCTCAACCGCCACATCATTTACATTTGTGTTACACTGTTTTTAATTCGGCATCACGAAGGCCATGTTAGTAAAGAACGTGCCGATCGTCTGGCAAACTATGGAGTGAGCTGTCTAATGATTAGCCCGGAGCCTTTTGGTTGTTTACCTCAATGTAATATTAAGGGTGATATATTCGCCCTGCTTGACGCTAAGTTTGTTTCTAACTGGTAAATAGCTCATGGTCAAAGTCACGCTAGGAGGTTTGTGTTCCTTTCAAGTGACAAATATAAGCAGCTTCTCTCTCTGGACAGGAAGAACCAGAGAATATTATCAGATTTTCTAACTGGAAATTGAAATCTTAGATGCCATTTAGGTAAGACTGGCAGGTAGAATGTATTGACATGCCAGTTTTGCGATATAAATGATGACACCGCAGAATACATCCTCTGCAATTACTTAGCATTTTAAAATGTTTATTACGCCAATGGCTATTTCTAATTCCTTGCCTCGTAGGGTATTATGGTTGCACAAAATACATATTTTTGGTAGCGATGCTTATGGTCCAATTTAGTACTACTACTACTACTACTACTACTACTATTACTACTACTACTACTACTACTACTACTATTACTACTACTACTACTACTACTACTACTACTAATAACATTCTAGTGCTATAAATATTTAAATTTTAGCCTTTTTTATTTTCAGTTGAAATGAGATATTATTTAACAACAAAAAGTATCTTTTACGTTAACTCAGGTATCAAGGTACTTTTGTAAATTTTTTTTTTAACCATTCATTAAGTTGTTTTTGAGTTAGACGTGTTCAGAAAGACAGAAAGACAACATTTCTAATATGTTTTATTCTGAAATCAAGATAGATAATTTACAATGCCATCAAAATTACCAAAAAATATTTAATGACACAGTTTTTTGTAATCTGCTTACGAGTAAAAGTTTTAATAAGAGACCATTTTCTTTTTTTTTTTTATAAATTTCAGTTCGATTTGGACAAGTTCATTATTTTTTAACTTCTTATCTTTCGTTTCTATGTTTCTATAAAGATGTCTGACTTTTATTTGTTATTTTTATTGTTTATTTTAAAGTTAACCAAAAGAAAAGCATGTCATAGCATGAATTGTTATTTTCGTTCCAGGAAATGTTTCGCACTCCACAAAGCATTAAAGTTTAAACAAAGCACTGAAGTTTGTATGTTTGTTTAATTTTTGTTCATGTAGAAACACAAAATCTCTATTAGACTAATAAGTGTAACCAAAACAGAAAAGCCCAAAGAAAAACATTTCCCATAATAATAAAGGTGTCATCAAAATTAAAATGGGTTTGGGCAATTGTCTGCTGTAAAAGTAAACATCACTGTTGTTGTTTCTCCCTCCACTTGTGGCACAGATTTGATACCATAAGAGCTGTAAGCTAAAGCAAACAGCTTTTAGTTCTAATGTAATTTGTTGTCATAAAAGAAAATTAATAAAATTTTTAAGCATCATGCTACTCTGGTGGTTTCTGATTGTTTGTCGGGGACTGTTCTTATCGAAAATAATGTAAAATGTTGTGTCTTGTTTTATCCGTTAACTTAATGTGGTGTTTACTAGTGTTTCACCTGCTTAAAGGCTATAATGAGGTGAACATATTTAGCGCGTTGGAAGGGAAGGCATAAACAGCATTGTAAAATGTCTTGTCAAGTTAATTAAAAATTGTCTCATAAAGTAATTTTAACCAATTTACTGTTTTTGTTTTTGTTTTAAGAGAACAACAACTGGATTTGTATTTAATTTCTGAACCTAAGATTTACTAACCTCCCCCCCACGCTGTTTTCATGGCTATTAACACTTTACACATAAGTGTGTTCAGTTGTAAGTGTTGTTGTATCATCTTGCCGCCAGCAGCACAATTTCTTTTATAACGTGCTGTATGGCCTGCTTAGTGTCCCTGAATTTTCAAAATCCAATACTAAGACAAATGACATTTGTTTATGTATTAAAATTTCATTATGAATAAAATACATGTACACACACTACTGCACATACGCAGTGTACATTGAAATGTTAACACTGTAGCACAAGTGAATTAAGAAAAATTTAAATTAAACGAAATTTTTTACTTGATGTTTCAATAGATAAAACGTTAGATTTTTGCATACACAGCACCATAATAATTGTGCAATCAAGTGACTGTGCCAGCTGACTGACCGTGTATGAGGTTGTGGTGAGATTGTACCAGATGATGGTGCTTTATCAAAAATAGTTTGATATTTTTTTAATTGTACTAGCATGATTTAGTCGTGTGTTGCAAAATTAGCTTATAAAAGTTAAATCGTCAAGGCATAAACATCAAAAAATACAACATTTTAAATACAAATTCCAATTCATAGCCATTTATTCATCCAAACACGTTTTTTTTTGCTCCTTATTCGTTTTCGTTTTAGGATAATAGTATGGGCCCTATAAAGTAATTAATAACAAACTATAGAAAAGTATCCAAAAAACTAATTTCTGTTTTAAAAAAAACAAATTCGTTGAATTTCATAATAATCAGGATTACCACTGATTTATGCAATAGAAGTTTTAAAACCACGAAATAAAAGTAAGGCTGCAAGAATTGAACCATTCGATTTGCAAAAAATGTTTCTATCTATTCTCTGAATACAGTACAGCAGCTAATACACGCCCTGTTTTTTACATCTTAATGTAACTCCTTATGGATCTCCAGTTCGAGTTCCCCAGGTATTCCAAGTTTGGCATAGTATCCACTGTAAGATTCTCGCGTCTAATATGACCAAACACAGGACAATGACAGAGGTAGTGTACCAAAGTCTCATCTTCTTCCTCGCATGCTTTACATGTTGTTTCCTCAGACAATTTAATGCGAGCTAGTTGGGTTCTCAACTCCGTATGACCTGTAATTACACTGGTTAGTTTCCTAAGTGTTGGTCTACTTAGTCTCAGAATCTCCTTTGATTTCCCAAGATTTGGGTCATCCCATAGTATTTTTGTCACTTTACCGACATCAGTGCCTTGCCATTTTCTGACATGTTTCTCCATCATCCAACATTTAAGTTCATCTTTAAATCGTTTAAAGGGTTTAGTATTTTCCAAAGTTATATTACTCTGAAGAGCTCCCATTCTGGATAATTTGTCGGCTTTCTCGTTTCCGATAAGCCCGTGATGGCTTGGTATCCATATTATCTCCAAAAGTCCTCAATTTGCTTATGAGCTTATCTCGCTCTTGCACTGCAGGACGTTCCGGGATTTTACTTTATCCTTTCACAATGTCTTATTCACTTATTGGCTATCCGTAAAGATATGAATCGGGGCTTCGCTATTCATTTCCTTAATCCATTTAATTCCTTCCGTAATCACCATAATCTCAGCCGTTACTTAAGTCTGGCTACAGTAATAATATAGCTAATTACAGCACAATACGTAAACTTTTTGAGAAATTTATAAATGATCATCTATGCCATAATGTTGCCATCTATATTGTCTCCTTTACAATCTGGTTTTCGGAAGGATTGTTTGCCTGTTACGAATCTGTTGCAGTTTAATACGCTAGTGAATCGTGGTTTTATTGTACAAAACCAAACTGATGTAATTTGCGCTGAGTTAAGCAAAGCCTTTGATGAAGTCAACTATAAACTTCTAATAAAAAAAAAACTTGATCTAATGGGATTTACAAAGAACTCTTTCGTAGAAGTTCGATTAACGTGAATTATTTTTTGAATGCCTCTAGGTTAAATAGACTGAAATTCGTCTCCGATCTTGGAATCTTATTAGATGCTAAACTGAATCTTATTCAGCATATCTCTTTAACTGCTATTAAAGCGCATGCAGTCCTTAGATTCATTACACGTTGGGCGAAAGAGTTTACAGACCCTCCTGCCGCCTTATACTAGTAGACTTGCACTTGTGAGGCTGCCAACGTTCAGAAGTCGGAGAACGATTCTAAATGCTACGTTTGTTCCAAATTTGTTAAGAGGATGTTTATGTTCTGATTTCCTAATAGTTAATATCTCCTTAATGTACTATGTCGTTCACACATAATCTTTGTCCGCTATCAGTCAAGGTTTTCAGAACAAAGTATGCCAATTTCGATACGTTTTTAAGGATTTGTAACGAGTTCAATGAACTTCATCAACATATGGATTTTTCTATATGTTTCAATATTGTTAAATTTAAAATAATTTTGTTTTTAAATAAATAATATTATATACTTTGTATGTACTGTTTCACTGCCTATAAGGATCGAGAATCCATAGACTCAAATATATACAAAATATACTCCTAAATGTTGCGGACGTGATCCTTAGTTTTGATTTTACTTCTGATTTACTGTCCTTTACTAGTCAGGCCATGATTTTTTATATCCATTTTTATGGCTTTAGAAAAGCAATATTTTCGTCATTTTAATTTTGCTTCCATCTTGCATTTTCTCTTTTTTAGCTTTCCGAATTCTACTGGTCAAGTTTCTCATTTGATCTCGAAATTTTTAATAACTAGCATTGACTTACACTAAAACTTATTGATCGCGATTTTGTAATGTATTTAATCATTAATTAAAAATTGTTTTCATAGTTCAGTATACTCTGGTGGTTATGCACTTTTATTTAAGAATATTGACTTTCTTGATTTTTAGTGCTTATAACTCACTATAAATCTTGTTATGACTAATGTTGTTTTATAAGATTTTAAATCTTGTTACATTAGGATTTTCGAAAATAAATAAATAAAAACTCAGTTTGTTTCCAGCCGATTATTTTTTCTTTGAGATAATTTTGGAGGCTACGGCCAAAGATTTGGTAACACTACCGTGACCAAAAATCTATTAAAAGTTTGTCTATAACTTTTTCGATAATAGACCAGTTTCTCTAAAGCTCTCAACGAATAGCCGAAGAGAGGCATTATATAAATAAAAAAATGTGCCATTAAATCAGTCATATGCTATTAACACATAGACGACAGCAGGCTACACAGCTACACGACTACAACGGTAGTTGACTGCAATAGTTGCCGTGTAGTCAGCTGCTTATTTATATTGCAGACGACAGCAACATTGGAAACAGCTGATAACAAAGTTATTTCTTACCAATTACAAAACCAAAACAATAATTTATCGTTGGCAAAACTGTTAAGAAATAGTCAGCGTCAGCGGTGGCGGCGGCTGAAAAAGATTAAGCGGCCATAAATTACAGACTGATTTTACGACTTCTTCAAGACATATTAAGTACTCGTATCCAATAAGCTGTTTGTTTTTTTTTTTTTGTATACAATTTGTCAGTATCACTAACCTTTTTTTTAATAATTTGTATGCATCTGTCAAAAAAAAAATTTTTTTATTCTACAATAAATAATTCGCAGTTTCAGTTGGTTTAAAACGTTTTAAAAATACAAAACCGAGAATTCAAGTTTTTACATTAACGTTTCTGATGTATTAAACAAAATATGGCAAGTAAATAGTGATTGATTATTTTTTTTTTAATTTTTTTTTTGGTTTAATTTAAATAAAGTTAATAGTTTTACACAAATTAAAGAGTAAAATACGAAAAGTATTAATTTTTTGTTGTAAGTTAAAAATTATTAAATAGGTAGCGTGACCACTACGTATTTCAATTTGTTCAAAATATTCGGTATTTGCCCTGGTACTGGTACATATTTTGAAAAAAATTAAGTTTTTTTTTTTATTTTATTTATTCGTAAACACGTTGCATATTGCGTATCTACCATTAACCGAAATTAGACAAACAATTCGGCTGCCAGAACACCCACAGGAAATATATCATCGGTGGCTAAGCTGCGGCTATCAAACGATCGGCTCCGCAGTGTGATCATGAGCAATTGACAATTGAACAGCTGTTTGTAGCTAACAAAAATAGAAATTAGCCTGAATTGGCCACAGCTACAACGGTGGTCGTGTTGCCTTGTAGCCATGCTGTCGCGTAAATAATCATTTTCATTTAAACACGTGTATTCTATTTTTGACAAGATTGTAGTCGGTAGCCTGCTGTCGTCTATGTGTTTATGGCAATAGGCACAACAAACAAATGTATTTCGCGATTAAGAAGAAAAGGCAAAAACGTAACAGAAACTGTATTATCAAAGTGTAATTTATTTTGTTAAATTGCTTGTAAAACTATTCTTTTTGATAGTTTTGCATTAAATTTTTGTATCAAAATGTATTTGTGTGAAGTGTATTGGAAACACTGCAAAACTCAATTTCTTAAAAAATACGAGTTAAGACCTTTCTACTTATCACCATTGATATGTATATTGTACTGTTTTACTCTAACAACAGACGTAAAAAAAATTAATAGACATAGACATTTTAAAAACAAGTGTCAACACAATTGCTTTGCTCAAAAGCTAATGCAAGACTTACTTTTTTATTTATTTTTAGACAATGCGCGTGAGGTGTATATGTGCGATTAAAAGAGAAAAGTAGCTCGTGAGACGTGATTTGCCTTTGACTGCTTTAAATAATTCGAGCACTGAATAGTTTTATATTTATTTACATCTCAGCAGATTATGGCCTTTGTAACGTTTCTTGTTCTGAGCGAACCTGAACGGTATACTACCATAAAAAGTATAATATGTCCAATAAAATACTTTAGTTCTAAAACTCTAATGCTTTTTTATTCTCCTCAAATTTATATAAATTTCTCGAAACGTCGAAACTATTTAATGATGAAAATATAAAGTCTTTTCATCACGTTCTATGGCCTTCAAATCCTGATTAAGAAAGTCGTAAAAATAATAAGAGAAAAAGGTCGACAAAAAAACTACTTTACTCACTGTTTATGTATTGGTTTTGTTAAGTGCTGGGCTGATGTGAGGTTCCTGTGCACAATAAAAAACTTTTTAAAGTCGGATTGCGTAGTCTTTCTTTTTACTTTTGTTTTTGGGTTAGTACGAATTTATTATGTTTGCTACAGAGTATTTGAAATGCTGGTGCCTTTAATGCAGATTCCTTTTTGAAAATATGTCGATTTCTTATCCACATCATTTGGCACCCCTGGTTGCAAAGTAAAATCAATGTGTTTGTCTACTTTTCTAGTAAAAAAATAAGTTTCATATGTGGAACTTAATAATTTTCGTAAGCCAATTTAATATACTTATTTAATACATTACAACTTATGTTGGGATAAATTATATAAATACTTTGTTCACAAAGCATATTTGCCACCAAATATCATCTCCAAAAACCAAGTATCATCACAAAAATCTCTAATTTTCTGATTGCTTATTAAGGTTGCAAAATACTTTAGTCTCACCAGCTTCACCTGCTTGAAATAATATTTTGGATTAGAGTAGATTTTGTTAAAGATTTTGTTAAAGATTTTGTTAACGATTTTGTTGGCGATAATAAGCATTGACCACCCATAATGATTACTAATCTGCTGTAAAAAATAGTTCACAGCCTAAAATAACACTTTGACTTGTTTATGTGTGATTGTGTTGTTGGTTGCTTTGTTTATGCATTGACCTTGTCTTGCTTTATCTATATTTCTCTATTGTCAGTTTCCGTTTCCTTTTGATGGTTATTTTTACTTTTATTTCGTAATGTTTTCATGTCTGTATTTCTAGGTCAACAAATGTCTTTTTCGCTTTAAAAGCTTTCAGTTATGATTGCAACGTCTGCCATAGTGGATAAAACGACACCAGACTCTTGAGTAAATATATATAGACAGAAGGAAGAAAAATTCGTATGAATTAAAAGTTTATCTTCATCAAATATTATTTAAATTATTTTAAAATTAAAACACATTTAAGTTGCAATCACGTACTGCATTCGTATGCAAGAAGAAGATGGTGCAAAAGGGGGTGTACATACGATTATAACAAATTCTACTTTATCATACAATCTTTGTAATATTTATAAGGCTTTTTAATCCCGTTTGTAAATTGTACAATACGCATGCGTAACTTTATAAAGTAAATAATTATTTTCTGAATCGATTAGGCCTTAAAGTCCATCTGTCCTTCTGTCTGTCCGTCTTTCCGTGTGCTGCTTAAAATCAATTTTTAAAGCGCTTATGCGTCTATTGCAAAAAACCTTTATGAATATTTTGGAATGAGTCACTATATTGAAAATCAGCGAACTCCGTCTATAATCTACTGAGATAGAAGCAAAACACAATCCGAGTGCCTTTGTTTTTACAAACTTCAACATGTTTTATCATTCGAATAATTTACAGACGCTTGTGTTTCTATGCTTGATGATCAGATTTAAAGAAGTTGGGAAGGATTATAGGACGAAAGATTTTATATTTGAATACTATAGGGATTATCAGTCTAATGAAAATACTGTTGTCTACGAAGGTTACCGGCAATCACCAAACAGCAATGTAAAATTGTTTTCTATACCTGGGAAATCTCTTTTAGTGGCGCGGATTTCTATAAATAAAGGACTGATTAGCAGCTATAAAAATACTGGAAACGAAGGAGGTTAAAAAGTTATCCAAAATTATAGTGGCCTACTTTTATACTTTCCTAACACATATATATATGTAGAGCAACGACTACCGTGTTCAACCTTGGCCTTAAACAACTTGCTACTCTGCCATCCTGCATGCCGTATCACTTATATCTGATATGCCCACAAGTTCATTCTCAATTTCATGCCCATTAACACCACAGTTTCGCGGATCCCAACATAGTCATAGTCGTGTAAGAAATCTATGGTTTTAACAAAAGACGTCCTAAAGAGCCTAAAATTGACATAGTGTCCCTTCATGGCTATTGACGTAGAGAGTAACCTTCTTAGTTTTCGGCATCTTTTTAAATGTGGAATCTATTGCCCCATAGGTTGAAGGTTTTCCACTTAGAATACACTGAAATTATCTGGAAGTCTAAAGGACGACCTGATATTCTTCCCTTTTATATAGATATCTGACCACACCATCTGCACACACCATCAGATCACAGCAAACATATCCTTTTAGAATTTAGTATTATTGGAGGTGTTCTATAAAAACTGATGACTGTGGTTTTGTAGTCCGTCATCTTTTTCTGGTGTTTAGTATAATCCTGGAGATCAGTTTGCTATAAGATCCTTATGAAGCCGATATTAAGTAGTCTGGCTAACACTGACTCACCTAACCTAATTAAGTACCAAGTCACCATTTTCTTTAAACTAAATTCTATAGCTAGTGGTGTTGTTAATAGTATTCACTCTTTGCATGTACTTCTCACGAAGCCAGTAATACCGAGTGAGACACACCTCTGGACCTTTGTCAGAAGCTTCCTATTTTCCTTTTTCAATACCTCTCATTAGGTCTTGCAACCGTAGTGTAAATGTAATTTACTACCTTTCGTAACAAGCCGCATCTCTCACCTATAAAATTTCTGTGTTGGAGGCTTTCAGCCCCTTTTTCAGCCTGTAATGAAATATGCTTTAAATGAATTAGTTTTGCATCAGATAGTGTTCCGTTCTTTGCATAATTTTATTTGCTTTTTTCTTTATTTCTACACAATAACATAACAGACGTTTACAAAACTAATTTGTAATCCTTAATCTTACTTGCAGTGCCAAACTGACAGTGATTTCTTCTTTAACAAATTATTTTTTTAGTTTGAAATCATTCTCGTTTTATTATCACACAGACACCCTCGGCTAGAAAGTGTTGCCTTAAAAGAAGTAAATTTGTCATTTCTTGTAAGTATCAACAAGACATATTCATCTAACGCCCTACAAATGAAATTAGGACTTGTGACATTTTTTGTCGATTTAGGTACACATTTTCATCAGTAGGTTTTTTGTGGGTGGAACACATCTTTAGGTCTAACGCTGGAGTTACATACCATCAGTTCATGCATTGTTACGTTTGATACTTTTACACCATTTTATACGTTTCTAAGCTCAAGTTACACACAACGAGTTTTATGCATCAACTTTTTAGTTTCAATCAGCAGTTGTGTTTGTATTTTTATCAACTTAAAACAATTTTGCCGAAATAGAAAGTGAGATTGACATTTTAAAATAATTTATGGAATTCATTGTGTTTATGTAAATGATACTTTGTGCTTTTCCCCAATAAATATTCATGATTTTTTATAGCTTGAATAAGCTTTTCCTCCATTGCATTTATTTTCTTTGAATAATAAAAAAACAGAGATGACACTTAGCACAGCAACAATTATCGATAAATAGAATACAAGTTTTGGTTATAAAAAAAATGTGTTTAAAATTAGTTGTATTTTTTTAAGGAATTGTAAACTTTATTTCCAATGAATTTCTTTTATTTAAAACATTTTTAAACACAACAAAAAAAAAGAAAAAATTAGTTCATCACACAAACAGATTTATCGATAATAATCAAAAAAATATTATTTGTTATCCATGGCTTTCGACCAGAGCTGACAATTTTTCACCTTTTATGCGAGGAATACAAAAGTAGAAAGTAAACCTTCTTTGCTGCGTTGATACGTTTATGCATTCTTTGCGTTTTGCTGTGTAACTTTTGTAACTTTTGACAGATGCATAGAAAGGATAGAATGTAACTCCAGCTTTAGGTAATTAGTGGATTTGTTATTAACTAGAAAAGCCCGGCACGCGTTGCTACGCCCCTTAACGAATAAAATGCATTCTGAATTTTAATTGAATATCAAGTGCAAAAAGCTAAATATTAAAAAAAAAAATTTAATGGGCGTGGCACTGCCCACTTTTCTAATCAAGAAATTGTATAGTCATGACAACTCAATATGTGTGCAAGGTTTCACAAAAATCGGTCCAGAGGAAGTACCTCAAAATTATAGCTTTTTTTCATGGGCGTGGCCCTTCCCACTTTTCTAATCACGAAATTGTATAATCATGAGACCTCAATATGTGTGTGCAAAGTTTTACAAAAATCGGTCCAGAGCAAGTACCTCAAAATTATAACTTTTTTTATGGGCGTGGCCCTGCCCACATTTCTAATCACGAAATTGTATAATCATGAGACCTCAATATGTGTGTGAAAAGTTTTAGAAAAATCGGTGAAGTTTAAGTAGCTGAAAAAGATAACTTTTTTTTATGGGCGTTTCCCTGCCCACTTTTCTTATCACGAAATTATAAAGTCATGACAGCTCAATATGTGTGCAAAGTTTCAAAAAATCGGTCAAGTGCAAGTACCTAAAAATGAAAACTAATTTTGTATGGGCGTGGCCCCGCCCACTTCCATAAACACTCCCTGGTATGTGTACAACAACTTTGCAAAGTTTGAGTCCGATCGGTTTTACAGTTTCGGAGTCTATAGCTAACACACACACACAAACACACACACAGAGTTTCACTTTTATAAAGATTTGCGTAAAGTGCTTAAAAAAGGATGATGCAGTTTGCCACTCGTAATAGTATTTTGACTGACAATATTAAAAAAATAAAAGTTTAAAAACTATTTTCTGCCATAATTTACACTGTGTGTTTCAGGGTAACAAAATGCATATTTTTACCCACCAACTGAGCTCGCTTTTTTGCTAAATAACTAGTTATAGGGAAGACATACTAATGAACTGGCAATCGTATAGGTGAATTGAAATTTTTACCTCTTAAAACATATTGAAAAAAAGTAATAAAGATTTTGCATAGCAATTTTAACAAGAGCTTATATTGCCTATCTCTTTACTCAAAAGTTGATAGGCTAGTGGCAAACTTGTTTATTTTCATTTAATACGTGTGAAACATACATGCGAGAGTAAGAGAGAAAATTAGCTCAGAGCATGGATTTGCCTACAATTGTTCGGAACTAACCTAACTAAAATATCCTACAAGGACTGTATAGAGGGTTTGTGAAATTCTATACTGCCGACTTATTTCCTAACTTTTATTAAGGTTCTTTATGAAAAAAAAACTCATTTCTCAAGTATTTTATTTGCTGCTGCAAATTAAAGAAATGAATCCTTGTCAACATTTATTTTCTCCATACACTCACATTGTTTTACAATCAAATACTTTCACGAAAATCCATCATATCCAACTGTAATGGCATTTGCTTGCGGTGACAATAATTCACCGAAATAATGTAGAAAACTACACACGCACACACATTACACTTGTAATATCAACCAAATGGAGAATTTTGCTAGACATTTTTCTTTTTTTGCAAAAAAAATATTTGACATATACACAGTTATAGAGCAAATACGAATGAAATTTCCTTAAATTCTCTGTCTAAAGCAAATTTAAAATATTTTTTTTAATAAAATTTAACAAGTGTGTATTTTATTGTCATAATAAAATTTGATGAAGATTACAGGGAAAAGTGTTTAACTATGCGTGAACTATAAATGTAGTGTATTTGAAAGTAGACAATAAAAAAAAACTTAACTTAATGTCAGTGTCGTAATGCTTTGATTTGTTACATGTTGATGTTTTCTGTGTAAAACTCTAAACTAATTTGCAAACAATGTGAGAACCAAATCAATGTTACCATAAAATATCGTTGACTTAGTGTACAAACTGCCCAAGTCCATGGTGTAATGCAAAACAAAAAATTTCCAAAAAAGGAAATGTCGCAATGTCAATTCTAACCTGGTATTTGCTGTGGCATTCAAATGTATTTTTGTATTAATTTTAGTTTTAAACTCATATTTTTAAATTTTTATTCATTAATTTAAATCTTTATTATTCCATTCCACTCGAAATAGTTTTTCAATTTTCTTAAATGATTACAATTTAATTTAATAAATTTTTTAAGGGAGTTTAATAAAAGAAAAATAACCTTAAGCTAGAATTGTTTTAACGAAGTTTATTTATAGAAAAATGAACCTAAGCCAGAACATAACTGATCTATATATATAAAAGTGACACTTTTCTGGTTTATAAAAAATTTAAAAAATAAAAACTTCGAATAAATATTAATTTAAAATTTTCTTTTTTTTATAAAAAAAAATGATTTGTGACAATAAAGTATAGTCGAGTGGAAGGTATTTTCGAAACCAGCTACGATTTCATTATCAGCTCTGTGTGATCGATGATTAACTGTTTCCTATTAGTATCATCTATTCAACTCAGAAACTTTTAGTTAACTGAATTCGTTAACTATTATGTCGCCTCCTTAATGTTTTCTTAGCGCACTGATTTAGACGGAAAGTTGCCAACTACAGCAACCCTTTTTATTAATTTAATTCATAGAATTGAGAAGTGGGCGTAAAAAGTAGGCGGATCAAAGTAATTTCTGCTAATGAACCTGACTTAGGTTTTACACATAATCTTTGTCCATAGGGAATTTTTATGAATTTATGATAAAGCGTTATACGGGAGTTGGGCGTTAAAAAAGGCGTGTCCCCTTAACTTTCTCGCATTATAAAAGCATTGACTAGAAAGCTATATTTGGACATTTTAATCGTTAGACATCTAATTATGTCGTTTTAAAATTAAAATTTTATTTATAGCAAATTATGTAAAAAGTGGGCGTTGAAGTGGGCGTTTCAAAGAAGTTTCTGCTGATCATATCAACTTAGATATTTCAATATAAAGTTCTTTATTCATCTACATTCTTTTCCCATAGAGAAATTTTATGAATTTGAAGAACACATTAAATGGTTGGTGGGCGGGTCACCTTAATTTTCAGGAATAATAATTATATTGACCAGAGAGGTATATAAACGAAATTTCATTATAATACATCTAATTCTGATAGAATTATGAGCTTTTCAATTTCCTTAGCAGTATAATATGTAATAAGTGGGCGTTAAAGTAGGCGTGTCAAAGCAGTTTCTGCTAATGAATTCAACTTAGACAGTATTCCTCTTCCACAATATTTTTGTCCATAAAGTAATTATATGCCTTAAGGGTAAAGCATTTTATGGGAGGTGGGTATAAAAGTAGGCGTGTCATCTTAATTTTTCTTTATTACAAATCTATAAAACAAAAAGAAATGTTTGTAAAATTTAAAATTCATGCATCTAATTTTGTCAGTTTTGTATTATTTTTTAAGTTTTATATAACAAGACAGTGTGCGGTAAAAGTTTTCATACATTTTGATCTAAAACTCCTTTCGCAAGGTATGGATTTAAGCATTTTTCATTAGAATACATTTTTTTACTTAGGAAATGTACTTACAAAATTTTATCGCTCTGCGTTGTTGCGTTCACACGCAATCAAATTTTATTCGATGTGCAAGGTTTAATTCTCTTCCTTATGTACCGATGTAGGCCATTTTCAATACTAACAATTCTGATATGAAATATTCTGGAAAAATTTTTTCCCTCTAACTTTTTCTGTTTAACCGCTAACGTGATATTAACAGACGGACAGACGGACGGACATAGATAGATCATCCTAAAATAAATTCAGGATTTAGAAAATATTTCCTTCATTAGGTCTAAAATTAATATTTTGATGTTAGAAACAAAACAGAATGCACATTTTTTTATTTGTGAGCCTAAAAAATAAAAGTTTGCCCGTTTGAGAAACTGTTAGTGGAATAACCATGGGATCATCTCCCCAACGTTCTCATATCCTTAATCTATGTGCTTTAAACTTAAAAAAAAGAAATACAAGATTTTTGAATTGTAGCTGATTACATCTTTTGTGATTGTAATAATGCAGCTGTTTGCTTGTTCTCATTACAAATATCAAACAACTGTGCGTATGATTGATGTACAATGATACACATATTACGTATACGTGCAGTTGAACAGGCGTTGATTAGCGTTTATGTTTTCGTGATTGAAAAGTGATACAGATATGTTAAAAAACAGCGATGCACTAAGATATTTGTTGTAAAGTTTAGTGTATTAAATTGAATCCAGATATTAATATTAAAGTAAAGCGTGATCTATTTAAAAGTATTAATTTACACTATTGATTAGTTTGACTTTCATTAATTTTTATTTTCAAGTTTAGAAGTGATATTTGTAAAATTAAATGCTATACGTTCAAACAGGATTGAGAAATATTAAAAACTAATTTTGAAAGTAGTGTGTCGTTAGAAAAAACTATAAGAAACTTAGATGGAAAATTTCTGAGAAGAGGTACGTCTTCAGTTCAATTTCTGCTTCAATTTGTTAAGCGAGTTCATGCAAATGCATCGTTATTGCATAAGCCACCCTTATACAATTTCTTTTCCTGCTATGGCTGAGCATGTGCAAGAATATCCATTAACGTCAACTCGTCATTATTTTCAGGATCTCAACGTATCTCCGACTTCTTTAAGAATAATTTTGCATAAAAGCCTCGGTACGAAGGCAGACAAAATTTATCATGACCATCTAATGCATTTACGCTTCGCCCAATGGGATGACGATTGTTTGGCAGGAGATGAAGAATCTTGCTGAAAAATCGTGCTTTCAGATTTAATTTATTTAATTTTGCTTTTACTATGCAAATTAAATGTTTGAACAGTTAACCAATCCGTGTCAAATATTTAAAGTCGAGTGATGAGCTGAAGTTTAAATGAAATACTCACGTAAATGTGAGTTTGTTGAAAAAATAACAACATTAGTGGTTGGGATACGGTCACCTAAGCGATCAAGGCGATAATTTTTAAATTGGATCAGGAATTAAGTGTAACACTATTAACAAATACACAATTTTGTTTTTAACTTTACCAACAGTAAGTACAATTTATTAGTTTTCTAATAATTTACACTTGTAGATGAGATGTTGAGGTCTTTTCAACGTTTTCTAACAAGGCACTGCTTAAGGCCAGCGGATGTTATTTTCGTAATGATTGCTTGGGAATAAGTGACCTGAATCACCAGATTGACTCAGCATCTTTCGTTAATTTCTTTGTCAAAAAATCGTTTAAGCAAACCGTTATAAATTTATAAAATTCGCAATAATCAAAATTTTATTATTTCTTCAGGAATGGGAATGTTTTGTACTAATCAAATATTAAAATTTTCATAAAAAAGTATATTAGTGCATACAAGCTTGGATTGGTTTGCATATATGGGGTTCAGAGGAACTACAGGGGACTGTTGGGAAGCCAATGCATCCACAACAAGCCTTTGTTTAGTTTGGATTTTGATCAGGCGGCATCGTTGGGCCATTTTTCTTAATAATTACACAAAAAGCTGCTGTTATCGTTTACAGTGAGCATTACCGTCCAATGCCCAATGAATATCTGTTTAAAAAATCAATAAAATGACATGGACGACATTTGGTTTCAACAAGATGGGTCCTCGTATTACACAGCGCATGATATCAACTACATCTTACGCACTGTTTTTAAAAATCGAACAATCAGCCAAAATTGTGAGGTCAACTGGCGACCTCAGAGATATGATTTGCGCTCTTTGGATTTCTGTGCGAAGCCATTAAGGATAAATGTTAGCCAGACCAACCAGAAACTACTTAAGCATTAAAACATTAAATAGTGTTGGTCTCAAAGAGATTCGAGGCGAAATCATTAAAGATATACTAAAAAATTGTGTTGTTGGGTTGATTGATACTGCCGAGAAATCAGTGGTGGTGGTCACAATAATGATATTGTGTTTCATTATGGAATGATAATGTTCAATCTGTGCAATAAAGCCAGAAATGTTAAAAAATAATCTGCACTTTTTTTGTAGTCGTTTTAAGTTGTAAGTTTCAAATGGCCCACCCTGTATTAATACATATTCTTCATGTTTTTAATACTTGTTTATTCACTAGATTACTGAAAACAACTTAATTAACGAATGAAATGGTGTTGTTTTTTTGTTTCCTTTGTATTGCTAATATTTCATGATCAACATTTTCTATACACAGCGAAACATAATGTTTTAAAGACTTTTTTAATTTAAATAATGTTTGAAACTTTTTATAAATAACTTTAAAAAAAAATTAAACAAAAACTTTTTAAGTCAACAAGTCGAAAGAAAAAATTCACTGCTAATAAATTGCGCGGCAATTTGACGTGCTTATTCAGTTGTTATCAGCCATAATCGTGGCAAAAAACACAAATTGATACCTCGCTATGATACATATATGATATGAACTAAATGAAACGCTTTGTACTTAAATATGTATTCAATTTGTAAATACTGCCACTATTCTGTTATTTCACATACAAATTTAATAATACGCTGAAATGTATTATTAGATGTTAACTACACGCTTCTGGAAATGAAGCTTTTAAATTTTTAATGTTTTGGGCGGTATTTTCAATCAATTTTGTACTAAAAATATCATCAAAGTATAGAAGTATTAAAGCCAATTAATTTTTTATGCTTAACAGGTAACTTACTACAACATGTGTTCAAACTTCTTTATAGATTTTTGTTTGGTCTTAATGATTTTCCTTCACAAACATATGCAATGAATTATTCATTTTTGATTTACCTTTTTTTAATTTCTTTTTTTTATTTTATTTTTTGATTTAATAAATTTTTTGGTGTTAAACTAGATTTAAGAACTTAAAATAAAATAAAATTTATTATTGTTTTTTTTTTTTAAAGTACCACAAATTTATTAAAATCTTCACTGCTTTTTTGTTTTTATTATTTTTTTTTCTCGTAATTTTTATTTTATATTTTTCGTTATTAATCACACACGTATAACTGGTCCTTATTGCAAGCGGCACTGTTTTCGCATGAAGCTTATAAACAAAACTGTTTAATTTCTTCCTGTTGAAAAATATTTAAGCCGGTTTTTTATTTTTAGCTTCTTCCATATGCAGGACAAACAGCTGTTTTAGGTTTCGATGAGAGAGAGAGAGAGTTCGAAAAATGTTTACAGCTTTTGGGAGTATAACCAGAGTTGCCGTTGGGTATTTTCAAAAAGTATCAAAAAGGGTAGACATAAAAAAGTAGCGCTTAAAAAGTGGATTTTTTTTTATAAAAAAGCTGCACATCGTGAAAAATCAAAATAAAAACACCAACACATATTTTTTTTTAATAGATTTTGTTCAATTTATTTAAAATTCGAAATAACATTTATAAAATTATATAAAAAATAACCAAAAACAGAAAAATTCTCTAACTGCATTTTGGTGTTGGCGTGACAATCTATGTACACATGCATATAACTTTGGCTGCACAATTTGGAATTTTTTTTTTCTTCATCAAGTTTCAGTTTATATTCTATTTGTCAGTCTTTGCAATATTTCCTTAGCTCAGTATCAATTGAAGAGTCACTTTACTTATGAAAGTTAAAACTGATTTTCTGTTATGAGTCCATAACAATACATAAGAGTGCGACAATGAATCTTGATGATATTGTCATTAATATGCTGAGGCCTTCAAGACAAAGTTAACTTAAATCATCTATGAATGTTTGGACATTGTCACAATCAATAATGATGTTGTTCGCCATCGAATATATGTGCACACCAGTGATCGGCTTTGAGTCGTTTTTTCGACATTCATAGTCAGCCACAAAACTTGAGTATAAGTGCGTATAAATCATTGAAATTTAACTGACCTGACGTACGCATATCCACAACAACATTGATTTATAAGTACAACACACAATGAACATAAGTACTATGTCGTACTTATATCTATAGCGTCCCATATTTATATGATTTGCAAGACTACTCTTGTTGATTCATATTTTTAAGGAACTACTTATCTTCATAGAATGAAGCAAGTTGACTCAACAACAAAAACATAAACAGCTCTCATTTGTATGGAGAATAAACAATGTTGGCAGGTCGGAGAGTGCAAGATATTTTTTGGCCGCCAATGTTTAATAAACAATTTTTGCAAGTATCACTATTAAATTTTTAAACAAATGCAACTGATTATGGCCTTTAGGGTAGATTTTGGTTGGCTTCTATAATAAGAGGTAAACAATTACAGTTATTTTGTGTTTTTTATTTTCATGTTTAAATTTTTTGCAACAAATTAAAAAACTGCGTTCTTAGGTGCTCACTTTAAAGATAATACGCAAAAACAAAATCTCTTAAACAGACAGCAAGCACTTTATTTTTGCTTGTTGTTTTTGTTTTACATATTTTGTTAAATTTTAATTGTCTATTTTTTTAACAATCCACAATTATTATGGTGAATGCCAAATTGTTATCTGGCAAGCCTAGTTAAAACACACAACTTCATAATGACTACGCGAGTCATACGTGCTTTTGGTCGTCTTTTTATTTTGCATGAACGACAATAGCAATCAACTAAGTCATACGTGTTGATGAATATGAATATTGTAAGTACATTTCATTTAAAAGTGCGTATAAGTAGTGAAGACTTTTCAATAAGTTTTAATGCGTATAAATCAACGAAGAAATGAATCAAGTTGACTTGCTTCATTAGGATTCGTTGCAGATCTCTGGTGCACACATACATATTTTTTTTTTTTTTCATTTCATACAGCCATAAGCAAAGCACATTAAGCACTAGTACCTTACTGGAGCAGCTGGTCATCAATAGTTTTACTTACAACTGTCAAACTAAATATAAAAAAAAACTACAGTATTTTTTTTTTAAAGTTTGATTGTTATGTCTGAATATGTCCGAATTCACCACTGCATGTACCTTATTTAATGTGTCTTGAACATAAGTATACGCCAACGCAAGATCTTTATACATAAGACATCCACGCATAAGAAAAAAAATATTCAGTCAATGCATATTCAAACAGGTATATGCAATTACAGATTTCCAGAATAATCTCTGTCAAATACCACTTACAAGGCAATTGGCCTTAATTGGGGTATTAACCCCAGGAACTTATACTGGCTATACGATTCTGTCGTCAGACCAATTCTTTATTACGGAGCGGCAGTCTGGTGGGTGGCGCTGGAGAAGAGAACCCACCAGGACAGTTTCGGACGTATTATGAGAATGGCTGCGATTATGATAAGAGGTGCTCTTAGGACCACACTATCTAAGGCACTGTTCACTATTTTAAACTGGTTACCACCAGACATCATGGCTAGGCAGATGGCTGCGGACACCGCACTGAGGCTGAATGCCACAAGGGCATGGAAGTATGTGAATTATGGACATGCAAGAATTTTGGGTATGATCAATATTGCTTCTCCTATTGATTACAAGGTACCTGAACCAGCATTCGATCCGGGTTTCGTGACGAATATACCGGATAGATCTGAATACGACAACGGCCTCCGACCTCCGGAGAATGCCATCCAGATATTTACTGACGGATCGAAATCACATGCTGGAGCTAGATGTGGTATCTTTTCGATCCAGTTGGGTTTGGAATTGTCCCTTAAGCTACCGGATTACTGTAGCGCGATACAGGCCGAACTAATGGCTATTAGGACAGCTGCGGAACAGATTCAGTATAAGAAAATATCTGGCAGGGATATTTATATATTTACTGAAAACAAGGCTGCTATTATATCCCTGGAAAGTGTGTACCGCACATCAAAAATTGCCCAGGAATGCCGGGTGTCTCTTGAGGAGATGGCGAAACATTCGACGGTTAATAGAGCTGATGCACTTGCAAAAGCCGGTACTATCTTAGATTCGGTTGAATCCAGTTATGCTATGGGTATTCCCTTATCGAGGGGTAAGCAGCTAATCTCGCATCAATTCTATTTGGATGCCAAGGAAAGATGGGTGAGAGAACCCACTTGTTTGGAAACCAGAAAGATCTGGCCTGACATGGATGTGCATAGGACGCAATGTGCAGTGAATTTGCCCCGAATCCACCTTAAGAACCTCATAGCGCTCATTACCGGACACTGGCCTATAGGTACACATGCGAAAAGGCTGAATATCCCTTACAACGACTTCTGCAGAAGTTGCGATAACGAGGAAGAGGAGGAGACGACTGAACATCTTCTCTGCAATTGTCCTGCATTCGGGGACCTGAGACGCCAGATTCTGGGTCAACGAATACTTGTAAGTAAAACTTGTCTTTCCGCAGTTGAACTGGCAAAGATCCATACCTTCGTAAACAGGACAGGATGGCTGAGGAACGACGGCCAGAGGACATAGACAAACAGGGGATGGTGCCTACGGTATCACAACGGGACCCTCGGAGGACCCAAGTGAGCTATGCCTTCGGGCGGCTGCCGGATCTAACCTAACCTAATACCATTTACAAAAAAAAAAAAAACAATAATTTTTCATACATAAAGTTTGACAGTAGCATTCCCCATCAGCTAGGCAAGCTAACTCAACTGTATGAATTCGCCTTGGATTCCAAAAAAGTATCAAAAAAGTGGCACGAATCACTAAAAGTATCAGATTTGGAGACCATTTTGTAAAAGTGGCAACATTGTATTTAAGCATTTCAAAAAGTGGCAAAATGCTACTTTAGTAGCCCAAACGGTAACACTATGTATAACACGTGCTACTTGTTGTGATTCGAATTTAATAACGTGCTATAATAATAAAAAATTCAAAGCTTTAAGAGAGAGAAGTGTGAGAGAAAGCTTAACAGTGACGTATTTATAATAAAATATAATAGTAACAGTCTCCAGAGTAGGAATAGAAACTCTATACGAGTATATGTCATATGTTTTCAAAGGTGCGCTTTGTTAAAAGAAAATCAAATTCGACTTTTTGATTGATCATGATACATCGTATCAAAATACATATTCAGCCAAATCTCTTCTTTCCTATAATATTCTAAAAACCCTTAGTGGAAACGCAGAAATTCATAAAACAAAAATGTAATCTCGATAAAGAAAATATTCAACAAGAAAAATTTTAAAGTGTGGGAACACATAAATAATCTCAAGGTATTTATACCAAAAAATTGTTATAATTTTTATACAAATTTACCACATGAAAATAAATAATATCACTGCAGATTATTTTGAACTACGTTGTTTATTCCAGCTGATATGGACTTAGCTACAACAGGGTCCTATATGGTGCAGTAATGGACCATGTCATTTTCAAACCAGAGCTTGTAGTTAAGCGACAAGTTTTCATGTAATAATGATTCTATTGCTGTTGTCAAAATGTTTATAATGGTCGCTAAGATACTCCATCGAGTAGTGACAAAGAGCAGTTTGAGACTACTTCTTGAGTTCTGTAGTCCAGCCTATATATTTCGGTGGTATTTGAAATGTTCCTAGCCCGTTATGAGTTATGCTTTTCAAGGGTTTTTATAAGACTACCTTTTTTTAATCAAAAATATCTCTTAATTGAATTTTGTTTGTTGATTATGAGTTACTAAATCATAATAATAATATTTAGCACTGTGAGGACGAAGTAGGGGATTTTCTACTCCCTTTTCAATTCATATTTACCTTTAATTGATATATTTATGTAATAACTAACGTAAAGCATTTTCTAGTCTTCTATCTCAGACAAGATCAATGCTTCTTTGTTTTTATAAGTCAAAGTCACATAAGTAAATATAGATGTAGTTATTTGTATATTTTAAAACAGAAAATATACAAAAAGCACCATAAAAATGAGAAAAATAACATTTTTTGTCGTGCGATTTATTTCAATCACAATTTGGATCAAATTTTAAAATTCTGGATTCAGAAACGTCGTAGAATATACCAAAAGTACTAAAAGAGGCAAAAAATTACCTTTAAGGTCGCCGATATCATTTTCTATTTCATTTTGGATTAAAAGTCAGTAATATCAAAAAGTTAGATTCATAAACATCGGAAATATAAAAAGTTCTATAAAAATGGGAAAAATGTTTTTTTTTATTTTTCCATATCAATTAACAAATTCTGAGTTTAAATATCTCTATCTAACAATCAAATACTTAAATAGACATGATTTAAAGTAAAAAATTAATAATAATAATTACTTTCCCCTTTCAATTCCGTTGTGATTATACTAAATACAAATATATTAGTATCTCTATTTAAATTGAATCTAAAATATGCACTTTTAAAAATTTACAAAACAAGTGCGCGGCTAATTACTTTAAACACCTAAAACAGCTGATTATACACACAAAACACCAAAACTTACCAATGGGACTTTTTCCTATTTAAATGGAGTGATTATTGTATTATTGGTGATTTTTTAAGTTTCTCTTGTGGTAGTGAAAGGGTTAACCACACATTGATAATAAATTTTTAAGTTTGATGATTTATAAAGCAAAATAAGATAATTTTTTTTAAAACTATTAATAAATTTAAAAAATGTTTGAAGAGGTTCAAAAGTTGAAAGACCAATTATATGGTAACACTTAACATAGAAAAGCTAGTTTCAATGGTTCTGATCTTATCTAAAAGCTGTTATAAAAGTTATCTTTGTAAAACTGTTATGTTTAACTTCAACAGAAGCTTTTAACATAATGTATTCCAGCTTCTCCAACAAAATGTTACTTTACATTAACAGTTTAATATAATTTTATTTAACATTAACATGACCACAAATCAGGGAAGGAAAATGGCTTTTATGATTTTGTACCAAGTATGAAAACAAAATGTACTTTTTAGGCCATGACGGTACCAGTTTTTTAATCTTTATTAATAAAAACATAAACTTAACAAAAATGTTTATAAAAATTCAGAAGTATACAATAAAAGAAACAGAAACTCAACAAAAATGTGTATAAAAATCCAGTATACAATAAAATATATTAAATATTACATTCATATGTACATACGTAGAGATCGGTTATTTCTGTAATTTTCATGAGCAACCGCCTATGTTCATTTTATACGATTTTGAGTTAATAATACAAATTGCTTGTTTTTAAAAATTTCTTAAATAAGATGGACCCATTCTGATTTTTTTAATGGCAAAACAACGTAACTTCTATATATATTCAAAAATCGGTCAGCAGTAACACGGTTTTGTAGCTCTCCTGAAAATTTGATTTTAAGACATACGTGGTTACCCATGAAAACCACAGATTTAGCAAATTTTATTTATTACGTACTTTTAGATAATAAATTTTCTGTTATTTTAAAATTAAAGCAACAAAAATTTTAATCTTTTGTTTGTATTAAATTTGAAACAGTAGAAAAGTGCAGTCTATTTCTCTCCTTTGTTTTAATTAGGTTTTGGAAAGAAAAAACTCATTCGACGTTGGCCGAGGAATGTGGGATAGACAGAATTCCTCTTACAATTCTTGAAATATCTTGGAACATGAACTCATTTAATTCATTTTTCATTTGTGATACTTTAAACCAAAAAGAGGAAATATTTGAATCTTTGTGTGATCTATCACATCGGCGATTGCTCTGTATTGATTATTTATTGCTTCAAAGTTAGGTTGTTCGTGTGGAAACATTTTTACCAGAAGAGGTACTATTGAATTTGTTTTTCCCATAATAACATTTTCTGGTACCATTTTAGTACTTCATTATTAAAGACCACCTTACATGCTTACGAATCATAAGTAAAATCAAATACATAGTCGAATTCATGTACCAGGTGGTGCCAAATTAACATCACCTGGTACATGAATTCGCTTTGACAACAGCATTGCAACAAAAACGGAGAAGCTGACAGTATAAAATAAAACACACACAAACAAAATTAAATAGACCATGGACATATTTTTAAATTGTACCAAGTAGCTCGCTGTAGTACCACTGTACCAACAAGGTCATAAATGTACCATAAAAAGTACAATTGTACCATGATTTCCATCCGTGCCACAAATATATATACTTATCTAACGTCAATAATAACGAAAAAAAAGTTAATACTTCTCTGTTACTCACCAGAATTCTTGTTACCAATTTCACGTGTCATTTCCTCAGTACGATTTGTTAGCTTTTCCGTTATGCGATACTGAGCAAAAGTCATATTTTCATTACGCATCTGTCTGCCCAAGCTGGTCATCATAAGATAACATGTATGCTGGCCAGCCACATTGCGTTGACCATCGGCGTCATAAAAGAAAATGGAACGTGACCATTTGTGCCTACCACGTAGTGTTACAGAGATGAGTTGTAGTTAGAATTGATGGGTATTTTATAACTTACCTTTTCATTATGGATATTGTGAGTTCTGAAATCGATTCAAAACTTAACATGCCCGTACGTATGAGCATGTAGAATTCATCTGAACATTTAGTTTTCGGTTTTTCAAAGTCAAATGTGGAACCGCCCACAGATATGAGAGGTGTGCCATTGCCATTGAAGTACTTGGCAATACGACCAACGGCGGCTTAAGAGAGGAAAAGAGAAAGTAAGAGGGAGAATGTAAATGATACTGTTGACAATTTTTTTCTATCATTTAGAGGCAAATCGCACTTAAAAAACTACTGGAAAGTGCTTAATTCTACATTTAGTGGAAAATACAAGAAATTTCCTTAGCATTTATACAAAATTTATTTAATAACTGTGTAGAAACAATTGTTGAAAAACTAATATAAAACGTAAGTATATGAAATACGTAGCAAGAAAATTTAAATAAAGATTACGCCTTGCGCATGATTTACCGTTAGATGACGTAGTAATCCCCTCGCAAAAGTTACCAAGTCTGTATCATATGTGAAATTTATAATTTCTTACAAAAAATTTAAGTATTTTATAATAGTTGGCAGCCCTGTAATTAATTTACTCAGAGAGTTCTAAAAAAAAGTACTACATCGGTGCTTAATAAACAACGAATTTCGTGCCATATTTTATAATAAATACATATAAATAATATTAAAATTATAAAAAAAAATTATTTAAATTTGGTTATTTAAAAGCTGCAAAACTAATAAAAACAGAAAACAAAATAAAGTGAAAAGATAAGAAAGAGAGCAAATATTAAATGTCCAGTGGGCAAATGCAAGCAAAGTCAGAGCAAAAAAACAAATGAGAAATTATATTAAAACCTAATAGATTGCGCATTTTTAATAAAACGTTTGTATTTTTAAAAAGCTGTATCATTTTACAATTTTCCAAAAGATGAATCTCGAAGGAAGTTATAGGTAATATTTTTGTGCTTTACATTTCAAGCAGGAAGATTTTGAAAGAAACTTGATATTTGAAACGGGTAAGTTAAAACAAAATTAATTATTGCAGTACATTACTAAGGCATTATGAATAGAATTTAGCGAACGGCATCACAAAAATTTTAAAATCCCAAGCAGTTCCGTCTTTAGACACTAGTGCTATTGAAAGTGAAACGAAAACTGCAAATGAAACTGAAGTTGCAAATGTATATGAAGGACTACGTGAAACTGAAAAGCAAAATGATATTCCAAATAGTTTTGAAGAAAAATTGGTAGCGGAAAATGCTCCAAGGACGACTGATCTTGAAGAGATCGCCTCTAAACTTACACCATATTTTTCAAATTAAATGGTAACAGATTATTACTTTCAAGCGGATATTTACAAAAGCATATGTTGGAAGCCAAAGAAATTGAAGCCAGTGAATGTCGGAATCGCTGAAAATACTAATAAGCGAAAAAGAAAATTTGATAAAATAACAAAATGAAATGAATTCTACACCTAATATAATAGTGAAATATTGTAATAAAAATAATGAAAATATATATGTATATATAAGAATTTGTTTGCTTTTAGTTAGAAAAATAACAATTTGTCCCACTGTCATGTTTTTACACAAACATAATTAGTTATACAGCTGAATTTTATTATCCAATGAGAACACAGCTTGAGTGACGTCGGAATTCCTACATGCGCAGAAATGTTTTTTTATGGCTGCGTAATGCTGTAATCTTTATTTAATCATTCTTGATACATAGTATTTTTAGTTGACAGAAAAAAAGTTTCAGGAACAGCAATGACTTGTGAAATGATTGATCTAAAAAAATATCTTCGTTTCTGTCCATACACCGCTAGAATTTGCGCTAACAGCTAAACTACATTCTTTTCCGCAATAGAGACATCAAAACCGCTAGTTAAGCAAGAAACTCTCTAAATTACTTTAACTGAAATAATTGATTTTTTGATTAAAAAAATAATTTTTTTTAATTGATTTAACAAAAATGTGTTTTTTAAGTAAAATTATTAATAGTTATAAAAAAAAGATTTAAGATACGAATTTAAATTTAATGATGTGACTGTTTCAGCCAACCTTTTTTAATTTTATCAATGTCTTTGGGACAGAGGGATTCTACAGAAGACGAGGAGTTTTTTAAATAAATATTTATTTAAAGACGATAATTTATTTCAACTTTACTTAACCAAATGTGATTCGAAAATAAATACTAATGGTCTTAAACTAATAACTAGCGGATGACCTTTATACTAAATAATCTATAATGGGGAATCCCCTTTTTTCTATTTCAACTTTGTACGCACAAACCTACACACACACAGTACATATCGTTTGACTAATATAAAAAGCGTGCATTTCGATTTTAAAGGAAATCGCGTTTTAAACGATTTCTGTTAGTTTGCATACAAACTAATTACCCGTAAAAAGTGTAGTGAGCAATGGTTGAAAATAATGGATTTATATCCACAAACATCCCCTGTTAAATAATAAAAAATTTAAATTTGTCCTTATTATATTAAACCATCGATATGTACATTTAAAACGCCAACTGAAACCTATACGACCCAACTCAAAACTACAGAAAATTTTTCAATTATTTAACTTCGAAAGAGTGCAAATCGAAGCTACGCGAAGCGGGATAGTAGAGAATTTAAATTTCAAGAAAACCCTGTTAAAATTAATCTTTCAACAAATTCTTGTTTTTAAGGATTAGAAATCCCTGGTTATAAATGCTACTATTAACCAAATAATCCTAAAATTTTTATTAATCGATTAACAAGTTTTACTCACCCAGCGAATAATCGCAGACGGGCCCAAAGAAGACATGCGAACAATTCTTTACAATACCATCCATGGCCTTAACGGCTGCAAATGCTGAATCACATTTATCATCCTGTGGCATCCAATCAAACTGTATGTACGATGGCAATAAACCACTTGCATGTATGTGTTGCTCAGCCACTTGCAGGATGGGTACGATACGTTTCAATGAGGCCACATACCGTTCATCGTCTGGCAGCAAGACCAGTGCACGTATTGTACAGTTGTAGTCAGAGGTAAAATAGTTGTCCACACTATTTGTGCCAGATGCTGAGGATGTTTGATATTTAATGTTATCGAATGGCGACCAAATCGGACGGCATATGGCCTCACACGAACGACTAGGTTCGGAGCGGCAACTAGCCTCTGCTAATGCCGGCAGTTGTGAAAGGTGGTTTACCAGCAGTATTAAAAGGAGACTGCAAATGACGTAGCCAAGATTTTGATGAAGTTTTGTCATTTTATATGTGTGACTGTTTAGGAGGGATTTTTGTGTGGGTGTTAGATATTGACGACATTTTATGTCTGTTGTGTAGTAAAGCTTTTGCTGTGTGGCTTTGAACTGTTTACAATGTAAAATGCTAATAGTGCTATTGAGTCTTTTATTGTTATTGTTTGTGTTTTTGTGGGATTTACTATTTTTAGTTGGGCTGTTATCATCAGTATCTTGTATAAAGTTGGTGTTAGGAAATTGCTTGCATTTGCAAATGAAATTTGCTGCGACTACTGCAGGGCAAGTTTTAGATTTTGTTGTTCGAGTTATTTTATTGCGATTTCTTGATTTTGTACAAACATTTACATTTTTATTTAAACTGTTTTTTATATCTTCTTCATATATGTGCTGTTTCTTCACGCAGCTAGTGGCTAGACCACAAATATTGTTTGAACTATTTATAACAACGCCATAACATTGCTGCTGCTGCTGGGATTTACTATTGCTGGATAATATGGCAATTGGAATGTCATCAGCTAAACCATTCTCATCATGGTCTTTATTACAAAACTTTTGTGTATCAGTTGTTAAAGTGGCTTGTGCAATGACCCCAGTTGATTTAGTATTTTTATGCTCCATTTGCATTCGCAACAAAGTGTTATCAGTACATTGAGATCCAGTTTTAACTTGCCACCATATTTGCATAATACTTTTCAAAGTTTATAGTACACATGTGTGCGTGTTGTAAAAATCTTTTCGTTCTTTTCTGTTTGTGGATTTCCTACCACATTTAAGTTTTCAAAATTAAAGGTGTTTATTTTCCTGCGAGGAAAACTTTATTATGTTGTTCTTGATAAACAATTTCGTGGAATTATGTGCTGTGCCAATTTCTACTTGTAACTCACTCTGTACTGTAGATTGTTGAGTAGAAATAACTAAAAAAGGGGTGTCACTCAATTCATGTTGCATGTTAAAGGTTTGTGCAAGTTTTATTTTATTTGTGTTTTTACATCATCAATTTGTTATTTTACAATCGAAAGCTAGCAAGTCACCACAATATTTTTGTATTGGCAGGTTTAGATTCTGTTAAGTTGAAAGTGGCACAGGTTGTAATGTTTCAAGTTTTTTTGCTTTTACAAAAATCTGCAATGGAAAAGAAAAAACAAAAAAGAAGAAAATAAATTTTAAAAAAATATTTGTTTGCTTAAGCAGGTGTGTAATTATAGTTACTAATTACTTTTCCATTTCCAGGGGAAAAAGTTGCATGTTTTTTACAATAAAATTAAATTTTATTACAAAAAAAACTCAATTACTCAAAAATGGAAGACTAATAATCATTCATATGAGTTGTTTAGTTTTTATCATGTTTTTTTTTAACTCATAATTTATTTATTGGATCTTTCTATATTAAGAAATCGACAATAAGTAATAAAATCTTAAATGAACTAATTTCTGGGTCTATTGCCATTGCAATAGAGAATCCAATTTTCACTGCATAGTGGTCATCATTCTAACGGGTCCGCGAGGGCCAATGTGTCGAGCCTCCTGAGCCGAGTATGTCAATTTTTTTATCATGATAGAGAAGGTCTTGAGTATAAAGAAAACTTATTAAAATTAAGCCAAAGCGATTTCCTTAAATAAAGGGAAACCCCCTAACAAATTGTGTCGCACTAAGTACTTTTTTATTTAAAATTTTTCGTATATCTTGAGATAGTTTAAATTATATGATGATATGGATTGTAAAGAAGACATGTTTCGCCTAATACTGGAATAAAATATCCCCCAAAGGCCTGGATAACAAGTCATGAAATGAAGTTGTCCATGACTTTTTTATAGATACGTGGCTGTATTTTACCAATACCACATTGGATCTTGAATTAGAGCTTAGAAAATTTTTTTGATTTATTCGCCTAAATCCGAGATTTAACAGAACTTAATAAAATTGCACGATGTTAAATTGCATAACTTTTGTAACCAGAATTTCTTGAGATATTTATTCTAAAGAAAATCGTTGCTACAATAAATAGATTGTTTCATGGTAAGTGGAGCAGGTGTGAACTGAAGTCCAGTTCCACAACAATCAATTCAGGCCACAAGAGCTCCATTATCATGTTCTTGTAATGAATGTCATCCACAATCACTGCAATTTCGGCCTCGTCTTCAAAAAAGGTAAGACCTAATCATACCGCTTGACCAAAATCCGCAACAGGCAGTTGCTCGTTGTAGGAGCAATTGCTTCTCATGGATTGCATGAGGATTTCATGAGCCCTGAATTCGAAAATTTTCTCTATTCAGATGGAAATGCACATCATTGGGGAAAATTACTTTTTTCGGAAAACTAACATTAATTTCACTTGGCTCCATTACGCATTGAACAAATTGTCGGCGCTTTCTATTGTCTGCTGGTTTGAGCTCCTAAGTATTCTAAATTTTATTCCATCAAAATTTGCTGCGTTGTGCTTCGTGAAAATTAAAAGTTATTGAGAATGATGCCAAATTGATATTTTGAAGTTTTCGGCGACCCTTTAGTTTACTAAATATTGGTCTCACCCCTTTACTTAGTACTAACATTACACCAAGTAGACATGGCCCCGGGGGCAACGTGATAAGACAATTCTCTGCAATTGCTTATGCAGTATGACCAGAATAGCTTAAGAACAAAAGAAGTTAATAATCATCGTTCTATAGTGCTTTCCGTTGATCGTTTATCCTACGAAAAGGTACCAATTAAGCCGCAGTCCCAAATCTACTTCAATCTATACATTTTTTGGGGTACTTTGGGATTTCCTAGATTTCGTCCGAAATTTTACAAATTAATTTGTTGGCGTATCGATTTATCTAGAAATGGGTCAAATCGATGAAAAAAAATTTTTTTAAATCGAAACTGGAAACTGTTTCCAGCACCCATTTAGTGAATACAAGATGCCTGTAATCGTTTAGCCTCAACTCTTAGAATGGTTGAATTTTTAATGGGTAAAAGACCGAGTTGAGTTGAGTTGAGAGCGTCTCGAATTCGACAAACTCGGATTATATTGCACACTCTTATGACCAGTGACGATGTTTTCGCCAGATCTTGCATTTCGTGCTCGTTTAGATGTTGAATATAATCCTCTGAAGAGGACAATTATGGCATTCTTATATTTGGTGAAGTGAACAACGTGGTTCGAATAGAACATTTATTTTATTTAAGAAATTTTATCAGTTACGCCCATAAATACACTACTTGTCCCTCTATAAATGACACATAATTCGACAGACGTACTTTCCGCAATATGACCTGTATCAGCTCTCAAATTTCTAAGATCCCTATTAGAATTTACATTAAAAACAAACACTGAAATAAAATCGTGAACTATAATTTTCTGTTACTTTCGTCCTGGCATGTTTAAGTAATTGCTTTGGTTTCTGTTTTTTTTTCTTTCTATAATAAATAAAACCATTAACACTTTCAGCAATAAATTCTTCCTTGACAACATCTTTTCCCATTTCGAAATGCTTAAAACAAATATTTCAACTCTGGCCCCTATAAACGTTTGTTATGCTTAAACATAATTCATTGCACATTTTCAGGCTGTTCATTAATTTACTTTGTTTAAGTAGAAGGATCGTTACGACATTTTTTATGTTAAAACCAGTGTTGTCAGGAAGTATCTTCAATGTAAAAATTTGAAAAAATTTAATTTCAACGAACACGCGTACAATGCTGCCACAAACACTCTTAACAACACAATAAGTTCTTGCATAAGATTTTAAAAATTTCTATGCAAAATTCGCAGCATGCAATTAGGCACCTAATAACCCTTGCATAACTCTGTGGCTTGGAGCTAAAAAGGGTCAAAATATTTACTTTTGAGAAAATTGAAATTGAACTTTAACTTTTATAGGTGCTTTCAATTTGACACTGGCCAGCATTTTATTTATGAAGCAGTTCTGGGTTAAGTATGACTTTAGCTGTTTTACCATAATGAAATAGAGCAAGAAAACGAATCTAATTCAATGATTAACTCAAAAGAGCAAAAAAGTGACACTGGCCCTTTTAGCTCCAAGCCATATAATTGTAACTGAATTTTGTAATTTAATTTTTAAATGAAATGAATAATAAAGTTAAAATTGTGGTGTTGTTGAAACTGAATCCTACATACTCGTATATTTTAATTATTTTAAGAAAACCTATAAATTAATAATTCGAGGTATTTATTTATGCAGTTTTATTACCCCAAAAAAAACCATGACACAGTCAAAGTTTAGGTTTAAATTAGATTGAACATTTAACACACTCTTGGTTTAAGTATTGCAATTTAAAATTTTTTAACACATTTTGTTAATTGCAATACGGTTGCAGTTGTTCTACAGTTGTTATTTGAATGACAGAATGGCAAGACCCTAAATATTTTAACATTCGTACACATCATACATGTTCAAACATAAATCAAATGATTTTAACTCTTATCTCATATATTTGAATAGAGAATTTGGTTTTAAATTTAATCTAATCTATTAAATCTGGAATAAAAATCTACATTATTTTTGTTGTATTTGTGGTTTTTCTATGTTTATATTGAGAATTATATTGTAGAAACAATTATTGGTAATAGTTTTGCTAGTTGTGTAGCAAATCCATAAATATTATTAGCACAGCTAGAAATAATTTATTTACTCATTTTAAAATAAACAATAGGATTATGAATAAATGAAAATTATAGCATAATCTTAGGCGTTGTGATTTAGATAAAATTTTGCAAGGGGAAAGTGAATAACCACAAAAAAGTTTAAAAATTATTATTAATGTAAAAGGGTTTTCTTTTTAGAGCACAGCATTTTTGTGTTTAAAATTTAATGAACTCATTTCACACAAAACTATGTATTTCGATACCATTGCTATGGCGAAGTGAGAAGACCTAAAAGTAATTGTTTATTTGGGATCATTTTATATACTTTTGGCTACATACATCAGCCGATTCAGGGACCATTTTGAACTTCTTTTTTTTTGATAATTTGCTAGAACTCCACTTTATATCCTTTTAGTTTCTCTCAACATTTTGGCTTCAGTTAAAGTCATCGATTAACTCCGTAATATAAAAATTTATGAAAAGGCTGCAATTTGAAATTTATTAAATGTCTTAAAATTAGCAAAAGATAAAAAATTTTGTTGATTGTTGACACAATATATTTTTATTTGCTGAACTTTTTGGAAGAAAACTGTTGTCATTAGAGTATCTGTACGAAAACCTGGGGTTATGGTCTGTCAAAATTCGATTTCGCCCCTTGGTCCGACTGTTATGAATTTTTTAAAGTTTCTCCCCAAAAAATGAAACCCCAAAGAATATGATATAAAGTCACAACGAAAAAAACAGTGTTACTAATTGTATGCAAAATTAACACTTAAAAACTGAATTCTCTCTGTCCGTACTTTAACCACCCGGGGCATTTTATCAGGGTAATATACCATACCTTGAGTTTAATCAAAACTTTTGGTTGTACAGCGTTAACGTTTGGGTAAGCTTATCGCTATCTGTCCACGCTATGAATACCAGGGGTTATGCTATCTGGATGATATCATACACCTTAGCTTTATTGCAGTGTACCCAATACTTCTGGGTGCACGGTGCCAACTTTAGAAGGAGCTTAACTCGCGGCTGACCGGAGTCTTATCTGGTAGCACAGGGACTGATGCTAGACTGGTTATTATGTGGAATAACCCACCACCCCTGCTCCAAAGAATTTAATAAAAATTAACTATAAAATTTACTCAGCTTAGGATTTTGAATACAAAAAAAAATTTAAGCTTTTGCCACCCCAAACAAAATTTTTAGCTACGCCAATGTAGATAACAACCTGAATTTTCCATAAAGAGGCTTCTGTTCGGGCCGTTATCTACGCAGACCAAGTCGCTAGCTCATGTCAGTGTGTGAATAAATTGAAGTTAAAAGGCCTGCACTCCATATTAAAGCTACTTTAGAGCTAATTACTGCTTTTATAGCATTAAAGTTTTAATAGCCTTTCTACAGTTGCAGTTGTTAATTTATGACATTTGTAATTATATGCTGATCATCTGCATATGTGTTAAACAGTGTTTAAACATTCGTTTTAAATTGCTATTTGTCACTGTAAATCAATTTTATTTTAAAATTCCACTCAATTTATCTCTTCATGCGTTAATTTAATGAACGAGATTTATTTAAGCTTTTATTGTTGCCAGCCTTTGTTTGCAATAAATTATAAAATAATTTTATTTTTATTTTCCAGTTTATTTAACAATTATGGAATTTAAATAAAACTGTTGTGATTTGTCGTACTTTTTTGTTCATGGATGAATAATGCATTTTATAGTTTCCATAGGATTTTTAGGAGGAAAAAATATTTTTTCTTAATGGCTGGCATTCAGAAGTTTTATCTTTAGAAATTATTGTTTTAATTTTATGCAATTTTAAATATTAATTGAATTATTATTAAAATGGCCAAAACAATTACTTTTCTTAGGAAATATGATTATGAAACAGATTTTAATTCTTCATATAACATCGTTCTTCTTAAGTCTTATAAAGCTTTGATGGAGGAAATTCTCTCAGCTTTAGCTTTTACTTAACAGTATGATAGTGTGGACTTAAAGTAAATATCGGGTGTTCCCACAAGAGCATGCAGTTCTTAAATTTTTCACCGTTCCGTTAATACGAGTTGTCTTTTTTTGATAGTGGTTACATACTAACTACGCGATTTAAGAAAATAATGAAGTATTAAGCCAAAGAACGTTTAATTATTGTTTAAACACATTACAAAAATGGTGAATGTTAATTGGCCAAAACAGTCGACTAAATATGTCGAATTTTCAATCACAATTTTATATCAAATAAATCAACAGTGATCCTTTTAATTGCAAAATTTGTCAGCCATTCAGAAAATATAGCCACAGCAAAGGCTATAAAGTGTGGCCGAGAATCCAGGAATTAAACATTTTCAGAAACATTATGCAACGAATTTTACACTTGTATGCGTACAAGGTTCAACTGGTACAAGAAAACAGGTCTTGCAACATCATCAAATTAATGCGGATTTTTCGAAGAAAATCATTTTTTAAGGCACATTTTTATCATCAATGTTATAACAATTAAACGTCAATTAACCAAATGCTTGCAAAATAAAAGCCGTTGCCTCTTGTTTGTAAAAATTTTTTTTTATATATTTCTCGCTGTGATTAATCTTGCGAAAATTTTCGTTAAATGACTTGATACCTAAAACAAGCCTTTGCTATTAGTTTAACCGCACACACTCTTTTATTTATGTCGGTGATGCAGCATTTAATGATCTTCTTTTAATCATGCTTTTAACTAAGTTATAAACGTTATACTTTTCACATGGCATATCCATATGGCTTGCGTTTGTATTGTGCAATTTTTTCATGGATTTGTTGCTTTAATCAGGCTAAGTTTTATCGTTTGCATGGGTTATGCTAGCATTAAGAGCCGCTATTGTATGGGGCTTTTGCGCAAAGATTTGCGGCCTTATTAAAACTCTCACAGGCAAATCACACATTCTTCAATTAAATTTTTTTTAATAAGATCGATCTTCCCCTCAATTGCTTGTGCAGTATATCCAGAATGACATGAGCTATGAGCTGTGTGGCACGTATTTGTATATAAATGATGGATTTTTTACTGTTTGGATTTTCGGTGCAAAAAAAATTTCGAAACATGTGGCAATGCCAAAAATTATCAATAAGGTTTGCCATTTCTCCATGAATAGAGCAACAAACGGAAAGCAATTGTTAATCATTGAATTTTATTATCGAAATTCATGCTGTGTGAGGAATGTGTTTCTCAAATTAAATCCATTTTATACTCTTCTTAATCGATCCACCGACCAGTCTGTTCAAACTGTTGTGACCAAATTTTGCTACAGTTTTACTCTCTTGGCCATTAATCCACCAACCAAGAAGAATATTGCTGCTGTTTGAGCCATATGCCAATTGGTCGCCGTTTTCAACAATTAGGGCTTGTGTATTGTGTGCTGTTGTGTGTGCACTTGATGAGTTACCGTGGTAGTTCTCTGCACGCAAACAGCCAAGTATAGTCTGTATGACTCCGTTTTGACAGGACCATATCACTCGTCAGCTCCAATGTATCTCAGAATTAATCCAAGAGTATTTAAGATACTAGATCCACTCCGTGGCCGTGAGGTATCTCAGTAGATAATTCAGTCCAATTTCAGATATCGCAAAGAGGCCATCCAGTACATGTTTGTCCAGAAATCTGTGTCTTTTAGGCACCAGTGCAGGACATTCGCAAAGAAGGTGGAAAACCGATTCCTCCTTCTCTCTATCCCGACAGCTGCGACAATGGTCGTTCGATGGAAGTCCGAGTCGACTTGCATGTTTGCCTAACATCCAGTGACCCGTCAATACCGCCAGCAATCTCGATATGTCCCTCCGACTTCGACTAGTAAGTTGCAATGTACGCCTTGCCCCAAAAGAGGGCCACGTAAGCCGTGCCACCTTACACGTGCTCAGCCCACGCCACCTGTCATAGGCCTTTCGGAGGAAGTGTCTGCTTTTAATAGTCCCTAACGGGACTGCAACTGCACTTGCGATAGCAGTCCTTTAGCAGTCGTTGTTATGTGATTCAACCCCACTTATATTATTTTGGAGAGATATTTGATCCCATGCACAGGAATAAGTCAGTTATAATTCCACCCCTAGAAGACAACACTAGAGCTGCCAAAGGTATACCGGTCGAAATACTGAAGAAAGTGTGCGAAATTTGAAGATAATGAACGCGTAGCCTCGGATTTCATTGACATGAAATAATCTTGAAAGAGTTAATGGCAGGCATTCAGTTATCGCTTCGAATAAATATTTCATTCGCTATTGAAAATTGTCAAAATTTTTTTAAATTTAAAAAACCCCAAGTGGTTAAAAGGTCACCCAGTATATCTGTCTAGAACATGGTGTTACTTGTAATAAGGATACATTGATTTTCAAAATTAACTACAAGAAATAAAAGTTTTAGAGAATTATTGACAAATATTGGCAAAATTCATCTTTTTTTTAAAGAAAAATTATAAATTTTGTATAAAAAAAAATTTTTTAAATGATTAATTTTTTTGTATGAGTCAAGACTAATGTCTGATTTATAAATATTTCATTTAAAACTTTTAATAAAAAAATTATCACAAACATCATATGTAAATAGACTTAATTAATTTGTTTACACTCTTAATTGTATTTCTTGATGGAACGAACAACTTTTGTGCGCCTCTCTCAGGTATCAGTTTGCCAACAGCAAACGCATTTCAACTTTTTCTATGAAATTGTAAATTTTACAAATGACTCTCTTAATGAAAAGCATTACTTTTAATTAGATTTCTATTCTATTTACAGTCATGTGACAAGAAGTAGCATTCTTCTTGATTTCTCATAAAAATCTTATTAAAAATCAAACAATAATTTGTGGCTAAAAAAAAAATAAAACAAAATGATTAATGCGGTAAAAGGAAATAAACATTAAACAAAAAAATTATGGTACAAGTAAATAATTTAGTTTTAGTTGCTCTTATGTTTAATATGGCTAAACAAATAGCTGTTGTTAATACACTTGTTGTATTTGTTTGGCAGTACCAAAGCAGAGTTGGGAGATTGTAAATAAACGTCACTAGAATAGAATATATGCCGCTTTACTTTCTGTGCCAAAAGGGAAAAAGCTAAAATTAAGACAAACTCATGATTGCAATTGCGGAATTAAAAACTACCATCAGGCACATTTTCCTTTATTTTTTAGACAACTTTACAGGAAGTTGAAAATTATATTGTAGAAACAACTATTTGGAATATTTTTGCTAGTTGTGTAGCAAATCCATAAATATTATTAGCACAGGTAGAAATAATTTATTTACTCATTTTAAAACAAACAATTTTCTATGGCATACTTATAGGATTATAAATATACGAAAATTATAGCATAAAATTGGGTGTTGGGGCTTAGATAACAATTGCGAGTGGAAAGTAAATAATCACAAAAAAGTTTAAAAATTATTATAAATGTAAAAGGGTTTTCTGTAGCCGCACAGCATTTTTGTGTTTTAAATTTCATTAACTCATTTCACACAAAACTATGTATTTCGATACCATTGCTATGGCGAAGTGAGAAGACCTAAACAGTAATCGTTTTTTTGGGATCATTTTATACACTTTTTGCTACACGATTCGGGGACCATTTTGAAATTTTTTTTTTTTTTAATTTGCTAGAACTCCACTTTATATTCTTTAAGTTTCTCTAAAACAACAACTTTACAGGAAGTTGTACCATAAAAACTAATTCCTTATATCTTTTCATAGAAAACTATAATTTGGCACAAAAATTTATTTTAACTTATAATTAAGCTTAACGTAAGAAAATGATTATGCTTTTAAATTTGTAGAGCGCAGTATTCATATGATAAAGTGCTTATTTTAAAGCGTTTTAGTTTTTAAAAATCAACTCAAAAATTAAATGAGCTCTCCTCAAAATCTATAAAAATAGACATAAGCTGTTTTTCCTTATTGCCACAGATTTATCAGTTGGAGTTTTTCTAATTCCGCATCAACGATATTGAAAATAAATTTTATAAGAAACAATAGAATTGTAAGTATGCTAAATTCGGCCGTGTGGAAGCTGATAATAACCTACACCATCATATACTTAGGTATGGTGAGCATATCGTGGCTGAGCCTAGATTTCAGATTAAATATTTGCTTGATTATTTCTGATGCCGTCTTCTACTTTGGATTTTTACACAGTTAGGTGTATTATACTAATCAAGGCCTTTTAGTTGATACCCATATAGATGGGATTGAAAAAAATGTATCCACCATTTTGTTTAGACGCCATCTTGTGTTTTAATTTTTTTCAAGCTCTTTTAGTTGATATCAATATTGTAGGTATTGAAGGGGACAAAGCCGTCATTACTATATTGTCGTTCGTAAATTATTGTGTTCTATGTGACACATAAAACCTATAGAACACAATAACTTAAGAACGACGATATATTAACCATTTTGTTTCACAGCTTAAGCGCTATCGTTTTACATCAATATTCAGGGGACTTAAGTTGATTATTATTTATAACTATCTAAACAGGCCACTATTATATCAGGTCTCTTTTCGACCCCCTTCGCTCCACAGTGGTTTCGAGGCTACCGATTGGAACCCCTCTTTCACCAAGTCACGCGCCATAAACCGTCGTTTGCTATAGACTAGACAAATTATTTCACACTTGTTGACAATTATCACACAGTACTTTGAAATAGCATCACCTTCGGGCTGATCTCCCCCATAGCATCCACACTTAATGTGTGTTTGCCCTCCTTCCTTGCATCCTCCAGGTAAATTCTACAAATATCATAATCCAGAGATTCGCTTCCTCTTTAGATTATATTTGTAATTTCTACGTCCTGTAATCATTGCAGTCATCAAGCCAATCCTATTTACTTGGTTTAAAACCGAATACGTTTACTGCACCCCTGGCAAGAGGTTCCCCAAGTGTCTGTTTTCAAGTGGTTCCCTCCATCCAACTCCACAGGTTTATATCGTTTACCCACTGAAAGACCCTTGCCCGCAGCCACGCATCCCTCAGGGCAATTCTGGATTCCTGTCCACAGAATGAAGTTGCGGATAGCTCCTCGCGAGTTCGTTAGCAGTCACATATCCACTTGAGCGTCACCTCATTCGCAGAGGCGCACTATGATTGAAATAGATACATTTTTAATAACTACATGTAACCCATATATAAATTTATTGTACGCCATTCTGTTGTGACGGCCTCCAAGGACTTCAAATTTTTATTAAAGTGTATTATACTCTGCTAGCAAAACCTTTCTTTTTATATCCATAACGTTTCACTATGTTGTCCCAAAGCTGAATAAAAATAGATGTTCATTTGTAAAGTTTAGGAAAAACACCGAAGAAGTTTTAATTTTTGTGGTTAAATCTTAGTTAGTTTCTGACCGATTTGTCAGTTTTTTCCTCAATAATAATTCTTGAGATTATGGCTTGTATTTAAGTGTCTTTCTATTCTTGGCGCCATTGGTGAAGGGTGTAAAAATCTATCCCTTAAATTGCGTTATTTCTGGATTATTAGCCTCAAAGTATGTTAAACATTTTTAACAAAACTGTCGTTAGTACTTAGCATGACATTTTTAAACATAAATATTGTTTTTTAATTTATATTAACTCTCCTGTGTTTTGTACTTGTAACATACAAGCTGTTTACATAACAATTTAAATTCAAATTAATAAAAAATTATTTATTGTCGCAATACACTTGAAGCGACATGTCAGTAATGATGTTGTGCAACATGAATGTTAGTATTTTAAATTTAAAACACACTCACATTTTAATTTGGTAAAAGAAATTAGAAAAAATTACATATTTTTTTTTTTACATTTAAATTGTGTTACATTTAAATATAAACATGAAAGTTGTGGAAAAACGTAGTCTAATTACTAGGGAAACGGTGACAAATGCAAAAATAAAAGCTAAAATTAAAACCAAGCCCTAAAATATGCAGTGCTTTTGTTTAGAAAACAATAAACACAGCAAGTAAAAGTTAAGTTGTGTCTTGAGAATTCATTATACATTTTTTTCAATGCTTATCATACTAGAGGGGACAAAAAAAGGTTTTCGTTAATGGAATTGCAAGGCACAGTGGTTTATTTTGAAACGAAATTTGTTTAAAAAATATCGAGGCTTGTTACTTTTGTAAATGTGAAAGAATGGAAATAATACGTATGTGAAAATATAAATTTTGCAAATATTGAGCTTAACATTTTCAAATGTTGCAAGTACGGAGTACTTAATGGAAAAAAACCGAGGCGTGCAAGTAGCGAGTTTCTACTGCATATGGTGTTTACATCAGTCGTATAGAACTGAATGATGTATGACAGAGTGTGTTAGAATATTTTTTAATATACTTTGGCAATAGACTTAGACCATAACAATGTCTACAAATAGTGGAAATTTATTTCCAAAATCTGTTTTAAAGAATTGTTAAGACTTTGACGAAACCTAAAAAAAACCACCACGTATGGTGATAAAGTATTAATGTCATGTCCAGAAACTACGTATTCAATTCAGTTGGTGTAACTACCTTCCAACAACAAGGATATAAGCGACTGCTACTTGTTTGACATTTGATTGATATATATTTGATATTTATCTAATACGTTTTTAAAAAATTAACTAAATTTCACTAAGTTAGTGGCTGGCTTGTGACGATAGTATTATTTTTTAATTGTTTTTTAAACACTTCTTAATGGATGTTTTTTAAATTAATCAAAAAAAAAATAATATACACAAACCTCATGTGTGTAAGCTTTATAGTAGATGTGGCAAAATAACTTGCCACTTCATTTTTCCTTATCTCGCTCTTTTCATAAGCCAAAGATATTAAATTTCTCAAAATGTTTTCAATGAAATATGACCACCCATCCTCGATTCAAATAAGTGGATAATTATGACGCAACCATCATGTCTGTTTACCCAACCTACATCCCTCAAGATGACGGGTTGCAAAAGCTTTGCTAAATATTTTTCATAAACCGATAACCGATTAAATATAAAATACAACAACATCGACATCCTTTAACTGTTTACTTAAAAAGTTAAAAAAACCCGATTAGAAGAACCTTAACGTGCTTTGCCATTATTTAAATTGAAAAAAAAACTCACAAGCATAAACTGCTCTCAATTTGCACAATTTCATTTAATTTTGTATTCAGCACTGCTTAATTTATGTTCTGCGTATTTTTCTGACATCAGATTAATGGTGTTTGCGAGCAAAAATATAACGAAAATATGCATTTGTATACCCACTACCACAAAAATGGTGTGGAGGTGTATTCATTTTGTCATTACGTTTGTAACACATCGAAATATTCATTATAGATCACATAAAGTATATATTTTCTAGAGTCCTGGTTTCATTTTAGGACGATCTAGCTATGTTCGTCCGTCTGTATGTCTATCTGTCTGTCCGTCTGTTGATATCACGATAGAGCTTGAACAGAAAAATTTAGAGAGATAAAATTTTTCCCGAATATTTCTAATACATATGGTTTATTTGGTATTAAAAATGGACCAAATCGTTATATTAGGAAGAGCGTTATAGCTAATTATGCAAGAACATGTCAAAAAACAATATCCATCCTATGAAATGCGATGGTGTCTAAAGAAATTGACGTAGAGCGATAAAATAGTATATTTCTTGACTAAAAAAGCATCTTTCTCTAAAAGTTACTATAATCTATTAATTATGAAAGGATTTATAGATCAAAATGTACGAAAATTAACACCGCACAGTGTCTTTTTTGGTTTAATTAAAATTTAAAACGTAATAAATCTGACAAAATTAAATGTACGATTCTGAAATTTGGCAACATTGCCCTTTGGTCAATAGATTTCTAATAATGAAAATTTAAGTTGACACGCCTACTTTTACGTATGCCTCTCATATAAAACTTTAATTTAAATTCATATAATTTTTTAATGGACAAAGATTTTACAAAAATAACGTCTGTATTGTAAGAGGGGAAAATAAGGGGACACGCCTACTTTTACGTCTACCTTTCATATAAAGCTTTAACTTAAATTCATATTAAAGTCAGAGTAATATAACTTTGGGTAACGCTAAACCCCTTAAACGATTTAAGGATGAACTTATATGTTGGGCGACGGAGGAAGATGTCAGAAAATGGCAAAGCACTGATGTCGGTAAAGTGACAAGAACACTATGGGGTGAGCCAAATCTTGAGAAATCAAAGGAAATTCTGAGACTAAATAGAACAATACTTAGCAGACCAACCAGTGTGATTACACGTCATACGGAGTTGAGAACTCATCTAGCTCACATGAAACTGTCTGAGAAGACGATATGCAGAGCATGCGAGGAAGAGGATGAGACTTTGATACACTATCTCTGTCATTGTCCTGCGTTTGGGCATATTAGACGCGAGAATTTTACAGGGAATACTATGCCGAATTTGGATTACCTGGGGAACTCGAACTGGAGATCCATAAGGAACTACATTGAGAGGACTGAGTTCTTGGACTAGTCCGATATATATGGGATATTATGATTATGGTTTTAAATTGGGAATTCCGGTTCCCACATGGAGCGCACAACATGCCAACTGGGCATAAGTGTATACCTGTCGTGGGTTTGGGCTTTAAGTGCCCCTCCTTTTCAACCTAACATAACCTAAATTCATATAATTGCTCTATGGACAAATACTTAAAAAAAATAAAGTCTGTTTATTGAAATATCTAAGTTAAGTTCCTAAGCAGCAATTACTTTGACACGCCTACTTTACTGCGCACTTCTCACATATTCTGTTATCAATGAAATTCAAAAGCAAATAAAAAGCGACAAAATTAGATTTATTAGATAATAAAATTTCGCATATATAGCAGAAATCAAAGGAGAGAAGTACACTTTAACGCCCACCTCTCAATAACGCTTTCTCCTAAATTCATATTATTGTTAATAAAATAAAAAGTAAAAGAAAACATTTAAAAATTTAATTTACAGTTTTTAGTTTAGAAATTTAAATAAAATTTCATTCATAAACTCAAAACTTTTTTCACTCAGAAATAAAACAATTTTTCTCGGACCTGATATGCAGAAGAGAAAAAAAGTTTGGAAACTTTCAATTTCGAATAAAAAATTGCGGTTGCAGAATACACATAACGTCGGAGAGAAAATAGGACTTGAATCAAAGTGCAACTAATTCTTCTGTATTTAATCATTTTTGTATTTCTGCATTTGATAGGCATAATCAAGTTGATGTGGTCTTTCAGGACATTTGCAAAGCTTTTGATAAGGTATCTCATAATGTTCTCTGTCGTAAACTAGAATACCTTGATTTTCATGGTACTTTTTTGAGCTGGTTAAAATCTTATCTTTCTTATAGAAAATATTCAGTTGTGTTAGAAAATTTTGTATCTGTTCCTTATATTGCTAGCTCAGGTGTTCCTCAGGGCAGTATATTAGGTCCTTTGTTATTTTTAATATTTATAAATGATTTACAGTATTTAATTTCGGGTGCTCATTTCTTATTATACGCTGATGATCTTAAAGTTTTTAAAGAAATTATGTCCATTGGTGATGCTTCATTATTACAAAAATGCTTTAATGATATATCTTATTGGTGTTCAATTAATTATTTATCATTTAATACTGAAAAATGTTATCAAATGACTTTTTGTAAGCGTAATATTTTGAATCGTAAGTTTTCACAATATAATTTGTGTAATATAAACTTAAATGTTGTTAATGAAATATTAGATCTTGGCCTTGTTTTAGATTGTGAATTAAATTTCCAAGCACATCTTAATTACCTAATTCCTAAAGTCTATTCGATGTGGTCTTTTATAAAAAGGAATTGTAAAGAATTTTTGGACCCTATGACATTATTTATTTATTTATTTATTCAACTTCATAGTAATATAAAAAAGCCTATAAGGCCAAATAACTTATATTACAGATAAAACACATTAAAATTGTTATATACATCTTTTGTACGTTCAAAATTGGAATACTGTTTTTTTGTGTGGAATCCATTTTATAAAGTCTATTTAAATAGGATTGAAAGAGTTCAAAAAATATTTGTGAAGTTTGCTCTACGTGGTAATGAAATTATTTTATCATCTTCCTCATATTATGCTCGTTGTTTGCTTTGGGGTTTAAAACCTCTTTATTTAAGAAGAGGTTTGCATTCTTTTATGATAATTTTTAAATTAATAAATGGTTTTATTGATTGCGAATATTTGTTTAATTTAATATCTTTTCGTGTGCCATTTAAGTCTTTCAGATTTAATGATTTATTTTATATATCTACTCATGGAAGTAATTATGTAATGAAGGAGCCAATTGTGCGTAGTTTAAGTATTTTGAATAAAATAAATACTAATTTTAGTTTAGATTTTTCTTTATCTGAATATAGTTTTAAGTTATGTTTAGAAAATAAAGATTTATTAAAAATATGGTTAAATATATTAGGTTGCTAGCCTGTAAGGATTTTCCAATTTGGCTGAAATAAATAAATAAAATAATGTCAGTAACACAAAAGTAATATTTAGAATAGTAGAGCAGGGCGTTATAACTTGTTTTTCTTTGTATTTCTTTAAAACATATTGCCTTACAACGGCTGCTTTAATTTTTTCATAGCCATCGTTTTTACATATTCTCAACCTCTGCAGTGCTAAACACCTGCCAACTTTAAACAGCATTTTTAAAAGCATTTTTATGAACCATGTCCATTATTTTAGCCTTAAACTTCAAATTTACCCTAAAGGGTTAAAGCACTTTTGTAAAAAAGATATTTTATTTATTTCTAATATATTTAGTTGCTTTTAGTATACAAAATGCAATTTATTTAATTTCATTACTTTTTGATATATTTTATTTTTATATTCTTTTTTGATAAGCTTTCATAAGTATCCATGAGGTAAAGATAGAGACATGTTAGCTTTAAAAACACAATGTTGACATGGTTGTTGTATTCATAAAACAATGTTCAGAAAATAATACACTTTGTACCATAATTATACATGAAAGTATTTACAACAAAAACATATTTACCCAATTTTTAACATATCAGCCAGTCTGTTGACAATTCTGTGGTTTTCATGGGCAACCGCGTATGTTAATTTTATACGATTTTTAGTTAATTATGACATATTGCTTGGTTTTAAACGGCCTTTACTTGGTTTTAAAAATTTTTCAAAAAAGATGAACCCATTCCGATTATTTTAATGGCACAACAACGTAACTTCTATATATATTCAAAAATCGTTCAGCACTAACACGGTTTTGTAGCTCTGCTGAAAAATTTGATTTAAGACATACGTGGTTGTCCATGAAAACCACAGCATTATCATTACAATTTCTCTTTTAATATTTTGTACAACACGTACAACATTGTTCCTTCTATTTATAGGATGTCGTACTAATACTGCTGAAATGGAAAAGTGAATATTATTTCCGTTATTTCTTTAATGGATTATAATGTTTTTTCTTCTAAAATACGGTTTCAACGATAGGTTGGGAACCCGAACCGAATAATATAGAGTGTTTTCTATGCCCCAACCCAGAAAAAATTACTGCATACCCGGAAGCAGGTTTGTAAGTGAGAGACAATGTACTCTCCTGTCCCAACCTGCTTTTTATATGAGATGATTTTTATATGAGATGTCCCACTTGGTAGGGCTCTTTGATGCTCTAATTATTTGCTATTTTCACACATGGTTAATGCACTAATATCATGTCTCTTTTATGTGTTTTCAATAAATTTTTTAAGAACTACAGTAAAGAGAGGTCATCATTCGCTTACATTCCTGCATCCTCGTAAGCGAGAGAAGTTGCAGTAAGTTATTTTGTAAAAAATGAAATATATTTAATAGAAATTTCTGACTTCCATTTATAGCACCCTCGAATGCGCTCTAATAATGCGCTATAAGAAGGCATGATTTTTTTACTGCTTACCGGTACAAAATAAATTTTTGGTGGGAACTGTCACACTGACATTTATGATACATATACTCTGGCAAGACATCATTGATATAATGACGCTTGAAGCAAGCAACAGGGTAGGCGAGTTAAAGTAGACATGCCACCTTAATTTTTCGTTATTATAAGTCTATTGACCATTAAGCAATGCTTGCAAAATATTCAGAATCATACATTTAATTTTGTCAGTCTTAATAACTTTTAAATGTTAATTAGACCGAAAGAGACAACATTATGCGGTATAAATGTTCGTACATTTTGCTCCATAACTCCCTTCGTGATATAAGGCATTTTTCAGGTAAAAATTGCTCTCTTACTCAAAAAATAAAATTTCAAAATTTTATCGACTCACGTCAATTTGTTTAGACACCATCGCATTGTATTCGATGAAGGAGATTGTTTTTTGACCTACTCTTGTATTACAAACAAGAACGCTCTTCCTTAGTCCCCGTTTAGACAGGGAAACACTTGGAAGGGAAACATCTGGAATTCTCTTTTGTATTTTCCTTCGCGGTCATACAGGGAAACATTGTTGTCGGAAACATTCCAGTTTATATTTTAATTTTGGTTAGTACATTATTTATTTTTTTATTTTAATTCAAACAAAGTCAAATATAAAACATAGAGAACAAAGCACGCCGAAAAGAAAAAAATTAAATTTAAAAAACCATAACAAATGTAAACAATAAGAATGAAAGCACAAAGCGTGCCTCCGAGAACGGGAAACAAATTTCATATTCTCTTCCCCAACCTTCCCTTTCTACCAAACAAAATATTTCCCTTCCAAATATTTCCCTGTCTAAACGGGGACTTATACAACGATTTGTTTTATTTTTAATACCAAACATTTCTGATATGATAGAAATATTCTGGCAAAATTTTATTCCCCTAGATTTTTCGGTTCGAACTCTATTGTGCCTTCAACGGACGGACAGATGGACAGACGGACATAGCTAGATCGTCCTAAAATGATACCAGGACTCAGAAGAAAATCCACATAATATTTTTGGTGCTGGGTGTAAGAAAAATATTTTGGCAAAAAAAAAACTTGTTCAGTGTAAACGCAGTGCCTTTATAATTATGTCGCTAAGTGTATAATGAATATACGAATAAGTATGCGAAATACAAATGCATGATTTTGTTGCTGTTTTGTTATGTTATTTTGCAGAGAATTTTGTAAACTTTTAAAGTTCTTGTGTAAACATACCCGTCATACATGTGAAAAAGCGAAAAATTCTAACAGATGTATACGGATGTATATCTAAGTTTAAATTTATGTGGACATGCATACTTATATATGTCTATGTACAGTGTAGACCAAAAGTTACCCTGGGTTAGGTTATTTTAGGTTGAAAAGGAGGGGCACTAAAAGCCCAAACCCATGACAGGTATACACTTATGACCAGTTGGCATGTTGTGCGCTCCATATGAAAAACGGAACTGCCAAACAAAAACCATAATAATAATATCCCATAAATAACAGACTAGTCCAAGAACCCAGTCCCCTCAATGTAACTCCTTATGGATCTTCAGTTCAAGTTTTCCAGGTATTCCAAGTTCGGCATAGTATCCACTGTAAAATTCTCGCGTTTAATATGCCCAAACGCAGGACAATGACAGAGGTAGTGTAACAAAGTGTCATCCTCTTCCTTGCATGCTCTACATGTTGTTTCCTCAGACAATTTCATGCGAGCTAGATGGATTCTCAACTTCGTATGACCTGTAATTACACTGGTTAGTTTCCTAAGTGTTGGTCTACTTAGTCTCAGGATCTCCTTTAATTTCCCAAGATTTGGGTCACCCCATAGTGTTTTTGTCACCTTACCGACATCAGTGTTTTGCCATTTTCTGACATGTTCCTCCATCGCCCAACGTTTAAGTTCATCCTTAAATCGTTTAAGGGGTTTGGCGTTCTCCAAAGTTATAGTACTCAGAAGAGCTCCCATTTTGGATAATTTGTCGGCTTTCTCGTTACCGATTAGCCCGTGATGGCTTGGTATCCATATTATCTCCAGATGTTCACAATTTGCATATGAGTTTATCTCGCTCTTGCATTGCAGAACGTTCCGAGATTCAACATTCTCCTTTCTCAATGCCTTAATCACTGATTGGGTGGCTATCCGTAAAGATACGAATCGGGGCTTCACTATTCGTTTCCTTTATCCATTTAATTCCTTCCGTAATCGCCTTGATCTCAGCCTGGAATACTGTATTGTGATCTGGTAGACGGAAGCACCATGGGTTCAAAAACTAATTCAATTTTTCATGAAAAATATTTTTAATTTTTTTTTTTTTAATTTTTATATAAATAAAGCTTAGAAAATAAATAAAGAAGAGATCACAACTAATCTAAGAACCAGAATAATAGAACTTTATTATTTAAATCAGCAATAAAATTTTTTTAACGTAAAGCGCACATTGTCGCAATAATTTAACGTCATAATTTTGTCATGTCAGCAGCAGAGATTTCTGCGAACGGCTGATGTCACATGTTTTGAGAGAATGAAATAGAGCGCGCTCTAATTGAAATTTTGTCAGATGTCTCAAGTAATGTTTGAAAGATAACACACAACATGTTCGTATTTATTAGTGTGGAATTTGTCAAGTCAGATGTTAAAAACATGCCGTGTATTATAGCCTTAACAGAATAAGTTCTGCTAGGGTAGACTCGCATTATGGCCAATTTAAAAAAGATTTTCCTTTATTTCCACATAAGGTGCGATTGGTGCTAGAACTAAAACCGGCAGGCAAAGGCTTAATTTTGGAGTTAAACTTTAACACTTGGCCAGAAATAAAATGAAATTTTTTGTTTAACAGACGATGAGTGATAAAACTCTTTTATGTTAATGGCTTCGTACTGTAGGTTCTGGGGTTCTTTAAATCCAAGAGCCTTTAATCAGCATATCGCATAGTGTAGCATTACATCAAATAATATCTTTGGACCTTTTTTCTTCTAAAATAAATATATTGAAGGTGTAAATAGAGAGCGGTATTGGATAATGAGATAATTTGTTCCTCCTTTTGAAAACACAGCTAAGAATTGGTTTCAGCAGGATGGATTCACTACCCTCAGACAAAATGGTAATTTTAAGTAATATTCTGGAAATGAAAATAATTTTCAGAATTTCAGAAATCAATTGGCCAGCGTGTTCGCTATATTGTTGTCTATTTTTTTAGGGGAAATTTGAAGGTAGCAAGTATATGTGAAAAAGTGTGAGACAATCTTTGAACTGAAGGTCAACATTGTTGTTGAAATTTTAGCTTTACTGCCATAAATTTTTAAAGACGTTGCGAATGTTTTGAAACAAACCCATCATTGCGAAGCTGAAAACGGGAATTATATGAGTGGTATTATATTCCATGCTAAGTGGAAAATATTTCCATTTTGTTATATACAAATATATATAAACGAAACAGTAATTAAATTTTAAAACCCCATGGTAACTTTTGGTTCAACCTGTACAAATGTTTTAATTTTAATTTTTTTTTGCCTTTACCTAAATAAAGTTTAACATGAAAAAAGGCAACGTAATTGCTACCGAATTTGATTTGCTAAAAACCTGGGAGTTAAATATATTTGTACATCAAACACTTATCAAACACCCCACAAAAACTGCTTAAGATGAAAATGCTTTTTACTTGGCTATTGTCGGCAAAAATATAATTCTTTAGATTATTTTTTCATTATCACAATTAAGTTTCTATCAGGTGTCCCAACTAGAACGCAATTTTTAAATTTTAAATAAAACACAGATATTTAAAAAAAAATCGTGAAACTTTATTATATCGTAAAGTAGACAGAATGAGGTTATGTATGGAACAATATATCGTGCAGATGGCTGCCGCGGCTTTGCTGGCACACACGCGATCTTTTAATGAAATTTTCAATGACCTTTTTGCATAAATGCTGCGGTATTTCATTAATGCAGCGTCCAATTTCCTCTTTTAAGGCTTGAGTCGTCGTCGGCTTATTCGCGTAAACCATCGACCTCAAAAAACCCCGAAGAAAAAAATCTAAAGGTGTTAAATCACACGATCTAGGCGGCCAATTCTAGTCTCCAAAACGCGAAATAACACGACCGGGAAATGACTGATGCAGCAGTTGAATTGTTTCTCTGGCTAAATGACATGTGGCGCCATCTTGTTTAAACCACATGCTCTCCACATTCATTTCTTCAATTCTAGGCAAGAAAAAACTGGTTATCATTTCACGATACCGAACACCATTGACTGTTTGCGCTTTTTTTCATAAAAAAAGGTCCAATGATTCCTCCAGCCCAAAACCACACCACACAGTGACACGTTGAGGATTAATTTGCTTCTCGTGAATCACTCGAGGATTTTCCTCAGCCCAAATGCGACAATCCTGCTTATTGACGAAGCCATCAAGATGAAAATGGGATGATCGCAATTTGCGAACTGTAGCCGCAAAACTTTCACAATTTTGGTAAAACAATTTCACAATGAGAATGCGTTGTTCATTCGTGTAGCGCTCCATTTTTACTAACCTCGTACCTTCTACTAGCAAACAATAACAATTATTAAAATGTCAAACAATGACACTTCAAATGGCGCCAAATTTAAAAATTGCGTTCTAGTCGGGGCACCCGATATATAAAAAAAAAAACATTTTAAAATGAACTCAAGCGCGAGTAAATTAAAGTGAGTTTAAACCAGATATTCAGCAATAAATATTAAATTGCAGATTTTTTTTGAAAAAAACTATGTATTTTAACACTGGAAACAATTCATTATTACATTTCAGCAAAATTTTAAAACTCCTTTTAATGGTCTTCTGTACCGTGCTTTCCAGCTGAACCATTTTTTTTTTTTTACAAAATTTGCCTGAAAACAAAGTAACTATGACTTAAGAAAATAAGGTGCTCATCAAAAGCATACTTGTGCTTAAATTAATTTCCTAACAAATTCTCCTTTTTCTTGAAAGAAAACGGTTCAAAATAAAATAAAACAAAATTAAACTTAATGATAAATCAACAGAACATTTTGCAAATTAAACAGAAAAACAAATATTCTCCAAGAAGACAATGAAAAGGAATCAAATGAAATTCAATATCAAGTGGCGCCATTAGCGAAATATTTTCTGAAAAAGCATTTATCGCATAAATGAAAAAATTAAAGAGAATAAAAATGACAACAACAATTTAAACATTTAAACGAAATTGTAATCAAATGAAACTTTCAAGTATTTGGCAACGATTAATCATTTGTTTTAAATTTGAAAAAAAAATTTGGTTGTTGCACTAATAAAACAAATACAATTGAGTAGAGTAAAACAACATTAAATAAAATATAATTTTTTAATAAAACTGTAACAAATTATTACGATCACTTATTTATTAAATTATGAAGCTTTTGTTGTAATTCAAGATAAATGTTAAAAAGTTCTTACAAGTAACAGTAACACGCAAGTAAATTCCTAATCAATGAAAAATATTAGAGCACAACATGCCAATTGGGCATACGTGTGGACTTTATTAAGTGGCCCTCCTTTTCAACCTAACCTAACCTATTCACTGGATGCAATCGAATTTTTCTCTTGTGGTCTTAAAATTTCTATAACAAGCATCTCAACTACTCATTGCTGACTATGGCTTGAAATTTCTAAACAAAATAATTTAAAGATTTGTTCATAGCGTTTGGTTAGGTTAGGTAGAACAGACAGCTGTTGTACAGCTCACTTGGGTCCATTATATTGATCCCTTTGTGATACCTGAATAGAAAAGTAAGAATAGGATAGAAAAGAAGCAGACAAGTCCAGAGTCTCCGGCGGGAATCGAACCCGCAACCCCTAAGCTAGCAGAACAGCACACTGCTGAGTCAGCAGTGCTGACTAGTCCATCGGGGCACCCTGTTCATAGCGTTACACTCTAAAAGCCTTATTAATGTTTCGTAACGGTTAATATTTCAAATCAGCTGTTCGTATCTCTCGTGAAACTTGTGTTTACACACAAGACGCCGCACAGTGGGATTGTTTGTAAAATAATAATTTTTTCGACACATAAAACTTAAAAATAATGATGCAGTTTTGTAAAAAATTTATTCAGTATGATGAATCCATAAATTGTATCCCCAAAAAAGGTTTATTTGCCTTTAAATAATGAAGTTAAGTCACATGTAAATTTTGGTCCAAAATATTAAAAACTATTTACGCACTTCTACAGTGTTTGTACGTATAATAATTTTATTGCTCTGATTTAAATAGTAATTTTTTAAAATAAAGCCTTTTCTGCGTATTTAAAAAAAAATAATAAAGTTCTCTCATATGGTTTAAAAGATATGATACAATTAAATTTGTTCTATAATGTGCCGTGATTGCAAACTTCCTTGGAAGAAAAAAAAAAGGCTGCTCGGTCGTGCTAGGTGCTCCAGCTGTAATATAATTAAAGGTAAGACTCCATACTATCAATTAAAAAAAATATTTTTAAATAATTAATAACCTTTCATAAAATCATTAAATTTGTCTTCAAATTCATGAAATTTTTAATTTAATTTTAAGAAACAAAAAGATGTTGGAAAAAATATAATATGGGTTGTATGGGCGGTGAGTGGTGGGCGCTAATTGAGATAATAAAGGCTATGTGCCAAATTTTAAAAACTTTGGGCCAAAAATAAATTTTGGGTTCTATGGGCGGTGGGTAGAGGGCGTGGCCAATTTTAATGAAACTATATTTTTCTTAATTAATCTAACCAAAGGCTCTGTGCCAAATTTCAACATTCTACGAGCACTCCGTATATTTTTTGCTAAACATTGTACGAATAAATCCCTCTGTGCGCCGTTACGTAAACGTGACTTTACATTTCCGCTAGACACGATGAAATTAGCATTTTTGTCTACTTTTACATATATATCAGCCACATTGTAATCATTTAAGATGATGGCAGTTTAGAGAAGATTTTATAAAACACAAAAACTTCAATTGAATGAGCAAAATTCTGGCTTAATTAGCAGCTTCCATATGGCCTCCGAGACTGCATTTAATGAACGTCATCATGGGTTTTTTCTATCTATAGTTTGAGCATATCTGGTTTTGCTTTGGCTTCTAAATTATCAATTGTTGCTGATTTATCAGCACAGGCTCATTGGAGTAAATAGACAATCCTTGGGGGGGTTCGTTGCCTCCGGAATTGCCATGACATTCCTGTTATAAACATTAGCACTATAATGGCAATTTCGAGTGATTTAATTTCACTCGGAATGCAAAACACAGGCGATAATGTTAAAGTATATATATTTTTTTTGATTATCCCATTTTTAAACGACAACCATAAAAAAAACTTACACGAAAAGTAAATATTGAATGATAAAATTCAAACAAACGCTTGATTAAGGTGACCATCGGGATCATGTCGTAACCATGGCTTTTCTTTGCGTGAATAGACTAAAGATGTAACACAAAAAATAATCATAAACTTTGAAATCACACAAACGAAGTGGACAATTTACACATACACATTTCTTGATATAGTACAGTTGCCAAAGATTTGGCTCAACAAAATGATAGTTTCACGCTCTGTATGCCATGTTGTGCCATCTTGTTGGAATCAGTTCTTCTGCAAACGATTTGCAATGACATGAGAAATACAAAAATTTGGAGACCGAATTGCTGAGAAGGGCGTTAAATTGATTAATTTGAGTCTTTTATTGCACTCAAGTCTACGGCGACGAAGACACGGTACGAGTTCAATTTGGATGAGTTTAATAAACAAGAGAAAATGTGATCATAAATCGATGCATAGTATTGCGTATTAACTGCTTAGATGAACAATTATAGACGCCATAAACTTTACAAAGTGAATATCTGCATGGTATTTTGCCAAAGCACACTGAAAAAAACGTTCTTTATTAGTATGACATCTAGTTTTTTAATTATCGTAATCTATACCACTAAACAACACACCATACAATGTTTGGCAACTGTTAGCTAAAGCAGACAATAGAAAATTTGAGAATAATGTGCAAGAAGACACGCCCTCTTTTAAACAAAACAATGACCCTATTCATGTCCAAACTCCTACAGGGTTGGTAAAAGGTCGCTATGGGACTTAAACATTCAATGATTTTTATGTTTATACATGTTTTTTTGGATTATAAAATATAAAAACAAAATGGAAATTTTTTCGCTAATTATAGAAAATGAAACAGGTTTTCAAATTGGCTCGTTTAAGAGTATTTTCCATAACATCTTTCAAAGTTTGTAGCTGTTGGACTAACATTTTCACAATACTGTTGTCCTCGAGTTCAAGGATTGTCTCAGGCTTATTCACATATATACGCTTCTTCAAAAAACCCCAAAGAAAGTCATGCGACTAAGCTGTAAAAATAACTTGTAGATATTCTGAAAACTCTCGCTCTCTTAAAGTTCTACTTAAAAGTGCCTCGGCCATTGGTAGCATTAGCTCCAACCTGCTGAAACTACATCTCAGGCCTGTTTTTAACAGCAGAACATACAAAATGTTTTATAATAAACCAATACCGTACTCCTTTTGCGGAAACAGCACTTTTATCTTCAGTTCCGAAGAAGCAAGGCCGCATGATATTTTGTAGATGAAATGCTACACCATACTGTACCCCTAATAAGGTGCAATTGGCGTTGTTTAATGGCTCGTTGATATTTAAGATTCCAGAATTTACTAGTCTACTTATTAATAAGACCATTGAAATAAAATTGAGTTTCGTTACTTATAATCAGAGTTCTACACAGCTGCTTTCATTACTGGCCAATTGTTAAAATTTAACTGAAAATGTTAGAAGAATCTGAGGATCTAATTCTTGAAACAATTGCACCTTATATGGAAATAATAGTTAATCTCTTTTAAATGTGCCGTGGAATGCCTTCTGTTAGATGTTTCTCGGGTTTCTTTGTCCTGCACGTTCAATATTTTCCGGGCTGCCAATTAAGAGTGTTCTACCGGTTGGAGACAAATCTCTTACGGTGCCATCTTGCAGGTGACGATGAACTAAGCTTCGAATCCTTAAACGCACTCAAAGCTTGTTTATAGTCACATTTGTTATCTTGTAAAAATATTTCGAACATCAACTTTCAGCAATGGGACTGATATGCAACCACTTTGAATTGGCCTATTCTTTCGCATAGAATATGAAGTTTTTTATATTTTGCACTTAATACTCACATGTCTGATTTTATTGATTTTGTATTCGTTAAATTTAAACTGTCAACTTATTTGTTATCTATTCTAATCTTATCTAGTACTAAATGATTGAAAAAACAAAGTGATTTTTATTATTTTTTCTTAAAGTTTTTGTTTCCTTTTTTAAATAAATCAAACACTTATTGATAATATTTTTAAAAATAACTCGATCTAAAAATAAACTATAATTAACAGGGGAGATTGCGTTTGAAACTTGACGCGCGCTAAATGTCATCAAAGTTCAATATTACATATATTTTGCTGTGTAAAAAATTTTACACTTGTCAGCTTAGTTTCTGTGAGGTTACAATTAGTAGAACTTACTTACAGTTTCTAAAGCAACCAGCCTAAATTAGGTTTTCGATATCACAGCAATACATGGTTTCAACTAAATGGTGTTAAGTCACACATAACCCTAAATTGACGGCATAATCATTTATCGTGAAAGTGATGCCTACCGGCTGAAGAATCGTTCAATTTTACGTCGCTACAGCCATACCTGAACAAGAGTTTTGAGCAGATAATATTACTGCTCTGTCGGTAAAACATACTTCTATTGTCAACAATTGGGTTTATGGGTTTTTGTTAACCTATCTTAGGACAGTTGGATGAATATAAATTGTCTTAAGCGACGAACAGAACTTTCGAATACGGCATGAAGAGCAGCCAGACGGTGTTCAAAAGCTGCCAATGAACCCTGAAAGATTGCTTGTATAGTGCGATTTGTAGGCTGAAGGCATCATTGTAGCGTACATTTTTAAGAATGATGAAAATCGCAACATAACAGTTAATAAAGGGTGGCTAAATTTTTAAGGGCCGATGTTGGTTATGAATAAAACACAAATTATTTAAGAAATTGTTGTCATTTCTTTTTATTATGATAATATTGGTATGATTTAATTAGGAATGGAACGAAATATCGGCTTAATGGCAGCCGCGTCCTCGGCAGCACTTCTCCTCCTCCGATGGTCCAAATTTTTAATGACAAAGTTGATATTCAATTGTTGGACACGATGATGAGTCGAGGTTGACTGCTCTTTTGACACACTATCGCGAAAAATAGCAATGTTTTCAGTTTAACAAACAGTTCAGTTTAACAAACATTCACAGATGTTTTTACATTTAATGCAGACCTGTTTGGCAGAAATTTAAATATTTTTCACACTTCTCTCGATTGTGGACGACAAATTTGAATGATTATGTTGACCAAAAGAATCACGAAGTGCACGAAATGCATTTTGATTTGAACGCCCATTTTCATAATAAGCGTGAATAACTTTAATGCGTTGCTCGATTGTGTATGTTTCCATGGTTCAAATTGTGTTAGTCTGAAATGTCAAATGAAATGCAGAAAAACTTAACGTTTAAGTGTAGTTCGCATTCAAAATCGGCCCTTAAAATTTAAACACCCTTTAAAACACAGTACCATGAGATGATTGCAGATTTCTTCTAGCCTAATATAGAAGAATTGAACTTGGTTTACATGTGGTTTTAAGAAGAATGTGGCACATGCCACATGAAACGTTATACCATAGACCTATTAACAGGCTACTTTGATGAGCAACCAAGATCACGTTGGAGTAGTCCACCGGCCTCTTATGTCATGCGATTGTGATAAAACGTAAAGTCTTTCGAATATCGGGGCAAACCAGCTACAATTTCAACCCTTAAAGACATAATTACTGCAGTCATTTTTTAGACTTATTTGAAAAGTTTCTGTACAACATCTGGCAAGTAAGCCTTTAATAAACTTTAAATACTTTTTATCAATACGACAAATATAATTTCTCCTAAAAATAAATTTTAAAACAAGATAATACAAGTCCAAACAAAATTAATTGAAAATTTTGATTTCTAAATATTTTATAAATATAAAGTTGTTCGAAGTATTCATTTTTCATGTATTTAACGTGCAGTATTTAAAACAACAAACTGCAGCTTAAAATATATGTAGCTTGTTGGCCCGTTTCGGTTACTATTATTATTATTAATTTTTACTACTTCCCTCGAAAGTTTTGCTTTACCGCACACATTTCTTAAAACAAATGTTTTGGTTTCACCACCATCGATATGAATATTTAATGTGTTTTAATGTGATTATTTATTGTTGTTGTGGTGAATAAACCTGACATTAAATTGTAGATGAAAGGATAAAAGGGTTAAAATGTTTTCTAATAAAAAATCACATGTAATACTATAAATACTTGGAAAACAAAAATATTCAATGGCCATTGGTGTTGTTTAAAAGAATTTTATTTATATTAAAGACATGTGGGTTTAAAAAGATTTCGCCACCCACCATACAGGGGTCTATATATAAATATTTTATGAAATAGATCAATTAGCCATCGCCGTCAATCATTCGATTTAGCGATAAAGGATTATTTTCTTTAGGTCAGTGTACCTTCTCTAAAGTATGCTATAAAGCAGAAAAAATTGCCCACATGAAAATCAACATTCAAAGCGCTACTTCGATTTTGAAAATTAATCCTCCATATTACACCATGTAAGTGCCAGACTTGTCGGCCACATGCCTGAAATTATCTTCAAGCTCTAATACATTGATATTGTCTAAATATTGTTACAGATTTATTTTAAGTTTAAGTTACTGTAGTTTTATTTGTATTAGTTTATTTCGCTAGTTGTTCGAACATGATGTGAGTTATTATGTGCAGCATACTTTTAGGCACTTTTATTATTCCTGCCTATTATTTAACATTACGTCTTAATTTAAATGTAACTGTTTTCGAATGTACTAGAGTGTACATACGAGAACTTTGTCGAATGTTACCGAACACCACTATGTTACTATAAATAGCCGAACAACACAGCTAACGTGATCAGTATAAAGGCCATGACTGACTATCCTACAAAGTCGTGCGATTATGTCAAATAAAAATCTGATAGTTTTCTGTCCTACATGAAAAAATCGCAACAAAATGTGTTATTGGATGCCACACTGTCATACTTGCTTAGAAAAAGCAACTCTGATTGCACAGAAACTATTATTTTATGAAAATTTCCAAAAGATTATCAAATCGGACACACTTGTCAAAAAATCTGTCACACATGTGCACTTTATGCCCACACTATCACACTTTCTGAAAACACATACAATTTTTGACATATCGAATGACTAAATCTGATAGTCAGTCATGGCCTTAACAGTAGAGCTTGTGAAGCGCGTATCAAAGTGAGTTTGATAATAAAAGTGTGTAACAATAAGTGAAATAAGTAAAGTGACATAAAACCAATACCTGAGTGTATTTAAATAAATAAGGTGCTCTTAATTTTGTAACTAATTTCAACTGTTTTTGATTGCAATAAGAAGAACTCAAGGTGTATTTGAAGGAAATTAACCAACGTTTATAAAAGGTATAAACTTAACAATATAAACGATATATTAAGGGGAAATATCTAAACAGACCACTACTACTATTTTGAGTCCCTTTTCAAACACCTTAACTTCTCAGTGATTTCGAGGCTACCGATTATTATCCCTTCCTTCACTCAGTCTGGCGCCACAACCGGCGTTTGCTTGATTAACACTGCTGATTGTCGACAATGTTTATCGCACAGTCATTTGTAATCGCTAGAATTTCCAATAGAATGATGTCTTCCTTCCTTTCCATATCATCCACACCATACGAGACTATCTACAATTATTTTCCTCCATCCAACTTCGTAAGTTTATAGAGTTTAACTATTGAAAGACTTTTGGCTTCACCAACCCAACACCCAGAGCAATTTTGGATTTTGGTTCACAGAATATTGTTCCAGATACCCTCTTCGCGAGTTCGTCAGTAATTTCGTTTCCAGCTATGTCCTCGTATTACTTAACCCCAATCAACGTCACTTCATTTGTAGAGTCAAACTTATTGAGTTTTAGAACGAAATCAAACACCAAACAGGAGTTCACATCCATATGACGCACACGTTTTATAACCGACTAGTTCCAAAGTGCAAGGAAAATTCTACTCCTATTCTATTGTATGAATAGAATAGAATAAGTTGTAATCATCTTGTAGATGTCCTTTTTTCCCAAGTGGAATAAATAAGGGAAAAAACACACGACTTGTTGGAACGAAAACTTATTGATTTTATAAATCTGTTATCAATTTGTCTGATATTGTTTTGGTTTTTTAAAGAGCTAATAATAATGAAAATTGTAGAAATTTCGCATGGAATGACAAACCTATATATATCCTTACACTCACTGAGTGACTCCTAGAGTGAGACCAGCTTTTTTATAACCAATATTTTATAGAGTACGATATAAATATGTCTGCAACATTATAAATTGTATTTCAGTTACTCATTACCATTGTACCTTTTCAATAAATATTTAGCAGTTCTTCCTCATTTATTTACATGAACTAATTTACACTTTAACCTGAGAGAGTAATCACCAGCACGTAGACGGCATAAATCAAGTCATAAAACCGAGGAGCATGTGTGGGTTAAAGCTTTTTGTTAATACTCTCTAAAAGGATATTAAAAGTATATAATTCGTGTTGTAATAACATGGAAACATTATTACAAAATGCAGTTTTGCAACAGAAAAATTGATACTTTCTTGGCTTTAATCCAACAAACATAACAACTAACAACTATTTACAATTTGATTACACAGAAGCACAGGAGAAGAAAATAAATTTATTACCACATTTATTACACTCACTTTAGCAAGATGTCATATACATTAGACAAATTATTTTGCATAATATTTTAATTTCCAGAGATGGTAATGTAAGTGCAATGTGAAAATGTGTTACAATAACAGTCAAAAAAAGTTAAAAGTTACGCCATTGTAGTAAGTGGTACACAAAAAGAAAAATTAAGTTCTACATTAAAAAAGTTTATTCTTTATTTAAGTAGAATTCGTGCTTAACAATTAAAGTACGATTAAGTCCTGGTTTTCTTAAAACAAGTACAAAACGTGACTGCTTTACAAGACTATTAAAATAAGAACTAAATTCTTAAATCAGGTCTTATTTTCCTCGAACTAAAAAAAAACACTTCTATTTTTGAGACATTTTCTGCATACTATATAAAATTTCAAGTATGTTTTTTAACCCTTCACACAGTGAAAAAGGTTATATATAGGTTTGTCATTCCGTCTGAAATTTCTACAATTTTCATTTCCAACCTCATAAAGTACATATTTTCTGAAAGCTTATGAATAGGGGAGCCGATTAAGCTCTGTCAATCTATCCATATCTCCGTGTGTATGTTGAAATCAACTTTTTGATGCCCCCCGACATCGCCTGCACCCGGGTGAGGTAAAAAAATATCAGAAATATTGGGGAGTAGATCGGTATTGAAAACCAGAAACATCGGTACATAAACAACTGAGATATACGCAAAAAACTACGACCACCTCGTTTCTTTTTTTTTTTAAATCCCAGCTAAGCCAAAAAATTTTTGTTTTTATATAATATTTATATTTTTATTGGTTTTTTTTATGTTTTTTTTTAACATACGTATACTCAATTTATAATTTTACAATGGGATGTTTTTATATATGTATGATTCTTATTTGTTATTGTTTTTGTATGACTACACGTTGTGAAGGGTATATAAGATTCGGCACGGCCGAATATAGCACTACTTACTTGCTATAATTCTTATTTTGTTTATCATACTTTAACGATAGGTAATAATGTTAAGGACAATTAAGCTGTAGCATTTTCCGAGTTAACTAAAGTTTTATGCTCTGGCCGTTATTTTTCTTTTTTAGTTTTCATAAAACGTATCGTTGACAAAATGTCAAAGGGTAAGTTGTGGCGATACTGTACTATGCAACGATCAAACCAAGTTCGAATTCTTGAAACAGGCGCCTTTTTATTTAAATTAATCTTGTAAATATATATACTTGTATGAATCTTGTTCTTAGCTTACGTCAAGTATGGTTTTGGGTTTTAATCGAGCTAATAATTCTTAAAATCAAACTTTTTCCTGCTTCACTATTCCTAAAGTTAAGAAATTCGTACTTGACACTTTCGTTTGTCAATCAAGCACTTTGTACTTGGTTTAAGAAAATCCGTACTTATCGTACGGATTGATTTGCGGATTACTTGATTTGTTTTTCGAGTTTACCGTTTAATGTATTCCTTACATCATATAAATATTTGAATTATTTTGTACCTCACAAGTCGATAATCTTAACGAATATTTTTCGTCTTATTCGCTTTAGGTCACTTAATTAGGTAGTTTAAATAAACCAACTGATCATCAGCTGTTCATTTCCAATAGTTTAAATTTCATACATTTTTAATAAGGTATTTACCCTTTTTCAGTTCTAAACTTATTCATTTCTAATGTCAGTGATTATTTATGGTCTTGAGGTTTTCTCTGGGACTTGTTCTCTACATTAACAAAGTATTAATCGTTTGGTAAATGCTATAGTTCGTTTTGTTTATAACATTAGGCGTCGAGAGCATCAATCGCCATACGTTCGCTGAGTTTTTGGTTGTGATTTTGATGATTTTATAAAATTTCGAAATACTATTTTATTTTACAATTGTTACTAAACTACAGGCTCTTTATAACTCATTCGTATTTACGCGATCTACTAGAAACCCTAAAATTATTATACCCGTCAGAAAGATTGTATATAGTCAGAATGCCGCGGTGTTGGTTGGAACAGTTTCTAATAATGCTTTTCGTTTCAAACTCTAACAATATTTTTTTGATTAGAAATCATAATTTCTCATGTTCATTTACCATAGATACATACATACATACACAAATATGTATATATAATACATACATATTTTTGTTTGTACTGAAAAGGACCTTTTGTCTTAATTAATTTTTTATTTTTTCAATAGTACGTTACGACTCGGGAACATATATTAATTTTTTTTTATGTTTTTATGATCTCCGGTATATTTTTTTCTTTGTAATAATTTTTTTTGGCCATTAGGCTTTATATTAAGAAAATAAAATAAATAGTAAAAGAGATGTATCTCAAATCACGCAAAGAAAAACCATGGTTACGACATGGTCACGACGATCTTATTATATTCTCTAAAACAATATTTCGTTGTCGAAATCAAGAAATAGTTATTTTTATTTTATTTCATCCAGTACTTTGTCGCAATAATCAAGCATGTATTAGAATTGTATCATTTAATGTTTACTTTCCGTAAAATTTCTAAAATGGTTATCATTTAAGAATAGTATGATTTAAAAAAAATAATTTGACATAAATAACTTTATATTTAAAAGCATTAAAAATTACAAATAATCATTAAATAATAGGTGAGACAACAGTATGATTACTAAGCAATCAAGCTATGATTCTCTTAAACAATAATTTGATGTTAACCGTTCTTCTTCTTGCTGAATAAATTTTTATTATTTTAAAAGTTTGATATGTGAAATAAATTGAAGAAACTTGAAAATCAACAAGAAAATGTAAAAAAAAATATTGATATAAAAATTGCAATGAAATGGAAAGTACAATCAATATGTGTATGTTACAGCAAAAGATAGTAATTTGCCACAGAAAAAAGTAAAGGTTGTCGACTTCTACTGTAGTCATATATATGATTATTGCATGGTTACTTTAACTAAACATAATAATGATACCTAACAACCATTAGATTTTTTAACCACCATCATACAATTCAATTACAGTATGTTGCTCTTCGATTATGGTTACCACAACCATATTTTTTCTTTGCGTGTTGACAGCCATATTTTTAAATTTATGGAAAATCTAATTACTTTAACCTGTACGCTATTGAACTCTTAACATTTTAAAGTTTTCCTAATCAATTTTTTTAGATGTAATGTTCAATTTTATTATAATAGCTCCCACCCTAGTGATAGTAGATACACAAATACTTACATTTATACATACATACGACATGTGTAAATACATACAATGTATCAAAGAGAAACAATGTCCATATGTTGGTACAAATAAAAGCTTATTTACTTGTATGAACATTAAAATGTAAATGCAAGGCTATTAATAATGTCCTAATAAAGCTAAAATTGCAGAAAAAAATTCATTAAGTAAATTTTAATATTTCTTTGTCGGACTATATGTTTTAAGCAAAAATTTAAATTTAATTTAGGCTTGAGTTTAAAGTAATCAAATATTCGGGATATAAGAAAACCCGGTTTTTTTTTAAAACCTCTTTAAAAGTACTGGTTTTCGCAAGGTGAAACTCTTTAGACCAGCTGTTCATCAGCTGTGAACGAAGTTTAAGAACAAAATGTTGTGTTTTTTTTTGTTTGTTTACATTCGTTTGCCGGAAAATTTAAATAAATGTTTAAAAAGTGAAAAAATTTAATTTCTATTGAGTTTCAATTCAAAATAAATATTTATATGTAAATTTGTGATAATTGTTCAAAAATTAAAAAAAACATAAAAATTTGTATTTTAGATAAAAGACTAACAAATTGTAAAAGTTTTCGTGAAAAAATGCCTTCCTGCGCGATGTGTAGAAAAAATATTTAAGGGTAGTGGAACTTTATTTCGTGTACTTAATGATGAGCAAAATATATAAATATATATAAAGTTTTGGAAAAAAAAAACATAAACATTCTTCAATTTTAGTGTGACTTGCATAATTTGCTTTAAAAAAAATTTAAGTCAGAAAATTTTTAACAACTAGTTTCAAATATACAAAAACAAAATACAGGTAGTTAGTGTTGTTGTAGGGAAGAGATCACCTAATTGAATTCGCCTTGGGTTTTCGTTTTGTTTTTCACGTAAAGCCGGTTTAAATAATCGGTTTAGTACGTAAAACCGGTTTAAATAACCGGTTTTGTACGTAAAACCGGTTTAAATAACCGGTTTTGTATGTTTTTTTTTTATTTAAATAAAATTGCAAAAAGAGCTCAAATTTTATTTGGCTTTGGTTTCTTTCTTTTTCCACAAAAAATCATTCATTCCATATAGTTGGTCACATTGGGCACTAAAGATTAATATTTCAAAATAATGCCAACTGAATGAATGTTAGTCATACGCAAAGTGTTTTAAAAATAATATATTAAAGAGTTTTGATATTTACGTGCATGTATGTATGGAAAAACTTTGTTTGCATAATTTTAATGTTTTTTTCCTGAAAAAAAACATTCCCACTAAAATAGTCTTGTTTTTCAGATACTTTAACGCATCACAAACTTTTGTCTAGTTTTGCTTAAATCCAAGAATGCAAAACTTTTATCGAGTTGAAAGAGTTTGTTTTTATTGTTATTAAATCAAAAACAAAAATCATACAAAATTTTGTTTTGGTTTTCTCTCTTCTATCACATCATCAGCAGTTCTTTAGATAAAAATCCTTTGGTATTTCTGCATGGCGTCTTTGCAAGTCCTGACATTATTTTCATTTTAAGAGCATGATCTATGAACATTCTACTTTTAATTGACTTGCTTAAGTGTGTGAGTTTGTGTGTGTACGAGTACGTTTCTGTTAGAAAGTTTAAGCGTTAAAGAACTTTTAATCTTGAATATTGAATCTATATTTGATTTATGTGCGGTGCGTCTTTGTTTCTCTCGTGATTTTAATTTAAAGTTTGTGTAAGAGTTTTCGTTCATTATTAACTTTAGCTGTGTGTTAGGTAAAGGGTGTTTTTTTACAGGTTTGTTTTTCGAATAGAGATAAAACTGGCATTTTGTGGTCAAATTGTGTTGCTTTTTATATATAAAAAAAAGAATAAAAACTGTTGTATGACCTTAGGCTTGGATAATTAAATATATATATATAATGTTTTATTAAAAAAAATTAAGGACTTCATTAAATATCAAATATTAAAAGTAAATTAGGTACATTTCATTTAATTAGAACTTTTATTTATTGTGTATAAATTTTTTTTCTCATCAAAGAAAATGAAAAAAAAAAAATGTGGACACTTTGTTGACAATGTCTCCAAGAAGTCACCACAAAAGTCGACAAAACTGGTGACTTGGAGACACTTGCCCCCAGGTTTCCTTCAGGGTATCTACATCGCTAATATTAATGTGTATGTATGTGTTTTAAACTTATTATTTTTTTGTTTTTAAATAATCATACTAATATAATAAATGTGAATATTTGTATGTTTGGATGTTTTTTACTCAATCACTAAAAAACGGCTGGACGGATTTAATGAAATATGCCACACAGATATATAACAACTACAATCACATAAAGTTCTAAGTAGTTCTAAATAAATTTAAATTCTTGATAATAATACATTTTATTAAAACTGAGCAAAATTTTTTTAAGTCAAAAATTTTTTTATCGTCAATCAAAATATGTTGCGGTATTTCTCACGAACATATAACCTTATTACAGAGTGGGCCAAAAGTCAGCATGTCGTTTTAAAATCTAATAACTTTTTCGCTTAAATATTTTCTTTATTATTATTTTTATATATTCCAATCTAAAAAAAACATAAAAGTAAATGCATAAGCAAAAAATATATTAAATTTTTTAAACGCATTTTGGCTTTAAAAGCAGCCTGTATAAAAAGTTCTATTATATGTAAATTTCTTAATATAATGTTTTTTTGATGGTATATTTATTAGTCAGTTAATCGCAGTTCGAAGAGAATTTTTTTTATGAAATTTGACATATAAAACAAAAACAGAAGAGAAAGATTTGTTTTTTAACCATGGACTGTGACAGTTGAAGTTCAAAAATTAGTGTAGAACAAATAAGAGTGCTATACATATTCGGCCATGCCGAATCTTATATACCCTTCACAAGGTGTAGTAACAATTGTTTATATAACCATTCATCTCATTTATATGAAATTGCATACATATAAAAAACCTACATATATAAAAACATCCCATTGTAAAATTATAAATTGCGTTTACGTATGTGTGTAAAAAAAAATAAAAAAAAATAAAAATAAAATCAAAAAAATAATTAATAAAAAAATGTGTTGTATGTTGTTGTTGTGAAAAAAACGATAAGGTCGTGTTTTTTTTCTTATATCTCAGTTGTTTATGTACCGATTTTTCTGATTTTCAATACCGATCTGCTTCCAAATATTTCTGATATTTAAACCACTCACTCGTATCCAGCCGATGTCGGGGGGCTTCTTAAAGTTGATTTCAACATACACGGGCAGACGGGCTTAATCAACTCCTCTCTTCATAAGCTTTCAGAAAATATATACGTTATGGGTTTGGAAATGAAAATTGTAGCAATTTTTCACTTTTGTGTGAAGGGTAGAAAAAGATATTTAGCTGACGAATTAAGGCTACCTAATGAATAAATAAAGCTTGCTTCTTATTTTGATTTCATCTACCACAATTGTTATTATTGTAACACTAACACAAAGATACTATAATATATTATCTTAATTTTTTATCTCAACGCCGCAAAAGGATCAAAAATACTATTTTTAAACAACGATCTTTCTTTGATTTAAATTATAAACAAAATCATATTTATGGCAGCTACCATTAGGCCCAACATAAAATCCGCTATCAAAATGGCTGTTAAATTCACAAAAGAGCATACATCTAAATGAACTCACCAACAGCGTGCCGCTAAACCAGCAACATAAACATAAACCAAGAAATTAACATCACAATTATGACTTTTTTAAATTTTCACACACATAAAGCAAACAAACTATATTTATTATTATTATTAATTTATTAACATACATTTAAAGTTTTCTTTTAGTTATTCTTTAAGCACAATAAAATTAAAAAAATTATCTTTATTTGCACTACATTCCATTTTAAATTAACTCAAGTGGTTGTTTACGAATTTCCCGGCATTTCTTTGGTTTTGCGATAATAAAAACAGAAACCGTTAAAAATCTAGACCCGCACATTTGGGTAACGGAGTAACAACTGTTTTGTTGGTTTCTTTGACTAAAGGTTGTTAGTGATTTTGTCGCAACAGCAAAAAAAAACAAAAAGTATTAAAATAACAATAACATTTTTTTAATAATAATAATAACAACAACTTGACTATTGAACGTTTAACAGCCATGTTATTATTAGGGTTTCCTTATCACTGTTATAACAGGCTGGTATGTGAGAACAGAAAAAAAGCTTTTCAACAATTCAATGAATGTTATTAAAAGTGTCTGTTTAATAACTAATGTTAATAACCGTGTTTGGTAGTTATACAATGGGCTGTATAACTTTCAGCGTTATCAAATTTGAAAATTTTGAAAGCATATACATTTCAACCATAGATTTTAGGTTGTCATAGGACCTACTGGGTCCTATTTGTATATATTTTTATATACTTTAAATAATAGTTTTTGTTAAACATAGGTGAGTTAGTGAACTCACCTCACACATGCTGCAAAAATATATTAATATACATTTTACATAGCAATTTAAGCATCAAACGCCAAAATTTTTTTTGTCTCTGCCGGGACTTCCAACAGGAACCTTTGGTTTCAAAGTTTTAAGCTCTTACCACTACACTATTGTATTATATTAATGAGATTTTTGTTGTTTTATAACTCAATTTTGAGATGAGCGAATGATGAGTTGTTTCTTTCTAAACAATTTGTGTGAGACCTATAACTTTTGCTACAGCTTTGTTACAACTAGTTAAATGAATGTCCCAAAAGATAACTAGTTAAAAATGTTGCTATATGGCTGAATGATTTTAACATTAATATTTTAAGGCAGTTTTTTCACGAACATTTGTTTGGTATGATGCCCTCGAGATAAAAAAATCGATTCCCAACTCTTTAATATTTGAATGTAAATACCAAAGATATAAATAAAAAATTTAAAACGTATTCGGTTATTTTGGCAAAAAATTACTCTTCCAGCGCTTTTGATTTAATATAGAAAAGCCCGGCGCGCGTTGCAACGCCCCTTAATTGATAAAAATGTATTTTGAATTTTAATTGAATATCAAGTGCAGAAAGCTAAATATTATAACTTTTTTAAATGGGCGTGGCACTGCCCTAATTACGAAACTAAATAGTCATAACAGCTCAATATGTGTGCAAAGTTTCAGAAAAATTGGTCCAGTGCAAGTAGCTCAAAATTTTAACTTCTTTATGGGCGTAGTCCCGCCCACTTTTATAATCACGAAATTAAATAGTCATGACAGCGTAATATGTGTGTGCAAAGTTTCAGAAAAATCGATCTAGTGCAAGTAGCTAAAAATGATAACTTATTTCTTATGGGCGTGGCACTGCACACTTTTCTAATCACGGAACTGTATAATCATGAGAGTTCAAAATATGTGTGCAAAGTTTCAAAAAAATCGGCGAAGTTAAAGTAGCTGAAAATGATAACTTTTTTTTATGGGCGTGCCACTGCCCACTTTTATAATCACGAAATTGTAAAGTTATGACAGCTCAATATGTGTGCAAAGTTTAAGAAGAATCAGTCTAGTGCAAGTACCTCAAAATTATAACTTTTTTTATGGGCGTGGCCCTGCCCACTTTTCTAATCACGAAACTAAATAGTCATGACAGCTCAATATGTGTACAAAGTTTCAGAAAAATCGGTCCAGTGCAAGTACCTTAAGATTATAACATTTTTTGGGCGTGGCCCCGCCCACTTTTCTAATGACGTAATTATATAGTCGCGACAGTTCAATATGTGTGCAAAGTTTCAGGAAAATCGGACAAGTGCAAGTAGCTAAAACTGATAACTAATTTTTAATGGGCGTGGCCCCGCCCACTTTTTGCCACCCATAAACACTCCCTGGAATGTGTACAACAACTTGCCAAAGTTGGAGTCCGAGCGGTTTTACAGTTTCGGAGTCTATAGCTAACACACACACACACAGACAGAGTTTCACTTTTATATATATAGAAAAATTCAAATAAAATAACTCATGCGCCATAATATATATAAACTTTACCATTCAGAATTTGCTTGTGGACTGTTATATCAAGTATAAAAAAAAACAAGGTTACGCATTGCGCATGTTTGTTGTTATTCTGCTTTCTTGTGCCTGATGTCACATCAGCAAACAAGTGATTGATGTTACAAGTAAAAATTGTTTTAACAAAAATAAATAAAATGCTAAAATAAATAATTTATAAATAACAATTATTACAAAAAATAATAACAAATAGTACTTAGCAAATAAATAATAAAAGAAAACTAAAAAAGTGATTTTTTTTTTTGTTAAATTAACTTAAAGACGAAAAATATAAACCGTAATATGTTGAATAATTCTTCGCAATTTATGCCATCTGGGATTTTTTTTTTCTTTCATAACTCAGTTTTTATTTAAGTATTTTATTTATTTAAAATCTGATAACCTAGCCAGCCTTTTAATACATAAGAACGTTCATTTGACTCCCATATTGACTCTCTCGGTTGTATCGAAACTGAACAAGTAAAAGTTTTATATTCGACCATCCCTTCACAACGTGTTGTCATGTAAAAACAATTGTATCACCATTCATCTCATTAATATTAAATACTTATTTACATACATACTTACATATGTTTCATTATCTTTATAATGATTCTATCCCCTTAAAAAAATCCCATTGTAAGATTATGAATTCAGTTTATGTATGTATGTTTAAAAAAATAATAAAAAATACAAAAAAATAAATAAAAATAAAAATAAAAATAATATATAAAATAAAAAATAAAAGAAAAATTTGTTTGGCTCAGCTGGGATTCAATACCACGTTCACTCGGACCAGTACGCCACGTTTGTATGTATGTGTTGTATGTTGTTGTTGTGAAAAAACGAGTTGGCCGTGGTTTTTTTCTCATATCTGAGTTGTTTATGTATCGATTATTCTAAATTTCCATACTGATTCGCTCCCGTATATTTCTTCCCAAGGCATATTTATTCATCAGGTACTCAGCTGATTATTTTTTTCTTCACTTATTTTAACTTTCAGCTGTCAAAATGCATAAATAAAAAACAATTTTCTCTCTTTTCTAATTTATTTCAAATGTCAAACTTTTTATAAAAAAAATATAAACCAAAAAATTCTCTCCGAACTGCAATTACCTGAAGAATAAATATGCCTTGATTTCTTCCAAAAGTTGTTTTAAACATACACACGGACAGACGGAAAGATTGACAGACATAATCAACTCAGTTGGCTTTAAACCAATTTGTTAAAGTTTCTTAGAAATAATTTCCGAGACTACGGATTATAATTTGGTATCTTAAGCGTGTTCAAAAGTATAAGTATATAAATTTTTTTGACATAAATTTTGCCTACAACTTTGCCGATTAGTGACTAATTTGACTAAAATTTTTTATGAATATCTTTAAAAGCATATGTGACAGCGCATAGAGAAAGGATAAAAACAGGTTTTGTTCAGGAGAGCCATTTTAAAGATTAAAATTATTTTTCTATTTTTTTTTTAATTGTTCATAAGGAAAAAAATAAATTTTTTGTAGTTTCGTAAAATTAAGTTATTTTGTTAATTTAGTAGGGGGAAAAATGAAAATAAATAAATAAATAGAATCGTCGACTTCACTTTTATAAACCGCGCATATCTCTGGGAGGGAACACTTTTGGGGCATGGGATCGGTTTCATTCGATGCTCAGATGTTGTCCACATCAAAAAAACAAAAAAAAAGTGAAAATTGTTTTTTTTTACCCTTAGGTCCCTTTGTGGTTAAAATTAGCCAACAAATAAAAGGCAGTTGTGTTTTTTTTGTTCATACTAAGAAAGTTATGGGGCGACCATGCTGATTTCCAATACTGATCTGCTCTTGAATATTTCTGATGTTTTGATATCTTTTGCTTATATTTTATGATATTATTTCGACAAATAAAGATTTTTCTAAGAAAAATTCTATCACCATTGCCATATATGGTCGCCTAATATGTATATGTACATATAACTAGCCGCCCGGTACGTGTTTCGCTACGTTTCAAGTGAAATAATAAAAAAATTTAGATGGAACATCAAATTCATTTATTTAAAAAAAATATTATTTGCTAGCTTTTTTCAAACTTAATCGAACACATTTGAAAAAAAAATTTTTTTCATTGTGGGACCATTAGGTCCGAAGATACAGTATTACCGATTTTAAGCGTTTTTAGCCCTTTTCGTCCTTGATTCCAAAATTTCGCAAAAGTACAAAAATTCATTAAAGATTGTTTTAAGGAGAGTAAAACCACGTTTTTACTTGTTCCTATAGCTATCCCTCTCAAAGATAAATGCTGTTCAAAAAAGTATCAAATTTAAGTTTTTACCCGTTTTATCCCCTTAAAACTCAAAATTTTTAAAAAAGTACCAGACACCTATCCAATTATTTTTGACAGGCTCTTTGGTCCTTTCTAAATTTTTGTGATATCTTTATTAAGCCCGCAGATACTGAGTTACCGATTTTACCCTTTTTTACCCATTAACCATTCGGCGGATTTTGTGCAAACTTCACATAAACCTAAACATTTGCTTCGGATAGGTGAGCCCGTTCTTGAGATATAAAATTACATCGAAAAGTGGCATTGATTTTTATATATATTGTTACAGATTTACTTTTCAATAGCTTAATTTACATTATAATATATTTAGTTGTAATAGTTTAAGTTACTGTAGTTTTATTTGTATTAGTTTATTTCGTTGGTTTTTCGAACATGATGTTTGTTATTATGTGTAGCATACTCTTAGGCACTTTTATTATTTCTGCATATTACTTAACGTCATAATTTAAATGTAACGGTTTTCGAATGCACTAGAATGTACATACGAGAACTTTGTCGAATGTTACCGAACACCACTATGTTACTGTAAATAGCCGAACAACACAGCTAACATGATCAGTATTACAATAGAGCTTATAAAGTGTGTATCAAAGTGAGTTAGATAATAGAAGTGTATAACCATAAGTGTAATAAGTAGAGTGATATAAAAACAATATCTGAGTGTATTTAAATTAATAAAGTGCTCTTAATTTTATAACAAATTTCAACTGTTTTTGATTGCAATAAAAGAACTCAAGGTGTATTTAAAGGAAATAATCCAACGTTTATAAAAGGTATAAACGTAACAATATAGATATATATAATTTATAATACATAAAACTAAAGTATCAACCTTTTACCTGTGCCAAAGAGCCATTTTCTAAATCTGCTTCATTTTCCAGGGTAATCAAAAAATCGTTTTACATTTTTATGCCATTTATTTTAATTTTATAATTAAGGACATTACCATACAAATATTTTATTACAATTTTTTTTTTTTTAGTTTTAACTATTTTTAAGGTTAATTTTTTATTATTATTATTATTATTATTATTATTATTATAATTATTATTAGTTGGTTAGAAAAAAAATACAATTATCTTAAGCTTTAGATTACATTTCATACAACAACTTATGATCAGGTTCAATCATAAACTTTGTTACAAAAAACTATATATAGAAAAAAATGCATAATTTATTCATTAATACAATTAACAATTATATATATATCTATATACGTCTGTATATTCAAATATTTACCGTTTTTATTTTTCTTTGTGTATAACTAATTTAATTGTTTCTTTGTTTAAAGGTGGGCTAAAGGTTGCAACTACCAGATGTTAAGTTGTTTAATATTATTTTTTTAATTTTTCTTTTTGGTTTTAATATACACACTTACACATACAAATAAGTAAGTAAAATACGTTAAATAAAACGTATTTTTTTTAATATAAAGCTTTAAAATTTTTTTTGTATGTGTGCGTGTGTTGTGTGTGTTATTTTGAGTACAATAAAGTGTTCAATAAGGAAGTAAATTTTTGGGTACAAATGTGTGTGTGTTTTTTAGGGATATAATTTTTTTTTTATTGTTTTTGTTTATTCAGCCAGGAAAAGTCTCAACTAACTGCAGCTTAAATTATTTTCCTAACTCTACATACATGCATATAATTACATTATTTTAAACTGCCCTTTTTTTATTATTGTATATAATTCTTATAAAAAAACAAACCAATTTTAAATCAAATATTGTTTATAATGTTAAACACTATTACCAATTTTTTTTTTTTTTATATTAGTATTATTTAACAAATTGTTATTGTTGTTTAAGATATTGTGTTTCATATGTCATTGGTTTTATTGTTTGCTGTTTTTAAGATCATCCAGAGTATTAAAGATAATGGAGTAGACAGTGTCCATTAATTTAACCCAGGCAGCCGTTTGCTTTTCATTTAATTTGCACACCGACGTCAAGACTTCTAAAATTACTTCTTTAAGTTCCTGCATAAAAATATTATTAATAATAATAATAATGAGATATTATTTACTTTAATTTAAAATTACATTAAATGACTGCTTTTCAATTTGTCGCTTAAAATGTGAAACCGCTACATTCGACCACATCTCTTGTAATTTCGGTCCTGACCAGTCATGACCCAATGATTGTATCGATTCATCAAAAACTTTAATGATGCGTACGGCATGAGCTCTAAACCGGGCATTAGTCTGCAATAAACAAAAATAAATAAGAAAATTTATTGTTCATAATTAAAAGCAAATGACTTATAAATAAGAAAAACTTAATTAGAAAACTTATTTAGAAAATTGATAATCTAAACTTTTAATTGACATTTTTTATACCCTTCACACAGTGAAATAGGGTATATATAGGTTTGTCATTCCGTGTGAAATTTCTACAATTTTCATTTCCGACCCCATAAAGTATATATTTTCTGAAAGCTTATGAATAGGGGAGTCGATTAAGCTCTGTCAGTCTGTCAGTCTGTCCGTCTGACCGTCTGTCCGTGTGTATGTTGAAATCAACTTTTTGAAGCCCCCAGACATCGCTTGGACCCGGGTGAGGAACTAAAATATCAGAAATATTCGGGAGTAGATCGCTATTGAAAATCAGAAACATCGGTACATAAACACCTGAGATATGAGCAAAAACCCACGACCACCTCGATTTTTTTTCACAAAAACAACATTACAACAACAACATACATACATACAAACGTGTATACTGGTTGGAGTAACCGTGGCATTGAATCCCAGCTGAGCCAAAAAAAATTTTTTTTATATTTTTTTAAAATTTTTTTAAAATTTTTTTTTTATTTTTTTTTATTTTTTATTTAATATATTATTTATATTTTTTAAAAATTTTTTTTTTAATTTTTTTTTATTTTTTTTTGTTTTATATTTTTATTATTTATATTAATTATTTAAAAAAAAATTTTTTTTTAATGTTTTTTAAAAATTTTTTTTTTTAATTTTTTTTTTTAATTTTTTTTTATATTTTTTTTTATTTTTTTAAAAAAATTTATTTTTTTATTTTTTTTAACATACATACGTAAATTTATAATTTTACAATGGGATGTTTTTATATATGTGTGTTTTTTATATGCTTGTACATACATACGTATTTCATATGGGATGAATGGTGATACAAACTACTACACGTTGTGAAGGGTATATAAGATTCGGCACGGCCGAATATAGCGCTCTTACTTGTTTGCCCATAACTTCGTCGGCAATTGACCCATTGAAGCAGGATATTTGGCAAGTGTTGCCATAGTTGCATATTTTATACATACGTAAAAGGTGTCCGCCATCTAACGTGAAGCGCCACCAACAATTCACCGTCGCACAATTGAACATTTCGGGGACATCATTGAGACGAATTCTACATAAAGACCTTGGTATGACGCCATACAAAGTCCAATTGGATCAGAAGTTGAAGCCAACTGACCAACCAATGCGTTTTTGCTTTGCTAAATGGGCCTGCGATCGACTTACAGAAGATGCCGATTTTACCAAAAAAAAAATCATCTTTTCAGATAAAGCACATTTTGATCTTGGCGGGTATGTAAACAAGCAAAATTGTCACACTTGGGGCACAGAAAACCCACACGCATATATTGAAAAGCCCATACACCTAAAACGAGTCACTGTTTGCTACGGATTTTGGTCCAGAGGCATAATTGGGCCATTTTTCTTCGAAAATGAGCAAGGAGTGGCCGTTACAGTCAATGGCGATCGCTATCGGGCCATGTTGAACGAATTTTTGTTCACAAAAATTGAAGAGGAGGATATTGGCAACATTTGGTTTCACATTTGGTTTTACGTGCCACACAGCCGAAGCTGCACTCGATGTTTTGCGCCCTGTTTTAGAAGATTGCATTATCAGCCGCAGAGCTGATGTCGTTTGGCCACCTCGGAGCTGCGATTTCATACCGTTAGACTATAATTTGTGGGGTGCCGTCTAAAGGATACGATATCATACCGTTAGACTATAATTTGTGGGGTGCCGTCTAAGATAAGTGTTAAAGGATAATATTCGTGAAGCCATTGGTAAAATACAGCTGCACACAATCGATAATGTGCTTCAAAATTGGACCCTTCGTGTAGGCTACTGCATGGCCAGCCAAGGCAGCCATTTGAATGAAATTATTTTCCATTATTAACCGGAAGCATTGTACTTTCAAATAAAAAAAGAAATTTGACAAAATATTCAGTAGTTTTTTTATAGCATTTTCCAAAAAAAAAAAGTTATTTGGTGGACCCTTTAAATGTTTCAAGAATTTCTAAAGAAGGAGAAAATCTGATTTTTTTTGGGTAAAATCTAAGAGGCGATTCAGCTCTTTCGCTTATATCTCAGCTCTTAATGTGCTCACACAAGCAAATTTCAATAGCGAAATTCTTGAAAGCATATCTGAAAAACTTATGTCATATATAAGTCTAAAATATACATGGGGGCTTTAAAAAGTTGATTTCAACATACACACACACAGACGGACTTAGCTAAATTAATTCCTTCCTCTTTAAAAGTTCGGAATATATATAATTAATAGGGTCTTAAATGAATTTAGTGGAAATTACTAAAGGAATGACTTAATTATAATAAGCGTTAAAATGCGAACACTTTTTACTTAACTACAGGGTGGTTTAAAAGTCACCTTGGGATTTAACAAAATTAGACAGGGCGCTTCTTGGATTAGGGTATTTGAACCCATTTAATTTTTAAATGAAAATTTTTTCTGTTCTCTGCCAGGAATCGAAGATGCTGAGCTTGGTTTTATAAGCAAGCACTTTAATCACTACCAAGTACCAGGCCTCTACTCTCTTTCGCCGTAAGATTCAGTGTATTATTATTTTGTCTGATGTCATTTTCGTTAATCATTTGTTGTTCGAGCTGAATAGATGATTGGTAATGGATTGATAATGGGGATGCCATCTGCTGTTGCCTAGAAACAATGCGCTCCATGTATTTGGTGTAGTTTTTAAAACCTTGCTAGTATTTCAATTATATAAATTACTAGAAAAGCCCGGCGCGCCTTGCTACGCCCCTTAATGAAAAGAAATGCATTCAGAGTTTTAATTGAATATCAAGTGCAAGAAGCTAAAAATTATAACTTTTTTTTGGGCATGGCCCCGCCCACTTTTCTAATCACGAAACTGTATAGTCATGACAGCTCAATATGTTTGCAAAGTTTCATAAAAATCGATCCAGTGCAAGTAGCTAAAAATGATAACTAATTTTTTTAGGCGTGGCACCGCTCACTTCTGCCACCCATAAACACTCCCTGGAATGTGTACAACAACTTTCCAAAGTTTGAGTCCGATCGGTTTTACAGTTACAGACTCCGATATAGCTAACACACATACACACACACAGAGTTTCACTTTTATATATATAGATAATATTTTTCTTGTTTTGTTTCCATATTTTTTCGAGGATGATTCAATCAAAAAACATCCCATCATCACTATGCAAAGTGGATTTGTTATGTAATGAACACATATTAATCTATAATTTTTATACACTTTAAACGTTGTTTTATCCACTTTGAAACCGATGGCATGGTAGGGATAGGTTGGATAACCTCCAAACAAAAGAAAACCTTTGTGTCACAATTTAAGCGAACTAAAGAAGTTGTAAACTTTGATGTTTGCACGTGCCATTCTGATATTAACCACAAAACTCGAGATAAATACGTAGTAGTTTGGATTAGATGAAATAACAGCAGCCCACCGTCTCACCTTCATGAACGCACTCATTATTTGCACTAAATTTAAACACTTAATTTTGGTTTTTAATTGAGTATAACCAACAATTTTACAAATAATTAACATAGTTAAGGGCACTTGTATGCCAGCAGAATACGTACGTACTTATCCATATATAACTTGAAATAACTTGAAAATGTATTAACATGCTATTTACATAAAACAATTATTTATTTATGCTCGTGGAAATTTCGCATATGCGTTGTGTTTTTGTAACAAAAGAAAAAACGAGTAACAGTGTTATATTCGGTCTTGCCGAATCAGATAATGCCCTTCACCATCATGCACATAGCTTTGATGACTACTTCGTAGCATAGCCTTAAGTTTAGCTTTAATATTATACGCCATTTGTTTTTCCGATGCCAACTTTCATTCTTAAATTTCACATAGAGAACTGTATTCTACTAATCACAGGATTAACACAAAAAAAAAAATAATAATCCGCCATTTTGTTTCGGCCTCTACATGGATTTTGGAATTTTAAAATTATTGTATTCAACTGGTCAAACCTTTTCTTTCGAAACACAAATGTTGAGGGTAAATTTTGAAATACCGAATTTGATCCATACTTAAGTTTATTGTACACCATTTTGTAGTGGCGGCCATCGTGCATTTGAACATATTTTGACAGTGCATTCTACTTTGCTAGTCAAGTCCTTTTTAATCTAGAAGCTAAAGAAAATCGTTTTTCTTTTTTAAAGTTTAGTGAAAACACCGAAGCAGTTGTATCTTATGTGCTTATATCTCAGTTAGTTTCAAACTAATTCATTACTTTTAGTCTGAAATTATTATCAAGATCATGGCTTGAATTTGATATCACTAGTTTAGTGTCCAAAAACTATTAAGAAGCTTTACAAACTTGATACATTTGAAAAAAATGTATATGTTTCAAAATAACTTTTGCCTATAACTTTGCCGATTAGCCTTGGAGGCATATCATATCTATAAATGGTAATAAAACTATCTTTAGTTTAGGGCTAAAAATTTTAATTTTTGTAGTAAAAATATGGAAAAAAAAATGGGGAATACATGTGTTTTGCTCATATCTCTAAAGGTTATTTGTAACCGAATATTTTTAAAATATTGGTATCACGTACACGTCTGGGCAGCATGTTTCGGCTTCTAATTGCAGATTTCAATCAACACATAGATAGACGGACATTACCTAATCGACTTGAATGATCACAAGCTTTTAGAAAATATCTACTTCACGAAGTAGAAATTACATATTGCAAAAATTACAAATAGATTGATTAAGATATTGTGGATACCCTTAGTGCCACAGGTGAAGGGCATAAAAACACACTCACACATGTTCACTCCACTTAAGCGAACGTATTCTGTAGACAGCACATTAAACATTATGAATGACAATTAACTTAAATTAGAGTTTTAATTTTAATAAACAAATGATTGAATTAAAAAGTACTCACTTTTAATTCATCAACTGGCAGATCTTTAAAGGAATTAAACTTTTGCAAATTGGACGGATATTTTGTAAAGAATGTTGTCAATATCGCCACGCCAGAATCTGTGGGTTCAGCAGCCGGTATTTCCCAGGTTTTTTTGATCTCGTACACTTCATCGCAATTCATGGTGATTATATTGTTGCAGTAGTTAGAAGATCTGTAACAATGCTGCTTTAAAGCTCTCAAGAAACCGTCAATAGTAATAAACAAATTTAAGCGGACTAAAAAAAGTAAAAAGAAAAACATAATCAACATTAATACAAATTACTAATATTTAAATAAATAATATTTCTTTTTAAAAAAGCAGAACTTTTTAAACAAAACACACATTAAACAGTATGATGTATCTGACGTTGACATTTCTATTAAAAGTCATTCATCTCTTTGACTTCTGCTTCTTCTCAAAAAACCACACCCCCTATTAATACTCTAAAAAAAACAATTTTACACACAACCGTATTTTAAATATTTAGCTTTTAACAGCTTTTTAAATTTGTTTATTGTATTTGCTCATGCACACAACACAAACATTGTAGGTACTTTCTTGTCAACTTTTTATATGATGTCAAGTTGTTGGACAGACGACAGATTGTTATTCATATGCTTTTTTTACGACGACTATTGCCATTTAAACTTTACAAAAGACAATAGGAACAATACATCACACTACATTATTTATTTACGTACCCATATAAACAACAACAAATAAAACAATATTTTCGACAATAAGGGCGAAAGAAAAAAATACAGTTCATAACTATAATGTCATGGGGTTTTGTTTTCATTGTGACACGTGATTAATTTTATGGGCGATGCACAATGGGATGTGTGATGTGTATGAAGTGAAAAAAAGATATAAAATCTCTCAAGGGTACTAGAGACGAACGAGATACTCATTAAGCCTTTTAGTAAAATGTATTTGTAAAAGTGTGTTTGTATGTGCTACACCGAAAAATACAATTTTTTTTGTTTTTTTGTATGTATGTACGTATTTTATATGCGATGAATGGTGATACAAACTACTGTTATTGCATGACTACACGTTGTGAAGGGTATATAGGATTCGGCACGGCCGAATATAGCGCTCTTACTTGTTTTTGTTTTTTTATTGCTGCCATGAGTGTTCTTGATAAAAAAATTTTGAGGGCTTGTTAAAACCTTTTTTTGTTTTTTTTTGAGCGTACATAACTTTGATAAATTTAAATTTAAATATTTTCTGTTCGAGATCGTGAGTTGAATACTATTTAAACCGAAATGTTAATAATTTGAAACAATGATGAGCTATTAGTATTGAATCCCATAGTGAAACTGCTATATACATTTTTAATGACAACGTTATCAGAGCTTTTAAATAGTTCAATCATAATTGTGATGATGTCAAAACAAAATTAATTCGATTTCTTAAAATTTTAAAAAAGATTATGCAAAAAGGAATGTATAATTTTATATGGGACAAAATTTTATTCTTATCAAAATGTAAAATTTTACTCACTTTCGTTTGAAAACTATCTAATCAGTAATAAATAGAAAATAAATAAATGTTTCATCAATTTCAGGAATTACAAAAAATTAATATAAATACAATCGAATTTTTATGCTTGATTTACTAATTCACTTATTTCGTTTGTATAATTAACTTCTTATGTTCTTATGAATAGAGAAATGTGAACTTAATATATTGAGGTTGTCCTATTTGGTTTTATAACTAAACAAATGAGTGATTTTTATATCATAACTAGCTGACGCGACGAACTTCATACCACCCTATAATCAAGAAATATCTGTTACCTTTTTATCTGAATTAAGTTAATTTCTTTATTAAGTATTGCTGTTGGTATATTAATAAATCAATATTATTCCAAAAACAAAGTGTTTATTATTCTAATGCTTTATGATACACAATATTCTTTATTTTCTGGAGCGTATATAAAGAGTGTTGTTGGTATTCCGACACGGGAACAGGCGACATATAACTGGCCATGTGGAAAACATGAATGAAACAACGTTTCTTTGTTTTAATGTCAACTACGTGAATATTACTGCCAGTGACACATTATTATTATTATTATTTTCTTACATAAAAACCTTCTCCTAATATTAATAAATACAACAAAAAAAGAATTAGTGGAATCGGTACAGCCATTCACGCGTGATTGCGTGACCAAGGGAAAAAGGGATTCATTTTTATATATATGTATAGATAAAACTGTCTGTTTGTTTCAAAGTGTTAAGTAAAACTTATGTTCCTTAAAAATTCAGGGAGGGCTTAAGGCCATCATGGGTTTTAAAGTTTAATTAACTTTTTTCTTAATGTAATTTTTTTTCATATTTTTCAAATATACATTATGGACTCTTAGTATACTAAGTGTTGATAATAATGTCAGCTTTTGGCTTCGCAATAATTGGCTGGTCTTGGGCAATTTTTATTAAATTTTTGATGAATTTCAGTAATAATGTTGGCCTTGAGTTTAAGTATATAGAGCTATCGTTACCTGAATAGAGAAAAGTCCTAATTAATGTACAAAAAGGCTTAAGTTACGGCCTTTCTATATTAAGGTAACGATATACTCCTTCAAATAACCGCAAAGAAAATAGTATATATAGTATTTGATTTAAAAGTGCTATTGTGTCTCGGTTAGTGTTTCTAGTGGCTGCTGCTGTTTTCAAGAACAGGACGTTGAATTTGTTCTTTCATAATCCAAACTAATAGTTACAGCACTCTCATCTTCATTATCCATGAAGTAATGTTACACCATACTATACACCTTATGGGGTACAGTTGGCGCTGTTAAAGGCTTTTGGATTTTTAAATCCCCAGAACCTACAGAACTGCTTATTAACAAGGCCATTTAAAAGAAAATGGGCTTCACCATTAAACAGTAAAATTTAAAAATCAATTTAAGGCGACATTGCACCCCCCAGAACGCTCTAGTTATGCCCAGGCACGAAATTTTCTTAATAATTTAATATTCTAACTAAATACTTTAATGGAAGAAAATATAAAAATCCTTTACCTTCCAATCAAATATTAATATTATTTCTTCTATCCCAGCAAAAAAATTTTGCACTAGTTCAATGTGAATACAAATTTTCATGACTTTTAGTTCATAAGTGCAAGAGGAGGCATGAAAAATGCCTTCTCCAAATACAAGATATTGATGTGCTTCAAAATGCATCCAAATGCATGCGAAAAATCTTAAACAATTTATGTTAACAAATATTATTAACTCTTGAAACAGGGGTTTCTTTTAATACACATGCACGTTAATGTAAAAATCATTCACGTTTCATCTAAATTAAACTACTTCATAATGGGTTGAACTCATACATTCACTATTATTTTTGCATGTCTTTTTTTGCTGGGATGTTATTCAAATATTAACTAAACAAGACTCTTAGATTATTACATCCATATTCATAAAATTTAAATTTCAACTGGCTCGTTCACACAAGTCCTATGTATCGTACTGTTATTACGCATATGATAATTTTAAAAAATCTTTAAAAGGTCTTTTAAGAAATTATGACTTTACGACAATATGACTCTTAGGACACCCTTGTGAAATGTATTTTATTTAAAACTAGCCAAGTCCGGCGTGCGTTACTACGTCTGTTAATGAATAAAAATACATTCTGAAATTTAATTAAATCAATTAAAAATAATATTTTATTATTTTTTATTGTAATGCAAGTGGGTATACAATATTTTAGGTTTTTCTATTTGCTGTAAAAATTAAAAAATTTTTTGGTGTTTCTACTCTGAAGCATGCGACTTACAGCTGGCCATGTGAAAAGCATGGATCGATCTAGTGCAATCGCATAAAAATTATAACTTATTTTTTATGGGCGTGGCACTGCCCACTTTTCTAATCACGAAATTATAAAGTCATGACAGCTAAATATGTGTGCAAAGTTTCCGAAAAGTCGGTCAAGTGCAAGTAGCTAAAAATGATAATTTATATTTTATGGGCGTAGCCCCGCCCACTTGTTACCACCCATAAACACACCCTGGAATGTGTACAACAACTTGCCAAAGTTTGAGTACGATCGGCTTTACGGTCTTGAAGTCTATAGCTAACATTCACACACACAGACAGACAGACAGAGTTTCTCTTTTATATAAATAGAAGATTGTTTATAAAAAATTTTCTAAAATTACATTTCAAATTCATTTTATTTTGTTTAAGAATATGGCGGTTAATCTTTTTAAAAGATTAAAGCATTGCCATCCCTGGTACAGGTTTTAAATTTTTACACACTATCGGTTTTTTTTTGCAAATGCCTGAGAGAGTCTTTTGGGATGACAAATAGGAAACAAAACCAGCATGAGGTAAGCAAACAAACAAAAATAAATAAATAAAAAAAATAAATAAAAGCATTGCGAATGTACAAGTACTAAATCACGTATAAAATAATTTAACCCAAAAAGCACTTTCTAAGTCGAATTGTTTAATACCGTTCAATCATTATTATTATTTAATTTCATTGTTGCTGATTAAACGTTGCTTATTCTGGTATAGCTCTAGAAATTTCTAATTTCTTTTAGTATTTAATAAATTCTGTCTAAATTAGCTAAAGTTTTCAATCTGTGTAAGATTTTCGCAAGTATCTAACCATCTTTGTACTTATTATTTTATATATAAAATATAAATTAAGCGAATAACAAATAAATAAATAAAAAATAATTAATTAAATATATTAAAAATGTTTTTTTAATTTCTTAAACTGTGTGTTATTGGGGTCCGGTACATAAATGAGTGTAATAAAAAAGAGGTCTAGGGTTAAGTAAAAGAATTTAGGGTGTGTGTAGCATATGATAAGAGATCAATGACCTTAGTGTAATGTGACCTTTGTGGGGTTAAATTATTTATTTTTAATTTGTCTTATTTGCGCATTTTTTGTAAGCTTTAGTAAAACTTGCTTTATTGATTTTGTTCTGTTACTTTTTTTGTTTTAGATTTAAAGAAAAAAATATGACTTGTCATTAACACGAATAATTTTCATTTGAATTTTTTATTGTTTACATGACAAAAAAAAATATTTTTTTAGTTGCCAGATATGATGAAGGCTCTTTTCTTAAACATGCGTGTTAAAAAAAATTCTATTTCATATCAACAGGTTGACGAAGAGTAAATTGAATTTGATACAAGCAAAAAATGGCACGCAAACTTAATTTGATTTTCTTACTTCTAAAAGTAAATGTTGTACTGATGTGCGTTGCTGGCATTCGATATTCAAAAAATTTTTATACCCTTCACCTGTGGTGCACAAGGGTATATATAGCTTTGTCATTCCGTTTGTAATTTCTACAATTTTCATTTCCGACCCCATAAAGTATATATTTTCTGAAAGCTTATGAATAGAGGAGTCGATTAAGCCCTGACCGTCTGTCCGTCTGTCCGTCTGCCCGTCTGTCCGTGTGTTGGTTGAAATCAACTTTTAGAAGCAACTATATGTTCTTCAGATCTATATATGGTATCAATCTCTTGGAAATATCCAGAAATGAATCGCTATTGAAATTCAGCACAATCGCCCCATAACTTTCTGAGATATGAGCAAAAAACCACGACCACCTCGTTTTTTTTCACAATTACAACAACAACATACATACATACATACATGTAAAAAACATACCAAACAAAAAAAATTACAAAAAAAAAAAAATATTAAAAATAAGAAAAAAATAATAAAAAAACTACAAAAAAAATTTAAAAAAAAATTATAAAAAAATTTTTTAAAAATTTTTCTAAAAAAAATTTTTCTAAAAAAATTTTTTAAAAAAATTTAAAAAAAATATATAAAAAATAATAAAATATAAATAATATATTAAATAAAATAAAATTTTTTTGACTCAGCTGGGATTCGATGCCACATTTATTCTAACGTGTACTTATGCACGTATTTTATATGGGATGAATGGTGATACAAACTACTGTTATTGCATGACTATACGTTGTGAAGGGTATATAAGAATCGGCACGGCCGAATATAGCACTGTTACTTGTTTTTTTATTAGATTTCAGTTTTGCAGTACATTTATATTTTTTAATATCTTTTCAAGTAGTCAATTTATTTTTAGTTATTTTTTTTTTTATAACAAACCATCTTTTTTTATTAGTAAAAAATTATGCATTAAACACATAGACAACGGAAACGTTGTGGCTCTTATGATGGAAAATAAGGTTATTAGGAGACACGTCGCAACATATATTGAAAGAATATTAAGCGAGAAAAAGAGGAGCCAGACTCTAAAGCAATGCAAAAGCGGTACCAGGGTGAAGAACGGCTCGAAAAGAAACAAGTAAGAGTGCTATATTCGGCCGAATCTGATAATGCCCTTCAACATTATATGTACTTAGGTATAATCCCACATCGTAGCTTAACCTACATTTCATTTACGCCATTTTTCCTTATTATTTCCGACGCCATCCGCAATTTTGATTTTTTTTTGATACCCATATTGATGGGGTTACAAAAACCTTTTTCGCCAATTTGTTTAAGACGCCATCTTGAATTTAACAGTTTCTTAATAATTTACTGTATTCTACTGGTGAACTCCTTTCATTTGATACCAATATTGCGGGGGTTCAAGAAGTTACATTTTAAAATACCAGATTTGCCCCAGACATAAATTTCTTGTCCGCCATTTTGTATTGGCGGCCAACATGAATTTTAATTTTTTTATAGTGCTTATATTGCGCTTGTCAAGTTCTTTCAGATGATACCAATATTGAGTCTCTCGGTTGTCTAGAAGCTGATTTAGTTGATTTTCGTTTGAAAATTTTCGAAATATATATTTAAAAAAAAAATTTTTTTGCCTATAACTTTACCAATTAGAGCCCGCTTTATCCAAAATTTCTCACGAATATCTCTAGAGACATATTATGTCTACAAATAGTAGCAAAGGTACCTATACATTATTATATGACTGAAAAATTTTAATTTTGGTGTTAAAAATATGGGAAAAAACAGAGTCAGTCGCGTTTATTTGCTCCTATCTCAGAAAGTTATGGGGCGACTGTGCTGCATTGCAATAGCAATTAATTTCTGGATAATTCCAAAAGATTGATACCATACACAGATCTGAGGAACATATGGTTGCTTCTTAAAGTTGATTTCAACCAACACACGGGCAGACGGACAGGCGGATTTCAGGATCTCGTTGTTGCCATCGTTTGCAAAATAAATGAGTAGATGGCTTCATGGCGACCTCTGCAGCCAACGGTACTTGTGGACGTGTAGGCGGTGGTTGTCTGCTGTCATCAACGTGTTCAATACATGAGAAACAATCATGCTTAGATTATTTTTAATGACTTTTGCTTAATTTTAAAAATGTCTGCATAAAATACATGAATATGTATGAATATACAAAATATTTAAAAAGATCTTCTAACAAATTACCTTATAAACAGAAATTTTTCAACCAAATAACAAAACCTTACAGTTTTTTAAATAAATACAGGAAGAAAAAAAATCAATGAACAAAATTAATTTAAAATGAACCTAGAATGTAAAAGTGATACCAAGTGAAAGCTTTATGCTCAACAACAAAACAAAATATGTAGACTTAAAACACTATACTTAAATAAATAAAAGGACATGTGGGTAAAAAAAAATAAAATAAATAAAATGAAAACGTGATAAGAATGGCAACAATATGCAAATAAATAAATGTTCATGAATATGCATACACAACATATAAATAAACACTCAGTGAGTGTGTACTCGTGTAATATGTAAAAACTCTTTAAAAAAGGGTTAAAAAAAGGATCTATTGTAAATGTACATCATGAATATTCTAAAACAAATAAAAATTTGCATACATTTAAAACAAAAGATATTGAGGCACATACATACATATGTATGTAAAAATGAGTACATGTTTGTGTGTATCAGCATGGTAATATAACCTTGTGAACAGTGATGCCACAGGTAAATAAGTAATGGAGCTTAATCGCAAAACCAGTACTGGATATTCTGTTGTAATGCAACACAACACGTTTGTATTTCATTTTAAATATTTTATTACACACACTGCAAATAACAACTAAACCATAAACCCAACATCTGATTTGTATTTTGTATTCGCATAGATCACAACTTAGATCTTTTTATAAATTATTATAATTTACCCAACTCTCATTTTATTAATCGCTAATTTTTCTTTATCATAAAATTTGTTTACTGTTGCTCAAATCATACATATTCACAAGCTAAACCATAAAAAACACAAAACAGCGATTTAGAAAATATCATGATAAACTGATATTTTTGAAACCTCGAATGCAACAAGAAATTAAATCATAAGTATAACCAACACACTATGCAACCGATAAAAAAAACTTTTCTGGTCGCAAAAAAAATAAATGTTGCAAAGTGTGTGTTTTCTTGTCGCAACATTTGTTTGTTCTACATTTAGTACAATTTGTGGAAAAATAATTTCTTTATTAAATAAGATTTTACAAGTTGTTTCAAAAACTTGTCAGCTTTCAGTAACTGTCGTAATGTCATAACGTCATAATTTTAAAAAATTTTTTAAAAACTTTTAAATATTTTACAGTAAGCAATACAATACTTTTCATTCGTTTTAAAATTTTCGGAAAATTATGACAATATGATCCTTAATGCTCTAAACACATAGACGACAGCAGACAGCAAGCAGCAATATGTCAAAAATAAAATCCATGTGTTTAAATGAAAACGATTATTTTGACGGCAGCACTGAAGTACGACTGCACAACAGCATTTGCTGCTGCTGCCAACTTAGGCTATTTTCTATTTTGACGGGCAGCAAGAAACAAATATAGTGTTGCCATTATATATATTAAATTGGAAAAAAAAGAACAAAAACTTATTTTTGATATTAAACATAAAAGAACATTACAAAAATACAATTAAGAAATAAATTTATGTGTTTTTATAGTTTTCCGTGATATTATTACATTTTTTTTTATCAATAACTTTAATTTTATTCATTATAAAATATATATGCGGCATCCCTGAAATTTGTATTGCTAAAATACACATCAGCTGATTATATTGTTGTTGCTGTCTTCAAAATAATTATGAAGCTGACTTCAGAGCAGCATTTCAAGTTGGCAGCATTTGAAGCCGTGAAGTTTTGGAGTCTGCTGTCGTCTATGTGTTTCGAGCTTAAGACTTCTTGTTAATACACACCAAATATTATATATAAATGGGCTAGACGATTTTTCATTACGCAGCTTACGCTCACAACATACAACCGATTTGAATAAAAAAAATATACATTTGAAAGAATTTTTTCAGCAGCTGTGCACAATCTTAATCTTATTAAAATTGGTTCAGAATTATAGGAGTTATAAGGTCTTTAAGTTGCAACTAGTTTTACTTTTTTACTGTCCCCAAGTCCCCAAATTTTAGTACGGAGAAAAACAATTTTTTTGTTTTGTAGGAGAAATAAAATACTAAATTTTTTTTTCGATGGATTAGTTCATTATTTTAAAATTTAAACAAAATAATAAAATGTTTCCTGCTTGGGGCTTCTTTAATTTTATTCAATATAGACTTGTATGTATCTGAATTTTAAATAAATTGTTTTATCAAAATTACACAGGCTACACCAAACCCAAAACCGGATAAACAGCTTAAATTTTTTAAATGGAAGCTAGAAATTAAACAAGTTAATTATTCTTCTTTATAAACCTGCTGATTACTGTTTTTTTCCAGTTTTTTTAAAACAAAGACTAAATCAGTTTTGAATGGTGGGTAAACGCTGAAAAGTACTTTGTTTGTGCGCAATAATCTAAAAAACTTATGTAAAGAAACTTGTTATAACATATATTTGCTTTGTAGATTATAAATAATATTCGATTTAATTTTAAAAGACGACGTGTGTCGCACATACTTTATAGTGTAAAGCCAATGTATGGACGGCATTCAGCTAATTAAGCTGTTCGGTTATCTAATGTACTGAGCGAAATTGCCGCGTACAATGGGCTCTTCACTTTTTAAATAAAAAATCGTATGTATGAAAACGTTTTCGGCGTCTCGCTTCGGAACCGAGATATCAAACAGATAACAATAGCTGATAGCACTTTGTGCGTTTAATCATTGCTTTCGTCATTAACGTAAACTAACATAACTGCGTTGTGTTTTTTTTCATATCTTTTCATATAAAAAGTGGTTTTAATTAAAATATCTGTAGTGGGCTCGAAAACCACTACAAAAGATAATAAAAGTAAAAGCAAAAAAGTTGTCTAAAGAGGGCAAAAAAACACTTTTATTTCCCTTCACAAATTTCACAAATTATATTAATAATTCTGGGATAGTTTTCATGTAAAAAGGTCTCACATGTAGCAGTAAAGAGAGCCGATTTTTAAGAAATATCTTTACTGGTACTAAAATTTTATACAAAATTCCGACTTCAAAGCTATAATACACTAATGGCAATATGCATAATAACAAACTGTGTGCTAACTAACAAGCTGCTAACATTCCCCTATGGATATTTCCCCATAAAAAATTTTGGAACACGGTTTGTTTGTTTGTTTGTTTACTTGTTTGAAAGAAATATTAAAACAATTTTTGTATTCTCAATAACTAATCTCAGGCTCGTCATTAACACATTGACTACCACGTCGTATGTCCGAAGCGATTTTCATCCTTTCTAGCCATTTCACACAATAGTGGCTGACGATAAATTGGATTTTATTGCAGTAATATGATGTATGGCCTGCGTCACTTCAAACACTTCGGTACGATACTCTTACACTGTACACAACCATAACCTCCGACAGGATTTCATGAGTTGAATTATAAAATTGTATTTATTTTCAAATACACATGTTCTTTGTCTTATATACAGCAGGCAAAAAAAAATTCTACAAATGTCTTTTTAATTATTAATTGCCATGGTTATTGGTAAAGCCTACGAACTGCCAAATAAAAAAAATTTTTTACAAAGTAACAAAGTTACAAAGTTTGGCCAAAGGCAAAATGTAGATATGAACATGTGTACGTGTTCATTTAATTTTGTTTCTTATATTTGTAAGTGTAGCGACTAAATATGTTGCAAAATGTCTAAATACACCGGCCTTTTTAGGCTTTAGTTGTTGGGAGAGGGAGATAAAAATTATGTTATAATTACAAATCGTACTACAATAACTACTTTTATGGCAAGGTTGCCAGATAATTAAACAAAAAATTTATCATAATAAAATTAATTTATAAAAGCAAATCAATCTATAAAAGATCAAAATGTGCATATTGCTTTTATATTGTCTGTGAATTATACCCTTCACCTGTGGTGCATATATAGCTCTGTCATTCCGTCTGCCCGTGTGTTGGTTGAAATCAACTTTTAGAAGCAACTATATGTTCCCCAGATCTGTGTATGGTATCAATCTTTTGGAAATATCCGGGAATGAATCGCTATTGAAATTCAGCACAATCGCCCCATAACTTTCTGAGATATGAGCGAAAAACCATGACCACCTCGTTTTTTTTTCACAATTACAACAACAACATACATACATATATGTATACTGGTTTGAGTAAACGTGGCATCGAATCCCAGCTGAGCCAAACAAATTTTTTTATTTTATTTAATATACTAATTATATTTTATTATTTTTTTATATATATTTTTTTTAATTTTTTTACAAAATTTTCTTTAAAATTTTTTTTTAAATATTTTTTTTTAAATTTTTTTTTTAATTTTTTTTTGATTTTTTTTTTGTAATATTTTTAATTGTTTTTTTTTTTGTTTTAATATATTTTTTTTTCTTCTTTTTTTAATTTTTTTTTTGTAATTTCTTTTTTAGAAACATACATATGTAAACTAAATTATAATTTTACAATGGTATGTTTTTACATGTATGTACATACGTATTTTATATGATATGAATGGTGATACAAACAATTCTTATTGCATGACTACACGTTGTGAAGGGTATATAAGATTCGGCACGGCCGAATATAGCACTGTTGCTTTTTGAAATACAATTTTTTGTTATGGGAAGCCTTAACTCTTAACTCCGATATTTTGATGGTCAATATTTAAATTTATTTTTAAAATTATATTTAAATGTATAAAAAATGTCTAAATATCTAAAAAAAATAACAATATATGGCGAAATTTAATTCCAGTTGTTTTTCCAATTTTTTATTTATTTTCAAAAATCACCAATATTGCCTTTAAATATTGTACATATCTGGCTACCACGTAATACACATACACATTCTTACAACCATTATCACATAAACTTTATGTTGACGGGAATATTAGGGTGTAGCAAACTTATTGCCTAAATGCCGCAAATAGAAAATTAAACAATTTGATATGAATTAAGTACTTGACAAAGATTACTGATAATACAATTCAATGTTTATGTTTAATATAATATTAATAAAAATGTATTTAAAAACAAAACGTAAATAAAGGGTGTTTTTTTAAGCCCGATAGAACTTGAAATTGTAAAAAATAACACAAAAAATTAAATTGTAATCAAAATTTTTTTTTTATTCGAAAGATCAATACGTGACATTAACATTTGAAAATGATTTCGGGCATATGGGCACCGCGGCTGTGCTTGACGAAGCGCATTCTGGACGTCCAATTTTATCGCAAAATTGTGTTCAGCGATGAGGCGCATTTTTGGCTTAACGGGTTTGTTAATAAGCAAAATTGCCGCATATGGAGCGAGACCAATCCACAAGAGACCCTACAGATTCCATTACATCCAGAAAAATGCACCGTTTGGTGCGATTTTCACGCTGGTGGCATCATCGGACCTTATTTCTTCAAAAATGAGGCCGGAGCTCGCGTTACGGTCAATGGAGATCGTTACCGCACCATGATCAATGATTTTTTGTTTGAAAATATGGATGACATTGATCCGGAGGAGATGTGGTTTCAACAGGATGGCGCTACGTGCCATACGGCGAACGCAACCATCGACTTATTGAAATCAAAATTTGGCGATAAGTTGATTTCCAGAAATGGACCTGTCAATTGGCCTCCAAGGTCGTGCGATTTGACACCTTTCGATTATTTCCTGTGGGGCTACGTGAAGTCACTGGTTTATGCTGATAAACCAGCAACAATTGACGCCTTGGAGGCCAGCATTGTTCGTGTTATTCGTGACATACGGCCAGCAGTGCTCGAAAAAGTGGCCCAAAATTGGACGTCCAGAATACGCTTCGTCAAGAGCAGCCGCGGTGCCCATATGCCCGAAATCATTTTCAAATGTTAATGTCACGTATTGATCTTTCGAATAAAAAAAAAATTTTGATTACAATTTAATTTTTTGTGTTATTTTTTACAATTTCAAGTTCTATCGGGCTTAAAAAAACACCCTTTATATATTTACAAGGTTTAGAGAAATTGGCTTTAAAATTTTATTTTAAATAATAAATGAATATAATTTATTTTAAAATTAATTTGAAATATAGTGGAAAAAAAATTACCAAAAGACTTTTATTTTCAAAGAATTTCGATTAAAATAGGGATAGATACTCAATAGAATAGTTGTTGATCATATCCAACCTTTTTATACTCTATACTACAATATATAACTTATTAAACTAAATATATGTGGTAAATCATTATTACGATTAATACCCTTTTCAGACAAAGTATCATTAATATAACAAAAATTGAATAGAAATATAGTTTTTACTTTGTTTTAATATTTATAAAGATAACGAAGTGTTTTGTTTGAAATTTATTAGTAAATGTTTACTTTATTTATAATCAGTTAATTTGATCAAAAACAACAAAATGTTGAGTTCAATATCAGTATAGTTGCAATGCAATTTAGTTATGATAGCTTTCAAAAATATGTTGTATTCAACAGTTTTTTTTCTTATTCAGTTATTTTTATTTTAGAAAATACACAAACATTTTCAGAATTGTAAATAAAAACATATTTGGCTGTGCCAAATCTAATAATAAACTTTACCGTCATGTACATATGTAGGTATAATGACCACATCGTAGCTTAGCCTAGATTTTAGATTTTATGCAATACGCTGTTTTCTTTATTATTTTCGACGCCACCTTTGATTTTAAATTTTTACATAGTTACAGTATTCTACTAGTCAAGCCTTTTTATTTAATACCCATATTGTTGGGGTTAAAAAATTCGCTCCGCCATTTTGTTTCAGACGCCATTTTGGATTTTACACTTTTCTTTATATTTTACTACACATATTCTATGTACTGGTCGAGCGCTTTATTTTTAATACTAATATTGTAGGGAGTAAAGAGGACAAAGTCGTAACTACTATATTTGACTCATATATTGGCCATTTAATCAAGGATACCATCTTCGATTTTTTTTCTTTTCATAGCTAACTATATTTTAATACTCAAGCCCTTTTATTTGATTTCCATATTGGCTCTCTTGGTTGTAGGAAAAAAAACCCAAGCAGTTCTTATTTTGTACTTACATCTTAGTTGGTTTTAAACGGATTTGTTACTTTTTCTTAGAAACGATTTCTGAGACTACGGCTGATATCTTGGTATTTTAAACGTGGTAAAATTTGTGTATATTAAAAAATATATATATTTTTTTTAAATAAGTTTTGCTTATAACTTTGCGAATTAGTGACAAATTTATTTAAAATTTTTCACAAGTATCTTCAGAGGCATTCCAAATTTACAACCTTGGGCTGGAAATTTTTCACTATTGTTATAAAAATAAACGAAAAAACAGTGTAGTCGTGCTTATTTGCTCATATCTAAAATAGTTATGTGGCAATTATTTTGATTTCCAATACCAGTCTGCTTCCGAATATTTCTTACATTTTGATACCTTACACGGGTCTTGGGTCTGGTTTGGTAAAGATTCAAGAATTTTTTTAACTTAATGTTATATTTGACTTACCAAAATGGTCTTATTTATAAAACTTAGCACCCAAACTAGGTAGGATAAGATGCAATTTAATATCAATTTAATTAACAAATTTAAGAATAGTAAGTGGAGTTGAGAATGTTTTAACAGATCCAAAGTTATAACCAAATTAAAGAAACTAGAAATTGCATTATCTTAATGTAACAATTAATTTGTTACCTTTTTAATATTTAGACATTTGACCTGCATATGAAAAATTATAACCTCCCTAATACTTATGCTACTCATACTGTACTATATATGGTCTTTCAAGTACACATACACGGCAACAAACAAATGCAATTTGCACACGGTTGATTAGTTAAGACAATGTGAAATGAAATGGAAAAAAGGAGTGAAAAGTTAAAGATTGATTGTGTGTAATACTATAACCAATAAATTTAATTAATACCTTTCAACTAAGTTATCAATTTTTACAATATAAGTTGTAACTTTATTTTACCCTGTTCATGGGTATTAAACTTGCAGTTTATCTATAAAATATGTGTGTTTGTTTTATAGGTATGTGTGTTATTATTTATTCATCCATAAGATATACTTTTTGCTATTTTCTTCTTTTGTTTTTGTTTTCCTTCAAACGTCTATTGTTTTTCATAACAAGGACACCTAAGAAATCCATAAAATCTTTTCTGATTTCTTTTTTTATTCAGCTGCTGCTTTATCTCCTCTAATGCTGACAGATTTATTAAAAATTATGTTTAAATTTCATTAAATAATTTTCACATTTCTTTTATGATTCTCTTAATAATCACTTAAATTGATTTTTTGTTGTTTAATTTAAAATTTGCTTTTTCTTATTATTTTTTTTTTTTTTGTTTACGTTTTATTAAAAAAATATTTTATTGTACTTTTAATGAATATTTAATTTTTCTTTATTTCCCCAAATGCCATTAACCGCACGCGTGTTCTCACAAAATGATACTGACTGAACTTCCCTCACTAACTAATTCGATGTGTTTATATGTGTTTTTGTTGTGTTTGTGTACTCGTATTTGTTTTTGTGTTTCTGAATGATTACACCTTTTGGTGTTGTCAGATTTGGAGATTTGTCCCCAAATTGAATGATTTATTCTTTGAAGTTGAGGATTATTATTCCATAACGATGTTTAGCATAAAAATATGGCATTGTAGTAGATATATTAAAACAAATATAAGCCTTAAATACATACTAAATAAATAAATAAATTTTTTATACCCTTCACACAGTGAAAAAGGGTATTTATATGTGGGTTTGTCATTCCGTGTGAAATTTCTACAATTTTCATTTCCGACCACATAAGGTATATATTTTCTGAAAGCTTATGAATAGGGGAGTCGATTAAGCACTGTCAGTCTGTCCGTATGTCCGTGTGTATGTTGAAATCAACATTTTGAAGCCCCCCGATATCGCCTGGACCCGCGTGAGGTATTAAAAAATCAGAAATATTCGGGAGTAGATCGGTATCAGAAACATCGGTACATCAACAACTGAGATATGAGCAAAAAAACACGACCACCTCGATTTGTTTTTTCACAAAAACAACATTACAACAACAACATACATACATACAAACATGTATACTGCTTAGAGTAAGCATGGCATCGAATCCCAGCTGAGCCAAAAAAATTTTTTTTCTATTTTTTTTTTATTTTTTATTTTATATATTATTTATATTTTTATTATTATTTTTTTTTAATTTTTTTTTTTTGTTTTTAATTTTTTTTTTATTTTTTTTTGTTTTATATTTAATATTTATATTAATTATTTTTTTCTTAATTTTTTTTTTTAATTTTTTTTAACATACATACTTACGTAAATTTATAATTTTACAATTGTATGTTTTTATATATGTATGTACATATTTCATATGATATATGAATATGGCGATACAAACTACTGTTATTGCATGACTACACGTTATGAAGGGTATATAAGATTCGGCACGGCCGAATATAGCGCTCTTACTGGTTTTTATTTATTTTTTTATTACAAATTTCTCTTAGTTTTTAAAATATTTTTAATAGAAAAAATTTCACTCAATTAAATTTAAATATGTTCTATTATTAAAAAAAATGTAATAAACTTATTTGTAAAATGAAATTTCTTTTATAAAACCTAAATTGATTATAAATTTAGGAGTAACTCCACATCTGTATGTTTTAAGTAAATATTAAAATTTAAAAAAGAGAGGATTTATATTTCCTTTTATATTTTCACCTTAAAAAATTTATAAATAATTTGGTACTTTTTAGAAATATAGAATTGTTAATTTGGTGATATAAGTTAAACAAATCTGGGAACTCTATTCATTGCGGTTCTCAGTTCAAGTTCAAATTTTATTTGAATTTAATGATACTGAGAGACAATTTAGGTTACAATGATTTACTGTTATAATGTGGGGGAATTGTTGATAAAAAGCTTTTGTTTGTTATTCAATTTGTAGTTTTTGGCGCGCATTGCAGGCCTGGAAAACTAATTGTAATAATTTAAATCAACAAAAGCTGAAAAAAATTTGTTTTCAAATATTAGCAAATACATTTTTAATTATTTTAACATTGAAGGGTCTATATCAAAAATATCACTATCAGATTCAGAAAAAAACGTTTATAATAACTTTGACTTACATATATGTACGTACATAGTTATATGTACACAAAAAAAACATTTTTAAATCAATAACTTTGCATTTGTGTTTTTACTTAAATTTTAGTATTTTCATTATATTTTACTTTTAGATTTACAATTTTTACATATACAATGAGGCGATTAAAATGTGTTTAAAAAAATTTTAATTTAGAAAACGAATTTGCTAAGCAAATATTTATATTAAATCAAGGTATATAACAAGGCATATTAATTCATCAGTTAATTGCAGTTCGGAGAGAATTTTTTTGTTTATATTTTTTATAAGTGAAGTTTGACATTTAAGATAAATGGGAGAGGAGAGAAAATTGCTTTTTATCTATAGACTTTGACAGCTGAAATTTAAAATAAATGAAGAAAAAAATGACGAAATAAGACTACCTGAGGAATAAATGTGCCTTAGTTTATAATTTTTATTTTTTCAATTGAGGAAGAAAATATATACAATCAAAACTTTTTTTGATTTAAAGCATGATATTTTTTTGTTTAGTGTTTTAAAGTGCATTTTTAATTTTATTTTAAAGTAAAATATGAAAAAAAAGTCCCAAAGATATTTTAAATCTAGTAAAATAAGTTCGTCAAGTTATTCCCAGTTAATATAGTGTCATGGTATGTTAAAAATAGCATCCTCAAAAGATATTTTAAAAATTTGGTACCATTTGACGTGATAAAAAATCCTTCCAAAAAACTATATTCTAAATCTGTAAATTTGTAGTCTACAGAGAAAATATTAAATAGCTTTCCTATTAAAACCAGCAGTATAAAGTGATTGAAAATGATGGGAATACTGCTTATACCCTCAAGCCCTACTTGAACGAAGAGCGAAACAATTGGATTTAAGTAAATCATTTATTTTGCGGCAAATTAACTAAAAAAACTTACGTAAGCCTAAAGTGGCTTAATGTCGCAAATATTTATATGTATAATAAATAAACTTTTATAAAAATAATCACTAAGTTTGAAAGTTTTGTTTTTAATTAGAAAATATATGTATACTTTTAATTTAAGATTAATCAACGTATAGGTCAGAGTACACGTAATTTGATAATTTCAGTTTATAATTAGCTATTCCTTTCGAAACGTCAAAATTGTATACATTTTCTATTTCCATTTTCTATATAATTTTAACTATTTTTATCTTTTCACCATATAAGTAGAAAAAAATTTTGATATAAGCACTGGATTTCCGGCTCTGGAACATTGTAGACTCTTTGAAAATAAGTGACAGAGAATTTCGAGGTTTGCAGAGGCGTCGATTTTAATTTATTTAAAATATAAATTCAAAACAATTTAACAACTTTTTTCTTTTAATTTGTAGATATTTTTGAAATTAAAAGAAAAGTTGTTAGTTACTTAAAAAAATTTTTAAAAAATTTTTTTTAACAACATTTTATAAAACTCTCTGAAAAATATCTCTTTGTTTGAAGTTTTATTAATCATTTTTTTAATTAAATAATAATTAAATTAACAATTTAAAAATTCTCCATAAACTTTAAACTGACTAATTTTAAATAAAAATTTAATAACAGATTCTCGATTAAAAAACTTGTATAGATTTTTTCCATTGTACAAATTTCGGTTGATAGCCTAAACTTCCAAACGCTACTGTTTTTATTTTGAACACAATTTTTCTTTACAATTTTCTCTTACTTACTCATTTTTTTATCTTTTAATGCCACCTGTAGACACTTTCAGAATAATAATGTAAACTCAATAAAATTAAAAAAACAAAAAATAAAATGTTGCTACTCTCCCAATGAAGGACCACATGGAGGTACTCTCAGCTATAAATTTTTTCTTTTAAACTTAACGAAAAGCTTTTATTGAGAAAATTACTTTTAAAGCTTATTAATTCAAAACTTCTAACAGTTTATGTTTTTTTTAGCGGTGACTCAGGTAACGGACAAATCAAAACTGGCATAATTTGAAAAAAATATAAATTATATTTTTAATATGTTTTATTATTGAACCGTTCTTTGTCAAGAACCATAAAAATCGTTAATAGAGCAGTGTGTCGTGAGATAATTAACGGCATTTTTTCCTGAAATAAAAGAAATGGAATTGGTGTAGATGTGGTGTCAACACGACATTGGGCAACTTATGTAACATTTTATAGCAGGCCATTAACCGCGAAAATTATGAGATTTGAAAACACTAAACTATTTTTAATGGCGATATGCAAAGCCTGTCTTTTACAAGAACATGGCAGCCATAATTCCGGACAACACTACTGATGCGATTACTGAGATATCGGTTGAATTGCTGGCAAAAGTATGCCAAAATTGGGGTTCATTGATAGATGTAGCCCAGGCAGTGTTTACATGATGTTAGGGTTGCCTTTTATATTTCTTGATCGAAAATGATTTTTCAAAATATTTTGCATGAAGATCAATGCAATTTGACATACATGTGAGCCAATTTTTAAAACACTTTTTTAATGTTGATTGCTTTTTTTAGTCTTTATCAAATTATGTGGAATTCAGTGCGAACAAATCTTTTTCTCTGCCACTTGTTTATGCAATTTTGAATGTATGCTGGTCCTACTAATGTTAAAGACTGCCTAGATCTTACAATAACTGAGATGACGATCTTTCAGTATCATTTCATGCACTGTAACAAAGTTTTTCGAAACAACAACAACCGATATTCGCTGACCTTCACGACACTCGTCGTTCATCGAACTTAATGGCAAACATCGTAAAGTTTTTATGAAGCAAACAGAAGGCAATCATTTATCGCTTCATATATATACTTTATTCACTTCTGCAAATGTTTTGTGCGTTTTTTTTTTTAATTTTTAAGAACCCACGGGTTAAAACAATAACCCTTTAGGAGGTGGGTAACAATAAAAATACATAAACAGACACGAAGAAAGAGAAATTTAAACAAATTGGACAAACAACACAAAGCCATTAATTTAGACTAAAAACAATAGCAGATTTTATTTTAAAATTTATATAATACGAAATGTTATTTGGAGCCAATAATGCGGCCTGAGTTCAACTATTCTTTAGTAAATTAAAAAAAATTTTGGCAATAATATAAAACGACATAACCAATTGTGCCATTTCGCTAGAGATAGATACACCTAGAAAATAGACAATTAAATTTATAGCCAATTGATTAAATCTGTCCTTCCAATAAAACTTTTCATTTGTGGTTGTAAAACTTCTATTGCAAAAATCATAATTTCTTAGTGGTGACTACAATCGATATTCCAAAACATAACTCTGTAGATATAACCATAAAATTCTACCTTGACATCTTAACTTAACGACAGGCAATAATTCTGTCATAACCGATACTGTTTTCTCTGTGTAATAAGAAAATGTTCTTAACTCCCCGACCACACGAGCGATTGATTATGTCTTAATATAAAGCCGGCAGAATAATGGCATCAAATTGCCAATGTTCAAGCTTATATCTCTAGGTGGTGAACACGTAAATATCTTAAAACATAAAATTAAAAATTTTCCGAGATATTGATCTATAATTAAAAATTTTACAAAAAGTATACAAAAATAAATTCCACTAAAAGCACTAGATTAAAACGATTCTGTTGCCATTATATATTTAAATATAATTAAATAACTTAAATTTTTTTATAATAACAATGTTAATTTTAATATTTTCTTTTTTTCTGAGACGTTCTCTTATACATTCGTGTTGTTGTTACATTTTATTTGTTTGCAATTGAATTTGACAGCTTGTGTTAAAAGATTATTGCTCAGCAATGTATTATAACATTTATTGCTAAATATGTGTTCTAATACATATTCATGCAGTCCACACGTTAATATCTTGTGTTGGCAATAGGATTTGACAGTTGCTATGGCAATAATTGCCAAACACATTGCTCGTGTGGTGAATTCCCTTTTATTTTATTTTTTTCTTTAAATATTTTTTTTAAAATTTTTTATTATGTTTTAATCAATTGTATGCCTTCAATGGCAATACTTTTTGCCGTTGTTCTTTATTAATTTAGTATATGAATTTTTTTTTTATTATTATAAAATTGCAATAACTTCAAACACAAATTATAGAAATTGCGATTAAAATCACACTTTAAAATTTATTAGAGAATTATCTCTCTAACTTATTGCTTTTATACTCATCTAAGTCTAAAGGTAATAAAAATGTATTAAATCAGTATTCTTGACTATATTAAAGATATTGTTCAATTAAAAGTGCACTGAAATCTTGTTCTAAAAAAGATTAACATTTCTTATCAATTAATAATATTCTATAACAACGTCAAATATACTTATTGTATTCGAATACCTGCATACTAATATAGGGTGCGCCATTTAAAATTTTAAATTTAAACCACCGATTACGCTGACTTTTCTTTGAAAGGCAGAATAACAATCACTTTTATTTTTATTCCCAGGTTTATGTTTGGGTAATTGGGGAATAAAAACTATAAGAAAGTGGAAATTTCTCGAAAAGAGTTCAGTCTTAATGCTCGGTCTCCACGTAGCAATTTTTATTACTAAGCATAACCAAAACTGTCAACGAATAATGGAACTTTATTACTAAAAAATGTCTATTTTCATTGGTTGGGTAACATGGCACATGTAATCTAATATATAAAATTTTCCTGACGTGGTGTTTGTGATAAAGCTCCACCGAAATGGCTCAATCGATATTTATGAAATTTTGTGTGCGTATATCGGGTAGGTCTGAGAATCGGTTAACATCTATTTTTCATACTATTCAACGCCTTTTTTACTCCACCTCAGGTATTCCAGACTGCTGAACCGATCGTCTTAAAATTTTCATTCTGATATAATTAATAGGATACTTTTTTTAAACCACGCCTACTTTAACGCCCACCTTTTTTAATTATGTACTTGCATCGATATAGTTTTTAGTTTTATTCTTGAAATTGTACACAGTTTATAGTTCAGCCAATGCAGAAATAAACGTTTAAAAATTGGACAACATTTATTTTTCATACTCCTAAATATATAGGGTGACTTCCCTAAGGGACAATTTGTGCCTCACCTAAATAACGTAACGACTTCGATGAAATTGTGAACTAAGATAGATCTGCATACCGAAGAATACATATAATTTACGCCTTTTTTTTAATATAAAAAATATTTGGCAATTGCAACGTTAAATATTGCTAGGTGCAGACCCCAAACTAGTTTAGTTTGTGCGTCAATTTGTGTAAGTAACTTCATGGAAATAGAAAATGGAAAACAATCCGTGTACGTTCGCTGCGTTCAAACGAAAACATTGCTGCTGTGGCTGAGAATGTGGAAGAACATCCATCAACATGAAGTCGTCATAGTTCTCAGGAACTGAAAATGTCTCGATCATTTTTGAGATAAAAATTGGGTTGATCAGATAACGTACTGCTGAGCTAGTCATAGTAGTCTGATAAGTGAAATTGTGTTCCATTCTTAAATGACAATGATTAACCTTTTCAAATAAATCGAAAATTTTAAAAAAAATTCAGTACTTTTTTGAGCCGATTCAAAAAAAAAATGGCCCACCCTGTATATATGTTTGTATATATGTATATATAAAATAAATGGATAATTATAAAAACAGAAAACGTTTAATATTAACAAATAAATTTTATTATTACGTAACAATTTTAAAGAAAAAATTCTGGTATTATTTTAATTAGCAGGTTAATACAACAAATTTATTACTTTAACTACCATAGAACGGAATACAAATGACAAAAATAAAAAAAAACACACAAACGTTTAGTAAAGAATTTATAAAATTTGAATATATTTTCAAAAAACATATTAACACGTAATATAGCGATTGCTTAATGTAAAACGGGCTTATCTCTTATTTTAACGAAATTCCGTCTCTATAATTTTCTGGTTGTCCTCAAAAATACCCTAAAAAGTTAGTGAGCTATGGACCAAAATAACAGATTCATAGCTACATCAAAAAGCCTGTCAAATTTCATTATTTTAAATTTTATTAAAAATTTTTTGCTTTTGTAAAATAAAAAAAAATTCAAGATATGCACTTTTTATACTAAGTCATCAATATGTAATATTTACAAATATGTTGTTGTCCTCATATTAATTTTACCAAATTTGTTTTTTTTTTTCAATATTTGGAATTTAAAAGCTCAATACAAATATGGACATTATTTAAACCGCTTTTTTAAATTTTACAAATTGATTATCAATATGGGTGGGATTATTTAAATGTTAAACAGGCGTTACATTATAATTATCAAGACCAAATTTAAGTACGAATTTAATTGTTTAAATACATTTCTTAAAAATCTTAAATACTACACCCTTTTAGTTAACACAATTTACTAAACTCAGAAATGATTATATTTTATTAGCAATAACTTAATTTAATTTGTTATTTATAATTACTATATTCACAATAATGTTCTAAGATTTTACAATAGTTTAAAAAAATGATTGTTATATTTCAATTAAAAACTGTCCTAAAATAAAACTACTGTGTATGTAATGTTCATTGTGCTGTTATAACTATTCAGATACCTGCAGCAATCTGCAGAATCTGCTCTGTAAGCCACCCCTCCAATATGCGTTAAAGAGATCCGTCAATCAAGATTAAGAACAATCGTCGATTTAAATTTGATATGCCACACTTAGTTATGAAGGATCGTTCACAACAGTCATATTTTTTTATATAAATTTTTTAAAACATTTAAACTTATCACACCTTGTGAATACATTAAATAATATTTATGTTAAACTTACATTTGAAACTTCAAGTAGTTTTGAATAAAAATCGAAATATTTTAGCACTTTGAATATTTTTTTTCTCTGTGGGCTTGAAACGTCTTTGCCAAATGTTTGATAATAAACAACTGATACTCGCTACAGTTGGGTTCGGTTTTTTATAATAAAACCTGTGACTGCAAGACATTAATGCAGGCATGGAAATTGTGATTTTTAAATGACACTGAATTCTATCTCAAGAATTAATAGAAAAATATAGTGATTTCAATTGAAATCTTTTTAAAAACCTACAGAGTGGGCCAAAAGTCACTATGGAGCTTATAAATTCAATAACCTTTTAATCCATATATTTTCTTTTCAGATTATAAAATATATAAAGTTCTGGAAAAGGGTATGGAAAAGAAATGTCATTTAAATGACCCTTGATTTTAACATCGTAATGATGGGTTCGTTTTAGAGCATTTTCCATAACATCCTTTAAATATGGCTGTAGAGCTCGAATTGCTGCAATAATATTAGCCTTGAGCTCAAAAATTGTTTTAAGACCATTCATATATACTCGCTTCTTAACCTAAAGAAAATAGTAAGAAGACAAAATTGGCCCTGGCCAATTAATAACCTCATTTCTCTCATTTCTGGAAAATATTCCCTTTCCAAAAATTTTACTTAAAAATGATATTGTGTCTCCTGCAGTGGTTCCACCACTCTGAAACAACACTCATGTCTGGTCGACTTTCGATTACAGCACTTTACTCTTCGTTTTTAAAGAAGTAAGATCCAAGAATATTTTCAGATGTAATTCCACACCATACTGTAGACCTTATGGGGTTCAATATGAGTTGCTGAATGGTTTTTGGATTTTCAGAACCTCAGAAACTACATCTTTGCTCATTAATAATAACATACAAATAAAAATTATCTAAATCACTCATAATCTGATTTTGCATTTTTCAAAAATTTCTTTTGTAGGCTACACTGTTGTACACAATATTGGTCATCACACGATTCGGTTTACAAGGAATCAAGAGTCACACAATACAAGGAATAACAGCAATTTGTCAGTAGCAAGGTGTAGGTTGGAAACAACCAAACAAAGAATTGAATATATGGGTAGTTGTGAGTTTAATAACTTACCTCAATACTTGAAAATGATAAATAGAATTTCAATATTTAAGAAATCTTTGAAAAATTATTTATTTCAAAATTTAGAAGAACTTCTGATGTAAAATAGTTTTGATATCAAAATGTATTAATATGATGCAAATTTTATTTTATTTTTTTTTCTCTTTTTTGAATACTGATAATCATAACTAATATGTAATTTTTACCAACTCGCCTCAATAATGCCTATAAGGCGCTGAGGCAACAAAAATGTACTGGATTATTGGAAAATAAATAAAAACTAAAAATTAAAAAAAAAAAAAAAAATTTAGGCTTTCCCATGATCTGCGCGTCTTAATTCTTTCACTAACTGTATATTGTATGGGAATAACAGTAAATGTTTTTTAAAATGTGCAATAACGACATTGCCATTGTAGCAAATCAGAAAGCCTTCTGGTATTTGTTTCTAATGTTTCGTTAACACTTTGCTCTACACGTTTAATATCTTCCGCAGTATTAATAAAACATGGCCCACCGGTTCGAAATAAATCCCTTACGGCACCATGTTGGTGGTAACGGCAATGTAAGCAACGATTCATTGCTTCAGAGAGAGAAACTCTAACTTTAAAATGTCTAATATGCTCTTTATGTTAAAATAATTGATCGCTGATTAAAATAATAAAATTCTATTTTTCTGATTCATTGTTGAGTTGTGAATCCCTACATTATTTAATTTTTTTATAAAATCTAACTAATTATTTTTAATTATATTAACGAAAAGGTTATTAAACTTTTAAGCCCCATGATGACTTTTGCCTCACCCATTATATATTAGGGTTAAAAGCTCTTTCTACTATGCGACTAACAATGTCAAACTCTCGACCAATTGCAACCACCTTATAAATTATAGTCGAATTTTTTATTGTGCAGCGTAGTTTTTTTTTATTACAATCTTATTAGCATAGTTGTTTCAACAAGTACTAACAGGCTTTAAATAGATTTTGCCATAATCTTGTAACGTATTAGATTTAGTTGTGTATAGGAATCATAATTCTCTAAATGCTAGATTTTGATTAGATGCAAATGTAGTATTAATATCCGATTATGAAAGTTTGTTTTAATTTCTTACTTTAAGCATTTATTTGAATGTAAAAATATTTAAATTATTACAAATATTTTAAACTTAAAGTTCTTCATAAAAACATTGACTTTATCTTAAAATACATTTTGCAGTAACTAACTTACGAGTTCTAATTAACTTAAGCGTGTAAAGTTGTCACCTGGTTTTTTTGTTTTTATACACTTCACCTTTGGTGGCCAGATAATTTTTAGCTTTAGCAGTTTTTGTCATAACAACATCGTAGTGTATTTGCCATCCCTGTCTCGACAGTAAACAAATAAAAAATTAGTGTGTGTGTTTTTTTTAAGCAGCAAGAGCTAAATAGACTGACATACTAGACAAACTAGACTGCTTTCTATAATCGGCCATATCGAATATTGTTTAACCTTTAAAATTTATTACTAAAATTAAATACATTTTTATAAACTATTTAAATTATCGTTTGATCTAGAACTAAAATTATACCTTTCGATTTTGTTAGGAAAATTCACAAATATTTCTTTTAGAAAATGCAAGTTCAACATCAAAGTTATAGAATCTAATAACGATCAAGAAAACAATTGGTAAATTTACATGGTGTGCTAACTGTCGTATTGTCATTGTTACAATTTATAAAATAGTTTAATATTTTCACGAAATATAAAAATTAGATTTCATAAAAAAAAAATATGTAAAATATATTTGTTGTATTCACAAGAGGGCCCAAGTGTTGTACTGCCATAATGTCATAATTTTCCAAACATTTTTAAATGAACGAAAAGTATTGTATTGTTCAGAGCAAGTCAAATTTATTTATCGGGTAATTGCAGTTCGTAAAAGTTTGTTGATATTATTTTTAATATAAAGTTTGACTTTTGAAATAAGTGAGAAAAGAGAGAAAATTATTTTGTAGCTATGGGTTTTGACAGCTGAAATAAAGTAAAAAAAAATTAAGTAAATAAAAAAGCAATCAGCTGACGAATCAAGACTACCTGATAAATAAATGTGCCTTGGTTAAGAGTGAATTTTTTTAACCCTTATTGAAAGGTTGCAAAATTATGGCACTACGACACTTAGGCCTTCATGTGAATACAACAAATATATTTTAAAAATTGTTCTTGTTTTTTTATAAAAATTAACTTTATATTTCGTGAAAATTTAAAAAAATTTTATTGTGAATTTACCAATTGTCTCCTTTACAGTATGGTTAGCGAAAGGCTGGTTCGACTATTGTGAATGTGCTGCCCTTTAATAAGGCCAACCATATACTTAAGAAAACAAGCTTGATTTGATGGAAACTATCTTATGGCGATTTATTCGTACTTGACTACTTCTAAACGAATTGCTGTTATTGCTGGTGTCCCACAAAGAAGTTATCCTAGTCCTTTAATATTTCCCCTATTTATTAGTGATCTGTCAAATATGATTAAAATAATCGAATGTCCTAATTTATGCTGACGACGCGTCGTAAAAATATTTCTTAGTTATAGTCAACACGCTGATCATATACTTTTATAAAAGAACTTAGAATTAAGCTTATAGCTTAATTCCGAAAAGCACAAATAGATGTGTTTCTTTCGTAGATGTCATATTAGAGTGAATTATGTCTTTAATCGCCATGCTCTAGACAGATTAAAAACCGTTTCCGACCTTGGAAATTTTTTAGAGACCAAATTAAATTTGATTTAACATTTCTTTGTTACTGTTAAAAAAACACAGTACTTAGATTTATAAAATAATGAGTGAAGAAGTTTACTGGGAGCAAAAGTCACCATGTTGCTTAATTTTCTCAGCTGAACAAAATGGAGCACAGTTGCTAAGTAAATGTTTTTAAAATTAGAAGATAGTGAGGTCTGTAAAGAAAACAAGTAAGAGCACTATATTCGGCTGTGCCGAATCTTTTATACCCACCACCAATTATGTGTACATTTAAAGCGCAATATTTATTATTTTGTTAATCGCTATGGAATAATCTCTTTATAATAAAATATGTATCACTTTCTTTGTAGAGGGTGGTTAAATTTTAAGGCCCCATGTTGAAGGTGAACTACACGTAGACTTTAAATTTGTTTTCTGCATTTCATTTGACATTTCACAATCTCAAACTTACTCAATTTGATCTGTGGAAAGATACAAAAATGAGCAACGCTTTAAAGTTATTCAGATTTTTTATGAAAATGGGCGTTCAAATCAAAATGCATTTTGTGCACTTCGTAATTATTTTGATCAACAAAATCGTGCAAATTCGTCCACAATCGGGAGAATTGTAAAAAATATTTAAATTTCTGCAAAACAGGTCTGTATAAAATCTTAGAAAATCTGTGAATGCCTTCTTAGTTCGTTGAATGGGAACCACTGCTGGTTTTTGCGATAGTGTGGCAAAAGAGCAGTCAACCTCGCCTCATCATCATGCCCAACAAGTGAGCATCAACATTGTCATTGAAAATTTGGACCATCAGATAGAGGAGTGGCGCCAAGGATGGGGGGGGGGGGGGTGGCGCATTTGGCCGATATTTTGTTAAATACATAATTGAACCATACAAATATTATAATTACAAAAAGAAATAATAATAATATCCTAAATAATTTGTATTTTATTTAAATTCAACATCGGTCCTTAAAATTTAACCACCCTTTATAACTTCGATATGCTACTAAAATGCTTTCGTAAATGTAGTTTTTCAATGAAAGTGGACGTTAAAGTAGGCGTGTCAGTAAAGTTTCTGCTAATAAATACAACTTAGATATTTCAATATAGTCCTTTATTTTCCCAAAAACTTTGTCAATAGAGAAATTACATGAATTTAAGATAAACCATTATATGGGAGGTAGGCGTTAAAGTGGGCGTGTCACGTAAACTTTTTGGCACAACAATTACATTGACTAGAAAGATATACGTAGCGATCATCATACCTCAAATTTTGGCGGTTTTATGAGCTTTTAAATTTCATTAACGTTAAATTACGTGAAAAGTGGGCCTTATAGTAGGCGTGTCAAAGTTATTTTTGCGAATGAGTACAACTTAGATGTTTCAAGATAGTCCTTTATTATTCCAAAATCCTTATTAATAGAGAAATTATATGAATTTTATGTAAAACGTTATATGGGAGGTGGGCGTAAAAGTGGGCGTGGCACATTGATTTTCCGTTACAAAAAAGCGTCTCACGAAAAAGCAAAGTGCGCAAAATTTCAGAGTCGTACATCCAATTTTGTTGCTTTTATGACGTTTTTGTTTTTAAATATACCGAAAAATACACTGTGCGGTATAAATTTTCGTACATTTTGATCGATAACTCCTCTCCTAATGCATAGATTTAGATAATTTTCGGGGAAAAATATTGTTTTTACTCAGGAAATATATATTCGAAGTTTCATGAGTCTACGTTAATGCATTTGGACACAATTCCATTTTATTCGATGTTCGAAGGACACTGTTGTTTCGACCTACTCTTGCTTTTCGAGCTATAACTCTCTTCCTAATATTCCGATTTAGCCCAATACCAAACAAACCTTGTCTATAAGAAAGATTCTGGCAAAATTTGAGCACCCTAGCTTTTTCGGTGCGACCTCTATCGTGCTTTCAACAGACGGACAGACGGACGGACATAGCTAGATCGTCATCAAATCAAACCCTGATTCAGAATGTATATACTTTATGGGGTCTAAAATGGATATTTCGATGTGTTACAAACGGAATGACAAAATGAATATACCCCCACCATTTTTTTTGGTGGTGGGTATAAAAACAGAAGATAAAAAGTGAACCAGTGAGTAAAGTGGGTAAAGTGTACATAAGATTCGGCGCTACCAAATATAACGCACTTACTTGTTTTTTTTTTTAGTAAATAAGTTTCTAATGTTTGTAAACAAAAAAAAACCCAAAATATTCACATCATATACGAGTATTAAGAATATTAATTATTTTTTGATTCTAATTTAAATAAAAAATAAACAATAAACAAACCACCAATAAATAACCGAATGGTTGGTTGGGTGCTGGCTGGTGGGCCGTCTAGATGCATTAGCTCTGCTTCAAACATATTTACATACTGACTATGTATTTATGTATGAAGGTTTGTTAAAAATGAATTTAACGTGACAAAAATACAAAAACAATTGTACAACACCAACTTTATTATAAACCTAATCGATTTTTTATTAAGATATTAATTACAAATTTTATTTCAAAATGACACAATAATATAAAATTTTTGTTGCTAAAAATGTCGCAGTTTTGGCGGGCAAGGAAAAAAAAACAGAAAAGCATTCAAATATTTAATTAAACAAAAAAAACGTTAAAAAAGTTTGAATATCCATTAATGTGAAGTTAATAGTTTAATTGCGTGCTATCTATGTATGTATATTGTATCTTTGTATGTTCTTTTGTATTTTTGTCTATATTTATATCATCTCTTCACCAATTGTTTCCTTTGCTTAAATGCAATAAATTTTTTTAATCATATTTGGTAGAATTAAATTTGTACTTTTTAATTCTGTTTCTTTGAATTTATTTATTTTTTGCTTTACCAGACAAACAATGCAAATTTTAAACTCTTTTGTTTACTTTTGTTAAAAACTACACTGGCAGCATTCCCAGACTTTATCAACATTGTTGTTGTTATCCTAAAATTATGGCAAAAAAAGAGAAAATGAAAAAATCCAAACTACCAGCTGTAGCTAATATTTTTAAATTTCTTAATATATCGTCACCTACATTATAAACTGCCTTAACTAAAATTTGAACGGATGATTTTTTAAACGTTTGAATTTTTAAAATAAAAAAAGAAAAGTTGTAAAAAGTGAATTAAATATTATTTTTGGCCTTAAATTGTATTTCATAAAAATTTTTCAGAAGGCAACGCCATAGGTTCCTCTCTATAGGTTCATGGTATCGCGTGTCGAGTTGAATTTGACTCTATCTTAGGGAAACCAAATCAAATAGTACTACTTTGAAAAAAGTCGGAATTTATCGCACGTTCTTGTCTATTTTCATCGTTCTGGAAGAAGTTGTTCTTTTGTGTGTCTTTTGATGATGAAACGTCAAACCCTAGTGAGCATATATTATTGCCATATATCAAGAATTGTTTCTTTTACACTTCAAAATCAAATAGCGAACAAATGATTCATTTGCGACACCATTAAGTATATTTATTTTCTAAACTATAGATACAGAATCCGATTAAACAATGTCTTAACGATGTTTGAAGAACAACTTTGTATTTATTTACCAGAAGTATGTCTCTACACTGAACAAAACTCATCAACAAAACTGCAGATTTTTATTTAAACGTAACAAGAAGTACACTGTAAATTTAAGTCTAATTGCTTGAATACTTCAACGATACAGTCTTGAGTTTGCCGATGTTATTAACAATAGTAAGCTCGGACTACAACCGAAGTTGCTCAAAGGAGGCACACTTCAAACTTTAATTCCAAGACGCTGATTTTCAAAATATTTTAATTGAAGAGTTGCCACACTACATCGAAAAAAAAAGCAAGTATGCTTGCCGTATTCTTTTATACCCTTAACCATTATGTACATATTTGTGCTTAAATTCCAATAGTCCCCTCATCGTAGTGTCATCTTATTTTCATACTTTGTTTCGGACGTCATCGAGGGTTTTATTATTATTTTTTTTTAATTAGTATGTTGTAATACTGAAGCACTTATTTGGTGTCCATATTTATGGCAATAAACACAACAATGTAAATGGCATTTTAAAATTTTAATTTCTACATAGTGAACTGCATGCTTTAAGAGGTGGCGTTAAACTTTAAGTCAAATGACCCTGGTTCGGCTACCGGCAGAGACAAACAAATTTTAATTGAAATTTCATTCAGAATAATCATTCATTTTAATAATCATTTATTCAGAAAAATCCACCCCAAATGAAGAACCCGTCTGACATTGCATCTTACTTCTGACATTTACCCTGTGGCATGTTACCTTGGCTAGAGTCAGGCCATTGTGTATTGTCAATACTGGTTATAGAGGTGTTAATAAGACCTTTGCGTGCTTGGAGCCATAACTTGGGAGAGCTGAGACTCTGTTCAGACATTTTGCTGGAGGCTAACGAAAAATCCATGTGGTACCATAAATAACATAAATTTTTGGAACACCACGCAAATACCAAATATCCATCCAGTCGGAGATACGTAGACGTAAATGGTGCTGGATTGACCATACGCTTAGATAGCCATCCGACTACAATGGCAGAAGGGCCATCAACTGGAATCTCGAGATACAATGAGGTATTGGAAGATCTGCTCATACTTAAAGAGAACAGCTAGTTGCCGAAATAAGAATTTCAGGTTCAGTTAGTGGATTCGTATCACGATGTAACGAATCAGGCGACAAAGTCCCTCTCATAAAAAATTGGTGTTACTCTTAATGTAAAATGTATCGTAACTTTCCGTAAAGTAAAAATCGTTAAAACACAAATTTATACAATAAGAACGTATGCATAACGTATTGTAAAAGAGAAAATAGACACATTAATTTTTTATTTTTTTTGCTAACAAACACAAACATCTTTACGTTACCGAAAGTTGTTAAGTAACACAATACAAATCTACAGATGTCCATCTACGCCAATGACTTCAGGTGTGAAATTATGTAAATTCTGTGAAAGGCTTTAGAGCGAAAATAGCGATATTAACATAACGACCCCCAAAAAATCTTCTCTTCAAGATTTACACTCACTTAAATATAATACAAACTGCTCTCGAGAGCTCTAAACTTAACGATATGTATATGCGGACACAAGTTTATGTTTTAGTTTGTGTTGAGATACAGTGCGTGTCATAAATTTAAACGCATTATATATGTCGTTTTATATTAACTATGCAGCGGACACAATTTAAACAGATATTTAAGAAAATTTGAAAGTGTTACAATTTCTCAAAAGTGTTTTCGAAATAACTAATTTTAAAATAAATGCCAAGGCATATCCATAAGCTGACTGTTTTTTTATGTACAACTTATAAGCTTTACCAACTTCTTTTAAAAGTCTGTCTGCATTTGTCAAACTAAATTTTTTTTATTGTAAAATAAATAATTCGCAGTTTCAGTTGGTTTAAAACGTTTTAAAAAATACAAAACTTTAAATAAAAAGTTTTCACTCTAAAGTTTTTTTAAACTTATTAAAATTAAAGAAGAAAATAAAAGAGTTGTGTGACATATGTGTCGGCATATGTACAAAAACAAATGCATGTGTTTTTTAATTTTAATGAACATGTAATATCTCTGGTTTTCATGGGCAACCGCGTATGTTCATTTTATACGACTTTGAGTTAATAATGCCATATTGCTTGGTTTTAAACGGCCTTTACTTGGTTTTAAAAATTTTCTCAAATAAGATGGACCTATTCCGATTATTTTAATGGCAAAACATCGTAACTTCTATATATATTCAAAAATCGGTCAGCAGTAACACGGTTTTGTAACTCTCCTGAAAAATTTGATTTTAAGACAAACGTGGTTGCCCATGAAAACCGCAGATATACATGTATATCGTTTACTACATAAGAGTTATATCTCGATATTAGCACATTTAAAATCGAATTAAGTTAAACCATTTAAGGTGAATAATTTATCAGAAGAGAGTTAAATGTCTGTCCAATTATGTTTTATATATATATACATATATCTGTGGCAATAAGGCAAAACTGAATATGTCTAATTTCATAGTTTTTCAGAAACCATATTAAAACTTTTGAGTTGATTTTTATAAATTAATTTCCATTAAAATAAAATTATAATATGCTTTCCGTGCTAAAATAATTAAAAAACTCATACGTTTGTTTTCGTATCTTAAAGTTAAAATAAGTTGTTGTTCCAAATGATATTGTCCGTTGGCTATAAGTTTTACCTACCCAAAAAAAATTTCCAATTAAATTCAATATTCGGTGATAGATATTTTGAATTTGCGGAATTACAGCGGGGTTATTTTTCCTTATGTCGACTTAATCAACTTTTTCTTCAAGGCACAGAAATAATTTTATGTCTTTAATTGAATAATATGTTTGAATAAGATTTCAGTCTACGACCGCTCGGGCTAGTGCTTAAATAGCATAACTTTTAGATCTAATTTTCACCTGCGTTATGCATTGCATCATTTGCCTAAATTACTCGATCGTATCTGCTTTATCTTCATAGACCTGAGACTTTCAAAATCTATCTCCTGATTAATAATCTAATGGTGTAAAATGAAAGAAACAAGGTTGCGAGTTTTCAATTCTCTTATTAAATTGACATGTGACAGTAACATTGGCGTAGCTACAAAGTTTTTCTGGGGGTGGCAAAAGCTTAAAAAAAATTTTTTTTTTTCAAAATCTTAAACTAAGTTAATTTTAAATGCATATTGAATGTAAATAGGTAAATTTTAAAAATTTGGAGAGGGGGGAGAGTCTTGTTTTTGTTCTCAATGCATTCCCCAGAATGGGCTAATTACGCTTATGGACAGTATCCTTCTGAAGCTACATATTTAAAATATTATTACTTTGCAATTAAGGAACGAATAAGTTCGTAAACTCCTTGTTGACTGCAATGTCTGACCATCGTTACTTGTGAAGAAATATGGACTAATAATTCCACAGACACCTAATTACACCAAATAATAATTTTTCTTGATGTAAAAGTGTTTCGATTATAGCCTAAGAATTAAAATCGCTCCAAACTGATATACGTTTATGATGGACGATTATGAGCTCATTGAATTTTTCTAATTGTCACTAATTTTGAAAATAAATTCGAAAATATGCTCTAGCGTGAGTGTCTTCGTGATAACATGGCAAACCAAACTAAACTCCAAACCAGAATTTTTGAGAAAAGATTTTATATGCATTTTGACAATTAAAAAATATGAGAGAAGACATAAAATGCATAATATTTTTACACAGCTGATGACCAGCTGATTACTTATTAAGTGTACCTTGCTAGTCGTATTACAGCTCTGGTCGGGTCAAGAGCTCGCGCGTCATTTCCATTATCTCTTAAGGGCAATCAGGCCGTCCTTTTCATCCGGCTTCGAGAGTTTTGCGTCTCACTTGCGCGAGGTTAACTGTGTGGCGTCGCGTAACTGTGCTTTGGATACAGTTTCCAGACTATTCTACAATTAACCACGTGCATATATTTTAATTGGATTAACTGGAGGAGTACCAACTAAACTCAAAATTTACAACTGGAGGAGTACCAACCAAACTCATTTTCGTAACTGGGGGAGTACCACTTAAACTCAATGCTGACTGGAGGAGTTCCATAAAACTCAGTATAATTATTTGTTTAGATGTCTCCGACTTCCTATAAAATGGTATAGGTCGACTTGCGGTGACTGAACTAACTTTTGTTTAACTGGAGGAGAACCATAAAACTCAAGCTTTGATGATTGTTCAAGTGTCTCCGAATTCCTATACAGAGGTATAGGCCAGAACCAACGTGGGATACCCTGGCTATTTGCTTACGTACCTCAATCAAATTCAGAGTAAAAAAAAAAAAAAAAAGTGTACCTTGCTTCAACCAACCTAGAAGATTCAAACCAGTTGTCATAGAAAACACAAAAGTCAATTTGAAGTTGTCCGTGTTCAAAACGAGAGATTTAAAAATATATTTTTTTTTTCTTAAAATAAATGAAAATCTCCTTAGTTTCTTTCCAAAAACACAAATAAAAAAAAAATAAAATGTTTGCCCTACTGTTAATATACGATTTTTTAAGTGTTTATGGTTATAAAAGACTAACTTTTGCAATATTTATAAAAAACAGGTAAGTGCGTTTATATATTTGACACTCAGTGTATGTCTGGATGTATGTAGTCGCTTTACTTCTAACAGTAAAACAATTTTTTGAGATCACTGTGCTAAATATCATAACAACAACACAAAGTGCCAAAACGATAGACAGTAAGTATGAGCATAAAACATCACACTCTTTTGGAGTTTTATTCAAATTAACGGGAAAGTCAAAAACAATAAAACAAAATAGTGATCTCAAATCAAAACACGAAATATTTTTTGCCAAAAAAAAAAAAAACCTAAACTATCAAGTAGGTATACAGTTTAAAGATCGACAACAAAAAGAAAACACAAAAGAGACATCGGATAAGATAAAAATATTTCAAATATAGTATAAATTTTAAGTGATATAGTGTAATTAATATAAAAACAAATATAATTAAATTTTAAATATTAACGAAAATAAGTGACCAAAATGTTGACGCCTACACAATCAGCGATAACTACAGAACCTTTACAGACGACAAAAATACCCACTTCTGTGCAAACCTCGGTCATTGTACAACCACCGACTACTACACAATCAACGACAGCTAACAAATTACCGAACGATATAGAACCATCGACCTCTAAAGAACCTCCAAGCACCACAAATCCAGCAAATACCTTACAATCACCCACTACCCCGCTAGCACCGGCTCTTATGGAATCGCCGATCACTAAACAACCACTTAGTACTTCACCGGCACCTATAATTTACGAGCCTCTAATCATAACAGAGACTCCCATCATTGCACCACCACAGTTCACTTCACATTCACCGACCTCTATACAGCCACCATCTGCTCAAGAATCATTGGACACTACACCCGAAGAGATAACTACTGACCCCTCCACGGAACCATTAGAGAATAATAACAATAAATGTACCAAATTAAAATGTTTTATATATTTTGGAATAGCAGCCATTTTGGCCATAATTGTTTGGCAGTTGTATGGTATTAAATATATAAAAATATATATTTTTGACAATGGAAATTAAAAAAAAACAATTATTTGCTATTTACAGAACATTTTATGCATAAACCCTGGAAAGATTACAATGTCACACCAAAGGAACGCGAAATTCATAATTTTACTAAAAGAATCTATGAGCTAGAGCTAAAACACAATCCGTATTTATGGAACATTAATTTTCAAATTAAAACAAAAGCCTCACATCGTGATGATAGAGCATACGATCCGTAAGTAGTTTATTTCTATACCCTTTACCTTTAGTATCGATGGTATTACTTTTACGATATTCATTTGCGAGAATATAAAATACATAGTTTTGGTGAATTCACAAGGAGTCCAAAGTGTTGTATTATTATAAAAAAAAATTTTCAAAAATTTCAAAAATGTTAAAAAAAAATAGTATAATAAACAATACCTATAAAATAAAATTTTAAAAAAATTATGACATTACGACACTTAGGACTATTTGTGAATACAACATCTATAAAACATTATGAATAGGGAAGTCGATTATTTAAGTGATGTCCGTTTATTCGTGTGTTGGTTAAAATCAACTTTTAATAGTGAATAGCGTAAGTGAAATCAATCTTTTGGAAATTTTAAGAAATGTATCGGTATTGGGAACTCGCTCAAAAGCTGCAAAACTTTCTGAGACATCAACGAAGATTATTATTTTTTCTCTTATTTTTAACAAAAAATTCAACTTTTTTTTCTCTTAAAAAAATTTAGAAACATGTTTGTCAAATTACATATCCTTACCTCTATGGTTATTCGTTAAAGGTCTTGAGCAAATCTGTTACTAATCGGCAAAGTTATAAGTAAATGTAATATGGAAAAATCTGTTTTCAACATTATTTGTTTGCATAATAGTGTCATTAAATTGCCCAGCGTAGTGTAAAAAATTGTTTGAGATAAAAATGTAAAACCGATCAGAAACTGACTGAGATATAAGCAGCAAAATGTATAACTATGTTGGTATTTATTTCTCCGACAATTCACAAACGAAAATATTTTTTTTCAGTTCCAAGGCAGCTGAGGAATTTACCTTGATATCAAATGAAAGGACTAGTAGAATACAAAGCACTCTTGCACATCCAAGGTGTCTTGCGAAACAAAAAGGGCAGACAAAATTTATGTATGATCCCAATCTGGTATTTAAAAATTTACCCACTGACTTTACCAAATAGCTTGACTATTTAAATACACCAAAATATTAAATAGTTTCGAATTTAAGATGGCGTTCGAAACCTCTTAAATCTAGAAAAAAAAATTTTTTTCCCTTACCTCCCTCAAATGTGTTGTCAAATGAAAGACCTTGACTACTAGAGGATAGTAGAAATCAGAAAAATTTTCAAAAGCCAAGATGGCGTCAGAATACAAATGGAACGATATTTTTAATCAACCCCATCAATATGGGTATAAATTGAAAGGTATTCATTAATAAAATATAATACACCATAAAAAAATCCAAGTCCAAGATTGAGTGCAAAAAAAAAATGGCTCATATATAAGTCAAACTGAATAATAAAAAAAATGTTCACGCTTAAAACTTCTCAGTATTACCATCAAATAAAAGGACTTGACTAGTAGGCTAAAATACATTATTAAAAAATTCGATATGCCTGATGGCATCTATATTAAAATCATGTTAATGTAAAAAATGTTACGTTACAATGCTTATGTTGGGAATTTCTACATACAAATGTTATAGTAAAGGGTGTTCAAGATGCGGCATAGCCGTATATAATGCTCTAACTTGTTTGCTTTAACAATTTCATTGAAATGTATAAATATTTTATATGCCATTCAAATGTTAACAATTTAACGTTTTAAATAAGAAACCAGTTTCAAAGTTATTAAAACGCAACCATTTGATGACTTACACTACAGTAGAGCAAAAAATTTTTTTCTTTTTTTTATGCTGTTTTTTATAAGTATTAAGTATTAATTAGCAAATGTTTAAAAAAATATATCAATAAAAATGCTTAGATTATATTCGGAATTTTGGGGAAAAAAATCAGAATTATTTAGCCAGATTTGCTTTTCATAAAATATTAGCCAAGCCCGGTGCGCGTTGCTACGCCCCTTTATGAATAAAAATGCATTCTGAATTTTAATTGAGCATATTAAAATAATATTTTATTGATTTTTATTGTATTGTACAAATGAACAAAATTTTTTGGTGTTCCCACTCTGGAGCATGCGACGTACAGCTGGCCATGTTAAAAGCATGGATTTTCTAAATTCAGTAGCTGAAAATAATAACTTATTTTTAATTGGAGTGGCACTGCCCACTTTTTTATTACGAAATTATAAAGTCATGACAGCTCAATATGTGTGCAAAGTTTCAGAAAAATCGATTTAGTGCCAATAGTTCAAAATTTCAACTTTTTTTTATGGGCGTGGCCCTACCAATTTTTCTAATCATGAAATTATATAGTCATGACAGCTCAATATGTGTGCAAAGTTTCAAAAAAATCGATCTAGTGCAAATAGCTAAAAATGATAACTTATTTTGTATAGGCGTAGCCCCGCCCACTTTTTACCACCCACAAACACTCCCTGGAATATGTATAACAACTTCCCAAAGTTTAAGTCCGATCGGCTTTACGGTTTCAGAGTCTATAGCTAACACACACACACACACGGACACAGACAGAGTTTCACTTTTTTATATATAGATTGTTTCCTGGCAATTTTATCCCAAATTACATAAATACTCTTGATGGTTTAATGAGCCTTATAGCTTAAGTTGAAGCTGTAAAAAAAATATTTTCGCTTATAAAATTTTTTTACAAAAATATTTTTGCCTATAACTTTAACGATTAGTATACCAATTTTTATACGAAGAGCCCTAGATAAATAAAAATCGATTTTTATGATAAAAATATGGGAGAAACAAAGGCAATCGTAATTATTTGCTTATATCTCAGAAACGTATGGGGGCGATTATTCTGGATTTCAGTAGCGATACATTCCCGAATATGTACAAAAGACTGACAATAAATAAGGATCCTTGTTATATGCGGAAATTTTTAAAATTTGATTTCAACTCCTCTTCTAATAAACTTTAAAAAATATACACTTTATGGGTTCGGAAGTTAATATTTGTGGTCATAAAGGGTTAAGAAAGAAGTATGCAGAGAAGTTAAAAGTAAAACATTTCCCAAACCTACACCAGTTTATTTCTAGAGTCTATTGTGCATTCCTTTAACAAAATAAATAAATAATAAGTCAAAAGCAAAAAAAAATTCTGTTACAGAAAACAGTGCTGCCAAGCTTATGTTATCCGCATTTTGTACTTAATGTAACACTTGAATAACATCTTGTTGATAATCATGTGCATTTTAGAAGTCTCAAAGTCATTAAATAACTTTCTCAATCCCAAATAATGATTTTGGCATAAATCTATTTTGAACTTGCGTAAAACGTTCCATATTCATTTGCTCGAATGTTTCAATCATTTGTTCCCCTTTAGTTTTATACAGGTCAGTAATGATATGTTGGACTTGGATGAAACCAAAACTGTCACACTAATGCTCCGTTTATTTAATAACTATAAATTGAAAGCAGAGTTCAATGAACACCATACAGCGGAGGAACAAGAAGAACAGTTGGAGTTTCTTCAAGCTGTGCTCGAGACACCGATCATGAATGAGACTATGAAGTTTTTGGAATTTAGTGGTAGGTTTACATTTCTTCCTAATAATTTTGCTTTAAGAAACTATTCAACATAAAAGTGTCTCAAAATGACTTTCCACATTAAAAAGCCATTTAATCTTGTATCTCTTGTGGTATTTTTCACACCTTTTAGGATTTGTAACCAACAACTATGAGACACAGTTGCAGCTCTTAAAAGACATCTGGTTTCTACAGTATTCTCGCACAGATGGAAGCGTTGGTAGTTCTGGATTTGAACGTGTATTTTTGGCCGAAATAAGAGACAACAAGGTAGTGGGTCTACACAACTGGTTATATTTTAGTGAACAGGAGAGTTTGAAAAATTTAAACTATAAAGGCTTTATCAATCGACTGGAGCTGCAAAAGGTAAAGAAAAATATTGCGCTACACAAAAGAATATGAAAAGAAAATAAATAACAACTAAACGTTTTAGAATTCTCAATATGTAACTACGGTACGCCTTCAATTTCATCATATAAACATACCCTTTAAAACTGTATTTGTTGGCACCTCACCGGAATTGGAAATGAGTTTGTACACCACCTGTTTCCTGTTGAGTGCCGGTAAGCCCTGTTCTGTGATATTGGATTGTGTTGAAGTTAAGATTATAACATATGCCTTGGAGTGGCATGGCAAGAAGACCTTAGCCACTGCTTATCCCATAATCGAAGATTAATACAATGTTTGTGAAACTTTTAACGTGTTTAATTTAAGGCCTCTCTTTTAGCAATGTACTTATAAGAAATTTTTTTATTTATAATAAACAAAATTAATTTTTTAACAATTTCTATTTAATTAAATCAAATTTATTACACACAATTCGATTACAGTTTATAATGTACAATGTTTTATTTTTTTGCAATTTATGAAAAGAAAACACAAAAAAGATAACTTATTCACGTTCCAAAAACAATACCCTTCATTTCTTGCGATACAGGTGTTGATTTACGTATGACAGTTTGAGCTGGTGATAAGGTCTTATCCGTTAATGAATCTGTACTTTGGTGGTCATTATTTAAGGTCTCTATGTCATCGACTTCGGTACAGGTATCGGAATCATATGAACGCATTAAACTTGGACTACTTATGCTAAATTCCAAATCAAAAGGATCTGTAAAATCATTGCTTAGATTTGCGCTCAGATCCAGTTCAGGATCGCAACTATTTTTTGGTTGCTGGCGCGGAAGACTGTTGTGGCAAATTGGATTTTGTGCTGGAGACTCCTCCAGCTGTACTTGATGACCCCACAGGGCCACTGCCCGCTTTCGATTGGACTCGGCCTTCGGTTGGTCTAATTTCTCCTGCTGGTGGTATGCCAGCTGTTGTTGCAGATATAGCCGCTGCAGGTGTTTTGGCTGTTGTTGGTCTTGCGCCTGCTGTGAGATCTGAGGTGGACTGTAACTGTTGACCTCCACTACTTGTGTCGTATTGATATGCTGAGGCATCATAGTCTGTGGCATTGTAGTCGTAGCCTGTGGTATCATAGCCCTGTCCGCCAGCATCGTATTGCGCGGGCTCTCCTGCATATTGCGTCTGATCGTAGGATGGATCATAGGCTGTGGCATCATATTGCTGTTGATCGTATCCCTCATAGCCACTGTAATCGGCTGCTGTATAATCTGTGACATTGGTGGCAGCTGGTATTTCTTCCGTGGCCGTGTAATTTCCTGCTGTTGTGCCATCGTTTGCGTTTGTATTTCTATCTCCAACATTTGGGTCTCTCTGCTGGTGTTGCTGTTGTTTTTTCTCTCCTTCTCCAATGTTGTCTTTGAGATTTTCGTCATCGTTGTCATTGATTGCTGCTGATTTGTAGTCGTCGTATGCCGTAATGGCTGTTGATTCGTATTTGGACTTGTAGTCGTTATCATAGGCACTTGTTGTTGAGGTGGGTAATGCTGTTGTGGTATTTGTATTGCCGGCTGTAGTTCTTCCCAATATGGAGTCGTAGGTGTAGGGATTGGTCTTGCTATTGCTAACGTAGTCATCTGTAATCGATTGTGGGTTGTCGTTGTTGGTTGTGCCAAATGTGGTCGGCTTGTAGTCGAAAGAGGCTGGGTTAGACAAAACAAGAAGTTAGAATTAAAAAATATTTAAAACAATGGCTTAAAATTGTTTGTGTTGCGAGAAAGTATTTAGGTTACTAGTATATAGGTAATGCTAAGAGAAAGAAAGTAGATTAGAGAGAATTTTAAACAACTGTTAACATTAACAGCTTAAAATCTAAAGAAATCTTAGTACAAGAGCCTTGGTTAGCAAAATACAAGGAAGTTTTTTCCTTTAATTTAACATGTACTGAAGTCTCACATGCCTTGAGTAAACATAAACATTCTCGCCAGACTTGCATCAGTTTTTTAGGCTTAAAAATTAAGCAAAGACGTATGTATTTTGTGTGTTGGAGAGAGAGATAATTACAACTCTCCTACACACTCACAAATAGTTTGTGCTACCAAATATGTAGATTCAACAAAAGCAAACTTTAACTCGTAAATACAGAATAGGCACAAACTTATTTAGAAGAAGAATTATTAAGATGCGATAAGACTAAAATTTATAAAGTTGAATTTTATTTTTGATCGAGCTGCTTCGATCTTAAGCCAACCTTCTGATTATGTCACCGCCTGTATGAATTGTGACGGAAGGTTTGAAGTCTAATTGCCACCAGATTTGAGTAAGATAAGGGTGATATTATAAGGAGCTTAGATGCAAGCATCTATTCTAATGGTTCTAAAATTGGCTGCTAGGTTGCATCTAGTATCTGTTTTGGCAAACTATGGATAGAGCTCTCGTTCACCTTCCGAAATAATATCGTGTATTTAAGACTAAAATATTTGCTCAGTGAGATGAGGAGGATACTGAATAACAAGAATATTTTGTGGATACACTTGTCACTCAGGTCAGACACCATCACGTCTTAATTAGTCGGTCAGTGGAGGAAAGAGTTGTTAAGGCGTGGAGCTGACATAAAATCTTAAAATGTCAAGCTGAATGATGTGCTGAAATAGCTCACGGCTACACAGGGTTGATCAATTACCTTCCTCAGGTATTTTAACTTTAAAAACACTTTAGAAAGATTTTTTAGTTCTTAAACTATTTCCCCCGCTAAAATATAAATAAATTTAAAAAAAGATTCCGATTATCGTTATTAAGAGCCGGACAAGTTTTATAAACCAAAAGTTTTTCAATTTGCAATCATGCTCATTTGAGAACAAATTTAAAATACAAATACTTGCCAATTTTCATTAGGTTATAAGAAAAGTGTATCTATGTGAATGTAAATGAATGTACATATGTATGAAATGTTTGTGTATTTTTTTATAATTAGTTTTTTTACCTTTGCCCGTGGATGGTAAACTATTGTAGGATGTTGGCGTATTATCTAATTTGCCAAGACGATCGCTGTTTAACATACGATTTGTTAAATATTCAACATTCGATTGTAATGAAGATATTTCCGTTCTTCACAAACAATGCAGTAACAAATTATTTTTTAAGATCAAAGTTAAAAGAATATTGAGAGAGAGAGAGAGAAATAGAGATAGAGAGCGGGAGATAGAAAGAGAAAGGAAAAAGAAAAAAAATTTCATTACTTATGATCTTCGATACAAACCTTTTGTTGTTGCTCTTGTGTAAATGCTAAATTTTGTGTGGAATTATGCTCTTCCCGATCGGTTTCACGATCACTTGGCATCGGTGATGCGCTTGAACTCTCAAAACTATTTAACTTTTGCAGTTTTATATTCAGTTCTTTATAACTAGACCAAATATGTTTCAAACGATCCATTAGTTTTGAGTTCATATCACGTAAGTTTTGTTTTTCAGCACTAAGTGGAAACAAATTAATTCAATATGTATAATGTTAAGGTAAATAAGAAAATAAATATTTTATACAAAAAAAAATAATGATTTAAAATCTCAATAAAAAATTGTAATTAAAGAAAAGAAAATATAAAGTTTTCACATTAGAAAATGCTTCCAATAAATTCGATATGTACCTGTATTTGACAGATTTATTTGATATCAAAGACTTAATCAAACATTTTATCAATAACTGACGTGTACATATAAATTTTGAAACGTTAATACAGGGTTTATTGAACTGCTCAGCAAAACCTAGGAAATGATTTGGTAGCAATCTTCTTATTGATTGCATCGTAATTTATAATTCAATTAGTGTTGTGGCCAGATGTTATTAATAATAATAATATATTTATAGATTTATAGGTCCATTATCAGACTCTAGTTTCGTTTCTAAAGGGCAACTGGCAACTGAAAGCTGTACATTTTCTTTTTAATTTTTTTTTTTTTTTTGGTAGAATAGTAATTATATGGGCAACTGTGAAGTTAATGATGCCAGAATTTTTAAAAATTAAATTTTTTTTTTTAATACAGGGTGATTTTTTAGCTATTATCTTTTTGGCAACATTGGCTTAAACAGCTGACGCACGTTTCGTGTTTGGTTTCACTGTCAACAACGAACAACGCTTGCAAATTATTGAATTTTATTTTCAAAATGCGTGCTCTGTTAAGAAAGTTTATCGCGCGCTTCTTATCGAAAAATTGTGTTCAGCGACGAAGCTCATTTTTGGCTCAATGGGTACGTTAATAAGCAGAATTGTCGATTTCGGAGTGAAGATCAGCCAGAAGCATTGCAAGAGATACCAATGCATCCAGAAAAAGTCACAATTTGGTGCGGTATATGGACTGGTGGCATCATTGGACCGTACTTCTTCCAAGATGATGCGAATCGTAACGTAACTGTGAATGGTGAGCGCTACCGTTAGATGATATCCAACTTTTTTTGCCCAAAATACAAGAGCTTGACTTGCATGACATGTGGTTTCAACAAGACGGTGCCACATGCCACACAGCACGCTTAACAATGTACTTATTGAGAGGCGAGTTCGGTGAACATTTTATTTCACATTCGGGACCGGTCAATTGGCCGCCTAGATCGTGCGATTTAACGGCTTAAGACTATTTTTTGTGGGGCTATGTTAAAGCTCATGTCTATACACACATGACCGCTTTAATTGACGCATTGGAAGATAACATTGAAGCATTTATTCATGAGATACCAGCCGAAATGTTCGAAAGAGTATGCCAAAATTGGACTAAGCGGATGGACCATTTGAAGCGCAGTCACGGTCAATATTTGCATGAAATAATTTTCAAACATTAAATTATATGGACCGTACTATCGATTCAAATAAAGATTTCATGAATTTTTCTGAATTTTATGTATTTTTTTTAAACCTTCCTAAAGCTCTTAAAAAATCACGCTTAAAATTATATTGAAGTTTATTTTAGGCCTTAAGCTCCTTGAGGAGGGCAACTTATTAAATTTTTGGAATTAAGTTTATAATTTCATGAAATAAATATAATCAAAAGTTATAAACTCAGTGGCTTTTGTATAACTAAGCGCTTTTTTTTCGGTCTAGGTTCCCTTTGAAATTTAAAAGTTGACAACGCTTGGACTGGTGTAGCACAGTAAAAATTTGGTGAAATGTAAATTTAATTTCCAGAGAAATAATGCGTACAATAAACACTGGATCACAGGAGTAAATTGCAGTTGCTTAACTCTTATCTGCTGTTCTTACAAGCCGAGGAAGAGATAAAGAAAGACCAAAGAAAACCCACTTTAGAAGTGATGTTAGTCTTACAACAAATACAACATGAAGTAAAATGGTTTATTGTTGTGGCTTAAGTTGACCGAGATATCAAAAACAACTTCTTTTTTATATGTTTTTTTTAGAAAAAACTCTCGTAAGCCAAAACTAACCATGTAAATATAAACAAATTTTGAAAATCAAACCAACATTTAAGGTCTGTGTCAAGGCGAAATCATTATCAGGTGGTGTTGACAACGCAGCTGATCTACTTTTTTATTTGCATAAATGATGGTTGAGTTGTCAAATATTATTTATGTTGACATAGATTACTCTTTCCCGTGCAAAAAACACAAACAAAAACCATGTAGTTTTTGACACATCGACAGTCGAAAGCAACAATAAAAAACCATGTTGTTTTTTTAATGTTGTATTTGTTGTAGAATTACCACCACCTGATAATTAAATTCGCCTTGGTCTGTGTGATACCAGATAAGACACAAACCTATGCTAGAGCGGCAAGAGTTTTTATGTTGTCAAACATGGTTGTGCCCATACAGTTTGTATGAAGCAAATCAAAATTACCTGGCGTTCATGCTTTGCAATGAAACTTGCAAGAAAATTCAAAGGCTAGTGTAGTTTCTTTTTTTTTTTTAATTCTAAAGATACAAAGCCAAAATGCTTCAGCATTATATGTTAATTCATGCACCGCATTTTGCCTTATGCGTTTGTATAGAAATTTAGATAAATCTAAACAATAAATAGAATGAGCAACTTATATTTCAATTTAGCTTACTCGGGACTTTAAACCAGCAGACCTTGGAAAGCGCCGGAAAATGGAACAAAGTAAATGCCGTTTTTTTCAACAAATAAAAATTCATCTCCGATAAAGTGTATATCCACTTGAATTGTTTCGTGAAAACACAAAATTATCGAATTTTGGTCTCAGAAAATCTCCATGCAATTCATAAGAAACAAATGCACCTACAACGAACAACAACTGTCTAGTAAGGATTTTGGTCTGCCGGCGTGACTGGGCTTTACTTTTTGAAGATGAGGCCAAAATTGTAGTGACTGTTAACGGCATTCGCAACAGGAACATAATAACGAAGTTCTTGTGGTCTCAACTGAACGGCATTGATCTAGTCGACATGTGATTGCTGCAGAACGACGCCACCTGCCACACCGCACATAAAACAATATACCAATTGCAGTTGGTACACATACAGTAGATCCAACTCAAAATGCGCCATTATCGGAGAATCGTATGAAAACTGTATCGTAGTATAGTTACGAGACGTAACACAATCAACCAAGCGAGATTGAGATGCAAAACTTTCAAAATCAGATGAAAAGCTATGGTCTGATTGCCCTTGAACCTTAATGGCAATAACATGCAAGCTCTGGAACTGACAAAAATTGCATCTAAGGTAGTGAAGAATAACGGCTGTTTTGCAACTAAGGCTGCAAGACAACCGTTGTGTTTTACTTTTGTAATTAGAATTCAACTTTAGATATCTTCAGGTCAATCTAGCGATTTGAACTACAGTTTTGTGCCTATCTAACAAGTTGATACTGTTCTTTACGAGTCAAGCTCTGTTTAGAAGCTTTACTTCATCGATAGTAAAGGAATAACAGATAATGCTTTATGCTCTAGCATAAGTTGGTCCTTAAAATTTCTGTGTCTCAGAGGTGTTCGGTGGAGATGTTTTAATATATTTTGAAAACAGAAGAAGAGAATCTTCAGAATTCTTTGCATTTTAAAAATTTAAATTAAAAAAATACTAAAAAAAACTCTAACAGATAATGCAAACACGATCATATAAAAGAGCATAATTTTGTAAAAAAAATGTGTGCTTTTTGGGTATTTTGTTAAAGTTTTAAAAGAAAATATCAATATTAACCCCTCGTTTTTCTAAAATTGTGTTCTGATTTCTTGATTTTCTAGTTGAGGTTTTTCCTCGGCTGCTGCTTGATTTTCCTCTAGCTCTTTGCTCTCACTAACAGGCTCTTGAGCATTTTTACTTTCCTTTTCTGCTGCTGTCTTTTCTTTTCTCACAGATTTTGGCACTAATCTTACATTTATGTCCACTTTTACAGGTTTCTTTTTGGCCAACTTCTCCTCTTTGGTATTTTCGGTTTTCGTGTCTTTATCTTGTTCTTGCTTTGGCGCTGTAGAATTTTGTTCATTCCTTAAACACTCTTTGTTATCACAACAGGCTCGAAGGACATGTTGAGCCTGGCAACAAGTTGTGCGGGGCATGTCGTGTCTTAGACAACTTTGTCCTAGATTCTTAAAGTTGTGGCAGGTTTTAATGGTTTGTTTTAAAACTAGATGCTGTTGCAACCAAGTCAACGGCTCTGTTCTGGTCTGATCCATTAAACGATCATGCGAATAGCATCTGGTACGCGCATGGCATTCCAAACGAGGAGATTTTCTATATTTCGTTCTACTATTGGTTCGTTCATAAGCGTTTGAGTTTGCGTTTGTGGAAGTTGTATAATTGTAACTATTGCAGGTGTCATTATTGGTGGTAGTGATCTCTACTTGTTTGCTAGAACTATTTTGTTGCAGATCGTTACTATCTGCTTGCATACAGGGGGAGTGCTTTAAATCTAAAGTGAGGTTATGTTTATGTTCATGATGCAGAAAATGATAATCTGAAGGCACTGTTGGTTTTAAGGGTTGTGGTATGGTAGTTGTTTTAGTGTGTTTACTTTGATTTGTTAACTTGTTTGCTAAACTATTGTCATATTTTGTGTTATCCATATATTTATAGGGTGTAGTCTGCAGAGAACCTTTACATTTACACAGATCTGTTGGCAAAGACTCCTTTGAGCTGTACTTTCTATAGAGTTGACAGTGGCAATTTGTTTTGCTATTACGTGCGCTGGGTGTAAATTTGGGTAATGGTGGCATTTTAGCCCATTCCATATCCAAACGTTCGGTGCTACGTGAAATATTGGTCCAGATGTTCTCATCATCAAAGCGAGAAGTGTACATGTTTACGTTTTCTCTTTGAGTTTCCGAATGAGTTTTCTGGCTGTCTTTGGTTGAATCCTCCACTGTCAGACTTGCAACTGGGGCATTGGCTGGTGTCTCCACTAAAGCTGTTTTCACTATATCCTTTACACCAGCGCTGTCGTTTAAGGTTTCTGGAGATTCTATTCGACATAAATTCGAGCTTTGAGTTTGCTGGTGTGATTGTATGGGCAACGTTGTTGTTTCTTTAAATTTCGTAACGCAAAATGGCAGCACAAAAAATTTACAATGACATGATGTTAAACCAAAAATGGAGTTTTGTTTTGTATTTGAAAGTGTTAGAGGAGGTGATGTGTTACAACAACAACAATAATAATAACAATAATGACACAAACGAACAATAATTTTATGAAAATCATAAAGCAAAAATTAAATCAAAATTATGAGATAATTAGGAAGAAAATTTATGTTTGTTGGATTGACTGGCTGACTGTTTGACTGTTTGACGATTTGATTATGTTGACCTGTGTTCCTGTTTAATTATTTAATTAACAAAAGTAAGAGGTTGTAAAGTCTACAACCTCTTTTGTTTTGTTTCTTAAATAATATAAAAAATTTAAGAAAAGAAGTAGCAAATCTGTTGTTTATATTTACTTGTGTTTTAAGGTTGTATCTTCTAATTTATTCGTTAGTGTTTTACATTCATTGGTTAATTTATCCATGAGTTGCTTTTGACTTTGTATCATTTCTTCTAGTTCATTAACAGTCCCCGCTAAAATTATACAATACACACACACATATGTAACTTAGTTTTCAACAAATACACAAATAATATTTGTCATACATATTTACTAAAAGTTATTTTTTGAAAACAGCATCATACTACATCATACTACTGCACCTCATGGATAAACTATTGATTTAAAGGATTTTCATAAAGGAATTAATTTTTTTCTAATTTATTTTACAAGACCAATAATTTGCTTATTTCGATAAAGAATTTTTCTAATTGATTTTTTTATTTTTATTTTTTATCATTTAGAACACAGGAACACAAATCAATAGCATACCCAGAGTTTTAGCTGAGTTTTGTTGTAAGCTGTGCCAATACCAATTGTAGGAGAGACAAAAACGTGCTATAATAAGTTGTTAGTGTGGGGTGCATTAAATACTTTACAGATAGAAAGTTAAAGGCCAAAGGATTGTGCTTCATGTTGAGATAAGTGAAAGTGAACCAAAACCCAGTATAAATATAGTTTCGTGTTTTAGATATCAATGTGAAGCTTAACAATATACTCGCTTTATAATTATAAATACTATAATAACTGTCTTTATCATTTTTAATTAGGCCGAAATCATAATCAAATAATTCATCAATCATTTTCAATAAACAGTTCCACTTTAGTAAATTTTAAAGTATTCTAAACTTTAACGACTGCAACTAAATAACAAGCAAGAGTGCTCTATTGGCTATCCGAAACCTTCACCAACGTGCAGCTATATGATAGTTCCAAAAATGTCCCTTTTATGTACAAATGTATGTATGTATGTATGTATGTATGTATGTATGTTTGTCCGTTCAAGTTTATAATTTTATAATCTAATAGCTAACAGCAGCTTAACAAGATAGAATTTTGTATGAACATTTTAGGTAGAAATCAGAAGCAGTTAAACGCTAATGTTTTGCATTCATTCCGGCTCAAGTAAGCTTTTATTTAATGTAATTGTTCTATGGAAAGAATACTTTAGTTAGTACAGTAGTTTAGTACAAAAATACAACCCTCAAATTTAATGATCAGTTGTACATGAGAATTGCAAAAAAACATAAAAAAAGCAAGTCATATTCTTAAGTCGAAGGTCACACACGACGATTTTAATTGCCCAACTTTTCCAGATTTTCTTTTGAACTTGCTTTTATGTTCACACACGACAATTTCTTTGGCGATTTTTCTATTTTGTTTAGCTTTTATTTTCTTACAATTTGACATTTGTACTTTAGCCGTAAATAGCAATAATAAAAATAAAAACATACATCAATTTTAATTAAAATGTTTTCACTTAAATATTTCTTTTTGTGTTTTTTTTTTATTTTGAAACATTTCAAACGTCAAATTTGTGACGTTTTTAATTCAAATTTTAAATTACTTATACACCAAGAAGCGAAACACCAAATGCAAAGAAATGTCAAATATTCAACAACAAAAAATTGCTTCAAATAGCCGAGTACCGGCGATTATTTTTCCCTCTTTTTCCCCCTCACCTAAAACGGTAAAAACATCCACAAACTCAAGAATTGCCCAACCACAATCGTCTTGTGTGGCCATAGACTAAGGTACATAGTATATGCATCCCCTCAACAAACGCCACAATTAAGAAACACATTAATTTTGTTTTTGTACATATTCCATGTCACACAATTTTTATATTTTATTTTTCTTTAATGTTAATAGTTTTTAAAGAAATTTAAGGCGAAACTTTTTTATTCGTGGTTTTATATTTTTCAAAACGTTTTTAACCAACTGAAACTGCAAATTATTTATTGTAGATTAAAAATAAAAAAGAAAATAATTTTGACGGATGCACCCACGTTACTAAAAAAAAAACTTGGCACTACCTGTGAATGCTTAAAAAAGAATCAATCAGCTGATTGAATACGAGTACTTTGTTAAGCGAGTCGTAATTCAGCTCTGGCCGGGTCAAGAGCTCGCGCGTCATTGCCCTTATCTCTTAAGGCCAATCAGGCCGTCCTTTTTATCCAGCTTCGAGAGATTCGCGTCTCACTCTCGCATTGGTTAATTGCGTGGCGTGACGGGTATTATCAGATTCGGCACGGCCGAATATAGCACTCTTACTTGTTTAAATCTAAATAAGTATAATTCAACTTAATTCTTAGGTAAATTTATTTTAAGTGCAAACAATTTGTGTAATTTACAAAAACTAAAGACTACTACTAAAGTCTAGCAAATAACTACATACAAACACGACATCACAAAATCAACTATTTAATAAACTTACCATGTTGTTCTTGCATTTCGGAAATGCGTTTATCCAAATCCTTTTTGGTGGGACGTATTTCATTTTTCATTTCACCATAAGCCAACTGAAACTCAATTAAATGGTTTGTCATACTATTAGTACATTTTGAACTCATGTTTTTACGCTCACCTCTTTTTCCAAGCTGGCAATTTCATCATTCAAACGCAATACCTCCCTCTTTGAATGCAACAAGTCGGCATCTGCTCGATCTAAACGTTGGCGCAACGAATTGATCTCAGCATTTAAGCGAGCCGCCTCAGTTTTATTCTCGCGCGAAGTACGATCAAGTTGTAAGCGTAGCGAGGTAATTTCTTGTTCCAACGATTGTTTTTCGGCATTAACTTGAGCCATGTCGGCCAAAAACGTCGAACGATTAGCTCTTAGTTCCATTTTTAGTTCTTCGATTTGAGAATTGCGATTGGCTAAATCCCGTTTTAAATCACTCTCATAACGTTTTTGTCGCTCCAGCTCCAATTGTAGTTTAGCCACTTGTTCCCACTGAGAGCTGAGATCACCGCCTAATTGATCGACTTGATTGTTATAACGTCTTTCGGCATTGGCGCGTTCATCGGCCAAACGTCTTGCCATTTCGTGCTGCAGTTCACGTACACGCTCATGTTGACGATCCAACTCATCTCTAAGGTGTCGCACTTCCAGTTCGGCTTGAGATCTCTCCATTTGCACTAGATCGCTAATGTAACGTTTCGATGATTGAGAGTACTGCTGGGACTTGGCTTCATCTAAGGACTTCTGCAGCTGTCTTATGGTATCCTCCAAAGCGTTTTTGTCCTTTTGCAGCAAATCGATTTGCTTGCGATGCACCTCACAATTTAAAGCCGAATTGGGAGTGGCTGTAATATCTAAATGCGACAATTTCTTTTTTAAATCATCGTTTTCGGTCCTAACACGCTTCAAGTCGATATTGGCTTGCATTAGTTCTGCCTCTAGTTCACTAATACGCGCCTCATACACTATATTCGGTGCCGAAGCATAACGAGGACTTTTAACTTCCTTTTTGCGAGGCGTTAAATTTTTCTTATTCGCATACAAAACATCATCGCTCTCCGAGGAGGGACTAGTGGTAATTTTCTCGTTTTTACCAAAATTCTTTAACTCTGTGCGAGCATGTTCGGTTAATTGTTCATTTTCGTTGATGACATCTTTAACTTTTCCCAACAGATTCGACAGTTCGTTGCGGCAATATTTCGATTCTTTTTCCAATTGTTCAATATAGTCTTCTTGCTTTTCGATAAAATTAAAAATTTCTACCGGCGCTTGAACACTGTCTGCAGCTGACAGATTGATTTTTGGCGTTGTTGCATAATAGTCCACAGCGGCTGTACTACTGGCATTGGCAGTAGGAAGCGCTGTGGTCGGATATTGTCTTGACGGCGAGGTTAAGTTCTCCTTGGAGCCACAAAAACCGCCTAAGGTCTTCTTAGGACGATAACTGCCACCAGCCAGACGTGATTTTTGACTGGGTGATAAATATTTTGAAATATCTGCAAACACTGGTCGATCAATGACCTTTTAAGGGGGAAAAAAAACACACACATTCCTTGAACGTATATAATTGTAAAATAACTCGATTTTTTTTAACCACTTACCGACATATTATCCGAATAATTATCACCTGAATCATCATTGAAACTTCTGAAATACGAAGTGGCGGATATCTTGGGAGTAGTATATGAATCGGCCAACATCAACTTTAATCTACCCACCGCCTCATTGTAGGCGTAGTTTGTATAATCCATGGTCTTCGATTTCTTTTGTACACCTCCACGGCTGGGTCTCATAGAAAAATTTCTGTGCAATGTAAGAAATATTTATTTATATTTTTTTTTTTAATTTTTAATTTTTGTTATTTCCTTAATGTTTTAAACATTTTTTCGTGATATTCTTTAGTTGCGTTCATATTCATGCTTTACTTAATTCTAACTATTAGCGCTTATGCACACGGACAAGTGTTTGGTGTAATTGGTCAAATTGAGTTGCTTTGGCAACCTAAAAATTTGGTCATTTACAAAAACAAAATAAAACAACAAAAATGCTACTTTTGCTTTGTTTTTAAAAGCCACCACCTTTTTATGTGAAACACTGACTGACTAAACAGGGTGGATGATTTAACAGGGTAAACTTTTGTAACAGGTATGAAACAAAGAGTTTAAGGGGTGGGTTTGTGTTAAAAAGAGTTTCACTTTATTATTATTATTTTAATATTTTTAGTTTCTTAAAACAAACTCAACGATTTTAGAACAACAAAACAGTATAAAACCCAAAATAAATTAAATACAAAATAAAGATGTTATTTTTTTTATGAAACAAATATTAAAAAAATACTTTAAAAAAACACTGTTTTCGTATTTTGAAACATATTAAGCTAAAGTTTTTATTTTAATTGCCGAATGCATAAAAATTATTCAGGGCTAATCAGAGGTTTTTTAATCAAACTGCCATTAAAAAATCAGTTTAATAAACCTCCTATAAACTTTTGATAGTTTTTATGCATACGGTAGTAAGTCTGTAGTTTTGTAAAATATTTTTTTTTTTATTTTTTTAAAAATACTCTGTCAATTTTTATAAGTAATAATGTTTTAGTTTGGAGGCACCACTAGGTGACTTGTTCTATAAAAGTAAAAAAAAAAACATTCGTATTTATTTAGTGTAAAAAAATAATTGGCTTTTTTACTTCAAAACATTCTTGATTTTTAGTCATGATTTCCAAAAAAAATATTTTCTTTTAAAATTAACTGACTGACTAATCCGTCTTCGCACAGATCACATGCATATTAAAGCATGATCTTAAAGGTGCATGTATTAAAAATATTCTTTTATATATTTTTTTATTTATTTATTTAGTTATTTATTAAAACTTATTTATTTTACCAATATTATTAGCAAAGTTGTGAGAATTTACAAATAGTATTACAGCAATTGACATCTGATCAATTAAATAAATAAACTACTAATATCACAGTTTTAAGGAAGAGTTGTTCATTATAAACCTCGTATCAACTTAGAAGTTATAAGAGATTTTAAAACAATCACTGAACAATCACAGTGGTTGTCCAGCAAATTTCTTATTATTTCAAAATATGACCTTCTGCATTTTTATACCCTTCACACAGTGAAAAAGGGTATTTATATATGGGTTTGTCATTCCGTGTGAAATTTCTACAATTTTCATTTACGACTCCATAAAGTATATATTTTCTGAAAGCTTATGAATAGGGGATTCGATTAAGCTCTGCCAGTCTTTCCGTCTGTCCGTGTGTATGTTGAAATCAACTTTTTGAAGCACACCGATATCGCCTGGACCCGGGTGAGGCATTAAAATATCAGAAATATTCGGGAGTAGATTCGTATTGAAAATCAGAGACATTGGTTCATAAAAAACTGAGATATAAGTTCAAAACCACGACCACCTTGTTTTTTTTACAATAACAACAACAACATACATACATGCAAACGTGGTATACTGGTTAGAGTAAACGTGGCATCGAACCCCAGCTGAGCCCAAAAATAAATTTTACTTTATTTTTTATTTTACATATTATTTATATTTTCATTATTTTTTTATAATTTTTTTTTATATTTTTTGTTTAATTTTTTTTTAAATTTTTTTTAAATTTATTTTTTTAATGTTTTTTTTAATCTTTTTATTTTTTAATTTTTTTTTATTTTATAATTATTATTTGTATTTTTATTATTATTTTTTTTTAATTTTTTTTATATATTTTTTATTTTTTTTTGTTTTATTTTTTAAAATTTTTTTTTAAATTTTTTTTTAATATTTTTTTTTTAACACACATACGTAAATTTATAATTTTACAATGGGATTTTTTTATATATGTATGTACGTATTTCATATGAGATGAATGGTGATACAAACAATTGTTATTGCATGACTACACGTTGTGAAGGGTATATAAGATTCGGCACGGCCGAATATAGCACTGTTACTTGTTTATTAAATCACAGCGTCAGTTCCCTTGTAAATGAATTAAAAATTTTGAAGTTAAAGTTTCTATGTAGAAGATAAGTGGGATATCTAAGGGTAGATTGTGTATTATTTTAAAATTTTTAATTTTGAATGATTTGCAATTTTTTTGTATGCATTTTAGCAGCCTTTTGGGACCAACCCGACCATAGAAAATAATCGCACGAATACACATTATGTAAATAAGTACCTTGTTCTTTATATTAGGTTTAGATAGAATAGAAATACGTAGAAATACGTTTTTTGCGATTTGTTGCACGGAAATATAATCGCTTGAGTTTTATCGTCATTAACTTTTATTTTTCATTTGTCATAGTATTAACGAATTAATCTAAAATTATTTTCCATTCACCTAATAATCGCATTTGAGATCTTACCTTATTATATAAAGGCGCTATTATCCACGTAAAAAAGTGCATAATGGCACCTGATTAGAGCTATATCAGATGAATATATCGAGTATAGTTCAGCGGATAATGCCGATCCTTGAGGCAAGCCCACAGCTACCTTTCACTCGAAAATTTGTTGTTAACAGATACAACATATGTGCGTTTATCTTAAAAGCTTTTGATAAGTTCCTGTAGATAAATCGGAAAATTAAACGTATTTAATTTAAACACTTGTCTATCATATCAAGAAAAACGACTCCAGTTTTTTTTTCGATTGCTTTTAGTATTAGAAAAAATTAATCTTATTGCATGAATATCCATGGATAAATTCTAGTAAATTATAGATAAAAAGCAAGTACAAAAAAAAATTTTTTTATAATAAAATTTTACAATATTGATATTTTTAGCACAATTTGTATTGCGTTTTAGAATTAATATTGTTTTATTTATCCTTTTTCCACAAAGTACTTAACTAGGTACTTTCACTTTATCAATAATGAAACTATAACTTATCAAAAGATTTTCATGGAATAAAATTTATTTTATTAGTACTGAAACTAGTAATTATTTGTTTTCTTCTATTTTTTTTATAAATTTTTTAAATTCCAAAAATTTATTATTTAACAAAAAAATTATTTTGTTCTTTCGCTTAATCTAGAAAAAAATTAGAATTTATCCATGGATTTTCTTGCAATAAAATTTATTTTATTTCCTATACATGCAGCTTTAGGATCAAGCAGAAAAACTGGATTTTATTTGTTGCTTTCTATTTTTGAAAATTTCTTAAATTCAAAAATTTTATTATTTAACAAAAAAGAAACAAAATTTTTCGACTTTTTCCTCAATAACTTTAAAACTGATGGCTTACTCAGAAAATGATATTAAAAAACGTAAAGCGGGCGTAATTTAAAGTTCTTTGACGGATTGCTTAACAAAATGGAGTTAGTTGTTCCAAAGTTAAGACAAGATGTATGGAGCAGCCTCCTCAGAAATCTCAAATTTTTCAAGCAAAATTTTTTTTATATAAACCTTAAGCAAAAAAATTTAAAATAATGATGATTTTTGCAGATAGGTGACTTTAACGAATCAAAAAAAAAATAATGATAATTTAGGTAACAAAAGAAACTTCCAATTTGTTGCATAGTGTAGATTTACGTTACAGCTTTTTATTTAAAAACACTTAAGTAATACAATAGTTTCTTTAATATTTCACTATTATTTAATTTAACTTAATATTCGCTTATGTATTTCTTATATACAATTACTAATACAGTGCTGTCTGGGTAAAGTGAATCCCCGATGCTATGAATACCTCGTTTGAGTAAATACCAGAATTTTTACATTGACTACTCTGTAGAGTGAACTCTCATGAACCTCAATAGAGTGAACATACTTTGTAGTGAGTTTTAAAGTTTGGCGAAGGAGAAAAACAATGGCAAAGAGTATAAAAATAAAAGAAAACATAAAATAACGGTAAAGTAACGATTCTTCTAGAATAAGTTGACAAGTTACTCTCACAAATACACATTCTATGAAGTGTTAATTTATTTAAATCTGCGCACATGTTCCATTAAGGTCGTGTCTCAAAGTTAATTTCTGAATAATTGGTGTTACATAAGTGTTACATAAAAATGGATTCGAAAAAAAAGCATTTATCCTTCAAACAAAAAAGAAAAAAAAAGAAATTGAAAAAGGTGATAGTGTTACTTTTTTGGCACAGCATTTTAGCCTTGATTTAGTGAACAACCTGGGTTTAGTGAAATCGCTCTGCAAAAATTAGTTCACTCTACCCAGACAGCACTGTACTTGCTGTAGTTTCCTCATTTTTACATATACTGTGCTACCGGATCGAGAACTTTTTCAAGATTGTATTTTCTAAAATTAGTTAATTTACGCATAAATTGTTTATAATTTCAATCTATCCAAAGTTGTAAAATAAAATCTAAATTAGACTTTAGTAAATAACACAAACGCAAATTTTATTTAGATATTAATAGGCAGGTCGATTTTTTGTTACGCACTTTACGCTCACATTATACAACCGATTTACGCGAAAATAATCCCAGCAGGACAAAATAAAAACTCACATACACTGATTTTTGATGCTGTAGCAACAAGTTAAGAGATAACTAAAATTTACTGTTGCTTCGTCGTTTTGTAGGGATTTGTAGTTTCAACAAGACATGTGTGCAAAGGTTCAAAATACAAGTGAAAATTTTGTTATACACCCAATATTTGGAAAAACTTCTATTGAGTTCGTGCTAGTGTCCAGTTAAATGTTAGAAGAGTAGTCTAAAAGAAGCCACATTTGAGATAAGTAATGCTGATTATATGAATTCCCGTTTATCCCTTCCGGTAAGAAATTTGATTCTAGCACTTTAAATATACCTCCATCTACGAGGTTAGGACTAAATCTAAACGACGTTCTTCTTAAAAAATTTCGAATTGGGTGGGTTCTTTAAAACACATTTTAAACAAAAATTAGATTTCCGTTTTAAAGAAGTTCATTCCACTCAACGAATAATTGCCTCATAGGCAATAAATAAAACCAGTAATGATTAATGATTCTGTGCAAAAGTTATTTTCTTTAATAGCATTCAGGCAGCATTTCGGGCATGCAAAATTGTCTTTCAAGGTTTCTCGACTCTACTTTAAGATGAATCCCACTTGTCACATAGTTTTTAACATTGCCGCTTAAATAACTCATAATGAATTTGTAAGCTCTTGCGGAGCTTGACAACAATTTTCAAGGAGTAATGTCATCTGTTCTTTGCCCTTAAAATTTTGTTTTGCTGACTTTACTTCCGAACATTACCCGGGGTCTCCACGTAGCAATATTTATTACCGCACTTGTCAAATTTGATTGCGTCCATAGAAGTTGCGATGTGTAGACCGCAAATTGATATATGTAGCAATGCATTGCGCAATCATTGCTCTGCTGATTGCTTTAGAAATTATTGCTGCAATTAGCTGTCAAAATCCTTTCAATTTTCTTTGAAGTTTTTTTTTTTTTGCAGAAACAAGGGAAAATTCAAATAATATGACCTGATAATAATTTAGAGTGAGGTTTTTAAAAAAAACCATAAAAATTAAAACAAAAATATTAAATTTTATAAATAAATTACTTGTGTCGTGCTCTCCACCCAATGAAAATAAACACACTTTAGCAATAAAGTGCCGTTATTCTGCCGACTTTTTTGCTTATGCTTTGCAATGAAAATTGCTACGTGGAGACCCAGCCTTACAAACCATTTTGCGCACTTTGAAAACGATAGAACACTTTCACTATAAGCGTCGTTGAGTAATCAGTGTGCTTGAGCAACTTTTTTTAAATAGAAAAAGCGAAGCAAAACTTCTCGCACAAATTTTGACACTTTTGACAAACCACAAAAAAGAACTTTGTTATTTACACTTTAAAGTTCAATATTTAGCAGAGAAAGTTCAATATGGCAGAAATATACCCTACATAATGACTTATTAGTTATTAACAAAAAAAAATCGCTTTCTTTTAGATAAGAGCATTTTAAAGTTGAACACCCAATACTATTTGCAGTTTAGCCATTACAATTATTTGAGTATAATAATGTTTGTTTAGATATTTAAACAAATTAATTTTTCTCTTTTATTACAATATTTTTAACATCACAAAGTTGTCGATATCTTGCCTTGTTCTTATCCTTTTCGAACGTACTGTACTAGCACTGCAAACACTTTCCTTATCCGAATTACCAAAAGAGTTACGCCTTGGTGTTGACGTTTTATATTTCCAATAATCACCGTTTAGCACGGAATTACCACTATTGTTAGTTAATTTGTGCAAATCCGTTAAGTTTGTTTCCCGTAGCTGGTTGTTTCGCGAATGACGTGGTGTCTTCAATTGACTTAAAATACTCGACAAATAATGTTCACTTTTCATTTTACACGCCAACCGACGACCAGGTATATGAACATTGAGAAATTTTTAAAATTAAAAAAGACGCGCAATATACGCAAACTTGTGTTACACCACTTTGCGGCTAAATGTTTTCATAAGCTGTTGTTGCAGTAATTTTGTTTGCAATTGTTGGCAAATTGTTAATTGCTAAACAAACCAATTTGTGGTTTTCTATAACACGAAAGAGCAGATGAAGACTTAAATTGAATTTTACTTTAAACGGAAACGGCTTATTACAGTTTTAACACTTCCTTCCGTTGTTGCACTGTTTGTTTCTTCAGTGTGTGTTTGTGAGCGTGTGAGTATTTCAAAGAGAATTCTTTTATATGCAATTATTCTAAAATGTTTTTCTAACTTTTTAAACAAAAAACTTTTTCCGTAAACATGTTTGTGTATTCTTTAGTTTCTTTATTTAACTGAACCGTTTTTAACACTTTTTTTATTTAAAATCCTTTGCGAATGCTTGTATGTGCACGCCGAATCTCAACACTGTTATTCACTTATCCCGTTCAACTGAAATGTTGTCAGTCTTATGTCAAGGCTTTTATAGACTTGTTGTATGTGTATGTTGGATATTGTTGTTACTGTTGTTATAGCATTTTCTTGTGCTATTTTATTGCTAAAGTTCTTATTGTTTTTATAGTTGCTGCAAAAGTAGGTGTGTATGTGTGTTAAAAATTTAACAAACCATTTAATAAACATGGAAATGTTTTTGCTTTTCCTTAAGTTGTTGTTGTTTTTTATACCCACCATCAGAATATGGTGTTAAGGTTTATTCATTTTATCGTTCCATTTGTAACATATCGAAATTATCATTTTAGACCCCATAAAATATATGGTTTAATTTTAAGGCAATCTTAGGCATTTCCGTCCCTTTGTCCGAATGCTGAAAGCACGATAAAGTTTGAGTAGAAAATTTTTTCAAAAATATTTCTTATAATTAGAAGTATTTAATATTGAAAATAGACGTGATGGGTTCATTAGAGAGAGTTTAGAATTTTTATGCAAGAGTAGGTCATAAAAACATCGATCAATATGCGATAGCGTCTACAGACAAAGACGTTTATCACTGACATAGAGTAAGAATTTTTTTTTTACCGAAATCTGCTTAAATCCGTGTATCACGAAAGAAGTTATACATCAAAATGTAGGAAAATTTACCTCGTGCATTGTTGCTTTCGCTGTATTTAAAATTTAAATGAATCAAAAATTGAAATGATTCAAAAGTAAATAACACGCCTACTTTAAGGCCCAACTCCTATATAACATTTTGTTTTAAATTAAAATAATTTCTGTATGGAAAAGGATTTTTCAGAAGAATGAAGGATTCAATACTATAATTTATAAGTTTATTTCATTAGCAAAATTAATTTGGTACGCCTACTTTAACGCCCACCTCTCAAATATGCCCAGCTATTATTTAAATACAACTGCGAAAGATGAGCGATACTAAAATTTCGTTATTGCGGCTCTATGATCAATATTATTAAAATACAATAAAATCAGGCTACCACGCCTACCTTAACGCCCACCTCCCATATAATAAAACAAAAAACTGTTTTCTTTTTTGAAAATTAAATTGTACAAATTTTGAATACAAGTATTTTTAATAATGTATGTTGCATGCCTTAATGTTTGTTCTATTGGAAGACTTAAAGTCTCTATATTTAAACATCTTAGTTAAATTTACTAGCAGAAATGGCTTTGACACGGCTCACTGCAGCGCCCACCTCTTATATAAGTCATACTATTTATAAAATTTTTAGCCTCATAAAATCACCAAATGTAAAAATTTCATCTGTACGTTTCTAGTTAACAAAATCTCAAAACCGGAAAAATTATATGACACGCCCACTTAACCGCCCACCTTTTATGTGATGTGTCAGCTTAGGAGAATTTTTCAAAACAATTTCTAATACCACATGATTCCAGTTAAAACAGAATATTATGATTGAAAATTGAGCAGTGCCACGCCCATACAAAATAAATTTTCTTTTTCAAAAGTATAAGTTTCTCGATTATCATGAAAATAAAAGGACATCTACTTAAGCATTTAAATTTTTTTTTACTACATCTAGAAACCGAGCAATTTCCTTCAGTCTCTGCGGATATAGAATATTGTGGTAAAAAAAACAGCAGGTTTTATTGCTCAGTTACATTGAGAGATTTAACATAAAAAAGTTAAATTAATATCAAATCGAACTAAAACAATAACAGGTATTTCAGTATTAAGGCAGTTGACAGTGATTACAGTTAATAATAATAAAATAACAAATTTTGTAGTATAGAAGTAACAACACAAAATGGGTGGTGGGTATCAAAAATTCAACATAGCCGAATAAATATAATCTTCTTACGTGTTTATTTTCTATTATTAAAATATCTTTTGTACCATGTTGTGCTGTATGTTGATGTTTGTGGAAATTATGAGCATTCCGTAACATAATTTTCGTTTTGCTGCTTAAGGGAAACTACTTAATTTACGCTTCTGATTCAAAAAGTCAGTGAGGTATAATATAGAAGGGGTATGTTAACAGATTAAAAATTTCTAATAAGACAATTTTACATCAAAATTATTATTTTATAATTTGCAAAAAAAAAAAGCTTTAGTTAAGACAATAGCTATTTAAAATTTCTGAAAAGCCAGCATTTGCTCTGGATTTTTAAGGATGAGAATTAATCACTTAATAGTAAATGCTGACAAGGTAAACGGTTTTTTTATTTAATCTTAGTTTTGTAATTTGTAAATTTTTTTGGTTTTAACTAAAGAACAATCTTTTTGTTTAAGAAAAATATGTAATTTGGTGCTTGTCTTATAAAAATATATACCACATTTATACCACATTTATACTACATTGACACCACATACATATACGTGATATACAAACCCTCTAAAAACTATTCTTTTTTGATTTATTTATATATTCATATTATACAAACTGAGTACATGCAAAGAAAAACCATGGTTACGACATGATCATGATGGTCATATTATATTCGCTTTAATAATATTTGACTTTCGAAAACAAATAATAGTAATTTTTATATTATTTCGTCATATATTTTGTCACCATAACCAAGCATTTGTTTGCATTGTATCATTTAATGTTTATTTTCCCTAAAATTTCGATATGGCTGTAGTTTAAAAATAGTATGATTTAAAAAAAAATTAATCATTAAATAATAGCTGAGACAAAAGTATGATTACCAAGCGATAAAGCTATGATTCTTTTTAATAATAATTTTATTTCAACCGTTTTTTTTTTCTTGCTGAATAAATTTTTATTATTTTCGTAGTTTGAGATGTCATAAAAATACACAAAAACTGTGAAAAGACCGTAAAAAAACCAAAGATAGTCGATTTCAACTGTAGTCATATATAATGTTATTGCATTATGCTTCAATTAATAATAGAAATGATAACTGGCAACCATTGTATGTTTTAACTACAATCATATAATGCAATTATAGTATGTTGCTCTTGATTAAGGTTACCCCAACCATATTTTTTCTTTGCGTGTATAAACCGATTAGTTTAATGTTTTAGTTGTGGTTTAGGATTACACACATCTAGTATTCCATAGTACCATTAGTTTAGCTTAGCTTAAATTTTATATTAATGTTCTACACCATTTTGCTTAATTATTTCTGATGCCATCTATGATTTTGAATTTTTACATACAACTATTAGTCAAGCCCTTTTCTTTAATACCCATATTGACGGAGTTATAAAAAAAAATCTTAATCGCCATTTGAGGTGGTTGCATAGGACAAAGCGGTAATATATCGGTCTGCACCTATATATCGGTCATTTAATTTCGGACACCATCTTGAATTTAAACTTATTATAGTTTACTGTATTCTACTGGTCAAGTCCATTCATTTGATAACAATATTGAGAAGGTTTAAGTGGGTGGCAGCCATCGTAGATTTTAAATCTTTTTTGTAGTGCATTGCATTTTTCTAGCAAAGTTATTTGTTTTGATACCCATATCTCTGCTCCCTGTTCTCCAGAAGCTTAAAAAAAATCAATTTTCATTTGTACATTTTAGGAAAAACACCGAAGCATTTGAAGTCTGGTGCTTATATCTCAGTTAGTTATAAACTGATTTGTCAACCTTCCCCGGCAGTAATTTTTGAGACTACTGCTTATATTTAAAGATAAGCTAAAGTTCAGAAAACTAATTATGAGCTTTAGTAACTAGATATAATTTAAAAAATGTATTTATTTTTTTAAATTATTTTTGCCTATAACTTTTCCGATTTGTAAGGGAGATATCAAAATTTTTTTCCAAATAACCCTGAAGGCATATCTAAAAGTAGTAACGATCGTATCTATAAATTTCAATTTATATGGTAAAACTATGGGAATAAACAGAGGCAGTCATGTTTATTTGCTCATATCTCAGAAAGTTACGGGAAAATTATGATGGATTTCAATAACGATTTATTTGCTTATAATTGGTGTCTCAACTAGAATGCAATTTTTTAATTTGGCGCCATTCGAAGTAACATTGTTTGACATTTGAACAATTGTTATTGTTTGCTAGTAGAAGGTACGAGGTTAGTAAAAATGGAGCGCTACACAAATGAACAACGCATTTTCATTGTGAAATTGTTTTACCAATATGGTAAAAGTTTTGCGGCTACAGTTCGCAAATTGCGATCAATTTGGGGTCACAATAATGCTCCAAAAGAGTCAACTGTAAAGAGATTAATGGATAACTTTGCCGAAACTGGGTCTGTTAGTGATGTAAAGACAACAACGCGCCTTCGACCAGGTCGATCTACCGAAAATGTCGCAGCTGTACGTGATGATGTCGCTCAAACTCCATCCAGGCAGGTCAAGCGCAAGCAGTCAATGGTGTTCGGTATCGTGAAATGATAACCAGTTTTTTCTTGCCTAGAATTGAAGAAATGAATGTGGAGGGCATGTGGTTTCAACACGATAGCGCCACGTGTCATACAGCCAGAGAAACAATTCAATTACTGCTTCAGTCATTTCCCGGTCGTCTTATTTCGCGTTTTGGAGACCAGAATTGGCCGCCTAGATCGTGTGATTTAACACTTTTAAATTTTTTTCTTTGGGGTTTTTTGAAGTCGATGGTTTACGCGAATAAGCCGACGACGACTCAAGCCTTAAAAGAGGAAATTGGACGCTGCATTAATGAAATACCGCAGCATTTATGCAAAAAGGTCATTGAAAATTTCATTAAAAGATCGCGTGTGTGCCAGCAAAACCGCGGCGGCCATCTGCACGATATATTGTTCCATACATAACCTCATTCTGTCTACTTTACGATATAATAAAGTTTCACGATTTTTTTTTTTAAATATCTGTGTTTTATTCAAAACTACCCAAACCCGGCGCGCGTTGCTACGCCCCTTAATGAATCGAAATGCATTCTGAATTTAATTGAATATCAAGTGCAAAAACCTAAAAATTGTAATTTTTTTATGGGCGTGGCACTGCCCACTTTTCTAATCACGAAATTGTTTAGTCATGACTGCTCAATATGTGTGCAGAGTTTCAGAAAAATCGATCTGGTGCAAGTACCTCAAAATTATAACCTTTTTTTATGGGCGTGGCCCTGCCCACTTTTCTAAACACGAAATTGTATGTTTATTACAGCATAGTATGTGTGCAAAGTTTCATAAAAATCGGTCTAGTGCAAGTACCTCAAAATTAAAACTTTTTTAGGGGCGTGGTCCCGCCCACTTTTCTTATCACGAAATCATTTGGTCATGACAGCTCGATATGTGTGCAAAGTTTCAAAAAAATCGGTCAAGTGCAAGTAGCTAAAACTGATAACTAATTTTTATGGGCGTGTTCCCGCCCACTTTTTTCCACCCATAAACACTCCCTGGTATGTGTACAACAACTTGCCAAAGTTTGAGTCCGATCGGTTTTACAGTTTCGGAGTCTATAGCTAACACACACACACACATACACACACACACACACAGAGTTTCACTTTTATATATATAGATTTAAAAATTGCGTTCTAGTTGGGACACCCGGTATTTGCAAAAGATCGATATTACACATAGATCTGCTGCTGGCGGGAGCTACTAAAAGTTTATTTCCACAAAGACACGAACATTATTAAGTCGACCCCCCTATTCATAAGCTTCTAGATAATAGAGATTAAATTAAATGACATAAAAATACAGAAAATATATACATTATGGGGTCGGAAATGAATATTATAGGAACTACAAACGGAATGACAAAACCTTCTTTACCCTTGGCAATACATGTGAAGGGGTTTTTTGGGGATTTTTGGCACTTATACCTTTAAGTGTGACACACAAATCCCAAAATGGCAAGAAAACAATCATCTAAATTTCTACCTTAAATTTTACAACGAAATAAATAAAAACATTCCCACTTGTTTTTCCTTGCCTACACCTCTGTCTTTTTGTTAAAGTCTTTATCTAAACCATTTATCTTACTTCTCCCCAAAAACTTTCCAGTTTTTACCTAGTATTGACAGACATTCGCAAGCAACAATTGAAAATTTCAATTGTTTGATCAATACTTTCATACGAATTGAGTTCTTCGACTTTTGTCACTACTTAAAAGCAACGTTTTTTGAATAAAAAAAATATTTAACAAAAATTTAATTTTGTATACGAATAACCATGCTAATATTGTAAATATGCATGTGTAGTTGGTATATAGAATAACTTCCAGCTAAATGAGGCCACAATTTAAATATTATTTATTATTTATTAATTTTTTTTTTTGTTTTGTTTTGTTACCATAGACATTGTTTTATGTCGTTTGTGTCTTAATTTTGAATAGTTACACAAACAATGACTGCACACAAATAATAGTGGGTAATAAAAGTTGTCAACTTTTAAAATTAAACTGTAATTGCGTTTCTAGAGTTTCTGGGTAAAACTTATAGGAATGAAATTATAAGAAAACTATTTTAAAAAAATTTAAAAATTTATAAAGTTTTAAAAATTATTGTCACCAATATTTATGTGAATTAAGACAGCAAACATTACTTTTTTCAGATGCCTTTTTTGAGAAGGTAAAAACTGAAATTACAAAACTAATAACATATCACCAAATTTCAGCGTAAGATAACCCTTCATGGATTACAAATATTTTGAAATCAATAATTTACATCCCAAACCGTTGTTTCTAATGCCTAAATATAGTTATATCGGAGAAAGGAGAACTTCGAGATTATAAAAACTGGCAGGGTATAATCCTACTCAATGCCCTACAGAAAATCATTGCAACAATTCTAATGCTAAGGTTGTCACCTCTTTGCAATACGCTTAAGTAAGAGCAACCAGGTTTTTGAGAAGACACATCATGTGTATATCACATATCAGCATTGCGTATTATAATTGAGTACAATTCCCCATATTATATACTGTTCCTGCACATTGAAAGTGCTTTTGATACAATCATGAGCACTAGCATTTGAAGAACTCTGTATTGTGGAGACACATTGGAAACTTTAAATGCCGTTGTAAAACTTCTGTACTTGAACACTTAAAAGCAGGTGCTATAGAAAGGTCAAAAGCCTGAACCATTTAACGTCAATATCGAGATTAATTAGGCTTATGTTATTGCCGTCACTTTACACTCTAATTATACTGGATGATGTAATATCAACAACAAACATTGATGCATCATACGGCACTTAATGCATGCCCTACTTCCATTTCACAACTATTAACCTAATTTTTACATTTTCAAATAATTTATGTATTTACCAACAGGTTACGCTAACTTTCATACAAATTCTGGTGTTTTTTAAAATTTTTAATAGCATAAGCTTAAAAATTTTTAATTAACTAAATTATATCACCACAATTTTAACCCTACTATACATATTTTCAAATGTCAGACGAACGGACATAGTCTTTAAATCTTATAGAATCCCAGATATATTGGAGAAAGTGTTACCAAAGGCATTGTTGTTTAACAGACGATTTAATACAATAATTAAATTATTATTCAGTGTATCTTGATTAATGTCAACCACTGTAAATATGACATTGGAATTAATATGTATGTACACATATACATATTTTCTTAGTTTTATAAAGTCAAATTTAATTTGGACACAATATTTTGAAGCATACTTTCAGGCAGTTTGTTTTTTTTACTATAATAAAACAATATAAATTTATGTTAATTTATGCTCAATCTAAAAACCATGAAATTTTTAAAGTAAACATAAAACAACAACACAAATGTATTGTTTTTTTTTTAAACAGTTTTGCACAAAAAATTTATATAAATTCATATTGTTGCTTTAACCATCGTGTGGTAAAGAAAGCTGAAAAAGAAAAAACAAATGAACTAAAAGTACCACTAGCCAGTGAGCCAAAGGAATGTCCCTTTTACTTATGGTTTATTACACTTTTTTTGGCCTTAAACTCATATTTCATACACGACACTTGCATTTCGTGTCCATCATAAAAACACGCATCAACATGCAAATACTTCTTTAACAACAGCTCACAAGAAAAAGTAACACAAAAAATCACTTGTATGAAAGTAACTGAAGCATACAGTTGGTTGATGACAAAGGAGAATGAAAGGAATGCAGAGGAATGAATCCATGAATTGTAAATTGTTGTATTTGGTTCGTGCATTCGTTTAATGTTTGTTGCTTTTAAGCCCTGGGGGCGCTCTCAACAATTTTTAATACTGTTGCTGCTATTGCTGCTGCTGCTGATGATCATCTTCGTCTTTCTCATCCTAGTTGTGTTAGACTGTCTGAGTTTTTGTTATAACGTTCGTCTGGTAGTCCGTTAGTGTGTGTCTTGTGTTTGATGCTTTACCATCATTCTTAAAGCCATCATCATTTACGATTTACGTATGGTATGCTTCTTTTGTCATGAGTAGTATGTGCATTGTTTGGTTACAAATATATGATCAAACAAAAAACACACTTATTTACTTATAATCAAACAAGCAAGCATGCATACTCCATGCGGTAAGTAGTTTAAGCCAGAGAACCTAAAGAGTTAAGTGTTTCGTTTTTATATTTACAACCATTTTTCCCCTTGTTTGTTTATAAGATCACAGCTTTCTTCTTATCATTTAGTTTGGCTGTTGTTATTAACTTGTTACCATATTTCAACATGAGTAGTACTCGTGATACGATGACACTTGAAAATTTTAGCATAGGCCAGGTATACTACTCTTTACCTGTGATCACAGGGGTATATACAGCTTTTTCATTCTGCTTGCATTCATCCTTTGCAACCACATAAAGTATATGTATATTTCCTGAAACCGTATGAATATAAAAGTCACTCGAGCGATTACCGCCTACTACCTGTTTGTGAAAATCAGCTCTTAAAAGGACCCATATGTATATAATCTGGTGATATGCATATAAAAAAGAAACTCGACTCTCTGTTTTCTCTTATATTTTTAATACAAAAATTACAAAATATTAACACTTAAACAATTTACAAACAAGAGTGTTATTTCTAATTTGGCCGATAATTTTTTCCTAGCAAAACTTTGGAAATTTTTTGTACATTTCTCAATATAATATTTCTGGTTTTCAGTCGTTCTAGCTTAGAAAGGCCTAGGATCTGTGAGAAAAAGGAAGAAATAGAAACTGCCAATCATGTTATCTGTCACTACTCAAAACTACTGAACCATGGAGTTTGGTAGTTAGGCAAGCGATTCCATTATGAATAAGGTGATGTTTTAATGTGTCATTGGATTCATCATGAGGGTAAGATGGTTAGTGGATGGACAATAATGCCTGGATAGGACTGTTTTTCGCATGTCTCCGAGAATTTTCATTGATATTTTTTATGTTTCTAGATACACTAAGTATGGAATATAATATCACTTAAATGATCCCTGTTTTCAGTTCCGATATTATGAGCTTGTTTTACAGCATTTTCCACAACATTTTTTAAAATTTGTGGCTGTAGTGCTCGAATTTCTGCAACTATGTTGACCTTGAGTTTAAAGATTGTCTCAGGCTTCTTCACAAATACTCTCTAATTTAAATTACCCAAAGAAAATTATATTAATTACGCGCTGCCCAAATAATTTCCGAATTTTTGGAAATTTTTCTCTCTCTCTCTCTCTGAAAATTTGACTTGAAAGTGCCATTGTGTCTCGAGCAGTGTCAGCAGTAGCTGCTTTCTGCTTAAGACACATCTGAGGTATGTTTTCAAGAGCAGGATGTAAAAAATGTTTTATCATAAAACAGATAAATTTCTCCATTTACAGTGGTGATACTTCTTTTTTAATTTCGTTAATGTCGTTGATGCATGACTGTTGGATTTTCAGAATACCAGAAGTTACAGTTCCGCTTATTGGTATTAACAAGGCCATTCAAATTAAAATAATCTTCATCACTCATAATCAGATTTTTAATAAAATTGATTTCATTTCTGAACGATTGAAACTTCAGTGCAAAATTTAGAGGTGGCGGGTTGCAATTCTGACACCAATTGCACCTTTTGTGGAAACTGTAGTAAATCTTCTTTTAAAGCGCCGTACTGATGTAAGCGCCAAGCCTAGCTAAGCAGAACGCTTTAAGGTAATTGTGGTCTACTAGTTTGAGGCATATTGAGGCCATGAACTAACCAACGACTCATTGTCACAGAAGGCAAAATTAAGACTTTAAAATATCAACGATATGCTATTTACATTGAAATAATTGATGACTGATTTAAATAATAAAATTCTATTATTCTGGTTATTTGATCAATTGCGAATCTTTCCATTATTTATTTACCAGCTGTTATACTTCTATAATCTGAAAACAAATTTAAAAAAAATATATTATAAATTATTTATTCTGGCTAAAGTTCATTAGTTATTACACTTCATAAAAAATTTATTTTAAATTAAACTAAATTGTAAAACTAATTGTAAAAATACTAAAAATTTCTTCTCAATAATTGTTCAGTATATTTACAGCTTCTTAGCTATATTATTTCTGAAGCAATCATACACTAAAAGGATTATATTTTTATTCTGTGTAGAAATTTTCATAAATTTTACCTGGTTTTACTTAACAGGGGCACAGATCCAGCTTACGAGTTTAGGGGGTAAACATTTTTTTAAATATATGAATGGTTTGTTTAATGACTGTCAAAACTTATACTTATCAAAAGAAAATATTTGGTTTGGAGGGGAAATATCTTATAAAAAATTATAATATATCACTATATAATACAAACCCAGCATGAATGCCTTAATCTTCCATAATTGAATATAGTTTAGGCTCTATTTTACTTTATATCATCGCAATAAAACCAAATCTCTATACAGAGAAATAATTATTTAAAAAAACTGCTTGAAAAGAATCTGCAAAAAGAAAATCGCATGTGTTATGAGGTAAAGAAATGCCAAAGTGGGAAGCAAAAATTACACTGCAACAAAAAGCAGAAAAGCAAAAAATAAACAAAACAGCAACACTATCAATAATAACAATAACAACAATGAAAAAAAGTACGTATAAAAAGTATGTATGATTCTCATATAGTGGCGGCTTACATTCTTAAAAATTCCTCAAGTCAAATGTAGACTTCTATGCAACCATCCATCCATCCATCCGTTCAGCCAATACATTAAGTCAATCTGTCAGTTTGGTAAAAAAAAAAAGTTTTTTCTCAAATTTTTGCTTTCCTTACAACACTTTTCATACCCAAAACTAAAAGGAAAACAAAAGAAACAAACAATGACAGCAACAAACAGCATTATTTAAAATGAGTACAAAATAAACTTGTTTCTTTGGTAAGGAATTTTCAAGAGAAATTCAAAGCTCTTTGCTGGCGAAACCAAAAAAAAATTACTCTTCATACGGAAAAACTCTTAAAGTCTGTAGATTATATGGAGGTTAAAACGGCTGGAAAATATGTCTCCTAAATATAACCTCAACTCACTTTATCACATTGCAGAGCAAATTTGTTTTCAATCCCTCTATTACTCTTGCCATAGAGATTGTCACAAAAAAAAAAACAAAATAAATAAAAAATAAAAATAACAACAATTCATATCAACTCGTTACGCTTTTGTGTTGTGATGTGTTTGTGTCTAATCAATATTGTATTGGTTTGGCCTGTGGGCATGATTACAGGTTTTTCATCTCTTCTTTAATGAGGTGATATTGCTTGATTCTATAATAAATCTTAGAGTTTGTTTTAAATATTTCCGTGCTGCAACAGAAAAGAGTATTTCTTTATTTTTCGTTGTCTTAAAATCTCTTGTTGGCCAATATAAAAACCTTAAAGTTTGAGTCTTAAACTTCTTCTTATTTTTATCACTAAAGAACAGGTTGTGTTGCGAAATTATGGCCCGAAACAATTAGAATTGTTTATGCTCTTAACATGGACATTAACTGGACTCAAATGTTTATACTTTGATTTAAGTAAATGTGTGAGAGGTGATTGGTTACTAGTTGAATGGTTTAAAGTTACAAAAAAAACTAATTATTAAAATAAAATTACAAATATTTTATAAATTTATTCAAACTTTTTTAATTGTATAGCAACGGGAAATTTTCTATTTTTTTGTATTAATAAAAAAAACGCATACAATAAAATTTCCGATTATGTTCTTATTAATGCAAGCTCAGATCAGTTCGCAATCTTAGCCCAATAAAAATTTTTCGTTTTATCTTTTTACAGATATTTTCAAATTTTACAAAATTTTTTTTAAAGTTGCCATTTCATTAAAATTTTCTTTTTCTGAAAACGGTTTGCTTATCTTCATTTTCTTTACAACATTCAATTAAATTTACATTTTAGAAAACCTTTCATTGATTTCAAGGCATATTTATACAGACAACTTCGTCGAAACAGCAGATCGGGAAGCATAATATCAAAATTTGTTCAATTGATTTTAATTATTTATACGGAGATAAAAAATAAAATTTTTTTTGCTGAGAATTTTTCTAAATTTATTTATATTTGTGATTTTTACATCCTTTACACAAATTTCGTTTCTCTTTTTTAAATTAATTTGATTTTAAATTAAACCTAAAAAATCCGCTTTATATTTGTTTTGTTGTATTAATTCGCCGTTGCATATACATACCTGCGTGAATGTGCCTTGATTAATTCCAAAAAAGTCTAAAAGTGATGTTTTTTTCTTCTTGTAAAGAAATCTATTGTGCTAGCGAAAGAAAACACTGAAAAATTATATCTTTTTCGATACTTGTTGAGTGGAACGCATTTTTAAAACTAGATATTCTTTTATCAGATTTCAAAATCATCCTTTTTAACCACCAAATTTTTATCTTATTAAATGCGATAACTTTTATATTGCCTTTTTCATATTTTCTTACCACAACGACTTAGAATGAAATTCACCAACAGCAACTATTTTTTTCTGTGATCCTACATAATATTATGACTTGTGCCATCTTGCCATACTAAGATTTTTTTTAGGAAACTTTGTCTGACTTTAGGTCTTTAACTGCTCAGCATTTGCAACATAAAAATTCTCAGCACTTGCAACATAAAAATATTGACCTAGAGGTTGCAAAAAATCTGCCAGTACAAACGTTACGTCACTAAGCAACATGAGTATTTTTCTATGAAATTCGGTTTTATTTCCCGTATCATATTTTTGGGTTCTAATTTTTTTATTTTTTTTGCTGCATTCCTATTAAAAATTTTTAGACTTTGTGTGCATTGGCTTCAACTTTTTGCACCAAATAGTCAAAGTATTGAGCTAACCGGGCTGACTTTCTACCAGACTTGTTTGGAGCGCTTTTCATATATGATTAAAATTTTTGGCCCTTTTAATTCCATGTAGGCCTTTTCCCTAGACAGGCTTCCTATCAATCGCGGAATTATCCTGATACCGTTTAATAACATTGGAAACAGTTTGACGGCAGGCCTTATATTCTTTGTAATATTTTTGGTAAAATTAATTTGATCAGTTTTTTAATTTTTAATATTTTCGTCAATAATTTTGGTCAAACTCACAACAAATCAACATGTTAGTCCCCGTTTAGACAGGGAAACATTTGGAAGGGAAACATTTTGTTTGGGGAAGAGAATAAGAAATTTATTTCCCGTTCACGGAGGCACGCCTTGTGTTTTCATTCTTATTGTTTACATTTGCTATGCTTTTTGACATTTGCCTTATTTCTTCTCGGCGTGCTTTGTTCTCTATGTTTTATATTTGACTTTGTTTGAATAAAACTAAAACAATAAAAAATGTACTTAATAAAATTACAAATTAAAATATAAACTGGAATGTTTCCGACAACAATGTTTCCCTGTATGATCGCGAAGGAAAATACAAAAGAGAATTCCAGATGTTTCTCTGTCTAAACGGGGACTAAGTCTGTAAAAATAATAACTGACACTTTTTCCAAAGATAACTAGAAAAAAAATGTAATATTGCTTCTGTCAAAAGTAACCTAAGTTAAGATATGTATCTTTTTCATTTCTATCTCACTCCTTATGTAAAGAGTGTAATATCGATCAACTGTCGCAAGCATCCCTTCACACTGCGACACTGTGACCTACAGTAAAGTGCAAAGCTGCACCTTATTTGGCATACATCTACGACTCCATTAAACACAACAAAAAAAAGGACGAGTCTAATTGGCCAGCTGACATTATAAGTTTACCTTTGCTACAAATATTTAAGTAAATATAAAATAATAAAAAATTAATCATTTAAGTATGCTGCACCATCGTTAAATCTGCAATGTTGATTTGTCATCAGTCGGTGACTGAATAATATATATTTGATGAATAAAAATAATGCCAAAATAAAATGATCTCATCTAAAAATTAATATTTTGGATCTACAAAATTTTTTTTAAATTTTTTGTAGGCAGTGCTAATTTTAAACCTACCAAGAGTAGCTTACTCATGCCTTCCCTTTTTTCTGAAACAGTGCACTGCACAGTACAAAAAAGAAAAAAGGGAAGGCATGAATAAGCTACTCTTAGGAGGGATAAAGTTAGCGCTTTTTAATTACAACATACAGAACTAGAGAGAGGTTAATCGCATTTAAAAATATATACACCAAGTAAGCGACTCCGCGAGCTCCTTTTGGTAATGACGTTTTTGCTTGGAATATTAAATTAATTACTAAAACGACCTTAAATTTTATTTTTGTAAAAGTATATCGTTTGACATATTTATTCCTATTTATTCTAAATTTATAAATAATTTTAAGTCTCAATAAGATTTTCAATATTTTCTATTTTCTATTTATAGAATTTTTAAAAAGCTTTTGTGTTTTAATAAATTGTCAAAAATTTTAATTTAAGAACACACACTTGTACATATACATATTCGATGTCATAGAACTTTTCGATTTATGGATAATGTTTGATAAAGAACAAGTAAGAGCACTATATTCGGCTGTGCCGAATCTTTTATACCCACCACCAATTTTGTGTACATTTAAAGCACAATATTTATTATTTTGTTAATCGCTATGGAATAATCTTTTTTCAATAAAATATGTATCACTTTCTTTGTAGAGGGTGGTTAAATTTTAAGGGCCCATGTTGAAGGTGAACTACAGCTAGTTTTTAAATTTGTTTTCTGCATTTCACTTGACATTTCTCAATCTCAAACTTACTCAATTTGATCCGTGGAAAGATACGCAAATCAGCAACGCTTTAAAGTTATTCAGGTTTTTTATAAAAATGGGCGTTTAAATCAAAATGCATTTTGTGCAGTTCGTAATTCTTTTGATCAACATAATCGTTCAAATTCATCCACAATCGGGAGAATTGTAAAAAATATTTAAATTTCTGCAAAACAGGTCTGTATAAAATGTTAGCAAATCTGTGAATGCCTTCTTAGTTCGTTGAATTGGAACCACTGCTGGTTTTTGCGATAGTGTGGCAAAAGAGCAGTCAACCTCGCCTCATCATCATGCCCAATAATTGAGAATCAACATTGTCATTGAAATTTTGGGCCATCAGATAGTGGAGTGGCGCCAAGGATGGGGGGAGGGCATTTGGCCGATATTTTGTTAAATACATAATTGAACCATACAAATATTATAATTACAAAAAGAAATAATAATAATATCCTAAATAATTTATGTTTTATTTAAATTCAACATAAAATTTAACCACCCTTTATAACTTCGAATGCAACTAAAATGCTTTTGTAAGTGTAGTCTTTCAATGAAAATGGGCGTTAAAGTAGGCATGTCAATAAAGTTTCTGCTAATAAATACAACTAAGATATTTCAATATAGTCCTTTATTTTCCCAAAAACTTTATTAATAGAGAAATTACATGAATTTAAGATAAACCGTTATATGGGACGTAGGCGTTAAAGTGCGCGTGTCACCTAAAATGGATATTTCGATGTGTTACAAACGGAATGACAAAATGGATATACCCCCACCATTTTTTTGAAGGCGGGTATAAAAAACAAAACAACAAAAGCAAACAAATTACATTGAATAGAAGGATATACGTAGCAAATTTGATCATCATACCTCTAATTTTGGCGGTTTTATGAGCTTTTAAATTTCATTAACGGTAGATAACGTGAAAAGTGGGCGTTATAGTAGGCTTGTCAAAGTTTTTTTTGCGAATAAGTACAACTTAGGTGTTTCAATATAGCCCTTTATTATTCCAAAATCTTTATTAATAGAGAAATTATATGAATTTTAGGTAAAACGTTATATGGGAGGTGGGCGTAAAAGTGGGCGTGGCACCTTAATTTTCTGGCACAGTATTGACATTGCCTAGTGGGATATACGTAGCAAATTTTATCATCAAACCTCTAATTTTGGCGGATTAATGAGCTTTTAAATTTCATTAACGGTAGATAACGTGAAAAGTGGGCGTTATAGTAGGCGTGTCAAAGTTATTTTTGCAAATGAGTACAACTTAGGTGTTTCAATATAGCCCTTTATTATTCCAAAATCTTTATTAATAGAGAAATTATATGAATTTTAGGTAAAACTTTATATGGGAGGTGGGCGTAAAAGTGGGCGTGGCACCTTAATTTTCTGGCGCAGTAATGACATTGCCTAGGGGGATATACTTAGCAAATTTGATCAACATACCTCTAATTTTGGCGGTTTTATGAGCTTTTAAATTTAATTAACGGTAGATAACGTGAAAAGTGGGCGTTATAGTAGGCGTGTCAAAGTTATTTTTACGAATGAGTACAACTTAGGTGTTTCAATATAGCCCTTTATTATTCCAAAATCTTTATTAATAGAGAAATTATATGAATTTTAGGTAAAACGTTATATGGGAGGTGGGCGTAAAAGTGGGCGTGGCACATTGGTTTTCCGTTAAAAAAAAGCGTCTCACCAAAAAGCAAAGTGTGCAAAATTTCAGAGTCGTACATCCAATTTTGTTGCTTTTATGACGTTTTTGTTTTTAAATATACCGAAAAATACACTGTGCGGTATAAATTTTCGTACATTTTGATCGATAACTCCTCTCCTAATGCTTAGATTTAGATAATTTTTGGGGAAAAATATTGTTTTTACTCAGGAAATATATATTCGAAGTTTCATGAGTCTACGTTAATGCGTTTGGACACAATTCCATTTTATTCGATGTTCGAAGGACACGGTTTTTTCGACCTACTCTTGCTTTTCGAGCTATAACTCTCTTCCTAATATTCCGATTTAGCCCATTTTCAATACCAACCAAACCTTGTCTATAAGAAAGATTCTGGCAAAATTTGAGGCCCCTAGCTTTTTCGGTGCGACCTCTATCGTGCTTTCAACAGACGGACAGACGGACAGACGGACAGACGGACAGACGGACAGACGGACAGACGGACGGACATAGCTAGATCGTCATCAAATCAAACCCTGATTCAGAATATATATACTTTATGGGGTCTAAAATGGATATTTCGATGTGTTACAAACGGAATGACAAAATGAATATACCCCCACCATTTTTTTGGTGGCGGGTATAAAAACAAAAATGTATGCCTCATTTTTACAAATGTTATTGATAAATTCTTTATTAACAGGAGTTATTGATGTCACAGCGATCTCATTTTAGAATTTTCACGATACTCTATGAATTTTTCCCATAATTTATAACATGTTTTCTGCTAAAGTCTTTCATTTGTACTCTTTTATAAATATGAATATGTGCATGTGTGTTTATTCATCATATCTCTTAACAGGTTTGTTGTTTAAGTCTTTTGTTTGTACTCTAAATAAATATAAACATTTTTCCACCACCTTACTTCACTGCAACGTAACTACATACATATACGTCACTATTAACTATCAATTTCACCACACAACTTAAAGTTGAAAACCATCTTAATGATCTAGAAATAAAAACAAACCAAAATGGTGAGTATGATTTTGTTAACAGAAATATACCACACACCTTATACATACTAGGTGTTGTTGATAACTCTGTGCTGTGTATTTTGCTTAAAGATTTTGTCAAACTTCATATACTATAATCTCTCATCCTCCGCTAGTTTAAAATGTCAAACTACATATAGAAAAAAAATAAATAAACAGATAAAATTCTCTTCCTACTAATATCACCACATGCATAAATACAACATGTGTGCGAGTTACAACTACCGCAAAACACTATGAACAGCCAAACAATAGTTTTATTTTACCTGTTGTCTGGTTATGAAGTCGAGTCGGTTAAAAACATCAAACGAAATATTTTTTTTTAAGCGAGTGTAATAAAATACAATTAAAAGAGAAGCAAAAAATATAAAGGGAAAAAAAGTGTAAATAAAATAAAAAAGAGAATGCACAAAGTATATTTAAAATAAGATTAAAAAAGTTATTTAATAAATAAGAAAAAAGTATGGAAATATATTAGTGTTAATATCTATAAATAAAATTATTTTTTTGTAGAAAAATTAAATAAAAATTATTGTTAAAGAATTAAAACACAAATTTCTTTTAAGCTAAAGCAAGTTGCAGAAAATATATAGAGAGGATTATTTAAGGAGGTGTCGTCGAACAAAAATGTAAGGTGAAATTATTTTCTTGCATTTTTTCCAGTTTTATTTTATTAAAGTGTATGTTGATGAAAGAAAACGGAATACATAAAGAATTTGTTCTCATTAATTTGTAATTATGCAAATGAACATGTATTTTTTTAAATTAATTAAGTGCATATCATTTTGTTTTTACATTTTATTTTTTTTTATTTTTTTGTGAACAAACCACAATTGGATTACCTTTGTAAGTGTGTGTTATTGAAAATATGTTACCTACAGCTGTACGGTAGACATTTGATATTTTTTACAATGTTAAATTCTAAAGAATTTAAAAACATGTAGAGTTTTTTTAATAAGTATTCGGTTATTTAAAAAGTGTGTAAAAACTAGGGTTTTGTGCTGCTGCATTGATATAAATTTTTGCCTTAATTTATTGTGTTTCGAACAAAAAAAAAAAAAAAAAAAAAACTTTGTAAAGTTTTATCTTGTTTTTGTCGTTGTATGGTTTCTTCTATTCACTTTACTCACCAATACATATGCAAACTTATGAACAGCATTTTTTGTTTAATCAAATGTGTGTAGTTGTTCCAGCGATCTGTACCAATACAAACAGGTTTTATGGTTCGGTTTTTGTTGTTGCTGTCTTCTCAACTTCTTTAAGTTTATTATTTGCTTTTTTTGGCTAAAAAAAATATAGCTTATAGCGTGTTAAACATAAATGTGTGGCTGTTGTATTTTCTAAAATGTTTATTGAAAGTATTTGCTATTTGCAATACATTTTGCTGTTTTTTTTCTTTCTTGAAATTGTTTGAAGGAATTTAATTTGCATTGATTTGGATTTTCTAGTGAAACTATTTCATCTTTAATTTCTTAAGCTGCAAATACAATAATAGTAATATATGTATATCTAACAAGTTATACATGCGACATACTATTCATGTATATATTATTTATAGTTTGTTTTATATATATTTTCTTACTTATTGAAAGTTTTCTTAATGACTTGTACAAATAACAAATATAGTTGTTGGCCGATAATATACCTAAGTTACCTAAAATGATAAAAACTTTAACGGAAATAACAGCTAAAAAAGTAAGAAAGAAGATTAAAATTAAGTAAAACTTTTTATTATTCGGCTGTCATGACTATAAAAGTAAAATTAATTCTACAACTTTTTTCTAATAATATTAAAAATGTCAAATAATAATATTTAATTAAACCTTAAATTTTATATTAATGATTTGACCTTACAGAGAACTAGGAAATTAAATGATCATGTCTAAATTATGCTTATCATTCTGCTTTATCGTTTCTTTAGTATTTTTCTTATGCCGTTCTCTATTTTATAATTTTGGTTATTTTATTTATTTCTTTTCCTTTAGATTTTCAATGTTCGAACATATACATTTTTGAGAAAATTCTGATATATCATAGTGTTTAATGTTTTTGAACAGAAATACTTAAAATACACATATATAAGCCATGTTCGAAAATTCGAAATTATGTTCGAAAAAAATATAATATTGATAAAACATTGTTTAGTAGCTTGATATTAAAAACAAATTACAGTTTTTTAAAAATTTCATTGTTTTTAACAATTTCGAATATTTATTATAAAAGATTTAAAGGAAATTTTAATAAAATAAGTTTTTATTTGATACACTATAATGTAATAGTTGAAAAAATACGTTTTTTACAATGTTCGAAAATTCGAAGTCAAGTTCGAAAATTTTTCGAAATCTTTAAAAACATTTTGTAAAATCTAGGTATTAAATTCTTCAACGTTTAATTTGTTTAAATTAAAATTTCAAAGAAATTAGAACTCATATATGTATATCAATTTCGTACATGTGTATATTTTTAAAGAAAAATCGTATAAAAAATATTTTGTACAATTTTTATTTTCAAAACAACAATTAAAATAAAAAACTCCTATTTATTAAAATCCCAAAATTGTTATGATTTACATATTTTATTATGTACTTTAATTACAAAATGGCACCATGAAATAACTCCCCAAAATGAAAATGAAATAAGTCCCCAATTTTAGGGACTTATTTCATAATGAATTAACTCCCCAACTTTAAAAATGAAATAAGTTCCTTAAATTATTATTAAAAATGAAAACTGAAATAAAGCCCCAAAAAATGAAATAAATCCCCATTCGTTGTTGTTGCTTCATGTACAAAGTTTTGGGGACTTATTTCATTTTCATTTTGGGGAGTTATTTCCTGGGGAGTTATTTCATGGTGCCTTAGAAAATATTGTAGAATTTTAAGCTTTAAAATATTTTTACAACAGTGAACAAAAATATGCGTTTTTACAGTGTTTTGATAAAATATTTTTAAAGTGCTACTCTGTTGAGGGTAAATAATTTTTTATTTGTCTATGTATGCACATATAAATATTTAAATTCTAATGTTCTGTTACTTAGATTAATAATAATATAATATTACTACCACCTTGTAGCTATTAATACAATATCAATATGATATAGATTTCAAAACACTGTGCATGTATGCATCTGTGTATATGTTTTATCAAATTATAAAGTGTGAAATTTGTTACTTCTGTGTAACACCTTTAAAATCGGTTGTATGGTTTTTCCTTGGTTTTCTATCTGTTTTTTTTTGTTTTGTTTCGATTATTACGCAATATTTTAATTCAAAATCTTAGATTTTTGTAGCTATTAGTATGGGTTGTGAAGCGGCATGTTCTTATTGATGTGTGTATATTTTTTTAATTTTGTTTTTAAACAGTAGCGAATAGTAGTTTATTGAAAGCAGTTCCTAATTAATAAGCAATTTTTCAAACAACCACTATGGGTTTGTGTAGCATAAGTTTGTTCTTTGTTATTTTTTTTTATCTTTTTATGGTTAAGGAGTTCACATGTATAATTGATATTTTCAAATCTTTTAAAGTATTCCTTTTATTTGATTAATTGGCTTGGTTTACACCTTTTTGATAGTGTTAATAAAATATATAATTTTATTCAAGCAAGTGTACATTGTTGCTAAAAATATAACAAAATACATTTATATGACATCCCAGCAAAAAAATCTATGACAAAGAAGTGAATTTGCAGGGGTTCGACTGGTGACGAAGTGATTAAATTTAGGTGAAAACACTAATGATTTTAACATTAGCGTGTCATTGGAGATCATATGTTTATATGAATATTTTAATGAACTGCACTCCATTCTAATAAGTGCATGGAACTCATGCATATTTGGTGACAAGTATCGGATATTTCATGTGTTAAATTTGTTTGTTTACAAGAATTCTTTAAGATATTTTGCATGATGTTGCATTCGTTTTTAATCACATCATTTATGAGAAATTATTTTGCAGTTAGGGAGTTATTTAGAATGAATGCTTCTACATAATTGATTTGGAAGTCTTGAAAATGTAATTCGCTTTGCACTACTTCTAATTTTTTTTGCTGGAATTTTAAAAGAAAACATCATGACCCTTTTTATTAAAAAAAATTTATTTGACAAAAAAATGTTTGAAAGAAATTTTTTAAATTAAATTTTTTTTAAGTTTTAGAAAATTCAGTTTTTAAAAATTTTCTAAAAAAAATTTTAATTTAAAATTTTACCCAAAAATTTATAAAGATTTTTTTTAAATCAAAACTTACTTTAATTAAAAATTTTTCCAAAATTTTACTATAATTTAAAATTTTAAAAATTTTTTTTACACATTGAAAAAGTCTCAAAATTTGTATGTAAATCAATAACATCCAATGTTTTCTCAAATTAAAAAAATTATAAATTGAGATAATAAATAATTTATCTTAACTCGAGATAAATAAATAAAAAATAGCTTTTTTATAGAAAATTCATTAAACGTTCCCTACAAAAAAAAATTAATTTATTGAAAAATTTATCAAAAATTTTGTTAAACAAAAAAGTTTTGATTTTAAAAAATTTTGCTTCGTAATTTTGTGTATGTACATACATATGTATGTATTATTAAAAAAATTAATGAAAGCATTTTTGTCAGCTTTTCCCTTATTTTTTTATTACAATAACCCCCCGCAAAGTTTGTACCACATGTTGTTAAGCAGCACTTTATATTACTCATTTAAATTAATCCAAAAATATGTCTTAATTTCTCCATTTCAATAAACAAACCTATAATTCATGCAATTAATTAAATTTCACTATTTTTTTTTACTAAATATTTTTCCACCAACTAAATCAAATCATTAATCATATTTACCATATTTCATATTTTTTCCTTTTTTCATCCCAAATCCATATAAAAATTTCAAATGATACCAAATTTTTCATTTTATGTTTGTATATGGAAAAAATTTTCCGCTTAAAAGTAACAAAATCTTAAACTCCTTTTTGTTGTTGTTTTTGTTGTAGTTGTTGCAATTTTAATCAAATACGTATTTTAAAAGTAACAAACATTTGAACTTTTTCAAATATTAAATTGTAGTTGTTGCTGTTGTTTTTTTCTGGTCTTGTGGTTTAGTATTAAAAAATATTTTCCACTTTGTAGTTTTTGTTGTTAGTGGTGCAGTTTTTACTTGAATTGTACGAAGAAACATTTTTCTGTTGGCTTTTTTTGTTGTCGTCTAACAAATACTCTGACAGTATGTATTATAGTCGTTTCTGTATCGTTGTATTGGTAAAGCAATGCAGTTTGACTTTTTTCGTTTGGTCTTGTTGGTAATGGACAATCATATTTTAGACAACAACAACACAACATAAAAAGTATTGTAAGTAGTAGGCCAACAACATGTAATAACAGCAGTGACAACTTTTAGCACACAAAAACATGAACAAGAAAACCACCACCAACTACAACAACTAAGTAAAACGATAATAACAATAACAGCAGCAACGACAAAAACGAACTGGGAATTGGTTGATTTGTTCAGTTTGTTATTTTTTGTTTCCTTAATGCTCAATAACATTGTAAAGAGAGACAGAGAGAGCATTGAAGAGAAAATATTATTATTATTATTATTGATTTTGTTATATCGTGCTCACTTAGAGCTAGTTGGTATGAAAAAAGTATGTTACATCAACCTCACTATAAGTCACCGTTTGTATCGTGCTTAGTTTTGTAAATCCTATCCCAGAATTTATTTTTTCGAACCTTGTTATTTTGTTGTACATTATTAATGGCTGTAAGCCAATAGAGCGTATAGAGAATTACTTTAGGAAGTGATTTGGCAATAGAATTTAAGTAAAATTTCATTTTGTAGCAAACAATTGCATACATGCACACATGTTCCTAGATTTTAAAATGCTACTTAAGGGTAGTCTTTACGAAAAGAACTGAAGATAATCTTTTGTATTGTAAATTATTAGAAATTGTACAAATGTGTAGCAGGTATTGAATAGACTACAATTTTCAAACTTCAAATTATATAAAATCAAAGTAAGAATGTACTTTTTAATTTTTAACTCGATTCATTTTATTGTAAAAAAGGCATATTCCGATTAAGCATAGAATAAAATATCCGTCAAAGGACCCCCTGGATCTGATGACAGACTATTATCTTTTTCATGCAATTTTCCATGACCGTTTTAGAAAAATGTAGCTGTAACTCACCGATGACGAATTGGATCTAGGATTAGAGCTCTGGAATTGTTTCTAGTTTGTTCGCCAGAACCCGAAGTTTTACAAACACCTCCTCTCCCCCCTACAAAAAAAAACCGACATGCCCATGAATCGCATGAATTTGGTGGCCAGTTGACATCAGAATTTTTTCACATAATTTGCTCTGGAAATCGTTGCTTTAATAAATAAATTGTTTTACGCGCGCTGCTTTGGATGACTCTTTTTTGATGAAACACTATATCGTCCAAGTCTATGCCTTTCAGTTAAAGCCCAACAATTCCGCAACTATGTACCCGTAACGTTTATCGTTCACCGTGAGTGCAATTTCGACCTCATCTTAGAGCCCAATTACACCCCCTGATATTAGGCGAATTTTGTTCCACACCAGAAATTTGCTTATTGTGGGTGCACTTATTTCTCACGGATTATATAAGGATTTTCTAAGCCCCAAATCAGACAATTTTGTGTATTCACGAAGCCATTCAGATGGAAGTGTGCTTTACTTGAAAAGATGACTTCTTTCAAAAAATTGGCATTGACTTCACTTTGCTCCATTACCTATTAAACGAAATGCCGTTGAATGATCAGCTGAATTGTGTACGCATGATGATAAGGTCTTCTTTAAAAATGATCTGTGTAGTGATTTGTTGAATTTGCTGAGAACGATGCCGAACTGATGTTTTCGGGGTTTTGGCGACACTCTCGTTTTCAATCGACCAATACATTGACGCACAGTAGTTTTTCATTTCATACCTGGCCCAGGCTCTTACAATTTTTTGACCGCTGTCGACTGAAAATTGAAAAATGTTTGCAAGCGATCCCAGCACAATCTTCCTAATTTGTGTAATAAGTTTTTACAATTATAACGCATTGTTCTTTTGTAAAGCGGTCTATTAAATAATTGAATAAAATTTATGAGTTGTCACCTGCATTGAAAACTATTAAATTTTTTAATTAAGAAAGTGCATTCTTACTGACCAACCCTAAATTAGAATTAATTTTTAATCATTTCGATGCTAGCGGAGCCTGATTGTATCGTCTTTGATAAAAAAATAAATAAGGTAAAAGCTGAAAACTTAACTCAGCTTAAACTCCACTTTTGCCTTATTGTAATTTATAAGAAACGCTTTAATCCTCCACTATGTGTTACGGCCTTAATACCTTCTCTGTATAGAAATATTAGAAAATGCCGACTAAACTATACTAAAAGAAGTAAAAAAATTCAAGCAACATGTTGGAATGTTGTAGCAACAACTAATAAAAATGTTGAAACGATTTTTGTTTTTTTTTTTTTCTTTGCAACAAATATCATAAACTTTTTTTATTTGTTTGGTCCAGTTGCATTTAAACGTTTCTTGCATGTTTCCAAACAACAAATTATGATTTTGTTTATATCTAATAGACGTTATAAATTCACAAAACTTGTGTCAATTATTTACTACCTCAATTTATATATAAACTTAATACAAATTAAAAAGTGTATGTATGTATCTATGTACGTTGAATGAAACTGTATGAAATGAATGATATGATTTGTTATCATTTTCCCTGTAAGACTTAAATAGCGCAGCGGGCACAAATGATGGTTACAGACAAAAAACAACAAAAAATCAGCTAAGTGATTGTAATATTTTACATAGTTATAAAGTGCGTGAATGTCACTACGATGAAGAACTAAGAAAAAAATATAAAAAATTTTGTTTTAAAAAATATATACATTCAGAGTAAAAAATAAAAATAAAAAGAAAAATCGAAACTCTCTTCCTTATTTTATTATTAAAAAAATCAGCTGAGAGATAGAAATGATGTGAACCAAAACAAGTAAGAGTGCTATATTCGGCCTTGCCGAATCTTATATACCCTTCACAACGTTTAGTCATGCAATAAAAATTGTTTATATCACCATTCATCTCATATAAAATATGTACATACATACATATAAAAAACATACATATATAAAATCATCCCATTGTAAAATTAAATAAAAAAATATTTAAAGAAAAATATTAAAAAAAAGTATTAATAAAAAAACAATAAAAAATTAAAAAAAGAATTAAAAAAAACTTTAGAAAAAAATTTAAAGAAAATAATAAAAATATAAATAATATATAAAATAAAAAACAAAAAAAAATTTTTTTTAGCTCAACTGGGATTCGATGCCACATTTATTTTAACCAGTATACCGAGTGTGTATGTATGTATGTTGTTGTTGTGGAAAAAAAACCAGGTGGTCGTGGTTTTTTGCTCATATCTCAGAAAGTTATGGGGCGATTGTGCTGAATTTCAATAGCGATTCATTCCCGGATATTTCCAAAAGATTGATACCATACACAGATCTGGGGAACATATAGTTGCTTCTAAAAGTTGATTTCAACCAACACACGGGCAGACGAACAGACGGCCAGGGCTTAATCAACTCCTCTGTTCATAAGCTTTCAGAAAATATATACTTTATGGGGTCGGAAATGAAAATTATAGAAATTACAAACGGAATGACAAAGCTATATATACCCTTGTCAATCACAGGTGAAGGGTATGACAATGGTTCAATTTACAACCACGTCATGTATTCTGTATCGTCATTCAATAGACAGTTTTCGTTTTGTTACTTGTGAACACAATTTCTGTTATATCGGTTATTTGTTTGTGTTGTTAAACGTCAATTGATATTAAACGTCAGGTAAATAAAAATCAGGAATGGCAAAGTTAATCAAATCTTACTTCTGCAGAGCTAAAAAATAATAAAAAAAACAATTTTTGCAAAGAAACAAAAATATCAAAATATCTGATATTTTTATTTTATTAGAAGCAATAACAAAAACATTTAAAGAATTAATTTTTGATTCTGCAAAGAAATTGTCATTTTCCATCCCTTTATGAATTCAAAACAACACTTTACAAACATATGAAATGAAACTGTATTAAAATATAAAATGTTTTAAGGGAAATTACCAACAACAAACATACAACACTGTTAAAACAAAAATGTACCAATAGTACAATACAACTAGGATTGTGAATTGAATAATTATTATAAAAAGAAGATTTTATTTACAAAAAAAAAAAATTAAATGGGATTTCTTAACATACGCGATCTTCCTTTACAGCTTCTTAATAGTAAGTTTTCATTTCATATTCAATTTACTTAATTTAGTATCCTTTTGCATGGACCAATTTTGCTAATATCTTTAAAAAAAATTTAACAGAAATTGCGTGCCAAAAATGTATTTATTGAAATTTTTTTAAAAAATACTTAAAAATGAAGCAAAGGCACATCACAAAACAACGTGCGTACGAAACTCATGCTGTTGCAGTAAGTATTTTATTTGCACATTTAGTTTGCTCAATACCATGGTAAACAAAACACATACAATCACCTATTGAATGTGCTTCTTTGTGTTGCCTTATTTATGAATTTTTATTTTCAGTTGTTATTGTTGTTGTTGTTATGGTTCATACCAAGCAGGGATTCTTAATCTCTTATTCCTCTGTTTAATATATTATCTGAGTGACACGTAGCGCCATCTCGTTGGTTTAATGTGTATTTTATTAAGAACGAAATGGTTTTATTGTCGAAGGCAGAACATGCTAGTACAAATAAAATTGTCTATAGATTTGGGAGAAACAGTATACAGTAAACAGCATTAATTATAACCCTTCTCACCTCTTGAGAAACAAAATCAAGATTTGCGGGCTTTCGCTAAATACCAACAGTATTTATCGTTGACCACACCTGGCATAAACTATGGAGAAATTTTCTTATCTGTGAAATGGAGTGTTTCGAATGCGACTAGCTTTACTAGTGACTAGAACCACAAATAGCTTGAGCTAATCTTACAGCTGATCAGAGTTGTAAAGGGTGTTTTTTTAAGCCCGATAGAACTTGAAATTGTAAAAAATAACACAAAAAATTAAATTGTAATCAACATTTTTTTTTTATTCGAAAGATCAATACGTGACATTAACATTTGAAAATGATTTCGGGCATATGGGCACCGCGGCTGTTCTTGACGAAGCGCATTCTGGACGTCCAATTTTGGGCCACTTTTTTGAGCACTGCTGGCCGTATGTCACGAATAGCACGAACAATGCTGGCCTCCAAGGCGTCAATTGTTGCTGGTTTATCAGCATAAACCAGTGACTTCACGTAGCCCCACAGGAAATAATCAAGAGGTGTCAAATCGCACGACCTTGGAGGCCAATTGACAGGTCCATTTCTCGAAATCAACTTATCGCCAAATTTTGATTTCAATAAGTCGATGGTTGCTTTCGCCGTATGGCACGTAGCGCCATCCTGTTGAAACCACATCTCCTCCGAATCAATGTCATCCATATTTTCAAACAAAAAATCATTGATCATGGTGCGGTAACGATCTCCATTGACCGTAACGCGAGCTCCGGCCTCATTTTTGAAGAAATAAGGTCTGATGATGCCACCAGCGTGAAAACCGCACCAAACGTTGCATTTTTCTGGATGTAATGGAGTCTGTAGGGTCTCTTGTGGATTGGTCTCGCTCCATATGCGGCAATTTTGCTTATTAACAAACCCGTTAAGCCAAAAATGCGCCTCATCGCTGAACACAATTTTGCGATAAAACAACGGACGTCCAGAATGCGCTTCGTCAAGAACAGCCGCGGTGCCCATATGCCCGAAATCATTTTCAAATGTTAATGTCACGTATTGATCTTTCGAATAAAAAAAAAATTTTGATTACAATTTAATTTTTTGTGTTATTTTTTACAATTTCAAGTTCTATCGGGCTTAAAAAAACACCCTTTACCTGGTACTTTCAGAGAGCATGTAGTGGATGCGGTTGTATGTCAGACAACAATAATCTTAATTAAAGCATCGTAACCGAATGGCCATTGTTTTTGCTTTTTGTTGTCTCTGTTTGACAGAGTTCATAGATTGCATTGGCACATTGGCATTCGTATTTTCTTATGTTTCGGTCTCTTTGATACATAAACAACATGAGTGTCAAACACAGTCAATCATGCAACTCTTACATTTTAGGTAATAGATAGCTCAGCAGAATTATGTAAAATATTTCTGTCGAATATTTTAATCCTCCACTTTTTAAATTTAAGGGGATTTCTTTTTCTTTTTGTCTTAAAATTTGTTGAAAAATTCATTTCGTACTGGTTGCAAAACAACAATGAACCAGTACAGTTAAAACATGAATATTTCTTACATACGTTGACGTTATCACTTTATTTCTAGAATTACAAAAAGGATAAAAAGTTTTGTATGGATAACAAATTTAACAATTCTTTAGGACAAATCAAAAATTCTTTACAAGTTTTGCATAAACAAAGTCCGATTTTATTGAGATTATGGCTACTTAATTTTTTTTTTATAAATTGGTATACTCTGGCATAATATTCTCTTGGTTTGTTTGTCAGTTTTTTTTTGTTTTTTTTTTTTTGTTGACTGCAACACAAAAAAGTCATTGGAATGTGGTAAGAGTAGTTGTTGTGGCAGTTATTGTTGCAGTTTCTGCTGCAGTTGTCTGCATTTAAGTTTTACGTTTAACAACAACACATTTGTTGTTGTAAAGACATTTTTCAGTGCTTATTTTTTGTTTAGCTGTTTTTTCTTTACAAAAGTTTACAAAAGCATGGCAAAAGAGTTGAATCTATATATATAAAAGTGAAACTCTGTGTGTGTGTGTGTGTGTGTGTGTGTGTGTGTGTGTGTGTTAGTTATAGACTCCGAAACTGTAAAACCGATCGGGCTCAAACTTTGGCAAGTTGTTGTACACATACCAGGGAGTGTTTATGGCTGGAAAAAAGTGGGCGGGGCCACGCCCATAAAAAATTAGTTATCATTTTAAGCTACTTGCACACGACCGATTTTTCTGAAACTTTGCACACATATCGAGCTCTCATGACTAAATACTTTTGTGATAAAAAAGTGGGCGGGGCCACGCCCATAAAAAATTTTTAATTTTGAGGTACTTGCAATGGACGGATTTTACTAAAACTTTGCACACATATTGGGCTGTCCTGACTTTATGATTTCGTGATTAGAAAAGTGGGCAGGGCCACGCCCATAAAAAAAAGTTATAAGTTTGAGGTACTTGCACTGGACCGATTTTTCTAAAACTTTGCACACACACTAAGCTGTCATGACTTTACAATTTCGTGATTAGAAAAGTGGGCAGTGCCACGCCCATAAAAAAAGTTATCATTTTGAGGTACTTGCACTGGACCGATTTTTCTGAAACTTTTCACACATATTGAGCTGTTATGACCTTACAGTTCCGTTTTTAGAAAAGTGGGCAGGGCCACGCCCATAAAAAAAATTATAATTTTTAGGTTTCTGCACTTGATATTCAATAAAAAATCAGAATGTATTTTGATTCATTAAGGGGCGTAGCAACGCGCGCCGGGTTTGGCTAGTTACATATAAAAAAAAACAGTTCAAATAAATACAAACCAGTTAACAAAATAAATGAAAATACAACAACAACAATAACAACAAACAAAAATCGCTCTTATTTTGGTTGTCTAAATAAAATGTTAAAGAAAAACTTTAATAAAACAAAATCGAAACTAAATGCAATTCACTAAACAACGGTGTAATGAAAATACACAACAACAAATGAAATGAAATAAGTTTTTCTTTATGCCAGATTTAACAAAAGTAATTTTTCACAATTTTAGGTCTCATTTTGTTATTATACTTTTCTGTTTATTGTTTTTTGTTTAATTAATTATTTATTTGTTTTTTTTTTTTCTCTCTTCTTCTCATTACAGATTGTGTGTGAATTTCAGCTTTTAAAGTTGTTTTACTAAATACTTGGAAATATTAAATCAATTTATAAAAGTTAAAGTTTATGGGTTTTATTGTTAAATAACCTAAAACAAAAACTACTTTTAAAAGTAAAAGTAAAAAAGCAAAACGTTTTCTTAAGGAATATATGCGGGAGAAATCTTTTCACTTTAACTAACTGCAGCATTATGTAAATGTAAGTTAATAGTTTTAAGGATTTTTATTTATATATTTCCAGAACATTCCAAAATAATTTTATAATCTTCTTGGTATTAACAAACTAGTAATACCATTTCCCAATTCAAAAGATATAAATAGAGAAATATTAAAGTGCCAAAATAAAGGATATAACAAGTTGCGATCTTATATATTTAATCTTGCCAAATTTGATAACACTTTTTAACATGGACCGAAAATAACAGTTATTTTGAAATTTTAAAAAACAAAAACGGATTCAAGTATACCATATCGATCCTTATGCATTTGTCTATCATAAAATATGTTGCTTTTTAAAATTTTAATTTTTATTTTTTCGAGCAAGAATAAAAGTTATTTTTTGTTTTTTATTTTTTTGAGCAAAAATAAAAGTTATTTTTTAATTTTTATTTTTTCGAGCCAATACCAAGTATATTTTAAACATCAGAATTTAGTTTTACTATCATGAGAGCTTCCAAATTGTCCACTGACAAATTACACCGCAACTCTCCTAGAACCAGTTTGAGGGCTGAAAAGGATCTCTCTACAGTAATTTGTGTCGCAGGTAGAGAATGCACAACAAAATCCAATCTATGTAGCCAGGGAAGTACATATTTCTTACGGTTGCTTTAAAAACTTTTCAGCAATCATGTAGGATGATTTACTAAATACCTGAACAACTTCGTAGCAAAAGCAAACCAGCGCCTACCATTGATATACAATACATAGTATACAAAAATGTGAGAAATCACAAAAAATGTGATCGTCATGGGGATTTTTTATGCACATTAAAATAAATTTTTGATATTAACTAAATTATTGTAACACGTACATTTCGTTAGAAAATAACTTTTATTCTTGCTCGAAAAAATAAAAATCAAAAAATAACTGTTATCATCTGATTTTTATACAAAAAAGGAATAATTGTTACGGCCCCTGCTTTTAAATATCATGTACATACATAGATATAGTGACGACATCGTAGAGTATAACAGATTTTATATTTAATTTCTCACGTTATTTCGCTTTATTATTTCTTAATTTTTTGGTAAAAATATGATTAAAAAAACAAGGGCAGTCGTGTTTATTTGCTTATATCTCAGAAAGTTATAGGGCGATTGTATTGGATTTCAAAAGCGTTTGATTTGCGTATATTTTTTGGAGAGTAATACGACATATAGACCTGCGAAACATGTGGAGTCTTTGAAAAGTTGATTTCAACAAACACATGGACAGAAGGACATTACTCAATCGACTCCTCTCTTTATAACCTTTCAAAAAACATATCACAGCAAAAACTCACTTCACAAAATATTGAGTTGTAGGTATTAAATTACAGCCCTTTACTACTTACAATTTGGCATACATGTCATTGTAGCCAAATACTTACCACGCTCGCCTACAAATGACTTAAAAAGGTACTTACCACTCTCACTCAAAGCAAAGACGCAAAAAATTACTTAATTTTATATCATTAAATAAATACTTTGTTGAAATAACCTAAGTAAAAAATTTGAGTTTATATTTTAGTAAACAAATCAGTGATAATCAGTAAAACATCAGATTTCCGATGAACTGCCATTAAAAGTAAATTATACTTAAATGAGCTTAGTTGCCACTACTTAAAAATTTTAATTTGTTAAAAGTATTCGGTACTTCCACTGGTACTCCCATATTTAAAATAAATAAAATATGTTTTGCAAGGGGTTTTTTAATAACAAAATATATGTAAATGTCACTTTGTCGCTTAACCAGAGTTAACTTTTACCAACATTAATTTTATAGGCGAGTTGTAATAACGGCCCAAAGTATGTTAAACAAAATGAGAATTATAAAAATTTTTTTGAATGTCGTTTTTCAAATTTCACAATAAGAAATTGTGAATTCTGAGAAATTAGTATTTATATATTTAGCATATTATATACCACGACATGACTAAAACACATTTTTGTAAAAAAACAAGTAAGAGCGCTATATTCGGCCGTGCCGAATCTTATATACCCTTCACAACGTGTAGTCATGCAATTACAGTATATTTTATATCAAAATTATGAACACTATTGAAATCAAACTTATTTTCATGCACACAAAGTGTGAGTATGTGTCCTAAATCTTACGTTTTTCCTTAAATTTTTATCCAATAATGAATATAATGAATTTAACAAACACACTTAAACATCACACAAACGTTGAATAATAGCAAATACAATTATTTGTTTCATGACACTAAGATTGATGTTAAAATTAACTTTGAAATATGAGCTAAAACTAAGGTTAGCAACTTATGATTTATGGCAACAAAAATGCAAAAAAAAATAATAAAAATACCAACAACAACAACAATGATAATAAAAATCTTACAACCATAATAAAAATGTAGAACAAAACAGTAGCCAACCCACACAAACACACAGAACGCTTAAACTTTCAGCAAAACAAAATAAAAAAAATATATAAAAACACAAATAAGATTATCCAACTTAAAGATCTTTTTACGAAAATTATAAGATACACAAAATGTGTTAAAAATTGAAAGTTTATTTTGCATTTTATGTTTTGTTTAAACTTCAACGTTTGTACTTGATTGAATTGTTTGCGACTGTGGTGACGCTGGTGTCCTGCTTATTATTTCATATATTTTTATTATTTCTCTTTAAAAAATATTTTTAGATTTTATTTTCATTTTATTGAAATCATGTTTTGTGCAAAATCAAAAGCACGTCATACACGCCCACTAAAGTCATTTTGCAATTAGCTAACGCCAGATGACGCCAGTGCTAAAAACTTTTAACTTTGTTTGCTGTTAGAAAAGCTTTACAACAGCAACCATAATAATTTCTATATTTTTTTTTTATTTATTTTAATATGCTTAGAAGACAGACAACTGAAAACTGCAGAAATCGACTGAAAAAAATTTTTTCAAACGGGCGCTAAATGAAATTGACACTTCGTTTTACAAAGTTAAACTATAAAATGCCGCGAACACATACATACACTCATACAGAAATTATTTACTTTTTTCTTAAAAACAGATTTTTAAAAGAAACAAATCTTACGAAATTCGGAAATTCTTTTCAACAATTTCAAATAAGAAATTATCAAAAAAAAATTTTTAATTTTTCATTTTAGTTACACTTTGTTACAACAAATTAATAATAATTTTAAAAATTGCTTACAATAAAATTTTCTGTTCAAGTTTGATTAACTGCTATAACAAAGAAGCTTTTAAAGGCAAATTCATCGGTCTCAATAAATACATTTTAAATATATAAAATTTTGAATACAATTTTTAACTTTAGTATAAAATAACATCAAAATTGCCAAAATATATTAAGAAATAATTGTAAAAACTTATATGACACAAAAAAAGATTTTGTTCCTTTTATTGAACTTAAGATCACCCATATTTCGCACAATTGGTAGCTTCTTCAGGGTAAATATACAAATTGTATAAACAAAAAAAATTCATAATTAATTTAAACATATATTTTTATGTATTTTATATATTAATAGGCATGTGGATTTTTTACTACGCAGCTTACGAGCACATTCTACAACCGAATTAAATAAAACAAAATATAAAATTTTTCTGCAGATGTGCACAATCCTAATCTTATTTAAAAGTGAATAAGTATTTTAAGAGTTACAGACGTTTAAAGTTGCTACTAATACATACACAAAACATATACGTGTGTGTAAAAAAAATTTTGAAACATGTTGAATCAACATTGTTGATACAATCAGTGTTTTTTTCTTTTCTTTTTTTTTTTTGAGAAAAAAAATTAAAACAAAGGCAACTAGACTACGGTCGACTAGCTCTATCCGTCTGTCCGTGTGTATGTTGAAACTTTTTGAAGCCCTCCGACATCGGGGCAAGACCCATGTAAGGTATCAAAATATCAGAAATATTTAAGAGTAGGTAGATATTAGATATCAGCATAATCGGCCTATAACTTTTTGAGATATGAGCAAATAAACACGACTGCCTTTATTTTATCGCTTATTTTTACCATAAAAATAATTTATAGACACGGTTGTTACTATTTATAGATTTAGTATGCTTTTGGAGAAATTCATGAAATTTTTTTTAGAAAATTGGTTGCCAATCGGCAAAGTTATAAGCAATATTTATTTTAAAAAATGTATATTTTTTTAATACTTAATTTTTTCAAACTTCTTAATAATTTGTGACCACTCTTAAGATATATCGATATATTTCAGTTTCTATACAACCGAGAGCCAATATGGGGATCGAATATATGATTTAAATAAAGTAGTAACGGCTGTGTCCCTTTAACCCCCACAATATAAGTAACTAATAAGCGCTTGACCATTACAATGTAGATCCAAGATGGCGTCTGAAACAAAATGACAAAACAAATTTTTATAACCCCAACAATAGGGGAATCAAATGAAAGGGCTTGACTAGTAGAAAACAGAATTCAAAAATAAAACCAAAAACTATAAAAAACTTTCTCAAAAACCCAAGCAACATTTTTTCCTTTTTAAAGAAATTTATTTTTCTGATCCATTTTCATTTTGAAAAGTCCAAAGAAAACTGCAAGTAAAATGTTTGAAAGACCATGACAACATGTTTAAACTTTTAAAGGAATCCACTCTTTAAAGGTTTCATTACTCAATCGCATTGTTGCTGCTAACGCTGCTGCCTCTTTTGCATTGTTTTTTTCAAATAGTTGGTGTTATTTTTGTTTTTGTTGTTGGTTTTGTTATTTTTATATGCCATTCTTATTGTATAGACATGCAAACATTTATTTATTTATTTATTTCGCTTGTTTTTTTATTTGTTGCAAAAATATGCAGACAACAGTCACCAACAACAACCCACATATGTCAGGTTAAGAGTTGAAATTAAGTATTTGTTAACTTGTTTGTTGTTATTTCTTGGTCTTTTTTTTAATGCTGTTGTTGTTTTTGCTGTATTTCAGTTTCGTTTTAAGGCTGCTGTTTTATATTGTTAGCATTTTGCAAACAGTAGCAGTTTCATACAGTTTCTATGTAAATACAAATACACACACGTATTTAAACTCACACATCCTTACGATATTAAATCTCACATAGTTTAACATTTATTTGCTGGCATCTAAAATGACAGTAACGTTTTAAGTTTATATTTTTTTTAAAGTTAAAGTTTTTCTGTTTGCTTTTTTGTCTTATAAATATGCATAGAAATTGCTTATGTCTTTGTAGTTTTATTTAATTATTATTATTATTATTATTATTTAATACAAATTAAAAAAAGCCACATGGAAAGAAAAAACAAGCAAATAAATAAAAAAGTAACCTTTATTTAGCACTTGGGTGCAAATATCTTGTTTATATTCTACTACAATGATTGAGACGTGTATTTTTTAAGTGTTTAATAGAATGTGGCGCCATAAGGTAAATGCTTTTATCACAATGTATATTGCTAAACAATTGAAGCCGAGTTGGAATACAAATCAGTATATTTTTATTGAAATGTATAATATGTTCGCATGAAAATCTTTTGATTTAAATAAGAATGAAGGATTAAAAAATGGCATAAAGGAAAAATTAAAATTTTCCGGTCAAGAATTTTTAGGAAAAAAAACTTATGATTTCTTTTACAGAGACTCAAAGAAGAACCTTATGATGAACAACAATTCTTTTTCGTAAAAACTTAATTATTTTCTTAACGTTGAAAATATATTAGCAATAAGTTTTTATGCTATAGCATGCTTTAAAGTTTGTAAATTTGTTTAAATTTCTCTAGATGGGTGGTATTCCTTTTAGCCACAGAAATAATTGATAGCAAAAGTAAGGAAGTCGTGTTTTTACCTTTCCATCATTTTATTTAAAAATTTTATTTTGAAAAAAAGAGGCACTAAAAGTCCAAACCCATAACAGATATACACGTATGCCCACTTGACATGTTGTGCGCTTTATAGGAACGAAAATTCCCCTAATAAAAACAAAAACAAAAACAAAATCCTCATTTCGTCAAACATAAAAATATAATATATGTCATATAATACTATATCAAAAACCTAGTCCCCTTAATGTTATCTCTTATGGATCTCCAATATGAATTCCTTAGGTATTTCAAGTCCATCGTAGTATCCTTTTTAAGGTATTCTCGTCTAATACGCCTAAACTGAGAATATTGACGAAGGTAATGTTCTAAAGTCTCTTCCTCGCATGCTCTAAATTTCGTTCCATCCGACAGTCCCGTGCGAGCTAGATGAGTTCTCATCTCCGTGTGACCCATTATTACACTAGTTAATCGCCTAAGTGTTGGTCTACTCGGTTTCAGAATCTCCTTCGATTTCTGAAGATTTTGATAACCCCATAGTATGTGCGTCACTTTACCTTTTCTGACGTTTTCTTCCATCGCTCAAACTTTAAGTTCATCTTTGAAACGCTGAAAGTGTTTAGCATTTTGCAAGGTTATGCCGTTCAATATGTTAAGGTGTCACTTTAATTTTTTTGTTTTCAACAAGTAAAACTCAATACGTAAATATTATTAAGGAGATCCTTAGCGTATGGCAATGAAATTTGCATTGATGTAATAGCAATAAAATATTTCTTTCATCTATATATATAAAAATCAATGTGTGTTTGCATGTTTGTATGTTTGTTTGTGCTTTTTAGACGGTTAAACGGCTATAACGATTGCCTTGAAATTTTCACAGAATCTTTCTGTAAATCTGGAAGGAACTATAGGCTATAATTTGGTTTGTAAGTGGGCGGGGTGCCACGCCCTATTAAAGAATAAGTATTAAATATTATATATCACGAAAGTTAATGCAGCTAGAGTCTTCAAATTAAGTACGGTAAACTTTGACATTCACACGAACATTTGGGTAAAAAATGGGCGGACTTGCAAAAGTAGGCGTGGCGACATGAATTAAATACTAAAATTCGTATATATTTGGAAAACGATATCGATTAGAGTAGTAAAATTTTGCAAGAGCAACTTTGACAACCAAATGAACATTTAGGCAAGAAATAGGTGCATTAACAATAGTGGGCGTGGCACCTGCCATATGAATTAAATACTAAAATTTGGGGTGGCGAAGCACACCGGGTATTGGCTAGTAAGTAATAAAGTGAAAAGTGAATGTAATAACGAACGAAAAAAATTTTTCACTTCGTAGCAGAAGGGAATATATAATACGAACTTTTTCAACCTCAGTTAGTTTTATTGAAATCTCCTGCATGAGATCCAGCTTATTGAACTTTTTATTCCTTGAATGAAATTGACAATAATTTTTTCACTTTATTCAACTTTGTAAAATCTCCTATTTTAACTTTAATCTTTAATTATTATTTAATATTTTTATATCTTAGAAAACAAACAAAAATTATGTAAAAATAACAAGTCACTCATTACAACATAAGCCTCGCTTAACATTTAACAATGGCACTCCCAGTTAATATGAATAATGCCACCTACAAGATCTCTCAACAAATAAAAAATGTCATTTTTGTTTAATTTTTTTCAATTTTATTTTGTTGAAAATCACTAATTACTTATTTAAAAATTTTTTTTTTCTAATAAATAAAAAAGACTAATGTACGTTCTTATATGTACACTAGCCAAGCCCGGCGCGCGTTACTACGCCCCTTAATGATTAAAAATGTATTCTGAATTTTATTTGAATATTGTGTTATCGAATAATGAAAATATTTTTTGTTAATAAACCGAAAACTCGGATTCTTGAATGCAACATTTCAAAAGTTTTAAGATTTTAATATTGGATGATTATTAAGATAGGTTTTTTATAAATATCTTTGAGAGTAAATAACCGATTGAAGAGTTTGATATCTCGTTTTGGAAAACATGACAAGGGCTTTAAAAAAAAATAAAATAAAATAAAATAAAGCAAACAAAATAAATATGTATATGTATATTTCATTGGTGGTGCAATATGAAATTTGAATTTTGCCACGCCCACGAAAATCAAAAATCAGACTTCACGGTGTCACCCGCCTAAATATTTTGAAGATTCCCTGCAAATTTCATCAAAATCGATTCGGCCGTTTTGGAGTCCATACGTTACATACATACATACATCCTGTTTTATATATATAGATATAGATAGAAGAAGATATATAAATCAGGCATTCAAACGTTTTTAAAAACAAAGACTTTCCTAATGGTTAATAAAACAAAATGTTAGAATGAAACAAAAAACAGACAAAAACAACTGATTTAATAGACTTAAAAGAATATAAAAAAGAACATAAGATAAATAAATTTTAGAACCATTAAACTGAGAGCAAATTCTTACTGCCGTATTCATAAAAACATATTTTATGTTTATTAAAATATTTGAGAGAAGTTGTACAGAAATTTGTCAAGTCAGCCTTTAATAAACCAAAAATATTTTTTTATGAGTACGCCAGCAATGCAAAAGCTTAATAAAATATATTAAAAACCACCCAATATTAAAAAGATTTTATTTATTTTTCTTTGAGCTAAAGTTGGAGTTCGTGTGTTAAGTTAAATAAACTGATTATTTTATAAAACATGATCAAATGTTATTTTAATGTTTGTTTTTATTTAAAGGTATGGTTTCATTAACTCCCCCGAAGAGGGTATGTGTATACCCTCTTAACTCATGTATATAAAATTGTCCCCCGAAGGGGCTATGTGTATTCACGTTTCTCTCATATTGTATAAATAATTGCTGTTGACAAGTACTTTAGATGTCTAATCAAATCGTTAGGTTTGTAATTAATTAAATGAATACAATAAACAGAATTAGAAGAAGTTTAGAAAAAATTAAAGAAACAACATAAAAAGTCAATTAAATAAGTCATTGTTGGTCATGGTCGTTTTTATTACTTTTTTGATTGTAAACTAAACAAAAAATCCTTTGAAATAAATCTGTACAATTTATTTTAAATAAGCTACTGTCAATGTTATTTTATTACTTGCTAACCCAGGTTTATAATATTAGGATTTGAAAGGTAATTATAAAAATAAATAAACTTTAATTTAGTTGGCTTAACACGCCTTAATAATAATGATTAATTCATTTGAAAATTAAAAATAAATATTTGGCTAATTCACAAGGTGTCTTAAGTGTCGTATTGTCGTATTTAAAAAAAAAAATTTAAAAGGTCTAAAAAATTTAAAATAAACAATACAAAACTTTACAATCATTTTTAAATTTTTAGGAAATTATGATTTATGACAATACGACACTTAAAACACCCTTGTGAATGAGCCAATTGTTATATTTTTAATTTGTTGTATTTTTTTTAATTTTTTATCTAAATTAATTGTAAATAATTTTAATTTTAGCTGAAATAAATTTTCTTATTATTAAACTTATTAAAAATAATATTTTAAGTTCAAGAATATTGAAAAACTATTCCGAGATTTACCGATTGGAATACATTTTCGAAACCAGCTAAGATTTCATCATCAGCCCTCATTATCGGTTTACTCATATGTAATTTAACACTACTGTTTATGTAACAATTGAACAAAATTATATATTTATATTTTATTCGAACTTTTACTATATATTAAATTTTCAATGTGAACCATTTTTTATTTTGGCTGAAGTTTATTTATTCTTTCATTTTTTCCACTCGGCTAATATCGGAAATAATTTTAGAAAGAATATTCCTAAAAATGGTTACAATTTAATTAAATTTGTGTTATAAAATTAAATGGAAGAATAAATTTACTTAACCCAAAATAAAAAATTGTTCACATTGAAAATTTAATTGAATAAAATTTTAAAATGGAAAGCATAGCATTTACTTCTAAATTTTACTTCTCTCTGTTTTTCCAAATATAATTTTTCAATATTCTTGAATGCTTACAATATAATTAAAAAATGTTTTAAATTATAATAATAAGAAAATTAATTTAAGCCTAAATCAAAATGATTTTATTACTTTTATTCCTTTTATATACGTTGGTTTATTTTCTTTAAATAAACTGGAATTCTTTTTATTGCAAATAGTAGTCAGCACTTTTGAAATTTACCTTATAAACAATATTTATTTGAATGCACTTCGATATTAAAATACTTTCTTTTATATTTCACTTGTTGTATTTTAGCCCTTAAATGCATTCTTCAATTAATTCCAAAAACATAGTGCTAAACGTGTCGAGTAATTACTTTAGAATAACTAAATACTTTAGCTGAAAGTCCATACCACGCGTTCTTGTGTCCGTGCATTCTACGCATTTTATACCTCAAACACTTTCTGTATTTCAAGTAACATAACACGCTTTTTGCGCATTAAATAACACAAGTTTAGAGATGGCACTCGTTATGTAAATGTCATCGATAACCAAAATGCAAAACGAAAAATGCGTTTAAAAATAAGGAACCTTTTCTATTTTTAAAGTCAATTTTTAAATCTTAGACAGTAAAATGTATTGCAAATTTTACCAAGTAAAAGAAAAATAAATTCAGTATTTACTGCATTATTATTAAATCTTTACGATTTTTTTTTTCTTTAAAGGAAAAAACACCAAATTCAGTGTAAACTGCATTACTATGCAGTTTTAAAAACCAAAACAATTTTCGTAGATAAATTTTAATAAAAAGTGTACGCTTTCTTTTTCGTGGCACTAGACTTCAAAATTCTCACACCGATACAGCAGCCAAACATTTTAAGGCATTTTAATTTATAACTAAAAATTTATTTTTAAGATCTCAATTTAACACGTAAACTTTCTCATCAATTACACCGTGTTCTCATAAAATTGCACACATTTTGCTAATCAACAATTGGATTTTGTTTCTTTCTTCTACGGCGCTTTTGATTCAATTGGTGGTAGAATTTTGTCTAATCACGACTTAATTCGATTATTCAGTAAGAACATATTATGCATTATTTTTGTTTTTTTTTTTTTTTTTTTTAATCTATCTGTTTTGTATGATGTCATTTTATCACAAATTCAACTGAACACTAACAACAGACCTGTAAAATATACAAACTGTTCTCTTTGACTCATGTTTTAATCATATTCCAATAAATTAGACAAATGCAAAAAAATTCTAAAATTTTAAGTTCTAAATCTACATATAAAATATATTTTATTTTTGATTAATTCCAAAATAAATGTTTCCAATGTCTTTATTAAGTTCTATTAGATATTCTGATTAATCTCTATATTTATTCATCTTTACCGCCTCCTTAAACAGTCCTTAGTCAATAGGTTTATTAAAAAGTTGCCGTGGTCGGGTATTGGTACTTTATAAATTGATTCTTATGTCAACAACCAGGAATAAATATTTTACTAAATTCCTTAAACACTAAAAAATTTTTACAAAAATTGATATATTTTTTTTTCATTAGTGGTGAAAATTTACTGAAATTAAAAGTGTTACCATGTGTTTTTCTTTTTAATCATTGTCTGGCTTAGTTTTATACATGTGTTATTGTGTAATACACACATACAACTGACGAGTGCAAAACAATTGTTATTGTTACATATGGCCTGCAGATGTAAGTTTTATGACTAATTTTCTGGGTTAATCAGCACATTTTTTCTATTTTAAAGTGGATATTAATATGAGTAATAACAAAAATATGTTTAAATGCGAATTTATTGTGTTTTTCAGGTTTCACTTTGTTAGCACATATGAGCCACTTACAATTAAGTTGCGTGTTTTTATTTTCATTTATTTATTGTTTTTTTTTTTTTTTTTTTTTTATACAAAGAAAATGTATTTGAATAAATTTTAGAGTTTTTGGTTTCATTGAGACAATTAGAATTTTAAATTGATTTTATGGACTTAAGGCTATAGCGCAATCATTTTTAATTTTGCCCAATGTTACACAAAAGTCAAAGTAATATCGAGCCTTAACTGCTAAAACCAAATTCAAACCTAAAACTTTTGTTCCAATTTGATTTTCTTTATCAAAATTTAGATGCACACTGTTAATGGTCTATTAATAGGTTTTACCTTAACCCTCTGCGACTGACGTGATATAGTTCTCGCAATTCTAATGACGTGGTAGTCTACCAGACATCATTTCCATGGCATATATTTTTTAAAGTTACTTTTTCTAAAACTAATAAAACTATTTTTATTAATTGTTTATAAGTGTTAGTTTTTATTTATGTAGTTATTTTTCTAATTTATAGCGAAAATTCGTGTTTTATGTTATTTTTCGGCATGGCATGAATTTTATGTAAAAATCTTAGTCCTGTACTAGAAGAGCAAAAAAAAACTCAAAAATAAATTTTTTTAAACAAATGTTTTTAATTCTTTATTATTTAGACTTAAATTTAGAGTTGGTAAAAAAAAAAATTAAGTTCACTGGTTAAAAAAATAAATAAATATAAGCTTCAATTGGCACTTTAAACGCTAGAACTTAACAAACAAAAAATATTTCATTTTTTAATTTATGAGGCAAAATTTAAGATTTTGCTTTATTTTTACTTAAGTTTATCAGTCTTAAGACTTGAGATCATATATATATATATAAACTACGACTTTTCTTGACAGGTTTCGCAAACAGGCTTGGAGCACTGGAGGCAAATTGGCTTCAAGCAATCACAACAGCAATACCTTGTTACCCTTTTTATCTTTGGGGGACAAATTGAACACAGTTTTCTTCCACTGCATCTGCTCCATCAGATTGAATAGTTGGTGGCGGAGGAGGTAGGTCTTTCCCAAGAACCCTGGTGACCAACATTCTCAGTTCTCGTGGCAACCTGTGATTGTATACCCGAAATTTCATATGGTCTAGCACTAATTCTCTTGCCAGATTAAGAATAAAAGTTTTTCTTCTCATTTTTACATCACTGTCAGTACACATTTGATATAAAACAAAGGTGTTAATACCAATCATATCAAGTAGTCTTTGAAATACTGCCATAGGCCATCGACGAGTTTTTCGGCTGCATGAATATATTGAACACTTTTTATCTACTTCGTCAACTCCTCCTTTTGTATGGTTGTAATCTACTATCATAACAGGTTTTTTTGTGTCAAGATCTATTTCTTGACAATGGTGAGAAGACGAAATCAACAGAACAGCTTTATTTTTTTTCGGTACATATGATAGCAGAGTATATTCTTTTGTAAAACCATACATGGAACTCCCGACCTCTCTAGTTTTGCACGGTAAGAAAGATGCTGGTATCTCAGCTTTATTTTTTTTTAGAGTTCCTAAGAAAGTTAATCCCTTTTTCAGCAGAGCTTCCGTAAGTGGTATAGAACTAAACCAATTGTCAGCCGTAATGTTTCGGTTTGAGTTTTCGACAACTTTCACAAGTCTCAATACAGACTGAGTTGGTACTGCCAGTTTCCTTTCCTGTTCATTTAACCCTATGCCGTCAGAATTTTTACCATAATAAATATAAGCATTGTAAATGAAGTATGTGCGAGCATCGACTAATAACATTATTTTAATGCCATACTTGGCTGGTTTTTGAGGCATATAAATTATAAACTTGCAGCGACCTTTAAAGGGCAGTAACATTTCATCGATGCAGAGGTATGGTCCAGGTGTATATTGAGATTGACTGTTTAGGATGAATTTGTTAAAGAAATTTGAAATTGGTGCAAGAGGATCTTCTTTGAGACGCTCCGCTCTAGTAGCTGAATCATCAAATCTGAGGCAGTTTATCAAACAAGAAAAACGCAAATTGGACATCCCACAACGAAATATTTCACGGCCACTGCCATCGGTTGCAAACATTGTTCGAAGATCTTCATCGTTGCATTTAAAAACTGAAGTGTAGTACAATAGACCAATGAATGCTTTTAATTCCGTTGCATCTGTCTCCATAAGTTCTACCTTTGTAGTGTTATTAAACTGTGCTCTGTAACTACAGAGTTTTTGATTAGTATATTGTACTAAACATTCTAACATGGATTCGTCAAAAATTTTGGACCAAAGCTGCAAATATCCTTCAAAGGTAGAAGTATGCAGACGGCCTGGTAATCTTACTATGTTGTGGGATGCTGTTCTGGATGTTTTTGGTCGCTCTCTTTTACTCCACATAAATCCTTTCTTACTTTTATAAAATTCGCTTGTTGGGCCTTGATTATTTTGTTCAAAAATATGTTGCGGCTCAAAGGTAGTCGCAAATTGTTCTTCATCCTCTTCGTCATTTGAAATTTCATCATTATATAAAAGTTCCGTACCTGGCTGAAAATTGGGGTCATTGCATTCATCATCCATATCGCTGAACTCATGCTCACTCTCTTCTTCCAACCACTGTCGTATTAGCTCATCGCGGTTTTTAAAAGTTCCAGATGATGTTCTCTTAGAGCAGTGTCGAAGTTGCGATGTGCTTGAATGCTCCATAATAATAAAAATAAAAAAAAAACAATTTCGCTGACGTGTTGTTTGGCAGACACTAAGAAAGGATAACATTTTAACTGACATGTTGTTTAGGAGACACTATGAAAATATAACAAAGATACTGATGTGATTGTCTCTCAGACACCTACCTTAATATTGATGTGGTTGACTTGCAGACACTCCTTCGTTTACACTGGCACATGTGCTTACATCAATTGATCTAAACACAATAAAAGGCGCATGTGTACATAATAAGAAGGTACAGAAAACGCGAGAGTAGATGTTTGGAAAATAACGGTACAAAATACTCTTTTGTATTTCATGGTGTCTGCTAGACTACACATCAGTCGCAGAGGGTTAATACTCCATATGGAAGTTGTTCTTCTTATGGGCTACATTAATTTTGTCGTCTACACTTCTAGCAAGTTAAACTAAGATGTGACATTAACGTTATACATAAAAAATTTAGAGAAAAAGTTTTTTAGAGTTTCTTTCTAATTTCATTTTCACAATGAATCAGTGTCATGATTATTTACAATTTTCTTTTAAAGCTGCCAATAAAAACCTTTCTAGTTTTTGCGATGACTTTTTATTATGATTTTTTTTATATAGAAAAATGTATACATTTGTAATACAAATATAAATATTTGTAATACAAATTATTTTTTTTTCTTATATATACTTGAATTTTTTTTATATTACAACACCTGTGGCAATAAGCATAAATTGCTTATGTCTGTTTTTTTTTTTAGTTCTTCAGAAAAATACTTTTTAATTTTTGAGTAGATTTAAAAAAATATAATCCCTTTAAAGTAAAGACTATTATTTGAATGATGCGCTATCTATCTTCTATATATATAAAAGTGAAACTCTGTCTGTGTGTGTGTGTGTGTTAGCTATAGACTCCGAAACTGTAAAACCGATCGAACTCAAACTTTGGCAAGTTGTTGTACACATACCAGGGAGTGTTTATGGGTAAAAAAAAGTGGGCGGGGCCATGCCCATAAAAAAATATTTATACAATTAATTTACATATTCGTGATTAGAAAAGTGGGCAGGGCCACGCCTATAAAAAAAGTTATAATTTTGAGGTACTTGCTCTGGATCGATTTTTGTGAAACTTTGCACACATATGGAGTTGTCATGACTACACAATTTCTTGATTTCAAAGTGGGCAGTGCCACGCCCATTAAAAAAATTTTACATTATTAGCTTTTTGCACTTGATATTCAATTTAAATTCAGAATACATTTTTATATAGTTAGGGGCGTAGCAACGCGCGCCAGGCTTTTCTAGTATAAACTAAATAGCATATTCACCTGCGTATATTTAACTAAATTATAGGTTAAGATAAGTTATTATTTCAAAAAATATAAGCAATAAGTTCTTACACTATAATTTCCAAAACATTCAAATTCCGGAATTGAAATGATCTGATTATCTTAATTTTAGATTATGTCGACTTAAGCAGTTTTTCCTTTTGTTCAAAAATATATTTAATTATAAATATTATAATTAACTAAAATTTAATAACACATTTAAATATAAAAATTGAAAATAATTAAAAATATTTAAACCTTTTTAAAGGTTTTTTTTTGTTTCTTTCAAATAGCACAAGCCATTTAAAAAAGCAAAATAAATAAAGCTTAATAAAAACATAAAAGAATTTTAAGAGAAATATATAAAAACAAGACATCTCTCTTTCCTCTCAACACATTTTGTTATCAGTTTAATGCGATGGCAGAGTCTTATGACATAAAGGCATGCAATGAAATCATTGTCTAATTGGCCGCTAAATCATATTCAAGACTTATTTAAATAACATATTTCAATATTTAGCGTGAATTTAGAAACAAAAAAATTATTTACAAAATAAATTTAAATTCGAATTTTTCAGTAAAACACCAATTACACCTCAAACCATCTGATGAAATTTTAAATGCCTTAATTTATCTAAAAAAATATATATATGAAGCAAATCCCGAATTCCGGGACTAGCAAAGTCACTCCCATCTGGCATCTCTAGTCAGTACACTAACAAGTAAAAAGAAAGACTCAAGAAACAAACTTTTGTAAACGAATACAAATTAACATCTCTATTCTGTTTCTCCTTTAAATAAGGTTTAAATTAAAATGTCTAAGATATTTAAAATAATATAATATATTATATACAAACTTTCTAATTTTCTTTTATAAAATTTCTGTCTATTCAATTTTTGTTTTAACTTTTCAATACCTAAAAACAAATACTCTAATCTACAATTTAATCAGACATTTTTATGTATAAATTAAATATGTATAAAGATACGTATATTTTCGAAATATGTGTGAATAAATATTTTATATAAAGGTTTTTAAAAGTAAAATCTATTAGTAATACATTTACATTACCAATGTTTTTATTAATAAATGATTTTAAAATTTGACTCAAAATATGAAACTTAATTTACATTAAATTTAAATATTGTATTACTCTATTTTTACAGTAAAAATAAAAACAAATTCCAAGATATTATGCTCTAATTAAGTTATTAAGTTATGGTAAATATTGTCTAAATCGGATTGATACCAATTTATTTTTTAAATACAAAATAGTTTTGAAACTCTTTTACAATGATCTAATTTGAATAAAACAAACGTTTAGAATGTCACAAACGAATAAATTAAGAAATAAATATAATAAAATTAAGAAAAGAAAGATATCAAAGTAATTTAGAGCAAACTGTTACTTATGCTCAACAATGACATCAAATTTGTCTAAATACATATAATTTCTTAATTTATTTAATTAAAACTTAAGTCGCGGTAAAATTTTTAAAAGAAAATATTGACATATGGCAGAATCCGGAACGCTTTTTCCGAACCAGATACGTGCCAAGAGCACACATATTATGAAGAGCAGGTTTATAATCAGAGTTAGGGGTGAATAAGTCATTTGCATTCAGAAAGTCCCATAAAAACAAATCTAATATTTATTGTTCCTGAAATAAATAAATTTTTGGTCGGAATAAGACAAGTGAGACAAAAGTAAAACACATTTTAAGACTATATGTAGATGCAATATATTTCTAGATACCTCAGAAAAAATATTTTCGTTGTTATATTTCAGCACATTTTTAGTTTAACTATGTACGTTGTTAATATAATACCAGACACGAACTTTACAGGTATTACAGTTGTCTGGATATGCAGCAAAAAGTGCTGCGGACAGATGGACGGACAGACCTTAAGCGTATTTTTTTTTAATCTAATAAAATATTAAAATTTGCATCATATATTCAAAATTTTTATTGGAATCGATGAATTGGTCTTTGCCATTTACTTTTTAAAAATAACTTCATGTAAATGTTGCCCGCGACTCCGGTTCAAATGTTCCATTCGTAAGGTCCAATTTTGTACCACCTTTTCGAGCATTTCGGCCTGTTTTCCATGAATAACACGTGTTATGTTATACTCTAAGGCTTCAATCATGTTTGGCTTGTCCACATAGACCAACGACTTCACATAAACCAAGAAATAGTCAAGAGGCGTCAAATCACATAATCTTGGCGTCCAGCTCACAGTGCCATTTCGAGAGATAAACTGCTCACCAAATTCATCCTTCAATATGTCCATTATTACACGAGCTGTGTGGCTTGTGGCACCGTCTTGTTGAAACCGTAACTCAGCCAATTGGGGCAAAAAATTTCGCATATCATGGCTCGATATCGTTCGCCGTTGACGGTAACGTTTCTTCCACGGTTGTCATTGAAGAGAAATGGACCGATGATGTCACCAGCCCATAAACCACACCAAACTGTCGTTTTTTCAGAATGCATCGATAACTCTTGTATGGCATGTGGCTGTTTTTCACACCAGATGTGACAGTTTACGTGTCCATTTAGCCAGAAATGAGCCTAATCGCTAAACACGATTTTTCGATATGACATGACGATGGAAATTTCTCACAGAGCACGAATTTTGATATTTTAACGATTTGCAGTCGTTTCTCGTTTTTCACTTTTACAGATGTAGTTTGGACACATTTGCCAACCAGTGATGACAGCCCGAAAAACTGAATTCATAAAAAAATCACCGTTTATATGAATACGTTATGGGGTCAGAAATCAATATTGTAGAAATTACTAACGCAATGACAAGGCTATAAATACACCTGGAAACCACTGGTGAAGGGTATAAAAATTTACGAAATCGGTATAGCCATTCTTAGGTGATGCAGTTACTTACAAAAGACATTTAATTTTAATTTTTGTAGATGAAATAGCTGCTTTAAAAAGTTAGAACAATTGCAATATTTTAAGTTAAAGTTTTACTTGAATCGAGAGCATATTTCTAAACAATATTGAAAAATAGAAGAAAACAGCAGTAAAAGCTATATTTCCTTAAAATCCCTTTAAAGAAAGTTTTTCACAAACTCTCGTAAAACAAAAACTTAATTTGTTTTTCGAAAATGTCACCAAAAAATATATTTACTACTCAAAAACCGGTAACCGTTTTAAATATAAAACTACTTAAAAAATATATAAAAAGCAGCAATAAATTAAACATTTTTAATAATATTAAATTGCATTGAAGCCAAAAGAAATAAACTTTTTCCAGATAACTCAATAAAATATTTATAAATGTTTCAACCTAAATTATAATTTGTTAAAATAATTTTTATTACAGTTTTTTTTATTCATTTATTGGCATTTTAAAACGGGTGTTAACGCTGTTAACGCTTGAATTAAATTCTACAGACATTTTCTTTCATTTTTAATCAAAGTGTTGAATAGATTAAAATTTTTGTAGAAATAAATCATTCAATCAGTTTTTTTCCTATGTACGTATGTATGTATGTATGTAAGTATAAAATATTTAAAACCCTATTAACAGCATTTATAGGAAGCTTTAAATTCCTCAAGTAGTTGGTGAGTTTAATGGCCCCTTTATGAAAGCTATATAAAACAAAAATGCTTTTATATTGTTATGTCAATTGGCTAGTTTACCTTTTATTATAGTTTTTGTTTTTTTATCATTATTGAAATTTCAAAGATTTTATAAAGTTTTGATAATATAAAAAGATAGTTGTTAGAATGACCCACATCTTTAAGCTACCTTAATATGAAAAAAGAGCTTTTTTTTTAAAAAATCTTATTTTTTTTTCGACTTAAATTAAAACTTTCTAAACAGATTCATAACATTAAAATCTCAAGCTATTTTAATAAAAATATTATTGTTATAGTTCTAAACAAAGTCCCTCAAACTGTTTGTTTATATTCTTTGATAAAAAAACTATAATAAAATTAAGATCTTTAGTCAAATTCTTTATTATTTTCTCTATTTTGATTGCAGTAAGTTAAAGGCTATACACAGCGAACATCATCAAAATAAATATAAATTATAAATAAACAATGATATTAAAGACATAAAAGACATGTTTATTATTGGAATTTAATTACACATGTAAGACAACTTTATATTAAATACAAATTAAATTGGTTCAAACGTTAAATACACAAATTTTACCAGCTTTAATATGAAACAAACAAGCGTGGGTTTGTTTGGTGTTAATGATTTTGTTAGTCTTTTTTTTTTTTTCTTTTCGGTGGGAGTTTTTTTGTGGGCATGTGAGCATGTGTGAGCATGTTTATTGTGATTAAATCATAAAACTTAATATCTTTGAAACTCTAAATAAAATTTAGTTTCGAACAAATATTTTAGATTTTATTATACTGAAAACTAAACCATGATCTTTATTAAATGTAAATATTTCATTGCATTCGATTATGACACCAATAGACTTTTCTCGTTTAATAGTTTAAACCGCCATCATAAGCTGATGATAGGAAACAATTTAAAAATTTTTCAAGTGAAAGCAGTTTTTAAATTTCGACTATATATTTAGCATAGAAACAAATTTCTAAATCAAATCAGTATATAAAAACTTAAAAATATCAAATAAAATAACTTAACATTTCAAAAAAATTCAACATATTATATTCACAACACATATTGATAATGACAATTAAAACGGCCTTAAAGCCGAAAATCCACAACAGCATTTTACGCTTTTTCGCGTTGTACGCCTCTCTCAAAAATGTTGAATCAATGTAGTTGAACGTTGCAATTTACAGAATACAAGGAGTAGAATGTTTAGAAGCATACAACGCAAAAAGTGGGTTTCTACTTATTTAAGCGTCTTAAACGGCGATAGAACAATTCTACTGAGTTTTAATACCAGGGATACCTAATGATATTTTGTTTTAAATATTATCGATAATTATTTATGTTTGTATTGTGTATAGAGATGGGTATAGACCTGGGTATTTACCCAACGCTGGGTATTTACCCATTTATACCCATTTTTATACCCGGGTATTTATTTAATTTCGGGTAAATACTCATTTGAATAACAAATACTCGTTGTTACGTAGAGTAACAGAAATGTGAACATTTTCAAATTTATTTTGAACATATTTCATTTAAGTGTATTTCTTGATGCGTTATGCTTAGTTAAGGTAGTTTTGACTGCATAAAACACAACAATGATTCTTAATAAAAATCGCTAATCAGCGTGCTTATGGGAATTCAATGTAATGAGTGGGATCGATGGCAACAACAATGCTGAATCAACTAGAAAGATTAAACCCAAGCTTGAGCCTCAGGTGCATAGTAAGAATTCGGTTCATTCATTCTTAAATATTTGTTCCCTGCGAGCTGTTTAAATGAAATTTCTCTAGTAACTTGGTGGAAAGGAATTTGTGGAAGCAAGCAATTAAGCAAATTAGCTGCTCGAATTTTAACAGGTCCCTGTACTTCAGCTGCTACTGAATGTTCCTTTAGCACTCACAGTTTCATTCACCAAAAAAAAAAAAAAACGTTTAACAACACAAAGAGCAGGAGCACCTTCAGCAGAAAGCACGCACTCCACTCAATTTGAAAATGCCATAAATTCTTCACTAGAAGGTACTCAAGGCTATATCCCTTCATCTTCAACAGGAATCACCCACTCTACTCGATATGAGTTTTTATCGGATACGGACAGCGACAGCGATAATGATTAAATTTAAAAAGTATTTCATTTGTTATTAGAAACTTTAATTCATAATAAAAAATTTAATTCTTTAAATTTATTTAAATTTTTCTTTATTATGATTTATATCAAATATATATGACAAAATGTTTAAAAAAAAATTTTTTATGTTATTTTCAATTTTGTTAATCAAACTATAAATTTATTTAAAAAATAACAAATATCAAGACACAAATCCAACAAAAAACTAATATATAATAAAAAACGTTTATCCTGATGATGCTACACAAAGAAGTAGCGAAATATTGATCAAATAATATAAAACAAAACAAAAAGATTTTTTATTATTAAAAGGACCTTAAGCTTAAAAAACTATTAAACAAATATTATTTATTTGTTTTTTACAAAACACAGAAAAAAACACTATCAAAAAGTAAAATTTTTATATGTTTTCTAGGCCTCTTCCTACTTATAAAATAAAAGAAGAATTCATATGTCTTTATTCATTAATTCTAAGTTGAAATAGAAAAGCTTAAAAGAACACACACAACAGCAAGCAAGTTTTAAAGCTTAATGGCATAAATAAGTGTGAGATTTATTTATTTTTAATATAAAGCATCTTTTTATGTAAATATTTGTCGCATCTAGTATTGGGTTAATTTTAATTAACTTATTTATTCTTGTATCTCGTTAATAGTGCTTCGGCTTGTTACATTCCCAATTTGTGTGTTTTATATATTAATTTCGAATTTAGATTTTAATGATTTATAAAGTTGTTTTCAACAATCACAAGGCAAGAAAAAGAAAAATCTTATTTAAATTGGAGCTAATAAAACTTGAAATTTATCATTCAATATAGAAGTCTACGCCTGATGACAAATAATCCATTAATTAGTTTTATATAAAAAAAACAAATATTATGGTTCGGGCTTTGTCTTAATACTAAGAAAGAGAGAGAAAGAAAAAGAGCAAAAAGAAAATAAATGACAAATAAAATAAATTATTCAACAAGAAAATAAAATTTTAAATAAATTGTTAAACTTAAACAGGAAAGTCAACTGCTAGAAAAAAATTTTTTTAGCTTAACTCAAAATAATATGGTAAATAATACTCATAAACTTATTAAAAGTATAATAAATTTTATACTTTCTAGTCAAGTTTATTATCTGATTAAATTTTTGGCATTCACAAATTTATTTATGATGTATTTTAAACTTCTCTTTCTTTACTTGTGGAGACGTTTCAATAAGAATATTTTTTTATTTGTGTAAATTTTATGTTAGATTTAAACCGTTACAAATAGTTTTTCTCTAGTGGGAGTATGCATGGCATGAATTATGACTCAACAAACAAAAGACTTAAGCGTTAAACTTGATATTTGATATTGGCAACACACAACGTATGTTTCTTAAGTCTTTCGTTTTTTTTTTTTTTTTTTTTTGATAATTTACTGAATTATCAAAAGCAAATACTTTACATAAAAACGAAAGATCGAAGAAATTAAATTTTAAACCAAAAAAGAAAACTTTATTCAATATAAACAAGTCTTACATCATTTTTATATAAAAAATTATTTTTGAAATACGAAATTATTTTACTTACAAAAATTACTTTTTATATAAAAAATCACTTTTTATTCAAAAATGTTCGCCAAAATTTTTTAAAATAATATTAAAAAAAAACAAATCAGAAGATAAACTTCTCTGTTAAAAAAGTATTTTTAATAGTTAAATTGTTATAAAACGCGTGCGGTAAATGGATGTGAACTCATCTTGGGTACATAAATGTAAATGGTTAAAACTCAATTGGCATGCCTTTACAAATGAGGTGACTGTGATGTGAGTTAAGGGGCACGTGGACTTGGACGATACTGAGACAGCAGCGCATATAGTATGCGAATGTTCAGCTGAAGGTAGCGGAAGATGCTATGAGGGACTTCAGTCTGAAGGAGATGCTGGCAATTACAATAAACTTCGATATGAGCATTATCGATAAACACCAGTCTGAAGTGTAAAATCGTTTCCTAAATGATTCTGCTGACTAAGAATTAATTGAAGGAAAGGATGCAAATCGGCAGCCTTTATTTGCTTGGCATTAAATAATAATTAAATTAAAATAAATGAATTTTATTTCATCTTAAAAAAGAATTGAATAATATTTTGAATTAATATATATGTATGCAAAGGCTGGTCTAACCATAATGCACACGATATTAATTGTTAGTCTCACCATAACGTCAAGTTTTTTCTTTGTTTCAGTGTTTGACAAATTCTATCATAGACGTGTACATAATTCAGAGAACATTAAGAATGTTAAAGTCTTTTACGAAATTGAATATTCAATTCAAAATGCATTTCATTCACTTCGTGTTTATTTTTTTTGTTCAGCTTAATCGACCAATTGTGTCCAGAATTGTGAAAATACCTGTTTATTCTCGCCTAGTTTTTAGTGAAAAACATTGCTGTTGTTCATGATAGTATGGCAAAGCAATTGCCGAACTCAGCTTATCGTCGTGCCAAACAATTGAACATCTCACGAACATCAGTAATAAAATTTACACACTTATAAGGTTCAATTGATTCAAATGCTGAAGCCTACTGACAAACAAACAGAAGTGAATGTTGGCTTTACAAAGGAAATCATCTTCAGCGATGAGGCTTACTTTTGCCTCAGTAGATTCGCTAAAAAGCAAAATTTTCGCATTTGGGTACATAAGAATCTGCAAGTATTTGTCAAAAAGCCGATGCATCCACAAAGAGTTACTGTTTGGTGCGGTTTATATGCTGGCAGCGTCATCAGGTCGCACTTTTTCCAAAATGAGATCGGTCAAGCAGTTACCGTATATAGTGTTCGCTATCGCGAGATTGCAACAGATTTTTTGTGGCTAGAAATTGGGGATACGAACCTGAACTATATGTGGTTCCACACAGCCTTTGGCTCTTTGCGCGAGATATTCCAGCGTATGTTATCTCACGTCATGCTGATGTTAACTGGCTGCCCTGATCATGTGATTTAACACCATTGGACTTCTATCTTTGAGAATCTTTAAAGGAGAGAATGTATACGTCAATAAGCCAAAAATAATTCAAAATCTTAAGGATGAGATAATTTGGCACATTTGCATTATCAAACCTCAATTATCAGTCATTTAAAATATGGGTCATCGGATAGAAGTATGTCACCGAAGCCGTGGAGAGCATTTGGCCGATATTTTGTTTCATAATAAAAATAATTGTCATGGATCTTTATATCGTAATGAAAAATATTAAAATAATTCTCTGGAATTTCTTTGCTTTTTTATATAACTAACAAGGTTGCGTTTTGGTTGGACCACTCGTTATGTACTCCACCATTAACATTTTTCAAAAATAAGTCATGTTTTTTTATAATCTGGTTATTCTATTACTAATCCAAAGCATATTTATTAATCAGCTAATAGCAGGTGGGAGAGACTTTTTCGAATAAATTTTTTAAATATGAAATTTGACATTTGAAATAATTGAGATAAGAAAGAGAGAATTGCATTTTTATCTACAGATAACTGACACCAGATTTTGAAATGAGTGTGGAAGAAAAAATAACCAGTAATAAATCAAGACTACCTGTTGAATAAATCTGCCTAGTCCTAAAACTTTAGCTCTTAAACTTTTTTGCTCACACATGCCAACACATTGCTGCACTAATGCCAAAAAATTAATATTTATCATGGTCTTGACGAATCAAGACCACCTGATGAATAAATTTGCCTTGTCCTAAACTTTTAGCTCTCAAGCTTTTTTGCTTTACACTTGCCAACACTTTGCTGCTTTCAAGCTGGCAAATATATGTCTATCGTTCATCCATAGCAAAAAAATTAAAACGAATTTCTGAATATACAAATCATGCAAAATGCCCCAGCAAATGCTTTTCTAAATGCAATTTCATGTCAGTTATCCATTTCAGTACAAAACGCGAATAGAGGATTGGCCAAAAGTCACCATGGGGTTAAAAGTTTTAACAAATAAAATGAAAACAAATTTTAATAATTGTTGTGTAGGAATTCAAATAAATAAGTCTTATGGTGACTTTTGTCCCACTCTGTATCATTTTATTACTTCAATTAAATATTTATTTTCAAAAATTTCCTTTCCTATCTTTGTTACTTGATACAATGTTATAATTACTTTGAAACAATCCCAATTAAGCTTATTAAGCTTGACATTTTTAAAATCATTTCAAGACTATTTAGTAAAAAAACCCATTTAATTACTTTTCCCGAAAACCCATAAAACAAACATACAAACAAACAAACAATTTTTAGATAAAATTCACTATAATGATTTATTTCTTATTTTAGCTTTAAAATTTTTCTTAATTTCTTTAAGAAAAATGTTCAAAGCTTTTAAAGTGCTCGAAATTCTTAAGACATCGAGTGAAAAGAAATAAATAAAACTTTTTTGATGTTAAACTATTTTATGTTTCAACTTGATCTTTTTTAATTTGTGTTTTTTTTTTTTTGTTGACACTGGTATGCTTTGTATAAAATTTATTTATTTGTTTTTTTTTTTGTCTTTAACACACAGTTGCGCAAAAACATTTGTCATTTTGAGCACTTTGCATTCCTTTAGGTCTTTTCGGCATTACGGCTGCCATGTAGCACTGACATGTTGTATGTGTTTTAGTTGATGGCTTTTCTTGTTTTGTATGCGTTTTATGTTTTAGCCACCATGAAGTATTTTTATTGATTTGGGTAGATGATTTTATGTGTATTTGACAAGTTTTTTTTTTTTTTTGAAAGTTCATTTCAAAGGAAGAGAAAAAAAGAAATGTTTTAAAATTATTTTATAAATGTTGTTCTTAAATTGTGTTTAATGTAATACTTAGTTAATGGATTTTTAATAGAATTTAAATTAAAAAATTTATTAAAGAAGCTATATTAAACGATTACATACAAAATTAAATTTTTCGACTACTTGTGAGATATTTTCCAAAAAAAAAAATTTTTTTTAAGCAAAATTTTTTTGTGACATCAAAATAGTGATACAAAATTTAAGACTTAAGATACATACAACACTCGAAGCACAAAAATGTGTAGCCACAAATGAAATTAATCTGATTTCAACTATCGTAACACAATCCTAGATATCAATTCAATATTTTTCCCTTAAAAAAATTAACGTAAGCAATGGTTTTATTATCTTGTTTATTTAATTAATTAAAAATAACAAAAAAAATCTGTTAAATTTAAAAAGGCCGTAAACAAGTATTGCCTCCCAAATACTGTTTATTTGAATTTATAACACAAGCATTTCTAAAGAAAATATTTACATGGAATAATACTTGCTGGAATCGATGATAATAGACAATTGATTACTGCATTCTTTCTTCGAGCTTCAAGACATTCGTACAAACAGTAACAAAATGTTTACTACTTATAATCATAAGCAAGAATATGTAACTTTTTTCTAGATGTTTTGGTATGCACACACATACATACTTCTCTTATTGGATGTACCATATATAGTTGGCAACATTAAATATTTATTATTTTATTGATACAATATGAATGACACTTGATTTTTTTCAAATACACACAAATACTTGCAATTCTCAAAAAATAATACTTAGAGATACTTTTACACACAATATTAAATAAAACTAAGGTGTGATTGTTATGCCTCGCCCATTAATAAGATATAAAAAGGAGAAAAAAAAACTTAAAAATAAATATTTATGTTGATTTCTAAGCAGATCTTTAAGGAATGAAATTATTTACTGTATGCTAGGTGTTACTTGTAAATTTACATAAATAGCATGAGGAAAAATAATATTTTCTATTGAATATTGTAAGAAAAAACGAAAGACTTAGAACAAAAACTTCAATATAAATTTTATTGCTTTTAAAGCTCTTACTCTTTAGAGAGAATTTATTAGTTTTAATTTAATTCTTTTCATTGCCTCTTTAATAACAATTTAAATCTATTTCACCATAACAGGCTTTAAATTTGATAACTTACAATGTGAAAATGAAATTTTTAAAATAAAAATTAATTTGCCCAGAGAAGTTTAAATTTGGGCTTACTAATACCTTTAGTAACTGTAGGGCTACCTTAAGCAAAACAGGATATTGTTAAATGAATATTAATGACACAGCTAATTACGTAACTCTCTCTTTAAGTTACATTTTCGATCTAGCCTGTTCTTTCGACACGTTCTAAGTTTGCTTTGACAATTCCGTGTCAAAAAGTAATAAATGCTTATGTCGACATAAGTTTAAATTAAATTAAATTAAATTAAATTAAATTAAATTACGATCGAGATAGCTGTGCTTTTGGTATAGAGATTGTAATAAGAATTTGATAATTTCGATAAAGTTCGAATGCTGTAATTTGACCCTGATTTGATAGTTTTCTATTATTTAACTAGACTCACGCCCAGGACGCATTCACAAGCTTATCTTGTGCCGTAGTGGTAAAATTGTTTTTGATTTCGCCTGGATTTCATCAATTTATGCTGGAAGGGAAAATTAGATTTTCGTTTCGGTATTAAACAATTAACTTAAGTGTACTTTTTTGATAACAAATATACTAAATTTATTTATAAAAAGTTGCTTTGTTGTATTAATTCGTCGTTGCATATATCTTACCTCTACCAATATGCCATTGTTATTATTTTTAAAATAATTGTTCAATAAGCAGAATTGTCATGTTTGTAGCAATGATAATCTTTAAGCCGTTGTTGAACTTTTATTGCAACCAGAAAATCCACTGTTTGGTATGTTTTATGCTCTGGTGGAAGCATCGATCCAAATGTCTTTATAAATGATGATCGTCGGACTGTTACAGTAAACTATTAGCAGTAGAGCTAAATGCCTAATTGACAGTATGACTTTATTACATCTGACGGCATTTTTTATTTTGAGTTTTTAAATAGTTAACTGCATGCTACTAGTCAAGCAAGACCCTTTATTTGATGCCCATATTTATGGAGTTAAGAAAAAAATATTCGCCATTTTGTTCGGATCCAATCTTGCTTGCTTTTTCATAGTTTACTATATTTTACTGGCCCTTGTACTTAATACCACAATTGTGAATTCGATGCGAACTAAGCAGTAATTACTATATTTTACCATTTTATCCGCCATTTTATTTAAGACGCCATCATGAATTTTAACTTTTTCATAGTTTTTTTTTTATTCTAATGCCCTTTCATTTAAGTTGAGGAAGTTGAAGTTAAATAATTATATTTGACCTATAAATAAATTTATTTAACGTCATTTTATAAAAGCAGCCAATGTGGACTAAAATCTTTTTTATAATCGACACTTTAGGTTGCGTAAAAGTTTAAAATAAACGATATTTGTTTTTAAGTTTAAAGAAAAAACTCTAGAAAAGTTAGTTTTAAGCCGATTCAATAGTTTTTCTCTGGAATTATTTAAAAGACCATGGTTTTTAGTTAAGTGTATTAAGCATGTCCAAAAATTAATCAGTAGAACATAACATGGATAAGAAAATTTTTATTTAAATATATTTGCCTCTAACTTTGCTTATTAGTGACCGCTTTATCCAATGTTTTTTGCAAATATCCTCAGACGCATAAGATATTCACAAAAAGTAACAAAAGTATTTTTTATAAGTTATCCGATGGCTAAAAATAAGAGACAGTGGTTTTATGTGCTTCTATCTCAGAAATTTATAAAGCAATTACTCATGCCCCGATATTTGTAAAAAATTAATACCACATAGAGATGTCTGCAACATGTGGGGGCTTCTTAAAGTAGATTTCAACTAAAACACGGACAGACTGACAATACTAAATCGACTTTATAAGTTTTAATTTCTACATTGTTTCTCTATAGTTTAAAGGCTTACATATTTTGTCATTATTTATTTTAAATTTATCAAAAGTACTTTTCACTTTAAAGTTTCACAAAATGTAAATTGATCCTCCGTATGGTAAAAATTATATAAATCAGCTAAAGAAGCTATTTAAAAGTCTATTAAAAAAAAAAGACTAAAGCATTTCACTTATCTGCCAGCTATTTAATGGTAAAACAGTGCATTATTTAAAAACAATTTTTGCATAAGTATCATAGCAATCGATAATAAACCCCCTACCCAAACAAGTAAGCGATCAGACATACACATACAGACATTTTACTACAAACGTTTATAAATAATTTATTTAAAAAAGTAAAAACAATGATTTTCAAGTTTAAAATTTTAAACCACAAAGTTGCGACAAGGTGAAAAAGATTACTTAGACAGACATTTAAAAACAAAATTACTGTCAAAAATGTTACTTTTAATGAATCGACTGATAAAATTAAAAATTAATATTTAAAAATCTACATTAACCTGTATTTTTAAAGCACATGCTCTAAAGAATTGGGTTACTTTCGAATTAAACATGGATCTTATTATACTCACGCACAAGCTCACATTAACATGATAACATTTTATAGAAAAAATATATGTTAATGCAATGTACGTATGTATGTATTGTAGCTACGAGTTTATAGCAAGAACATGAAAAACCAAAAGATTATCAATAAATTCTTAGAAAACATTGAACTACAAAAATATTACAACAACAAAAAGAAACAACAGCAGCAGCAACCTTTTATCCGCCATTCAATAAAAAGCTACTCAATTGTGGGAGCGTCAAATGTGTTGTACAACCAAGTAAGTGTAACATTGTGTATGATGCAGAGAATAACAACTTAATCTAAAGACATTATCAAAAATGTCTTTATCAAAAATCTTCACTAATAAAATGGTGACAAAAAAAAGAAACCCAAAACAAGCCCCACACCCACTTAAAACTGAGAATTGATGGAAAATTAATATGCCCATAACGAAAAAAAAATAAAAAACAATTGAAGAAATATTAACGATTTCGGATTTATTTTATTGAAAAATAAACACTAATAAAAAGAAAAATTATCGAAGAATTTATTAGAATTGAAAATTTATTGGAAAATGTGTATAAATAAAAATTAATTGTATATTTTCCATTAAAAAGGAATCTATAGAAACTTTTCTATAAACAGAGAATTTATAAAAACTTTTTTTTAATAAAAAACTTAACAAATATTAGCTGCAAAAAATTAGCTGCACAAGCATGAGAAAAATAGCGTACAAGAACTTAAACTTTGGCAAGTTGTTTTAGACATTCCAGGAAGTGTTTATGGTTGGTAAAAAGTGGGCGGGGTTACGCCCCATAAAAAATTATCATTTTTAGCTACTTGCACTAGATCAATTTTTCTGAAACTTTTCACGCATGTTTAGCTGTCATGACTTTATAATTTTGTGATTAGAAAAGTGGGCAGGGCCACGCCCATAAAAAAAGTTATAATTTTGAGGTACTTGCACTGGATCGATTTTTCTGAAACTTTGCGCACATATTGAGCTGTCAGGACTATACAATTTCGTGATTAGAAAAGTTGGCAGTGTCACGACTATAAAAAAAGTTATAATTTTCAGCTACTTGATTTTCACCGATTTTTCTGAAATTTCGCACACATATTGAGCTGTCATGACTATACAGTTTCGTGATAAGAAAAGTGGGCAGTGCCACGCCCATAAAAAAAGTTATAATTTTTAGCTTCTTGCACTTGATATTCAATTAAAATTCAGAATGCATTTTTATTCATTAAGGGGCATAGTAACGCGCGCCGGGCTTGGCTAGTTTAGTATATTTTAGACAGCTCTCTAGTAAATATAATGTTGTTAACGATTTGCTCTTAAAACAGAATTTATCAGAAAACATTTTTTAAGACGAACTTTAAAAATATATTTTATACTCAGAGAACCAAATTTGTACTTTTTCTTATAAGAAGGTTGCGTATGTAGGGTGCTCCCTTAGATGTGTAAACTTTTTAAAGGGATAACCCAGGCATATATGCTCTTGATACGTCAATAAATTATTTTTTGTTTTACTTTTTTTAAACTTATTTAACTGACAAAGTCCATATATAAGAAACAATTATCTGTCTTCTCTCATTACTTAATCAATATAAAAAACACACAAAAATCTCTCCGAACTGCGATTGCCTAATATGCATTGGAAATAACTTTTAAATCATCCTTCATGCTAATAGAGTTAAATTAACTTGTTCTTCAGTATAAACCAGAACCTTTGAAAATCGCAAATATTTATTTCCTAAATTCGCATTTCGTTTGACAAACTTATAGAATACTTCGTTCAGCTAACGGTGTGTATAACTGTCCATCAAGGTATGCAAATATATGGATCGATTCATAGCTAAGTTCACTATTTTGGACAATATTCGTGTAAATCCAGCCTATACCGTGCATACAAGTCCCGAATTTTTCTACCCTATACTATTCTCAGCAACTCGATCTCTACCCTCCCACTACAAGAAAAAGTATAAGGAAAATCATGTCTTACACCTTATAATATCCCACTGGTTTAAAAATTAAAGCCAGGCATCCTCAGAATTAACTGGAAATTGAATAAGATTTTTATCATCAAATCATCTTCAGCAATAAGCTTTTTTTTTTTGGTTAAATTGAAAAAAATTAAAATTTTTCAAGACAGCACATTTGTTACGAGACTTCATTACATCCCGAAAATTACTGCTTGGAGCGGTTTACGTGCCAAAGGCCTCATCATTCTATTTAGCTTTAAGTTTGAAACCGACGCCAACGTTACTGTGAATGGCAAATACTACAAATGATTCGAAATTGTAACATTTGGAGATGAAAAATGCCACACAGCAAGTGAAGTATTCACTTTTCTGAGGCAAATATTTAAAGATTGAATTACCTCAAGAAATGAACCTGTATATTGGCCACCTCGTTCGTATAATTTTAAACCTTTGGGCAATTTTTGTGAGGCTACATAAAATGTGGGGTCTATGCTGATAAATCAGCAAAAACTAATTATTAAGAAACCAACATTTGATGCACTATTTATGAAACAAGACCGAAAGTGCTCGAAAAAGTGGTGTCAAATTTAACCGCCAGGATGGTGCAGTCGTGCCAGACCGTGTGTCAGAAATTATTTTTAAATATTAAATAACAAAATATTTGGAAGCTAATAAAGCCGCAAATTTAATTATTCCTTTGAAGTTTTTGTGTTTTATTATTTTTAAAAAACCCAATACAAAAAATATAAAAATTTTCAAAAATTTTTAATAAAAAGAAATTTATCAAAAATTTCCTTAAAAAAAATATTCATGTTACAGTTTTAAATTTTATTTTTTTTTAACTTTAATTTTAATTGTTAATTGGTTTCCGTCTGTTTGATTGAATAAAACATAAAATTTTGTTGAAAAAACATAATCACTTCACACCCCATTTATTTCGCTTTTAAACCCATCTGTCTATATCAATTTAAAAGGCAATAATTTTACTAACCTACATACGGCAACAAATTTTTCAATATGAAAACAATGCCCTTTAAGACATTCTCACATTCTCTAAACGAATAACATGTAAAACAGTCACTCTACTAAAGTTCGAAAGATAGAAAACGGAATTCCTAAAGCCAGCAGTTTTTATTTGTTTTTAATAACTGCGTTGGTAGTTTTTTGTGCTTTTTAAATTTATGATCTAAAATACCAACAACAGCTGAAACATAAAAAGAAATAACAAATCACTTTATGAAAATAAAGAAATTTTAAAATGTTCTCAAATGGTTTGTTTTTTTTTTCCAAAACCACACAAGGTGCCATTTCTCACACAAGACACACATAAATAATTAACATAATTTCCTCATAAATTCTACTACTAATTCAATAAAATATATAAAAAAAAATTTTAAATGAAAAAAAAACAAATAGAAATTGAAACAATTTTTGTAGTGCTAAAGAGATGTTGGGGGTATTTGTGGATTAAAAAAGCTAAATTTAACTTAAAGTATTATTTCATTTCAACTAAAAGTTTTGTGTGGGTATTTTTCTGGCTTAGAATTCATCATGCGGTAAAATACAAAAGTCTTTTGAACAATAATTTTCTTCCTAAAAATTTTTATTTTTAATTATAATTATCCTTAATAAGGTTCATAATAAAGTCGTACACTTAATAACATTTATTAATTAAGTACACTAAGGCCTCTATTATCCGTAGCATCAGTTTTCCGGTAGAGATAAAGAAAGACATATGTTTGGTTTACTTTTGAACAATATGTAAACAGAAATCAAAATTAAACCGCTGACTAGTGTTCACTGTTAAACATGTACATAAAATACTTGCATAATTTGCTATTATATGAGTATGGACACACAACAATATTCAGTTATTAATTTAACGTGTTAAAATTGGTACTCATTTAAACTAAAATGCTCCCGGTCTCTACCGTTATGGGTAATCGATATCTCTCAGTATTTGTAATTAGTTATTGTAATATGTACAACAAATACAATAATAAAATAAAATTAAATGAAATATAATTGCTCGTGTAAAGTAACGAGCAATATAATTGCTCATATTATGTAAGATATCTATATATCTTCGTCTGTATGTCCTTTATAGAATCGTAAACTATGCATTTGATAATGTGATGATCTTTAGCAAAGTTGTTGTGCATGAGTCGCCCACGAAGGTTTTTAGGATGGTACGGCAAATTTTCGACAGATGGCGCCACTGTCATTCCAATGAATTTCATATATTGCCGTGACAGTTCATGCTGATTTGAATTGAAATGACGTTTTAAACATTAGGGACATAAGAATTTATGTAAGTTCTTAAAAATTTCTTTGCAAGCTGAGTAGCAGGTAGAAAAAGTGTTGTTGTGTTAGTAAAAAATTGTTAGTGTATTGGTTTTTTTTCACTTGCACTTGCATGAGGCAACGTAGGGTAAGGACTGACTTAAGGCAGGTATATGCAACGGCGAATTGATACAACAAAGGCGAATTCGATGAATTCATGAATTCGCATTGATATACACTTTGTCTTTTCGTTGTAAACTAAAGTGAGAAAAATGTCAAATGTTCGCTCGTAAGCTTATTAACACATCAAACAATTACAAGTAAAAATTTTAATTTTTTTGTGATTTAAGCGCGAACACCCTACTAACCCATTACAGCATAAAGTTTGTTTGTTTAACAGACTTTTTTTGGTTTTTACAACCTATAACGAATATGTGGGATCATATAAAATAAATAGTTTTAAAAAAAGTTTTGACTTTGTTATAATTCATATTTTATAAGTCGACGCTATGCACAGCGGACCAATATATTTATAAAAATTTAAAAAAAATGTTTTAATCAAAACGGGTTTATTTGTGTTCAAAATATGTTTACATAGTATGAGCAAAATATATTAATGGCATATTTTTTGTTGCAGAACCTATTACATAATATCCCATAAAACATTTAGGATGAAGGCCAACATCACATTTTATACATTTAAACTTCGATTTTCCACCACATTTATTTGCACAGCGACGTTCTGTGCTTATGGGAACAATCCAATGGTCCTTGCCAAATTTGAAATTTACATATCGCACTTGATCAACAAGAGGGTATTAACTCAAAATTTTTAAAATATCACTTTTTTCAAGAAATCAGCAAACAACATCAATATCTATCTACTGTAAAAATTTCAACGTATTCCGTTTACTCTTTCATCTCGAAAACCACTTTTGAGACCATATTCATGATAATGTAGTGATTACCTTTATTTCAACAAAAAGGTATTATTTCGAGTTAATACAAAAGTTGAAATAGGTAAGAATCGTATATTTTCATAAAAAAGGTATTATTTTGATTTGAGCCTTTATTTATGTTAAAAACTGTTTTATTTATATTTGGTTGTATTTTGAGTTCATACTATTTTTTTGATAAAATTTGTTTTATTCTATAATTTTAATTCGAAATGTGACTCTTTTTATGAAAAAATTGTTCAAATTTTTTTTTGAGTTGTGACCCATTTCATGAAAAAATGGTGTTAACTCAAAAAATAGATTTTTTTGCAATGATTAGTAAAATTTAAAACAAAAACAATGTATATATATATATTTTCAAATGGAATTTGCTTCCTATGGTATATTTGAATTTTTAAATTCTGTTAAAATGTGGCCACAAACAGTTTTTTGACTCTACTGAAAATTCAAAAATTTTGAGTTAATACCCTCTTGTTGATCAAGTGCGATATGTATGTGCATACAAAATTTAAAAAATTTGTAATTGTTTTGATTTTAATTTGCAATAAAGTAATAATGTTGAGTGTGGGCTTTTATTCATCATCCGAGGATACACGAACTATAGGCGTACTCAAAAACAGATTCCGCTGTTTGCTGGGAGCAAGGCAACTGCATTATAGTCCCGAAATTGCTGGAAAAATTATTGCTGTTTGTGCTGCTCTACACAACATCTGTATCCATTTTAATATTGAGTGGCCTGCCACAAATGTAAATAATGAAGTGATAGCATCAGAATGTGTTGACGAAGATAATTCGCTTCAAAAATTAGACAAAAAATAATGCAAAATATTATTTAATTTTTAAAAAATAGTTTACTAAATTTATTAAAAAAGTTAAAAAATAAAATAAAATAAAATTAACAAATTAAATTTCATAAATTCATTTAAAAAAAATTCTTATCAACTTCATGTCTTTTTAATAAATAAATAACTTAGTACTATTATATTAGTAGTTTTAAATTTAAATATAAGGTATGAACTAAAAGACCGCTTTTAGTTCCTCGAATTTTGATTTTTTTGCTCTATCTCAAGTTCGGCTTTCCTTACTTCCGAAAGAGCTTTTCTATGTTCATCTTTCCTTTTCAGTTCTTTCTTATATAATTGTAATTTTTCTTCCTTAATTTTAAAAATTTTTCTCGTATATCTTTCTAATTCAGATAATTTTTGTTTTAAATCAAAACATAATTGTTTTTGAACTTGCACTTGTTCCTCTAAAAGCATAGTTTTTTCTTTAGCTTTATTTTTTGTAATTTTTTTACTCGCAGATGAAGTGCATGGTTCTTCAATATCATCACAGCTGCTATCAGTGGTTATTATTGGTTAAGGGTTTGGAGAAATGTTACGTGGCCTTTTTAATCCGAATGGATCTCTATGCTCAATAACATAACCCATATCTAATAAATTTACAGCCGCCTCTTCGACTAGTGACAAAATAAATTGTTTAACACTTCCGCCGCCTGTTGCATGCCTTTCAGCCTTGTTGTGCGAAAGTTTTTTCTTAAACTTAAATTTGAAATCTGCCCACACCTTCATCCATCCTTCACTAGAGCGGCAAGGAGGGCAATTTGGTTCCACTCCTCTTTTATATTTATTTTGTTTAGGCTTTTATGGTAACCTTTTGCCAAATATGGTTTTTTCTCCATTAACTCCACTAACTTTTCAAATTGTGCCGGTGTTGAAATTTTAATTCTAAAATTTTTACCACAAATTAAAAAATTATTTAAATAATACGTTTTTATTTCAAGATATACATATGTACATACATACATTTTACTACTTTCCATTATATTTATTTTAATTTTTAAATTAGTCGTGAGTAAAATTCTTAACGACAGTTTTTCTTTTTTTTGGCAGACGAATACGACGAACACAATACAATTATTGTAATAGATTTAAAAACAAAGTTGCACTTTTGGCGTTTTCGTCACTCACAATACCATTTTTTAAAAACGTTAAGAAATTGCCACAAATGCAATAACCACAATAAGGGTGAATATCTTTAAAAAATAATTCTTAAAAATTTTTCTAGTCATTTTCAGAATATTATCATCGGCTGCGGGCATACCTGCTGGAATATAATGAGCAAAATTATAATTACTTTTAAGGGCTTCCTTCATTATCATTTCCGTTTGAAGGCTTTCCGATAATGGAGTACTTCGCCTTCTCTTAATTAAAGACTTACTATGTAACTCTCTGTTTTCGTCTTCGGCTTTTTGCCAATTGTTTTTTCCTTTCCTCATGGAGTTTCGCTCTAACGATATTCTGGGCAGTTGCTAACAATTTTTGGAAATACTTTACATTGTATTCTACAGAGGGATTTTGGGAGGACTTTATAGAGCTTGGAACTGTAACCGGTAATATGTTATCTTCTTTTACTTTACGTAAGGAAATTAAACTTTCAACTAAAGGTTTTTCCGCGTTTATCTGCTTGAGGTCACGCTGCTCATCTAGATCCTCGCCGGACGTTAATGGAGTTACAGTTTTTTTATGGAAATTTTGAGGCTTAAATATTTTTTCCTTTTTTTTGTCCAAAGATTTGTTTAATCCTAAATCAGGTCGTTCGCTTTCATTACTTGTGGTGGTGATGGTAGTAGAGGTAGTCGTTGTTGTAGGAGTTTTATAATCTCCAAGCGTCGTGTGTTTCAGTTTATGTTTGCTCTTGCGCTTTAAAGTTTTTTTAGAGAGGTTGGTTGGTTGGTTGGTTATCGTGGTAGTTCGCTGCACGCCAACAGTCAAGTAGAGTCTGTATGACTCCGTTTTGACAGAACCACATCACTCGTCAGCTTCTAGTGTATCTCAGAATAAAATCCAAGAGTAAGAGTACTAGATCCACCCCGTGGTTTTGAGGTATCTCAGTAGATAATTTAGTCCAACTTCAGATATCGCAGAGAGGCCATCTAGTATATGTTCGCCCAGAAATCTGTGTCTGTTAGCCGCCAGTGCAGGACATTCGCAGAGAAAGTTGAAAACCGATTCCTCCTTCTCTCTATCCAGACAACTGCGACAATGGTCGTTCGATGGGAGTCCGAGCCGACTTCCCTAGCATCCAGTGACCCGTCAATACCGCCAGCAACCTCGATATGTCCCTCCGACTTCGACTGGTAAGTTGCAATGTACGTCGTGCATCAAAAGAGGGCCACGTAAGCCGTGCCACCTTACACGTGCTCAGCCCACGCCACCTGTTTTCAGCCTTCCGGAGAAAGTGTCTGGAGATTCTGCTTTTAATAGTCCCCAACGGGATTGCAACTGCAATTGCATTAGAGATATTTTTTTTTAGAGAGAAGCTTTGTCAAATGTTTTGCATTTCTGCTGCTTTTTTTATTCTTTAGTTTGTCTCCTATAGGCAAAGGTTCTGCTAATTCAAATCTGTTTGTAAATACTTTATTTGTATTTTTGCATTTTTCCTTTGAACTTGCACTCTTTTTATTGGCTAACTTTGCAATCAAAGGGTTTGATTTGGATATTTCTATGGATTTCTTCTTTTCAGCGATCTTTCTATAAGCTTCACTAACACTCTTTTTTATTTCATTTAGAGACAGCTCTGATATTTCAAGAGGTTGATATTGTTCTTTTATCGGCATATAGTTTGTGGTACTTTTTTTATTTATCTCACTTTGTATCTTACTAAGTTCACTTGCGGACAGTTGTGATGATTGGGGATTAATAGGGTTTTTTGGGTCTTTCAAGCTTCCTTCATTTAAAATACTTATTTTATTCTCACTTGCCAGCTCATCAGTTTTTATCGGTGAGCTTTTATCTGATACTAAAATAGAAGAGTTTAATTTTAAATTTTCTGACTTTTTTGATCTTTTCTTTAATTTATCAACTGATTTCTTTTTTATTTTTATTTTTTTAGTATTATCACTTGTCATTTCTTTTGTTTCACTTAACAAATGTTTGGTCTGTTCGAAATTCTTAGAGCTCAGTTCTGATGACAGCGATTTATCTTCTTTAATTTCTTTTAAGTCAGAGCTTTTCCTAATCTTATTTGCAGACTCTTTAACTTTGTTACGCGATTGTATTGTTTGTTCAGAAATAAAAGTACTTTTAACTGATTCTTTTCGGTTTTTAAATACTTTCGGTATTAACTTTCTTCCGACTTTGTTAAGTTTCTTCTTAGTATTGTTAACCTTCCTATACCCGCGCGTTGGTCTGTGAGACCGACAAAACGCTTTTACGTAAATACTTTTTGAAGACTAATATGTTAACGACTGAAAATCAATACAATTACTGAATATTAATTTAATGAATGGCTTTATTTTTTTTTACTATATCATCGAGTTTAAATAAAAATCGTTTTTTTAAAGCTTTGTTTCAAAAAAACTAGTATTTCATCTAGTTCAAACTTTCTGTCTGTGGGACCGTGCGCGGGTATATGTGTTACAAAAATTGGCGCGGGTACAGGAAGGTTAAATACGTCCTTTATTTTATTCTTTGCTCTGTTAAATGTTTCCAAATTTAAAGGCATTAATTTTAGACTACTGTTTTCTAAGCCAGCTGTAATTTTAGGATAATCTGAGCCATTTCCCTCTATTTCTGGTTGAGTCCGTGTAGCCTTGCCTTTATGGTTTTTTCGAAACTTTTTAAATTTTGATGTGGATGGCAATTGCCTCGATTGCTGACTTTTTAATTTTAGCAATTTTCTTTTCACTTTTTTTATTCTTTTTTCCAATAAGTTTGGCTGCAAGGACTGGCTTTTTTCTTTGAAATATTTAAATTTTGTTTTGATAGCAGCAATAGTTTAATAGCGTCCTAGTTTGTCTTCTGTTCTTGTCATCATATTTCTTGCAAATAAAATTTTTCTTTTGTGGCTCTTTTTAGCTCTAATAAGTTTTCTTCTCTGGACTTTTAGTTTGCGTAAATATATTTTTCGTACCGAGTTTCTAGTGGCCGATATTTCCTTCAAACGCCTAATACGACTCTTGAGTTTTAAAAGCTTCATGTGCCTTTTTTCTCCTGATGGCAGATGCAGTTTTTTCACAAGATTTTCATTTTTCTGTAATTTTTTTTCAATTCTCCTTTGAGATTTAATTTTTGCATTTAGTCTTTGTTTTAACTTGAACATTTTTTCTTTAAATAATTTTTGCCATTTTTGCTGCTCTCTCAAACTATGACGAATATTTTTTAAAATTGTTTTTAATTCACTTTCCCCATAAGATTGTAACTCAATATTGAACATTATTGCGCTCATGTCATCCATTTTGTATGTTTGTCGCGATTAAAACCAGCTATTTTTATTTATTTTCTTAAAATTAATTATTATTTTATAACAATTTTACAGAAAATTCAAATTAATTTTCTTTCAGACTTTTAATTTCAACCACTTTTTTTTTAAATATTTATATTTGAAGTTTGACAATAAAATTGTGAAATAAAAATCTATGCACATACAGGGAAGGAAATAAAATTTATTTTAGGGTAATTCGAAAATATTTATATTTCTATATTCGTAATGAAATTTTTTTTTAATAATTAAATTAAACATAACAAAAATGTTTAACGAATATAAATGAATATGATGATGAGGAAATCAGAGCAGGTTTCGAAAATGCTTTTCACTTAGCTAATATCGGAATAGTTTTTCTAGATTCTAAAATGATTACAATTCAATTTAATTTAGAAAATTTTTTTTAGGAAAATTAAATAATAGAATAAATGAACTTGAGCCAAAAAAAAAATGATTTACATTAAAATTTAATATATAAAGTTCGAATAAAATATTAATATATAATTATAATTAAAAAAGTTTTTTATACGAACTTTTTATTTCTGGATCTAGTTCATTTCTTTTATATAAGGAGATTAAATTTTTTATTTGTTATAAACGGAAAAATTAAGTTTCATCCTGACACCAGCCGAATGTAATGCATTTTTAAAAACCAGCTACAAGCACTCTTTGATCGGAATGTTTTAGTGCTTTAATAAAATAGAAATAATAAAAGGCGAGGCTGCTAATAAGGCCGCAGTTTAAGTAACACTACACTATATCAAGGGCATTATAATCAAGTGTGAACTTGACAGGCACAAAGGTACTCCTTTACTTATATGGGTTAAGTCTAAAAACCTCTTTTGAGATTATTATGGGGCATTGTCCGTTAGCTTAAATCACGAAACTCAGAATTATTTTATGATGAGACATAAACTGCAAAAAACATTGTCTGTTCATACAGGAGATTTTAGAACCATAGAATTAGAGACGATATCTGCAAGTGTCAACTGAAGAATATAGTAGTTGTATAACCTAAGACTTCACACCAGATGTACTTTTTTAACGCGATTTTTGTCATTGATAATTTTTATGTATGTAATTACTAGTATATTATAATATACAATTCTGTTATTTATTCTATTCAAAACATTCAAGGTATTCGTATCCAATCAGCTGACTGTTTTTCTTATGTACAATTTATAAGCGCTACTAACTTTTTTTTAAAAGTCTGCATTTGTCAAACTAAATTTTAATTATTTTTATTATACAATAAATAATTCGCAGTTGTAGTAGCAGTTTAGTAGAGTAGTGAAGACTTTTCAATAAATATGAATGCGTTAAATCAACAAAATAATGAATCACGATTTAAGTTTACTTACTTCATGAGTATTCATTGCAGATCTCTGGTTTGTTGCCGCGATGCATATAAGTACCTTATGGATATGCCTTGATTCTTTCTAAGATATTGAACATTATAGTAAAACAACAAATTTTTTTTTTCTTTTTGCAACGAAAAAAATGTCATAAGCAGAATTGCTTTACTTCTTTAATATGCAAAAAAGTCAAGACTAATACAAGAGGCATTACGACATGAAGATAGTTGTTAATTCTAAACCGTTAGAGAACATCAGAATTCATCCAAAAACAGGAAAATTGGGTACCATCCAAATCAAAAAGACCTAAAAGCACGATTTTTCATGTACGAAAAGCTGTTTGAACTCTACAAAAAAAACATTTTTGCATCGAATGATTACTTGCGATAAAAAATTGACGCATTGTAAGCCACAGAAACCTGTATTGACTGCAACTGACTCGTTTGAGGTAAGTTTTAGACAAATATGAGGCCAGACATGAAACTCATATATTCAATCTTGACAACGCTCGACCACAGGTTGCAGTATCTGTTTAAAACTATTTAGAAAGGAAATTCGGCCTCCTGCACTTTCGATCGATAGGAAATGTTCTGCCTGGAATGTGCTTTACTTCAGAGCAAGGTATTTGAAATTCGCTTAATTCGTTCTTGTCTTCAAAAGATTAACAGTTTTTTTGGCGCAAAATCCACATGTCTCCAGAACAATAAAAAAATGTTAGCTAACAATGGACAATATCTTGGATAGATTTATATTGTACAAATGTTTCCAAATAAAAGCTACAAATTTGGAAAAGTTCAGTATTTTGAAGTTAAACACCCAAGCATATTGATTCATGTCTAGAAGGTGAGCAATGATGACTGAGTGTCTTGTTGGGACTGTATTTAATATCAACCACCTTTCATGTATATTATTTCTTGTATTTTTTTATACCCGCCACCAAAAAAATGGTGGGGGTGTATTCATTTTGTCATTCCGTTTGTAACACATCAAAATATCCATTTTAGACCCCATAAAGTATATATACATTTTGAATCTGGGTTTCATTTTATGACGATCTACCTATGTTCGTCCGTCTGTGCGTCTGTTGAAAGCACGATAGAAGTCGCACCGAAAAAGCTAGGGTCAAATTTTGCCAGAATATTTCTTATACACAAGGTTTGTTTGGTATTGAAAATATGATGAATCGGAATATTAGGAAGAAAGTTATAGCTCGTAATGCAAGAGTAGGTCGAAAAAACTGTGTCCTTCTAACATCGAAAAAATGGAATTGTATCCAAACGCATTAACGTAGAGTCATGAAACTTCGAATATACATTTCCTGAGTAAAAACAATATTTTTCCTTAAAAATTGAAAGGAGTTATAGATCAAAATGTACGAAAATTTATACAGCACAGTGTATTTTTCGATATATTAAAAATTTAAAACCTAATAACACTGACAAAAAGGCTTTGTTCTAACGGAAAATAAATATGACACGGTCATTTTTACGCCCACCTCCCATATAACGTTTTATCTCAAATTCATACAATTTCTCTATGAATAAAGGTTTTGGAATAATAAAGGATTATATTGAAGTATCTAAGTTGTAGTCATTAGCTGAAACAACTTTGGCACGCCTACTATAACGCCCACTTTTTACGTTATCTATTTTTAATAAAATTTAAAAGCTCATTTAACCGAAAAAATTATAATGATGAAATCTGCTACTGATATCCTTCTAGTCAATGTCATTGTTATGCCAGAAAATTTAGGTACCACGCCCACTTCTACGCCCACCTCCCATATAACGTTTTACCTAAAATTCATATAATTTCTCTATGAATAAAGATTTTGGAATAATAAGGGACTATATTGAAATATCTAAGTTGTATTCATTAGCAGAAACAATATTGACAAGCCTACTTTAACGCCCACTTTCATTGAAAGACTAAATTTAAAGCATTTTACTAGCATATCGAAGCTATACAAAGAAAGTGATACATATTTTAGTATAAAGAGATGATTCCAAAGCGATTACTGTTAATAACAAAATAATACATTTTGTGCTAAAAAAGTACACAAAATCGGTGGTGAGTATAAACGATTCGGCACAGCTTGTTGTTATTAGTTTTATTTTCTTTTCCATAATTTTTTGATATTTTTCTTTTCTCCATCATCATCATCTTCATCATGGTGCTCATCCACATACTCAGAGTCATCGCCTTCACCATCGTCTTCATCATCGTTTAGTATTAAACTCCAGAGGCATTAAATGCCACAAATAGGCGTCTCTTTACGGCATTGGCAACGGCTTTCCGGCATTGCTTACACATGTCCATACGTTTAAGCTTTTTAAGCATAAATGATGCATGGTCGATTGTTATTTGCGTCCATTCTCACAGGCCCAATTGCTTCGACTGGTGGTTAGTTTGCATTTGGCAGTTTGCGATGGTGATAAGCTGACACAGGCAGCAGCAACAGCAAAAACACCATACATACTTTATGACTGTGATTATGATGAGCAACTTATAGCAGAATATTGCACAACAAAAACGTCCCCAAAATACAGCCAGTATGTAAATTTGTGCGGTCCGAACCGCAAATGAGCTCTATATATGTACAACCAGCGTCATCATATTAAACATATTTCACTAGTTATTGCTGTTGCCATTTAGCTGCTGGTGCTGCAAAAAAATGCACAAGCAAAATGTTTTAAAAATAATATGTTGTTGTCGTTGACCAGCAACAACAATAATAACAAAATATAAAGCATTTAAATAAAGTAAGTACATCGATTATGATGATGACGATGATGTTGTTTAAATATATTGTTGATGGTCTTTTTCTTCGATCGATAGAGAAGCTAAAGTTAATGGTGCCATCGAATAGCTTACCAACACATACTTATTTACTCATCTCATTCATATACCGATACAAACTCTATGGCTTTTTATGAAAAATTTCCCCAAAGCTATGAAAATTCTTGCAAAGTTTGTAGTTGTTTTTATCACTGGTATTATAAATTCATATGTACTATATGTACTAATGTAAGCATATATCGCACACTGAATACAATAGGGGCACAAATTAAAATTGATTTTTTGTCATGAATGCTTTGAAAGACAACATCACTTACTGCATTTATTCCTGTTTATTAAAATTATTATTAAACCTATCCTTCCAATTTTTGGATTTTTTTCCGTTTAATGTGCGATATGTCCGTATCTGTTTGTATCAAGGATACCGAAAGAGATTGAGGTGTGTAAATCGTAGTGTCCGAAATTGCAAATGGCAGGACTTCTTGTGGTTTACGATTTTATTTTATTGATAATATCAATAAACATATCAATTACTTGAAAAAACCTACGACAACAGTTTGTGAGACTAATGTACAATGTCATCAAAAAATTTTGTTTAACTCATTGTTACACTCTGTTCAGTTAATATTGGACTACGTTGAAACATGTTATACAGTCATCGACCATGTTTTCTTCATGGATTTAAGCTACAATTGAACTTGTCCTAGTCCACTATGGAGTATACTGGGCTATAAAACCAATGTTCTTACTGTTAGTTTTTTTACAGACAGAAACTGGTAAAGAAGGAATTGTGAGAGATGTGTCCACTCAATTTGTGTTGAAACTGTCCTGATCTTTGCATCTGGAAAAGTACATGTCAGAGATGCTTGAATTGCTACGTACGTTAGATCGCCTATTGCAAAGTACAGGTTTAGAATCTCTTAAAGGCCATGTTACTTTTGGTCAGTATCCACGCCTTGGTGTTATTAATACAACACCTCTGACTCTGAAGTATAGGGAAAGCCTAGACCTCGTAAATAAAAATAATAGGAATACCTGAGTATGGAGCGCATGAGTCAAGTAAAGGTGGTCGAGGGCCTGCATCGCACGCTTACAGCATATGGATTCATGTTCAATGAGGGCATGGATAGTAATATCAGTATCTTTACTGATGGGACATAGGAAAATCATGAACCTCGTACTTAAATAGGTTTGAGAGACTCAGATCGCGATTTAATTGTAAACAGAATGGTACGCCATTAATAACGGAAATTTATATTATCTTTGAAAGATATTTATTTAGAAGACGTTAATTTTCAACAAGATGACACTACAAGTAAAGAAACCATCGCTCTTTTGCGTAAAAAGTTTGCTGACCGTGTGATTTCTCAAAGAGGCGACCGAAATTAGCCAACGGAATGTTGTAGTTTAACAACTTTAGACTTTTTTCTTTAGGACTACGTAAGAGATAAGTTCTTCATGTTCTTAAGTTTTTCAATGGCCAACAACCGCTTCATGAGGCTTGAGCTGATATTGTTTTCTGTTGATAATGGCATCCCATCCTCTTTTCAATTAAGGAGGATTTCGCTTAAAAAAACCTTTTCTACATAACAAAAGGAACCTCTTATTGGCAAATAAAAGCTTCAAGTATCATCTGAACATGATTAAAATTGAGAAGAACAAAGCTTTTAGTATGTGCCTGGATGATGCTAAGACATCAGCGCATTTAGTATGCAAATTTTAACAACAGGTAGTTACACATTAGATATGAATGTTATGTGGACATCACTCTAGGACAGATGCTGACGATTAGAAAAAAAATCTGTGATGTTGACTGTAAACAATTACTAATCGGCAGTTTTAAATCGCTAAATTCTAAAAATTTTAACGGCATGAGACTCTATAAGACAGCGAGTGTAAGTTTAAGTTAAAAAAATTAAGAGGAAACTATAAACACAAAAGCGATAGTGTGTTTCTCATAAGGTGATAGCGTAAAGGAGAGCATTTTTTGGCTCTCTTTTTTCATATATGGAGTTTGACAATTCTTAGCTCTGGAATCTCTATTTTATATATGAAGTTTGACAAACATTGGGACACAAAAAAGTAATCGACTGGGCTGGCACCGCTACCTGTAGAAGTGTACCTTGGGTGTTTCTATTAAACCAAAAAATTAAAAAAGAAATTAATATTAGCAACTCTAGTATAGATATTAGTGAAAACAGTAACATTACGTCTAGACGAGCCATCGATTTGTTCAGACTAGAACAAAACGTCGGCAGAGCAACTGTCAAAAAATTGTTCATGTTTTTTGATATGGAGAAAACGTATCAAGTGTATTTTGTTGCTATTTTTATGTGTCGATCGCTGGTGTAGACCGTACGTAAGAACCAGCAAATCTTTTATAGGTTATAAGGCATAAAACCATAACAATTAAAACATTTATATATTTTATGAAAACTCATATAATAACAATTAAATAAAATTTTCTTAAATTGAAAATAAAATTAAAAAAAAAAACCTAGATATAAAATGAATCAATTAATCTTTAATTAGAAGATAATTAAAAAATATATTTAAGTATAAAATTCAACATACATTTATGGTAATCGATTCTCCATTTTCCAAAATGCATTGGTACAAATAATTTCGTATCTCCCTGTACTTAAAAGAATTTACATCTTTCCAGCAACAACTTTGATGATACTGCGATGCTGTTACTGATGTTGGTAGCTCAAACATTATTTTTCTCAATACCGATTTTTCGATGGGTATTTTTTTTTATTTTTTTAGCCAACAACAAGTTTATTTTTCATCACAGCAAAAGCGAAAAACTGAAAAAGAGCTTAAGAGAAAAAAAACGACAAAATAAGCTTTAAAACTGCTTAAAGAGGGTTTTGTTGTGTCATAAGACGCTTGTTTCATTTTGTAACTTTTAATGTTTAAGGTGGTTAATGTTGTAGTTATTAAGATAAAGATTTGTGTACAATGTATGAATGAAAACTTTTTTCATAATGTAAGCATGTAACATTCATAAGAATATGTTCTAAACAGTAAGTAACTAAAGTATAACAATTTTTTAAGAGGTTTATTACTCTTGTCCTTTTGTTGAGATTTATCTTTATGGCTTTTTGCATGCAAGGATAAGAGGAGATGCAAATTCATTTGATTCATACTAATAGATTAACAGTAAAGATAAAATATAAGATTCGTGGAAGTGATTATAAATCTGATAATTGTCAAATCAGTGATAAATTTAATAACGCATGTTAAAAAATGTTCATGCTAGTTGTATTTCTTTCTTACTTATCGAAAGGCATTTTTTCATGTTCTCTCATATTCTTAAGGAAAAATTAAGATATAATTGCTATGCTTCCCATTTACTAATTTCATTAACTTGTAACATAAATATTAGTTTCAAATTATATATGAATACTAGCTGACCCGGCAAACGTTGTTTAGCCATATACATTATTTCTAGGAAATATTTTTTACATTAAAAAAAACGTAAACCATATGTTTTCTATGGTATGCAGATCTATCTTAGTTTAAAATTTCATCGAAGTCGTTACGTTATTTAGGTGAGGCTCAATATGTCCCTTGGGGTAACTCACCCTAAATATTTAGGTGTATGAAGAATAGATGTTGACCGATTCTTAAGCGTTTATTTCTGCATTGGCTCGACTATAAATTGTGTACAATTTGAAGTGAAATACTAAAACCTATATCGATGCAAGTACATAATTAAAAAAAGTGGGCGTTAAAGTAGGCGTGGTTTAAAAAAAGTATCCCATTACTCATATCAGAGTCTTAGTTATATATTTTGTGAAAATTGCAAGAAGATTGTTTCAGCAGTCTGGCCTACCTGAGGGGGCGTAAAAAAAGGCGTGTTGTTGAGGAGTATGAAAAATAGATGTTTAACCGATTTTCAGACCTACCCGAAATGCACACAAAATTTTATCGAAATCGGTCGAGCCATTTCGTTGGAGTTTAATCACAAACACCGCGACACGAGAATTTTATATAAATATTAGAGATACCGATAAATAGTGCTGCTAATGAAATTGTAACTGTTTTTAAAAAGGACTGCATAATTTTTCAATATTCTTAGATGTTTACAGTTTAGTTTAAAAATGTTTTAGGGCCATTATTACAACTTGCCGTTAGTTTAAGGCAGATTTTTGTCGGACCGATAAATGGCTCTGCATTACAAAGCCCTCATTTATTATTTTTTTATCTATTAAATATTATTATTGTTAACAATAATTATAATAAAAATGGAAGTTTTAATAATGCTAAGCTATTTATCGAGCACAAAAAATCCTAGCCTTAACTAAAGGCAAGTTGTACTAATAGCCCTTAGACGAATAAAAAAATAAACTTAAGTCAAAATAAAGTGTTTTACAATAAATTAAAAAAAAGTAGGAATAAATATTAATTTATGATTGTGAACAATTAGCAAATTACTGGTGGTGTAGTGAAACTGCACTCTAAAAAACATTATCTTGAAGCACAGAATAAGTAGTATTTGCAAGGCATGTGCTCATGTGGGTTATCCCTTATGTTGCATAGGTTAAAAAAGATTTAAATTTAGTAGCCCATACTCTTGACTACAGGATTTGGAATGTTAAGCAATTTTACCAACCAATTAAACCTTAAGATAATTTGTTCAAAATTCGATTAGATTAAGAACCCAGTCTCTTCAGTGTAATTCCTTGGAGACTTCCCGTCCAATGTCCTTAGTTATTTTAAGTTAAGCAAAGTATCCAAAGTATCCTTTAGAGTTCTCGTATCTAATTTGGCCAGACGCAAGATATAAACAGAGGTAGAGTTCCAATATTTCGTCTGATTCTTCTCATGCTCTCTTTATTGTTCTATCTGACAGTCCCATGCGAGCTAGATGCGTTCTCAACTTAATGTGATCCCTGACCTAGGTAATCTTTTTAATATTAGAGTATCTGTCGTTTACTTCAAGATTTGCATTTCATAGAATATTTGTCACTTTATAAACAACAGACTGTTATCATTCTCTGACCAGTTCTTCTATTTTATTTTAACCTTAAAAAGGGTTTGACGTTGTGACTGTACTCCCATTTAGGATTTTTAGACTTTCACGTTAACGATTATGCCACAATGGGTTTATATCCATATAACCTCTAGATGTTCAAAGTTTAAGTAAAAGATTTTCTTATTATTACTCTAGGTCCTAATAACTTACTTGGTGTCCGTGAACATACTGCGAACTTTTTTCAACAGTGACAGGCTGAAAAACAGTATTTACCTCTACCTCAGCTCATAACATAGAGATCAATTTCAGTTCGGTTACCAACTTTCTATGCATCAGTATAAAAATCGGTAAATTGGCTATGCCTTACTATAATTACTTCATCACATTCTCTCTGCTCGGGTATAAAGCTGATGTTTTCATATCTCGTTAGGATTTGTTATATATTTCATTAGCGATATTCCCCATTGCCATGATATCGCCTATTCTATTCTATTTTATTCTATTCTTTGATATTTAATTGTAAGTTTCTTAACCAGCTACTCACCCATTATTATCCTGCTAGTAGCTACTAAGGTTGTTTCATACTTCAGCTGTATGTCGAGCAGACATCGAATCTGACCTTATTCAAATGATATTTGAGACTACAATATACAGTTGGGAACTTTTTAAAGTTGTTTCTTATAAAAGGTAAAAAGGCTATGAAAGAAAAACGTAGCATTGTTGTTAAAATTGTATATAAAATTAAAAACTCTTAGAAAGAAGAAAGAGTCTATTTGTTTTTTTGTTTGAAAGTACCTCCAACGCTTAACCGCAATGAAATATAAAGTCAAAATTTTAGACAGCAGACTATTTGTCCTGAACATAGTCGAGGTTCTACGTCAGATTAGGTCTGGTACAGTTAATGGGCAGCCGTTCAACAATTTTCAAGGCAGTTATTCTCATGAATCCTATAACATGAAATCCATAGCAGTGTTAAGTTGCTAATATACTACCAATCTAACCTACTAACATGTCTAATACCATAGACAGACGACAGCGTTAATTTGCATTAAAAGTCTTAATTCAAATTAACTTATGAATTATCCCCATTCCAATGTGTATTAGATTTCACTTAAATGCACTAAATCATATTGAATTTATACTGCATTTAGCAATTTCAATATGGCAACACGGTCGGCAATCAATCAAAAAATTAAAAAATCAAAAATTTAAAGTTTAAATAGATTCGATATGTTGAACTTTTTTACATATTTTTTGGAATGCCTCTCTGTTTAGGTGTAAGTTTTCCTTTATACTGGTATCGTCCATCGTAAGCACGCCACTCTTCCAAAAAGTGCTGCTACGGTCCTTTAAAAAAATATTATACACCTACATATAAATTATATACTCCATGAAAAGATACCATTAAACCTACGAATTTCCACAATTCCCTTTCTCTTATTTCAGAGTGTCCTTCTGCCACCCCAACTTGTAGCAACATGTTCAGATTTGAGATTGCTAGTGCATTTACAATTTTTACTAAATGCAAAAACTGTCGTCTGTCACAGCAAAATTTTAATTTGCATTAGTGAGATTCTAATGCAAATTAACGCTGTCGTCTGTCTATGGTATAAGATTGATATGCTCTTGACATCATAGGGCGTAATGGCATTTAAGAATGACGGTCTAAAACAAAAAAAAGGGACTTGATTACATTTCTTCTAACACATTAATAGGTGCAGATAAAGATGGCGTGAATTTCAGTCTGGATTAACCATTGGAGGGACCTTTCAAATCTTACCCTTAAACAGACCACGCCATAACCAGCGTTCAGAGGCAATAAAAATGGAGTTCGATTTAAACCATTTTATTACATTTTAGTGTTACTCCAAATTTGATCAGGGTTACGAACGCAATAAAATATTTACGACTTTTTTCTGTAAACAGAAACTTAAATCTTAGTGATTGTCATTAAAAAAATGTTAAAGTTCAAAATTCTTGCTAACTAATATAATACATTTACACATATGTATTATGATGTGGGTCCAATAGTGTTAACATCCTAACATTCCTACTAAAAAAATCAAATCAAATCAAAGCAAACCAAAAAAAACTAAGAACTAAAATGCAGGGAAAAAAAATAATGCTTAAAATTTAAAAATCAATTTTGTTTTCAAAACATTTAACAATAAATTTTAAACCTATACGCTTTTAGCTTAAGTACATTCTTAATGTCTTTTCTCGTACTGTTTACATACCACTGCACACGTTAATCGTACAATCTTGAGTCATTTGTTGTATGGGACACCAGTCTAAGGCACACATCACACATGGCTATGGAAGAAGTTAACAGAAAAGAAAAAAAAAAGAATGCCAAACATGTTTCCAGCCACTCGTACTAGCAATCAGCCATAGTCTGATGATTGAATTTTTTTTTTCCTTATTTTGTTTAACCAGTACCGTACACCTACGCCTACGCATCTCCCATACTTTCTTAATGTTGTGTGGTTTGTGTTGTGTGACAATTTAAGAAATATTTTTTCAAAACCTTGGAAAAAATCTTTTTTTTTTTTTGTTTACTCTTGTGTGTGTATGTGTGTGTTTTGTTATAACACGTTTATAAACAAACAAAGAATTTCACACTAGATCTGTAAAACTAAAGGCATATAAATTCTCATTTAAAGTGTAGCATTCACAATGGTAATGTCTGTCATCAAACCCATACCACTGCAGCAGCGATACAACGTCCAAAACAGTCAGCCTAAACTTATAATCATTCCAGCAAACTTAAGTCATTTAAATCTAAGAATTGTTACAAAAAATAATAATAATAAAAATGTTGGTATAATGGTAGTGTGGAGGGAAACGGAAATGCGTTCATTTTTCAAAACTTTATAAGTCAACAATACTACTCGTACACACTAAGAACAGCTTAAAAGTCCCAAGTTAATAAAGCAATTTCAAAATCCTAGCCCAAACATCTCTGGCCACAAATGTTATGCATTTTTAAAAGATTTAACAATTTTTTTCTATTAATTTTACTTTTTTCTCTGATGTTGTTGTTATTTGGCTTACAGCTCTACATAGTTTTGTAAGAGCACTGTGGGTAGAGAAGTTGATTAATGGTTAAAAAAAAACATACATTATTGTTATGAAAAATAGTAAATAAAATATTCTTTACTTTTTAAGAATTTTCTTTTTTTTCAAATTTGTGATAAATTTTTAAAAAAAAAACAAGCATTAAAAGTATAAATTTCTATTAAAAAACCTTCATCAATAATATTTAGTACATGGTTTAAAAAAAATTTTGGGTTTTAATTTATAGAGTAAAAGTAACTGGTCCCTTAGCGATCTAAATATGGCCGTAACCTTTTGTTACATTCAATTTACACAAAATCAGACTGACAGGGTTTGGTAAGCACGTGTACATTCCCTTCATTAATTCAATGATACATAGAAGAAAATTTTGTTGTTGTTTACACCGCTGAAAGAAGTGATTTTATATTCTCTTACAGTGGAGCATATTGTCGACGTAATATGCAAACCTGCTAAATCCATTTTGTAAGTAAATTAAGATCTTGATGGCGTGTGAGAACGAGAAAGATACGCCCCGTCGACCTGCATGTAGTTTTTCTTCAATTTAAGTCTTGAAGTGGGTAAAAAGGTTTACAGGAAAAACTGCTAAATCCTCTCACAGACAAATTTGTGTAAGAAAAACTGCTAAATCCAGTATACAGTGGACTCGCGGTAACGTGAATTATTAAAAACCGAGCGTGTTCACTTTTCCGAAGTTGTTCATGTTGACGAATTTCCAAATAAATTAGACATGTGACTTAACTCAAATTCATACATTATTTTTTTTTTATTTCGGCTTGTTATGTACATTTGTTCTGTTAAGAAAAAAAGTACGTTAAAATTAATTTAAAAAATGTATTACCTTTTTTGGGATTATCTTTTAATTTCTAATTTTAATTGCTGAACAAATTCTTTCTCTCAGAAAAGCTAACGGGATATCCTCTTCACAGTCTTCTTTATCTCTTAAAGAGCTGAAAAATGTTCAGCCAGCATTTTGCTATTGTTTTCTTTTCAAGACGTTCAAGACAAGTTGAATTTAAATAGCCAATAGCGTCCATTAATGAGTCAACCAATTTTCAAAAATGGCAGCTGTCATCCATTACGATTTGGGGCAATTGTAGTCCATAGGAGATTAAAAATTTCTAAAAGAGCGAAAATTTTTTGCCTTTCCAATTACACTTTAGAATTTTAGTAGTTTTTGAACGTTTTTCACAAAAAACTTAGGATTAGATCATGCTAAATCAGCAGTGCGCTCTAAACTTAACCTGTGGAATCATTTACGGGGATATCCCTTTTTATGAAAACAGTTTGGATAACCGACAAATTTGTTCACGTTTAAGGCTTTCTCGCTGTGTTCACGCTAGTAGTCAGTGTAAAAAAATTATGTTCATCTTATACGGTGTTCACGTAAGGCAGTGTTTTTGTTACCGCGAGTCAACTGTATTATTAGTCAGGTGTTTATAACTAATCCAATTTGTTGTTTTTTTTTTTTTATTTTTTTTTTATTTTTGTACATTGTAGTCATACATGAAGAATACCATCAAATAAACCAACTACAATTTAGGTTTTCCTCTTAAGCTACAAATATGAAATATAAGAATTTTTTTGTCTCTCCTTTAAAATTTGCAGGTTTGCATATTTAGCCGACGATATAAAAAAGCATTACTGTATTGCAATGAGTAAAAATGTATAAATATGGAAAGGTGTAGCGTACATAGATGATGTCATATTTACTACATTTTATTACGTATTCACTGCACTAAAATATGAACTTTAAAAAATGCTACTTAATGCTCGGCGCACAATTGGGACGAAGACGAATTTCGCCCAACACGACGAACTCTTCGGTAAAAATTCGCTGTGCAAATTTGTCGTGTGAAGCACAACAACGACGAAAAAGTAACATCTTTTATAGTTGATAAAATTGTTTAGTGTTTGTGCAAAGAAAAAACAAAAATAATCTAAGAATTTAATTTTTTGTGAAACTCAACAAAACAATAAATATAATTTCTGTAATAATAAAAACTTGTTTACGTATAAGCAAACGTTTCCAAGAATGTCGTGGGTACGTGCATTAAACAATAATTAAACACTAAGTAAACACTAATAGTGTGACCATATGAAAAAAAGATCACTTAATAAACTTAAACATTTGCAAAAACACAAATAAAAACAAATTTTTGTACTTAACTTTTTTATACTTATTTTAAATGTTTAAAAAAAAATTAAACAATTATTAAAGTAAAAACTAACTTTATTTTCTTAAAAAGTTGAGAAGTAAACCCAAATTTAATAAAAAATTGTCACCTTGTACCATTTTGTTCGTCGTTCGCCGGCGTAAGAAATAGAAATAAATCTAATGCAGAATTCGCCGCGTATAGCGAACTTGAACAGACGCCACAGTTGTAAGCATTCTCATATACACAAATGTGTTTTATTTTTGATGACGAATATTCGCGACGAAAAATTCGTCGTTCGTCCCAATTGTGCGCCTAGCATTAGGTGGCTTTACACTATTCTATGTACAAGTCTCTAGCTTTTCATTCGATTTTCTTACAGCAAAATAAAATTATTTTTATTATTTTATTGTAAAAAATATTATATACAACATTACATGCTTACAGTGTCAGGCTTTGAATAAAATAAAATTGTGGGTTGTACATAATCAGCTGCTCCCCTCTTCGGGGTTAAAAAAAACGTAATACAAAGGCAAGTTTTTCATACTAATGCATCCTAGTAGTCGAGTTATTCGAAGCACTAATACTTAATTTTTAAATGAAAGCGCATATAAAGCTTTGAAAAAAGATTTTGTTTAATGCAGTGGTGAGAGTAAAAACGTTAATTAAATATTTATATTAAACTAGCTGACCCGGCAAACGTTGTCTTGCCATAAAAATTATTTTTAGGAAATAGTTTTTTAGTTCAATAGAAATAACCAACATACTTTAAGTGTGTGGGGATTTGCTTATATAATCGAAAGCGTTGTAGACAATGAAAGTACGCTTTATTTAGGTTAATAAATTATTCTTTATTAAAGCAACGAATATATTTTTTAATTACAATTCTTGATAGATATCTATTCAATTGCTTTTTCTTGAATTGCAGTTAAGTTCATAAATAGATTGTTATTTTTATTGTTCAAACACTGTTTAGGTATTTCTTTTACTTCTTTGTTTTGCTTCTTGCTTGCTACCTATAGAACTGCACTACAAAAGTGGGCGTTAAAGTAGGCGTGGTTTTAAAAAAGTATCCTATTATTCATATCAGATTCTTAGTTATATTATGTGAAAATTTCAAGAAGATTGGTCTAGCAATCTGGCCTACCTAAAGGGGCGTGAAAAAAGGCGTGGCGTTGAGGGGTATGAAAAATAGATGTTAAACCGATTTTCAGACCTACTCGATATGCACACAAAATTTCATAAAAATCATTCGAACAATTTCGGAGGAGTTTATTCACAAACAGCACGACACGAGAATTTTATAAAAGTATTAGAAGAAATATAAATTTAAAAAAAAAAAAAAAAATTAAAAGTGAATAAATTAATGAAAAATTGCATAAATCAATTCATAACAAGTGCATGCATCCTTTCTTTACTGAAAGGTAGGTCTTTAAGGGAGAAAATTAGAAACACTCTATGCGTTAGCCTTCCTGTGGTAAACGATATGCGAAATTGGGAAGGGCAAACCTGATAGTAAAATAAAACTATACAGTTGATTCAAACACCCTAAATGCACAATTTTTAACATCTAGGTAGGTAGGTTGGGCGCAGGAAACACCCTCCAGCACCCTCACTCGGAGACCAGCATGGTCCATTGTGTTCCCTTTAATAGAATAGAAGATAAATAGAGTAAAGAAATAGTCCAAAAGAGAAATGAATAAAAGACTCGTTGGCAACCCAACCCATTTTAACATCTAAATGCCCAACCAAATTCTGTTATCTTAAAAATAACTTTAATTTTGCAAACGTACGCCAATGTAATGTCTTACCCAGTCTTGTGTCAATAAAATCCAATGCATTTGGTGTGAATGGGATATATTCTAGCTTTTTAAACTTGTTTCTTTTATAACATTTGGTTTTAACAAAACATTTGGTTTTGCTCTTCTAAAATTTGGAAACTGGCCCAAAGCAATCTAGTCATTCTTATCTAAAGTCTTTAAAAGATTAAATGAGATCAAAGCTACCCAGTATGCTCACTGACAATCTGGAGAAAATTATGACATATGAACGCGATCGTAATTTTAAAATTCTTATTAGAAACCCTCTACCAATAGTACAGTCAACTTGAAAGTTTGAATTACGATTGCGTTCGTTAAATAACCCTGGATGCTGCTAAAGATATAAGGCAATGGATTGACTGTGGTAACGCAACCTTTTAAGCTCTCTTAGATAATTCTGATTATCTAAGAGTTAATCTGATACAATTGACCAGAAAATTTTTTGTTTTAAGTTTAAACATATGTATGTTGTAAGGCCTGCCTTAGCTTCAAGCTCTTTGCCTTTAGGTCGAGTTGTTTCACAAACCACGATCTTCAGCTCTCTAGATTTTCCATTATACGTAAATTATCATCAAGGCAAAGTAGAATGTTTTAGGGTTGGATTCAATACAGATGATGTTCATTTGTTTATGCATAAAACTGTATATACACATCAGCCTGAACATTGAAACAAATATTTTAAAAATAATTTCTAATTTTTTTCGTATAAAATTACTAATGATATCTCTTCTTAACATTTTTCAACCCATAGTGCAGGTTTAAAATTCCGCCAACCGCCTTGATGTTTTCTTCTTTGCATAAAGCAGCAGCAAAAAGAAACATTGCCGTCATCATCATCAATTGCTGCAGCAGCAGCATTTTTTAAACTACACCAGCAACAAGAATAATCATTCTTACATACATACAAACATTCATGGTATGAATGTACATATGTATGTATGTATAAAGGTTTCGGATCTTGTTTTTAGTAAGCTGTCGTTGGAAAGTGTCAAAAGTGATATCGATACAATATATTGTTTCCTTATTGCCTGATGCATTACTAGGAAATGTGCATATAATGTCCATACATATGCATAGAGTCTTATTTTATTTATGAGTTGGCATCTTAAGAAGACATTTCTGAAATGTAGCCACAACAACACAGTAACATAATGAAATGATTTTCTTTATTTACAACTAAAACTACTAAAATTGCTTGGTCTTATAAGTACTCCTTGAGGACTTTTTTTTTGTGTGATTTTCATTATTATACCTCTGCCACTACTTCCTCTTCTGCATCCACCGTTGGTGATGGATGCCTTTTAATTTAGTAAAAAAAATTTTAAAAAGAAATAAAATTAAACGAATAAACAGCTTAACATATGTAATATTATTGAAAATACTGCCAACATTTTAAAGCACACACTTATTTTACAGTTTGTTTTGTTAATTTATTTACAGACTTAATGGCGTAATCTTGTAAAGCAATTACTGCAGGAATGTCGCATCAAACAGCTTGTAGACGCGCTACAGCGCCTACAAGTTTAGAGTGTCCCTTAGCCTCGTTGGGTCGCACCAGTAATGCAGTGATGGAATCGTTGAATGGCCTACATCAGCCCACCTTTCATCATCCGCTTAGTTCAAGTCCTTTGGATCCGCAAGTTTATCAAATGTCTCGTAAATCTCCCGATCTTAGCATAGATACTGACACGGATATTATTTATCATACTACCTCGGTATCGCAGCAGGGCGATACAGTTGATGGGCTGAGAGGAGATATAAAAGATGCACAAACGAGTGCTAACGCCAACACGCAAGACAGGCCGGTGCCTGCTCAACTTTATGACCTATCACGATCATCGTCACAAAGTTCATTAGATCAGCCCCAGCCCATACAGCATAAAGCTGCTACATTTGAATTGCGGGGACGGCAGCATCACTTAAATGGTTCGACGGTATTGCCAACATCTGCCTCGGTGGGACGTACGGCGCAACAGCAGCAAAGATCAAATTTGTGTGTTGGCGTGAATGCCAATCAACAGCGTAATTTTTTAGCTCTAGAGCATCTAATACAATATGGCCGCCACGAAAGGGGACCCAGCGCATATGTACTGCATAGCAATAGTGCCGATACGGAGGATTCGAGTGATGCTGCGCCCACCACAACCACAAGTCGTTTAACACGCCATCAAAATGGACGAGGCACCGTGCCGGCTGGCAACACAAACGGTCGAAATGCTCAATATTACTTGGAGAAAAAAATGGATGCCTTGTATTTGGGTAGTGCCATACGAGGTTTACCGTTGGGCTCAGAAGCTAGCAATTATCAAAGTGAACGCTATTATCTAGAGGATGGTCTGAGAAGTATGTGTGATTTTAGTGACGGCAACGAGAGATTACAAGGTGAGTTCATTTTGCAACTTTTTTCTTATTAAAGAAAATTTTACATTTTTAATAAAGAAAATTTTAAATTTAGAAAAATAATTTATTTTAATATTTTTTTCAAATTTTTCTTATATTTTTATACGAAATTTTTTCTGAATTTTGTTTGTAGGAAATTCAAAAAAAGTTTTTTGTTGAAAATTTTAAATAAATTTTTTGTTGAAAATTTTAAATAAATTTTTTGTTGACAATTTTAAATAATTTTTTTGTTGAAAATTTTAAATAAATTTTTTGTTAAAAATTTTAAATAAATTTTTAAAAAGTTTTAAATGAAGTTCATTTTTTTTTTTTGTAATAAATTTCTTTTAATTAAATTTTTTTTTTTTGTTTAGAAAGTATTGGATAAATTCTGATTTTACAAAAAATGTTCAATGATTTCTTATTAAAAAAAACTTTCATATAAAAAAATTGTTCTTTAAAAATTATTATTTTTTATGTTTAATATAAAAACATAAATTTTATTTTTATATTTCTCCCTCCCATTGACAGATCCCCATCATTTACACCATCGAACTTCGAGTCCCAGCGAAACTAGTGGCTCTGATCGTTATCTCCTAAATCGAACTAATTCCCCCGCCAATGCCTTCAGTTCCACGAATCACATAGACAACTTTTCCGGTACGAATAACAACACCTCCTCATCGTCGAATTTGGCCTTGGATCAACGCTATCATCATAGCAAAGTGAAAAGTTTATCCGATGGTTTGTGTAATTTAGGCAGATTTTCTCCTAGTCTAGATCAGGGTTATGCCACTTTGGTGTCACCCTCACCCACTGGCCATCATCCCAGCACCATAACAACGCACACCATAGTTCATCATCCACCACCGGCTGGCATGTCGGCTGCCGCAGCCATTGCCCGGAGACATGTTGAAACTGGACCGCCGCCATGGTCAAAAAAGGGACCTCTCAGATCGGGTCCCTTGTTTGACCGTCTACCGGATGAGGCAATTTTAAAAATCTTTCAGTGGTTTGACAGCTGTGAATTATGTTGTTTAGCGCGGGTTTGTCGAAGATTCGAACATTTAGCCTGGCGTCCATTGTTGTGGAAAGTTATTGCCCTAAAAGGGGAACACTTGAATGGTGATAAAGCTTTGAAAATGATTTTTCGCCAATTGTGCGGTCAAACACGAAATGGTTCATGTCCCGATGTGGAGCGGGTTATGTTGGCCGATGGTTGTCGTATGTCGGATAAGGGTTTGCAGTTGTTAACCCGACGTTGCCCAGAATTAACACACTTACAGCTGCAAACGTGCGTTGATGTCTCAAATCAGGCGTTGGTCGATGTTCTCACCAAATGCACTAATGTACAGCATTTAGATGTAACGGGTAAGCTGAGCGGGGGGGAGGAGACTAAATATATGTATTTTGAAATACAAATCTAATTATGTTTCTTTTAGGTTGCACACAAATCAATACCATAACACCGAATCCAAATTTAGAACCACCTAGAAGACTTTTACTACAATATTTAGATTTAACCGATTGTACAGCTTTAGATGATGTCGGTCTAAAAATTGTAGTGAAAAACTGTCCCCAATTGGTGTATCTCTATTTAAGACGCTGCATACAAATTACAGGTAAACAATTATTACTGAATGGTTTTGAACTATTCACAGCAGGGCAACAAGATAAAATGCTATAGTTTTACAGACTTATTTTTAAAACTGATTAATGATTTATCAGACGTGGAACTAGTTCACGTTTCAAAATTATTTAATAGTTCTGCTGGTGCAAAAAGTTCTTGGGAATTCAATAATTTTATTAGTAATCTTGCCTTTAATTTTGTCACTTTTTGAGTGAATGTCGAAACTGCAGTATTTTAATAAAACAATTTCCTTTCTGCACTTTACAGATGCAGGCTTAAAATTTGTGCCAAGCTTTTGTATAGCTCTCAAAGAGCTCAGCGTTTCCGATTGCCTCAACATCACCGATTTCGGTCTCTACGAGTTGGCCAAGCTAGGAGCCGCCTTACGATATCTATCCGTAGCCAAATGTGATCGGGTATCAGATGCTGGTCTTAAAGTTATAGCTCGACGCTGCTACAAGCTACGCTATCTAAATGCCCGCGGTTGTGAAGCGGTTAGCGATGATTCCATAACAGTACTGGCACGTTCGTGTCCACGTCTGCGAGCTCTTGATATTGGAAAATGTGATGTCAGTGATGCTGGCTTGCGGGCTTTAGCCGAAAGTTGTCCGAACTTAAAGAAGCTGAGTTTACGAAATTGTGATATGATTACTGATCGTGGTGTGCAGTGTATTGCTTACTATTGTCGCGGTTTGCAGCAGCTGAATATACAAGATTGTCAAATATCCATTGAAGGCTATAGGGCGGTTAAGAAATACTGTAAAAGGTGTATTATAGAGCATACAAATCCGGGATTTTGTTAAATGCAATTTAATAATGGAATACATATGTATCCCCCTCATCCACACTATACTATTTTGTACATATCGATGTTTACAAGCAAAAAGGCTCTATCTCGATTTTATTACGAAATTGAGTTTTTCGGTAATTCCAATATATTTCACACAAATGCACCGCGATACAAAAATTTAATGCAAAAACATTAAAAATAACAGTTTACGAGCTATTTTTAAAAAAGAATTTACATTGTGATAATGCAATTTCTATTACGTTTTTACCTTCTCCTGTAAAATTACAATTATTTGAGTTAGAGCCTTTCTACTTGTGTCCAACGATATGTATGTATGTATATGTGCTTATTATATGTATGATAAATATTTAAATTTAAAAGAAAAGTTTTTCTAAATTTAAAAAAATAATTACCCTAGAAAAACTGTATAACAATTATGCCATTAAAGGCCGTGATTCACTATTACCGTAAGCCATTTGAACTGTTAAAATAAAAAAAATTATGTTCGTGATCGTGTCACAATTTACCTCTGATCACATGAATGTACATATAAGTTAGTAAATCACGACCTAAAAAAATCTGAGTTAGTTCTAAATTTATGATTTCAGAGCTAGTCCTAATATTTTTTCTAGGTTTCAAAATTATTTAAATCTGCGTTTTTTAAAGCATCAAATGCTTTAAACAAAAAATCTTATTTATTTTTTATTTAACCAATTTTGTAAATTATTTCTTACTTCTCAAACAAAAAAATTAAACAAATTTTAAATCAATTTTATTACAAGTAAAGAAAAGAATTTTTAGTTTTAATACTTTTCTACAAAATAAAAAAATAAATAAACAAGTATTGAATATTTATAAACGAAAATAATAAAAAAAAAGATTTTTTTAGTTTATTATTTTAGTATTTTTGTGTGTATTTATTAAGCCTGGCATTTGTTTTGTTTTCTATTATACATAAATAAATTATTATATTTTCAATAAAAATTAAAAGTATTTTTTACAAAAAGTCTATGCTGTGTTTATTTATGTCGTGTTAAAAATTTAATAATATAGTCTGGTTCAAACCAGATTGTTGAAACGTGTGTCAGTATGTTTTATTATTTTTATTTATTTACTAAAACTTATTTTTTACCAATATTATTAACAGAGTTATTAGAACTCGCAAATATTATTACAACAATTAACATCTCATTAATTAAATGAAGAAACTCCTAACATCACATTTTTAAGGACAAGTCATATCAACTTAGAAGTTTTAGGAAATTTTAAAACAATCACTAAAATGTCTTTCAGCAAATTTCTTATTGTTTCAAAATTTGACGTTCTGCATTTTTCATTAAATGACAGTCAGTTCCCTTGTCAATGAATTAAACATTTTGAATTCAAGGGTTCTATGTAGAAGATAAGTGAAATATTAAAAAAGGTAGATTATATATTGTTTTTTTATATATATCTTATTTTGAATAATTTGAAATTATTTTGTATGAGTTTTAGCAGCCCTTTGGGAACAGACTTAACAACCATAGATCATAGTTGGACGAATACACAGGGCATGGTTACATTTGATTGCCTTTTCAGAAATGTGATTAATATGCTGTTTGAATAAAAGTTATGTTGGTCAGTTCATATGTATGTTACATGTAAACATATAAAATAAAGGCTTTTCGATTAAAAGTGATACAGTTTAAAAATTAAAAAAAAAAACAAAACTTAAATTGTATGAGTATGAACGAAATAATTTTTTATTTGGAATGTTGTGTTATGCCACTAAATATCTTTTAACCTAGTAATACATTTAAAATTGGTTTGATATATCTTAATAAAAAAAATATATAAAAAAAGAAAGAAATCGCCATGTGCCAGTAAAAAATAAAACGATGATTTCGAATTATTTGGAAATCGGCTTTAAGAGCTCGAATAAATCACTATTGAAGTAGGGCACGATCAATCAATAACTTTTCGAGGTAGGAGCAAAGAAATACGACTGCCTCGTTTTATCGTATTTTTTCCACAAATATCAACATTTTCAGCCTTATTATATTTTATCGACACGTTTATTTATATTTTTACTAATAGATAGAATATGATATAGTAAGTAAGTGTGTTTATTAGAGACTTAATTTTTTCATAAAACAATATAAGTTCAAATTAATATAAAAATAAACATGAAAAAGCAAATCTGTTTTAATTTCAAGAATAAAGTATACATATATACAGCATCAGGCTTATCTTGTACAAAACTTTAAGTGAAATAGGAATAACGTGTGTAAAAATGTACATGCTCCCGGCACAACATTAAAAAAGAAATAAAATGCTATTATTTTTATTATTTTAATCGAATTTTATATATCAAATTTTATTGTAAATCATTTCAATTTTGGCTCAAGTTAATTTATTCTATTATTTAACTTCCTAAATAAGTGGAACCTTGAACTTTGTAAAAATTCAGACTGAAATATGGCATCGGAAATAATAAAACAAAATGGTATATAATGTAATATCTGAAATCAAGGCTATGCTACGTTATTTTAGCTATGTTCATGGTTGAGGATATTATCACAATCGGCACAGCTGAAAATAGCACTCTAACTTGTTGACATTAAAGATATACTGTTAATGTATTAAAATGGTTTTTTTTTTTATTAAATTATCAAATTTAAAGACAAATTTTTTGTATTTTTTTAATTTTTATACATATTAACAAAAACAACATGAAGAACAATTATTCGAACCGGCTTTATGTGTCAAAACCAAAAACTAGTTGTTTTTTTAATTAAGGTTTTTCGAATTATTTTAAAAGCGATATTTTTTAATGCCGAATATTTACTTATTTCAATTAACCCTACCTTATGACTGCAAAATTGCAATTTTTTACGATAGACTTTTCGTTCCGTTGATAACACCTATTATATTTTAACAGTTCCAAAATCAATAATACAAGATCAGAAATATTTAAATCTACCTGTATTATCTACTTTTTTAATTTTTCATTATTTGCTAAAAAATTTAAAACTAAAACTTATTTTACAAAGCAATTTGAGCAAAAATTTATAACAAAAAAATATTTTATTTACAAAACGTTATGGGCATAGTTATAAAAAGAATAGTAGATTATTCTCCTAACCAAATCACATCTTATTCGTACGCTCATTGAAGGTCTACATGTTGAGTTTTTTGTCTTAAAATAGTAGAATTGAATAAGTATCGCTGTTTTACTTTACAAATTGTAATAGGAAAAAATAAATTTGTAAAAAAATAGAACACGAAATAGCTAATAAAACACGCTCTAAAAACAACTACACTCATCGTTGTTTTTTGTCCGTTCCCGCTGCTGCATTTTGTTTAGATTGTTTTTCTTGCTGGGTTTCCAAAGCCTCTTTTAGTTCTTGGTCGATACGTTCTTTAGCGCGGAAAACTTTTGACTGCAAATAAAAAGATCCACCTCTGGCTTTGTCATTTACTGAAAATAAATGTTCATAGTTTTTTGTGATTTTTTCAAGACTGTCCAAGTCATTAATGTTGAGTATTTGTTTGGCCTCATCTAGAGTCATGCCTGCAAAATAAAACAACAATAATTTCAACATTTTTTTTTAGAAACTTAACATATACCAACCTGTTCTAGCATTAGCTTCTGATCTTTTTTCACCCTGACGTCCACCACCACTTCGACGTGCTGCTTCCTGAGATGCCGCAATTTCTTGCCTTAGCGCTTTTGCAAATGCCCTACCAATAGCTTGACCACCCAAAACAATAATCTGCGCTAGGTATTTCGCCATGATTCAAATATCTTTTACTTCTATTGGGGTTTCTTTAGTATTTTGGTAACGATTTTAATTAATTGTTTTTGTTTTAAAGTATTAAACTTAATAAAAAAGAACCTAATTTATTATTATTTAACCGTTTTTAACCTAAGAGGAAAAACGTCAATTTGACATTTTACATATGATCCGAAAAGTGCTGTCAAGTTTATGAAAAACAAAAAATATGTTTTAAAAATTACAGTAGAGCTTTGATAGCCATTGTTGACTGAGAGTTTTAACATGTAAATTCATTCCACTCGGCTACTATAGAAATAATTTTTTAATATTCTTTAATATTTTTAATTTAATTTAAAATTGTTTTTGGTAATTTAATAACAAGCAAATGAAAATAAGCCAAAATAAATTATTTACAATAAATATATAATAAAAGATTCAAATAAATATTACTTTATATATATAAAATATTTTGTACCTAAGCGGCTAAAAATGGTAACAGGGGCTCAATTCTCGTTCTGTGAAATGAAAAAGTTTTTGCATAGCAAAGGGTATGGTGGCACCATATGATATTACACACAAAAACTTTTCATTTCATAGTGTCATAGAACGAGAATTGATACCCAGGTCTGCTAGGAAGCAATGACGATGCATTAACCAACAAGGTGAAATTAAAAAAGTTACAAAATTTTTTTGCTTTATTTTGTTTTCGGTAGGCTACATTAAACAATATAAAATTCATTATATTTTTAGTAAAAAAAGTTAAAGTTTGTATTAAAAAAAATCTTACGTGAAAATACTAATTGTTAATTATTGACAATAAATATGTATATATACATATATGTATGCATGCAGAGGCCAGTGGAGGTATCAGCACAGACTCTATCTTCACTGAACTTTTTGAACTTATGTTTGAAAAAACGCAAAAACCACAGAACGTGCAAAATGCATGAACCACAGAACGTGCATTAAAAAGTTTGGCGATTTTCAAATTGTGTGTGTGTCAGAAAATGCCTGTATATATCATTTTCGAATCGTTATTTTACTTCTTTTAAAAAGTAATGTTGAGATTACGGCTTGACTTCCTTTCTGTAAACAATAATAATAATGTAATAAATAATTTAATTATGTTTGGTTTATATTGTCAGGAGGTCAAGAGGTCGCAAATTTGTAGGACAGTCGGAACAATTACATAAATGCACTGTCATGAGGGCTTTGAAGACAAACAGAGCATTGATTCAGAGTTCCGGGAGCAATTCCCTCACGATATCAGTTAAGTACGCTGCTCCAACCAACTCTAATCTGTGCCAAGGTGGACCGGGAGTTGCTTCTCATTGTAAAAAATTGCCGGTGGGTGTACATTTAAGACCCTATTGCATCAGTAGTCTTTCTGAAACCGCCGCTTGGTGCAATAGATTTTCGGCAATTCTCGGAGACATTTCATCGACATTTGGTGGGATTACATAATGTCTTGACGGAAGAGCCGTAGGCCATTCCGGATGTGTCTAGATCTAGTTGAATTGTTTGCACTAACGATGACTGCTACTAGAGTGGCATATTTAAAAAAAAACTAACATAATAAACCCACCACTAACTTTACTACCATAGGTAGTCGCGCCTTAGCCGAGACTTAAATTAATGGTTTTTGAATCCAGTATAAAAGTTAACTACTTGTCGATACAATAAACAACACGCAAATTTGTTTTTTACCGACCGATTTTCTGTATTTCAGCATCGATTTTCTTTAGAATATTTCCAAAAGTTTGATATCGCTCTATTTATTACCATATTTATTAGGTGTCAGAAAATATATACACTATGGAATCGAAGATAAATACTGTAGAAATTTGAAACATTTCTCTTGGCACCACAGGTGAAGGGTATAAAAATATTTAAAAGAATTTTGTTTGCTGAATTTAATTTTTCGAATTAAAATTATATATATTATTTAGTTTTATTTAGATTATATACAATAAGAATTAATAACTTGTTTTTAAATAATGAAATACATGGATATTTAATATGTGTTTAATTTTATTATTATTTTTTATATAATTTTTATTTTTACTTCCATTAATACTAAACTAAATACATACACATTTTTGTTTATTAATGATTAAAATGAGAAATAAATTACATAAAGATCAGTTAAACAAATTCAATTTCGTAGTTTGTGTTTGGTTACATTGTAGTTCAAGTCTAAAACTAAATTAATTTTATACTACTTTACCCTTGTGGTCTTATAAATCTAAAAAGTAAATTTAATAAAATAAAAAAAAATCAAGACTTAAAATTTGATTCTTTTTCTTTGTGAAAACGAATTTAATTGCCTGATCTGTATGATAGATAATTTCCAAACTTAATATAAAGCAATAAAATTAAATTATTGTTATTTAGTTTTGTTTTTTTTTCTTTTGTGTTATTTTGCATATGTTAGACATTTGCTGATATTAAAGTAATATTTTTGTTTAATTTTAAAATATTCATACATATTAATTTAAAATTAAAAATGCTATTCAAAAAAAAAATTAAATAAAAAATATTTTAATAAATAGTTTTAAACTAAAATTTAAAACTATATCATAAAAAATAATAATATTTAACAACAAATTTAAAAATGTAATAATTATTATATAATGGTTAAGCATAAATTAACCAAGTACAAATAATAAATGAAAAAAAAAAATAAAATTTAATAATACAGTACAACTTTATACAACATGCCAACTTTATGGTATGTGTAATAAATTTATCAGGGTTGTTATGGAATCTAATTGCCATCAGATGATTTGAAAACATAAATTTTGATATTTTTGTTTTAAGTTAGAATTCGAAATAGTATTTAAATTTAGGCATAAATGCGAGATATCGAAACTCAAGCCACAAATGATTTTTTTTATATTAATTTTAAATCTAATAGCATTCAGATTTCACATAAACCCTGAATGATTTAAATAAGAAAATCGTTTTGACAAAACAGGAAAAAAATTGATGTGATGTGTTGCTCTGTTTTGTTGAAATATCTGTTTGTGTGTATGATGAAAAAGTTTTAACGATTTTATTTTGTCTTTTTTAAATATTTTGCATCTGGATTAACATATTTATTTGTTGTCTAGTTATATATTTGCTTTAAATATAATTTTCGTTTATATGCTTTTCCAATTTTGTTTTATTTTGCTTCTTTTCTTTTATTCTAACTGCGTTTACTATTTTTTTTAAATAATTTTTGTGTATTGTATTTTGTGTCGAATTTAAGATTATTATGATGTTTGTTGTGTTATTTTATAATTTTTTTTCGTTTTAGGTGTTTTTGTTTTAACAGAATGTATTAGTTTGGTGTTTTTGGTTAAAGGTAATGTTTTTTTTTAAGTAATAATTTGATTGGTATAAAGATTGGTTGGTAGGTAGGTAGGTTAATAAGGATTAAGGGAATGAAGATGTTATTATGGAATATTTACAGGGACATGTTATTACGACGCCCATTAACTTTATTAACTAAATTGCAAATTTTTAAGGCTGGTCCAAGTTTAAGACCCATATATTTCATCATCATTTCGGAGGTTAACAATAACAAGGCTTTGCCATCAATTTCCTGCAAATAGATATAAGAAAAAATATTGACATAACATGTTTTATGGAAAATATAGTTTTTGTTTTTAAAAACAATTAAATGATAAAGCAGATTATGTTTTTGAATTTAAGCTAAAGCCTTGCAAAAAAATAAATAAATAATTAAAACAAATTTAAATCGCGTTTTTGGGTAGTTTTGATTCGTAGTTTTCATGATAAAAAAAATATTTGTTTCTTGAGACATAAACTACACAAAAGGACGCTGAACTGAAATAAATGCTGTTGAAGAACGCGAAAGAAAAACACGTTACAAAAATATTAAAACAAAAGTTTATTTTTTTTATTATCAGGAGATATTCCAAAGAAATTTATATTCCCTATTACAAATTGTATATACACATATTTTCCATAATTTCCCTTTTTGCTTTTATGTATTGTATACTGTTTCGGCTGAGAATCAAAAACAAAAATTAATTTTTTATATAATTTTAGAACAATTTTTTTACTACAAAATCTTTTTTTTATTCTTTGTTTTGATTTAATATTCAGAGCATTGATTTTGTAATATATTGTTATTGGCCTAGGAAAAGGCTGTTTAATATTGCTTTTATTTTAATAAATAAATTTTATTTTGAGGAACAAAAATTAAATGATTTTTACAACTACGCCCACAAAAAACAAATATTGGGTTACAAGCAATAACTTACATGTTTCCTGAAAAGATCACCGTGTACAGCTAACGAACTATCATTGCTTTCTATAAACTGTATAACTTCCTCGATAGACCAGTCGGCTGGATGGGATCGCAAGGGCGGTAATGATGCTGTCGTCGTTAACACCGTACTAACTACCCCATTTGATGCATTGACAAGCTGTATGGGAATGGTAACCGCGGGGCCATATGAGGATGTGGAAGGTATAACAGCAGTAGCCGCGGAAGCGGTAGACGAAGCGGATTGTGAAGCGCAAAATGGCGTAGAAACAGATGTAGGTAACGAAGCGGTTGATGACAACGTGGAAGGAGATTTATATGTTGTTGAGGCAGCAGCTGTTGCTGCCGTCATATTGGATTGTTCTGGATGCACTTCGGCAACGAGAGGAGCTAAATATTTAAAATTCGAGTTTGAGGTAAGAGCAGAATGTTTTTGTTCATCGAGATGAGAGGTGGCGGTCCCCATTGTAGTGGAAGTTGTGCCCGTTACAGTAGAGACATTATTTCCAATATTACCACTTAAATGATGTATACGTATTTGCCTTAATGCTTGTACTGGCGATGCGGTCTAAAACAAGATGACATAGTTTGGTAAATTATTACTTTTGCACAACTACTATTGTGAATATTATGATGTTAACTTACTTGCTTTCCATTTGTGTTGTTGGTATTTGGTTCAGTTTTAATGTGAACATTGGCCAGCACATTGTTTGTATTGTTGCTGCTGTTGCTGTTGGTGCCATTTGATGTTGTCATAATTGTTGTACCGCTAGTTGTGGTACTACTATTGTTGATATTTATACTACTACTTGTGATATTTGTGTGATTTGTTGCGTGTTGTTCTTGCTTTAACGATGAGACTGCATTTTGTTGTTGTATTTGCTGATTATTTGAATTGTTTAGATTTGTTTTTGTCGTCGATTTAGAAGTTGTTGCTGAAGAAGACAATGTTAAAGTTGTTGCTGAATTAACAGATACCGTAGAGGTTGTTGTAGATGTTGCTTGTGTAATATTATTTGTATTTCCAAAGTTATCTACACCAGTGTTAGTTGTGGTCGTTGAGGTCGCCACTTCTTGTTTTATGTTGTTTTTTTCAATATTTCCTGGTGTTTTACTACGCTTTTCGGGTACTGCAGGCAAAGAACAATCTCCAGATGTTTGGGTTATTTGCCTTTTCTTGATACTTGCACATTTTTCACAATCTTCTGTGTCAGGCGTGAGTGAAATTAAATTTGGACATGCCCTGCACGTTGTACATAATGTTTCAATAAATTGTGACAAACTTTCATCATCTTTCATTCGTAATGGCGATGGTATTTTGACCTTTTTGGAAGAAATTATAGTATTGATGCGTTATGTATTTACAGTTTGATAATATTAATATTTACTTTTATTTTAATTTAATTGCTAGAACAGTTTAAATTATTATCACTGCACTGCATCAAGAAAATATAGATACATATACATATAAAGATGAAATAGAGAATGATAACTATATATGTAGTTTGTAAAATTTGCTTTAAATCGCAATATAATTGCAAGTAGACCCATGTAATAAGGCAATTAACTGTATTAACGTTAAAAAAAAAAAAAATAATAATAAATAAATAAAAGCGTTAAAAAATAAAAGTAATAAAAGAAGGAATAACATAATATCCAACACAATTTATGTTTTGTGAATTGCTGCGTTGTTCAATATTAAACATACAATAGTTTTCTTATAAGTAACTCTAAATTTTATTTTTAAAATATTATATTTGATATCGGAAAAGTTCGAGATAAAAAAATGTTTAAATTGATTTAAATTTATAATTGATTGACAAAAAAAAAGTAACCATTTTGTTAAAAAATATACGATATATTATATAAAATTATTTTAAAACAAATCCTATTTGCAGTGTCCCTGATTCATGCAGCGTTAAAGAATTGACTTTCTTAATCATTGCATTTATTATGATTTAACACAAAATAATGACGCATACGATTTTTTATAGTTCAATGATACCTATTTGTTTTTTCTATATTATAATGAATTTTAATTAATGCGACTTTTATCTCTGCTCATCTAATACTTTATAATGCGAATTAATCTAAGTATCATGGTTTATCCAAACTATAGAAAATTTCAAAATTGCATTCTGTACTTCAATCCATTATATTTACCACTCACCGTAAAGTTTTTTCCAGCAGCTGTGACAATATGAACATCACCTTCTAGCGCAAACAACAGTTTGGACAGCTGTTGTGTATCTGTACTCGCTGCTAATACCTCTTGCAAACATAACTTCGACAATGTCTGATGAGTAGGTCCTGTGACCATAGATGGAAGCTTTGAGCTGTTAATGAAAGGACCACCTTTGCAGTTGGTATGAAAGTGCGCTGTGACAGGTGTTGCTGGGACCATGGCGTCGGTTTCTTGTATGAATGCGTATCGTTGACGTGGACTACGATGTTTACTCGAACTGGAATCCATGCGTGATTTATGACCGGGCGGTTGCATGGGATGGCAACTACGGGCACACCAACCAACCGGGAATATATCCCGAGATTTGTAGCTGCACCAATAGTCGAACGCTCCGCGCCACCCATCGAATGTCACATGGATTTGGTCGTCTTTAATCGCATCAACTGTTGCACAGCAAATCAATTGAGGATTCTTTTTGTCGACCGCCTCGAGCTTTTGGCCCACCTGAAAGAGGTTTTCCGGAGGATCGACCGGTTCGGGTTGGAAAATCTCTTCCGGTGCTACCATGGCATTATTTAAAATTTTACAGAGGTAACCGGGCCAGCTGGAGGCATTCATGCGAAAGCCAAGTGGTGGTTGCAACATCCCGCCGTTCTTTTCACAATGACCAATGGCATGAATCTCATTCGAGTCAACTAAACGCCAAAAATCATTTTGACTGTCGCTGCCATCAAGGCGCAGACGTAAACGTGAGCCGAGAACACCCACCACTGTGGCAATACAGGTGGATGTGACGTTTCGCGGATCTAAAGCTTCCAATTTCATACCAATTTTAAAATCATTCATGGGTGGATTTAGAGCCTGTTTAAAACATTCGGCCGGAGCAGCTTCGCTACCAGTTTCCTAAAAAAGCATCCCAAATTGTATATATGTATACATAACTATGTAATTTTTCTAAAACCATAAACTTACCTCCAAATAAGCATCCCAATCAAAAACATGAAAACTTTCGTATTGAAATGGCCCTGTGGGCGTACAGGAACCTCCTCCTCCTAAATTTTTTACACTATTGTTTCCATCTGTACGTGTTCCATTATTAAGAGAACGCGTTGAACCATTCTTTTTTTGATGTTTATTCATACACATCAAGGAACAAAATTCCTTATTGGGCGCTCCATCACGTATTACATTGTCGCACTGGGAACAGGCTCCTTTGCTGTAAGCCTTACGAAATTCCGCTATACAAGTTTCAGAACAAAACTCTTTTTTTCCATTTTGGGTGGGTAAAACGTATTGCAATGGTTGTTTACATTCCCCGCACCAGGTGCATGTGGCCCGTTTAGCAGGACGTCCACGAGATCTTTGATTCGCTGACTGGCCAGTGGATGTGGGAGTGGTGGCCACAGCCGAGGAAGATACCCCATTACTACCACTGCCACCACTACTGCTGCTGTTAGTACCACTACTGCTAGTGGAGTCTCGTCCACCGCCGGACATTATAATACGCTTTAAACGATATTATATTGAATAATTCTTAATTTAAAAAAAACGGACACGAAATTATAATTGTTGGTTTTCTGTTTTAATAAAAGTTCTAGATCTAGAACTTTTTTCAGTTGCGACTTCGTACGTAAACAATTTTTAACAATAACACAAACAACAAATTATTTACTTTAACACTGCAAGTAAACTTTAAATATTTTTATAAACTTTGTAATTTTTATACAAATATTTTGTTTTTAGAATTTTCAGTTGACCGCAAAATTTATTTTTTATGTTTTTGCAGAAATTTTATTTTTTTCTTTACGCGTTAGTTTTTGTTGGTGTATTTTTGTCATCTCTTTCGCTCTTATAAATGGGGTAAGAGATATGACTACTTTAAAAAGCTGTTTTCACATTTTGCTCTTTTCTAGTCACGTAATTTTTTTCTCTACGTGTTTTTACTGATTTTAATTTATAGAACTTAGATATTTACATTTTTAATAATCGACAAACACTTTCAGAACTTAATAAAACTATAACATTTATATATTAACTGTTATATTAATTAATTTTTAAATTTTTTGACGGCACTTTTAACTCGCAGCAACACAATTTCACGCCATTTTATTTTATCATTACTTTTAATTGTAGGGTTGTATTATTTCGTTCTAATTGGACAGAGCTGTATTTAATAGAAGTAGATTTCATTATTGTATGTAAGCCATACTATCAGTCAACAGAGGGAGCAATATACAAGATTCTGTTTTTATTAACAATAAATAATAATATCGTATAAAAAAATCAGTTAATATTAGTTTAATAATTTAACAGTAGTTATGTAAAGTTATGTTTACAATTGGTACTTATTTATACTAATTTCCACCGTAATAAATATATGTTTATATGTATAATTAAAAAAATTTATGGTTTAGTGATTTTTTTATATTATTGACTTCAAGATCGTATAAACAACATACAATACAATTGACAGCTTTGGATTACATAAACATTTTAAGAGTGAAATCTGTATCACTAATGTGATTATAAGCCTAGTTTTTATACCCTTCACACAGTGAAAAAGGGTATATATAAGTTTGTCAATCCGTGTGAAATTTCTACAATTTTTATTTCCGACCCCATAAAGTATATATTTTCTGAAAGCTTATGAATAGGGGAGTCGATTGAGCTCTGTCAGTCTGTCCGTATGTCCGTATGTCCGTGTGTATGTTGAAATCAACTTTTTGAAGCCCCCCGACATCGCTTGGACCCGGGTGAGGTATTGAAATATCAGAAATATTCGGGAGTAGATCGGTATTGAACATCAGAAAAATCAGTAGATAAACAACTGAGATATGAGCAAAAACCCACGACCACCTCGATTTTTTTTTTCACAAAAACAACACTACAACAACAACATACATACATACATACAAACATGTATACTGGTTAGAGAAAACGTGGCATCGAATCCCAGCTGAGCCAAAAAAAATTTTTTTTTATATATTTTTTAAATTTTTTTTTATTGTTTTTTTATTTTTTATTTAATATATTATTTATATTTTTATTATTTTTTTTTTAATTTTTTTTGTTTATTTTTTTTTGTTTTATATTTATTATATATATTTTATATTTATTATATATATTTTAATTATTTTTTTTTACATTTTTTTTTAAATTTATTTTAAATTTTTTTATTTTACAATGGGATGTTTTTATATATGTATGTTTTTTTTATGTACATATGTACGTATTTCATATGGGATGAATGGTGATACAAACTACTGTTATTGCATGACTACACGTTGTGAAGGGTATATAAGATTCGGCACGGCCGAATATAGCGCTCTTACTTGTTTTTAATTTGTTTTATTTTTTGTTTGTTTTATATTTATTATATATATTTTAATTATTTTTATTAAATTTTTTTTATATTTTTTTATTTTTTTTTTAATTTTTTTTTTACATTTTTTTTAATATATTTTAAATTTTTTTATTTTTTTTTTTAACATACATACGTAAATTTATAATTTTACAATGGGATGTTTTTATATATGTATGTTTTTTATATGTATGTACGTATTTCATATGGGATGACTGGTGATACAAACTACTGTTATTGCATGACTACACGTTGTGAAGGGTATATAAGATTCGGCACGGCAGAATATAACGCTCTTACTTGTTTAATATGGCATATAACCAAAATCGGATATAAACAATTTATGTGATTATAAAAAAGAAAACAGATGTATTTCGTTTATACATATATGCATTAAATGTCGTTAAAAAAACAAAAATTTTAAAACAAACAACACGGTTGTATTTTTGGTTTGTGGCTTAAATAACTAATTTTATCTAAAATGTATGTGACAATATCCTTAATAATTTGCATGTAAGTAAGCTTTTAATAACCAGACATAGGTGGCATATATGTCAAATGTGATTATATCGCTAATGGACTATATCGTTAATATTTTGTATGAATTTGACTTATAGAGGGCTGTAAAAAAAGTATATTTTGGACTATATCGCTAAATGAACTATAAGCGATGTGACTATAAGCGAAAAGTACTGTAATAAATTTTAAAATTTTCTTTAACTTAAAGCTTTGAAACTACAAAAAGAGGAGTTCTAGAAGTTTTAGAATTGCACCCTACATTCAGCAGTAACTAAAAATAAGTTATTTTAGGACGAACTAGAGAGAGAAATTTGTTTGTTTTTTAAAAATTATAATTCAACATGTTCATATTCATATATATTACGAATATAGAAGAATATGAACATGTTGAATTATGAATTGTCATTTGATAGGTGAAGTTAAAATTCAACAAATTTGAAAATTAATACTAAGATTCACTAATGCAAATTTCATTGAATTGTAACATAAATAGGAATTTTAAATTTGCCCCCTAAATCACACCTTTTCACTATTTTCTCTTGGGATATGTAAAGTCTAAGGTCTTCTTATTCGTGCTCTTGCTCGAACGAGTTACCCAAAATTTGACCTTTCGAATGAGCTGTAATCGTAAAAAATATTTACATTATATTATTGTCAAACAGTAAATGCTATAGATTGTTCTTTTAACCGATAGCAAAATTTTTGAATTCACTTTAAACTCTATGTTCTATTTTGCATTATAAATCAAACCTCAAAATCAATCTCCCATTATCAACATCAATTAAATTTATTTTCAGTTGCTTAAAGTATGTATGTATACATACATATTAACTCTGATTTTAACTTTTAAATGTAAGTAATCATCAATATGCATGCATACACATAACTTAGAAGTTTAAAATTAATATAAAATTATGAATACTATATTCGTATAGCTGTTGCTGACACTGCCACTGTTACTGCTATAATTCAGTTAGTTTTGTTGTTGATGTTGCTGTACTTTTCTTTACATCGTTAAACTAATAAATACTCAATCTTCTTTCTATGCAAAATGTTTTGCAACATTTTTATAAATAAATAAAATAATAAATAAATATAAGCATGCTGATATTAAGTTTCCATTTAGTTTATAGTAACTACTTAGAAAAGCAGTAAAATCAAATAAGGGTGTTGTATGCAGTTATAACAAATCTTATATACCCTTCACCAATACTTTGGTATGTATGTATGTGAAATTTTCAAAATTAAAATCATCATTTATATTGTTATAGATGCTATCTTAAATATGGAATTATTCCATGTGTATTCTAATAGTTAAGCCCTCTAATCAATCTTATTTTCCAAAAAAAATATGTGTACTTCTGTAATCCGCCATTTTATTTTGGATTTCATTTTATATTTGGACTTTTTAAGACCTAATATATTCTGCAAGTCAAGTCCTTCCATTTGAGCTGATTTATTTATGTTTTTTTTATTATCTTTTGTAATTTTTGGGTTGAAATACCGAAAGAGTTATATGCATGTGCTTATATCTCAGTAAGTTTCTAGGTGATTTTGTTCTTTTTTTAAGCTTTATTTACAACAAAATTTTTCATGATTGACCGTAAGTGTATTAATATCAAATACAATATACATATAAATGGTAGCAAACAGGTCTGCAAATAATCCAAAAGCAGAATAAATTTTATGTTTTTGTTTAAAAAAGGGGTTGGGGGAGAAAAATGCACAAGCTTTCAGAACATATATGTACATAGATATTTTTTGAATGAATATTGTAGAAAAAACAATCAGAATGACAAAGAAATATAAACCCCTGAAGGATATAAAACAAAATAAAACATTTGTAAAATCAATTTGAAAGTATGCGTAAGCAATTTCATGCTCAATTAACAATTTAGCTAATTTTTTTTTTATTAAAAGTATTTTTTTAAAAAAATTATCTTAAAAAGGTCAGGTAAAAATAATACAATAATAATAAATAACAATAAAATTAATCATTAGTTAAAAGTTTTGTTCTAAGTTTTAAAACGTTAATTTTCAATACCGATCTGCTCCCGAAAATTTCTGATACTTTAATACCTCACGCTGGTCCAGGCGATGTCAGGAAGCTTCTAAAAGTTGATTTCAACAGGGACAGACAGACGGTTAGGGCTCAATCAACTCCTCTATTCATAAGCTTTCAGAAAATATATACTTTATGGGGTCGGAAATGAAAATTGTAGAAATTACATACGGAATGATAAACCTATATACATATCGATGTCTTACTTCCTCAACCTCGAATCTTAAAAAATAAAATTTTTCAGGAGAGAAAAAAAAACGGTTAATTTTTTTATACTTTGGTGTTTGGCTAAAAGTTTAAATGCAATTATTAAGGAATTGATTGTATTTATGTATATTAAATAGTAGTAATAATATACTAATCTGTTTTAGTTTAAGCATAAAACAATCGTTTGATATGAAAAAGTCAAAACCGTATTTTTTAAGTTACGAGGTTGAGGAAGTAAGGCATCGATATGTATACCCATTTTAACTTTTGTCTGAAGGGTATACAAAAATTTGGAGTTTTCATTTCTTTATTATTAAAAACATTTTTAGTTTTTATTTAAATTTTAAGTCGTCTGATTAAGCAAAAAATTTTGTATATGGAAAACTTTTATAATTTAAAATTTTAAATTTATACAAATACATTTGCACACTAACATGTGTATGTGTATGAATTTTGTATACAGTGTATGCTTTCAATCATATTGTCCTTATTTGCCAAATTTTTAAAGTGCTTCATAAATTTGATTATAAACAATACAATATTATCAAATAATTTTTAAACTTTAAGAAATTAAGACATTGGTCATGATAATATGCACATTTTGTAAGTTCAGCAATAGAAATGTCAGTTTTTTTTTAAGCCAACAGTTTCATTATGATGACAATACATAATTACGTGCTTCCAATTAAATCACATATTAATCACTTTTTCGATTCATTAAACAAATCTATTAAACAATAAAAAATATTGTTAAAATGAAACATTTTTAATTAAAAAAATGTCACATTTTTAATAGGTTTAAACACTGTACAAAGGGTTAAGAAATTTACAATGCCGTCAATGATGATGATGACTTTTTTCACCCAAGATTATTAAAAATAAAAATTTTTTAATGGGGTTGGCACCTGTGCTTCCATTAAATTGCTTGACCGTTAAAAAGAACATATTGTTTTTAATTTATATGTCAGTCATATAAAAATATTTTATTAATATGTAAATATACGATAAGTTATTCTTATATACACACCAATACATATGTATATGTTTATACATACATATTTAAATGGGTATACACATGCAAGTGTGGGTGAAGAGAAAAAAAATTCATTCATAAATTCTAAACCTCGTCACACTTTTACTATATTTATTGTAGAGATTTCGCAACATTTACGCAACATTGTTTAAAAAAAATTTTTGTGTTTAAAACACATACAGATGTGATGAAATGGTATTGATTTAGGTAGGCAACATTATATATGTTTTTGTTATCACATTAGCCTAATTCAAAGTTGTTGTCATTATATATAATATTGTATGCATACTTAAAGTTGTTGTTGGTGATTTTCATGCAAAATAAATATGTAATATAGATGTATGCTAGCGTTTGGTATGTTTTTAGAAAATGTGTTTTTGTTATTCTGAGTTATTCTCACACTGAGAAATTTCTGTTTTTTTTTATACTGTATTAAGGACAGTGTTTTTTTTTTTTTTTTTTTTTTTTTTTTTTTTATTTTATTTATTTATTTTATTTATTTATATATTGGTATTCCTATACAACAAAACTTTGAGTCTTATAATTATAGTACAGGAAAAACAATTTGATTTAGTTTTAAATAGGTCATACAATAAAAAATTATAACATTAAATACAAACAATTATAAATATAATAAAAAGGGAAAGGAGCAAAACAATAACAAATATAAATACATCTAAAAACGTTTTAAAAAAAGAGTTTACACATTTTCAATTATGACAATAAAAATTAAAAATACATTTCCTAAACTGCGTTGTATTACTAACGAATTGTATAGACGATGGTATTGAGTTCCATAGACGAATGGTATAGACAAAAAACTGCCATTCAGATATAAGCCTCCTAAATCTTATTTGAACGAGGTTGTAATTTCTTCTGGACTGCGTAAAAGAGAGACGTTTAAACAAATACGACGGCACTCCAGTATAAATAATTTTATGTAAGAGAACAAGAGATCGAATATTTAACAGAACACCAAAACGTACGCCATAAAGTTTAGTCTCATAGGGTGTAATATGAGAAAAACGTCCCAAATTGAAGACATATCTAAGAATAGCATTATATGTAGAAGTCAATTTTCTAGTGCTTTTCTGGTCACAACTTGCAAAAACTTCACTGCCATAAAGTAAAACCGGTATTAGGTACGATTTTGCCAAAAGCATGCGCGTGTTTATCGGAGTCGAGTGTTTAGTGGCCCAAAGTGAACGAAGCATTGCAAATACTCTCCCTGCAGCAGTGTTAATATGATCAGACCATGTAAGTGAAGAGTTAAAAATAATTCCAAGATTTTTCGTTTTCTTAACAATTTCAATTTTTTGCGAGTTCAAAGTGATATTGGGTTCAATACTTATTTGTGTAGCTCGTCTAGAAACTACAAGGCACTTAGATTTAACAGGATTCAGACAAAGACCATTTGCTACAGCCCAAGCTTCAATTTTGGATAAATCATAATTCAATTTTACAATACAATCATCGATTCTATCAGGTTCGCAGCATATATAAATTTGGACATCATCGGCGTACATATGAATCTTACAATATGATAACTGTTTTGGTAAATCATTTATATATATTGTAAATAGTAGAGGACCTAAAATGGACCCCTGGGGAACACCTTTGATTACAGGCAACGTCAACGATTGTTTGTTATATGAGCTTACATACTGATATCGATTTTCTAGGTATGATGAAATAAGATCAGTCGCAGAGGAGGCAAAAAAGAACAGTTTATTCAACTTAATACGAAGCATAGTGTGATTAACCATATCAAATGCTTTAGTATGATCCAAAAGCACTAACAAGGCATCATTTCCACTGTCAATATAGCTACGAATTTCCTCCGTCACTTCGAGAAGTGCAGTAGCACAACTATGTTTAGGTCGAAAACCAGATTGTACATCAGTAAATAAATTATTTGCATGTAAGTAGTCAACCATTTGTTCGTGTAAGCGCCTTTCCAGAACCTTAGATAAATATGAAAGGATAGCAATCGGGCGGTACTCATTACTATTTTTAGGGATGGGAACAATTTTGGCATACTTCCAATTTTGTGGAAAGATACAATGTAAAAAGATAAAATGTACTTTTAGTAATTACTGTGTTAAAGATGTGAGTGATTTGTGGAAGCAAGATAGGTAGAACGAGTTTTAAAAATGTTGGATGGATTTTATCCGGGCCAATTGCACTTGATTCAACATTATGACAAGCCATAAATGTATCATTTTGAGAAACAGATCGAAAGGAGAATTTTGGACTTGAACTATTATATATTGAACTGTTATTACAAGAGTAATAGTTTGGAGAAATGTTTACGTATGGAATTCCAACAAATTTCTCATTTAGTAAATCAACATTCACTTCCATAGGGTGTACATTACTTGATTTACCAATACCAATATCACGAATAATCTTCCAGTTTTTCTTTGAGTCCACAGCAGTTGAAAATAAATTAGAAAAGTAAGAAAATTTCTTGTATTTAATAAGTTTATTTACTTCCTTTCTGGCTTTAGAAAAATTCTCATGCAGTTATGCAGTACGCATAATCACGTTGGTTGATTTTAGTTCTAATTTCCTCATTAAACCAAGGCTTTGTAGTACTTTTCTGCTTAACTGTCTTTACTGGCACAGATTTTTCAAAAATTTCAACAAGCTTTTCCTCCAGAAATTTAACTTGGTCATCAACATCTGGCATAAAATAAATACGATCCCAATCAACTATTCCAAGCTCATTTATCATAATATTGTAATCCATTCTTTTCTTTTTGTAAAAATTATGAGTCTTAAAAACACAAAGAAAAAAGTAAAAATGTCACCATCTACGCATCAGCGAAAAAACCGGCATCCCTGATCAAATGAATTTGGTAAGATTTTTAACAAAAGACATTCAAAGTCTCTCGTTTTAAAATAGGAATTATACAACATGGTAAACTATGAGAGTCTACCCTGAAAAATTATTTTTTTACTACTTTTTTGTATAACAAAAATAGTTGTTTCTAAATTTAGTATATAGTTGAAAAAATCACAAGGTGTCCTAACTATTGTATTGTCATATTGGTCATCTTTCTGATATTATTTTTCATTATTAAAATTAATGTGATACAAAATTATTGTTATACATATAATAAATAACCAATATTAAAAAAAAGAAAAAAAACAGATTTTTCACACGTGACTTTTGCCCCACCCTGTATATACATATATAAAATTGCTTACCTGCTTCTCACATTTAATATCCATACAAACCCCCTTTTTGATACCACTGTTAACCAAGCAACATATTATTTATTTAATAAACATGTATCGTAACATTGTGTATCAACATTTGACATACGACTTTTTAATGTTGCATACGCAACAGGATTTTTGTTTTCTTTTGAAGTGTGTAATACTGACACACTGTCTTGCATGGAGTATCGGTATATGTGTGTCTGTATTAACACACACACACAGTGAACAACGCATGCTCTACAACAAACATTTGCGATTCGTTTGTGAAAACTTAGTTTTGAATTTGTTTCTTCTTGTTGTTGCTTTTGTTGCTATTCGCATTCACAACTTTAGTTCTGTTGCTGTATGGGTGTTTTTTTTGGTTTCTGTATTATTTTGTTTTTGGTTAAACATTTTGCTGATTTTGAATATAAAACCTGGTCGTCGTATCATTTCAACCTGAGTTTTACTTATATTGTTCGCCTGTTGCTTACGCTTTTAGACATACCATTGCCGCGGTAACATTAAAATATAATTTACGCGCTTAACTTGACCAAAAACATCAAATACAATTATAAGGTTATTTGTTTAGTGCGTGCAAAAAAAGTGTTATTTTAAAAATATTTAAAAATTTAACGGTCAGCATTAGTACTCATATAACGGATATAAAATTTATTTTTGTTTGTTTTTATTTTTTAGAGTTGGCAAAAAGTTAATTGAAAAAAGCGTATACGAATTTCTTAAGCGCACAAAAGAATTATTTTCGAACACGAAAGTTGACATTTAACGGTCTGTGTCCATTGTGAGATTGTGTATTAGTACGTGAGATTTTGTTTTGTAAAAAATATTAAAAAATCAAATTAAATTTTTGCCACATTATCTATTGTTTTCGATTGCTTGTTTTTTTTTTGTTTTGTAGCTTTTTCGGCAGGCAATTTGTAATATTTCTGGTCCATAAAGTCGTTAGTTTCAACACAAACAAACGTGAGTGCAATTTATTTCCAACAACATCATTAACGAAACCATTTACAAACAAAAACAAATTTTTTTTAAACTTGTTTGACACCGTATTAACGTTGTGACTGGTAATCTGTTTAACAAAAGTTTTAAAATAAGATTTTCGGTGTTTCTTTCAGTCTAAGTCACATCTTTCATTGGATTAATTTCTAACAGTAATTTATTTGTAAGTATTGTCTTTAAGAAATTTAATTTCTAATTGATTTTGAAGTCATCGTTGAATATTACTGTTTTTGCTGCAAATGAAATAATTAATTTTAAAATTTAAAACTATAATTTATAAGTGTATTTCTGATATTTTAAATAAAATGGCAGCCCCATTTCATATTCATCATAGAGGGCTTAAATATAATTTATTAAGCTTTAAACAATATTTTTAGTTATTACTTAAAAAATTATTAAAGATATTAGACCATACACTTATTTCATGATATTCTGTTGTGGGTTTAAAATAATATTTTTTTTTGACTTATAATAAAAAATAATAGGCCTGTTCGATAAGGCAACATTATTCTAAAACTACCTTGTAAATCATAATTTAAATATCGAATTTTCACCCACTAATCAACTTTTGATTATAAAGGGGTTCAGCTCTTGTGTATCGGGACCATATCTATTTTCATCCAGTAAATAATATTATAACTAAATATTGTGTTGAAAGTACTAAAATGCAGTTATTTACTACTTACAAATGTGACAATAAACCTATTATTTTAACTCGCCGATATCATTAAAAAACAAGTAAATACTTACCACTCTCGATTATAAATAACGAGTACTTACTTATAGAGCTTTAAATAAATACTTTTAGTAACTTTAATTACCTGTAGGTTGTATTAACTTACAGATGTAGTTTAGTTTTTCAAGGGCGTATATTAGATTTATTTATACTGCAATACGTTTTTTTTAGATTTTAAAAAAAATGACAATATATAAGACTTTGAATAGCTTTGTTGCCATTGTGTAAAACATAAGACCTGCAATGAGAATTAAAAGATTTTTTATTATAAAAGCACTAATAGTTTTTACAATATTCATAGCGTTCATATCTAAGCAAAAGTCTGTTAAGAAAGTAATTATACGAGTATATCACATTAACAATTAAATCACTACCTTTATATGTACTTCTTAGTAAGACAGGCAACATATAGTGGTCATTGAAAAGTATGTTGTTCAGTTATAGCAAGACATTACCTAGTATTTGTTGGTGCATTAGAGTTATTTAACCTGTCTTACAACATCATTTGTTATTTGCAATATCTGAAATTTGAACAAATAAAAAAAAAATTATTATTGGAAAATTAACAAAAAAAAAAAAACAAACCATAATTGTACCAACTTTGAAAAGACTTGCAGAATTCTCTAGTTCCATTGTTTTAGATTACTCGGCCGGATCAAAATTCTGAGTGGAGCTATTGGTTAATAACCGGATGATATATATTAAATCGCTGCATATGTTTTCTACCTCAAAAGTATGTAGTAAGTTAATAATTCTATTATTTCAAAGCATTCCCAACCCAGAAAACAATTTACAGAAATATTTATAAACAGAGAAATAAACATCTTTCGATAATGTGTTTCTCAATTACATTATCAACTAGATTTGTTTACAAAGCTTTTTTCATTTATTTATTATTATTACTTGTCGATTTGTTTTAAATCTAATGTCCGAATTTTTGTTGTGATATAATTGCTTGTGCTGAAGGCTATATTAATATACATATGTATATGTATCTTTCAAAACGTTAACAGGATTCAAACAGAAAAAAAATCAAATGTTTTGTCAATTGAAGGATCGCCGCGAATAACGTTGCAAATGACAAAATAATAATTTTTCAGGAGAGCAAAAAAACGTATTTAAAAGGTTTGATTAAATTCAAGTTTCAAATAACATATAAATTAACTGCTTTTATTTTTTTAGTGGAAAACATTTCGTTTCCAATTTTTTCTTGTTACGTATGACCTTTCACTATTTCTCAACCTTTTATTTTTATTGTCTCTCCAATTATTCGACAAATACTTTTCATTTTGTACCTCTGTTACACTTATCAATCACTTTCGACAATTCCGTTCGTAGACTTTTGTTTATAACTTACAACGTTCTTCCACTGACTGACTGACTCATTGTAATTGCGTTTTGACGGTAATAAAATGCATAATTTTGATGTTTTTGTGTTTTAACAAACGAGAGAGAGTAATTTTAACGGTAATCGGCAAAAAAACAGGTTTTGCAAAATTTGTCTTTTACAACGTTTTTCGCGGCTTTGCTTCAATTCATAAATATTTTTGTTATTTGGTCAACACTTTTTATAACTCTTTATTTCGAACAAATTTGTATTGATTTGTGATAAAATATGCTTAAAGTTTATTTTAAAATTTTGGAATCTTGTAAAAAATTAACGAACAAAACCTCTATCACAAATGCTTTTTAATCACATTTTTTCTTATTTTTTTATACCCTTCACAGAGGTTGTAAGGGCATACAAAGGTTTGTCATGTCATTGCGTGTCAAATATCTACAATATTCATTTCCGACCCCATTGAGTATATATTTTCGGAGCTTGCAAATATGGGATTAGATTCTACATTGTCCACTTGCCCATCTGTCCATGTGTATGTTGAATTTTGAAGCCCCCCGATATCATCAATACCCCTGTGTAGTATTAAAACATTAGAAATATTTGGGAGCAGATTAGTATAGAATCTCATCATATTTGCCCGATACCTTTCTGAGATATGAGCAAATAAACACACCTTTTTCTTATTTTCACCACAAAAATTAAAATTTTTAAACCCTAAGATAATTATAAGGCATGCTTGAGGCTATATTCGTGAACAATTTTGGCAAAGTTATAGGCAAAAATTTTTTGAAAGTATTTGTATATTTTTATATATAAAAAATTATCCAGCTTTTAAACAATTTTTGGACACGTTAAAAACACCAAATTATGAACTGTGGTCATTAAAATAATTTTTGGTAAAAACTAATAAATCGGTTTAAAACTAACTGAGATGTAAGCACCAAAACGCAAATACTTCGATGTTTTTCTTTAAATTTATAAATGAAAATTATATTTTTTTCACTTTCTATACCACCAAAAGAGCCAGTATGGATATCAAATTAAAGAACTTGACTAGTAAAAGGCAGTTTACTATGAAAAATTTATAATACAAGATGGCGTCTTAGATTAAATGGCGAATATATGAGTCAATTATAGTAGTTACGGGTTTGTCACCTTTAACCGCCATATTTGGTTTCAAATGAAAAAGCTTAACCAGAAGAATATAAATAACTATTTAAAAAGTTTAAGATCCAGGATGGAGTCTGAAACAAAATGGCGGAACATTTTTTTTTACCCCATCAATATGGGTATTAAGAGAAAGTGCTTGACTAGTAGAATACAGTGAACAATATTAAAAATTTAAAATCAAAGACGGCATTGGAAAAAATAAAACATGAAATTTCAAATCTAGGATAAGCTGCGATGTGGTTATTATACCTATGTAGATATGGCGTAGGGTATTATCAGTTTTTGCACGGCTGAATATTATTTTTTTTTTTTTTTGTATCCAATTACAAAATGAATAATTAAATATTTATACAATTGCTACTTTTTCCAACCGTAACAAAAAAACAATTGAAAAATGTTATATTAAATTGTCATGGCCTTTGAGAAATATGAGTAAATAAATTATAAATATGTATGTTATGATTGATTAACTGCATTTTAAATTTGAAATTTAAATTTAATTTTGACAACAAAAAATTCATTCATTAGCATATTCAGTCACACATGATACACAATAATATTAATAAAAATATTGTTGGTATAACTTAATTATAATTTTGCAATATTTTATAAAAAACTCTTTCCTTAAAATTCATATTCGACTTTAAAATGTATTAAAGGTTTTTAGGACAAATTCTGTAAAATTATTACTTTAGATAAATTTTTGACAAAACTTAAAAATGATTTAAAAAGTATATTTTTAAAACGAAAAATATTATTAGGCATTTAGGAATAATTTGTTTCCTTTGCTTTAAGCAACAAGTGGTCAAGTGGATCAAATTCGACTGTGGTTTATATAATTTTAAGTTTAAAACTTTAATGAAATGAATAAAATTTTGTCTTAATTCGCTGAAAAATTTTATGCCATTAAATATTTAAAAATTTATTTTTGTCATATGGCCTCCCCGACTGTGTCCGTTACAGTTTTGCATCACTTTTTCGAGCATATCCGGTCTTATTTTAGCAATAGTGCTATATATATTCTTTTAAATGATCATTTGTTACTGCTTTATCTGCATGAATTTGAAATTTGGCATACCCTTACAAAAAGTAGCGCAAAGGTGTCAAATCACACGAACGAGGTGACCAATTTACAGGTCCATTTCTTCAGATAATTCGTTTATCAAATATTTGACTCAACGAAGTGATGGTTTTACGAGTTGTATGATATGTTGCGCCGGGTTTTTTTCTCCTCCAAATAATTTGCAATGATATCAAGAATAAAAAAATATCACAAATCACGAGACCGAGTTGCTGAGAAAGACGTCGGATCGACTAAATGTGTCCGCAATTGCGAGAATTGTGCGCAAATTTTAGCAAACCAAGTATGTAGAAATTTAAAAACACCTGTGCATGGTCGTCTTCGTACCCAACAATTAAACGTCTGAATAATACACAAGGTTTAATCGACTTAAAAGCTAAAGCCTATTGACCATTTCAAGCGTCGTCAATACGCCGAATGGTTAGTTGAAGAGACACAATTGATTAGTGTAAATACACAGAAATATGTAATATTAACAAATCGAAGTTTCTGGAGCGGCAAAGATATTTTATTCTGACTGATTTATGACTGATGACAAAAACATCTAAGTATTTATAGAAACTTTCGGGCTCCAGTGATCACAAATCTAAAAAACTCTTATACATATTTACTATTTTCATTTTCCGCAGTTAGAGATAGCAAAATATATTAGGCCTCTGTTCATGTTCTGAAAATATGTTGTACATATGTACATTTAAAAATAAAAGCTACGCACATTATTCAAATATGTTAATATGTAGATAATTAATTATACTATTACATTTTAACACTCATTGTGTTACTGCATATAGTCACGCATTAATTACATATTAAATATGTTTACATTTTATTAATTAAACTTTTGTTTGTTTTTTTTTGAGACAGACAGACACAATTTCCTACTAGCTGTCTTGTGTATTCTGTTACCTAATATTCAAAGATTATTTATTAGGGAGTAAATATACTTAAATGAGGTGCATGTAAACGTTTAATATATTTGAATAGATAATGATTTATTTCACCTTTTAACACGTGTGTGTGTGGGATCGTAACTTGTAAGATTTTGGATTTCTAATTTCATTATAATTTTTAATTAGTTCTTATTCTACGCAGTTTTAAATACTTATTTACATATTTGTATTTGCTTATTGAATTGTAAATACAAATATGAATCTACTATTTATTTATTATGATTTGCAGAAAATTCTTTGTACCCTTTTTAAAAACATTGTCCACACAAAGGTGTGTGATTTTTTTTTAGCAGATTTAAACGTTATATGGAGAATAAGATTACAGAGACTTAAAATGTATTTAAAAGCTTTAAGCATTACAAGTTGTTTGCATAGAAAATTATACACTTAAAAAAATCCAGTTATGTTTTTACTTTAAAACTTTATGAATGACGATTATATTTTGTCCACTGTGTGGCTAGTAGTAAATAATATTTAAAATATTTTCTATATTAAGGCAGTCTCAGAATTCAGTAACTAAAAATCCTTTAAAGTTTGCGGTCAGTCTCAGCATGTTTGTAATAAGATTTCACGGTTAAAATGCGTTGCTCTTTTGTAAAGCGTTAAAATTTTTATATTCAGATTTTGCAAATTTTAGAATTTCCACTTGCACACTTATCAATGAAACACTTATTATTAAATTGATAGCAATGCAGTGAATATAGATTTGTTACTACGGCAATGAAGGCAGTGTAACAGAAATCAAATTTCTGCTTTCTGATATTTTTCATTAAGTGAGAGTAATAGTGAGAAAAAAACACGTAATTAAAGCAGTGTTTCAAAACTAAAATAGCGATAGTGCTAGTAAGCGAGTTTATTTTTATTAAAAAAATGTAAATTAAAACATTTTTTCAATGTAATAGTAAACTAAAATTAATCATACAAAATAATTTTACTGTAAATTTTTTGATTTTTTTTTTTAGTACGACCTAAAACAACAATATCCATGCTGAATTTATGCTACATAATAGCTTGCGCATGGCGAGCTTAAACCAAGTCAGAAATAAGTTAATACATTTTCCATCTTTCCCTATAAGATAAAGACCATTATCTTTGAAATTATGCAACCGGTGCTATGTTTGAAAAGACTCTGGCATTATTTCTGCAATTACTAAAAACGCTTCATTTAGTTAAGTTCAGAATATACAACTGCCTTGCAAATCATAAAAACTAAACACTCTTCTTGTGATACTTCTGTAGGACCTTAATCTAAGATCTCCAAGCTATCTGCATACAAAATAACGTTTTTTATAACTTCTGTCAAATGTTGTCGATTGAAGCATTTTGGTCAATTTGTATTCGAAATTATTCGTGACCACCACCACGTTTATGCCACTCACAAATAATCTTACTTTCCAAAAGCCAAAAGACACTCTTCAGCCACAACACACTCTTCGATTCTTGCACAAATTACGCTTTCCAGTAGTGTACCAAATTTTGCATTCATATAGAGTGAGGGCTAAGAGGAGGTTTTCTTAATAGTTTAACCCCACTTCAATATAACACAAGTCTTAATATTTTGCGCAACATAGCTTGAAATATTTCATTGTGCAGTTATTTAAAAAAAAAATTGATAACTTGCCTGTGTGAGCTCTTAAGTATCTCCTTTACTTCTACATCCCAGCAAAAAATTTGCAAAAATTTAATCGAGCAAAAAATTGAATATATTTTAAAAAGGTTTTTCTCAACTGTATTACAAAATCGATTCTTTTAACAAGGCATACAATTTAAATAACTTTTTTTTATTTTGGCTTTTAGGAAAAATAATATAACTGGCACTTAATTTTAAAAATTTATTGTAATTCAATTGGTAATACAGAAGGGTAAATAAGCCACCTAAAATGTGTTGCATTATGTGCCAATTTATTCTTAATGTCTTTATCGATTTTTTTCTGGGATATGGTATGCCTACTCGGTATTTTATTGTCCTTAAATTTACTTATGACCGAAAGTTAAATACCTTGTAAACAATTATAGTTTGCAGTGTCACTTTGATTAAAAATACTTGCTTAAGCATTAAAATAGCCTTATAAAAGCCAGCCTTCATGGATTGTTGGTAATTTCACTAAAAAATCTGTACAAAGTATCTTCTTTTACTTTTTTAAATTAAAAGTTTTTGAAGTTTCCTTTGTGTCTTTATTGCTCATGATGTTTATTATTCACTGATCTTGCATTTTTGTTATCTGGCTCAGACAAACTTCTTAAGTTGTTGGGAAATTTGTCGGTTTTAGACATCTTACGTACTAGTTGTGCATACAATTATTATGATGGTCTTTGAAAACTCATATTTTCCAAAATAAAAGTCTCTATCAAGAATATCTAATTATTTTCCAGCAAGAAATTAGTTCCGGGTGTATAGCTGTCGTATCGCATACATATATTTAGTACGTATGTATGTTTTCAACTTTTTGTTTAATGTTGCTTAATGATATTGTGCATTTACTGCTACACATAGTTAATTTCTGTATATTTTTTGTTTGTTGAGCGTTTCTCCATTTTTTTCTAGCAATAATCAAACAAAATTTAAGCCAAATAATTAAGAGTGCTATAACCGGCTGTGCTAAATCTTATAAACCCTTCATCATTATGTACATAGGAAATTGAAAATTCTAATTGTGACCTCGTCGTAGAGTAGTCTAGATTATAGATTTAAACTTATATACAATTATATCAGATTTTAACGCATATTGATGGGGTTAGATGGGCACTAACAGCCCAAACTCATTACAGGTATGCACGTATGCCAAAGGGGAATTTTGTGCACTCTGTATGGGATAAAGAACAAAAATTATTCGCCGTTTTGTTTTGGGTGCTGTTTAGGAGATTGCGTTTTCTAATAGTTTACTGTATTCTACGGCTCAAGCCCTTTCATTTAATATCAATATTGTGGTGCTTAAGAAAAAAAAACTTTAACTGCTTTATTTGACCTATACACTTACTTATTTATTTGTTTCAGGCGCCATATTGTATTTTAATCACTATATTGAGGGTGTTGAAAGGAGTACATTTGTATTGGTAAATAGTTATCACGGATTTCAATTTTTATACGTTTCTTGGTTATTTGAGATCTAAAAGAAAATAATTTTCGTTTAAAAATTTTATAAATAAAAAACACCGAGGAAATTGTATTTTGGGGTTTATATCTCAGTCAGTTTCTAACAAATTTTCTTGTTTTTTTTAAAATAGTTTTTAAAGATACGATTTGTAATTTGGTTGACTATTGTGGTCAATAATTAATAAGGAGGTTTAAAGATATAACATAAAGGGTCCGCCATATAACTTTTTTTTTAAATGCTATAAAAAAAACTAATGAAAATTTTCTGTGTGGCACGTAGCGCCATCCTGTTGAGACCAAATGTTGCCAATATCCTCCTTTTCAATTTTTGTAAACAAAAATTCGTTCAACATGGCCCGATAACGTTCGCCATTGACTGTAACGGCCACTCCTTGCTTTTCGAAGAAAAATGGCCCAATTATACCTCTGGACCAAAATCCGCACCAAACGTTGACACGTTTTGGGTGTATCGGCTTTTCAATGTATGCGTGCGGGTTTTCTGTGTCCCAAATGCGACAATTTTGCTTGTTTACATACCCGCCAAGATCAAAATGAGCCTCACCTGAAAAAATGAATTTTTTGGCAAAATCGGCATCTTCTGTAAGTCGATCGCAGGCCCACTTTCCCAGCGTTGTTCAAGCGTATACACAACCATATTGTTCAGCGGAAGGATAAAACTAATTATCTGTCAAATCAGACATGAGCTAAGTGTTACCTTTCACGAAATAAGCACTAGTTAAAAAAAACGTTAGATGGCGGACCCTTCATATTTAAAAAAAATAATTTTTTTCTATATCATTTTTGCCAATAACTTTGCCGATTAGTCACCGTTTTGTTCAAAACTTTTTACAAATCGCTTTAGAGGATAATTTATTTTTATGGATAATTTATAATTTATGGATAAAAATATCAAAAAAAAACAGACAGTTGTGTCTATGCAGATTATGGCCCGATTTTGCAGGTTTGCAACACCAATTTTCTCCTGAATATTTCTAAAAGTTTGTTACACACGGACATCGATAAATCGGCTGTCCAATTCCATAAGCTTCCAGAAAATATCTACTTTATAAAGTCGTAAATAAATATTGTAGAAATTACAAATTGAAAATCAAAATTATATATAAATATATTCCCTACACTACAGGCACTACATGTGAAGGATATTAAAAGGATATTTTTCAAAGTCATTATTGTGAAAGACTCTGAAACTGAAAGAGTTTGGTATAACATTTGTACTCAATTGTTAGGCTAAGACTGCATTTTTTGAAACATACATATGTATGTGTATTCACATAGTAACACATATACATACATATATGTTTGTTTAAAAGTTGAAGTTTTTTTCTGTCAGATACAATTGCAAAAATATTTTTTACTTTGTTTTGCCTGCTTCTGAAGACTTTTAGTAATTTACAAAAATTACCAGATTTACAGACTTAATGCATCAGCTTTATAACAACAAATAAGAAGTATTTGTTTTTTTAAAACTTTTTAATTAAATTGCAGGCTATTAAATAAAAACGCCATCTACATTACAGAAGTCATACAAAATACTTTAAATGTTGCATCTAACAATGCCATATAAAATAATTTTTCTTCAATAGCCTTTTTTTTAATTATTTTTTTTATGTATTTAATTCAATAAATGAGTCTTTAGGATTGGACTTATTTGGCTTAAATTGCATTTATTTATTTGTATTCTTTTTATTTTTTAAATTCAAATTAAATATCGCAAGAAAATGCATCTTTACACTGCATTGGTATATTGTTAGTTTATTTAAACTAAAAGTTTTTACTATTTCCAGATAAACACTTTTAGTTTGTTTTTTTACTTTATTTTCTTGTTAGTTTTTTTTTGCAAGACTTAATTTTGCTAAACCGTTAAAAGAAAGTTTTAAAAAGAAAAACTTGTTAAACAAGTTAAAAAAATAATTTATTTTTTTTTAATTTCAATTTTGACAGATAGTAAATGACTGGGAAATTTTTAATAAAATCAAAAGTAAACATATGTATGTAAAGAATAGAGATACACATACTTCTCTTATTGGTTTTGGGTACTTAAGTAGAAATTTTCAGATTTAAAATTTTTTTATTGAAAAATTCCCACTGTTTACATTTAAAACTCAAGTGTTGTAAGTAAATTTTCATGTCTTCTCTAACTTTCTGAATAGCAATAAAAAAATTAAAAGATTCATGTTGTTTTACTACACAACTCTCAGTATCGTTTAAATGTGTGACAATATGTCAATGATTTACATTTTTAACATAAAAAAATCCATTTTCTTTAGATTTATATTTATGTTACAGAAAGCTCAAATACATAATAGATAAACAGCAACATGTTTTATTTGTGTGACAGATTTTGTCAGCTGATTCGTAACAGCATGATACAAATCTCCACTATAATTCACAAAAATAGCGGTTGTAAACCTCTTTACGTGATGGGATTTTTTTAAGGATAATAAAAAATATTAAGCTGCTTTTGCCAAACGAAAGATTTTAGGAAAACTTCAAACATCTTTAAGTTATTTTGAAATAAGTATACGAATTGGAAATAAATTATTCTGGAAAAGTAGTACTCATTTCATTACCCGGTTGTTATATAAGTTCTAGAAAAAACAGGTAACAGTGCTATATTCGGCCGTGCCGAATCTTATATATGTACATTTCACAACGTGTAGTCATTCAATAACAATAGTTTGTATCATATGAAATACGTACATACATATATAAGTAAAAACATCCCATTGTAAAATTATAAGTTTACGTATGTATGTAAAAAAAAAAAATAAAGAAAAAAAAAAATTAAAAAAAAAATAAAAAAATTTTAAAAATAAAAAATGTGAAAAACAAATAAATAATAAATAAAAAATAAAACTTATTAAAAAAATATAAAAAATAAATAAAAATATTAACAATATATATAATAAAAAAAAATAAAAAAAATTGTTTGTCTCAGCTGGGATTCGATGCCATGTTTTTAAACAATATACCACGTTTGTATATATGTATGTTGTTCTTGAAAAAAAAATCGAGGTGGTCGTGGTTTTTTGCTCATATCTCAGTTGTTTATGTACCGATGTTTCTGATTTTCAATACGGATATACTCCTAAATATTTCTGATATTTAAATACCTCGGGGAGCTTCAAAAATTTGATTTCAACATACATACAGACAGACAGACAGAAAGACGGTCAGACGGACAGACTGACAGAGCTTAATCGACTCCCCTATTCATAAGCTCTCAGAAAATATATACTTTATTGTAGAAATTTCACACGAAATGACAAACCTAAATAAAAACAAAACTGTATAAAAAGTACGATGCCGTCCAGACTAGTGAAGAGAGTTTAGCTATTTTGCAAAAATAAGTTTTTTGCAGGACAAATTCGTACGTAAAAATTTTGAGGAGCAACTGTTATTACTAATTAATTATCTGCTATTCCATATCTAGGAATTGATTTAGTTCAATGAGTATGAGGAGGATTTGCTGTTGATATGATATGTGAATTCGTCGTATGAAACACAATAACGACGAAAAAATTAAATCTATTATCTTGTTTACTGTTTGTGAAATAATTGAACAAAAAAATAATTACAGAATTAAAATACTTGTAAAACACAACATAATAATAACAATAATGTTTGTACAGTAAACGTGCAGTAAACATTAAATAAAACTTTGATTTTACCATTTAAAAAAATTCCACTTAAATAAAAACTAACTTTATTTTCCAAAAAACAGTTGAAAAGTAAAACCATCTATATATATAAAAGTGAAACTCTGTGTGTGTGTGTGTGTTAGCTATAGACTCCGAAACTGTAAAACCGATCGGACTCAAACTTTGGCAAGTTGTTGTACACATACCAGGGAGTGTTTATGGGTGGAAAAAGTGGGCATGGCCACGCCAATAAAAAATTAGTCATCATTTTTAGCTACTTGCACTTGACCGATTTTTCTGAAACTTTGCACACATATCGACCTTTCATGACTAAATAATTTTGTGACAAAAAAAGGGGGTGGGGCCATGCCCATAAAAAAGTTTTAATTTTCAGCTACTTGCACTGGACTGATTATTTTGAAACTTTGCACACATATTGAGCTGTTATGACTTTACAATTTCGTGATTAGAAAAGTGGACAGTGCCACGCCCATAAAAAAAAATTATAATTTATAGGTTTTTGCACTTGATATTCAATTTAAATTCAGAATGCATTTTTATTCATTAAGGGGCGTAGCAACGCGCGCCGGGCTTTTCTAGTATATAATAAATGCGGTCACATTGCATATATATGACTGCATATCTGTTAGTAGCAAGTTTAATAGAAATAATAAAATTCTACACCGATTATAATAGAAATAATATTGTGAACATCTACAAGAAAATTTTATTCAATGTTAACACTTCACAGAGAGTGTAAGAGTATATCATTGGTCACAGGTAGAGAGGTCTAACACAAATAATTGCAACTTTACAGGTAAAGGAAAAAACGTTAAAGAAACTGTATTATAATGTAATTTATTTTGTTAAATTGCTTTAATGCTATTGCATTAAATTTTTGTGTCGAAGTGTATTTGTGTAAAATATATTAAAATCACTGAAAACCATAATTTCGGAAAAAAACGAATTAGAGCCTTTCTTCTGGTGACCATCGATATATAATTTTGTCATTCCATGTGAAATTTCTACAATATTTGCTGGCGACCCAATAAAGTATATATTTTCTGAAAGATTATGACTAGGGAAGCAATATGTCCGTGTGTATGTATTGCTAAGACTCGTATTTGGTATTAAAATATCAAAAAACATTCGCGATCAGATCGGTACTGAAAATCAGAAAAATGGGTTTACAAGTTATTGAGATATCAGGAGAATATCAAGACCATTGGATTTTTCGCAACTCATCCATACAAACCTGTTATACGAGTACTCTTTAGAGCGAAGCTGGCTTTGGAACCCGGACGAGGCAAACAAATTTTCGTGTTTTTAATTATTGATACATTAAATTATTTATAATTTTAAGATGGGATGCTGTTGATTGCATAAAATCATCTATATATATAAAAGTGAAACTCTGTGTGTGTGTGTGTGTGTGTGTGTGTGTGTGTGTGTGTGTGTGTTAGCTATAGACTCCGAAACTGTAAAACCGATCGGACTCAAACTTTGGCAAGTTGTTGTACACATACCAGGGAGTGTTTATGGGTGGAAAAAAGTGGGCGGGGCCACGCCCATAAAAATTAGTTATCAGTTTTAGCTACTTGCCCTTGACCGATTTTTCTGAAACTTTGCACACATATCGAGCTGTCATGACTTAATAATTTCGTGATAAGAAAAGTGGGCGGGGCCACGCCCCTAAAAAAGTTTTAATATTGAGGTACTCGCACTGGACCGATTTTTCTGAAACTTTGCACACATACTAAGCTGTCATAACCATATATTTTCGTGATTAGAAAAGTGGGCAGGGCCACGCCCATAAAAAAAGGTTATAATTTTGAGGTACTTGCACCAGACCGATTTTTCTGAGACTTTGCACACATATCGAGCTGTCATGACTAAATAGTTTTGTGATTAAAAAAATGGGCAGTGCCACGCCCATAAAAAATTATAATTTTTAGGTTTTTGCACTTGATATTCAATTAAAATTAAGAATGCATTTCGATTTATTCAGGGGCGTAGCAACGCGCGCCGGGTTTGGCTAGTTATAAATAATATTAAAACTTATATACGTACATACTTCATATTAATGGAAAGAAAATTGTGTAAAAATGTAACCCTTAAAATATTAATTTCAAACAAAAGGGCTTGAACAGTACAATACAATAAAATATAAAAACGTTGAAATCGAAGATGACATAGTAAACAAAATGGCGGATATACCCATCCATATGGGCATCAAATGAAAAGGCTTGACTAGAATACAATTGGAAATAATTAAGCACAATGGCGTATAACATTAAATCTGAAATCTAGGCTAAGCTACGCAGTGGTCACTATACCTACAAGATGTTAAAGGGTATTACCAGATTTGAATATAGCTCTCTTACAATTGGTTGTATAATTACAATATCTTTATTACAATTGGTTGTATAATGTGAGCGGTAACTGCGTAACAGAGTAGAGTAGAGTTGTATGTTTTATAGCTACCAGAACTATTAACTATCAAAGAACAAAATTTGGTTTGGGTGACACGTCTTGGATTCACGCTCGTTGCAGAATTAATTACTTTGAACGTAATAAACAGCAATACAATACAAACACAGCCTTATCAGCTGTGGTAATAAAATGATAAGCTTAAAAAAAATTTTTACATTTTTGAGTTTAATTTTTTCTTAATCTGTTTTCTTAAAGTATTTTTTTGGGTATTTGTCAAAGTTATACTCGTATACATATAAACTGGCTTTCGGCTAAATATTTGCAAACAACAAACAATTCATAGGTATTTGCATAAGATAATTGCACAAAGAACAAACAATATTTCATGTTCTTTTTTTGTAACAAATACAAATACTTTAAATAATTGACACAAGCACATATTGCAACATATTACTTTGCCATTTGAGGAGAAATAAGAGAAGAATTTGTGTGTAATTTTTTTCTATACGTAAAAAACTCGTAAAATAGAAAATAAATAAAAGTGGTAAAAAAATTGCCCTAAAACGTTTTATACGATTAAAACATCAACAAAAACAACATTCTAAAACATAAACTTATATGAGGGTGTTTGTTTTTGTTTATTTAACTAAATAAATTGTTTGGAGAATGAATGAATTAACATATCGCATACGAAAAACATAAATCGGAACAACTTAAAATTGATTCCGAAATTGACTTTTTAACATAAAGCAGCCAAAATAAAAAAATAAAAAAATAAAATAAAGCTTAATTAATAAAAAAATTTTTTGTTAATGTTGGGTAAGAGATATCGTTCGAAACTGAAACTGTACCATTTAACTATACCAAAAACAGACGCGATTTCATAAAAACTATACAATTTGTAAAATCAGAAAATACTTAAAATTTGAAATCAAGTAAATATTAATTTTGTAAGTAGATCGAAAAAAGCTAATGATGATACTAGCTGACCCAGCAAATGTTGTTTTACCATTTATACAGTATTGGACAAAACTAAGCGCTATTCTACGTGTGATTTTTTATATTAAATAAAAACCATGGAAATCACTTTTAACGTTTAAAATTTTATTTAAAGGGTTATTTTTTATGAATTAAGTTTTTCGAGCTGGCAGCAGTGGTTGGTAATTGTGTCCAAACTACATCTGTGAAAGTGAAAAGTTTTCAGTATACTCTGCCATTTCATCATGCTGAAACTCACAAATGAGCAACGACTGCAAATCGTTGAAATTTATTATCAAAATTCGTGCTCTGTGAGAAATGTTCATCGTTTGTTACGAACTTTTTAAAACTGTTGCATCTGGGGTGAAGAGCAGCCACATGCCGTACAAGAGTTACCGATGCATCCCGAAAAAACTACAGTTTGGTGTGGTTTATGGGCTGGTGACATCATCGGTCGATTTTACTTCAAAGACGTCCGTGGAAGAAACGTTACCGTCAACGGAGACCGATATCGAGTCATGATACGCGACTTTTTTTTGCCCCAATTGGCTGAGTTGCACTTGGTTGATATGTGGTTTCAACAAGACAGTGCCACATGCCACACAGCTCGTGAAGCAATAAACATATTGAAGGATGAATTTGGTTTATCTCTCGAAATGGCCCTGTGAGTTGGCCGCCAAGGTCATGTGATTTGACGCCTTTTGACTATTTAGTGTTGGTTTATGTAAAGTCCTTGGTCTATGTGCCAAACACGATTGAAGACTTAGAGTATAACATAACACGTGTTATTTATGGAATACAGGCCAAACTGCTTGAAAAAGTGGTGCGAAATTGGACCTTGCGAATGGACCATTTGAACCGGAGCCGCGGGAAATATTTACATAAAGTTATTTTTTAAAAAGTAAATGGCAAAGACCAATTTATCGATTCCAAGGCATATCCATAAGGTATATGCAACGGCGAATTGATACAACAAAGCAACTTTTCGGGGGATGTTTTATGTCAAGGCCAATTCGTATATCAGGGATGAAAAAGTTGTTTTTACATATTAAATATAATAAAATTTCATTAAAAAGAGGATTTAAATGTTTGAAACACATTATTAATGACGCAAAAGCAACAAATATACATAAATTTAGCACATTTATTATCAAAAAAGTACACTCAAGTTAATTGTTTAATTCCGAAACCAAAATCACATTGCCTATCCCTGCATTATTAAATGAAATCAAGGGGAATTCAACCAATTTTTGACAAGAAGTTTCACAATCAGCTGGGCTGATAATTTCACCTGTATGAATTCGCCTTGATCGATTCCATAAAAAAATTTGAATATATGATGCAAAATTTGAGTGTTTTATTAGATTTTTAAAATAATACGCATTAAAAATCACGCTTTATTTATTTATTTATTTTATTTAATATATACTAAACGTAGAGAAACTATATTATTAAATTAAAATTTTCTTTAATCATGTCGACAAAACTAATCATATTTATTTTTTATGGTAATCAAACGAAATGACTTGACTAGTAGAATACAGTTAACTATGTAAATGGCGTCAGAAATAACAAAGAATGGAACAAACATGAAATCCGAAATCTTAGATAAGCTATGATGTGGTCACTGTATCTATGTAAATGAAGGATAATGAAGGTAAAGGATAATCTCAGATTCGGTACCGCTGAATAAATAACTTTTACTTGTTCTAAATAAAAAATTATTTAAGAACAAAAGTTCATAACTTTAATGAAAATAATTTAGTAATTAAAAAGAGAAGGAATTAAATGAATAGTTAAAATTTGATAATTTTTATGAATAAGGCACTTAGCGTTTAAAAAGAAAAGAATAGACGGCTTACAATACATTCAATACAATATGGTAGCATTCGGTGATTGCTTAGAAATAACAAATTTGTGAAAATGTGAGCATTTGCAATTACCCTTAATTAAAGCAGAGAACCTACGGTGCGTAAATATTTTATTGTAAGTGAAAATAATTGTTTAATATAATTTTCTATTTAATTTAACATCAAACCTAAAGCTCTAAATAAATATTTAAAAGTTTGGAGAAATATGCACTTAAACAAACAAATGCTTAACAATTCTCAAAATAAACGTGTAATGTGAGTACGAAAAGGGATAAAAAAAACCTTCAGATACAATTTATGCTTTTACTTCTCTATATCCGTTAAGGAAGTCGAGTTTCTGAAGAGCAAAAAAATAATTTACTAAATTTTCAAACAATACATGTAGGAAAACATTCATATGTATTAATACATATGGAATACACATACATATGTACTTATGAATGCATGAATAAGGAAATGTTTAAAAATATTCATTAAGTTTCTAAGAAAGAAAGTATGTCAAAATCTTCTATATTAATTTTCTAAAAAAAAACCCACAAATACAATAATCATACAACACATTTCAAGCTGTTTTCCGTTATCATTTGCTTCAGCCAGTGGGAGAAAAAACCTTGACAGTGAACCCCTTTTTTTTAAGAGAAATAGAATCATTGTCATTATTATCACTGAAGAAAAAAAATTCAATTACTGATAGAAGAAAAACTTTTAGTTATAAATAAAAGTTTCTATAGCTAGCAATGAGGAAGTATAAAGAGGTGGTTTGTAATAGTGGATATGAAATACTATTTTTATTTCTTTTTTTGGTTTTTATATAAAACTAGCCAAACCCGGCGCGCTTTGCTACGCCCCTTAATGAATCGAAATGCATTCTGAATTTTAATTGAATATCAAGTGCGAAAACCTAAATATTATAATTTTTTTTTATGGGCGTGGCATTGCCCACTTTTCTAGTCACGAAATTGTAAAGTCATAACAGCTCAATATGTGTGCAAAGTTTCAGAATAATCGGTCCAGTGCAAGTACCTCAAAATGATACCTATTTTTTATGGGCGTGGCACTACCCACTTTTCTAATCACGAAATTATTTAGTCATGACAGCTCGATATGTGTGCAAAGTTTCAGAAAAATCAGTCTGGTGCAAGTACCTCAAAATTATAACCTTTTTTTATGGGCGTGGCCCTGCCCACTTTTCTAATCACAAAATTATATGGTTATGACAGCTTAGTATGTGTGCAAAGTTTTAGAAAAATCGGTCCAGTGCAAGTACCTCAAAATTAAAACTTTTTTAGGGGCTTGGCCCCGCCCACTTTTCTTATCACAAAATTATTTAGTCATGACAGCTCGATATGTGTGCAAAGTTTCAGAAAAATCGGTCAAATGCAAGTAGCTAAAACTGATAACTAATTTTTATGGGCGTGGCCCCGCTCACTTTTTTTCACCCATAAACACTCCCTGGTATGTGTACAACAACTTGCCAAAGTTTGAGTCCAATCGGTTTTACAGTTTCGGAGTCTATAGCTAACACACACACACACAGAGTTTCACTTTTATATATATAGATAGATAGATAGATAGAAGATTGCATTTTCGTAAGACATTTGCGATGGGTATTTCAAAAAGTTTACGTACTTCGATATTTTGGATAAGAATACATAATAGAAGACTTAATTTTTCTTGTAAATAAATCAGTTTTAAATTAATAATTTCCACGAGATTTCTGACACATTACTGATTTTACATTACTTTTTATTTGTATATTATATAATAACTGTAACAGAGCTAACAGAGCTATAGCCACATAAAAAAGCTCTAACTCCCTTCGTTCCTTCAAATTTTATTCTGGTTTTTCCTTCTCTTGCAAAGTAGTAAAAGATCGAGAAACGCCCTTCTTATATTAAATTATCTATATGTATAATGTTTATATTATATGTCTCGCTTCTTTAAATTACTCCAAAAAAGTTTCAGGTTCTGACAAATCTAACAAACGCAGTGGCTTATTAATTTCCAAATTTCTGGAAATTATTAGCAAATTATTTCGAAGAAGTATTGCCCAATGATATATAACAAGTAAGAGCACTATATTCGGCTGTGCCGAATCTTTTATACCCACCACCAATTTTGTGTACATTTGAAGCACAATATTTATTATTTTGTTAATCATTATGGAATAATCTCTTTATAATAAAATATGTATCACTTTCTTTCTAGAGGGTGGTTAAATTTTAAGGGCCCATGTTGAAGGTGAACTACACCTAGACATTAAATTTGTTTTCTGCATTTCATTTGACATTTCACAATCTCAAACTTACTCAATTTGATCCGTGAAAAGATACGCAAGTGAGCAACGCTTTAAAGTTATTCCAGTTTTTTAAAAAATGGGCGTTCAAATCAAAATGCATTTTGTGCACTTCGTAATTCTTTTGATCAACATAATCGTTCAAATTCATCCACAATCGGGAGAATTGTAACAAATATTTAAATTTCTGCAAAACAGGTCTGTATAAAATGTTAGAAAATCTGTGAATGCTTTCTTAGTTCGTTGAATGGGAACCTCTGCTGGTTTTTGCGATAGTGTGGCAAAAGAGCAGTCAAACTCGCCTCATCATCATGCCCAACAATTGAGCATCAACACTGTCATTGAAAATTTGGACCATCAGATAGAGGACTGGCGCCAAGGATGGGGGGGCCATTTGGCCGATATTTTGTTAAATACATAATTGAACCATACAAATATAATAAAACCAAAAAGAAATAATAATATCCTAAGGGCCGTATTCATAAAAAATATTTTAGGTTTATTTAAGGCTAATTTGACAGATGTTGTAGAGAAATTTGTCAAATAAGCCTTCAATAAACCTCAAATATTTTTTATGAATATGGCCCTAAATAATTTGTGTTTTATTTAAATTCAACATCGGTCCTTAAAATTTAACCACCTTTTATAACTTCGATATGCTACTAAAATGCATTTGTAAATGTAGTCTTTCAATGAAAGTGGGCGTTAAAGTAGGCGTGTCAATAAAGTTTCTGCTAATAAACACAACTTAGATATTTCAATATAGTCCTTTATTATTCCAAATTCTTTATTAATAGAGAAATTATATGAATTTTAGGTAAAACGTTATATGGGAGGTGGGTGTAAAAGTGGGCGTGGCACCTAAACTTTTTGGCACACCAATATCATTGTTTAGAAGGATATACGTAGCAAATTTTATCATCATACCTCTTATTTTGGCGGTTTTATGAGCATTTAAATCACATTAACGGTTTATAATGTGAAAAGTGGGCGTTATAGTAAGCGTGTCAAAGTTATTTTTGCGAATGAGTACAACTTAGGAGTTTCAATATAGCCCTTTATAATTCCAAAATCTTTATTAATAGAGAAATTATATGAATTTTAGGTAAAACGTTATATGGGAGGTGGGCGTAAAAGTGGGCGTGGCACATTGATTTTCCGTTACAAAAAAGCGTCTCACCAAAAAGCAAAGTGTGCAAAATTTCAGAGTCGTACATCCAATTTTATTGCTTTTATGACGTTTTTGTTTTTAAATATACCGAAAAATACACTGTGCGGTATAAATTTTCGTACATTTTGATCGATAACTCCTCTCCTAATAAATAGATTTAGATAATTTTCGAAGAAAAATATTGTTTTTACTCCGGAAATATATATTCGTAGTTTCATGAGTCTACGTTAATGCGTTTGGACACAATTCCATTTTATTCGATGTTCGAAGGACACGGTTTTTTCGACCTACTCTTGCTTTTTGAGCTATAACTCTCTTCCTAATATTCCGATTTAGCCCATTTTCAATACCAAACAAACCTTGTCTATAAGAAAGATTCTGGCAAAATTTAAGCCCCCTAGCTTTTTCGGTGCGACCTCTATCGTGCTTTCAACAGACGGACAGACGGACGGACATAGCTAGATCGTCATCAAATCAAACCCTGATTCAGAATATATATACTTTATGGGGTCTAAAATGGATATTTCGATGTGTTACAAACGGAATGACAAAATGAATAGACCCCCACCATTTTTTTGGTGGCGGGTATAAAAACAAAGTTATTCAAATGAAAATTCTTCACCCATAACTAGATTTTTTTGACGGTGAACGTTTGCATCACTTGCACCTTTTATTTGCAATAATAGTAAATCTGTTTTTAAAATTGCGTCCATTTCTAGCTGAGCAGAACGCTTTGTGGTGTTTCGTTAGTTCTTTGCTTTACATGTTCAATAAAGCATTCCTAAGTGCAAATTAAACGTGGTATACCGGTTCGAGGTAAATCTGTCGTTTAAATGATATATATTATAAAGAAAATTGTATTAAAATTTGAACCCCCATGGTGATTTAGGGTCACCCTGTATAGGCTTATTTTATAAACATTGGTTTATTTCCTTTAAATTGTTTTTTTTTATTGCAAATAATTACACATGACATTTATGTCATTAAATAGTAGAGACTTTATTTTTTTAAACACACTAGAATAATACTTATGTAATACTTTATTACCTAACTTATTGGTATACACCTTTATTGTCAAACTAATTTTTTTTCTGTTGCTATTCTGCTGGAGGAATATTCATAGTGGCAGTGCCAGCTAATTGTATCATATTTTAATATTGCACAAAGTTCCCGCACTTACATACCAGTGCATTCTGGTACATACAGTTGTCGTTACATTAAAATTAAGATGTTAAAACAGATGCAAAAAAATTCACATTAGGGGGAAGGATCCGAGATATCATAAATGACATATTTAATTTGACGTTAGATTTAAAAGTCACCCAGGACAAAAATGAAGCCATAGTCATGTCATGAACAACGATATGCGATATAACGAGGTCAGACTTAAAATGGCGGCGCTATATATATAAAAAAAAGTGCTGTATTTTGGGGCGTGGCAAAAAATCTTTTCCTGTTTTAGAAACTTCATTGACATATCTTTAATTCCAGGAGGTGACTGACACAACTTTTTTTTCGGCCCGTCTTAGTTTACAATACATCGAAAATTAAAAAGAAGTAAAAAGAAGTGAAGACAACTGAAAATCTTCTCTGCTACTGTATGGCATTTGAGAACCTGAGACGATGGACACTAGGTTAACAAATATTTAATCACAGAACATGTTTTTCCACTGTTGATCTGTGTCTACACCTTCATAAACAAGTCAGCAAGACTAAAAAATGATGGCTGCCAGGAGATATAAATGAACCGTGCACACAACACAACAAGTTCCACGGATGGCATTTAAATATTTAAATTTTTTTAATAATTTAATATAAAAATTAATCCATTGTACTTTTAACTTGAAATGTTTGAGTACTTCACGGATATTGTTTTCTAAAAAATTAATTATTTACTTGTATAACAAAAAACAAATTCACCAAATAGACCCCCACTAATTTTCCAAATTATTAAATTATGTATAAATATTTAATGTTCTATTAAATAAAGATGTCACTATTTGATAAATGACTTTTTTCAATTGACTGATAATTGTGCAATTTATAATTCACATAAATTTTTACTACATTGAGTTTATGGAGTGAGTACACGTCAAACATTTGACAAATAATCAAGTTTTCCCTCCATGCAAAACAAAAAAAAAATATAATAGAACAAAAACAATATTTCAACAGTTTTATTTATCGCCATTTGTGTATAAAAAACTACTACTCGTATTTAAATAACCCTAACCCTGTTGGCAAGTAGTAGCTTTATTTTAGGTACCAGTGACAAAATAGTGACCATTTTCTATCTTCTATACGTTAATTAGCCTTTGCTCGTAATTTTGGTAAAAAAAAAACTTTCATTTATATTATATTATAGAATTTTATAAAAAAGGGCTTATGATTGATTAAAATTTATAATTGAAATTTGTATCATATGTTAGAGTACAGGGAGTAGATTGAGACGAATACTGTGGTACAGTTATGTTAATAAGAGTATTGTTTAACATCAGGAATATTAAAAAAAAATTAAAAACAATTTTTAGTAATTATTTTTTTAGTAATTATTTGTTAAAAAAAACTATATATATTTTTTAAATCAAAAAATACTACAAAAATAATTTTTTGATTCCGCAATATTTTCTATTCCCCATTCCTGTATTAATCCAATACAACACTTTAAAAACACCTGAAATGAAATTGTATTGTTTTGAAAAATGTTTTAAGGGAAATTATCAACAACAATTATACAATACTGTAAAATAATACAAAACTAGTACCAGTAATATATTACAAGAAGGTTAATGTATTAACACAAACAGCTGTGCCGAATCTTTATACCCTTTATGAAAATGTAGGTGTGTGAAAATTGGAAAATTATATTATTATTATAAGGCATAGACATAAAAATGTAAATCAAAACAATAGGTTTAAAGTAATTTTATTTCAGACGTCATCTTAGATTTGGAATCTTTCCGGTTATAGTGTATCCTTTAATACCCACCCATATTGGATATAACATGTTTTAGATGATATCTTTGATTTGAAGTAAATATGTAATTGCCTATTTTTCGGGAATGAATTTTAGGATTTATGGTCGGCTATGATCCACTGATCATGACCTAAGATTTTATATTGGTTGTCTAAGAGTTAAAAATTTTGATTTTCGTTTGTCGAATTTTGAGAGAAAATCTATTCGGCAACCAGCTAAAGGTGTAGGTCATTGTGTCCGCCGTGGGTTCCGCTATGTTACTTTGTGCACTATTCCAAATCTCCTGCCGGCCATCATTCTTCAACCATCCCGTCCTATTTATGAAGGTGTGGATTTTACACAGATCATCTGTGAAAAGATATGCTCTGTTATTAAATATTTGTCCGTCGCCTAAGGTCCCCAAATGACAGACAGTGAAACAAGATACTTTCAGTGGTCTCTTTTTCATCTTTGTAATCGCAATCCCTGCAGAGAACAAGTATGGATTTGATCAAATTTATAGTGATTAAGGCATTCGCATGTAATCAGACCTACTACTACCATTAATGTCCATATGTCCTGTAACCGACGAATGTCTTAAAGGAATATTTCGATGTGTTACAAATGAAACAACAAAATGAACTATTTTTTGGTTATAGCTATAAAAAACAAACAATTACAACAATAACAGAATGCTGCCGACAACAGGTTCGTCTATGTGAACTCAAACGAAAGACAAAAGGAGAATTCCCAATTTTTTTTCTTAAAATGTGCGCCCATCTATACTCGGACTATGCATATATGTACATATTAAATACTTAGTACTTGAAAATTTACCTTAAATATTTATCTTATTGTAAAATATTTTTTTTTGCCGCGGTAGATTAGCAAATAGTGTACTAGTCTGCTTGTCTGGGGGTTGCGGGTTCGATTCCCGCCAGAGACTCTGGTCTGTTTCACTACAACGGGCAAATGATCTTTGTTACTCAGCTGTGTTAATCAAATTAAAATATAATTTGTAATTGTAGTGTAATAAAAATAAATAAATATATTTAGTTTGTATAAAATATTAGACAACTGCCAAAATAAAAATATTACAAAAACTATTTTCTTCTAGATGTTAATTTAACGATAATTATAAAATTTAACTCAGGTAATATCTTCCTTAAGCTTGCAGGGTTCTTTTGGTAATTTCACGACTATGAATGTTTCTCCTTTGTGTGCGGCAATTGAGTATTAAAATTTTTCCATTTCTTTATAGCAGGTAAAAAAAGATCAAAGAACACACCCACCCACTTAGATTAAATTTATAAAATTAATTAATTTTAATCAAAGACACATGCAATTTAAAAATGTAAAAGAATTTATTTCTAATAATTGTAGAATTCAAGTTAAAATTAATTTTTTTTAATAACAAAAGGTAAATACACCAATAATAGGATTTGTAATAAAAAAAAATGGGTTGGTTGAATTTTTTTTCTAATACAACAGTTATTGACTAATAAGCTATTTACTGTTTAACGGTTGTTTATCAATCAACATTGTTGATGTCGTTGTCGTATAATTTTGTTACACGGTTGTTTTATTATTATTGTTCATTATGATAAAAGTGGGGGTGTAAATAAGTATATAAAATTGTTTTAGCAAAAGATAAAAGGAAATAATCTTACAAACTGTAATTTTGCCTTACAAAACAAAATTTGTAGACATTTTTGTACTAAGTAATAAATAATACATTATTGATATAGACATATCAAAAACCTTTTACAGTAAAAAGGCGCTTCTTGAGTAGCTTCCAAAAGCTTTTGTTGAATTCATAGTTTTTATATGAGATGTCCCACTTCATGGACATCTATTTTTCAATCAGTAAGTTTTAATTTTATCCCCAATAGAAGGAGCTTTGTCATGCCTTATCCTTACATTCTGTTGAGAAATGTAGCAGAAAGTAGAAAAAAAAGAGATATTAAACAAATTGGAATTAAAAATTTGTTCGCTCTTTTCTACTGCTGAAATAAGATGCAGAACAAAATATACAGCCAGTTAAGACGATGATTTACAGTCACGGATTTTTTCTAATTATTTTTGAAAGAACCTATCAAAATCTGAATTCATTTATACGATGCTTTTTTTGTGATTTTTTTTATTTATAATCGGTTATTTTTTTTTATTTGCTCGCTCGTATTTAGAAATATATAAAAATTTTGAATACAAATATAAAAATTTGTAATGCAAAATACTTTTCTTTTAAATCTTTTATTTTTATACAATTTTTAAATTATATTTTTTAGTAGTTTTTGTTAAAGAAAAATACGATTTACACTTTAAATATTTTCAACTGTGTTTGTTAAATTTAATCATATATACATTGATATATAATTTGTTCTACCTACATATGTATATATAAAATTTTATAAATTTACTTCACTTCACATTTTTCAATTGTTCAATAAACGTTTTTTCTGTTTAATAAAACATCGTGTTGTTATTATTCTGCTAACAGTTTTTTGGCGTCTTATTTCTTTCAAAAACCAAAAAGAAAAAAGCGTAATAAGAAAACGTAAATGAGTGTAAAGAGAATCAAATCTTGAAAAACAGAAATCGTGATATTTTTTCTACTACTCTTTCTTCCCTGCCCTGCTCGTAAAAAAAAATAAGAAAAAGGTCGTTACTTTATAAATCATCCTAAAAATCTAGTGATATACTTTTTTGCATGCAGTATAGTAAGCAAAAAAGCACTGCTTACAAAATTAACTACTACTACTACTACTACTGAACGAAAAGTATAAGCGTTCTTTTGATTACCCATTTTACAGCTACTGGCTTAATGTGAACTCAGCTATTATTGGTTATTGTACTTCTCGATCAAATAAATTATAACTAAAACTTTTGTTTATTACAGTTAAAAAGAGTTTATATAAGTTTTCATTTTGCATTTAATAAACTGAAAACAAAACTATAATCAAAAAACTGTTGTTTAAATTGTACTGTCTCTAGTGTTGTAGTAAATTTTCTCCTATTTTTAACTGCCGAAATTTATATTTTTCGATTTTGATTTATCCCAACCGAAGCAACTTTTTCAGTGCGACTTTGTTTCTGTGGCCTTTTTATATAACCGCACATGTGTAGGAAAAATTTTTTAGACAAGAGCTAAAACACGTTGCCTTTAGCAGGCATAAAAGTTTTAAAAAAAAATATGGCTAAAATTGTAGGCAATTTTATTAGTATATAAGAAATTCTTTTATATTTCCTCTTACATATTATATTAACTCATATAAATAAATTTCTAAAATTTTTTTTCTTTATTAATTTAAGAACCAAATATTGTGCGCTTTGTAAGAAATGTAAACATTTATTTAAAGTATGTACATTAAATTGTGCTTAAAATAAAATTCACCGGAACCTTTTGAATATTATTTATTTTTACATGGCAGTTTTAAAAGTAGGGGTCACCATACACTGAAATATGTCCATTGTCTCTATGGAACCAATGTTTTGCTCGAAGGTCCATTGACCTTAATGAAAAACTTAAAGAACCAACCCCAACATTCGCCAATTGATATATATTTTTAGCAAAAATTGATTTGTTACCAGCTTTAATTTTCCGATGAATAAGGGTGGCAGGAAATGGGATCTAGTCTCTTAAATACAAAAAACATATAAAGGGTGTCTCTGTAAGAATACAATTTTTTATATTGAAATAAAAAAACTTGTATTTTTTTAAATAGTTGTGATATTTTTGTATTAAAATAAAGGCCTATTTCGATAAATTATGAATTAAAACATCTTATATCGTTCTTTAGAAAAAGTCGAGTAATGAGTAATTAGTTATGTACACATGAAGAAGTTACTAAGCCAAAGAGCCTCCTCAAAAATTACTATGATTTTTTTAACATAAATGTGTCAGAATTTCTCCAATGCAGTAAGTTTGTCATCCGATTGAATTATATAAATAAAATTGTTAAAACTGCCATATTAAAACAAGCGTTTATTTTCACACTCCTGTTATAATGTTTTGTATAATGACACATGTTGCGTATGATTAATATTTACAATTTAGTAATGCTCATGCGATGAGTAAATAAATATAAATAATATGTTGATATATGTATTCATACGTGCATATTAGGGATGCCAAACGGAACTGATTTTGCGAATATTGTGTTTTGGGATTTCAAAGTTTTCGGGATCCAAAATCCCGAGATTGAGATTGAGATTTATTATTAATTTATTTAATTTTTTTTAAACAACACAACAAACTTATGTAGACAAATTTATAGAATTTGAGTCACGTAACTAATATCAATATTTAATATGTAATAAAAATTATATGTAGCGGAACTCACTCTTTGATGCAAACTACCCTTGCAATTCATGCAGACCGTGCAAGTCTAGCAAACAATTTAACTTGTGCACGACTACAAAAACAAATTCTATTAAATTGCGATTTGCATCACTTGAGCAAATATGCACAACTAAAAATCAGTGGAAAGTAATGTCACACAAATTTGCACAACAAATACACTCTCAGGATTTAAATTCTTCACAAATTCAATTTCATACATGGCATTTTGTGATCTTATATTTTTCCGTTGATTTAGGCATTGTAATTTATTTAAAATTTATTCATTTTCTTTTCGGAAAATATTAAAACACAGAATCTTATTTATTAATTTAAAAAAAGATTTGTTGTTTCTTAAATACCTAAAAAATCAGCTCGTTGCCATAAGTTTGCAACACACATGAAAAATGCACTCACGCTTGGTAGCAAAAAATTAGTGCATATTTGCACTAATTGCCTACCAAGAGTGAATTCCGCTAATATTAAATACAGGATGCAGATATTCTCTTCTATTGTCCTATAAACTAAAAAAATTACCCATTTCCTTTGCAATAATTGTATACATATCATTACTTTTCATATTGTGAGCTTTTGTAGGACTTTTGCGTACAACTAAATTAACAGCTAAAAAAATCTGTAACTATAGTATGTTTAATGCTATGACGCCTTTTAATTCAGCAAATTGGTTTCTTATTCTAATTAGTGAAATTAGATGTTTTAGATAAAGGAAGTTTGTTGTCAATTATTTTCTTTTCATACGAATTTTCGCATTCTCAACAAAAACACACTGACAACTCTTGTTCTTGGTTGATCTGCTTCACATATAAAACATTTCTGCTGATTGCATATCCTAACATTTATTTGATATTGGGATTCTTATACCACAAGTGTATACAATTTTTATGGCAACGTCTGGTTGGCCAACAGACCAGTCGAAATGACTTATGTGTTCACCTGTACAATAACAATAGAAATCACCTTAGGAATCTACATCAGATCGAAATAACCATCACCAACGACCTAAGGAATATTTGGCAATCATAAAATCGGTTAATGCGGAAAACTCCTAATGCGAATTAAAAGAGGCCAGAAAATCTCTCAAGAATCGACAAACTTAATAGGCCTTATACCAGGTGATATTACGATCGCTTTATTTAATTTTTTTTAATATAGAAAAATTTGAATGGACAGTGTTTTTTTCAGATCCGAATCAGAATTTTCTGCGAAAAACTCCTGGAAGTTTCAATACTTTAAGAAGTTAAAAAATTAAGATATTAACTTTTTATATATTATTAAAATCATATTTTAATTTTGGATTATGAAAAAAGTTAAAAAGTGTAAGAAGGTTGTTTTTTTGTTTGTGATGTCGCCTTTCAATAACTTAAAACTCAATGAAGTCATGTTTTTTGTTCATTATGATTATCTGATTACGATGCTTTATATTCACAACTAAAGGCTTTGTAGGTTGATCGGTAGGTAGGTAAGGCTGGTGAAAAGTTACCCTCACACCCTCACCCGGAGACCATTACGGTCCATTGTGACGCCTTAAAATAGAAAAAAAAGAAGAATAGAATGAGAATAGAAATAGTTATAAAAGAAGAGAAAGAGAAGCAGAACAGTCCAGAACTCTGGCGGGAATCGAACCCGCAACCCACAAAACTAGCAGAGCAGCACACTACTGACTAGTCCACCGGGGCACCCTAAACCTTAAAAAACATCAATAATTGCCAGATACATACCATGTGCAAAAGATAATTGCTGCTTGGGTACAATAATTTTTCCGACATCAGCATTGTAGAAGCTGCGTCTGTTGTCAATTGTCTGTGATACACCAAAACCACTAAAAATCAAGATATAAAGAAAATCCCGGGATCTTAGGGGTTTACAAATAGGTATTGTGTTCTTAGTATTGGCATCCCTTCTGCATATGTATACGTACGTAAATATTTTCTAAAAGTTATATTTACTTAATATTAAGTGTAAATACACCTTTACCTTAAATTACACGATAAATAAAATTTCCGAAAAATCGTGTATATAAAAAAACTATCATGCATATCAAAAACAAAGTAAGAACTAAAGTTTATTTTTGACTAATAATAATAATACAAATTAAATAACTTTTCGTTTGTATTTTTTTTTTTTTTTTTTTTTTTTATAATACTAAATAGAATTTTTTTTACACTTTTACAAAATTTATTTTTCTTCATAGGGCGATATTTTAAAGTTAGAATGACTGATATGATTTTACGTTAAAATAGTTTATTTAGAATTTAGAATTTTTATTCAGTTGGTTATCCATTGGCGAAACTCACCATTCTGAGGAAACCGAGTGATATTAAAGATCTCGGAATTGCTTATAGTCATTCGGAATACAGAACAGAGTGGATTATTATAGTTATGATATGTACACTTCGTTGATATCAAATAGCTAAAAATATACGTTGTATTAATAATGGATTAAAAAAAAGTATTGAGTAAATAATTAATAAAGCGCTGAGAAAACATTGAAATATACTTTATTTTACTTTATAATCGTGTAAAATCAAATCAATCAAAAGAAAAATCATGTTAACCGAGGAATACTAGTTTATTTAAACAGCATAAGTAAATTGCTACAAACATGTGCTTTAGTTTGTTTATTTCATTCTTTACATTGATTATTAATCCTGTATGAAAAAAACACAAATATTTATTTGTTTATTTTTATAGCCATAAAATGGCAATAAATACTTTTTTAATTTATTTATTGTTATAATATTTGTCTCTGGTGTTGATTTTTTTGAAAATAAAAGAAATCAGTATAAAACAGAAAATAGCAATTTATAAAATTTAATATTCCCTTGCTTCAGTAAAATGCTATAACTTCTTTAGGCAAATATGTATATAAAACAAGTAAGAGTGTTATATTCGGCCGTGCCGAATCTTATATACCCTTCACAACGTGAAGTCATGCAATATAAATTGCTTGTATCACCATTCATCTCATATGAAATACGAACATACATACATATACAAAGCATCCCCATTCATTTCAGAATTATAAATTGAGTTAACGTATGTATGTTTCCCAAAAAAAAAAAAAAAAATGTATTAAAAACAAAAAAAAAAAACCAATAAAAAAAATTTAAAAAAAAATTTTTTAAATAATTAAAACAAAATTTTTTAAAAAAATTTAAAAAAAAATATAAAAAAAAGTAATAAAAATATAAATAATATATAAAATAAAAAAAAAAATTTTTTAGCTCAGCTGGGATTCGATGCCACGTTAACTATAATCAGTATACATGTATGTTGTTATTGTAATTGTGAAAAAAACGAGGTGGTCGTGGTTTTTTACTCATATCTCAGAAAGTTATGCGGCGATTGTGCTGCATTTCAATAGCGATTCATTCCTGGATATTTCCAAAAGATTGATATCATACTCAGATCTGAGAAACATATAGTTGCTTCTAAAAGTTAATTTTAACCAACACACGGACAGACGGACAGACGGTAAGGGCTTAATCGACTCATTCATAAGCTTTCAGAAAATATATACCTTATGGGGTCGGAAATGAAAATTGTAGAAATTACAAACGGAATGACAAAGCTATATATATCCTTGTGAACCACGGGTGAAGGGTATAATTAAGAGTGTCACATTCAGCCATGCCGAATCTGATATACACTTCACCTCGTCATACATATACATACTTATAACAAAATACTTATATAACCTCATCGTAGAGTTGCCCAGATATCAAGTTTCATGGTGTACACTACTTTATTCCAAATGCTATCTTGTGCTTTAAATTCGTTTATGATTTACTGTATTCTTATAGTCAAGCCCTTGTATTTAATAACTGAAATTATGATCTTAAAATGATAGTGGTTTCACACCTGGTTTTAATATTAAAACTATTAACAACTGATTATGTGTTCACACTACAAGTTTAATCAATTCACACTACAAGTGTAATCAAATCATAAAAATTTAAAAAATTAATAAAATGAGCTACAAATATAAATTATTTTATGTCTGTAAATGAATATTTTAAAATTAGATAACTACTTTTTTTGGTTGTTGTTGCTATTGCATCCATAGTTTTAAAATTTTATTTATTTTACTAGTATATCTCTTCTTTTTATTGAGTGTTATTGAACACCATAAGCTGTTTCTTTAGCTTTTTAACTTGGTAGCACTGAATTCAGTACACCGAAAACACGGTTGTATTTCATAAGATCTACTTAAAACCTAATCAGAAAAAGATTTTAAGATAGTTTAAAAGAAATTATTTTGTATGGTAAAACCAGGATTAACGTTAAAACCAAATTTGGTATTAAATAAAGTGTTAAAATACTATTTATAAAGGATGTCTTACTAAGATTGAAAATTTCAAATTTAGTGTCATTTTATTATGCAAATTTGGCAGCAGTCACATATGTTGATTCGACTTTTTATGCGTAATATTTTTTGTTTATTCAAGTGGATCGAAAATATTTTAGTATATAAATTCTGCCACCAAAACGTCAAAATGGGTCACCTCAAAAGTAAAATTAGTTTTAGTGCCTGTAACTTTAGATACAGGTTTTTTAGTTTCTTTTCCTCCGGTAATCGATAAAAAATACGAAAAAATTTTTGTATTTTCTTTTGAAATATTTTATCTGCCAAACCATCGTATCGGCAATTTTTGAACTTAAGACCTTTCTGCTTACCGTTAAAAGTATATGCTTTAGGAATTTATTTATTTGGTTTTATTTCAAACAGAGTGAAAAAGCTAATATTGATTTCTTGTGACTAAAATATAATAAAAAAATTTAATATTAAAAACTAATTTTTGAACAAGGATTCTTAAATAAATTCCCAAAACTATTGTTTACTCAATGAAACGTTTTGTTTGTTAACAGGAGGTAGAAAATTAATTTTTTCCAGGCCTTCATAATTATTAACCTGATGGTTGTTTCTGGTCAATATTATTATTAATAAATATCCTTTACACATTAATATATAATTAGGTAATTTTAATCCCAGATGCACAAAAAAATTTTTTTTTTTTTGGTGAAAGTCTTATAACAAATATTTTTCTGTATTTCTGTTAATTTTCTTCGAATGTATGATTTTGATTGATTTGTGAAAAAAAAAAACAAAATTCTATGGTTGAAGTACATAAATTTTTGATTTGTTAAACTGATTGATTTAGGGAATTCCTAAATATTTCATCTTGCGAGTAGAGAAAATGAATCTGATGGCAAATGCTGGGCAAAGAGGGAAAAAGTTATATAACACGTAAATAAATAAATATTTATTGTAACAAAAGAAAACAAAAACAAATACAGTCGAACTTCCCTATAGTGAATCAATTATTTCACTATATAAAAATTTTATAATACAGAAATATTTTTTTTTTGCTTTTTTATTTATTTAAAATAATCAGGAACGTTGCTCTCCATCTCCAAATAAGTTCGTAGTACATCAAGTGAAGAGGAAATGTGTTCTAATGTAGGTGACGTTTTATCAATATTTGCCATTACTTCACCACCCAGTTTCTCTTCATCGTCATCTGATATAATCTGCTGTAATCCACGACTTTCTGAAACACCGCTTAGAATATCTTCATCAGACGGAATATATATTTTTTTCTTGATGTCCCTTCTTCAACTTTATTAATTGCTAATACCTTTTTTTAAGAGAAATACTACTCATTTGCGTCATTTTCTTTAACTGAACTCGGTCAACCGATGTTAAAAGGCAAATCATTAAATTTTTTGTTTTTATTTTCATATTTTGGGAATCCCAAAAATACTACTTATTTTTTTATAGTGTAAAGTAAAGCTGCTAAAAATAATTCATTATATGGAGAAAAAAACACACATAAAATGTATTTTTGTTTCCAAAATTTTGTCAATAGTAAAGAAAGATTCACTGTATGTAAATTCATTATACGGAAATTGAAATTCATATATTGAAAGTGGAACGAAAAAGCTGTGTTCTTGATTTTAGTTCATAATAGGGAGAACTTCATTATAAGGAAGTTCGACTGTATATATTAAAAAAACAAGAATTTTACAAAAACGTGTTTGTAAAAACGCCAATTTATGCTTTTAACATAAACGAGTAACGACGGATAGCTCTTTGCTTCTCGCATTGACGCAACACTAATGTTTTACTTTAATCTACTACGTATTTCTTATAACTGTACCATGTGTGTCAAAGAAGTTGTCCCTTTTCTCATATGAATGCCAAAAACAAAGGTTTTACAACAACAATTCAAAAGTTTTTACCTTCAACAAAATTTACAAATATATTTAAGTAAATTTTAAATTTTTATTTCGCGATATTTTATTGAATTTAAGTGCCATAAATTTATTATTCATTCCAATTTCTTTCTTGTTTTATTCACTTTGCAATCTGCCCAATTTAATTCTTTTTTACTTTAATCCAACCCACTCTATTATATAAATTTATATATTTTTTTTTTTGTAATCAAACAAATAGCGATAAAAGATTATAAATATTTAATGTCAAAAGCCAAGAAGAGACCAGAAACCAACTTGTTGGTGGTTATAAGTAACATCATAAAAAAGCTCTATTAAATCTATAAAGGAAGCTATTTACAAGCTTATATCTACATATATACAAATGGAATGTATGTTAGTTTGTGTATTTTTATAGCAGAGTAAATATTATTTTAGCAAATTTCCGTTTAATCAAATTTAAATTCTCTTTTGCTCTTAAAGGCATATAGAAATCTTTTTGAAAGTTACTGAAAGGTGGCCGGCAAATAAATAAAAATTGTTTTGCGATTGTACATTAAAATCAAATTTTGTTTATGTCTGCTTTGCGGTAAATGTGGTTATTAAGTGTTTATTAGTATTAAGTTGCACCGGGTTGTTTTTTATAGAAATATAGAGTTTTAAGTTGGAAAACAATTTTTTAATGGCGCGAATTTGCCAGCTGTCAAGTTTTACTTGGTTTGGTATTTTAACAGGAATAGAATGAAATAGAAAGGCGTAGATTTGATAAATGAGCCCTAAACAAGATTGTCATTTATCCCGTTGATTAAAAGCGAGTTTTGTTTAGCGATAAAGCTTACTTTTGTTTGAATAGATACGGCAATAAACTAAACTCAAGAGTATGTTGAGACACCGTTACATTTGGAAAAACTGACTTTTTGGTGTGCTTTATAAGCCGTACTTCTTTAAGAACGATGATGGCCAGTACGCTACAATCAATGATGACCACTTTAGAGCCATGATTTTTGACTATTTCATTCATAAATTGAGCAGTTTTGATTTGCAGGAGCATTGTTTTCAACAAGACAATGCAACATACTACACAGCATGTACCACAATTAAAGGAAACGTTTGGTTATCGCACAGTTTTACGTTTCAGACTCGACCTTCAAAGATGGTGGTACTTAACGCTGCTATAATAATTTCTGTGAAGATATATTAGGTCACAAGTCTCCGCCGATAAGCCGAAAACAATTTACAATATTCGTCACATTATTGTCAAAAAAAAAAATGTAAAAAGTCATCGAAAATTGGTCTTCTAGATTAGACTACGTTCGAGCCATCCATGAAGATCATATAAATATATATATGCCAGAAGTCACATTTAGATTATAGTTTCTAAAAATAATCTTTCAAATAAAGTAAATTTCATCAATTTAAAAAATTTCCCCTTGTATTAAGTGATAAAAAACTATAAAATAACTATTAAATATGTGACTTGAAGCTAAAAGGGCCAATGTCACTTTTTTGCTCTTTTGAGTTAATTATTGCATTAGATTTATTTTCTTGCTCTATTTCTATTTTTCTTTACTATTTTCGACGCCATCCTCGATTAAGAATTTTTACGCAGTTATCTGTATTCAACTGGTCAAGCCCTTTCATTTGATACCCATTTTGATGGGGTTAAAAAAAATTTTTCAGCCATTTTTTTAGACGCCATCTTGGATTTTACATTTTTTAATAATTTTACCAATAATGAGGGGGTTCAAGAAGATTTAACCCATATATAAATTTATTGTCCGCCATTTTGTAGTGGCGGCCAACATGAGTTTTAATTTTTTATGGATAGTCAAATCGTTTCAGATGATAGCAATTTTGGCTCTCTCGGTTGTCTAGATGCTAAAAATGATTTTAATTTTGGTGGTAAAAATATGGGAACAAACAGAGGCAGTCGTGTATCTTCTCATATCTCAGAAAGTTATGGGGCGATTGTGCTAAATTTCAATAGCGATTCATTTCCGTGTATTTTTAAAAGATTGATACCATACACAGATCTGAGAAACATATGGTTGCTTCTAAAAGTTGATTTTAACCAACACACGGACAGACATGGTTTAATAGACTCTTTTATTTAAAAGCTTTTAATATATACTTTACGGGTTCGGAAATGAAATTACAAACGAAATGCCAAAGCTACTTATATAGACTGTTGTGCACCACAGGTGAAGGTTATATAGAAACATTTTTGAAAAACTTATTCTTATATACATACATATTCTTATATACATATTTTGAATAAGCAAAGAGTCTATTTATTTCCTGGGCTAAAAGTGTCAAAAAATGCCAGTCATAGTATTGAAAATTACTCCAAAATTATTACTTTTTAAAACCAATTAATATAAAAGCACCAAAATATACTTGTCTTGATATTTTTTTCTAAAAGTTAAAAATCAAATGAAAAGACATGACTACAGACATTAACGACCTTATTCAAACCAAAAAGTTGGCATTAAGTTAGCATAAAGTTTATTCATAATACACATGCCAAACTCTGGCTAACAATTTGCTAAACTCTTGTTGACGAGCTGCCAAACGTTTGCCAACTTGTAAAAAACAGCTGTTCTGTGTTGTTGTTTTACATTAGCAATATTTTTTTAACCCACCTTTTCATCCAGTCCCAATATTCAGACCGTTTGCCTTGCTTTTCCATTTTTATAAAATATTATATTGTTCGTTTATATTTTTAATATATTTTAAAATTTAAAAAATTGTTAGTATGTATGAAAAAACAAAAAAAAAAAAATGTCAAAATCAGGAATGATATACAGAAAATGGTTGGATTTTTTAGGAGTATCTTGCAATTTCAGAGTTGATTTATAAAAAGTTGGCAGACGGATAAAAGTTTTTTATGAATAAACTCTGTGCCAACAAGCTGCCAATATTAATCGGCATTCTAGTTAGCAACTCGTTGTACGTAGTATATAAACCGTGGCTAACTTTTTGTTATGAATAAGGCCGTAAATAAATCAAAAATAACATCTATAAAAAAATGACGGACTATATGTATATTTCTTCAAATTCATGTTTGCGTCTGAACTGAAATTGTTTATTTAATTATTTTTTTTATGCTCTCCCAATATGGGTGTCAGAGTCAAAAGCAATGACTGGTAGAATACCAAAATGGTGAGTTATTATAGAATAATAATTTTATATTTTTTTGCAGACTACGCTTCGATTTTAGTCTGAGTGACGGCATTTAATGATGAGGTAATTTTTTAAATTTTCATTTTTAATACTACCTATATATTTTGTAAAGCAATAATAAGCAATATCCATCTGTAGATTCTATCAATATTTATTTTATGTATGTAAATATCATAATAATAATGATGGTGATAATCATAACACACAAAAAAAATACACATTATTGGTATTTCAAGAATATCTGCACATGTGATTGTAATTCTTCTAAGATTTACAAAATCTCCATTTTAACATTTAGAGTTAATGTCAGTAATATTAAGAAATGTTTATACTGCGAATATCCGATATAAAGTACAAATGTACATACACATGTATTTCGTCGATTTTATATGTCTTCTTATTTTCGTACATTTAGTAGTCATGTGGTTGACACTTGAAAAATCTTGCTAATCCTTCGGTAAGTACTTAAAATACTTTTGGTCGTTATGAGTACTGAAGCAACACTTTACACAGGGACATTGTACAGATAATATATTAAGAAAAAAAAAAAGTAAATCTTTTAAAGAGCAAACAAAAAGGGTAACTATACTCACTTACATTATAATACATACATATGTATATCTATATACATGTGTGTATATGTGTAAAGTTCACAGCTGTTTGTTAGCAATAAGTTGTTGAAAATAATATATATTTTTCTTTTTATGTGTATTGATTTTATAATTTTTTTAATATATTTATATATTAAGTATAAACTTTTGCACTGACCATGCAGATAACGCGACTAATATACATATACACACATGTAAAGTATACGCCATTATGGATTAGGACTAATTTAAAGATCACTAAAATCTATGGCAAACACATGATCGATTCAATATTTTTATGCCGCAGAGCTGAGCCATATAAACTAGTTTTGCATTACATCGAAGTAGAAGTAGTTTCACTACTCGATAGAGAACATAGACGACTATTATACAGTTTTTTGCAACACTAATAAATACAACCGTTAAAAAAACACGAACACTTGTCGTTTAACTACAAACTTTGGTTTAAGAATGATTTAATCCATTACAGCATTACATGCTATAACTAGTCCATGACGTAGTCTAATATTAGCTGCAAGGAAGTAATTTTTAGTACATACAATTTTGTAATGCTAGCACGTCCTTGCTACTTAAATTTTTAAATGAACACATTTACATAATAATACATATGTATGTCATAAAGTATAAACTCTCTTAAACGAACACATGATAGTGGACATGCACATCATATTTATAGTTTTGGTTATGTTTGCAAAATATTTATTACATTCATTGAACTAAACCAAAATACACACTTCAACAAAATAAATAAAATATAATTTGAAAATTTTTCTAGTAAAATTTAAGCACATTTATTTTGTTGTAAGAACATAATTAATTTTTGTTAAAGAATTTTTTATATAGATATTATATTATATTTCTTTTTTGCTTATCTCGTTCACTCTCTTTCCTTACCACTCTTTGGAAATTTGCAATGTTAGCTGTCTATTATTATACCCATAACCTATGGTTCCAAGGGTATATAGAGCTTTGTCATTCCGTTTGTAATTTCCACGATATTTATTTCATATTACTGGCCCCATACAGTGTATGTTTTCTAAAAGCTTATACCATGGTACAATCATCAGGTAGCCTCAGTTCTGCAACAACAAAATCCTAAATGTATTTTGTTGTTGGAAAACGACGACTTAAATGTCAAAAAGCAAATGTGTGTGCGTGTTTTTTTGGCGGTAGAATATATACGTACACAATATATACACATACATAAACAAAATTTGACATCTTAGTTAAACCTTAAGGTAGAGAAAAAAATAATCAGCTGTTTTAGTGAGGCTACCTGATAATTGTACCATGGCTTATACATAGCGTAATGTCCGTTCATTCCGTTTTTAAAATAAATTGTTTACATTTAAAGCTCTAAACACATAGACGCCAGCAGACTTCACAACTTCACGGCTTCAAATGCTACCAACTTCAAATGCTGCTCTGGAGTCAGCTTCATAATTATTTTGAAGGCAGCAACAACATAAGAATCAGCTGATGTGTACTTTAGCAATACAAATTTCAGGGATGCCGCATATATATTTTATAATGAATAAAATTAAAGTAATTGATAAAAAAATGTAATAATATCACGAAAAACTATAAAAACACATTCATTTATTTCTTTATTGTATTTTTGTAATGTTTTTTTATGTTTAATATTAAACATAAGTTTTTGTTCTTTTTTTTCCAATTTAATATATATAATGGCAACACTATATTTGTTTATTGCTGCCCGTCAAAATAGAAAATAGCTTAAGTTGGTAGCAGCAGCAAATGCTGTTGTGCAGTCGTGCTGCCGTCAAAATAATCATTTTCATTTAAAGACATGGATTTTATTTTTGACATATTGCTGCTTGCTGTCTGTTGTCGTCTATGTGTTTAGAGCATAAAGAATGTATTTTTGAAATCAGATCCGATTTTATCATCAGTAATTAAATTTAAATAATTAAGTTAAAAAAAAAATTTTTTTTTTTGTTTTTTATATTATTTTCAATCTGTTAATCAAACTATAAATTTATAAAATAACAAATATCAAGACACTAAACAAACAAAAAACAAATATATAGATAATAAAAAACTCGTATCCTGATGATGCTACACAAAGAGGTAGCGAAATATTGATCAAATAATATAAAATAAAACCAAAAAATTTTTATTATTGAAAAGACCTTAAGCTTAAAAAACTATTATATATACTTAACTTAAACTTAATTAAAATGTAACATAAATAGTAGTTTTTAATTACTTAGCAAAAACCTCATTACATAATAATGAGTTGAAAATACTGATAAAAAAAATTCTTCACTACTTACAATTTGGCATCTAAACCCATTATATTAACTCTTTGGAGGTAAGTACTTACCTCGCTTACTTACAAATAGGGACTCGAATAAGTATTTTTTTACGGTCGCTTATAAATATAGACTTTTATATCAATAAATAAGTACTTGATTTTAATAACCTAAATAACCCATTATAATAACCCATATAAACTCACAGAAGTCGTTCGGTTCTTTTAACTCTTTCAGGTTTGGTGGTCAGTTTTCTAGCCACTTATTTTTGACATCTTAAAACATGCTTTGGCACTATCTATTGGAAAAGTCTTAAATCGTTACGTTTTTTAAAGTGATCTTTTATCGTTTGGTAAAAAATTTTTGCATTAGGGTGCGCTGGTTACTTTGGTATATTTATTTAAAAATTTGGCAATCCATTGTTTTTGTATCGGGACTTTCTCTAGTTCAATAAAAATGCTTAGAGTGTTTATTATTTCGCAAGTTTAGTGTTACTTTATTATCTAGTACTTGTTTTGTTGGTTTGTAATAACATCAATATTTTATATAGTGTATTTGTCGATAAATGATGTAAGTAATATGGTGGTTAGAATACTAACCACTGTGACCATATTAGGTTTTATATAATGAGTTTTTCTACATAGTTTTTTTATATTGTAAGGTTGTCGCGAATACTCAATGAAAGTGATATCGAAAATATTTTGTTTGAAAATATATCTTCTAATGGGGAAAGTATCTGCAATCTTGATTCTGACAATAAAGATAATTATAAACAGCAGAGCGATCCTTTTTACGAAAATGTGCAAGATGCAGCACTAAAAAAAATCCAGCGCGTACTATATGGTAATGCAGAACCTGTAAACTTTCTATTTGCATTCGCAAAAATAAAACCTGTTTTTCAGGGGGAAAATTATGGTATTCGAACTGTTTTATTTTTAAAGTTATATATGTAAAACCGTGGCTGAAAGAGTTAAGGACGAAAATTTAGTTTAATTTTTTTGCGACACGTTAATTTGAAATTTTAAAATCAGTAAAAATCTATAGGTTATCACTTTGTTAATGAAATGCTTTATTGCTATTGTCAAAATCATTACTACTAATACCCCAAACATTTTAAACTAAATGAGAATTTAAACATTTGATTGGCTTTTAGCGAATTTCGGAATAAGAAACTGTGTTGTGTGTATGCAAGAAAATATCTGAAAATAAGTAATTAAGTATTACATTATAAGTAAAGTTATTTATAAAATACTTCTTAGTAAATCAGATAATATGTAACAGTCATTGAAATGTATGTTGCTGGTTTCGAAAATGCATTCCACTCGGCTAATATCAAAATAATTTTTCAATATTCTTAAATGTTAACCATTTAATTTAAAAGTATTTAAGGCATTTAAATAACAAAAAAGATTTACAAATGTTGACGACTTGTTTTGTATTGTCCCAAATCATTCAATTGATAATATTTTGGAAACATTTAATTCATTTCATGATGATATTAAATTCACGATTGAGATGGAATGTGACTCTAAAATTCCATATTTGGATACATTAGTAATAAGAAGGGGTAATAATTTGTTAATAGGTTGGTAGGTCAATTTGTAATTGTTTTTTGAATTTTGTTTTTTGTTAATATAATTTGTATACATATTTACCCTGAAGAAGCTACCCATTGTTTGGTAGCGAAATATTGGTTAATAAATAATTTTTTTTATAAAAACACAAAAAAGTGATCTCAAGCTTAAATAAAAATCAAATATAATCAATTAAAAAAGATCAAGAAATTTAGACGATAGATATACATAAATTTTTAAAGTTAAAAAAGTAGCTAATAACATACTGAATTTCAAAAATTTAATTATAATCGTATAAATAAAACAGTTGTTAACAAACAAAACCATATGACTATTCTACACCACCCTGTATTGTACAAATCTCTATGTCTTTTTGAAATTAACTATATAATATGCTTCGTAAAAAATCAATTTAATATTTATAAACTACTTTAAAGTCTTTACAAGCCTACAAGATTTATCAATAAAAATTATAAAGACACAAAACTTAACCATCTTTCAAGAAGATTGTTACTTCATTGACCACAGCCAAATAAAATTACTTACACCCCATAAATCAAGTTGGACAAGGCAGATTATAATTCTTTACATGTTTTATGTTAAAAATAACTTTTTTTATAGTTTTTACGAAAACAAAAAAAAAAAACTTGTCAGTTACGTACTGTCAACCTTTGACCATCAATATATTGATATTATTTAAATGTAAATTTTCTATTTTAACAAGAATCGATATTAAAAATATATAATATTTACATACATATTTACATATGTACACAATCGTATTTACCAAACAAATGTGTAAAGGATACACAACAACTGTATAGTTTTCAAAACTTATCAGCATCATCATCACATGTACATACATTTAAATATTTGACATTATGTATGATGAACGCAAAATTTAAATCATTTCCGCATCACTTGGCACAAACATGTTGTGCGACAATTATAACATTCATGAACTCTTTTTAAATTTGTTTCATATTCATAAGACTGGTGTGATGACAGAAATATTGCTGTTGCACACACAAACAATAGTACTGATATAAAAATTATGTTTTTGTTTACATAGATCATACCTGCTGATGAAGTAGGTAGGTAAGGCTGGTGCAAAGTTACCTTCACCCGGAGACCATTACGGTCCGTTGTAACGCTGTTTACATAGATCATCCCTGCTGATAACGTATCTAGTGTGCGGTAAGAAATATACTAGTTGCTTTCATTGGCGTAACCACAATTTTTTTCTAGCATTGGCAAAAGCTTAACAAAAATTCTTTCAAAATCTTAAACTAAGTTAATTTTATATATTGCTAGCTAATACCCGGTGTGCTTCGCCACCCCCATCGTAATAAAATAAAAATTTTATAGTTCAAAAATATATTTATTTTGCCAGTGCCACGCCTACTATTACTAAATCAACCATTTCTTATTCAAATAATCATATAGACGTCAAAGTGTCTCTAGCAAAATTTGGGTACTCTAACTATTATCGCTTTCCAGATATACGAATTTTTGTATTTAATTCATATGACAGGTGCCACGCCGACTATTACTAAAGCATCCATTTCTTATCAAAATAGTCATATAGATGTTATAGCTTCTCGTGAAAAACTTGGGTACTCTAACTGTTATCGCTTCCCGAATATACGAATTTTAGTATTTAATTGCTATGAGAGCTGCCACGCCCACTATTTCTAATGTACCCATTTTTTCCAGAAATGTTTATTTGGGTGTCAAAGTTGCTCTTGCAAAATTTTAGTACTCTAATCGATATCGTTTTCCAAATATACGAAATTAAGTATTTAATTCATGTGGCCACGCCTACTATTGAAAGTCCGCCCATTTTTTACCCAAATGTTTGTGTGGATGTCAAAGTTTATATATAATATTTAATACTTATTCTTTAATAGGGCGTGGCACCCTGCCCACTTACAATTTCAAACCAAAGTATAGCCTATAGTTCCTTCCAGACATACAGAAAGATTCTGTGAAAATTTCAAGGAAATCGGTCTAGCCGTTTAACCGTCTATAAAGCACAAACAAAGATACAAACATACAAACACACATTGATTTTTATATATATAGATTAAAATGCATTGCAACCCCCACAATAGTCTAGGTATACCAACAGCTGTTCTTAACTCCAGACTAGTTACATATATGTCGGCTATCGTGGATTTTGAATTTTTCATAATGTCTTCTCCTGTTTTGCATAATGTATTATAAACTTCATTCGATACATATATTGATGCTCTCGGTTTTCTAGAAGATAAAAAGAAATTAATTTCGTTTGTAAATATTAAGAAACTACAAACTTTCAAATTGTTTTCTTAGTTTTTATAGGGAATAATTTTCGAGGCTACGACTTGCAATTTAATCTTACAAGAGTGTATAAAAAATTATTTAAGAGTTTGAAGAATTTAATACCTTTAACGAAGAAATATAAATTTCCTTACTCAACTCATGCGTTCCATCGGCAGCTGAGCCTCTTTTATCTTTTTAAACTTATGTATGTTTCAGGATTCTTAGTCTATTGCGATATGATTCTCCCTAACCTTTTTCAATACGAGTTGCATGTTTCTTCTATGCCTACACCAGAGGTATTGTTAACACCTCTATACAATATACTAGCATTAAAAGCAAGGCGTCGACACTCCGCCAAGGTAACATGACCGCGTGGATGCTTATTTGCTTATATCTCATAAAGTTCAGAGCGATTGTATTAGATTTTAAGAGCAATAAATTTCTAAATGTTTATAAATGATTGATACTACGTACAGGACTGTGCAACATGTGGGGGTTTCTAAAAGTTTTACCCAAAACACGGACAAACGAATAGACGGAGGCTCGCCTATTCATAAGCTTTTAGAAAATATGTAGTATTTACTCAATTGAATTAGAATTGAATATTGTAGAAATACGAATTTGTATTCGTCAATCCCCTAGGCACCATAGGTAAAGGATATCAATATCGTATCAATATCGTACCTTAAATGTTTTGCTAATTTTTTTCTAGACTTTGTTGAAAACTTTTACTAAAATTGTTTTAAGTTTTGTTTGTATTTTATTTGTTCGACGTTTAATATTATTTGACGTTTAACAATGAGACATAAAACCAATACAATAGAAATTGCGTAGACGATACAAAATACAATGGGGGGTTGTGAATTGAACAAGTGTTTTTTTGATTTTTTTTTTTATTATTAATATGTATTGAAAATAAATTTATTGTTTACTTGTGCAATTTTTTTGACATTTTCTCTTTTTCCCATTTTTGCTTCTTTTTTAGCACCATGAAAGCCGCAACGTGTCTGTGTCCAGTCTTAACACTTTTGTTTGTTACACAAATTATTAGTGCAGCACAAAGAGGAAGATATAATGGTTATCCGCTGGATGACATGAATTCACAAATGCTACCGGTATGTTTTCTTTATTTTTTATTTTTATTTTTGTTTTTCATCACTTATAAAATGTCCTCAGAGCACATTAATAACTGTTCAAATAAGAATTAAAAAAAATGTAAAATAATAAAACAAAGTAAAGAAAGAAAAAAACTGAAATTCATTTAAATAAAAAAATTCAATTTTTGTACTGCGGTTTTTATGGGGAATTACTTTTGCTGGATTGAATTTTTTTTGTCCTGGTGTATGATTGCACGTATTAATCGTTTCGAATAAAGTAAAAGTATCAGTTAACAGATCATTTGTTAATTTTCTTTTTGTTTACCAGTTTATACATACAAATACTTTTATTTATTTTATGGTTTAATGTTCGTGAATTTTAAATTTACGTGCTTTTCGCCATTCTCAGATTTTTATTTATTTATTTGTATTTGTATTTTGTAAAGTAATGGGATTTACTTTTAAATACTTTCATTGAGTATTGTATTGTTTTTAAATTTTGCTAACAAAAAAAGTTTCAATCATAAGATAACTTTTAATACTTCTTAAGAATTTATAACTTTTGATAAAATGTTGTTACACCATGGACCACAACCAGTAGTAAGAAATGGTTTTTATGAATACGATTACGCCCAGAAACTTTTTTCTTAGACGCTACAAAGAATATGTTCTTTGTCAGTGTGACCTTCTGGTTTGACTTAGCTATTCCGATCTGTCTGTTTGTCTGGAAATATTCTCACCATTCTCACTGACTAACTGTTGAAACAAACTTGTTGAAATTCTCCCATATTTAAAAAAATATTTAGACGTTGTTTGCTATTGAAAATGTGTTCAATCGTCTTAGAAAATAAATGTACGTTTATAAAACAATATGTAAAATAAAGTACAAAATATTCATACCTTGGAGATGTTTTACACATTTTCTATTACATTAAAGTATAATAGATTGTGCTTAAATGTGAAGCAGTAAAAGAAGGGAATACAACCACTTTTCCTTTCTCATGTACAAACGCATAAGTTTGCTTATTTTTGCTTGTGAGAGCTGTCTAAGCAAATGTTTATTTATGTTGTAATCACAATGCAGTGTTATCAGTAGCTGAAATGAAAAAAATGGTAAATCGACAAAATTGAAGTGCTAAAATGTATAACATTTATTCCAAAAAAGTGCAAAATTTTTTTAACTGTTTATATTCCCAGCAAAAAAGACATGAAAAAGAAATAGTGAATGCATAAGTTCAACCCATGGTGAAGTGGTGAAACACGCATCATTTTAACATTAACGTTATCATTAGAAATCATGTGCTGATATCACTATATTTATAAGATTCCCTTTATATTCTAATAAGTCCATAAACTTATAGTTCCTAGAACGCCTGAAAAGAGTTCATGACTTAATAACGTTTACTTACATTAATTGTTTAAGACTTTTCGCATGCATTTGCATGTTTTTTGAAGAACATTACTTAAGGATAGATATTCTCACCAGGCATTCCTCATGCCTCTTCTTGCATTTAGAAGTCTTGAAAAATATTATTCATATTGAACTAGTGCAAAATTTTTTTGCTGGGTTATATTGTATGTACATACATACTTTTTGATTAAATAATAAAATACAATGAATTACTAGTAACAGGTACAGAAGCTTAAGGAAATTAAATATTTATGTTTAAATTTTAAAATTTATCAAAATTTAAAGGAATTGCAAATTTCCGTTATTCTTGATCAACTTCGTATTATATTTCCTTTTGGTACTTCTCTTAAGAACCAATTTTTATACACATCTTCTTTAAGTATACTTAAAATCTGTGGATACAATATTACTATTATTACAATTATCAGCATTTGATGATTCAGACGGTACAGAAATATTCTTGAAACTTTATGTTCACCAAAGGACGAGACATATTAGATCCGTCATACTTCGTTTTTAACTGACAGCTTAGTGGGCACGTGTGCCCAATCCTAAAGTTTTGATCTTCTTCAAATGTAATTTTTAAGGCACGTAAGAAAAACAAAATTCAAACATTCATAACTATACCCTTCACGCAGTGAAAAAGGGTATATATAGGTTTGTCATTCCGTGTGAAATTTCTACAATTTTCATTTCCGACCTCATAAAGTATATATTTTCTGAAAGCTTATGAATAGGGGAGTCGATTAAGCTCTGTCAGTCTGTCCGTGTGTATGTTGAAATCAATTTTTTGAAGCCCCCCGACCCGGGTGAGGTATTAAAATATCAGAAATATTCGGGAGTAGATCGGTATTGAAAATCAGAAATATCGGTACATAAACAACTGAGAAACAACCCACGACCACCTCGATTTTTTTTTTTTACAAAAAAAACATTACAACAACAACATACAGACAAACGTGTATACTGGTTAGAAAAAACGTGGCTTCGAATACCAGCTGAGCCAAAAAAAATTTTTTTTAATATATAAACAATTTTTTTTTAATTTTTCTTTTTATATTTATTTTTATTTTTTATTTAATATATTATTTATATTTTTATTATTATATTTTTTTAAATTTTTTTTTTTTTTTTAATTTTTTTGTTTTATATTTATTATATATTTTAATTATTTTTTTAATTTTTTTTTAAATTTCTTTTTAAAATTTTTTTTAAAAAATTTTTATTTTTTTTTGTTTGTTTAACATACACGTTCTGAAGGGTATATAAGATTCGGCACGGCCGAATTTAGCGCTCTTACTTGTTTTTTTTTTGTTTTTAAATTTTTTTGTTTTATATATATTATTATATTAATTTTTTTTTTTAATTTTTTTTATTTTTTTTTTTTATTTTTTTTTTTTAACATACATACATACTTACGTAAATTTATAATTTTACAATGGGATGTTTTTATATATGTATGTACGTATTTCATATGAGATGAATGGTGATACAAACTACTGATATTGCATGACTACACGTTGTGAAGGGTATATAAGATTCGGCACGGCCGAATATAGCGCTCTTACTTGTTTTTCACTTACATTATATTGGTAGTGCCAAGCCCTCTTTTTAGATTTCGCTAAAATTATCACCATGTTGTGTTCTCAAAGCAACTCTATGTTTATGGACAGTTGGATAAAAGCTGAAATTAGTTATAGAGATTAGTCGCATTTTATGGGCATGGCACTGCCCCTTTTTCCAGTTATAAAATTGTACTGTACAGGGAAAACTAATGCTCATGGAATCTTTTATAACCATAGGGTTTTTTAAAAATTGTTAAATAATTTCTCTCTATTTTGAACACATATTAAAAATGAGAAAAAAGTAATTTTAAAGAGATGAATTTACTTATGAGCCACAAAGAATATTTACTTATATTCAACGATCCTATTAGAAAGGTTAAAGTCTAAGTTGATAATATTAGTGTTTTTTTTTCCTTAAACGCTTTTATTTTCAAATCATTCCTAAGCATTTAATACATGAGAAAGAATTTCTTACAAATTATTATCAATTTCAAATTACATCCTTTTGTTTTTTGGATAACTAACTACAATACAATTTGAAATCAATATATACACTTTTGTTATTGCAATTTATTTATATTTCGATAAAATTTTACAATTAACTCTATTATTTTCCTTTATAGTATTGAAGAATTTTATAGCCAAATTATCTCTTAGTCTTTGTCAGAAGCATAAAATTTTATCTAATTTTTATTTCACATATTTGAATTTAGAATCATGCACATTTAAACACAAGTAAGTAGACAAATAAAGATAAACGATTTTAATGTTGGAAATAGAAAAGTTTCCATAGAGTAGTTCTTGAAGTCACCTTCGATGGGGATACTAACATTCTATGGGTATTTTATGTTTCCTATTATTGGGGACAATGTTGAGACACAAATCCTGTTAAAAAAAATGAATATAATGAATGGAATGTTTTCTCATTTCTTTCAGTTTAGCTTGTTACATTTTTGAAACTCATAAAAACTACTGAATTTAATTATGTTTAATTTTTGTTTAAACAATTATGAAAGCACACATCATCATTATAAAATAATCTGTTTAGTTTTCATTCTAAATTTTCAAGTTAAATTGGCAGCAAATTTTATTATCAAATGTACATGCGCTGTAATTAAAGGATTTATAATTTAATCCATTTAGTAATTAAATTGTGTTATAATGTTTTAAAATGATAAATATTGTTCATAACATGATTTTCATATTTTATTTTTTAATTACTAAATAATTTTGATTTAACAATATTTGTTGTTATAAAACATATCGCATTGTTTATAGTCATTTATTTTATAAAAATATTTTTCTTTAATAATAGTGTTTTGCGTAAATAATTTTATATTTTAAGTATTTAATTAAGAAATAAAATTTTATGTATTTTGTTCAATATTTTGAATTTTTTTTTAATATCTAGCTTATGGAATTCTCCCATTGTAGAATTAAGAAATTTGATATGACTCATACAACATTTAGGCGTTTTATTCTCTTTCATTATATTACCGTTTTTAAAAAGATTTTTTTTCCACAATAATTGAAATCGAAGATATATACATATATATTTCTGTTATATATAGTGACTTATACATTTAGTCTCAATAAGAAAACTGATATTACTTATGATGATGGTGACGATTATGATGCCTTTTTTAAATATTAAAAATATTTATTTATTTTTAATATTTAAAAAAAATCGAATTTTTATTTTGTCGAACTTTTCTGTTTTAAACTAATATTTTTTTTAAATTTTTCAATTAGGCTTGAGTTTATATTAACATTCTTTATTTTTACAAAGAATTTTTTAATTGTGATAAATGAAAGAATAAATCTGAAAAATTATATTATTACCGACACTAGCCGAGTGGAGTGCATTTTCGAAACCAGCTACGATTTCATCATCAGCACTCCCGATAATTCGTAATCGCAATGGACCAACAATTTCTTACGAATTATAGGGGTTTTCGATTTAGCTGGGTTTCGATTTAACGGGATTAAAATAAAATAAATACGAACAAACAGGGTTTTTCATTTTATTTGCTAAAACTATAAAAAGAAACATAAAAAACAATTGTAAAAAATAAAAAACTAATACACAAAATAAAATAGCAAATTCATTTACTCAGCGTAAAATACGTGTAATTTAAATAGCAAACCAAAAACAATAAAATAAAGATATAACTGACAAATTAATTTTCTTAACTTAAAATACATAATGTAGATATTAACATTATCTAAAATTAATTTTTAAGAAAACGAGTGATTTGCATTTGTTTCAGTCTTTTCACACGGAGGTTGTCCAAGGTATTTTGTATTCCTATTATGGAATTAAAAATTTCTTCGTCTACAGTATGATTGAAGACTTAAAATCTTAATTTATTAATTACTTATTTTGCATCTTTATTCGTCATTAAGGGAACTTTGCCATCATCGTCATCACTTTCTATATTGTTAGCTTTTAGCATTGTTTCCATGTTTCTGTTGTTTTTATTACGAATTATAAGTGGTAATAAGCAAAAAATTACGATTTATAAGAGGTGAAGAAGATTTTATTTGAAACAAATAAATAATAAGAGAAAACTAAAATGTGTTGAAATTTTACGATTTTTAGAGAGTTTTTTCAAGGGTCCGACAGTTTATTACGAATTATCGGGAATTACGATTTATCGGGGTACGAATTAACGTGATTTGACTGAATTAAATTATTAAAAATGAAATAAATACAACAAGCAAGAGTGTTATATTCGCCTGTGCTAAATCTAATAATATCCTTCATCATCATGTACATAGGTATAGTGACTATATCGTAGATTAGTGTATATATCAGATTTGTTATTATATCTGATGGATTCCTTGATTTTAAATTTTTACTAGACATGGTGGGGTTATGTCTTCATTATTTATTCATGATCTACCAAATACTATTGAATTCTCAAATGTTATAATGTATGCCTACAACGTAAAAATATTCCTAAGTTATAATAATTACGCTGATCACACCCTCTTAAAAAGAGACGTAGAAGCTTTTCATTTGGGGTGTAGACTTAACCTAATGGAGCTGAACCCTGAAAAATGCAAATACATGTGTTTCTTTTGTAGATGTTATATTAATGTGAACTATGTTTTGAGTGCTTATACGTTTAATAAACTGGAATCCGTTTCCGATCTTGGAATTTTATTACATGCTAAACTGAATTTTATTCAGCATATCTCTTTAACTGCTATTAAAGCGCATGCAGTCTTTGGATTTATATATCGTTGGGCGAAAGAGTTTACAGACCCATATATCTGTGGATTGGAGCTAAAAGGGCCAATGTCACTTTTTTGCTATTTTGAGTTAATCATTGCATTAGATTTGTTTTCTTGGTCTATTTCATTATGGTAAAACAGCTGAAGTTATACTTAACCCAGAACAGCTTCATAAATAAAATGCTGGCAAATGCCACTATAAAAGCATTTATAAAAGTTAAAGTTCAATTCCAATTTTCTCAAAAGTAAATAATTTGACATTGGCCCATTTAGCTCCAAGCCACAGATATAACAATACAATTGTGTATTTCTCTTGTCAAGCCTTATCTTGAGTATGGTTCAATAATTTAGGTCCAACTTACAATGCTTACATCAATAGCATTAAATTTGCACACATTTAACGCTACCAGTTCCTGTTATTTTTTGTTCGTGGCTTACAGTAGAATTCGTTAAACCTTCCGCCTTATACTAGTAGACTTGCACTAGTGAAGCTGCCAACTTTAAAAAGTCGAAGAACGACGCTAAATGTTACTTGTTCTTAATTAAATAAAAGGATTTAAATGTTCTGGTTTTCTAAAAGCAAATATCTCTTTTAATGTACCATCTCGTTCTACACGTCATTTTTGTCCGCTATCAGTCCGCTATCAGTTTATAAACATATAGATTTTTCATCAAGTATTAATATTGTAAAATGTTAAATAATTTTGTTTTTGAATAACTAATATTAAACAATTTGTATGTACTGTTTCATAGTCAGTAATTATCAAGAATCTATAGACTCAAATAAATAAATAAATAATAAAAATTTACGCCATTTTGTTTCAAACGTCATTTTGCATTTTACAATATTTTAATAGTTTACTGCATTCTACTGATCAAGATTTTTCATTTGAGACCAATATTGGTTTTGAAGCTCCCAGACATTTTCAAGACCAGTAAGGTTCTAAAATATCAGAAATATTCGGGAGCAGATCGGTATTGCAAATCAGAAAAATCGCTCTATAAACAACTGAGATATGAAGAAAAAACCTAGACCACCTCGTCTTTTCACACAAATACAAACTGGATGAACTTAGGTTCGAATCTCCGTTAAGATAAAAAGTATGCTTTCAGAGATGTTTGTGAAAATTTTTCGATAAATCGGTCATAGACAAACATTATTTGGAAAAATACATATTTTTTAAATATATAAAGTTTTTCGAGCTCCTAAATAATTTTTTAACATAATAAAGATATTAAATTAAAAGCAGAGTTCTCGAAAATTATTTATAAAAAAAAACTAACTAATCACTTTGAAACTAACTAAGATAGAAGCACCGAAATACAACTACTTCTGTGTTATTTATTTTTTTCTTTTCTAAAATTTATAAACCAAAATCTTTATTTTTCTCTTTCTTTACCAATGTTGATACCATATAAAAAGTCTGGACCAGTAGAATACAATAATTCATTAAAAAGTGTAAAATCTAAAATTGGGTGTCTTAAACAAAATGGGGGAAATTTTTTTACCCACAATGTGGGTATCAAATAAAGTATTTGACTGGTAGAACACAGTTAACTAAGTGTGTCAAAATTCAAAATTAAAGCTGTCGTCGAAAAAAAATAGCGTATAATATGAAATCTAAGATATTGGCTAAGCTACGATGTGATCGTTTTACTTATGCACAATGGTGGTGAAGTTAATATTAAAGTCAGCATGGTAGAATACAGCACTCTTACTGTTTTGAATTTTTTTATACAGTAAACTCGCAAAAACGTGAACTAATTTTTACCAAGAGCGTTCACGTTTTCGATTTTATTCACGTTTTAGATTGCATTTTTTCTATCACATATTTTAGTCTCTTTTATCTTTTATTTAAATTAAAATGTACGTTATTTTCACCTATGAGACATGTTTTGATTTAACTTTTTGTAAGCTTCTGTCATATTTTAATGTAATGGTTTGGTATGGTTTGCAAAAGGGGTTTTAAGATACTTATTTCTAAATTATTTATTGAATTCATCCAAAATAGGGGTTCAGCATGGTTATTTTCCTTAATTTGATTGTGCAATTCAATAGCTTTCTTTTAATCATAATGCCGCTTACCGGTAGGTTTTTATTTCGAAGTTGGGTAAACCATTTGCACAGAGATTTTTCCATTTTTGGAAGCTCCGAAAAATGCAGTGTTTTCCGTTTTCCAGGACCCGATAATGTATTATTAACGCATTTCAAAATTGCATCTTTATTGTTTCTTATTGAACAAATCGTCGATTTGGCGACATTATACTTTTTCAACAAACCAGTTACAGATGAACCTTTGCGTAAAAGCTCTAAAATGTCTGACTTTTCTTGAAACTTTAACACTTTTAGTTTTTTATTAGACATATTTTCAATAAAAATATTTTAAGAGATCACTTGTATATATTATTTCCAGTAGAACTGCCGCATTAATACTAAAGCTACTTATCATGCAACAAAAGTTGTTTAAAACTAGGGTTGCCATTTCTATTTAAAAAAAAAGAGGACGCCAGCATAAAAAATGTAGGATATTTGCCCAAAAAAAGAGGACACATTTAAAAAAATTAAATTTGATAAAATTTACGACGCCATTTAAAATACAAAAACAAAATTTGTTTTTACGAAAAAACTTTATTTACAAAAATACAAACTGAACATATCATTCTGATTTAATGGTTGAAAATAAAAACAAAAAATAACAACAAAAATTCATTGCATTCATTATCAAGGATGTACACTTTTAAAAATTTTACATATATTTTTCAACACTTAAAATTTGAGCCAATATATTATCATCGCATCTCATCAAATACTTGTAAAACTCTAGGCAATCCATATCAAAATTATATACCCTTGCTATATTTTTTGTTCAAGAGTTTCTTCTATATCTGGAAAACAAACTTTATGAAAACACACACATGACAAGCAGACCTCTTTGCCGAACTTTTTTAAAATAAAAGACAAGTTAAAATAGGCCACTTCGATAAATAGCGACAATTAAGGATAAAAAAAAACTAATTTTGTACAAAGAGAAGTTTTAAAATTGTACTTTTTCAAAACTAATTGTACGAGCACCTAATGTTTTTTTTATACATTTTAAGTTTAAATGTAAGAAAAAACTTCAGAGAAGGTGCAAAAAGCCGGACAACCCCGGACATTTGCTAAAAAAGAAGTAGGACTGCCCCGGATGCCCTAAAAAAGAGGACGGTGTCCGGGGAAAAGAGGACGGATGGCAACCCTATTTAAAACAAACAAACAAACTACGAAATTCTTTTGCGGGGAATCCCAAAAATTTTAAATGAGCTTACTAAATTGAATTTTAACGTTCGAGAAAAAGTTCACGTTTTATGTTTTTGGGTAGTTCATGTTACTGGATGTTCACTGTGTTTGCAAAAAGTTTTTAATAAAAATTGCTTTGAAATATTTTTTTATATTTCTGCAAGAAAACACTTGATCAACTTTCCCATTCCAACAACAAAACAACATACAATCAGAGACAGAAAAAATTGTGTTGACAAGTAAATAAACCAAAACGGTATTTCAACAGATGATTTAGAATACAATAGGGGGCTTTAAATTGAGTAACAAAGACTCAAACATCTAAACACCCAAACATACATACAATTCACACATTCACGTTTATAATATTAGTGGAATTTATATTTATGAATAAAATTCTTTAAAACATAATTTCATAAAGTCTGCATAAACATGAACATTGTTGGCTTATTGAAAAATTTTGCAATTACATTTAACAACGACCTTTAGTTATGATTTTAACGAAAATTTACTTTTAAGTTTTAAATATTTGTTAAATATCTTTTATGTTTTTTTTTTTTTTTCATTTAACAAATTTCTTACTTATTTTCTTTATTAAGCTTAAATGAATGAAAATTTAAGCTATATTTATTTAATTATTTTTTTTTTGTTGTTTTGATAAAGAAAAACATATAAACTTTATACATATTTATTCTTTTAAACTTTTTTAAGCATATTTTTAATAAAAATACTTGAAATTTTTCGCTTTTGCATAAAGTATAAATGCCAAAATAAATAAAATCAAAAAGTAAAAAAAATTTTTATTCTGAATTTAATTAAAGCAGATAAAAACCAAAAAATTTATTTCTTTGTATTGGGGGTAAATAGAGGACTTGCAATATTGTTACAGTCTGCCGAAATAAGATCAATATGCACAGTATCTAGATTAATGTTTGCTTTTATTAATATTCGAATACTACACATTAATGATTATTTTATTAGGCACGTAAAAACTTAAATTAAAATAAAATATTTTAAAATGCTTTTAGTATCCATTAAATTGGTTTAAGTAAAAAGTAATTTTAATGGAATTATTGCTCAAATACGATTTCATCTTATGGCCAATGCAGTTGGCATATACATTAGGCAATAACGAAAACTTCACCAACACCTTAAAATACGTCATAGACATTCGTTTGACCGCAGTATATTTTTTCTTAGTTAAAACAAAACAAAAAAGTATATTAATAAAAATTTTTCCAAATGATCTGTTTATTTATTAGCTTAAAAAAAAAATTCAATAAAGCTTAAATATATTTCACATTAATAAAACGTTATACATAAAAAACTGAAAAATTAAGAGACATTCGTTTGAATGCAGTTTTATTTAAAATAAAAAAAACGAAAAGTTATTAAAAAATTTTTAAAATTTAATGTGTACTAATATTTTGTGGGACCACCCTCATTACGAATAACTGAAAATATTCTATTTGGCATTGAGTTTACAAGCTTTCGAAGAGTTTCAATTTCAATACCCATCCAGCATTCCTTTATTTTTTTTAAGCTCATTTACGGTCGAAAACTGTCTTCCCTTTTCATAAACTTTTGCTGCAAGTATTCCCCATAAGTTTTCGAAGTGATTTCAATCGGGACTGCATGCTGGCCACGGAAGTAAATTTATATTTTTAGAAGAAAACCAATCCTTACTTTTTTGCGAAACGTGAATAGGCGCGTTATCCTGTTGGAAAATATATTGATCGTCAGAGTTTTCATCAAGTTTTGTGATAAGGACATCTTTCAGCAGTTCAAGGTACATTTCTGAATTCATTCTGGTGGTAATAAAACAAATAGCTAGCTTGAAGTTGTAAGAGAATGCTCCCCATACCATAACGCTTCCTCCACCAAAATTTCGCTTGGATCGTACAACGTTCGCTTGGTCCAGATCATGCCAATAACAACTGTAGCAGTCTGGGCCATCCAAGTTAAATTTTTTTTCGTCCGAAAATATAACTTTTTTCCATTCGTCTGTCCACGACATATGGCTTTGGCTAAAACTAAGACTTTTCTCCTTGAGTACCTTAGTTAGCCGTGGTTTAGACTTCATTTTTTTCCATTTAATCGAAGGGTTCGAATTTAAAATACGAGCGATAGATCGCATGGTAACTGGCAGATCAAGTTTTTCTTTTATTTATCGACAGGATAAGCGATTCTTTGTAGCCTCATGGCGAATTTGTCCTTTTTGACGAGTAGTTATTTTAGAAGATCCCTTCGTTGGAGCTTTAATACCATACTTTTTTCCAAGTTTTAAGTAATTTCTTACTACTTTTTCAGAACACATTATTATTTCAGCAACTTTTCTATTTGAATAACCTTTTTCCTTTAAGTTATCAATTAAATCTTTCTCAGTGTCATTTAAACGCTTTTCTGAGCCCATTTCCGAAAAATTTAATTTAATTTTTATAATTTTTTTTTGTTTTTTTAAATTATAATTTTAAATTTTAACAGTTGGATACAAAAACACTTGTTTACAAGTCCAATTGCACAATCTAAATGAATTTTTCTACTGCTGCGTTTAAACGAATGTCTTACTAAAAACAGCAACAATTTACAAAATAATGCATATTTTCTTTTAAAACTCCGTTAGACTAATAATTGTTTTTGTTTTATTAAACAAGCTTAATAATGTAAATAAAAAAAAAAAAAAAAAAATTAACTGTTATAAAAATGAGTTAAAGACAAACAATTTTGGATAAAAACTTAAGTGCGGTCAAACGAATGTCTATGACGTAAGTATATAAATATGTACTTATATATTGCAAGACAATTTCGGTATTTGTTCATTTTACCGAACGTAGGGGGTCACCTTTTTATTTTTCCTTATATCTATGTTATTAACAGCGTGATAAGGGCCATGAAAAAACATTGTCGAAAAAATCTTAATAGTTCTGCTTATAATTTTCTTAGAAAAAGCTTGATGATATTTTTAAAATTAAAAAGTTTTGATATTACGGTAGTAGAAACTTTGATCTAGTTGGTAAATGCTAGAACGGGGGTCGATTCTTCATCTTACATATGGACATTTCCATGAATATGTCAACCACGACTGTAAAAATAAAAACTCTTAAAAGTTGTTCAATATAAGTTTATTGATAAAAAAAAACACTCAAATTTTACTATGCGCCGGTATTTAAAGCTTATTAAATTATTTTAAGAGCATTAACAAAAGTTTAATCTGATTATCTCTTTGACTTTTTTTAAAGAATTGCAATGAATTATTATTTTTTTTTCTCTTAAAATTAAGATAACAACAACAATTAACAATATCCATAAGAAAAAAGAAAATATAGAGTCCAATTAGCGGTATTTTTTTTATTTTCCTTGGATGTTATTTTAATGTCACGTACGTAGTGCAAAAACATTCTTTGTCTCCGTCATTTGTATTTTAACAGTCGCAAGAGCAACTAATTTAGAATTTAACTTTTTTTCCTAACTTAATATAAATTCTATTAACTAAGAGTACTATTAGAGAAAAATCTGTCACGAACAATATATCACGAACGATATAAATTAAATTTATTATAAAATCATTTAAAGATTGTTTTCAATTAAGTATAATGGATTTTAAATGAAAAATATTTGGTTTAGTGTAAGAAATTAAAAAAAGAAAAAATACTTCCCAAGATTCGCAGGTTTTTTCATATTTCAATATATACCTCAAAATCACTTCTATTTTATGTCACGTACGATATATTCTTATTTTTCTGGATATTTTAGAAAACAATGATTCGAGTATAATTTTTTTTTTAATAAAATACCCTTTGAATAGAACATAAAGATCTAATTTCAGTTAGTCTTAATTTTGCAAAAATTACTCCACTTTATAGTAGTACAAATGTCACGTACGATGAGATGGAAATGCCCATATGTTTTGATTTTTACATACGTAACATTAAGCAGACCCACTAAGTTTTGAATATAATAAAATCGAAAAAAAATATTTCTTTCCCAGAGTATCAGCACCGCTACTACTGGTCACTATTGGTGTAATCTAAATTTTTATTAATAAAAATTTTTTTAATTATATAATTTAATTATTAAAAAAAAATATTTAGCTAAAACTTACTTTTATTGGTCTTCCTTAAACCGATTACATAACTAAGCGAGTACTAAGTTGTTTATTTGTTCGGTTTTAAATATTAAACAATTTACGTAGAAAATCTCATAGAGGATCGTTCCTCAATAAAAAATAAAAAATATTTAAACAAAAAACAATTTAAAAAATCCAAAACATTCAATTTCAATATGTATGTGGGTCTAGTCAGACCATATGTGTTATGAATGTTATGTGAGCTGTGAGCAGTAAAATATTCCAATAATTTTCCTTCAATATACTTTCCAGGACATCTTTTTTAAGTGTTTATACCCAACTGAACTTTAGAAGGGTGCCTAAAATTCAATGGCCTAATTCATAAAATTATCTTATTTTAGAATTTATGTTTAAATTAATTATTAAGCACTTTTCACTTATAAACCAGTTAAAGAAATTATAATTTTTAGACGTTTAGTAAAACGAAATTAGCTATTAAACAGTTTTAATACTTGTGTAGTTGAATGTTGACAACACTGTGTTATATTTAAGGACATTTTAGGTTTAGTGATGCATACATCAACTAACCGATTGCGTAAGTAGTTATTTATAGCTGAAGAAGATAATAAAATTAGTTAGTAGTAGTTAACAAATCTACTTTAAGGTAGCCATATTGTTAAAAACAAAAAACAAAAACCCAAATGTCAGAGAGAAGGTCTAAACAAAATATTTGTCAGCAAATACAACAAGTATGCAAATACCGAATAAGTTGTTATTGGTTGTACAGCACTAAATGGTTTTGTTTATATAAAAAAGATGTCTAATAATTATGCACATATTTTTAAGTAATTTCTATATAGTAACTTACAGATAATAGAAATTTATTACATTTATTGTTATTTTTTTATGAACTTTTGTCCTTTTTCACACCTTATATTAAAAATAAAAGAAAAGACGTAATACTAATATATGAAGAAATTTCTTCACAACTATAAATGTCAATTATGAAGGGTTTAAGTAGGGTTGAAGTTACAATATATATTAGAAAGTTATTAACGGTTTATAAGATCCTTATAGCGATTTTTAATGTTTATACATACATTTTTCCGATTGTTTCTTATTTACCTCTTACAAAGCTGTTTAAAGAATTTATGAATTAGACCGCAAGTCCCCTATTAAGTGTTAAATATGTTAAAAGAACAATTCAAACTATAAAGGTCTTACCAGACTCGTGCATCAGAAGACGGGTTAAACATTATTTTAAAAAATTCTTGTGCTTTTCTTTCAGTTTTAAATTTTGTTTTCACATTTTTTTTTGTTACTTTTAGGGGCCAGCAAAACGATCCGAGTTCAATTAGTATTTTATTATTGCTTACAACTGCTAATTTAGTTTCCACATTTAAGCTCATGTTATGAATTAACTTTAGCAGACCTTAGCTGAGAGTATAAAAATTTAGGGCTAGTAACTTTAAGTACTACTTAAAAAATAAATTAAAGTTTCCAGTATTTTTTTGCATTAAACAAAACAATTCAAATAAAAAAAGTATTTTATCTTAACGAAGTTAAAAGACAACTGTTGTTATAAAGTTCACACGAAAATCTACATGCAATTCATTTAAATTTAAGAGCAAAAATTACAACAACAAAAATATGTAAAATAATAATAATATGAAATAAATATAAAATCAAGAAAACAAAACTTAAACAAATAAATTCGTTATTATGTACGTGAAAGTGTAGGGGAAGTAAGTAAGACACAGGTGTCAAAGTTTTGTTTTCATAGAGAAACTTATGACATTATTTAACAGCATTAACTGCAGACAACCTAGTATACACATAAACACATACATGCGTACACATATACATGTATATAGCAGCAGTAATTCGAAGCAATATCAGCAGCAGTCAATATGTAGTATTTTAACTGATGTAAATTTTATCTGTATGTGTCTTTACGAGTGTTTGCTTCTTTTTTTTATAAATAAATTTTTATATAAAACAACCCCTAGTTAAATGGCAATTTTATAAAGTTTTTTGCAATTTCACTTATCAACTTACTTGCATGTCAAATGATTTTATAAGAAATTAAATTATTAAAATTTGATGCTCGTAAAATAAGTCAAATAAATTGAGATATAAAATTGCTTGTCAAACTGTAGATGGATTGTTGGGAAATTTAATAAAAACGAATTGTAATTAAAATTTAATGTTACTTTTAAACTTGTTTAAAAAAAATTAAAATAAACACAAAGTCTGTCGATTTGTTGTTGTCGATTTGTTGTTTTAATCGGGTAATTTTTATAGTTGATTGGGGGAGTTATCGTTGGCTTAAAAATTGCTTGAAAGTAAATTCAAATGGACCAAAGACCAAGACATATCATATATATCACATCATATTCAAACTAAAGTGTCATAAATTATGACTCATTGTTTAAAATAACACCTATTATTATATTTATATTTGCAGTAAATTTTATAAACTTTTCAACATAATTGATAAATTATTTATAAAGTGCTGAAAATTTATTTGACTAAAAAAAATCAAAATCATTTGATTTTTATACTTTTTGCAAAAGTTTCTTTAAAATCATTATTTATATGTTTCGAAAGAGGAAAAACTTTCAAAAAAAGCTTTCGCGGTGTCACAAGTTTTGAACTTTATTTAATGGTGGTCAGCAAAAGAGGAGAACGTTTCTAAATCTTTTTTCGTTCGTGTTGAAATTTTAAAACCTAAAAAAATTATGTTGATCCACTTGTCCTTCTATTCACGTTAGGTAAGTTTGAAAAAGAGGGATACCAAAAGCCCAAACCCATGACAGGTATGCACGTTTGTCCAATTGGCATGCTTAATGGTTTATATTAACGAAATTTCCTTAGCTAGAAAACAAAAACCCTATGCCATTAATATCTCGTCTAGGTCAGTAACCAAGTGCCTTAAACGGATTTTCCTAGGGATCCTCAATTTAAATTGCTCAGGTATTCTAAGAAGGCATTGTCCTTGTAAGAGTTTAGCTTATTAAGTATACGCTTTAACGCAAGACATTTACAAAGTTAATGAGCCAAAGTCTCATCCTCTTCCTTGCATGCTCTACATGTCGTTTTATTCAACAGTCTCATGCGAGCCAGATGAGGTTTTAAGCAAAGCTCTAGTTTGTTTAACCGCAACATTATCCTTCATTCGTGGAAGAATATTTGTTCGACAGACAAAATTGTCATGTCTTTTAAGCTTACAGTCAAAGTTGGCATTGTCAAACAAAGATCTAAAATGATAGTACTCAGCACTGCAGCTTTCTAAGCTACCATATCAAAAACAATATTTTTCTGTAATTTAAGCTTTATCAATTCTTTTGCCTTCAAATATTGACTTTTTTATTTTTCATTTTAAACTTTAATTAATTTTTACTTTTAAGTTGACGTCTGTCCAGGTTGAGTTCTGGGTTTTGAGTATTGTTATATAATGCAACTACTTGTTTGGTGACCACACGAGAAATTTTTATTTGATAAAGTGTTGACACCAGACAGATGCAAACAAAGTCCTTTTGCTTCCAAATCATTTATATTTAATCATGCCTACGACACTCCACTTAAATTAAACGTAAAATAAAACAAATAAAAGCTGCCAGTTATTGTGTTTCAAATTTGGACAGTCGATGTCAGAAGGATATCTATAATAAATAAATAATTTTAAACTGTTGACCAAAGTGAAATATAAAATTTAAATTTTAAATTTTATATTCATTTTAAGTTAGCAAAATTGACGAATATTCTATAGAACAGATCAAGGCACATTTATTCATCAGTTACTCTTGATTCGTCAGCTGATTATTTTTTTCTTCACTTATTTTAAATTTCAGCTGTCAAAATGCATAAATAAAAAACAATTTTCTCTCTTTTCTTATTTATTTCAAATGTCAAACTTTATACATAAAAAATATAAGCAAAAAAATTCTCCGAACTGCAATTACCTGATGAATAAATATGCCTTGATAGTATGTATTACCTTAATTCAATAATTTTTACTTCGCATATATGTTTTTTAAATTTTTTTATAAAATTTATAAAAAGGGCTACAAAATGGATTTTTTATATACATATTTGATACATTCTCTGTCAAATACGAGAGTGTTTTAACGTACGGTCTACACTAGCCATTGATTTGTTTGAACAGTAAACAGTTTTTTGTGCGCACATGAATTTGCCTGGTGTGGACTGCTGTTGTCGATGTTTTGCTCTTGTTCAAACAGCGTTATTAGAACGTTTGTTCGAACAGCGATGTCTGATATTAAAAGGCATTTTGAATATCAAAGAACATGAAAGAAAGAGACGACACATAAAAATATCAACAAAATACACTTTATACGTTTCCTTTATATCAAAGAACATGAACAGTGTTTTGTCAGTTGCCCTGCCGACGTTTTGTTCTTGTCTGAACGTAAAGGTCAAATTTTTAACTTACAATACCGAATTCCACTTTTAAGTTATAGATTCGTTTTATTTCGGATATTAGATTTTCTACTGCGTTGGCTTTATAATTTTGAAAATCCTCTAAGTCTACTCAATACAAAAACAAAATTAATTGAGATATTTTATTTAACAAACCTTTAAGAGACTTAAGTAATCTATCTTCTATCTATATATATAAAAATGAATCCCTTTTTCCCTTGGTCACGGCATCACGCGTGAATGGCTAGACCGATTTCACTAATTCTTTTTTTGTTGTATTTGCTATTATTAGGATAAGGTTCTTATGTCAGTTTCGTGATTATAAAAGTGGGCATGCCACGCCCATAAGAAATAAGTTATTATTTTTAGCATCTTGCACTAGATCGATTTTTCTGAAACTTTGCACACATATTGAGCTGTCATGACTACATAACTTCGTGGTTATAAAAGTGGGCAGTGCCACGCCCATAACAAATAAGTTATAATTTTTAGCTACTTGCGCTAGGTTGATTTTTCAGAAACTTTGCACACATATTGAACTCTGATGATTATACAATTTCGTGGTTATAAAAGTGGGCAGTGGAACGCCCATAAGAAATGAGTTATCATTTTGAGCAACTTGCACTGGACCGATTTTTCTGAAACTTTGCACACATATTGAGCTGTCATGACTATATAATTTCGTGATTAGAAAAGTGGGCGGTCCTTGCCCATAAAAACAAGTTTTAATTTTTAGCTTCTTGCACTTGATATTCAATTAAACTTCAGAATGCATTTTTATTCATTAAGGGGCGTAGCAACGCTCGCCAGGCTTGGCTAGTATTATATATATATATATATATATATATATATATATATATATATATTAAAAAATTCTCAGAAAAGCATACATACTTAATTTAAAGTTGAGCATTCAACATATTATTATTTATATGAAAATAAAATTATATTTTTATTTTATTTTTTTTTTTTTAGCAGCGTGATTATTTTCCCTTGAAACGCAACAAACCATCATTGTCAATTGTCAATCCGCTGGATGTTTTGAGGCAACGTTTGTTACTGGAAATAGCACGCAGACAAATGAAGGAGAATACAAGACAGGTAATATTTAAAAAATGTTTATTAAACAAAAATATTAAAAAAAATTTAAAAAAATCTTCTTTAATGTTTGTTTGGTATATATTAAATGTGATAAAAACAATGAAACTTGTCAAAGTTATACACAGACATAAAAAAGCAAAAACACACCAAGAAATTACCACAATAAAAACAAGTCTTTAACACAACTTTGTGTGTTTATACACGTACAAACCACATACTTACTATCATGCTGTGTATGTTCATATATTTATTTAAAATTAAAATACCTAAGTACAGAATTTACATGCTTTCGGCATTTTTTTTTTTTAATATTAAATAATTAAGGTCTTATTTACAAGTCAAAAATTGTTTACAAAACAATTCGGAGGGGGCAAACAAATAGTTACATTAGTAGTACAAACTTTGGAAATTTAATATTGAACAGTATGCAATAAAGAATAAGTTTTAAGTAAAAAAAGTTAACTTCAGGTCTCAAATTACGAAGGAGAAAACAAAACTTATTTTAAGTAGTTGAAAGCAGCGTTGTCAACTTTAAAATTTCAAAAAGCACCATAACCCAGGAAAAAACGCGTCATTCTCAAAAAAAAAGCACTAAATTTATAATTTGTAAATTATTTTTTTATTTATTTAATAAAATTATACATTTTTATAAATTTCTTTAAAAATAAGACATTTTTAAATGTATATCAGAATAAATAACAAAAAAATTTACAAAAATCAAACAACGAATATTTTTTAGTCAGTCAGTAGAGATTTACATAGATACATATGTATATTTATATGAAAATAAAAATAAACAAAAACATTGGAAAAATTATTATAGTAATTATCAATTCACAATATATCTCAGGAGTGATGCATTGTAAGAAATTTATTTCAACATTGAGAAAAAATTACGACAGGATTAATGTTTCCATACCTGATACATTTATACGACGTTTTATAAACATATGTGAATTTGTTGTACAAAATATTAAAGAAATTATTCACCAAATAAGTACAACTATTATTTAATATTTAAATATTTTTATATTACATATTAGAGTAATTAAATAGAAATATTTCTAACTAAAAATTATGAAAAATTTTAATAAACTTGCAGTTTAATAATTTGATTCGGATTTAAGCTTTTCTCTGTGTAAATAATATCAAATATCAATGATAAAGTCAATTATTTCTTCATTATTATCACTATCATCTGGCCACAACACAGTCTTAATTTCAAATTGTAATGCTTTATAAATATCATTGCTATTAATCAGAATATTTACTTCATCAGCTATTTGGTAGGTTTCGCAACAGGAATTTTCCCGTTTAAGCCTATTTTTAATGTGAAGTAAGGCATTAACTGAATTTAAAGACATTCGGTTGCGTATTTTAGATTTAAACACATTCATGGGAGCGACAAAAGTTTAACGGCAATATTAGCTAATGCTTCAAAGGGATTTAAGTAACCTGCATCTTTGTACGATTTAACTTCAATCCAAAAATCAATTCAATATTTTGCCATTGGTAATGGTAAAATATCTTCTTTTGTATGTGATAAAACATTTCTAACATTAATCATGTTAATTTTACTCAAAATTTCAAGGTTTTCTGGTAAAATTTTTAAACGTTTAAAGTTGTGGGACGCTAAAAGTTTGCTTTAAGGTTTAATCATTTATAAGATGATAGAAAGAGGAATTTCTTTTATTCACATTCACCTCATATGCATATATGTATAAAGTTAGACATTTTGAAACAAAAACTTTCTGGGCAATCAATACCATCTTATAAATAATTAAATTTTTAGTGTAATATTATTTTTTTGCCGAGTTGCATGTAATTGTACTATAAGTTACATTTTGGTAGTAAGTATATAAATTTACACTTAAAAAAAATTTTTTTCAATTAATATATTTGAATTTTAGTGTTTGGTGTCACCGAAATAAAAAGAAAATCACTAAAAACTAAAAAAAAATCACCAAGCACTGACTCACAATTTTTCCGCTTTCGAAATGTTAAAAATCACCAAAAACGGTGATAAAATCACCGAGTTGACAACGCTGGTTGAAAGCTTGTACGATTTTGTATCGTTTTCTCTTTCCTGCACTTACAAAATAAGTCGTGCTGCAAGAAAAATAGTTGAAAGTAAAGGGCAATTTAAGAAATTCCTTTTTAACAACTTCCATCTCATTTGGACATCCCTACTAGCACTAAAACGCATACTTATGTCACCAGCTCCTACTTAAATATATAAGTGGTGATTTCAACAAATATTTTTTAACCCTTTAAGGCCTTTATTTAACACGTAAATATTATTTAAATTGTTTGACGGACTGTATGGCCGTCTTGTGAGGGCACATTCCTATAATATTAATTTAAAATTATTGGGTAATTTTGGCGTTTAATAAAGCAATCAAGATGAAACTCTTTTCCACAGCTAGTTAGATTTTTTTCCAGTTGATGTACAATAGCAAGTTTAATTAACACTAATCGTTCATCGTTTAACTAGGCTTGAGTTTTTATATCAATAGAATTTTATAAGCATTAAAATGATTATCTTTAGTAAATTCATGCCTTAAAAAGCTATTTGAAATTTATAATTATTTTCGAAGACGTCGGTTTGATGTTTCTGAGATTTTAACAACATTCTCATCCCAAGCCTCATTAGAACATATCAAACAAACTGGTGTCTAAATTTCAGGTATCAATTTAATTTTATTGAAAAAATAGATTTCTTTAAAATATTACAAATGTTTTTAATTCAGTTTATTATACAAATGTTTTGGTTAAAGATGAGAAATTACGTTGCACAAGAGACCCACCTCCCCTACTGGCTTGGCATGTTCCCAATCCCAAAACTCAAAACAAAATTCTTAATCACGTCTTTCAATAAACTGTTTGATATTTGCTCGATAATGTTTTCTTTAAGATCATAAACTGTTGTAGTATTATTGCTCTACACTTTTGATTTCAAAAAACTCCACAAACAAAAGTCTAAAGGTGTCAAAGCGCATGATCTTGGTGACCAATTCCTTTGTCTTTTATGAGAATGCGGTTTTAAAAACTTTTCTTCAAAAGATCCATTATATTTCTAGAGGTGTAGCACCATTCTGATGAGAACACATATTCTGTAAACCATAATATCCTTGAAGCGTTTTTATGGACCGATAATACTTTTAATTTTGATACCATTTACTTATTTTCGAACGAAGAACCCTTTATCATTGAGTGTTGTTTTTTGACGTATAGAATATTTTTTCTAAATAATGCACAATAAATTCAATCGAATAAAACAAATGTTTGCTTTATTAGGTCAAAAATTTAATCTGTGTTGACTTCTAAAAGATCGATTATTGCTGGTAGACCACACATTTTACATACCCCCACAGTCTAAAGTTGTTATACAACATGAATAAGGTGGCCAACTAACAGGTCAATTTCTTGAGATAACTTGGTTACCAAATATTCGGCTGTGTGGCATGTTGTAACGTATTGTTGATACCATTACCCCACCAAATGATATGTACTTATAGGAATCACGAGACCGAGTTGCTGAGACAAGCGTAAGATCCACTGACACACTTGCTTATACAGCTTTTACTTTGCGAAAGGTAAGGGTTAATTTTGAATTAATAACTTAATAGAATAAATTTAGTTTTGAATTGATCCATAGCATTGGGATTTACTAACTTATATAGACGATTATGTGTTCCGAAAGGTTATCGAAGAGAGAGAGCAAATTTCGGCCATAAATTTCCACGGTTTATAAATGTTGTCCTGGTATAAGTCTTTGCATGGTGATTTACCGAAGTACTTATACTGAAAAAAGTCTTAAAAACTTTATTAGTACGACAGCTAGTTTAATAGTTATTTTTATAGGAAATTCTAAAAAACACCCTTCAATAATAATTTGTTAAGCATCTCTAAATTATTTTAATTACTCTCCTTACAGTCATAAAACTTTGAAAAATATATTGGCCATACTGTGACCTTAAATTAATTATGGACCATTGGCACAGACTTTATCTTTCACATAGCTCCAAAGAAAAAGTTCCAGAGATATTAAATCACCTTTTCGAGAAGTTTTAAGGCCAGAAAAGCATGAATTTTCTTTAGAACTTTGGGCTACTATAGCAATATTTGCATGTGTTATAAAGCAAAAGGCACGATTTCAATTCTTTACATCATTATCTTGTCTCAACGGCATAAATTTTTTCCCCCAGTTTCACAATTGCTAGAGGACATACAGCAAAAAAATGTGTAAATTGGTGATGAAAATGCAGCCAATGGGCTGGTATTTTTTATTATTAATGCCATTCCCTAATCTTTACAATTAAATATTTATATCCCATGATTATTTCCTATTGAAATAAAAACTCTTATTGAAAGACCCTATATAGTACATTTTTAATTTTCACACATGATTCTTAAGATAAGGATTGTTATCTTGTTATATGGGATAATCAAAGATTGTAAATGCAAAAGGAAAAGATTTCAAAAGATACAAAATTTAAATGTATATATTGTTAAACCTTTACTTTATCAAACCTATAAATACTAAGCCACTACTTAAAATACCAATGCATGTTTATAAAAGTATTACTTTTACAAAATTTCTTCAACTACATTTTTTCTTACCAACTCAAAGCGTACCGATAAATGTGAGGAAATATTCCCAGAGAAATTCCTGAAACCAAAAAAATATGAAAGAAAAAACTAAACACAAATATTTTGCTTGATTGAAAAGCAAAAAAGAAAGTCATTTAAAATTGTATTACCTTCAGCTTAAATAACTTATTTTGTATATAAAATCACTTTTAATAAAATAACATACTTACAAAGATAGACCTTAAGTACTATTTTCTTATACATACTTAGATGTTGGTTAATACCTACAAATTCAGTACGTGTTTAAATACAATTTACATTTTTGTGCTCGACTACTCTAGTACTTACAAAAAATTAAAAAAAAAAATAAAATTGTTTATGCGAGAAGTGCAAAAATGTGTTTGTGTATTTTTCAGCCTGCCTAAGTATGTGTATAAACATTCTAGTTACACACACATATGCATACGAATATAAGGACATGCATAGTCTTTGCAAGAATACACTTGCCAGCAAATTGTTGGCAAGTGTCTTGGTTCATGCCAGCTCTTTATGTCTTATTAACAGTCATCGCCATGATTATTTCAACCAACTGTATTATATTTGCCAATTCCGTGTTTTAAGCTGGATAATTTTTTAACTTTTCTTAAATAATTATTTAACAAGTTAGAGCCGAATTTTCGATACCCACTACCTATTTGATGTACTTTTATAGCTCAAAATTTTTTTATTTTGTAATTAAGAGTAATTGCTATGAAATAATTTCTTTTTTCTAAAATATGTTTCACTTTCTTTGTTAATCTTAGAAATGATACTAATTTATTTTTTTGTAAATTTAGTCTTGCAATGAAATCTATTTTTTTATTATTTTTACATTAGGCGTGATACAATGTTGTATTTTACGGAAGCTGAAGAACAGAATTTGGTAGCCAGAGATAGTTAAAAAATAATATTAGCTTTGTGTGGGCATCGCACTTTTTAAATAATATGATTAATGTTTGAATTTCACTTAAATAATCCATAACAGATTTCTCTTTGTTTTTTATACCCAGTGAAAAAGGGTATACATATAGGTTTGTCATTCCGTGTGAAATTTCTACAATTTTCATTATATATATATTTTCTAAAAGCTTATGAATAGGGGAGTCGATTAAGCTCTGTCAGTCTGTCCGTCTTACCGTCTGTCCGTGTGTATGTTGAAATCAACTTTTTGAAGTCCCCCGATATCGCCTGGCCCGGGTGAGGTATTAAAATATCAGAAATATTCGGGAGTAGATCGGTATTGAAAATCAGAAACATCGGTACATAAACAACTGAGATATGAGCAAAAAACCACGACCACCTCGTATTTTTTTCACAACAATAACATTACAACAACAACATACATACATACATACAAACGTATATACTAGGGTGATCGATTATTTGACTTTTTTAAGAAACCGGTTTTCAAATAGTTTGAAATTTAGAATTTAAAAAGAACCGGTTGCTATTTTGAAAATTAAGAAAAAACCGGTTAACCGGTTCGAATATATAAAATATATTATTTATAGAAAAAATTTAAAAATATTGTTCAAAGGATATTCAAAATATTGTTCTTATACCCCTGACAGACATACAAATATAGGCATGAACTAGTTTGTTCAATGGTTTAATTGAAATTTAAGTTGACAGACACTCAATGCCATTAATTAAAATTAGGATCTGGAAAAACAGATTAATGATTTTTCTTTATTGTAACTACATTTTTCACCTAAAAGTGATCGATACGCTTAGTTTATGCTCCAATTACTTTTAACGTAAGGTTTATATCCTATAAAAAATAATATTTAAGCTTAATTATTTTTCTTATTTTGCATTTGTTTTTTAAATAACAAATACATTTCTTACAATATTATAGAAGAATATTTAATAGTTTTTATTTTCTGATTTTTGGAAACCTTTCGCGTACTCAATATACTTTGGTACGACTGGTTACAAAGATATATGAAAATAAACTTAAAAATATAAAAAAACCGGCTTTTTCGAATAAAAAAACCGGTGTATTCGATATTCGAAAAATCAACATTTAGAAAAAACCGCCAGCAAAAAGAGGAAAAAACCGGGTTTTCCACCGGTTGTAAAACAGAGTCGATCACCCTAGTATATACTGGTTAGAGTAAATGTGGCATCGAATCCCAGCTGAGACAAAACAATTTTTTTTTTATTTTGTATAGTATTTATATTTTTATTTTTTATTTTTTTTAATTTTTCTAAAAAACTGATCTCAAGCTTAATAAATAAAACAACTATTTATTAGAAATCTAAATATGCGAAATTTCATTACTTATTACATATAATTCGATCGCTTTTATGAGCAGAATATGTGAGAAGCGGGCGTTAAAATAGGCTTGTCGAAGTAATTTCTGCTAATGAACTTAACTTAGATATTTTAATCTAGAATTTTTTTTGTAATCTTTGTCCATAGAGAAATTATTTAATTTAAAGTGGAAGTGTCACTTTCATTTTCTGGAATTATAACTATATTGACTAGAAAGGTACATACGCGAAATTTCGTTATCATACGTTTAATTCTGTTACTTTTATGAGCTTCTAAATTTCATGAATTGTAAATTATATATGAAGAGTAGCGTGTCAAAGTAATATCTACTTAGATACTTTTTTATAAGAGTCCTTTATTATTCCACAATTTTTGTGTTAAATTAACAGCAACACGTTATATTTGAGGTTAAAGAAGGCGTGTCGCCTTTTTTTTTGAAAATATCGGGTGTCCCAACTAGAACGCAATTTTTAAATTTGGCGCCATTCGAAGTTTCATTGTCTGACATTTGAACAATTGTTATCGTTTGCTAGCAGAAGGTACGAGGTTAGTAAAAATGGAGCGCAACACGAATGATCAACGCATTCTCATTGTGAAATTGTTTTACCAAAATGGTGAAAGTTTTGCGGCTACAGTTCGCAAATTGCGATCATCCCATTTCCATTTTGATGGCTTCGTCAATAGGCAGAATTGTCGCATTTGGGGTGAGGAAAATCCTCGAGTGATTCACGAGAAGCAAATGCATCCTCAACGCGTCACTGTGTGGTGTGGTTTTTGGGATGAAGGAATCATTGAACCTTTTTTTTTATGAAAATGAGGCAGGTCAAGCGCAAACAGTCAATGGTGTTCGGTATCGTGAAATGATAACCAGTTTTTTCTTGCCTAGAATTGAAGAAATGAATGTGGAGGGCATGTGGTTTCAACAAGATGGCGCCACATGTCATACAGCCAGAGAAACAATTCAATTGCTGCATCAGTCATTTCCCGGTCGTGTTATTTCGCGTTTTGGAGACCGGATTTAGCCACCTAGATCGTGTGATTTAGCACCTTTAGATTTTTTTCTTTGGGATGGTTTTCGATGGTTTACGCGAATAAGCCGACGACGACTCAAGCCTTAAAAGAGGAAATTGGACGCTGCATTAAAGAAATACCGCAGCATTTATGCAAAAAGGTCATTGAAAATTTCATTAAAAGATCGCGTGTGTGCCAGCAAAGCCGCGGCGGCCATCTGCACGACATATTGTTCCATACATAACCTCATTTTGTCTACTTTAAGATATAATAAAGTTTCACGATTTTTTTTTTAAATATCTGTGTTTTATTTAAAGCTTAAAAATTGCGTTCTAGTTGGGACACCCTTTAGATGATTAAATTTATGATATTTACATTCAGCACGTAATCACCAATCAAAGAGTGCCGATGATGAAATCCGTAGCTGGCTTCGAAAATTCATTCTACTCGGCTAGTGTCGGCACAAACATACTTTTTCAGATTTTTCTTTTACTATTACAATAAAAAATAATTCTTTGTAAAATTAGAATGCTTAAAATTAACTTAAGCCTGTAAACAAATTAATAAATTAGTTCAAATGTGTTTTAGTTTTTGAGACAAATATTCGCAGCCAAAAATTCGTTATATACCGCTGTAATATTTCTAAAATAATAGTTAGAGTGTGTTTACATGAAGGGACATGTCCCAGGGACATGTCCCCTGCGACACGAGTTTGTGGGTGAGGGGTGCGGCGTTGAGTACGGGGTAGCAATTGTCGCACGTTTTGTGAATTTGAGGGGACAAATTTGACATTTCTCTTTTACAACTTTCGTTCTCTTGTATTCTTGTCATGTTATGTGTGACCGGTGTTGCCAGACTGATATTTTATGGAATTTGCCAAAAAAAAATATGAAATATCCAATGAAAGATCATTTATTAGAAATAATATAAGCCACTTATCTCTTGCTCTAACCTCCATGATTTTACCCCCTCCTTTCGTCTTCTTTTATTCGGTAAACTATTTGCGTTTTAGTAGCGTTTTAGCAAATTAAAAATTATTTATATATTTTCAGCATCATCTAGATCTAACGCTTCAACAGCCAGTTTAGTTAGGTCAACAATTTTATTAGAATTACTTGAACGTTTTTATAGTTTCAATATAAATTCTTATTCATAGTAGTTATTTTTTATATGTTCAATATTTTTTCTATGTTTGTCAGTTTGTGTAAAATTATCAAGACGAAAAGATTAATATTAATAATAAATAAAATAATTTCAAATTTCTTCAATAATTTCTTCTTTAGAAATATCAGCCATTATGTTTCTTGAAATTTATTTAATTTTGCTTTTTTAAATACTTGTATTGCCTCTGCTACTGTTGACCAATTATAAATTGTATATGTATGGCAGCCCTTTTTACGAATGAAGGGATAAAAAGAATTAGTTAATTTAACGTCAAAAAGTCGCTTTGTCCCTGCAACAAAATCCCTTCATGTAAACGCAAGAAGATTTTAGAAGGGACACCAAAAGAAAGTTCAAGCCAACGCAAGCAGAGTCGCAGGGACATGTCCCTTCGTGTAAACTAGCTCTTACCGAATTCAATTAGCTTAAAACCTAGGAATTAAGTAGATGTTGTGTCATCCAACACTTAATCGTGGAATGCTGACGATGAAACTGTAAATGGTATTGAAAATTCATTGTTAACATGCATGTTAACAAAAATATGCACTTTCGAATTATTCTTTCATTATCGCTATTAAATTTCTATAATAAAAAAAAAAATAAAATCTTAATAAATAAAAAAATTTCTTTGTGTTTTTCTTGTAGGCCTGTGTTAAGTATTAAATAAATGTTGTTTGTTAATGTTAACAGAATCACAAGGCATAAGAAGAAATCCATTTGTATTGACAGGTATTTTGTAAGCATATTTTTATCATTTACTTCTTATTTACTTAAACTTTTTTCTACTCAAGAAATCCTTTCAGAGATTTTTTATAAAAGAAACCTAAGTAAGTTAACAGCAAGCAAATGCCTCTGTCTTCCGATGCTTAACAAATTTAAAGGAATTCTTTTGCAAAAGCTTTATTTTTTCAAAAATATTTATATCAGTTGAGTTTGTCTACATGATGTATGTACGTACGTTCTATATAAGATACGGTATTAACCACAATTCAACCGCATAATGTTAAGCTGCTTCATATATTTATATGCAGATAACTGACTAACATTTCAATTTGCAGGCACTTCTAGAGAAACATACATTAGAATGCCACTTTTTTACAAACTGATTTAAGTGGTTGGATAATCGAGTATAATAAGACTTACTATGGGTTGCAAAATATTATATTAGAACTGTCTGGGAGCTTATAAAATACATGAAAAAAAAATTCAAAATATTATTACCAAATGGTTTTTATTTAGTGTTACTCCAAATAAAGTTAAGTCCCCCTTAGTTAGTGCTGCTTCCAAGAGCGTAACGGCCTCTCCTTAGTAGAGATTAGCACTGTTTAACAAAACGGCGAAATCACCAGACCAACAATCTTAAGTTTTATCATGCAGCAACCCTTCTAGTTTCCTTGCTAAGAATTCGGCAAGTTTTCGGCACTTGGTGGTGTGGAAATACTTAAAGAACGTAAAGTCTGCGTAGTTTAAGCTATACCACAAAATCATTCCTGCTCTTTCAAAAACATTTTCCATACGCTTTAGCAAAACTTTAGGTGTTTTGTTGTTGATTTTGTCGTGTATATAATTCTTTAATTGCTGGATGGTTCTAGGGTTATTAATTAGACTTTTTGTTTTAAATAACACCAAAGGAAATAGCCTTGAAACGGCTTATCCGGTAAACGTGGAACAAATTAATATCGCTTGTACGCAAAAAAATTCACTGTGGCTCCAACCTGTTTGAACCATACTTGCGGATAGTTTTTCATGGCTGACCTTAAAAAATTTTCACTACATTTTCCGATACCGTCCACCAGTAATGAAAACGACGACATCGTTCTCATTTTCAATTATCCTTTTTGACGAAATACAGCAAAAAACAGTACACTTATGTTAAAGTAATTGTCACCGTTTAACTACTTTTGGATTACAGTAAAAACTCAATTCTGACTCGCAATGAAAACCGAGCTCGGTGCAAGTTTTGAGGTTGCTGCAAGTACCAAATATTTATTTTTTATACAATTAAAAAACACATTCATGGGTCTTTTTATCACAACATTTATTTTGATTAATAGTTTCGTTCAGTACACATGTACTTGCTTTCGATACGCATCTGCTTTGTGCGGACTTACTTATTCACTACAGCGCTGCCTCTAAGCCTCTAGAGCGTCAGACGCACAACTTAACTCTAACCTGACTTAGTTTAGCTCAATTCATCATCTGTATGATACTACGACGGGATTTACTTTACTCTGACTAGAAAAAAAGTATTGAGGTAAAAATTTTCGAATGTTGCAGGTACTGAGTACGTAATGGAAATTAATTGTGTGTCGCAAAAAACGAGGTGTGCAAGTAGCGAGTATGTGCAAGAATCGACTTTCTACTGTATTTGAATAATTTTGCCGATTAGCGAACCCATTTAAATGAAACTAAGTTTCGGCACTCATAATTTTATAACGAATCCCTAAAGATATAGAAGTTGATTTAGCTAAAACGCCAACAAAAGCAAGTGTTATTTAATTTTTTTTTTGTTTATTTGAAAATAAATATATTTTTTTATAACACTTTTAGGATTCTTCACCTACTACAATTGTTGTCTTCATTTTTTAGTGTAAAAGTTTAATCATTCATTAAACATTTCGAGAAGGTAAAAAATGGTTCGTAAGCCGTGTATTATTTGTAGACACGGTACTGTATGTTTCAAGAGTCTTAATAATAACAATACTATGATGGGAGCTACAGATCACTAAGTCAATTTCAAAAAGTAACTGTTACATTATAAGACTTTATTTTATTAGCGAAACCATTGCCATAACCAAAATAATATTAGAATTAAATTAAATATTTCGTGTTAATACAAACAAAGAAGATTTTCTAAATTGTAACTTGATGAAATTTACCTCCCACCCACACATACATTAAATAAGTCATTTAATTTCATAAACTTTGTTGATACAAAATTCTTCAATATTAAATTGTTTCAATACAGGCTTTACAAAAGAATTCTTTATTTATCAGAATTTAATTGTTTTCATAAATTTAAAAGAATTTTTGTCAATTATTTCCATTTTTGTACAAAGAAAATTAAATTAATGTTAAAAATTATAATTTATGCAAAAAAAATTTTTAAGCAGACTACAACATTATTTAACAACATTTATACATGTATCAATAGTTCTGCTCAATCAAGCACATTACTTATGGAAGTTGTTTAAATTTTTGTGAAAAAAATCAATTTACTCGTACAATTTAAAACTTTTTAATTTCCCCATTGACGAAAACTTTCACTTACTCTTCTCATTTATTTTTCCTTTTCTTTTGTTTTTTTCGAATTTTGTTTCACACTAAAGGTGGAGTTAAATAGAGCCATATTGAAGAATGTGGGTAAACGTAAGGACAACAAGTCTGAATCTCCCCTGATTGCTGCACTATACAATACCCATGAAAGAGAACAGCAAATACAAGAGGATACCATGCAACATTCAGAACCCTATGAATACGAATTTATACCCACAACATTAATTTTTGATTATCTACAACAGTTGCTGCAACAGCGGCAACCACAACAGCAACAACATTCTTTGTGGCCATATGAATCGATAGCAATACAAGTTGATAACAATTACAATAACGATGGTCTTTCTACGCCAGACAACAGTAAGGATGATGAAGATTGGCGTGGGATGCAGAACAGCGAACAGGACATTATGGCATTTAATAGGGTATTGGGCAACAAGGACAAACATACCATAAAACAATCAAATAATAAACATACGACCTCAACTAATGAACAAGCTGAACGCAAAGCAGCTGCAACAACATTTCTAAAATCGATCAATAACAGAAACGATGCAACAAAACGTTTAACACTGATTAATAAACATCAGCTTCATCATCATCGCCAGAACAATTTCAATACAGATCTCAGTGATGCAAATCCAATATCGTCGAATCCCAATGCAAATGATTTTAAAAATGATAATAATGATGATGTAGATGTTGGTGTTGGTAGTGGTGGCGGTGACTATCAGGTACAACGGTATTTGTATCATTTGCATAAAAATCCAACTAATGTAACGAAAAAGTAAATTTCTTTTATTTTGTTTGCTTCTTTTTTTTTATTTTAAGAATCCTTCTCAAACACCATTCCCCACTCCTTGAAACGGTATATTTATTGTATTAAAATATTAAAACAAAAATAATTCCAACCTAATTTTACATAACTACACAAAATTATAATTAATCTCTTAAAAATTATTAAAAAGAAATCGAAAGAAAATAAATTAAAATTTAATAAAAAAAAAATTCAACTCTAACCAAGTTATAAGGCTTCAAAATAAATAATCGATTATTATAAAATATTTGAGTGTATTGTATTGCTTAATGTGTTATGAAGTAGTTACTGAGCAACTTAAGCGACAACAACAAATCTATCAAACTAACATTAATAATAATAAAATATTGTATTTACGTGTAAAAACTAGGGAATGACTAAAACCAAAATTCAATTCAATATAAACGCATAAGTATTTATTAAAGAAAATGATGAATGTTACTCTTTTAACTAATTGTGTAATTTCACAAACAAAAAAAAAATCAAAAAAAATATATATAAAATAAAAATATTTTATGTTCTCGACTACATGCACTATATACAAGAAATAAACGAAATATTTTTTAATAATTTAAGATTGATATAAGGCAATTTCATTTAAAAAATTAATTCAAATTTTAAATATATTTTTCTTTTTTAATTTCAGAAATTTTTTAGTCTATGTTACGCAACTTAAAAGTAAACAAAACTTAATTTTTATTGTAAATTGTTGATTTGAAAATATGTGATTTGAAGAATCTTTTAAAGAGCTACATATAAACTCAGAGATGATTGCATTTTTAAATTGCTTTTAATACAAATAATTTATTATAATTTTCTATTGAATAGTAGCATTTCTCCTAGGAGACTATTGAGATCTGGTTACTCTATTTATTAGTGTATGAGCAAACACATAAACAACAGAACACAATCGACCAAGGCATATTCATACAGTTATACTTGTTAGGAGATATATTCTGATAAGGCAAATTCGTATCTCAGGGTTGGAGAAATTGTTATGATTTGTTTACTTTAAAAAAATGAAATGAAGTTCATGAACTTAAGCCAAAATAAAAATGGTTCACATTAAAATTTAATAGAAAGAAAAACTTCGAATAAAATAATAATTATAACACACATGGCACGGTGTTAATGACATTCAAGAATTCATTGTTCAGTGTCTATCACCTAGATGGACTTATATAAATAAAAATTAAAATACAACCTTGCTTTCAATAATTCCGGCCAAAGGATGGATATTGAAAGCATAATGGAAATGTATTACGAATATAAAAGAATATGAACATGTTGAAAAGAAAAAATGTCATTTGATAGGTGAAGTAAATATTCTACAAAATTTGAAAAAAAAAATTTTATTAAAAAACTGGATATATATTTGTGAAACACATTATAAGTGTTGCAAAAGCAACAAATAAACATAAATTTGGTACATTTATTATCAAAAACAGTACACTCAAGTTAATTGTTTAATACCGAAACTCAAATCTCATTTTCCATCCCTGCATTAATAAATGAAATCAAGGCGAATTAAAAAAAATTTCATACAGTGCTCTCCGATCGGTTTTGCTGATAATTTCATCTGTATGAATTCGCCTTGCAATCGACTACACGACTAAAAAAGCTGTTGGCTTAAATACCACCGTGTAGACAGTTAATCAAATGTATTACACAGAGAAAAGTATCAGTTGTGAGTGCCGTAATTGTTGACAATCGCATAGTTTAGTTGTGATAGTAGAATTTTACGGTTATATCTACAGAATATCGTTTCTGAATATAAATATGTAGCCAGCACTAAAAAATTATGATACTTGCAACAGAAATTTTATAATCACAAATGAAAAGTTCGATTGCAGGAACTTAACCATTCGATTGGCAATGAATGTGATTTTCTGTTTTTGATTGAAGAAACGACAACATCGTAAGCAGTTGATATAGGTCAAAAGTTAAAATGAAATAAATATTACGCCATTCGAATGATTTCCCATTAGCGGACGCGTTTGGCTGACAGTAAGGATTGCCAAGTAAAAATGTTCCTATTTTAATTAATTGCTTAAATTTTTATGTATCAAACCAAATGAATTATATAGAAAATCATTGCTAAGAATATATATATTTTTTTTCATTATTTAATTATTTAAAGTGTATAATTACAAAATGGCTCTATGTGTGGAAAATATAAAATCGTATAAAATATTGTTTGAATTTGGTTGGGAAAAACATCAATGATTTTTATCATTCTAGGTATTCGGTATTTATTATGTAGGAGCTGGCAACATGGTTGTTAAACTAAACTTTGCTCCATAGAATTATTAACCGTTCCTATTGGCAGCGTAAAGTTTGAGTACCAGCTTGGATTGCCAGTTTATTTTATATGTATGTTATATGTGCAATTTCTTACGCAAAATGTATTTAAGTATTTTCTGAGAGCTTGCAATACTGTCAATAAAATCACTGGCACTCTGAAGTTAATAACCAATAGAAACAAAGTTTTAGTCAGGTCACATAGTGTTTAGTATTTTGCACGGTAATGGTATTTAGAAATGATCCCACATTATATACACATGTAGGGGGAATATCGAAGCAGACCACTACTATCACGGGTCCCTTTTCGACCCCCTTCGCTCCTCAGTGATTTCGTGTCTACCGATCAGTATACCTTCAATCACTGAGTCCCGCGCCACAACCGGCGTTTCCCACATTAGATAATTTGTCGACTTCATAGTTTCCGGTTATGCCATGATGGCCTGGCATCCATTATTATCTCTAGACATTAAAAATTTGCACGCAAATTTACATCATTCTTGCACTAAATAATACTCCGAGATTTAACTCATTTGTTCATTAGGGTTTTGATAACTGTTTCACTCTTCGTAAAGATGCGAATCTGAGCTTCCTGGGAAACATTATTGTGATGTGGTTTACGGAAGTTTTTACCTTCGTTTCGGTTTATGTTACAGAAGCCCATTATAATTTGATGACATCTATATTCTTCCTAATGCAAGGTGATGCAAAAATACTGTAATAATGAATTTTAAAATTTATTTTAGAAATGGAGACAATTGCGACCTGGTTCTTATTGAAAATTTTTAACTCTAAAAAAAAAAACATTTTGTTTGACATTTTAATTTTGAATCAGTTAAACAGTTATTTCTTGCATCTATAAGTAGGCCATATTTTTCTAAAAAATCTAATCAAATCATAGGTTTTTGGGATAAAATCCCATGTTAATTTACAGATCAAGAGTGAGAGTTTTTGTGCCGAAAGTTTTAATTCTTGAACGGTTAACGAATACAAATCTAGTGAATATGTATGCTGATTCCATTGCAATGATGAAACTGGAATAATTATGGGTTTTACAATCGATTAAAAATCAGGATTTACATTTCTTATGAGGAATAAACAGGCGACATAACTCTAGTCGCCGAAGATAAGCGTTAATTGATTTTCCTAAATTATTTACACACTTTTGCTTTATTTCCAAATTCCATATAAAGGTTTGTATTCTTAAAAAAATAATTTCGAACGACTACGGTTACCTGTTGAATTAATCTTGCTTCTGAATCGGACGAAATATTGGATTTTTCTTCAGATACCTTTCAATTGATGCTTAATAATATCAAATATCCTCATGCGAAATTTCTTTAGAAGAAACCGTGTTGATCTCTATATCAAAACAATCACAATTTTATCTGGCATAATAGCAAGCTTCTCTTAGCGGCCTTCACTGAGATAGTAATCGCTGCATCCAAGGTCGTTTTCAAATATCTTTAGATACTTTAGATTGAGCTTAAGAACTTAACATATTTAAAAGTGTTCTCTCAGATAACTCGACTTCTGTCAAAGGTTTCCTAAGTTTCCGTTTTCTTCAGAGTCAAAAAACACACAAATAAAATTTCGTACTTAGTTGTTGCTGCTGGAATAATGATGATTTTGTCAAACTTTTCGAATGCTTTTCACTCCACGGAAGCCACAATTGTAAGAAACTTGGTTACACCAGCCATTGCAAATTACGATGCCATTTGCTTTAACAAAGCAATGGAGTCTCAATGCCGAAATAATGGTGCTTAAGCAATCACTACCACTTAAAATTTACATTTGATCTCCATTTGATGGAAGAGAGTTAAAAAATCTTCCTCTAAAGTAGACATCTATGAAAATATGTCTTCGAATACAGGGTCACCACATGTTAGGTACAATATTCCATTTATTTTTTTATCAGAATTAAAATTTTGTTTTTTTAATTTTTATTTTTAACTTTTTACTATCAAGGCAATCCAAATTTTTTTTTTTTTAGTTAGTTTTTTATTTTTCAAAATGTTTCTTGCTAAATTTTTTAAACGGACTCTTTACTGTAAAGTAAAGTAAAACGCAACATTTTTTAATTAAAATGAAATTGCCTTATAAAGTCAAAAATATTAATAACCCTTAACATTCAATAGTTACCAAATATTTTTCCGCGGGCGGACTTAGCAAATACAACTTAAACGAGTTTTAATTTATTTTGTTTTTTTATAAATCTTATAAAATGGAATATAATAACTTTTTCAAGGGCAGCTGTTATTTATAGATAATACTATTTAAATGTTTTTTTTACATTTTTTAAAGCTATTCATTGAAAAATTACTTCCATAAAACAAACACAAAAAAGTAGAAGCAGTTTTAAATGGGGCATGCCAATTTGTTAGTATAGGGTTGTTGCAAAAAAAGTAAATGTTGTGTTTTAATTTGTTATTTTTTTTTAAAAAATGGAATAAATATATAAAAATATTAAATTACGGTAAAATATACAAAATAGTTGATAAATTCACAAGTGTCCTAAGTGTCGTATTGTTGCAAAGTCATGATTTATTAAAAAATTTTAAAAGCTTTAAAACTGCTATAGTAATTAATTTAATACCATTTAATTATTCTAACAATTTTGAAAAAATATGATACTTTGTCAAATGGCACTTAGGACTTCTTGCGACGAACACACAAATATAAAAAAATAAATTCATAAAGACAAATTAAACTGTTTTGACAGATCGCTCTCAAAATTTTGTATGGCAAAGCATGTTGTGTGAAGCATAAACTTTGATACAGACAACCTCGAATTTTTCTATCCTGTTGAAGCAAATAGTAAAAAAGAATAGTATAAACAAGTTTACGCATTCCAACTGTAAAAAATTATTCGTTTCGCGCAAGTACGTCACATCAGCCTAACACTTAACAAAAACAAAATATAAACAGTGGGTTGATATAAACTAAGGAAAAACTAAATCATTATAGTTTTAGAATAAATATTAATTAAATGTTTTCTTTTTTATTTATATCAATAGTTGTTTTATTTATAAAGCTTGAGATCAGTTTTTTTTAAATAATTTTATTTCATTTGAAATAAATTTTTTTTTATTTTGTTTATTTATTTATATTATTATTATATTACTGTTTATTTTAGCAATTTATTCACTTTTCAAAACTTTAAAAATATTTTAAAAATTTACTTAATTATTTGGGATATGCTCCCTTAATTTTTCAATAATATTTATTTGGTTGTTGGGTTTAAGCTGGTTTATATGCATTTCACTGGTGCTTATGCCAGTAAATAATTATAATTGAAAAATTAAGGGAGCATATCCCAAATAATTTAGTAAATTATGTAATAAAAGAAGATTTTATTTTTCGGTTGCCCTTATAAGCATTTAGTGTTAACCAACGGTTAGCCAAATGCTAAAGGGATTAAAAAAAAAAAAAATTAAAATTGAAAAAATGTTGGTTGGGTTTTTGAAAAAGTTTTTTGTTTTATTTTTGAATTCTCATTTTGTTAATGAGAATTTAAAAATATAACTTATAACATTTTAAACTTTTTCAAGAATTTGGGTAAAGGTTTACTGATGATCTGGCATAAGCACTAGTGAAATGCATATAAACCAGCCTAAACCCAACAACCAAATAAATATTGTTTAAAAATTTCAACAAACATGCGCAATGCGTAATCTTACTTATATCATTCTTGGTGCAAACAATGTATTACTCAATTGATGCTTGGTCGAGTTTAACACCAGTGAGAAAAAATTTTTTTAATTGTTGTCAAAATAAATTCTGTTTTGTGTTTAATAAAATTATCCAAGTGTTTACGAACACAAGGCATTGTTTGAACATAAGCAACCAGTTCGAACACACAAACATGTTGTATTGTGTTGTAATTATTTTTGTAATTTTTTATATTAATAGGACAGAATTCTGTTTGGTCTTAAATTTTGTTTTTTTTGGTTAGTATGTCTTTATTTTGTTTTTCATATAATTTTTTTAATCAGTTGGAATTTTTGCAGAATGCGTTAAACTTTTTTTATGCTTGAGGGGTCCATCAGTATTTGCTTAGTGTTTACGCGTCTTTGTGATTATTAAAACATGATTATTTATGATCATACTTGTTTGTTAGTATTTATTGTTTATAATTGTCTACTCATCGGTACTCTTCGGTAAAACACTTGAACGAGTTAAACATAACAAATAGAGTAAGAGTCTAAAAACAGAGTTGTTCTATGTTCATGCAGCAGTTTAATATATGTATATACATACATATATACAAACGTATATAATAAATACTAATATATTTAATTAATAGAATATATTGCCAATTACTCTTTCTATCAATGGTTATATTCTTAGTTAACACTTGAATTTTTGTTATATAATATTTATCTTAGTATACATTTAGGGGGGATACCGAAGCAGACCTCTTCCAAAAACGGGTCCCTTTTCGACATATATCTTATCTAAAATGCATGTTTTTATATTTTTTTATTCAAAATTAATTTAAATAAAATTTTCTATTACAAAGAGTAGAACTTCTAACAGTACAAAATAATATTGACTAAAAACGAAACTATTTTCATACAAGTATTAAGATCTATATTTTATTATACATAAATTCAACAAATATGATGAATTTATTTTTAAAATAAATTTCAATATATTTTATTTAGTTTTACAAATAAGAAACGATTGATAAATAATTTATTGAAATAAAAAAAATCAAATAAAAATTTAAAAATATTAACAAAAATATACAATTTAATGCAAATGTTCCATATATATTTATATAAAAGCTGTTGTTTGTAAATGTGCAGTTAAAGAAAAAATACAATAAATTAAATGTTTGTTGAAAATTATAATAAACATACATATATGAAAAATATTAATTATTAAAAAAAAAATTATATAAAACTGTAAAAAAAGAAAAACCTTTAAACAATTTGTTCATTTATACAAATACGTAGAAAGAAAGTAAAAATAAAAAAATTAAAAACTACTTAAGCCTTTTTCGCAGCATCAATATATTTTCTTATATTTTTATTAAAAACATAATATGTGCAGGTATTTGTAATAAATTTATATTTAATTTATTTATATTTATATATTTTAAACTTAAGAGTGGTTACGAACAAATTATTACCTACGTTCCTTATTATAAAAACAAAGGATTGGCTTAATGTTTTTAAATTTATATTTATTATATGTAAAAAATTATTTCAGTTGACCTTATTATTATGGCTGTATTTTTTTATTAATTCGGCTTGAGGTCATTTATTGAAAATTATTTAAAAATAAATTGAAAAAATATATGTTATAATATTTTTGCTTTTACTTTTTTTATTATCAATATGTGTTTTTCCCAATATTTCTTTCAAACTTCGTTGATCATTTTCAGGGGATCTGAAATATACAGTCATTAAACAACCAAAATACAATCAATTTATATTTATTTTAAAGAATAATAATTTTAAATATTAATTTAATTAATTAATTTTATTATTTGTGTGATTTTTTTTACTTTTTTCATTTTCTCTTTAATTAAAATTTTTTAAAATTTTTTTTTTTTTAATTTTTTAACAAGACTTATTTTATTGGTCAAAATTTTATATAAACAACTTCCTTTGGTAAATAACTAAAATCATGTTCTTAGTGTTCATAACCCTTATTGAAAACAAGCCTCCTGAAAGCACTTGTTTTTGTATAAACATACATACATATATGTGTATCATATAAAAAAAATTATTTCCAGAACCATGTAACAATTTTTATACCCTTCAAACGAGGTCGTAAAAGAGTGTATTTAAATTTATCGGGCCATTTGTAATTTCTAACCCATAAAATATTTATATATTTTTTTTACATAGAGAAGTCGATTTAGCCTTGTCCTTCTGTCCATCTATTTTTCCGTGTGAGCGTTGAAATCACATTTGTGAAGTTTGACAAAGATTCGTGTTGCTCCTTTGATTGCTAGTTTAAGTTCATTGCTTGGGATACTATTTGCTGTGAATTCAATTCTGTTCAGAGACTACTCAATTCATTGATGTTCTGTAAATAGAATTGTAATTATCTTCTCTGGAAGAAGTATGCAAGTCAACTGTGGAGACTTACTTCCTTTATGGAGATTTGAATCCGCTTCTAATCATATCTATTTAAGACAGTTTCTTATGCTTCGTAGAATCGCGTTTTTAAAATAGATTTTTGCTTTTTGTGCTCCACACATTTTTTAACATAAATGTTTCACATTTTGAATGCTGAGCTTGTTTTTGAGCTCTCAGACATTTCGTATTAAGTTACTAATTTTGTTATTCTACAAGTATTTTGGGTTCCGAGTTTCGTTGACCATACGCCTAGGCATTACAATTACATTTTGCCATTTTAAGTTTATCTATAAATAAAACTTCTTTACTCTATCCTATTAGAAGCCCACCTCACATACTTACTTAGTATTCATGTATGTGTGTAAGTATATACATGATGGTACAAACTGTTTGGGTTTAATTGTAGTTGTTGTACTCATATACTCAGACAAATTTATTGCCAATCGAATGATTCAGTATTTGTAATCGAACTATCTTTTGTGGTTATAAAATTTCAATTTCAAGAATTTCCGCATTGAAATTCTGTAAATAAAACCGAAAAATTCTATGATTACAACTAAACTATACAAATGGCAACAATTGTAGTACTCACAACAAAAACAGTTTTCTGTATGTTGATATGAATGAATTTATGTATTGGAGACTTCGTCGGTGAAACTGCTGATATGACGAAATTTTTCGTTTCTGGACTATACGGCACATAAACATGATCACACAAAATGATGACAAATGTAGATGATAACATGCTATGAATATACAAATGATAGCAATGATTGATCTTATGTAAAGAAGAGATAGATTTAAGGCAATTAATATAACAAGCAATAAACGTATATGCTTTTATTCGTAGTTGTATATTTACACTTTTGTGAAGGGTATAAAAAATTCGAAGCAACCGCATATATCACTCATACTTGTTTTTGTTAGCTTAATACATATATCTGTTAAATTTTCTCTTAGTCATGCAGAACGTCCATTTTGCCACATTTTTTTGAGTATTCGTATATTAATATGACTTATATGATTTTATTTTTGAAATATGTTACTAAGTATTTTTACGTCAGTTTAGGATTGTTTTTAAATAAATCCCTTTTAACTTTATCATAAGTCCTAATGTTTGAAAACAACTTTATCGTTTTTCTGTCACCGGTCATTAGTTGACATCTTTATATATCAAAAGAAGTAATTTTGAAACAGGAAAATGGTATTTTAACGATGATTATAAATAAGCGCATTATAAAAAAATAAAACATATTAATAACTTATTTGAAATTTTAAAATTCCTTAAAATTTTATTAAGCTGTTTAACTAAAATCTTCTACTTGAGCTATATATAATTTTAAGTGTAAACAGGGTAAAAGAATCCATTTTTGTTTTTACTTATAATTACTTCGTTTTACTAGCCTTAAAGTAGGCATCAATTTAATCGTACACACTCCCTAAAATTAATTTATAATCTCACATTTTTATACTAATTATAAAATGTAAATACTGGTACTATACTAATTAAAACATTAATATAATTACTTTATAATAATGTATTAAAACTAACGTTAAATTGATGTACTTAGGTGCAAACGTACTCCAACATAAATAAGAATATAAAAAAAAACTACTAATATATTAAACACTATTTATGTATTTATTATTGATTTATAAATATTTATTTACTTATCAATGTAAAATAAAAAAAATGAATTTCCAAATAAATGAAAATAAATAATTAATGCTAAAAAGCTATTTAAAAAAACAAAAAAATATAATAAAGAATTTATTGTCTCTATTGCCTTAATATTATTTGATTAAACACCAGGTACGTATGAGTAATATTTGCATTAAAACTAAAATAAATAAAACTAATCATTCGCTACTGAGCTGCTTCAGAACCCAGCAAAGAAATCTATGACAAAAAAGTTAATTTGCAGGGGGGGTTCAACTGGTGACGAAGTGATTAAATTTAGGTGAAAACGCTAATGCTAAAATCATTAGTGTCATGGGAAAACATGTGTTTACATAAATATATGTATGAGCTGCACTCCATTCTAATAAGTGCATAGAACTCACGAATATTTGGTGAAAAGCATCGGATGTTTCATGAGTTGATTTTGTTTGTTTATATGAATTGCTTGAGATATTTTGCGTAATATTGCATTAATTTTTTAGCATTTCCTTTATAACATTTCGCATTTAGGAAGCCATTAAGAATAAATGATTTTACATAATTGATTTAGAAGTCTTGAAAATGTACTACTTCCATTTTTTTCTGGGAATTTAAAGGGGACTAGTAACTAGAGGCTGCATTGTTGCTGTCAAAAGCAATTTTAATACAATCGATAGAGAAAACAACCTAAACCCATAACAAAAAATTACTACACACTCAAAAAAATGAAACAGTTTAAAATGCGTTAAATATTCAAGTATGGTTTGAGTATAACTTTATTTGAATTTTTACTTAATATTTCAGTTTATTCAAGTAACAACTAGTAATTTCTGTATTTATTTGTAGTTACCCTGAAGGAAACCTGGGGGCAAGTGTCTCCAAGTCACCAGTTTTTTCGACTATTGTGGTGACTTCTTGGCGACATTGTCAACAAAGTGTCTACATTTTTTTTTCATTTTCTTTGATGAGAAAAAAAATTTATACACAATAAATAAGAGTTCTAATTAGCCGCCAAAGCTCTATTAATTGCGTGATTTCGTCGACGTTTTTAAAGCTTTAATAGGTAAAAAGTTTGATATTTGAGTTCTTAAAAATTGTAATATTTTTATAAATGGTTTTTTGTTTTCATATTTAGACGTAATATCAACTTTTAGTGAAGTTAACGATAAAACGCTTAGAGGAGCATTACAGCGCAAAAATAAAATATATTTCAGAAAAGTATCAAAAGTGTAGACTAGAATTACTTAAATGCACTATTGAATCTCTGGTGACAGTGTCTACATGTGGTCCCAAAAGAACTACCTACTCAGTAGTACCAGTGTCAGTAGTAGATTTTCAATAACACGCACACGTTAAATGTCGATAGTAAAAAGCATTGTCGGGGGTATAATAAGTCACTAGTACTGCTGACTGTGTCAACAGGGGGTCAGTACAGATTCACTACTAACATTTAGACCATAAAAGTACCAAAAGTGTAGACTAGAATTACTTAAATGCACTATTGAATCTCTGGTGACAATATCTACATATGGTCCCAAAAGAACTACCTACTCAGTAGTACCAGTGTCAGTAGTAGATTTCCAATGACACGCACATGGTAAATGTCTATAGTAAAAAAGCATTGTCGGGGGTATAATAAGTCAGTAGTTCTGGTGACAGTGTCAATAGTGAATCAGTACTGATTCACTAGTGACATTTCCGGCTCCACGAAAAGCCCCCCAATGAAATAACGCCCAAACGAGAAATGAAATATTCTCCAAATTTTTTTCATACATTTTTGGGTGTTATTTCATATGAAATAACTCCCAATTTTTTTGGGCCGTTTTTCATTTTTTTTGGAAATTATTTCATTTATCATTTGGGGTTTTCAAATTATGAAATAATCTCCAATGAAATAGCACCCAACAAATTTTTAAAATTTGGGGCTTGTTTCATAGCGTGTATAATTTGGGTGATATTTCATTTTGTATTCGGTGGTTATTTCATTTTTAAAGCTTGGTTTTGGGGGTGTTTTAAAAAAAATTATATAAAAATAGGCCTTTTAGAAGAAAACTTTTAGCCTGTGAATATATTACAATATCTTTTCAAATACATAAATGATAACGTTCTGAATTTGGATGGTTCAAACTTCGTGACAGACTACGAAATTAGTCTACGGACGGCAATAATGATTGTTTTCCCTAAATAAAAAGTAATCGGTTGTTGGTTCCACTTCTGCCAAGCAGGGAGGAGGTCCATAATAATAAAGTGTAAACAACTGGCAGCATTTGTACATACAACGTATATTTCCTCCATCTTGAATTCATGAGCAACCATTTTGTTTTTTTTTTACCATTTCTTACGTATAATGTATTCAGTTTATTATATATGTATGTACATGAAAATAATTTTTTGGTAGTTGGGTTTTAAAAAATAAATATATTGGAAATATTAAACAATTCTTTGTACATACTTCCTCACATCTCCATTACAGAAAATTAATGCCTTCTTCACAATACTGTAATAATGACGTCTCCCATGAGTTGGATTTTCAAGCCATTCGTAAAGTTTTAGGATAGCTCGTTGGTGGCTGGTCTGAAATAGCTTCCATCGTATAAGGGCAAATAACTGCACTGGACTTAGTCCATTTACAAAACCAAAAGTAGTCACTAATAAACGAGCTTTGTATGTTCTTTCACCAAAAAAAATTGATTATGAATGCTGGCACACTTTCGAAGTTGCATATATCCTTATTATGAAGAAGACGCCTGCGGGCCTCCACACGATTTATATCAATAAATTTGACTTTTTTATGAATTTTGGGCATAATATCATTTTTGTTGCTGATGGGGTTTATTTCATTGGGGGTTATTTCATTTTCATCATTGGGAGTTATTTCATATGAAATAACCCCCAAATATTGGGGGTTGTTTCGTTTTCGCTTTGGGGTTTATTTCATTTATTTTTGGATGTTATTTCATTCACTGTTTTTGGGTGTTATTGCCAATTTTTTGGGGTTTACTTCATTGGGGATTGTTTCCTGGGCGTTATTTCATTGGGGGGCTTTTCGTGGAGCCACATTTCCTACAGGGTAGTGATTTGTTGTTGTTGTTTGTTTTTCAGTTTTGTTTTGTTTACGCACACATACATTCATTTGCTTTGGTTTAATCTCTTATTTACAACATACTTTTGTTTTTGTTAATTTTTAATAATAAATAAGCACGATTTGTTCTTCTCATTTGTGTGGGTGTGCATCCATTAACTCAAATAATATATGAGTGTTGTGCATATAAGTACAACTGTTATAAGTATTGCTGTGCTTTCGTATGATCAAATGAATTTTATACACATTTAAACAGAAACATATAAAAAGAATGTATTGTTTTTGTATCATTACGAATTTCATACCTTTCATTGGCTTTTGTGTTTTTACATGTTTAACTCTCTTAAGATCTCATTGCTTTTTTATTATTTATTATTATTATAGTATTATAAAGTATTATTATTATTAGTATTATGTTTGTTCTGTATAGAAAATTAAATCAGTGTATTCATATAGAGGTCTAGTAGACACTTACATATCCACATATACTTATTAAGCCTTTTATTTAGTCTAAAAATTTATTTGTTAGGGTTGCAGGGAAAACTGAAAATGTTTGGTTTTTCCATCAATCACTTTACCACAATGCTTGTTTTGTATACCTAATGTGTGTCTAGTTCCCTAAATTTTTCAAAGAAAAAAATTTTATATTAGACAATCTTAGAATATGTGGACAGTGACAGACATTGGCACATATTAATGACAAAAAAATATTACAAGTTAGATAATTTGACAGTTTTGTTAACAGACATTGATTTAATAATAGTTTTAGCTGAATACGATATCACAATCAGTTGACATGGTAGTCAGATTAACGTAACTTATAATGCCGCGCTCGGACCTTAAAAAAGGAATATAAGGTCTAGAAGTTCTTGTGATCCTTTTTTTTATAAATAATGGTTAATTTACATGTTTTTAATGCACAGCTTTGACACAAACAAACACAAAAATTTGTCGGCACCAGAAAATAGAACGAGTAAGCTGAGCCAAATTTAAGATGCACTATTTTTAGTACTTTTATAATCATTGTAGAAGAAACTTTTTTCTGCTTAAATACGTATTAATTACGCTGCTTTAGTTAGATTTGCTAAATTTAAAATTATTTTCTCAAAATGAAAGTAGAAGTATTTCTGCAATAGGACTAACACTACCCACCTATTTTTATGACGAATTTGTATTTTCACGGAAACTGAACAAAATGACTAAGTAGCCAAAGATAGTGAGAAAAAAAATATTACCCTTATGTTTTCGTAGCCTTCCCACTTTTATTATAATACAATTGTTAGTAAATATATAATTTGTATAAAAATTTAGTAGTTGCGAGTATAGTTTCATAAAAATCCGGTAAGTGGAGGTGGTAGGAAAGGAATATTTTTTTTGGTGAATGGACGTGGTGGCACTTCCCACTGTTCTATTATAGTGTTGCTGTCCATTTGTTGATGTACTTAATTTTAAAATACGCATTAAAGTAGGCGCTTTAAAGTAATTTCTGTTTACGAATTCAACTTGTATTTATATAAAAAGGAATTTTTCAATTTTTTAAACCGGAGTATAGAAAGCATGACACCTTTATTTTCTTGAATAAAAATAACCTTTATCTGAAAGCCTCATTTGTTATGAGCTTTAGCATTGTGTTTTTGTAGAATACGCCTTATGTGAGAGGTGGTAGGGGTGTCAAAGTAATTTAAGTTAGTGAATTCAACTTAGATATTGCAATTATAGTCTTTTTTATATACAAATTATATGAATTTAGGAAAAACCTTTATTAGAGTGGTGGGCGTGTCACACTCATTTCCCTTAATACAAGCAACGTATATCTCATTCTAATGCTATTTATTAAACATACTTGCGAAATTTTATCACTCTACGTCTTTGTGTTTAAAGGCTACCGCATTTTGTTCTATGTCGGAAAGACGTTTTTTTATGATCTAAAATTTTCAAAAAAGGTTTAGCAAAATTAAAAAAAAACAGCAAAACATTTGAGTTAAAAAAATGGTGTCGGACGTCATCTTGGATTTTTTTTGAAAAGTTGTCTAGGCTAGGGCCTCTCTGATTTAGGTCCACATGCATATGCGCTATTATGGTAATAAACGGGCAGACGAGCTAGCTAAGATAGAATCTGGTTCGAATATCTCCAATGTGAATTCAGTCGCAATTTCGTTAAAGACTATTAAAAGCAGAGTCTTTGTATTCTTTCTTGACATTGCTGATAATAGGTGGCGGAATCTGGGTGCATGCAGGTTCGCAAGGCAAATGTGGCTCTCCTTTTACAGTAGACATACGGCGCGACTTATTAACCGGAATCGGTCAGCTGTTTCAAAGTTTTTGGCGATACTAACAGGTCACTGGATGCTAGGAAAACACGCAGAATGACTTCGACTCTCCTTTAATGGCCATTACCGTAGCAGTAAAAATTAGGAAAAGAAGAAATCAGTTTTCAATTTCTACTGCAAAAGCCTCGCCCTGGCTGCGAAGAGACACAGATTCCTGGGAATTCATATAATCGAAAACTTAAGGGATGTATCTGCAATTGGACTAAATGACCTATCGGATATATCGACGCGACAGGGTGTTATAGTACTTCATCTTCACTTGGACATTTTGTTTAAGGGGACCTCTTACGAACGGTTGTCATTTAGGCTCAACTTGACTACCACGAAAACCAATAAACTATCTTGGGTTTCAAATCTGATCAAGGCGCTTCAGGAAGATTCAAGAACGCCATTTTGAATCATGACCTTTGCATAGTTTAGTATATTCTACTAGTCAAGGTCTTTCTGTTTATATCAATATTGAGGGTTGAAGGGGATATTTTTATAAATACTAGGTTGAATCCTAATTTATTTATTTGTTTTACGCCATTTTGTAGTTGTGGACATTATAAAATGTGCCAGTCTCTTTCTTTTGTTACCCATTATTATTTTTATCTATTGTCTAGAAGCTGAAACCTTTAATTTTCGTTTCGCATTTGTATTTTGATTTTTACATCTCAATTAGTTTTAGATCTATTTGTTATTTTCTCTGAGGAATAATTTCTTAGATTACAGTTAGCAATTAGGTGTTTCTAGTGTGTCCAGAAGTTATTTAAAAACTTGAGAAACTTTCTATATTTAACTTCGTCAATTGGTGACCGATTTGTCCAAATTTTTTTTGGAATAGCTCAAGAAGAATATCATATTTATAAATTACTAGCTGACCCGGTCCGCGTTGCTGGCCCTAAGCAAACATTAGTGTTGTATAACCACACGATTTAAATTGAGCTTTTCACGAAATTTACGGCCTTTAAATAAAAACCTATGGAATTACTATCATAAAGTTTTTTTTACAGAATAACTTACATATGGTGTAGATATGGGCTCAATCAAAAAAGAAACGCATATATTTAAGGCAAATTGGAAATAATATTTATTTACATATTATTGAATCATTTATTATTTTTGAATGCAACATTTTGAAAGTTTTAAAATTTTGATATTGGATCATTTTTTGTAAATATCTTCGGAACTACAAAACCGATTTAAGAGTTTGAAATCTCGTTTTGAAAAACATAACAACGGCTTTCAAAATTAAATAAAAAAAAGCAAACAAAAGATATATATGTATATGTCATTGGTGGTGCACGGTTGAAAATTTTTAATTTTTGTAGTAAAAATATGGGAAAATACAGAAGCAGTTGCGGTTATTTGCTCATATATATTAGCAAATTGTGGAGTGATTGTGCAGTATTCTGATATCAATTCATTACTAAATATTTCCAAACGAGTTATACTATATACACGTCTGTGCATCATGTGGGGGCTTTTAAAGTTGATTTAAATAACCATGAGGACAGATGTTCATAGTTCAATTGACTCCACAAAATATTTAAAAGCTTTTAGAAAATGTATACTACATGGGGTGGGAAATTAATATTGTAGAAACTACAAACGGACTGAGAAATCTATAAATACCTTTCGCACTACTGGTAAAGGATGTAAGGACCTAAGTATAATGACATTTTGATATCATCATGTTTTTAAAGCGACTTCTGAAAACTCTATCGTTGATTATTTACACACTGACTTCGAGGTCACTGTTAACGATTAAATAGTGCTTTTTAACGAAATGAATAATGTGTTCAAGAATAATAGTAAACTAAATGCTGACGTCAATTGATTACCAAAATATGTGAAACGTATCCGTTCACATTAAAATTGTATTTGCAATTTTTGATTTGAAATTAGCTGGAGGAGCGTTTGGGATATTAGTTCACAGATTTGTAGGCTTGCAAGCACATGATTTATTTCCTACATTAGAGCTTATTCACTGGAGGAAATATAATAAATAAATAATTTTCAAATTACTATTAAAACCTAATTTAGTAGGTATGAGAATAACTAACGATTAACTGTATACACGTTTGAAGATTTATTAATATGGTTTTCATCATCGATAAAAAATTAATGAGCACTCGTTTTGTACACAACACGTTTCCACATTTTACAAAAACTACGTCATAAACATTTATATTTATTAACAAGTGTAAAGCATCTTTGGTGAGACTTTAAGCTGTTAAGGTGTTGAACATAACTATTTTTATGTGGCCTACTCTCACTTAGCTAACACACAATGGTCATTAATTTATGGACTAATATTTCTAACTCAAAGGAAAGTGTGTGATAATTTATAGATTGAATTATGCGGACAATGTTATCATGAGACAAAATGTATTTCTTTAGTACTAAAATTAAGCATTAAATCATAGATGAATTAGAACATTAATTGCGTAACAAAGGTTAAAATCTGAATTGGGAAAACGGTCATTTATATGTTCAACAGTTAACTAAGTTAGTAAAATTTTGTATGTTTGCATATGCATGTATTAAGTATTAGCTTTTATGTATTTGAATTAAATTTTTATATTTCGCAAACATACATTAAAACTACATATTTAAATGCATTAGCAATAAAAAACAACTAAAAACTGATTATTCGTTAAAAACTGTATCAAATATTTTATACTTTTTGCCCACAACAAAGTGAACACTGGCTGAGATTGCCAATAAAATATTTAACAACATGTTTAAATAAAAAATTCTTTAAATAATAAATTTATTTTTGAAAATTTTTGTGTATTACTTTGCATGACATTAAGATGAAGGTAGTTCTATTTTGTTTTTATTATTTAAATAAGGTTTTTGAAATTTCCTTATTCAATCAAAATTAAAAAAGCGTTGCCACTGAACAAAAAAGCAATTCAACATTATGTTTTTTGACCAATACGATGTATTTAAATTATATCAATAGGGGCTTACCTATGGGCTAATTATGGTCAACGATTGTATATATAGATGTATTTCAATTCGCGAGCATATTATAACATTTTAATACTCTTAACCTCTAGTAGCAAGGGCATACAGTCGAAATACTCTATGACGAACTTCCCTATGACGAACTTCCCTTTGACGAACTTCCCTTTGACGAACTTCCCTATGACGCATTATTTTTAAGAACGCTATAGTTTGTTAAGGTTTCCCCCAGTTTTTTATTTCCCTATGTCCAATCTTGTCATTGGACTCAAATAATTTTTATATTTTTATATTGTTTTTATTTCTTCGAGCTAAAGATCACTTTTATCACAATTTTATCACAATTAGGTTAATTGTTATAAATTGTAAAAACTTTCCCTGAAGAAGCTTCCCAATGTGGTAGCGAAATATGGGAATAAAAAAAAAATTTTTATAAAAAAAAGTGATCTTTGATACCTACCTTAAATAATGTTAATTAAAGTACATAATTAAAGAGAAATACAAAATTAAAGTTTACCTGAAATAAAAATAATAATAAGAACTCGTCTAAATCTATTAATTTTACCCCAAAATTATGTTTACTTAATGAGTAAAAAAAATTTATAATTTGTCGTAAATGACCACCCAATTATTTAATCTGATTATTTAATAAGTTGTGTGTGCTCCAAACACACAAAAATACACCCTAACACAAATTTCTCTGTAGTGTATTTTTCTCTGTAAAGAGAGAGAGAGAGACGCAATTTGCTTTTGATATGCTTAATAATCTCTCCAAAACAATTTGTTGTCAATTATTTAATTTTTGTTTTTTCGTACATACATACATGACCAAGATGTACCCACAACGGAGTGCTTTTCGGATGAAGATGTTCTACACAGTATATATAGTATATCGTATGAAAGTAACATAAAGTATACACATGCAATACAGGCATGGTTTGTAATTTCTTTTAGTTTCAGAAAATTATAATTCCGCCTTTAATGAAAAACCAATAAAAAGATCTACTTTCGAACATATACGATCATCTTAAGATGCAATAAGAATTTTTATGGAATCGAAAAATGATGTGCTAGATAAGCTTTTTTTGCCTTAATAACAATTTGTTTGTGTCATAAAAGCATATACATTTGTTTGGATGTAAACAACCTGTAATTGATATTAAAAGAAATTCGTTATTTTTCTGGTACTACATTATAGAAAGACTGTATATAGCATTGTCCTTTCATTTAAAGTTTCTACAATATACATTTTCGTCCACATAAAGTATATGAAGAGGGAAGAATATTCAGAATTTTACGTCTGTATAATTTTTAGAAGCATCTACATACATGTTTTCGTTGTCAATCTTTTTTAATATTTCAGCGCACTAGCACACTAGCGCACTTTGAAATCCAGCGCACTATCCCCCATTGGCGCAGCTACAAAATTTTGTGGAGGGTTTAAAAATCTTTCAAATTATTTTCTGTTATGGTTTTGCAAAATCTTAAACAAACATAATTATATATCGTCGGCTTAATGGGAAAACCTGCTAAATTGATATTGATGCCGTGTGGTAGGAAAAGATACGCCAGGTGGATGTAGTTTTTCTTGAAGTGTGTAAAAAGGTTTTTGATAAGACAAACTGCTTAATCCTCTCATATAAAAATGTTTGTAAGAAAAACTGCTAAATTCAGCATATTATTAGTTCAGTGTTTATTACTAACCCCAATTTTTATTATTTTTTTTATTTTGTTTTTTGTAGTTTGCAGTCATACATTAAGAATTCCATAAAATAAACAAGCTATAATTTTGGTTTACCTCTCAATCTACAAATATGATATATATGAAGTTTTTTGTCTCTCATGTAAATTTTGCTGAAATGAAGTTAGCCGGTTTGCATATTAAGCCGACGATATGTATTTTCAATATTAATAGTTAATTCTTTTAAGTTCTTGTATTCAGAGTCTAGTTATACCCATGATTGCACCATAACTTTTTGAAATATTATTAAACAAACACTACTTCTTCTGTTTTTCTTTACATATTTTTAACACAAAAATTAAACATTTTCGGCTCTCGGATAGTTATGGACATATTTGGCAACATTTATAAATATTGTATGCCCCAAAGTCCATTTATAAAAAATATTTAAATAAATAGGTCACTTGTCAACAAAGTTATGGGCGAAAATTATGTTTAAGAATATATTTTTTTAATTAGTTCCTAAGCTTTTATTTAATTTTTTGACCTAACAGTAACTCCAAATTGCAAGCCGTAATCTTAAAAATTATTCGATAGTAAGCCTGACAACTTGGTTTAATACTGATATTGATACAAGCGCCAAAATACATCTTCAGTGTCCTTCCAAAATAATATTGATTTTTTCAGCTTCAGGTAAACAAAAGGCACAACATGTGCATTTAATTAAAGGGCTTTATACATAGAATACAGTACATTGGAAAAATTTTGAATCCACTATGGCATACCAAAAACTTTTATATGGATAAAATCTGGTAATTAGAATACAAATTTTCGCCTTTCATTCCCTTCAACATTGGCAACAAATAAATAAAAGAACTGGAATTGTAGAATACAGTCAGCATGATAAAATTTGAAGATGAACATGACGTCAAACAAAATGGCGGCTACTGTTTTAACACTATTAATATGGGTACCAAATATAAAGGCTCAAATCATAAACAAATTCGAAATAGAAGATGGTTCTTTAATGTTTCATCTTTGTCATTAATATGTTATGAATATGCGTCGCTTGATCTAAAAATATAAAATTTATTAACAATTTGTCTAAGGCACCACCTGCTTAATTTCATAAGAAAATATCTCTTAGCCGAATATAGAAACAAATGAAAATCTCTAGAGAATTTTTATCTACATAAGAACAGCGTTACATATAGCAAACATTATTATTATTCACACATACATTCATATAACTTTGTTAATTCTAATATTTTATCAATTTAAATCAAATAACATTTCAAATTTTCATTGTTAATCTTAAGGTGTGTGCACATAAGGCAAATATTTTATGAAATAGACGTGGGCACTAAACTGTTTTAATTGCTTCCCTAATAAATAAATGTTGATTAATTATAAAATCTTCTTGATCTTAACAAAATTTCAATATTAATATTTTGTTAACAATTTTGACGATATTTGGTGTTAGAGAAATAACATTAAATTAAATAAATATTTATAAAAATAATGATTACGCTTATTTGGATAAATATTTGTCTAATGTGAATTGAGTGTTGAATTGATGTTCGTAAAAAGTTGTTTTTTTCTTGATGTTAAATACCTGCAAATGTTTTATATTTATTCAAGCATGTGTATACATATTGTTTTTGACAGCTATAAAAGAAGTTTTAATTTTTTTAGAAATTCCCTTTTGTTGAGTTTCCATTATGACACCAATTCATAAGAGTGTAAAAAACTAAATAGAAGAAAATCCTCAGGCAGTCATATGAGATAAAAATCATTTACATCCATGGATGTGTGTTTTAAAATGTTTATGTGTGAAAAAAAAATGGTCGGTGAAAAGTGTTGATCTATTGTGACACAAAACAACAGCCACAAGATACACTTATTCAAACACAACCCAGCAAAAAGTACAGATTTACCATAAGTCCGTGTTTAGACAGAAGACTTTTTGAAGGGTAAATCTTCTGGAATTATCTTTTGTTTTTTTCAGTCGCATTTAAACAGACGAACATGTTGTCGGTAATATGGCAATATTATTCTTATTATCTGCATTTGTGCAGTGTGTTAATTAGTTTGTTTGTCTATCAACAAATTGTGTCGCTGAATGCCGAAGTCATAAACACATTTTCTCTTTCCCACTGGAAATATGCTACTAAACTAAATGTTTCCCTACCAAATGCTTGCCCATCTAAACTCAAACTAAGCAGGTTTATGAAAGATTTATGCGTGATATTTTTCTGGAAAATGTCTCTCTTAAGAACATTAAGTTTTAAGCGCAATGACTATATAGAATTATCAGTTTCCCAGTTATAGGGGGTCGGTTAGGTATAATTGTAAAAATGTTATACCAGGCACACACTTTGCAAAACGTTTATGAAATTTTCATTGTTGGTTACATAGAGTGTAGTCATGTTTATGGTTTCATTTCTGGTTGCATTTGAGGTTTAAAATTATTAAAATATTTTCACATTTTCTGGTTGTATGGTGTTAATTGCTGCAAGTCTTGAATATGAATGTTTTAGTCAACCGTAAAAAAATTATTGAGCTGAAGAAAAAAAATTTCAAATATTTCAAATTTCAATAATTTATAAATAAATTACAACTATTGTAGAACAGTTATTTTATCTGTGTTTCTTCCGCTCTATTTAGTGTGAATACAAAATACATAATTGATGTTGCTATCAGACGCGTTACAAAACGCAATTCTGAGCGCTCAGAAATTATTGTTTAATAAATTTTTATTTAAAGATTACCAAATCGGACAGACCTATCAATAAATCTGTCACATATTTATTGTTGGGATCTGACAATTTTAAGATTGTTCCTCCTTAATTATAAAATTAAACAAAATAAACATTGATTGTAACAAAATTTTGCCAATAAAACTAGCAACGAAAACAAACAAAAAACTATGTGTCAGTGATACTCTTTTTTTTCAAACATTAATTGCAATCATTGTTTAATTCATTCAGAGTTTGGTTATAATAATTTATTCTCTGGAATTTATTAACCCGCCAATGGTGACACAAATCTCATGCAGCAAGGTTTTCGACTGAAAATTTTTCTAAACGTGTTACTAATAGTTTATCCTTTTTTTAATTTTATTTATACTCTTTTATACGAAAGTATTTAATCAATTTAAACTCTATATTTTAATATTGAAATTCACAACATTTTTTTAATTAGAAATTTAAAAATAACAATGCTTTTTTGCGATAATGGGACCAATTTGTAGGGGCTGAGCGAACACTTTGCTTTAAATGTGATGAATTTATAACTATTGTATCTAAGGACATAGTAGAAAAATACTCAGCTCTGGCGTTTCAGTGGCATTTTATCCCCCCAAATGCACCCCATATGGGAGGATTATGGGAGGCCGGTATGAAATCCTTTAAAATGCATTTTAAGAAAGTAGCTCATAATAATAAATACACATTTGAAGAGTTCACTACACTTCTAACCCGAATAGAGTCAATGCTCAACTCAAGGCCCTTATCTCCTCTGTCAGACCTGTCTATCCCAACAAACTGCTAGCTCTTACTCCTGGCCATTTTCTTCGTGGAGCTCCAATGGTGGCCCTACCCGAAGCACTGGCGAAATCCCTTACTTTACGGGACCATTGGGAAAGACTCAAGGTTTTACACCACCAATTCGCTCAACGTTGGAAGAATGAATATCTAAAAGAACTCCAGAAAATTTGAAATTTAGGAAAAAATAAAAAATCTCATATTTCTAAAAAGAAAATAATGTTAAAGGTTAACGATTGTGGTTAAAACCAAATCATTTAAAGTCAACAATAGTAAAATACATAGTTAACATTTAGATAAAATTTAAGCTGATAAAAATATTTATTTACTCACCTTTAAACAATTGTATTTAGTAGTCTTTTATGATGCTGACATGCTACTGATTAGTATTTAAAACTAAACATTTCTACTTCCTGCTGTAATAAATAAAACGAATAACATTTGCACAAAATACATATAGACAACGTTTTACTTTGTCGCTTATAAATCTTTAACAAACGGAAGCATAATTAATTTGCCTACAGGAGTTAAGTTGGCAAACCATAAATTAATGTATGTATATTAAAACCAATACATGCTTAAGAATAAAATAATGCAATAAGAGCAGAATACCTACACACACTAACATCGTTAAATTATAAAACAGCCATAAATTAAAGAGCATTTTTAAATAATCTTAGTATTTATCCAAACATATACACATAGACATACACATCCATTAAAAATTCGAACAAAGATGAAAAGGCAGAAAAGAGATAGAGAGAGAGAGAGCGATAGAAATTTACTTAATATCACAAAGTAAAGCAACACCACGCAGTGTCCAGTGTTTGGGATTAAAATCGGTTTCAAAGTCTATAGAACCCACATACTTTAAGTCGGTACGTTGGGGTTTACGGTATATGGGACACTCATATAGTTTGGGATCCTTGCCAGCTGTGGTATTGATGGCATAAATATAAATGACAGGCATTTGTTCGTATAAAACTTTCATTTTCGATTCAATCAATTTACCACTACGACGATCCAAAGAAGCACCTGTAAGGAAAAAGAAGAAAAAGAAAAAATAAATAAATAAACATGAAAATACACAAAACAAAAGAAATCCATTACAATATTGTTATTTATTTATGAATAAGAGGATGTTAATCGTACTTAGGTAATGTGTATAATAATTACAATTTCAACAACAAGTCTAACGTTAATAACGTGGGTCATTCATATTCAAGGAATTTTCATTAATTCTTTGTTTTAACAAAACTAACCACAAATACCCACAATTATTCACTTAAGCATTTCTGTACACAAGCAAACTTGGTCCAATACATACAACTATTTTAAATAGAACCTTTTAAATAAATGACCGTTTGGAATTTTTTGATGCAAATAAAAAAAGGGGAACAATACAATATATAAAAGTATTAATCTCACGGCGTACATTTAGTTTAATGCATTTGCAAATGATACTGTTCGCAAGAACAAATAAAACTCAAGAATAATTAAAATCAGCAGTTGGAAGAGCATCTAATGCCCACATGCATGCAAAAAGAGTTTGAAAAAAAAAATAATTTGAAAAGACAATAATTTAGTTCATATAAATTTGTTTAGCATAATAACCACAAATAACTTAATAACTGAACATAAAGAAATAACTTTTGGATTAAAGAGTTTTTTAAAAAATAAAATACATTATGGCCGTCACTACAAAATGGCATACAATAAATCTGTTTATAATTTAAATCTAGTATTAAAAAATGTACCCCAATCAACCCCGTCGACATAAATATCAAATAAAATTAGTACAGTAAAGTAAATTATGAAAAGGTATAAAATCCAAGATGTCGTCCGAAACAAAATTACGAATATTCTTAACCCCATCAATATGGATATGAAATGAAAGAGCTTGACTAGCAGAAAATATGTATGTAAATATGTAAAAATTTTAAATCAAACATTACATCGGTAATAATAAAGTAAAATTACATATGACATTAAATCTGAAATCTGATCATTACACTTATGTACTTGATGGGAAAAAAACTTTTATCAGATTCGGCTCGGCCGATTATAAAACTCTTACTTGTTATACCCTTCACACAGTGAAAAAGGGTATATATAGGTTTGTCATTCCGTGTGAAATTTCTACAATTTTCATTTCCGACCCCATAAAGTATTAATTTTCTGAAAGCTTATGAATAGGGGAGTCGATTAAGCTCTGTTAGTCTGTCAGTCTGTCAGTCTGTCAGTCTGTCCGTCTGTCCGTGTGTATGTTGAAACCAATTTTTTGAAGCCCCCCGATATCGCTTGGACCCGGGTGGGGTATTAAAATATCAGAAATATTCGGGAGTAGATCGGTATTGAAAATCAGAAACATCAGTACATAAACAACTGAGATATAAGCAAAAAACCACGACCACCTCGATTTTTTTTTCACAAAAACAACATTACAACAACATACATACATACAAACATGTATTACTGGTTAGAGTAAACGTGGCATCGAATCCCAGCTGAGCCAAAAAAAAAATTTTTAAATTTTTTTTTTATATTTTTTTTATTTTTTTTCTTTAACATACATACGTTAATTTTTAATTTTACAATGGGATGTTTTTATATATGTATGTTTTTTATATGTATGTACGTATTTCATATGAGATGAATGGTGATACAAACTACTGTTATTGCATGACTTCACGTTGTGAAGGGTATATAAGATTCGGCACGGCCGAATATAGCACTCTTTAAAATGTAATTAATTACATTTCGACCATGAATAGCAATAAGTATAAATTAATTGTGCAATCAAAAGCACGATTTTCATAAGTTTTTATATTAAAAATAAAACATATTTTTTAAAGCTATAAACGTACTTCTCCTGCAGATTGGCCACTTTTATTATTGTTCAGAATCATGATTAATAGGTAAATTGATCATTATTGTATTTAACTAATCGCAAAAGATTCGAAAATTATATGATATTTTATTAATTTTTATTTTTATTTTCATATATTTTTTTCCAACTGATAGAATAAAAATAAATCAAATAGCCAATTTTAGGTAATAATTTATTCTGTGTACTTTATTATCACAAATGTTTTTGGCAATATTTTAAAATTGTTTTTTTTATTTCTATTATTTCTTAAATTTTTGTATACTTATTTTATATGTGAAACTTTTAAAATAAAAAAAAATTATTTAAAATGAACAAGAATAGTTCAAAAAAATTATTAAAAAAAACATAGATTGATTGCTGTCTAATTATACTGTTGTCCTATGTAACATTTAATGGTTATTTGATCATTAAAATGCTTTTAAATATGTTATTTTTGCAAAGATGTCATACTATTTTTGTCATCATAATATTGCAAAACATATTATATTTATATTGCAATCATATTGAAAACATGAAAACTAAACGTGAAATGATAAAATTCAAACAAATACTTGAGTATCGCGAAATATATGATAAAATAAAATACAAACAACTATTCCTTGTTGTTGTTATAAAAACTATAATATGGACACCGTGAACATGTCGAAATCATGATTTTCCTTTACGTGTGCTAACAAATTATTTCTAGGTCTGTAAAAAACGTTTGCTGTCAAAAGCTTATAATGGGGTGGAAATATAAAGTTTAGATATTTTAGAGAATATCTTTTTAATTTTAAATGGACGCGTTGGACTTTTTATTGTGTCTTTTAAAAGAGCAGCTAGAACCTTTACTCACATTTTTCATATGCGCACCTCTTATTATTTCGGGACAACTGTGACTTTCTCATCACTTCTGTCCCAACTTAAAATAAACAAGTAAGAGCGCTATATTCGGCCGTGCCGAATCTTATATACCCTTCACAACGTGTAGTCATGCAATAACAGTAGTTATTTCATCCCATATGAAATACGTACATACATATAAAAACATCCCATTGTAAAATTATAAATTCACGTATGTATGTTAAAAAAACAAAAAAAAAAAAAATAATAAAAAAAAATTAAAAAAAATTATTATATATAATACATATAAAACAAAAAAAAAAAAAAAAAAATTAAAAAAAAATTAAAAAAAAAAATTAAAAAAAAATTTTTTTTGGCTTAGCTGGGATTCGATGCCTCGTTTTCTCTGACCAGTATACACGTTTGTATGTATGTATGTTGTTGTAATGTTGTTTTTGTGAAAAAAAAATCAGGGTGGTCGTGGGTTTTTGCTCATATCTAAGTTGTTTATGTACCGATGTTTCTGATTTTTAATACCGATCTACTCCCGAATATTTCTGATATTAAATGCCTTACCCGGGTTCAACCTATGTCGGGGGGCTTCAAAAAGTTGATTTCAACATACACACGGACAGACGGTCAGACGGACAGACTGACAGAGCTTAATCGACTCCCCTATTCATAAGCTTTCAGAAAATATATACTTTATGGGGTCGGAAATGAAAATTGTAGAAATTTCACACGGAATGACAAACCTATATATACCCTTTTTCACTGTGTGAAGGGTATAAAAAGTTGTACTTAAACTTCTAAATATTTAAACTAATCTTCAGAAAGATAATTTTCTTTATTTGTTTCAATAACAAAAGTCTAAAAAGCTTCCATCTCTTTGGAATCATTTTGCATCTCTATTTTTAAAAGATTCCAGTTTGTAGTGCTAAGGTTACTTAACAGAAAATCATTAATTTTAAAGAATTGGAAATATTTGAAGCAAATATTTGAAGAATAATATTTTGTAGACTTTAAGTTTTTGTTTTGGATTTTTATTATTTGCCGACTTAAGTAGTTATTCGTTTTTGCCACAGAAATAAGTTGCAGTTGCAGCTTATTTAAAACGTTTTAGAAAATGCAAATTTGAAAATGTAAAGTTTTTTCCTTTGAAGTTGTTTATTTATTTTATTTTATTTAATTATATATTATGTAAATTTATTTAATCTTTTTTTTTTACCAATATATTGTTCTAATTAGAATAGTTTAACATTTGCATGTAAATATAAAAAAACCAAAATTTCTGCGCTATTTCATTGTTTTATACGTTGCCCCCACTTTACTGCACAAATTATGGCATATGCAAACAAATCGTTTACTTTGCAACGTTATTTACAAAAAATAAATTTTATCGGTGAATTTCCTATAATATTGTCTTCGTTGTTTCAATGAAAAAGTAGTTTTTAGTAATTTTTTCAACACAAAAATAAACATGTGTTAATCCCGTATATTTATTTCAGAGAAAACAGGTTTTTTATCTTTTGAGTTTTCTTTTAACATTAATATTTATTCTTATATTACTGTCTACAGCAACAACTACATATATTTTAGATAAAAATAAAAATAAAATAAGCTCTAGTTATGGCAAAAGCTTTCATCGCATAACTTATTAATTAATATTAAGAGCTTAGCACACAAACTTTTGGCATTTAAGAACTTAAGCAGAGTCTTAAACTAAGAAAACACATTTTCGGCTTTTACGGTTTAAAGGGTGTGTAAATTTGAGGTATGATTTTAATCTCAAGAAAAGAAATTGTTTTTTAGAGATAATTAAAATATTTTCTTTGGGTTTATTACAAAAAGGATCCGGTTAAAAATTGAAAATTATGTCGGTCAAGTGACACACCATCTGCTTAATAAAATTGTGCTTAAGCTCATGAACTTTTGTGGAAATATTGCTGTAAGTTTTTGATTCCAAAAAATTCCACAAAAAATAGTCTTAATGTTTGTCATTTACGAGAAATAATAATCAAAAGATTTCTCTTGATATGTAGTAAGTTACACAATTCTGTTAAAATCACATCGCGTAAATAAAAAATTTTCCGCTACAAAAAATTGCTAATCATATCCTTGTAGCGATTTCAATGGACACCCTTTATTATGTCTCAAGCATGTTTATGAACGTTGTTAGTTTAGTTGGTTCATTAAATACATTTTAACGTAAAGTCAATAGCACAATTACATACATATGTATGTATGTAGTTAGAAATGTGTGCGTACATGTGTATTAATATTTAGTTTTACAGCAACTGCCCTTTATTCTCTTATGACATGCTAATAAGCACATTAATGGTTACACATAAATATACATATACAGTACCGAACAATCTAATAGCCTGGCTTTAAAGTGTTTCACAAAAGGTTTTCCATTTTTTGCTCTTTATTGGCTAGCAATAATCTGTTAAAAATTTTGTTTGTTTATTTGAAAGATTGCGCATCTTATTAAAAGTCAAACTGAAATAAGCGTTTCAAACATTGCCTAACTGTCAAAAATAATCATGTCCATATTAAATGCTTGAAGCTAACACAAATAGCGTGGCATCAATTCTTTTGTAATTATAAGATCTTATTTTGATAGTGCATTATGTAGTGAAGTTGGCTGCAAAACAAAAGTTATTTTGTAAATTTTTTTTTTAATTTTAAAAAGCAGTAGCCTCTTAGCTATTTTCAGGTTAAACTAGGGATTTTATTTCAATTTTATTTTGATTCTATTCTATATGTTCTCTATTTAGATTTTCAATACCTTTTTATATAAACATTAAAAAACATAAAAAATTTAAATGATTGACCAATAAAAACATTATTTTGGGAAAAAAAATACTGTAGTTGCCATTGTTGAATCTTAGACAAATAGTTTTTAAGCGAAATAAAAAAAATTAGTTTTTTATCCATAAAATAACTAACAGACTAATTTTAATAATCCAGATAATTATTAACTATTTTGAACTGTTGTTAAACAATTTTACGAAATATCAAAATCCATTTTATATTTACCTTTTTAATGATACGTTTATTTAAAAAAAAAAAATCATTGCTATTAATAAATTGCAATGTACTGTAGCTGTGTTTGAACATAGAAAATATGTATGTACATCAGAAATCATATTTTTTCTTAATGGCTGTTTAATGTGTGGGTGTCTTTTAAATAGATACTCTAAAAAACATAATGCGTTTTTTTAAATATGTAAGTAGATATGATTAGATATGTCTCAGAGACGTGCATGAGTTTATTCGCTTTTGCTCTCTATTAATATATTTACACAGCTCTTATACATTTGAATTTTAGTTTGACAAATTTTCTTGATATCTCTTTTAAACCTTCTTTGGTGCTCAGACACAGAAATTTTAATTGGACACAATTGAACTTGTGTGCCTATATCATCAATTGTGTTTGTGTGAATGTTTATGTACTAAGGTAATTGAATCGGTTTTACAGCCGGTGAGACATCCGGATTTTCTTCTCTTTCAAGTATCAGTTTTTTTTTAATTTTTGATCACAAATTTACCTTCACAACTAATAGTAGCTAAGTATATAAAATACTGGAAAAAACTTTTTTAAATTGTAAAATTTTACTGAGTGCATCACAAAAAAATAGCTGTAAAGAAAGCGATGTTTTTCTACATAAATTATAAGACATGTTTTGCATGATTTTGGATTTATTTTGAAAAATTTTTTTGTATTTAGGGATTTATTTAGAATAAGTTATTTCCTGTCCTGACCATGAATTACTTTGCACTACTTCTAAATTGTTTTGTTAGATAGTGAAAAACTATAAAAAAAATCTAGACTTAATTTTTTAACTTGTTTACCGGGTTTTTCTTGCGTTCCAAAAAAGCAACTATTTTTTTTATTAAATTACTTTTATTATTATTTTTTTATTACTTCTGTCTGTAATCGAAATGCTTTTGCTTATAATTGTTCAGTAATTCAAGCCAAATTTATGATGAATGACTAACGGATACGTAAACAAACAAAAGTCGAGGTTATGGTTTACTGAAAACAAGAACCATTTCATACACTGTTAATCACTGCATGCAGCGTCATTTATGCTTGATGTGCCATCGGGTCTTGTTGTCTCAAAAACATTCAAAGTAACACTGTTATAAATTATAAACCACGGATTTGCAAACTTAATGGCAAAAATTTCAAATTTAAAACTCCAGGTGTGCAAAAAATGTTATTAACAAATTATGGTCTTTTAATATTTTTTCACAAAGTTTTGAAAAATTTTTAGTCAAATCAACTTAAATAAAACACAATTTCAATTTTCCGTGGAACAATTGTTTTTTCTGAAGGTTATTTTAAATTTAATAATTCAAACTGTTTGTAATATCAAACTTTAAAATGTGTACCTACAAAATATATATTTTTTTGAATTGTTAATTATTTTTTTTATTAATTTTAAAACAATTTTCCCTAAAGTACAAAGTTTATATTTCTCTTAAATTAACTACAATTTATTTGTTTTTGTTATTTCATATATTTAAACATTACTTTATGCTTAATTGTAAAGTGAATTGTAATTTTTTTTTTATTAATAAAATAGAGTTTTATTTTATTTACAATTAGAATTTTGAATTTGCCGATTTTTTATTCAAATCATCTGACATCCCTGAGTTTGATATATTAAAGTTTTTTTAGTAACTATTATTATTACAGTACATATGTAAAAGAAAGAGTAGAATACTTTGCCCAAATAACACACTTAACGTTTTTTACTTTAATCCAAATATACTGATAATTATTGGAATCATTATATTTAATATAATAAAATAAAAATCAAATCAAAAAATCAAATTATTATTGTAAAAGTTAGAATGGTTTTGCATGTGTAGCGTTTTAGTTTTTCAATATTAGTTTTAAAAAATTCCAAAATGATATATTCAAGCACTGCAATTTTGTAATAATCAAGTTAAATCGTATGCAATTTGTTTCAAAAAAATAAAAAAAAAAACAAAATACACACATATAAATCCAAGAACAACACATGTAAAACATAAAATTAAAAAATATAAACAACACGATTCCTTAAAAGACTTTAATAGAAAACATTCATAACCTGTATCTACTGTAACAAGACTTGAAATATTGTACCTCAAAGTCCACACTAGAATACCAACAACAGTTGTGTATACAAAACCATCTGCCATAAAACACATGTTGTGGGAGAAAAAAACATCAAACATTTTGGTTGTACATTATTCTACAGTTAACATACGGTCACACTCGGCAAATATTAGCCAAAACGTGTCAAATATTTATTTGCCGTAGTGTGACCACAAAACAATTCTGAGCGACAAACAACAAAACAGCTGATATTTTACAGATACAATTATTTTCCAGCTAACAAAAATGTGCCTAATGTGACCATAGTGTGACAACTCCAATATTGCTTAACGGAAAATAATACTTATCCAAATGTAAGCACAAGGAAAATATTTTTTTCATGTTTGTATTTGGCACTGTGTTATCGAGAGCAAATAAATGCGCCTAGTGTAACCACAAAATCAACACTGAGTTTATATTAACAAAATCTAATAAATATTTCTTTAGTGTGACCGTACCTTTAGAAAAATTGAAGATGCATGAGTATGGTGAAAACAGACAATTTTCCTTCTTTATTTTTATTTGTAGAAAAACTTGAAAAATATTCACACATTTATAGTTGCCACAATAATAAAGATAGCGAAAACTATGAAATATGCATATAAATATAAGTAAAATATATTTAATTGCATAATTGTATTATATACAAAATAATGATGATTAGGGCAGCAATTATCAGTAGCAAGTGCTTTTATTTTACTTTAAAAAAGGATTCGTATATCTACAATAACACAGAAATAAAGTCTGCTTGATAGTAAAATTAATTCCGTTTATTGATTGTTATGGAATTAAAAAAGATATTTTCATTATTTATTAAAATTAGCATTAAATGTTCATACTTCCAGGGGGTCGAATTAATTTATTCTCCATTAGTTTTGTGAGTTGATTTTTTTTCAATATAAACGTTTGCCTGATAGTTACGAATACAATAAAAATAAAAAAGATCAGCGAAGTCCGTCGGATCGTTTTAAAATGATGCTTGTGCAGATATGTGGCCGTCAACATTTTAAATTTTTTACCTACAAAACTTGTCTTGGTAATTACAAATGCAACAGGAAAAGAGTTAGCAAAATCCGTGTAATAATGAAAATATACTATAAAAGATAAGTCTGCCGTCACTTGCCAAGCAGAAATGTCAACTTTAAAATTTCAAAATGCACCTTAACAAACTCTTTAACTAAAAAAACTCGAGTAATTTCCAAACAAAAATTCAATGAGTTTAAAATTATCTTTTTTTTTTTTTAATTTTGTAATTTTTTTATGTAGTCAATACGTCCGATCAACTTGAAACATTGCTTACACAATAGGTTCTTGCGACAAACAATGAAAAGGAGGTGCTTGCTTATTGTCTCATAAATTATACAGGATATCCAGAAACGAGTATCAGAATTAAATTACAATAAATAATGTAAAACATATACTCCACTTATAACTATTTTTTTAATGGTTGCTAGTTCAAAGCAAAAATAACAGAAATATTGTGTACTACCAATCCTTATCATTTTCCAAATTAATAGTTTTTAATATATTTTCTATACTTAAATTAATATAATTTATTATTTTTTTAGAATGCACAACTTAAAGTATTCGTAATTACCATTACGAACATTTTTTTCAATTATAGAAAAAAAATAATTTGGAATTTAGCATTTGGTGTCACCGAAAAAAACCAATAATAATTTTAAAAAAATCCACTGAACAATCGTTTTTGCGATAATAATTTTATTAAGCACCAAAAACAGTGCTAAAATCATCGAGTGAAATTTTCGAAATCAGTTACGATTCCATCATCAGCATTCTTTGATTAAAACTAAATATTTCAACGGAATTTAAGTAAAAGGATTCTTTGTTATAATCATGGTTTTCCTTATTATGTTTTTTTTTAGTTTTAAAAAAAATAAATGTATATAGTAAAAATGCTAGTCAAGAATGTTATGGAGCTCCAGGCGATGTTGAAACAAATGTCAAGTTGAAATTTAATATCGCTGTATTAAAAAATAATCGATTTTTGATAGAACAACTCTAATACAAACTTCAATCCAAAAAAAAAAAAAATAATAATAATAATAATAACAATAAATTAAAAATACTTAACTACCAAATAAAGTATTGTTTTTAAGTAAAATACTTATAAATCCAAACAAACAAAAATAAAAACTAGTGATAATAAAAAGACAATAAAAAACGAAAGAAAAAATGTAGCTGTTGGTAAAATTTCGATCTAACTCGTTGTGGTAAGATAATATGAAGAGTGTAAACAAATTTGTTACCGAATTCAATTAACTTTAAAACCTGGGAGTTAAATAGATGATATTAACATCTAATGCTCGGCGCACATTTGGAACGAACGACGAATTTCGCCCAACACGACGAACTCTTCGGTAAAAATTCGCTGTGCAAATTCGTCGTGTGAAGCACAACAACGACGAAGAAGTAACATCTTTTATAGTTGATAAAATTGTTTAGTGTTTGTGCAAAGAAAAAACAAAAATAATCGAAGAATTTAATTTTTTGTGAAACTCAACAAAACAAAAAATATAATTTCTGTAATAATAAAAACTTGTTTACGTATAAGCAAACATTTCCAAGAATGTCGTGGGTACGTGCATTAAACAATAATAAAAATTTTGTTTGTGTATAACAGCTAATAGTGTGACCATATGAAAAAAAAACAATTTCATACACTTAAACATTTGCAAAAAACACAAAAAAAACAAATTTTTGTAGTAAAAGATAAAACAATTAAAACAAAACTAATTTTATTTTCTTAAAAAGTTGAGAAGTAAACCAAAATTTAATAAAAAATGGTCACCTTGTACCATTTTGTTCGACGTTCGCCGGCGTAAGAAATATAAATAAATCTAATGCAGAGTTCGCCGCGTATAGCGAACTTCGACTGACGCCACAATTGTATGCATTCTCATATGCACAAATGTGTTTTATTTTTGATGACGAATATTCGCGACGAAAAATTCGTCGTTCGTCCCAATTGTGCGCCTAGCATAACACGTAATCACCGATCAAAGTCTGTTGATGATGAAATTCGTAGCTGGTTTCGAAAATTCATTCCATTTGGCTAGTGTCGGCAAAACATACTTTTAAGATTATTTTTTCATTATCACTATATGAAAAAATTCTTTTTAATATAAAAATATTTTAAAAAGTGATCTCAAGCCTGTTTTTTTTTGTTTATGGAAAAATTATCTTATAAAATAATTAAAAATTTTGTTATAATGACCTAAAAAAATAGTATAAGAAACTGATTAAAAATAAATTTTTTATGCTTATTAAATTATTTTAAACATAGAATCAAGTGCTATAATTTTGATCACCTTAATAACTGTAAAGCATGCACACACTTGTTTATCTATGAAAATACAAAAAATAAAAAATATTTCTCATATAAATAGCGGCGAATAGTTTTATAAATTTCCAAAATTGGACTGGTATCAAAAACATCTTGTTTTTTATATGTTCTTGTACACACAATTTATTTGCTATAATAAATTTTCATTAAATTCCAAAAAAATTATCAATTGAGTCGTTTTGTAGGAAATTTTTTCATCTTAACAACTACCAGTAGTAATAAAACTACGAGGAAACAAATATGGCTTCTTTGCAAATAAGATATTTTATTAGAAAGTGCTATTTATGCACAATGTAAAAAGAAATTTAGAGCACAAAAACTGATTCGAACAAAATTCGTTTTACATATAATCCAATCTAATTGTGAAAATAAGTTTTCGAATTTCAAAATGTTTCGATAAAGTGTCTTCTTGTAGAAAGTTTTAAATTGGTTTTCTAGAGAGTTTACGTTACTGATTTAATAAATATTTGTATTAAGACCTCGTTATGTAGGAACTTATGAGTTCAATTCACCCCGCATACATATTCGCAGAACTATAATTCTGTGGCTTGGAGTTAAAAGGGCCAATGTCACTTTTTTGCTCTTTTGAGTTAATTATTTCATTAGATTTGTTTTCTTGCTCTATTTCATTATGGTAAAACAGCTAAAGTCATACTTAACCCAGAACAGCTTCATAAATAAAACGCTGGCCAATGTCACTATGAAAGCACCTATAAAAGTTAAAGTTCAATTCCAGTTTTCTCAAAAGTAAATATTTTGACATTGGCCCTTTTAGCTCCAAGCCACAGAATTGTTATAGGCTTGAAATCTGTGTAATTGGCTGTTATATCGATAGGATCATAGTAGGGGACGTGGTATCCCTCATTTAAAAAAAAAAACATTTAATGTCTTTTCTGGAAAATTATAATCTTTATTTGTTTTAAACTTCGTACGAGGTACTTTTGATAACAACTTCTTAAATACAACCAAAATAAGGATAATAATCGAAAAAGGAGGAAAAATGCCTTTAGACATTGTTGCTACAAGGCGCTTTAGTGCGCCCATTCTGACGTTGTTTGCTGCATTACACATATTTGGCCAATATTGGGTACCAGCGGTAAATTGATAATAAAATCTACACTTTTTAAGCGATTTTTATGGTTTAAAGCTTTTTTTATTTTTAAGATAAGTAACTCTCAGAAAAAGGTGCAAAATGTTGAACATTTTTTTTATATTTTTTTTAATTCTATTTTTAAATTGGAAAATATTACGAATTTTGCACGAAAAAAAAAATTTTTTTTCCATAAATTTCTAAATAACTCCAAAGCGATAAGAGATAATTTTAAAAATTTTATTCGATTTAATTAAAAACAATTTTGTTACACATCTTCTGGTATTTTATTTTTGAAAATCGGATGACTGGTTCTCGAGTTAGGATGAAATATGTTTCCGTACCTGACTAATTTAGGGGGAAAAATTTGCCACGCCCATAAAAAAGTATCCCGATATGATGAAAAAAAAACGACAACGGATTTGAGTTCAGCGCACCAAAATCCATATAGTCCACATAGTTTTAATTAACGGAAAGACAAAAAATGATTTTTAGTCGAGCAGTGTAATTTACATATTGTAACATTTTATTGACGAAACAAATTTTTAAATCAAAAATTTTATTTTTTAAATCAAAACTTTGTTTATTTTAATTGATTTCCCAAAATTGTCGCGACAACAATCTTTCGCATAATCTACATATTTATGATTTAGAAATTTAAATTAAAAAATGTCTTTATTGTCAACTTACCTTCCAGAAACAGACCGTGTACATAGACACCCTCAGTTGGATACTCTGTAATGTCCTCTTTATTATAGCGTGTTATTTGATTTTGTAAAACTACAGAGTCAAGAGCCCAACCCTTGTGAGCTCGTGTTACTTCCTGCAGACACATGAGACAGTAATGTCGGTAACATAAGAAATTCCGGCATAAACACACGTATAAATACACAAAACAGTTATAAAATAAATATTTATGTAGAAAGACCATCACACACACACACACGCACACACAAAAGTATTTTTGTATGTATGGGAATTTATGTTGTTTTGTTGCCATTTACAGTGTCCATGTGTTTCATCCATAGCGACATAATTTCACATCAGATAAGGAGTAGGCCATATAATTGAAAAAAAAGAAACAAAAGTAAATGGAAAAATATAAAATTTTATAGTAAAATAGTAAATAAAACGGAATAAGAAATTGTATTAATAATAAACAAGAAAATTATCACACGTTTGTCAAATGCTCATACGTAACAATGTTTTAAGATACAATATGTACATTTTTCATTTTTTTTCTTTTCTTCTATTTTGTTACCACCTACACACAAATAAATTCTATTGTAAAATATTTTATACTACGCATGGTATAATCTACATACACGAAAATCGATAAAAAGTGTGATCTTTGTAATTGACATATCTGATTGCAAATCAAGTCAAGAAGGCATTCGTTTCCTTTTGCACAGCAAGATAAATTTTTTAGCTCGAAGCTCTTTTCGATACACAAAAAATACAAACATCCCATATCATATTAAAATCAAAAAAAAAATTGTAAATTTATAACCTGCGTAATTTTGAGGAAATTTGTAAATAAAACTTTCCCAGAAATAAAATTTTCCACTGCTTAAGCAAGCAAAGCAAAAGCAAAAACTTAAGTGAAAATAGAACACTAGACAGAAGACCAACACTTGCACTCCTATTAAAAAATTGCTTTTCTCATTTCTTCCTCTTCAGCAGACGATTGTCTTATAACTGGCTGCGGACACTTTTCTTTCGCATCAAAAAAAATTTTCTTGTCTTTTCTTTCTTGGTTACGGGAACCGAACAGCTTAAAACAGTGAAACACTGCTTTTCCGTTTACTCTTTTTCTTAGGTTAATATCAGAGTGTCCACTTAAAGCAAAAGTTCAACGCGCTGTAAATTAGTCAACAACCTGGTTCGAATTTACAAAGATATCTTTTGAAGGGACACGTAAAAAAACACATTTCACTTTCAGCATGTTTTCTGACATCAGCCTTGATCGTACATCTGTTGCTTATTAAATAATGCGTGTATGTATAAGGGTTAAGCACCTATATACGAATAGCTCATTATCTTTAATGTCGTAAGCACATAAAATTAAAAATTCTAATGCTATAAAACGGCTTCTGCGATTTGACCGGAAGCGGCTGAAGAATATTGTGGCTACGCTGACTTATTACTGCAACTTTGGAAATCATGTCAGAAGAACGGCAATACCCTATAATGACTTCTATAGAAGCTGTTTAGACGAGTATGACTTTCTGTGTAACTGTCCAGTACTGGAGAATATCGAAGGAACTATTTTCGGGGCCTGTAGACTAGCGATCCTGTAAGAGATGTCTTGCTGAAATGTCTACCTTTAAAAGACAATCTAAGTAGTTCCCTAGACCAATCCGTAATTGGGAGACCGACGATGTCTAGAGCTGACATCTCCAGAAATGGTTGACAAACAATATAGGTTAGGTTAGGTTAGGTTGAAAAGGAGGGGTATAAAAGCCCAAACCCATGACAGGTATACACCTATGCCCAGTTGGCATGTTGTGCGCTCCATGTGGAAAACGGAATTCCCAAACAAACAAAACCATAAACATAATTTCCCATAAATAACGGACTAGTCCAAGAAACCAGTCCCCTCAATGTAACGCCTTATGGATCTCCAGTTCGAGTCCCCCAGGTATTCCAAGTTCGGCATATTATCTACTGTAAAATTTTCGCGCCTAATATGCCCAAACGCAGGACAATGACAGAGGTAGTGTACCAGGGTCTCATCCTCTTCCTCGCAAGCTCTACATGTCGTCTCCTCAGATAATCCCATGCGAGCTAGATGAGTTCTCAACTCCGTATGACCTGTAATTACACCGGTTAATTTCCTAAGTGTAGGTCTACTTAGTCTCAGAATCTCCTTTGACTTCCCAAGATTTGGGTCACCCCAGAGTGTTCTTGTCACCTTACCGACATCAGTGCTTTGCCATTTTCTGACATGTTCTTCCATTGCCCAGCGTTTAAGTTCATCCTTAAATCGTTTAAGGGGTTTGGCGTTCTCCAAAGTTATAGCACTCAAAAGAGCTCCCATTTTGGATAATTTGTCGGCTTTCTCGTTTCCGATCAGCCCGTGATGGCTTGGTATCCATATTATCTCCAGATGTTCACAATTTGCATATGAGTTTATCTCACTCTTGCATTGCAAAACGTTCCGGGATTCAACTTTCTCCTTTCTCAATGTCTTAATCACTGATTGGCTATCCGTAAAGATACGAATCGGAGTTTCGCTATTCGTTTCCTTTATCCATTTAATTCCTTCCGTAATCGCCATGATCTCAGCCTGAAAAATAGTGTTGTGATCTGGTAGACGGAAGTATTTGCCTCTATTTCGGCTTATGTCGTATAAGCCCATTCCAGTTTGGTCACCAATCTTTGAACCGTCTGTGTAAAGATCGATTCCGTGGGTGTTTCCCATCCTGATTATCTCATCCCATTCTCCCTCTTCCGGTATAATGGTGATGCAGTTAATATTCTCATATCTCATCGGGATTTTATCACATGTTAATTCTGTAATATTTCCCATCGGTAAGATATCCGTTATTCTTTGGTATCTGGTCTTATGTTCTCTTATAAGCCACTCATCTATTGCCATTAATCTTGTGGCAGCTAAGGCCGCTTCATATTTTACCTGTATCTCAATAGGCCAAATGGATAATATATTCTCAATGGCCATTGTCGATGTGGTCCTCATGGCGCCGCAAATACTAATGCAGCACTGTCTCTGAATCTTTTGAAGAGGTTTTATATTCACCTTCTTCTCTAAGGATGTCCACCACACTAACGAAGCGTACGTAATTGTAGGCCGCAGTACACTCGTATATAGCCAATGTGTCATCCTTGGGCTTAAGCCCCATTTTGAGCCAATCACTCTTCTGCAGAGGGCCCATATTCTTTGAGCTCTCTCCACTTTACATTCAATGTGGTCCTTCCAGGATAGTCTCCAATCAAGTACTATTCCTAGGTATTTGACCTTCTTATCAATCTTAATTGTCTTATTCCGAAAGATGGGATAGCTATGCACCGGTATCTTCCTCTTTCTCGTAAACAAACAGATTTCAGTCTTTTCCGGGTTGACATTGAGCCCTCGCTCCTTCGCCCAGTTATAGGATATATTCAAAGCCTCCATTGCTCTCATACATAAAGAATTTGGATTCGTCCCCCTGATCAGTATCGCAACATCATCTGCGTAACAGATAGGCTTGAATCCCTCGTTCGATAGAATCCTCAGTAGACTATGTATGGTAGTTACCCATAATAATGGAGATAAAATACCTCCCTGCGGGGTTCCTCGACATACTTTGTCCCTTCTTCTTACTCCATTTGCCTCACAATTTATCCATCTGTTCCTTAACATATTGCTAATCCATGCAATTAAGACATGGCTTAACCCTAAGTTTTCCAAGGAACCGATAAGACTCGAGGTCATTACGTTATTGAAAGCTCCTTCTATGTCTATAAATACGCCCATGGTATACACACCCAGGTCGAAGGATCTCTCTATATGATAAACAACCTCCTGAAGAGCAGTCTCAGTAGATCTGCCCTTGATATAGGCGTGTTGTCCAAATCTCATTGAATCGCCTGGTAATCGTCTTCTGACCATTCCATCGACGATACGCTCCATGGTTTTCAATAAGAATGATGTTAAGCTTATGGGTCTATAAGCTTTAGGATTTGCGTAATTTTCCTTCCCTGGTTTAGGTATGAAAACGACTCTCGCCTCCCTCCATTCCACAGGGGTATACGCATATTTCAGGCAAGTAGTAAAAATATTCGCCAGCCTTATATCGATTAGGTCAATGCTTCTTTGTAGGAGAGCCGGAAAAATACCGTCCGGCCCTGGTGCCTTATATGGCAAGAAACTATTTACCGCCTCTCTTACCATCTTTGTGGTTATAATTATGTTCGTCGTGGCACTACCGTCATGGGGGTGTGGAAAAATGACAAACAATATAACGACCTCTCTTCTTTTCTAACTTTACTCCTTATCTCTTTTCCATCATAAGTAATCTAATATATCCTTTCTTCTTTTATTCATTGTCTTTGAAAGGGATCAATAAAATGATCTTAAGTGAGCTGAACAATAGCTGATGTTCTTACCTACCTACCTACCCTATGCTATAAACACTTAAACGGTAGCAGACTATACAACTTAATGACTACAACTGCCATTGGCTACAATCGTCATTAGCTTCACGTCACTAGCTTGTGCCCGCGACTTCGTCTGCGTAGTTATCGGGATAATAGGTAGACTTAGTATTAACAACACAAACCACTCGTTTAGGATGTGTTACGATGAGTTTGCCAACGACTTCGCGTTATTATCGCGATAAAAAGTAGGTTGTTATCTATCTACATATGTGCCAAATTTCATTTAGTTCCGTTCAGCCGTTTTTGCGTGATTGAGTAACAAATATCCAAACATCCAAACATACAAACATTCACATTTATTATATTAGTAGAATATATGTATATAAATACAGCCAGCGGTGGCGGCAACGGAAAAACAATTAAGCGGCAAAAACTAACAGTCGGCTGTAAGCGATAGACTTTAGATAAATGAGAATTGTTTTATTTAATTTTATTATTTCCTCAGCAAAAAAAGAAAGAGGAAAATAGAGAATGCATGAGTACAACCCATGATCATTAATAGGTAACTATTTTGGATTTGTTGAAGGCATTATTCATGCCTCGTCTTGCACTTTTTACTTATATATTAAAGTGGTGCAAACTTTTTTCTGGGTTTAGTATACATTTATTGCTCGAAGAATTAAAAAAATAATTTTTAAAACACAACTAAGAAGAAAATAACTTTTGCTTCTAAAATAGTATAAAAATGCTAGAAACTAATTCAAAAAAAAATTATTTCTAAACCAATTTTTTACGTATTAAACTAAAAAAAATACTGTCAGCGTCATAGAAAAATTAATTTCCTTCTAGCTAAATTTTTAACGCAATTTGTAACTAGTTGAACCGAGACTTTAGTATTGACTTAAAAATAAACAAGCTCACCATTGTAAAATTGAATTTGGTTTTCAAACAGTGGTTAGAGCGTGGAAGTTCAAAACCAATATACTCTGGTTCAAATCACGGCTAAGACAAGAAAAATTTGAAAGTGCTTGAAGGTTAAATTGCTGTGTAAAATTTGTTCAATATGTGTGAGGTGAGAACACTAACATACCACTCTCTAACAATAACTAATATATAAACTAATATAAAACTATATCCGAATTAACTGATTAGGCTCCTATGACAATCTCGATAGCTTGATATATGACAAAGGTGCAGCTCTGTAGCTAGGCTGAAGTTAGAAGCAACTAGTTTATTTTTAACCACATACTAGTTACTTTATCTGCAGGGTTTTTATTACCTCTTGGGAAAATTTTTTTAATTTTTATGTTACTTAGACAAATTGAGTGTAATTTTTTAAGAATATTTATGCTATCAACGAAAACCAAGAAGCAAACAGTTTTTTAAATTGTGAGATTTTATCGCAGACTTCCGACTCTTTCAATGAAAAGGATTTATGACAGGTACTAGAATCCTTGTATCAATTTTATAAATATATTTACGATAAAATGGCTTTCGTACACGTAGTTTTACTACGAAGTTTCAGAATGTTTTTTCAAACTTTGTGAAAAATATGTATCATTTCTGTTTTAAAAATCCTTGAACCGATATCTATATATATATATATATAAATAAGTTGCATTATGTTAGTAATTGATGTTCTCTGGAATGCGTGAACCGATTTTGTTCATATGAAAGGTGACGTCTTTACCAGAATTTTTATATATAAACGGTCTCTGTATGTGTATTGATTCATGAGTTATAGCCATTTTAGTGAACACTGCCATTAATTTCGAATTATTTAATTTAAATGAATTCGAAATGATTTTTTATTTGATTTTTTGCACTATGAAGTGTGCAGGGGGTTCGCTAGTTTTTCATAAAATGTATTGCTTTTCTTAACATCTTCATTTTTGAGTATTGTGCCAAGTTTTATTATAGTCAGATAATTCCTTCTGTTGTTACCGATTTTTGTATGAAAACGTTTCACTGTGTGATTCTGTCGATACATATTGTAATTGCAAAAAAAAAACACATTTTCAAACGTGTTATTTAATTGAAATTTAACTGCAAAATTATTTTTATAATAATTTAACAAATAATACGTTAAACTTCACGTATTTACACACGTACAACATAACTAATAACGATTAAAATATTCATATTTCAAAACCATATTTAAGCGCTCACAATCACTTCAGGAGTTTTAAAAAAAATAAAACCATAATGGTATTTACATAAATCTACTATTAATTAAACAAACAACGAATGTCAGCAACAAAAAGTATGTAGTTTTAATGAGATTTTAAAGGCACTTCACCTATAAAATGTTAAAGTGATTGAGCGTAAAACGCCAAACACTACCATCACCACAAACAAACCAACCAACCAACCTACCAACAACAACACAACAAAAAACAATCATTAACATTAATTTCAAGTAAATCAAATAAAAACACTGTGAATTATTAAAAACATATTTAATGTATCTACCGCACTGGACACAATTTTAAAAATATGAAAATGATAAACAAAAACATGTACATACCTGACGCATGGCTGTTAAAAAACCTTGAGGATTAAAAAAGCCTGTCATCCAAAATACCTTTAAAGAGGAAAGCGGATGAAAAAAAATGTAATTAGATCCAAAGAAAAGGCAAAGGTAAAGACAGCAAAGAATAGACATCAAGTAAAGACGTTTCTAATGCTTAGTTTTATTTTTTCTTAACAAATGGAAAATAAAGGGACATAAAAGAAAATTTATCTAACAGAGGAACCACCGAAAATGATGAATATCAAGTAATTAAGGTTTTTGTGGTTATTCCGTCCTTTTTAGTTTTCTTTTAAAATTCATTAAAATAATTTTTTTTTTTGTTATTTTCTATGCAACTTACTTTTGGCCGGTCAGTTGAAATCCAAGTACGAAACTGTGCATTGCGTTCCAACAATTCAGTATACCAAAATCCCAGTGTTGTGGACTCCCATGATATCTGTAAATGACACAATCAGTAGTATGCAGTTAATAAACAAAATGTGCTCTTCTTCCCTTTTCTTTTTAAAAATATAATAAAATTGTGATTTTAAGTTCCTATTCTATACAAACAAACTTTTTTTTTTTTTAGAATAAAAGAAAAACTGCCTTGTTACAACAATTATATTTAAAGTCCTTATTAAAATTCGTTAAAAAAATGTTATCAACTGGATTACAAAAAGAGTAAAGGAAAGATATTTAACCCACACAAGTATTTCATTAATAATCGGATTTATATTAAACTTAAAGCTATTTTTAAAAAATAAGGAGTGTTGACCAAATGTTCTTACTTATAACAAGAAAATTTATCCTTTTTATACCCTTCACCTGTGGTGCACAAGGGTATATATAGCTTTGTCATTCCGTTTGTAATTTCTACAAGTTTCATTTCCGACCCCATAAAGTATATATTTTCTGAAAGCTTATGAATAGAGGAGTCGATTAATCCCTGACCATCTGTCCGTCTGTCCGTGTGTTGGTTGAAATCAGCTTTTAGAAGCAACCATATGTTCTTCAGATCTGTATATGGTATCAATCTATTGGAAATATCCAGGAATGAATCGCTATTGAAATTCAGCACAATCGTCCCATAAGTTTCTGAGATATGAGCAAAAAACCACGACCACTTCGTTTTTTTTCACAATTACAACAACAACCTACATACATACTGGTTAAAGTAAACGTGGCATCGAATTCCAGCTGAGCCAAAAAAATTTTATTTTATTTAATATAATATTTATATTTTATTATTTTTTTATATTTTTTTTTAATTTTTTTTAAATTTTTTTTTAATTTTTTTTATTAATTTTTTTTTAATTTTTTTTGTAATTTTTTTATTATTTTTTTTATTTTTAATATATACTAGCCAAACCCGGCGCGCGTTGCTACGCCCCTTAATGAATCGAAATGCATTCTGAATTTTAATTGAATATCAAGTGCAAAAACCTCAAAATTATAATTTTTTTATGGGCGTGGCATTGCCCACTTTTCTAGTCACGAAATTGTAAAGTCATAACAGCTCAATATGTGTGCAAAGTTTCAGAAGAATCGGACCAGTGCAAGTACCTCAAAATTATACATTTTTTTTATAGGCGTGGCACTGCCCACTTTTCTAATCACGAAATTGTAAAGTCATAACAGCTCAATATGTGTGCAAAGTTTCAGAATAATCGGTCAAGTGCAAGTGCCTCAAAATTATACTTTTTTTTTTATAGGCGTGGCACTGCCCACTTTTCTAATCACAAAATTATGTAGTCATGACAGCTCAATATGTGTGCAAAGTTTCAGAAAAATCGGTCTGGTGCAAGTACCTGAAAATTGTACCCTTTTTTTATGGGCGTGGCCCCGCCCACTTTTTTAATCACAAAATTATGAAGTCACGACAGCTTAATATGTGTGCAAAGTTTCAGAAAAATCGGTCCAGTGCAAGTACCTCAAAATTAAAATTTTTTTAAGGGCGTGGCCCCGCCCACTTTTCTTATCACGAAATTATTTAGTCATGATAGCTCGATATGTGTGCAAAGTTTCAGAAAAATCGGTCAAGTGCAAGTAGCTAAAACTGATAACTAATTTTTTATGGGCGTAGCCCCGCCCACTTTTTTTCATCCATAAACACTCCCCGGTATGTGTACAACAACTTACCAAAGTTTGAGCCCGATCGGTTTTGCAGTTTCAGAGTCTATAGCTAACACACACACACACACACACACACACACACACACACACACACACAGAGTTTCACTTTTATATATATAGATTTTTTTTGCATTTTTTTTGGTATGTGTTTATATGAGATGAATGGTGATGCAAACACTTGTTATTGCATGACTACACGTTGTGAAGGGTATATAAGATTCGGCACGGCCGAATAAAGCACTGTTACTTGTTATACTTATAATAAATAATGTTAGAGGAAATATCTATTAATAAGAAATCTACAAAAAAAAAATATTCCTTAAAATTTTTTAAATTTGAATTTTATTTATAATAAATAACTTTTTAAATTGAAAAAATGTATTGGAAAAAAAATATTCTTTTTCAAAATTTGATTTTCAAGAATAAGTTAAACAAATATTTGAATAATCATGTAAAAACGGAGGTGGTTATTAGAATAAAAGTGGCCTTTAAGTTAGCATTTAAGTTAGTTCATACATTGATGTTGAACTTAATTACAGATGAGACTTGAGTCAATATGCCTTGCAGCCCAATACATTCTGTTGGATTCAAAATTTAAGATTTTAAATAGTAAAATTTCTTTGTGCCTAGGTCAAGGATAATATAACGTTTGTTGTGCCACCAATTCATAATATGTATGTTATATTTTAAACATTTCTTTGTACGTAGGTCGAAGATGCACCCGCTTTACTTTTGAAAATATGACGTTTGGTTTAACTACTAGTTCTTAAATATGTTATATTGTATGTGTTCTTACTGTCGTAATATTTTAGGTTTCTTAAGGCTTATTTAACGAATTTCTGTACAACATCTGTCAAATAAGTCTTTTATAAGCCTTAAATATTGTTTATGAATACGGCAGTTATGTTCTCTTTTTTCCTTACGATTATAAAATACTAAATGTAAATGAAAATACATGTACATATCAATTTAAAAATAAATATATATATATAAAAAAATTAATATACTTTCTTTTCGCGTACTTTTGTTTGAAAAATGTTCAATCATATATAATACTGATACTATAAATCCTTTATTTAAATTAATTCCAAACTTCATTTATAGGCGTGATTACATTAATTAAAATATCTTTTCAAAATTATAGAAATGTAAATTACAGTATTAAGGACTGTTTCAATTGATATTTCTTGCAATATTTTTCAATTAAAACTATTAATTTCATTTAGTTATTAGCACAATTGGATGATGATTGGATTGGAAAATGCATTTTTATTTTTTTCTGTGTACTAACAAATTTCTTTAAATGAAATTAATATTTAATGAATGAGCAGGATGTGTTATCATGTTATATTGTTATATTGTAATAAGTTTTTCAAAAATTTGTAAATGACTTAAATACAATTTTCTTTCGCCATGTACCTTATCATGTCATATTGATAAAATTAAAAAAAAAAAATTTATGTGTAAATCTTACTCTTACATAAAAAATCCTTTTTTTTAAACCAACTTAATTTTGTAAAAATTACAACAATATGGCAATCCTATGGTTTTCATAAGCAACCGCCTATAACGTACACCATTGCGTATAACATACCCTACAAGAACAGTGACGGTCATTTGACCGGTTATATGACTGGTATTGGTGACTGATAGTATATCGGTTAAAGTTTCAATTAGTTTCTTAAGGGCAAGGTGAAAAAAATGACTGAAACTTTTGTGTACATGTGATTTTGCGTCTTTCTCTTACTTATTAGTTCTGTCGACTGCAAAACATATATCTGGACTACTTACACTACAGCTGTTTCAAATCAAATATAATATAAATAGTAGTCACACTTAACGTATATATCGGTCAAAGCTAACTAGTCACCCTTAACGTATATATCGGTCAAAACTAACTAGTCACACTTAACGTATATATCGGTCAAAGCTAACCAGGTATATATTTTACTCGTACAATAAAACAAAATTTATTATCTTTTATATTATTTATTATTATATATTTCATTACATTTAATTTATTATTACCATTAATACGTAATATTACTGCTTCATAGATGGGCTCAATTTAATCCTTTTCCATGGTATTAGCGTCATTAGTATTATGGATGGAATTGTTAAAAAAAAATTATGAGAATATGCAAAGGCATATACATATTTATGTTTGGCTGCTACCTTTCGTACTTACCTTTTATTTCTTGAGTATTTTATAAAAAACCTCGTCGAAAGAACCTCAAATTTTTTAATAAAATTACTTTTTGTTACACTGAATTAAAAATTATTCACAATAATTTTCCAATTTTAAACGTCAAAAAATCAACATACATTATTTGTCTCACTCTTGCATACGCATTATTTTTCCTGTCGCAGGAATTATATATTAAATTGCTACAATAGTGTTAGTACAAACATTTTGTATGTGTTAGTTTCAATCATTGATTTCTTGTAGGGAAGTGGAGAGAGAGAATTTGTGACAGCTGAAATTTAAAAAAAGTAAAAAAAAAAATAATCTGCTGACGAATCAAGACTACCTGTTGAATGAATATGCCTTGGATCATTGTAAAAATTTTAAGACATACAAAAGAAATATTGAATGCATGGGTTCAATACATGTTAATTTAGGTCAAACATCATGATTTAAATATAAGCTTGTTATTGGAGAGTATGTGTTTATATTTATATAAGAATCCATTATAATAAAAGAATAGAACTCATGTCTATTAGATGAAAAAAATCTCATGTATCATAATTGATTTTCTTTTTTAACATGAATTGTATAAGATATTTTGCGTATAAGTAGAAGTCATGAAAAAAACCATTCACTTTGAACTAGTGCGATATTTTTTTCTGGGTAGTTGAAGTAGTAGTAGTAGGTTTTTCTTACAATAACATTCTCAAAACAATTATGTATAAAAATTACATTGCAACTAATATAATCTATTAAATATAACCTGGATGGAAATAACAAATTTATCACAAGTTATTAGTTAGGATGGTCCTATTCTTCCGAAACTAGTAACTTACCTGCTCTCAAACAAACTGAATTGTATTTGCCACTAAAAACTAAATTAAACATTTAGCTTAAACATATTAACATTTATACTCCCATTCTATTTTACTTAGAAATATAAAAAACACCCTCTCCGCAACATTATTGCCTTTCACTCCTTAACATTTTTTTCCGAATTTTATAGAAAACGAAGCACTCATCACTAAAGCAAGAGTTTTAAATTGTTGAAGCGATTTGAAAAGATATGCTGTAATAATACCAATTAAATAAGCGAACAAATTTGATAAAACGTGAACCTTTTTTCTCAAAGAATTTTTCTTTGTTCACTTTAAAGTATCTTAGTCACCTTTTTGCTTTAATTGATTCCTGTTAAAAGCTAAAAACTTACCTTTAGGTCTGTTTTGATGAAGAAAAAATACCAGAATATTTTTTATAATTTTTCTGTGTCCTTTAAAAGCAAAAAACTGTTGCTATCATTTCACATTTACACTCTTGTATACTATTTTAAGGAAATGCTTTATGTGGGCTTTTCTAATATTTGTTGGGTTCCCAACAATAAAGAGTACAAGCTCTTGTACATATTTAATCTCATCAATAAAATTGAAAATTATAAAAAGCAATATTAATATTAAAAACAAAATAAGCTTCTAAACCATTCCTTAATTTAATTTATCGAATACGAATACAAGTTATTTTGTGAATGATTGGTTGTAATTTTAATATTTAATAATATTATGATGTTTTCTTTTCGCAGAAAAAGTGCTGTTAGAAATGTGTGAATATTTAGTTCGAATTGTAATATTTAATAATATTATGATGTTTTCTTTTCGCAGAAAAAGTGCTGTTAGATAATGTATTATACTTTTTTAAAAAAGATGCCTGAAACCTCACAATCTCAAAAGCTAACACGCAAACAAAAATAACAACTGCCATTGTGCATAATTAGGTTTTCAAACAGAAAAATGATTTATTTTTTATTAACATTATTAAATTGTGCCATAATTCTAGTTACAAAAATAAAAAACTTACTAACATCAGCGGTTTTCGTGTTAACCGTTGATTTTATGCAGGACGTAAAGGACAATATTTTGTGCCTTTAGTGACGGCAAATTACTAGAATATAACATGCTGTAGCAGAAAGTTTTTTTTAAATCTTAGAAGGGGGTAAAAAATATAAAAGAAATCACCAATAAATTAGAGATATTTTTTAAAAATGGCTATAAGTTTGTATAAAATTTTATTATTAAAACTTTTTCTAGACAAAAAAATTATTATTTTGTTAAAAAGTTTGCTTTTTATTCTTTGCCTTATTAAAAGCACTGTTTAAAAAAATTAGATCGCAAACGCAAATTATTAAGATTGTTTATAATATTTAAATTAGTCAAATATCCAATGAGAATGCTATATTCGGCCATGCCGAATCTGATAATAGCCTTCACCATCACGCTTAGGTTCCAGATTTAACGTTACACGTCATTGTGTTTTATTATTTTGTACGCCATCTTTGACTTTAACTTTTACATAGTTAGGTAATTATATTATTCAAGCACTTTCATTTGATATCTATATTGATGGGGTTCACATACAAATTATCCGCCATTTGTTAAGGGACCTATCTTGGGTCTTATCTATTTCATATTTTATTGTATTCTACTGATCAAACCCTTTTATTTGATTCCAATATTGTGTGGCTTAAAGAAGACAAAGCCGTAATAACTATATTTAACCTTTATATCCGCCATTTTATTTCGTGCCCCATCTTGGATTTTATCTTTTTCACAGTTTAATTACTCTATTTTACTGTTAAAGTTCTTTCATTTAACATTAATACTATGGGCATTATTAAATTATCAAATACTAGACTCAACACATATATAAATATATTAACGCCATTTGTAGTGTCCGCCATCTTGAATTTTTATATGGTAGATTTTTTTCTTCAAGCTAAGCCATTTTATTTGATACACATATCGATTCTCTTAGTTGTCTAGAAGCCAAAAAAAGATTACTATTTATAAATTTTAGCAACCATACCAAAGTATTTAATTGTGCTTATATCTCTATTGGTTTCAAACTAAATTGTAAATTTTTCTCAGAAGTAATTTTCAACGCTATGGCTGTCACTTTGGTGTTCATAAATTATTTACAAAGTTGAGTAACTTGATATATTTAATAAAGCCTATATTCTTCCAAATAAGTTTTCCCTTTAACTTTAACGATTAGTGACGGCTTTGTCAAACAATATTTACGCATAGCGCTAAAAACAAATGTGTCGATAAATTATCCTAGAATGAAAAACTGTTAATTTTTGTGGTAAAAATATGGGAAAAAGCAGAGGCAGTATTTATTTGCTCAAATCTCAAAAATATATGGAGTGATTATTCTGAATTTCAATAGCGATTAATTCTCAGATATTTAATAAAGATTAATACTACATACAGATCTATGCAACATGTGGGCTTCTAAAATTCGATTTAAACCAACACACGGACATTGCTCACCTATGACTACCCAGGTCATAGGCTTTCAGAAAATATATAGTTTATGAGGTCGAAAATAAATGTTGTAGAAAATACAAACGGATTTGTTGTTGTTTTATGTTTTCAGTGTCATAAAATAGTTCGAGACTGTGTCAAATATTTTATTAAACTAAAAAAAAAACAAGTTAACATTACTGATCGTGTCACACTGTTGACATTTTTTATTTACACAGTCAAGGGCAACACTGTTACTTATTTTATGATAAGTATTAAAAAAGTAATGTCTTGTTTTATTTTATTAAGTAATTGGGATATTGTATTCTTCTTCTAAGTACGAGTATTCTTTTCTGTTACATTTTATTTTTAATAAAAATTTTAATGAGAAAACATTTCTTTACTATACTTTGATCAATATATTGGCAAAATTATTAGGAATATTGTTAAAAAAAAATTTTTTTTTCTTCTGTCACCTTTGTTATTATAACAACACAAGTTTTTTTTATTGTAGCCTATGGGCTTTAAAATTGCTATTGAGCAAGAGAATTTTAACAGTGAACTTGTTTTTGTTCCTGGAATTTAGTTCAAATTAAAAAAAAAAACAATTTCCTGTTGTGGGAGAAAATCAATACTTTTAAAGTTTTTTTAATAAGCTACATTTTTATATACAATATTATGATTAAATTTTGTCTTAAAAATTGCAATTGACTCAAAATTAATATTGTGTAACCTATTCAATGATGTCATTTTGGTCTGATCGAAGCAAATTTGGTAGATTACTTTGTTCATAACTTGGTGGATTGGTTGTTTTGTTTGATTTTTTTAGGTTTCAAGTTATATATTAAATTTTTTTGTCAACAAATCAAAATAATTTGCTTATATTATATAAATATTAAATAAAGTTTATTTTACAAATAAATATCCTTGTAATTCTGAAATATTCAAGAAAATATTAAGTGACAATACATAGTATTCAATTGCCATAATAAAGAAAACTAATGCTGTTGAGGAGTATGTTAAATTGGTGACGTCTACAGTGCCTTTAAAAAAAAATTAATATGCGTTGGTACATTACCTCAAAAGTCAATATTTAGAAAATCAGTTCATTCTCATCTAGACTTAAATAATAATACAAATAATTGCATTTTATAAACCTTTTGTTCAGAACTATTTTTTATCCTTTATATTTATTTAAAAATATTTCTTTTCGCTACTTTAATGATACGTTTAGATAATGGTAGTGTTAAATTTTTTTGAAAAAATTTTTAATAAAAAATTATTTTCGCTGTAGCATCCCTGAACTTTTTGTTGCGTTTCTAAACTGCATAAGCGGTGGTTTATTTCCTTTTGTTTTTAATTTTTTATTTTGCAAATAAATGTTTAATTCGCAACTTTTAGTTAAAAAATAATTTGTTTAATCTTGGGAGTGAAAAAATATATTTCCCATCCCTGTAAAATGAATTTATATTGTTTAGTAAAGCAATATAAACTGCAACAAAAATAGTACCTATAACACTAAACCAAATATTTTAATTCTTTTAGTATTTTAATTGTTTTTACACCTTATTTGGGGTATTCACAAGAAGGCCTTATTATCGTATTGACATAATGCCCTAACCGTGCAAAAATTTTAAAATTAATGAAAAGTATCGCATTTTAAACTTTTTTAAAAATTTTAAGAATTTATGACCTTACGACAACACGGCAATACGGTGTGAACTCTCCAGTTATTTAATTCTAGTCGTGTTTTTCGTATCGAGGCACATTAACTTATGTGCTGTTTTTAGAACGCCAACAATTACTTTGAGTAGAAATTTTACGTGTAATTTATTATTGTAATACAAACAAATTACGCGCAAAACGTCCACTCAAAGTAATCGTTCGCATTGTAAAAACAGCACATTATATTCATAGCGGATGTTATACTACTATCCAACTGTCGAGAAAAGAAAACATGTTCAAATGTTCTGGTCGAGACTTGAACAGCGCTTTATTTAAATAGAATGAAGAATGTAAGGGGTATACTAAAAAAAGTTTCAACCTTAAACTAAGGGCACTAAGGTGCCCCGATGGACTAGTCAGCAGTGTGCTGTCCTGCTAGTTTGGGGGTTGCGGGTTCGATTCCCGCCGGAGACTCTGGACTTGTCTGCTTCCTTTCTATTCTATTCTTACTTTTCTATTCAGGTATCATAAAGGGATCAATATAATGGACCCAAGTGAGCTGCACAGCAGCTGCCTGTTCTACCTAACCTAACCTAACCTAAACTAAGCTTCGGAAGGCGTTAATTATTAACCTTTTAAATACTAACCAAAATGACAAATTTTAATGTATTGAATCTTATTTACTACTAGCAGTACTTGTTCCACATTCTTGCGAAATGAATTTTTTAACATGACATCTGGTTTACTCTAGCGTAAATGCGTAAATCTACTATTTTTAATGTGAATACCACATTTTATTAAAATGTGTTAAACATTTAGAGAACAAATCCGACAGGATTAAAGCCCTTGTCGTTGACTTCATTTGCTAGTTAGATTGCCGACAAGTAGAACGCTTGCCATCGACAAAAAAAAATACAGCTGTTTTGTGCAGCTCAATATCCAAGCACTAAATTAGGGGTAGTGCAAAAGGAAAAATAAGTGTAAAACTTAAATTTTTTTGTTGTGAATACCTTTGTTTTCTCATATATAATAACTAAAAAATATTGTCGATGGCGAAACAAATTAAACTCTGCCGAATATGTGCTCTTTGTTGATTTTTGACATTAAACCGCATAAATATTTTAATATGAAATAATTTTTGCATAATCTGCGATAGAAAATCTCAACAATAACATGCGACGACAAATGATAACAATAAATACGCAATTATATGCATAAATTAAACTTTTTTTTTCGTTGTTCGAGCGTATTTTAATTTAAATCCAAAGCATACACAATGCCGCATTTTAGATGGAAAACCCGTCTACACATCCATACAAATTTACTTGCACTTACCACAAAATAAAAGTTTAAAATCACAGGAAATTTATTTTCTATTTGCAGATGTATGGGAAATAATAATAAATTCGTAAAAAAAAGCAACGCACACGCACATGCGAGTATTCAGAAAACATGTATGCATGTCAAATGAAGAATTTAAACAGCAATCATTTTATGCAGTTTTCAAAAGTATGTATTCATGATACAGAGTTTTCAAAAATTAATTTTTATTTTTACTATTTAAAATATTCTAGTTATTTTCCATAATTATATGACTTTAAATCTTGTTGTCTAGTCTAAGTCGACAGAGTAAAATAATTGTTAAGAAAGTACGAAATGTTAAAAACTCCTTAATCAAACAATTGTCAGACCATTCACAGAAGTTTTAGGAAAGAAATCTCTGAAAAGTGTAATTGTGTTCCTGTATATTGTCGAAAATTCTGTTCAAAATTCTTTTAACTGTGTAGTGGCAAATCGAAAGTTGTTTGAACATTTTTTAAACTTGAGTTCCTGGCAGAACTGCTTAATTTTATTAAACACCGGAATACAAAATGAAAATAGCGACTCAATATACAAAAAAACTAATTCAGCTGTATTTGAAGGCGTGGCAAAAGAAAAGTTTTTAATTTTAGAATATCATTTGATATATCTGTCGTCCTAGTGGGTAACTGGTGCAATTTTTTTTTTATATCCTTCACCTGTGGTGTAGTTCCGGAAGTTATGGCTGAGAAAAACTTACAAATCGATTAGATATTGATCCCTATATCAAAATATCTAACTAAAAATCAATATTGGCATCAAACGAAAGAACTTGACCAGCAAAATACAGTAAACTATGAAAAAGTCCATAATGGATATACAGATATATGAGCCAAATATACTTATTACGAATATATATTCTTGAGCCTCCTTAATACGGGTACCAAATGAGAGAGCTCGACAAAGAGGATACAATTTATCTTATAAAACACCAAAATCTAAGATGGCGTCTAAAATAAAATGGCGAATATGTGGGTCAAATGATTCTCATAGTTAAATTTTCAAAATAAGGTGAAATAAACAAAGTGTATTGTTGTTGATTAGCCATTTTATGGCTAAATCAAGCGATTTTTTATCTAGTTATAAAAAATGGCTGGATTTTTTTAAGCCAGAATATTTAGACATTTATTTTTGAAGATTTATATTTGAGGTGCCATGGACCTTTTTGTTTTTAAAGTTCTTCTTGTTATGTTCGTTGACGGGAGAATTGTTAAAAAGTTTTTGGCTGCTCTTTTAACCCTGGATGGCTACTCTTCATTTTAGTACATTAGGGTTACACTTCGTCGAACCGAACTATTAAAAATAAATTAATTCTAGCGGAACGATTTTTAAAGTAAGAAATAAAAAATTTACTTATTATCTAGGATATTTCCCCAATAAATTTTAAAAATTTTGTTTATTGGTTGTTGGGTTTAAGCTGTTCTATATGCATTTCACTGGTGCTTATGCCAGATCATCAATAGACCTTTAAACCACAAAATTTATGAAAAAGTTTAAAATTATTACAAGCTTTTTTTAAAACTTTCATAAACAATATGAGAATTTTAAATAAATCAAGAAAAAAAATTAAAAACTCTTCATAAACCCAACTAAAAATTTTTATTCATTCTTATTTATTTTTGCTTTTCAAATCCCTCTATATTTGGCTAAAACACCAGTGAAATGCATAAAGACCAGCTTAAACCCAACAATTAATAAACAAAAATTGTAAAAAATAAACAAAATTTTTTTTAGGTTAGAAATTTATTAAAAAATAAAGAAAAAAATAAAAATGAAAAATTATAATTATTTTTCTCTCTTAAAATTCGATGCGAATTTGAAGTCCTTTTATTTTGTTTTTTCGATTCGACGAACAGTAACCATCCAGAATTAAAAAAATTTCTATAATTTTAAAATTGTATATGTTATTTCAGATTATAAAATATGGTAACCAAAACGATATGCTTTTCTCCTTATAGCAGAAATCCCCTTGCATGGTAGTAGTAGGGGTGCAGTAAAGGTACTCGATTTTAGTCGGAGTACGATGAGCTGGATAATTGTATTGACTACAGCACATGGAAACTTTAAATATCATCTGAGAAGAACATATGTATAAATTGTTAGTTTTATGGTTGCCAAAACTGATACTTATCAAAAGAAATATTTTGGTTTAGGTTAAAAAGATTAAAACCCAATCAAAAACTCTAACTGAAATTTTTTTAACTTAAGACATTTTTGGTTAACGTCTAATAACTAAATGTATAAATTACAGAAAAAACAGAGAACGTACCTATTTCAAGGCAAAAAATAAGAGCGGTTGGACTAAAAGATTGACTTTTTTTCACACGGACTGCAAAATTCTAGGTTTGCTCTCTTATTCAAGGTTCGCGCCTGAATCATGTTTAAATCAACAAGTTTCGCCATATAAAATTTTAAGAGTGAACCATCTTGGTTCATTTTGAATCTTGCTGCGAACCGCGAAAAAATTACTATCATCCTCAATTTTGAAAACAAATTATAGCAAGTTAATCTGAACTAGTTGTAAGAAAAATATAAAAAAAACATAAAACTGTATGCAAAAATATACACATAAACTTTCTACAAATAAAAAGTATATATTTACTTATATGTATTAAAAAAAATGTAAAAAAAATAGTGAAAAATACTTTAAAAAGTAGCAAAAATTAAAAAAGAACAATCGTCTGAACGGCAAGGTTCGAAATCGTGACTCATAGATAGAGAGAGAGAGATAGAGAACCTAGTGGTTCACATTACCGTATGAACATGGCATAAGTAAACTATTTGACAAATGACTCCGATAAAAGCATAGCAATTTGAATTAAATCAGTGTTATACTGAAACATAATAAAAAGTAAAATACTAAAAATACTTAAATATTTGTTTATATTTATTTTTATTTTATCTTAAGAAATCATTAATTCAAGTTCACATTTTTAATACACATTTGCATAGACATGTGTAAAGAAAAGTAAATTGTATGTTTTATGCATGTATGTATTTTATATCGCAAATGTGATGAATACTATTATGATTTTCAATAAAAAATATGCACATATATTTTTTCTTCTTCTTACACGTAATAGACAGGTGTATAAAGTGCATATAAAAGTTTTTTATTAAAGAATACAAAAGAACTACATCTGGTAGTTTCTAGAAAAGAAACTGACATTTCGCATGTGCTAGTCTGTGAGTATAAAATTATAATCAAATCATGATAAGCATCTCATTATACAACTTAATGTTGGTACATCGGCTTAAGGTGAATTTGAGTATAAATATACAAATGTATATTGTATTTTTTTACTAAAATCATCGCTTCGTTATCAAATCTTGGTAGATTGACCCCCGATGTTATGAATACCTTGTTAGAGTGAACACCAGAATGTTTACATTGACTACTCTATAGAGTGAACACACATGAACCTCTATAGAGTGAACATACTTTTTAGTGAGTTTTTAGGTTTTGGCGAACGATAAAAACAATAAAAAAGAGTATACAAATTAAAGAGAACATAAAGTAACGGTAAGGTAACGATTTTTTTAGAGTAAGTTGACAAGTTACTCTCTCAAATACGCATTCTATGAAGTGTTAATTTATTTAAGCCTGCGCGCATGTTCCATTAAGGTCGTGTCAATAGTTCAATAAAGAACAAAGAGCCAAATTCTGGGCAAAACGTCGTCGGCACATTTGAAATATCAGATGATGAAGACAATGTCGAAAAACACCAGAAAACACAAATCCTATATCAGCTGCTGAAGCCATTAAGGTTTTTGATAAGGGTATCAAATGGGTTGAGGCTACATTGCCCTCGCGATCAGGCAGTGCAAAAATCGGTAAACAAACCAAAGAAACAAACAACAATTACTAATTTGTTCCAGTCATAAATTTAAACTTTAGTATTACATGGAAATAAATAAGATTTATAACCTATAAATGCATTTAAAATAAATAAATTAGTTTTTTAAATAAAAAAAAACTTGATTTAGTGAACAACCTGGGTATAGTGAAATCACTTTGCAAAAATTAGTCATCCTACCCAGACAGCACTGTTTTTAGAAATACTGGGCATAATTTGTTGTTTCTTTTTTTCCTCGTTAACACTTAAATCTGTTGTAATAATGTAACAGCATTGCTTAATGATAGCAACTGCCATTACCGTCAACATTTTAAACATTATGTTTAACTGAAATAAAGAAAAATTATTAGTATTTGTGTTTACGTACTTAAAAAGTGACAGCGGTACCATTTTGCTTTCATTTGTTATAGTTACATTACGTTACGTAACGTTACGTCACATTACGTAGTATATTTATTTATAATCCATCAAATTATTTATAAACTATTATCATTACTTAAAAATATTTATGTATTTAAATATTCAACTTGGGGCCATTATTATAACTTGGCATTATAACGCGTTAGGTAAAGGTAGGATTTTGTCGGACGAATGTATCCTTTATCACTATTACAACTTTAGTCTAAACTACCAGGTTGAATGAACCTGTGTTTAACTTACCACTCACTCACTTTAATTAAAAGTAATGTTTGTTCGTGATTTTTCTATTTAATTTGATGTAGTACTTATATTGTAGTCACTCACTGTAAAAAAAATCTATTCGACTTTTAAATAATCAGACCAAAAATTATTTTATTTTGATGTGCTGTGATAACATCCCATAAAAATCTAACGGTCTTTTGGAAATGCTTAAAGTGCGCTTAAATTCTTTGCTGCTAATATTTGAATTAATATTTTATAACCACCTGAATATCTTAATTTCACCTACACAACTTCCAACAATCACTCTTAAAAAATTATTACATAAAAGCATGGAAGTAGTAACGAATATTTAATTGGCTTACCTTCATCCATGATTCTGGTATACGAGCATCATACATGGCATCCAAAGATTCCTTTAATGCTGGGCTCATTATAATTGTACCATCAATAGCCAACTTAAGGTCACACAAACAACTGTACACTCTTTTTATTACCTTTTGCATTCGATCAATTTCTTGTCTGTTTAAATTAATTAAAGTATGCATGTGAGTAAAAATATATGTATTTAAATAATTATAACGGTATTAATGATAGGTAAAGGCATGCATGCATCGTTAACATTATTATCATCACCATATTAAGCTATTAATTGCTAATTGATATGTTACTCGTACTTGCCTTAAAAATATATTCATTGGCAATAGTATACCCATACGTATTAAGTTCTCACGCACTTCATATGCATTATATTGTGGTGGCAATTTTCTTAACATATCATCAGCGAGTTGATAGACAATACTTTCACGTGTTTCTCCACCACCACCGCCGCCTTCCTTGGGCTGTACACTGAGAATTGTGTCCAGTATACCTGAAAAGACATTAAAACATTTAAAATTACATTGTATAGGTGATGTATGTTCATGTATACAGTTTTATGAGTACTACTACAAGTGAGTTGAATTCAATTAGCCTGACATGTGCATTAATATTGTTGATTGATTTTCCCTCTTGCAGATGTATCAATATTTAAGTATATGCATATGTGCATATGTAGTTGTCTGTAAAAAGTACTAAAACATACGTACACATATTTGCTTAGTTAAGTTGTTTAAGTTGTATGTTGTAAGAAGAAATAGCTTTAATAGCCAAATTGACTCGAAATTTTAAAGATTTTTGAGATAAAAAAAATTTTAATTTAAAAAACAAAACATTCGTGAGATGTGGTTATAGGTTTGGATTTCACCATGAACTTACTAACAAACGCACAGCGATTGCAAATCATTAAATTTTACTATCGAAATTCGTGCTGTATGAAAAATGTGTTTCTTAAATTAGGTCCTTTTTATGGATGCTATAATCGACCCAACGAATAAGTTATTAAAGCTGTTGTGACCAAATTTCACACCAGTTTCACTTATTTGGACACATTCGAGGAGAATATTGCTGGAGTATCGACTAGTGTCAATAAAGATCGCGATGTGTTAACTCGTTGCTTTGTCAACAATTACGTTTGTGATATTCGACCTCCTGGAAAATATTAAGGACCTCAGTATGAAACCATCCATAATACAGCTGCTGCAACTGAAGCTAAAAACGTCGTTTGTTTGGTGAATGGGAGATAGGAAATAAAGATCTTCATCTTTCAGAAACTTTTATACAACAAACAAGCTCATTTTTGGCTTAAAAAAATTGCTGGATATGATATGAAGAGCCGTCAGAGGCAGTTTAAGAGCTGTCACTTCACTCAAAAAAAGAAAGTGTCTGGTGCAGTTTTTAAGCTGTGCAGTTTTTAGCATCACTGATCCATTACCGTAGGTATATGTTATACAAAAATAAAGTCAACAGCATTTAAATAACTAGTGAAAAATTTTTAGATATACAACTCATACGATAGTTGTGAATGGAACAAATATCATTATGCATATTAAAGTCCTGCATTGCTGCATTCTTTAAATATCAATAAGTTTAGCTTAATACTACACTAAACGAAGAAAGTAAATGAGATAGAAAAAAAGGCATTCAATAATCTTTCATTCTCTTAAATATGATCGTTTTTTTTCTGTCTACTATACGTCATAGCAATAAAATAAAAGGCATTACACCAATTAAAAATCAAGCATTCACTAAAAAGATCATACACACGTTTTTTTCTTTGGCTTTTCAATATCGAGCAGAAAATTGTACAAAGCAAAAGTAGATTGCAAAAAGAGGAATTAGCATTAAATGGAATGTTTTCAGGGATGCCACTTTGATGTTATATGAAAAAAATAGTACCTCATGTACAGACACCGTTTATTTTCAAACCTTATTATGTATAAGAAAAAAATTTTTTTTCGATAATTTTATTTGATAATTTTCTTATACATATTAACAAGTTATTCGCATTTATTCGACGTTGTTGTTGTTGTTTTTGATTCAACACAATTTCGAGTCTATATTAACGTTTATTTCTTATTCTCTAGCAGTCTTACGATGTCGTTGTCCATTTAGCGTTAATATGTTGATTCAAAAACGATAATTGCTTCAACAACTGGAATAAGGTCGATTTATATTTAAAAGAAGGAGGTATTTTTTTACGTATTTTTACGTATCAAGTAAAATAATAAAAAAAAAACTACATGCATTAGGTCCAAATATACAAAATTACCGATTTTACCCATTTTTAGCCTTTTTCCCTCTAAATTTCAAAATTTCGAAGAAGTACAAAAATTCATTATAGATTGTTTTAAGGAGGGTAAAACTACGTTTTTACTTTTTTCCTATTGCTATCCCTCTCAAAGATAAATGCTGTTCAAAAAAGTACCAAAATTCAATTTTATCCCCTTAAAACTCAAAATTTCCAAAAGTACCAGACACCTATCCAATTATTTATAATAATTTCATCGAATTCGGTTAGACCGTTCGTGAGCAACAAAGTCTCAACGCACTTGCAACAATTTTTTATATATATAGATAGTCAAGTTGGAAAAAAAATATCATAAATGTGTTTGTGTCTTATATACAGTATGTATGTATGTATGTATGTATGAATGTATACTTATAAAATACACTTACCTTTAGCAGAATTAATTTGATAAGTGATGTCAGCATTCGAATGTAAACCAAATACTTCGGGTGTATCATAAGCTGGTAAATTATTTATGTAGTCGATAAAAGTTTGTAAATTTTTTGTATTGGGCACTTTGTAACCCTTGTAAAATTCAAACGATGAACTTAACAATCCCTCACAAAACCATACAGACGTAAATGTGGTCAAGAGACGTTTGTCGAAATCGTCTGTAACACGGCCACCATACTGCACCTCACCAATCATATAGACGAGAGTTTGCCAAGAGACACCCTTTTTGGGATCCATTTCATCCAAATGATTTTGCACAAACTGTACACTGGCTGCAAAGTCAGCAGCATTAAATTCATAGGGTACATTCCAACCCAGAGGACCAAATTTACGTCTCTCTTGCACAATGGTGTGAAGGAATGCCACCGTATATAAAAGAGTGGGCCATTGTTGTGCTGATGTATAATCCAAAAAATCTTGTGTAAAAGCCTAAAAGCAGAAATAATCTTGTAGATTTAGTGAGTTTAACATTTTTTTTTAATACCTGATAACTTCTCTTCAAGCTGGCACGTATACCCTGAGGTGGTTCATTAGTAAATTTAATTGCCATTTGCAATAGACCAATAGGAAATTCTGAGTGGGGTTCGGTAGTCACCCACATACGAAACGAATCATCAATATGTTCTGTTTCAACCAGCATATCAATTACTTCGGTGCAAAATGGCAGAGATAAGTGAACGTTTTGTAGTAAAACCCATCCACCGCTTGCCATTGAATCCGTAATCATTTTACGTGCATGAAATTCTTGTCCCTGACCCATTGATACACACTTTAGTGCTGTGTTCAAAATAGTTTATGTCAAATAAGTTAAAAAAAAAAGAAAATCTCAACATACGTATGCCTTTTTGTTTAGCTAGTGCAGAAATTTGTGTTGTTGGATCTGAACCAATTGAAAGCAAGCACACAAAGGGTGTTCGTGGTTCAGATTCAGACCATGCTAGTTCTAAATCTAAAATTTGCATTTCACTATATTCTGGACCCAGAGATTCTGAAAATGGCGAACATTATTTGAGATTACAAAATTTAGCTGAATTTTGTTTTACAACAAAATCAAACCTTCTATATATTTCTTGGCTTGTGAAATTGTGCGATCTGGACACCACGATCGAATAAGCAACAGTTTGCGAAAACCATCTAAAGATGTTTGATAGCCGCAGGGTATTTCCTCATTTTCAGGTTTTTCCGATTCATACCAAACTCTCCATTCACGTTCATTTAATTCAATCTAAAAAGATAAATTCTTTTTAAGCGAAACAAGTCAACTATAGCCATGCTTATTCTCACTTATAAAAAAATACAAAAAAATAAAAACAGTGGGGCTTCAAAATGACTAAAGCGGTTGCTGTTTTTATATTTTTTTAAAAATGTTTTTATATGAAATTATTAAATTGTATTCGTCGAAGCAACAACTAATTGTGTTTGCATATTTCAATGTACGCATAAAAACTAAAGTTTTAAGATTTCGTCTCTACGAGACTACAGATACTTCTTCCATTACCGAAAGATTAGGCCTCCATTTATAGGAGGCAAATTTACCTGCGCCAGTCTTGTGTATATAGATATGAAACGACTACATGTTTGCTGATTCTCAAAACTTTGTTTTTTTTTCAGCGAGTTAGTAGGAACTTATGAAACAGAATTTTTCAGTGCGAAGGCATATGCAAGTTCAAAAGGGGTTAAAAAACTTTCACAAGTAAACTTTCTTTGCCTTAACGGGGTCTTGTTACGGTGAGCACTGCTCAAAATATTAAACGTGTACAGTACGGCGTATTATTTCGACTATCACTAAGGTCTCTTTGAAAGCATTAATTATTAAATTTATACTCACCAATTCTAAAACATTAACAAATGTTTCCAATTTACTTATTTCAACTAAATTTAACCAAGTAATGTCTAAAATCCAACGGAATGGTTTAGGTTGAACAGCATTTAAATCCAATGATGCACCGCCCTTAATAAAAGCCATAAATTCCTCATGACTGATATTGCCTTTGTGATAGTCTATTTTAATTGCCAACATCAAAGTAAACAGCTGTTTATGACGTTCGTACAAACTGCGGTTGGTGAACTTGTACACCTCGTATGTTAAGTAGCGTAAAATAATGTTGATGCGTTCTTCGGTGACATTCGACTTGGTGGATTTCGTAATAGAATTGTTGAAGATCACCAGAAATTGTTTCAGGGAATTTTGATACATCACATTGACATTACTCATTTCAACAATTAGAAAATAAAGTATAGAACCACGTGCCGCCACAGCTCGAAATTCTTCTCTAGCCTTCATGATTTTACGTTCGGTAACTTCAGCTATTTTGAGTTTTTCATTTACTTCTTCAGCAGTGGTTTTTGTTACTCTCAATACTTCAATAAGAGCCTCATCATCGACTAAAGAACCTTGGGAGGAACTCAAGCGGTAGAGCAAATTTGCCTCTAGTTCTTTCATATTTCTTTGATTTTGCATAACAGTTTCAAATAGAGCCACTCTTTCAGCTTCTAGATCGGATTTTTCCATAAGTATAACTCTGCCTAATAACTGATCCTCCAAACCTCTCATGGTTACTGTGAAATCGATAATCGAAGTTTTGGCGCTTACTTCTGGACTGAAGGGAGGATTAGGCAGTTTGGTGGTGATATATAACATAAAACCAGGCATAACATCGCATTCTTTATCGCCCACCAACACTTTCTCTATACTACCGGATTTGATGAAGTTCTTTTCCAAAACATTATCTATAACAGGATCCAGTTCAACGCCTACATCTTCTATAAGCAATGGCCTACCCAAAGAAAGTGCATCCTCCAAATGGGTTCTAAAATATTTGTGATTAAGAGAAGTGATTTGTAATTCATTTTGCTCTTCTTTGCATTTAATCCATAGTTTGCCTTGTGTTTGAGGATCTATTAGCAGGGGATAACTACTAGACTTGGTGGCTATTAAAGCATTTTGTACAGATAATTCGTCATTGGGCAGGCCCTGCAAAGTCCACTCGGATACCATGGACGAGTCTACCAGCATATTTATAATGTTAAGGCCCGTGGTGAAGGGTATAGTTTTTTGTTTTAGTATACTCATCCAGGTTTTAATTAAATTTGCTCGAAACTCTTGATTATAGGGACCGCAATAGGATAGAAAACCGGTGGCTAGCAAGACATCTCCCACCAATTTTCCCAGTTGTATTTTAAATTCTTTACTTTGATTGGTCCATCTAACTTTTTCATCAGACAATCCATTTATAAGAGCTGTAGCAGCAGTCATTTTACGTAGACAAGCATTGGCTGCATCTGTAAGGCGTTGTTTTTCACCAACCGCTTTGTCGTATTGGTTTTTAACCGCCTGCAAAGCTTCCTCTCGTTCCCGCAGTTGGTCTTCTGCACCTGCCAAATCATCCATAGCAAGCTAAAGACGAATTAAAAAACTTCATTAAATGGCATTAAACCAAAATATTATTTAACTTATGAGAATATTTCTAAAAGCAAAATTAATTAGACATGTTTTTTTCAATGTTGTCCCTAAAGAATTGATGAAAATATGTTTTCAAATGATTATACTTGGTTGTTTGTCACCATCAATTACCCTATTCAGTTGATAACATAAAAATTATCATAACTTTTTACTACTACTGATATAAAATAGGTGTATAATATATTTTCTTTAATTTTATACACCCCACCAATAAAAACATCTAAATATTAAAAAAAGAGTCCTTTGTTTAAATGTCTATGGTTTCTGTTATTAAACAAGTAACAGTGCTATATTCGGCCGTGCCGAATCTTATATACCCTTCACAACGTGTAGTCATGCAATAACAATTGTTTGTATCACCATTCATCCCATATAAAATACGTGCATACGTACACGTTAGAATAAATGTGGCATCGAATCCCAGCTGAGCCAAAAAAATTTTATTTTATTTTATTTAATATATTATTTATATTTTATTATTTTTTTTTATATTTTTTTTAAATTTTTTTAAAAAATTTTTTTTAGAAAAATTTTTAAAAAATTTTTTTAAATTTTTTAAATTTTTTTTAAATTTTTTTTTTGTAGTTTTTTTTATTATTTTTTTCTTATTTTTAATATTTTTTTTTTTGTAATTTTTTTTGTTTGGTATGTTTTTTACATGTATGTATGTATGTATGTATGTTGTTGTTGTAATTGTGAAAAAAAACGAGGTGGTCGTGGTTTTTTGCTCATATCTCAGAAAGTTATGGGGCGATTGTGCTGAATTTCAATAGCGATTCATTCCTGGATATTTCCAAGAGATTGATACCATATACAGATCTGAGGAACATATAGTTGCTTCTAAAAGTTGATTTCAACCAACACACGGACAGACGGGCAGACGGACAGACGGTCAGGGCTTAATTGACTCCTCTATTCATAAGCTTTCAGAAAATATATACTTTATGGGGTCGGAAATGAAAATTGTAGAAATTACAAACGGAATGACAAAGCTATATATACCCTTGTGCACCACAGGTGAAGGGTATAAAAAAATACATAAAAATTAACATCAACCTGTCTATCAAAATGACACCTTTTCCAACCCTTATCCAATCATTGTCATAACATCTTATCCTATTTGCATTTTTCTTTTTCTAATTATACCCATTGATACTTTTGTACGACACACACCTAAAAAGACACATATGTATATATATATACCTTCAATCTTGCTTCCTGCATAGTCAAATTGGCTTTCAATGGCAAAACTTCTTTGTTGACACTGTGAAAGAAGCCCATTGCTTTCGTCCAAGACAATAAACCAGCAACATCACCACAAACTCTACGTGCCATATCCATGTTATAGTCTTCCATACGAAAGTATGGTTGCAATAAATCAATCATTTCATCGTTTATTGTATCCTTAGGATAGTTTTGTAGCTGCAACAAGAATGTCGCACTTGCCATCATCTAGGACGGAAATATGTATAATAAAAGAAACCATAAATATTGGTATACTTTTCATGTAAAAGAGGTTGTCATACCTTTAGCGATTCCTGCCATGAGGGTTTGGGGCACGGAGTTCCAGAATCTGGTATGCATGGGTGTAGTTTGCGTTTAAATAGTATTAATACACAATCCATAATACGCATAATCAAATGAGGTGGTCTACCCAACTTACGTACGGTTGCAATATGGGCCGGTTTAATTGTATTTAAAGCATTTTCTGCTTCTTCTAAAGCAGGTTTGGCTGCTTCCAGTTTTTCTTCGGCCAATGCCTTTTCATTGGCTATACAGGCCACTAAAGCTTCTGCCTTATCCTTTACAATTAACACCTGATTCTTTACGATTTCTGCCTGCATAGCTCGCTCTGTTACCTCCACTAAAACGGATTCAGCTTTTTTAGATGCTTCTACTAGCTCTTCCTCCATTACCACTAAATCTTTTTTAAGTATTTCCACCGAAGCTGATGCCTCTTTCAATTTCTCCAAGCCAGTATCCATTTTTTCAACACCATCTCCTAATTCTTTTTGCTTTTGCTGATATATGTTCTTATAGCCCGCTATAAAATTAAGGTATGACTTTGGCGTTACATGAGTAGCTCGACGAAAACGTTGAAAGTATTCTTGGGAAGTTTCTGCCACAATATCTTGTATTGAACCCAAGGCATTGACAAGTTCTTCTTTCACTTCCGGTGTGCACTCTATTTCAAAGTCACTCAGAAAGTGACGAGAAACCGACACAAGAGCATCCTTGGGCCAAGGTTGGAACCAATCAATGGTACAGCCCGATACTAAAGCCGGAAAACGTTGGACCCTGGAACGGAAAGTCTCACCAACGGGTGAAAAACAGAAGGCTACATGAAGATTAGCACAGGTACGGGCTAAGAAGAATTCCATTACGCTTTCAGGGGTGGTGGTTTTACGCTGATTTTCACGCTTCATTATGGGTGTCAATTCTTGAACAATTTCAGCTTGTTCGTCGCGGGTAAAAAGATTCGATATAACACCCGAAGACAGTATATTATTAAGATATTCCAAAAAACCCTCCTCTTTTATATCCATATCCGTAAACAAAAAGGTAGTGCCTTTACCTTGAACACCACAGGTACGATAAAGTAGTTTAAGATCTTCCAAAAAGTTAGCCACATTGTAGGAGCGCGTCAAAGCTATTTGAAAAGTTTTATAGCCCGCTATAAATGAGGCCAACTTAGTTAGCGATTGTTTACCGGAACCACCCACCCCGATAAGCATGACATTACCACGAGGATGCCTTATAATACGTGAAATCTTTACCAAATGCAACATAGCATCGGGAAAGAAAACCAAATCCATCCCGGAACCTCGAACCATTTCATTGAATTGGGCCAGAAACATAACCAGACGCTCACGGAGTACTTCGTGAGATGTCACTGGCTCATAAACTTTGGGCAATTCCATATCAGCGTCCTCACCCTCTTCGCCTGTGGGTTCAGGAGCATCACGCATAAAATCAACAAAAACTGGATTGGGTATAATCATTTGAGTATGATTTTCACTTAATTCCGAACGCACTAGACATGATAATTCTGAACTAAACCATTCCTTATCGGGAAAATTGGTAAATCGATCGGCGAATACACGAGTACATTCATGTTTCCACAAAGACATCAGCACACTTTCCGACGTGATGACGGTAGACAAAGTGCCCACCATACCCTGCCATATGCGCGATAAATCTCTCAAACTGAAAACATAGTGAAACTTAGCAGGAGTTGGCAACAGTTTCTCTCGGGTATGTTGCCATAGGTGACGCGTTATAACTATTAATTTCTTAACCAAATTTCTAACATCTGACGTAAAACCCCTTTTGGTATTGTAGTGACCTTCACCGATAACACGAAATATTTTATCTATGGATTCATTATCGGGTATATTGCAGTTAAAAACACAAAACTGCCGCTTCAATCTAGATGGTATATCATTTCGTCCTCCACCAGGTAAGCCCATGGCTGCCACATATTGCACGTCAATTACGGTGGTAAAATCCCCCGGCTTCTCTAAACTATAAAAACCTTTCATATCCATTGATTGCCTTACAATTTCATTGGTCACCTGATCGCCCCATTCATTAATTTCGGGTAAATTTATATCATCTATAAAAACTATCAACTTACGGCCTCCTGGAGGACCAAAAGTTACACCCACTCTTTTCTCAACATAACTTTCAATAGTCCTTTGAAACTGATATGGGCTTGTGGCCGATGAAAAGTTAAAGGAGCGACCCATGTACGTTTCCACATTCATCTTTTTCATAAAATTCTTCATTATCACTGTCTTTCCCGTACCTTGCTCACCAATTAACATGACGGCCTTCTCTTGATTTGCTATACAGCCGATAAGATAATCCATGCGTACATTATCTACTATTGGCACTAAAATACTTAAATAATCAGGTGTGGAAACTTCGGGATACATAAAAGGCGTAACTAAAGTCTTCCACGATTGCCATGTGCCCGTTGCAGAAACAAAGAAATCAAATATACTATTCTCATGAACAGTGCCCTTGGCATAATCCAAATCGGGAAATGTTTCCTTAACAAACTGATTCATTTTTATGCGATCCGTAGTACTGAGGTAGGCGCCCAAGCCCCAGGCCAAAGCAAAGATATATAAACGATGTAAATGCTCAGGTGTACAAGTGTCTTCCTTTTCTTCCACCAAAGTCTCTTCAGCGGCATCTTCTACGAATATGAAAAATAATAATGGAAATTATTTTTTCAGATTTTTATAAAAAAATATGATTTTTTTTAAATGCATTTAAAAAATAGTAGATAGAAAATTTTTATTAGACAAGATCACATTAAAAGAAGTTAGAAGAAGATAATTATTCCACAGATATGTTCATATAAGTTCTAAAAATATTTATATACAAAAAGAGAGCGAAAGAAGCAGACGATAGATGGCAGATTTAGAGAGTAAGCAGTAAACGGAATTGTCATTAGCACATATATTATTTGACAGTAATTAAAATTAGAGTGATTCGATTAATACTTTAATTATTTAAACTAGAAAAACAGTGCTCTTTAAGTTGTCTTCTTAGATTTCTTAGTTCTACAATCCTGTAATAGAAAAATTTACTTAAAAAATTAATTTTTTTTTTTGGTATAATCAAACATTTCCCATTAGAGCATCTTCGATTCAACAAGTTTCATAAACAATTTTTCTTAAAAAAAAAAAATAAATCAATCATTTCTTATTGATACATGGACACAGGCAATTGACACGTATTTTGACTGATTTAGGACGTGACAACATAAAGATTTGTGGCGCCTCTATGTGAAATCTATCTTTACTCAAAGTAAATAGTTACCTTGTTTACTAGAAGCGTTCTATTATAGCATAAAAAGTATTAATCGAATTACTTTAAGGCTTAAAGTAAATAAAGCGCTTTAAAGATGTATGTAGAAGATTTAAACAATTATTTGAATAAAAGCGTAATGAAACGAAATTTAAATATGTAGTACGTTACCATCCTCATCTTCGATAAAGTTATCTCGACGTTCTTCATTTTCAACTGTAAAGGCTAAAAGCTTTTTTTTAGCTAAGTACATCAAATATTAAAATTAATGGAAACCCTAATCTTCAGGCTTGTATACTAAGAACAATTTAAAATAACTTACCATCTTGACTCTCTTTACTAGACAGACTAACAGCTTGTTCGTCTTCTTTTTTAACTGGCACTAAACCCTCCAAGATGAGTAGCATTTGACGAACAATATTACATTGCAGGACCGGCATAAGTAATTTTAAATTTTGAGTGCCCCAAGAGAAAACCGGCAGAAAGGTACGTTCAAACAAATCCGAGTAAACTGTTTTCTCGCCAGGTGCACGGTTCTTAAGCCAAGCTTGTACAACTGAAGGAAAATTCATTTTTTCAAACGTTTTTTTATAATTTATTTTAAAGGCAACTTACTAGGTCTTGAATCCAAGCCGGAAGAACTCATATACACCATACCATTACGTGAAACTGTAGCCGGGGAGGCATTATCAATATTATGAGGTTCAAAAATAATCTTCACCGTGGGAGCCATAGTCAAGCGATCACCATTAGCTAACGTTAGAGTTTTATTGTCATCCAAAACAGAGTTAAGATTTTCAATCCATATACTATCCACAGGGCCGTCCAAGACCAACCAAACATGTTCACCACTTTTTATTTTTAATGTCTTACGCCAAAGAGCCGAAAATATGCCATCAGTCCAATCATTGGTAGCAACATCTAAGCGACCAAACATTTGGGCAGCCGTTATAGCCTTTGGATTCATGCGCATCTCACGATGATAATCGCCCATTTGTGTAAGAGCCTTCATTAACGTGTGTATACAAGTGGTTTTGCCCGCACCACTAGGTCCCAAAGTCATTATGCCATGACGTACATTTTGCGTTTCATACAGTTGTATTAGCTTAAGAACCCAAGGAGGATGGTAAACCAAATTTGCTTCTTCGGCTTGCTGTGCAATAGCAGCCTCCAATTCGGGGTAATTGGTTTTTTCGAGTGTCTATATGTCGTTAAGTATACAAAAGAAATGTTTAAAAATTTTATTAATTTTTTTTTAATATTTCCTACATTTATTGCAAAGCTACCTGATTGGGAAACAAATCCGATACCAGTGATATGAACAGCGGTTCATCATCATCAATTAACTTTGATAGATTCATATCACGCAGAACTCGCATCACAATCGTACTCTCGCTATCCTTTGAGTTCCTACGCTTTGCTGCTCCCAGTGTCCTTAATACTGAAAGTATATTCCGCAGACCAAAATCATAATGCACTTGTTTTGTCAACTGTTCTTCGCATAATTTGTACAGGGTATAGAATTTACGTGCCAGCGTTATATTCTCCAAGAAACCACATGAAGCCAATTTAACGCGTATAATAATTTGACGATCGGGCACCATCATGGCGACTGTACGAAATTGAATTTTCAAATTTTCAGGTAATTCCTTACGGCCAGCGTAACCAGGGTTCTAAGAAAAATTCAATATAGTTTTAATAAACATTTAATTAACTCATTGGCATTGCAAAATGAGAAATACGTTGTATGAGTCATTTGAAATACAAGAAGAATAAGTGAATAAGCCTTGATGTACTCAAAGAGAAAATTGAGACTATAACAGTTAACCATAAGAAAGTTGTATTAAGTTGTAAGTGTGGCAATTTTAATTCCAATATTTTTGCAAGACTAGTCAGTCTTACAGACATGATAAACTTCTTTAGTCGCTCTAATACGAACATTCCCACACATTTAACTGCTACTAATAATTCTTTATTAGACCTTTTATATGTTAGTTCCAAAAATAACGTTCTACTCTATAAACAATTATCAGCACCATGCCCCTCTAAACATGATTTAATCTATATAAATTTAAATTTTTATTGCTCAGTGTTTTAAAAAAATAGTTTCATACTATGATTTTAAAAAGGTGAGTTATTTAACGTAGACTGAAACTCAATCTACGTTGATGATCAAGTAAGCTTCGTTTAGCAAAATCCTGCAGAAGTGTTTAATAAATCTGTGGCTCTGAAAACAACATAGGTTTAGGGAGCTGATTATGAATAGAATGTGGCAACGAAACTATGCTTTCAAACGATGGGAACGCTTTAAAACTAATGAACTACATGCTCTATATTCTGTTTCAAGAAGTGAAGTTAAAAAATCAATTAAAAAGGCCAAATCTTTATATTATTCTAAATTGGTTTCCTCCTCTGAGAATACGAAAAAAATTTAGAAAAATATTCGAGACATAGGTTTCAACCAACCTTAATATGTCACCAGTTGCGATCTAGATGCTGATCCACTTTATATGTCATTCGATGCTAACTCAATGCTATTTTAATAATATTTTAATATTCTAAATTTTATTTATATTATTATTAGGAGGCTATAATCAACCTTACGTTTCAGATTTAAAAATCCGATTTGAAAAAACGCTTAAAGTGGTTTCTTTGTTCAAGCTTTAATTGAAAAGTAATATTAAAAAACATTTTAACATTAAAAATATGCGCAATCCTAAACTTGACAAAAACAGACGTAAATATAACAAATTTCTAATTTAACAGTCCTTTTTATTGCTGACTTTAAATATGGGCTTATATTAAATATATGTGCGTACACATTTTTATAATACATATTTCGTTCCTTTTATAAAATGCCACAAGAAAATGTATCAGTTTTGTTGGTAAACACATGTTCGAAAATATTTCCATGTGTTATATAAACATTTTAATAACTTAAAACAATAATCATGTTTATATTTTTATTTAAAACATAAAAACGTTACAAACAATATTTAAACAAGCTAAAATCAATTTTGTTTCTTTACTTGAGTAAAAATAAAACTACTGCGACGTTGTTTGCTTTGTGCTAAATTTTGATAAGCCCTTTAGACCCCTTTTAAATACAGAAATTTTTGTTTGCAAACTCTTGAGATTGAGAGAGATACAGAGAGAGGAAACGATAATGATTTTTTGTGTGCTCTACATGTTGGTTTATCCGACCGTCCCATGAAAGCTTGATGAGTTCTTATCTCCGCGTGATTTGTTATTATATTAGTTAGTCACCTAAGTGTAGGTCTACTTAGTTTCAGATTCTCTTTTGATTTTCAAGATTTGGATTACCCTACTTTTTAATTTGTTTTCCTATCGCCCAAGCTTTAAGTTCATCTTTGAACCTCTGAAAGGCGATAAAATTTCTAAAGGTGTTGGTAAATTAATAATGATTCGATTTTAGATAACTTGTACACTTCTTCGTTTTTGGTTATGCCGTGTTGGCCTGGTATCTATATTGTTTTTAGACATTCACAATTTGCATTCGAGTTTGTCTCTCTCTTGGCATTGCAAGATATTTCGGGAATCAACCTATACATTCATTAGGGTCTTAATAACTGCTTGGTTATCCGTAAATATACGAGTCTAAGTTCATTATTAGTCTAATTTATCTGTTTAATGCCTTTCGTTATTTCCATAATGTCAGTCTGGAAAGTAGTATTTTGATCTAGTTAACGTAATTATTTACCTCTATTTTGGTTTATATCATATAAACCTTTTTCAGTTTGCCTTACTATCAAATTAATTTGGGTTTTCTCATTCGTAAGTCTGAATACGCATCAAGACTTTTATTTAAGTCATTATAAATATTGCATGTTCACTATTTTAATTCAGATAATAATACAATATTTTAAAAACTTAAACTCAATTAGCAAAAAGTATAAATAATTTGTACAGAAGAAGACTTATGTGAACATACACATGTACATGAACATATATGTAAATGTATTATATACATAAAATGTCGCTAAATATTTTAAAATAAACATTGTGTTATACTTTTAAACAACATTTATTCAGTTCGCAAACCCCAGATGTTTTTTGTATCGTCTATTAAAAGCAGTTCTGGTTTATTTACCTTGAAATATATTTAAAATATATTTAATATTTTAAAGGAAAAGATATTACAAACATTTTTTCTTATTCTGCATAAAATTTTAATTTCCCAACACTTTAAAAACATATAAATTGAAATTGTATTGTTACATAAAATATTTAAATAAAAATTACCAACGACAAGCATACAGTACTGTAAACACATACAAAAATAGTACCAATAGAACAATAAAACTGGGGTTGTGAATTGATTTAATATATTTTCTATTATGCTGTTGAAGCAAAAAACACGAAATTTGTGAAAAAAAAACCCAAATTGAAAATAACTTCTTATGACATTGGCTTCATGTCAAACGTTAATTTTTAACTCTTATTTAAAGAATTATAAGGTAATTCAGAGTAAAAATATATTAATTTAAATTAATAAAATAAAACAAAAAACTTTTCAGTGCACTTTTTATCGCCAAAGTATCGCAACATATTATGTTTTTTACATAAAATAATAGCAAACAAACTTTATCTTTTGCTTGATTTGTGTAACAAAATGAACATACTATTTTGCAGTTAATGCAAATAACAATTTGCAAAATTAAAAATAAAACCAAAACATAAACGACAAGAGAGGTGAGCGGTTTCGATGCTGGTTTTGTATGCTTAAAATTTTTTTTATTTTATTTGAGTGTCTTCTAACAGCGTTAAATAAAAACTAAACAACTATCGTACAACCATTTAGCAAATTGAAAAGTTGGGATAATTATGTAATAAATTGACTCAATAAGCGCAAAGCATAGATAGAGTTTATGTAGAGGATGCAGCGTTTCTTACTATATTTTTGCAAAATTAAACATTTTAAAGGTCAATTATGTGTATTCAACTGTAAAACAGTCAAAATTAAACTGAACAAGTTTTTGTAATTTTTTTTTACTAACAAAAGAAGTACATAGTTGTTCTCATTTAAAATGAAAGACAAGTTGAAGCAAGAATTTGTAGAATTTCGCTAAAAATGTTTGCTTGTCTTTCCGTCAGCCAAAAAAAACAAAAAAAATTAACAAGAGAACAGACAAGACTTCAATTAAAAAAAGGAATAATAATGTTCGAATATTTATTCAACAATTGAAACCATGTTTTAACTTTAATTTTTTTGTTTCTGTTAAATTTTCTTTCAAGACAAGAGGCAAATCTAAGTTGGCAAGAGTTGAAAACAAAAGTATACACCGAAAAAATAATAATAGTAAAAGAGATGTATTAAGTCAATTTGGTGTTATTTATGTTTGTTTTTGCAGACATTCAGTATAGGCAATAAATTTTCTACATATTGAACTTGTTCAATAAATTCCTTATTGAGTTTAAGGATGTCGCGTTACATTCTTTCTAAAGCAAGTTGTATATATTTTATCGTTTATGAGACAATTAGGTGCAAATTTGCCATATGCTTCCTAGAATTCCTAATAAAATAATATAAAAAAAAATCTTAAAAAAAGTTTATTTCTGTATAAATATAAAATATTTAATGGAAAAATATTTTTTATTAAAATTCTTTATATTTGTAAACAACATTTTTATATTTTTGATAATTACGAGCGAGCAAGTAAAGAAGATTGACCGATTATAAATAAAAAAATTACAAGAACGAATCATCAAAAAAATCTTCGGAAAAAGATTTTGATAGATTCTTTAAAAGAGAATTAAAAAATCACCAATTTTAAATCATCGTCTAAATAGGATAAATAGATTTTTATTTTTAAATTAGCGTTCAGCGTCACTCCAACATGACACCGAAAGGGATCTGCCCTTAACCAATAGACCTCGTTTAAATCGCACACGAGCAAGGTGTAAACGAAACACCAGAAACATTTACATATATTACAGTTATTCCCATATAAGGTGCGATTGGCGCAAGAATTTTAGCCCGCAAAGCATCGGGAAGGTCTGAAAGTTGCAGTTAAATTCAAAAGTTGCCCACAAATGAAATCAAATTTTTTGAAAATCTGATTATGAGTAATGAAGCTTATTTTTATTTGATAGCTTTGCAAGAAAGCAAAGCTGCAGGTTCTGAAAATCTACGAAATTAAATCAAATTTCTTCAAAATCTGATTATAAGTGATGAAGCTTATTTTTATTTAAATGGATTTGTTAGAAAGCAAAACTGCAGGTGCTAAAAATCCAAGAGCCATTATATCTGAAAATATGATTGGGCCTTACTTCTTTGACAATGAAGAAGTGCTGTAAGCGTAAATGGAGAGCAGTATCGATTTTTGATATAACATTTTTCACGTTCTGCATCTTCCAAATAGACTTGAGATTTGATTTTAGCAGAATAGAGACAGTGCTCGAGACACAATGGCAAATTTTGGGAGAATTTGCAGAAATTCTCTGTTTTTTTTTGAGTTATTTGAAAGAGCGAGTATATTTATGTGAACAAGGCTGAAACAATTTTTGAACTCAAGGCCAACATTGTTGCAGAAACACGATCGCTACAGCAACAAATTTGAATACTTTTTTAATAATGTTCTAAAACTAGCCCTTAATTGTGAAGCTGAAATCGGAGGTCATTAAAATGACGTTATTTTCATACTAAGTATAAAAAATTTCGATTAGAAAAATATAGCAATATTAACGAAAATATTAAAAAAAAATTTTAATCCCATAGTGACTTTTGTCCAACCCTGTACCAAATAAAAATTGAAGCTACAATGTGTTACAAAATCGGACTTTAAGGGGTTAGTTTTTATTACGAAAATATGTTATATAAAAATTCCCTATAAGAAAGCTCTAGGAATGAAACCTATTAATTTAAAAGATTATAAGAAATCTAAAATTATTCTTTAAGAAATTGTTGAACTATTTTTAATTTTTATAAAAATGTTTGCCTAATACACTACAATAAAGTCACTACTCATTAATTGCTTTGAAAATCCTTTGAGTGTAAAACTAATGGCAGATAATTAAAAGCTTTTGCACATTAAAATTGTTTATTTTCCTTAGGTTGTAAATTATAAATTACTAACATATTTTATCTTTAACCGTACACACAAATAGATACATACATATTTATAATAAAAATTTATTGTTTCTTTTAGATATAAGAACATTTATATTAATTCAATAATTACTTACCATCGTTATAAATATACCAAATTCAGGATTCATTTCGATTGTATCACCATCGGTAAATATAAATGATTTTTTCTTTTCCTTTTTTGCCGTTAAAACAACGGCAACTTGTTGAGCTGCTACTGATAGCACAGGCAATTCAATGCGATTGAATTCATCAAAACAACCCCATGAACCGGATTGAGCTAGACCTTTGTAAATGCGACCCAATCCTCTGTAATAAGATAAACGTGTAATGAATTTAATTTTGTAGCTAATTGGAAATTATAAAACTACAGATAAAAATCAAAAAGAAAATAGTCAGGCGAATACATAGTATTTATGAGCAACAAAGTCAATATAAACGTACACATTTATACATTGGTATATATTTCTACTACATACATATGTAAGTTCTTATTTATATGACTAAAAAGTAGTGGGTATGTGTCAATATTCTTATAATTCAGTTAGAGTAAAATAATATAAAATTTTAATTAAAATTCCATATTAAATAAGGATACACTGTGCACGTTAATAGTATGCCACTAGTTTACATTTTACATTTCTGTTAAGCATTTTTCATATACATATGGGTATTTCGTAAAAGTTTAATTTAAGAATTTGTTTAATTCACAAACAAGATGGGGCCATAAATTTTTTAAAACATTATTAGGATCAAACAAAATTATATTTGAAACTGTCTGTCCGTGTGTATGTTGAAATCAACTTTTTGAAGCCCGCCGAAATCGCTTGGACCCGGGGGTACTAAAATATCATAAATATTCGGGAGTAGATCGTTATTGAAAATCAAAAACATCGGTGCATAAACAACTGAGATATGAGCAAAAAACCACGACCGCCTCGATTTTTTTTTTTTCACAAAAACAACATACATAAACACAATCTTGTATACTGGTTAGAGTAAACGTGGCATTGAATCCCAGCTGAGCCAAAAAAATTTTTTTTAAATTTCTTTTAAATTTTTTTTTATTTTTTTTAATGTATTATTTATATTTTTATTTTTTTTTATTGTTTTTTTGTTTTATATTTATTATTTATTTAATTATTTTTTTTTAAATTTTTTTTTTTAATTTTTTTTTTTTAATTTTTTTTTTAATTTTTTTTTAAATTTTTTTTTTATTTTTTTTAAATAAATACGTAAATTTATAATTTTACAATGGGATGTTTATATATATGTGTGTTTTTTATATGTTTTTACATACATACGTATTTCATATGGGATGAATGGTGATACAAACTACTGTTATTGCATGACTACACGTTGTGAAAGGTATATAAGATTCGGCCTATTTATATACAAGTAGATATCAAGGAGTATCGCAAAATTAAAAGTTCAGAACTGTAAAGAAAAAGCTTCTTAGAAAGATCGATTAAAATGTTTTTTTTCTTTTTCTTTGACAAAGAATGCCTCTTTCAATTATAATTAATAGCGCTTTAGTTAAAAGTAAATACAAAAGGACGAAGGTATTTTAACGCCCATACGTTTTGATAATTTCTTCAGCTCACTCGCACACGTGTAAGTGTTTTCAATGTTGTAAATATTTTCTATGTTTAAATTGATAACCTAAATCACCTTTTAATAATTAATTCTACACTAAACTATTTTACATCATCAATATGTCTGCGAACAAATTGAAAAATATATTATGCGATATTTCATAAACCATAAAATATGGTGGTAGCAAACTGCGGCATGTTGTGAAAATAATTTAGGTACACAATATATTTAACCATTAAATACTACAATACTAACATACATATATACATATATACATACACACACACATACATACATATGTACGTAACGTTACTTTTTTTATTTATACAAAAAAAAATTTTTATTATCTATCTTTAAAACTTAATCATGTTCAACGGTTCATATAAACGTATGTGTGAACAAATGTGTTATTTTCTACAACTTACTTACACCTACGCATAAAAGCTTCCATTATTTACAACCACATAAATATGTAAACATTTCGCTTACCTGTAATCCATTTGATCAGAACAATTAAATACAACCACATATTTAGCTAACGTTTTACCCATGTCCTTAACAGTTTCAGTTTTTCCTGTCCCAGCTGGACCACATGGTGCACCCCCCATGCTTAGAGTTAAAGCTTGTGCCAAAGTTATATAGCATCTATACAAAATGAATGGTATAAAAAATAAATTGAAAATAAATTAAAATATACAACAAGTTTACTAAACTATATCTGTGAATATTTGGCAAAACAACTTATCTCCAAATTTTAAATGTTTCAGTAGAGCAAAATAATAAATTAATTAAATATAAAATTTTTTTAGGATAGAAAAAAATTAGTTAAAAGGGAAAATAATAACAGTTGTCTCCTTTCTTACATAATTCATTGTGACCCCAGGTGACCGCAGTTTAAATTTAAAATTTTTGTTTATATTTTTTTAATATGAAGTTTGGCATTTGAAATAAATGAGGGAAGAGAGAAAATTGTTTTTTATCTATGGACTTTGACAGCTGAAATTTAAAAGAAGTAAAAAAAATTATTAGCTGACGAATCAAGACTACCAGATGAAGAAATGTGCCTTGGTATTATACAATGACAAATGCGGATTAGTGTAAACAAAGCGTCTTCAAGGTTTTACTGTTATGGTTTAAAAACTTGAAAATTTTCTTATCTCAGCTTAAGATGTTTTGTCAACAGTCGACAGACATGTCTTTAATGCTCACTACGAATACGAGTTACAGAATTAAATAAGTTTTGTATATTATTGTATTTGAAAATTCAAACGTTAATGCTTAGAACTAAAGACATTTTTAAATTTAATATTGTAAAATAGGAAATAAAAAAATCAAAATAATACGATTTTTAATTTTGAATATATTAATAAAGCAATTAAAAGTTAATATGGATATTGAATACATTATCCTATAAATACAAAAAATCAAATGTCGTTCGTTGGTAATCGCTTCACTAAAGTACGGCTGCACCGATTTCTCAAATTATTTTTTTCATATTTTTTTTTATAACCCACCTTAGGCTTTTGCGAAAAGAAAAATTTACCACGCCAACTTTTCATTTAATATAAAATTATTTTTATATATTAATTCGTTTTAGGTGTTATAATAAATTCTTGCATATTTAAGCTTAAGATTTAATGGAAAAAGTACTGGGCGTGGCACCCTCTATATAAAGAAAATACATTTTATAAAATATCCAGAAAACCGTTACATCTATAATCTTTTAACTTTATGGGAGCAGGGGAAGAAATACCCCCAAAGCGAAAAAAGATTCATTTTATGACATATTTCAAGAACTTTAAATATTAAAGCTTTTAATCCTGGTATTATATTTTAATAAAATTTTTATAACTCACCAAAAAAAAATAGATTGGATAGAATGAGGGGCCGTGGCACCTCCCGCATAAATAAAATATATTTAATGGCATAATTTGAAAAATAATAACTTTAATTCTCTTTAATTGGCTGCTACTTTCTCGGAATAAAAATCGATTAGATCAGAGCATGGGGCATGGTTCCCCCATACCAAAAAAAAACATTTAGTGTAGTTTTTTTAAAAATTTTTTTGCTTTAGTATCGGAGAAAGGGAAGTGATACCCTCATAAAATCTATCTCCTGATGAATACAATGTAAAAACTTTGTTATGCGGTACGGGTTCTGCTAGTATATAAATATATGTATATTTAAATTAAATTAGATTTAAAGGTGTCTGAATAATGTCTTAGCAAAAAAAGATAAATTTTATTAGCTCATCGCTGACTATCGAATCAGTGATTTTTTAGTTTTTATATCCAAACTCACCGATCCGTTAAAGGGGTTATTACTAATCTGTCCGTGCATCCCAAATACTCATTTTGATAGGTAAATGTGACATCAGTAACAGAAATCCAAGTTTTGTCTAAATCTTCTTTAAAATAAAAACGGCACTGTTTCAGCCACTCAAAATCATTGGCGGATTTAATATTCATGCGGCACTAGAATATAAAACTCAAAATAAAATTAGTTGAATAATAAAAAGCTAATAAACGCCGATTAATATAGACAAATTACCAATTTGAAGAAAACAATTTACAATATTAGTTTAAATCATTTTTAGATTACAATATGTAAGCCTCGGCTATGCTTTATAGCTGTTGCTCGCTACTTACCAAAATATCGAATATATCTCTTTGATGTACGTGTATTGTTATCAACGTCTCAAAATTGGTTCTCTCCATTTTTGTTAGATTTCTTGTTGTTTGATCGATGAGCGTATTTAAAATATCTAAAAACTTATTATTCGTTTCCGACATGACTTTCCTCTCATGTCTGGCCTGCATCAGAGCCATTTCCGCATCGCGTGTCCAAATCATTTGTATGCCCAAAAGGCCAACTTGAGCTGGCACCTTCTCGAGAAAACCTAATAAGGTGAAATTAGGATCATTGATTGTGGCATAGGCGGTACGTATAATGGAATGTAATGACTGCTGTGCTGTGACCAGCAATTGAGTTAGCCATGTCTCAACGGAGCCTTCAGCTCTTATAGCACGATCCAGCTGTATCATTTCACCTTCATTTGAAATAATCGCCATCATTTTATTATATTCAATGTCATGAAACTTAACTTTGCGTGTGTTATCGAATATTGATAATAAATGGTTTTGTATGGTATGTGAATCGGAAGCTTGGCCTAAAATCTCCAGTAAAGCTGGATCGGAGACAAAGAAGAATCTGGGAAACATCATACGTTTACGTTCTAGATAACCACTCAAAGATTTCTGACATATTTCCAATTGCTCTTGTAAATGAGGTAGCAGCTGTTTAAGCAAGTCATCGCCCACACAACAGGCTACAACGCCTGGAGTTTCATGGGCTCTTTGCATGATCTTCTGCCAGGATTTGTCGATTTTTGAAAACCGCTTAGCTTCTTTAGGCAGCTGCTTAGCGATATCACCCCCTACAAAAACAGCTTCCAAATAAACCCACATATTCTGCACCAAAAGCCATCTTTCCAAGATCTCATTTGAATTGGAAAGATCATAAACCCATTGCTGAATTTGTTTTCGAAATGGAGCATTGTAGCGATTAGAGAGTAGGGAACCCAAAACCATTAAACTATCTTCCAGTTGACCTATAGTCTCAGCTGTTGTATCACCTCTTAAAAGTAACTCGCCACGATTATTAAAACTCATAAATTGCAATTCATGCACAGACCATTCGTTAGTCACTTGTTTTAATTTTGCCTCAATATCCTTTTCTTTCATGGCACTTATGCATATATCCTCAATATCTTCTTTATGCTTTAATAAGGGAGCTTCCAATATATTCTTTAGTGAAAATCCTTCAGAGTCAAACTCAAATATATAAGTGCTAACATCCATAATTCTCTGCCAATGACGTGGTTTCATGGCCTTGTTGGCCATCAACTCCAGTAAAGGACACATATCATTAAAATCATCTATGGTTTTCTTTAAAGCATAAAAAGCCGGCCATTCTTTCAAGCCTTTAGGTAATTTACGACAACGATTTTGAAATTCCATCAACTCATTATTAATCTCTTCTATATCCACCTCACTCCAAGGGATATCATAATAACTACTTACACGATCTATAACATCGTTATAGAGCTTATATAGCTTTTGCAATAAATTCAATTCCTTTCTTATCTGCCCCAATTCAGGATAGTCCGTCTGTGGTAGACCAAATAATTCTTCCCCACTTTGATACGTTTGCAATCGACGCCACATGCCCTCAAAACGATTTTGGAACAGTATTAAGCGGTCTGAAGCTTCTCGTGGCGTTAAGCCGGGCTGCATCGGTCCTGCTGTACGATATTCATTGACATACGTGATTTTGTCTTGTTTAAAATTACTCAAATTAGTTTTCAAGTCATCCTGAAATGAGGGTTGCATTTCTAATAACTTAACTTGTGCCTGCAAAGCACAGGCTAATAAGTTTTGAAATGTTGAACGTAGATTATCTACCAAATCGAATTGCTCCCTTTCTACTTGTACCTCATAACGAGTGAGAACGTTAAAGGCTTCCTGAAAAGTAAAAAAAAAAAAATACAACAGTTTTAAATATAGAGAATAATTACAGACGTAGATATTTATTGGAAATGTTACAAATTATAAAAGTATCACATACACAAAGAATTAATTATAAAACAGATACAGCTAATGTTGCACAAAACTATAGGCTATTAGTTAATAAGATCTAGAATTATGTTAGTTTTTTAGTCAGCTAGCTTTAATGTAATATTTTATATGTATCTGTATTTTTTGTTTTGTATAATATTTAACAGTTTTTGTAATTTGTAATATTTTATATGTATTTGAATTTTTTGTTTTGTATAATATTTTAAATGTTTACAAATAATTTTCCCGCCTTTTTTAAAAAATTGTTGACAAAATATTTTAATTGTTAATTGTTAAAAAAAAAAAAAAAAAAAAAAAAACAAATATTAAAAAATTTCCCTGAAGAAGCTACCCAATGTGGTAGCGAAATATCGGAAAATAAAATTGAAACTATTTTTTATTAAGAAAAGTGATCTCAAGCTCAATAGAAGAAACTGTTTATATAAATTAAAATATCGAAAACATTCATTTATTATATTATATATATTTTAATTATTTTTTTAACAAATTTTTTTTTTTAATTTTTTTTTTTAAATTTTTTAAAATTTTTTTTTTTTAATTTTTTTTTTAAATTTTTTTTTTTCTTTTAACATACGTAAAGTTATAATTTTAAAATGGGTTGTTTTTATATATGTGTGTTTTTTATATGTTGTACGTATTTCATATGGGATGAGTGGTGATACAAGCTACTGTTATTGCATGACTACACGTTGTGAAGGGTACATAAGATTCGGCTTGGCCGAATATAGCGCTCTTACTTGTTTTCTGCTGCAAATCAACTTTTAATACGCATCCCTAGCGAAAATATATGTTTAGCACCAAAAAAACAAGGATATGCAATCAATATAAGTCAAGATAGTCTTGCAGTTCTTTTGACAAAAACATGATTTATAACATAAACCGGTAAATACCTACGTCTACCAGATCGAAATTTCGTACAATACAGTGAAGAGAAAAATCGTTCTTAAACTGTGAACATCCTAATATAATATAAATTAAAGGTCATTATGCATCATCGAAGAAAACCGAGAAGTTATTCAAAATTATTATTGAAAAAGGCTAATGTATACTTATAAATAAAGCTGGATTTACGCATGTTTTTATGGAACAAATTATTTGTCAAGACAAAATTTTTTTTATTAGTTTGATGTCCTTCTATTTGTGAGAAAGAAAAAAGTTTGTTCAAAACACTTTCAACTTGTATCGATTTTATTTTAAATCTTTGTCAAAACTAAATTTAAACAACAACAAGTTATTACTTTAACCCCTGATTCATGCTGCAAAAACTATCAGTCAAATTATTTTTTTCCAAGAAAAGTTTTTCTAAATAAATGGGTCATACATCTTAATGAAATTTTTAATTTTTACAAAACATTATTCATCTATTGAGATATCGTTAAGTTGTCAGATTTTAATCAACTAAATTTCAAAAATCTCAATTTTGAAATAAACATCTTCAAATTTTGTTTTGATCTAAAAATCTTTAAAATTAAGATAAAACCTTAATTCAGACATTGTTGGCTGTACAATTGAGGTAAAACCTCTTAGTACAATAAGTCACCAAAAACTCCATTCGTATGGAACGATAAAATGTTTTTAGTAATACGGTATTAGAATACCTTGCATATGTTACTAAACATTTTAAAATGTTAAATAAAATTGTGTAAAGACAATTACATTTTATATTATTTAAAAGTGTAAACTTATTATACAATTACCTCTATTGGATCAATGCGTAATTCCATGTCCACTTCTTGTTCTCTAATCTTACTTAAGGTCTCCATTATCATGCGAACATCATCCAAATCTCGTATGGGACGATCTAATTTACGATCCATTTCATTTATAACAGCATAGACATAATCCATTTCTTTTTTATACTTCTTCTTCATGGCTTGACCAATTTTATGATTGCAAGCTAAAAATTAAATACACAAAAAATAAACAAAATCTTAATATACTTGATATGAAGTTCCGGCAAACAACTTTTTACTCACACTTAATTTCTATGACCAAACCATATTTCAATCTCTCATTGTAAACAGCAATGCACTGGCCAAATACTTCAATGTCTGGTTCATTTAAAAGATTTACATCCAATTCTGCTAGACATCTTAGAGTCGATTCAAATTCCAGCAAACCAAACTCCATTAGCTGCCTAGTAGTACGATCATTTTTCCACAGAAAATGATACGGTTTCCAACGTTTAATATAAGTTTGAATTTCCGGTTTAATATTTTTCGTACAATTCGATAACAGATTTAGAGCTTTTGCTACTTCCTTATTGTCCATAATGGCCGAGTAAAATGATTTCAACATATGAGGCATTTGGGGACGCTCCTCTGAGGCCAAGGTATATATTTTACGACGTTTCGTATTATGATTGCGACCAACTCGTGGTTGAGGAGTAATGGACACTTGCTAAAGATATAATTTAGTGCATATTTAAATACACAATAATATTAAATCATTCTTACTGGATTCTCCTTGCCACTGGTCCACTGTGCTACTCCTTTGGCTATGCCAGTTATATTTTTACTTGCAGTAATTAATATTTCCTGCAGTTCTTCTAGATTAGGTTTGATGACTACATTAGGAATTTGAAGTTGGGCATATAAGGCAAATACTGGTTTTCTTTTTACCGTCTCATCTTCATCGGCTACAAAGCGTCGTCTTATAGTATCCAAGGCTGCTCTAATAACTTTAATTAAAACATCTATAACCTTGCGGCTATAGTAACGTCTCATTTCCACCACCGCATTGCACACCATGTCCTAAAATAATAAATGTTATCAAACGCCTTAAGCGTTCACGAAAACGAACTACAAACAAACCTGCATGCCTTTTGGTAAACTTTCCGTAGTGGCCAATAATGTCAGAGGATTATCAAAGCAAGACCACAAAATGCTCCAATCTTGTTGTTGACCGCCAGAACTTGTTGCGGCACCCTCATTAGTAGTAGAAGTTGTTCCAGCAGCTGCACTAGTAGTAGGTCCACTTGTATCTCCACCTTTCCTGGCCGAAGGCGACTGTTCTTTAGCTGAACCTAGATATACAATTTGTTTTTAAATCACTTTAAAATTATGTCTTCGGAACTGAGTTACCATCGAACAATGTTATAACATCGTCTCCCGCTATTTCCTTAAATGTTTCGGTGGCCTTATCTACCAAATTTAATACTTCTTCTACAGCTTCTGAAACCATTTGGCTTTTTCGATTCAATTCTATAGCAGCTTTACGACATGATTCCTCACTTTTTTCCAAAAACTCATCAACCGTCCAGATTTCATCATCTTAAATTGAAAATTCTTTAGAATTCGTTCAAAAGACCTGGGGCCACATCATTCCATATCGAATTTTTATCTTAATTTTCCATTAATTATAATAGATCGATATCGAAAGCTGTGATTTCCCCCCTGTTTCGTTTTACTAACCTGCAGGCAGGACTTGCAATGATATCTCCTGCATACACATTAAAACGTGCAAAATACGGTTGGAATAAATATCATGTATTCTTGCCACTAGTACTTTGAAAGTTTCAATAGCTTGTTTACAGCGTTCATAGAATTTATTCCAATTTTGGTTCGTCCACTTTAAATAAGTAAATATTTTTAAATTCAATTTAATATCTAGGAACTTTGTTGTTTCTCAATTTACTTACATTAATTGTTGTTAAGCCAGGTTTCAACATTGCCGTCAAACGTACCAATTGTGGTAAGAATAAAGGTCTCACTTCTAACTTAACCCCTCTTACTGTACCCAAAAACATTTTTAAAAGATGCTAAGAGAAATTTGTTAGAGTATTTTATGGTTTAATTTAGTTTTGTTTTGTATTTACATTTAACGAATCCTGAATGGTGATAAAATAATCCTGACGACTCATCAACGTAGCCGCCACTATGGGCAATTCGATATTTAATTTGGCTAAAAGTTTAGCCTCACGAATCAACAAGGGTATAGTAGGATGCAAATTAACAAAAATACGATCACCTTGCAGTGACAACAGAGGTTGCAACAGACAAGCATCAGCCACACTAACATCTTGATCCAACCATATGGAAATTATTTCATCCTCATACTCGTGCAGTGTGGTCATGACGTGATTAAAATGGTGCTCTAAGTCTCTACAGGGTGGTAAATTACCCAAAACCGGATGTTCACAGACAGCATCTACTAATTCACTTATATGGCAGTCCAATGAACGAGTCCAATATATACGACCAGCCATGGGTGGAAAGTTCCTGCTAACAGGTGGGTCATCTCTTTGTTTGCGAAATAATTTCAACACTCTCTCAACTTCCTTATCCACATAACGTATAATACGCAAGTACTTTTCATCCATTTTTGTTAAAGGTACTTTCTCGCTAACCTTTTCAAAACGTACCAAAAATCGTATACACTGAGGAGTTTCCCAGACAGTATCAAAATTCGTTTCTATCAGAGTGGCTACGGTATCTTTCAAAGTGTCTGTTTTACTTATGAACTTTTCATAATCGTCATTAAAATCATTATTGCGATGATCCAGATAATCATATTTCTTAGACAATATATCCTTCTTAGCTTCCTCGAATAGATTTGAAGCTTCCTCTAAGGTTTCACCTAGCAATAGGCCTTCCAAACGCCTTTCGAACAAATGATTATAGTCATCAATTAAATTAAACATGGAGGTAATTTTCGACAGACGTTCACAAAATGTATCAAATTTTCCAAAAACAAAATTTTCCGAAAATCCAAATGGTGTTTGATTGGGCAAAAACGGTTGCTCCCTAACGGTGTAGTAGGTCTCGTGATATATGTGATTTAGTTTAATGCAATTACTAAGTTTAGTGCGTACTAGATTGCGGTCCTGAGACCAAATTGTTTCCTTGCAACGGCAAGTTATGTAGGACTTGCAAGTTTCTATCATTTGATTGGTGATCTGTTATATAAGAAAAGGAAAAGGAGAACTGAATGAAAACTTTTTTAACTTATGTTTTACCTACCTTAACCATAAGTGCGGATGTTCTTTCAGAAGTGTTGTAAAATTGTGAAACGCTATATATTAAACGTACCGTCTGCAACAAACTTAAAATAGATTCTTTCATGCATACCTAAAATTAATAAATAATTCTTTTATTTAACATTATTCTGATGTTAGTATAACACTCGATGGGTAATTATTAAAAATGTGTAATATCACTGTTTAAGGATTAACTACACATATTTTAAACTTACCGGATCATCTAAATACAATGAATGGCAACAATGTTCCATGGCCTGAATAAATTTTGAATTATCTCTGGCCTCGTTGTAACAAAACGTAATTTTACGATCGGTTTCCTTCCAGTCACGCATAACCTTCGAATTGGCCAAATATAAACAGTGTAACGTATATTGCACATCTTTATCTTGCAAGTGAGCCAAAAGTTGCGAAAATTGTGCACCACGTTTCTTCCAATATTCCAACTCATCCTGGGGACCACTATGATCATTTTCCTTGCGTAATTGTTCACTTTCGCCCAATATTTTCATAATGCCCTTAATCCAATTGGTAACTCTCTCTTCTAATTGATTGCAAAATTCTTGGTTTTTCGAGATATCTTTTACTTCTTCGATCTGATCGACTTTCTCAAACATATCGCAGCCATCATTAAAAATGTTGACATGATCACAAACTTGCTCACAAACGCGAAGAGCACTACAAAATGAACGTAGGCCAGGCAAAAGTTGTCCCTTAATCAGACCACAACTAACGTCCTCTTCATCGCCTTCTAGACTTGGAAAAGCCAAGGCCTGCATAAAGACATACTCCACAATGCGTTCAATGGAAGTGACTAAACCAATATTTTTCGCATCTATTATGCCACAAAATCTGAAAGGAAAAAATACCTAGTCTTCATTAATTTCTAATTTTATTTCTAAACTAGCTGAGCCAGGACTAAAACCCAAATAATATTTTTATATTGCGATTTTGTATTTGCGTTTTTAACAAAAAAAAAATTAAAGAAAATTACTGTCTCTACTTTTTGTGTAACAAGACGTGGAATCGCTTGATTAATTTGCAATTTATTAAATTCCAATAGCTACATATATTGATAGGATAAAGCACAACTGTTAAAAACAGTTTTCTCCTCCGTTTATCAACCGACTTCAACAAAACATCTATTTGAAAGATATTTTATAAAGCAGTGTCATAGATATTTCAAAATTGAGAGAAAAAGAAAAAAGAGCCATGTACAATAAATAAAGCTTAAAGTTCCGAATAGGGTACACTTATACAGGTGGCGGTGCCAGCCCAGCTAATGTTTGTCAAACTCCATATATAAAAAAAGAGATTTCAGTGCCAAGAATTGTCAAACTTCATATAAAAAAAAGAGAGACACATAATACTCTCCCTTACGCTATCACCTTATATAATTACACCATGATTTCGAAACTAAAATGGCAATAATTACAAAACGAGAAAGAATTGCATTAAAAGAAAAAGTTAAGTAAACTAAAAAATATAAGTTTTAAGTTCAATTAAGGGATGGGAAAGTTGTTAAATTGACACGATTTGATAAGTTATGCCTTTTTAATGCTTAAACATAATTCTGACCGTAAGGCGTTGATAGAGTCCATCTTATTCGAGTAAAAATTCATAATTTCACTTTTTTTGTCATGAAAATATAAAACATTTGAGTCAAAATTATAACAAAATGTTTATAACGTTGTTTATGTTTATGTAACGTTCAAAAGTGAAAGATCTAACGAACCGGTAAATTTCTGCTAATTAAATTAAATGTAACAATCACTTAAATAAACGATTTGGCACAGCTATATCGACAAGTTTTTATATATTTTACATGGCCTTAAGTATTATATAATACTCAAAAAATATGGCAACCAACAACAACAACAATAAGGCTGACTATTTCGGTTAAATCTCATTCATTTACAATATTTTCTATTTTCCCTTGAAAAATACATATTTTCTTGAGCTAAAACTTATTTTAATATCATTTTAAATATCACTTATTTTTGAGTGATGTGTATTCAGAATAGCAGACAGACTTTTGGTCCAGAAAATACATACATATGTACATATGTATGTGTTTTATGTTACAATTTCATTACAATTTCTAAAACAGTTTATGTTAGGCAATTTGTTATTTAATCGATTTCTATTTTTTATTGCCAATATTTTTTTATTTGTGTAAATACCTAAAAATAAATATTTATTTTTATAAAAGAGTATTATTGTTTATTTATGTGTGTGTGTGTTTAACTTACAAATCCTTTTGAAAACCTTCCTCAGGCAATTGTTTTGTTACATTAATACGAAATATATAAATGCAAATGCCGGTAAAAGCACATGTCCAACCATCAGTTAGAAATAATTTTTTCTGCTTTGCGGGTGCCAAACTACCAGGTGATGTACCGCCACCTGCAACAAATAATTTAGGTATAAGTACATGCATACATATGTTTTTACTTATTCATATCGTAAGCATAAATACAAAAACGAAAATCGAAAATTTTCTCTATTAAAGAATACTTTAAGTCGATAGAAATAAATTCTTCAGTTGCTATAATTAAAAGTTAAAACAACATACTTTTAATATCTGTTTATTGTATTACAGTTTTAAACATTAAGAAAAATATGCCTCTTCTTCTATAAAATTTTTATAGTGAATTTCATCTCTGCCTACGTTATGTATGTATGTTTGTGTAAAAAATTGTTGTTAAAATATGAATTCATGCATGGAATGGAAAATAAAGTTAAGTATAGAATAATTTTTATGAACATTTGTATACATACATAAACTTTCTATACATATTTATGTACATAAACAAAACAATATTTTGTTTGATGGTAAATTTATAAAATTTGCTAAAACGATAAAGTGTTGTTTTCTGGTGTATCCAATAAAAGTAAAGGGTGGTCCTACCATAATGCATGTTAATTGTGAGTAACACCTTAATGTCGAGTTGAATGGTTAAAATTGTCAAACACAAAAAAAAGAAATGTCGTATGAGATTGTACAAATTATTTGACACTAGCTTGTGTCCGCGACTTCGTTAGCGTAGTTATCGGGATAAAAGGTAGACTTACTATTAACAACAATAATAAAAATATTTACAAGACAAACAACCCGTTTAGGATGTGTGATGATGATTTTGCCAACGACTTTGCGTTATTATCGTGATAATAAGTAGCCTATGTGTTAATCTAGGTTGTTATCTATCTTGTATGTGCCGAATTTCATTAAGTTCCGTTCAGCCGTTTTTGTGTGATTGAGTAACAAATATCCAAACATACAAACATTCCCATTTATTATATTAGTAGGATTTTTAAGGTTTTATACAACTCATTTCCTATTGAAATTTGATTTTAATTTGTATAAATTAGACTGTTACAATTTAATTTCTTTTTAAGATCACATTATTAAAATTTGTATTTATATCTACTTTTGGGAAAGAATTTGTTGTTATTTACCTTGACGTAAGTTAATCTTACCTTGAGGTGTCTTTGAACTACTTGAAGCCATAGCCGAACGTGATGTACTCGGCTTATTAGGGTCTTGTACGGGTTGTGGTTCAGGCTCATCAACATCTTGATAAAACCATAATAGTTTGTTCTTCATATTGGGTAAAAATAACTGATTGATTTCATCAAGCTTTAAAAAATATCCATCAATATAAAGCATTAAAGATATATGTATTTATATACATACATATGTATAAACATATTTAATATATTTATAATAAATATACTAACCATATCGCCTTCAAATATATAATTCATCAACTGATGCCTGGGTAATTGCGTAGCATCTATTAACAGTTGAAATGTAAATTCTAAACGGGGATCCATTTCCCCACGCCTAGCCTTACGTTCACATTCTTCGCGTCTTCTCTGTGCTTCGTCAGCGTCGGTGGCCATTGTAATATTAACGTTTGGTTATCGTTATCCAAGACCCATTGTGGTTCATAAAATAATTGTTTGTTGGGTTTAGGGCAAAAATTTTATATTTTGGAAGTGCACATTGTTAAACGAAGAGGAAAGATGTCGTTTCAAAAATGAAGGTCAATATCAAAATCCAAAATCAAAAAGGACAGAGATTTAGAAAATGGTACTCTTAAAATTGTTTCAAAAAATATTTAACACATTTATGGCAAAATTCAAAATATCAAAAAAAATGTATTCAAAATAAAAAGTTTTTTTATTTATTAACTGACATATTCATAAAAAATATTTTAGGTTTATTTAATGCATATTTTACAAATTTTTGTGCAACATCTGTGCAATACGCTTTTAATACACCCAAAAAATTGTCTTATGAATATGGAGGTAATTTTTTAAAAATTAAAAATAGAACAGTTAATTTTATTACAAAAATTATTAAATAAAGTCTAATTAGAAACAACCTCCATATTTATAGTAAATTTTAAAATTTGTCAAAGGTTTTCAAGATTAATTTTCTATAAAAGTTTTATTAAAAAATCGTTGAATAATTTAGAAATTGATTATTAATATAGAGATTAATGTTTATATTGTGATTAAGTATGAGTGTGCTGATACCAATTTTAAATTTTAGCATTTAATAGTAAAATTTATAAAAATTAACAATAACAATAGAGCAAAACGTTTCTTATCTCAAATAGTTTTAGGAAACGTTTTTCAAGAAAACGTTTAAAAAATAACCACCATACTGTTTTAAATTTTTTATATAAATTTTTTTTTGTGAAAGTTTTGTTTAATAAACCTTAAAAAAATTTTACAAAAATTTATATAAATGTAATGGTTAATCTTTAAAAAAAAATTAGGATATAAAAAAAAAACTAATAATTATTTTTATGTTTTATTATTAATAAAAAAATTTAACAAGTTCTTTTAATAAATAGCTAATATGAACTTTTTGATAACTACTTGACAAAAATAAATTTAAATACGCTTCCTAAAAATACAAAATCTATATACTTGTATTGTAAATATATATTTACATACAAGTATGTGTAAAAGAATTAAAATAAAGGTTTCTTTATTTCTCGTTTTCTCTCACATGCAAAATTGCATGGAAAACTAGAAAGAAAATCTCATATTTAATGCTAAAATTTAAAGAAAACACGTTTTCAAAAACGCGACATATCTTTGATATATCTAAATACAGGGTGATTCATTTAATTTTTCAAAAATAGCAAAATTAAAATCTTTATTTTAATCGTGCAGTTTTTATTACTATTAAAAAGTTACCGTTTTATCACAACTAGGCCTTAAAGCTGGAAGTAATTTCTAAATTACATCTGAATAATTTTTAGGCAATGTTTTTTGTTTCATATTTGCATAATAAAATATCATATAATACAAAACCAAATGGTGTTACTTAACGACTTGACGAGCCATTAATTTGTTTAGACTAGAACAAAACGTCGGCAGAGCAACTGTCAAAAAATTCATGTTCTTTGATATTCAAAATGCCTTTTAATATCGGACATCGTTGTTCGAACAAATGTTCTGACAACGCTGTTTAAACAAGAACAAAACATCGGCAACAGCGGTCCACACCAGGCAAATTCATCTATGCACAAAACATTGTTCGTTGTTCGAACAAATCGATGACTGGTGTAGACCGCACGTTATAAAATCAGCACAAGATTTTTTTTATAAATAAAGGTGTTGCCAATTATATAATAAAGGCTTTTAAATATTAAAAAATAATTATTTTTAATTTAATTTTAATGAAAGTTTGATTTCTAGTGCCCAAGAATTTGAATTTTTGACTACTGATTTAAGTTCGTTAAATGGAAGAAGAATAGTTGAATAGTTTACTCTGAGACTCTAAGGCCCATGGCGATAACCAGAAAATATGAAAAACCATTATAAAACAAACAATAAACTTAATCTGATTTCTGGTATTACTAGAGAAAGCCCCACTATATCATCCAAAGACATAAATCTGCGTTCCTCTCGAGCTTAACAGTCACATAGCGAGCGATACACTTACTGCTTCTCTTCCCCTTCGAGACAACTTCTGCAGTAGCATTTAGAGAGAGACTAAGGCGCTCACAAATCCACCCAATAAGTTTGAGTAGTGACTTCGATCTATCAATCGCATGTGAGGGCCAGACAGACTTAGGTATTCTGCAGGTATGAACGTACTCCAATCTAAGCGTAATTTTCTTCAGCGCCCACGTGTCATTATTCCTCGAAAGTGATATCAAAGGCATCTAAATGCCCCTTATATTATTAAAATATTAAACACGGAAATATTTATCATGCTTGCATCAGCTATCTCATTTTCATGGATGCCTGAATGTCATAATTTCTTGGTGCTGTCTAAATATTTATGTATGTATATTCCAAAACGAAAATCTGTATATGCAACTATAAAATTCTATTATCGCAACTATACTGTGCAATTGCCAATAACCGATACTTTTGTTTGTAACGCTACCTCTCCATATGCACAAAATGCAGCTGTATAAGATCTGTGTTTTTATACGGGTGAAAATCCTGTCGAGACACAAATCTTCTAGCCGAATACCATCAGCAACAACCGGTTGTGGAGTATAACATTTTATAATCCTATAAACATTGAAATCAAATGGCGAATTGTGGCAAAGTGCGTGTTCTTTAATTAACAATTTCAGCAGTCTAAATAAATTGTTCTACAGCACTTATTCGTCTAGTTCGAGCAATTTTCCCAGTAATATATTTTAGACGATGTTTACTAATTAATATCCTGCTTTTAAATAAAAATGTTATATATATAAAAACAGCCAAGATGTAAAAAAATAGTAATTAAAAAAAGTATCTGACAATGAATCACCAAATTCAAAAATTATGTGCTTTTTTTCCTACAAATAATTGTGTACTATTTATAGTAAATTGTTTAATTCACAACCCCCTTGTTATGTACTATTGATACTATTTTCGTATTAGTTTACATAATTGTATACTTGTTGCTGGTAATTTCCATAAAAAGGTTTTGTACAATTTCATATGTAAAGGGTGTTTTTTTAAGCCCGATAGAACTTGAAATTGTAAAAAATAACACAAAAAATTAAATTGTAATCAAAATTTTTTTTTTATTCGAAAGATCAATACGTGACATTAACATTTGAAAATGATTTCGGGCATATGGGCACCGCGGCTGTTCTTGACGAAGCGCATTCTGGACGTCCAATTTTGGGCCACTTTTTCGAGCACTGCTGGCCGTATGTCACGAATAACACGAACAATGCTGGCCTCCAAGGCGTCAATTGTTGCTGGTTTATCAGCATAAACCAGTGACTTCACGTAGCCCCACAGGAAATAATCGAGACGTGTCAAATCGCACGACCTTGGAGGCCAATTGACAGGTCCATTTCTCGAAATCAACTTATCGCCAAATTTTGATTTCAATAAGTCGATGGTTGCGTTCGCCGTATGGCACGTAGCGCCATCCTGTTGAAACCACATCTCCTCCGGATCAATGTCATCCATATTTTCAAACAAAAAATCATTGATCATGGTGCGGTAACGATCTCCATTGACCGTAACGCGAGCTCCGGCCTCATTTTTGAAGAAATAAGGTCCGATGATGCCACCAGCGTGAAAACCGCACCAAACGGTGCATTTTTCTGGATGTAATGGAGTCTGTAGGGTCTCTTGTGGATTGGTCTCGCTCCATATGCGGCAATTTTGCTTATTAACAAACCCGTTAAGCCAAAAATGCGCCTCATCGCTGAACACAATTTTGCGATAAAATTGGACGTCCAGAATGCGCTTCGTCAAGAACAGCCGCGGTGCCCATATGCCCGAAATCATTTTCAAATGTTAATGTCACGTATTGATCTTTCGAATAAAAAAAAAATTTTGATTACAATTTAATTTTTTGTGTTATTTTTTACAATTTCAAGTTCTATCGGGCTTAAAAAAACACCCTTTATTTTAATTGTTGTATTGAAGTTAAACAGAGATGGACAACAAATTTATATAACTTTTTTACTCGTACAACATACAACCCAATCAACAGAAAATGCGTTTACAAGTAAATAAACCAAAACTATGTTTTAATAGAAAATACAAAATATAATGGGGGGGTTGTAAATTGAGCAAACATCTTTTACATTTACGTGCACACACTGGTTCATTCAAAAAATGTTAAACCAGTTCAAAAATACAGGCTCGTGCAAAGTACAATACAAAACGTGACAACTTGCTTTAAAAATAAAAAAAGTATTTGTGAGGACATCTGTAAAGACATACAAAATATAAATAGAACATTTTCTTTAGTAATTTTATAACTTAATAGCATAACAACAACAAAAATAGTTTGCATGACAATCTATTTGAAGTGGAATAGTTAGAAGACCCAGTAGAAAAAATACTAGCAAACTTAGACTTAGCTAGTCAATATAGAAAAAATTTAAACTAATATTTTTTTTAATTTTAATCAGGCTTGAGTTCATATTAACATTCTTATTGTTACAAAAAAAAATTTTTTTTGTGACAAATGATAGAATAATCTGAAATATTATATTTTTATTCTTTTATTTATAACAATTAAAAATTCTTTGTAACAATAAGAATGTTAATATGAACTCAAGCCTGATTAAAATTTAAAAAATATCAGCTTAAACAAAAAAATTCGAAAGATGAAAAAATTAATTTTTTTTTAAATCTCAATGTAATGGAAATTGAACTCAACATCGAATGAGACAGATTGATCCATGATATTTTAACACAAATTAAAAATTTTTTATAAACAAAAAATTTTTTTCCGAAGTAAACTTTTTCCATTGGATGTTGAAAAATTCAATATCGATTAAACACATATGTATTTTGTTGACTTTCACTTAGATACATACATATATATGTATGTAGGGAACCACTGAAATAAAATTCTATTAAAGTTATGTAATTCTGTAAAATTTTCAAAACAATTTGTTTTTTACTAAATACAAAATTACTCTATTTTTCATTAAAACAGATTTCATACTTGTTTAAATTAGTGTATTATTTATTATTTCACCTGCAGTATATCGCCCTCTCCTTCTTCCTCTTCTGAGCTGGTATCGCCACGTATTTGAGCAGCATGTTGTGCAAAATGTGCTCTGGTTTTTTTGTGTACAAACATCCTTCCTGTGCAGTGTATTTTCACGCAAGTTGTTGACAAAATTCAAAAACTTAAAAAATTACACCTTAAATATTTAATAAATTTTTAATTTACTATTTTTTTTAAATTATTTTCACAGAGAGCAGACAATTGTGCTGCAATCAGTAAATGGTTGAAAATTTATTTGCAAAAAAAAATATTGATTTAATATTGAAATCTAAACGCGTAGTAACCGGTTGTTAGGAGAGCAAATGAAAAAATTTTAAAAAGTTATATCGAAAATATAAATCGTTATTTATTTAATGCTTCTTTTTAAATAATATATTGAAAACTTGTTGATATTTACTTAGGAAGCCTAATATACTTATGTACCTGTTGCCTATTGATTGTTTACAATTATTTTTTAATTGTATTTATTGGTAGCAGAAAATAAAGCAACAGATTGTCTGAAAAGACTTGCTTGAAATTAAGAAATATTAACTTGTTGTAGACAACAACTGTCAATTAGGTTTTTACATTGTATATACCAAGACATAATTATTAATCAGGCGATCAAATCTCGTAGAGTGAAATCAAAATCTTTTGTAAAATTAATGGTGTGATAAAATCCAGCATGTTTCCAGGGATGTTGGTAAGCAAAATTTTAAATCAATATGCCATTGTAAAAATCATGTGAATTTTTTTAGAATTAAAAGCTTTCGGTTTCTTTGTTTGAATTCTGCACCTGCTGAAAAATTGTTCAAGTGAAAAATTATTAAAATTCTTACACTTTTTTAAAATCAAATTCTACTCAGATTAAAACCAAATCGTGGGTCTGATCAAATATTCACCCTCACTGTTAATAGATCCATCCGCTATGAGCGTGCGATGATAAAATGGGCTTTCATCAATTATTTGAGTGATTCACAAGGTGTCTTATCATGTCATATTGTCCTATTGTCCTAAAATATTACAATGGTTTAAAAATGTTGTTGTTGCTTTTTAAACAAAAAGTGTCTTATAATAATAGAACTTTGTACGCTATGTTTATTGTGCTGTCGTATTTAATAAGCAGAGACCTGTGCTAAACGGCTAAGCCAAGCCGCAACAGTTTTTGTAAGCTGTCGCCGTTCATTGTATAATTTTATCGGGCCGACATCCAAATTTGAGCGCAGTTGCTAATTTTTGATAACAAATCACTGGTGGCGTCAAATAAGATCGGCTAAGGACTCTACTGTTTTTGTTTATCAAACAAAATTTAATTTATTTGTAATTTATTTACTTGAGTTTGCCATTACAACATCTAAAATGTACTTTTTGCACAAACTGGCTAGTATTTTGTTTTTTTACTTGTTTTTGGCATTATGAAAGAAAATATTTATTATACCCTTCACACAGTGAAAAAGGGTATATATAGGTTTGTCATTCCGTGTGAAATTTCTACAATTTTGATTTCCGACCCCATAAAGTATATATTTTCTGAAAGCTTATGAATAGGGGAGTCGATTAAGCGCTGTCAGTCTGTCCGTCTGTCCGTCTGACCGTCTGTCCGTGTGTATGTTGAAATCAACTTTTTGAAGCCCCCCGACATCGCTTGGACTCGGGTGAGGTATTAAAATATCAGAAATATTCGGGAGTAGATCGCTATTGAAAATCAGAAACATCGGTACATAAACAACTGAGATATGAGCAAAAACCCACGACCACCTCGATTTTTTTTCACAAAAGCAACATTACAACAACAACATACATACATACAAACCTGTATACTGGTTAGAGAAAACGTGGCATCGAATCCCAGCTGAGCCAAAAAAATTTTTTTTTTAATTTTTTTTTAATTTTTATACCCTTCACACAGTGAAAAAGGGTATATATAGGTTTGTCATTCCGTGTGAAATTTCTACAATTTTGATTTCCGACCCCATAAAGTATATATTTTCTGAAAGCTTATGAATAGGGGAGTCGATTAAGCGCTGTCAGTCTGTCCGTCTGTCCGTCTGTCCGTGTGTATGTTGAAATCAACTTTTTGAAGCCCCCCGACATCGCTTGGACTCGGGTGAGGTACAAAAATATCAGAAATATTCGGGAGTAGATCGCTATTGAAAATCAGAAACATCGGTACATAAACAACTGAGATATGAGCAAAAACCCACGACCACCTCGATTTTTTTTTCACAAAAGCAACATTACAACAGCAACACACATACAAACGTGTATACTGGTTAGAAAAAACGTGTCATCGAATCCCAGCTGAGCCAAAAAAATTTTTTTTTAAATTTTTTTTTTTATTTTTTTTTTATTTTTTTTTATTTTTTTTTTTTATTTTTTATATAATATATTATTTATATTTTTATTTTTTTTTTAATTTTTTTTTTAATTTTTTTTTTTTATTTTTTTTTGTTTTATATATATTATATACATAATAATTTTTTAAAAAATTTTTTTTTTAAAAAAAATTTTTTTTTTTTTAAATTTTTTAAATTTTTTTAAATTTTTTTAAAATTTTTTTTTTTTTTTTTTGTTTTTTTTAACATTCATACGTGAATTTATAATTTTACAATGGGACGTTTTTATATATGTATGTTTTTATATGTATGTACGTATTTCATATGGGATAAATGGTGACACAAACCACTGTTATTGCATGAATTCACGTTGTGAAAGGTATATAAGATTCGGCACGGCCGAATATAGCGCTCTTACTTGTTTTTTTTTATTTTTTTTTTCATTTTTTTTTTTTATTTTTTATTTAATATATTATTTATATTTTTATTATTTTTTTTTTTAATTTTTTTTTTTTTAATTTTTTTTTTTATTTTTTTTTTTGTTTTGTATATATTATATACATAATAATTTTTAAAAAAATTTTTTTTTTAAAAATTTTTTTTTTTTTAAATTTTTTTTTTCTTAAAAATTTTTTTTTTTAATTTTTTTTTTTTTTGTTTTTTTTAACATTCATACGTGAATTTATAATTTTACAATGGGACGTTTTTATATATGTATGTTTTTATATGTATGTACGTATTTCATATGGGATGAATGGTGACACAAACCACTGTTATTGCATGAATTCACGTTGGGAAGGGTATGTAAGATTCGGCACGGCCGAATATAGCGCTCTTACTTGTTTTTATAATTGTTTTACATCAGCTGATTCAAATTCCAAATATCACACTTAACTATGAGGGGTTGTTCACAATAGTCTTAATTTTTCATGCTATTATTATAAGACATATGACTTTATGACACTACTGTGAATCCCCCAATTGTTTAGATTTTTTCATAAATTATTAAAATTAACCCAACGTTTTTTTATCAATCGCCATTCCTTTTTTTCACAGCTCATTTAATTTTTTACGGTTGATCAAATCACACATATTCAAAGCTAACTTCTTTTCAACGAACTAAATCAGAAAAAAATACAATAAAACAACGATTCGCGCTATGCAACCAGAATATACTTATCGAAATATTTTGATATTTTTGAAACCTAGAATGCAACACTTTCTGCCGTATTCATAAAAAATATTTTAGGTTTATTGAAAACTTGTTTGACAAATGTCTGTACAACATCTGTCAAATAAGCCATTGATAAACCTTAAATATTTTTTATGAATACGGCAGTATGTACCCAACATTGAAAAATTACAGCTTGCAAGAACATGTTTTAAAGTGTGTACCCTCCACAAGATATATTATTTGACAGCTACAGACAATTTAAAAGTAAACAGCTAGGGAAAGCCCCAAATTATTATGAGGTTGAATCAGAATTAATTACCATTACACAGTTTATTGAGTTTTCAACACTGTTAAAAACATACAAAATTAACTGTTCATATATTAAAGGTTTGCACTAATTTCATAATAGGTACCTTTATTGTAGTCAACGAGAAAGATTTTTTTTTTTCTTATTTTCAGGTGTTCATATTATTGCGAATATATTTACTGTATTTACCAAAAATAGTGGTCACGCTTATTTTAGCAAGTATGTGCTAAATGTGAACATAGCTTTAGTAAAATGTTAGTTGCATACAAAATAGTTGTAACAAAATTTTAAAATTTCCACGAATGAATCTCTTAATACATTTTTACATCTAACATTATTAGTTTTCTTTAATGAATTGTCTATCAACTTTTGTGTACTTTAATTAATACTACATATCTGTTAAATATAAAACTTATAGTATATAGCAATAAATAATTTGGTGTTTTTGAATTGAAAACTGCATTTATTAGCAACTAACACCATTCATCTCTGCTTTATTTAAGTCTAAAGTTTAATATTACTATAAAAAAAATACACCCGTTACAACACAGAAAAGAAGAGTATTTTTTAAGTATTTATTTAGCATAGTAAAATAATAACACAAACATTTTCACATTCATAAAAAAATAAAGAAAAGTTAATAAGTTAAAATGTATTATTTATTTTAATCAGACAGCTTAGTTTATAACAGGTGTTTTTTATAGATGCAGATAAAGACGTTTTTATCGTCTATCAAATAGGTTTTATTTATTATATAATTTTATCTACTAATGTTTATATAGATTAAGATGTATATGAGCACCGCGGCTAGCGCGTAAATAACGTAACCTGGAATTCCAATTATTTTACATACCCTTCGCAGTTAATCGGGCTGTATTTCGGCAATAAATATCAAATAGTCGCTTCTTAGTGCTTAATAGTTTAGGGTTTATCTGTAAAGATCTGAGACCTAACATATGCCCTGGTTAAAAAAAACCTAGAGGTATCAAATCACATAAAGGAGGTGGCTTATTATTAGTTCACAAAACATTTCTCTCGGTAAATTGAATATTTAGCGTGGTTTAAGATATGTTGCGCCATCCTAATAAAATCACATCTCTGCAATACTAAGCACGAAAACGTTAGTAGGCATGTCACTTCATAGCTCACCGATTTATGTTACGTTTACTATTTGTGAACAGTAATTCCACAGACCCATAATGTTCACTAAACAGTGAATTTTCTGGATTTAATAGTGTTTCCACAATGACTTAACAATTATCGTTTCGTCTGCATATTGACAGTTGTGTGTTGAACCAAAAGTGTGCTCATTACTGGAAAAAAATTAAATTGTCGAATTGAACCATGATTTTCAACATGAATTTAAACACTTGTAAACGTTATTTTGGCTTAAGTCCATTCATTACAAATTGCCAAAATAAACCTAACCTCAAAATAACCGAAAACTATTGAATCAACTGTTACAGATAATGATAATGCTGTCAATTGTCAAGGTTCTCAAACCTCTAAGAAAAATACGCTCTTCATAGAAATACTTTATGACACTTTTAAAAATAATATAATTTTTGTTTTTATTTTGTTTTACTTTATTTCATTACTTGTGTTATTTCAACCACTTCATTGCTTTTTTTAAAAACAACAGCAAAATAAACGTCTAAGGAAAAACAGTCTTAGTTTGGTAATATGGTAGAGATAAAGTGGTGTGTTGCGTACTTTTATGATTGACTTGATATTTTTATTCTTATTGTTGTTATTATTTACTACACAAATATGGTTAAAAAGTGTGATAATAGCAATAATAATACTTGTGCTTAACTATAAGACAAATAACCAGCCAGTCTAACACATTTACCTATTTTATACATTTCTAAGAAAAAAATGCCTCAAGTTTTTATTTGATTAAAGTCAGTAAATTAAGAGTGCGTAAACTAAGTAGAGAGATACTTACTTACATAAGGCGGATACTTAATAAAATATTTATATTTTTTATGTTAAATTAATTAAAATTTTTGTGTAGACGAAATGCACGAAGCAGGTGAGTTACATAATGTAAGAAAGAATATTTAGCAAAAAATTGTACCAAGATAAACGATAATTTTAAATTACATAGAATTGCATTCTAGTACAAATGTAAGCTAACATATCGATGCCTTACTTCCTCAACCTCGTATCTTAAAAAATACGGTTTTGACTTTTTCATATCAAACGATTGTTTTATGCTTTAACTAAAAAAGATTAGTATATTATTACTACTAATATACATAAATACAATCAATTCCTTAATAATTGCATTTAAACTTTTAACCAAACACCGAAGAATAAAAAGATGAACCGTTTTTTTTTTTGTCTCTCCTGAAAAATTTTATTTTTTTAGATACAAGGTTGAGGAAGTAAGGCATCGATATAGGGGAGAGAAGCCAAACTCCCGCTTACAAACCTGCTTACGTGATTTTTAATTTTTTATATGGCGATTTAAAAGCATTACCTTGCAGTGATGAAAAATGTGTCACAATTGGACCATTTGTGGCACTTTTAAAATTTAGAAAATATTTAGGAAACTAATATAATGGAACAAATAAACTTGAGCCAAAATAGAAAAACTTAAAAAAAAAATATTTTTTAACCATTCACGAGTTTACAATAGCGGAAATCACCCTTCGTTGTAAACAGATCATGCAAATGTTGCAGATCTTGCAAGTCTTGTTGTTAGTTTTTGTTTCTGTTTTAAATAAAATAAAACACGTAATATACTATTTATATAACTATTTTTAATAAAAATTAAATACATAAAACATAATAGTAATCAAAAATATCAAAAAACAAGTAACAGTGCTATATTCGGCCGTGCCGAATCTTATATACCCTTCACAACTTGTAGTCATGCAATAACAATTGTTTGTATCACCATTCATCTCATATCAAATACGTACATATGTATGTATATACTGGTTAGCATAGTTGGGCACATTCCAGTACCAGTAAAATTTCAATTACCAGTAAATTGTTTTATTGGTAATTGAAATAAACTTCAAGTACCAGTAAATTTTTAATGGTAATGAAAATGAAATTCCATTACCAGTAAATTTTTACTGGTAATTAAATGAAAATTCCAGTACCAGTAAATTTTTACTGATAATTAAATGAAAATTGCTGTACCATTAAAAATTTACTGGTAATTAAAAAAAATATGCATTACCAGTATATATTAACTGGTAATTAAAAAAAATAGCAGTACCAGTAAAAATTTAATAAAATTAAAAAAAAAATTTATGCATATTCAAAAAAAATATATTTTTTTATCTTCCAATCTGGCAAAAGTGGTTGCATTTATTAAAACATCAGAAAAACACGGTAGGCACGTGTCATTATTGGATAAGTCCGACTATATGATGCCCTTCTTTAGGTTATATGAATAGGAGTCATCGATCACTTTTAGTTCGATTATGCATTTTTTTACACGACAAAATTACTATTTATTTTTTTCTAAAAATTAATTTTTTTTAACATTACAAAATATACTGCATTACTATTTCCATTACTAATAAACTTTTACTGGTACTGCAATTTTTCATTTAATTACCAGTAAATGTTTACTGGTAATGTAATTTTTGTTTAATTAGAAATAAATATTTACTGGTACTGGAATTTAATCTTCATTACCAGTAAAAATTTACTGGTAATTAAATGAAAAATTGCAGTACCAGTAAAAGTTTATTGGTAATGGAAATAGTAATGCAGTACTTTTTTAATGGTTTTTGCCCATCTATGCTGGTTAGAATCCCAGCTGAGCCAAAAAATTTTATTTTATTTTATTTTATTTTATTTAACATATTATTTATATTTTATGAAATATATTATTTATATTTTTTTTTTAATTTTTTTAAAAAATTTTTTTAAAAAAATTTTTAAAAAAATTTATAAATTTTTTTTTAAATTATTTAAAATTTTTTTTTTTTGTAATTTTTTTTATTATTTTTTTCTTTTATTTTTAATATTTTTTCTTTTTGTAATTTTTTCTTTTTTTGTATGGTTTTTACATATATTTATGTATGTATGTTGTTGTTGTAATTGTGTAAAAAAACGAGGTGGTCGTGGTTTTTTGCTTATATCTCAGAAAGTTATTGGGCGATTTTGCTGAATTTCCAAGAGATTGATACCATATAGAGATCTGAGGAACATATAGTTGCTTCTAAAAGTTGATTTCAACCAACACACGGACAGACGGACAGACGGTCAGGGCTTAATCGACTTCTCTATTCATAAGCTTTCAGAAAATATATACTTTATGGGGTCGGAAATGAAAATTGTAGAAATTACAAACGGAATGACAAAGCTATATATACCCTTGTGCACCACAGGTGAAGGGTATAAAAATTGTTTATCCTACAAAAGGTATTTTGGCTCTATTAAATCGTCAATTTTGATCAAAACAAAAAAAAATCAAAATAAATCACTGTTACCTTAAAAAAAAATAATAGCTTTGAGAACACGCAATAAAAAAACATGATTTTGGTGATCATACGTTAAAAGCAACATATTAGGATTGGCTTGTATGATTGTGGCTAAAACATATCATGGTACATTATTATTATTTTTTCTAAAACAATATTTGGTTGTCGAAAACAAGTAATAGTTATTTTTGTTTCATGTCATCATATATTTTGTCACGATAATCAAGCATTTGTTTGAATTGTATCATTTAATGATTACTTTTCGTAAAACTTTCAAAATGGTTATCATTTGAAAATATTATGGTTTAAAAAATCTAATCCGGCAAAAATAACATCATATTCAAAAGCATTAAGAATTACAAATAATTATTAAATAATAGGTGAGACAACAGTATGATTACAAATTAATCAAGCTATGATTTGTTTTTAATAATAATTTGATTTCAACTGTTCTTCTTGCTGAATAAATTTTTATTATTTTAAAAGTTTGAGATGTCAAAAACTTAACAAAATTTTTTCAAAATTAAAGAAAGTTTACAAATAAACGAGAAAATGTAAAAAAATATTGGTATAAAAATTGCAATTAAATTGGTAAGTACAATCAATATGTGTATGTTACAGCAAAAGACAATAATTTGCCGAAAAAAAGCAAAGATTGTCGATTTCAATTGTAGTCATATATATGATTATTGAATGATACTTTAATTAAACATAATAATAATAACTGGTAACCATTATTTGTATTAACCATAATTATAGAATTCAATCATAGTATGTTAAAATAGTAAATTAAAATACCATGAATCGTCATAATATGACCGCAAAAAATAAAATAAAATTTGTTAATGCATTACTTACAGTTAAATCAAGATCAGCAACACCTCAATGTGAATATGTAAAACCTTGTATTACGGAGACACTGCAGCTGTTACAAAAGTGGAATTTATTAGAGCTACAAAAGCAATTTAAAGGTACCTAGTTGCACACACGTATGTATATATTAGTGATGAAGTAAATACTCACATATATATTTGCCGAATATTCACATATTTCTTTACATTTGCATCCGCAATTACAGGGTGGTACAAAAGTTACATGGAAGCTTAAATTTAATAACTTTTTCATTAATAAATATTTTTAATTATTCCTATTATTTTCAAATTATATCAGTAAATAGAATTTTATTATTAAAATTAGCGATCAATTATGTTAACGCAATGAGCATATTGTCGACATTTTAACGTCAGAATTTCACCCTCTGAAGCATTGATTCATTGCTTAGTTCATAGTCACCACCAAAATGACAAGAGGTTTTCCTCGAGCTGGTTTAATTCTTACTGCGAAAAATATTGAACGTGTAGTATATTTTTTATGTCCTGCTCTTGAAAACAGGCCTAAAATGTTTTTTTTAGCAGGATGGATAAACTGCCCACACTTCCCGAGACACAATGGCACTTTTATGTCAAATTTTTGAGAGCGAATACTTTCCAGAAATTCGAAAATTAATTGGACGGCGTGTTCGCCAGATTTGGAAGCACCCGGCTTTTTTTTTTTTTTTTTTTTGGTTATTTGAAGAAGCGAATATATTTGAACAAGCCAGAGACAATCTTTAATCTCAAGGCCTACATCGTTCTGAAAAATCTTTTAAGCGAGCCCATCATTGCGAAGCTGAAAACGGGAGTTATTTAAGTGACATTATTTTTCATACTTAGTGTTAAAAAAAATATCCATTTTGTATGTTTTATAACCAAAAAAAAAAAATATTTAAAAGATAAATATATGAAATTTTTCAATTCTCGGTAACTTTTGGCACACCCTGTACTTAAGAATTTATAATCGTTGCAGCACTAGTATTTATTTATGAATACATGTACTTGTTTTTTGATATACAGATTTTGTTAATTAATTTGAATTGTAAATTTTAGAACACGAAATAACGTTACGTTCCTTGATATATCTAACCGATGAGGAAATCTGTGAACTTATACCAAAAATTGGTACACGAACTATATTTCGTGCGATGTTAAAAGAATGGAGACAAACCTACAATGCTATAGCATATACTATAGCTTCAACATCGTCGCTATGTGAGGTGGACAATGATTCGTATCTAGATCAAATAGAGCTTAAAACAGAATGTAATTCCGATGATTTGAAAATCTCCAACTTTACACCAGGTAAACGAAAATATTTTAAAACTTTTTGCCAAAAACTATTATAATTCTCTCTTCAAGAACAAAATAATAATTTTGAATTGGATTCGTTAAAACAATCTCAAGAAAATATACAAAATTTAGATGATCACAATAACGACACACAGATTGTATCAGAACCTTTCCCTACCAGAAAAGTTGAATCTAGCTATAAAAGGGAGCATTTTGTAAGTTTATTTATTTATTTGTTTTTTTTAAGTTATTAAAAAATATAAAAATAATACTAGGATGTATGTCTCTGAAGCTATGTTCACATTAGGGAAATATTTTTAAACATAACTACAATTTCTGATTTACCTTACTCCAAATTTAGTCAAACATATTGCAATTAATTAATATTGCAGTTGATATAAATTAAATTATATTAAAAATAATTAAGTAAACATTTATTTATCAAAGCAAAAGTTAATATATTTAATTGGAAACGTCTATTTCGTCAAATATTTGCTCCTTGTGAACGCTCCATTCATACACAAGAATGATTAAATAAAGATTACGCCATCACGCAGCCATAAAAAAACAATTCTGTGCATGTAAGAATTCTGACGTCACTCAAGCTGTGTTCTGATTGGCTAATAAAATTCAGCTGTATAACTAATAATGTTTGTGTAAAAACATGACGGTGGGACAAATTGTTATTTTTCTAACTAAATGTTTTGAAAGCAAATAAATTCTTTATATATATACATTTATATTTTCATTATTTTTATTACAATATTTCACTATTATATTAGGTGTATAATTCATTTCATTTTGTTATTTATTAAATTTTCTTTTTCGCTTATAAGTATTTTCAGCGATTTTGACATTTAGTTTCCTAATTCTAAAATACATTCGACACCTAAAAACAGTTTTTTTACGTATTCACTGGCTTCAATTTATTTAGCTTCCAACAAATGCTTTTGTAAATATCCGCTTGAAAGTAATAATTTGTTACCATTTAATTTAAAAAATATGGTTTAAGTTTGGAAGCGATCTTCTTCAAGATCAGTCGGCCTTGGAGCATTTTCCGCGACCAATTTTTCTTCAAAACTATTTGGAATATCATTTTGCTTTTCAGTTTCACGTAGTCCTTCATTATTAGTTTTTTATATAATTTCTCACTTGTTTTTTTGCTGTTACTTTGCTTGCTTTTGCCCACTGCACATTTCATATTTGCTCTCTTTCTTATCTTTTCACTTTATTTTGTTTTCTGTTTTGCAGTTTTTAAATAACCACATTTAAAACACTTTTTATATAATTTTAATATTTTTTAGATGTATTTATTATAAAATATGACACGAAATTCGTTGTTTATTAAACACCGATGTAATACTTTTTTTTTAGAACTCTCTGAGTAAATTAATTACAGGGCTGCCAACTATCTCAAAATACATAAATTTTTTGTAAGAAATTATAAATTTTACATATGATGCAGACTTGGTAACCTTTACGAGGGGATTACTACGTCATCTAACGGTAAATCATGCGCAAGGCGTAATCTTTATTTAATCATTCTTGATTCATACATACATACGTATATACATACAAACATACATACATACATATGTGTATACATATATATACTCTTTTCAGAATGTTCTCAATATTCTTAACAGCTCTGATGATGGTAAAACAGTTTTGGAATTTTATAAAATACATAATTTTTTAGACATGAAAAATCGCAAACGTATTGTTAATATACTAATACGAAATGTTGTTGAGCGTAAAGTGGGAAAATATTCAGTAATATTCCTTGATATGACAAAGCAACTGTTGGAAATATTTCCATCTGAAAAATATGTAAGTATTTCGTTTATTGCAGTATTAATCAGATTTATATTGGATTAACCAATTTGTTTCGGACAAAAATGTTTGACTTCGAGTTTTTAGCGGCTCTATTTTTCCGGAAAATCAAACCTGTCATATGAATTATCATACTGTGCACTCTAGACCACACCACTTGAAAAGCAAAAAACGGGTACTGTACACTTTCGAATATAAAGTAGACATTTTCGAAAAAAGTGATACCGAAAGTGGGATATATCAATGATTTTGTAGCCGTTAGTACCCGTTTCTAGTTTTCACCCACAAGATCTTAGTTTCTACGAATATTGTTATAACAAGACCCAAAAACTAATCAATTATGAAAGTTGAATATATTAATATGCAAACACTTTCCTATAAAATTTTTAAATCTGACTAGTATTAAAGAAAATGTGTAAATTAATGTTGTAAAATTTTTTTAAAAATTGTTCTTTTGTTTTTAATAGGAAACCTACTTTGTACCTCATAATGGAGCCAACTCTGCCCGTGGAGCTTTATACTATAGATACTCAAATTATACAAGACAATTGCGTAAAGAAGGATTATTGGCTTATAAAAAGAATAAGCCAACAAATAATACCAAATAATTTTTATAATCAAATGCATATGTAATATAGAACAACAAAATTAAATTTGCAAAAAGGCGTAGGTATCTGTCAAATGTAACGATTTATCGTTATTTTGGTCTTTTAATGTTAAACTTATTGTGTGTTTTGTCCGTGATCAGCAATCTTTCCGCATTCCATGATTAATAGTGTTAAATTTTACAAAAACTAATTGCAATAATTTCGAATTTTGAAAAATACAACACGTTGACCGTAGTGAAAATGTCAGTTTTGGGAAATGGAAAAAAAACTAAATATTTGTGCTATATGTATAGCAACTAAATAGTAAGACTGTTCCCAAACTCCACATTGCGAAGGATTTCGCAAAGGGCTTAACATAAAGAAATTCTAGTAAATTCTTGTAAATTCTTGTGATATACACAGTGAATAGCCCGAAAATATGTGTTCTTTCGATTTTATTTATTTATTTACAGCAGTTTGTTGAAAACGCACCCACCCATTTTTTAATTTTTCTTTATAAATACCCACAACGACAGCAACAGCAGCTCGTTGTTTCAACCTGTTGATTTGTTTTCATATGAATGTATATATAACACCACAAAATAAGTAAATAGCATTTAGCACATCTAAACAAACAAGTAAAGAATTAAAAGAACAATATCGTTGTTTTAACTGTTGCTTAATTGTTGACAAACTATCAACAAGATAATCTGAACCACAATCGCCACCTGCTTTGTAATTGTCGTCATGGTTTTTTATCGAAAACGACATTGTTATACTAAAAGGTCGTTGGCACCAATAACAGAACAGTTTTGAAAAGTTCCTTGACATATTGGCGAAATAAATGAACAAAAATGCAACAGTTGATAAGTAAACAAAATAGGAAAACACACGGTAATACAAAATCAAATAGTTCAACAAGTTTGTATGAAAACTAGTGAATGTAAAACGATTGTAGTTTTTTTTTATTAGTTACTTTATATTCAACATTGTATCGCATGTAAATAGATAAAAAGTTCAAGGACATTAAAAGTTGTAATTTTCTTTTTAAGGCACCTAGACATTCAACAGGTTGATAAAAGACGATTATACAAGTTGAATTAAGTTTGAAGTAAAGAAAGTGCACATGTGTATATTCAAAAAAAAAAATCGTGAACTATTTTTGTGGTCGAGCGGGTTTAATTTTTTTTTTCTTTTATTTGTAATTTAAAATAATAAGTTTTCATAAATAAAATAAAAAAAAAAATTAAATCCCAATGGAGTCTTTTGGGTCACCCTTTATCTACATTTGCACAAAATAATATATCATCAATTTCAAAATAAATTTAATACTTAAAATGTAGTTGTTAATATTGCAATAAAAAATTGGTAAAGATTTTATTTGTTTATTAGTAAAACGTGAACTAACCAGGTAAAAAAACACAAAATTTTCTTATTACCTTCTTCTTTATGGTATAACTTTACTGGATTTATTTATTTTTTTTTTCTTTTGCTCTTGATACGAATCAAATAATTGAAGTTGCACTTCAAATTCCTTAGATTATTAGAATATATTATTTGTACAATATAAATTTATTAAGGATTTTTAAGATATATTTATACTTTTACATATTCAAATAATAAAATATATTAATTTTAGGTTATATATTAAATAGAAAACCTACAGTCTTATATTATTATATATTGTGTAAACTAGAGAGTTTATAAATTGTTTTTATCCGAAAATTTGTAAGGAAATAAACTATTGCTTATAAAAAAAAAACTTAACAATATTTTCTTAAAGTTCAAATTAAAAAATCAAATGTGAAACAGATAAATTTAAATATGGGAAACACAATAATATGTTTCATCTGGCAATACCCCTGCATACAAAAGGAAAACGGCCCTGTCTTTGACACAAATCGATTTTCTCACTGTCACTCTTCTCTCATCACTAATAAAGTTAGAATTTTGCAATTTTTTATATTTATTTTCTTGGACAAGAAAAATTGAGTTTTCTAGCCAATTCAATGCTTAGAAAAATATTAAAATGACTGATGACGAAAAAATGTCTATAGGACAATATAAAATCAAAGCGTCCACAGTGTGGACCCAAAGCAAACGTTCACAACAAGGACAAACAGTAGACAGCAGTGAGTACGATGAAATGTTTGGAAAACATATGGAAAATTATAGTGTGGAGACGACCGCCATACATCGCAAGCTCCAAAGTAAAATGGAAGCATTACGCATACTACGAAAAGAGTTGGAAAAGTTTCGTACAGAAAGAGATCAATTTAAACTAATGGCCGAAACGTTGCAATTGCGCTATGCAGCCTTGAGACGTAATAGTTTGTCAGATATGAGTGGTTGGACCAGCGACACAAGTGGCATCCCCGGCAGCAATAGTAAGACGAGTGTGGCTAAAATTGTACACGAAAGCCGAGAACGTAATATCAAACTTACTACAGAAGTTGAGGCCCTCAAACAAAAACTGTCCGAAGTTCAAGGCGACATTGAGGTTTTAAGACAAAGTCAGAAACCAGCAACAGAAGAAGCAAGTCAGTTACGTAAAAAACCGAAAGTTTCAATTAAAGAAGATTCGCCTTTGGGTGCTTGCACTGATGAAATGATTTTGCAGTGGAAACAGGAACGATCGAATTTTATTTGCCACTTGGAACAATTAAAGATAAGGGTATGTGTAAGAGAATAAGGTCATTAAAATAAAACACAAAATTATTTAAAAGATAATTGGAGCGTTAAAAAGAATTAAAAAAATATGTCAAATATATTTTGTGATACATTTATTTTTTATTTATTTATTTATTTGAATTATTTAATCGCATTCTTTAATATAGTTATATATATATATAAATTAAATATTGATTACATGTTCGCAGAATGCTCAATTATCTTTTGATTTGAAAGCCGTCATCGATGAAAAAGAAGAACTTACTAATGAACGTGATGCTTACAAGTGCAAAGCACATCGACTAAATCATGAACTTCTAGTGGCTTTGAAGGCTAAGGAAACTAGTCCGAAGGTGTGTTCTATAACAAATATATTTTCATATAAATATGACTTTTCTTTTTCCAGTTAATCGATATTGATAGCATAATTTTAGAGAATAAGTACCTGAATGAACGTTTAAAAAATATTGAAAATGAAGTAGAATTAACCAAAAATTCGTTAAGCAAATATAAGGTAAATAATTTAAACTTGAAAATTAATCTGGAAGCCTTTTTTCATACTAACAAACTGTCATAATAAAAAATTTGGCGTTCTATTATATTTAAAATACATGCCTAACAAAAGACCATGTTGGAATCGAAGCGTAAAAAAGGTATCATGAAATTAGGTTTTCAAACACCTATTAATCTTGATGATAATAATTTGTTGCATAAACAAGGTAAAATATTTATCGTATCTTTGATGTTGTATAATTTACTATTTTCAGTTCGTTTTATTTTTTCTATACGAATGTTTTTTATTTAATGTGTTCGCTTGGGTTTCCTCTATTATGATTGAAGCTTTTTAAACCAAATTCAAATGTAAATTTTTCAGTATCGTCTTCCAATTATAAAACATAATTTTGTCGACGACTTCAGACTATAATTTTGAAAAAATATGATTTTTATTTTAAAAGGAAAAATCTTAAAAGAAGTGCTACTGAACAAAAACATTTCTAAATTACAAAAAAAATAAAAAATTAAATACTGAAGCCACATTAGAGTAAAATTTCTCGATAGCTATTAAAGACGTTGTGTGACCACGAATACAATTTCACCTCTATACTAATTTAAAGAACTAACAAATAACTTTTTTTTTAAATGACTAAAATCAATAACAATGTCTTGATTCTGATTTTATTTATTTATTTAAAGTTTTAAAGTTTGCTTCGGCGAATCTCAATAATTTTGTCACAGTTTTACTACCCATGTTATATTAAGGTTTTTTTTTAGTAATTTGATTTCATTTTGATTTAATTAATTTAATACTTTAGTACGTTTTATAATACAAAATGTTTTTCACATTTATTATTCCAGTTAAAAACCTTTTGGAAAGTGGCATAGATTTACCAACACAAACTGAAACTATACATGACTTAAAGTCGTTGTGCATAACATTGCTGGATAATCTTAATGACAAGAATTTGGCTCTCAATCATCAAAAGAAAACAAACAAGTATTTAAAGAAATTTGACACATTTTAAACTAGCTTTTAATCATTTAACAATTTTGTGTACTCCTTTAAGAATACTAGCCACAAAAATTGCCGAATTAGAGCAAAGAATGAAATCTTTGGCTGGTATTGAGACAAGTAATACCGATGAAGGCTTTTCAGCCTCAGAATATCTCCTAAGAGGCTACTGTCCCTCACTAGTTGATACTAGTTCTGGCCCAGAAGATAAAGAAACGTTAACAAAAGCCAGAGAAACCTCTGCCAATACAACTACTACATTTAAGAGCACTACATCATGTGGTGAAAGTCAAGTAACTGAAGATTCTGGTACAATGTCTTCGGAAAATGAAGAGTCCATGAAAATGCCACTTGCTGGCAACTCTGATGATGGCATGTCTTCTTTGTCTACGGAATCTGGGCGTAGTATACTTTCGTCAGAGTATGATTTGGCCAATAATGATGTGACGCCTTTGAATTTAAAAGATTTTACTGATGCCGCTCTGTTTGCATATAAAACGCCCTCCACCACCTCAGGCTCAGCAGGGGGGAAAACTCAACGCCAAGACTTCGCACGGTCTCTTACACTACCCAGTTCTATAGTACGTGAAAGAAATGATGATTTAAAAGATTTGCCACCAGAATTGGCAGCATTGGTACAAAAAGCCTTACACGAATTGGATATAAGAGATTTTGATGAGGTTGTTGGTGGTATTTGTGAAGATGTTGCCATAGAAGCCAAAGAAGAAGATGAAGTTTCCTCGAATAATATTCCAATGAACAATGATATTTTAGAAGAAGAATTAAATAGTGAAGATGGTGCAATTGGCGGTGTTTGTTCGAATTTAATTGAAGCGAATTAATCTGTTACTAATTTAAAATTATCAAATATCCCTAATCTCCCACATTATCCAAATATATAGTTATTTTTTTAAGCTAAATCCATATCAGCATTGACAAAGTTTTATTTTATACGCAACATCTTTAAAGAAAAACAACCTACCACTTGATAGAATAACCCTGTCTTTAACAAACAACTATATATTTTCTAGTCACATTTTATGATAAACTATAAAAAAATAATTTAACTGCCGCCCTAAAACTTATATATTCTATTTAAAAATTAAATAACAAAACAAATTCATAATAACGTACCTTCTTAACTCCAAAAAGCAAAATGCATACACATTGTTATTAACCAATACAATAATTTGTTATAAATATCATTAAAATAAAAGCTTAAACTATACACAAATAAATTATAATAATGTAACAACAGCTTAACATCAATATTTATATGTACTTATATTGATATATTATTAATTGAAAATACATTGGTAATAAAAAGACTAAAATAAATGTTAAATTTAAAATTGATTTAATTTCTTTTTATTATAACAGTAACTGGAGTAGAAGTTGAGTTGGGAATGACGAAGCGAATTTATCAACAAGAACCAAATTTTTGTTAAACTTGGAAGTTAAGCTTCGACTCAACATGAAAAAAGATCAAAATAAAGATTACTTCACCAAATAGTTGTGGATGAACTAATTACTAATTCATATATTTATGTCAGTTTTTTTGAGCACTCTACATACCAAGGCGAATTCATAAAGGTGAAATTATCAGCCCAGCTGATAGGGAAACTTTTTGTCAAATTTGGTTGAATTTGCCTTATTTAAAAATAATGCCGTTAAAGAAAGAGGTACTTCTCTTTTTGCACTTACCACATTTGATATTTGTTACTTTTATCTGGACACATTTTTATTCTGTGTTTTATTATCAAAAACGTTCTTATTATTGATCAATGCTAAGAAAAATAACATAAGATCATTAATATTTTATTTTATTTATTTTTAACAATAAAAAATTACAAAGAATTTCTTTGTAAAAATTTTTTTGTAAGTTAAAAAAATTAGTTCAGACCTGAAAAAAATTTAAATGTTATTTTTATAATAATGCATTTTATGTTTTACTATCTTACTGTATTTAAATCTTTATTTGGTAAAAATTGGATTTGGGCATCTTGCACATTAAGCCAATAATATATGCACTGACTCGATTTTCTTAATAAAGATGAATTAAAAATACCCAAGTAACTTCATATTTATAAATTTACCAAAAATTTTATATAATATTTATTCAAATCAAAGACTTTTTAGTTTCAAATCTCATTGGGACACAGATTTACTTAAATAACTTAAAATATAGATGTTTGTAATTACAATATTAATTAAAAATATATTTATGGATTTTACAATTTTCATTAATAAAACTGTTAAATCCATTAAAGATATGAGAACATACATAAAGGATCTAGGGAGGGAGGGGGTCATCCCAACGAAAATATCGCAGTTAATCTGTAATAAAAAAAAATAAACGAAATAAGGAAAAGCCAAGCGTAAAATATAATTTTGTACTAGGAAGGCGAGAAAATTATATAATGAAGCAGTGATTGCATGAATATCACTACCAGAAGAAGAAATAGAAAAAAAAGGAAAAGTTAGAACAGTATTATGAGAAAAAAAACATGATGTTAGCGAGTAGAAATTTAAAGGTTTACCTAATGCTTCTTTTGAATTCTTTTTAAGTAAATAGAAATTTAAGTTTTTATTTTATTTATCACATATATAATTTTATTTAAAATTTATTACTAACAGTTAGTTGTTTGAAATAATGTAAAATTAATTGATTAGTCTACTTAGCTATTTATATGTTAATGTGCTTTAAGGAACAATTATATGTAAATATGCATTAGTATTGTAATGCATATGGATCGTAATATGACTTTTTAAGTTTTTTTTTTTAATGAACAAAAATTTGAATCGCTTTTTAAGTTAAGTTTCACTAAAGATCATCTTAATTTTAACTTAATATTCTTGACGGCATTTACATTCAGACATATGTAAATATAGTGGTCTACTTAAGCTTTTCCTCAATTTAAGAAACAATTTAGAGTATTCCTTAAATAAGTTAACAGAAATCGTTTCAATATGTTAGTGTAGTTATGTTTATCATATTTAGGTTTACGTCAACTTAAGCGGTTTTTACGTGTTGCCTATATCGATATTCAATATTATTATTTAGCAGTTAGTTTAAGTAGTGGTTAGTTAAAGGAAACAAATTGTATAATATTTTAATAAATAGAAGGTGAACAACATTATTGTATATAAAACATAACGTTATAAATAGTTTACAAATGCACTTATCAGATTTTTTGACTGATTGCTAAAGGACACAGCCAAAGATTATTAAACATCAAAAATGGATTATGTTTATTTTAATTGCATACAATAGAATTATATTCATACCATATTTCGGTCTTATCGAAGAAATTAAAAGCAAAAAAAAAATTAAAAAACTCTAAAAAAGGTTTGCTTAAATTAACTAAATATGTATTGTATTTATTATTTTTTTAAATTATTTTAAAACAATATAAAAAACGCCGAGATCTAACTATTTTTAATAAAATATTATAAAACAAATTTAAGGAAATATCGGTCGATTATCGATTGCAACCGAATCTCAGTGATGTGGCCAGATGGCAAAAGAATTATCACAGATGTCAACTGGCAATGAACAGTTTATAATGTTAACCGCCAAGTTAAGTTGTCGGAAGCTGCCAATGCCACTAAGATTTGGTTGCTATCCATAAACGAGATTTTTAGCAAACACAAACGTTAACGTTTGTGAAATAAGGAAATACTACATAAAAGGTATTCACAATCTTAGTCCTGCAAAACATGTGTAATTTTGCTACTGTTGATGTAAGTAATATTTTTAACAAAAAATAATAAGGAGTTAACAGCAGCCATATTGCTAATGAGTTTTAAATTTATGGTTGTCTTTTCAAATAGTTCAAACATTTTCCAGAATTTCAGAATTTTTAAATTTTTTATATCTTTTATTAATTGGTATTTTTATTGTTTTATTTTTTGTTTTTTTAAGAAAATTGGCAACTCAGTGTTATACATATGACATGGTGTAAAAATTAGTGTGAAATTAATTTTTGCATAGTTGTTGTTATATTTGTAAAAACTTGTCATTTTATGCAAAGACTAAAATCGGTGACGTGAATACTCTTTTATAAAATTGCTTAAACTAATAATTTAACATTTTTTTATTGATTAAAAAATGTTTAATATGATTAATAAGTAATAAGTTTATATTTTAAAAATATTTAGAAGCGAAATGAACTTAAATTAAATTTTTGTATTTTTAGCTTGAAAATTGGCAAAAATTCTTAATAACGACACAATAAAACCATTATCGCTTAAAAGTTTAATCACACTACGCCACATTGTTAAAGATATTGAAGAGAACAATGCAAATGTTGTTGACGGTATGAGAGACGATTTCAAATATTTAATAGGAACCATAGATACGTATGAAGATGACGGTAATGTTGATGATGATGATGTGGTTGTAGTATAATTTGTTTGCCGATGTTTAATGGTTTTAATGCGTCGTTTTAGTAAATATCAGTTAATGAATGACATGTAGTTAGTAAAAATTACATAATTCTCTACTAACCGCGCACATAACTCTTGACGCACAGTGGCGGTAAATTTATTGGCCACCACTAAAGCGGTGGTAGAGCCGAAAACCAAATTGTAAAGTAAAACGATTTGAAAATTGCCCAACCATTCGATGGCACCAAAATCGCCCAGTAAATCAAAATTGGTAATGCCTGCAGATAAAAGAAAAAGATTTTACAGTAAAAAAAAGGAAATCTTTAACAAAGTCTGATTAAGATTAAGAATCAACAACCTACCTATAATGCGGCTAAGTAAAGGCAGGGCTGAACTTAAAATCAACACTAAAGCACAATTGAGTATCAATTGTGAGAGTGATGTTTTGCGCCTTTGTGGTCGAACATTGCGCATAAAGGGCATGGTGTAAAAACCCACCGCTGATGTGGCTCCCAAATAAAATATCAGACACACTTCGAGGCCGGCCCCAAAGGGGCCTAACTTCGATAACGAAGTTATACCTAAAGTAAATTGCTGAAATTGCAATGTTTAACAAAAGCAAAAGCAAGAACAAGATTATAATTTTATATATATTTTTCAAAACTTAAAAACTCACCCTGGTACTTAAGGGCAAAGCTTTAATACCGATCAACAATTCCAAAGTATTCTGTACCACCAACAATATAGTGATGCCTGTAAAGAACAGCAGCAACAACATGGCTAAGGGATATACAAAATTTCTTTGAAATGCCGATGATTTTTTAAGTTTTTCCAACTCTTTGCGCTCACATTCCAACTCTCTCAGTCTTTCGTTTAGTTTAGCTTGATGATCATGAATTTCACCATTCATTGGTTTTCTTTGTATTAAATGTGATAGTGAATTTCTGGCCGATAGATTACTATAATAATAACTGAAATGATTTCTACTTTGCTGATAGTGTTGTTGCTGTTGATTCTGATTATGATGACCATTTAACATGTTGTGTAAAATATAACTGCCAGATGTTGTATCGTATGTTGAGTTATTAGATGATGACAATGTATTATGTAGAGATTCGTTAATGCTAACATTTTGCAGCTCTAGATTTGCTAATTTACGTCGAACGCTGGCTTCTTCCATGTGAAAAGCAATGTACTCTTCGTTGACATCACGCAACAGATGAGGTTTAACCAGAACTTGGCCAACAACACCAAAGAGACGTACAAAGCCAAACGGTGTGCAAACTGTAAATAGAAACAAATAGATAATTGCGTTTTATGAAGTGATTTTCAAAGTCATATTTTTTTTGGGGTTGCCTAAATAGATTTCAAATAGAAATGGAATAGAAAAAAATAAACATGTTTTTAAATGGCAAAAACATATGCTTGTGTTGTATTTTAATACTAATTGAACGTTTAAACAAGGTTTTTTTAAAATAAGAGAATTTTGTTATAAAACACTGCATTATTTAACAAACAATCCCAATAAAAAAAAAAAAACAGTTACGAGTGCTTTATTCGGTCGAGATGAAAATTATATATTTTTTTTTCTTTTTTTCTGCGACGTTCTCTTATACATTAGTGTTTTTACATATTATTTGTTCGCAATTGAATTTGACAGCTTGTGTTTAAAAAATATTGCTCAGCAATGTATTATAACATTTATGCAGTCCTCACGTTAATATCTTGTGTTGGCAATAGAATTTGACAATTGCTGTGGCAATAATTGCCAAACATATTGCTCGTGTGGTCGGGGGGTTAAGTCAAACCTAAACAAGAGCGGCAAGCGTTTTTATCTGTTAAAAATTCTTATGTCCAACGCTTAGCAATTGGGAAATCTAATTCTGAAAAGGCGTTAGGTAGTAGTAGGCTGCAGTACAACTGTTTTTTTTTTTTTAATTTTAATGCCAAATTAGATATTTTCAGGTAAATCTAGTGATTTTATCATCATTATACCCTTCACACAGTAAAAAAGGGGTATATATAGGGTTGTCATTCGGTGTGAAATTTATATATATAAGAATATATTTTCTGAAAGCTTATGAATAGGGGAGTCGATTAAGCTCTGTCAGTCTGTCCGTCTGTTCGTCTGTCCGTGTGTATGTTGAAATCAACTTTTTGAAGCCCCCCGACAACGCTTGGACGCGGGTGAGGTATTAAAAGATCAGAAATATTCGGGAGTAGATCGGTATTGAAAATCAGAAACATCGGTACATAAACAACTGAGATATGAGCAAAAAACCACGACCACCTCAATTTTTTTTTCACAAAAACAACATTACAACAACAACATACATACATACATACAAACGTGTATACTGGTTAGAGAAAACGTGGCATCGAATCCCAGTTGAGCCAACAAAAATTTTTTTTTATTTTTTTTATATTTTTTTTTTTAATTTTTTTTTAATTTTTTTTTTTATTTTTTATTTAATATATTATTTATATTTTTATTGTTATTTTTTTATTTTTTTTTTGTTTTATATTTATTATATATATTTTTAAATTATTTTTATTTAATTTTTTTTTTTTTTTTAATTTTTTTTTTTTTTTTATGACTACACGTTGTGAAGGGTATATAAGATTCGGCATGGCCGAATATAGCGCTCTTACTTGTTTTTATTTATATTTAGTAAGTTTTTTAACATGAAAAATAAACATTATTGTTCATTACAAAGCGTTGACGCTCTTATTTAGTTTGGTTACTTCTGCGTTAGCGCTAACATAACGCCTGACGCTCTTGTTTAGGTTTGGCTGTTAGTTTTATTTTAATTTAAAAATCTCCGCCTCTATAAAAAGCGCCCTTTATTTATTTGACTTTGTTACTATCAAGGCATATCCATAAGGTACTCGTATCCAATCAGCTGACTGTTTTTTTTTATATACATTTTAAAAGCGTTACCAAGGCATATTCATACAGGTATATGCAACGGCGAATTGATACTAAAAAGCAAATTTTTAGGGGATTTTTTCTTTCAAGGCCAGTTTGTATAACAAGGATGGAAAAGTTGTTTTTGTATGTTTTATTCAATAAAATTTTATTAAAAAAAGGATATGTGCTTGTGAAGCACATTATAAATGGTGCAAGCACAACAAATATACATAAATTTGGTAAATTTATTATCATAAAAAGCACAATTAAGTTAAATGTTTAATTCGGAATCCAAAATCTAATCTTCCATTCCTGCATTAATAAATAGAATAAAGGAGAATTCAACAAATTTAGACATTATGTTTCCCCATCATCATGTGCTGATAAGTGCACCTGTATGAATTCGCCTTAGCGTTACCAACTTTTTTTAAAAGTCATGCCTGCAGTTGTCAAACTTAATTTTTTAAATTTTATTGTACAATAAATAATTCGCAGATTCAGTTGGTTTAAAGCGTGTTGAAAAATACAAAACTGTGAATTAAAAGTTTTCGCTATAAAGTTTTTTAAAAGTTGTTCAAATTTGAGAAGAAAATAAAAAAAATTGTTTGTTATTGTGTTTTTTATTGTTGTGTTTGTTGCCGCGATGCATATACCTTATGGATTTGCCTTGGTTACTATGACAAAAAAAATTTGTATTTAGTACGTACATACATGGCAACGATACAATATTCTATTACAAAAATTGTAACAAAAGTCGACAAAAACTTATTTAAATAGTTATATTGCCACAAATAAACACATTTAAACGATTTAAATACATCCATCAATTTTAAAAACAATGAATACGCCCGGATTAGATGAAGATTTTCTGGAATTTGAGTCCAAAGTCAATCAAGTTATGAAACTGCTAGAAGACGTAAGCAATGCAAATAAGAAAGAGGGCGACGAGGGAGCACTTCAAAAGCCTACGTAAGTTAAGCCCATGCTGAGTAATAAACTTTATAGCCTTTTTACAATTTTATGAAATCAACAAGATGTTAAAATCTTTCCATATGAATTGTATAGGTTTGTGTGTCAACATTTTTCCTCAGATTTGTATATGGTATCAATCTCTTGGAAATATCCAGGAATGAATCGCTATTGAAATTCAGCACAATCGCCCCATAACTTTCTGAGATATGAGCAAAAAACCACGACCACCTCGTTTTTTTTCACAATTACAACAACAACATACATACATACATACATACATACATACATACATACATACAAATATAAAAAAAAATAATAAAATATAAATAATATATTAAATAAAATAAAATAAAATTTGTTTGACTCAGCTGGGATTCGATGCCACATTTATTCTAACGTGTACGTATGCACGTATTTTATATGGGATGAATGGTGATACAAACAATTGTTATTGCATGACTACACGTTGTGAAGGGTATATAAGATTCGACACGGCCGAATATAGCACTGTTACTTGTTTATAACAACAATGCTTTGATAAATCCTAGTGATTTAATTTCACTCGGAATACAGAACACAGGCGATAGCTGTTAAAAAGTACATGCCATCACTAGAAAAAAACACAAGTACAAAAAAATATATAAAATGAGAGAATTTGAAATATGTCGCATAAAATTAAATCTCTCATTATCTTAATCCTGTAATAAAATTTCAACGAAATCTGTATATTGTAATAATTGCTCTGCAAGAACAATAATTAATCCAATTGCTGCAGAATTTTTAAATTCCATTTTATTCAATTTTTATTAGCGCCACACGTGAAAATAAATATCACAGATGAAAGGTGTTGCAAATGTTAACAAGTTTTTTTCATTTCGAACATCTTCCACGCATTCCGCTAATATGTGAGTATGTGTAAAAAGGTTATTATCGGCATTAATCATAACAAGTAACATTTTATTAACTAATTTTATTAACTAAAATAATAAAAATTATTACAATTTGCAATTTTTTTGTTTCTCCTTGAGGACTTTGAACACATAAAAAAGTTATCAGCTTTATATTTAATGAATAAAGTTTATCTGTTTAAATGTTTTTAATTTTAGAATAAAAAATATGATGGATGAAATTAATGAAAATGATTTTATAATAACGGTCAAAGAAGACCGTACTTCAATTAACAAAAAATCAATTACAACATCCAGTGATGAGATGAAACACAACGATGCTGGTGAAATAGATAAATTTACGTTTATGAAACAAATGGAACAAGATGCCGAAGAAAGAGCTAAAAACAAAAAGGAACGCGAAAGAATAGCGCAAAATTTTAGAGTGTATGTAAAACAAGTAGGTGGGCTATATTCGGCCATGCCGAATCTGATAATACCCTTCACCATCATGTACATGGCCACATCGTTATTTAGCCTTGCCTTGACAGATTTAATGTTGTATATGTATATTATTTTCTTTATTATTTCAGACGCCATTATTATTTATTATTTCTACTGGCCAAGCCCTTTTATTTGATATCGATATTGATGTGGTTAAAAAAAATCCCATTTTGTTTCAGACGCCATCTTGGATTTTAACTTTGTGTGTATTTACTATATTGATGCCAATATTGAGGGGATTGAAGTGAAAACATTTTTAATTACTAAATTTGACTCATATAAATTAATTTTACACCATTTTGTAGTGGCGGCCATGTTGAATTTTAAATTTTTTAAGAGTCTTATATTCTGCTAATCAAGCCCTTTTTTTAACAGAGAGGAATGTTGTCCAAAAGCAGAAAAAAATCGATTTTTTTTTGTCAATTTTAAGTAAAACGCCAAAGCATTATGCTTATATCTCAGTTTGTTTCAAAACGATTTATCAGTTTTCGAGTCTACGGTTTATATTCTGGTGTCTCCAGCTTGTTCCAAAATAAATTATAAGCTTCAATAATTTGATATAGATATTAAAAAAATATCAAAATAAATATTATAACTTTGTCGGTTAGTAACCCAATTTCAAATTTTTGTAAAAATATCCCCAGAGGCATATCATATCAAACAAAAGTCTTTATAAATTAACCTAGGGCTGAAAAATGATTTTTGAACTAAAAATATGACAAAAAAAACAGAGGCAGTCGTGTTTGTTTAATCATATCTCAAAAAGTTATGGGGCGATTGTACTGGATTTCAATAGCGATTCATTCCCGGATATTTCCAAAAGATTGATACGACATACAGATCTGTGCAACATGTGGGAGCTTCTAAAAGTTGATTTCAACCAACACACAAACAGACGGATATTGCTTAATCGACACCCTTAGTTAAAAGCTATCAGAAAATATATATGGGATCGGATATTAATATTGTAGAAATTGCAAATAATATGGCACCACAGGTGAAGGGTATAAAAAGATTAGAATTAAATGTTAAAATTAATCAATATAGAATTCATAAAAACTGTTTACAAGTTTTTATTTATGTGCATATAGCCTAGGTAATGAAGCTTTCCGTAAGCAAAATTATGAAAAAGCTATTAATATGTACACTAAAGCTATAGATCATGTCAAGGATAGTCCAATTTTATACAACAATCGAGCTTTGTCTTATATAAAGTAAGTACAAATGGTAAAATTTACTTTTAACGGACACTTTTATAAATATTTAATTTTTGTTTCAATTTTAGATTGAAAAATTTTAAGCGTGCCATTATGGATTGTGATTATGTTTTAAATAAACTGGAAGAGAAAAATTTACGTGGTTGGTTATATCGTGCTGCTGCTTATAAACGTTGTGGCGATGAAAAGAATTACGAAACCAGCATTAAATTGGCTCGCAAGAATAATCCAAAGAAAAATGATTATATCGATGAATTTCTTGATAAATTTGCCAGAGAATCTATTTAAATTCGTACAAAATTTGTGAATTCGATTTAATACAACTACTTTTGGATAAACTGTGTATTAAAAATGTTAATAAAAATTGTTAATTTGAAGCAAGTGTTTTTTTGTTTTTTTTTTTTGGAGGCACCATAACAACTTAACATCTATGGGATATTTTTTTCAGTAGAAAAAACTGTTTGTCGTTACATTTAAAGTAAGGTTGAAAATCTCATGATCTAAATCAAATTAAAAAAATTTCATTAAAAATATATTTAGCTTGTTTTTCTTTAAATCTTTTTTAATCATTATAAAAAAGGATATTTTTGGAATTACTACCAGGATACACGTAATAAGTAAATTTTAGTTGATCAGCTCTTCTTTCACAAATTTCACTTGTCGAACTTTATATACAAATATTTTCTAAAAATTCTCTCAGAAACGAAAGATCCTTATATAATAGCCCCATGATTACTACAATTTTCGGCAAATTTTTAATTTATTTTTATAAAAAACTAGCTAATACCCGGTGTGCTTCGCCACCCCAAATTTTAGTATTTAATTCATATGGTAGGTGCCACGCCCACTATTGATAATGCACTCATTTCTTGCCTAAATGTTCATTTGGGTGTCAAAGTTGCTCTTGCAAAATTTTACTACTCTAATCGATATCGTTTTCCAAATATACGAATTTTAGTATTTAATTCATGTGGCCACGCCTACTATTGCAAGTCCGCCCATTTTTAACCTTAATGTTCGTGTGGATGTCAAAGTTTACCGTACTTAATTTGAAGACTCTAGCTGCATTAACTTTTGTGATATATAATATTTAATACTTATTCTTTAATAGGGCGTGGCACCCCGCCCACTTACAATTTCAAACCAAAGTATAGCCTATAGTTCCTTCCAGACATACAGGAAGATTCTGTGAAAATTTCAAGGAAATCGGTCCAGCTGTTTAACCGTCTATAAAGCACAAACAAACATATAAACATACAAACACACATTGATTTTTATATATATACTCAAAATAATGGGTGGGCCCAAAATCACCATGGAGTTTAAAAATATAAATAACTTTTACGTTTATTGCGCCAAAATGGAAAAACTCTTAAATCGACATAAGCTAAAATGGAGATAATCACATCATTGCGATCCCGGTATTTTAAACTACTCTCAGGAAAATTTTTAACTGTTTTGGATAACTTTGCAGGAAGTTATAGCGTAAAAACTTATTGCCTTTATTTTTTTCAAAGAACAATATCATTTAGAATAAAAGCATTTTAAATTTATTGTAAATCCTTTTGTATTCTGGCTCATATAATATTTAGTCTGCGTTTACATTGAGCAAGTTTTCAAGATTTAGATAAGGGTACAAATCGGTGCATACTTTCATATACTTGAAAATTTTTTTTTTCGAACGTAGGGGTCGCTTTTTAAATTTTTCTGCAAATCTTTAGTCAAGGCATATTTATTCATCAGGTACTCCTGATTCGCCAGCTGATAATTTTTTTCAACACTTATTTTAAATTTCAGCTGTCAAAATGCATAAATAAAAAACAAATTTCTCTCTTTTCTAATTTATTTCAAATGCCAAACTTCATATATAAAAAATATAAACAAAAAATTCTCTCCGAAGTGCAATTACCTGATGAATAAATATGCCTTACTAAAAACAATCGTCTGTCATCTCTCATTTATTTCAAATGTCAAACTTCAAATTTCAAAAAATTTTTTTTATTTTTATTTTTTTTTTATATTTTTTTTATTTTTTATTTAATATATTATTTATATTTTTATTTAATATATTATTTATATTTTTATTTAATATATTATTTATATTTTTATTATTTTTTCTTTAAATTTTTTTTTTTTTTAATTTTTTTTTATTTTTTATTTATTTTTTTTTTGTTTTATATTTATTATTTATTATTTATATTTTAATTTTTTTTTAATTTTTTTTTAATTTTTTTTTTATTTTTTTTTTACATACATAAATACGTGAATTTATAATTTTACAATGGGATGTTTTTATATATGTACGTACTTCATATGAAATGAATGGTGATAAAAACTACTGTTATTGCATGACTACACGTTGTGAAGGGTATATAAGATTCGGCACGGCCGAATATAGCACTCTTACTTGTTTTTTCTTATTTAATTTGCACTTAAATAACTATGCACATTTTTTAAATTTTCTAAAAATAATTGAAAAACCAGTAGAGAATAAAAAAACTTACAATGCAACAACATTAATTAATTCTAGTATCCATAAACAAAAACCAACTTACCAAGTAGCAGTAACACACCCAAAAACGAAACACATGAATATAAAAATGGCAAATGAACACTGCCCAAATCTATAAATAAAAGAAAGAAAACAAAAAAAAAAATAAATAAATAAAAAAGAAAACACATAATTAATGACAATATCAGATAAAGTGGTAATACTACTACGTACTATGCACAAAGGCAGTAGAATACACTGCACCCAGGTAAAATGAAAATTAAAAGCGTAAAATTTACAATAAATTTCCGGTGCAGCGTTTAGTAAAAATAAAACAACAAAAAATAAAAATATGCTTGTACTAGTAAGACTTACTTAATAGTGATAGAAATCCAATCTTCTCTGGATCAATAACAGCGGATAAAACATACGTGAGACCTAATACAACAAATGCTAATAGACTGAATACTGTAAATGTTTCATAGACTCTGGGTATGATGCCCTTTTTGTGGCCAGAAAACCCCGTCGATTCGGTAAATAAATAAGCAAATGGCAGGAATACAAACAGTGAAAGATTGGAGAACAAAAATACATGATTCCAAAGACCTTAATAAAACAAATTGCAAGAGAAATTGATAAAAAAAAATATAAAACAATTACAACAACATAAACTAACCATATCGAAACTGTGAGTTTGAGCAAAAACAACATACATACCTTGAATCAATGAACTATTTAGCCATTTAACATAGTAGCTATTTGGATAAAGTAATAACACTTCATTGCTGGCAATGGAAACGGGCAATAGGAGTGCTGCTCCAACTGCGATTGCCATTGAAAACGTGCAGAGCCACGAGCTGTGTAAAAATAATAAAATAAATTTAAACACAATTCAGTTGTTTCTATTTTTTGCTTTTTTTGATTATAATTATATCAATAATGATTTTATAGTGTGGTTTAACACAATTGCAGTTGAAATATTTATATTATTGGAGATTTTATATTCACACTTACCTTATGCGATACACTAACAATTCGTCTTCATCGTTCGAAAATAAATCATCACGATCTCTGCGTCGAAAACGTGAAATTAACACATATGATGCAAAATAAAAAATAATCAGGAGGAGAAGAAAAATCTGTAATGATAGAAAAGAAAATAAATATTTTTAATAAATTATTTAATGAAGCACTTTTCCTTCTTTAAAAAAAATATAAACTTCTTTGTACAGGCTGGTCCAACCAAAACGCACAATGTTAATTGTAAATAAAACAAAGAGTTTTCAGAGAATTCTTAATAATTTTTTATTATCATAGGTGTGAAACAAAATATCGGACAAATGCTCGCCATGGCTTCGGTGCTATACTTCTATCCTATGGTTAAAATTTTCAATGACACTGAGACATAACTGAGGTTCAGTGTCATTAATGTGGCGATTTATTTAATCCTTTGTTCTTTGTTTATTGGCATATACTTGTTTTTTATACCCTTCACACAGTGAACAAGTAACAGTGCTATATCAGTGCCGAATCTTATATACCCTTCACAACGTGTAGTCATGCAATAACAATTGTTTGTATCACCATTCATCCCATATAAAATACGTGCATACGTACACGTTAGAATAAATGTGGCATCGAATCCCAGCTTAGCCAAAAAAATTTTATTTTATTTAATATATTATTTATATTTTATTATTTTTTTTTATATTTTTTTTAAATTTTTTTAAAAATTTTTTTTAGAAAAATTTTTAAAAAATTTTTTTAATTTTTTTTTAAATTTTTTATTGTAGTTTTTTTTTATTTTTTTCTTATTTTTAATATTTTTTTTTTTTGTAATTTTTTTTGTTTGGTATGTTTTTTACATGTATGTATGTATATATGTATGTATGTTGTTGTTGTAATTGTGAAAAAAAACGAGGTGGTCGTGGTTTTTTGCTCATATCTCAGAAAGTTATGGGGCGATTGTGCTGAATTTCAATAGCGATTCATTCCTGGATATTTCCAAGAGATTGAAACATATACAGATCTGAGGAACATATAGTTGCTTCTAAAAGTTGATTTCAACCAACACACGGACAGACGGGCAGACGGATAGACGGACAGACGGTCAGGGTTTAATCGACTCCTCTATTCATAAGCTTTCAGAAAATATATACTTTATGGGGTCGGAAATGAAAATTGTAGAAATTACAAACGGAATGACAAAGCTATATACATATACCCTTGTGCACCACAGGTGAAGGGTATAAAAAGGGTATATATAGGTTTGTCATTCCGTGTGAAACTTCTACAATTTTCATTTTCGACCCCATAAAGTATATATTTTCTGAAAGCTTATGAATAGGGGAGTCGATTAAGCTCTGTCAGTCTGTCCGTCTGTCCGTGTGTATGTTGAAATCAACTTTTTTAAGCCCCCCGACATAGGTTGGACCCGGGTAAGGTATTAAAATATCAGAAATATTCGGGAGTAGATCGGTATTGAAAATCAGAAACATCGGTACATAAACAACTGAGATATGAGCAAAAACCCACGACCACCTCGATTTTTTTTTCACAAAAACAACATTACAACAACAACATACATACATACAAACATGTATACTAGTTAGAGAAAACGTGGCATCGAATCCCAGCTGAGCCAAAAAAAAATTTTTTTTAATTTTTTAAAATTTTTTTTTTTAATTTTTTATTTTTTTATTTTTTATTTAATATATTATTTATATTTTTATTATTATTTTTTTTTTTAAATTTTTTTTTAATTTTTTTTTATTTTTGTTTTGTTTTATATATATTATATACATATATAATAATTTTTTTTTTAATTTTTTTTTAAATTTTTTTTTTAATTTTTTTTTAAATTTTTTTTTAAAATTTTTTTTTTTAATTTTTTTTGTATAGTTATAATACAAATCTTAGCCTAATGTGTTTTGCGGCAATTTTAATTCAATTTATGCAAAAACCCACGACCACCTCGATTTTTTTTTCACAAAAACAACAACAACATACATACATACAAACGTGTATACTAGTTAGAGAAAACGTGGCATCGAATCCCAGCTGAGCCAAAAAAAATTTTTTTTTAATTTTTTAAAATTTTTTTTTTTAATTTTTTATTTAATATATTATTTATATTTTTATTATTATTTTTTTTAATTTTTTTTATTTTTGTTTTGTTTTATATATATTATATACATATATAATAATTTTTTTTTTAATTTTTTTTTAAATTTTTTTTTAAATTTTTTTTTTTTAAATTTTTTTTTTAATTTTTTTTTTAAATTTTTTTTTAAATTTTTTTTTTTTTTTTTTTTTTTTTTGTTTTTTTAACATACATACGTGAATTTATAATTTTACAATGGGACGTTTTTATATATGTATGTAAATATGTCATATGGGATGAATGGTGACACAAACTACTGTTATTACATGACTACACGTTGTGAAGGGTATATAAGATTCGGCACGGCCGAATATAGCGCTCTTACTTGTTTAAATAACCCCAATGAAAAAAGTTCAACGGTGTCTAATCACATGATCGTGGCGGCAAATTAACATCGTGACGACATGAGATAATACGGCCATTGAATTTCCCCGTGCAAAACCTATCGTCCAGGTCAATATCCTTAATTTCTAGCCACAAAAAATCCGTTGCAACATCGCGATAGCGAACACCATTTACGGTAACTGCTTGACCGACCTCATTTTCGAAGAAGTATGGTCCGATGACGCCGCCAGCCCATTAATTGCACCAAACAACCACTCATTATGGATGCATCGGCTTTTCAAAAATCACTTGTGGATTCTCATTTTCCCAAATGCCGCAATTCTGCTTATCACTGAAGATGATTTCGGAGCACTAATGACGCTTGATTTGAACGCCCATTTTCGTAAAAGGCTTAAACAATCTTAACGCGCTGCTCAATTGTGTACCTCTTCATGGTTGAAATTGTCAAACACTGAAACAAAGAAATGTCAATTAAGTTGGACAAAAAATTGACGTTAAAGGTGTGACTCACAATTAACATTGCGCATATTGAACCACCTTTTTGAAAGGTGTTAAAACTTTTATGTTTAAAAAATGCTGTTACACGGTGTAAGTAATGATATTTAGTTCGATTACTGATTACAAAGAATTATGATATCAAAGCGAACGCAAATAAACTGTTAGTGACAGATAACAGACGCATGTATTGTTAAGGGAATACCCTACAACTATTAACATGTATTGTTAAGGGAATACCCTACAAATATTAACAATGTCCTTCAAATGTTTGGAACCATTTCTATTAAACTAGTATACACTGCGGTGCAATATTATAGCGCATGTCAATTTTAGGTATTTCCTAACACAAGATCAGAAAATATCTATTTTTAATACCATCTGAAAGAACATCAAAAAATAAATAATTGAACCAACAAATATCTTCATTTATTCATTTATTTTTTACCGCAATAAAAACTTATTTGATTTTTAGGTGATGCATTATTATTACCGCAGCATTTAAAATCATGTGTTTTACTTAGTTAACAGGGGTTTTCCCTGTTTTTTTTTTTAATTCGTTTGGTTATTATTTGTACATCGCAGAACAGTCAAACTTTTGAATGTCAAACGGTTAATATTTGTCTGATAAATAAAAAGGCTTAATTATTGCTTTTCAGTTGGAAGGTGTTAATTTTCGGAAAATAGCGCAAAGATTAAGCCGATCATATAAGGTGGTCCGCAAAAATAAAAATAAAAAATTGGGCAGAAAATCGAAACTTTACGAACGTAGTAAATACAAAATTGTGTCAAGCACAAAGAATTCCACAAAAACTGCTAAAGAAATAGCTCATGATTGCGGTTAATATGTGCCACGCAGGACTGTAAATCATGTGCTACAGCAGTCTAAATCCAATCGCCACCAAAAATTGAAGAATGCTCTGCGATCACTTCTCCGCCATAAAAAGACGAGTTTAGAATTTGTCAAAAATAATATGACTTCGAATTGGGATAAGGTAAGGACAGTTGCGTAATTTTCAATAAATACTTTAGAAATTTTATTTGTAAATTTTTTACGATGATATTTTTTACTGTTGGGTACAACTCCTACTGGAGCGATTTAAATAAGAATCCACGCTATTTTTTCAAAACACTAATATTTCGGTGGTAGTTCTTTAATGGTTTAGGTCGCATTATCTGCCCATGAAGTTGGCTTTTTCAAGTACTTAAATGAATTCGACTCTTATACAGACAAACTTGAAACCATTTTTTGAGATAAATATAAGAAATACTCGGATTTTTCAGCAATATAATGCCAATTGCGGCTAGAGACAAATAACATACCACAATTTGAATGGCGAGCCTGTTCTTGAGCACCAAATCCTATGGAATATATCTGGGGAGTCACTGTGCGCAAAATCAATGCTCAAAGCCGCTTTCATTGATGCTTGGCAGAGAATCACTAAATATATATGTTTAAATGTTATAAAAACTATGACAAACCAAATCTTCAAGCTAATTTCCAACAATGGAGGCCCAACTCACCACTGATTTATAAATAATTTCTAATTTTAATAAGCTGCTAAGAGTGCGGCTTTAATAGCGCACCACTCTAAAAGAAATTAATTGTTATAACGGTGAAAATCAAGTGAATAAATAAAGAGTTTCGTTACCTTAGTTATTAATGTTTAATGCTCCTTCGCATGGTTAAAATATATATTTGATCTGATCGTTGTGTTAATATAAGAAATCCTCAAAATTGACGTGCGTATAATATATTGCACCGCAGTGTATTAAGTAAAATACAGAAGCAAAAGTAAAATATTACTTTATAATTAAATATAATTTTGCAAAAGCTTATAAAAATATATTACAAGTTGAAAATTCCATTAAAAACATGTACATCTGTATATTCTTATCTCTACAATTAAACTTTTAAAATTTTACGTACAAGAGGTCTTATGTACGTACATATGTACAATAACATTCATAATCTTTGCAAAGTTAACAATACATTTATTTTTTAAATAATTTAAAAATCAACAGATAAATTGAATTCAATATCAATAATAGAGAAAGACAAAAATTAAATAAATAAAATGTGCAGTAACGACGAGTAGCATAGCCAAATGGACTTTGTAATGGGAAAATATCTATCTATTGGTTGACAAAAACAAACATAAAATAACAAAAAAACAATTAGCAATTAGCAAAGATATACTTTTCGTTAAGGTGCGAAGTCAACTATTTAAAAATAAAATTAAGTAAACACTTGTTGATTATAATCGAAAACATTTATTTTTCATTTTTTTGCAGATACATACAAAACAAAAACAAATTCACAAGATATTGAATTAAAAAAAATTAAATTAAGTGAAATATATATTAGCGCCAATTTAACTGTGCGGGCTGCTGTTATTCATCATCTCATTTTTTTTTGTTCATAAAAACTACTAGAAAAGCCCGGCGCGCGTTGCTACGCCCCTTAATGAATAAAATGCATTCTGAATTTTAATTGAATATTAAGTGCAAAATGCTAAAAATTTAAAAAATTTTTTAATGGGCATGACACTGCCCACTTTTCTAATCAAGAAATTGTATAGTAATGACAACTCAATATGTGTGCAAAGTTTCACAAAAATCGGTCCAGAGCAAGTACCTCAAAATTATAACTTTTGTTAATGGTCGTGCAACTGCACACTTTTCTAAACACGAAACTGTATAATCATGACAGTTCAATATGTGTGCAAAGTTTCAGAAAAATTGGTCCAGTGCAAGTAGCTAAAAATGACAACTAATTTTTATGGGCGTGGCCCGCCCACTTTTTACCACCCATAAACACCCCCTGAAATGTATACAACAACTTGCCAAAGTTTGAGTCCGATCGGTTTTACAGTTTCGGAGTCTATAGCTAACACACACACACAGAGTTTCACTTTTATATATATAGATTTGAAAAAAAAACAAGTAAGAATGCTATATTCGGCCGTGCCGAATGTGTTAATACCCTTTACTATCTTGTACATAGATACAGTGACCACAACGAAGTTTAGCCTTTATTTCAGTTTAGGACGACATTTAATTTTTCTATAGTTTGTTGTATTCTAATGTTCAAGCAACTTTTATTTGATATAAATATTATGGTGGTTTAATTTGTATACAATTTCCTTTGCATTATTATCAAAAATGTACAAGGTGGGTCATTCGATGTTGTTTGACTCTCATTTTTTTCTAAATGAAAAACTTTTTTAGAATTTTATTGGTCAAGTCGAGAAGACGATATCGGCCAAATAGAAGCCGTCACAATTGATTGATATACGGGCTCGTTTTATGGCATTTTTCATAACTTCGGCGAGAACTTCAGGCGACAGATTCTCTCACTCGTGTCTCGGGCTTGTTCACGTAAACACGGGGCTTCAAAAAAGTCTGGAACGGTTTAATCGGGCGATCTTGCGGGCCAATGGGAACGCCTCCAGTCCTAATTTGTTCATTTGCGGCTGAAAAAACTCGGCTAACATGGCCCTATAGCGCGCACCGTCCACTGTTGTCATTTGACCAGCGGCGTCCTCGAAAAAAATGGCCCGATGAGTCCTCCAGCATAAACAGCGCACCATGCAGTCACTTTGAGCGGGTGTAATGGCTCCTCGTGCACTAATCGTGAATTTTCGGTGCCCCAGAAGCGATAGTTTTACTTGTTCACGTACCCGCTAAGGTGGAAATAAGCCTCATCGCTCATTATGATTTTGCTGGAAACAATTGTTTATGGAATGATTATTCTAATTTTCAATACCGATCTTTCCCGAAGATTTCTGATAAAAAAAACTAATTTCGACATACACACGGACAGATGGATATTACTTAATTGACTTCCCTAGTATTAAGCTTTCGGAGAATTTATGGGGTTGCGAACGAATATTGTAGATATTTCACAAGGAATGACAAACCTAAATACATATATTCTTACACTCTTTGTGAAGGGTATAAAAATGCATATGAAGCAAATATAAGATCATCTATACAAAACAATACATAAGTAAACAATTCTACAATGTAAAAGCTGAGATGTAGGCAAAAATAAAACTTTATTGTAAAACAAAATTATACAGAAATAAAAATTCACTCATAGCGTTACCTAAAATCCAAAAGACTGACTACACATTTACGGTCTAATACATAAAAATTAAGACAGCTTTATAAGAGGTTTATAAATCAAATTTTTATCAAAAAAAAAAACACAGTTTTATAAAAACTTTATAAAATTTTATAAATTCGTATAAATAAGGCAGCAAATAATTAGTACCCATCTTTAATACAATAAATGAAAGTTATAAAAGAATAGAACATTTCACGTTAAGCGGATGATAAAAAATTTGTTTTTTTTTCTGAAATTTGGTTTAACTGTACTTCTAGGAAGTGTGGAAGAGCACATGCACTATTTTTGCCTGAACGTAGTGAAAATTAATTTTTTTTTAAGGTACATTTCATATTAAAATTTTTTGTATTGTAACTTCGACTATTTTTCAATTAATTTTTCAAAATCAGCTATTTTTTGTCAATTGCATCATAATCAATTTAAAAGTCTATTTTTTTAATATTTTGTTTCATGCGGCCTTTTGAATTTCAGGTGACAATATGTAAGTATCTTTGTGAATGTACACCGGCAAGCAAACGCGTACAAATGTTTGATAATTTTGTACGAAAATGTCAATGAACTGATTTGCTAACTAGCTAAGACAAGGCAATGAAAATTTATAAGTTTGCTTTTAATATGCACTATCCCAGCAAAAACTAGGTAATGATTTGCTCTTACTAAACAACATACTTTTCAATGACTATTACATATAGTCTGTATTACCAAGAAGTATTTTAGTAATGACTTGATTTAAAATGTGATACGTAAGTACTTGTTTTCAGACATTTGCTTAGATACACACACAATACAAGTTCTTATTGTGAAATTTGCTAGAAGCCATTCAAAGACATAACTTTTATAATTCTCATTTAGTTTAACTCGTATGGGGTATAAGTAGGGTTGCCATCCGTCCTCTTTTCCCCGGACACCGTCCTCTTTTTTAGGGCATCCGGGGCAGTCCTACTTTTTTTTTAGAAAATGTCCGGGGTTGTCTGGCTTTTTGCACCTTCTCTGAAGTTTTTTTCTTACATTTAAACTTTAAATCAGAGGTCAAAAAATTTATAAAAAAAAGATTTAGGAGCTCATACAATTAGTTTTAAAAAAGTACAATTTTAAAACTTCTCTTTGTACAATATTAGTTTTATTATCCTTTGACGCTATTTATCAAAGTGGCCTATTTTAACTTGTCTTTTATTTTAAAAAAGTTCAGCAAAGGCGTCTGCTTGTCAGCTGTGTGTTTTTCATAAAGTTTGTTTTCCAGATATAGAAGAAAGTCTTGAACAAAAAATATAGTAAGGGTATATAATTTTGATATGGATTGCCTAGAGTTTTACAAATATTTGAAGAGATGCGATGGTAATATATTGGCTCAAATTGGAAGTGTTGAAAAATATATGTAAATAAGTGTACATTCCCGATAATGAATGCAATGAATTTTTTTTGTTTTTTTTTTTGGTTTTCTTGTTTTTATTTTCAACCATTAAAACAGAATTATATGTTCAGTTTGTATTTTTTTAAATAAAGTTTTTTCGTAAAATTTGCTCTTTTTTTGGGCAAATGTCCTACATTTTTTATGCTGGCGTCCTCTTTTTTTAAATAGAAATGGCAACCCTATATATAAGTAATAATGATTTTGACAACGGCGGCAAAGCATTTCATTAACAAAGTGATGACTTATAGATTTTCACTGATCTCTAAATTTCATATTAACGCATCGCAGAATAATTAAACCGTATTTTCGTCCTTTAAAGAACCGAACGACTTCTGTAAGTCCATAATATCAATAGATTATTTAGGTTATTAAAATCAAGTACTTATTTATTGCTATAAAAGTAAGTTCTTATTAATAAAGTCTTTATTTATAAGCGACCGTATTAAGTACTTATACGAGTCCCTATTTGTAAGCGAGGGAACGTAAACAACACAAAGTATCGTAGTTATTGCAATACTTTCTTAGCAATAGCTGAAAGCTTTTTTACGACCTTGAATTTTCTAACGTTAGCGTGATATGGACTGAGATGTAGTGGATAAATACTAGAATGGGCTTTCAGGTTAATGTCCTTTAGAGTAAAACATTAACAATAACATCAATATATTACACTAAAGGATCCCACTATAAATGCTAAAGATAGCGTAGATCGGCAAGAAAAAAAAATTTGAGATTGCTTTGCCAAATTACTTCTTCTTCGAAGAAGAACGACAAACTTTTATTTTACTTTTAATGTTGTACGTTTAATGTACATGTCTACGTTTTTGTATTGGTGCAATGTCAATTATAGGAACATTACAAAAAATACAAAATATTTACATATTTCTAGATACAAATTGATACATACGTACATGCATAAATACACACAAAGATAACTATTTGTGTAAGTACAATATGTTAATTTATTTGTCAATTTCTATGCCCACTTTTAAAAATATCTCTGTAATAATCCCTCATGCCGATCTTCCCACTCAAAAACAGCAACAAAATATTTATGAAGATTTGCGAAACGTCACACAAAACGAAAAAATAGACTAACGCACAAAGTTTTATTTTTAAAATCATATTTTATTTTTATGTTTAACCCTAGTCCTTATACCCGAGTACAGGTGTGGCCATTGACACTTCTAAGTAATGCACGTTCTAAACGGCTTATGCTTTTCTAATGAAACTTTAGATCAAAGAAAATGGATGAAATCTGCGTAAACTGACACCTCAATTATTATCCTGGATCAAGTGTTTGAGGAGCTATGAGCTTTTAAAATCGACACCCCCAAGAACGTATACCCAAGTACAGATGTGGCCACTAATGCAATTGTATGAATTGTCTATACAAATTAATGAATGTTTGTTTTTTATGTAAATTTATGTTTTTATTTTCTTTTTTATTACTTAAATTAAAGTTTTGTCGCCATTATTGCAATTTTCGCATACAAAGTAATTTCTTGAATGTTGCCCACATGATGGCCGTTTACAATTAAAGCATATGTAACGAGTACGTAATTTGTGTTCGTCGTGAATATAATACAAAAAGCAGATTCAAACTTGGATTTTTTTCCCGCACACTTGGCGCTGAAGACGTTGATGGTGAAACGTCAACTCTTTCTTGCATGGCCGTACTTACAAAACTCCCTATACCAAGTTTCGTGTTGGAGTTGCGCATTACCTGAACCTTGACTGACCGATCAAACCTTATAAATCGCTCTGTATGTAGCCTCCGCTTTTTTGTTTTTTTCACGATAGACATTGTAGCTGTAAAATTTACTGGGCCACTTCGTTGTCTCAAAATATTTGGTTCTCTGTCTTGGGGTGCTGGCATATGTTGCGTGCATCTTATGGTACCATCACGTGCAGCGAATTCAGCTGAACCCAAATTTATTTGCACTGGACCATCCTTAGTGTTGCTTTCCTGGTCATCATCTTCCCCATTATCAAGATTATCGTCATAATAGATATTCTGCTCCGTTTGTTCAATATCCGAATATGTAACTTCGATTGGGATTTGTTCATGTTCTCCTTTGATATTTTCAAATTCCGGATATATGTCGTCCACTTAAATTGTCGCCAAAAAGTCATTGGACATACTCTTTTCTATCGGCGCTAGACAATCTGTTATTTTCATTGCGTTTATATTATTTTTTTATATACATATGTATTTGAATTCACTTCTTATATTGTCTCGAAGACAGTTAAAAGTTTCTTTTGCCATCCATTTTTTTTTTTTTGTTATTTTCACAAAAATAGACTTTAAAAACCAATGAAAAATCTTTAATGCTTTCGACAGTTGAAAAATCAAGTTCACATAAATTCGAACACATTTTGTAACGATTTTTTGGCTGTAAAAAATTCCATATTTTTTTAATAATACGCAAGGTAGAACGTCGCCAGATCTAAAATATAAAAGTAATGCTACGTACGCAAACTTATTTTAACCACTCAAAATTTTAAATAATATATTAAAGTACAAATTGTATGAATAAAAAATTTTTTTGCTAATAAATTATAAGGAAAAACGTAAATAATTTTTACTGGCCACACATGTACTTGGGTATACGTTTACGTAATATAAGTTGGGTATAAGGGCTAGGGTTAAATGATGTAGATTAACCCTTAAACAAACCAGCTAAAATAAAAAAAAATTACTTATACATAGATACTATATGCAGAGTTAGCGTTTTTTTTTTTTCAATAATAAAGATGGTTAAATTTCAAGGGCCGATGTTGAATGTGAACCACACTTAAACGTCAAGTTTTTTTTCTGCATTCCATTTGACATTTCTCAATTTCAGACTAACTCAATTTGAACCATATAAAGATACGCAATCGAGCAAGGCGTTAAAGTTATTCAGGCATATTATGGTTGGTCAACGGAATCGTTCAAATTCGTCCACAATCGGGAGAATTGTGAAAAATTAATTAAATTTCAGCAAAACAGGTTTGTATGTGTATGTGTGAAAACATCTGTGAATGCCTTCTTAGTTCGTTGAATGGGAACCATTGCTGTTTTTTGCGATAGTGTGGCAAAAGAACAGTCAAGCTCGACTCATCATCGTGTCTAACAATTGAGCATCAACATTGTCATTGAAAATTTAGAACATCGGATCGAGGTGTGCCGCCAAGGTCGCGGGGGCCATTTGGCCGATATTTTTAACCATATCAATTATATCATAATACAAAGAAATGGCAATAATTTCCTAAATAATTTGTGTTTTCTTCAAAATTAACATTGGCCCTTAAAATTTAACCACCCTTAATATAATTTTGATACTAAATAATGAGCGAAAAAAAGTATTTATACACTATTCCAGCCAAAACTTATCCTTGCTCTAACATTATTATCTCAGATATTACTTATCTTTTCTAAATCATTCATTTTCCACTGATATTTAAAAATAAAATTAATATGGACCTTTAAAAATAGCAAAAGATCTGAAGGTTTATATTTACACTGTTCCAAAAGTCATTAAACAGTATAAGGAAGACTAGAACATTGAAAGGAAACCTGGATCAGGAAGAAAACATATCAAAGAGGTATTAGTAAGGCAAAAGAAGTCGATCAACTCTTTCGAAGAGCAACGAACACTTTTATCAAAAAAGCAGCTCGTAACGTTAAATGCTTTGATTCTTTTGTGCACAAAGCCAACTCGAACGCTGGGTTCAGAAAGTTCCAGATCACAATGCGGTAAAGAACTTAAAATCAAAAGAACAACAAAACTTCTTAGTTGGTAAAATTGTATAAAAAAAATACACCTGTTGTTTAATAAATGATGCAATTTATGTACTGGCAGACTTTTGACAACTTCCGTGTTAAAATTTTTATGTGGCTGATGGACTAGGTAATGTTAAAGGTAAAGTTTCTTTTGTGGCAAGACATTTGCAGTTGCGGCAAAAAAAAAGCCAATCATTTGTAACTTCAGACACGATAAACACAGAAATATATCAGTGATAATAAAGAAAAACTGCTTATATCTATTTTTATAGTTTTTCATGCAAGCACTTTTGAATTTTTGAATTGATTTTAATAAATTGATTGATCCCCTTTAAAGTATAAAAAATAAAAATTCCGTGCTGTATAAATTAAAGAGCATATCAGTATTCATACATTTAGTGCAATTTAAAGTTAAAATAATTTATTACTCCAAATGATATTGTTCGTTGAAAAACATAAGCAATAGTAAGCAATAATAACTTCCTGTAAAGCTGCCTAAAATAGTTAAAAATTCGCCCGAGATTGGTTTTAAATTCTGGGTTTGTAATGGCGTGATTATTCTAATTTTAGCTTATTTCGACTTAAGCAGTTATTCCTTTTTGCCACAGATATATTACATAGTGTCTTGAAAAACGACCGTGACCTATCTTAAAACAACACAGTGTGCTTTCATATTTCTGAACCGATTTGGCATCATGCCACTATGAAAAAACACCATTAAACGGTTTTCCAAAAAATTGTAAATTTTCTACCACGGCAGTCAAATCCGCCAAACTGTCTTACAAGATCTTGTAAAAAAAAGAATTAAAGAACACAGGAAAGGTATCTAAGATAGATAAAAAAATAAAAAATAAAAAAATAATGTAAGCAACTATAAAATCTGTAATGGGAGGATTAACGGAAAAAGTGAATAAATTCATAAATACCAAGTAATATGCCAATTTTTTAATGTTTAATGAATTTGTACAATATTTGAGTAAATTAACATATTTTTGATAATTTTTATATAGAAATATTTAAGTTTTATTTAACCTTATACAAGTATAGGTTTTTTCTGGCTCACTATTTATATAAACAGAATATCTCATATAATATAAAAGCGTACTGCTATTATGAAAAAGTTGCTTTAAAATAACAACCTACAAAACACCTGTTAACTGCATCACATCTGTGGACTTTTGACAAAACATCTTCAGTTAAGATAGTACAATTGTTAAGATGCATTGCTTACATTATACTTCTACTATAAGAAATTTTATTAAAAATCAACCAATTTTTTTTTTTATTTTATTTCTTTTTTTTTTTCGAAAAAAAAATTATTTTAAATTTGTTTGTGTTTTTTTAACAAATGATGTCTAAGGGATATTGCATTGAAAAAAAATCAACATAAATTATTTTTCTTAAATGTTTTTTCCTTCCTCAATAAAATATTTAAAATATATAATATTTTTAATTTTATTTAAAACATTATATAATTTTTTATTTTTATTCGAACAAAGCCAAATATAAAACATAGAGAGAAAAGCACGCCGAGAAGAAATAAAGCAAATGTCAAAAAGCATAGCAAATGTAAAAAAAATAAGAAGGAAAGCACAAAGCGTGCCTACGAGAACGGGAAACAAATTTCATATTCTCTTCCCCACCCGTCCCTCTCTTCCAAACAAAATGTTTCCCTTCCATGTGTTTCCCTGTCTAAATGGTGACTAACTACCGTATTCATTAAAACAATTTAAGGTTTATACAGAAATATGTTAAATAGGCCTTCAATAAACCTAAAAATATTTTTTATGAATACGGCAGTAAAATATTAAAATCATCAGAAAACTAGACTCTTTTATTAATTTTGCACCAGCTTAATTTTACAAGTATTTTAGGGTTAAGCATAAAAAAGTTCATATAATGTCAATGACTTTACAGTATGTATTTTATATTTAAATTTTTGTGTTTGTACATATGCATTTACATACCTTATTTCCTCTATGCAACGGTTTATAAGATATACGACACAATTTAATTTTAAATAAAATTATTTTTAAATTAACAAAAAATTACTTATTAATTAATTGTGAATTTACATTTCAGTTTATATATTATCATTCATCTAAGTTGTAATCTTATTTGTTTATACACATTAACTTTCAAATAATGTTTTAATTTTTTTTTATTAACTTTCGACATGAATTGTTTTAACCTCGAAATTTTCATTATCACTTGTTAGTTATTGTTTTACCCAGCAAGCACGAAGGTTTGGTATAAAATGTAAATTTTTTTAAGAACGTATTAAAAATAATTTGTAGCAACCACATTTTTTAAAAGAATACAAATTTGTAATTAATTTTCAAGCATGCATTGCGTATATTACAAATGTATGTATATGTAAACAAAAAAACTCTAACTAAAATTAACAAAAATCGTCATAGTCGATTTAGATATTCAGTCGGTCTGTGAAAAACATTCTCAAGACCAAAATACATGAAATTAAATACACCTAAAATTTTTATAATTTCCATATACAGTTTGAATGATCTAAAAAAAACAAGAATAAAAAACATAAAATGACGCATATTCTATTTGTCGTTACCAACTTCGCCGTCAATTTTGAGACAACGTAACTTTAAACAACGTCAATGCTTATTGGTAATTTATTATTTTTTTTAAATTTTTTATAATATTTTTTACTCTAATTATTCTCCTAGTTATACCCTTCACACAGTGAAAAAAAGGTATATATAGGTTTGTCATTCCGTGTGAAATTTCTACAATTTTCATTTCCCCATAAAGTATATATTTTCTGAAAGCTTATGAATAGGGGAGTCGATTAAGCTCTGCCAGTCTGTCTGTATGTCCGTGTGTATGTTAAAATCAATTTTTTTTGTCAACTTACAATGTTGTCTATACAAACAATCTGTTAAGTCTTTTTGCGTTTATGAAATAAATGCTTTTGTAGATAGGGCCGTTTGTTTTTCGTTAATAAAATTGATAATTTTGGTCAGATAAAGTCCAAATTTTTTTGTGGATGTGTATTTCGATGCTATGCTTTAGAATCAATATTAATTTTAGATTTTTTGTTAGTAAGGGCCATTTGCGTTTCAGCTCACGACATGTATGTATAAAGCTACGTTACATTGGCCAAATATTTGCACAAATAGAAGTAATCACTATTTGTGATAAATATTTTTATTTGTACTAATAATTCTAATGCTAAAAACATAATACAATGAGTTCATATTGCAATTAGTATAAATTATGAAAATTTGTAACTAAAAACATTTATAAGAACAGAAATTAATATGTTTTAGCGGTTAAGTTTATTTCATAAAATATTTGCCTTATGTAAACATAAGTACCTTAAGTACTAGTTTTGTTTTGAAAACAATACTTAGTTTCTAAGCAAACTTGTCTTTTGCAGATAATTATACCCTTCACACAGTGAAGAAGGGTATATGTATATAGGTTTGTCATTCCGTGTGAAATTTCTAATCTGTCCGTGTGTATGTTGAAATCAACTTTTTGAAGCCCCCCGACATCGCTTGGACCCGGGTGAGGTATTAAAATATCAGAAATATTCGGGAGTAGATCGGTATTGAAAATCAGAAACATCGGTACATAAACAACTGAGATATGAGCAAAAACCCACGACCACCTTGATTTTTTTCACAAAAACAACATATATACGTACAAACGTGGTATACTGGTTAGAGAAAACGTGGCATTGAATCCCAGCTGAGCCAAAAAAATTTTTTTTATTTTTTATTTAATATTTTATTTATATTTTTATTATTTTTTTTTTAATTTTGTTTAATTTTTTTTTTAATTTTTTTTTTTGTTTTATATTTATTATATATATTTTAATTTTTTTTTTAATTTTTTTTATTTTTTTTTTTAACCTACATACATACAAATTTATAATTTTACAATGGGATGTTTTTATATATGTATGTTTTTTATATGTTTTTATATTTCATATGGGATGAATGGTGATACAAACTACTGTTATTGCATGACTACACGTTGTGAAGGGTATATAAGATTCGGCACGGCCGAATATAGCGCTCTTACTTGTTTTTGTTTAAACTAAACACTAAAAATAACAAAAATACTAAACATGGTTATATTGACATCGGAAATACGAATTTACAATACTGATACAAAAACGACGTTGACGACGCCAAATAGAATAGGGGTGAATGAAAATATCCATTTTTATTGGATGCATGATTCCTACAGATGGCGTAATTTTTGAATTAATTAATTTATTCCAGTTTTTTTAATTTGTTGTTTTTCTAATTATTTGAAAATCCAGTTTTTTATATATTCCGTTTTTTTAATTTGTCGGTTTTCGAATTATACGAGAAACCGGTTTTTGTGTCTTAATCTATTCGACAATATAAAATAGTTTGGTTCGTTTAAATACATTTGTCCTTGTCATATGAACATCTTTCGTATTACAATTTTTTAACTCTCCTTAGAAATTACTTTCGTCTCCATCACATTCCAGTATTTTGTTTTTTTAGTTTTAAAGTCTCTGTTTTGCTTATACCCTGTAGTTAAGTTTTTAACTATAACAGTCATATTACTGCTCAAAATAGAATGATAAAAAGAGAGATGAAAAATATCGACTGTTCTGCTGTATAGGTGGCTCTCAAAACCGGTTATTCGAACCGGTTTTACGTGTTAAAACCGAAAACCATTTATTTTCAGGTGTTTTTCGAATTATTCGAAACTGTAGCTTATAGTGAATGTGTTTCAATGGTTTAAACGTGAAGCGATGATTTGTGGAGTTCATAAGAGGTGATTTTGACATTGAAGACAAAGATCCCCCGAGCCAGCCCAAAAAATTTTAGATCAAGAATTAAAGACAGTATTCCATGAAAATAATTGTCAAACTCAACAAAAGCTTGTAAATCCATTAGGAGCTACTCAAGCAGCAGAATTATTTCGAAAGCAGAAAAATATAAGCCAAGAGATTTTAGAAGACAATGTATGCATAATGCTGCTTAAATGCTATAAAAGAAAATCATTTTCGCATGAAATCATTACCTGCGATGAAAAATGGATCCATTTCGATAACCCAAAGCAAAGTCGGCTGAATCGACACCAAAATAAAGTGCCGATGGCGGTAAGGTAATGCTCTGTTTTTTGTGAAACCGAAAAGGGTTCTATGCAAAGGGTATGCAAATGATTTGTTTGAAAGGAGCATTAGCCGGAAAATGCATAAAATATAGGGCCAAAAATAAAACTATAATTAGAACACGGCATCAGAAATTGACTTTTTTTGTTCTTGGCCTTTAAACATAAGCAGAGTAAGTCCATATGTTGCTACAAATATGGAAACAGGTCATAACCAATAATAGCCAATGCTTTGACTAGTTTTATATTGCAGGAATAATTTAAAAAAATGGGAAAATTTTACAAAATCAACAATTTTAAGTAAAACACCCAATATTAATGCAATAATCAGCTGTGATGTTGCCATAAAAAGTAAATTGAGGCATCATTGTGCCTTCGCACTACTTAGATGACGTGAGATTACTAAGACGTGATTGAATACCTTTAATAATGTTTTAATCCTAGGCCTTTTCCTAACCGTTCATAAATATGTATGTATGCACATGTGCATACTTACATATGTTATGTATATGCTTCTTTTATCGTTTCTATTAACAAAATGGTTTGCATGTGCATTATTTTTTACAATTAAATAACAAACAAAAATTTGAAATACAGCAACAATAAATTAAAGATATTTTGGGATTTTTTATTAAACTTCCTTTGAGTCTTTCTTTATCACTTAAATAAAAATAGACAAGATTTTCTAATAAGATAAAAATTGTTTTAAATTTTTATTTCTGTATTAAATTGTTAGTGAAAGTTTTTTTTTAAACATTTTAACACTTTTTCTTTGCTAAATGCTTATATGATTCATATTTATGTCTTATTAACAATTGTTTGATTAACACTTTTTAATATTATAAAAAAATGTTTTGCCAATATAACCACTCAAAAAAAAAATACAAACTTAAGTACTATGGATTTATGACGTTTTTATGTATTAAATAAATAAATAAATAATATTTACTGTTGTTTTTGGCGTACATGCATTTTTTTAATATTTTGCAAAATTGATTTTTGCAGTGAAAGTCGAGCCTTGTATGCATTGAACACAGTATAAATTAAAAAAAATATTTTGAATGCTGGTTTAGGCTACATACATACGTACTAAATGTTCGAAACAAAATTATTAAACCTTGATTAATAATTCGCTTGAAATAATTATTAAAATTTAATCAATCTATCAAATAAATGTGGATTGTTTTAGCTACAATTTGTGTTAAACGGCATTTAGTTTTAAAATAGACTAGGCAAATGTTGACAACATCATAAGGGGGTTTCCTTTAATTCTGCGTCAAAAACAACCCTGATGAACTAATAAAAAAACAAACATAAAAATTTTGACCCAGGTGCTGTGAAAAATCTGTCAGTACATACATACATATCGTCGTTTATTATACAGCATGATTATTTTTGTACAAAATTTAATTGTAATTTCCTTAACCTATTTTTGGCTGCTAAATTTTTTTGACCATTACTTTCGGGAACTTTTTGGATTTTGTCTAATATTTAAGCCCACATTGACTTTAACTTTTCGCACCAAATAGTCAATGTGAATTAGCATCTCTATTCAACATGCTATCAATTTCTTGGCCTTCCCAACATTATGTAGACCTCTTTTTATACTAGCCAACAAAAAAATGGTGGGGCTATATTAATTTTGTCATTTCGTTTGCAACACATCAAAATATCAATTTTAGACCCCATAAAGTATATATGTATATTCTGAATCGGGGTTTGATTTTATAACGATCTAGCTATGTCCGTCCGTCTGTCCGTCTGTTGAGAGCATGATAGAAGTCGGACCGAAAGGCTAGGGGGCTCAAATTTTGCCAGAATATTTCTTAACACAAGGTTTGTTTGGTATTGAAAATAGGCTCAATCGGAATATTAGGATGAGAGTTATAGCTCGTAATTGCTCAAATTTTTGCATAAGGAAAGGAGTTATAGATCAAAATGTACGAAAATATACCGCACAGTGTATTTTTTGGTATATTTAAAATTTTAAACCTAATAAAACTGACAAAATTAGATGTACGATTCTGAAATTTTGCAAACATTGCTTTTTGGTCAAAGGCTTTGCTCTAACGGAAAATAAATGTGACACGTCCACCTCCCATATAACGCTTAATCTCAAATTCATATATCTCAATGAATAAAGATTTTGGAATATTAAAGGAGTATATTGAAATATCTAAGTTGTATTCGTTAGCAAAAACAACTTTGGCACGCCTACTATAACACCCACTTTTCACGTTATCTACTGTTAATGAAGTTTGAAAGCTCATAAAAACGACAAAATTAGAGGTATGATGATGATCCTTCTACTCAATGTCACTGTTATGCCAGAAAATAAAGGTGACACGCCCTTTTTAACGCCTACCTCCCATATGACGCTGTATCTTAAATTCATATATTTTTTCTATGGACAAAGTTTTTGGAAGAATAAAGAACTATGTATACTGAAAAATCTCAGTTTTATTTATTAACAGAAGCAATATTGACACGCCTACTTTAAACCCCACTTTCATTGAAAGACAAAATTGACGAAAACATTTTACTAGCATATCGAAGTTATACAAAGCAAGTGATAAATATTGGCCAAATTCTCGGGATACTGCTTAATAATATTTAAAACAGTTCGACGGCAGACGATTAATCTTTAAGCCCTTTTTATTTGTAGGACCAATTTGTTTTATTTTCAAAATTTTAAATAATTTTAGCACGTACTTTTTTTCCGTCGCTGATTTTGATCAAACTCATAACAAATTAACATCCTAGCAAAAATTACTGCATACCCGGAAGCAGGTTTGAAAGAGAGAGATATATGTACTCTCCTTTCCCAACCTACTTCAGGAAGGCATGATTTTTATATGAGATGTCCCACTTGGTAGGGCTCTTTGATGCTCTAATTATTTGCTATTTTCACACATGGTTAATGCAGTAATATCATGTCTCTTTTATGTGTTTTTAAGAACTACAGTAAAGAGAGGTAATCATTCGCTTACATTCCTGCATCCTCGTAAGCGAGAGAAGTTGCAGTAAGTTATTTTGTAAAATTTTGTAAAAAAAATTTGTAAAAAATTAAATATATTTAATAGAAATTTCTGACTTCCATTTATAGCACCCTCGAATGCGCTCTAATATTGCGCTATAAGAAGGCATGATTTTTTTTTACTGCTTACCGGTACAAAATAAATTTTTGCTGGGATGGTTGTCATTAAAAATAATAACTACTTAACATACATATTTTTCAAAGATACATATGTACATAAGTAGATAAAAATAAGTTAAAATATTGGTTTCAAAAAAAAACTATGAGGCGAAATGTGTTTTAAATTTTTTTAGATCTCACTGCTTGTACTTATACAGATACGGATAGGTTTGTTTATATTTGTACTGTCAATGTAATGTTTTAAATATACATACGTTTCATGTACATTTTATTTTTTCTGAAAAGCAACATGTAGAACAAAGCAAAACCAAACAAAAAAAGGTTATACTCGGCTGTGCTGAATTTTGCATAACCAACTAGTACATACTGAGTGCATTTTTGATTTAATTATATTAAAAAGGAAAGAAAAAAATATAGAATTATAGAAAAAATATTAAAGTGGGCGTTGCACTTAATGTAGGGTAATATAATGTAATGTGATGTTGATTAGAAAAACACCGCTACTTAAGATATGTATATATTTTGTGGAACTAAGGTTTACCCGTTTGGAGTATTAGTAAGAAATTATTTTCAAACATAAAGCAAATTCAGCGCCCCGGAGGGCGGACAGTTTACCCCGAATATCATCTAAATGTCTACCCCTGATAACTAGCATTACCCTCATGACCCGGAATCCAAACCCAGAGGTCGTAAATAAGGGTTTTACTTACGTTCCTCTTTATAAATTCTTAGTAACTGATACAGACGGCATACATTTAAGCCTTACATAAATATCGAAGGCAGACCCTTTGAAAACATTTCTTAAATATGCCCGAAGTAGTATCGCCATTCAATTGCTTCAATTCATCAGTGCTAAATAGTCTAGTCCTAAAGTTGAAGAATCTGACAAAAATTTCAATTCATGGAATTATATCCCAGACGCTTGCGATAGGTTTGCAAATCAAGATTTCTGTAATTTTCATATGTCCTCTAAGATCTCTACTTTAAGGCTGCTAAACCTTTGAAAGCTTGACACTTACACCGTGTCTTATGAAATCTTCAAATACATTGATTCAATATGTTTACCTGGAATGAAGCGTAAACGCTTGACCTTAATATATGCAATAATAAATGACTATTACATGAAAAAATATAAAAACATTTAAAATGTATTCTTTAACACTTTTTATACTCTTCACATTGAGTGTAAGGGGATAAAATTTCTACAATTTTCATTTCCGATCCCATAAAGTATATATTTTCTGAAATCTTATAATTAGAGGAGTCGATTAAGCCCCGACCGTCTGTCCCTCAGTCCGTGTGTTGGTTGAAATCAACTTTTAAACGCAACCAAGGCGAATTCATTATCAGGTAATGTTGACAACGCAGCTGATCTACTTTTTTTATCTGCATAAATTGTAGTTGAGTTGTCAAATATTATTTATGTTAACATAGATTACTCTTTCCCGCGCAAAAAAACACAAACAAAAACCATGTATTTTTTGACACAACGACGGTCGAAAGCAACAACAAAAAACCGTCTTGTTTTTTTAATGTTGTATTTGTTGTAGAATTACCACCACCTGGTAATTAAATTCGCCTTGAACGCAACCATATGTTCCTCGATCTGTGTATGGTGTCAATTAATCGTGGTGGAAATTAATCGCTATTGAAATTCAGCACAATCGCCCCATAACTTTCTGAGATATGAGCAAATAAACACGACTGCCTCTGTATTTTCCCATATTTTTACCACCAAACTTAAAAATTTTCAGTCATAGAATAAATTATAGGTACCTTTGCTACTATCTGCAGATATAATATGCCTCTAAAGATATTCTTGAAAAATTTTTGATAAAGCGAGCTTAAATCGGTAAAGTTATAGGCAAAAATTTTGTTTTAAAATATATATTCCAAAAATTTACAAATCAACTTTTTTTTAGCTTCTAGACAACCAAGAGAGTCAATATAGGTGTTATCTGAAAGGACTTGACTAACGCAATACAAACACTATAAAAGAATTAAAATGCATGTTGGCCGCCACTACCAAATGGCGAACAATAAATTTATATATGGTTCGAATCTGGTATTTAAAAATGTAACTTCTTGAACCCCCTCAATATTGGTATCAAATGAAAGGTCTTGATCAGTAGAATACAGTAAATTATTAAAAAAATCGAAGATGGTGTTTAAAAAAAATGACGGATGAAATTTGTTTAAACCCATCAGTATGGGTATCAAACGAAAGGGCTTTACTAGTAGAATACAGTAAACTACGTAAAATTTCAAAATCAAGGATGGCGTCGGAAATAATAAGGAAAAATGGCGTATAACAGAAATATAGGTTAAGCTACGATGTGGAAATATATCTACATATGTACATGATGGTGAAGGGTATTATCAAATTCGGCACGGTCGAAGAAAGCACTTGTAATTGTTTTTTATATACCTATATACAATATGTTTTGAGTTGTACAAAAGATAACTGTTTGCGTTCTCAGTACTATGTTTTAGGATATTTAATATTTAAAACTTAATAAGTATGTGTTTGATATAATTTTTTTTTTAATTATTTATTTATTTATTTATTTATTTGGTTTTAATTTACATAGAAAATGTGAATTAAATTTAAAAAATTATTGTTTACGTTAACAAAACAATCTGTATAACGTATGTCAAATAAGCCTCTAATAAATATTTCATATTATAAAAAAGTATAGTCTCGAGTAACAAAAATAAGTACATTGAGTAATCATAAGTACACATACCTATAATAAAACAACGTTTTTAAATCGAACAGTTGTTTTGATTAACTTACAATTTTTTACAAATTTTTCGTTCGCTTACCTTTTCTGTTTAATGTTTATTGTTAGAGTAAACATTTTAAATTGTATTTACTCAGTTACTGGACTTTTCTGGAAAAGTAAACGAATAGACCTAATGTATGAAATTATGACATTTCGAAAGGAACAGCTGAAGACCAATTAAGTGTATCCTGTTACATACATAGGTATAGGTCAAGGCGAATTTATTTATTAGGTGGTGGTAATTCTACAACAAATACAACATTAAAAAAAACATGGTTTTTTATTGTTGCTTTCGACATCGATGTGTCAAAAACTACATGGTTTTTGTTAGTGTTTTTTGCGCGGGAAGGAGTAATCTATGTAAACATAAATAATATTTGACAATGCAATCATCATTTTTGCAAATAAAAAAGTAGATCAGGGGCTCAATTCTCGTTCTGTGAAACTGTGAAATGAAAAAGTTTTTGTATAGCAAAGGGTATGGTGGCACCATATGATATTACACACAAAAACTTTTCATTTCATAGTTTCATAGAACGAGAATTGATACCCAGCTGCGTTGTCAACACCACCTGATAAATAAATTCGCCTTGGTATAGGTTTATGAAATCAAATTTATTTTATTTTAAACCCTTTCTTCCAATTAATTGATGGTTTAATTAATAAACATAGAATTCTAAAAAAAAATTCTAGGTACATTTTACATAAATATAAAAACAATTTTATTATTCCAAGTTTGCATAAAATAAAATAGGTACTTTTTTTTACCAATTTTTTAAAGATACAGCAGATTTTGTTATTATTAAGGAAAATGCTTATGACTAATGAAATACGAACATATTAATATTTGCCTGGAACAAATATTAACGCACGTGTACATTATTTGTATGAGCACAAGTGTACTTGTAACTTGATGAAAAGTTTGTGCCGATAGACAGCTGCTTGAAAAACCAAATCAAGTTAAATATTTTTTATTTTGTATGTATGTACAGGCTGGCGTCTACTATACTAGATCACAGAACCCATATAATAAAATACTGGATAAACTTTTTTTGGTTAAGCAACAAAAATAAATAAAAAGCAAAATACCTATCTAATAGCCAAAGAAAAATCAACCACTATAGGATTTTAACTGTAGCAGCTGTAACTGATGTCGATAGTTACGAAAAGGTGGTGGCAATTTAGTATTTTTAAGAAACCAATTCATGCCTATATGTAAAAACCTACTAAAAAATAAAATTGTATTAACGGAATTTACAATGTTGCTACTATAGATAAATAATAGGAATTAAATTTCACTATAAGGGTTAAGATAAAACAAAAATCGATTAGATTAATAAATGAAATTGTAACAAGACTATGTAAAGATATGTTTTTTTTTACTTACAATGTGTTCTCGTACGGTATTATGAAATATTTGTAACTTAATGTCTGTTACTTCTTCTTCGTCGTCCTCCTCCATATTGGTTAAGAATTTTTGATATTTTGCACTAATTGTGGCCAGTGTAATGACTAGGTTTCACACCAAATTTTATGACAAAAAATTAAATTTTTAAAATCGTTTTTGTTGAAAAACAAATACAATTGAAATTACAAAACAAAAAAAAAACAAAAAAAGAAAACATGAACTAAACAATGGCAAATTTGATTAATTTTGTTTTTATACACCTCTCTCACAACAATACCTTTATTGTTATTGTTGTTAAATCGTAATACTAATACACTCCCTTATACATTTTCACTTTTTAAAAAACACAATTCTTATCACTTTTTATTTATTTTCGTTTTGTTTAATTTTTAAAATTTTTGGTATATCTTTTATTTTAGTTGTTTGACGTTTGCAATGTATTTTTTCTTGCTTTCTAAAAATGCTTCTGTTTGTTTCTTTTTATATGACAATAATTAATTTGATTTTTGATTAATTAAATTTAATTTCAAATTTTAATCCAAGTTATGTGTATCGTAATTTTTGTGGATAATGAAAATTTTGTTAAAACTAGTTTTCTCAAATGATTTTTTTCTAAAAATCCATTTCCAGCAACTTTTCACAATTTTCACAGCAACGCTTACAGAATTGAACTAAACTTCTGCTAAAATACGCAAAAAAAATGTTTTTTAACAGCTGATTTTTGTGTTGTTGAAAACTGTTAGCATTTTTAGTACAAATTGAGAAAAAGTGTTGCCGATTTATGTAGTTAATGCTATGTAAAAATTAATAAGGAACAAAAATTATAACTCCATATATAAAATAATTTTTTATATATGGAGTTTGCTCTTAAATTTATTTTTTATATATGTAGTTTAACATAATTTGACACACCAAAAATATTCAGATGAGTTGAAACCACTACCTGTATAAGTGTACCCTGATATTACCTTAATTTGTTAGTTTTCTTTTATGAAAATAAGATTTAAAGATCTTTCTCCTAAACTTAGCATTTTTATCTTTATACCTATCACATGCCTTGTTTTAATTTAGTTATTGCGCTTACTGATACCAGCTTTACGTTGTCTCATTAAAATAATGACATTTTGTGGAGAATTACCTTTTGCTTAAGATAAATCCACCCATTTGATTGGGAGAATATGTTTTTGACTGAGAGCTTCCTGCAGAACGATTCATTCATTTTGGAATTTTTTTTGGAAAATCAAAACTACCATAAGAAATTAATATGTAAATAAAGCTACATTTATCTTTGTAAAATATTTGCACAAATAATCATTGCCCGCTTGTATTGATAAATAGTTATTTAATATATGTGATTATGTATTTCTTATACCAAGTATTTCCAAAATATATAGTGCAATTCTTGAATATCAAAATTAATAATAATAATTATTACTGTTACGTATCATCAAATATTTGACTATGTGGACATATTTTTAGTTGTTTAAATATTACAAACTAAAACTTTTTATATTTTTTTGTGATATACTTAATTAAATAACAAATAGTTATTCCCACAATAATTTTATATTCATCAAAACAACACGTTATATCCTAAAGATGTTACAGAACGAAGTAGCGAAAAATTAAAAATTTATTTAAATTATAATAAGATCTAATGCTTTAACAATTTTTGTTAGAATTTTTTAATATAGTTTCAATAAAAATAAAGAGTCGCTAAAATTCATATACTAAAATTAAATCTAATCTCAAAGCTAAATCTATTTTCCTTGAGTACTTATCTACTTTATAAATGCTCCCTGTGTACATATATACTTATATTTTACGCTTATGTTACTCTTTATTATATCAAATTTTTATTATTAATTCTGAATAATGAATCATGTTATTTAATTTTTATTGTATTGCCACTTACATATTTCTTAGTTATTAAATTTAAAATTATATATTGTTGTAAACTCATAACCATATATTGCCCATTAGGGCTCGGTTAGTAAATGAAAATTAAATAAATAAATAAAATTACGCACCAAATTTGATAAGATTTCTCGAGGTCAGTAAAGTGACATTTTAATAACTATATAAATATGATATTTTATATAAATAATATAATAAACCAATAAAAAAAAATCTGGCAACCTCTTTTTTAGTACTGTTAAAGTGTTGACTCTGTTATAACAACACATGTCATTTTAGTGGCTTATTTTTATTTACATATTTATTAGGAGAGGTTCTTTAAAACAGTGAAATATTAATAACTACTTTTGCAAATAATGTCCGTGGTCATAGAAACTACAATAGGTGATATTACCGTTGATCTTTTTACTGAAGAAAGACCTGTAGCTTGTTTAAACTTTATGAAATTGTGCAAATTAAAATACTACAATTACAATTTGTTTCACACAATAGAACAAGGTTTCATAGCACAAACTGGGGATCCAACTGGTGCAGGAAATGGCGGCAGTTCAATATGGGGAGTAGTAGAAGGACATCAAAAACGATTCTTCGAAGGTGAAATTTTACCAAAAATCCATCATACCACCGCTGGCCTTTTGTCGTTGGTAGGAGCGGGAAAACATTTGGTAGGCAGTCAGTTTTTTTTCACACTTGGTGAAAATTTGACATCTCTGGATATACAACATTGTGTAATTGGCGAAGTGGTGGAGGGACATGATGTACTGAGACAATTAAATGAAGCTATAGTAGATGAAAATTTTCGACCATACCAAGATATAAGAATAACACATACGGTTATATTAGAAGACCCTTTTCCAGATCCAAGAGGCTTTCGGGAGCCTAGTCGTTCACCATCACCTAGTGCTGAAAGATTGAAAAATGGTCGAATTGCTGCAGATGAAGATATCGACGACTCTGAAGGCAAGAGTGTGGAAGAAATCCAAGAAATGTTGGCCGAACGTGAAGCTAAAGCAAGAGCAACAATTTTGGAAATTGTTGGCGATTTGCCTGATGCGGAAATGGCTCCTCCCGAAAATGTTTTGTTTGTTTGCAAGCTAAACCCCGTCACTACCGACGATGATTTAGAAATAATTTTCAGCCGTTTCGGAAAAGTTAAAGCATGCGAAGTTATAAGAGATCGTAAAACTGGAGATTCTTTACAATATGCTTTTATTGAATTTGATGATCAAAAGGCTTGTGAAGCGGCCTATTTTAAAATGGATAATGTTTTAATAGATGATCGTCGTATACATGTAGATTTCTCCCAATCAGTATCAAAGGTTAAATGGAGAGGAAAAGGAAGAGGTATTGAAGGCGACAGCAAAGATTTAGATTTTAATAATTTAAGAGATAGAGATGGGCAACGAATGGAAAATACACGTAAAAATTTTAGAAGTGTGAAAAAATTTGATTCACACGCCGGGGATAGAGAAAATCGTGATGGTCGTCGTCAAAGGCTATCACGATCGTGTTCCCTGAATAGCGAACGTTTAACAACCCCTGAAAGACGCAAAGCTCGAGAAAAATGTCATCGTGAGCAAGACAAACAAAGAAGAAAAACTCGATCAAGATCAAATAACCGATCACCATCAAATTATAGAAGAGAAAGACAGAGCAGAAACAATTTTAATAGATCAGACGATCGCAAACAGAGAGTAAAATCAAATTCTCGTGATCGTTCATCACGGAAAAATTATAGAGAAGAAACGGACAAAAGCTATAATAGATCAGAAAATAGAATGCGAAACCTAACATATTTACCAGAAAGACAACGCCATGATAAATATGTTGAGCAGAGGTTCAGTGATAGATATAAAACTGAAGGTAGAAAATCAAGACACTCAAGTGAAGAATACAGGAAGAAAGCCACAAAAACTTCCAAAAAGCAGAATAAGACGAAACATAAGAAAAAGTCGAAGAAAGCTAAACGTGACGCCAGCAGTAGCGAAGAAAGTTCTGAAAGTGATACTTCTTCCGATGGATCCGAAAAAAGCTCTAGCGAACAAGAAATTTCTTCTGAAGAGGAACGAAAGAAAAAATCTAAAAAAACTAAAAAGAAAAAAAAATCAAGTAAACATAAGAAATAAAAGAAATATATAATGTACTTAGATTTTTAATTTACTAAAATTTATTTAGTAACTAGAAGATGAAATAAAACTATTTTGTTGCTGGAGTAACACCTTCAGAACAACCACTATTGTTTACAGTAGCCGCTTTACCTTTACTTCGAGTTGGTATTTCTGCTTCAGGATTAAAAGGGTAATTGTCTAGTCTTGTAGTTTCAGGTGTAATTCTTAACTCTATAAAAATAGTGTTATATAAAAAGCAAAGATTTTTAATTCTCAATACCATACCGTAAATGCCCTCCTCTTTCTTTTTGGCCTGTATAACGTTTGTACGTAACTCCTTTTCCACATCCAAGGCTAACTGCAACATCTAGATATATTTTCTTGTTAGAAAAATGCTAAATTCTTTAACCGTTACCTGCCTTTTTAACGTTCTCGAGATTGGTCTCGGTCATGTTCTTTTTGAACTCATCATTTATTTGTTTACGTCCATCCTGCAGCGCTTTTTCATCTTCGGCAAATATAAGTTGCCTTGTGCGATGTAATTTTTTAAATGCTTTTATTACCTTAAGTTAAACTTTTACTGTTAATAGAAAATTTTATAAATTATTTTTGCAAATATTACCTCACATCTGATTTTTGTCATTTTTTAATCAGAATAAAATAGATTGTTGTTTGTGTAATGTAGACATCTGTTTTTGAGTATTGGCAATGCAGCTTTTTGTTATATTTATTAGCGATTTTGAATCTATAATTTAAAAAAGATTTAGGGTATTCGCTGAATTAGCCACAGAGTATACCGTATCGTAAACAGAAATATATAATTTACTTTATTCGGAATATGCTCCTAACAAACAAAAAAATACCATTGCAAAATAAATAAACGTAACAATATTCAATTTTATCCAAAAAAGAAATAATAATTATCAATTTAATTTAAATAAAATTAATGCTCATTAATACGTTTTCATTAGTTTCGTACGAAATATTTCACTTCTTAGCCGATTTTTATGAAACTGCACATTTCTCAAGTTTCTCTGATAATATGATTGTATAAGGCGAGGTAACACCTTAAAAATGTAAATTGTCGTTTTCTATAACATATTTCTACTTAATCAATTTTTATGAAACTTAGAGCACACATTGATTGACTTAGAATTTTCGAAGACCAATTCTTAAAATTTTATTTTAAACACTTTTTTCAAGTGAGTTTTGAGGAAAAATAAATTAGTCTTTACTTAAGTGAAAGCAATTTTGTAAGATTTTTATTCAAATTCTGAAGTAACACTTTTTTATTTCAAAAAGATATTTTTTCATTTTAGTATTAGTTCGTTTACAATATTTATTTATGTATACATATATGCATATGTATTTATTTTAGTCTAATTCTTTTCTCAAAAATTAATTTTAAATAATAATTTACTATAACACCTAAATAATATTTTTTAAGCAATCTTTGGATTTGTTACAATTTTAAAACTATGAAATGTTAAAACAAAATTCTTCATTAAAATGTATGCATCCAACGTTACCTATTTAATATTAATACTTATTTATATTTTTTTTATTAAGAATACTTTTGACAAGATTTCAAACTGTTATCTATAATAAAAGTATAATATAAAAGCCGATAGTAAATTTACGTGTTTACTTAAATTTTTTCAAGTTTAAAAAGGAGAGCTTTAGCAATTTACTAATTTAAATGTATTTTATTTTTTTGGGCTCAATTTTAAAGCGTATTTAAAAGTCATTAAACAGTAACTTGCTTGTAAATAACTATATACCTAAATACGTATACATCTTGTTTCGTATAAAACAAACATTTAGTCGCTTTTTATTTAGAAGTGTGTATGTATTGTATATACTCGTAATAGATAAACAAAAAAACTTGTGCATAGAAAAATTAAAAAAATGTTAGATATACTTTTTTATAAAACCTTTAAACACATCGGAAGATTTAGAGCGGCAATTGCCTTTGCAATAAATCTTATTATCTATACTAGGACTGCATACTAACTAACGATTCATCAAATCTAATATATGTATGTACCTTAATAACAAACGACATCAACTTCATAGTTTTAAAATATTTTATATCAGATTTGAGTTACGGTAATTCTCTTGATAATTATTATAGTAAACTTTTACAGTTAACATTTAATTTCAAAAAAAGAAATCAAAAATTTAATAAAACAAGTATTAATAGCTTAGGTTTTAAACAAAAACTTTAGATTAGTCATATTTTAATTATTAAGTAGTACTTTAAATAAAATACTTGACTAGTATTTTCTATCACTGAACTACAAATTTAATTTCTTTAAAATGTTTGAAAAAGGTTGTGGAATATTGCCAAAAATTAGGTGCGCTGGATCTCTGCTGCGTTTGATTGTTTGAAAGATTAAAGAATATATTTGATAAATCACAGTAATAATAGCATATAAAGATAAATTATACGATATACCCAGAGTAAACTCATCAAAAACTTCACTGCAATCATCAGGTATAGTAATGGGTATATTCGAAACACGAGCAATCAGGAGCGGATGACATATTGCAGTAAGGGTTAAATAGGCACCAAATAGCAATGTAAATATACCCACAACCAAGCTGATTGTATAGTAAATTAGATTATATTGGCCAATGCAACAATCCAACCAATAACTATGATGGCTGTGCAACATAATGCAAGCATTACATATATGACAGTGTTCAGTGCGAGCCGAAACATATTTTCGACAATTATGACACATATTCGTTTGATGCTGATGCGGGTCCCGGTTGTGCAGAGATTTTAGCGGAGAATCATTGTCAATCAAGAGCGCTGTATGAGCAGCTGCTTCTTCTTCCTCTGCTGCGGTTGCCTCTGAAATATCAGCCAAGTCATCTTCTGTAGATCTAGATGGCAAATCTTGACTGGCTAACGAATGTTTACGCGTTAACCATATAAAGTATACTGATAAACAGGTCATCAACACCAAAATAAAATTTTCCTCTGGTAAGAGTTCCAACAAAGGAAAGGCAAACTCTAAGCCCACAATCAGATACACAACTGACCATATCGTCCATATGAAGAAGAATTTTGTTTTTACATGATTACGGCTTACGAAATGATGACCATAGCCCAAAAACACTACACAAGCGCCCAACATAATGTACGACGTTATTTCATTTAAAGCAGCTAAACCAATAACTAAAGGATATACTAGTCCCGGTATGACCGCTTCCATGGAAATCCTTTTGGCACCACCGCGCCATGGTATACGCAATCTGTCTTGGAAAGTTAAAAGCATGTTTTGACTATTTACTGAATTTACTCGCTGACAGGTTATTAAACTGGTAAAGACTAAATCAAAGTCCTGGCAATTACAACAACAAGCTAATAAATGATTTTTCTGTTGATGTTCATCCAAATATTCACAACAACATAGTCGAGTGGTTCGATTTAAGTCCTTTTCTTTTTCCTCTACCTTTTGAGCTAAGGCGATATAATCAAAATTAGCCATTATTTAAATTGTGTACATGTTATCGTTAAGATATACATTCGCATGTATGTATGTAGATACATATGTACATAAATAAAAATCCAAGCAGCGTGAAAATATTAAAAACACAAAAACTGTAGGCTGATATAAAAGATACAATTATTATTTTTTAAAGAATATATAAATATTTAAGTTATTGCTTATTCTATTAATATAAGTACGTATTACTTAGTTTTTTCTTACGTTTATTCAATATGTAAATAAGACGGTTTGAGAAAATGCAAAGATGCAATTTGCTAAAAATATACGCTAAAACAAATTCAACCACACCACTATTATTATTGTGTGTACAACAGTAAAATAAGCCATATGTACCAGGCATGGAAAATTCAGCTCTTTTGTAAATTTTTTATACTTTTTAGGTTATGTCTGCACTTATTTTTTTTTTATGAGAAGAAGTAAAAACTGCTACAAATTAAGAGCAAATTAGGTTTGTTCGCTTACTTTACTCCTTTTTACTGGACTTTACTGGATTGTTTACGTTTTATATAGTAATTTGTGTAAACGATCGTAAACGAAATCCGGTAAAGTTCAATAAAAAAAATAATGTATACTCTTGAGTAACCGAATGAAAACATTATTGACAAATTATGTTTATATCCAATCGGTGGAGAATACGTACATAATTTAATTATTGTGTTTTTTTTAACTTTGAAACTATTCAACATAATATAATTTTTTATAGAGTTAACTGTGGAACTCTCGATTAAGCCATGTTCGTCTGTTGATTGATATAAAATATTAAGAAGCCCCCACATGTTATTTAGATATGTGTGTGGTATCAATCTTTTGCAAATATCCGAGAATGAATTGCTATTAAAATCCAACACGATCACTGTATAACTTTCTAAGAAATGATCGATTTCTCTAGTTATAAGCTTTCAGAAAATATATGTATACTTTATGGGGTCGGAAATAGAATTTGTAGAAATTACAAACTAAATCAAAGCTTTATATAACCTTGGTATCACAGGTAAAAGGTTTAAAATGTACCCACTTCAACTCCCTCAATATTAGTACCAAACGAAAGGACATTGACAATATAATACAGTATATAATAAAAAATTAAAATTCAAAACGGTGTACGAAATAGAATGGCGTATATGTGGGTCCAAAATAGTAATGGCTTTACCCCCTTCAACCACCACAATATACCGGATATTTTTTTTCTCAATCCATCAATATATGGGTATCAAATAAAAGAGTTTAACTACTAGAATACAGCTAAGTATATAAAAATTCGAAATTTAAGATGGCGTCGGAAATAAAAAATCAAAGTGGCATATAACATCAAATCTAAGCTAAGCTACCATATTGTCACTATATATATATATATATATATATACACGATAATAAAGGGTATTATCAGATTTTGCACGGACGAATATAGCATTTTTACTTCTTTTTATACATTTTTACTTAAAATTATTCCTTTAACGAATATATTTAACAGATTTAGAAGAATTAGTAAATAATATTACAACAGTTTATATCTAAATAATTAAGTAAATAAACTATTCATATCACAGTGTTAAGGAAAAGTTGTTCATAAAAAACCTCGTATCAACTAAAAAATAAATTTTAAAACAAGTACTTAAATAAATAGGTTTTTTGTATAAAAGTGGTTGTTTAGCAAATTTCTTATTGTTTCAAAATATAACGTTTTAAATATTTCATTAATGACAGATCCAGTTCCGTTGTAAATGAATTAAACATTTTAAAAATGTCTATGTAGAATATAAATAAAATATACATAAAAAATTAGGTATGTAGAATTGCAATTTTTTTTTGTATGAGTTCTAGCTGCTTTTTGGGACTAGAGTTGACAACCATTGGTAATAATCGAATGAATATAAATTTTGGAAATAAATACCTTGTTCTTTATACAAAGTTTAGTACTTCGGCTTATTAAGAGTTTTAGGTCACAGCTACACTTAACTAATAAGTTTAGAATGCTAACTGGCCTGCAGCTTAAGGGTACTTAAAGCTCTCTTAGTCATTTTAAAAACAGGTGGAAAGTACTTATTGCTCAAAAAAGTTAAATAGTTTACAACTGTCTTTAAATATTACTATTGACATAATTAAAACAGTTAACTAACTAACGAAACGTTTGTTTATTTTTTCAATTTTCTACAGGTTGTGAGTTGTTGTCAAAAAAGAATAGATATAAACAAACCCCTAAAACACCACCATACATGACAAAAAAAAAACAGGATCAAAAAAGACGTAAACATTATGAAACTACAAATAAAAGTCGAAATAACACATCTGTTAAAAACCTCCCTTCCAGCTTTTTTGACAAATATTTTCAATAAACTGTGAACAATCAAAAAGGATATTGATTTTTCACCGAAAACGACATTAAACGAATGAAATTGAAAAAAAATCTTAGTTGAATCATCATATTTTGATAAAGCGTTACGGAGAAATAAAGTTAAATACATATATTTGTATAAAAGTTAAAAAAAAAACACAAAGAAAGCATTAATGGAAATCTTAAGATAAAAGTTAATTAAATTTTAAAATAAAATACAACAAATTCTTTAATTAATTCTACGGAGGATTTATTTTTTTTAACAAAAAAAAAAAACTCTCTCTCGGTCTAAAGGTATATAAAAATAACAAACAATTATATTTCCTTAGAATCCGTATTGGGGATTTGTAATTTATTTGTATTATTGTGTGTTGTAAAACCGAAAAAAAAAAATAATGGCATTGGATTTTGTGGCCACCTATAAAGTTTTAGTTCTTGGTGATTCCAATGTTGGTAAAACATGCATCGTACACAGATATTGTGATGAAAAATACTATGACACATACATTTCTACTATTGGTAAGAAGCATACATATTTACTTGTTTATTCAATAATTTTTTAATTGTCCTTTTTTTGTACACAGTTCCACATAGTGTAATCCTGGTAATGAATAATTAGTGTTTGCAATTATTTTTTTTGACTTTGTTGCAATTAAATCTTATTTATCCTTTTTATGTTTACAATTGCATTAGGTAATGAAAAGAACGCAGAAAATGTAGGTGCATAAATTAATAATTTTATTTTAGATAAGTATACAATTTAGTTTTCCATATTACTAGCAAAAGTACTTATTCGAAGAGAGTTACAAATATAACAAAATGTGCGAAAATGTATTCTTTAGAGTTTCTTTTTTGGTGTATTTAAAATTTAAATCGCAATTAAATAATTAGAAGTACGGTTCTTAATTTTTTCCAAACATTGCTTTTTGGTCAATAGATATGTATTTACGAACACGCCCACCTCCCATATAACGTTTTTCTTAAATTCATATAATTTCTTTATGGATAAACATTTCGGAAGAATAACTGACTTTATATTGAAATATCTAAGATGAATTTATCAGCAGAAACTACTTTGACACGCCTTATTAACCGCCCACTTCTTACATAATCTACTATTAATTAAATTAAAAACCTCAAATTAGCCACATTATTAGATATATAATACTGAAACTTCCAACATATAGCTTTCTGATTAATTTTGTTATAATGCCAGAAAATAAATGTGAGGAGCGTACTTTAACGCCCACCTATCACATAACGCTTTATCTTAAATTCATATTATTTCTTTATATGTGACAGCGCATAGAGTAAGGGACCTAAGGGTAAAAACAGGTTTCGTTCAGGAGAGCCTTTTTAAATATTAAATGATTTTTCTATTTTTTAAATTGTTCATAATGAAAAAGATAATTTTTTTTTGTAGTTTCGTAAAATCAAGTTATTTTGTTAATTTAGTAGGGGAAAAAATGAAAATAAATAAATTTTACCGTTAGGTCCCTTTCTATTTGCGCTTAGAATCGTCGACTTCACTTTTATAAAACGCGCATATCTCTGGGAGGGAACACTTTTGGGGAATGGGATCGGTCTCATTCGATGCTCAGATGTTGTCCACATAAAAAAAAAGTGAAAATAGTTTTTTTACCCTTAGTTCCCTTTCCTATGCGCTGTCACATATACAAAAATTGTAGAAAAAAATCGTTTCCGATTGAACTTGTAATGGTTGAAATCAACTTTTGGAAGTCCCCAAATGTAGTACAGATCTCTTGTGGTATCAATCTTTTGGAAAAATCGTCTCAAAACTTTCTGTGACATAGCAATTCAACATTTCAAAATTTTACCACAAAAATTATTATTTTTTAGCTCTAGAATAACTTCTAGACACGTTTGCTACTATTTTTAAATATGATTCGCCTCCAGGGCTATTCGTATAATCGATCACTAATCTACATAGTTATAGGCAAAAAAAGTTAAAAAAAAATTATTTTTTTAAATATATTAAATGTAAAGACTCTTATTAGTTTTAGGATACGCTAGTGACACCAAACTACAAGCCGTAGTCTTCAAAATTATTCCTGAAAAAGCTAACAAGTCGGTTGTAAAATAACTAATATATAAGCAGCAAAATCTTCGGCGTTTTTGCACAGGGAGGGTCAATATGGATGTCAGATGAAAAGGCTTAAATAGTAAAATACAGTTAACTAGGTAAAAAATCAGAAACCACGATGGCGTCCAAATCAAAATGGTGCATTTCTTATTTTTATCTAACCCCAGTGATGACGGAAACAAAATCGACTCCCACGCTTCCAATATTCTTAAATCATATTAATTTTGTTTTATTAAAAATTTCAACTATAATTGCTATTTTCAGTCCCTAACTTTAACATGATTTGTTATATTTTTGTTGTATGCCAGAACAATCAAGATAAACTCTGTGAAACTAAATTGATAATTCTTAAATTTCTTCAACAGGCATTGATTTTAAACAGAAACTAATTAATTTGGATGGTGTGCCTATAAAACTGCAAATTTGGGACACCGCAGGTCAAGAAAGATTCCGTACTTTAACTACGGCTTATTATAGAGGCGCAATGGGCATTTTACTAATGTACGATGTCACCAATTTAGAAAGTTATAATAATTTATCATATTGGTTAAGAAATATACAAGAGGTAATAATGATAAATACGAATAAAAATTATGCATAATTGGTAAATTTACAAGAAGTGCTTTCATGTCGTAATGTCATAATGTCCTAATTACCTAAAATTTTTATAATGATTAAAAAATATTTTATTGTTTAACCATTTTAAAATTTTAGTATACAATGTGACAATACGAATGATAGCACACCTTAAGAATTTACCACATGTGTACGTACATATAAAGTAAATTTCTTAAATAAATAATTAATATTTAGAATGCTTCACCGGATGTCGTCAAAGTTTTGGCTGGTAACAAATGTGAATGTACGGCTACACAAAGAATGGTAGATAAAGAAAGAGGGGAAAAGGTAAAACTTCTAATATTTATTTGGGTAATTCACAATGGTGCGCTAACAGCTGTATAATCATAAAGTCATAATTTCCCAAGAATTTTAAAACAATTGAAAAGTTTTGTATTAATTATCGAAAATGTTTTAGACTCTTAACATTTTTACAAATTATGACTTTATGACAATACGACACTTAAGACACCATTGTGAATTAGCAAATTATATATAATTTTCTCAAATGTGTGTACATTATTATTCATTTATAAATCATTTTTAGATTGCCGATAATTTCGATATGCCTTTCTTTGAGGTTTCTTGTAAAAATAATATTAATATAGAAGATGCTTTCTTGTCGCTGGCTCGCAAAATTCGAGAACAAAAAGAGAGAAGAGTATGTATATCAAATCGATTTTTTTATATTTATAAAAAAAACATATCTATTCTTTTAATATACATATACATATCTATTAACATATACAAATATATTATTTAAAATATTTTTACATTTTAGGGTGAAAATTTCGATAACGACGATAAAACTCAAGATAAAAAATCGCCTGGCTCAAATGGTTTGGGCACTTTTAGTCTTGCCAGTTTATCGGAAGCAAATCGCTGTTCCTGTTAAGTAACTTAAACATTAAGATGTGTAAAATAATTTTTAAATATTTTTTTTTAAGCAAATGTAAGTAATACACCTGCAAAAATCACAGATATACAAATGATGTCCAAAAAATTATGTTAGCAAGTTTTATCATGTTACATGTATTATACAATTACAAAATAATGAAATTTAGCAAAAATCTAAAAACAATATTAATTTTAAACGTACAGATAATACAGATAATACAGATAAAATATATGCCACAAATGTTAAAATATTTAGTATTAGAAAACATAGTTTCGAATTTACAAAATTTATAAACAAAAAGTTTTATTCTAAATTTTTTTTAATTAAAAATTAGAGCTTATCACCTTATATTAAAAAAAATAGTCAATTTTAACATCATTAATACATTTCTGAATTTAAAAGGTGGATTATGTCATAATTTTTTCAAATATTCAGGTAGGTAGGCAGAACAGGCAGCTGTTGTACAGCTCACTTTGGTTTAACATATTGGTCCCTTTGTGATACATAAATAGAATAGAAAAGAAAAAGAAGCAGTTAAAACTGCTTATGTCTGTCTGTTTTTAAAGTTATTCCGGAAAGAACTTTAGAACTTTTAAAATTGATTTTCTTTCAAATAAAGACCATTATATGAATAATGCTCTGTATAAATAAAAGAGATGTTTGATTTTTGTATACTTAGCTAAATTATAAAATAAGTTATTATTCTTAATTATATTATTTTTTGAAAACTTATATGCAATAAGATTTTACGCTACAACTTCCTGTAAAGTTTTCTAAATAGTTCAGAATTTGCCCGAGGGTAACTTTTAATTCCGGGATTGCAGTGATGTTATTATCTCAAATTTAACTTATTTCGACTTAGGCAGTTTTTCCTTTTTTTTCACAGAAATACTGTTTTAAATGAATGTTTTTTTTTTTTTGAAATAGGTCCTGCCAAAAACACAAATTAAATATAAAAGATGTATTTGCCAATTTGAAAATAATTTTTAAAATTTAAATTTATTGTAAAGCCAGTTTTTTATATCCGTTGAACACTGCAAGAAAAAAATTTTTACACTTAAAACGTCTCAAGTAATTTCGATTTTTCTTCATTTTTTATTCTCGACAAGAAAAATCTAATTATGCATATGTTGTTCTTTTTTAACCATTCCATTTCTATATATTACTAAATTAAGAACTAATCTTAATAAAATTGTTAACAAATTGAGTTTAGTAATGCAAACATAAATTTGATAGTATTAGAACAAGTACTAAAAATATTTTATAAAATCGCTCAGAAAATTGCACAGCACAGCAAACAAATTTTGTAGATATATTATACAACACATAGTTTTATAAATAATAATAAAAATACTTTTCTTTCTAAGGAACATTTTTAAAAGAGCTTGAATTCATGTACTTTGAACAAAATAAATCCATAGAGAATAGCATTAATTTTAATTTTAAATATCCAAAGCATATTTTGCTGTGAAAACTTTTACTATAAAATATGCTGCTGGTATTCTGGCTTTAATAAAATTTATATTTAGTTGCTCGCCATAACTGAAAATAAAAATATATATACATACATATATATATATATATATATTGATATTAAAAAAAAACCAAAAAAACAAAACCCATCGAATTATATAAATATATTTTATTTCTCTAAGTGCTACACATAATTTTAGTTGCTATTTTTTAAGTCTATGCAGAGAACAAATAACTTTTTAATTAATATTTTTTCTTGTAGTCCATGCATTTAAAATTCATTATTATTATTTTTTTTAATTTCGTATTTGTATGTAAATATCAACTTTTCATAACATATTATTTTATGGTCAATTAAAATTTTATAATGTGAATTTAATATATTTAATACATGCAAAAAATATAAATGAAGTATTAAAGTATTAAACCAAGTATATATTTAATTACAAAAAATAAAAAAATCTATATAATCTTAAATGTATAAGAAAGATTTTTATTAATTCTATGACAAGTGTGTCGCATAGGTAATTTTCTAAAAATATATATACATACTCTAAAATTGTAAGAGATTTCAATAAAATACAATAATTAATACAATAAATAAAAGTTGGTTGAAATTTAATTAAATTTAATATGATTAAATACTCTTAATAGCTAGTAAGTGTAAAAGGATTTCGTTTGTTATAACCGGCTAGGTAAGAGACAAAGCAAGAATTTTTAGAAACATACAATATAAAGGCACCAAATATTTTTATATTTTTCACTTTTTATGGTATGTTCTACAAAACAAATTTATTATTATTATTTATATTGTGTAAAGTTACAGTAAAATCGGTCAAGTGCAAGAAGCTAAAAATTATAACTTTTTTTAATGGACGTGGCACTGCCCACTTTTCTAATCACAAAACTGTATAGTCATAACAGCTCAATATGTATGCAAAGTTTCAGATAAATCGGTGAAGTTCAAGAAGCTAAAAATGATAACTTTTTATATGGGCGTGACACTGCCTACTTTTCTAATCACGATATTGTAAAGTCATGACAGCTCAACATGTGTGCAAAGTTTCAGAAAAATCGGTTCAGTGCGCAAGTACCTCAAAATTATAGATTTTTTTAATGGACGTGGCACTCCCCACTTTTCTTATCACGAAATTGTATAGTCATAACAGCTCAATATGTGTGCAAAGTTTCAGAAAAATCGATCTAGTGCAAGTAGCTAAAAAATATAGCTTTTTTATGGGCGTGGCCCTGCCCAATTTTATAATCACGAAATTGTAAAGTCATGACAGCTCAATATGTGTGTAAAGTTTCAAAAAAATCGATCTAGTGCAAGTAGCTAAAAATGATGACTAATTTTTTATTGGCGTGGCCATGCCCACTTTTTCCACCCATAAACACTCCCTGGTATGTGTACAACAACTTGCCAAAGTTTGAGTCTGATTGGCTTTCTGGTTTCGGAGTCTATATCTAACACACACACAGACAGACAGAGTTGTACTTTTATATATAAATTTTTACAAGTATCTACTCATTTTGGTATAAAAACCCAAAATAATTAATTTTTTTTTGTCTTATATTTTAGAAGCCCCCACATGTTGCACAGACCTGTACGTAATAACAATCTTTTGCAAATATTAAGGAAAGTAAATTTAATACAATCGTCCCATAATATGAGCAAATAAACACGACTGCCTTTGTTCTTTCCCCTTATTAACCACAAAAATCCAAATTTCTTTATCTACTTAATAATGTTACTTTTTATAGGTAAGATCTACCTCTAAGTGCAATATAGTATCTCCTTTTTAACAGAAAATAAAAAGTGCCATATAAAATGGCACTAGAAGTTTGATAAAAAATAAATGCATTTACGGACACGACAGAAGTAGGAATATAAAAGAAATTTCACTGACAACAAATAAACTAACAACGGTATCAGAATTTCAACTTGAGTTTCAATAACGAAATTGCACTTCACAAAAGTACACATGTACATTTTCGGAAACTATAATTGACACTATAATTTAATTGCCGTCTAAAGGGTCAACGAACCCAAGACACAATATTGACATACAAACTTAATGATAGCATGTCAATAAAAACACTTATTAAACGTTAAAAAAATTGTTTATAATCACTAGTTGCATCATTGCTAGGCAACCGAAACGCAATTAAAATGACCACAACTTCACAACTCTTTGGTGGATGGTATTTTTCTATACATCTCTTACCAAAAACACATAAACGATTTTTCCAATATAAATCTAATTAACTAAAAACTGTAAATAAAATGCAAAAAATTAAAGCAAAAGCATCTTCATTACCCATGTTTAATGGTCGTGTATCGGATTCATCAACCTCCAGTACGTCATCATCCGTTATAATGGACATAAAAAATAAAAAACGCGCCACATTCAATGGTTTCCTTAAGCCCTCAGTATTTTCTATATCAAATACGGCCAATAATTCAACACAGAATTGTGAAGAAATTTCAGACTCTCTTGAGGCAGATGTAATTATAATCAATGGCGTTGGTACTAAGAAAACCGCTCAAAGTACACAAAAATCTTTATCAGTTGCGGGCACAGAATTAAGTAATTATGACAAAATTAAAGTTGTGGGTCAGGGTTCTTTTGGCATTGCGGTTCTATATCGTCGAAAAAGTGACAATCATCAGATTGTGTTTAAACAGATTAATTTAAATGATTTAACACCGTCGGAAAGAGATTTGGCCATGAATGAAGTAGAAGTATTTTCTAAATTACATCATCCCAACATTATAAGGTACATAGAAAGAAAGTCATGTATGTAGTAGAAAATTTTTTGTATTTTTCTTTCTTATATTTTAAGTTATTTGGGAAGCTTTATCAAGGATAACACATTATTAATAGAAATGGAATATGCAGATGGTGGAACCTTAGCTCAAATTATAGGCGAGCGCAAAATGAGAGATTATTTTCCAGAGCGCTATGTTGTAGCAGTGTTTGAACAGATATCAAGTGCTATTAATTATATGCATTCTGAAAATATTTTGCACAGGTAAGAGCTATAAAGTTCTTGTTTTTCTACAATAACAGTGGAGTTAGTAGATTTGTATCGTGCTATTACGGATCAGCAGAAAAAATCTATAATGATAATATGAAATGTTTAACTAAAGCCAAGTTGTAATAATGGCCCTAAATGTTTTTGATTTAATCGTTTTACAACCAACCTATTTTTGTAAACGTAACTAGAGAGATTCTTAAAAGAGAGACGTCAAATATAATATAAAAATAGCGCATCTTAGTTTTCCGTTATTTTACGTAAAAAGAAAACAACGCAATTAACTTTAATTAATTTAACAAAGCTCTGCTATTTTCGATCACAGCTCACTGAATTTTTAAGTAGCAATCAGTTTGTATATAGACTACCTGACAACATTAAAAACACCCTTCCATGCTGTCGATATTGAACAATTTTGTACGGATAAAAATTTCGTTCCAAAGAAAATTAGTGAATCCATTTTAATAATGTAAATCAGAGAGAAAGAAAGGGATAACACTACCATGATATACAATAAGATCTAGTTTTTCCATCCGTCAAATAAAATTCGATTTAACAGTAAATGTTTGTGACAGATTTTTTACAGGTCTGTCGGATATGGTTAATATTAGGAAAATGTTTATAAAATAAAAATGTCTATGCGATCAGAATAGCATTTTTGTGTGAACAGATTTTAAGATGTGTTTAATTTGGTTCAACAGAATTTTGCCAGATTTAACTGTAAATTTAATGCGTGAAAAATTAAATTATAGCCATGCACTAGGCAAGTCGTGAAAAATTAAAGGAATCTACTAATTCTGCCATAAATATCTACAATTTTTATAAAAAATATATATTTTTTTTAAAGGGATTTAAAAACCGCCAATGTGTTTTTAAATAAACGAGGCATTGTAAAAATTGGAGATTTTGGAATTTCGAAAATAATGAATACAAAAATTCACGCTCAGACAGTATTAGGAACACCATATTATTTCAGTCCGGAAATGGTAAATGCATTAACTATTAAATAAAAACAGAGTATGTATATAATTAAAAAAATAATTTCTAAAAATTTGTCCTATTTAGTGCGAGGGTAAAGAATATGATCATAAAAGTGATATATGGGCATTAGGCTGTATATTAGGTGAAATGTGTTGTTTACGAAAAACGTTTGCGGCAACAAACCTTTCAGAGCTTGTGGGTAAAATAATGAGTGTGAGTGAGATTGGTATTATAATTTTTAAAAAATGAAAATCATAAGTTTTTGTTATATTAAAGGGTTCGTTCACACCATTACCAAAAGGATATTCTTCGGGCTTAAAAAGTTTTCTAAGCAATTTGTTACAGGTATGTGAAATAATTACAAAATCCTTTAAACTATTAACTACTTTCGAAAAGATTTAAAATGTACATAGAAATTTATATTGTTTTTAATATTCTACATAGATTTTCTTTACTTCAATTGAATATGTTTAGTATGTTCACATCAGGCAAAATTTTGAAGAAATAGGCGTAACAACTAAAATATTTAAATTTGTGCTCTAAAGAAAAAATTTTGAAAATTAAATATTTTCTTTTTTTTAACAAATTTATAAAAAAGTGTCAGAATATTCAATAAATATTGACCAAAACCTAAAGGTTACACTTATTTAGGCTAATAATAACCGATGTGTTGCTTTTGCTTAATTTAGATCTGAAATTTAATTGAATTTAAAATCCTTTTTTTTTAAATTAAAATTTAGTTTTTATCGATTAAACCAGCACAAAATTTATGTAAAAACTTTGTTTATTTACGATTAAAAATTGAAGCTGTAAGTGTTTGTGTGTAGTTTTTTAATATTTGTTTTAATTCCTTTTCGCAGGTGGATCCCGGTCGACGACCCAAAGCTTCAGAAATTTTAGAATATTGGATACCATTGATATTTCGTAATCTAGGCAAACATAAAGGGTAAAAATAAAAAATATTATTCAATGTAAATTTTTGTAGTTAAAATCGTTTCTTTAAGGTATTCTTACGAAGATGATTCGAGCTCTACAGCAAATTCGACTGTTAGTTCTAAAGTTTTGTCCTTACACGAAGAAGATACACTAACACCAGAAAATAGTTCCCACCGATCCACGCTTGTTGATTTAGCTACAGCTCAAACTGAAACTAAGGAAAGAATGAAAGCAGAGACTGCTGAACCAAATGAAACTATTGAAAAAAGGTAAAAATTGTACTATGTGTGTACTTCTAATAAAATATTTTCTCTTGAAGCTTATTTCTAATTCTGTAATATTGTGAATTAAAAATAAATTGCTTAATTTAAATTTTAAGAGTCTTTTTTCACTCTACCTTTTTATTGGAAAAAGTTTTGTAATTCTCGTTTATATTATTACAATGGGTGATTATTATAATAGACTATATTATATTATTTTATTGTATACAATAATTGACCTTCTGTCTTGTTAACCAAATCAATTTTAGATCGAGTCATTTTTTGTAAATCGTTAATATTTGTGTTATTGTCACATCTTTGAAAACTTTGTGTTTTGTTATATATTCAATTATTATTATTCAGAAGAATTAAAATATATTCAAATTCGGTTTTCAAAATATTTGTATTTATTATTAAAACCAAAAATTTTGGAAATTAAATTTAATTAAAAAAATCTGTTAAATTTTTTAAAATATATTTTTTTAATAGATCTGTGTTATATCAACTCAAGACTTTTGGAAATAGTTTTAGTATGAATCCGATACAATTGCCTCCAAAATTGTGTATCTTATGTGTGGCAACAAGTGAAACACATTTTGTGGTGGTAAATAATGGTATGTATTTTGTAATTTAAACTTTTATAAACGGTTGGTTCAAATACAAGTGTCTTTGTTAACCGTATGCTATTATGACACTTGTAATAGGTTTTGTTTGAAAATTTTGTGCCAGTATCTCTGATTATTCGTTTACAAGGTCTAATTAACTCAGAAACTAAAGGCAAACGACTAACTAAGTATTTCGTTACTGCCTTACATCTTTTCTGGTGAGATCAGTTTTCATCGCGGCAATTAAATCGACAAAAAAAAAACGGCGCATATGATGATCTGAAATCCCGGTTTTTATTTTTAAGAATCCAATGCATCCACAGAGAGTGGCAGTCTGATTGATTTTGTAGTGGTTAATTATTATTTCAGTCTACGACAAACGCTACAAAACTATGATTACAGACTTTTTATGGGCTGAAATGAGAGATATTAAATTATATAAAGTTCATTCTAAGAGAAATGGGGCATTTTTATATTTTCAGTTCGGTAATCGCGTTTTAAGCAGCCTTGTCAATGTTAACTATCCCTCTCAATGCTGCGGTTTGGCCTATCAGATATTTTCTTGTGAGGTGCTAGTAAAAAAAAATATTATGAGAATAACTCAAAAAACAATTTTAGTTTTTGTGAAATCTACCATTTAGGTTTTTCCTGAATATTCCAACAGACAGTGATTTTCCAAACATTGGAAACCAAGTCGCATCTGCCATAAATTAAGCACAACGTGCATAATAGTTGCTCTTTTTATAATACAGGTGCTTAAATGTAACATTTATCAAGTGAATTTGATATCTGTAACTGAATAATATATAACAGATTTAAAAGTCGCTAATCAAACAATATGGCCTTCGAAGATTGTTAACATCTACCGACTCTTGTAAGAAAACCTTTTATTTATACACTACAGTTCTTCATTTCAATTAAGTTTTTAATATTTAATAGTACCACTCACTACATATTAAGCTAAAGTAAAGCAAAATTTCCTTAATTACTTTTATATATTAAATAGATGGTTCCGTTTATACTTGGGGCGAAGGTGCGCATGGCCAGTTAGGTTTAAGTTCATTAGAAGCCTGGAAACATTATCCCAGTCGTATGGAGAGTGTACGCAATTATCACATCATAAGTGCTTGTGCCGGACTAGGGTTTACTATACTGCTAACCCAAACAGGTTCTATACTAAGTTGTGGTGATAATAGTAAATATGCATTAGGACATGATGATAACAAAACCTATCACAGTCCCAAACTTATTGAAAAGTTGGAAAATGTACATATAAAGGAAATAAAAGCAGGAACAACACACGTTATGGCTTTAAGTAACGACGGTTGCATATACACATGGGGTACAAATGTACAGGGGGCTTTGGGCTTGGGTAGTCTTCAGACACAGCAGTAAGTATTTGCACGATTCCATTTAGTAACAATTATTAATATTGTAATACATTTTTAGAAAAACTCCTCAAAAAATCATTATTTCACATATTAAATCAAAAGTAAAGCGTATATTTTGTGGACCTGATACATCTGCTATACTTTTCGAAAATGGTGAAATGCATGTTTGTGGAAGCAACGATTATAATAAACTAGGTTTTGAGAAATCGCTAAAAATAATGGCATTAGTATGTTGCGTATGTTTTTTAATTGCTCAGAAGTCTATTACTAAAAATTCTTTAATGTTCATGTTTAGAAAAAACTGCCATTATCATATTCCATATTGGAAGCGAATTTTTCTTCGACGCTTTCAATATTCTTGGTGGAAGGAGGTTATGTTTTTACTATGGGATCAAACGTGTCGGGTCAACGAGGAGTTGGACATTGTAATGGTGTTATGGAAACAGTGTCATTGGTGGAGTCAATAAAAGATAGATATATTATGGTAGGTTTGATTTTATAGTTTAACTTTAAACTTTAAAAAAATTTAATAAAATGTAATTAATACATATGAAGTTGACTTTACCAATTTACTTTGCGGGAACAGTCAAGTAGATTCAAAAGAAATTTTTTTTTCAAGATCGTTAGATCAAATGTAAGAAAGGTGCTGAATCCAGTTTATAACCGCGAGATATCTCAGTAGATCACTAAGACTCGCAAATGAGGCCGGGCATCCAGATGATGATTTTTTCCTATATCGCTACAACTGCGATAATGGTTATAAAGGGGAAATGGTGTTGAACCGCTGCAATTCAAACCTTGCATGACGTGTTTCGCGTCAAATAGGCCCACGACAATTAGTCAATCTTTCTGAAAAAAAGAGTCTGAGAATGCTACTTTTAATAGTACTTAACGAAATTACCCTGTTTCAGCATTGTATAGAAAGCAGAAAGAAAGCAGCTTTGTCTAGCTTATTCAACCATTTATTACCATATGCACTTAAATCTAAACTAATAAAAAGTTTTCGAGTAACTCTAAAGTCTATAAACGCACATAATTTTAAAAAAATTTGTTTGTTTTTTATACATATGTACGTATAAGTTTTTTTAAAATAAGCCATTTGTAGGAAAAATATTTTTTTATTTTTCATTATATATATTTTAAAAGAACATAAAATAATAGTTTTTGATTAATGAATTTCCAATTATTTATGTATTTTAAGAAATGTAAATGCAATGATCAATGTTGTATTGTAAGTTCCGATAATCATGTGATAACATTTTGGGGAACACGTAATGGCATACCTGATATAGACGAAGGAAGTTCAACAAATGTTCCTGGCGCCGAAGTAATTTTACAAATGTTTTCTGGATAAAACTTTTATTTACTTCTTCTTAATTTTTTTGAGGTACAACATAAGCAAATGGATATAGAATTGGGCAATAACACTGCAGCTTTTACAAACTTTTTGGCATCTGTATATAAATCGGAATTGATTTTAGAACCTCAGGATATATTAGCGTAATAAAACATAATTCAAACATATATATGTACCTATTACTAAGTCTAAATAATAATACTTTTATTAATTACAGATTATATTCGTCTGAAGAACAATTGGAAAAAGGTTTTCATGTAGTAGTAAATGATATTTTTCCCTTACCCCATAGCGTTTTAGTATTAGTAGATACAACAACACCGTTAATTGCATCTATAGAGGATTTATCTTAGATAATTATTAAAATATATATTTTCGTTTTATATGTTTATGAAAAAGTTTTGTAAAATTTATATTTTGTTAAATTTGTATTTAACTTTTTAAATAAATTTAAATGAAATTGTAATGTTTTAGGTTTGCATTACTAAATTTTGTTTAGTAATTTTGTGGGGCCAAAAGAACTCTTATTATATTTAACCTTGTTACTATTTACAATTTGGACATGGTTGGACCCAGTGTTTATTTATTTTTTATCTTCTTTGTCAAATCGTTACTCTTACGTAAACGCACACGTTCCAAATCATCTGATGCGATACACATGAGTACGCTTCTCGGATTTTAAGAGATGTCCCATAATGTAATCACATAAGGTGATATCGCATACATAGAGAAATTTTTATCGTTCTTTGTTTATACATGGAGTTTTAGAAATCTTTGCACAGAAATATTTTTTTTTATATATGGAGTTTGACATACATATGGCATCACTACCAGTATAACCCGCGGCTCCACGTAGCATTATTTATTACCGCAATTGTCAAATTTAATTGCGTCCATAGAAATTGCGACGTGGAGACCGCAAATAGCTATATGTGGCAATTTATTGCGCAATCATTGCTCTGCTAATTGCTTAAGCAATTATTACCGCAATAAGCTGTCAAAGTCGTTAAATTTTCTTTGAAATTTTTGTTTTTTTTTTTGCGGAAACAAAGAAAAATTAAAATAATTTTACCTTATAATAATTTAGAGTGAGTAAAAAAACCATAAAAGTTGTTGCTTATGCTTAGCAATAAAAATTGCTACGTGGAGACCCAATTTCCCTAGTTTGTTCATAATTAGATAAAAAAAAAACAGTAATATTATTCCTCAGTCGTGATTCAGCTCTGGTCGGGTCAAGAGCTCGCGCGTCATTGCCATTATCTCTTAAGGGCAATCAGGCTGTCCTTTTCATCCGTCTTCGAGAGTTTCACGTCTCACTATCGCATTGGTTAATTGCGTGGCGTCGGTTAACTGTACCGAGATACAGTTACTCGGAGTCTCAATTGACCACATGCAAAAATAAAAAGAAGATAATTTTGCGTTCAGCTCCGACTTCCTATATGAAGGTATAGGTCGACTTGTGGATAGTGAACCATCGTGGGATACCCTGGCATTATTAGTTTCAAAACTAGCCATTTTTTTAATTATTAGAACCCAAAAAAAAAATATATATATATATTATTCCTCTAACAAATACCGTTAAATATCTCGTTTGTAGCTAAAATTTAGTTAAAAATCGCTATTTTGACGACAAAAACAGCTAAACTTCCATTATTGTCTCTTATCATATTTACATTTTTATTTACAGAAGATAGTAGTTGCTTTTATACTTATATGAAAATCAGAGTGCAAATATTAAACATTCTATAATAAATAGAAATCAGTTAATTAGCTTAGTTAAATAAATTGGTTAAAAAAATGGTTCTTAAATTTGCAGCAAATTTAAATTTCCTCTTTATGGAAGCCTCGACAATATCAGAAAGAATTCGACTTGCCCATCATGCCGGTTTTCGTGCTGTGGAAATACCATTTCCCCGTGGCGAAGAAGACCAAGTGGCTCAAACTAAAAATGAAACGGGCATCCATATTGCTCTAATGAATATAGCTTTGGATTCTGGAGAAATGACCATGGGTTCGACCAGTGTACCCGGAGCGGAAACTAACTTTAAACAACATCTCATGGAAACCGTAACGCTGGCCAAGAAACTGCAGTGTGGTAAAATACATTTAATGTCGGGACTAGTAAAAAGCTCTTCTATTGATGAACATTTAAAAACGTATCAAAAAAATTTAAAATATGCAGCCGGGATATTGGAACAGGAAAATTTAATCGGTCTAATAGAGCCCATCAACAAGTACTCGGTTCCTTCATATTTCATGAATTCTTATGAAGTAGCTTGCAATGTTTTGGAAAGTATAAACAGTAAAAATTTACGTTTAATGTTGGATATTTTTCATTTGCAATTAATACGCGGCGATGTAACACATGCGATCGAAGATCTATCTAAATTGATAGGTCATATACAAATTGCGCAAGTACCGAATCGTCATGAACCGGATCATGTTGGAGAACTAAATTATGAGTATGTGTTTTCATTAATTGAAAAAATAAACTATGATGATTGGATTGGTTGTGAGTATAGGCCCAAAACGAATACAGTTAATGGTCTTAAATGGTTAACAAAACATGGACTGAAGTTATAAAATATAGAAAGCTTAATCTGGATATTTGTTCATATGTGTGTTTATACTACCTACATTTGGCCTTATTACGAGTGTCGGAGTCGTTAAAAATATTTATACCTACCATGTAAAACTATTGGCTGCAATTAAAATTGAATAGGACTAATAATTTAAAACGTTTTTTAGTCGTCGGCAGCCGTATTGTTACAATTTTTAACAAATTAACAAAACGATATTCAGTCATTGTAAAATATTCGAAAATTATGACAATACGGCAGAATAGAATTTCTTGTGAACTTATTAATTATCACTTAAAAATGCGACTAGTACTTTACACGCCAACGGCACTCATAATAAGGTTGATTGTTATCTTATAAGGAGAATTGTAAATAAGTATACTATAAAAGGTTATTTTTTTAAATAAAGTTGTTTTAACAAATGTTATTAAAATGCGCAAATTCTTTTGATTTTCTCAATACTTTAACAATTTCTTTCATTTTTAAAATTGCTTGACAAATGATATAGTTTTTAATAAAACGTGAACTATGCATTTCTGGTTGTAATCATATTCGATAGTACAGCGTTTATATTTCTAGGAAGTTAAAAGTATTCACCAATGAATTGCAGGAGATATTTTTCATTTTGGTTTAATTTTTCAAGTTCTGTAACCTTTAGCTTTTTTTTTTTTTTTTAATATAAAACCCTTTAAAAATATTGGATTTACATCAAATCAATACATATGTATTTTGTTTTTATTGACATCTGGGATTCGCAAAAAAATTAGATTGATTTTACACTATGGGCCAATTCAAAGTGGTTGCATATCAGTCATATTTGTACTCTTTCATATTATTTTATGCATGCATAAAATTTTTGTGAGTAATTTACATACAAAAAAAATAATACTTGCTTTTAACCAGCGTTGTCAACTTTAAAATTTCAAAAAGCACCATAACCCAGGAAAAAACGCGTCATTCTCAAAAAAAAAAGCACTAAATTTATAATTTGTAAATTATTTTTTTATTTATTTAATAAAATTATACATTTATATAAATTTCTTTGCAAATAAGACATTTTTAAATGAATATCAGAATAAATAACAAAAAAATTTACAAAAATCAAACAACGAATATCTTTTAGTCAGTCAGTACAGATTTACATAGATACATATATTTATATGTAAATAAAAATAAACAAAAACATTGGAAAAAAGAACAAAAATATTTAATTATTAAAGTAATTATCAATTCACAATATATCACAGGAGTGATGCATTGTAAGAAATTTATTTCAACATTTAGAAAAAATTACGACAGAATTAATTTTTCCATACCTGATGCATTTAAACGACGTTTAATAAACATATGTGAATTTGTTGTACAAAATATTAAAGAAATTATTCACCAAATAAGTACAACTATTATTTAATATTTAAATATTTTTATGTTACATATTAGAGTAATTAAATAGAACTATATCTAACTAAAATTTATAAAAAATTTTAATAAACTTGCAGTTTAATAATTCGATTAGGATTTAAGCTTTTCTCTGTGTAAATAATATCAATGTTAAAGTCAATTATTTCTTCATTATTATCACTATCATCTGGCCACAACATAGTCTTAATTTCAAATTTAATGCTTTATAAATATCATTGCTATTAATCAGAATATTTACTTCATCAGCTATTTGGTAGGTTTCGCAACAGGAATTTTCCCGTTTAAGCCCATTTTTAATGTGAAGTAAGGCATTAACTGAATTTAAAGACATTCGGTTGCGAATTTTAGATTTAAACACATTCATGGGAGCGACAAAAGTTTAACGTTTAAGTTTAATGCTTCAAAGGGATTTAAGTTAACTGCATCTTTGTACGATTTAACTTCAATCCAAAAATCTACTGGATTCAATATTTTGCCATTGGTAACGGTAAAATATCTTCTTTTGTATGTGATAAAACATTTCTAACATTAATTATGTTAATTTTACTCAAAATTTCAAGGTTTTCTGGTAAAATTTTTAAACGTTTAAAGTTGTGGGACGCTAAAAGTTTGCTTTAAGGTTTAACCATTTATAAGATGATCTCAAAAGAAAGAGGAATTTCTTTTATTCACATTCACCTCAAATGCATATACATATGTATAAAGTTAGACATTTTGAAACAAAAATTTCTGCGCAATCAATTATCTTATAAATAATTAAATTTTTAGTGTAATATTATTTTCTTGCCTATTTTCTTGTACTATAAGTTACATTTTGGTAGTATGTATATAAATTTACACTTACAAAAAATTTTGTTTAATTAATATATTTGAGTTTTAGTGTTTGGTGTCACCGAAATAAAAAGAAAATCACTAAAAACTAAAAAAAAAAATCACCAAGCACTGACTCACAATTTTTCCGCTTTCTAAATGTTAAAAATCACCAAAAACGGTGATAAAATCACCAAGTTGACAACGCTGCTTTTAACCATACTGTCTCTCAGAGAGAATTTCTTCGCTTCTCACCTCTCAGAGAGAATATTTTCTATTTTCTTCTTTCCTGTATACCAAGGCGAATTCAATAAGGTGAACTTATTAGATCAGCTGATCATAAGCTGTTGCCTACTTCTAGGGACCACTTGTCAAATTTTAGTGTATTTTTGACATATCGTTTTGTTTTACACTAACAAAATACACGTTTGTATTTTTTCACTTTGTAGTTGTTTTAGCGACGAGTTCACCTTATTGAATTCGCCTTGCTGTATACATACAATTTTTAACAGCGTCATCTCTTTGTCTTCTTTCTTGTATTAAATACATATGTAATTTGTTAACAAAAGGTGTTCAAAGTCACTAGTCATATTAATATGAATTATATGACATAGTACAATATGAGAGTCTACTTTGAATTGGCCCTATGTAATAAAACGTCACGTAAAAAAATTACGTTCGTTTTCTCAAAAGTACTATTTTTACTGGATTGTGTTCGGTTAAAACAAATTTTAAGGCAACAAATTTCCATATAAAATGTAAAAAATCCAGTAAGAAAGTGAAACAAAATATGGTCCATATATTCAATGACAATATTGATTTCCAATTATTGGGCACTACGACGAGTCGAAGATAAGATAAAGTGTAAGAGCACCGTATTTAAATTTGCCACGGTTGTACGGTGTTTTTTAAGCTGTCGCGTACAGATCACGCGATATAGAAGTATGAAGAAGTATTCAAGTAAATTGTAAAAATACATTACAAACTGTTCGCCAAAAGAATGGTGGCATATTTAAATTCGGAGCTCCTTTTGGGATACCTAATTTATAGAAAGACTCCGATTAGTGCATAACCCGTCTTACCTAAGAAAGTTGAAAATTTTAGATCTCGACTGAAGTTATTTTGTTAACCCCCATACCTAAACAAGAGCGTCAAGCGTTAAAGTTTTACATGTGTTTTGTTTTTGTTACAATAACAAAATACATGTAAAATTGCAACGCTTGACGTTCAACGCTCTTGTTTAGGTATGGGCCTAACAGTCTACTGACATTTTTTTACAACCAAATTTTTTTGTTTTACTTGACAATTCCGGTTATATTTGTATATCAAGGTATATTTATTCATTAGGTAGTCACAGTTCGATTAAGTTTAAATAAATGAGAAAAGAGGGAGATTTCTTTTGTATCTTTGACAGCTGAAGTTTAAAATAACTGAAAAAAAAATAATAATCAGCTGATCAGATATTCACCGGAATGTTGGTACTGACCGGTCTGTATAATCGTTTAACCGTGCCATGTGTACAATATGCCAATTGTATGATACTTTTATTAAACACAAAAATCGACTTTCCTATTAATATACATATAAGATAATAATGATAATTTGCAACCATTATACTATATATTTCAACCACAATCATACAATCCATTTATCGTTTATTGCTTTCAGATTATGTGTTCGCTCGTTTTCTTAGAGTTTTTACTATTATTTACTGAACTTTACTGTAAAAAATAGTCAATACTTTTAAGTAAACGAACGAACATTGAGTTGGTTTTCTGAGTAGTGACTATTTTTTACTGAACTTTACTTGATTGTTTTCGTTTTGTATTGAAATTTGTGTAAACGAACGCAATCCAGTAAAGTTTTTTAAAAAAAAGTTAATAATTTTTAGTAAACGAACGAACATATTATGCTCTGACTCCATGTTTTTTCTTTGAATGTATAAATATTTCGAATTTATATATTTTATGAAAATATAGACATTGGTGGACTTAGGCCTGTTTGGGATGCTTAGACCTCTCTAAATCATTTCTTAATCATCTATATATATAAAACGCTAATTTAAAACTTATTTAAGTGTTTTTTTTTAATTTGTTGAAAGTGCTTAAATTAAACATTATTCTTCGCAAGTCTCATAATAATTAATCCAACCAAGCAAAATTGGGATTTTTATCCTTGTCTCCATCTAATTTCTTATTTGATATTATAGGTAGTTCATTATTATTCGGTTTATAATAACCAGGTACTGCATCCGCTGCTGCTTGATGATTATTAATATGAATTGTCTTTAACTTTCTAGTAAAAACATTACCCAAACTACGTTTTCTCTTAATGGGTGTCTTAAGGTTGCGTTTTGAAATATGCTCTTCGTCAGCATTACTGTGAAACGATTTCGGGACTTGAGGATTAATTTGATTAAGATACGATTGCCATTGTTGTAATTTATCATCTGCTGCTTTAAGTTGTTCCAGAGACTTTTCATGGCCAGGATTTAAGCCGATGGGGGGGATACCGGCCACATCATCTAGATTGATTTTAATGGGTGCTAAAGCTGAGATGGCTCGTGAGATACCAATTTGAGAGTGACGTATACGGTGTTCCATTAAATCGGCTCCCAATAACTCCTCATTGGGATCCATCCGTATTGGTATAATTTTGTTGACAATATAGAGTAGCAAAAAAGTGGAACAAATACCCCAGCAAACAAGACACAAAGCGGAGAGAGACTGTATGCCCAACAAATACCAACCGCCACCTTTAAAGAGACCAGAACGACCTTTTGTGGTTTCTAAAGGTATGGGATTATCGGCGAAAAGTCCAACAGCTATGACCCCCTAAAATAATAAAAGATATTTTAAGTAAAATATGGTTTAAAAAAATAGTTTCTTACCCATATACCACATACGCCATGCACCGAACTAGCACCCACAGGATCATCTACTCCTAGGCGGTCAAATAAAGGCATACTTAAAACTGACAAGAGAGCACCCAATAGACCAATAAGTAATGCTTCCCAGGCTCTATACAAAAAACAACCGGCTGTTATGGATACCAAGGAACCCAGAACACCATTTATTAAATCAATTATATCCAAACGACCATCATTGCGCCAAAGGGAATATCTAAACAAAGCATATTCTTGAATGTGTAAACAAAATGTTTCTCCAATTCTACAACTTACACACAACTTATAATGCCACCACCAAACGATCCCATCATAGTCATAACTGCCGCACGGGCAGCATACTGCCATTTTGAACCACTAACACCGTAAGTACTGCCAGAGTTGAAGGCCAACCAACCCCACCACAAGACAAAAAGACCCATGCACGCATTAACAGGACTACCCAAAGGTAGGGGATCATAACCATCGGCATAGCGACCTAAACGAGGTCCCAACATAGCAGCAGAAGCGAATGCCGCTGTGCCACCTAAAATTACATAAACACAAATGAGGTCAACTGTGTGTGAGCATAGACCATAGTCAAACACGCAATACCAATTAAATGTACAGGTCCACTACCCGCTATATCAACAGCTCCCAAGTTGTTAAGAAAACCGTGTTCACCCCACACCCAACCGCTAGGAATGCAATATATCACGGTATTCAATAACGAGAATAAACAATACGCTTTAAAATTGCAGCTAGAGTAAGACAGAATCAAATTTAATTGCAAAGTTAAATATTATTTATACGAGATAAATATGTACAGATTGAGAAAGGGCGAAAAAGGTTAATTAAAATTTTTAAAAGTAGTAAAAGTTAGTCAACTGTTTTCTATAGTAGATTCGTCCGATTACTAAAATGTTTTACTGAACTTTACAGGACTGTTTTCGTTTTAATTTGAATTTTGTTTAAACGAACATGAAAGTAAAAGCTAAAGTATTTTTTTAATGACTCAATATTCACTCAGTTACTGGACTTGGAAAAGTATACGAATGAATCTTTAATATTGTGTTATTTTCCTTGGAAACGAATACAAAAATAGAAGAAAAGTGTGAAAGTTAAAGCAGGTAGACAATTTTGATCTAAGCAAAAGAACGCAATGTGTATTTTAGTGTAGTGTTACAGCACCATCTGATAAGAACTTTACAGTAAATTTTTGTTTAATATAAACTTTTTAAAAAATGTTTTTTTTATGGAAAATTTTACATAATTTTTTATGTGATAACTCTTCTTTTTTAAAATTAATCAAACATTTTCTAAAGCACTACTATTAGTTATCACAATTACTTACCGTTCCGCCATTGCTCCACTTACTATAGTCGTTGATGTAGTCGCAAATGACAGTTGAAATAAAAATGCCGCAAATATTTGACCCATCAAAGGATCGTCAACAGGTGGATCAAGTAGAAAATCGCCTATAGCTATAAACGGATTAGAAAGAGGACCTCTCCCAAAACTCATGCCATAGCCGAAAAGCCAATAAGTAAATCCACCCAAAACTATATCGATAACGTTTTTCATCATAATGTTGACTTCATTTTTAATTGAAACACATCCGGATTCTAGCATTCCAAAACCTATTAAATAATAACTTTAGAAATAAGAGAATAATATAAAAATAAAAGATAATAATGTACCAGTTTGCATTGTAAATATAATAAATGATGATGTCAACACCCAATTCGTATCCTCGGTGCTGAGGTCGTATAGACCTGGGATAACATAACTGCTGTTACGTACAATACCCTTCAAAGCTGTTTGCTGGGAAATCGTAACATTGGTGACCCTTGAGGTCATTTTTTCGATTCGTACTTAACCTTCTACTCGTAACCTAGCTTTAACTTCCTTCAAAGAAGTGTTTCTTGTCACTTTCAAAGGATTTTTACTATTTATTATCTGCTACCGCTTAGACGAATTCGACGAAATCATTCATCGAGTGTGTTAAACCTTTTGAATAAATGGTTGTAGTTAGTTATTTTTATTGTTCGTGATTTCTATTTTGTAGTTTGTTGTTGTTTATGTCTTTCTTAATTAATTTGAAATTAACTGCCCATTGGCTACAAATTAGTGGGGAAAAACGAACGACAAATAAGAATAATGCTTATATTAAAATCCAGCAACACGTCAAGAGCAGGTTAAAACACTGGAAGAAAAATAGGAAAATATTTTTCATATGTTAACTAACAACAAACAAAAATGTTTGAAATTTTATAAATAAAATCCTTTTATTAAATTTTAATGTGAACCATTTTTTATTTTGGCTTAAGTTCATTTGTTCTTTTTATTTAATTTTATAATTCAAATTAAATTAGATTGTAACCATTTTAGGAATATTCTTTCTAAAAATTATTTCCGATATTAGCCGAGTGGAATGCATTTTCGAAATCAGCTACGATTTCATCATCAGCACTCTTTATCGGTATACTACTATGTAACTTAAAATTCCTATTTATGTTACAATTGAAAGCATAACAAAAATGTATTACGAATATAGAAGAATAAGAACATGTTGAATTATGAATTGTCATTTGATAGGTGAAATTAAATATTCAACAAAATATGAAAATTAATACTAAGATTCACTAATTCAAATTTCATTCAATTGTAACATAAATAGGAATTTTAAGTTACATAGTAGTATACCGATAAAGAGTGCTGATGATGAAATCGTAGCTGATTTCGAAAATGCATTCCACTCGGCTAATATCAGAAATAATTTTTAGAAAAAATATTCCTAAAATGGTTACAATTTAATTTAATTTGAATTATAAAATTAAATAAAAAGGACAAATGAACTTAAGCCAAAATAAAAAATGGTTCACATTAAAATTTAATATATAGAAAAAAATTCGAATAAAATATAAATATATAATTATAAAATCCTTTTAATTTTATAAATAAAAAAGTAAAAATCAAAAATATTCTGTTAGTTTTAAAAATCTATTCTACTCAGTTAGTGTCGGGAAACGAATTTTCATACTTTAAATAAATTTATAATTTTATAATTAACCAAAAAATGTATAAATTTACTTGGTGATAAACTTGCTAAACAATTTTAAATGCAATATTTAGAAATTTTACACAAATTTTAGTTTTGTTAAAGTTTAAGAAAAGTTCAAAGCTTAAGCAAAACTTTAAGAACAATTTTACAAAAATTTTCACATTTAACAACTTTTTTTTAATTTTACAATTAAAATTTTTTTTTTTAAATTTTACAATACAAAAAAACTATACATATGTATGTGACCTTCTCCGAGAAGAAGGACCTATTGTGTGAAAATTAAGTTTTGAGAAAAACGCATTTAAAGTTTCATAACTAGCATTATGGTTAGTTATAGTTAGATTGGTTGCCGACTTTGGTGACGTCATGCCTATGTGGTTACGTATTTTTTTTTTTTCGTTTTTAGTGTGACAATACCTTTGCTATTGTTATGATCTCAATACTTAATTCTTAAGCCGCAACCAGTGATTTTCCCAAGTTCGTTTTGTACGTTTTTATGGGGTAAATACATTTTTATCAGAAATCTAACTCATTTCATCTTATTCTACACCCTTTTAGGTACCAGAATCCACTCAAGTCAAAACCCGTTTTTCGATACACTAGATCCCTTTTCTCGGAGAATGTGTCATATGTTATCCCATGATAACTAGAATAAAAAGTAGCAGAATTCTTTAAGGTTAGGCTTGTCTGAAAACAGAAAACGGTTCGTTACAAAGTTGAAGAGATCAACTTTAAAAAATCGAGTTTACAAAAATTGTACTATAGATTGATAAAATGTTTAAATCTTTAACGCAAGTTGAAATGTGCTTAGAAAACTGAAATATACTACAATAGTTAAAAGTTATTATTATTCCAAAAGCTAATTTTGTTTTGTTAAAATTTTTCAATAAATATATTTTGTAAATAAAAAAAAGTTCATTATCAGAAATTATTAAAAATATATTGAAAATGAAATTCTATTTGGTTTTTTTTCAGTATAATTTTATTGGTTTACCTCTGTCTTACTTGATATGTACATATGTATGTATGTTTGTATGGTTTTTTATATAAATACATAAAGGGTGATTAAATTTTAAGGGCCGATGTTGATTTTGAATAAAACACAAATAATTTTCATTTCTTTTTATTATGATAATATTGGTGTGGTTCAATTATGTATGGAACAAAATATCGGGCAAATGGCCGCCGCGACCTCGGCGGCACACCTCCATCCGATGGTCCAAATTTTCCATTACAATGTTGATGTTCAATTGTTGGGCTTGATGATGAGTCGAGGTTGACTGTTCTTTTGCCACACTATTGCGAAAAACAGAAATGTTTTCCGTTTAACGAACTAAGAAGGCATTCACAGATATTTTCCCTTTTCATATAGACCTGTTTTGCTGAAATTTAAATATTTTTCACAATTCTCCCGGTTGTGGACGAGTTTGAACGATTATGTTGATCAAAAGAATCACGTGCATTTTGATTTTAATGCCCATTTTCATAATAAGCCTGAATAACTTTAACACGTTGCTCGATTGTGTATACATATTTCCATGGTTCAAATTGAGTTAGTCTGAAATTGAGAAATGTCAAATGAAAAGCAGAAAAAAAGCTTGACGTTTAGTTGTAGTTCAACATCGGCCCTTAAAATTAAACCACCCTTTATATATGTACATATGTTCGTAATTTGTTTTTATGTAGGTCTGTGTGTGCCGTTGTTTGCATGTCCTCATGTAAATAAAAAATTAATCTTAAATATGTTTTGTTTTTCGTTACACTAAATGTAGATATTTTTTTTCCGCTGTTGTTAATATTTATTTTTTAAATTAACCACATTTAATCTAAACTGCACGCAGTTAAGTACCACTTAGTTCCATTTAAATATTTTTATTTCAGTAATTTCCTTATTTTGTATTGAAAATAGATATTCAGTTAAGGTTTTCGGGTATTTGAATAATGTGCTGATATAAAAGTAGGCGCTTGAATGAAAATGTCGTGAATAATATTAAATAATTAATGTTGCAATTATATTCTAACATTGACCGTAACCAGTACGTATTAACACATACATTAAATTAAAAGAGCGAGATTTTAAAACATATTAAAAGAAATCATCACAACTTTAAATAAGTAAATTATTTATTAGGAACAAATCTTTTTGCCATACCTTCATGATCTACAAGGTAATTTATTATTTAATATTTAAATTCTATTAAAATATTTTTTAAATTTTAAGAAAAATTTTAAGTAGGTACATACATACATACATATACATACGTATAAATATGTTTTTTTTTTTTTGTTTTTAATTTAATAAGCATAAATATATTGGTTTATAAGACGAATTTTGTTAGCAACTTCTTTTCAATAAACTTTTGATTAATTTAAAAATTTGTTATTCATTTTTCTTAATCACAAATTTTTCCATTCTCTTCTCATATTACTACTTATCTGCATCAGTGTTGGTATATTTCCTTTTCTTCACATTTACTTCCGTTTCTTATTGGTTTATAACCTGGCTAAATATTTATATACACTAATTTTAACGAACAGTTGTACTTGCATTTCCTTTTAGTAAAGTCTCTTAATAATAGTTTTTCTTGTAAAATATTTTTCTCTTAACGAATGACATAGTATACTAAACAGGATAAAATATAACAGTAATAACATTAATGATTAAATTTTGTTTGTGATGACACATATTCTACGTACATGTCAACTCTAAAAAACGTATGCTTTAGTGTTGACAAAGTATTTTGTAATTGGGTGCTGAGTATGAAGTAATTGCCATTTTTCGTGCTTAATACATAGTGCCTTATTCATAAAAATGATTAGAGCTTTATAACGAATTTATTAAATAGATTTTCTATGGAAATTTGTTTTATAAAGCTGTTTTAATTTTTATGAATAATATTATGTTATCTTATAAAGTAGTTACTTGATAACTGGATATTTTGAAATTAGTTAAAGCTAACATTTAAAGGTTTAAATTCAACTCCTTTGAAGCATTCAACTCTACAGTTGTACTACTTGTATGTAAGCTTTCAAAATTAAATAAATATTAATGGTCTTGTCCTATAAAGATAAAAAATTTTATTAAAATTTTTTTTACTAATAATTATCTATTTGCAACTCTTCCAACATTATTGATTGGTTAAAAGTTCCATCCATTAACAACATTAACAAAGTTTTTGAATTTTTAAAAAAACTATCCCTGCACAACCAAATTTAATATTAAAATATTATTTACATTTACTTCAAAAAAAAAAAAATAAAATACCAAGCCGATAGCCTTCGTCGCTAGTGCTCTTAGCTTTAAGATTTATTGTAATTTTAATTATAATAAATACGAAAATAAATAAAAATAAAATAATAATTATTTATATATTTATTTTTATTCATTTATTTACTTTGCAAAAGATAACTTTATACATTATTAGAACACTAAAATAAAAAGTGTTGAGTAGTACTGAGTGAAGAAAAGTAGTAGAATTTGCCAACACAATTATGCTTTTATCATATAGAGATGAGGAAAATGTTAATGTGTTATTTAGAATTTGCTATTTTAACCGTGTAACAAAAAATTAACTATTTCTTTCCTGAAAATTTTTATGAAAAACAAACTGTTACTTAACTGGTGTCAACGTTTGTCCACATCAAGTCCAGTATACACAATACCGTAACTGCACTTTTTTCAACTGCCTTTTTTTAAATTTATATATGTTTTTTTAAATAATCTTTAATCTTTGCACATAAAGTAAGATCATTTGAAGGCACAATATTTTTATGATTGTGTTGCACTTTCCCTAAATCCATTAAACTATTTGTCAAGTCTGCTTAGATTTTTTTCCTCCCAATTCAAATTTTTTATTATAAAAAGAAACAGGGGGCAAATTACAGCATTCCATCACGATGGAAATTTTACTCGAAAGATCGAGATCGCTTGCTTTTTGTATAGAGATTATAATAAGAATTTTAAAATTTCGATCACGTTCGAATACCCTAATTTGCCTCAAGGTATTTATAAGAAATATATTTTCTTATATGTAAAAGGAACATCTTTCTTTTTTATTGTCAAAGAATATTTTATTTAATATGTAACAATTTTTTACTATCATACATGATGTCGTATGATGTACGTGTAATCGCAACACACTTTACCAGCTGGTACAAAGTACGCTTTTACCATCGCTGATTAAGAGAACCCAGTAATAATACCTGAAATTCCAACACTGGTGCAAAGTACATAAATGAGAAGAGTAGTATAAAAATAACAACAAGAAAGATTGGAAGAATCGCATACAATTTTTTGTCGTGAATTCTAAAATAATAAAATTAAAAAAAAATTAATTAATTAAAAAAGTGCAATAAAATGTATTTTTTAAGCCTGATTGTGATAAATTTAATTTACAATATCAAAGGTAAAGAATGCAAGAAAAAAAAGATATCAAATAGATTTTAATTCAATGAAAAATCAAAAAGTGGAAATGAAAATTTATATATGTACATATTATGTACATGTATAAGGTGGAATATATGTATGTATATACATGGAGCATATATTTCTATGTGTGCTAATAAAAAAACGAAAATAATTTTATAAGTAAAGAAACAACTACAAATTAGTGCCAATTTTTGAAACAAAATCAAATATTTAAACGATACACAAAAAATGGAATATTGTTTGTTTTTAAAGTAATTTGAAAGAAGAAAAATATGTACAAATTTTAGTGTTGAAGGTATCAAAGTGTTTGTGCCAGTGTGTGTGTTCTTTTTAATAAGTGTCCATGACCAAATGAAAAAAACCCCAACTTTGGTCGAAGAAGTAGAAAATAAGAAATTATGAAAAAAGAAAAATCCATGGCACACATTTGGATGCTATTTATTATTTTGCATGCGTTTCTGCGTATTTTAAAAGAGAGTTTTAAACATATTCTGTAATATATTCTCTTTTCTTTTTCCTCTGTGAGACACGAATCTCTTAAGATAAAATATTGTTTTTGCTTAATTTTGTTGTTAGTTATGCACATAAAAACATAAACTGTTCTGAACAGAATTGTTGTGGAGGGATTTTAAAAGTTCTAACAGTAAACAAACCAGACTACATTTTTTAACTTTACTCCCACTTTTCTATTTTTCAATGGCCAAAAAGTTCTTTACATTAAAATTAATTCAATTGGATAAAAATCGTGTTTCTAATTAATTATTTTTTTATTCTACCTAAATATGAATTTGACAATATACAAATGTATGTGAAAAGTGAATGAGCTTTGTAAATAGATACACACTTCAATAAATTTTTAAAATTAAATGCTAATTTATATAAGTGCTTTGTCATTACACCGGATATCTTAATTATTATAAGCTTAGAATACGTACTTTATGATAACGTTTATGGCTTAGTTACAAAAAAATTGTTATATGTATGTATGTTTAAATGCCAGCTGAATTCCTTATATAATTAAATTACATATATACAGACATATTTGCTTTTCAAAAAAATTTAAAAATTCTTTTATTTCAATAAAAATTGTGTTTTGTTGTAAAATTATTAGAAGCGTCCTAGACTTAAATCAAATGTCGTTCCACATTTATTTTACGGGTTACAAATTATTTATTTTTATCATATAGGTACATGACAATTGACAATTTTTTAGTGTTTCCTCTTAAGGAAATTCACCAATTTATTTCATACCAAATTTTTTAGTGGAGAAAATTTTTGGAATAAGACTTTTTTGCTGCACGTTTTCTTTATTTTAAAAAGTGTTTTTGGAAAATCAAAGCTGTCATCTCAAATAAGAATTAAAAAAAAAAGAAATAATATTTTATCCATTCTTACAATTTTACTATGCAAAATCTTAATCTGTTAATTTGGTTCTATGGACAAAAATTAATTCAAGTTCAGAGTTTTCTGTACAATTATTTTTTTTTTAATATTATACAAACATATCATGTAAACCCGTTGACAAATTTTTAATGTGAAATTATTTTGTAAAAATCATATGACAAATTTTCAATAAAAGAACGTGATTTATTTTATTATTTTATTTATTTTTTATTTATTTTATCTGGTAAAGCAAATGACATCAACTATTTTTGTCAAAATTCAAGTAAGATTAGTTGCAAAAATAAATCAAAAAAAGGAAAAGAAACAATAGGTTAACCAAAAAAATCTTTTAGTATATCTAAGATTTGTTGTAGATGTATGTAACTGTAATAAAATTTGCTGAATAAATTTCACAGGCTTTATTTTTAAAAGTAATTAAAACAAAATTTAATTTTTGAATTCAGGCACAAAATTAGTTATTGTCAGTCGTAATTATATATGTAGCAGGGAAATTCTGAGTTATTATACGATATTCGTATGGATTTCTGACAGATTTCTTAAAGAAATCTGAAAAATTAAAAAAAAAAACTCAGTTTTATGTACCATTTTTTTATTAATTTTTTTATTACTTAATAACAAACATACATATATTCATATATATTGTTTTTATGCTAGATTTAATAGTTAAAACAATTCTTTTAAAGATTTTAACCTAACTTGAAAATCCAAATACTCATCTTTTTTAACATTTTTCCGAAAAGCCTGACTTGACATTTTTATATATATTTTTTATTTAGCACAATACAATCACTTTCTAAATTACTTTTAACAAACCAATAAATTAAATTTTTTATTAAATTTTGTTGCACTTTATGACTTAAATAAACAATATGTAAAACAAACAAAATCAAGATAACAAAATTAGTACAGGCAAAAAATTCCGTTTTAATTTGTAGAGAAACAAAAAAAAAACAAAAAATCCTAAACAAAAGGAATTAAAACAACTTAGACATTTCTGTACGAAATCAGTCAGAAACCTATCAGAAATGTCTGTAAACAAAACAGAATAAAACGAAATCTAACAGACGTGTCGTACAATAAATTTCCCAGACATGTCTTACAGAAATCTGTACGAAAAGTCCGTAAAAAAGTCAGATATTTGTAATACTTTTCTGATTCAGACATTGTTGTTTCAATTCAAATTTGATTTAATTGTAACATATATCAAGGCATATTTATTCATCAGGTAATTGCAGTTCGGAGTGAAATATTTTGTTTATATTTTTTATATATGAAGTTTGACATTTGAAATAAATTAGAAAAGAGAGAAAATTGTTTTTTATTTATGCATTTTTAATCAGCTGACGAATCAAGAGTACCTGATGAATAAATATGCCTTGACATATATATGATGATGAGATTGTAGCTGGTTTCGAAAATGCATTCCACTCGGCTAATACAATTTAAGAGAGTAATCTTAAAAATGGTTGCAATTAAATTTAATTTATAAAATTATATAATATAATAAATAAACGTAAGCCATAAAAAAAGATTCGAATTAAATTTTTAAACTCATTTTAATATTTAAATATTCTTTTTTGCGCCTTGTTATACCCTTCACACAGTGAAAAAGGGTATATATAGGTTTGTCATTCCGTGTGAAATTTCTACAATTTTCATTTCCGACCCCATAAAGTATATATTTTCTGAAAGCTTATGAATAGGGGAGTCGATTAAGCCCTGTCAGTCTGTCCGTCTGTCCGTGTGTATGTTGAAATCAACTTTTTGAAGCCCCCTGACATCGCTTGGACCCGGGTGAGGTATTAAAATATCAGAAATATTCGGGAGTAGATCGGTATTGAAAATCAGAAACATCGGTACATAAACAACTGAGATATGAGCAAGAAAACACGACCACCTCGATTTTTTTTTCACAAAAACAACATTACAACAACTTAGAGAAAACGTGGCATCGAATCCCAGCTGAGCCAAAAAAATTTTTTTTTATATTTTTTTTTTAATTTTTTTTTATTTTTTTTTAATTTTTATTTAATATATTATTTATATTTTTATTTTTTTTTAATATTTTTTAATATTTTTTTAAAATTTTTTTTTATTTTTTTTGTTTTATATTATATATATTTTAATTGTTTAAAAAAAATTTTTTTTTTAATATTTTTTTTAAATTTTTTTTTTTTTTATTTTTTTTATTGCATGACTACACGTTGTGAAGGGTATATAAGATTCGGCACGGCCGAATATAGCGCTCTTACTTGTTTTTTTTGTAAACATCACACAAAAAAGAAAACAATTAGGACAACTTTTGCAGTCAGCTATATAAATGCACCTTGGTATTGGTATTACAAGTTAATAATACCGATTTTTAAGCTTTAGAAATGGATTTATTATAATAATAAAATGAATTGAAACATTATTTAAAGTATTGTGCATCGTTAGCCACTTTCCCATCTTTCTGGTAGTATAGGGATTCCGCACCAAAACTACTGCTCCGGTTTTGAGGTAAAAAATGAATCAAGTCAAACTCTGATACTTAGTTTTAAGTGAAGCGTATTCCAGTAAGTGCGTTCTGATAGTCAGAAGGTGAAAAGTTTGGGCTATAAGGAGAGTGAATTAGAACTTCCCATTCACTGTTTTTTGACCGGTTTTACAACATTTTAAGATTATGGCCTCGTGTCTGGTCGAATTTTTTAGTCGTTTTTTGTTGATTGCTATCTTCGATTCAATTATATTCGGTACAGGTTCCCTCATAACGTCTGGTCAGATTACAACAGCTCATAATACAAAAAACACTCTTCTGATCCCACCAAATATATAGCATTACATTTGCGTCATAGATATTCGGCTTCTGCGTTAATTTAACTGGTTTGGCGGGCTTATATATATTGATTCCAAGTTGGAACAAAGGGCCGTGGTTTGGCGGGCTTGGGGTTATCGTATTGTATCCATTTTTCATCACCAGTAACACTACGAGGCAAAAATTACTTATTTTTGCAGCGTTCAATTATCAGTTCTGACATGCGAAATCGCCCTTCAACGTCTCTAGGCTTCAATACATATAGGACCCAATTTCCTTGCTTTTTAATGAATCCCAATGCATCTGGCATCACTGTTACGGTGATTTGTTTCGCTAATGTGTTTTTTTTGTTCTTTCTCATTTTATTTTTTGCATTTGCTTTTCAAATGAGAGTAGGTGGTTCTATGCAGCAGCAAGAGTTTTTTTTTCTTTCGTGCTCCGTCACAGAAAAAACCTTTTGGGGGAAATTTATAGAGTAAGTGGATATATGAGTGAGTGTTTGTATGATTGTGTAGCGGATATGTCAAAGGATATATGTCACAAACACAATGTTATTTTCTCACACAACATATTTAACATTCATACTCATATACACACATGTACAAATTTTTTTTATTATTAGTGTGTAAATATGCACACATATGTACATACCATTTATATTTTTCATGAAACATACATTTTTTCATACTAATATAGGTGTACAACATATGTATATCTACATACATACATACATACATCATACATATGTACAAACATAAATATATCGATGACGATAAATATAAAAGTCCTTAGGAACAATCGACATCTATATATTTTTGTGAAATGAAGTTTCACTTGGAAACATCATTTTGCTTTTTGTTATTTTTTCCAAATCTCAGACTCTGCGATGTGATAGTAGGTACATAGGTACGTACATACATACATATACATACATATATGTAATAAGTTTAGCTAACGGTCTTAGCAATTGTTGGTTTTTGTTTTAGCTGTTGTCATCATTATTATCAGAACCATCGCATCGCCAGTTGACTTTTGTGCATCTTTTTTATGTTGACTGTTGTTGCAGTTTTTGTTGTTATTTTATGCATAAGTAATTTTTTGATGTCATCATTTTTGTTGTTGTTGTTTTTCAACAAAATAGAACAAGTGGGAGAAATTATAAAAGAGTTGACTTAAATATGCATAAAGGATGTTATGTGTTGTTGCTCTTGTTACATTATTTTTTCGTTGTTTTTTGTATTTTAATTTTTAGAAGAGACACTTATAAACACAGCACAGTGTGTCAAAAAGAAAATAATAAATAAAAAATATGTTGGTAGGTAGGTATAAATTGTAAATTACTGTAAGTATTTGTTTGAAAAACTTTGCAGGTAAAAAAACTTGTACTTGGTTAGAAATATACTAGATGCTTCTAACATTAGACAAGGGATTAATATGCAATAATGTTGTGATAGTTTATTCATTTAGTTTTATGTTTAAAACTAGGTAAAGACCTAATATTGGCAAACAATTTTAAATTAAAATTGAGACTGCTGTTTGTAAGATACTCTATTTTGACAATTATTAATAAGTATTTAGGTATATGTATGTCTCCACAGACTTGAGAATTAAATAAACAAATTATATGTATGTAGGTTTGTAATCATTTAAACAGACAGTAATTTTAGATTTTTAAATTTGTAATTATAGAAGATGATTTTGAAATTTGTAATTATAGAAGTGTGAAAGATTACATTGATATAAATAAAAAATTGTTTGCGAGAATCCTCCAATGTCATATTGCACCTCTAAGATTTGTTTCTTTTTTCGTTTTAAAATTGCCTTAATAGAAAACAGTATTAGCGATCTATCATTAATTTTATCTGAAATACAGAAAATTAAAGATTTTTAAAATTGTTTTAATTACATTTGCAACATGTAAAGAGTTCCTTAATAGATAATTTCACAGCCATAATACAAAATTTTAGCTAATTGTAAGACTTTTTGTAGTTTTACAACCCACATTTCTTTACGCAACAAAAAATAAAAAGCATAACTTTTGCTCAGTACCACTGTGTACCGTCTTATAACTCTTTTTGTATATAGTACACCTTTTTAAGAAAGTGTTTTATACAAACATACATACATATGTACTTGTATATACATATAAACTTTAATATTTATATTAATCTAAATTGAATTTATAGACATTACCTAAAGTACGTTGTAGTTGTCCTTGTTATTATTGCTGGTTTATTTATTTTTCTTGTTGCTGTTTGATATGCTTCTTTATAATGCATTATTTTTTTCACTTTCAACAGCGGCAACTTTGTGTAACAATTATATCGTTGTTTCTTCTTTACTTTACTCAATTTTACGAAGCTTTTTAAATGGCGTTTCAATCTAAGCTCTTCCACTGCTATACACGACAACACTGAAATGAAAAATCAGAACAATTTAATTCTACTCGGCTCAGAGCAGATTGAGAACAGGCACAAATATGTTTGACTGTGCCGATACTGAAATAACTAAATTCTGTGGTTTTCATGGGCAAAACCGTATGATAATTTTTGACGATTTTGAGTTAACAATGCCATATTGCTTGCGTTTAAACGCCCTTTACTTGGTTTTAAAAATTTCTGAAATAAGATGGACACATTCCGATTTTTTTTATGGCATCACACGTAACTTCTATATATAAAAATTCAAAAAGCGTTCAGCACTAATGTAGTATGTTGACTTAAGTGTGCTTAATGACAAATTATTTCTCTTTTAGAAAAATACACAACCACATACGTTGCTTTATCTGCACACACTTTTAGTCTTCGTACCTTACAGGTTGAATTTTACTCAATTCAGTTAAATTAAGCAAACAGGTTTCTATGACGAAATGAAAAATTCCATTGAGACTTTTAAAATATATCTATGATTCCAAAAACTATTCATATAAGGCCCATTCAAAAGGCTTACATATAAACATTTAATATTTATAAAAATTCAGCACAATTAAAGGCCTCGTTACTTTTATGTAAACGTTGTGGATTCGTAAGCGTTGCATTCGAAATAAAATGTGGTAGTAACTATAAAAACGCAAACGTGTCATGTTATTATTATTTTTTATACCCTTCACACAGTGAAATAGGGTATATATAGGTTTGTCATTCCGTGTGAAATATCTACAATTTTTATTTCCGACCCCATAAAGTATATATTTTCTGAAAGCTTATGAATAGGGAAGTCGATTAAGCTCTGTCAGTCTGTCAGTTTGCCCGTGTGTATGTTGAAATCAACTTTTTGAAGCCCCCCGACATCGCTTGGACTTGGGTGAGGTAAAATAAATAATAATAAAAATATAAAAAATAAAAAATAATAAAATAATAAAAAAAATAATAAAATATCAGAAATATTCGGGAATAGATCGGTATTGAAAATCAGAAACATCGGTACATAAACAACTGAGATATGAGCAAAAACCCATGACCACCTCGATTTTTTTTTCACAAAAACAACATTACGACAACAACATACATACAAACGTGTTTACTGGTTAGAGAAAACGTGGCATCGAATCCCTGAGCTGAGCCAAAAAAATTTTTTTTTATTTCTTTTTTTATTTTTATTTTATTTTTTATTTAATATATTATTTATATTTTTATTATTATTTTTTTTTTAATTTTTTTATTTTTTTTTTGTTTTATATTTATTATATATATTTTAATTATTTTTTAAAAATTTTTTTTTATATATTTTTTTAATTTTTTTTAAATTATTTTTTTTAAATTTTTTTTTTATTTTTTTTAACATACATAGTAAATTTATAATTTTACAATGGGATGTTTTTATATATGTATGTACGTATTTCATATGGGATAAATGGTGATACAAACTACTGTTATTGCATGACTACACGTTGTGAAGGGTATATAAGATTCGGCACGGCCGAATATAGCGCTCTTACAGTCATAGACATTCGTTTGACCGCACTTAAGTTTTTGTCCAAAATTTTTTGTCTTTAACTCATTTTTATAACAGTTAATTTTTTGTTTGTTTTTTTATTTACATTATTAAGCTTGTTTAATAAAACAAAAACAATTATTAGTCTAACGGAGTTTTAAAAGAAAATATGCATTCTTTTGTAAAATTGTTGCTGTTTTTAGTAAGACATTCGTTTAAACGCAGCAGTAGAAAAATTCATTTAGATTGTGCAATTGGACCTGTAAACAAGTGTTTTTGTATCCAACTGTTAAAATTTAAAATTATAATTTAAAAAAACAAAAAAAAAGTTATAAAAATTAAATTAAATCTTTTGGAAATGGGCTCAGGAAAGCGTTTAAATGACACTGAGAAAGATTTAATTGATAACTTAAAGGAAAAAGGTTATTCAAATAGAAAAGTTGCTGAAATAATAATGCGTTCTGAAAGAGTAGTAAGAAATTACTTAAAACTTGGAAAAAAAGTATGGTATTAAAGCTCCAACGAAGGGATCTTCTAAAATAACTACTAGTCAAAAAGGACAAATTCACCATGAGGCCACAAAGAATCGTTTATCCTGTCGAGAAATAAAAGAAAAACTTGATCTGCCAGTTACCACGCGATCGCTCGCTCGTATTTTAAATTCGAACCCTTCGATTAAATGGAAAAAAATGAAGTCTAAACCACGGCTAACTAAGGAACACAAGGAGAAACGTCTTAGTTTTAGCCAAACCCATATGTCGTGGACAGACGAATGGAAAAAAGTTATATTTTCGGACGAAAAAAAATTTAACTTGGATGGCCCAGACTGCTACAGTTGTTATTGGCATGATCTGGACCAAGCGAACGTTGTACGATCCAAGCGAAATTTTGGTGGAGGAAGCGTTATGGTATGGGGAGCATTCTCTTACAACTTCAAGCTTCCTATTTGTTTTATTACCACCAGAATGTATTCAGAAATGTACCTTGAACTGCTGGAAGATGTCCTTATCACAAAACTTGATGAAAACTCTGACGATGAATATATTTTCCAACAGGATAACGCGCCTATTCACGTTTCGCAAAAAAGTAAGGATTGGTTTTCTTCTAAAAATATAAATTTACTTCCGTGGCCAGCATGCAGTCCCGATTGCAATCCCGTCGAAAACTTATGGGGAATACTTGCAGCAAAAGTTTATGAAAAGGGAAGACAGTTTTCGACCGTAAATGAGCTTAAAGAAAAAATAAAGGAATGCTGGATGGGTATTGAAATTGAAACTCTTCGAAAGCTTGTAAACTCAATGCCAAATAGAATATTTTCAGTTATTCGTAATGAGGGTGGTCCCACAAAATATTAGTACACATAAATTTTAAAAATTTTTTAATAACTTTTCGTTTTTTTAATTTAAATAAAACTGCGTTCAAACGAATGTCTCTTGATTTTTCAGTTTTTTATGTATAACGTTTTATTAATGTAAAATATATTTAAGCTTTATTGAATTTTTTTAAGCTAATAAATTAACAAATCATTTCGAAAAATTTTTTATTAATATACTTTTAGGTTTGGTTTTAACTAAGAAAAAATATACTGCGGTCAAACGAATGTCTATGACTAATTATAAGATCCTTATATTTGTCCTGAATTATAACATTCGAACGTTATCTTAGTTTGAAAACTCGTATATGTATATATTATACACCAAAAAGCACAGTTCGTAAGTTCGAGTTAAATTTCGAACGAATGCAATGGTTTGCCCCCGGTATACCTCTCATACAGTCCGACTCAGTTCAACCTACCGTTTATAAAATTTATTGCAATAAATTCAAAAAAATTTCTAATTTTATGTACTAAAAACTATTTAATAATTTCAAAAACGAAATTTAATTATTTTTCTTTAGATGCTCTTTCAGCTAGTTCAAGTATTATAACAGGCGGTCATTGTCGAGACTACAATGGCAAGATGTATGAAACCGGTATGCATTATATGCCTGGGCCGGATTCATGCCGTCTGTGTATATGCGACAGTGGCCTACCGAAAGCCTGTAAAATGGTCTTGTGCGAAGCGTTTACAAAATGTAAATCCTTTCAAACGGTCGGTTCGGGCAACAATTGCTGTGAGGTAATCTGTCTTGATGATCAACTAACGGATGGTAGTACGGATTTCGGAGTTTGACTAATCGTTAGTGGCATAACAGCCACGCTGTCACTCTCCATGATATTTTTCCTTATTAATCGCTTTAGACGTAAGAAGCTAAGAGCCAGGGAGTCAAGACAAACGGCCGATGATCAAAGGAGTATTGTAGGAAGTATAGGGTGAGAAAGAGTAGAGAGAAAAAAAAATTAAATTTTTACATAATTATCACTTTTGTTATTATTGTATTGCAGTTATATTGCTGGCAATATGGGTTATATGGAGGGTAATTTAAGCAGCATGGACTACTCGTATGGTGGAGCAGCTAGCCATTATCCTTTGTGGAAACCACCAAGTGGTTATTTTCCCAGGGGAGAAGCACCACCGCCATATGATGAGGCTGTGGCTATATCCCAAGCTGAAGCTTTAAGTGCCCAATGCGCTGCAGCAGCGGCCGCCGCTCAGGCTGCTGCAAATCAAAGAGCTACTATTGGCTTGAATTCTGTAGACCTACCCAATACTGAGATGAATCGGAGAGCTCAAGCTACTCAACAAATACCACAAATACAACATCATGCTCAGTCTCAAACGGCCCACACGCCACAACTAACTCATCAGCCGTCACACATAGTGCCCACTCTACAGACGCATGTCTTGGCTCCACAAAGTCAACAGGCCAATCAGTCGCACCAAATAACCCAGAGTACAACAAATTTAATAAATATTAATATAAATAGCGGAGGCAATATTACAACCATAGCTACAGGGGAAAATCATCAACCTCCCTATAGTTTACAAGATGATAATGCAGTAAATGCGGGTCTTATGCAGCAACAATCTTCTGGCATGAATACGCAACAAATGCAAATGCAGCAGCAACAACAGTTGATAGCAGCCACAACGAACGGTTCCAATGGCCAGAGCAATGGTCGTGTGCATATAGCCCAAAGTAATTCTATATGTGTGCAAACTATGGCCCCTATTAATCAACAGCCCCAACAACAAACAGGACAAAATAGCATGCAATCGACACAAATGATGGCGACTTCTAATTCAAATACTTTATCGCGACAACCACATAATATAGTTATGAATACCGCAAATGACTGTGGTTATAAAAATTGTCACTTAAGTAGCAATAATGTGACTAACACTGTCACTAGACGTCTTCAAAGGACAAATGAACCATTACAACAATATGTGGTCGATGTAGAGGTTAATGTAGGAAACGGTAACAACCGTGGGTATCATTCGCTGCCAACCTGTAACAATGCTTTACCATCAGGAGCAGAGTTGGAAGTTATAGCATCACCCACACAGTTCAGTAACAACGCACCTTCAATGGTCAGCGCTATTTCAACTCCTGCTATTGATCAGGTTTTGACAAATCAAAATAACGAAACCACCAATACAACAAGCGTTCAAAACTCTGAGAATTTTACACAAATTAATAATGGCGGTCACAACACATTACCCTTGCAGCACAGCCAAATGAATAAATCCTCTACGAATTCAAGTGGAAATATGAAAAACTCTTCTTCCACCACCTCTTCCTCTTCGTCCTCTTCGAAACGTTATCATCGTACAATGCCTCGCTATTATGCTGCGGCTGATCCTCTATCCTCGCATGATACGATCTTAACAAATGGTCTTAATACTGCCAATAAATCCTCGAAAACAGATGGAAAAGTAACATCTAATAATATAACGAATAGCAATAATTCTTCTGTTAATTCTTTGTTATCCTCTACAAAAAAGCCAACATGCCAGTGTCCTGTACAACATGTGCCAATGTCATATATGGGTTCGACGCAACTGACAAATGCTCAAAATGTTTCAAATAATGCATTTTTCACTGTGCTTAGCAACAAACTTAGCTCATCTACTTCAAGTTCGCCTACAAGTTCTCAGCAGCAACAACATTCACAGAGGCTACAAACGAATTCAAATACAAATTCTCTAAGCTATCAGCAAAGACCAAAGTCCTCTCAAAGTCTTATTCATTCGGCGCGGGAGGGGGAGTTGTCCTCAAATAGTACTATGAAACGTTCTTTAAATGCTCATTGCAATTATGAATCCAAAATAGCCACCATTTCAACGGGTGAACTACCCAATTCCACCACCTCAAATAATCAGTCACAGCAACAGCAGCTGCATCATCAACAGCAGCAGCAACAACATCATCATCATATCCACAATCATAATCATCATCATGGCCATCACTCCACGCTGCTGCTGCCACCACAGCATCATGATGACTCTTCGCCTATTATTTTAGGTCGAGTTACAAAACGTTCAAGCAGCAGCACTGGTGATCGTTTACGTAGTGCCAGCAGTGGTAGCACTCGAAGTTCCATGGCCGATAGCCTTAGTATAACTTCACCAGCTGCTGCCGCCTATTTAAATAGCAAGGTAGGTGAAAAAAATGCTTATTTATTTTTTCGAAAATAGTCATCCTTTTATGTTGTATTAAAACACCACCTTCATTATTTTTTATTATAAATTTGTACAAATAGTTTTTAAGAGTTTCTAATAAAATGTTGTCGGAATATGACCTGCACATATACCTGACAATATACATATATATTTTAATGATTTTTATATTTATCGTCACTAATTCACTTTTACAGAACATTACTTCATTGCGCAGACAATAATAATAAATCAAAATAAAATATCTCATCATTATCCCATTGCACAAAAAAAAAGAATAACAAAGAAATGCATACAATCAATCCCTCACTTCAAAATTTCATTATTAAAATCACCAAAATAAAAAAACTTAAATAGAATTATAAGTTTAAACAAAAACAATAAATTTAAAAAATTTAAAATTCCTTTTTCTTCTACTTTGAAAAACTTTCTTTTATTTTTGAAAATGTTTAAATAATTTAATACATGTAAAAAAGGTTGATGCCTATTTAAATTTTGCACATGGGACAAATTATCATCTTAAAGCCAATGATTTAATTAATCCAGCATTACCACCGAAACTACACAAAAGTTTAACGAATTTAAAAGCTCCAACAACTTCAACATCGTCATCATCTAATGCTAATAGTCAACGTAAAAATCGCAATAACAATGATAATGCTTCTGCTACTAACAATAACACCAACACAAATAACTCCGACACTACCTCTACAAATTGTAATAAATTTTCGACATCATCATCAACACCCTCTACTGTTTCAAAAAATTCATCTCCAGTGGGAAACACAACATCTGTACAAACCATATACACTTTAAGTAAACCACATCATTCTTCATTAACACCAACCACCACAAATACCACCTCGAGCGCCACCACCCTTATACGCATGAGTCCTTCTCCCAATATCGCTTCTAGTCTTTTACAAAATCGTAAATCTGAACATGATCATGTAATGAAAATAAACCAACAACAACCGCCTTCCTTGACTTTACCGTTGAGTACTACGTCAACAATTTCTTCGTTTACCAGTTCGACGAGTAAAATAAATTCTTCCACCTTTTATCCTTTACAAAATAGTGTGACTTATACGCTGCCAAAAAATATAGGCGGTAAAATCTCTTTGAACTCTACGATAAATAGTGTGGTTAGTAAAGTGCCATCGGTCATAAGTTTACCTTCTTCAACCGGAGGTAATGATCAATCTGGTAGTGGCGGAGGTGGAGAAAATCATACTTACTACACTAGTTCACATCATCATTCGACAAATGAAACGCCGGTTGCAATGTCAAAAAGTACTACACTGCCAAAAATTTTACGTACGAAAAGAGATTTGCATAATGCCAACAATACTAATCATTATAATTCCACCTCCTCCAACTCTTCAGCTCATAATACTAACAACTCTTCTACTGCATCTACTACTAATTCAGCGAAAAATTATGCGGTTTCTCAATGTTCTATGCCCGCCTATCCCAAACAGTATTCTTCATCTGTTGCTAAAACATCCACATCATCTTCTACACAACAGCAAAATCAAACCTCTCATTCACATCATACCACCTCTAGTCCTCAATCACAGCAACAGCAAAAACAGCCTACCAACAATAACATGCAAACCCAAACAATAACATCCACTTTGGCAGCTAATTATTGTCCAGAGGATTCTCATTTAAATCTGCATCATCTTAACACAATTACTACACATAATTCCACTGCGAACTCAAAACAATTACCTGTTTGTACTACTTCCAAGAATTGCTTAAATCCCAAAGAGCATTTTTTGCCAAATGACACAAGTTTGGATGACGATTATCTAAGTGAATGTGAAAATTGCAAAATAGCCCAAAGCTCTAAGTATTATTTAGATGTTGAGGCATTAGCCTCCGGCCCCCAAGAGACAATGACATTACAGCGTAAATCAATGGAGGAATGCAAAGAGGAATCTGAAACAGGCTATTATCGTATCTCGCATACATTGCCAACAAATTCAAAAAAGAATGCGTAAGTAAATTTTGTTGTTTATCTATGAATGTTTTGTTTGTTTAGCCGGGTTTTTTCAAAGCTTTTGTTTTATAAACTTTTGTACATTATAAATTTATTCAAGTACTGGCCATTGTTAGCTATGGAATTTAATATATTTCTGGCAACATATGGATTTCGCACCAAAAGAACTGTTCAGATTTTAAAATTAAGAACGAATTAAACGTAGTTCGGTTACCCTATTCGGAAATAAAACATATTTTGAAGAGCGAGCGTTTTGCATCGATCGAAACAAATAGTATTTAGTCGTTGCCAACCACTTCTTTCTACATAGTTTTTTATAGGTATTGCAACTTGTGGCCGAACGTTGGCATGATTGAATATTACAGTTTAATGTCTGGCCGCATATTCTGGGCGTTTTTTCGGCCAATTATCGTTTTAAACGAATCATTTGTATAAGGTACAGGTTTTCTGTGATAACTTGATCAGATTTTAGCAAGGTACCAAGTTATGCACAAATAAAAAATGCAAGATGGCGCCCTAAACAAAATTACATTTAATTTTTTTCCCCGATGCAATTAATATGTAAAAATTTAAAACTAAAGATGGCGTCGAAAATAATAAAACCAAATCACGTATAACATTTGAATTGAAATCTAGGCTAAGCTACGATGTGGTCATGTGTAGCGCATAATCAGATTCGGAAAGGCCGATTATAGTATTTCTACTTATTAATTTTTAAAATGGTTTAAATATATTAAAAATAGATATACATATTTAAAAATTATCTTCCATGATTATAAAACTTAAAATGAATTCGAATGCATTTTATTAAAAATTTTTTTCATACAAAAGTGAAAAAGGAAAAATGACAAACCTACAATCCGTGTGAAATTTCTAAAATTTTAATTGTCGACCCCATAAAGTATGTATATATTTTCTGAAAGCTTATGAATAGGAGAGTCGATTAAGCTCTGTCCGTCTGTCAACTTTTTGAAGCCCCCCCCGACATCGCCCGGGTGAGGTATTAAAATATCAAATATTCGGGAGTAGATCGGCATTGAAAATCATAAAAATTGATAAACAACTGAGATATGAGCAAAAAACCACGGCCACCTCGTTTTTTTTTTTAACACAACAACAACATACATACAAACGTGGTATACTGGTTAGAGTAAACGTGGCATCGAATCCCATGTGAGCCAAATTTTTTTTTTAATTTTTTTTAAGTTTATTTTTATTATTTTATTTTTTATATTATTTTAATTTTTTTGCAATTTTTTTTTAATTTTTTAAAAATTTTTTTTTTATTTTTTTTTTTTTTTGTTTTTTTAACATACATACGTAAATTTATAATTTTACAATGGGATGTTTTTATGTATGCATATTTTTAATATGTATGTATGTACTTATGAGATGAATGGTGATAAATCTTTTTTTTTAATTTTTCTTTATTTCTTTATTTTTTTATATTTTTATTTTTAATTTTTTTTTATTTTATTTTATATTATTTATATTTTTATTATTTTTCTTAGTTTTTTTAATATTTGTTTTTTTTCATTTTTTTTTTTAATTTATTTATTTTTTTTTTTTAACATACATACTCAATTTATAATTTTACAATGGGATGTTTTTATATATGTATGTATGAACGTATTTCATATGAGATGAATGGAGATACAAACTATTGTTATTGCATGACTGCGCGTTATGAAGGGTATATAAGGTTCGGACGGGCGAATATAGCGCTCTTGTTTTAATTAAATAAACCGATGATAATCTGACATTATAAAATATTGTTTATATCAGACCTACAACAAGTAGTGTTATGCAAAAATTAAAAGATTTTGAACCTTTGATCCCAGTAGTGTAAATAGCAGACATCTTTATATACTCCTTAAATAATCTTTAGACAATCTTTAAATACTCCTTTTTTATAATACTAAAATAATAAATTCGTTTTTTTTACTTTTAAAACGGCAATTTAATTTGATAAAAATTATGCTGATATTGTTTTGGTTTTAATTCAATTTTAAATATTTTCTAATTATTTTTAACATTGTAACAGAAATTAAAAGTTTTTCAACATTTGTTAGTTCTTATTTTGCTTAAAAAAAAACTATTTTACAGTCCCGTTAAGAGCAACAATCGCGAACAATGGTTTTCAACAATACCAGCGGCTAGTTCATCCTCTGAGGAAGATATTAATGAATGAGATTTAACACATTTTCTTTAAAACGTATGTAAAATGAATGGAAAACGAAATCAGCATTATAAACATTGCATGTATAAGCACACATACATGTAAAGAATTAACAAAAAAAAAGAGAATATATACAGATATATAGAAAAAACCAAAGTTACATATACAAAACAAATAGATGTTGTTAATTTTCAAAAGTAAAGCGAATGAAAACATTAAATTAACTTTAATTATTAAATAGTATTATAATAGGATATTAACTTAAAAAAAAAAAAAAATAATAATACATACTTAAAATATATTAACAAAAGAAATATTTAAAACATTAGAAGAAAACAAGCCATTATTAAATTTAAGCAGAAAACAAACCAATTAACAATTAGATTGTTAAAAAGAAATGTTCTAATAAAAAGATTAAATATAATTCAACATAGATAAACAAATTAAAATAGATAAAACACCTTAATTCAATGTTAAATTAAATGGAAAAAATATCAAACTTGATGTGAAAACATAACACACCAAAAAGAAAATATTGTATAAATACATAGAACTTATTTAAATGTACAAAGTTTTAATCTTAATAAGCCTATGGGAAATGTTTATATTTTAAGCGATAAATCTGTTATTTTTTAAAGAGAGTTTGTTTAAGGTTCATTATTACAACTTGCCAATAGCTAAAGTTAGAATGTTATCGGATAGATAACTGGTTTTTCGTTGTTACAAACAACCACACTTTTATCTAAAAGTGACCGATAAGGTAAAGAGAAGCTTATCTTTCTGCTAACTTTTAACGTAAGATTTATGAATTTAAGATGCTATTTTTTCTGCGAGATGTAGTAGAGTATGACAACTAAATTGTTATTGATAATTTGTTACTTCTCTGCGTCCACATTTAAAAGTTAAGGCAATTCCCTTCCGCATTCTCAAAGACAAATCGCTTAAAAACCTTATCTGATTAACAATGATTTTTAAATAAAAAAAAAATTATAATTAAAAGAAATTATGACGAACAACAAGACTTAAAAAAAATTAAAACTAAATTAAAAATTGTAAATGAAAAAAAAAAAAAAAATAGTTAAAAACAATTAAAATTATAATCTCTAACAATAAAACTGTTGCTCAATTTTTTTTTAATTTGTTTTCTATCAAATAATATTTCTAGAAACACATACTTTTTTTTTTTTTTTCTTTTAATTGAAAAACTTCTTTTGCAATTTCTACTTTAAATGTGTACTAAAGACCAATAATAAAAAAAATAGCACAAAACTAACATAAAATTATAAAAAAAACACAAAATATATATACATGTATCTTAATTAATATTTAAGAAAAAGGAAACAATATACCAAGAAAATACAGCATTTACTGAATATACAATAAATTCTATGACCACCACTTCACACCACATCAGTAACTAACCATTGAAATCACAACATTTCACTACTTTAATAATTATTTTACGATTATTGTAAATAAGTATTTAATATAAATAAAATAATAGCTAAGAGATAGTGTATGTACTAGAGAGATTAAAACGATAAGAAGAATAATAGGGGTGAAAAGAGCATTCAAAGTTTAAAAAAAAATTATTATTTAAATTATGTTTTGTTAGAGGAAGGACTATATTTTTAACTCTGAAGATTTGACATTTTCAAATGCTACTTGGGCATTGAACACTTTTAGATCCCATAGAATTGTCATTGTCCCAAATTCGACAGTTTTGTTTGTTGGCGTATACATTTATCCAGAAAAGTACCCAAACACATCATCCATTTTGATTAAGCCTTTTTATCAATTGTACGTGTTGTTGAATCCTTTATACATCTAAAGTGATTTTTTTAAAACTAACTGAATAAACGAAAGTACAGAGTTGCATTCTATATACTTTTCTTTATAGCCTTATCTAGACTTTTTGGTGTTTGGGAACAATTGGGTGATTCACAAGGTGTCTATCATGTCATATTGTTCTAAAATTTTACAATGGTTTAAAAATGTTAATTTTCAAACAAAAAGTGTCTTGTAATAATAGAACTTTGTACGCTATGTTTATTGTGCTGTCGTATTTAATAAGCAGAGACCTGTGCTAAACGGCTAAGCCAAGTCGCAATAGTTTTTGTAAGGCCCCTTTCGGATTAGGCAACTATAATTGCGCAAGTCTTGTGTTTGTGGGTGTGAGAGGAAAGGTCGGTGTAAAGGGGAAAGAATTGCCGAGATTTGAGTACAGACTTGCTTGTACTTGGCAATTCTGCTTCTGCTGTCATTCTTGTCTTGGAATATTTATTTGTTTTTGACATTGTCTTTTATTTCTTCTTCGGTGTGTTGTGTAATTTTGTGAGTGTGAACATTTTATTAGTTTATAAGTGAATCAAATATTTAAAAATGATAAATTCGAGAATAAGCAAATTAAACTTGCTCAACCAAGTTGCTCAATGTGAACATAAAAGCAAGTTCAAAAGAAAATAAATAAAAATTAAAATTATACTTGCGCAATTAAGTTGCCTAATGCGAAAGGGGCCTAAGCCGTCGCCGTTCATTGTATAATTTTATCGGGACGACATCCAAATTTAAGCGCAGTTGCTAATTTTTGATAACAAATTACTGGCGGCGTCAAATAAGATCGGCTAAGGACTCTGCTGATTTGATTATCAAACAAAATTTAATTTATTTGTAATTTTCGGCAAAACTGAAAAATGGAAATATTGTAATAAGATCTAATTTGATAAATTCATGGACTGCCTATTATTTTGTTTTTTTCACTCGTTTTTGGCATTATGAAAGAAAATAATTATTTTTATAATTGTTTTACATCAGCTGATTTAAATTCAAAATAGCACACTTAATTATGAGGGGTTGTTCACAATAGTCTTACTGCTGTATTCATAAAAAATATTTTAGGTTTATTAAGAGCTTATTTGACAGATGTTGCATAGAAATTTGTCAAATAAGCATTCAATAAACCTAAAATATTTTTTATGAATTCGGCAGTTAATTTTTCATACTATTATTATAGGACATATGATTTTATGACACTACTGTGAATCCCCCAATTTTTTTTACAAGGCATATCCATAAGGTACGTATATGCACTGCGTCAACAAACACAACAATTAAAAAACACATGCATTATGTTTTTTTTATATATACCGGCATATTTTAATAGTTTTTAAAAAACTTTAGAGCGAAAACTTTTTATTCATGGTTTTGTATTTTTTAAAACGTTTTAAACCAACTGAAACTGCGAATTATTTATTTTATAATAAAAATAAAAAAAAAAATTTTTTTTGACAAATGCAGACAGACTTTTAAACGCTTATAAATTGTACATAAAAAAACAGCCAGCAGATTTGATACGAGTACCTTATGGACATGCCTTGCTTTTATAATTATTTCTTAATAAAGTTTAAATTTTTTTGAAACGAACTAATTGCTACCATCATTGCTCATATATAACTCAAAATCTCGTTTTTCAAATGGGGGCTATGTAGATTTTACTGTGCAACTGCAGATTTATGGACCAATTATTTTTTTATGCCAAACATTACCATCTATAACTCACTAAACATCATCATCATCAATATCCCAGCAAAAAATTGGATGTAGTGTGTAAAAACAATAATTCTAAATGACTCCCTAAATGCAAAGCAATTTGTCATAAATAATGTGCTTAAAAATGAATGCAACATCATGCAAAATATCTTATACAATTCATGTAAACAAACAAACTTAACACATGAAATATCTGATACTTTTCACCATATATGCATATATTCTGTTCACTTGTTGAAATAGCGTACAGCTCATTAAAATATTCATGTAAACACATGATCTCCAATGACACGCTAATATTAAAATCATTAGTGTTTTCACCTAAATTTAATCACTTCGTCACCAGTTGAACCCATGCAAAGTTCACTTTTTTGTCAAGACTTCTAAATCAATTAGTGTTTTCACCTAAATTTAATCACTTCGTCACCAGTCGAACCCCTGCAAATTCACTTTTTTGTCATAGATTTTTTTGCTGGGATTTAAATATATTTTAAGACTTATATTCATAAAAAATATTTTAGGTTTATTTTAAAGGCTTGTTTCACATATATTTGTAAAACATTTGTCAAATAAGCCTTTCATAGACCAAAACTATTTTTTATGAATTAGACCGCAAATCTATATTAAAGATTTTTTTCATAGTAGGACTAGTCTTAAAGGTATTTTTTTTTTAATTTTTTTTTAAATTTGAATGCTTTATTCGCATCAACAGCAACCAATCTAAAGCAATTGAAATAGAATTTAAAAGCAAAATTTTTCTGCAAATATAGAAATTAACAATTAGACAGACATAGACAAACATATTTAAAATATTAATTATTTAAAGTTTATTGAAAAATTATATAAAATTACAATTTAGTCAACTGTAATAAAATGGATATAAGAACAAAATGTAATAATCTTAAAAATACAACTAAATTGCTGAGGAAACACCTAAAAATGTTTTCTTGTGTGCTATGCGTTTCAAAAAAGCAAGCAAGCAACATGCCAGTCAAGGCAAAAATTTAATCAAGGCACATTCACAAGGTAATCTTGGCCTGACAGCTGATTTGCTGAATTCAACTTCATCTCAAATATAGTATATGCAGGGATGGAAAATCAGATTTTGATTTAGGTAATAAAAAAATTAACTTAAGTGTACTTGTTTGATAACAAATGTACTAAGTTTATTTTTATTTGTTTTTATAACCTTTATCATGGGTTTCGAAAATATATTTAATTTGTTTAATCAAATTGTATAAAACTTTTCCCTCCCTGATATACGAATTCGCCTGGACAAAAAAATGCTTTGTTATAGCAATTTGCCGTTGCATTACCTGTTTGAATACAAGAACGATAGAAGCAAGATTCGACTGCAAAAAATTTTTCGTTCTGCGCATGTACGTCAGCCTAGCACTTAACAATATAAACACACAGATATCTTTGAATTAAAGGATAATAAAACCATTATAGATTTAAAAGTATATTATTGAATATATTACGGCTTATTGGTTATTTACAGTTTTTAATTTTACCAAAAAAATCACTGTTTTTGTTTTTTATTTATTTATTTGTTTGTTATTTATGATTTCTTCTTAGTATTTATTATTATACCCTTCACACAGTGAAATAGGGTATATATAGGTTTGTCATTCCGTGTGAAATTTCTACAATTTTCATTTCCGACCCCATAAAGTATATATTTTCTGAAAGCTTATGAATAGGGGTGTCGATTAAGCTCTGTCAGTCTGTCCGTATGTATGTTGAAATCAACTTTTTAAAGGCCTGCGATATGAGCGAAAAACCACGACAATCACAAGAAGTTTACTTTAGAATTTTGGTAGTTTTTGTGACATTTTTCACGAAAAACTTTATATTATATCATTCTAAATCAGCAGCGTGCATTAAACTAAACCTGTGCAATCATTTACGGGGATACCCATTTTTATGAAAACGATTTGGATAACCGACAAATTTGTTCACGTCTTAAGACTTTCTCACTGTATTCACGCTACAGAGTAGTCAGTGTAAAAAAAATTATGTTCATCTTATTCGGTGTTCACGTAAGGCAGTGTTTTAATTACCGCGAGTCTACTGTATATACATACTGACATACAAACGTGGTATCTTGGTTAGAGTGAACATGGCATCGAACCCCAGCTGAGCCCAAAAAATTTTTTTTTTTATTTATATTTTTATTATTATTTTTTAAATTTTTAAATTTTTTTTATTTTTTATATTATTACATAATATTTTTAATATTTAATTTTTTATTTTTTTTAATCTTTTTTGATTTTTTTTTAATTTTTTTAAAATTTTTTTTTATTTTTTTTTTTAAATTTTTTTTTAATATTTTTTTATTTATTTGTATTTCATATGAGAGGAATGGTGATACAAAAAATTGTTATTGCATGACTACACGTTGTGAAGGGTATATAAGATTCGGCATGGCCGAATATAGCGCTCTTACTTGTTTTTTTTACTCCTATCTATTAATATTGTTATTTATGAACGACGTTATGCATAATAACAAACCGTGTGTGCTAACTAAAGAGCTGCTAACTTTTTTATGGGAACATTTCCATAAGGCAAAAATAACAGCTCGTTAGTTAGCACACAGTTTTTTATTATGCATAACATTGTAATTATTTAATTTAGTACTCTATTCACGTTTTTACAATTTTAACTTGAAATATCAATCAATCACTTGTTTGCCGGTGTGACGTCACGAATAAAAATTTTAAAAATTACAACAAAACAAGCGCAATGCGTAATTTTGTTTTTATAATTTTTGGTATGAATATGCCTTGAATTTGTTAAAAAAAAAAAATATAATAAACTTTTGTTGGGATTAAATTATGGCATCTACTTTCTTTGTATATATTAAAGTCATCAAAATGTTTAAACATTCTAAGGTTATCGTTTTACTAACGTATTTTTTGAACAGAAAAAAAAAACTCTGTAAATAATATTAATACCAACCACCAAACAAAAGCATTTAACCACCCTCCCCTTCTCTATTAATAAATAGTTAGACATTTACATTTATTTGTGTTTATTATTAATAATAACTTCACATAACAAATTTCAACACACAAAGTGTATATAAACAAAATAAAAAGTAAAAAAGAAAATGTCACGAATACCTTTTTTTCGTACATTTCCATACATTTAAACAAAACAAAAATCATTCTTGCATAAAAATATAATTTTAAGAAACTTATAACTTCTTAATGCATTTATTTATAAACGACAAAACTACATTAATAAGTATTAAAAACAATAAAAACAAAGCAACATAAAATCTACAAAACAAACAAAATATTATAAAATATTAACAAAATCCAATTAAAAAGCGGAAGTTATATTCAAAATAGGGAATTTAAAATCGTTGTTTAAATTCGTGTGTTTGTTGTTTTCCTTAATAAAAGTTTCATGAATACTTTTGATTGTCTTTCTTTATATATATTTTTTTTGTTATTTTACATTTTAAGCTTATACTTACGCACAGTATTCTAATTTAAAGATTTTTTTTGTTAAACCAAGGTTGGATTTATTTATTCGTTTAATGTGCGGAACTGGTGTTTCTGACAAATTAAAAATGTACAAAATAAAATTAAAATTTTTAATTAATGTAATTTTGTATTTACCGTCTTATTTCGACAATTACCTTTATAGATATTGTTTGTATATAAAAAATTAATATAATTATTTTTAAAGTGAAATTAAGTGATTTACATAATAGGGGTGTTATTTTATTTTTTTTAATTAAGGTAGTAGTAGCAAGGCATATTTATTTATCAGTTCGGAGAGAATTTTTTTTTATATATAAAGTTTGATATTTTAAATAAATGAGAGAGAGGAGAGAAAATTGTTCTTTATTCTATAGACTTTGAAAGCTGAAACTTAAAATAAGTAAAGAAAAAAATAATCACCTGACGAAACAAGACTACCTGATGAATAAATGTGACTTGGTAGTAAGCAAGGCATATTTATTCATCAAGTAGTCCCAGTTCGTAGAGAATTTTTTTGTTTATATTTCTTATATATATAAAGTTTGGCATTTGAAATAAATGAGAGAAAAGAGAAAATTGTTTTTTTTTTATCTATGGTTATTGACAGCTGAAATTTAAAATAAGTGGAAACAAAAATAAACAGCTGTCTAATCAAAACCGCCTACTGAATTAATATGCCTTGATAGTAAATTTAAGTTTTTTTTTGTTGTATTTATTTAAAATAAGTTAAAAGTTTTTGTTTAGGGATCTGTTAAAATTTGTAGGTCAAGTATGCACAATATTATACATGGTATTTAATTTCGAAAGAGTCTACAGCTCTGTGATATTTTATGTACAGTTTATAGTTGAGACATTTAACCTTTTATACAAAGTTTGAAATATTTTTTACACTATTCTTGTAAACAGAAAAGGCAATAAAAAGATAAATAATAAGCTGGTTTTGAAACACTTTTGTATGGAAGAAAACAAACCAGGCTGAGTAAATAGAGGTAGTGGAAGAAGATCCTTTTATGGATTATTCGAAAAGTATATATTTGTATATCTTTAATGCCATAGATTTAGGTAGCCTGTTCTACCAGCAGTTCGTGCCTTACATTGATGTCTTTGTAACGGCATTCTATTAGAAAGTTTTTAAAAGGGGTAAAATTGCAGGTCAGAGGTGATTTATTGTCATCGTCAGGACAGCTTATTATACGATTACCGAACTAATGCTCCCAAAAATGATTGTTTGTTAAGCTGTGTAACAGGGTCATCCATCTATTCTGTTGAAACCAAAGATTATCTAAGTTTATATGTTCCATACATAAAGAGTACGCAATCATAGCTTGTCGTTTACTAAAACGGCGTTTTTATTTGCACTAAAAAAATGGGCCATAATTTAAAAATCCATACTGAACACTGAACTCTCTGTAAATTCATTGGCTTCTCAACAATGATGTGTTAGTTTTTCGATCACCAAATGCGATAGTTTTATTTATCAACATAACCACTAAACTGAAAATTCACTTCAACCAAATTTGATGCCCGATTGGAGTTTTTGTAAGACCCAAACTGAGAAGCCGTGACGTAGTTTGGTTTCAATTGCTAAGTCAATTGGATCATGTAAGCAAATTATCCGAAATATTTGTGCAAAATACTTGATTATGCTGGTGGGTGAAATGCCAAGTTGTCTCAACTCGATGGCGGGTTGATGTTCTTGGATTAAGTTGCATATTTTCGGTCACAACAGCCACACTATTGACAGTATGCACCATACGACAATTGATAACGTAAGTGTTATTCTCTAGCAATCCAGTATTACGAACTTTTTTGCACAAACTTGGCTGCAGCACTCGCGGTGGGTGCTTAAATTCGGACAAAACTTTTTTTCACCAAACTCACAGTTTTATAAGCCATAGTATTAATTTATTTGTAAATATAGATATTATTTATATTGCCAAAGGTTTGAAATATGCTAACATTGTGTGGAACTAAATTCAAATAATTGAATTAAATTATTAAAAAATAATTATAACACACCCATTTTTACGCCCACCTCAACGATTCCCTAATTAAAATATTTCTTCCTTTATATATGTATGTATATGTGAGAACTGTTATACCCACAATATTGATGGTGGTAGGTAAAAAACATTCGATACAATCCAGAAAAGAGTTATTGTTTTTATACCCTCCAACTGTGGTGCACAAGGGTATATATAGTTTTGTCATTCCGTTTGTACTTTCTACAATTTTCATTTCCGACCCCATAAAGTATATACATATTTTCTAAAAGCTTATGAATAAAGGAGTCGATTAAGCCCTGACCGTCTTCTCGTCTGTCCGTGTGTTGGTTGAAATTAACTTTTATAAGCAACCATAAAATTCAGCACAATCGCCTAATAACTTTCTGAGATATGAGCAAATAAACACGACTGCCTCTGTTTTTTCCCATATTTTTACCACCAAAATTAAAATTTTTCAGTCATAGAATAATTTCTAGGTACCTTTGCTACTATTTGTAGATATATCTAATATGCCTCTAGAGATATTCGTTAAAAAATTTTGGATAAAGCGGGCTCTAATCGGTAAAGTTATAGAAAAAATTTTGTTTTAAAAATATTTATTCCAAAAATTTACGAACGAAATTAAAATTTTTTCAGCTTCTAGACAACCGAGAGAAAGGAAAAAGAACTTGACTAGTGTCATATAAGCACTATTTAAAAATTAAAATTCATTTTGGCCGCCACTACAAAATGGCGGACTATAAATATATATATGTTGGTCAAATCTGGTATTTTAAAATGTAATTCTTGAACAATATTGGTATCAAATGAAAGGGCTTGACTAGTAGAATACAGTAAATTAATAAAAAAATTTAAATCCAAGATGGTGTCTAAAACAAAATGGCGTATCAATTTTTTTTAACCCCATCAATATGGGTATCAAATTAAAGGGCTTGACTAGTAGAATACAGTTAACTACGTAAAAATTCAAAATCAAAGATGGCGTCGGAAATAATAAGAAAAAATGGCGTATAACATGAAATTTAGGTTATGTTATGATGTAGGATTATACCTATGTAAATTATGGTGAAGGGTATTATCAGAATATAGCATTCTTACTTGTTTTAATTTATTTTTAGTTTGAACCATTTCTTTGTTCTTTACATCGTCTCAAAACTGTTTCTCAAATGTGTTTCAACTGTTGATTGCATATAGTATTTCGATAGGTAGACCTCTCTTTATTTTAACACCCTATAGAATTCTATTTTCATAAGATTGGTTTAAATATACATAAAAGCAAAACAAAAAAATTAAATGTTTTTTTTAAACTATTTAAGACTCATAAATCACAATATAAAAATACAAAAAAATATTGGCTCAAAACAATTTTCTTTTTTTGTTCTTAGACTGAAAAAAGATAAACTCTATTAATATTAAAAAAAAACAAAACAAAACAAAAAAAATCGTTTTTCAAATAAACCAACGAAACAAAGAAAAATTAATTCTTTCTTTTTAACAACTAACGATTTAAATTTACAAATAATAAATGTATTAGTTAGTTTTTTTTTTGCTAAAATCCTGAAATGTTCTTAAAAATAATACATATACATTTATTTTTTCCAAAATATATTTAGTACCTTAAATAATTTTTAAAAACTTTTATAAAAACCAAAAATAAAAGTTATTAATTAATGAGCATTTAAGGTAAAATTCATTTAAAACACACAAAAACATAAGAAACCGATATTAATATTTTAAATAAATAAAAATATATAAATAAAATTTAAAAACCAAAACCAACAGAAATATACATCCAAAGAAACAAAATAAATTAAAAAAAAAAAACATATAGATATACAGCTCTTAAATTAGTTAATGTTCTATTAACTTACAAAAACAAAAAATACAAATAATTAATAAAAAGAATAACATTTAATGAAAATAAAAAATTAAAAAAAAAAAACTTAAAACAATCCAAAACAAATTAATTAATTCTTGAAAATGATATTGTAAAATTAAAATTTATTTCAAACTTAAAATTAAAACAAATATGGAATCACACAGTAAATACATATTATTAAAACAAAAAGAATAAAGATATTAAAACAAATCAGAAATAAACAAACAAAAAGAACATTAAATTTAACTTTAAAATGTATTAAAACGATTTATTGTTTTATTGAAGAATAAAAAAAAAATATATATAAATAAAAATATACTTAAATTTTAAGAAATATAAGTGGAAATAAAGTAAAACCAAAAAAAAAAACAAAATTATAAAATTTTCATTAAAAACAAAAAATCATTAAGGTAATGTATTAAAAAACAAAATAATTATATAAAATTAATTATTATGAGACACTTTTCAATCGGAATGGTTTTGTTTTTGTTTCACCTTTTACAGATTCCGTTTAAACTTGTTAGTGCGAATTATCATCCGTTTACACGTACGTCTTAATTGCAATTAAAATTATTGCAATATAAAGGGTCCGCCATCTAATGTTGTTTTTCAACTAATGCTTTTTTCGTGAATAGTAACACTTAGCTCATGTCTGATTTGACAGATAATTAGTTTTATCCTTCCGCTGAACGAATATGGTTGTTTATACGCTTGAACAACGCTGGGAAATATTTCGACATTACTTTGGCCGATTTCGCCAAAAAAAAAACATCTTTTCAGATGAAGCTCATTTTGATCTTGGCGGGTATGTAAACAAGCAAACACGCATACATTGCAAAGCCGATACACCCAAAACGAGTCCATGTTTGGTGCGGATTTTGGCCCAGAGGCATAATTGGACCATTTTTCTTCGAAAATGAGCAAGGAATGGTCGTAGTCAATGGCGATCGTTATCGGGCCATGTTGAACGAATTTTTGTTCACAAAAATTGTAGAGGAGGATATTTGCAACATTTTGTTTCAACCAGGGACCGAAAATAACAGCTATTTTGAAATTTTAAAACAAAAAAAAAGCATATAGAAGTAAATGTCGGAAAACGGATTCAAAAATTCCATATTGATCCTTATGCATTAGTCTATGATCAAATATGTTGCTTTTTAAAATTTTGATTTCTATTTTTTCGAGCAAGAATCAAAGTTATTTTTTGTTTTTTATTTTTTTTAGCAAAAATAAAAGTTACCTTTTCATTTTTATTTTTTCAAACAAAAATAAAAATTATTTTTTGATTTTTATTTTTTTCATTAAAAATAAAAGTTATTTTTTTATTTTTATTTTTTTGAGCAAAAATAAAAGTTAGTTTTTGATTTTTATTTTTTTGAGCAAAAATAAAAGTTAGTTTTTGATTTTTATTTTTTGAGCCAATATCAAGTATATTTTAAACATCAGAATTTAGTTTTACTATCATTAGAGCTTCCAAATTGTCCACTGACAAATTGTTCCGCAAATCTCCTAGAATCAGTTTGAGGGCTGAAAAGGATCTCTCTACACTAACTTGTGTCTCTGGTACAGAATGTACAACAAAAGCCAGTCTACGTAGCCAGGGAACTACATATTTCTTACTGTTGTTTTAAAAACTTTTCAGCAATCATGTAGGATGATTTACTAAATATCCGAACAACTTCGTAACTCAGGCAAACCAGCGCCCACCATTGATTTAGAATAGTATACAAAAATGTGAGAAATCACAAAAAATGTGATCATCATGGGGACTTTTTATGCACATTAAAATAAATATTTTATATTAACTAAATTATTCTAATGAATGGAGGAGGTGGTCCATCTATACTCAAAATCTGACATGTTCTGAGACATCTTTCCTGTATTCTTCAATTTCTTTTTTACAAGAGCCCAGTACCTTTCCATAGGCCTAAGTTATGGACAGTTGGGTGGATTTGCCTATCGTGGTACAAAAATTACATTATTCTTTGAATGACACTCAAGTACAAAGTTGAGAAAAGTCTGCCAGTACGTATGTTTCGTTATTCATCACACAACATGTGTATTTTTTTTATAAAATCTGCCTTCAATATTTTCGCTCGTTTTTTTGCTTCTAAGTTCTTTACCGAATTTCGATCTGGAACTTTCTGAACTTTGTATGGCTTCAGCCCAGCAAAGGCTTTGGCCCTTTGAATAAAACTATTAGAGCATTTCACCGTACGCGCTTCTTCTCTGTTAGAATTGGTGCTCTTCGAAACAGTTGCTCAACTCCTTTTACCTTACCAATATCCCTTGGACCTTTTTTATTTCCAGGTTTTCTTACAATGCTCAGGTCTTCCTTATACCGTTTAATAGCGTTTGAAACAGTTCGAGGGTCAACTTTTTAATTTTTTGCTGTTTTTTTGAAAAGTTTTAATTATATTTTCACGTACTTTTTTTCGCAGTCCATTTTGATCGTAATAACAATTGAAAATTAATAAGTTTGAAAATAATAGTATCTGACACATACATATATAAAAGATAACGTGATAAAAAGAAAAATTATTTATTGCACGATTTAAGTTTTATTTAAATTAATGCAACTACAATTTTTTCGATACACTCCTTAATAAGTAAAAAATTTAATTAAAAACACAATTAAAATAAAACGGTTGTCCAAGAATTACAAACTAAATTAAAAAAGGTTTAAAATGATAGCAGAAAGTAGTATTTGTAGTTACATAAGTATTTCTCACCCGGCAGCATTGTAACGATGAGTTTTATTATTGCAATAAGCCTACGTATAAACGTAGTATATGTAAATAGAAAAGTTTATGATAAAGTCGTAATTCAGCTCTGGTCGGGTCAAGAGCTCGCGCCCACTATAGTGCTTAATTCTGTGTTTTTTCTTCTACTTCTATCAAATATAATTTTACATGTACAATTAAGTACGATATACATACAAAATTGTAGACGACATCAAATAGTCGTGGTCCTTGGGCGGAAACAAAATTAGTCCATTGCTATCTGTATTGAGTGATGATCTTAATATGCGGCTATGTCGCTATGGATCTATATTCCGCGTAGGTTGATCTTGTCCATGTCGTTTTGGGTATTTCTGATCCCTGAGGGTTCTATTTTAAAGCAAATTTTGCCAAATCATCGACACGTTCACGTATCGTATGGTCTATCCTTCGCCCTTTCAATTGACGTTTCACAAGCTTTTTATAATGATAATGAGGTATGGTATGTGATGGCTTACTATATAAGTTGAGGGAAAATTTACCAGCAAATATATAAATTATAAATTTACTGCAAATCAATTTTATTTTGGCTCAAGTTCATTTATTCTATTGTTTTATTTATCTCCTAAAACATCTTCTAAATTAAATCAAATTTTAATCATTTTAGTAATATTTAAAAATTATCTCGATGTTAGCCGAGGGGAGTGCATTTTCGAAACCTGCTACGATTTCATCATCAGCACTATTTATCGGTATACTCAGCCCATTTGAAATAGAAAAACTTTTTTAAAACACAACTTCTTCGGTATGTTCTATTTGAATTGTAAAATAAAATACAAAAAGTATATTTAAGTAATATAAAACTGCATGAATGTGATTATCAATGCTGCCTGTGCTGAAAATATCGTTCACTACATTCAAAACTTTGTGTTAGGATTTTTTCTTTTAATTTCAAACACACTAATTGCGGGAAAATACATCGTGTCATATTCACTTATACTTTTGTCAAGCAAGTGAACATGTTTTACTTAATTTTTAATTCGAATTTCACTTTTCTATTTGTTTTTTTGCGAAACAAATCAAAACAAAAATAAATCGCCTGAGGGTAGTTTTAAACTGTGGGATTGCAATGATTATCTCAATTTTGGCTAATGTCTTTGTAATAAGAATTTAATTTTTCCCATTTTTTTTTTGCGAAACAGGTCAAGACATAAAATTTCATCTGAGGGTAGTGATGAGAGTGATTATCTAATTTTAGCTTTTGCCGACTTAAGCTGTTATTCCATATTGCCACAAGTTTTTCTAAAGTACTACGATATAGATATATTTAATATTTATAATAGGATCAGCAATGCGTTTCAAGTTTAGCTAATTTTTTCTTAGATATGTAGAGTTTGACATTCAAACATGATCATGAATGACAGCCATAACGATCAGTCAGTCTGTTAGTTTTATCTTAGTAAGTGTAGCCTAAAAGAAATTGTGAAAAATAAATAATTTAAAATTATGATTGACATATTTCTGTGGCTTGGAGCTAAAAAAGCCAATGTCGAAATATTTATTTTTGATAAAATTGGAATTGAACTTTAACTTTTATAGGTGCTTTCATAGTGACATTGGTCAGCATTTTATTTATAAAGCTGTTCTGGGTCAAGTATGACTTTAGCTATTTTACCATAATGAAATAGAGCAAGAAAAATAAACCAAAGAAATGATTAACTCAAAAAAGCAAAAAAGTGATATTGGCCCTTTTAGCTCCAAGCCACAGATTTTTAAACTTATGTATGAATAAAACATCCATTAATGTTTTTCATATATTTTTTTGGTGTTTTTTTTTTTTTATTAAAATTCGCTTTTATTTAGGGGGTGTTATAATTATACTCGTTATAACTTAATTACAAATAAATATATTGTTTATGTTTACAATGTTAATATTTTGTTTTTTTTTAATTTTTTATTTCTTTAAATATTTAAATATAATTTTATGTGCATGTAGGTATTTCTTTAATTAAAAAAATTTTTTTTTTACCTCAAAGAAATATTTATATATTTTTTACAGCTTTTTATATTTAATTGTAAATGTTTTTAATAAAAGTAATTGTTTAGTTTTTTTTACTCTTGCAACTTTGCAAATATGTATTTATTTTTGTTAAGCAAGTTTTGTAAAAAAGTTGTTAAAAATGTATGTATATGCCAAAGCAGACTAGGTTTATAGCTACAAACACAACTGGGTCGAACAGCGAATTTCGCCCAACATGACGAATTTGTCGGCAAAAAAAATTGGTGTGTATATTATTCGTATGAAACAATAAGTACGAATAAAAACAAATAGGAGTGCTCTATTCGGCCGTGCCGAATCTTATATACACTTCACAACGTGTAGCCATACAATAACAATTGTATCACCATTCATTTCATTAATATGAAATACGTACATACATATATGTTTTATTATCTTTATAATGACTTTATCCGCCTTAAAACATCCCACTGTAAAATTATAAATTAAGTTTATGTACTATGTATGTATTAAAAAACAATAAAAATGTTTTTTTCTTTGCTGAACTGGGATTCGAACCTATGATCATTCAGATAGTATTGGTGTGAAAAGACGAGGTGTTCTAGGTTTTTTCATCATATCTCAGTTGTTTATAGAGAGATTTTTCTGATTTTCAAAACCGATCTGCTCCCGAATATTTCTAATATTTTAGGTATCTTACACGGGTCTTGAAAATTTTTATGGGGTCTTCAAAAAGTTGATTTCGCCATACACACGGACAGTGCTTAATTGACTCCCCTATTCATAAGCTTTCAGAAAATATCGGAAATTAAAATTTTAAAAATTTCACACGGAATGACAAACTTATATACCCTTTCACTCACTGTGAAGGGTATAAAAAAGACAATTAAAGTTGTTTATTGTTTCTGCAAAAAAAAAACAAAAATTAATATTAATCAAAGAATTAAAATTTTTGTAAAACTCATCAAGTTAATAAATGTTTTGTTATATTATAGTAAAAGCTTTTTAGCTTATATGTTAACGTTTGTGAAGGAGGTAGTCGTCCAAAAAACATTATTTTTTTTTTGATTCTAAAAATTTATTGGCAGAGGTACGTAACCAAATAGCCGGGGTATTCCACGTTGGTTCCGGCTCCGTAAATCGACCTATACCTCTGTATAGGAAGTCGGAGACACTAGAACAATAATCAAAGTTGAGTTTTATGGTTCTTCTCCAGTTAAAAAAAAAAACGTTGGTTCAGTCACCGCAGGTCGACCTATACCATTGTATAGGAAGTCGGAGACATCTGAACAATTAATTATACTGAGTTTTATAGAACTCTTCCAGTTAGAATAAATTGAGTTTAGTTGGTACTCCTTCAGTTAAGAAAATGAGTTTAGTTGGTACTCCTCTAGTTAATCCAATTAAAATATATGCACGCGGTTAATTGTAGAATAGTCTGGAAACTGTATCCAAAGCACAGTTACGCGAGGCCACACAGTTAACCACGCGAGAGTGAGACGTAAAACTCTCGAAGCCGGATGAAAAGGACCTGATTGCCCTTAAGAGATAATGACAATGACGCGCGAGCTCTTGACCCGACCAGAGCTGTATTACGACTGCCAACAAACATTATTTAAAATTTTGTTTTCATATAACAGCAAATAGTGTGGCCATATTAAAAAAAATTTATAAATATAACACAACAAAAAACAATTTTACTATTTATAACTATTTTCTATATTTATTAAATTGCTATAAAATAAAAAAAAAGACAATTATTAAAGTAAAAAGTAAGTTTTTTTTACTAAAAAACTTGAAAACAAAATTCAAACATGGTCGCATTTATTTATTTGTTTGTCGTTCGCCAATTAAAAAAATCCACCGCGTATGGAGAATGTCGCCCGACGCTACGATTGTGTTAATTGACATATACACAACTATATTTTATTTTGTTGGGACGAATAATCGAATATTCATTGTTCGTAGTATTGTGTTCCCAGGTATGTTCACATTAGGCAAATATTTGATTAAATAACCATTACTACTATAATGTACTTATATTTGCCGTAATAATTAAACGTTTATTTAACCAGAAGTTTCGTAGTTCAAACAAATTTGAATATGAATACTTTCTTTTGTACTTTGAATACATTTGGGTTAGAGAAAATTACCTAAATCAAATTCAACGAATATTTTCCTAATGGTTACGTTTGTTTGACCAAATAGTTACCAAATATGGACAAGGCTTTTTGTAGTTTTTTTTTTTTTTCAATTTACAGAATGTAAGCTATAGACTCCGAAACTGTAAAACCGATCGGACTCAAACTTTGGCAAGTTGTTGTACACATTTCAGGGAGTGTTTATGGGTGGTAAAAAGTGGGCGGGCCACGCCCATAATAAATAAGTTACTATATTTAGCTACTTGCACTGGACCAATTTTTCTGAAACTTTGCACACATATTGAGCTGTCAGGACTTTACATTTTCGTGATTATAAAAGTGGGCAGTGCCACGCCCATAAAAAAAAGTTATCATTTTCAGCTACTTGAACTTCACTGATTTTTCAAAAACTTTGCACACACATATTGAGCTTTCATGATTATACAATTTCGTGATTAGAAAAGTGGGCAGTGCCACGCACATTAGAAATAAGTTATCATTTTTAACTACTTGCTCTTGACCGATTTTTGTGAAACTTTGCACACATTTTGAGTTATCATGACTTTATATTTTCTTGATTAGAAAAGTTGGCAGTGCCACGCCCATTAAAAAAAGTTATAATTTTTAGCTTTTTGCACTTGATATTAAATTTTAATTTAGAATGGATTTTTATTCATATAATGATAAAATTAGTAGATTTATATTGTGCTGTTATGTATCTGTTAACACAATCTGTCACACAAATAAAGCATGCTTTTGTCTATTTAAGGGGAACTAGACACACATCAAGCAAGCGCAGCAAGCATTGTGGCAGGATTTGTGGAAATAAGTTTGTATGTGTAACGCCAATGTTGCCAATTTTTTTTTTATTTTTTTGGTGTATCACATACAAACATATTTAAAAAGAATACTAAAAAGCTTGATAAGTTTTGATCGTGTCTAGTCCCCTTAACATTCGTCGTAATTTTCTATAGAAAATAGATTTTTACCTTAAAAACGTAAAACTTTGACTTGTTGTCAACAATAACAGCACTTTGCGATTATATCAAAAAGTCTTAATTCATATTACATTACATGGCTAATTCACAAGGGTGTCCTACGTATCGTATTGTCAGAAGACAAAAACAAAATTAACGAAAAATCCTCTCACCTTGTAAAATTCTGCCATGGTACTTGGCTTATAAAAAAAACCTTAAAAACACCCTTTAGATGGGACCAAGGCATATTAATTCATCAGGTAACCGCAGTTCAAAAATTTTTATTTTTATTTTATTAATATTAAGTTTGGCATTTGAAATAAATGAGGGAAGACAGAAAATTGTTTTTTATTTTCAATACAAAAATCATTTGGAAAATTCTATATTTAAAAAATCTTTACTTTTAATAACTTCTCTACAAATCTTGTTAATTTACGTAAGACTCTTGCTGCTGGAGCACAAGAAATAAAAAGTCTGTAGATTTAATTTTATTAGTTAAATAAATTCAATTTATTCAAAATAATAAGACAATTTTGATGATGCATTTTAAAACAGAAAAAAGTTAAAATAATATTAAAAAAAAACAACTTTTACCAGAGTGAAGGTAAATGATAAAAATAAAAAAAATATAGTCAATCAATAATTAAATATTTATTTTTAAAAAAGATATGTAGCTACTTATAATCAAAAGTCTTCCAAGGTCTGTATATACATATGTATGTATGTATATGTAAAATAAATTTAATAATATAATAGCAATTTTATAAACAATAAAATTAAAGAAGTAATTTTGCAAAATTAGTAATAATTTTGTATAAAAATATACAAAAACAAATAATAAACTAAAAAAAGAAAAAAATAAAAGAAAATACAAAGAGATAATTTAACAAACAGGAGAAGAAATAAAATTGTTTACGTCAAAAAGGGAGTATTAATATTTAAAAATATTAATTATTAAAAAATAAAGAAAATTCACCAAATTTCATTTATTCATACTATTTATAATAAAATGTTTATTTAAATCGGACTTATTAAGTTAATATATTGGTTACTGCTCTCTAGATTGCTACAGATTTTACTGTTTGTTTAAATATTTTTGACATTTATTTGAAAATACATATTTTTCTTGTGTGTGCTTTGCTTTGTTTTGTTCTTGTTGTTTTTAAATATATATTTTGGGGTTTTGTTAAGTGTTTCTTCTCGAATATACTTGCATGTATATTTATATTCATTGCAATTATTTGGTTTTAATAATAAATGTGTATGTTTATGTATAATTTTTTTAAATAATTTTGTCTTGTGTTGTTTTTTTTAATTTTACTTTTGGGAGTGTCAAGGTATGTCGAGGTTTTTCTTTAAATTCATTTGTAAAAAAAAAATATTAATAGATATTTTTATTAATTTTATTATTATTAAACTTAAGCATTTACTTTCAATTGTTCTTTGTTGGCTTTTATTTAACGTTCTTATCTGCTTGTTTGCAATTATGTTTATTACTATTTATTTTTTTTTTAATTTATTATATTTTATTAAATATTTTATGCTGTTTCGTACGAGCTTTTACAAATACCTTTTAATGTTAGTTTTTTTTTTTTTTTTTCTTTTAAATATATTTATATTAAATTAGTACATATTACTATACTAAAATGTATGTTATTTTCCAAAGAGCCATAAAACACAAATGAATTAGAATTTTTTCAACTAAAAATTATCTGAAAATAAAAAAAAGCATAAACGATTTTGTTAATAACTTTGTAAGTAATAAAGATAATAACAAATTAATTGAATATTTAAGAATGAATTCAATGTGGAAAAACAAAAATTTTATACTATTTGCAAAAGATTCGATACATGGTTGACATTTTGCTGCTTTTCTAATAGTTTAGTTCGTTTTTGTGTCTTTCATATATTTTAAATATATTCAATAAATGAATATTTTTTAAAATTTAATCTATTTTCGCTAAAGTTCACTAAATTTCATTAATTAATCTTATAGTATATTTTAATTTTTGTTTTTTTTTTATTAAATTTTTTTTTGCGAAAATTTATAAATTAAATGCTACTCACCTTCATCTTTACACATGTATTCTATGTCACGAAACTGAGGTAGCGAAAAACTCTTGCAAGCGCTGAACGGTGACACGATCCAATTTGCATAAATCAAAATCAAATGTTTTTGTTGTAATCTCATAGCATCCCGTGGCTGCGATTAGTTCGACAACATGTTGCAGATCGTCATTGTCTTGTAGTGTCATTATTTTGTGATGTAGCTCTTGCAGCTCACTTAAATAGTCCAGAGGCAAGTTTTGGGGTGGCGCTAAAGCTGTTGAATTGCTCGCAGAAGATGGTGTTGAATTGTTATTGCAGGTAGCGGCATTGGCTGTAGCACTAGTGGCATTACCGACAGCCTCTGTGGCACTTAACGCAGGTGAATGGGCGGCCGAGGGTGCTAAGGAGGGTGGTGGCAGGGGTGCTGCAGCTGCCGCACTAGAGGGAGAGGCACTAGGCTGTAAGAATGTTGTGGAGGCCTCTGCTGAAATACTAGCTCTTGAGCCCGAATTGCGTATTGAGGGTGATTTTGATTTTTCTCTTATGGATTTTGTGGTTTCTTTAGTTTTCAATTGCTTGAGAGGAGGTTCAATAAATGTATTAACAGCCTGCGAATTACGACGTCTTTTCTTATCTTTTTCATCTTCTTTGGGCGGTTTGTCCACCGGTTTGTCTTTACTGACATTTGTGGTCGGTTTGCAGATTTTAGGAGGTTCTTTCGGGGCTGCTGAGAGCAGGGATGGTGGTGCAATTATTTGAGGAGCAGTAAAAGGTTTCGGTTTTTCTTGTGATGTGGCTGGTTTTGTTGCGGACTGTTGTGGAGGCTTGCGTAGCGGCAAATCGGGAAAACTAGAATTGGAACTATCCGAATGTGTGATGATGGGAGATGCTGTTCGCAGTGATGGCTTTGATGATGTTTTTAAATCACTGGGTTGAGCCGTTCCAGCCTGCATAGAAGCAGCTGGTAAACTATCCGTGTCACTTGAATTAAAATTTATTTTTGTTCCCGTTCCTGCATCGTTAGCTGTTGTTGAATTGTTGGCAGGTGTTGCTGTTGGATGTGGAACAGTGGTTGTAGAGACACTCGAAGATGATGTAGAGGTTGACGCAGAAAAGGGTTGTGAAGGATTACTGTTACTTATTTTGGCTTGCTTGGCCTTGGATTCGCCCGAATCCGCTTCATTTAATTTATGTTTAAGTTTATCTTCCTTAGATTTATCTTTGGATTTTTTGTCTTTATTTTTCGTGGATTTTAAAGATGATGATGATGTTGTTGAGCAAGTGATATTAACTGCTGCTGTTGCTGGACATGGACCAGCTTTAGCAATGGAGGAGCTTGCGTTGTTATTTACAGGCTCTTCTGTGCTATTAGCATTAACAGGTGTTGTTCTGGTTAATGCTAAACTTTTGACAGAGCTTGAGTTATCATCTGTGTGCTTTTCTTTCGACTCTTTGTCTTTTTTGCTTTCTTTATCTTTATCCTTATCTTTGTCTTTATCTCTTTCTTTTTCTTTGTCCTTGTCACGATCCTTGTCCCTTTCACGTTCCTTATCTTTGTCCTTATTCTTTTCCTTTTTTTTGTGCTTGTGCGAACGTTTGTCTTTCTCAGTAGCATTTGTATTGGAATTTAAGGATGAACCCGAAGATTTTTTGTCGCTTGAGTTGTGATTGTTGTTTGAAGCCATTGGAGCTAATGGATTTGTTGTTAATGTTGTAGTACTTAAAGCTGTTTTATCTCCCGTTTTTATAAATTCTTGCTTTGATAACTTTTCTGGTTTCTTGGCTGCATCATTAGAATGATTTTGATTTGTGTTGTTTGTATGTATGGAATTTATTGAGGACTTTTTGTCTATAGAGTTTGTGTTATTTATATTTGAATTATGGGATGAATTATTAGCCTTATTGCCGTCCTCTTTGCCTGAGGTTTTCTGTTGAGCTTCAGACAATTTTTGTTTTTCTCTTTCTTCATGACGTTTTTCCTTGTCCCTCTCCTTGTCTTTATCCTTTTTCTCTTTTTTGGATTTTTTGCCACTCGACGATGAAGATGATTCTTTTTGTTTAGAATCTCTAGATTTACTATCGCCCGTAGAGTCTTTGGAAGATTTTGAAGATGTTTTTATTTCTTCCAACTTACCACTATTGCTTGAAGAAGGTCGCGGAATGGAATTCGTATTGAGATTTATATTGCTTCCAGAGGACAAGACGTTAGTTGATAGCGATTTTTGGGGACTATGTTCTCTAGCTGGTTTAGGACTTGGTGGCCTTTTACTATTGCTAGAGTTGTTGTTAACTATTGTTCCTGAAGACCTGTCTTTATCTCTTTCTCTATCCTTATCGCGATTTTTATCTTTTTTAGACTTTTCCTCTGCCTTATCCCGTTTTTCATGTTTACTGTTGTCCGATTTTTTAGAATCACTTCTGCCCTCCTTGTGGGGGCTGTTTATTGATTGCTTGTGATGTTTATCCTTTTTCTCCGAACGTTCTTTAGACTTTTCCGACGATTTTTCTTTATCTTTAGATTTCTCTTTGACTCCCATTAAACTACCGCCTGAAGAAGACTGATGTGCTGTGCTGGCAGAAACAACTACAGATTTACTCTCAGGCGAGTGTTTTGTGGGAGCTGCTACGGTTCCCGCCGTAGTTTTTGTTATCGGTGTTCCAAAGAGATTGGCAAATGAATTTGATCTCGCATCATCCGGGCGGGATTTATGCTTTTTACCTTCAGACGTTAATAATTTATGGCCTTCGCTGGGAGAATGATTTAAGGAGGCTGTTGACGGAATGATAGTTAAATTGTTAAGAATGGGTGCAGGACCACCCACCACTCCAGATACCGGCACACCTCCACCTTTAAGTAATTTTTGACGATATTCTTCAGAGGGATTGTCGAATATAAATGTTTTAACATCGTGTCGATGTTGTGGCGGACCCATTTGTTGTAAATCTAGATCATAGTTAAATTGCACCTTTTTGGGTTCATCTCGATTACGAAAATAGATGTCTATGAACACAATAAAGCCGGCATAACCGGATTCTTGTATGACATAGGGTGGCTTATTGCAGACTGAAAAGAGTAAATAAAAATTGTACTTTTAAAATTTATTAAATCAAATACCTATAATCAAAGTGCATTAACTTACACCTTGTCTTAAACTAAGAATTTAATTAAATAAACTTAGAATTTAGTTGCCTATGAGCCACATTTTTAAATATTTTTTAAATTATTTCAGTTTTAAAAACTTGTTGCACTTACCTCTTTTAGGCTTTTGAAACGACTCGTGCAAATTAAAAATTATCTTTTCCACGAAAGCACTTATGTCGGCCTGTTGTACTCCCTTTACATATAACTCCCAGTCATGTGTAAAACCCTCAACAGTCTTCTTGCTGCGTAACTTTGAAGTATGACCAATTTCAAACTGAACCTTAACCGCCATAATGCACCTAAACTTTACTCAGAGCACTTAAATAAAAAAGAACAGAAAAACAAATCAGTAAAAACAGCTTAATACATAAACACAACATAATTAACAAATTGACTTGAACTCATTAATACAATATAACAAATAAATATTAAAAAACATGCGTGTACATTAATATAGAACACCCCCACATATTAGGTGGAGCGGAAACTTATTTTCTCTATACAATCCCTTTAAGAAGCGATCAAAACATAATCAACCATATGAAAATGGTTGACAAAACTGATACAGTCAATTGTTTTTATTGTTATCAAATACATTAGAATTAGATTATTTTATCTAAATTTGTTGATATTTTTGTAATGATGTCCCAAAAAATTGTGTTTTAAACCGATTTTCTATTTTTTGATTACCTCTCACCCTATAAGTTCAAAGGGATAAATATGCTGTTGTTGTTGGTAGATTCTATAAGAAATTGTACACGCTTTTTATTACTTGTATCTTTTGCCTTCTTCTTTACGACAATTTTCATTAAGTCAATTGAATAAGTTTAGATTTTTCATATTTTTGTTTACCTCTTTTGCTTGCTTTTCAGTGTTTTTACGCAATAATTTTTGTTTTTTTCACAATTAGTAGAATTTTAAACATTTGTTTTAAATACATTAAATAATATTTTTTTAGGATTTCTTCCCTTTAGTGCAATAACAATATGTTTTTCCATCAGTTAGTGTTTTTCTGTGGATAATTCTGACTTTTTTTCACATCTCTCTTTTTTCGTGTCATCTCTTTTGGTGACACTTTCATACTAATGGTGTTGTTGTTGGTGGTTGTGCGATGACAAAGTTGCCAGCACTGTTTCTTGTTAGAGTGCAATAAACCTTAGCTACTTAACACCAGGTGGGCACGCGTATACAAATACTTTAACGGTAGTTAATTTTAAAATTTTGAAAAAAAAAGATAAGACGATGTCTACACAAAAAACCATAATTAGAAAAATTTTTGTATTAGTTGAAGAGTGAAAACCAATTTTGGTTTTTAAATAAGCACTTTTCGACAAAAGACAATGTTTTAAATGCATAAACGGAATTAAATAGCGCCAATAATACCAAGCTTATACATACAGACACATTTAAAATAGTTGCTATTAATGGGTCTTTTGTATTTTTTTCTGTTTTAGAAACAAAATCTTAATTTTTGATTTTTCTTTTATAACATGTTTATGAATCATATTTCCTGAATTCCTTTTAATACTTTGCTAAAACATTAGGTAGCTTCTTCAGAGATAATTTTTTAAAAAATATTTCTCGCAAAACAAGTGTAAAAGAGATGCGAAAAATTTTACCTAATTACTTTTATAACTTTTTTCCGTATTAATGCTACAAATTATTAACTCACTAATAACACATCGGATTAAATATAAATCAGGCATAGAAGGAATAGCTCAGAAATATGAACATTTAGTTCATAAAGCTTAAAGAGGAAATTCAACAGATAATGTAATAGATTATAAGTAAATTATTCTCTATATTTTGTTTTTTTTTTGTTTTGGTGTATAAATTTTTGAATGTACCACAAAAATTTTTTGAAATTGGTTTGATTTCTTTTATCATATACTAGCCAAACCCGGCGCGCGTTGCTACGCCCCTTAATGAATCGAAATGCATTCTGAAATTTAATTGAATATCAAGTGCAAAAACCTAAAAATTATAATTTTTTTATGGGCGTGGCATTGCCCACTTTTCTAGTCACGAAATTGTAAAGTCATAACAGCTCAATATGTGTGCAAAGTTTCAGAAGAATCGGACCAGTGCAAGTACCTCAAAATTAAAATTGTTTTTATGGGCGTGGCCCTGCCCACTTTTCTAATCACGAAATTGTAAAGTCATAACAGCTCAATATGTGTGCAAAGTTTCAGAATAATCGGTCAAGTGCAAGTACCTCAAAATGATACCTTTTTTTTTATAGGCGTGGCACTGCCCACTTTTCTAATCACGAAATTATTTAGTCATGACAGCTCAATATGTGTGCAAAGTTTCAGAAAAATCGGTCTGGTGCAAGTACCTCAAAATTTTAGCCTTTTTTATGGGCGTGGCCCCGCCCACTTTTTTAATCACAAAATTATAAAGTCACGACAGCTTAATATGTGAGCAAAGCTTCAGAAAAATCGGTCCAGTGCAAGTATCTCAAAATTAAAACTTTTTTAGGGGCGTGGCCCCGCCCACTTTTTTTATCACGAAATTATTTAGTCATGACAGCTCGATATGTGTGCAAAGTTTCAGAAAAATCGGTCAAGTGCAAGTAGCTAAAACTGATAACTAATTTTTTATGGGCGTGGCCCCGCCCACTTTTTTTCATCCATAAACACTCCCCGGTATGTGTACAACAACTTACCAAAGTTTGAGCCCGATTGGTTTTGCAGTTTCAGAGTCTATAGCTAACACACACACACACACACACACACACACACACACAGAGTTTCACTTTTATATATATAGATATATATATATATATAAAACTATTGAAATTTTTTTTATATTAACAATAACTATTTATGCTTAAAGTCTTTATACCCATCACACAGTGAAAAAGGGTATATTTAGGTTTGTCATTCCGTGTGAAATTTCTACAATTTTCATTTCCGACCCTATAAACTATATATTTTCTGAAAGCTTATGAATAGGGGAGTCGATCAGCTCTGTCAGTCTGTCCGTTTGTATGTTGAAATCAACTTTTTAAAGCCCCCCGACATCGCCTGGACCCGAGTGTTGTATTAAAATCAGAAATATTTGGGAGAAGATAGGAATTGAAAATCAAAAACATCGGTACAAAAACAACTGAGATATGAGCAAAAAAACATAACCACCTAGTTTTTTTTTAAACAACAACACACAACACATACATATAAACGTGGTGCTGAGATGAGCCAAAATTTTTTTATTTTTAAATATTTTATATATTATTAAATTTTAATGTGAATCATTTTTATTTTGGCTTAAGTTGATTTATTCTGTTATTTAATTTAATTATTCAAATTAAATTAAATTGCAATGATTTTTTGGAATATTCTTTTAAAATTATTTCCGACATTAGCCGAGTGGAATGAATTTTCGAAAGCAGCTACGATTTCAGCATCAGCATTTTTTATCGGTATACTACTAGGTAATTTAAATTAGTGAATCATAGTATACATTTTCAAATTAAATTACAAATTTCTAAATTTTTAATAATTTTTTGTTAATAATTTTATTATTTTGTATTTTATGAACTAAGAAGAATTAGCAAAATATAGAAAAAAGAATTTTAATTTTAACTTTAAAAAAAACTTGTATGACCTAAGACTCAGCCAATTCAATATTATGGGCCTTATTAAAAAAAATTATTAAAGTTCAGTTTTAAGCCCTTTATAATTTTTTTTTAAATAAGGCAGTATAACATTAAAAAGGTGAAGCAAAAATAAGGAATTATTGTAAATAAATAATTTTAATTACCATAAAATATAATTTTTATACTCCGTCTAAATACTGGCAGCAGCGATGGAATATAGCGATCGTTTTTTTTTCAGTCTTAAACTTTTGTTCAATGGATAAAGAAAATATACACAAATATTTAACTTATTTTCCATTTTTGTAATTTTCACTATTAGAAATCACTTTCATGGTATCGATTCCCGTTCTGCGAAAAAAAGTTTTTGTGTATGTTACCGTATAGCGACAGTATACCTTTGACTGCACAAAAACTTATGATTTCACAGATCCGCAAAACGAGAACTTACCCCCAGGTATCGACATGAAATTATATGTTGGTAGCACATGTTCGCAGTGATGCCAACTACTGGAAACTCAAACGCAAAATAACATTACAGGTACTGGTGATCTATGTACTTAGGTCATTTGCATAATCGTTGGCTGGATTGTAAAAGGTTGCTTATGTTTACATAGTTAGCTTTTTCCTGCTAATTATTTTGAAAAAAACACATACCAAAAATCATATTGGCTTTGACATATCAACCAACTAAAGTAACGATAAAAATATAATCCTGTATTTGTTTGCGGCAAATTTTATTTAAATCCGTTTAATTATTTTTTGCGTGCTTGAGTAAAAATATCAAAACATTTAAACATACAAACATTAATATTTATCATAAAGAGTCCGCCAAATAATTTTTTTTTTAAATACTATAAAAAAAGTGTAGCTTCGGCTGTGTGGCACGTAGCGCCGTCCTGTTGAAACCAAATGTTGATAATATCATCCTCTTTAATTTTTGTGAACAAAAATTCGTTCAACATGGCTCGATAACGATCGCCATTAATTACGGCCACTCCTTGCTCATTTTCGAAAAAAATGGTCCAAATTTGCCTCTGGACCAAAATCCTCACCAAACAGTGACTCGTTTTGGGTGTATCGGCTTTTCAATGTATGCGTGCGGGTTTTCTGTTCCCCCGAATGCGACAATTTTGTTTGTTTACATACCCGCCAAGTTTAAAATGAGCTTCATCTGAAAAGATGATTTCTTTGGCAAAATCGGCCAAAGTAATGTCACAACCATATTCGTTCAGCGGAAGGATAAAACTAATTATCTGTCAAATCAGACATGAGCTAAGTGTTACCACTCACGAAAAAAGCACTAGTTGAAAAAAAGTTAGATGGCGGACCCTTTATTAGTGGAATAGAATTTATTGCAAATATTAATTACAAAATACTTCTTCTATAGGCAACGTTAGATGACTTTATTCTTTTCGCCAGTGTGTGTAAATTTTGGACACTAAAACCCTTGAACGCCCAACTAACTTAATAAAAAATATATATTTATTGCATAATTCCGCAAAATTGCTTGATAATGGGTAGGATCATAGTAGGGAATTGTGGTACAATTGTACCAGTTTTGGTACAATCGGAAGTACAGTGGTACACTGGTACACTCAGTAGTTTTTTGGGACAATTTTATTATTTGAAATAAATTCTTTTTTGTATGTACTTTCATGTAAGTTTATGGCTTTAATAGCTTAAGTTTATTTTGAAAAAAACTTTTATTCGTACAAATACGTTGAAAACAAAAACAAATTTTTAGTTTTTGTTGTTTTTTTTTCAATATATTTGTACGAATGAAGTTTAGCTTGGTTTTCTTTCGACATCGTTGAACAGGCAGTTAATTTGTTTGTGATAATGAAAGAAGACATACGGCTGGAGTCAGGGAAATTTTTATTTCTTTCCTGATTAGTTTTATACCCTTTTTTTTTAGTTATTTTTTTGTAATCTTAACTAGTCAGTGAGTGTTGAAAGCGTTTTTACCAGACTATTTTGTACACTACTTCCATACTATATCATCTTTAATAAAATTTTAAAATTAAACTCCAGAACAATCATGCAATGATTTTATTTAATATGGCTAGATAAACAAATTTAAACACTGGCATTTTGAAGGCAGCTTTATTTGATTGTATCTTAAATAATTATTTTCTTTTTTTCAATATCCAAAATATTAGTTAAATTCCCTGTTAAGTTTGTATTAGTTGCGTTTCTGCTAATTTTGTTGTTAATGCTATTAATTTATTATTATTGCTATATGCAAAACTTTGGTACAATTAATGTTTATTTGCTACAATTAAATTATTATTGCGGTACAATTTGACCATTTTCAGATCGCAACACTGTGTAGATAAGGTGTTAAGCTTTGTTGTTGTTTTTTTGTGTGCCACATTTCATTCTGTTTCATTCAGCCGCGATTGGGTAACAAATATCCAAATTCCCAAACATATAAATATTCCCATTTATTATACACTAGCCAATCCCGGCGCGCGTTGCTACGCCCCTTCATGAATTTTAATCGCATTCTAAATTTTAATCGAATATCAAGTGCAAGGCTAAAAACTATAACTTTTTCTATATGAGCGTGGCACTGCCCACTTTTCTAATTACGAAACTGTATAGTCCTGACAGCTCAATAAGTGTGCAAAGTTTCAGAAAAATCGGTCCAGTGTAAGTACCTCAAAATGATACCTTTTTTTATGGGCGTGGCACTGCCCACTTTTCTAAATACGAAACTGTAAAGTCATGACAACTCAGTATGTTTGCAAAGTTTCAGAAAAGTCGGTCTAGTGCAAGTACCTCAAAATGATACGTTTTTTTAATGGGCGTGGCACTGCCCACTTTTCTAATGACGAAAGTGTAAAGTCATGACAGCTCAGTATGTTTGCAAAGTTTCAGAAAATTCGGTCCAGTGCAAGTAGCTAAAACTGATAACTAATTTTTTATGGGCGCGGCCCCGCCCACTTTTTCAATCACGAAATTATAAAGCCATGACAGCTCAATAAGTGTGCAAAGTTTCAGAAAAATCGGTCCAGTGCAAGTACCTCAAAATTAAAACTTTTTTAGGGGCGTGGCCCCGCCCACTTTTTTTATCACAAAATTATTTAGTCATGACAGCTCAATATGTGTGCAAAGTTTCAGCAAAATCGGTCAAGTGCAAGTAACTAAAACTGATAACAAATTTTTATGGGCGTGGCCCCGCCCACTTTTTTCCACCCATAAACACTCCCTGGTATGTGTACAACAACTTGCCAAAGTTTGAGTCCGATCGGTTTTACAGTTTCGGAGTCTATAGCTAACACACACACACACACACACACACACACACAGAGTTTCACTTTTATATATATAGATAAGTAGGATGTATTTCTTAACAAATAAATTAAGAGGGAAAAAATTGCTTTAAACTTAATTATACGGAAAAACTTGCAATTAACTTATAAAGACCATAATGTAAATAAAAAAACCTGATGAGAAAATCCAGCTTAAAAGTATTTTAAAAATTGCAATTGCAATAAAACATCAAACATGCACAAATAAGGGGTGCACATGCCACGACATTCAAAATTAGGGATAATAGAAAAAGGTTTGATTGTCCATAGAAATACATTCACACATAATTACACAATTACAAGAATGCTTCTCCAGTACCAAAAATTGGTCTAGTGACTACTTTTTTACCTGCTTGTCAATTTTTTATGACTATGTATGTATGTATGTATGTATGTATGTATGTATGTATGTATGTATGTATGTATGTATGTATGTAAGTACAGTTAAAATTACATTTAAAAACTTCTATTGAATACGATGTGTCCGGACAACTTATTATACAAAAAAGGGTTTACCGTCATGTTCATAAACTGGTCTTGTACTTTTTTACCTGCTTGTCAGAACTTTATGACTATGCACATACATTTGTTTGTTTTTTATATACACACCAGTGTTGCCGTTTTCACTGCGATCGCAGTTTTTCACTGCGATTTGCCCGTCGTCACTGCGTAACTGCGTTTTTTTAAATATCACTGAGTTTTTCAGTTTTTGGTAGTTTTCCTCTTTTTTTTTTGATCAACAACGCCTTAACATGATTTACCTCAAACGTGTTTAAACGTAAGTTTGTAAAGGCTATAACACAACGAGATAAAATTGTCACCCTGTTAAAAATATAGCAGCTAGATGGCAACATTTTCTGCTGTTACGTTACGTTGCAGTTGACTGATTTTTATATTGTATTGCATTTTTTTCTATTTCAGTTGAGTAGTTGAGATAAAATTAACTAAAAAAATTAAAAAACAAGTAATTCTTAAAAAAAGAGCAAAAAAGTGTTAAAGAAGTGAAAAAAATTTTCTTTATATTTGTCCAAACGAAAACGACATTTTTTTTATTTCTCGTCACTGCGCTTCACTGCGTTTTTTCTGTCGATTTCACTGCGAAAAAAAGTCGGTCGGCGGCAACACTGATACACACACATACATACATACATACTAGGGTGATCGATTATTTGACTTTTTGAAGAACCGGTTCGAATATATAAAATATAATATTTAAAGAAAAAATTAAAAAATATTTAAAAAAAACAGTTTATATACATACGTTTGGCTGCACAATTACGCAATAACTGACATGAATGCAGTTGACTAATTTGATATTAATTAGTTGAAATTAAGGACAAAAGGTACTTTTTACAAGTAAAATAAATAAATACAATAAATAAGACTTTTTATAAGACTGTTACAAATTTTTGTATCTCCTTATGTACATTTTTTAAATGTTAAATAGATCTTTTAAACTGATATGCACTAACGTATTTTGTTTGAAATGATTTCTGTAATTTGAAATACATTTTAAAGGTTACAGAGAAAATCTTTAAAACTTAATTTTTAAAATTCTTTTTTATACCCCTGACAGACATACAAATATAGGCATTAACTAGTTTGTTCGATGGTTTAATTGAAATTAAGGTTTAGAGACACTTAATGCCATTGATAAAAATTATGATCTGGAAGGAGAGATTATTGGTTTTTCTTTATTGTAACTATACTTTTTACTTAAAAGTGATTGATCAGCTAAGTTTATACTTCAATTACCTTTAACTTTTAACGTGAGGTTTATATCCTATAAAAAATAATATTTAAGCTCAATAATTTTTCTTATTTTACATTTGTTTTTTAAATAACTAATAAATTTCTTACAATATAATGTAAGAATATTTAATAGTTTTTATTTTCTAATTTTTGGAAACTTTTTGCATACTAAATATACTGTGGTACGGTTGGTTACAAAGATATATGATAATAAACTTAAAAAAATAAACAACCGGCTTTTTTGGAAAAAAACCGGTGTATTCGATATTCGAAAAATTTACATTTAGAAAAAACCGGGTTTTCCACCGGTTGAAAAACCGAGTCGATCAGCCTAATACATACATAAATTTCTTAACTCTAAATTTATTTTTAAGGTACCAATTTTTAGACTTACTTTTGTAGGATAAAATAATATATATCGTCCCCTTAAAGACCAAATAACCTATCTGCAGTTTTCAAAAGTTTACAGGAGAGGGAAACGAAAATTACATATTTTATCAAAATGAAACCAGAAATATATATCTGTTAAGAAAATTGTATTTATTTAAGCACAGTTTATGTTATGTCACTTAGGTTAATTGAAATCATGGTGTAATTACATAAGGTGATAACGTAAAGAAGTGCAATTTTTGTCTCTTTTTTTATGTGTTTGACAATTTCCGTAGTTGAAATATTTTTTTTTAATATGGAGTTTGACATACTCCAGAACACAAAAAATTGTCAGCTGGGCTGGCACCGCCACCTTGTATAAGTGTACCCTGATTGAAATGACTAATTTAGTTTATAAAATACCATATAATGGTAATGACACTAAAGCCTATAGTACACGAAGTGCAAAAAGCCACATGCACATGTCGGTCTGATGTCACTAAAATGTTCAGCAATTTGGTGGCTGCATGTGGTAAAATTTTGGTATTACATGAAATGTATTTTAGTTCAAAAATGCAAATGAAACACATGTGGATACATATATGCTTTATGATGACGTCAAAATTACGTCACATTGACATTTCGTGTACTACAGGCGTAAAGCCTCAGTTAGCCGAGCGCATCCGTACTGTAATGTATCAGCTGTTCGTTTTTGGCTTATGAGAAACAATGCAAAAGCTTAGCGAAATTTAACGTACTGTAGCCGGAACGTACCATTCTGTATAAAATAGAATTTCCTTACATTCTTACGTGACATTTGTAAGCCAGTGATGGTCTGCTTGTTTGTTTTATGATATCAGGATATTTTTGCTTTTTTAATGGTACTTTTTTTTTATATATTTTAATACGCAAAAGAAAAATAAAACAACTTTTAGTACTTTGCGTGTTAATTTATTTTTCTTCACGAATTTTTTAAATACAGTTTTGCGAACTATTGTGTCTATTTTAAACTTATACTATGTTTTATTCTGATTACTGTTGTTTCTTTTTTCGCTATACTTGCTAGAAACGCAATTACCACTATAATAATTATTTCCGCCTTAAAATTGCAAAACTGGAGACTTTTAAGCGTCTCGCACATACGCTTTGTATATACATTGTGTATAATAAATGTGAAATATGTAAAGATTAAAATTGTATTCAAATCTATTAATTAATATTAATTGATTTGTATACATACATAAACACATATATCAAATAAACTATAATTTGTTTATTATATTTTATTTATAAATGCTAGAGAATAAATATAACATATTAATATACATAAATAAATATACAAAATATTTTCTAATATCATTAGGTACTTTTTCTTCGTAATAAAAAACCATTTGTAAAATTGTAATACCCATCACTGTTTTATAATCAGCTGTTTATTTTTATACCAAAATTAAAAAAAATAAACAAAATAAGTTTTTAAATTTAAGAAATTAAAGTTTCCTTGGTAATTTTTAATAAAATGGATGATGAACATCTAATTTTACTTGTTCAGGCAAAGGTTTAAATCAATAAACAATTCTTCTATATCCATTGAAAAAAGCACAGGCTTGTTTGAAAAATATTTTTTTTTAATTGCTTTATTTACCTATACTAATGCTGTTTTGTTTATGAATGTCAAAAACATATGTTACGTTTTTAATGTTCTATAACTGCACAAACGTGCTTACAGTACGTTCCATTACAGTACGGTTGCATCAGCGCTCGGCTAACGAAGGCTTAAGATTTGAGATATGTTTTATGTAGGACCAATAAAAAAATTAATTTAAAACTAGAAATGCTGCACATAGATCTGATCAGAAATACAGGAACATTACATTGACACAAAAAAAACAGCATTATCATTACATTGCGCTAATTCTAATCATTATCCTGATTTTAAAAATACATTAATTTAAAAAAAGAAAATAATTATAGACGAAGAAATATGTTAGAAATGTTGCAAATTATTAAAGTACCACCTACACAGCGAACTAACTATAATACTGATACTGCAAATATTGCCCAAAATTATAGATTTTTAGTTAATAAGATCTGGAAACGATATTCTGTTTGTTTGTTATTTGTATAATGTACTAGCCGCCCGCTACGTGTTTCGCTACAAAGTGTAATAATAAAAAAAATTTAATTGGACATCGAAATCATTTATTCAACAAAAAAAAAAAAAAATATTTTAGTAATTGCTAGCTATTTTTTACACTTAATCTAAAACATTTGGATAAACAATATTTTTTGTTTGTTTAAATATCTTTGTTCTGCTCATCCTTTTTACAGATAACTGAAATTGAAAAAAGTACCAAAATTTTTTTCTTTACCCATTTTATCACCTTGGAACACCAAATTTCAAAAAAGTGTTTTTAGTCTTCTAGGATCTTTTTGAATTTTTGTGCTACATGCATTAGGTCCGAAGATACAATATTACCGATTTTACCCGATTTTATCCCTTTTCCCTCTAAATTCCAAAATTTTGAAAAAGTAAAAAATTTCATTATAGATTGTTTTAAGGAAAGTAAAACTACGTTTGTACTTTTTTCCTATTGCTTTCCCTCTCAAAGATAAATGCTGTTCAAAAAAGTACCAAAATTCAGTTTTTACATGTTTTATCCACTTAAAACTAAAAATGTCCAAAAAGTACCAGACACCTATTCAATTATTTTTAACAGGCTCTTTGGTCCTTTATGAATTTTTGTGATATCTTTATTAAGCCCGGAGATATTGAGTTACCGATTTTACCCTTTTTTACCCGTAAACCGCTCGACGGTTTGCACAAACTACACATAAACCATCTACTAAATAGTCCGGATAGGTGAGATCGTTCTTGCATTATAAAATTACAACGAAAAGTAGCATTGATTTTTATATACATATCGGGTGTCCCAACTAGAACGCAATTTTTAAATTTTAAATAAAACACAGATATTTAAAAAAAAAAATCGTGAAACTTTATTATATCGTAAAGTAGACAGAATGAGGTTATGTACACGCAAAGAAAAACATTATCACGACGGTCAAATTATAGTTTCTATAACAATATTTGGTTGTCAAAAACAAGTAATAGTTATTTTTGTTTAATTTCATCATATATTTTGTCACGATAATCAAGCACTTGTTTGAATTCTATCATTTAATGTTTACTATTCGTAAAAGTTGCAAAATGGTTATCATTTAAAAATAGTATGATCTAAAAAAAGTATGACGACAAAAATAACTTTATATTCAAAAGCATTAAAAAGTACAAATAATCATTAAATAATAGGTGAGACAACAGTATGATTACAAAATAATCAAGCTTCTTCTTGCTGAATAAATTTTTATTATTTTATAAAGTTTGAGATGTCAAAAAAATGAACAAAAATTTTAAAAAATTAAAGAAACTTAAAAAAAAAACGAGAAAATGTAAAAAAATGTTGGTATAAAAATTGCAATTAAATTGGTAAGTACAATCAAAATATGTATGTTACAGCAAAAGACAATAATTTGCCGTAAAAAGCAAAGATTGTCGATTTCAATTGTAGTCATATACATGATTATTGAATGATACTTTAATTAAACATTATAATGATAACTGGTAATCATACAATTCAATCATAGTATGTTGCTCTTCGATTATGGTTACCACAACCATATTTTTTCTTTGCGTGTATGGAACAATATATCGTGCAGATGGCCGCCGCGGCTTTGCTGGCACACACGTGATCTTTTAATGAAATTTTCAATGACCTTTTTGCATAAATGCTGCGGTATTTCATTAATGCAGCGTACAATTTTCTCTTTTAAGGCTTGAGTCGTCGTCGGCTTATTCGCGTAAACCATCGACTTCAAAAACTCCAAAGAAATAAATCTCAAGGTGTTAAATCACACGATCTAGGCGGCCAATTCTGGTCTCCAAAACGCGAAATAACACGACCGGGAAATGACTGATGCAGCAATTGAATTGTTTCTCTGGCTGTATGACATGTGGCGCCATCTTGTTTAAACCACATGCCCTCCACATTCATTTCTTCAATTCTAGGCAAGAAAAAACTGGTTATCATTTCACGATACCGAACACCATTGACTGTTTGCGCTTGACCTGCCTCATTTTCATAAAAAAAAGGTCCAAAGATTCCTCCAGCCCAAAAATAACACCACACAGTGACACGTTGAGGATGCATTTGCTTCTCGTGAATCACTCGAGGATTTTCCTCACCCCAAAAGCGACAATTCCGCCTATTGACGAAGCCATCAAGATATAAATGGGATGATCGCAATTTGTGAACTGTAGCCGCGAAACTTTCACCATTTTGGTAAAACAATTTCACAATGAGAATGCGTTGTTCATTCGTGTAGCGCTCCATTTTTACTAACCTCGTACCTTCTACTAGCAAACAATAACAATTGTTCAAATGTCTAACAATGACACTTCGAATGGCGCCAAATTTAAAAATTGCGTTCTAGTTGGGACACCCGATACATATGTATATAGATTAGTTTATAATATGTGTATGAAATATAATTCTTGTTTGTTTATTATTTTCAAAAATTGTTTTTATTGACAAAATATTATTTCCTGCCTTTTTTACAGAATAGTTTTTGTTTAATTTGTAATTGTTTTGAATTAATTTTTTCTTTACATAATTTGTATATTTACCCTGCAGAAGTTACCCATTGTTTGGTAGCGAAATATTATTTGTTAATAAAAAAAAAATATATATAAAAAACAAAAGTGATCTCAAGCTCAACAAAAAGAAGAAATTATTAATATAAAGATGAAAAAATTTAGATGACATTTTTGAAAATTAAAACGAAAATTTAACAATTTTAAATCATCGTCTGAATTGAGTGTAACATAACGACATATATGAGGAGCCGCAGAACAAAAGGTGCTTTTTCGCATTTCGAGGAAAATTGGTTTTTTGGTATTTTTATAATATTTAGGTTGAAATCTTGTAGAAACAATCAAGTTTGCATTATTATTATTTTTTTTTACAAAGTAAATGGGTTTTAAAAAATTTATGCTTAACAAAAGGTGCTTTTTTGATTATTTTTTATCAAAAGGTGCTTTTTTGTTTTATTTTTAATAAGAGGTTCTTTTCCCATAATCTTTGTGTAGTTTCACTTTTTACTTTAATGATCAAACCAAACTACAGTTAAAGTAAAATAAATCAGATGTTAAAGTCTTTGTGGAAAGTCTTTTAATAAAACAGTTTGGTAAAGACTGGAGTGAAAATCAGTCATTACTTTGGTACAAGGACATTTTGTATAACCAGGATAAAGGTATGGAGGATTCAATAGACGAAAATGTTCTTGCCTAGAAGAAGATGTTGGAACAAGAGTTTAACATTTAACAAATTTCATAAGTATTTAACTAAAGGCTAATAAAGAAATGTTTAAGTTGCAATTTTATTCAATAAAACGACAAAAATAATATACTTAGATTAACATTTTTTATTATTTTTTTATTAGATCAGGTTTAACCATATTCAGTCAAAATTTTATCGTCATATATGTGTATTCGCATTACAAAATGTACTTTTTCCTTCTATTAACAAAACGTGCTTTTTTACTTTTTTTTAACGAAAGGTGTTTTTACTTTATTCCTAACAAAAGGTGCTTTTTTGCTTTCTTTTTTGCAAAAGGTGCTTTTTCCAAAATTAAAATGGAATTATATCAAACATCCTTAACATTTAATCGGGTGACTTACGAGAGTTAGATGTATCTGTAGATAAGTAAAAATCTTGTAAGCATTTTCATGTTCTTGCAGTTTTTTAAAGGGGCGAAAAAAATAAATCTCGATTTCCCAAAAATTTGAAATGAGCGAAAAAGCACCTTTTGTTCTGCGGCTCCTCATATTTAGATAAATGACTTGTGCAGCACGGATGGAAATCATATCAATCATACAATTGTACTTTTTATGGTACATTTTTGAGCTTGTTGGTACCGTGGTACTACCGCGAGCTACTTGGTACAATTTAAAAATTTATTCATGTTCTCTTTAATTTTGTTTGTGTGTGTTTTATTTTATGCTGTCAGCATTTCTGTTTTATTGCAATGCTGTTGTCAAAGCAATTTCATGTACCAGGTGGTGTCAAGTTTGCAACAACAAAATCTGCCTTGTGCTTTCTTGCCAATTTGTTACGAAAATCACCTGTTAATTTGGCACCACCTGGTACATGAATTCGACTTGGCTGTTGTTATATGTATTTTATTTAACTTATGATTTGTAAGCATGAAAGGTAGACTTTAATAATGAAGTACTAAAATGGTTCGATAAGTGTACTCCAGAAAAAGTTATTGTGGGAGAAACAAATTCAATAGTACCTCTTCTGGTGAAAATGTTTCCACACGAACAAACGAATATTGAAGCAATAAATAATCAGTACAGAGTACCAGCCGATGAGATTGAACTTAGATCACACAAAGATTCAAATATTTCCTATTTCTGGTCTAAAGCATCACAGATGAAAAATGAATTAAATGAGTTCATGTTCCCAGATATTTCAAGAATTGTAAGAGGAATTCTGTTTATTTCACATTCCTCGTAGAACAAAAACTCGTTTCAAAATCTAATTAAAACAAAGGAAAGAAATAGACTACACCTTTCTACTGTTTCAAATTTGTTGCATTTATTTTAAGATAACAGAAAATTTGTTATCTAAAAGTGTTTAATAAATAAAATTTGTTAAATAACCGATCTCTACGTATGTACCTATGAATGTAATATTTAATATTTTTTATTGTATACTTCTGAATTTTTTTTACACATTTTTGTTAAGCTTCTGTTTTTTTATTGTATACTTCTGAATTTTTAAAGAAATTTTTGTTAAGTTTATGTTTTTATTAATAAATATTAAAAAAATGGTACCGTCATTTGCATACTTGGTACAAAATCATAAAAGCCATTTTCCTTCCCTGTTGTGCAGTGTTCTCTCTCACTTAATAAAAAATCATACTTTGTTGTCATTAAAGTGCCGTTTTTCAGCCGATCTTTTGCTTATGTTCACTAATAGAAATGGCTTACCTGGAATACCCAGCGTTACTTACCTGTTTCTTTTTTCAAATTCAGTTTTGAAATGAAACATTTAGCTAAAATTTTTTTTATATTTTTTTTATTGCATGCACAAAAAATTATAATATTATTATTTGTTTTGTTTTTTTTTATTTTTTTTACTCATAACTATATATTTTTTGGTTTGCTTTCTAAATATTTATCCCTTTTTTTTCGCTCAGTGTATGTTTAATATTTTTGTTGTCAAATTAGTTTTCTTTTATGTTAAAATGTAGTTTTAGTTTATGTTATAAATACTTAAGATTAACTTAACAATTTATTGTAATTTAAAGGTTAACAATATAATGTTTTTTTTTAACGGTTTTTAATTTATTTTTTTTTTTTAAATGGATGGTGGGAGAGAAAAATTATATGGACACAAAATATGGGAGAGAAAAATTATATGGACACAAAATATGGGAGAGATAAAAAGCTAGAAGTTGTTTACATACATATAGACAAAATAAACACAGTTGTCAGAAATTTTGCTTTAAAGTTGTCCTGCATTGAATTTTTGTTGGTGTTTTTATTTGGCCTTGTAATTTCTGGCAACTGTGACTACTTGTTAACACTTTGAAATGTTTTTTTTTTTTTTTAATTATTACAGTGTTGTACTTAAATTTAACATGCAGAACAAAATTTTTTCTTTATACGCTTTAATATTGTATTCGTTTTTGTTATAGTTTTAATTTATATCTTTAAAATTATGTTTAATGGAAGTTTTTTTTTTAATATTCTTTAATTTTTAATAATTAATTTGTACATTAATATGTTATAAATTTGTTAATATTAAGTGTTTTTTTTTTATTCTAAACATAAATTTTCAACACTAAAATAAATACATAAATTAAATGTTTTTCTCAATGTTTCTTCCTCAAAGTTATGGCAAAATCGTGTTGTCTTCTTGACGGCGGGGGATTTTTTTTTTGATTTTTCACTCAATTTTTGTTTAAAATATTTTGGCTACAATTGATTTTTTTTTTCCTGACATTACTCTTTTTTTTTCTACAAATAGGTTGCTGTCTCTTGTAAGAAGAAATTAATAAAATGCATTAAAATGATATTTTAAGTAGTAGTAGAGATTTTAGTAATAATTATTTGTTTAGTTTTTTTGGTATTCAGCAAATAAAATCAGTCATAGTTAATATCTATTTAGTTTGTTTTACGTTTTCTTGTTATTTTAATTATTTTAGTTAAATTCATTTTTTTAATATTATGATTATTTTTTATTATTATTTACAATTTTCTTTTTAATTTTGGTTACAAATAAAATACTTATGCACAAATAAATCTTTGGTAAAGTTGAATAAAATTCAGTCAGCGTTTAAACTATAAATAATTATTGAATAATTATGTCATACGAAAATGTCGAAAAAATATAGACGGCCTTAAAATGTAACCAACATTTAAATTGAATAGAAAATACAGTTTTTTTGTTTAATCCATAAGTATCAGTAAGATGTGATTTTCAATAGGTTTTTTTTTTTACTTATATCAAGGTTAGTTTAGGTTGGGTAGAACAGGCAGCTGTTGTTAAGCTTACTTGGGTCCATCACATTGATTTGATGCCTTAATAGAATAGAAAGAATAGAACCAGTCCAGAGTATCGGGCGGGTATCGAACCCGCATCTTTCAGACTAGCAGACAAGTACACTACCGACTAGTTCACCGGGGCACCCTAACTTACATATATCAAACTGCTTTGTCATTTTTATTTAGTATCATTTGGCAAGCCATCATGGAAAAACTTACGCTACAACAGTGTCTGCAAATTGTTTTGCTGTATTAGGAAAAACAGCGTTATGTGAGAAATATTTTTTCGCTGTTTTATCGTGAAATTTTGTTCAGCGATGAAGCACATTTCTGTCTGAATGGTTGCGTTAATAAACAAAATTGTCAAATTTGGGAAGATGAGCAAACCGAAGATTAACAAGAGCTGCTGTTACATCCATTAAAAGCAACGGTATGGTGTTGTTTATGTGCTAGTAAAATCATTGCTCCATATTTCTTAAAAAATTAGGCAAATCAGATTGCGTCAATGGTCAATGGTAACCATTATAGCACCATGCTAACGGACTATGGGTGCCCCGGTGGACTAGTCAGTAGTGTGCTGGTCTGGTAATTTGGGGGTTGCGGGTTCGATTCCCGCCAGAGACTCTGGTGTTGTCTGCTTCTCTTCTCTCTTTTCTATTTTATTCTTACTTTTCTATTCAGGCATCACAATGGGATCAATAAAAAGGACCCAAGTGAGCTGCACAACAGCTGCCTGTTCTACCTAACCTAACCTATGCTAACCGACTATGTGATTCTTGAAAATTTAAGCACGAGGTCCCGGTGAGCTCTGATTTCAACAAGACGGCGCTACGAGATATATAGCGCATTAAAAAGTGGAGTTTTTGACTTGCTCACATTTTGGTGAACACTTCATTTCACGTTTTGCAACGGGAAATTGGCCACATAGATCGTGCGATATCACACCTATGGATTATTTTCTCTGGGTGTATGTAAAGCCTGAGGTCTTCAGGAAAAAACTAGCTACGATTAAACATTACTCGAGTTATTCGCGAGATACCAGTAGCTATGCTCGAAGGACTCGCCCAAAATTGGGTCACTTCAGACGTAATCGTGATTCACGGTGTATTAACCCCCATTACATAGTAGATAAGTGAAGGATATAAATACGATAACTAATTATCGACCACTTTTCTCAAAAATAACTTAAGCAGCGAAATTTTGATATATTGTTTAAAAATTAAAACTGATTCCTTCGTTGGGTTTCTTTTTATACCCATCACCTGCTTTCGTTTGTAATTTCTAAAATATTCATTTTAGATCCTTAAAAGTATATATGTTCTGAATCCTTATGTACTATGTCCATCCTTCTGTCCGTGTGTTTGTTGAAATCAACTTTTTGAAGCCCCCACGTATACTTTAGACTGTTGTATAGTATCAATTTATTAGATATGCTTTCAGGAATTTTGTTATCAGTTATGTGGGTATATTGCGAGCTGAGATATGAGCCGAAAGAACAATGTTGGTTCTATTTTATTTATCGACCTTGCAGCTCTTATAAACTTACGTTTATATGAAATATATACCGCTGGCAATAATTATAGAAAATATTAGTTTAATGGGTTAAAAAAATGGCGAAAAAAAATTAAAAGAAAACAAAAATTTCAATTAAAATGCATATTATCTACTCTCTTAATAAGTTAAGGTACAGTTGCTCCATATAATTATCAGTTATTGCCATTACATGATGATACAAGCTGCGTGAAGGGTATATAAGATTCGGCACAGTCGAATATAGCGCTCTTACTTGTTTTTGGGCCACACTACTGTGTAGAATAGTGAAACATTAACTTCAGCGGAACCTTAAAAAGAAAAATTTAAACACGCTTATTGAAAATTTGGGAGGTGTCCGTTTAATATGCCAGAAATTCCTAAAGGTTATTTGCCAGATGTCATATACCCTGCATAAGTCTATTATTGTTTAAAGGATAAAGTTCTATGAAATGTTAAAATTCTAGGGCACCTCTTTATCAGGCTTTATCTTTAAATATTAAAATCACCAAAAATCTTAATAGAACTATAGGAAGTAATATGAACCAAATATCTAAACTTGGAAAATCTAGTTTTTAGGTGTTTAAGTTGGCTATGAAGAGTCCTAAAATTTTTTGTACATAAAAAGAATTCAACAATTAATTTCAGTCAATATGTTAAAAGTTTCTTAGTTTTTTTTTAAATGCCCTGAGTTTCTACATGAAGTAAGATTTATGTCAATAAATTAATTTAAAAAAAAAGTTTTTTGTACAAAATTTGAGCATTTTTTTACACAACTGTTGCTGTTGAGGCTGTTGCTAAGAGCTTTTAAATTTGCACTACTTGACGACGCTGTGTATTATTCAAACCACTGCAACCATCAGCCATTTTTCTTTCTGTTGGTTCCATCTTGTCATATCCATCCTCGTCCAAACGTCGATAATACTTACGTGTTTCCACGTTGGTATAATTGTCGGGCATCAACTCACCTGATGATCTAGATTTTTTGGAAAATAATAAAACCTGTCTTAATGCCTCACTGGTCTTTAGTTGTTTCTTTGCACCTTGTGACTCTGAAGGTACGGGAGGCGCTTTACATTTGGAGGGTTTATGCACCTTCAAATGCCTGACAAAAGATTGAGAAACCGTAGAACCTCTTAGGAAATCTTGATCTAATTTTTCACTACATTCTTGGCCCTCTACTTCACGTTTTAAATGTAAATGGGCAGGGAATTTTTTTAAAAATTGTGAACTACTACAGTAATTGGGTTCAGTTTTGAGCAAAGTATTTGAAGAGGTTTGATATAAGCTATGGGACATGGCTGCTGTTTTCTTTGTAGGAGTTTTAAGACGTTCGAAAAGATTATGTATGGTAGCGGCTTTTTGTTTATTTTCCGCAAATGACATAGTTTTACGTTTGGCATGGTTGGGTGGTAAAGGAGCAGCTCCTTTTTTGTGCACCATTAAAGGGGCTAATTTTTTGGGAGTTAAGCCCGGTCTTCCATAGTGATTAAGAAATGTCGAGGTATTACTAAAATCTGTCATAAAGGTGTCTGTTTTGTTAGCCTCCTGTGTTTCGTCCTCATCTTCTAAGCCACTATAGCCTTCAAAAATTTCATCAAAAGCTTGAGCTACAATTTCATCGCAAAAACTAGAAGTTTCTTCTTCTAAATTGGCATTCTGTTCTACTTGAGTTGCTACCTGTTCTGAATTTAAATTTCTCTTCGCTATGGTACCAAATAAGTTCTTACGATAGTCCTCATCTATATTGCGATAATACACTTCCGCATTCGAGGAAGCTTGATGTGTACCCTTAGTAACGTGACGCGCAGTGCCTTGAATTTTAGTAACATCTTTATGCATGGGATGATTTTGCAGTATTTGCTGTATGATTTTTTGTCTAGTCTCATGAGTTTTCTTTTTTAATTGCTGAAACTTGCTGTTATTGTTGTGAGTGCCAGATGAGGGTATGTAGGTTCTTTTGGTGGTTGTTGTGGTGGCCACAATGGCGGCGCCAGGTGATGCTGAAACAGCCTGGGCCTCTGCTGCATTATGAATGGCCATTAATTCCGCTATATACTTACTGTGTTCTCGTTCACGCTGCTCCCTTTGCCTTTCTGCTATACGTCTTTGCAAAGCCATGTTTTCGAAAGTGTGAACCATACTGCCCACATGACTATTGACATCGGGTATACCTAAATCGCCGCTAAATAAATCGCGTTGATGCCTTTGCTGTTGTGTCAATAATTCACCTCCACTGGCCCGTTTATTCAGAATGGGTACAACAGTTTCTGGTTTACGATACAAAGTACCAGCCGAGGCACTTTGTCTTAGCAAAAAAGCGGCCGTTTGGGGTCTTCTGCGTTGGGGATACTGTTCTACAAATTCGGCAGCCTCTTGTTGCCATAATAAATTGCCGCTTTCATCAAAAGAACGATTGACAATGGAAGTTCTTGTGGTACAAGGTTTAAATGTCTATTGCAATAGTAGATGGTTGTTGTAATTTGTTGTTTGTGGGAAGAGTAGTTTTGTGTTTGTAGTTTTGTGGTTAATATTGTGTAGTTGTTGTGTGTTGTATTGCAAAGTAGAAGCGTTTAATTCAGAAATTAACATAAAAATAAATAATGAAAAAAAAAACAAACGATTAAAATATAAAAACACAAAAAATTTTAGGTTTCAAATATTATTTAACTTACAATTAAAAATAAACTTCGTAACTTTTGTCTTTTTAAAAATTTTATCAATGACTGAAACAATAGATTTTTTTGAAAAAAAGCTATCCAATATACATAAATATAAACAACTTTTTCAAGCTTAATTTCTATGTTTTTTTTTATACAAAATTAATTTTTATATAAGATTGGTTTTAATTTTTTCAAATAAGCTCGAAAAATGTAAAATAATAGTAAAGATGTTCACAGGAATATCTTAATAAAGATTTTTAAAAAAACTTTAATAATTTTTCCTTATGCAAAAGTAGTAATTAAAATGGCTCTTAGTTCTAGGGAATTTAAAATACAATAAAAAACATTGTTCATAAGAACTTAATAAAGCCTTTTTATATAAAAGCTTAAGTAAGCTTAAAAAAAAAAACTTAAAAAAGCTTTTTGGCAAAAACTACAAAAAAACTTTTTAACAAAAACCGAAGAGAGTTTTTTCAAACGCTTTTACGAAAAATTTCTAAAGTTTTTTTTTTCAAAAAGCTAAAACGGATTTTTTCCAAAATATTCAACGGTTTTTTTTTATCGAAAATTTTAAAATTACTAAATCAACTTTGTGAAACCAAAACTAAACAAAGTTTTTCGTAAAGAAAAATTTAAAAAAGAACATAAGTTGTAGACATTTTTATAATTAAACTTTATACCGAAAAGTTCAAAATATGATTCAAGAGCTTTTAGTTTTGTTTTATATAATATATGTATATTATATAGAGAAGCTTAAAAAATTGTCAAACAGCTTAAAAAATTATTTTTAGAAAAAAGTTAAAAATCTTAATTAACTAAAAGCGTAATAATTAATTAAAAAAAAACAAATAATTTTTTTAAGAAAAGCTTTCTTGTAGAAAATTAAAAAAAGAATTTTTGTAGAACATTTTTTTAAGAAACGCTAATTGGGCCCATACACAACACCATAAAATTGTGCAATCAAGTGTTTGTGCAATTAAGCTTTAAGCACACACTACACCAGCATGGTGGTACAAAATTAATTTTTTACCCAAAAATTGTGCGGAAAAGTTTGTAATGAATAACGAAAAAATTTGTGAAAACGAATTAGGAGAAAAAAAAACGTGTTTGGATGAAGAAATGGCTATGAACTGGCTTTTATATTTAAAATGTTGTATTTTTTTGATGTTTATGCCTTGACGAATTAACTTGTATGAGCCAATTTTGCCACACACGACTAAATCATGCTGGTACAATCAAAGAAATATCAAACTATTTTTGATAAAGCATCATCAGCTGGTACAATCACACCACAACCTCATACACGGTCAAACAGCTGGTACAGTCACTTGATTGCACAATTATTATGGTGTTGTGTATGAGCCCTATAAGACAAAACTTATGTATATAATAAAGTTTAAAAATATGTTTTAAACGCTAAAATTTTTTATTTATAAAATGTTTAGTTTAAATTTATTCGAACTTAAAAATCAGTTTAATTATTTTAGGAAGTACACTAATAAATGAAATTAAACTCTAGCTAAATAAAAAGATTTACATTAAAGTAAAAAAAAATATTTTTTTTTTCGAAAGCTTAAGAAAGCTGTTTCAATAAAATATATATCTGTTTTTCCTTTAATTTAAAGTCTTTTTATAAATGTATATAAAACACATTTGAATTTAACTGAAAATTATCTGATAACTATTTTACAGTCAAATTAATTTTAATTATCTTTTATCAACAACAAAAAAAAAACTTTTTTAAAGTTCTGCAACCTTTGTTCTTCACAAAATTTAGAATTAGTTATTGTTCTTATACATACAAACATGTAAACTAATTAATCTAAAGAAATTTACACTAGTTTATACTTAATATTCTAAGAATCTATTTATGTATATAATTTCACTAATAGTATAACGTTACTTTGCTTATACACTTCTTAATTATACCAAGACTCTTTTGTTATGCTTTATATACAAAGTTGTTTTTCATACAGCAACAACGTATGAAAGAAATAAAAACATTATTTAAAAAAAAAAAAACTTTTTATATTCCTTCCTTAATCCTTAAGAAAGCAGTAGTACAAAAGAACATTATACTGAGCAAAGCATGTGTCTGTAAATTTTCGTTTTTGAGATTTCATTAACGTACATAAATAATTTTGGTTGGTGTTTTATTGATAGTTTTGCTCATTAATATCGAGAACAACGTACAGACAGTTACACTTCTCTTAATTTAATTTTTTTTATTCCTTCTATAAGAAGAGGAGAATTTTTATCATTGTTTTTATCTCAAATAACTGTAGTTTTAGTTGTCTATTCTTTAGTTGTGCTGCTGGACTCAATCTAGCTTTTCAATTAATTTTTTTTTAAATTTTTAGACAATCTATTTTCAATGGCTTCCCAAATAGCCTTTATAGGGCAATTGATTAAAATAATAGTTAAATTGGAGAGAATTTTTGTATCCCTAAAACTCGTGCTGCTACTATAAAAATAAGGGTTGATTAAAACTCAACAAAATAATATAAGTCAAAATAAAACTAATAATATCGAATTTTTGATTCTCAGTCTAGGATGCTAAATTTTTTAGTATTTAAAATAATTTAAATTAGGCCAACTATAGCAAAACAAAATGTGTAGTGTGAGTGGAAAACACTATAGAGCTCGAGTAAAGAAAGTACTGCTATCATTGTTCACATTACAGTTCTTATGTCTACTATGTCCAACAGCAGGACATTGAGGAAAGTAGTATTCCAAAGTCTCATCTTCTGCTTCGCATATTTTATATGTCTTTGATCTGAAATTCCCATGAGGGCTAAATAAGTTCTCATCTTCGTGTGACACTAGTTAATGTCTTGTGTTGGCCTATGTTATTTTGAAGTTTCCTTCGATTTTTCAAGATTCAAGTCACCCCACAGTAAATTCGTCACTTTAGCCACATCAGCATTTTGCCATTGTCTGACGTGTTCGTTCGTCGCCTAAACTTCAAGTTTATTTTTGAATCTCTGAAGATGCTAAGCATTCTCCAGCGTGATGGCAATTGAAAAGGATTCCACTCGGCTAATTTGTCGACTTTTAGTTTTCGATTATTCCATAATGGATATATCTAGATGTTCGCATGCGAGCTTATCCACTCTTCCTCTCTCTCTCTGAGATTCCACTTTTTTATTGACTAGAATCTTGAAATTGGCCTATGTCATATAAACCTAATCCAGTTTGGTCACCATTCTACGATCAGTCTGTATAAACATCGATGTTTATCATATCACAGAGGTAACGATGACTTATAAACTATGAAAAAGTGAATGAAATGTAAATTATCAGCCTTATGCTAAAGAATATAAAACTCTTTATGTTTTAAAAGTTTCGAGTCTCAAAGTCCTTTTGAAAAATTCTCGATAGAACATTTTTGAATGGCTAACATTTTTCAGAATGTTTTTTATAGTGTTAATTAAAAAGACGTTATGTTAACTACATAATGCTAGAAACACAATTGCGACGAACGACGAACTTTTGGCCGCGAATATTTGTTCGATGCAATAAATTACATTTTTGTATATGCAATCATAGCATCGGGCAAAATTCGCCACACGCAGCAAACGCTGAAATAGATTTGTTTATATTTCTTACGTCGGCAAATGAGTAAGTGTGACCAGGTTTGGTTATTGTGTTCATGTGTTTTAGTAAACACAATTACTTTTTAATTTAATAATTTTTTTTTTAATTTTAAACAATACATTTAAAACAGTTATAATTATAAAAATTATTTGTAGTTGTGTTCTTGTTAATTCTATTTTTATTTTAATATATGGTCACTCTATTAGCTGTAATGTTCACTAAATGCACCTCATTCGCAAACGTTGGCGTAAAAGCCAAAAGCCTTTACTTTAATAGAAAAAATATTTATTATTTTGATGAGTTTTACAAAAATTTAAATTTTGTATTTTTTTGCCCTAACAAGACCAAATTTATCAACTATAACAGCTGTAATTTTTTTTGCTTTATTGTTCCTAATATGACGAATTTATTTAATAAAATTCGTCATTCGTCTAAGTTGTTTTTTTTTTTTTAGCATAAAACATCCATTTAATTAATGCTTATTAGGGGTAACACTATACTTGATTATTTATGACATGACATAACAATCGAATTGTAAGTACCTGATTGTATGGCATGTCAAATTGAATTTTACGGGGGGCTCTGTAAGGGTTCTTATGAAAAAATCACTTTTAATTTTCATGTTTAAATGAGTATGAGTTTAATGTCAACATGTTATTTTACCTGTCAACCGGCTTAAAAATAATATTTAATAACAATTAAATACCCAGAATGACTGGGTACCTGTAGTTACTCAAAAACAATTGTTGATGAATTCCAAGAATTTTTTAATGTTTAACAGAATAAAAAAACCGAAAATAGAAAAATAGCAAATAATAATTTCAGTCGTATTAGATTAAGGCATCAGATCTGTCAACAAATCGTATTTGCAAAAAAGTATGTGTTATCTATTGAATTGCAAAAAAAAAACCATGTCTGTGCATTAAATATGTTTCGCAAATTTTGATGGCTTTGAATAAATAGTCAACGATCGGGAACACATTTGTCTGTTTGTCTTTTTGAATCCAAAAACTACTGGATGGTTGTTAATAACATTTGGTCAATTCCTAGATAAACATATAAAGTACTTCTTATCGCAATAAAAATCTAATCGCAATAATAATCTTAAATCTAATAATTTAGAAAATAGCTAAAAGAGCAATTCTTCCGATTTAAAATGTTGCTGAAATATTCATAACAGGGTTTACAAATAGTAGATAGCCTCACTCAAGCAACTGACTACTTTTATACCCTTCACACAGTGAAAAAGGGTATATCTAGGTTTGTCATTCCGTGTGAAATTTCTACAATTTTCATTTCCGACCCCATAAAGTATATATTTTCTGAAAGCTTATGAAAAGGGGAGTCGATTAATCTCTGTCAGTCTGTCCGTCTGACCGTCTGTCCGTGTGTATGTTGAAATCAACTTTTTGAAGCCCCCCGACATCGCTTGAACCCGTGTGAGGTATTAAAATATCGAAATATAGAAAAATAGAAATATTCGGAAGTAGATCGGTATTGAAAATCAGAAACATCGGTACATAAACAACTGAGATATGAGCAAAAACCCACGATCCCTCGATTTTTTTTCACAAAAACAACATTACAACAAAAACATACATACATACAAACGTGTATACTGGTTAAAGAAAACGTGGCAAAAAAAAAAATTATTTAATTTTTTTTTTGTATTTTTTAAGTAATATATTATTTATATTTATATTAATTTTTTTTAAATTTTTTTTAAATTTTTTTTTTGTTTTATATTTATTATATATATTTTAATTATTTTTTAAAAAATTTTTTTTTTTACATATCTTTTTATTTTTTTAAAAAATTTTTTTTTTAAATTTTTTTTCTTTTAACATACGTAAAGTTATAATTTTAAAATGGGTTGTTTTTATATATGTATGTTTTTTATATGTATGTACGTATTTCATATGGGATGAATGGTGATACAAACTACTGTTATTGCATGACAACACGTTGTGAAGGGTATATAAGATTCGGCACGGCCGAATATAGCGCTCTTACTTGTTTTCTTTACGTTATGATCTAACTGAAATGTCAAAGTTTGTTTGTTTATATTTTTATAATTGTGGGCATTTTGCAGTGAGCTAATCGTATAACGTTGCCACTTACATATTATTTAGTTTTGCAAACGCATTCATTGGAAAAAAGTTTGCTTGATAATATTTACATGAAAAGCGAACTACAATTCTTTTAGCTTGTAAATTAACTTACACAAGCAAAATAATTATTCTTTAATTGACTAAAAGTTTTAACTATTTTTTTACTGGACTTTTCTGGAAATTAACGAAATCTAATAAAGCCAAGTAAAAGTAGAAACTTTTGAGTAAATGAACCAAATATTGATTCAAAAATATTTTATACAAATACACCTCGACATAAAAATTTAACGCAATTGTATCAAAACATTTTTTCCCCTCAATTTTACAAACGAAATCACATTTATGATTATACAGTTTCTATTACTTTTTTTTCTTCTCCTGTAAAGTTATAATTATTTGAGTTAGGGCCTTTCTACCTATGACCAACGATATATTTTGCACTTATGTTAAATTAAACAAGTAAGAGTGCTATATTCGGCCGTGCCGAATCTTATATACCCTTCGCAACGTGTAGTCATGCAATAACAATTGTTTGTATCACCATTTATCTCATTTATGAAAACATAAATATATAAAAACATCCCATTGTAAAATTATAAATTGAGTTTACGTATGTATGTTTCAAAAAAAAAAAAAATAATAAAAAAAATAAAAAAAAAATAAAAAATTAAAAAAAAAAAAATTTTTTTGGGCTCAGCTGGGATTTGGTGCCACTTTTATTCTAACCAGTATACCACGTTTGTATGTATGTATATAAGTATGTATATTGTTGTTGTAAAAAAACCAGGTAGTTGTGGTTTTTTCCTCATATCTCAGTTGTTTATATACCAATTTTTCTGATTTTCAATACCGATCTGCTCCCGAATATTTCCAATATATTAATGCTTTACGCGGGCCCAGTCGATGTCGGGGGGCTTCAAAAAGTTGATTTCAACATACATACGGACAGACTGACAGAGCTTTATCGACTCCCCTATTCTTAAGCTTTCAGCAAATATATACTTTATGGGGTCGGAAATGAAAATTGTAAAAATTTCACACAGAATGACAAACCTATATAAGTATACCCTTTTTCACTGTGTGAAGGGAGGGTATAATTATAAAATATTATTCACTTATGTTTTTTGTAACAAAAAATTTTTTCTTTCGTTTCCGAGAAATCCCAAACTTTATGCTAGAATCATCACCTAAATGTTGCTGCTGTTTGCCTAATATTGTGTGAAAACATGTGTGATTATTTTAATTTTCTTTTACTTTAAAATCTCTTTTCCAGTAGTCAACTAGTAATAAAATCTCTCTAGCTAGCCGTAATAGGAGTTGAAATACATATTTGTACGGATTTTTTAAGCACTAAAAGGAATATGGATGTCAAAACATTTGCATGAATCTGTAACAACTACTCGTATGCTGTGTTTTTGTATGTAACGGTATTAAAAGTTAATTAACATTAACAGTTAATTACGTGGACGAACTTTTAATTTAATTAAACGTACTTTAAAATTCAATTAGGCTTGTTGCGTGTCGCCTTCATACTTGCTGTGCATTAATCTAGTATATAAGTATGTAAGTTAAAAGTAGGTTTGTGTGTGTGTGTATGTGTACTATTTGTTGTATGTGTATAGCAACTTTTACTGATTTTATCCTCATTGTATTTTTATTTTAAACTGGTAATGTTAACCCTGCAAATGCATTGTTTTGTCGTTCAATACCCAGCAAAAAAATGTTTTTGTAGGGCTGGCATACATACATTTTATACGTATTTTTTAATTTTTTTCCACTTTCTTGTGGCTACCTTTATAGCTGTGCGTAAGGAGAAGGTATAATTAAGCTGCTCATGATAGAAACGAAATAAGCACTTATTAATTGGAAACCAGCAATTAACTAAATAAAATATTAAATATCGACCCCTTTGTGCGTAATTATCGTATGTTACGTTTTTTTAGAAATTGACTTTTTTAATGCAATTTGGTTCTACATCCATTATTCCATTGGCTGAGAAAATATTATAGCGATAACTGTTTTAGTTATGGAGTTAACACTGTGTACATTTTATCGTATAGCAGTGTTATTTACGTTTTTATTTATTTAAAAGTAATAAAAACGCTCTCCTGTAAAATTTTGTTTTTGTAACATACGACAATTTTGCGCACATGATTATACAAGTGCTCTTGAAAGCACTAAGTAAGAGATTTAAGAATCGCTTTTTGGTAATGAAGAGCTTGATTGGTAGCTATCTGTGTGCATATATATTTCCTTTATGAACGCTGATGTTTTTAATAAAGCGAAGACTTATTTTTCTGTTTTGAATATGTAAAGACTTTTACCGTCGATTTTTTTTTTAAATCATCTAGTAATTGAAATATTGAATAATTATTTTTTTTAATTTTATATTTAGGGAAAGTTGTTAAATAATATTGCAATAATATTTGTTCGATTTAAAAAGTGATTTAAATTAGTAAGTTGATTTTCTTTTTCCTTTTTAATAGTGTTTTTTTATATAATAACTTAAACTTAATTAACTGTTAGTGATTTTGACTAGTACAGTTTAAAAAATTGTAACTATAACGATGCACTTTATGGGTTAATATTTAACATAATGTTTTTCTGTATTGTGGTTGTAAGTATTAAGTGTGAAAACGTCAAATGTTAATTATGTAAATTTAAAATGTTAACATTTTATTTGACGCCCCTTCTTAACATATGGAAATTTCGTCAAAATTTATTCAACAAACTGTCAGGCAGTAAACAACAATCAAAAAGGGGGATATGCACTAAAAGGAACGGGTTAAAATTTCAGTTTCTTTTTTAATTACAAAATTCGCTATAAAATACATACAAAACGATGGCTTAATGTAAAAAATGCGTAACTCAATTTTTTGCTACTTTAGAGTGAAACGAAAGAGAAAAATCCATAAAAGTTTTAATTTTAAAATTATTTTTCCTTAATTCAAGGCTATTTGTTTCATTAAATGTTCCCCCTGTTCTGTATTTAGAGTGAAAATAAATTGTTTGGAATTTTCATTATAGTGTTGTTGTTGCATTATCCCTGAAATTGTTACAAAGTGATTAAAACCAAATAAAAAGTAAGAGTCTACTTTTTGAATTTACCTAATTTACTGGCTTACACCAATCACTAAACAAACTTATACATTTTTTAAAAAATGTCACAAAAATTGCAGTGCGGCTTTGTAAAAAATCTGTTGCAAATATTTACTGCCGTATTTATAAAAAATATTTTGGGTTAATTAAAGGCTTATTTGACAAACTTCTGTACAATATCTGTCAAATAAGCCTTTAATAAACCTAAAATATTTTTTATATATACGGCAGTTAGGCTTAAAGTTTATAACGAAACTTTGATGAACATGATTCTCCTAGTTGCGTAAATCGCTAAAGGAACAGTACTTTATTTGATATTACAATATACTCCGCACGTTACATTCCATTCGCACTTGGTTGCAATATTTCTCCTTGTTCGATTAGATTTTGTTAAGACGGGCGAATATTTAGTTTGATTGAGGTTTGGGTTGGGGGTTTTGTGCTCAATACCTGGCAACAAACTTTGTTGACAGGCAAACAAACATACAAATTAACACACTGCACAAAAACAAATAATTATGATCTCCAGATGTTTTTCTTTCAGATGTTCGCTCGTCTAAACTCGGACTTACAACTACATAATTTTTTATGACAGCACTGCCAACATAATTTTTCTAAGCGATAGTTTTTGAAAGCCCAACGGCAAACAAATAAAAGATTAATGCCTTTTTATATTTTGTCGCTTTTCTAACAAATTTAGTTATGGGTTTTTACTAAATTTTCGGGAGAGCAAAAAAAGCAATTTATTTTGTAACACTTTTATAAAATATTGTATATTTTTAAATTAATTCACATCCATCAAAACGATTGACTGCACCAATGAAGGCTCAAAATGAAGCAATAAAAAAAAATTAAAAAATTTTTAATTGTAGCATCTTGAAATTTGGAGCCAGGTGTATTTGACATTTCCCTACAAGAATTAATAAAAAAAAATTATATTTAAAAAAACTGAGTTACGCCTTTTTTATACTTAGCCACACTTATAAATGACCTGTTTTCGTAAAAGAACCTAACTTTAATATAGTAGATTAATTTTTTCTATACTTTCTCTTTGATTTTTTTTTAAATCACAATAAACAATGTAATAATGAATGTAGAAAAAAATATATATAAACAGAATTTATAACACCCACACAATAGCCACTTAAAATTATCCACATCAGTATTCCTTTAATGTTTATACGATCCTGGCAGACCATGGTCAACCATGCCATGGTTGTGGTCAATAATATAAAATTACACACAAAAATAATAAAAAAAAATTAAAAGGAAGTTTTTAATGGTTATTAAAAAACTCTTTATGAGTAGTGGGACAATAAGAAAAAAATAATATTAAATAAATAGTTAATGTAAACCATACATAATATTAAAATATATGTATGTAGTATGTATGTACTATAAGTTGTACTGGTGCATTTTAGTATGCTCTTCAAATAATTATTACACACAGGCAATTAAAACAAGATTAAATGACCAAGGTCGATCATAGTTGGGGCGGAAGAGTGTGTGTAAATAGATTAAGAGCAACTCGTTCCATTCTCAATAAATTTGAATAAAATTTTTTTCATTAGTGTTGCGGTTTCATGAAGGAACGTTTTTTTTAATATATTCTATATTAATTCTTCTAAGCAACTTTTGTCAGTTTTGAACAGACTATGCATGAGTTATAGCCTCATATTGTTATATTTTCAGGGCTCACTAAGAAAATAAAAATACTAGTCATGGTTATTGCCACTGAATCATAAATGAAACACTTTTTCTAAAAATCTTATATTGATTTTTTTGTACCACCGCTTTCCAACGGATGTTGTTTAGTTTTTAATTAACCTGTATTCAACTATTTTCTACTAATCACTCATTTTATATATAAATTTTTTTAATTTGTTTAAATATTAGTTTCTGTGTTTGAAATTTTCCTTTAGTAAATATTAACACTTAACATGCGGGGGAAAAAGGGAATAAGAGGATATTTTTTAGTTTTACACTATTTTGTTATTTTATTTAATTTTTTTTTGTCCTTCTAATTTGCATTAATAATAATTATTATCGAATTGTGGCAAACTATCACTGGAGCTAGTATAATGTATATTATTTGAAGAATTACTACAAATTTGTTGTTGCTGCAGTTGCTGCTGCTGCTGCTGCTGAGTTTTTAAATTATGTTTTTGTGTATTTGTATTTGTTGGTTTCTTGCTGCTGGAACTCTTTGCAACGGCCGCATTTGTAGACGATGATGAATTTGAAGATGATGATTTTGAGGAATGATAATGACTATTGCTGCCTGTATGTTGTTGCTGCTGCTGTTGTTGCTGTTGTTGTTGTGGAATTTGTGTTTGTGCAATTGTATCGTTTATGGATTTTTGAGATTTACTCAAATGTTTGGGTGTCTTGTGGTGTTGCTTAGCATGCTTCAAACTGTGATGACCATGAACGTGATGTGTCTGTTGATATTTTTGCGCTGTAGGATGATAATGATTTTCCAAATGTTGATGTTGCTGACTCATTTGCCCACCGTGATGTGGCTGAGGCAGTGTGGAGTTGGTGTGATAATTACCCATTGTTTCATTGCTGCTATTGCTATGTGCACTGCCCGTGCTACCACCCATGCCATAGATTTGAGATTTCGATTGACTGCGATAGTGTAAATTGGCCACACTGTAGTGATCTAAACTATCAAAAGTCTGCAAATAGTGGGGGTTTATTTGATTATAATCTGAACTGCAATCGCTGCTTGCGGCCGTATTATTATGTCTTCTATCCAAAGTGTTTGAACGCAAAATATAGGGTTGTTGATGATGATAATACTGTTGGCTGTCACGATGATCAAGGGAATTATAGTGTCCATTTTTCTGTGGCAAGGGTGGGGGTGTCGTATGCTGCTGAGCTTTAGAGAGATTATTTTTGGCGGAGATTTTGGTGGGTGGTTCCGTAGTCTTGGCACATTTAATAGCCACAAAAGAAGTAGGCAAGGGTGGTAGGGGTGGTGTAGTAGAGGGTGATGTAGCAGCCGCAATAGTGCCAGCTGATGTTATAGAATTACGATTTATGGCCTCGCGCTACGCTGCATGGTGATGATTGCCAAAAGTGCTCAAAACGGGTACGGACTAAGAGTAGCAAGATCACACACATGTTTATATATAAACACACACACACATACATATAAGGATAACATTTAAGAAAAAAGTAGATTTTCATAGATTAATAAAACCACAATTGGAGTTTTTTTTTTTTTTTTTTGTGTAGAAAGTGATTAAAAAAGTATGATAATAAAATGAAACCAAAAATGTTTATAAACGTAATAAATGAAAATTAGTTTACATTTGATTTTTGTTTGTATATTATTTTTAGAATAAAAAATTGTAGTGTTTTTTTTTAAGTTTAGTTAGAGTTGTATTTGTAGTAGGCAGTGTTGAAAAACGACAGATAAAAATAGAAAAGAAAACAAGAAAAAATATGGGAGAAATATTAATTTAGCTTAATATAAACAAACAAAAATGAAATTGTATTCGAAAGTTTTCAAATGAAAAATGTTTACAAAGTCAGTGTTGAGAATATTATGTTGGCTTTTTTTTTAAATGGTACATTTCTAGGCTTAGTTGTTGTTACAACCAAACCTTTATTGTATACTGTTTATTTGTCTTTTTCATGGCTTCACCAATTACTATTACTATTACAAGGTTCTTGTCTTAGCTGTGTGTTAGAATTTTACTTTTGAGTTTTTGTTTTTCATTTGGTAAAAATAACACATTTAATTAAAAAAAAAATAATACATTTAAATAAAAATACCAAAATGATGTTTAATAAAATTATAGATAAAGAATTTAAGAAAATTTATAAATTATTAATTATTTTAACATGTTAACAAACACTTAAGTGCAATTTTGTGCATAAGGAAATGAGTTACAAAAAGTGCAAATTGAACTTGAACAAAATTTCTTTCTGTTTGTAGGAAAAATTTCAGTGTTTTGTTTTCATTAATTTTGTGCATAATAGAAGAAAAATTTTTAATTAAAAAATACATATAATTTTTATGGATAAATGGTATAAAATGTTAAAATAATTATAGTTTCGAATGATTGAACTCTATGCTTTTGATTATTTAAAAAGAGGTGTGTCAAGGAAATTAAGTTATTTTAAGCGAATGTGTATCAAAATAATATTCTAATGTTGCCACGTTAAAAAATAAATAACTTTTACGTGCTCATCTGTGGTGTCAAGGGAATATATAGTTTTGTAAATAATTTTTTTACTTCTACAATATTCACTTTCGACCCCATAAAGTACATATCTTATGAAAGCTTATGAATAGGGAGAGGTGTATCTGGCTTTCCGGCTGTGCTGATTGTAATCGACTTTTAGAACCTTCAAAATATTGCACAAATCTATGTGTAGTAATAATATTTTGAAAATATTCGCAAATGAATCGCTATTAAAAACCAGCACTATCTATCTAATAACTGGCTGAGATATAAGCAAATAAACACGACTGCTTCTATTTTTGTTTATATATTTTTGTTACAAAAAATATTATCTTTTAGCCCTCGGATATTTCATAGATACGTTTGCTACTTTTTACAAGTACGATATGCCTCTAAGACTATATGGAGTAATCGATCACTAATTGCACAATGAGGGCATGGATTGTGACATCAGTATCTTTACTAATTGGACAAAGAAGAATTCTGGACCTTGCACTTAAAGAGTGTATGCAATCACTACTCAGAAATGCGAAATCATTTTTTAGTGCTAAGAAAATGCGAGACTCAGTGAAGGATAAGGTGCCGATTGGTGGCCATTAAATCAATGGTAAGCGAAGAGTGTCGAAAAGAGACCTGAAATAGTAGTGGTCTGCTTTGGGGGAATCCCTACACACATAAATTGACTTATGCAATACTTGGAGGATTTTATAATCTAAGCTTGCGTCTAAAACAAAATGACGGAATAAATACTTTTTCTAATCTCCCTCAATATAGATATAACAAGTAAGAGCGCTATATTCGGCCATGCCGAATCTTATATACCCTTCACAACGTGTAGTCATGCAATAACAGTAGCTTGTATCACCATTCATCCCATATGAAATACGTACATACATATAAAAAACATAAATATATAAAAACATCCCATTGTAAAATTATAAATTTACGTATGTATGTTACAAAAAAATAAAAAAAAAAAATTTAAAAAAAAAATTAAAAAAAATTAAAAAAAAAATATAAAAAAAAAAATTAAAATATATATAATAAATATAAAAAAAAAAAAAAAATAATAAAAAAAAAAAAAATAAAGAAAAAAATAGTAATAAAAATATAAATAATATATTAAATAAAAAATAAAAAAAAAAATATAAAAAAAATTTTTTTTTGGCTCAGCTGGGATTCGATGCCACTTTTTCTGTAACCAATATACACGTTTGTATTTATGTATGTTGTTGTTGTAATGTTGTTTTTGTGAAAAAAAATCGAGGTGGTCGTGGGTTTTTGCTCATATCTCAGTTGTTTATGCACCCATGTTTCTGATTTTCAATACCGATCTACTCCCGAATATTTCCGATATTTTAATACCTCACCCGGGTCCATGCGATATCGGGGGGCTTCAAAAAGTTGATTTCAACATACACACGGACAGATGGACAGACTGACAGACTCACAGAGCTTAATCGACTCCCCTATTCATAAGCTTTCAGAAAATATATACTTTATGGGTTCGGAAATGAAAATTTTATAATTTTCACACGGAATGACAAACCCTTTTTCACTGTGTGAAGGGTATAAAAACAGCTTGAGATGTATATTACGGTTGACCCGGAAAAAATTCCTAATTCAAAATGTTGTTTAAAAAGATATTGGGGAATTGCATATTGTTTTGATCACAGAGTAGGTGATTACATATTCCCTTAAGCTACGCCTAAAATAAAATATTTTCGTAAATTTAGTCTTTCAATAAAAGTGGACGTTAAAGTAGGCGTGTCAATAAAGTTTCTGCTAATAAATACAACTTAGATATATAAATATAGTCCATAACTTTTCCAGAAACTTTGTACATAGAAAAATTATATGAATTTAAGATAAACCGTTATATGGAAGGTAGGCGTTAAAGTGGGCGTGTCACCTTCATTTTCTGGCGTAACAATCACATTGACTATAAAGCTATATGTACGAAATTTCATCATCATACCTTTAATTTTGTCAGTTTTATGAGCTTTTAAATTTTATTAGCAGTAAAAGAAGGCGTGTCAATAAAGTTTCTGCTAATAAATACAACGTAGATATTTAAATATAGTCCATTATTCTTCCAAAATCTTTATTATAAGAAAAATTATATCAATTTGAGACAAAGCGTTACATTGAAGGTGGGTGTAAAAGTGGGCGTGTCACATTTATTTTCGGTTAATACAAAGGATCAAAAATCAATGTTTGCAAAATTTCTGAATTATACATCTAATTTTGTCAGTTTTATTAGGTTTCGAATTTTAAATATACCAAAAAATGCACTGTGCGGTATAAATTTTCATGCATTTTGATCTTTAACGCCTTTCCTAATACATAAATTTCAGTAATTTTCAGGGAAAATATGTTTTTTACTCACGAGTATACATTCGCAATTGCATGGCTATACGTTAATGCGTTTGGACACAATTGTATTTTATTTGATGTTGGAAGGACATGATCTTTTAACCTACTCTTGCGAGTACGAGCTATAACTCTCTTTCTAATATTCTGATTTAGCTTATTTTTAATACCAAACAAACCTTGTGTATAGGAAATATTCTGGCAAAATTTGAGCCCCTTAGCTTTTTCGGTCCGACCTCTATCGTGCTTTTAACAAACTGACACACAGACAGACATAGCTATATTGTTATAAAATGAAACCCCGAATCAGAATATATAATTTAATGATAGTAGTAGTATTAAAACGAGTGTATTAATTTATTTAAAATTTTTATCAAACCTAAAATTTTTCAACATTTTGTACCATTACCATTTTAACCATTAAAAAAAAAATCGATAAAACATTACTCTGCGCGCTACAAATTTGTAGCAAAAACATAAAACTGAAACAAAATTGTTATTCATTAATTTTCACATTTGCATGAAACAGTTTTCAAATGAATCAGTTTCATAAATTACAACATTTGTTTTTTCTCGACAATATTTTTTACTTTCCTTCTTATTTTTCTACAAAAGAGTATTATGCATTCAATAAAAAGTGGTAGTAATTAAAAATATATATTTGCAAATATTAATATAAATTATGTTGATAATATGGATAAACAACTATAGAAATGGAAAAAGACATACACGTAATAATTTTCATAATAATTTCTCTACATGCTGATTAAATACACAGAAACATTTTAATATGGAATACACACACATGCAAGTAATAATAACAGAAAAAAATTAAAAATAAATTGTTGTTGTTTTCATAGTCACACTATTTTTGTTATTTCAATAAATAAAACTGTTTTATTGAAATAATATTTAATTATAATTTTCGAAACATGACATGTTTTACATTAAACGCTAATGGAACTGTTATAACAATTAGTAAATAATTAATTAAATATTTATTATTGATATATGTATGTGTGTATGTATATTGAAAGAAAAATATTTATTAAAATCATAAATAATAAATATTTAACAAATAGACACTGACAAACGTATATTAAAAAAAAGGCAAACAAATAACATCAAAGATATACGTGCAAACAAACGGCAATAAATAAATTACAATTAATATACATTTATATGCGCAAGTTTAAAAAAAAAACAAATAATTTCGTATTAAATATAAAGTTTATTACAACACAATGTACTTGCAATTATGTTTATCATACACATTACATTTGATATTGGTAATAAACTAGAACAGCAAAAACAAAAAAGTTAATTTAACTAACTAAGAAAGTAGAACTGTTTAACTAATTAACAAAAACTTTTAATATTATTTTTTATTTTTTTTTGTATATTTTCGCTTATTTTACAAACTTCATACTTTATCTTACAAACTACCAGTGATTTTTTCACGTTCATGTTCACATTAAATGTTTTTTTTTTCTTCCATCTACCCTAAAAGTAACTGCCAATATGCAGCGAAATTACAGCAAAAAAAAATAATGGTGGAAGAGAAGAAAAATTAAACTAAGTACGTGTTGCAATAAATTTCTTAAAAATACTAGCAGACATACATAGACAAACTTGCAAATACCTACACGTTAACACTGGCATACACATAGAGATTTATAGTGACACCCTGTGAACTTCCAACCATAATTAGCTAAAGAAAATAACTAGAGAAAAGTTATTAACATGCTACGCAAACAATTCGAATGTTTTTGTTTTATTAAATTTAAAAAACACTGAGAGAAATTTGATAAATAAATGAGAAAACAGATATAACATTTAATAACAGACAACATTTTTTGCATTAAACTGCGTTTTAATAAAAAACAACTTATTTTAAAAAAGTTTTTTTTTTAAAGAGAAAATCTTATATTTAAAATATGATTTAAATCATGGTGTAATCACGTAAGGTGACATTGCGGAGAGAGAAGGAGTACTTTTTGTCTCTCTTATTTAATATAAGGAGTTTGTTAATTCTGGGCACTGAAATCTCATTTTTATATATGGAATTTGACAACCATTGGGACACAAAAAATAATCAGCTGGGCTGACATCGCTACCTATAAAAGTGTTCCTTGGGTGTTACAACAAAGATTTTTAGTTTCCAGAGTTTTTTTTTTAATAACATTTTTATACAGAATTAGACGGAAGTACAGAGAGAATGTATAAAATTTTAACATTTAAAAGAAACAGCTAATTTTAAGCAGCTTGTTTATTCGGTGCTTTTAGCTCTGTTTTGAGTGCTTTTTAAATTTTTTTTGCGGAAAGTTTTCGAGTCAGTGCTCGGTGTGCTGTTTATATACAAATACCATTCCACGAAAGTTTCGTTCCGTTTTGTATTTCTACAGTATTCCTGAATCCATATAGATAGAGAAGTTGATTTTGCTTTGCTTGTCTGTCCGTCTGTCCGTCCGTGTGAGCGTTGAAATCAATTTTCTAAAGCCCCCATACATGCCACGAACTTTTGTGTGTTATTAATTTATTAGAAATGTTTTCGAACATTTTGCTATTGAAAATCAGCTATTTTGACCCATAAGCGGCTGACCAATGAGCAAAAAATCACGTATGTCTCTGTCTTTCATTGAGAGTGCAACAACAAATTTATATATATAAGGAAAAAAAAGAAACAACAAAAGCAAGCGTTGTTCAACATGTTGGTAAAAAATGTGTGTGTTATTGTTGTAGTTATTATAATTTGAATGCATATTCATGTGTTTGGATGTAAAAAATGCAAAGTTTTTCATATTGTTCAGCGAGGAATTGTAAAACTCTTTTACAAATAACTTATATGTATGTACTTATATGCTTATAGCTGTAAAGGGTATGTTAAGATTCGATACAGCCGAATATAGGGCTAATACTTGTTTTTTTTTGTTTTAATTTTTGATGCCTTCCTCTTTCTTCGGTGACACACAATACTTAATTTCAAATTTTTTAATGATGTCAACTTTTTTGATCGGTAACATAGTGATTATATTGGCAACTGCTAAATTAAAGATGTCACTTTGTAAAAATTTAATATTTTGAATGCTCTTAATATGAGCCGTTGGAATTTATTACATTTTAATATGAAAAATTTATAATTTTATAAGACCAATCAAAGACAACAATCAAAAGGTCAACGTTTTAAACTCAGTGCCTTTTATAAAAGTTACACGATTTGTTTTGGTTTTGTGCTTTTTAAAATTTCAAGGTCGACAACGCTGATGATCTTTTAATTAATTGAGACTACTTAGTGAAATGTGCATCAGCACATCAGCCAAATCAGCACACATTGTATTTTCTTTTATATTAAAAATAGCTTTTAATGGAACTTGTTTTCCAACTTCTTGGTTTTAATAGAACAACTTTTTCATAGAAAATTTTACACAAAAAAAAAATAGATGTATTAAATAAAATGAGAGAAAAGAGTTGAAGAAACTTTTGCTAAGAAAACCTCTTTTACATAAACTCCCTTGCTGTGAAGAAAGGTGTTTGTTAAAACCTAAAAATTAAGTGTAAATGCAGGATATTTTTTTTGAGCCTTTGCTTTTTTACTTTTAAAGATCAAAGCTTAAAATGAAAGATAAGCTTTCGTAATAAAGTTGAAAATAATTGCACAAAATTTGAATACTGGTTATCAATGACATTTGCGTACTGAGTGCCATCTCTCAACTTGTGTTATTTGATGCACAAAAAAAGTCTCATGTTATTTAAAATGCAAAAAGCTTATGAGGCTTAAAATGTAGAGAATATGATAATACGTGGCGTGTACTTTCAGCTTTAATCCAATAAGAGTGCAGAGGTGGTTTCATGAACAGCTAATTAAAATTGTTTTTCTTATAAAACCCTCTAAATAGAAAGAAAAATTGAGATAAAAACGATGGATTGTTATGAAAATCATCTGATGCAGATCGTGAATGATGACATTTGTAGAATGTGCCTGGAGGATGCCGAGACAGCAGCGCATGTAGTATGCGAGTGTCCGGCGTTGGCGAGCGGAAGATTAAGGATCACAGGCAAGCACAAGTGTGAGTGCGATGGGGCACTTAGTCTGAGGGAGATGCTGGCAATTACAAAGGACTGTGAGATGAGGATTGTCGACAATCACAAGTCGGCAGTGTGAAATCGTTTTCCTAGTACAGAGCAAACGCCGGTTGTGGCGCGGGACTCAGTGATTGAAAGTATACTGATCGGTGGACACGAAAACCGAAGGGGGTCGAAAAGGGACCCGTGATAGTAGTGGTCTGCTTCGATATTCTATTGTTATGAAAATAGCTAAACGGGAATTATTTTCAACAAACAAAAGTAAAAAAAAAAATCTGTTGTTTTGCGGCCTACTTAACAATCTAATGCTCTACAAAAATTTGATTCTCGAATTGCAAAGCAGTGACTCTGTGATAATGAGGTTTGATTTACACAGTTTGCATGGGCATGATAATTTTTGACAGATAGACAATGCTTATCATACTGATTCTGATATGGTTGTTGTGCAAATTCCAACTTGGAAGTATTAGATAAAAAAAAAATTATTGTAGTTTCCCTGCCTATAATTAGCTTCAATAAAAAAGCTTACAGTAAAATTTCTTTTATCCAGTTTTTCTCTAAGAGAAAAACTTGGCAGGTATGTAAACAAGCAAAATTGTCGCATTTGGGACACAAAAAACCCGCACGCATACATTGAAAAGCCGATACACCCAAAACGAGTCACTGTTTAGTGCGGATTTTGGTCCAGAGGCATAATTGGGCCATTTTTCTTCATAAATGAGCAAGGAGTGGCCGTAGTCAAGATCGTTATCGGCCCATGTTGAACGAATTTTTGTTCACAAAAATTGAAGAGGGGAATATTGGCAACATTTGGTTTCAACAGGACGGCGCTACGTGCAACTAAAATAGTAGTTTTACTACAATCTTTTTAAGCGTTGTCTTTACTAGAATTGGCTTCTTCACTCAAAAGTTCTATATAACAAATCTGTCTTAAAAAGATCTACTTAGAGGCAATTTTTTACACCAAGATGTCTAAAGCAAAAGTGCCAAATAAAATTTGACTAAATTTGCCCTTAAAATTTATTCGACAAAATTATCGTTACGAAATGTTCCCCTTTGATTTATATGTATGAATTCATTGCAATGAAAATTTTTGCATTCTTCATCGGACGGAGCAGCTTACGACACTAGCAATTACAATGATTTTTCATTTCGCCAAACATTCCTTACTCATGCACTTAAACAAAACAAAAAAAAAAAAAATACCCAATGAAAGCGAAAGTTTAACAGAATTGTGTGCATTTTAATAAAGTTTAAATACCAACAACTGAAATGTAAAATGTTATACTTTGCCAGGGAGTTGCTACAAAATATAGTGTCCCTTTTCTGTGAAAAACATGCATCAAGAACTATAAAAATTCCTGTTCATGGCAATACATGGCATGCACTAGCTAACGGTAGTAGCAAGAAATTGAATGCCAAGCGAGGGAGCTAAACTAAAAAAAACGATGTTAGAAAACGATGGACAATTTTAAAGGAATGTTGAAAAATCATGAATTTATTTATATTTTTTTTAACAAATATATTTCCTTTTTTTTTTAATTATTTGTAGTAAAAATTAAATGACAATGTTTGGGTACGTTAAACAATTTTTGTTTAAATGAAATTAAAACTAAATATTTGAAAATAAATTGCTCTAGTTAGAAATTAACAAGAAAATTTTAGGTCATAAAGTTCAACTGACATGCAAACAGGTGAAAAAGTTCTTTAGAATATACTCCTTCATTTCGGTACGGAAATAGTGAGAGAAATAACATTAAAAGCTCAACAACATTAAGGATATTCACAGCATGCGTTTCTGTTTAAGCTGTGTAAAAGTTAATAAACTATTGTTCACTTGCATTATTCTCTAGTTTCACTTTCATGAGAAGACTTATAAAAACAGTTTGGGATTTTCCATTTTTTTTTTTGGCAGTGAAAGAAGAATAAGAAAAAAAAATAATTGAGTATATAGTGAGTGTAACATGACACCATCGTATAATCTAAAACCACAAATGCACACAAAATTAAAATAGTTTCGCTTTTATATTTCACATGTTTTTTCTAGTGTTGATATTCCTGCCATAGAAAATAAAACACCACCACACAACCATAGAGTTTAACATGCACACATTCTTTTTACTGACATCGACATATGCGTGACTCTATATGGCCACCATGAATGAATTCTACACATACACATTCTACACATTCACTGTTTATAGGAACTAATGAAACTGTGTATTTGCTTTGAATATGTATTAGGTTTTGTATATGAGTGAGAGCGGTTGATATTTATTAAAAAAAATTATTAAAAAGGATGCATGTGTGTGTGTATTAGGAAAATGTAATTTTTAAGCAAAAATACTGTAAATAGTTTTCGGTAGAGTTGACATTAAAATTTTAAAGTTGAAAAAGCTGTTGCCAACCTTCATTCAGCAACACTAAAATTGTTTTGGTCAATAAATATTTTTAAAGTTATTATATTTAAAAATACTTTTTAAAGGACAAATTTTTCATAGGGGGTGATTTTTTTGCAATTTGGATTTTCAGTGTAAATTTTTTAAGTATAAAAAAGATTAGTGACATTTAGCTCAGTAAGCTTTGGCATTAAACCATGACAAACAAACGAACTGTGTTTGTTAATCATTAAAATTTATTATAAAAATTCGACTAATTTTTTGTGGGTCGCTCGTGTACAGGGATAAGCCAGTTACAGCTGCAGCTCTAGGAGGTAAACGGACGACATAGCTGTGGTTTTCATTGCCAAACACGTATGTCTTGAAATCAAATTTTTCAGAAGAGCCACTCAAGCGTTTTATATAAAATTACGGGTAAGGTATTGACCTTTTTAAACTTTTTTTTAACCATTCATGTCATCAAAGATCTTAAAATTTTCTTGTAAAAATTTCAGACAAATATTTCAAAATTAGATCATAGCGAATACCAATACAAACAAAGTGGTACGAAGACTTAAAGTGTGTGCAGATAAAGCAGCGTATGTCAACATAGATTGTACACAAGTAATTATTCTACTTTTAGTAAACTGAAAAATTATCAGAAAATAACTTTCAAATGTGTTCAGAAATAACGTAAGTGGTTTTGTGTTTAAAAAAAAAAAATTAAATAATTTGCCTTTAAGCAAACGTAAGTCAACATACTGCGTTAGTACTGAACTCTTTTTGAATATATACATAGAAGTTACGTTGTTATGCCAATAAAGAAATTGGAATGGGTCCATCTTATTTCAGAAATTTTTAAAACCAAGCAAGCAATTAGGCATTAATAACTCAAAATCGTCAAAAAACAACATACGCGGTTGCCCATGAAAACTACAGATAAATCACTTTAAATAAATATTTGATTTACTTTTGCAGTTTTTTATTATAAAATCACACTTTAGAAATGATAAGCTTAAAGCAGAAAGGGGGTGCTTTCTCTAAATAAAATTCCTCTAAAAATACTACGCTCATTGAGAAACATATTTTTCTAAAAATATTGCTTGAATTAAGGCAATTTTTTGATATAGACGTTTCTCTGGTCAAAGTATTTTCTTTTTATTATTATTATTATGTTTTTATTATTTAGAAAACTTTTGATTTAAATAGGAAAAAGTTGATTTACTTCAGACAACTTTGCAAGTTGTTACGCGCCGCCTAGATTATAAAACAAAACAAAAAAACTTTATTTTATATGAAAGCCAAAATAATCCCTAAAGAAACGTAGTCAAAGGACATGAAAGGTATTGTTTTCCCAGCTAGCTGTTGGAATACTGGTTGTGTGATTCTTGACCCGAATTTCTGAGCGAGTAAACATATAAAATTCTACTTTAATGCCGCGTACTGATACCATAAGTAGAATAAAATATACTTGTATTATTATATGCAACAGAGTAATATATATGACAAGATGTAATGTCGTCAAGGTACAATTGTTCCCTCCCTTTACGAAAATAAATACGCCAATGACAATCAAAGTACCATGTTATTTTCTTGATTGTCCCTTCTTGATTTGCAATATACAGTAAATCTGGTAAATTTCATGGCAAGGTTAGCGATAATGAATTGGAACCATGTGGTGACACTCACCAAATTTCTAGGAGAATGTATGGAACATTTTTTTTTACAAATGCTTATTTAAATTAATAATTACATTTACCTCTCCTGTTAATAAGTTTCAAAAGGGGTGAGATTTTAATTTAATTTTTGAAGCTTTTTCACTTTAATTTAAACTCTTTTGGTTTTAATTTTAATTTTTATGTGCACTTAAACTTTCCACTGATCTATGTAAATAGGTAGGCAATTGACCTTTTCGGCTTTATATTGATAAATGAATGATAGAAAAATTGTATTTTTTTATTTTAGTTACATATTTGCCCTTATGTACAAAAAATTTAAACGGAATTTACATTCTTTTCAAAACCCGTCCATTTGACTCAATTTAATTGGCAGCTAAAAACAAAAAAAAAATATATAAAACCAAAATCCAAGTACAAAAATTTGCAAGTTGCTCATTAACTCTCACTATATAGAATTCTCCTGTGATGTAAATGTATGTAGGATGTAGAACTATAAATACAAGTTAGGGTTTTCAGTATGTGATGTGAAAACGATTAAAATTTTTATTTTACTACTAATAATTGTGGAGTTTTAAAAGTTTGAATTTTATTCTTTCTGTTGTACGTAAAATCGCAACAAAGTATGCGAACATGATATCGTTTTGATAGCGGCAAACATCCTGTTTGTTACAAAAAACAACTGCCAACTAACGCTCCAGCACAATTTTGTTGTTCCTGTTTCACGGGAAAAATATTTATCTAATTAAAGAAATTTTTTTTTAAAACAATTGTTCTTATTTAGGAAAATTATCAGTAGTAAAGGCTACTTTGTCCGAGATAGCTTTTCTATGGAAAAAGTTCTTCTGATCGAGATAAATTTTTGTTTGGAGAAGTAGACGTGCCATTAGTTATTTTTATATACTTCAAAGGAGAAAGTAAAGGGTCCGCCATCTAACGTTTTTTTTTCTTCCAACTAGTGCTTATTTCGTGAATAGTAACACTTAGCTCATGTCTGATTTGACAGATAATTAGTTTTATCCTTCCGCTGAACGAATATGGTTCTGTGTATACGCTTGAACAACGCTGGAAAATATTGCGACATTACTTTGGCCGATTTCGACAAAAAAAAAAAAATCTTTTCAGATGAAGCTTATTTTAATCTTGGCGGCTATGTAAACAAGCAAAATTGTCGCATTTGGGGCACAGACAACCCGCACGCATACATTGAAAAGCCGATACATTCAAAACGAGTCACTGTTTGGTGCGGATTTTAGTCCAGAGGCATAATTGGGCCATTTTTCTTCGTAGTCCATGGCGATCGTTATCGGGCCATGTTGAACGAATTTTTGTTCACAAAAATTGAAGAGGAGGATATTGGCAACATATGGTTTCAACGTGCCACACAGCCGAGGCTACACTTTTTTATAGCATTTTCAAAAAAAAAAAAGTTAATTGGCGGACCCTTTAAAAGAGTATATATAATTTGCCATTTAATTTGTAATATATACAACATTGATTTGCGATCCTTTAACATATATATGGAGGGAAGAGTTGATTAAGTTAAGTCTGTCTGTCCATGTGCATGTTGAAATCAATTTTTTGAAGCACCCACGTATACCTCAGACTTCTATATGATATCAATTAATCAGATATGGTTTCGAGAATTTTGCTATTGAAAATCAGTTACTACGAACTGAGATACGAACGAAAGAACACGATTGGCCCTGTTTATTGCAGCTTTTGCTGCTTCTATGAAACACAAAATTATCAGTTATGGTGTTGAAACTATTAGTGGTGATTACAAAGAAAATTGCCATATAAATATTTGTATATGATGTTGCACACTTTGTGATGGGTATTTAAGATTCGGCGCAGCCAAATATATAGGGTTTACTTGTTACATTAAAGTGCAGTTAAAATTTGTTTTTATGGTTTTAAAACAAGTGGTTTTTTTTTAAATTATATTTGTTTATATAATTTTGTTTTTGAATTAATTACTTTTCTACTCTTCAATAGCTTTGACTTTTACCCATTAAACAAACTCAATTTCTTGTTAAAATTTTTTTTTTAATTTATTGTTGTTAAAGTTTTTCATAAAATCTACAGGGACAGGATATTCTAAAAAAACTATAACTTTATTTATTTAAAAAAATTTTTTTTTCAAACACATTAAATGGGAATACCAGTTACATTAGAGGGTGCAAGTTAAGTAAGAAAAAAATAAATAATAAAAAAGAAGAACAAAAATGAAATTCCCTTTATTTATTTCAGTTTCAGTGCAAAATTTCTTTCGTTCGTTGCATTAAAAGTATTTGCAACAGAGACATTTCATGTTGATGTAAAGTTTGTTTTAAGAAAAATTGCTTAAAATAATAAAAACAAACACACACACAGAATAGACATAAAGAGAAACTGACAAGAAATGAAGGCAGAGGAAACCGGAAAACGGAACTTACAATTGCCAAAGTATATATCGCTCAGTCTTTGTATGACAACATAATATCAACACTTCACTATCTTGTGTTTTTTTTTGTGAAATTCTTCAACTTAGAAGAAAGAGTAAAAGGCAGAAATAAAACTGAAATTTCATTAAAATTGCTTTTTGTTTCTCTTTTATTTTGCTGTTCACATGACACACATACTTAAATGCAAAACATTCTTTTTGGCAAATTATTTACAAAAAGACAAAAAAACCAAAAAAAAAAAACAAACGAAGACACAACAAGCGACCAAACAAACAACAACTAAGTTCATGCTTAAAGTGTCAAGTTGATATGTTTTTTGAGCAAGCCAGCAAGAGTGAGGGAGTTAAATCAAAAACAAATAACAATACAACAAGAAGAATGTGTGAATATTTTGCACGAGTGTCAGCAAGGCAGAAATAGAGTCAAGCAAGAATAAAACAAACCAAAACAACGATAGTGTTGCATTTTTCTGTCCACTTTGTATGACAGTGTAAAATGAAGAAGAAGAGGAAAAAAAAAATGTTGTTTCAAATAGTTTGTTTTCAGTTTATTTTTTCTTTTTTAAATGAAAAAAAAAAAGAAATAAAATAAAGTAAATTATGTTTACAGTAAATTAAAGTTATAAAAACAAACACGTTGACATTACACACAAACACTTTTGAACTTTAATAAACTAAAACTATTTAAACTCAGCAGGCAGGGTCATATCACAGCATTTGCTATTTTATTTTATTTATTTTTTTTTTTTTGTTTAAAACTAAGCAAACTATTTATTTAAAGAGTTGTTGTTCTAAATTCTAATTTACTTTTTTTTTCATAAGCATTAACATTTTAAAAATTTGCTGTAGTTGTCAATTAAAGTTTCTTCTAGTACTTTTTTTTTAGATAATAAGTGACTTTTGTGTACTTACCTTCTTAATTGGCATCATAAACATTCATTCACTGGAAGTCAGTCATTTTGCAAAGAGGTTTTTTAATAGGGGCTTATTTTATAATTTTCAGATTTTATTATTAAATTTCACTTAATTATACGTATAGAGGGGAAAAAGAAGCAGAGTTAAGAAATTTTTTCATTGCATTTTAAAAAGTTGTAGTGTGTTAAATGCCAAATTCTTTGGATGGAGGAAAATGCTAATTTTAAATATGGGAATAAAATTTATTTAAAAAAATTTTTTTAAAGAGTCTTGTTTTGATTTTAACAATGTTTCTAGCAGGAGCGTTATTACATTGAGTCAAAATTTGTTTAAAACTAAAGGTATCTATACAGTAGTAATTTTCATAAAAGAAAATTATTTTTTAAGTTAAATTTTCAAAAAAAGAATTTTTTATTTTTTATAAATTTTTTGGCGTATAAATTGTCAAGGATTCTAAGCACTCAAACCAATAATTTTAGCACGCAGTTCCGCCATTGAGGTTTTAAAGCGCTATCTTAGCAGCATAAAAAAATCATTAAGAGTAGAAGAAGCTCTAGTGCAGATATAGAAAACTGATTAAATTGTATGCGGTGGTCTTTTTCAACCTTAAAATCCTGAAAATATGAAAATCTTACTAAAGGATGTCTTAGTAAGAGTGCAGTTATTCATTTTAAAATTAAAACATGCCTTCTTTAAGAAAGTTGTGATTTTTTTTTATTGTTTTATAAAAAGGCATGTTTCGATTACTTATAAAATAAATAACCCAGCAAATGACCCCCACGACTCTAATGTCCGACCATTACTACTTTCCTGAAATTTTCCGTAATTTTTTTCGAGAGCTGTGGATGGCTTTATCTCACTGATGACGTGTTGGGTTTGAGCTCAGAAATTGTTTCTAGTTTTTTCGCTTAAACGCAAGATTTCACAAAACCTTAAAGAAACCAATCGCTCATCGTTAAATCGCGTGATCTTATTGGTTTGTTGATATCAGAATTTCTTGACATAATTTTTTTGGAAATCGTTGCTGCAAAAAATGAGTTTTTTCCTGCGCGATGTGGTTGGTGGTTTAGTATTGCTTAAATCACGTGTCGTCCAGATCTCTCTCCTTCAGTTGAGGCCACAACAATTCTATTATCAAGTTCCTGTAACCAATGCCATTAACAGTCAACAACAATTCCGGCCTCATCTTAAAAAATAAGACCCAATCACACCGTCTAACTAAAATCATTACCAGATAGTTATTCGTTGTGGGTGTATTAATATCTCGTAGATTGCATGTGGATTTTCTGAGTCTTAAATTTTAAAACTTTGTTTATTCACGAAATCATTCAGATGGAAATGCGCTTCATCAAGGAAGAGGATTTTCTTTTCGAAAAATTGGCTTTCCGTTTCACTTTGTTTCATAAGCCGGTGCCTTCTATGGTCTGCTGGTATGAACTCCTGAGTAAAATAAATATTGTATTCATGAAGATCTTTTATTAAAATTCGCTTCGTAAAAGTTAAAGTTGTATGCAGACGTAATAAATGGCGTTAAATAAGACAATTTTTCTATAGCCAACTTAGTGAATGAATTGATTAATTTTCTTAAAATATTCTTATTAAAAAAAGTTCTTTAGAAAAAGTTGTTTTATTAAAAGCAACCTACTCTCTTGAATATAATTCAATAATTTGCAAAAAAAAACCCCTACTCGTTCTACCTTTAACCAGAAGAATCTATTTGTCTTTATTACTTTTTTCTTTCTTTGTTTTTTCTTTATCTTTCTAAAGTATTATACTGCTTGACTATTTTCTTGTTTATGCCATTTGCGTTAAATATCGGTGATTTCCTCTATCCTGTTTACTCAATTTCCGTTTCCTGTTTAAGTTTTGTACATGTTTTATTTGATTCTTTTGTTTCAGTTTTATCAATAGTTAGTTATTTATCATACCTTTTTTCTCTCTCTATTAAATACTTGTGTATTCAAAATCATGTTTTTCATTCAAACTTAAATTTGTATAAATAATTCTCTCATTATATATTTAATTATGTCTCATTTACTTTCGTAATTGCTGTTGTTTGCTGTTTACTTCTCATGTTGTTGTTTTTGTTTTTTTGATGGAGTTTTTTTTATTTGTGGTTTATTGTTAAAAAGCAATTTCAGATATTTAAACCACAAAAATTTAAAATTTATTTTAATGGCTTAAAGGATTTTTTTTGTAGATGATATTATTGTTACTGCTCTTTTTAAAGGGGGGCAAAGTAAGAAGATAAATCATTCAATATACATGTTACTTAACTTAAGCAGAGAATACATTAAGTGGCAAAGATAAATATTTTAATCAAATGTGAATGATGTGAAAAAAACTTTGATTTGAGTAAAAGGCAATAGTTTTTTGTTTGTGGTGAAGTCAGCTTGGGGATAATTTTTTTTTCCTTTTTAGGTCTCTAGCTTTTGGTGGAACTTATTTTTAAATGATTCTAAGTAATTATATTTTTAATAGAAGAGTTTTGTGACTGATTATGTCTTTATGCTATGTTAATGTTATTGTAATAAAGAAATTGAAATCGAAATTGAAATTGAATTTATTATACGAAAATGATATTAGAGATTTTCTGAAAATAAGGAATTTATCAAATTTAAACTTTTTTTAAGTCTAAAAATTCCATAACGAATTATATTTCAATTTTTAAAAATAATTCAAAATTTTAATACTTTTGATTCGACTTTTTTTTAACAAAACCATGATCTAAGTGAAAAATAAAGTTGCATTTATTGGTAAATCATTCATCATTAGTTTTTTCATAAATCGCTAAACTATTCTCGTTTTCATTATACCAATCGAAAATTATTATCTTAATAACAGTTTCATTTGAATTTTCGTCCTGTCCTGTTTATATTCTCTTGAATCTGAAGACTCGTTTTGGGATTCAAAGTCACTGTATTCGCTGTAATAAAAAAATAGTCTAGAAGTTCTTTACATAGTCTTGACATTTTTTTCCTAAAAATATCTAATACCAATAAGCCCAATAAGACAATATATCTTAAATTAACAAAAATTATAAAAACACTGCACTTACTAAGAAGAAAAAAATTTAGGATTAAAAACAGAAAAATTGTCAATAAAAAAATTTAAATTTTTATAAAAATAGAGTTAAAATAACTTTGTCTTCAATATAACTGATAAGTGAAGTTGCATTTACGAGAACTTTTCATGAACTGATACTTAATAAAATCTCATAAAATTGAATACCGTTACATTTTTCACAATTTAAAAGTTAAAAGTACGTCTGGGGCATTTTATTGCATTTTTTTTTACATGTAGAGGGCAAAAAGAAATCACTCAAACTTTTTTTGGGACTAAAAGGGTTAAGTTGTGTTTTTTATAGCTTTTAAACACAAAACATATTTTATTAGCTACATTTGGCAAGAAAGAAATGCAATAAATAAATAAGTTAATTGTGCGTATGATTAACATTAATATAAATGTTATTGTAACAATTAATAACACTTATACGCCATCTACACTTCTTTATAAAGTGAAGTAGGGAGAACTAACCAATAGAACTTAGCTAAATATATTTGCCTTTTAAAGATATTTTGCTTTAAAATTCTTTTACATTTTTATATCTTTATATTTATTTTCCAGCAAATTATCATAATTTAAAGGCACATGAAGAAAGAGAAGACTTTTTTTATAACTTTTTATAACGGCATTACTTCCTCTACTTGTCATCTATTATAACATTCAAGGTAATTTTTACTTTTTGTACACTTTTTTTATTATATCTGTTTGAAATAAAATCTTTGCCATTATAACACACACATACATACATACTTACATATATGCGCACTCTGTTACACATGACTTTTGTGGTGGAACATCCTGTTAGGTGTACGAGATATGTATGTATGTGTGTGTGTGTGTTTGCGTACAATAAGTTCCATACACAACTTTGCATGAAAACATTAGCATTGTATGCCATTTAAGAGGAAAAATATTGTGGAAAAAAAATATAATAAAATATTTATGCAAAATATGTTGTTTGCTTTTATTACATTTAGCAGTACAATGTGTGTAATTTTAAACAGACTGATATTTACATTTATTAAAAATAATGGCATAAGTTGAAATATATTGAGGATTTTTTAAGTATTTAATTCTAAAAAGAATTCAAAGAAACTAAGTACTAAAATTATTGAAGTAAAATTAAATCAGAAATAAAATTTTGTTGGAATTTCAATAAATTTCAATTGGAAATAAAATTCAAAGGAAACAGAACTTTACTCGAACTAAATAAGAAATAAACATAATTCAGGTCTCAACAAATATTAGACTAGGCTTGTTGGAGTTTAAAGGGTGTTAGGTGTTCTCGTAGATTTTTAAGAAAACTTGTAATATAATTTTTATTGGCCATTTGGCAACATGTATTACAAAGGAATAAATAAATAAATGAATTCAAACATACTGAAATTACAAATTAAACAAAAATCAAATTGATACTGAACTAAAGTAGAAGTAAACTTGAAATTAACTAGAACTAAACTGGAGCGTTACTCGAACTTGTTTATAATTAATCCAGAACTTTAGTATAAATGAGCAATAATTGAACTAGATTTGAACTAGAACTGAGATAGAACTGAACTAAAAGAAAACAAGAACTGAACTAGACCTTATCTAAAACTGAACTAGATCTAAAGTAGAATTGAAATTAAATGGGACTATATCTGAACTGAAATTTAACTAAATTTGGACTAAAGTTAAACTAGAATTAACTAGAACTGAACTAGAACTAAACTAGAACTGAACTAGAACTGAACTAGAACTGAACTAGAACTGAACTAGAACTGAACTAGAACTGAACTAGAACTGAACTAGAACTGAACTAGAACTGAACTAGAACTGAACTAGAACTGAACTAGAACTGAACTAGAACTGAACTAGAACTGAACTAGAACTGAACTAGAACTGAACTAGAACTGAACTAGAACTGAACTAGAACTGAACTAGAACTGAACTAGAACTGAACTAGAACTGAACTAGAACTGAACTAGAACTGAACTAGAACTGAACTAGAACTGAACTAAAACTGAACTAGAACTGAACTAGAACTGAACTAAAACTGAACTAGAACTGAACTAGAACTGAACTAGAACTGAACTAGAAATGAACTAGAACTGAACTTAAACTGAACTGGAACTGAACTAGAACTGAACTAGAACTGAACTAGAACTGAACTAGAACTGAACTAGAACTGAACTAGAACTGAACTAGAACTGAATTAGAACTGAACTAGAACTGAACAAGAACTGAACTAAAACTGAACTAGAACTGAACTAGAACTGAACTAAAACTGAACTAGAACTGAACTAGAACTGAACTAGAACTGAACTAAAAATGAACTAGAACTGAACTTAAACTGAACTGGAACTGAACTAGAACTGAACTAGAACTGAACTAGAACTGAACTAGAACTGAACTAGAACTGAACTAGAACTGAACAAGAACTGAACTAAAACTGAATTAGAACTGAACTAGAACTGAACTAGAACTGAACTGAACTGAACTGAACTAGAACTGAACTAGAACTGAACTAGAACTGAACTAGAACTGAACTAGAACTGAACTAGAACTGAACTAGAACTGAACTAGAACTGAACTAGAAATGAACTAGAACTGAACTAAAACTGAACTAGAACTGAACTAGAACTGAACTAGAACTGAACTAAAACTGAATTAGAACTGAACTAGAAATGAACTAGAACTGAACTAAAACTGAACTAGAACTGAACTAGAACTGAACTAGAACTTAACTAGAACTGAACTAGAACTGAACTAGAACTGAACTAGAACTGAACTAGAACTGAACTAGAACTGAACTAGAACTGAACTAGAACTGAATTAGAACTGAACTAGAACTGAACAAGAACTGAACTAGAACTGAACTAGAACTGAACTAGAACTGAACTAGAACTGAACTAAAACTGAACTAGAACTGAACTAGAACTGAACTATAACTGAACTAGAAATGAACTAGAACTGAACTAAAACTGAACTAGAACTGAACTAGAACTGAACTAGAACTGAACTAGAACTGAACTAGAACTGAACTAGAACTGAACTAGAACTGAACTAGAACGGAACTAGAACTAAACTAGTACTGAACTCAAACTGAACTCGAACTGAACTAGAACTGAACTTGAACTGAATTAGAATTGAACTAGAACTGAATAAGAACTGAACTAAAACTGAAGTAGAACTGAACTAGAATTGAACTATAATTGAACTAAAACTAAACTAGAGCTGAAATAGAAATGAACTAGAATTGTACCAGAACTGAACCAGAACTGAACTAGAACTGAACTATTACTTTACTAAACTTGAATAAAATCAGAACAGAACTAGAGTAAAACTAGAACTAAATTAGAGTTAAACCAGAACTAAAGTCTTTGTGCAATGAGTATTTGCGAAAAATATTAGAGCAAGCTTATTTTTTTTAATATTCTATAATAAAAAATACCTTTTTTTAGATCCATTTTAAAGTGTTATTCATGTTGTTAATTTAAAGAAATCTTCACAAAAAAAATATATAAATTTTTACATGTGTTTGCTTTTATTTTGTGAAAATTTTTCGTAAGTTTTGATGTCTGTGCGTGGTAAATTCCATAAACAATACAAAAAAACATTTCGCGGTTAAAGTTTAAGTATTAAAGAAAGCAACATTATGCTAAACAATATTGAAATTGACATAGAAGAATTTTTCAATACAAAATACAAATAAGTTCGTACAAAGGCATACAGAAAATAAATAAAAAAAAAAAAAAACAATATTGTCTTTAGCATATAGATACAAACACTTCTTTTACACACATACATAGGAATACAATTAGTTGTCTATTTTTGCGGTTTTAGAGCCTGTATACGTTCGCACACATATTGTGCTTCTTCTTTTTCAAATTTTGTATAAATAAGTTCATTCTACATTTGTAAGCGTAAGAGTATTTGTAGAGAAGTGTGTGTGTGTGTGTGTGAGTACTGGTGTTAGTTCTTCTATTTTACCTTAAAATAAGTCTTAAAATTAAAACGAACGGAGGCTTTTGTTTGCTTTCTGGCGTTATGCATGACATTGTCATTGTTTTATCGGAATATTAAAGAACAGTGGAGCAATTTTTGATTGTTTATAAAAAAAATATAGTTTTAAGGAAATTTATGGCATATTTTGGATATTATTATATATTTTGGATGATATTAAATTTCCTGTTATTTTTAATAATTTTTAAAATTTTTAGAATTTATTTCCTATCTTCTCGATTTTCCTTACTACTCGATTTCAACCCATGGTCTTTAACTGTAAAATATTTTGCGTTTTAATTTCTTTGTTTATAACTTGTGTGTTTGTATGTGTGTGTGATCTATGGTCTATATGTCTACAAACTCGTATACGACTGTAAATACTTAACAACATACATTTAACCCAAAAGACAAACTTTTGTATTTTTTCTTTGCTTTTGCTCTTTCCCCTTCCCCCTATTCCATTTTAATATAATCATGAATGTGACATAAAGAGGTGTGATTTTAACGCATTGTAATATTCTATGTATGCTTAGCACGGTGTCATTATTTGCTTTGATTTCGCGCTAAACAATAAAAACGGTATTATAGTCGAATTGCTGCTGCTTCCTTTTCCAGGCTTTTATATACTTGAAAATTATTAAAACAATAGCATTAATTTTCTTAAGGTTTTTTTTTTTTTTCTTTTGGTGGAATAGAATTAAAAATTCTATGCTACTTAGCGAATAAAGAAATAATAAAGAAGTTAAAGACAAAGGAAAATTTTAATTTTGTTTAAGGAGTTGAGTTATAATTTGTGGAAAAGGAGAATATGTCAGCGTACACACATTAGACAATTTTAAATTAATAACTGTGTTAATTTAATTAGAACAAGAGATTTTTATTAAAAAAATAAAAAAGGGGCTGGAAGCTACATCTAAAAGGTGCTGTAGAGTGTTTCATCAGATGTATAGAACTTCCGATATGATTAACTATAAAATAAGCTGTCGTACTAATGGGGTGCATTTCAGTTTTTCTAAGTTTACTTTGACAAATCATCGTGCAAAGACTTACACCAGTAAAATGGTTACAAACCTTGGAAATTCATTTTCATAACTCGCTTTCTGTTCGCCAAATTAAAACAACACTTTTTCAAGTTTTCGGTACACCTAATCGTCCATATCATCATATAGATCGATTTATTACCATATTTTTAGATGCTATTCATTCACACGAAGCCCGTACTTTGCCTACAGAAGAAGTAATTGTCGCTGTAAAAGCGCGTCTGAAAGGGGACTCGATTTTATCCTACAGTCTTAATCGGTCTATTTTTTTTTTAAATTTTGAGGAAAAATCTTCTTCTATATTCATGTAAAGTCCAATTGGAGCAATAATTAAAGATAACGTAGCATCAATTGAGTGATACATTTGCTAAATCGCTTGAAAACCAGCTAGAATATGAACATATTTTTATTATCAAATCAACTAAAGCGATGAGTCTCATTTCTATCTTAACCAGTATGTAAGCAAGCGCAATTCTAAGTTTTGGAGAATAAACAATTCCTATAAAACTTTTGAAAGTTCTTTATATCTCGAAAGATATTTTTTGGAATGATTTATATGCCAAAGGCGTCAACGGCCCATTTGTTTTTAGATCCAAAACCGTAGACGATATTACTGTAAATGGCGAATGCTGTTGGCAAATGATAAGTTACTTTTATTCTTCCTTTTATTGCAAGTAATTTGAAAGAGAAATGGGTTACATCAAGACGGCGTTATATGTTATATATGGTAGGAACGATAAACTAATTTTTTATTACGAGCAATTCCTAGCTGAGCAGAACGCATTCTGGTAGATATTTCTGATGTTAACGTTAACACAGGCCGAATTAATGGCTATTAAGACAGCCGTGGACCAGATTCAGTATAATGAAATATCTGGCAGCGATATTTATATATTTACTGACAGCAAGGCGGCTATTAGGTCCGTTGAGAGTGTGTACAGCACATCGAAAATTGCCCAGAAATGCCGGGTGTCTATTGAGGAGATAGCGAGACATTCGACGGTTACCCTTGTGTGGGTTCCAGGACATGGGGATATTGATGGTAATAATAGAGCTGATGCACTTGCAAAAGCCGGTACTACCTTAGATTCGGTTGAATCCAGTTGTGCTTTGGGTATTCCCTTATCGAAGGGTAAACAGCTAATATCGCATCGATTATATTTAGATGCCAAGGAAAGATGGGTGAGAGAACCCACTTGTTTGGAAACCAGAAAGATCTGGCCTGACATGACATGTGCATAGGACGCAATATGCAGTGAATATGCCTCGAATTCACCTTAGGAACCTCATAGCGGTCATTACCGGACACTGGCCTATAGGTAAACATGCGAAAAGGCTGAATATCCCTTACAACGACTTCTGCAGAAGTTGCGATAACGAGGAAGAGGAGGAGACGACTGAACATCTTCTCTGCAATTGTCCTGCATTCGGGGACCTCAAACGCCAGATTCTAGGTCAACGAATACTTGTAAGTAAAACTTGTCTTTCCGCAGTTGATCTGAGAAAGATCCATACCTTCGTGAACAGGACAGGATGGCTGAGGAACGACGGCCAGAGGACATAGACGAACGGGCGATGGTGCCTACGGTATCACAACGGGACCCTCGGAGGACCCAAGTGAGCTATGCCTTCGGGCGGCTGCCGGTTCTAACCTAACCTAACCTAACCTTCGTTAACACTTTGGCCTACACGTTCAAGGCATGTCTGCTATGTTGTATTAATAATGATATATAGAATATGTTACGAATATACTACAAATGGTGACTCAGTGTACAAAGAACTAAAAATGCGGTATCCAGGGGCGTAGCAAGAAAAACAATTTCTAAAAGCACCTTCAACTTTTATTTAGTCATAAGATATGACTAAGCTGTTTTGTAGGGGTAGCGAATCAGCCTATAAAACACTATCTCAAATAGTTTTTAATTACTCTTTATTAAATTGGTTGCAGTACTTACAACCATATTTTGTACGAAATTGGCAACTTTTTACATTCCAGCTTGTGTCATTTGTGTTCACTAATTTTTCAATTTCCTTTCCTCTACTTTACCCTGTGAATATTTGCCTTAAACAAAATCTTAGGGTGAAATCATTAGCATAAAATTTGTTAATATGAAAATTAACAAAATACTAAATTAAAAAATACTGTATTAATGTTTAAAATTATGGTGAAATTATCTAAACTATTTGGTGTATTAAAGAAATCCTACTCTGCTCAACATTACCTTTTTAAGCTGCTAATGTATGTGTGCGTGTGTGTTTGAATGTTAAAGGCATTCGATAAAATTCAAATACTTAGGACTCATTTATTACACCTTAAGTATAAAATTTTTGGCATTTGTTTGTTTGGAAAAATCACAAAAAATCACAAAAAACCACAAAATTACTTTTAAATGTTTGAGAGCCGAAACAAACACACACAGCTGTATATATGTATGTATGTATGTGTAAATAGGAAATAATGTTAAAAAAACCGTAAATTCCGGCCATTAACAAATACATCAAGCAGAGTAACAAACAACAGAATAAACAGCGATGGAGAGGAATAATGTAACACCAAAAATAATAAATAAACAAGGAAGCTAACAAACAGGAAACGGATGTTTGTGAATTTTGCGGTTTAAACACTTTGTTTTATTTAATATTTTACCTACATTTACATATTTATTGTTGTTGTTGTTATTTTCGAATTTTATACTTAAATAACGTTAATGTTTGCATAATAAAACAGTATGCCTGTGTTCGCTGGCCAGCTGCTGGAATCTAAATGTTTAACATTCAATGGTCATTTACTTGTTTTTTTCTTTTCGAAATTTTTAATTTATATTTTGTTATAGGCACTCAAAACAAAAAAAAAAAAGAAACACACTTTTTTAACCAAAATTTCAATTTAAAAGAAAAAAAAAATGGTAAACTCCAAATTGAATCTGTGTGTGAAAGTGTGAGAGCAGTAAATGTTTTGTTGTACATTATGAACGCTTATGTTAGCAATTTTACGCTTAATTATGTTTAATTTTTGTATAAACAGTGCACTGTAATGTTTTATAACATTATGATAATTTCCGGATTATGTGGCTACTTAAAGGTCAGGGTGTAAATATGTATATTTGTAAATATATATCTTTTTTCCTAAAGTTTTTTTCATGATGGCCTGGCGCTTTTTTAATTTCTTTAATAAATTTGATGTGGCATTTGGTCTTTTTTATGGCATCACGTTAATAAATAATATTGTGGCAGAATTATAATTATTATTAAAACACATATTAAAGCACCCTGTTTTGGCTGTGGTAAATTGTGTCTATTCAGCTCTAAAGAGAAATTAAAAAATCTTTAATTATCTTGTTGAAAAAAAGAAAAATCTATGAAGGGGGAAAACCCAGATTTTATTTTATTTAACAAATTTATGTATCTCCTTTGAGTTAATATTTTAGTTCTGTTTTTATTACCAAATAATTTTTCGTTAAGTTTATGAAAATTTATTACTCTAATTAATTTTATTAAAAAAAAGCATCGTAGGGCCATGGCGGGGAATTATTATATAATAAATTATTTAATAATTTCAATAAAATATTCCTTCTATTCTTTTATTATCTTCTGTCTCAAATAAAATTAATGCTCCCTAAAATACAAAAAAAATACTATAAAATGAAGAAAAGTAACTCTGTATTTTTCAGACCCAATTTGGATTATTGGTATCTTAATTGATAATCGTGTGCATATTCAAAATCATAATACAAAATGTATCGTAAAAGTAAGACAAACAAGCTTTCGTACTAAAGAGTGATTTTTTAAGAGATATAGGAAAGTTAAAAAAAAGTACATAAAATTCAGAAAAATTTTTGAAGATTATTTCATGCAAATGTTGACTGTGACTGTGCCTCAAATGGTCAACATTTCGGCCGGTATCTTATGAATAAATGCTTTAATGTTGTCTTCCAATGCGTCAATTTAAGCGGGCATGTGTGCATAGACATGAGCTTTAACATAGCCCCACAAAAAATAGTCTAAAGGCGTTAAATTGCACGATCTAGGCGGCCAATTGACCAGTACCGAACGTGAAATAAAATGTTCACCGAACTCGCCTCTCAATAAGTCCATTGTTAAGCGTGCTGTGTGGCATGTGGCACCGTCTTGTTGAAACCACATGTCATGCAAGTCAAGCTCTTGCATTCTGGGCAAAAAAAAGTTGGATATTATCTCACCGTAGCGCTCACCATTCACAGTTACGTTACGATTCGCATCATCTTTGAAAAAGTACGGTCTAATAATGCCACCAGCCCATAAACCGCACCAAACTGTGACTTTTTCTGGAAGAATTGGTAGCTCTTGCAATGCTTCTGGCTGATCTTCACTGCAAAATCGACAATTCTGCTTATTAACGTACCCATTGAGCCAAAAATGAGCTTCGTCGTTGAACACAATTTTTTGATAAGAAGCGCGCGATGAACTTTCTTAACAGAGCACGCATTTTGATAATAAAATTCAATAATTTGCAAACGTTGCTCATTTCTAAGATGATTCATGGTTAAATTATAGACCAAACTGAAACGAACGTGCGTCAGTGTTGCCAGAAAGATAATAGCAAAAAAATCACCCATTAGATTCATCAACGTAGAAAATGCAAAAAGTTACGCGAAAAAAAACAAGTAAGAGCACTATATTCGGCTGTGCCGAATCTTTTATACCCACCACCAATTTTGTGTACATTTAAAGCACAATATTTATTATTTTGTTAATCATTATGGAATAATCTCTTTATAATAAAGTATGTGTCACTTTCTTTGTAGAGGGTGGTTAAATTTTAAGGGCCCATGTTGAAGGTGTAGACTTTAAATTTGTTTTCTGCATTTCATTTGACATTTCTCAATCTCAAACTTACTCAATTTGATCCGTGGAAAGATACGCAAATGGGCAACGCTTTAAAGTTATTAAAGTTTTTTATAAAAATGGGCCTTCAAATCAAAATGCATTTTGTGTACTTAGTGATTCTTTTGGTCAACATAATCGTTCAAATTCGTCCACAATCGGGAGAATTGTAAAAATATTTAAATTTCTGCAAAACAGGTCTGTATAAAATGTTAGAAAATCTGTGAATGCCTTCTTAGTTCATTGAATGGGTACCATTGCTGGTTTTTGCGATAGTGTGGCAAAAGAGCAGTCAACCTCGACTCATCATCATGCCCAACAATTGAGCATTAACATTGTCATTGAAAATTTGGACCATCAGATAGAGGAGTGACGCCAAGCTGTGGGGGCCATTTGGCCGATATTTTGTTAAATACATAATTGAACCATACAAAAATTATCATTATAAAAAGAAATGATAATAGTTTCTTAAATAATATGTGTTTTATTTAATTTCAACATCGGCTCTTAAAATTTAACCACCCTTTATAACTTCGATATGCTACTAACATGCATTTGTAAATGTAGTCTTTCAATGAAAGTGGGCGTTAAAGTAGGCGTGTCAATAAAGTTTCCGCTAATAAATACAACTTAGATATTTTAATATAGTCCTTTATTTTCCCAAAAACTTTGTCAATAGATTACATGAATTTAAGATAAACTGTAGGTAGGGAGGTAGACGTTAAAGTGGGCGTATCACTTTTTGGCACAACAATTACATTTATTAGAATGATATATGTAGCAAATTTCATCATCAAACCTCTAATTTTGTTGGTTTTATGAGCTTTTAAATTTCATTAACGGTAGATAACGTGAAAAGTGGGCGTTATAGTAGGCGTGCCAAAGATGTTTTTGCTAATGAGTACAACTAAGGTATTTCAATATAGTCCTTTATTATTCCAAAATCTTTATTGATAGAGAAATTATATGAATTTCAGTTAAACCGTTATATGGGGGGTGGGCGTAAAAGTGGGCGTGGCACCTTAGTTTTCCGGTACAGAATTGACATTGCCTAGAAGGATATACGTAGCAAATTTGATCATCATACTTCTAATTTTAGCGGTTTTATGAGCTTTTAAATTCCATTAACGGTAGATAACGTGAAAAGTGGGCGTTATAGTAGGCGTGTTAAAGTTGTTTTGCGACTGAGTACAACTTAGGTGTTTCAATATAGCCTTTTATAATTCCAAAATCATTGTTAATATAGAAATTATATGAATTTTAGGTAAAACGTTATATGGGAGGTGGGCGTTAAAGTGGCCGTGGCACCTTAATTTTTTGGCACAGTATTGAAATTGCCTAGGGGGATATACGTAGCAAATTTGATCATCATACCTCTAATTTTGGCGGTTTTATGAGCTTTTAAATTTTATTAACGGTAGATAACGTGAAAAGTGGGCGTTATAGTAGGCGTGTCAACAATATTTTTGCGAATGAGTGCAACTTAGGTGTTTCAATATAGCTTTTTATAATTCCAAAATCTTTGTTAATAGAGAAATTATATGAATTTTAGGTAAAACGTTATATGGGAGGTGGGCGTAAAAGTGGGCGTGGCACCTTAATTTTTTGGCATAGTAATAACATTGCCTAGGGGGATATACGTAGCAAATTTGATCATCATACCTCTAATTTTGGCTGTTTAATGAGCTTTTAAATTTTATTAACGGTAGATAACGTGAAAAGTGGGCGTTATAGTAGGCGTGTCAACAATATTTTTGCGAATGAGTGCAACTTAGGTGTTTCAATATAGCTTTTTATAATTCCAAAATCTTTGTTAATAGAGAAATTATATGAATTTTAGGTAAAACGTTATATGGGAGGTGGGCGTAAAAGTGGGCGTGGCACCTTAATTTTTTGGCACAGTAATGACATTGCCTAGGGGGATATACGTAGCAAATTTGATCATCATACCTCTAATTTTGGCTGTTTAATGAGCTTTTAAATTTTATTAACGGTAGATAACGTGAAAAGTGGGCGTTATAGTAGGCGTGTCAACAATATTTTTGCGAATGAGTGCAACTTAGATGTTTCAATATAGCCCTTTATTATTCCAAAATCTTTATTAATAGAGAAATTATATGAATTTTGAGTAAAACTTTATATGGGAGGTGGGCGTAAAAGTGGGCGTGGCACCTTAATTTTTTGGCATAGTAATAACATTGCCTAGGGGGATATACGTAGCAAATTTGATCATCATACCTCTAATTTTGGCTGTTTAATGAGCTTTTAAATTTTATTAACGTAGATAACGTGAAAAGTGGGCGTTATAGTAGGCGTGTCAACAATATTTTTGCGAATGAGTGCAACTTAGGTGTTTCAGTATAGCTTTTTATAATTCCAAAATCTTTGTTAATAGAGAAATTATATGAATTTTAGGTAAAACGTTATATGGGAGGTGGGCGTAAAAGTGGGCGTGGCACCTTAATTTTTTGGCACAGTAATGACATTGCCTAGGGGGATATACGTAGCAAAATTGATCATCATACCTCCAATTTTGGCGGTTTTATGAGCTTTTGAATTTCAATAACGGTAAATAACGTGAAAAGTGGGCGTTATAGTAGGCGTGTCAAAGTTATTTTTGCGAATGAGTACAACTGAGGTGTTTCAAGATAGGCCTTTATTATTCCAAAATCTTTATTAATAGAGAAATTATATGAATTTTGGGTAAAACTTTATATGGGAGGTGGGCGTAAAAGTGGGCGTGGCACATTGGTTTTCCGTTAAAACAAAGCTTTTGACCAAAAAGCGATGTGTGCAAAATTTCAGAGTCGTACATCCAATTTTGTTGCTTTTATGACGTTTTTGTTTTTAAATATACCGAAAAATACACTGTGCGGTATAAATTTTCGTACATTTTAATCGATAACTCCTTTCCTAATGCATAGATTTAGATAATTTTCGGGAAGAAATATTGTTTTTACTCGGGAAATATATATTTGAAGTTTCATGAGTCTACGTTAATGCGTTTGGACACAATTCCATTTTATTCGATGTTCGCGGGACACGGTTTTTTCGACCTACTCTTGCTTTTCGAGCTATAACTCTCTTCCTAATATTCCGATTTAGCCCATTTTCAATACCAAACAAACCTTGTCTATTAGCAAGATTCTGGCAAAACTTGAGTACCCTAGCTTTTTCGGTGCGACCTCTATCGTGCTTTCAACAGACGGACAGACGGACGGACATAGCTAGATCGTCATCAAATCAAACCCCGATTCAGAATATATATACTTTATGGGGTCTAAAATTGATATTTCGATGTGTTACAAACGCAATGACAAAATGAATATACCCCCACCATTTTTTTGGTGGCGGGTATAAAAAGTACTATTTTAGTAGACAATATATGTTTAGTCTCAATTTGGCTCCATAGTCATTAGCTTCAAAAATCTATGTTTATAAAAGGATTTTATACAAAAAGGACCTTTTGTGTGGCCTTTTTCATTTTCAATCTCAACGTGGATCAAAAGTCATTAATTTTTAAATTCAGATTAATAAGCTTAGAAAACACAAAAAGTACCATAAAAATGTAGAAAAGCACCTTTATGGTTTCTTATATCAATGTACAAATTTGAATAATTTGAAAAGTTAAAATATTTATTAAACAATGGAATTTTTGAAAAGGCATGATTAAAATTGAATAAATCTACTTTTTTTGTACAAAAAGAAATTCGTTTTAAATGTTAATTAGATATTTTTAATGTCTGCTGAATCCCGTATTAAAAAATGTTATCCTCATTGGCTCAGTAAAAAGGAGTTGTAAATATTTTTCCTCTTGGGTACCTTTTTTGTTCGCCTAGAAGTTTTCAAAAATTTAACCTAAATAGTTGTCCATATTCTATTAGACGATTATAATTATAATAATAATAATAATAATAATAATGATAACAATTATTATAAATTAATTATAAATTCATATACTATTGTGCAATAAATATAAGATTTTCTTTTTTAAAAAAAAGAAAAAGAGAGACATTTTTTCTCATTATGCATGTGAATTTGAAAAAAGTGCCAAAATTTTATTATGTTTTTCATAGTAACTAATACACTTTAAAGTTTTTTTCTATGTTTATGTGCTTGGAGGTGACTTAGGGTACGAACAAAATATAAAAATATAAATTCTAACACTTAGGGATTGATCAGTATCAAAAAAGGCCAGACATAAATTAGCTTATTTTTTTAATAGATCGCAGAACATTTTGTGGTTAATCTGTATAATTTTTAGATTGCAGACTTTACCCCTTTTTTATTTTCTTAATGTATGAATTTTAAAGAAGCCTTTTTAAGAGAAGCAATCCACATTTCATATCTCTAGCATTTTGAGTTTGGACTGTGCGACCATTAGCAGTCAGTCACCTCACTCCTTTATGTATAGGGTACGCTGAAAGTCACTATTGGGTTTACAAATTCAATAACTTTTGCGTTCAAATATTTATTTCTTTTCAGATAATATAAGTAACATTAGCAGATTTATTATCTGGGATAGTTTTATAACTAAACAAAGATTTAGAATTATGAAATTTCATTTTTTAAATTTGTTATCAATAATTCTGACGAAAAGATAATACATTCGACATTAAAAGTTAGAATTTTGCCCTCTGAAGCAATAATTTATTGCTTAGTTTAATGTCACTATCAACATGGGCGAATAGGATGAAATATAATCTATTAGGAAAGAACAATCATTTCGACTCTAAACATCCAAATTTTCAAATAACCCTCTCTGTTTTCTTAACAGGTTCAGGAAAATTTATCAAAAACGGGCTTTTGTATAATTTTAATACCGCTTTTCACTCATTTTGGTAATTCTTTTAATGTTGGAACCCTACTATACGTATAATTAATATTAATTCAATAAATAGTAGAACCCTACTATACGTATAATTAATATTTATTCAATAATTACTTACCGTTCCTTGTATATTTTTATTTCGTTCCTGGGAAAACTGAAAAATTCAAAACTTTATTAAGTATTGTTTTAACAAACAACATATGTCACTTATAATGGTGCAAAGTGCTAAGAATAGGTGTCATCTAGAAAAGAAAAAAATTGAAAAAAAAAATCACACACAACTTGGTGTTAAGCTAATAAGTGACATATAATAGTTAGTACACATACTGCAATCGAAAAAAATTACATTAAATCTTTTGTAAACAGTTTAAAATATTACTAAAATTTAAGTTTAAAGAAAGCTAATTTGTTTAAACAATAGACACTGACTTACAAAATATAACGCACAAATAAGAAGTAATTTAATAACAGTGACATACAAAATTGAAAAAAAAATACAGACATAAAAATATTATAAAAACTTAAAAAAAAACATTGAAAAGAATTTATAGAAAGAAATAATAATTAAAGAAACAAATGCAATTAGTTTAGAAAATGTGCTCTACAATTTCAAAATATCTGCAGATTTCTGAGATTGTTTAATTTTGTGCTTTTTATTGTTAAGGCCTTAAATATAATAGTTTTTCGATTTGTTTGCTTGTTTGTTTGTTTTACAATAAATAAAATTTGTTTTCTGTTTTGTTCAAATGTTTGTAATATTTTTATTTTCGTATGTTTGTGTTGTTTTTCTTGGGTTTAGAATTATGATTAAAACCAAAAAAAAAAAAAAAAACGTAACAAAAATTTTTGAGTTAAATTCAAATAAATGTAGTTGTGTCTCTGTTTATGTTTATGTGTTTGTATGCAATTTAAAAAAATATTCTTTTTGGTTAAAAAAAAGAAAAAAAATAAAACTTTACTTTAAAACAAAAAGCAACAACAACCGAAAATATTTAACTCAAAAATATGTCCATAAACTTTATGTGTGCTCTTTCGTTTTCTTTTTTTTTTCCTAAATGTGTGTTGTTTTTGTAGTTTTGAAAATTGTATTTAAAAGGTTTCTTTAATTTGTTCATTATTCTATTACAATTTGTTTGTTTGCTTGTTTGCTTGTTTGCTATTTCCAAGTTTTATTTAATTTTTTTCTTTCTATTTTTTGGTGTTTCAGTTGTAATAATTGTTTGGTTTGGTTTTTGTTTTATTGTGAAAAAAATGAAAATGAAAATGAAAATATAAGAAGGAAAGGAAAGCAGTTACATTAAAATAAACTATTATTTGAAATAAAGAGCTTTTACTTTATGCGTGTAAGAGTGTTGTGAATGTGCAACTAAGACATTAAGTAAGTGCTATATGGATGGATTTACCGCTATTACCAAATGTGCTTTACAGACAGGTCTTTGTGTTGATACTTTTGAAATCACTTTGAAATTATAATTTTTATATTTAAAAATACAAAAAAAAAAAAAAAGAAAAACTTTAAGTAAATTTTCCATATCTTTCTTTTGAGGGATGCAAAGGTATAGAACATCAAGTTTTATGCAAGTTTTGCATAAATGTTTTCTGCCAATGAAAATGCATTTGCCAGGGATGGGAAATTTGTTTTAGTCTTTGATTTAAAATAAAATAAAAATATTTATTATGTTTATAAGAATAGCAAATATAAATTACTTATTTAGGTTTGATTCAAAAATACGCTTAAGCAAAATTTAAAAGAGTTCATCTAATTTGCCATCCTTGCAAAAATAAATGAATTTAAGGCAATTATAAAAATTTTTTTTATTAAATTTAACGTTCAGCTATTATTGGATAAAAATTGTGAATAAAAATTGGTATTTCAGGGATGGAAAATTTGTTGTAATCTTTGATAAAAAAAGTATATTTATATTTATTATGGCTCTAAAAACATCAAAAATAAATTAATTTATTACATTTGATGAAAACAAAATGCACTTAAGTACCGTTTGGAATATTGAAAAGAAAATTTAATTTTCCATCCTTGAACACATAAATAATAATAAAAAAAATTCCAATAAAACTTTTTATTATGATTTAGCATTAGATAATGCGTCAAGACTACCTCTTAGTACAGACTTGAAATTAAAAAAAAAAAATTTAGAAAATTTGGTGGACAAATGTTCTTTGAAAAAACTCGTTGCAACATTAAAGCTGGACAGTCACTGTGTAGAGAGAACGTTTTTAAATTGGCTTTTTGCAAAAGCGAGCAACAAATACAGCATATTTTCAATAAAAAAATCTATATTTTTTATTATGCGTTTATGAAAACTGACTCATTCGGAGCTTACAGCATCTACAAGCAGTCTTCGACAAATCATCAGATCCTAAGAAATTTACTGTAAAGTACGATGAACAAGGAAACTCCATCACCGCTACTCATCGATAGTATCAATTCATTATAAAAAATTTAAATTTACCACAATAAGCCAATGTTGAGATCAGCAATCTGCGATTTAAACAGGAGAGTGTCACAAGCTATATAGTCAGCTCAACAATGCAGTTGTTGTATAAACAATTTCCCAGTTGAGCAACTACTCGATTTAGTGATGTCAATTGCTAACTTCATACTTGAGGGCGAGAACTTTTTAAAAAATTTGGATTTGAGCGAACAAACAACAAACAAGTGATGCTCTAAGAAATGAAGCTCGATTCTGAGTGTTTGAGATAAGCAAACTTTGTGATAAGAGTGAATGTCTGCAGATGTGTTGAAGGCAGAAACTTTGTCGAAAATTTAATTCACATTTAAAAGAAGTTTAATGAAAATTTTAGCAATTTTTATTAATTTGTTAAAGGGAATTGTTAAAGACTTCTTAGTTACATATTTTCTATAAAATATATTTAACAGTGCATAGTTTTAGGGTCGTAAGAATTATCACCTGCTGCCTGCATATCTGCAGCCATGTCAAAGAAATTAATTCTGTTCGGAAGTGAAGGTGATTCCGCATTTTGGTTATATTTAGCTTATTAAAAAGCTTACTTTCAGTGCGAATACTTTTAAAGGAGTTTCAAAAATAACTTGAATGCATACTTTCAGATCTGCTAGTATATTTGATTAAAAAATAAACATATTAAATTACGGGATTTAAAAATGGTAAAATAAAAAATTGAAAAGTAAAACTTTGAAACCTAAACCATTCGGAGCGGAATAGGCGAATGCCATATAATATCATACCATTAAAATATTTCGTTAACAATTCACACAAAGCTTTTAATATCCTCCAGCTGTGGTGTCGAGGGTATATTAAGCTTAATCACTCCAAAGTGGCGTATAATAATAAATTTCTAGGCTAGGCTAAGATATGGTCACTATACCTATGCACTAGATGGTGAAGGGTATTATCAGATTCTGTATTGCTGAGTATAGCCCTCTTGTTAGTTTGAACATTTTTTTTCGAAAGGTTTTTATAAGAAATGACTACATCAAAAGTTCAGTACAAGGAGTAAAAGTTTAAAAAAATTTAGGAACAAAATTTACAAAATTTAAAAATTTGTGTTTTACAAAAATTCGATTGCAAATTATTGTTTTTATTAAAAAAAAAAACTAAACATATAAAGCAATAAGTGTAATTTTTAAAATTTGTTTATTTTTATTTGTTCAAGAATGCTCCGTTTAGAAAAAATTTATTGAAAATTATCAATGAAGAAAATAGTTGTTTTTTTCAATAATAAATAATATTCTAAAAATGTCCATCATAGCAGAAACTATTGAGAGTTTCCTACAAAGAGAAAATTCTAAAAGAATTTATATAAAGAAAGAAACAAATTTTCTTTTAAGAGGTTATCTACTGAAATTTATTTTTACAAATGCACTCTTAAAAACTCTATGCGAGGCAGATCTATAAGTTATTAAATGTTTAAGAAATTATAATTGAAAAGCTAAAATATAGTGGGAGTTTTGTGTTTAATAAATTTTCATTCAAATATGTGCAGTTTTTATTTAAACATATAAATAAAGCTGTTATTTTTTACAACTAAAAATTAACAATTTCACATCGTGTTATTTAAAATAATTATTCAAGCGTGTTTTTTTTTTTATAAATATTTATTTATGTATGATTTTTTGTTTATTTTGGAATATTTTAAAATTTGTGAATAAAAAAAATTTTCTTTGTTTTATTTTTTTTTGCTTAACTAAATACAAACAAAAATCAAACATATTTATTTTTTTAATTTTCTCGATAGTGTTAATTACAAAAAAATATATGTTTTTTATTCGAAAGACGGAAACAAACATTAAGGGGTTAAAAATGTTTTAAATAAAAAATTAAAAATAAAATCGAATTTCAGGTTTTTTTTTTGATAAATATGTATTGGAAATAATAGTGTTATTTGTGTTGTGTTATATATGTTTAATAAAAATCAATATATATTTGTAATTATAGTTGTTGTTTATACCCTCCACTAGAATGATGGGCAGAAGTTTTACGAAATGCTTTACTAATTGCTACAATTTAAAGGGTTGTTTTGAAAATAATTTCAGGTTTTCATTTCAATAATGCTGTATTTTCATAATATGTGCAAAATAAAAGAAATTTTAAATTAATATAGGCATTGCAGAACCTATTTTTTACTAGCTAAAAAGTATTGTAGAGGTGTTCAAGGTCTGTGCAAGATTCAATTAAAATTATCTTAGCAGCTGTAGAAGGATCTAACTTTATGGGCATGGCCCCAGCAATTTTTTTATTTTCTAATTGTATTTTTATAGAATTTGGATTTGTATGAAAAGTTCCTACGAAAAATATCGAGTTAAGCACAGTTGTTAATAAAAATATGTTTTATGTAGGCATGTCACTGTCCAACCGATTTTAATACGTTGCAAAAGTTTGATACAAGTTTCTCAAGTAGAAACAAATGAAAAAACCTTTTTATACCCGCCAACAAAAAAATCGAAATATCCATTTTAGACTCCATAAAGTATATATGTATGTTCTGAATCCGTGTTTAATTTTATGACGATCTAGCTAGGTCTGTCTATTGAAAGCACGATAGAGGTCGGACCGAAAAAGCTAGGGTGCTCAAATCATATATACAAGGTTTTCTTGGTATTGCAAATGGGCTAAATCGGAATATAAGAAAGAGAGTTATAGCTCGTAATACAAAACCTTGTCTTTCCAACATCGAATAAAATGGAATTGTGTGAAACGCATTTACGTAGAGTCATGAAACTTCGAATATTTATTTCTTGAGTAAAAACAATATTTTTCCCTGAAAATTGCCAAAAACCATAAATTAGAAAGGAGTTAAAGATCAATACGTACGAAAATTTACACCGCGCAGTGTATTTTTCGGTATATTTAAAATTTAAAACCTAAGAAAACTGACAAAGTTAGATGTATGATTCTGAAATTTTGCAAACATTTCTTTTTGATCCTTTGTACTAACAGAAAATCAATGTGCCACGCCCACCTTACATATAACGCTAAATTCATATAATTTCTCTATGAATAAAGATTTTAGAACAATAAAGGACTCTATATGGAATTTTCTAAATTAAATTTATAAGCAGAAACTATTTCGACACACGTACTATAACGCCCACTTTTCAAGTTATCTACCGTTAATGAAATTTAAAAGCTCATAAAACCGACAAAATTAGAAGTATGATGATGAAATTTCGTACATGTAGCCTTTTCGTCAATGTCATTGATATGTCAGTAAATTTAGGTGACACGCCCTCTTTATTGCCTACCTCCAATATATATAACGCTGAATATTTTCCAGCGGCAGCGATTTCAGGCAACAGGTACTGTCAGGTGGCTTGTCGTAATAAAAAAGATCAGTCAATTATTGAAAACTTATGAGCAATGCTTTAAAGGTAACATGTGACATGTTCGTATAAAAGGAGCTAATACACGGCATGTTTTTACATCTGACACTGCTAATACAAACATGTCATGTGTTACCTTTAAAATGTTACTTGCGTAAAAAAACATGTGTTGAGACATCTGACAAAATTTTAATTAGAGTGCGCTCTATTTTCTTCTGTCGAAACATGTGACATCAGTCGTTGGCAGAAATCTCTGCTGCTGCAAAGCAGTCAGCGTAAAAGTAAAATTTTGACAGACATGTAGATTTATATATGTCTCACAAATTTTAAAGTCAGATGTAAAAAACATGCCGTGTATTATATAGCCTTTAGCAGTGTGAAATTATAAAAGTAAAAACCATGTCAAATAAAACCTGCCTAAGCCGTCTTTAATAATTATTTTATCAATAAAAGCTTTTACGGATTTTGAAATAGCATAGCAGGTGGACATTACATTCTGTTAATAACGAACCTAATTTGTAAAAGAGTTTAAAAACAACAAAAAAATTGTCTATCTACATACATACATACATATATATTTCTTTCGAAATTGCTATTATTTAAAATATTTGACGGCTTACAATTATTCAATAATTTTTCTTTATTCTGGGATATTTAAGTTACAAAAAAAAAAATATTTCTCCAAGACGTGGTAGTGGAGGGTGCAACAAATTTTGTTTAAAAATTAATTCGAAATTTTCTTGTTTAAATTTTAAAAATATAAAAACTGTGTATGTATGTGTGTAAGTGGTGTCTGTTAAAAATCATTCAGTTGGAAAAAATGCAGTTTGATTTACTCTAAATACTAAAATAAAATCTGTTGTTGTTGTTGTTGTTTTTATTATTAGTTTTATTTACGTGTTTTTGATTGGAAACAAATAAACAATAAGAGAGAAAATATTATTATATTTTTTGAATACAAATTGGAAATAGGAATAAATATTGTAAAAGAAATTTAATAAATTTTAAACACTGACTAAAACAGAATGAAACTAAAAAAATAAACAATTACAAACAATGATGAGGAAATCAAACAATTTTTTTTTTGGTTTTAAAATAAAATAAATTTTTGTGAAAAAAAAACTCCAAACTTTTAGGAAAATCCACATTTGCCACATAACAAGTAAGTAATTAATTTCTCATTTTCATTATTTTTTTTTATTATTTTTTTTTTCATAAAAAAATTCGCAAAAATCACGTTCATACATCATCAGCAGTCACAAAAACAACGGCAGCAACTTCCGGAGTTATATTTAAATATTTATATATATAGTTTTTTTTTTAAATAGATATTTTATAATAAATATATTCTGTTGGGTTTTTAAGGCTTTTATATATATTTATATGTATAAAGTTAGTATATGATGCTATACGTTTGAGTTGAATATTAATTAAATAAATATTTATAAAGATGAAATTAAAAAAAAAAGAAACATAAAATATTATATTATGTATGGTTTTTATTTTTTAAATAAACTAATTAGATTTTTTGTTACACTATAAATACAAATGAAATGGTTAAAAATTATTGTATTTTTTAAAGAATTTATTTTAATTACGGGCTTTTCCATGTCTCATAAGTTGCAAACAAATATGGTTTCAAATAAAATGTAAAGGAAAATAAATTGTTTAGAAATACATATTTATAAACAATATGTTGGATTAAAGTATAACAATAACAATATTTAGCATTTAGTTAGTTATAATATTTATATGTAAATATACGAGGGGCGCTCATCATGTCCATGAAAATAGTAAGAAAAGAAACTCATAAAATTTTAACTTAAAAGAAAACAATAATAATAATACTATCAAACCATAACTTTATACATAACCTAAGAAAAATTTTAATTGTACTTAAATAAACTAAATTAAAAAATATTCTTTTTTTAAACGCTTCTTAATTTTTTTTTTAAATCTAGTTTAGTTGTATATTCATTCTCTGTTTGGGGGGGTGCTAAAATCATTCAATTGAAAAAAAATGTTTAAATTTGTTAAATTTGTTGTTGTTTATTTGTGTACTAGAAACAAAATATTAAGACCACATTTATTTGCTAGATGTTGTTTCAGGAGCAGAACATTTCCACTACATACCACTTTTATTTCTTTGGTAAAAAATACATACTTAGAAGTTTTTCCACACAAGAGCCACAAGTAAAAATATATTGCAAGAAATTTTAAAAGAAAAACACACATTTGAATGGCAGCAAGAAAATTAAAAAAAAAAATAATTATGTAAAACTTAAAGTTACAAGCAATATTGAAAAAGCTTTTTGAATAATAATTCATTTGATTTGAAATAATGAAAATAATTGTATCATTGTTATAATATTTCGTTTGTGTTATTGTTATACATTATTTAAAGAGTGAGTAAAAAAATTCCTTAGAAAGCTTTTACATCTTAAAACCTCTTCGAATCAGGCTATACAAGTTTTATTTAAGAGCTTTACTTTTTTTAATGTAATATGGAAAAATTATTTTTGTACACTTCTATAACTATTACAAGGTTTCTTTAAAAAGCTTCTTTACTTTAAAAGCTTTTCTCTGTTTATTATTTATTTGTTACTTCTTTGTTGTCCCTTTAAAATATTTTAGAGCTAAATATTTTGTATTAGAATTGTGTTAAAAATAAATTAAAGTTCAGAAACTGAAAATTTTTTTAACATATTCGAAAGCTTTTTGGGTTTTAAGAATTTTGCCTTTTTGAAAGTTTTAAATATTAAAAAAGCTTAAGTATAGCTTTTATTACATCAACGCTTTCTGTATTTGAGATGCGAATACATTTTTTTCTCACAATATTTTTATTGAAAATTGGACTCAAAGGTAATATTTCGAAAGCTTTTTGGGTTTTAAGAACTTTGTCTTTTTGAAAGTTTGAAATATTAAAAAAGCTTAAGTATAGCTTTTATTACATCAACGCTTTCTGTATTTGAGATGTTAATACATTTTTTTCTCACAATATTTTTATTGAAAATTGGACTCAAAGGTAATATTTCGAAAGCTTTTTGGGTTTTAAGAATTTTGTCTTTTTGAAAGTTTGAAGTATTAAAAAAGCTTAAGTATAGCTTTTATTACATCAACGCTTTCTGTATTTGAGATGCGAATACATTTTTTTCGCACAATATTTTTATTGAAAATTGGACTCAAAGGTACTATTTCGAAAGCTTTTTGGGTTTTAAGAATTTTGTCTTTTTGAAAGTTTGAAATATTAAAAAAGCTTAAGTATAGCTTTTATTACATCAACGCTTTCTGTATTTGAGATGTGAATACATTTTTTTCTCACAATATTTTTATTGAAAATTGGACTCAAAGGTAATATTTCGAAAGCTTTTTGGGTTTTAAGAATTTTGTCTTTTTGAAAGTTTGAAGTATTAAAAAAGCTTAAGTATAGCTTTTATAACATCAACGCTTTCTGTATTTTAGATGTGAATAAATTTTTTTCTCACATTATTTTTATTGAAAATTGGACTCAAAGGTAATATTTCGAAAGCTTTTCGGGTTTTAAGAATTTTGTCTTTTTGAAAGTTTGAAATATTAAAAAAGCTTAAGTATAGCTTTTATTACATCAACGCTTTCTGTATTTAAGATGTGAATACATTTTTTTCTCACAATATTTTTATTGAAAATTGGACTCAAAGGTAATATTTCGAAAGCTTTTTGGGTTTTAAGAATTTTGTCTTTTTGAAAGTTTGAAGTATTAAAAAAGCTTAAGTATAGCTTTTATTACATTAACGCTTTCTGTATTTTAGATGTGAATACATTTTTTTCTCACAATATTTTTATTGAAAATTGGACTCAAAGGTAATGTTTCGAAAGCTTTTTGGGTTTTAAGAATTTTGTCTTTTTGAAAGTTTGAAATATTAAAAAAGCTTAAGTATAGCTTTTATTACATCAACGCTTTCTGTATTTGAGATGTGAATACATTTTTTTCTCACAATATTTTTATTGAAAATTGGACTCAAAGGTAATATTTCGAAAGCTTTTTGGGTTTTAAGAATTTTGTCTTTTTGAAAGTTTGAAATATTAAAAAAGCTTAAGTATAGCTTTTATTACATCAACGCTTTCTGTATTTTAGATGTGAATACATTTTTTTCTCACAATATTTTTATTGAAATTTGGACTCAAAGGTAATATTTCGAAAGCTTTTTGGGTTTTAAGAATTTTGTCTTTTTGAAAGTTTGAAATATTAAAAAAGCTGAAGTATAGCTTTTATTACATCAACGCTTTCTGTATTTGAGATGTGAATACATTTTTTTCTCACAATATTTTTATTGCAAATTGGACTTAAAGGTAATATTTCGAAAGCTTTTCGGGTTTTAAGAATTTTGTCTTTTTGGAAGTTTGAAATATTAAAAAAGCTTAAGTATAGCTTTTATTACATCAACGCTTTCTGTATTTGAGATGTGAATACATTTTTTTCTCACAATATTTTTATTGAAAATTGGACTCAAAGGTAATATTTCGAAAGCTTTTTGGGTTTTAAGAATTTTGTCTTTTTGAAAGTTTGAAGTATTAAAAAAGCTTAAGTATAGCTTTTATAACATCAACGCTTTCTGTATTTTAGATGTGAATAAATTTTTTTCTCACATTATTTTTATTGAAAATTGGACTCAAAGGTAATATTTCGAAAGCTTTTCGGGTTTTAAGAATTTTGTCTTTTTGAAAGTTTGAAATATTAAAAAAGCTTAAGTATAGCTTTTATTACATCAACGCTTTCTGTATTTGAGATGTGAGTAAATTTTTTTCTCACAATATTTTTATTGCAAATTGGACTTAAAGGTAATATTTCGAAAGCTTTTCGGGTTTTAAGAATTTTGTCTTTTTGGAAGTTTGAAATATTAAAAAAGCTTAAGTATAGCTTTTATTACATCAACGCTTTCTGTATTTGAGATGTGAATACATTTTTTTCTCACAATATTTTTATTGAAAATTGGACTCAAAGGTAATATTTCGAAAGCTTTTTGGGTTTTAAGAATTTTGTCTTTTTGAAAGTTTGAAGTATTAAAAAAGCTTAAGTATAGCTTTTATAACATCAACGCTTTCTGTATTTTAGATGTGAATAAATTTTTTTTTCACATTATTTTTATTGAAAATTGGACTCAAAGGTAATATTTCGAAAGCTTTTCGGGTTTAAAGAATTTTGTCTTTTTGAAAGTTTGAAATATTAAAAAAGCTTAAGTATAGCTTTTATTACATCAACGCTTTCTGTATTTGAGATGTGAGTAAATTTTTTTCTCACAATATTTTTATTGAAAATTGGACTTAAAGGTAATATTTCGAAAGCTTTTCGGGTTTTAAGAATTTTGTCTTTTTGAAAGTTTGAAGTATTAAAAAAGCTTAAGTATAGCTTTTATTACATTAACGCTTTCTGTATTTTAGATGTGAATACATTTTTTTCTCACAATATTTTTATTGAAAATTGAACTCAAAGGTAAAATATTTTTCAAATAGGTTTTCATTCATACTAACGATAAATGTGAGAAAATTTAAAAAAATTGCAGTTAAATCATTGTAAAAGTGCTTTTAAATATTTTAAATTAATACGAAAATAATAGTAACTGTATGTCCATTAATTCAAATTTATATTAAGAGTGTTTGTATGTTCCACTATTATCCTTCGAATTGTTGAGGCCAATAGTTACCATTTTATTATTTTGTGCTAGAACTATTCAGTAAATACTATATTTGGGCAGCTTCAAATGCATATAATAAAAGATAATTATCTAATTTCAATCGTTACAATATACATACGCATTAAAAAACAAATTTAAGGGAATTTAAAATTAATAACTTATTTTACCTACTTCTGATTTGATTGGATAGACTTGCATTTATTTTCTGAAAACTAAGTGTAGAGTTCATGACTTTTAGTGTTCCCTAGCACAGATAAAAAATTAATTTGTAATATTCTGTGTATGGCTTGGGTGTTGTCCAGTAGTTAAGGACTAGGAAGAGTTGGATACTGTGAAATACCTACTATGCCACTTTTTACGAGAAGCTGTCGGTTAAAATCCGAATTTGTTAACGACTGTTTACCGAATTTTTCGATTAACAACCCAAAAGCTTTACTGTTCTTTACAAGAATTCTGAATTCGCTCACAGTTGGGGGAATACTGTAAAGAGCGGCACAAGCATAAGAAAAGTTGACTACAAACAATCTCATTTTTTTTTAAATAGTGAGTGTATACTACTCTCTCATTATATAATACATACTTCCAAAAAATGTGCGTCATGCTATACGTTCAGTATAATGAAGAATATAAATAAACTAAAATAAAACAATATTGAAATAAAATAGAGCTGAATCAGAAAAAGATAAAATGGAAATAGAACTTTAAAACATGTTTGAATGTTTTGATAGTACACCTAGACTTTAAAAAAAAAAATCATACAGACTTTTAATGTTCCTTAATAAGCTGAGTTTATATGCACAAAAAAAATCGTTTATTGGAAATTTTTTCTTTCTGAACTGGCCTAAATGCAATTAAACATTTTTGAAATTTTTTTGTAGTTATTCTTTTGTACTCGATGGTTTATCTATGATTTATCAATTTGTTTGTATTATTTTCTCGTGATTTGTTTTAATATTCTACTTTGTTTGAAAACACAAACACTAATGAAGCTGTAGATAAAACTTGATTGATTCGATCAAGTAACAGTAATGTTTTATTGTGTTTGCTTTGTAATATAAATTTACACTTAAAACTGAAGATTAGAAGTAGTGTGCAGTAGAATTCACAACATTTAGAACATTTTATTCAGCTCTTCTCTTTAGTGTATAGCCACAACCCAATTATATTATTTACATAATGTAATCTTATCACAGTCCCTCTAAGCGCGATTTTCTCTATTATTCTTTACTTTATCGGGTTTTCTCTGTAAGTAGCACAGTGACAATACCACTTGGCATAAGAAAGAAGCAGCAAACAACTGTTTGTACCATATTTTTATACCCTTCACACAGTGAAAAAGGGTATATATAGGTTTGTCATTCCGTGTGAAATTTCTACAATTTTCATTTCCGACCCCATAAAGTATATATTTTCTGAAAGCTTATGAATAGGGGAGTCGATTAAGCTCTGTCAGTCTGTCCGTCTGTCCGTGTGTATGTTGAAATCAACTTTTTAAGCCCCCCGACATAGGTTTGACCCGGGTAAGGTATTAAAATATCAGAAATATTCGGGAGTAGATCGGTATTGAAAATCAGAAACATCGGTACATAAACAACTGAGATATTAGCAAAAACCCACGACCACCTCGATTTTTTTTTCACAAAAACAACATTACAACAACAACATACATACATACAAACGTGTATACTGGTTAGAGAAAACGTGGCATCGAATCCCAGCTGAGCCAAAAAAATTTTTTTTTTCAAAATTTTTTTTTATTTTTTTTTTTAATTTAATTTATTATTTATATTTTTATTATTATTTTTTTTAAAAAATTTTTTTTTTTATTTTTTTTTTTTTTTTATATATATTATAAATATAATAATTTTTTTTTGTTTTTTTAACATACATACGCGAATTTATAATTTTACAATGGGATGTTTTTATATATGTATGTTTTTATATGTATGTACGTATTTTATATGGGATGGTGATACAAACTACTGTTATTGCATGACTACACGTTGTGAAGGGTATATAAGATTCGGCACGGCCGAATATAGCGCTCTTACTTGTTTATCTTAATCTTTGTTGATCAAAAAGAGGTCAAAACATGTCGAATTAGGTAGGTGCCTACCTGTAACTGGTATCGGTAAGGTGAACTGCTTCTGGTTTCTAACCTAACTTCGCCTGCTAATATCAAAACTTTTTTAATAATGACTTAAGAGTCTTAATATAAATAGTCTTAAGATTTCTAGAGGGTCAATCGAAGGCTTAAGTTTTGTTTAAAGATTAAAGACTAAATTAAATTTTGGTAAAACTTTTCTTTACTTAAAGAATAACAGTTCTAATTTAAAAATTTGTTTTAAACTTTGGTTGAAAAAAATTTAGTCAAATGAATGAAACTTGCAAAAGCCCTTAACTGATAGAATATCAAAAGCGTCACTCAGTTTCTATAATATATTCAATACATGTATCAACGATATGATCACTAATAGAAAGGCGCTAACTTAGAAAACTGTAAATTAACAGGAGAAGCTAAAAACGTAATAGAAACTGTATTGTCACAATGTAGGTAAGGTTAGGTTAGGCTGAAAAGGAGGGGCATTAAAAGCCCAAACCCATGACAGGTATCCACTTATGCCCATTTGGCATGTTGTGCGCTCCATGTGGAAAACGGAATTCCCAAACAAAAACCATAAACATAATTTCCCATAAATAACGGACTAGTCCAAGAACCCAGTTCCCTCAATGTAACGCCTTATGGATCTCCAGTTCGAGTTCCCCAGGTATTCCAAGTTCGTCATAGTATCCACAATGTAACTTTTTTTTGTAAAATTGTTTGTAAAACTGTTATTTTTGATATCATTGCTTACAATTTTTGTGTCAAGGTACATTTGTGTTAATTGTATTGAAGTCACTGAAAAAGTAAATTTTGTAAAAAATATGAGTTAGGTCGGCATTTTTCAATATTGTTTGTAAAAGACGTTTTAATATGATCTTATGGACGTTTTGCTTATGGCAAATCAATAAAACTTAAAAATTTCATAATTGTTATTAAAAGCTAAAACAATTTAGGCATTTTAACAAAAAGATTAAAGTTTTCTGATTAAAATGCACATTGACTTATTTTTTTTTCTAATAAAAAAAAAAATTTAAAAATTTAAAACTCATTTCAACAATTTTCAACAAAAAAAAAAAAAAAAAGAGATTTTAAAAAAGTGATATGTTGTACAAGTGCTTAAGTTATTTTTTTTTAAACGGTGTGCTGAAAATGATTGACTGATTAAAAATCATCACAAAAAGGTGCGCTATTTTTTGTTTGTTTTTTTTTTTTTGGTGAATGCATGAACAAAATAGATAAATTATTGCAATTTAGTTAAAACTAACACAAAAAATAAACATATACAACAAACAAAACTTTAAGGAAATAAAAGAAAAATATATATTTTTATGTTGCTGCCATTCCCCAAATATAAAATTCAAAAAAAGAACATAAATATTAAAAATTTAATATTTGGTTTCAATTCTCAAAGAAAAAGAAAAACGTTCATTTCAAAACAAACAGAGGAAGAGGAGTTTTAAATAAAAACACACAAACATACGCAATTAAACGTTAATTAATTTTTTTTTACTTTTTTATTATTATTTATTATAAAGTTGTTTTTTTTCAATCATAGATTTGTATCATCCTTAAATATTTTTTTGTTGTAATTTTGTAATAATATAACATTAAATATTTTTTATTATTATTATAAATATAATTTTTATTTTTTTATTTTTTCTATAATTAGTATTTATTTCTTTACTTTTAAAGGAGGTTTTGGTAATTTTTTTTTTAGTATTTCTGTTTTGTTAAAAAAACATAAAATAAAATTAAAATAAAAAGTGATAAAAAAACTTAAAACATTTAAAAAAATAAGTATTATTTTATAAGATGTATATATATTTGCTTTAAAAAAATAACTGTTATTATTTACAAAATAAAATATTTTTGTTTTTATGCATTTCTTTTATTAAAAATTAAAACAAAAATATTTTTGTTTTTTTTTAAATCTTCCATACAACATTTAATAAAAAATATATTTCATGTTGTTTTATAAAATAATTTTTGTATATAAAAATAGGCAGTTTTAAGTAGATTGGATTTATTTAAGTAAAATATAAACAAAAAATAGTTTAAGTTGAAAAAATTAAATTAATTCAAGAGATAAAGCTAACGATCATGTGGGGTTAATCATGTTGTTTAAATAAAAGGAAAATAATGAAATAAATTAATTCATTGTGTCATAAACGAGTTAAAACATGTTAAACATTTTTTTATTATTGTTTTTTTTTTAGAAAACTGGAGATCTTTACGATAAAATATGGAAATTCAAAATTTTGTTAACTATTCAAAAATTATAATTTACCTTAAGATTTCGATATCAGTTAAAAAAAAAAATAAAATATGCAACAAAATAAATATTTTGTAATTTTATTTAGTTGTAATTGGTAAGAAAAAATTACAAATAATATAATTACTGCTAAGGAAAATTATTTTTTTGAATTTTATAATTTCTTTTCATGGTTTACAAACTTTATTGGTATTTGTTTAGATTTATTCATTAGGTTCTAAAATACTATGGATAATCTAAACGAAAAAATTTGAACTTATGTTCGAAAGCTTTAGGAAATTATAATCGAAGGCTGAATATGAAAATGATGTAATAATTTTGATATGGCAAAGAATTTTTGAATATTTATACGATTATGATTGATTTCTCAAGCATGTATGCATGATCGTTAACTTCTCCTTTTCGACATAGAATATCAATTGAAATTTATTTACCGAATTATGTAGAAAAAAAAAAATTTAGTACCATTATTTAAGTTTAAACATTAATAAAAAACAAAATAAAAGTGTTTATGTGTGCTCAAGTTTTTAGGAATTTTAATTGTTTCATTCTTTGTTTGCGCTTCATAAACAAATAAATTTTAATTAAATTTTACATTTAACCTAAATGCATTTCATTAACAAGTTCCATATGCAAATATTTAGTTTTTTCCACTTTACACTAAAAAAAAAACTGAATAAAAATTTTAATATTTAACTTAAAATGCTAAAATGAAAACTATAAAAAATATAATTGTCATCATCATTAGTTTGTAAATATACACACATTGGAATTAATATAAATGAGTTTTTAATATAATTGTTCATTTCTGGTTTTTATATTTATTTGTTGCTGGTTCTTAGTAAAATTGTAATTAATAGAAAATTAAAATTAATTAAATAAATAGTTTTACACAAAATCATTTTTTTTTTGAGTTTTAAATTATACACAACAGTAATTAGGGCAAAATCATACTGTATAGTATTTAAAATAAATGGTAAACAAAAAAAAAAGGTACAAAAACACATAAAGATGGGACAAATTAGCTGATTAGGTAGAAAAGTTTTTGTTTTTTATAGAAATAGTTAGATTACAAAAAATTGTTAAATTCGTACGCATTTTGCATTTTGGTTTGTAACCCCATTGTGTTAAATTTAATAAAAATTTAATTAAACAATATATTTTCTTTCATTTTAAATTAATTCAGAGAAAGGTGTTGGAAAAAATTAAAAAAAAAAATTGTAATGAAATGAAATTGAAGAAAAAAAAATTTGTTTTAAATTTAAATAAAGTTAAGTAATTGCTTAGACTTTGAATTTAAATTAAATATTAGTATTTATCAAATTTTAGTTTATAGTTCACTGAGTCCTTAAGAAAAAAAGAACAGCAAATTTTTCTGATTTAAAATAGTTTAAATTTTTTTTCAACATAAAATATTAAATTTAAAATTTGTCTGTGTTGTTATTGTGTTTAAATTGTTTCCTTTTTTGTATGTATGTATGTAAACTAACCGGAAGTTATACATTTAAATACAACATGTCAGTGATTATAAATTAAACAGTAAATAATATAAAAAACAGTTTAAAAGGAATACATATACATTGTAAATTTCAACGGAAATGCATATAAATTATACTAAACATCAACCACCATAGTTGTTGGCTGCACTTTACATACACATGAACGCTAACATCAAGGAAAATGTTGTGATCTCACAAATGCATGTTAAGACAAACATGCAAACACATGTATCAACAAATAAATGGCTTGTTTTTTGCTCCCACACGACAAACAGAGCAGAGAGTTTTTTTTTAATGCAAAATGTTTGGGTTTGTTTGTGTAGTGTTTATATTTATAAAAAAAAAAAAAAAACCTACAAAACCAATAAAAGATAGAGAAATTAAAAACAAAAACAATTATTTGTAAACAGAGTATGTGTGTTTGTATGTGCCTGCATAATGAGAAGAGTGAGTGTAATGAACAAAAATAAAAAAAACTACTTGTACTCTAAAAACTACATTTGAGTGAGTGGATGATTAAAGAGTTATATTGTGTGTTTACAATTGTGTGTGTATAATTGTGTTTACCACTATAAGTGGTTGTTTGTTTTCTTTGTTCTTTTTAGTGTATTTGTGAAGTGTTTTTGCTTTCGTTTTGCTGATGTTTGGTGGTCTAGTAATTTTTCTTGAAATTTCATGAATTTTATTTAATTTTATTGTTGAAATTGTTTTATTATTATTTTTTTAAGTTACTGCATTTAAGTCTTAACTAATATAGTAATTATTTGTATACTTTGCTTTTTAAAATTGGCCTAATTTTTTTCAATTAAAAAAAATTTTTTTGGTTGTAGCTGTGAATATTTGAATTTTGAAAATTAATTAAGGTTTATTAATAAAGCACAGTTGGGTTGGAAAAAATTGCCTAATAATAATCTGAAAAAAGGGGTTTTTTTTAACTACAATATCAAAATCTTGAACTTGTGTAGGTATGTATTTAGTTTAGATAAAATCAATTTATATTCTACTAAAAAATATTCAGTAACTTGAATTAAAGATTTTCTATTAAAATTTTGCAAATTTTTTCTTAAGCTAATATTATTTATACGCATTGGCCAATTTTTTTTTTAAAATAATTTTGCCTTTTTTAAAATCATTGCTTAATTTGGGACTATTATTATAAATACTTCTGTTGAAAATAAAAAAATTTGGCAAAATTGGGAAATTGGCAATCTTAAGGTTACAACTAAACTTTTAAGTTAAAAAATCTAACATTTAAAAAATATTGTAGTGTTTATGAGATTCAAATATTTCCTTCTATTTTATCTAATAAACTAACTGTGCCTTGTTCATATTTTATTTATTTCTAATTCTTATTCAGGCTTAAGTGTTTTAGAAATTATAGAATTTTTAGATTAAAAAATAATAAAAAAAAAAAATAAAAAGAAGTATTTAGAATAAGTGTAAGAATTAAAACTGAAATATTTTTTTAAGTAAAAAGCTAAAATTTAGATATTTTAAATAAAACATAAGTGTGTTTTTAAAATTAGAACTACAATTTTTTACTCATCTATTTAATTTGTTTTCAATGCAAAATAACGTACTTTTTTAATTTTTTGGTTTAATGTTTTCTTTTTAATTAAAAAAAATCAAAAATTTTCATACAAGTTTTAATAAAACAAGACTAATTCAAAGAAATAAAAAAAAAATAAAAAATTTTCATACAAGTTTTAATAAAACAAGACTAATTCAAAGAAATATAAATATTTTTTTTTTAAAATAAAACAACACATTGGTTTCAAACATGCCATATATTCACACGTTACGCCCCTCTTACATAACACAAGACACTAAATTTTTGGAAGGAAAACAAGTGGAAAACAAAAAAAAAAAAATATTTATTTTTAATAATACTTTTACACTTTCTTTCTTTAAGAACGAAACATAAAGTTATAAAGGATGAGCTGGCCATTACAATGCATAGCAAAAATGCCTTTATACAAGTTTTTTATTTTATTTGTAAAATAAAAAAAGAAAAACTTAAAAGTAAGGTAAAAAACTAAAAGCTAAATAAAATGTGTGACATGTACTTGGATTATAATTAAGTAAAGAAAATTAAGTAAACAAAGTCATTATTAGGGATGTAAAAGACAATTTAAAGCTGCTAGAGAAAATAATTTAATTTTGTTCTTTTTGTCACTTATTTAAAAAAGTTTGAAGAACTTATCTGGAGGACCTCATTTTAAAAAATTATAACAAAAGTAAATAAGAAATATATTAAATTAAGTTTAAAATAGTAAGTAGAAAATAGTACTGAAAAATTCTATACAATGACTTATCAGATGGATCTCGTATATAAACAAACAGTTTGTCAATCAATTTTAAAATTTAAAGATCCCCTCATAAATACACAATAAAACAAAGTGAACATAAAAAATAAGAAACAGGAGAAACTTTTAAACAAACATAAAATTAAGTTAAAAATTTTATAAAAATAATTATCATACAGCAGTCGCACCACAAAAATAAATCACATTTAAAGAGTATAATGTTTTGTTAAATTCAAAATAAATTAAATAATTAAAATTTTTCTGAATCAAGTTCTTTTCGGTTGGCCCTCGTAAACTAATGCATTTACAGAAATGTCATAAAATATTACCAATAAACAATTAAAATATAAAAGCATACTTTAAGGATGTTAATAAATGGTTTTTGTAAATCACACTTTTTTAATGAGTTTTAAAACCGATCTCTTTAATATTTTTTAAATCAAATTAATAGTTTATGACACTTGAAACACTTGTTACGCCAGGAAGAACGAAAAACTTTCATACACTTCCACAAAAACAAATAAATAAAAATTCTTGTTTGTAAACAAACTCCTACAAAGATATTTTTTATATTTTAAAACACTTACATAACCATTAAATTTTTAAATATTTTTTATAAATAAATGTTTTTGTTGAAAAAAAAAAAAATTTAAAATAATATTTATGTTACACAACACATCTAGCAATTTTTAAATTTTTTTATATATTTTTTTGGAGATATAATGGAAATTGTTTTCTGTAGTATTAGTGAAGGAGTCTTTATTTATATCGGGGGAAGTTTCTTTGTTTAGATATATAATAAAAAATTTTAATAAAAAATTATTCTTTGTCATTTCATTAAAAAAAAGGTCATTCAATAAAAAAATCATGGATTTCAAACAATTTCATTTCATAACTCGTTTTAACGTTCCTTTTTTTTTTTGTAAATTTGTTAAATTTTCAAGACAACAAAACCATTAAAAAACGTACACTGAAAATAACAGGGCTTTGAAAAGTAAAACAGAAAATGGTTTCCTAAAATCACAGAAAGAAAAAAAAAATTACTTACAAAAAACCAAACGGTAAAATTAAACTTTTCGTATCGAAAATGCACAAAATGCGTGAAAATTTAACAATTTCTTTAAAACAGAAAATATGATAAACATTTTTAGGAAAATTTATACAAATAAAAAATTTAAATAAATTATTTCATATAAAAACTAACTTAAAATTTTATAAATCAATATAAATAAAAGGAAAGTAAATATAAATTCAATAAATATTTGTTATCAAAAAAGTAGTTTCAACAAAAAAAAAAAATATTAAATTATTTTTCAATAAGTCTTAATTAATTTTTTCACAAATGTCTGGCGACTACTGGTCATTTTTTATAATAAAGTGTTGTTGGATTGTGAGTATTTTGGTCTTGAGATACATACGTCCTGTTAGTTCGACTGCTTAAACTAAGCTGTTGTTTCATTAGTTTGAAATCTTATTTGGTCTTAAAGTTTTTAAAATTCTTAAAACAATTTTTTTGGTTGCTCAGCCCTGTAAAGATGGATTTTGAGGTGTGTGTTTGTTTGTGTTTTTAGTTGATTGAAATAAATAGCAGCATTTGTGTTGGACTACTTAAAACATAATTTTTACCCTAAAACGAATTCAAATTCAAAGTATTTGGTCTGTAATCAATACCTTATTTTAAATGTTAAATGAAAAATTACTTTTATTTTTCTGCTCATTTGCATTCTTCAAAATTGTTAACGTTTGGTAAAATTTTTCTAAATATATTTATGTATAACTTATTTTTTAAATTTTGTTTTATAACTATTTACAATCGCAACTGTCTGATTTCTGTTATGAAAATTGGCTTAAATTATTATGATGTCAAAAGTATGATGTTTTATCTGAAACCAGAGCTGCGGAAAGTTAAAAAAGTTTTAGTAATTTCATAAAGCTGCGGTAATCTTTTTACTTTGGTACTTTGAAACAAGCTTTTGTAGCAACAAAAGCTTAACAAAAGCTACACATTCATTGATAACATGTGAGTGTATAATTATAAATAAAAAATAATGGTGTACAAAAATCAAACAAATATCTCTCATTAACGCCTTTTGTTAATTGTAGATACATAAAAATATCTGTAATTACAAAATTGATTAAGAAATATTTTTTAATTTATTCAATCGCAAAATAATTGACTTCGATCTTTTTCATAATTAAGGGCACATATATGCTAGGACCAGAACTTTATGCAAAACTATTGCTAAGACCTTTTTAAAATTTGTTTGACGACGACAAAGTCTTGCATAAAAATGTCTGCTGATTTAAGCATATTTCAATGGCTAGTTTCGTGTAAAAATTTAAAGCATACTTTTAGGTTATTCAATTTCTTTGACACAAATTTCTTATTAAAATTGATATGAAATCAAAATTTGTTGAAATGTGTTTTGATTTTAAATACATATTTTAAATTTAAAAAACAAACAGATTACTGAAATAAATGCAGTTATAAAAAATGTAATTTAAATTACAATAAAACCAACTGCTTTTACAACACAATAGTTAACGTCAATATTTTTATATTCATGCACACAAATAAATGACATTTAACATTTTGTCTTTAGAGAAACATGAATTTGTATAATAATAAATGAAGGCAAATAAGCGCAGTATAATGAAAAAAATATTTGCTCAAATCTTTTTACTGCTTGAACTTTAATTGCAAACATGTTTTTTCAGTGACAATAAAATATCGCAATAATTTTTATTATTACATTTTGCTATTATTTCGGATATCACAATGTACTGTCACTTGTTCATTAAAGAAAAATTATGAAATGTGTGTAATTGATAAAGTTTTTTTAAATTTTTTGTATTGTGTTTACAATTTTAACTGCAAACATTACATACTGACGAACATGAAGATAAAAAAATAACAAAGATTAAAATTATTTGAAATTTCCATGTAAATACTAAATTAAACAGAAATGTGAATGTTTAATCAAAACACAACATTGAAATGGAACAAAAGGCAAACACAAAACGAACATGTAATATTTTGTTTCCATTTGTAATTATTATCTTTATGAAATTATATGATATAATGTTTTTATGTTGTCAATATCAATCAAATAAAAAAAAAAAAAAACAAAAGACAAAACAAATATTATTTCAATCAAAAATATTAATACAAATACGCAGCATATGCTAAGGCAGAAATAAATGCTTTTTGCAAAAAATTGCATACTTTCGAGTTTAGTGATTTAAAATAATAGCAAAGCATTTGTTAAGGCTTGATTAAAGCAAACATAAATTGGTTTAAATTTTTTTTTATGAAATTTAAAATAATAATTTTTTTTTAGACAAAAAATAGTCATACAGTAGGCATGAAAAAATTAACTTAGTTTTTATAAATTTCAAAAAATATGCAGATTAATTCAAGACACTTATAAGTTACTCTCATTCCACAGCTAATGGGGAATCATAATGCAAAAAATTTTTGAATACGTGTTGATTTTATTTATTTGTGCAAGAATGGGAAGTTAGATTTTCGTTTTAGGTTAAAAACCCGAAGGCACTACACCTATTTGCTTTTAAACCTTTAATATATGTTTCAAAATAATATATATTCTTTTTTAAATCAAATAGTATCAGATAAACGATCTTAACAACTTTTGTATTCCTAATATGCGAATTCCCCTTGACAGCAAACATTTCTTGTAGCAATTCGCCGTTGCATTTATCTGTATGAATATGAATTAAATTAATTTAATTTTTTCTTAGCATATACGATTTTTTAAGTTTTATTTTTCTCGTTCGCTTGAATTCGTGCACTACATGTGTGTTTGCGTATTTGCCAACATTAAATATCATTATATGGTAAATTAACGACATCTCTCTGTGTGATTGTAAATTAAGTGGAAAAATGTGCTTGTGAAAAAACTATAAATAATATAAAATAAATTACACTCTTTTGCACACGTACCCATAACTAACCATATTTACAAATGTGTGAGTAGAACCAAAACATTTTTCCCCAAATAAATAAATTATATATCAGCCTTTAAGTATGCTTTAATTTTTGTTTGGTGGTTGTGTACTCTTTCTCTCATTCTCAGTTTGTCGTCAAAACCGAATGAATACTTGAACATAATCAATGATGATTATATTCAGAAACCAAACAATTACCCGCAATGCTAAGCAGAGATGGGAGTATGCTTTCAATAACAATAAGGCTAAGCTTAAGAGCTTCTATAAATGCATTAAAACGTATATTTTGTTATTAATAACTAAGTGAAGAAAATATGTGACTATGTTAAGTATTTTTATTTGGTTTAAGTTAAACTTAATAAATCTTAAACTTTACTTATTTTCAAAGTTGCAAAAGTTTTTTTAAAAGCTCAGTTCATACCATATTGTCAGAAAAGCTTTACCAAATCAATAGCTTTTTAAAGCTTATTTTTTAATGTCCATAAAATAGTTTAAAGAAAGAAAATAGGTTTGTTTTGTTAACTTTTTCAAAATGGTTTAAGGTTGCTGTTGTTGTACTGTCATAATATTTAAATATTTTAAAATCTGTTAAAATTTTATTATATATATATTTAATTAATTTTAAAAATTTTGGTAAAATCTTGCAATAGGACGTTTTAGAAATTCACTATGTAGCTTTCGCAAAGTTTTTTCCAAAGGCTAAGAAAATTCAAAAAGCTTCCAAAAAAAGAAAACAAAAGTACTTTACTTGCCTTAGCTTTAAATAATACGAAATAGGATAAGAGGATTAGTTGTTCGCAAATTTTACTTTAAAATAGTAAATTCTGGAAGCTCTAAATGGGAAGTTTTTTAAAATGTAGTTTGAAAAAAAATTTTGAATACTTTTAGTAAAAAAAGTTATAAACTAATTTTAACTTAAAAGCTTTTAAAGAAATTATTATTTAAGGTTTTTAAGAGCCATAGTAGGTAAGGTTACGTTAGGTAGAACAGGCAGCTGTTGTGCAGCTTACTTGGGTCCATTTTATTTGTGATACCGAAATAGAAAAGTAAGAATAGAATAGAAAAGAGAGAAGACAAGCAGACAAGTCCAGAGTCTCTGGCGGGAATTGAACCCGCAATTCCCAAACTAACAGACCAGCACACTACTGACTAGTCCACCGGGGCACTGTAGAGCCATATTAAAGGTCAACAAAATAAATTGAAATAAAGTATAACAGTTCTTGAAAAAATTTAAATTTATATTGACCTGCATTTAGAACTTTAAACAATTATCAATTTTTTTTATTAAATAACCTTAACCTTCTTATTAAGCAACTTACAATTAATTATTGAAAAGGCTCTTGTTTAAATTCTTAAAGCAAGTATATTTTTTGTATTAAAGCTTTAGCCAGTGATATAAATCCCATCACTGTGCTTAACATACGAGTGCTAACACTCTACTATAAAAAATGAGAGCGAAACCAATGCAAAAATAAAATCAGTTAAAGTACAAACAAGTTGTATAAATAACTACAACCACAAATGTGATAAACTACTTGCAAGATAATTGCTTGAGTATGAGAATATATGCATTTATTTACGCGTTTGCAGTGGTTTTTTATTTAATTACCATTGAATAATATTTGTTAGCATTATTCAAGGGGAGAGACAGTAGATGTTAAAAGCTTTAGTAATGCTACAAATTTAAAATTTCTGATGAGATTTTTACAAGGCTTCTGGTTTGGAATTTTTATTCTCAGTTATAAGGAAAGCTTTAAAATTTCCATAAAACCTTTAAATATAACCTAAAGCTTTACATACATAGCTTTTGCTTAAGAGTTGTTTTAATATCCGGCAGTTATTTTGTTTCTGCCTCAAATAAATTTAATCTTAAAAAACTTTTAGCGTTTTGTAAAAAGTGTTTAGCTTTAAAGCTTTCTCAAATTTTTCAGAATATCTGTTTATGAGATTATTGGCTGGAAGCTTTAAACAATTTTTTTTACTTTTAAAACCACTGTAGCACTTGCAAGTTACTGCTGTTTAAAGTGAAAACAAAATAAGAAATAAATGAAAAAAAGTTAATGTGCCACTGCGGCAAATAACCGTGATATATAATAGTTTCCATTCGCCACTTGCATGTGAAATAGTTTAAGTTATATATTTTGATTTTTTCTTTTATTATAGTTTTTACTTTTGCAGCCAGTGCTTGTTTAAAATATGCAGACACACACAAAGGCGATGTGTTACCAGATATCAACAGTATCAACACACATGCAACATATTCCTGCCTCAATACATGGCAGATTGTATACAAACCAACAACAAATTTTTAAGGCCGAAATTTTTATATGTGTGCAATGTACATTACGTACATACTAATAGGCATTTGTATGCACTTGTACATAAATATTTAATGAACCACTATGTGTTTACATATGTTTTTCTCTTCGCTCCTTTCGTTATACATACACATATAACAGGACCTTAATTTCAGTATATATTTTTTTTTTGCTTTGGTACATTCGAAAGGACTCTTTCAACAACATTATTTGGTATTCAATGCCGCATTTGCATTATTAATGCAAAAATTATTTATTTTTTTTATAAATGTAAATGGTTTCACATTTTATTTTTTTTATTTTTTGTTCGTTCAAATTATAAAAATATATATTGTAGTTGTAGCAGATTTTTGTTGATTTTTTTTTTAATTTTATTTCGTTAACAAAAAATAAAACTTTTTCGAAATTATGTATATGTGTACTCGTATGTACATAATATGTTTTGAACAGTGACATAATTTTTAAAGATATGCTTTATTTATTTACGGGAGCTTTAATACGGTTTTTTTTTAATCGTAATAAATATTTCTTCTTAAACATAATAAATACAAGGCAAAAATTACATTTTAGCTTTTCAATTTATAGATTTGCTATAAACATGTTCGTACTTTTTATAATATGTGAAAAAGGTTATGTAGTGTGTCATATCATATGGCATCACCAATAATATTAGAAATATCTAGAAAATAATATTTGATTATAGAGATATCAAGTCGACCATTTCCGCGTTATTATTTTAAGCCATGCAATTTATTGCTGTAGCCTAGACGAATGAAATCTGCTATGGTTGCGCTAAACTATAAACCGAACATTTAGCAAAAAATTTTAGTTTTATTAAAAAAATAAATTTAGTACAAAATAAATCGAAACAATACAAAAGCTTATAAAGCTGTAGCAAATATGTGTGTTTCATTCTGCTAACAATTGAAAATTAAAAAGGCGTAAGCGACTGCTACCTGTTTGAGTGCTAAAAATAAATTATATAAATTGTAGCAAAATTTTGTAACAAATTAATGTAAAGTAAAAAATAATTTTGTACTAAATCTCAAATTCAATTCTAAATCTAAAATTTAGTACTAAAACTAACAATTAAATCCGAAAGTAAAAAAAAATAATATTCTTTAAAGAAACTTTTTAGGAAATGTTAAATTTAGCACGAAATTAAAAAATTTGTACTAAAATTAATATTTAGTAAAAAATTCTGAACATTAAATACTAAATATACACTTTGTATTGAATTGAAAATTAATACTTGACATAATATAAAAGAAATAATCTTGAAATTTAGTACATTATTCAAGACGAACAGCTGTGTTAAGTACTAAATCAAAATAAGGTATTTTAAAAAAATATTTAGCTCTAAATAAAAGTAATATACTGCCGAATGAAATCTACGTATTTAATCAAAAGTTAAATACCAGTTAAAAAAACTAGTACTTAAATTTAAACTCGGTGCTAAATACAAATTTTAGTACAAACACATTTTAACTTAATTTAAAATTATTTTGTTTGAACTAAAATTATCACAATATTAAGTAGTAAAAAAAATTACACAAATTTAAAAATTCTGTACTAAATTTAATTTAAGTTTAGTACTAAGTTAATTTTTTTTTTGGCAAAATCGAAATATTTTAAAAAATTCACCAATTCGTTACGAAACCAAAAACCTGCATGCAAATAAAATTTGTGTGTCAAATCAATTTTTAAAAATAAACTGAATTTTTGCCTACAAATCAAAATACTTTGTACTAAATTTCAATTTTGAGTGCAAAATTTAGGCTAAAATTTTCTGTGCCTAATGAAAAATTTTTTTAAGAAAATCCATTATTGTGAACTCAATTTTAGATATTTTATCAAATATTAAATTTAGTAAAAATTGACGGAATTTTTGCCTTGATTTATTATGTTGGCTTTAAGGGTCCTTTTTGACTTTTCCTTTTGTATAATTAACAAGCAATAATTTGTTAATTTTTTTCTGCTGTTAAACAAATATCAATTGCATTATATAATTAACTGTGTTTATAGCAGTAAAACTTGTTTATCAAATACACACAAAAAAAAACTTAAACAAATACTTGATTATTAACAAGATTACCAATTATGGTTAACAAACAATGGTATTGTATTCGAAAAAAAAATATAGATTTTATTTTAAACTTAAATTAGCATAATAGCAAATACAACAAGAGCGCATAATGATATTAATTATTTAATATACTATATAAAAAAATTAATAAATTTATATTCCTAATAAATTTTTTTTTACACCGATAATAAACTTGGCAAATATCTATTAGTTTTTTTTGACGGGTTGCATTTGACAGCAGACGTTCAATTTTGTAGGCAACTGTTTTAAATATAAATTTGAATAGGGCTTATCGCATATTTTGTTAATTCGACTTTATCAATTAAATAATATTCAATATTGTTTATTCCATTTTTTTCTTGATTTTCTTTATGTTATTTACTACTTTTATATATGTAAGTACTTATGTATGTATATTAAGTTTTTATTTTATAATTTTATTTATGTAGAATTGTTTTTTGTTTTTAACAATTAATTTTGTTAGTTTGTTTATGTCTTTATTAATTTATTAAATTTATAATTGAATCTCATTATTGTCAGAAAATTTCACATTTTTTTTTTAATATTTATCATTAAAGTAGTTAATTTGCAATATTTGTTTTAATAGTATTTTTTTTTTAATTATTATTATACATAAATACTTTTCATAATTACATATTTAAACTAATATTAGTTATCGGTAAAGTTTTTACATAATTTTACATTTAATGGTTTAGTTTGTTGTTATTTATTTAGAGTTTTCATAATTAATTTACTTTTTAGTCATTAAAGAATTTCTTTTTAATATTTTTTTAAAGGGTTAATAAGATTCTGTGTGTGTGTGTAGTTTTGGAATTTTTCTTTTTCTCCATTTAGGCCAATTTTACTTAGTTTTTGGTTTCTCATATATGTACAAGGTTTTATAAAAATGTTTGAGAATCTCTGGAGTATTTAAGGATTTTTTTTTGAAATTATGGAAATAGCACGACAATTTTATTCAAAATTTAGAGTTTAAGGGCCGTATTCATAAAAAATATTTTAGGTTTATTAAAGGCTTATTTGACAGATGTTGTAGAGAAATTTGTCAAATAAGCCTTCAATAAACCTAAAATATTTTTTTTTATAAATACGGCCCTAATACTTTTTCTAAGAATTTAACAAACATTTGAAAACAAATAAAATGCTACATTCCAACATTTGCTAGGGAACCAAAAAATTCTGTAAAGGCCAGTTTAGACTATAATACAAGTCGTACGACATGTCAAAAATTCATGTAGAATGAACAAAGTAGAATAGCGTAAAAGCAAATTTTAATCAGTAGTAAAAAACATGAGAGATGAAAATTTGACAAGTGAACCGTATTTTTTTAATTTTTAAAACGTTTTTAAAAATGGTTCATTTCATTAGATCAGAGGTGTATTTTAATGTATTCATTGACAAATACATTAAGGATGTGCTAGTATTTCTACAACTATTACAAAAACAACATGTATGTTTTTTAATTTTGTTACAAACAAAATTACATTGTAATTATCTTCTTCTGCAAAGTTAACTTTAAAGGGGGTCAAACGGGTAAAAGCGGTTAACTTGTATTTGCTAAACTTAAAATTATACAGATTAACTTGAAAGAGTATTGTAATAAACTCAAAAAAGCTGGCACGTATCTAGACCCTTTTTTGAATTTTTAACCCCTTAGTGGTAAAAACGAGTAAAGCTTAATTTTGGTACTTTTTGGATTCCTTAGGTAACTTTCAAACACATAGACTTAGGAAAAGATGGTTAAATTGTATCAGTAATTCAGCGAAAAATATTAATAGGATTTTTGTAGATTTTTTTCAATATCATGTCTAAGGGGGTAAAATTGTCCCTTTTTGGTACCTTTCATAAAAAATTTTTGTTTCTTACATGCAATTGGACATCATGAATTGATAAACATAATGAATTGGTCAAATATATAGGTGAAATTCTAGGAAAATTTTAAAGGGACAAAAAAGGTACCTAAATAGGAAAAATATGTAAAAAATTGAATTTCTGGCCGAATTTTTATAAAATTTTAAATCACTAAGTAGAAAGGGGGAATATAGTCTAGTTTTTATGCAAAAAAGTTTAGATTTTTTCACTTAAAAATCTTGTCTACATTAAAATGTTTTATCGTTTAATAGATAATAAAATATCTTGATCTTGAAGTTTGTATATTTACAAGGGAATCCAAAAAGGTAATTTTTTAATTTTTATAGTAATTTTTGTATTTTATTTTTATATCAGGTTTTGGATTTTCTGAGTTTATGATTCTGTTGTTGAGGTTAAAGATAATAAATTTGTAAGAAGCTAATATTTTCCTGTTATGTACCAGTACTTATCTAAGAAGAAATTATTTAGAGAAACAAACAAAACCTTGAGGATTAAATAAATAGTAAGAGCTGCGCTAGTACTATTTTCAGTACTGCAAAATCAGGTTGCAATTAGTGCAAGGTCTATAGTTTGACAGTTTAAATATGGTGGTAGATTTTTATTCGTCGACAGGGGACTTCAATATGAATTTCCTTTTTATATCTATATATATATATAAATCAATGTGTGTTTGTATGTTTGTTTGTGTTTTATAGACGGTTAAACGGCTGGACAGATTTCCTTGAAATTTTCACAGAATCTTTCTGTGTGTCTGGAAGGAACTACAGGCTATACTTTGGTTTGAAACTGTAAGTGGTCGGTTTGCCACGCCCTATTAAAGAATAAGTATTAAATATTATATATCACGAAAGTTAATGCAGCTAGAGTCTACAAATTAAGTACGGTAAACTTCGACATCCACACGAACATTTGGGTAAAAAATGGGCGGACTTTCAATAGTAGGCGTGGCCATATGAATTAAATACTAAAATTCGTATACCTGGAAAACGATATCGATTAGAGTACTAAAATTTTGCAAGAGCAACTTTGACGCCTTAATAAACATTTCTGGAAAAAAATGGGTACATTAGATATAGTGGGCGTGGCAGCTCTCATAGCAATTGAATACTAAAATTCGTATATTCGGGAAGCGCTAACAGTTAGAGTACCCAAAGTTTTCACGAGAAGCTTTGACATCTATATGACTATTTTGATAAGAAATGGATGCTTTAGTAATAGGAGGCGTGGCACCTGTCATATGAATTAAATACAAAAATTTGTATAACTGGGAAGCGATATTAGTTAGAGTACCCAAATTTTGCACGAGAAGCTTTGACATCTATATGACTATTTTGAAAAGAAATAAATGCTTTAGTAATAGTGGGCGTAGCACCTGTCATATGAATTACATACAAAAATCCGTATATCTGTGAAGCGATAATAGTTAGAGTACCCAAATTTTGCAAGAGACACTTTGACGTCTATATGATTATTTGAATAAGAAATGGTTGATTTAGTAAGTTTAGTGGCACTTGCAAAACAAATATATTTTTGAACTATAAAATTTTTACTTCATTACGATGGGGGTGGCGAAGTACACTGGGTATTAGCTAGTTGTACTATAAAAATGTATTTTTATATCTTGCACCAAATTAAATATTAACGCTTAATCTAGTTGATACCTAGTTTATATTAGTGGATGATTTTCGACCGGGCAGACCATTACCACCACTACCAAGTGTACCTTGGTAGCTCTTGAGCTACCATTGCATCAATAAAAACCAACGTCATAGTGAGGTTTAGGGAATGGTAGACTCATTGGTTTATATCTCTTTAAAAATTAGGCATATTAAAATGTTTATTTCAATGATATCCATTATCGCACCATGCTAAGGGACTATGTGCTTCTTACAATTCAAGCGCGAGATCTTAGTGAACTATGGTATTTCAACAAGACGGCACTACGAGCCGTGAAACAATGGACTTGTTGAAAATTCGTTTTGGTGAGCACTTTAATGTTACGTTTTACGGTAAACTGGCCACCTATATTGTGTGATATCACTCCTTAAGACTATTTTCTCTGGTGATATGTAAAGTCTGAGGTCTGAAATAAGCCAGCCAGTACAATTTAAACCAACATTATTTTTGTTATGCGCGAGATACCAGTCGCTATGCTTGAACCAGTTGCCCAAAGTTGAACCTTCCGAACGAACACTTCAGATGTAAACATGGCCAACATTTTTATGGTATCATTTTTAAGCATTTAATGCCAAAAATTGCTCTTTTAATCGATAATAAAAATGTTAAGTTCTCTTTAGAATCTATAAATTGCAAAGCAAACCTCATGATTAATCACTCGATATTTAATGAAAAAAATAAAAATTAATATTTATTTTTCGGACAAATGCAATTTAAATAAAACTCTATATCGTAATAAATCTTAAGTGTTCATTAATTAAGTATTGTAGAGTTTATAAGTGAGTGTGTTTACAACAGACATATGCACATGGTTAGCTAAGTAGTCAATATAAGACTTCCGGACATTAGTGTTCTAGTTTTAATCTTTTCCTCTTTTGTTAAAAAAAAAAATAATAAAACTTGAGTTTTAAAAAATTTGATTTGAAATGAAATTCCAATAAAATTAAAGTTGTTTGTTTAATCTGTTTTAGCGTTTTAATTTTATTTGTAAATTTCCATAATTTCAATAATTCTGTTACTCAGATAAAAGAGAAAAAGGTACTCGCATCTGGATAAGAGAAAAATTAAGCGCATTTCCTTTTTCTGAGTAGTCTGAGGAGTGTACACTCCTTAAGGGTAATAACATTATAAAAGTTTGTAAAAGTTTTAGCTGTAGGAAATGAAGTTGATGTTGCTTCTGCTGGTGTTCGATTTGATATGCTTGACAAGCCAATAACAATAATAAATTATTTTGTCCTTCTTCATCACCATCATCATTATCATCGTCATTTTGTTGCTAACACTCATATTCCAATATAAATTTATCACGTTTCTCTGGATGACTATACAACAGCGATTGTGGCGGTCCCTGTACTACATTGGAGACTAAAGTAGAGCATGAATTGTTTGATGATGATGAATTGTTGTGATTATTGTATAATTTTGATAGATTTATTTGTGTGGCTGTCGGCACTTCTGTAGAGCCTACATGCGAAGAGGGAATAATTAAGGGATTGGTGTGGGATGATGAGGTGGTTGAATTGCTGGAAGAATTTGAAAGCTTGGAGGAATGATTAGAGGATGAGGAGGAGGATTTTAGTTTAAAGGGTATGCTATAGGTATCGTTGTTGGTGGAGACTCCATAATAGTTGAGAGCGTTCATTTGGGGTTGTATAGGTGCTGGTGGATGTTGTATATTTTGGGTGGGACGTTGTTGATATTGCGTAAAAGAAGATCTTTTAGAGGGTATTTTTTGTTGATACGAACGATTGGCTATAAAGGAATCAAAATTATCTGAAGAAGAATTTGAGGTTCTTCTAACCGAAGCTTGCTGAAAACTATTGTGGGCACTGTTGTATTTCGCGGTTGTTGTATTGGTTTGAGTTTTAAGAGGATTGTTGATTTTATATTTATTTTGTGTTTGTGCCAACTGTTGATTTATGGAAGATGTTGAGGATGAGGAATTGGAGAGTGTAGAATTTTTGGCATGTGCTTGTGATTGATATGTTCTGTATAGACTTTGCATTAATTGTGCATTTTCTGCTGCTGTCTTATAATCCTGTACATGCATGGTTTTACTATTTAAATCCACAGACGTGGGTTGATAGTCATATTTGAAAGAATTGCTTAATCTGTGTGAGCGTTGCAGGGAAGAGGATGAAGATATCAATTGTTTTTCGTCTTCGGTTTCTGAGTTAAAGGGATAAAGATCGCTATGCAGATGAGCTATAAAAGGATCATAGTTCAGTTGTCTCTCCTCATACAACTGTTGCTCGTTAAGGGATTGATAAAACGCCACTTCGGATAGGCTATCATTTTCCGCACGCTGTACATACCAATCATCCTCGGGGGATCTTTCAAAATCCTCCGAATTATTGATTAAAATACGTATATTGTTGCTGGCCAACTGGTCATTATCGTCTTCCTCATCTTCAGGTATGTCCAGAGGGAATTCCTCTTCAAAGTAGGGTGAATCCTTTGTTTGACATATTCTCAACAGATCATGTTTTAACATTAATTCATTTTCTTCCACCTCTTCATCGTCTACCAATAAATGCAGTTGTTTTAGCTGCTGTTGGTGTTCCTGCTCCACTTCCTTAGCTATTGACTGACTTTTGATTTCTCCTGGTTTGCTGAGTTTAAGCTTAAGATTTTTGCTTTCAAAAATTATATCGGACACTTTAGGATGTTCATAGCGCAACTGGTTGCTGTGCGGGTTGAAATCAGTCTTTTCATTTTTAACTTGGCTTAGAGCATCCTCACCACAATTGGCAGAGAACACCGAGGCATAATCGGAACTACTAAGTGAATCCGATTTGGTAAAGGGTAGTGTTTGTACATTTTCATAGTTAGTTTTGTGGCCTAACAATTTCTGTGGCGTTTCTTTGTTTGGAGAACAATTAGAGTTGGTGCGTTTGTGTTTATGGGTACCTTCACTTATTTGGTGGAAAGCTCGACGTATCTTTTGGCCCTGAGTTCGACCCACTGATTGAGCCGATTGCTGTTGTTCGAAATTTTGATTTAAGTAGGCCTCCAGGTAATTAAGATTCTTGGACAAATCCAACTCAGATTTATAGGACTTATATAAAGTGCCCTGTTTTTGCTTGTGATCCTGATGATAGGCGGCCATGCATCGTGTCTCATAGTTGCGTATATTATCCCGATCACTTATAAAACGAAAACTTTCCACTTTGGCCATAGTTTTGAAACTGGAAGAGCTGTGATTACGACCCAAATGACCACGCTGCGAACCCACGGTATTAAATTGTCTACATTTATCCTTGAGTTTTTGCAAACCTTGACGGGTCTTGGCCTGCAGTCGAGAGAAATATGTATTTTTATTAGAATTCTGCAGCTGGGAATTGGTGGAAAGAGGCTGCGTGTGGTTGGGATAGGAAATTTTAAGTCTTTTCAGCTGTGGCCCTGTCAAAGGCACATGAATGTTGGAAGAAGAGGCCGAAGCTGTTTTAGATACTTTTCTTAAAGAGATTTGCTTAAAAACACTCGAAGATGAGTTTGAGGTGGGCAATTTGGATTTTTTGTTATGCGCACTTCCCTCCTGCAGCGGCGGAAAGTCTTGCCTTTCAAATTTCTTGATAGGAACCCCATACAAGTAATGATGGTTACTTAAATGTTGTTGGCTGGCAAACGGCTTTGACTGCTGCAAAGTCATAGAGCCAGCCGATGATGTGGATGATGAATTGGTGCCAGTGGGCTTCCGCTGTAATCTACGGCTGGCCGAGGAGGCACAACGCAATCGCTTGTCCACCGTTAAGGTCAGCTGAGACTCATCGTCATGAAATATGGAAAAAGGATTAGTAATCACTGTACTGTTGTTAAAATCGTTGGGCTTTATCAGCATTACTGAGGCTGCTGAGGCTGGATTCTGGCTTAACTGTTGGGCCGTGTAATTGGGACCCAGGTTTTGTAGTTTGTTGAGTGGTTGTTGCTTAGATTTAATATCTAGTTTTTGATTTTTGGTTAAAGTACTTGTGTTATTACCATTCGAGTTTTCACATTGATTGGCTACAACTACAATATTATTTTTACAAAAAAAACTATTCGCAGTTGACGTCTTATTATTATTTTTACATAAATCCGTATCAGACTTAAATTTTCTTATGTTTGTTGAACAATTATAGGATGGTTTTTTTGAACGCATTTCGCGAAAAGAATTTGATTGTTTGTGAAATCTATAAAATGGATTATTAATTGTAAGCTTCTGTAACAATATGTAGCTTTCCGTATCTAAAAATGCATCTGCCGCAGACATTTGTAACTCAGGCCCGGGCAGACAATTAAAGAAGTTTTCTCCTATTTCTTTGGTTGATTTCAATTTACTGCTAACATTTGTTTCATTACTATCGGTCTCAGTCAAAGCTAAGAATTCCGCTTTTTGCACAGTTAAACATTCATTAAGATTATTTGATTTATTATTATCTCCTATAACTAAATTAATATTATTACTATTATCTGCATTATCATGTAAATCTAAACTAACTAAATTATGATCTCTATAATTATTCGTAATGCTGCTATTTATTTTAAAAAAACTTTGGTTTTTTTCATCATTATCGTAATCAGTATCTGTATTTAAATTTAAATTCAAATCGTTCTCAAGATTTTTTACCACCTGAGACTGTTTCAAGTTCGATTGTGTTTCCTGTGTCAAATCCAATTCAGTTTGTGTGATATTATTTTGATTAATTTGTGTAGGAGCATTATTATTGTTGTTGTTGTTATTACTATTAGTCAGAGTATTTGTCGTTGAGACTGAGTCAGTCTCATTTGGTATCTTAATATCAGTACAGGTCGTTGTTGTCGTTACAGTATTGGTAGTAGTAGTAGTAGTAGTAGTAGTTGTTATTGTGGTATTTGTTTTTATATCTGTTATTGCCTGCTAGACCCTAGTGGGTGGCTGCAATATCATTGCAGCCATTCGTACCTTCATTGCTTCGGGTGATCCATGATGTCCATGATTATTGGCAACAGCTGCAGCTGAAGCTGCTGCTAATTGCTGGTGATGGGGATGCATTTGTTGGGCAGCTTGTGCTTGCGCTTGTTGTTGTTGCTGCTGCTGCTGTTGTTGATGGTGAAACCCAGCTGGGGTTGTGTAGATTGAATCAGCGGGCGGTCCACCGCTAGTGCTATCCGAACGAGATTTTAAATCGGCTTTTTCGCTGAAGAGGAAAATTATAAACATTATTATCTTTTGCAATTTAAATGAAAAAATTAATATTTTGTTCAAATGTTAAAAATATATTAAAAGATAAACCTGGGGCCAAATTACTGCATTCGATCACGATCAAAATTTTGCTCTAACGATCGAGATCGCTGTGCTTTAGGTAAAGAGATTCTAGTAAGAATTTTCAAATTTCGATCATGTTCAAATGCCGTAATTTGCCCCATGTATTTATGGAGTGATTTTCGGTTTGACATAAGTCTAGTCTATGTCTAGTCTATGTCTAGTCTATGTCTAGTCTATGTCTAGTCTATGTCTAGTCTATGTCTAGTCTATGTCTAGTCTATGTCTAGTCTATGTCTAGTCTATGTCTAGTCTATGTCTAGTCTATGTCTAGTCTATGTCTAGTCTATGTCTAGTCTATGTCTAGTCTATGTCTAGTCTATGTCTAGTCTATGTCTAGTCTATGTATAGCCTATGTCTAGTCTATGTCTAGCCTATGTCTACTCTATGTCTAGTCTATGTCTAGTCTATGTCTAGTCTATGTCTAGTCTATGTCTAGTCTATGTCTAGTCTATGTCTAGTCTATGTCTAGCCTATGTCTAGTCTATGTCTAGTCTATGTCTAGTCTATGTCTAGTCTATGTCTAGTCTATGTCTAGTCTATGTCTAGTCTATGTCTAGTCTATGTCTAGTCTATGTCTAGTCTATGTCTAGTCTATGTCTAGTCTATGTCTAGTCTATGTCTAGTCTATGTCTAGTCTATGTCTAGTCTATGTCTAGTCTATGTCTAGTCTATGTCTAGTCTATGTCTAGTCTATGTCTAGTCTATGTCTAGTCTATGTCTAGTCTATGTCTAGTCTATGTCTAGTCTATGTCTAGTCTATGTCTAGTCTATGTCTAGTCTATGTCTAGTCTATGTCTAGTCTATGTCTAGTCTATGTCTAGTCTATGTCTAGTCTATGTCTAGTCTATGTCTAGTCTATGTCTAGTCTATGTCTAGTCTATGTCTAGTCTATGTCTAGTCTATGTCTAGTCTATGTCTAGTCTATGTCTAGTCTATGTCTAGTCTATGTCTAGTCTATGTATAGCCTATGTCTAGTCTATGTCTAGTCTATGTCTAGTCTATGTCTAGTCTATGTCTAGTCTATGTATAGCCTATGTCTAGTCTATGTCTAGCCTATGTCTAGTCTATGTCTAGTCTATGTCTAGTCTATGTCTAGTCTATGTCTAGTCTATGTCTAGTCTATGTCTAGTCTATGTCTAGCCTATGTCTAGTCTATGTCTAGTCTATGTCTAGTCTATGTCTAGTCTATGTCTAGTCTATGTCTAGTCTATGTCTAGTCTATGTCTAGTCTATGTCTAGTCTATGTCTAGTCTATGTCTAGTCTATGTCTAGTCTATGTCTAGTCTATGTCTAGTCTATGTCTAGTCTATGTCTAGTCTATGTCTAGTCTATGTATAGCCTATGTCTAGTCTATGTCTAGCCTATGTCTAGTCTATGTCTAGCCTATGTCTAGTCTATGTCTAGTCTATGTCTAGTCTATGTCTAGTCTATGTCTAGTCTATGTCTAGTCTATGTCTAGTCTATGTCTAGTCTATGTCTAGTCTATGTCTAGTCTATGTCTAGTCTATGTCTAGTCTATGTCTAGTCTATGTCTAGTCTATGTCTAGTCTATGTCTAGTCTATGTCTAGTCTATGTCTAGTCTATGTCTAGTCTATGTCTAGTCTATGTCTAGTCTATGTCTAGTCTATGTCTAGTCTATGTCTAGTCTATGTCTAGTCTATGTCTAGTCTATGTCTAGTCTATGTCTAGTCTATGTCTAGTCTATGTCTAGTCTATGTCTAGTCTATGTCTAGTCTATGTCTAGTCTATGTCTAGTCTATGTCTAGTCTATGTCTAGTCTATGTCTAGTCTATGTCTAGTCTATGTCTAGTCTATGTCTAGTCTATGTCTAGTCTATGTATAGCCTATGTCTAGTCTATGTCTAGCCTATGTCTAGTCTATGTCTAGTCTATGTCTAGTCTATGTCTAGTCTATGTCTAGTCTATGTCTAGTCTATGTCTAGTCTATGTCTAGTCTATGTCTAGTCTATGTCTAGTCTATGTCTAGTCTATGTCTAGTCTATGTCTAGTCTATGTCTAGTCTATGTCTAGCCTATGTCTAGTCTATGTCTAGTCTATGTCTAGTCTATGTTTAGTCTATGTCTAGTCAATGTCTAGTCTATGTCTAGTCTATGTCTAGTCTATGTCTAGTCTATGTCTAGTCTATGTCTAGTCTATGTCTAGTCTATGTCTAGTCTATGTCTAGTCTATGTCTAGTCTATGTCTAGTCTATGTCTAGTCTATGTCTAGTCTATGTCTAGTCTATGTCTAGTCTATGTCTAGTCTATGTCTAGTCTATGTCTAGTCTATGTCTAGTCTATGTCTAGTCTATGTCTAGTCTATGTATAGCCTATGTCTAGTCTATGTCTAGCCTATGTCTAGTCTATGTCTAGTCTATGTATAGCCTATGTCTAGTCTATGTCTAGCCTATGTCTAGTCTATGTCTAGTCTATGTCTAGTCTATGTCTAGTCTATGTCTAGTCTATGTCTAGTCTATGTCTAGTCTATGTCTAGTCTATGTCTAGTCTATGTCTAGTCTATGTCTAGTCTATGTCTAGTCTTTGTCTAGTCTATGTCTTGTCTATGTCTAGTCTAGTCTATGTCTAGTCTATGTCTAGTCTATGTCTAGTCTATGTCTAGTCTATGTCTAGTCTATGTCTAATCTATGTCTAGTCTATGTCTAGTATATGACTATGTCTAGTGTATGTCTAGTCTATGTCTAGCTTATGTCTAGTCTATGTCTAGTCTATGTTTATTATTTATCTTCCTTTTTTGGAAGATAATTTGTCAAATAAGAATTAAAAAAATAAATTTCTTCTGATACTTATTTAAAAATATTGAAAATCAATTTATTTTGTAATATTTGCCTAAAATTTTAAAAGCCAAACTTTACTGCTCCTCTTCCTCAACTACAATTTTTTTTACATTGTATATTCTTTATTGTATGCTGAAAATCATGTAAAACTTGTCTGCAATCAAGCTGGTGCAAAAAACTATGTAAATTTTTATAAATATTTTAAAATAACCATGTAATTGTACAACAATGCAAAAGAATGAAGAAGTAAAATAAAGAATGTTCTGAAAAATAACAACTATAACTAGACATAACATGCACCAGCTACGAAGTAAATTTCGTAGAAAATTGCAACGAAACAGATACAGAGACGCAAAATAGGGAAAATTAGTATCGCTTTAATAAAGAAAATCTTCAAAAAGAAATTAAACAATATAAAGTTTTAATTTAATTTTGTTTTTATTTTAAAAAATGTTTTTATTTGAGATTTTCTTGAAAATAAAACTACTACTCCTTTGTATTACTGCGTCCTTGGCCTTTTTCGACTATAAATCACAACAACATGTACATGTGCACTACATAAATATTTCTGCTTCTCCAACACTCCATGAAATAAAAAATATAAGCAAAAACTTGTATAAAAATCACCATAAATGTTTGCAACAATACAAACTATACGATTTATATACAAATATAAAACGGACCAAAAAGGATATACCACAACTCCAACACAAAACTGATACACACATAAATAAGAGGGAAAAATTGTGGCAAGAACTTTTGCAGCATTATAGTTTTTGTGCTAGTTCGTTACCAACACCTGTTGCCAAGAGTTGAGGTCAGTTGGTAAGAACTTTTAAAACTAAAATAACTTCAACCAACAATAATTCAGTATCTACTATCCCTATCTCTCCCTGTTTTATAACGTATCTTTCTACTTTACCAAAGAATATTTCAAATTTTATTTTTTAGTGTTAAAATCATAAAATTTATTTATGGTAAAAACATAAAATATAAATATATTCTGCTGTTCTTTTTTTGCGAACTCACCTGTCTTTATCTGATGATTTATAACCGCCACTACCTGAAAAGTGTAAAAATATGTTTCTTTTTTAGTATTTTTTTATGGATAGAAATAAAAAATTACAAATTTGTTATTTTTATTTATTTCTAAAAGAAGCTGTGGAACAAGTTTAAAGGATTTTTGAGGTATTTTTTCAATAAAACTGGGTGGGCAGGGGGAGATCTAACTTTAGCTTTGTATTTTTGTAATTGTTGATTTCCAGCACATAATATTCTTTGAGCATAAATGATTAATGGGTGGAAAACTTTTTATAAATATTATGTAACAAACAAGACCAACAATAATTTTTATTTGAAACCAGCATGACTTTGTACAGAAGCTAGACTATACACAGACTAGATATAGTCTATACTAGATATTCTCAATGTGGATGTGTTTGTTCCTCTAAACAGAAATCAGGTAATACTTACAAACAAGCAGAAAACAAAAAAATGGTTTATACCCAGCACCCAATTGTAGTCAAAACGAGGTCAGCCAGTTAGATTGTGAGATATGACGTACATTATTTTTAGTTGTATTTAGCGCATGCTTTCAAAATCGCAATTTTCCTACAAAGTGAGGAATATTCAGAAACCTGTCTTACTAAAAAAGGAGATAAACCGGTAGATGTACGTGGCTTATGTATACCATTGTATGTGGAGAAGCAATTTAAAAGAATCTTCCTCCAACTAGTGAAGAAATGCATGCAAAACGACATCGGAATGGGGAGCCTTTGCCATAAGTGATGTTGTCAATAGCAGAATTTTGTGCAGTAGGAAATGCTTTCTACACTGCTCAGCGAAAGATAGTTCTGAAGGTTTAGAGAGCATGAGTCATAAACTACAACCCGCACAAAATAGTCCCGTACTACATAAACAATAGGATCGTGCTCTACAAGACAAAACAATGAAGGTAAAAATACCGTGTATTAGCTGGAGTACCACAGCGTTCAGTTGTGTTCTCTCTTCTCTGCAATGTAATATTTGATAGTCTATTGAAGGATATTAATTGCACTTGCTGTATAGCATTAGAAACTCGTTAAAATGAAAGCGAACTAAGCTATCTTCGTTGCTGTGGATGGTGGATAACAAAAACTGAAGCAGGCCGGAGGAAATTTACAATTTAAATATAATAATGTAATACTCTAAGTCTATGTCTAACTAGTACACAAGTTGAGCTGTGGCTCACACATATACTCTGTTTACAACAAGGTCCTACGAATTGCAACGTTTTTGGACAGGATAACGTCAATCTGTCGAGAACCGAGGCCACCTATAAGAGAGGTAATAAATAGCGTAGTTAACTCCCTACTTATTTATGCTCCTCCAGCTCTCTCCAAAGCGATAAGATTTAGAAAAATAATAAGAAAAACATTACGAAACCAATAGATAATAGTCACATTTAGTATTATATCGGTATATTGCAGGTTATCTGCATATGCTTTGATAGTACTAACCGGACTCCCAATAGTCTTTTTGGTACTGAATGGAAAAGAGATTCTAAGGAAGGCGGAGGTGGACATATAGGCTAATCCCAACATAAAACCATGGATCGAACGGCAGCATGTTTACATAGGCGATGACAGACCATAGTAGTTTAAAAAACCCATATAGGTACAAAATCAAAATCATGTGAAAGCGTTAGAACAGACCGCAAACATACCACTTGCCGTGATAAAATGCTGACGCGGTCACAGGCTGGTGTTCCAGTTCCTTGTTACAACCAAAATAAGACATATAAGCCTGTGTCTAGGCTTAAGAAAAACAGGCTTCTTTAGAAAGAGTAAAAAGAAAATGTAAACCACTTGTAGTTTCTCAAGTCGAACTTTCTACTCTATTTACGTTATGTATTGCGGTTTATGAAATTCATACTAAATAGCTTGCAGTAAGTATGCATACCTTTAAGAGCGTCCAATAAAAGTTTTCTCTACAAGCTTTAAAGTAAAACAAGTAGGAGCACTATATTCGGCTGTGCCGAATCTTTTATACCCACCACCAATTTTGTGTACATTTAAAGCACAATATTTATTATTTTGTTAATCGCTATAGAATAATCTCTTTATAATAAAATATGTATCACTTTCTTTGTAGAGGGCGGTTATATTTTAAGGGCCCATGTTGAAGGTGAACTATACCTAGTCTTTAAATTTGTTTTCTGCATTTCATTTGACATTTCTCAATCTCAAACTTACTCAATTTGATCCGTGGAAAGATACGCAAATGAGCAACACTTTAAAGTTATTCAGGATTTTTATAAAAATGAGCGTTCAAATCAAAATGCATTTTGTGCACTTCGTAATTCTTTTGATCAACATAATCGTTCAAATTCGTCCACAATCGGGAGAATTGTAAAAAATATTTAAATTTCTGCAAAACAGGTCTGTATAAAATGTTAGAAAATCTGTGAATTCGACTCATCATCATACCTAACAATTGAGCATCAACATTGTCATTGAAAATTTATACCATCAGATAGAGGAGTGGCGCCAAGGATGGGGGGCCCATTTGGCCGATATATTGTTAAATACATAATTGAACCATACAAATATTATAATTACAAAAAGAAATAATAATAATATCCTAAATAATTTGTGTTTTATTTAAATTCAACATAAAATTTAACCACCCTTTATAACTTCGGTATGCTACTAAAATGCTTTTGTAAATGTAGTCTTTCAATGAATGTGGACGTTAAAGTAATCGTGTCAATAAAGTTTCTGCTATCAAATACAACTTAGATATTTCAATACAATCCTTTATTTTCCCAAAAACTTTGTCAATAGAGAAATTACATGAATTTAAGATAAACCGTTATATGGGAGGTAGGCGTTAAAGTGAGCGTGTCACCTTAACTTTTTGGCACAACAATTACATTGATTAGAAGGATATACGTAGCAAATTTGATCGTCATACCTCTAATTTTGGCGGTTTTATGAGCTTTTAAATTTCATTAACTTTAGATAACGTGAAAAGTGGGCGTTATAGTAGGCGTGTCAAAGTTGTTTTTCTGAATGAGTACAACTTAGGTGTTTCAATATAGCCCTTTATTATTCCAAAATCTTTACTAATAGAGAAATTATATGAATTTTAGGTAAAACTTTATATGGGAGGTGGGCGTAAAAGTGGGCGTGGCACCTTAATTTTCTGGAACAGTAATGATATTGCCTAGGGGGATATACGTAGTAAATTTTATCATCATACCTCTAATTTTGGCGGTTTTATGAACTTTTAAATTTCATTAACGGTAGATAACGTGAAAAGTGGGCGTTATAGTAGGCGTGTCAAAGTTATTTTTGCGAATGAGTACAACTTAGGTGTTTCAATATAGCCCTTTATTATTCCAAAATCTTTATTAATAGAGAAATTATATGAATTTTAGTTAAATCGTTATATGGGAGGTGGGCGTAAAAGTGGGCGTGGCACATTGATTTTCCGTTACAAAAAAGCCACTCACCAAAAAGCAGAGTGTGGAAAATTTCAGAGTCCTACATCCATTTTTGTTGCTTTTATGACGTTTTTGTTTTTAAATATACCGAAAAATACACTGTGCGGTATAAATTTTCGTACATTTTGATCGATAACTCCTCTCCTAATGCATAAATTTAGACAATTTTCAGGGAAAAATATTGTTTTTACTCAGGAAATATATATTCGAAGTTTCATGAGTCTACGTTAATGCGTTTGGACACAATTCCATTTTATTCGATGTTCGAAGGACACGGTTTTTTCGACCTACTCTTGCTTTTCGAGCTATAACTCTCTTCCTAATATTCCGATTTAGCCCATTTTCAATATCAAACAAACCTTGTCTATAGGAAGGATTCTGGCAAAATTTGAGCCCCCTAGCTTTTTCGGTGCGACCTCTATCGTGCTTTCAACAGACGGACAGACGGACGGACATAGCTAGATCGTCATAAAATCAAACCCCGATTCAGAATATATATACTTTATGGGGTCTAAAATGGATATTTCGATGTGTTACAAACGGAATGACAAAATGAATATACCCCCACCATTTTTTTGGTGGCGGGTATAAAAAGAGAACAAAATAAATACATACATATATCTATATTATATGAGAAGCTGTTCCAACTGTTTCCGTTGTATACTTTTAGGGGCGACAGATAAATATATGCTTTATAGGTTTCGCAGGTTGAAATATTGTAAGTGGAATCTTAAATATGAACGGAATTATGAAAAATGTAAAAACAAATAATAATAATGAAATAAGAAATTGAAACCATTCCGGTAGAAATAAGCGACATACTAATGTGGCTCAATAAAAACATAAAAAAAAATATTTTTTGTATGGGAGACATTTGTAGATACCTTAAGTTTTTTTTCTACAAAAAACTATTTTCAAAAAACTTGGTTTAGGCACCTACGTTTTTTATAAATTTTTTTCTCTTTCTAAAGAATATATAAATAGTTTAAGCTTTTCCCATATTTTTAAGCAACATTTCAGTAGCTTTTCTGATCCGATGACAGTTACTTTTTTAATGTTGGTCACATTGTCTCTTGAAATTTTATTACATTGAATATATGAAATGAAAAGTCAAAACATCAGTGCTTGACTTGAATTATTATTAAGTTTTATTTTTTGTACTCTACCTGAATGGAAAAGTAAAAAAAGTCGATATAAACTTTCAATTGATAAAATAACATCATTATCTGTTTTCTTTTTACATTCTTACTTTTGCAAATTTTCTATTCTCTATTTTATTAAGAAAAAAAAAATCAATAACAATATTATCTGTTTTGCTATTGCAAAAAGGTGTCGTTGTATTGGAATTAGATTTCGGTTTTTTTTGTTATTTCTTAAGCTTAAAGTGAAAAGGATATGACAAAATAAACCTGTCAAATTTAATTTGACATTACATCTTTATGTTCTTGTTGTTAGTTCTGACATTCTTTGTCAAAAACACACTTTTCAGTTGTTAAGTAGGGTTCTAGAGTTATTAATTTTTTCTTTGGCTTTTTATTCTTTAACGTGGCTCCTGTGAACAATTGCAATTGGTTGTCTTTTGTACACCTGCCTCTTGTGTTTGAGGAAAACTGACGTGAGTTGTTTTTTGTTTGTATGCGTTACTATATATTTGGTTCTCTAGTGGTTGTTATTGTGTTGGTGTTGGTGTTGTTGTTGCTGTTTTAGCAGTGTTGTTTACAAAATTGACACATTGATTGACAGCTGAATTATATAACCGTATAGACAGACATGCTCTTCGTGTTTGTACAGTTGCTACAAGACTTTACAAACACACACGCAAACATAAACTCGCAACTTAACCAGCCACCATGTTTTGGTTGCCTTTGTTGATTTTCTACGTTGCTGGCATTTTGCAAACAACGGATAATGTTTGTGACATGTGTGTAGTTCCGGTTTCCGTTGCGTTTTCTTTTATTATTGTTTGTCTTGTCTAAACACGATAGTGTGGATTTTAGCTAAACAAAATAAAATTTGCATTTATTCTTCCCCTTAAAAGTTGGAGTTTGAGAAAGCGAAACATTGTTATATATTTTATTTGTTATTTGGTGGCTTTGCAATGAAGAAAATGTTAATTAAACTGACAATCTCCAAATAGCAAGTTGTTTGCGTTTGTTAAAGCTTCTTTATATGGACATAAATAATTGTGTCGGTTGTTATGTGTTTGTGTGATAAGTGATATGTTGTATTAATGGGATTTGTTATGGATAATATATTTTTAATTTTAAAACTAAAATATTCGTTTTTTAACTTTTCTTAAGTTAAAGTGAATCTATTTACTTATTTACAGTATATTGCTTAATTCATCTGAAAAAGAGGAATTCTGTAACTAAATTCTATAGGGTCCGCCATCTAACGTTTTTTTTTTCAACTAGTGCTTATTTCGTGAACGGTAACACTCATCTCATGTCTGATTTGACAGATAATTAGTGTTATCCTTCCGCTGAACGAATATGGTTGTGTGTACGCTTGAACATCGCTGGGAAATATTGCTACATTACTTTGTCCGATTTTACCAAAAAATCATCTTTTCAGATGAAGCTCATTTTGGTCTTGGCGGGTATGTAAACAAGCAAAATTGTTGCATTTGGGGCACAGAAAACCCGCACGCATACATTGAAAAGCCGATACACCCAAAACGAGTCACTGTTTGGTTCGAATTTTGGTCCAGAGGCATAATTGGGCCATTTTTCTTCGAAAATGTGCAAGGAGTGGCCGTTACAGTCAATGGGGATCGTTATCGGGTCATGTTGAACGAATTTTTGTTCACAAAAATTGAAGAGGGGGATATTGGCAACATTTGGTTTCAACAGGACGGCGCTACGTGCCACACAGCCGAAGTTACTTTAGTTTAATACAAAAAGGGAAGGCTACTGTAGATTTTCCATCGTTGTTAAAAGGTGAAATATTTTTTGTCTATAATAAAATTTTTTTTTTTTAAATATGTCTTAAAAATAAGGGATGGCGGTTTCTTCATATAAAAATCATGATTTACGAATAAGTAAGAAGTTATGTTCGACTGTTCTGATTCAAGTGTCGTTCAAAAAAAGAAGTAATATATGCCTTTTAAAATATAACAAGTTACTAAAGCTTCTGAATTATTTGTGAACACACTAATGACAGTAAATTGCCAGTCATAGTCTTGAAAATTTTGGCTGAGTTAAACTAACAAAAAAATGGTTTAAAACTTACTGAGATATAAGCACCAAAACACAACTGATTAAGTATTTTTCTATAATTGTCAAATACAAATCGATTTTTTCATGGGTATCAAATGAAAGGACTTGATTAGCGGAAAATTAAAAACTAAAAATCCATGATGGCCGCTACTTCAAAAGGCATACAATAAATTTATATTTGAGTCCAATCTAGTAATAAAAAATGTACTCACTTTGACCTCCTCAATATTGGTATAAAATGAAAGGGTTTGACTAGTAAAACACACTAAAGTGTTAAAAAGTTTAGAGTCCAGGATGGTGTTCAAATGAAATTGGGAAATAATTTTCAGTTTTAACCCCATAAATAGGAATATAAAATGAAAGGGGTTTAACTATAAGAATACAGTTAAATATTTAAAAAGTTAATATCACAGATAATAGTTAAAATATTAAAGTGAAAAGCATATAGCATTAATAAATGTTATAGAATATATTTGTGGTGAAGTATACTCGGGATTTAAAGGTGTGGCCGGTGTATTTTTTTTATTATTCAAAGGCCTTTGATTTGGTTCAACACTTTATTGTACTTGTAAAACTAAAAAATATCGGAATATCATATGAAACACACGCAAAGAAAAAATATGGTTGTGGTAACCATAATTGATAAGCATCATACTATGATTAAGTTGTATGATTATTGTTAAAACATATAATGATTGCCGATCATCATTATTATGATGAAATTATATAATCATACACATGACTACAATTGCAATCGACAATTTTTGCTTTTTTACGGCAAATTATTGTCTTTTGCTGTAACATACACATGTTGATTGTGCTTACCAATTTAATTGCAATTTTTAAACTAATATTTTTTTTACATTTTTTCGTTTATTTTTAAATTTTCTTTAATTTTTCAAAATTTTTGTTAATTTTTTTGATATCTAAATTTTTTAAAATTTTAAAAATTTATTCAGCAAGAAGAAGAACAGTTGAAATCAAATTATAATTAAAAAAAAAAAATCATAGCTTGATTAATTTGTAATCGTTCTGTTGTGTCATCTATTATTTAATGATAATTTTAATTTTATAATGCTTTTGAATATAATGTTATTTTTGTCGACATAATTTTTTTAAATCATACTATTTTTAAATGATAAACATTTTGATATTTTTACGAAAAGTAATCATTAAATGATACAATTCAAACAAATGCTTGATTATCGTGACAAAATATATGATGAAATGAAACAAAAATAACTAGTACGTGTTTTTGACAACCAAATATTGTTATAGAAACTATAATATGACCGTCGTGATCATTTCGTAACCATGATTTTTCTTTGCGTGCAGTAGTACGTTTTAACGATTTTCTCAAAATCAGGCTACAGTTTGTTCAAATTATTGACTCGAAGAGAAATTTGTTATATATGGAATATGTTGTCCCTCAAGGAAATGTACAAGGAACACTAATTTTCAATATAAACCAACGGCTTGAAAAAAATATTTTTATGGTAAATTTTTTGTGTTTGCTTTACAAATACAAATATGAAAAGGTTTTACAAACGGAAATAGAATACCATGTCGCAATACAAGTGAAATACGTAAGATTAAATAAATTAGTAATTACACGCAAAGAAAAATCATGGTTACGACATGATCACGACGGTCATATTATTTTTTCTAAAACAATATTTGGTTGTCGAAAACAAGTAATAGTTATTTTTGTTTCATTTCATCATATATTTTGTCACGATAATCAAGCATTTGTTTGAATTGTAACATTTAATGTTTAGTTTTCGTAAAAATTTCAAAATAGTTATCATTTAAAAATAGTATGATATAAGAAAGTTAATGCGACAAAAATAATATTATATTCAAAATCATTAAAAATTAAAAATAATCATTAAATAATAAATGAGACAACAGTATGATTACAAAATAATCAAGCTATGATTTTTTTAATAATAATTTGATTTCAATTGTTCTTCTTCTTGCTGAATAAATTTTTATTATTTTAAAAGTTTGAGATGTCAAAAAAAGGAACAAAAATTTTGAAAAATTAAAGAAAATTTAAAAATAAACGAGAAAAATTAAAAAAATATTGGTATAAAAATTGCAATTAAATTGGTGAGTACAATTAATATGTGTATGTTACAGCAAAAGACAATTATTTGCCGTAAAAAAGCAAAGATTGTCGATATCAATTGTAGTCATATATATGATTATTGAATGATACTTAAATTAAACATAATAATGATAACTGGTAACCATTATTATTTTAAACATAATCATACAATTCAATCATAGTATGTTGCTCTTCGATTATGGTTACTACAACCATATTTTTTCTTTGCGTGTAATTCAACAAAAACTAATTTCACTCAATTTAGGCCGTAAATCAGGTGAACTAAAGAAGGTATGGCTATTTATGTGGATGAGTCAGATGTTATAGAATCAAAAGCTGTAGAATATTTAAGCATGCAGTTCAATAAAACTTGTTGTGGGATTTGCACGTTGAAATATTTAACTCAAAGGTATCAGCTGTAACTGGAATTCTATTTAAATTTATATACAAACTCAATACTAAGGCAAAATAAGACACTTATCAGTCAATCATACACTCACATTGAACTTAGTTGCTAAAAAATATATGGGTGTCGTATGATAAACTCCCTAAGGAAATCTCAAACAGCACAGAATAAGCCAAATAAAATTGCTTACAAAATGCAATAGTCCAATAGTGCACTTATACAAATACAAAGTTAGAAGTATTTTGCCAATTCTTGGTTTGTAGAAGCAGAAAATGCTATACATATTTATAGCCCAAATTCAATAAAATATTGTCGTAATATAACTAGAACTGGTAGATATATACAAGACAAGCCAATAATAATTTACAAATTGCAAGATGTCGAATAGATTGAACAAAACAACGTATTTTATTTGTTAGGCCAAGTGGGTACAACAATTTGCCACAAAGAATACAAAACATATCAATTAAGTCATCTTTTAATTATGATCACAAATTATATTTGTGTTAAATAATTTGGTAACACACCAATTTATTCTTATCTAATATTGATTTGAATTTCGTAAAATAATATAGCACAAAATGTATTATTTTGTTACAGTAATCGCTATGGAATAACTTCTATATTTCCTATTAATTTATTATCAATTTATTTTCTTACATTAGTCTTACAATGAAACCTTACGTATTTCAACATTAGAAATGACACTACTGACTCTGTTTTTCAACAATGTTGTATTATTACGCAAACTGCAGGGTATAATTTGAAACCCAGTGGTAGTTAAAAATAATATTATTTTTGTGCAGACACAAATTAAAATTATATAATTTATGTTTCGAGAATTCAATTTAGATCATCCATTATAGATTTTTTTATTTAATTTTTAATTTTTGTTCACAAAGAAATTGTATAAATTTGAGATAAAGTTTTATATGTGAGGTGGGCGTTAAAGTGGGCATGTCAAAGTAGTTTATGCTGAAAAACTTAACTTAGATATTTCAGTATAGAGTCCTTTATTCTGCTAAAACCTTTGTTTAAAGAGAAATTATATGAATTTGGGATAAAGCTTTGTATGGGAGGTAGGCGTTTAAGTGGGTGTGTCACCTTAATTTTTTGGAATTTTACTTATATTGGCGAGAAATATATATATACGCATAATTTTATCATCATACATCTAATTCTGTCGCTTTTATAGGCTTTTAAGTTTCATTAAAAGTAAATTATGTAAAAAGTGGGAATTAAAGTAGGCGTGTCAAAGTAGTTTTTGCTGATAAACTTAACTTAGACATTTCAATTAAGAGATTCTTATTTTTCTAAAATCTTTGTTAATAGAGAATTTATATGAATATGAGATAAAGAGTTATATAGGAGGTGGGCGTGTCAGATTAATTTTCCGTTAGTACAAAATCATTGACTAAAAACCAATGTGTGCAACATTTCAGCATCGTACATGCGGTATAAATTTTTTTGCATTTTGATCTATAACTCCTTTCGTATTGTATAGATTTGAGAAATTTTCAGAAAAATACATTTGTAAAAATAAAGAATATTAATATGAACTCAAGCCTGATTAAAAATTTAAATAATAGTTTAAACAGAAAAGTTCGACAAAATAAAAATTCAATACATTTTTTTACTTAGGAAATATACATTCGCAATTTTATGGCTCTACATCAATGCGTTTGTACACGATTGCATTTTATTCGATGTAGAAAGGACATGTTTTTTTTTTACCTTACAAGCTATAATTCTCTTCCTTATATTCCGATTTAGACCATTTTCAATTCTAAATAAATCTTGTGTGTAAGAAATATCCTCGGTAAAATTTAGCCCCCCCCCCCCCCCCCTACTGTTTAAAATAAAAAAAGAAATATTATTAGCTGTTTAAGAAGCTTTTCAGTTACCAAGAAAATTTTTAAAAATACAAACAAGGAAAATCAGTTCTAGTCATAGTATTATTATCTTAAAAATTCTTCTTAATTTCGTTAAAAATTTTCTTAACTGGCAACACTTTTCCTTTATTGATATCTTTATCAAAAACTGGTACAATACAGTGAATGCATACTGTGTAGTGTGAGTATTCATTGCTGTTTTGAGTAAATGTGCTAATGATTCACTTAACAAGTAACAAATGACTGAATGCTAAAAATAATGAAGAAGATGTGTACGTTCTGTTTCAAGGAGAGCAACACATGGTACTCACATTCAACAGTAGGTGTGACATAGCAAGCACAATTCCTTTTGAGAATGAATGTACAATTTTGCGATTTATTGGCATTAATGCAGGACTCTAGTACGAATACTCGACATTAAATTGTACGAATTTATTTTTTTTTTCGATTTTTTAATAGTGGAGAGAAGTTATTAGATTATTATACGAATGAATACCAGTTATTTAAAAAAAAAATTAGACTCCAGTGGCTATTGTCACGAGTCATCATATCACGATGGTGTCGTTACAGTCTCTGGAAAATTACTTATTACAATAGACGGACAGACGGACATATTCCAGGACTCAGAAAATATATACTTTATGGGGTATAAACTGGACATTAAATCTATGCTGAACTATTCCGATGTAAAAATTATACCTATATCTAAACATGATGTTAGAGGATATTATCAGATTCGGCTTGGCCGAAAGTTGTTAAAATTCTTTCTAAATTTCTACCAAATCTAAACTTAATTGCCATTTAGATTCAAAGAAGAGTGTATTATTTCTATTGAAATCGTTGAAAAATCTTAATTAGAAAAAATCTGTTTTCATTTACCACTTATTTTTAATAAAAAATTCTTAATATAATCAGTGCATGTATTTGCTTGAAAATGGCTTCTTTTGTTACTTTAGCTGCCACAATGTTTGCTAATACACGACGATTGCTACCATCGTCATCACTACCACTACTAGGTTTAATTAAAACAACATAAACAGGAAACGGATGACCAACCAAAGAAGGACTGCAGGAAAAATACTGAAAAAACTTAAAAAAAAAGAATGTAATGCAAAGGAAATATTTTGGTATGGTCCGTTGTTAAATAAAAAAAAGGAAATGAAGTAAAATAATTTTTTTCCCTTTGTTTCTGATATTAAAAACAATTGCTTTTTGTTTTAAATAAAATAATAAAAATTAAACTTAATGTTTAGTTTTTCATGATTTTTATATGACTTTAGCATTTATAATTTTGGTTGAGTAGAATATTTTTTTAGTTTCAATAGATGCTTTGTGTCATTGAAAATGTTGATGTTAAGTTAAACTTATTATATTTTTTTTATTCTTTTTTAGCTGACGTTGAGTAACGGTGTAACAGAACTCTGTGGACATCAAAAATTCAACTTGGCCATCAATATAAAGCATAAAATATAACCAAGCTTTTTACATCTAACTTGCCAAAATTGTGACTTATGTGTTATTGCTCACGTCTGCCAAAGTTGTTATTTTGCAGTCAACTATAACTAACTGTTTCCAGCTGCAGCCATTTCTACCAATAGCTGATGTCTGGTGGGATGTGGAAACTAAATAAAGCTAGCTCTAATTGAAATGTTCTAAGATGACTTGGCAGGTGAGTTCTATAGAAGCAATGTTTTGAAGGCAACAAACAACATGTTCATATATAGCTGTGAGAAATTTTAAAAGTATTTAGTACAGGCCAAATGTGGTAAAACTGCATCAGTACAATCAGTTTTTAATTATCTGATCTTTTTTTTTTCCTTTCTAAAGCGACTTTTTTTTATGTCCTATAGACTTTAAAATTTGCGATAAAAAAAACTGTATGTTATAATTTATAATTATAATTGTGCTTTGGCTATTGGCGCAGCAACAATTTTTTTTGTGGGCGTGGCAAAAGCTTAAAATTTTTGTTTTTGCTACCAAATCTTAAACTGAGTTAATTTAATGTTTATATTTAAACTAAATAATTATTTTTTTCGTAGAGGCAAAGCATTCCTCAGAATGGTGTCGCTACGCCACTGACCTTGGCTTCAAACAGCTTTTACAACAAATATACAGTAATTATCCTTGGTGTTATCAACATATGTAGTATAAAATTATGAGACTGGTACACTACCTTTGTCATTGTCCTGCGTTTGGGCATATTAGGCACGATAATTTTACAGTGGATACTATGCCGAACTTGGAATACCTGGGGAACTTGAACTGGAGATCCATAAGGAGTTACATTGAGGGGACTGGGTTCTTGGACTAGTCCGTTATTTATGGGAAATTATGTTTATGGTTTTTGTTTGGGAATTCCGTTTTCCACATGGAGCGCACAACATGCCAACTGGGCATAAGTGTATACCTGTCATGGGTTTGGGCTTTTAATGCCCCTCCTTTTCAACCTAACCTAACCTAACCTAACCTATAAAATTATTTAAAAAAAGGAATGCGCAATCGGTTCCATTGAAATCATGGCAAAATAATGGCAGTTCAATAGCTTCTTAACCTTAACGAAGTATTGTACGTATACGCAGTTCAGAATCTACTTATCAGTTACGAATTGCCATTACACTCAAAAAATAAATTAAGTAACCCTTACTGAAATCAATCCGTAGTGGTGTCAGAAGTACGATGAGAACGGATTTTTCTTAACCAAGTATAAAATGCTTGATTTAAGAACGAATGTGTTAAGCCGAAAAAGTTTGATTTTAAGAGTTATTAGCTTGATTTAAGGCCGAAACCGTACTTGACGTAAGCTTAGAAAGAGATTGATTCAAGTATGAAGGAGATTGAATTAATCAAAAGATGCGCTTATTTTAAGAATTCGTAACTTGGTTTGATCGTTGTATATTTATTTATTTTATTTTTTGTCTATAGATTATTTTGACTAATGTTTGTAAAATAACAAAACAAAGTTAAGGTTATATATAAAATAATATTCTATACAATTCAACGATTTAAATATTAAATAATATTTCTTTGCACGATTTCTTTACTTTCATTAAGGCCAATAAGGTGATACTAGTTATTAAAGTTTTCACATATACGACGAAGAGGATCATTATTAGCATAGTTGGATCTATAGTATTTTAAGTTAATAAGACGGAAGTTTCGAAGTAGTAAGTAGTATCTTCACTACTTACCCTTTGACATTTTCTTAGCGATACGTTTCATTAAAGCTAAAAAAAGAAAACTAATGGACAAAGCGTGAAACGTAAGTTAACTCGCAAACTGCTACAGCTTTGTTGTCGTAGGTATTGTTACTTATAGCTAAAGTATGATAAACAAAATGAGAATTATAAAAACATACTGGAAATTTTATAGAGAGAAATTTTATCTAAGCAAATGTCTTAAAAATATAAATTTGTTTTTAATTTGAGAGAAATAATATAATTAATTTAGGAATTAATTTCTTGTTTTAATAGTCTCGCACTTGATTTTGTAAAATAATCCAATTTGAGCTAAACTCAAACTGGAGATCCATAAGTAATAACATTTAGGGGACTGAGTTCTTGAATTAGTCCGATATTAATGGGAAATAATGATTATGGTTTTAAATTGGGAATTCCGGTTCCCACATGGAGCGCACAATATGCCAACTAGGTATAAATGTCATGGGTTTTGGCTTTTAGTGCCCCTCCTTTTCAACCTAACCTAACCTAACCTATAGCTAAAGTATGATAAAAAAAAAGGAGAATTATAAAAACATACTTGAAATTTTATAGAGAGAAATTTTATCTAAGTAAATGTCTCCAAAATATAAGTTTGTTTTTAATTTGAGAGAAATAATATAATATAATTTAGGAATTAATTTCTTGTTTTAATAGTTTCGCACTTGATTTTGTAAAACATTTCCGTTTTGTACTTGTTTAAGAAAACCAGAAATAAATCGTACTTGTACGATTTCGGCTTAAATTAAGAATTTAATACTTTGTACTTTTGCTTAAAATCAATTCATGGTGCGGCATTTATGTAACAGTGACTGTAGAGTGATACAGAGCCAATATAAACGAGATTTTAATGGTACTGATTTATAAATTAGAATAGATGGTAGTGATTTTAATAGAACGGGGCAATAGACATTTCGCAGAATGTGTTTTTACGATCCCTTCCTGTCTGGTGTTGCCAATGTGCAGTGGGCGTCAATATTGTTTTTTTTTACTTTTTCTTTTTAAATCAAAGCTTATTACCGATTCGAATGAAAATAACATTTTTCGTCTTGTGTTTTTTTATGTCGTCTAAGTCTATTAGCGGATATTTTGTCATGCGAGAATTATCGCCTGCAGTTGCTACCAAAAGTAACCGAAGTGGAAGTAAAAGAGGCTTAAAAAGTCAACAAGAATTGCTGTACCCGTTAAATTGATAAAAAAGCTGATGGAAAAAACGTTTAAACTACAAATTAATATTCAAAAAATCTAAATAGCAGTAAAACAAAGACATAAATTTTGGTTTAAAAACTAAATGGGAAGCGTTTTTGAAAAATAATTGGTGACTTGAGATTTTTCGATCAAAATATAGATTTATTTAAATTGTAACAATTTAGAGATTTTTCTTATTTATTCTATTGGATTATGGGTGACGAGTGATTAAAAATTATATGTCTCTTAGGTATAAAATTGCTTTTTCAAGTAAGTGATCAGGTTTTGCATTAAAATATGAGTTTTAGTTAGTAGCGCCACATTCGGTTTCTGGTTCCCACTATATTTTGGTTTATTTTACGAGTAACATCTCTTCATTAGTTAATGTTTGTTGTTTTTTTTTGTTTAAATGTCGGTATATGTCTGGGCTTGTATTAGCTTGCATAATTATCTGTATCTGTGTGGTTGGTTTGTTTATATTTGTACCCTGTAAACAATAGAGTAGACGACTGCGAAAATAACTTTAAGTTAACTTTTGTTAACTAACTATAAACTAAATATTAAGCTAAATAAAAGCATGCGTAACAGTGTTTAGTCTGAGAAAAAGTGTCTTTCAATTGTATTTTTGCTTGTTTGTTTTTATTATTTTGCTTTTTGCAGTTCTTTGTATCATGTTTGTCATTTATGCTCGAAATCATTACCGTTATGCTAGGCGCACAATTGGGACGAACGACGAATTTTTCATCGCGAATATTTGTCATCAAAAATAAAACACATTTGTGTATATGAGAATGCATAAAATTGTGGCGTCAGTCGAAGTTGGCTATACGCGGCGAACTCTGCATTAGATTTATTTCTATTTCTTACGCCGGCGAACGACGAACAAATTGATACAAGGTGACCATTTTTTATTAAATTTGCGTTTACTTCTCAATTTTTTAAGAGAATAATAAAATTATAAAATAATTATTGTTTTATTTAAAAAAAAAATAAAAATAAAATATAAAATAAAATAAGTATAAAAAAGTTAAGTACAAAAATTTGTTTTTATTTGTGTTTTTGCAAATGTTTAAGTTTATTAAGTAATCTTTTTTTCATATGGTCACAATATTAGCTGTTATACACAAACAAAATTTTTATTATTGTTTAATGCACGTACCCACGACATTCTTTGCAAACGTTTGCTTATACGTAAACAAATTTTTATTATTACAGAAGTTATATTTATTGTTTTGTTGAGTTTCACAAAAAATTAAATTCTTAGATTATTTTTGTTTTTTCTTTGCACAAACACTAAACAATTTTATCAACTATAAAAGATGTTACTTTTTCGTAGTTGTTGTGCTTCACACGACGAATTTGCACAACGAATTTTTACCGAAGAGTTCGTCGTGTTGGGCGAAATTCGTCGTTCGTCCCAATTGTGCGCCGAGCATTACAAATAGCTGTTAAAAAACATTTCTAAGGGTCGTTAACAATAAAAAAATTAACCTACAGTTAACACTTAACTCAAAATTAAAACCTTGGTTAGCCAAAACCCATTAACACAAAAATCTTATAACTTTTAGATTATTTTGCAAAATTTCAGTTAAATTTAACCGAGTTCTATTTTGCGTTTAAGTTCTTAACTGGAAGAAAATATTTGATGTTTGAATTTAAATATATTATATTTTTGCTATTTGTAAACAACTGAAAGATGCCTCTACGATTAAAAAGATTTACACATTTGTATAATTTATATAAAAATAATATTTCTTATGGTATGAAAAGAAAATATAACCACAGAAGTCGAATGGATTATTTTAATTTACCTGATGCAGACTTTTTCATGAGATATTGTTTATCTAAAAGAATTGTTAAATTTATAGCAAAAATTATTTAAAAATACATTCAATTTTTAATAAATTTATTAGCAAATGGGTGCACATTAAGGGCCGTATTCATAAAAAATATTTAAGGTTTATTGAAGGTTTATTTGACAAATTTCTCTACAACATCTGTCAAATAAGCCTTTAATAAACCTAAAACATTTTTTATGAATACAGCCCTAAGAGTTTATATTTATGTATACATTTCTTCTTCTTTTTGAAATTCATTCATAATAATTGATAACTACAAGTTAACTAACTCTTGCCTATTGTTAACGGACATTTTTAATTTATAGTTAAAACTTCAGTTTAAGCTTAGTAAACTTTTACGTTAAATTTATTTAACTGAATATTATGTTAATAGGCCTAAGAATGGATGTACGAATTTTTGTACCTACGTATTTCAAAAATAAAATTTTATAAAAATAAAAAAATATTTGTAAATATTATTTAAGTACAATTAACTTTAAGCAAACTATAAATGGGATGACTTTTAACTAACTTTAAGTAGCTAAATTTTAGTTAGATTAAAAGTCGTTCTGAGTCGAACAAGTGACTACAGCGTAGGACATTACAATGCTATAATTGTCAGTTAGCCACATTGAAATTAAAATTTAGCTTAAAGTTAGCTGAGTTGATTGTAGGGTATGTATGGCTGCTTTTCTGTGTGTGTGTGTGCATTTGTGTAACAGTATATGTTTTTATTTCTATATTTTTGGTGTGTGTATTTTGTTGATTTAACGCAAACTGCTTAATGAATAAATGTTTATTTATTTTTTTTCGGTTGGCTTAACTCATTGCTGTTGTTGTTGCTTTCTAACCTCAAAAACTATTGTTGTCCATTACTGTGGCAACAAAACAAAAAAAAAAAATAAAATAAATAAACAAATCGTACAGTAAGAGGACTAAGGCTAAAAGAAAACCCAACACAAATACCCACAAGACAGGAAAGATTATTTTACGCGATAATGAGAATAAAAAAGTCAACAACAACAATAATATTGTAATTTTTTTGGCGTTTTTGTTTCTATCAACGCTTTTGTTTCTATTAACTCCTACTCGCTTGTTAGCCATTAATAATTGAATGCAAAGCTTTTTTGTAAGGGTTAATTATACCGTTAAACAAGAACAAACCCCTTTCGTTAATGAAGTTTTGTGTTCGTTTTCCTGGAAGCGAACCAAAGCATTAATAAAATGTTTAGGCGATAGGGGCAAAGACAAGAGTGCTAATTGAAACTTTATCAAATCAAATTCAATATTCATAGCCCATCCCCAAAAACTTTGTTTGTTAAGGCAAGTTAGTTGGAATCTATAAAAAAAAATTCATTTATTTAGCTTAATCCAATTAAGCCTGAAAGGGGGAAAAATACCAAAAATATAAAAAAAAGTTAGAAATCGAAAATTGGTTTGCTCATTAAAAGAAAATCTAAAACGCTCAACAGTTTTGTTAAATTGAAAAGAAAAACGAAACTTCCTTATTATATCATTTGGTATGGAAATAATAAAATTTTCAAATACTTGGTAAATATGAGGAAGTAAGCCGCAGCTATCGAGATGTATTTTGATTTTCTTCACCTGTGGTGCCATGGATATATATAGGTTTGTCGTCCCGCTTGTAATTTCTACAATATTAATTTTCCACTCTATAAAGTATATATTTGCTGAACACTATTGACGGATTGAGCGGAGACGATTGAGCAATATCCGCCTTTCGTTTAGGAAGCCCATAGACTTTGCCCAGATCTGTATGTGGTATCAATCTTTTGCAAATATCCGAGAATGAATAACAAATTCTGCACAATAGCCCCATAGCTATCTGAGATGTTAGCAAATTAACACGTCTGCCTGTGTTTATTTCCCATATTTTAACCACAAAATTTCCTTAGAATAATTTATAGACATGCTTGATACTACTTGTAGATCTTGGTCTTGGCATTTTGGACAAATTGGTCAGCTTTTCGACAACGCTATAGACAAATACTTTTTTTTAAGAATATATTTTTTTAAATTTAATATATATATCAAGCTATTTAAAAAATTTTTGGACACTTTAAAGAGACCTTAATACAAACCACAGTCTTGAAAATTATTTATGGGAAAAAACCGACAAATCAGTTGGAAAGTAACTGAGTTATAAAGACAAAACTATAACAACTTTGGTGTTTTTCTTAAAAAAATCGTTTTTTAGCTTCTGGACAACAAAAAGAAAAAGCTTGTCTAGCAAGATTTCATATCAAATTTATTAAAAATTTCAAATCCATAATGGTCGTCACTACAAAATGGTGTACTAAGTACTATAAATTCATAAATGAGTTAAATATAGTAATCGAATATATACCCACTTTCCCTTTCACAATATTGGTATCAAATATAAGACCTTGAACAGTGAAATACTGTGAGCTATGGAAAAGTGAAAAACTCAAGATGGCACCCTAAAAAAAATGGCAAATAATCTTAGTTTCTAAACCCAATCAATATGGGTATCAAATGAAAGGCCTTGTCTAGTAGAATTCAACTGAATATTAAAAAATTCAAAATTAAAAATGGCGTTGGAAATCATAGAAAAAAATTATGTATAAAAATAAATCTTAAATCTAGGCTAAGCTACAATGTAATTACTGTAACTATCTTTTTGATGGTGAAGGATATTAGCAGATCTGCCACTGCCGAATATATCATTCTTAGTTGTTTTAGAAAAAGTTTCTTTTAAGAAATTATCACACATAAGTACTTTTTTTTTGCCAACACGTCAGCTGATAATATGTCAAAATTGCTAACTTTCAAAAGCAAAATTTTCGAAAATATTTGTAATAAATTGATACTATATGAAGAACCACGGAATATGTGGACCTTCTTAACCTTTTAACAGGTAAGACCGTCTTAAGACGGTCTTCGCTTTTTGGGCTGTAGTACTGTATTTTACATTTTTTAGCTTTAAAATAGTAAAGAATGTATTTAGAAGACATTGTTTTACATTTGTTGTTCTGCACAGCGCATTCTGATTAGTCGTTTCTTAGCTGTGATCAATCAAGTGCAAAAAGTATGCAAAATTGCATGGAAAATTATTTCGTAAATTTATTTTTTTGCTCCAATTAACAAACCACATTTAGAATAAAGTGATCGACTTCAAAAATTTACGGTAAGTAGGTAATATATTATATTTTAGTTTTATTAGTACTGAAAGTAAAGAAATAAAAATAATTGTACTTTTAAGATGAAATAGTGAAGGCAGTCTTAAGACGGTCTTGCCGGTTTGTGTGTGCAAAAATGTCCACCTCTTTTTCATTACTGTTTATATCTTTTGTTCATGAAAACACTATTGTTTTAATGTTGTTCTATTATTCATTCCCTGTTATTTGACTACTGTATTAAAGTTGGGTCTTACTAAACGTCCTTATAAGAAAAAGATAAATTTAGAGAAAATGGCTGATGAAGAATTGCTCGAGTTGATCGATTCTGTGGACAGTTCTATAGAGAGCGTAGATACAAGTTTTAAAAACCGATGACAGTAATGCTGATCCTACTTACTTATGTTTTTGACAATATCGAAAGCGACACATTGCCAAAGGATACGGAACAGGTCGTAAAAGTATGTGTTCACAACATGGGTAGAGCTGAGAACACGGATGTATTAATAGAGGCAATAAGTTTTTCACTGAATATCAGCACAATTGACATACCATCGCCTCTTTCAACTTCCGTTGAAGATGTAGCAGATGTTGAAACCGTTGCGACGCAAGAACCGTCCACATTAACTGCAACCACAAAAGGATGCTTCAGATCTCCGTTGCCAACAGCTGAATTTACTGGACCAACAGTTCAGCCTAATCCTGGTGGTTTCATCGGAGGTATGGCATTATATTTCTTATTTTGTAAGGGCCGTATTCATAAAAAATATTTTAGATTTATTAAAGGCTTATTTGACGGATATTGTAGAGAAATTTGTCAAATAAGCCTTCAATAAACCTAAAATATTTTTTATAATACGGCAGTAAGTATTTATTATGCCATTTTTTAAACAGCTCTGAATAAAATATCTAAAAATTCGAAAGGGCTTTCCAAACGTATTGCGCAAGCGCTCGATGCGTTTACATGTCAACGAGGTAGTTTTTCGGGGTGATTTTAACACTTACATGACCGGACAGACGGACGGACATAAACTAATCGACTTTTATATCTATTTATAAGGGTTCAGAATATAAATGTATACATGATAGTGTCGGAAATGCATAAACTATAAACTACAAACGGAATGACAAATGGTTACACCCTTGTGAAAAGGGTATAATAAAGCGTGTTTTTTTCGTCTAACTGAATAAATGTTCGAACTAGAGCAACTATTTTCTTATTCAAGATATTGAGCAGGTTTTGATTGCATTAACAATTTAATAAAGGTCCTTTCTGTAGACAAAAATTGCGGTGTACAAAAACCACTAAACACATTTACACATAACACAATTTTTTTAAAAGTAATTTGTAACAATGAAACAATGAAAAAAGATTAAAAATTTTTTAGAGGTATTTGTAATAATGAATCTAAATTGTAATCTTCATTAACACGTTGACTGCCAGCTACGAAATAACTCATAGATTTTTTCCTAGGATACCAACTGCGAGTTATCTTGTTCTGTATTTACTTGCCAATTGTGTGCATTTACGATTGAGCTCGAAATATATTAGAACTAATATCGATAGATGCCTAAAAAATAAAAAAAAAATGCTGGCTTATTTAAACAGAAAATTTATTAAAAACCAAACAAAAAATATAACTTTAAAAATTAATAGTGTCATATAATGAAATCAAATTGTCACTTAACGAAAATTGCCGTTAATTAGACATCAAGAAACATTGTATGTCAAATGTTGACATAGCTCTAGAACGCTTGCTTTGACACAGTGTAAAATACATACACATACATATGATACAATGTGACTTCATGGACACTGCTATTAAATTCTCTTTAAGCTATACTCGAATTTGCTGTTAATTTGCTCAAAAGTTTAGGGGATTTAAAAAAAGTTGTAGAAGAAAAATTTCATCACATTCATTTAAAAAGTCGTAAGCGACAATTAAGTCCAGCTTTTTTAATTTGTATACATAAATATATTTCCAACAAAACAAACAATATTTCATTAAAATCGATTTACAAAAATTTTTTCTATGCACAGCTGAATACTGCATTTTGATTTGTCTTTATTTTAATTTTGTTTTTATACCCTTCACACAGTAAAAAAGGGCATATATATGTTTGTCATTCCGTGTGAAATTTCTACAATTTTCATTTACGACCCCATAAAGTACATATTTTCTGAAAGCTTATGAATAGGGGAGTCGATTAAGCTCTGTCAGTCTGCCAGACTGTCCGTCTGTCAGTCTGCCAGACTGTCCGTCTGTCCGTCTGTCCGTCTGACCGTCTGTCCGTGTGTATGTTGAAATCAACTTTTTGCAGCCCCCCCGACATCGCTTGAAACCCGGGTGAGGTATTAAAATATCAGAAATATTCGGGAGTAGATCGGTATTGAAAATCAGAAACATCGGTACATAAACAACTGAGATATGAGTAAAAACCCACGACCACCTCGATTTTTTTTCACAAAAACAATATTACAACAACAACAAACATACATACAAACGTGTATACTGTTTAGAGAAAACGTGGCATCGAATCCCAGCTGAGCCAAAAAATTTTTTTTTTATTTTTTTTTATATTTTTTTTTAATTTTTTTTAATTTATTTTTTATTTAATATATTTATTTATATTTATATTTTTATAATTTTTTTTTTAAATTTTTTTTTATTTTTTTTTTAATATTTTTTTTTTGTTTTTTATTTATTATAAATATTTTAATAATTTTTTTTTTTAATTTTTTTTTAAATTTTTTTTTAAAATTTTTTTTTCAATTTTTTATTTTTTTTTTATTTTTTTTAACATACATACGTAAATTTATAATTTTACAATGGGATGTTTTTATATATGTCTGTTTTTTATATGTATAAATGTACGTATTTCATATGGGATAAATGGTGATACAAACTACTGCTATTGTATGACTACACGTTGTGAAAGGTATATAAGATTCGGCACGGCCGAATACAGCGCTCTTACTTGTTTTTTATGCATAAACTTTTACCATAATTGCAAAGCTCTTTTATATTGACAAATTCTCATCACATAGCTGCCAGCTTAAAAAGAAACAAAAACCTTACTGTTCACCATAGTCGAAAGTACGAGCATCGTAAAAAAAAATCTCAATATTTATTTAAAGAATTTATCTTTGCACGATGTACTCCACCATACTTTATATATTGACTATAAAAAATAAATAACAATATGAAAGTCATCTCTTTTTTTCTGTTTTTTCTTCCACTTCATGCAAGTTGTGCTTATTATTGCAAACAGAATGCATTAATATGCAAATAATTTTAACAATATATGGAACTTAATTGTTTTTCGTTAAAGTAAAGTAAAAAAAAAATATTTTTTTTTATAATTATTAACGTTAAAAAGGAAAAAGAATTCAGTAACAATGAAATAAGGTAACTACTGTAAGCAAAAAAAAAAAAAAGGAATAATTTTATCTTTGTTCAACAATGCAAAATATGAAATAATTATTTTCTGTTTGCTGTTCAACCACAAGTTACGAAGAAATAAAAAAAAAACATAATGCTGAACTTATCATTGAAATGTAAAAAAGGAATTGAAAGCAACAAATAATGTTTAAATATTAAAAAAAAAAGAAATTAAAGAAAATTAAAATTTTCATTGTTAATTTGGTTACCTAGCAGAAGTGGACAATATCATTTCAAAGTGTATAATATTTTTCATGACTTCTAAATCAATAAGGCTAGACAAAGCATTCTGCATGCCTGCCTAAGCTCACTGGCGTAGCTACGAATTTTTTCTTAAAAATGTTAAACAGATTTAATTTTATATGTTTGATTAAATGTAAATAAATAATTTTTTGAAACACAGGGGTTGGGGGGGGGGGGCTTTGCACTACCAAGAATGGTCAAGTTACGCTTATGCCTAAACTCCAAATAGTTTCTCATAAATGAGGTGCTTCAAGGCACTTGCAAATTCATGCTAGATATGTTAGACAATTCATGTAAACCGACAGTATTTACTCATGAAACTTTGGTCTTTTTTCACCTAATATGCATGCGTTCTATGCACTTATTGGAATTGAGAGCAGTTTATTCATATATTCATAGAAACACATGATCTCCAAAGACGCGTTAATGTTAAAATCATGCATGTTACACTTAAATTGAAGCACTCCATCATGAGTTGAACCCATTAATTTACCATTTCTTTAATTCACAAAGAAATATTGAAACGATTTTTTGATAAAAAAAAAATTTAATTATTTGGGAAATTTTAATAAAAATTTTTAAAAATTTTTTTTCCTATATTTTGCTTATTGTCGCTGCTTTGAGGTAATCGGTTATGTGAAAATTCTTAAAAAAAATTAATTGTTCCATTATAACTCTTTTTTTGTCGTACATCTATTTACCCGATCGTTTAAGGACATCTTGATTGGTTCAAAAATAAACAATAGCCATTATGCGTAAGTTTAATAAAGGCTATTATACACGGCATGTTCTTATCTGTCAAAATTGTGCTTTTACAGGCAACCGTCGCTGACTGATTTGCAGCAGCAGAAATTTATGCCAACGGCTGATGTCGCATGTTTTGACAGAAGCGCGCTCTAATTGAAATTTTGTCAGATGTCTCTACACATGTTTTTTACAGAAGTAATGTTTTAAAGGTAACACACGACATGTTCGTATTTATCATAGTGGAATTTTTCAAGTCAAATGTAAAAAACATGCCGTGTATTAGCTGCTTAAGATAAACTTTACAGTGTAAAGTAACAAATTAAAGACCTTCTTTGGTCTCCTGAAAATTTAGTAAAAAAACACATAACTGACTTTGTTAGAGCGACGATGTTATGCTCCTAAATTGCTGCTTGAAATGTTTAAAAACCAAGATAAACGCAGTATTTCTGTCTCCTTTACACAAATTGTATGGGCGTGAGAATTTTTAATATTTAAAAAAAGAGTTGCCGTTCTAAAGTCTGAAAACGGGGGCATTAGAAGAGATTGTCTCAATAAGATTTAATCTCATGACTAGGGATCCCACTTTGGTCTGATCGAAGCAAAATTGGTATTTTTTTTAATATTAATATAAATTGGTCGACTGGTTGGTTGGTTTAAAAATTTTAAAGATTTTGGTAGAATATTATTTTAGCTTCACAACAAGAAGTTAAAATAGTGAATTGCGTAAAGCTTAAAGTTTTATAAAATTTGATGTTCAAGAGCTTCGTTTGAAATGAAAAAATTTAGCAGATATTTTAAAGTTTTAAATTTCCAATATTCTGCAAACGCTGCAAGGGAATATATCGATGCCTTACTTCCTCAACCTCGTATCTTAAAAAAAAAATTTTTCAGGAGAGAAAAAAAACGGTTCATCTTTTTATACTTCGGTGTTTGGCTAAAAGTTTAAATGCAATTATTAAGGAATTGATTGTATTTATGTATATTAGTAGTAATAATATACTAATCTTTTTTAGTTTAAGTATAAAACAATCGCTTGATATGAAAAAGTCAAAACCGTATTTTTTAAGTTACGAGGTTGAGGAAGTAAGGCATCGATATACATTTTTCTTATCTTTTAAATAAGAGAAACAAAAAATTTAGCAATAAGAAATTGTAATGTGTGTGTATCTAAGCAAATGTCTAAAAATAAGTTCTTATGTATCACATAATAAAAATCACTTTTAAGTAAGACGATATGTAATGGATATTGAAAAGTATGTTGTTTAGTAAAAGCAAGTCATTACTAAGTTTTTGCTGGGATGCTCATGATTTCAATCTATGCCAGATTTTAATGTATTTTTTTATTGACAAATTTGTCAAGCTTTTTATCTGTGTGAGCATTAAATATTTTTTTTTGCGGAAGTATGATTTTTTTTATCTAAACAATGAAAGGGCTTTTGTAAAATATTTGAAATGAAAATTTAAACAAATCTTTTGCAAACTTACCTTTAAAGCAGCACTTTTTAATACGTATCGCATAAATGCATAGACAAATTAAGAGGAACAACGCAGCCAAACAGCCGCCGGCTACTCCTAATAAATAACTCATCTCCAAAGGTTCTATATTCAGTGCACAGTTAGAAGAATTATATAGAAGTAGACATGCAGCCAGTTATTGGTGTTTTTTATTATTTTTTTATTTTATTGTATTTTATTTGATTTTATTATTTTTTGTTTAAATCAACATTTATTTAACAGGCAGTTGTCGTAATGTTTCAGTTCAAGAGTAATTATTGCATTCGTGTTATAGATAATTTTTTGCCATTTTATAAAATGTGCATTTAACGGCGATTATATTTATTTTTGTTGTTGTTGTTGTTGTTGCCGTTGTCATTGCATAGAGGATGAGAGAAAGAGAGAGAGAGGAAAAAAAACAACAATATTTTTTATGTTAGTTATTTAATATTTGTTTATGATGTTTTTTCTGTTACACACACATACACATAAATATAAATAAACTTAAATACATATTCACACGTACATTCATATATTCATGAGCATAAACTAATATTAAATATTTATATTATTATTGTATTTGTACATGAGTGAGAGTAATAATAATATTATTTTTAACATGCTATTTTAAATAAACACACAGAGCTATACATTAATTAATACGCACATACACACATATACACATACGTTTACACTGTAATACAATTTTACAAATTTAAATAAACCAAAAGTGACTGTTTCATTGTAAAGAGTGAAAGCATGTTATAAAGAGTGTTTAATTATTTTATTTTTAGAATTTTTTCCTTTTTAATTTTTACGTTGAAGTTTAAGGAAAATATTATTTTATATTTTATTTTTAATTAGCAGAATCCACATGACTTTGCTAGCACCAGCATATCTTTTGCTTTGTTTTTATTAAGAGATCGATTTTAATATGATTTGACATCATTTGCAATAGCATCCCTCCCTCATACCCGAGCCAAAGCATTTTTGTTTCCGATTCTAAAATTGTTATCAAGAGTAAACCAAATAGCGATGGCAAGTTTTTTAGAAATATCATCAAATGTAAACCTGCCCTTAGCCTAGCGATTTTGTATCAGCAATAGCAATCTGATATCGCAGCTAATTACACAGATTTCAAAGCCTAAAATAATTATAGTTCTGTAGTAGGTCGTCTAATATATTTCTTGCGAATGGAAGGTGCCACGCCCCTTGAGTTATTGAATGAATTTTAAAATTCTTAATAAAATATTTAGTACCAGGATTAAAAACTCTAAAATTTAAAGTTGCTAAAATATATCATACAATGAGTTTTTTTCGTCTGGAAGTATTACTTTCCCTACATCGATCGTAAAGAGATTTGGCTGCGATGCAAGACATAAAAGTAAAGAATCGAAAGCTTAATGATTATATATAAAAGCATTATAACGACATGTAGAAAAAAATATTTTTATTATATTGAAAATGGCATACCCACTATTCTTTTCTATCTCATTTTGAGTTCAACTTTGGGATCTAAAATTATAGAACCCACCACGAATTGTGAAGATTATGAGTATTGTAGTATGCAGAATACATAGAAAATACAGTTAGTTTTGTGTGTAAAGTGCAACGCCTACTTTACATTTCTAGAAAAATTTTCCACTAGAAACATTCTTGAGCTTTGAAGATTATTAATAGAAAAAAAACTGCCAAAATCGATTGTGCCGTTATTCATTGTTACACTTAGCACGGCATCTTTTATATAGACACCCAGGCAGTAACTATGACTTTTTTGAATATGATGTACCAGTACCTTTTATATAAAGAATCTGGACTCTTCCAAATCACACACAAATCCTCTACAAGTGCAACACATAATAATTTTATTATGTTGTGTTTTCGATAAGCCTATAACACTACAATACTGTGAAAACAGTACGGTCTTAACTTCCTAGTACCGTGTTGTAAATAAAAAAATATACAATATTATTAAATTTAAAATATATGAATAGAAAAGTACTATGTTGGTGGTGTGGTATAAAGTGGTTAAAGCTCAAAACATCTAAACCAAATTACCCTGTAACGAATCTTAGTAGAAGCAGAAAATTTTCATACAAATTTCAGTGTTGCGATGACATTCTAAATTTTCTAATGATGGAATGCCTCCATCAATGTCCAGAGGCATTGTATTTAGTGTCTCTTTCAGACTGGATAGATTTTCATTAATTGTTTATGTCGACCCCTGTGCGCGAAATTATCATATGTTACGTTTTTTAAGAAATCGACTTTTTATGCAAATTAGTTCTGCATCCATTAATCCATCTGCCGATAAAATATTATAACGATAACTGTTTTAGATATGGAGACAATACTGTGTACATTTTATCGTATAGCAGTGTTGTTTAGGATTTTATTTATTTAAAAGTAATAAAAACACTCTCCTGTAAAATTTTGTTTTTGAAACTTACGATAATTTCGAGCACCACGGTCGATGTAATATAAAACTTTACCCAATTTATATTGTTTATATAACATTTTCTAGTATTTTGGGATCTACAAAATACTTTTTGGCAAAATTATCTATTTGGACCGAATTTCCTAAAATTTAAAAATATTTGATTTATAGTAAATTTTTATAACTTTTCGACTTAAAGAAAATTGGTTTATACATTTTTATAAGTGCATTTGCATAATAACGTTGCTAGTTCGCATTTTTTTTAAGGGCCTTAAAATCTTGTTTTAAAAATCTATTACTAATAAAAAATGTAGCTAAAAAATTGGCAAAAAATAATTTTTCATTTTCTAAAAATTATCCTGCAGATATGCTTATCTACTCCAGTGCATTTGTAATTTCTTTTCTGATTTATAAAAAATTTTCGATAAATTTTTTTTTTATCAACAAAAACACTTTTAGTAAATTTAAAAATTAGGTTTTATTAATATTTGCTTAGATTAATTATTTTTGTTTGATAAATAATTTTTATAAAATTTCTGTGCGAAAATTAAAAAAAATTTTTTTTTAATTACAAAAAAGTTTTAATTGTTCTTCTTATTGTCTGAATTTATTAAAAAAAAAATTTTAACAACTTTTCGAATTAAAAATTTTCTTTTATTGCAAAACACTTTATAAGTTTGTATTCTTTAAAACTTGTTTATATAAATCTGACTGAAAACTACCGTTAAAAACTTTTTTATTCTAATATTTTGTCCTTGTTCTTCACTTACTAGCAAATAAATATTTAATATAAAAACTTTTAAAGCGACAATGGCTTATTTTTATTTATTTATAAAATTTGCATTATTAATTGTGTTTTTAATTTTCAAAAACACAACAACAGTACAATTAATCTGACAGAAGTATTTGCATTTTCCTTCTCTATTCTAATAAATATAAAATTCGAAAATAATGAGTGTAAAATCATTAAATATTTAAAATTAAATTATATAGGGTTAGGTCAACACTATGGCTATTGTTTGAATTAAAACAACTGATATACATCTCTATTGTAGTAGCGCATACACGCGTATTTGAAATGAGAAAGTTAAATTATGCAGGTGTATTTAAATATGTAAACATATGTGTTTGTGTGTGTTTGCGCTTTTGCATTCATAATAATTGATTTAGGTTATTGGATTAGTAAATATTATTATGATTATAATCATTGAATATTTAAGTGATTGAAATTATAATGAATAACGTATTAGCTCAAAAAGTATGTTGTTTAAAATGCGAAAACATGTGTAAAATAATGATGAAAAAATTTTTTTGATTTTGAAATTAAAATTTTTTTAAGTATAAAGAATTTGCCTTAAATCTGCGCTAAATAACAAAAAAATTTATTTATAATTTTTTATAAACCTTTGTAGTTGTTCAGAAAATATTGCCAGACTACCCTAGTAGTAATTGAATTAATATAAATCATACGCCCTGAACATTAATTTCTTTCTCCTTGTGCAAGAAGACTAACAACTTGCCGTTAGTGAAAGGTAGGATTTTATCGGTAAAAGTTATCCATTATTACAACTTCACTTTAAACTTAAGTAACCGGTAAGTTTAAGACAAATTCATTTAACATGTTAGGTTAAACTAAAGTTCTATTAAAGATAAAATCCTACCTTTAACTAATGCTAAGTTGTAATAAAGACACAAGTCTTATAATTATATGGCAGCAATTTTAGTTTGTACAAATAATTTTGCTATAACAAATAAAAATTCATCAAATAAAGAAGCATATAAACAAAATCAATGATAGGAAATTTTTAAGGTATTTAAGCAAAATAATTTGAAAAAAAAATTTTATCTAAAAAACTGCATTACTATTTCACATATTTGATTGTTGATTGTATGAAAGAGTTTTTTTTAAGACAGATAGCATTTATTAAAATTTGCCACCCAGGAATCAACTAACGATTTTTTTTAATTATGATTTCTTTGCCTGTAAATGATCTAACAAAATTAATCTTTTGAAGTAGATAGTCTGAATCTTCAGTGCGAAAAATTTTCTAGTTTGAATTCTTATCTTTAAAAACTTTCATATTATGCTTTAGAGAGAAATGGTGCAGAATCACGGCATCTTAAACCATATCTTACAATGTTTTTTTATATTACTTCAAGGATATTACTTATACGATATTACTAGAAAAAATTCACAGCCATAAGTTAGACCTAGAATCAAATACGTCCCCGCCAGTACTACTCTTACCCTCAACGGTGTAAAGTATGTAACCAAAATATTCTCAGACTTTTGTGTGCCGATGTGACTTGACCACGTAATAATGTTGTAAAATAATGGGTTATATAATGGGTTCGTGCGGTTTGATATAGTCTTATTTATTTTGATACATCACTTTAGTATCGTTTTGGAAGTCATCATGAAAATAATCACAGCACAAAAAGTTCTCACAATTGTTCAAATGTATTACGAAACACATCCTTATGTGAGAAATGTTATTTGCGTGGTTTAAGAAACTAACAGTGAGTATAATAGACGTACTGAAACAACTATTGTTAACACCATTCGCCAGTCGAAGTGTACTTTAGTATCAATTTATAATAACGGTATGGTGTAATTTATGAGCTGGTGGAACTATTGTTTTAAAAACAAGGAAAATTACAATGTTGTCGTCAATAATAACCACCGTCACACTATGTTAACAAACTTTATGCTTTCTGAAATTCAAACGCATGTTCTTAATTAAAATACAGCGTGTAAAACTATAAACTTGTGAATAAATAATTTTTGTGAGCACTTAATTTTGCATTTTGTCACGGCAAATTAATAACTTAGATCGTGAGATATCTCACTTTTGTACTAGGGTGATCGATTATTCGGTTTTCAAATAGTTTGAAATTTAGATTTAAAAAAAACCGGTTGCTTTTTTAAAAATTTAGAAAAAACCGGTTAACCGGTCGAATACATAAAATATAATTTTTTCTTATACCCATGACAGAGATACAAATATAGTTATAAACTAGTTTGTTCTATGGTTTAATTGCATTTAAAGTTGACACACATTCAATGGCATTATTATAAAATGCCTTTTTTTAAATAAAGATGTTAAAGAACAGACACTATTTACCCAAAAGTGACCGAAAAGTTAAGTTTATGTTTCGATTACCATTAACTTTTAAGGTTAGGTTTATAAATTTAAAAATGCCATTGTTTTTCTACATGAAACAAAATATGTAAATAAATCATTAAAATTTTATTTCGATTTGTAAATAAAATTTATAAATTTGTTAAAAGTAATCGGTATTTGCTCTGGTACTGCCATATTAGGAAAACAAACTTTGTAACAAGCAGGTTGTAATAATGAAAAATATTAAAAAGTCAGTTTACTTCTCACGGTAGTCAAATTTACCTTCTATTAACATTAACTTTATAGGCAAGTTGTAATAATGGCCCTTTGCGTGCCAAACTATTTTAGTATACAAGTTTTATGTTATCAGAAATATTAGTTAAGCTATGGGTAGTCCTCAGTACAAGTCGCTAGATTTTGTAGAAGCAGAATATTATGAAATTCGAAGATGAGATCAAAAAGTATTGCAAAGTGCAAAATCTTGGTCAAAAAACTTAACTAAACAGCATATTATAAGCGCAACAATGTATAAAATACCAGTTCTCCATTTAAAACGAATAATATTTAAGCCTAATTATATCTCTTATTTCACATTTGAAACATTAAATAAATTTCTTACAATATTATGGAAGAGTATTTAATAAATTTTCTGATTTTTGGAAATTTTTTCAGTAACAAATATAGTATGAAAAAAACCGGCTTCTGCGAGTAAAAAAACCGGTGTATTCGACATTCGAAAAATTAACATTTAAAAAAACCAGCCAGCTGAAAGTGTAAAAAACCGGGTTTTCCACCGGTTGTAAAACCGAACCGATCACCCTACTTTGTACTATTTTCTCTTATAATATGTATAGTCTGAGGATTTCAGGAATAAGTCAACGAGATACCAATCGCTATGCTTGAACGATTTACCCAAAATTGGATCTTCCAAATGGACCACTTTAAACGTAGTCATAGCCAACATTGACATGATAACAGTTTAAAACAGGATAGTACATAAACTGTGCTTTTAACCTGTAATAAAACTTTAAAGTTCATTTTAAAATTTTTGGTTTTTTTTTAACACTATAAATCGAACCTCACTATGATTCGCCCAATACTATTTTTAAAATTTTTTTATAAAAATAATTTAGCTTATTTGGTTACTTAAATAGAAATAAAAAAATTTAGCTGCAAAACATATGCTGTGTTTAAGATAACATAAAACAGAATAAGTCCCTACGAGTTTATACAAGGTCTACGAAACTACTATTTGTCTTTTATAATCAATAAAAAATTTTTGGTAATGAATTAAAAGGCATATTTTATTTATATTTAAATTATTTTCTTTTCTTAAATATTTAATATTCTAAAAATTTTTTTAAAGCTCGCTTTTACAAAAACTTAATAATTCTATTCATTCGTTTTAATTTTACTGCATTATATTCAGACATATGATTTAGAAATTAATGTTCATGTCAGTCGTGCATTCACAAATCCTAGTATTACACTACATTGTAACACTAGTATTATCTAACATATTTTGCCAATATTAAACCCCTTTTTAATCATTATTTAATCTCTTTTATGAAACATATTTTACAGTTTGCTTCTAGTGCCTATAAATCTATATAACGTTTATATACGCTTGGCATTAAATGCAGATTATAAAATTCTATAAAGCCGCCGGCTTTTTGTTGTTTTTAGAAAAGCTATTGAAATAAAAAATAAATAAAAACATATGTATTAAATAAGATTAAATGTGGAATTATTGTGTAACAACACATTCGCATATATCTCTAATAGTTTTAAACACAGATTGTGTTTGTTATTAAAATACACTAGAAATTTATATTAAATGTATGCTGTGAGTAGGAATGATTTTCCACAAATAAAAGCATTTTTCTACACCTGAAAAGAAATCTAAAAGTAATGACTGATTTGAATTTACCCTCATTTGTGCAGTGAATTGTGAGCAACCCTAAAATAACAGTTTGATAGCTGACATATTGTTTTTAGTATGAAGGTAGAACAGGCGACTTTTGTTGCAGTTAACTTGGGACCATGGATTAGTTTCTTTGTGATTTAGGGTGAATTCGTCAAGTAAAATCTTTTCAGGAAATTAAGCAACTTTGATGTCTTCGTCAATCGTTAGTATTGACAAATTTGACCTTCATGATATATATGTTCGCCAAAAAAAAAATGCATTAAAAACTTGTTTATTTTATGCTGGTATCACCTTTGGTCTATATATTTCAAAAATTGATGACAGTCATTGCTTGATATAGTGGCATGGAAATGAAGTGATGTTTATTCAAACTGGATGGTATTAATAGACAAAAAATATGGTTTGAACAGAATGGTGCCACCATACACTTTAGACCTTAATTTAATTTAACTTCTGAATGATAAGTTCTCTCGCCAATTACTATAACTTTAGGAAGCACAATTATTACGTGTAAAAATTCACCACTAGATTTCTGTTTATAAGAATAATTGAAGTAAAGTTTTGAAGACAACAGGAAAAAATTCATCGAAATTCTGCCACTTTTATTTTATGGAAAAATTTTTGCAATATTTTGTATGTGTCATTAGAGCATATCATAAGCTTTGTCTCTATACTTTAAATATTACTTCAATAAATTGTTGATATTGGGACCCCCTGAAAACTAAAAAATATTCTTTTTTCTTTTATAAAAATAAAAGTTAAAGAAACCTTTTTGTGAAAATAGAGCCGTTCATCACCTTTTTCTCTGTACTTTAAAAAATGTTTCGAAGTAAAGTTCGAATTAATAAAAAAATACTACTTAAATAAATCGTTGATTTCGGGTCATCCTAAAAACTGCAAAATTATTTGTTTTATATAAATAAAATTTTAGGGTAAATTCTCTAGAAAATATATCAAAGTTCTGTGCATATTTACCAATTTTTTTAAAATAAAAAATTTTTTATAAAAAACTATAATAAAGAAAGTTATCAGGAATGCTTCCTGAATTTTTTAAAATTCTCCAAATTGTTTAAATATAATACTTACAGTTAAATTAAATGTTAAGTAAAACATGCGTGACTCACAGAGATTTAAATACTAATGCAAATAAATTTTGTAAACCAAGTTTTATACTCGAATGAAAAAATCGAAAAAAAAAAAATAGAGTTTTAAAATTTTACCATGCAAAAATCATACGAACAAATATTATATACTGGCAACTCAGTTCGATTTTGTCTGGGCAAAAATTGAAATTAAATTATTTTGAAAGTTTTATTATAGTTGAAAGTTTTTTTCCTCTATTATAAAGAATTTACTTCATACTACGAATAAAAAATTTTTTGTTTGCATAAAAAATTTTTTTTAAAACATCCAGCTTTATACTGATGAATGGGATACCAAATACTTATTAAAATTTTTTGAGTGTTTTAAAATTTGAATTTTAGTTTAATAAAAATATGAACTCCACAACAATGTTTTCGTTGATAGATTTAAAATCTAGAAGATATAAACATTTTAGTATTTTTGTTAAAATGTACATAATATTGACTTTCGAACATATATTTCACATGCTTATACAAATACCTGAGTTTTGTTTACATTTCTGCATATTCGAACTTAAATTTTGAAATTGTTAGAAGATATATATTTTTTTAAAATATATAACCAGAATTATTTTTATTTTTGATTTGTTGAACCAATTTCAACCGGTTTTACGATTTTCGAATTTCGAACATAGATCTTCTTTTTATCTCAAAGTTTTATTGAAACATAAGCAATAGTTCCTTTCAAATTTACCTTATTTTTATACAATGTGTAGGCTTTTTTTAACTGGCAAATGATTTAATTGCATATTTAAAGTATATTCGAATTCGAAGATTTGCTTAAATAAAATAAAAAAATTAAATTTGTATGTGTGTATATATATGTCGACACAAATACTAAAAAGGCATAGTTTGTGCAATTTTCGAAAATTCGAACTTAACTTCGAAAATTTTCTTGTATAATAAAAAATACGGGGACCATAACGGTTATAAGTGATATCAAAAAATTATTTTATAACAGTTATTTTGTGACTTTAAAAATAAAAATACATCTAATACATTTATTTTTTAACTTCGAATAAAACTTTTAAAAAGGGAATTCTAATTACCCGTAATAAAATAAAGCTGATTTGAAGAAATTTATCTTTTTTCGACGTTAAAAACAACTTGTTTGAGGAACTTACTTGAAAGAGTACTTTAACTCGAAGATATTTGTATATATGTTCATTGACTCTAACGTGAAGAGTTTTTTAGTTTAAATTTTCTAGTTAAATGTTATTTACGATCCCTAAAAAAATTTGATTTTTATTTTAAAGTAAAGTATTCACCCCTGTTTTGTGTTTCAAGTAAAATGTAATTGTTTACAAAATTCATAGCATTGTAGTTATAAATAAAAATACTGTGCAAACATTTCCTTCCACACAAATAGAACTGGGCCGATTTATATTAATATTGTTAAGTTTTCTTTTTTTTAATTTAAGTGTTACTTTGGTTTTCAAAATTACTTTGCCTTTTTCATTTTATAAAACTAATATTACCATCATCCATAAATAGCATTAGTTCTAGTTAATTAGACACCAATACAATTATAATGCAGACACCGAACAAAAAAATAAAATTAAATATTATTTAAATAATACAAAAAAATAATAACAATAATACCAATAACAAAGAAAAGGAAAATCATGATTTTTCTGCACCTGTAAACGTACCCTCCACATTCAATTGAATGGCATGACGATCAGTACCACGTTCATTTTCCACCACCAAATAATAGGGACGTGCATCATGTTCGCTCGTATGATGAATGTGTAATGTGGAAAGGTAACAATCCTCGCGTGTATCTTGTAGTAAATCATCGGCACGAAAACGGTCTATTCAGGTCCACACACATATGAGAAAGAAATGTCAACACATTGACATATGCCGCAGAAGCAGCATCAGTTGTAGTGATAGTAGTGAAATTAGAAATTAATGCCAACAAAAAATATAATTTGACAATAAAGATAAATTTTATGACAATAATAATGATGGGTTAAGGGTGTCGTCGTTGCGGACATATTGAAACACATAAATGTTTGCCAGAGTGAGTAAATGAATGATTGTATTTATGGTATGATGTTGATATTTTTCAGATAAATTTGTAGACCATAATGTTATTGTTGTTGGTGTTGTCAATATTTTTCAAATCCATTGTTGTTGAGATGATAAATGACGATATATATTTGTGTGAATGTGTGTGGTGAGCGTTTTTTTACGTAAACATGCAGAGCGTTTACATTTGATCCAATTGCATTTGTTGATATCAAAATTTAGTTGTTGTTATAGTGTTAAATAACATAAAAGTATGTTGCAATCAACAGACCATTATATTTGTCACAATCGCCATTCGTAGGCAAAAACAACAATAAGAACAACACAGTATTCATTAAAACATTTGGGCATGCAGTCAAACAAAATGATATTTAAGTTGTTTGCACAACAGCACACAAATAAACACAAATATTTATGCATAGGAAAGTGGAAAATGTATATGAAAATTTTAGCCATTTTTATTTAATAATGCAAAATATGTAAATTTTAAAATCACGCAAATAGAATTAAAATAAAAAAATTAATTAAAATTAGGGAAATTTTATTTTTGAAATAAAATTCAGTTTTTCAGCCCACAATTCATCAGATTATTTGAATTTTTTTTTTGATGCAATTCAAAATGGTTGTCATCATGGATTTGCAATGTCATTAGGTCATCAACATCGTAAATATTTTATTTTCCAGGCATAGAAAGAAAAAAAAGGAAGAAAGAAAGAAAGAAAAAACATTTATGTTTTTTATTAGAAATTTAGTTGATGAATTTGTTTTCACACTTTTAATTAAAAATATATTTAACCCACCTGTTGCCGAACCAGCATCCAACCGGAGCGAACCCCATTCCCAGGCTACACGATGAGGGCGAGGGTCGGCACATACAACTAAAGTGAGAGAGGCTGGATCGCCTCTTTTTACCAGCACGGTGTGCATAGAGGGATGTAATCGTAAGACTTGAGGAGCACCTTCAAAAGAATAAAAGGGAAAAGAAAAATTTTTAGCAAAAAGCAATTATGTTCTGATTATATCTTGATGCTGTTTATAATTTTTAGGGTTTTTCTTTGAATCGTTTCACAATACCTATACAAAAATAATACTGAGTAAAATTTTTTGCTTATACTCACAAAAGCAAGTTTAAGACATATAGCTTGATTATATTTTTGCTAATCCATAGAGAAAATTACGTTAACCATCTATCAATATAAGAGTATATTGCGTTTTACCATGAGTTAGGAGAAAAAGGAACACTAAGAGCCCAAAACTATCATAGGTTAACACATATGCCCAATTGGTATGTTGTGCGTTATAAAGGAATGAAATTATCCTCATAAAACCATGCTCCCGATTCCGTTAAATATTTCAACTAGATAAACAATAATGTCTGTTTAAGTGACATCTTAAAGATTACCGAGTTTAATTTCATAGTAATTCCAATTTCGGCATAATGTCTATGTTAAAGTAAACGTTAAAAATTTTAAAGGTGCTATAAGAAAGTGTCATCCCCTTTCTCGCATGCTCTACATGTCGTTTCTCTCGAAGTCTTATTAGACCTAGATGAGTTTTTATCTCCGTGTGACCTGTTACTACTTCTAAATGTTGTTCTACTTAGTTTCAGAATTTTCTTAGATTTCTCAAGATTCGAGGCACCACACATGATGTTCGTTACCTTCACGACAACAGTAGTTTGCCACTTTTGATGTGTCCTTCTAGCGACCAAACTTTGAGCTCATTTTTAAAACTCTTCATGGGTTAAGGATTTCCAAGAAAATGGTATTAAAAAATGATCCCATTTTGGATATTTGTCGGTTTTTATATTTATGATTTAGCTGTTATGGCGTGATATCCATAGCATGGGAGTTTGTATCACTCTTAGGTTAGGTTAGATTTAAAAGGAGGGGCACTAAAAGCCCAAAACCACGACAGGTATACACTTATTCCCAATTGGCATGTTGTGAGCTCCATATAAATTGAATAGTTAGAATAGAAGAGAAGAGAATCAGACCAGTCCAGGGTCTCTGGCGGGAATCGAACCCGCTACCCTCAAACTTGCAGACCAGCACACTACTGACTAGTCCACCGGGTATCAGTCTTACTTTGCAGAATGTTGCAAGATTCAAATTTCTCATTTACCAATCATTGGCTGTCAATAAAAATACGAAACCGAGTTTTGTTATCAGTCTTTTTTATCCATTTAATTCTTATGTATTTGCCATAATCTCAGCCGGGAAAAGAATATCGTGATATTTTATTACAACAAGTATGTTCTATGTTTTAGCAGTCTAACAGTACTAAGTAATTATAGGCATCTCAGCAATACCTAAATTGAGTTCTGCAGTAGGAGTGAGTGTGAACAATAATCGTTTGAATCAATCATTTATATAAGATTTATTCCCATTAGTTGTTTGTATGTGAATACTCTATTTAGTTCTAATTTTATTTAATTTTTTTTTTTTTTTATTATTGAACTTACCCACTACTTGTAGCGATACTGGATCCGATATTGCCACTCTCTCCTGACCATTAATATAATTTGTAGCACGGCATTCGTATTCACCTTGATAATCGTACGTTACATTATCAATCACTAAACGTGGCTCATTGCCACGTTCCATATATTTGGAACCATGAGAAATGCTAAAAGGAAAATAAAATAACAAGTAAAAATAAATATTAACATTTAATTCGTGTCCTATAGTACAACGTAACAATTTGCTATTTCATAAAGTAGATACTAGAATACAAAATATTTTGTCAATGAAAAAGAAGAGGAGTTTAAAAGAAAAAAAAGTTTAACTGCTCAAATAATGTATTGAGTAGGTAATAAATGTGTTTTAAACAAAATGTAAGTTAATATTTCTCTCAAAATTTTCGATAAAAAAAACAAGAGGTTGGATAGTCAGTATCGTGTACATCCTTGTCTAGAAGAATGTGTGTGCGTTTGCGTTTTTTGTTTATTGATTTCCAACTCACGTTTGCTTAACAATGACAAGTGAAAAGTTGTTAGAGAAGATGAGTGAAAAGTAACAAATAATAATAAGAAAAATTGCTGAAAGTCCATAATACAAAGTTGGTATGTAAGTTTTTATTTTTCCTTTATTCTAACTGTTGTATGTATCTGGATAAGACATGATTTGAATTAGCCCACATACACTATAGCTGCATACAAATATAACTGCAGTGACGTGTGTGGTAAAATGCTCGCACTTGTTTATAAATTTATTTGTTAGATGGTTCTTTCTATGGCTATTAGAGGGAATAAGTATATAGAGACATGAAATTCCTACATCATTTTAAACGTGCTGAAGCTCAAAATATTGTTTGTTTTCTACTTAATTTAAGAGCTGTGAAAAGTAGAATGAAAAAATCGTATTGAAATACCCAGTAAATATTAAAATATAGTTGACTGTAAAAAGTACTAACTTTAAAGTATCAGTCTTTGTAGTCCTTTTAAAATTTGATTAATTTTCTTTATTTAAAAAAGTTATTTTAGATAAAAATAAAAAGATAATTATATAACTGACATTTGTAAAAAATGAGTTCTTAACAATTTAAATACCTAGACGTATGATTAATATTAATTATAGAACATTTTACATTAACTGTAATACATGACTTGTTTAAGTGGATATATTTTAGAATAATTTAAAAATAATCTTTAGGCGTATTAAATTTAAATAAGAGAAGCATCACTTAGAGAATGTAGCGTTATAATTTATTTGCTTTAAGGTATTTTATTTGAAGATAATATTTTTTTTAAATTATAAAATACAATTTATTTTAACATCTGGTTTTAATGTTTATGATTGCAATTGATAATAATATATCTATAATGATTGACTCCACTGTTTATTCCTTCATTTGATTCCTAGGGCTTCAATATATTTTTAAAAAGACAAAAATAGTTGAAAATTTTTGTAACTATTTATCGCATTTTTTATTTGAATTTTATAAAATAAAAGTTCATTATTATAAGATATAGTCTAACAGTGCAGCAAAAAAATCTTTGCTTACTATTCACCCCTTAATAGTTATAATAAATTTTATAATTTCCTTAACGCTGGGGCTCCACGTAGCAATTTTCATTGCTAAGCATAAGCAAAAACGTCGGTAGAATAACGGCACTTTATTGCTAAAGTGTGTTTATTTTCATTGGGTGGAGAACACGACACAAGTAATTTATTTATAAAATTTAATATTTTTGTTTTAATTTGTATGGGTTTTTTTTAATAACCTCACTCTAAATTATTATCAGGTAAAATTATTTTAATTTTCCTTTGTTTCTGCAAAGAAAAACAAAAATTTCAAAGAAAATTAAAAGGATTTTGACAGCAGCAATAATTGCTCAAGCAATCAGCAGAGCAATGATTGCGCAATGCATTGCTACATATATCAATTTGCGGTCTACATATCGCAATTTCTATGGACGCAATCAAATTTGACAATTGCGGTAATAAATATTGCTACGTGGAGACCCCGGGTAATGATTGGACTTAAACATGTTTCACATGAATGAACAATGTGACGTATGATTAATATTAATTATGAAATATTTTACTTAAATATCAATAACTTCTAAGAGTATGTTTTCTGCATTAACAAATATTTTATTATTATTTTTATATTTGTCGACAGTCAGGTGGCACTCTTGTCACTCAGGTCATACATTATTACGTCTAAATTAGTTGGCCAATGTAGAAAGGAACTGTCAAGGCTTGGTCAGCGGGCTGACGTTACTCTAGTTTGGATTCCTGCGCATAAGGGCCAGTATGGTAACGAGCGTGCTGATGAGCTAGCCAGGGGAGGATCTGCTCTGGATATCTCTAATGCAATTGCAGTTGCAATCCCGTTGGGGACTATTAAGAGCTGAATCTCCAGACACTTTCTCCGAAAGGCTGATAACAGGTGGCGTGGGCTGAGCACGTGTAGGGTGGCACGGCTTACGTGGCCCTCTTTTGATGCACGACGTACATTGCAACTTACCAGTCGGAGTCGGAGGGACATATCGAGGTTAGTGGCGGTATTGACGGGTCACTGGATGTTAGGCAAACATGCAAGTCGGCTCGGACTCCCATCGAACGACCATTGTCGCAGTTGTCTGGATAGAGAGAAGGAGGAATCGGTTTTCCACTTTCTCTGCGAATGTCCTGCACTGGCGGCTAAGAGACACAGATTTCTGGGCGAACATATACTAGATGGCCTCTCTGCGATATCTGAAGTTGGACTGAATTATCTACTGAGATATCTCAGGGCCACGGGGTGGATCTAGTACCCTTACTCTTGGATTTTATTCTGAGATACACTAGAAGCTGACGAGTGATGTGGTCCTGTCAAAACGGAGTCATACAGACTCTACTTGACTGTTGGCGTGCAGCGAACTACCACGATAACCAACCAACCAAGCATTAACAAAACAAGAATTTTTTAAACCGGCGATAATTAAAACAAACAAGGAATATGCTGTATATGTCACTAAACCTATTTACACAGTAAAAACTATTCTCAAAATATTTTGATTGTTCTAAAAATGTTTTTGTTCGTCTGTTGTCTAAAAGAAATTTGTTTTGAAAAATAAACTTAGTTTTTTATTTTAGTTAATTGATTTAGCGTTTGGTGCTAATATAAATAAATGTTGAGTTTATTTTCCAGTTTATTTTTAGAATCAAAAAAAAAATTTTTTTTCTGCAACATTTAGTGAAAAAGTATTTTTTTATTGCAAATGAATAAAGGAGGTAGAAGAGGTAATAGTGCAGACTTCGTATACAGTAAAAGTCCTCACTAATGTATTAAGTCCGAGTGCACCCATTGGTATACCGATAAAAAAAACACCCCTTGTCTTTCACACTGGCAAAGTGATCCATACCGAAGTCGCGTTCAGCAAAAAGGTTCAAATTTACATGCCATACCCATACCAAATAGCTGATTAAGCCAAGCTAATTGGCAGCACTGTATGTGATTATAGGCGCCTTGCCATATAAAACCATAGCCATAGGGAACCACTCCGACGATTAAATTTTTATTTATAGTACCACAGTAATATATCGCAATTTATTTTAATTAGCTAAGTAATATTATTTCTTAAATTAACTAAATAAATTAACTTTTTCTAAAAATGGATAATGTGGTGTATGATAAATATTAAATGAAAAATTAAGGAAGGATCACACGTTTGCCGCAATGTACCAACTGTTATCGTATTTAATGCTCCAGTCGGGCGATTTCACATTCAATTGGCTCAAAGGCAATAAAGATCAGTTTTTTGTTTATATTTTCCATGCAAATTCAACCCCAGTACGGCAATCATGTAATCAAAAATGTCAAAAGGTACCAGTGTATCTGTGGTAGTAAAGAAAAACTGCTTATGTCTGTTTTTAAAGTTTTTCAGAAAAACACTTTTAAACGTTCGAGTTGATTTTTATAAATTGATTCCCTTCAAAATAAAGACTATTGTATGAATTCTGTGCTATACATATTGAATAGCATATTCAGTTTCAGCTTAATTATAAGTTAAACTTAGTTGACATTGCAAATGGTATTATTAATTGAAGAAAATAGGCAATAAGTTTTTACGCTATAACTCTCTGAAAAGTTGTTCAAAATAGTTTAAAATTAGCTTCAGGGGAGTTTTGAATTCCGTGATTACAATGATGTGATTGTCTCAATTTTAGTTTATGTCGACTTGAGCAGTATTTCCTTTTCGACATAGATATAATGTGGTGCGCTCTAAGCGTCAATATTTATTTATTGTTTTTTTGCAATTAACTAAATTTGTATGTTTTGTGTACAAAAGCTATTGTGTAGAACATTATTAAATTTTAATATTTTTATTCCTTTTTATTTCGTTTAAAATATTTATAATTTTACAATATTGTCGTAGTATAAAGCTCGAAAAAATCTGTATACATTTTTTGTCGTTTCATTCTTTAAATTTTTGCTTTGTTTACACAGCTGTGGCAGTGATTGCCATTATGATGCCTTGCAGCAACTAGCTATAATTTTAAAAGTTAGACAATCAGCTGATTATAAAGCATTAGAATGGGACATCTTGATTATTGCGCCACAATTTTATTCAATAAGAATTGTGTTCGACTTGTGCATTTGTTAAAAGCATGTGATACTATCTTAAGAAAAATTATATAAATTTAACTTAATCTCCATCCACATTGTCAGCTCCAGAAATATTTTTGTATTATAATACCTTTAGGTTAAGTTTCCAGCAAAAAAATCTATGACAAAAAAAGTGATTTTGCAGGGGTTCAACTGGTGACGAAGTGATTAAATTTAGGTGAAAACACTAATGATTTTAACATAAGCGTGTCATTGGAGATCATGTGTTTACATGAATATTTTAATGAACTGCACTCCATTCTAATAAGTGCATGGAACTCATGCATATTTGGTGACAAGTATCGGATATTTCATGTGTTAAAATTGTTTACATGAATTCTTCTTAAATATTTTTCATGATGTTGCATTCATTTTTAAGCACATCATTTATGACAAATTATTTTGCAGTTAAGAAGTCATTTAGAATTATTGATTTAGAAGTCTTGTAAATGTAATTCGCTTTGCACTACTTCCAATTTTTTTTGCTGGGTTTTGATATCGTTGCTTATTTTAATTAAAAGTTTGTTATTGATAGTGAACTTTTTTTGTATTCTTCCTTCTGTCTTGTTCGTATACGTTTTTTTTTTCTACTAAATATCATTTTATTTGCCATTTTTCTTTTTTATGGTTCAAATTTGATGCAACCTCCAAGTAAAATTTTTTTTACAATATTAACCCAATTTTTGAGGTACATCCACACTAAATTTTATCGAACTCCTTTCAGTATTGAGTTCGGAAAGACAGACAGAGATACAAAGGAATCTAAAAATTGCTTCTTAGTATTCTAGGTCCTTGACTATAAATACTAACATTGCCATTTCTAAAAATTATATCAAGTAAAGACGAAGTTTCTTTACGATCTTACAAGTATAAATACTCTAGAAATTCTGAGAATTTTTAAGGCCTAAAGATTAGAATGTAAGAATTTTTAATTAAATCTGTGTTGTATCGAAAATGATACCAATAAAATCGGAAATAAAAATTTTTTTGATTAAAAAATGTTTGAGGATTGTATTAAAGTAAAATTTAGAAATATAAAAATAAACAAATTCCCTTTAAAAAATGTTTGGTGGGACATGGTAACAAAAATTATGAAACAGCATCTTTAACAAGTGTATTTTTCTTGCTCACATTTCCTACGTACATTCATTTTGATTTACTATAGAAATATCAAAAATTTTTGTAAATATCTAAGGAAAACTTTATCCCTCTTTCCCTTGCTACTCTTATATGATTGTTAGTATTTAGTATGCACGTTGTATGGTGTTATATAAAAACAACTACTCCCCTTAGAATAATACGTCTTTAGCATTTATTCAGCACAGTCACAGACACTGACGATTATTTTGATATATACGAATACATACATACGTAGGAAGCAATATCAATACATACTAGTATGTAAAATAATAAAACGTGCATACAATTTTAAATATTGCCTTTTGTTCTTCCTCATACCCGTACGTTATTTTTATGGAAAAATTTTGCAAAAGTTTCTTGCAAAAAAAAAAAAAAATAAACAGCGCCAGAAACTCTGCTTGATGTTTGATTCCATTTCTTCTCTTTAAATATGCATCATTCTTGTTGTTGCCTGCATGAGCTGAAAAAATATTGAATTTGTACATGTAACTATTAACAGGTCCTGCATCAATTGTTCTGCATTTCCTTTCATTTTTCTTTTAAACCTTTGTTTGTAAGAAGATAAATAAATTTAGTGTACTCAATATGGATTGCTGCTTTTTTTCTTATATTTTTTATTGTTTTCACTGTTACATTTGAAGTTTAATATTTTCGTGTTTAGGATTATAAATTTCTTTCACTAAGTGAATAATAAAGAGGACTTTCGTTATCGATAGATGAGTACAAGTTGTATAATTCCCAGAAATAAGTGTGTCTGTTTTTGAGTTTAATATTAAAGAAAAAAATTAAACTTAAGCCACATAAGAAAACATATATTTGTTGTTCATGTAAAAAGCATTTGAGAGATGGTTTTTGTTATCAACTTAAATATATTTTGTTTAACAAGCGTAGTGAGTAGCAATGTCGTGGGTGGGTTAAAAGTGACCATGGGGCTAAAAACCTAATAACATTTTCGTTTGTATATATTTTTTTCATTAAAAAAATATGCAAAATAATTTTTTTTTATTAATTTCGTAAAATTAAGGGTCCGCCAAATATGTTTTTTTTGAAAATGTTGCCAATATCCTCCTCTTAAATTTTTGTGAACAAATAATCGTTCAACATGGCCTGATGACGATCGCCATTGACTACGGCCACTCTTTGCTCATTTGCGAAGAAAAATGTCCCAATTATTCCTCTGGATCAAACTCCGCACCAAACAGTGGCTCGTTTTGGGTGTATCGGCTTTTCAATGTATGCGTGCGGGTTTTCTGTGGCCCAAATGCGACAATTTTGCTTGTTTACATACCCGCCAAGATCAAAATGAGCTTCATATGAAAAGATGATTTTTTTTTTTGGCAAAATCGGCCAAAATAATGTCGCAATATTTCCTAGCGTTGTTCAAGCGTACACACAACCATATTCGTTCAGCGGAAGAATAAAACTTATTATCTGTCAAATCAGACATGAGCTAAGTGTTACCATTCTCAAAATAAGCACTAGTTGAAAAAATAAACGTTAGATGGCGGACCCTTTAGTTTCACTTCAATGACCCAAAAAATATTTTTTTTGCTTCGCAATGATGGGCTCACTAAAAGCACTTTTGATAACATCTTTTAAAATTTACAGCTGTTGCTTTCTACTCTTTGCATTAAAATAACTGATCACTGATTTAAATAATAAAATTATATTATTCGCGTTCTAAGTTTAGATGTCAACCTCTCTACTATTTATTATCCAGGTGTTATTTTTATAATCTGACAAAAATAATATTAAAAAAATATAAAAACAAAAATGTTATTAAAGTTTAAGCCTCATGGTGAGCTTGAGATCACCTTGTAAAAAAGCCTAAGTGGCCTTAAGCCTTAAAAGATAGTGAAAGAGGTCATGTTGGGGCTTTTGGGCTTATGCAAAATCGTTATTTAAAAAGTATTTCCCAAATATTATCAATCATACGCCACGTGGTGTTTTGATTAAAATTAAGGAATCTATTCAGTTTAGCACAAGGGGTTTGGCAGTTTTTTTTAGCTTTAATGTAATTTTATATAACTGTTGCCTTTTGAAAAGTTAAACAGCAAATAAAAGAAAACGTAATTCTTCTATATAAACTGTAGCAATGCGGTAATATTTCGGTGTGAACTAATTGAAATATTGTATTGTTCTGACAAACATTTTTTTTAAATTAAATTTTGAATTTTTTTGAAAGCAAATGTCCTAACACTAACACAAGATTTTAAAAAATAATTAATTTAATTGATTATTTCCTCTTTTGTTATATTTCCCAAAGCCCCTAGTTTAAGGATTGCGAAGTAGTGCAAAGTGGTTTATATTCTAAATTAATAGTAAAGAAGGGTTTAGTCTACTAAAATACGAGATAGTTTGTCATAAATAGTGTTGCTTCAAATAATAGTAAGATTGTGAAAATGTTTAAAAAGTATTAATTAAATAAAAATTATTATCACAAGAAACAATGGTTTGTTTTCTTCATTGGCAATTGGATTCCTGCAAATCATGTCTTTGCAACTTTTTTTTTTACCTGGGAGCCTTCTCTTCTAGAAGGACGCCTCTTATAGAAGGATGGCGATTAGAGCTAATAAAGCATCTTAGAATTTTTAATTTTGTGATTAAGAGGAACCAAGATTTTCATATCTTGTCTTGAATTTTTTGTCCTCATATACGTAAGGGAGAAATTAGGATAAGTTTATATTTATAAAAAATCAATTGGAAAAATAATTTATTTAACAAGAGGGCCACATGTTACGGGTCTTCATTTAATCTGATAAATTAAACTGAAAATTTACTTTAAAATTTTAACATATGTTTTGGTTTATTTAATTTTTTTTATGCATTAGTTATAAATTTTGATTAAAATATCAACTGGTTTACGAGATTCTTTAATCTAAAAAAGTAGACAAATGCAATAAATTTAAAAGGTGCTAAAATAGTAGTTTAAATGAATACCGACATAAAATACAACAAGTCATACCAGCATGTGTTTCTAAGGCACACACATGAAGATTTGTAGAAAAAACATTTAATTAACTAAAATCAAGTCAATTTAGATAAAAATTTATTAAACATATGGTTTGCATACGAAAGCGGTTTTTATACCATTTTCATTGCAGGATTTTTTTTAATTAATATTTTTTTTGATGGCGATCGGTGTTCGATTCTATAATCTGGCTGGACAAAACCCCAAAAATGAGTTATAAAAAGGAACAAATTGGACCACAATATTTAAATAAGAACATACCAACTAAGATATTTCTCATGATTTTTTGCTGGAATTTAAATATGTACGACTATAACGGTACTACGAATATCATGTAAAATGAAGAAAAAAATTTTGTTTATTTCGCTTGAAAAATTGCTTATGGTTAGAGGTCAATTACAAGTTGTCTATGCAATTTAGTTTATTAGTTCTTTTTTTACTGAGACTGGTATTATCATTAGAGTAAACGCGGTGTATTTTTCAGTTATCAGAATAAGGGACGTAGTTTTTATTAGCAATTATATCAGGAAGGTTGTAAGTAACATTTTTTAAAACGGAAATAAAACTTTGTAGACAAATATTTTTTCCTCTATATACTTCCATGATCTTATTACTTGTTTAGTAAAATTTGGACTTTGGACTAATAGAAAATAAAAAAATTTTTTGCCCGAATGTGGCCATGCCGAACAAAATTTTTCAAAAAGGACATGGAGTCTACTACAATTTCTCGCAAAGATCTTTTTCAAATATGGTTATCCACTGTCAAAAAAGACAAAGTTGATCGTATGGTTGACCTCATTTCACAAAATTTTGTCAGCAGTTCATCAACAACAATCGAGTTTAGTAAACTGAAAAGTTTTTGTTTTACTATATGTAATAAATTTCGGGACAGATGGGAAAAGGCTCGTAGAACAAAGTTGCGTTTTCTGCACAATAATAACGACTGGCTAGCCATTTCAATAGATCTTTCGCATTTTACAGTTTACATTTACATTTGCATTTTAAGAAAAACATCTAAAATAAAACGCGGAGATTTAACCTCAGATATTTTGAATTTGTTGGAAAATACTGATACCAATACAGAAGACTCTGAAACCGAAAATGACATATATATTTAGTACTGATTATAAATAAATGAATATGTTACATAATAAGTTTATAAGCTGAAGTATTACATAATAAGTTTACAAGTTTTGTGCAAAAAAATAACTTTATATCCTTTTTATTTTCGAAGTTATTAATAAAGAACTATTGTATTAAAAATATTATCATTTTACATAGTAAATGTGGGTGTGTCTGTGGGCAGAGTAATTAATATTAATGCAATAGTTTTAAGTAATATGCTTCCAGTCCCCATTCAAGAAATTTGCGTTATATGCCTCTAATATTCAAAGATACCAACAAAAAAGAAATTCTTTAAAAATCTCGTATTTTCACATACGAAAAGTGGGCGTGTCTATAGGCGGATTTATCCATTTTTTTGCAGTTGTTTTAAATAGAGAATATAAAGTTTTTGTGCCAAAAATCAACTTTCTACACGTTTTATTACAAAAGTTATTAATTTTGGCCAGCTAGATTCAAGAATCGAACACTGTGCGGCGTTGTGTTACTATATAACTTTTTTAGAATCACACATATAGCAACTTTGTCATTTATTTGTTTCACAATGAGTTGCCGTTTGTGAAGATTCTTCCTAAATAGCTTCCTATATACACTATACTATAAGCAGTTGTTATTTATTTAGTGACATTTAGTGTGTTTTGGGGAGTAATTAGTGCTTTAGCAACATCTGGTAAAGAGAGTTTGCGAGCAATTGCGTCTATGAGATACATGTCGCCAGTTAATGTTGCATTTTTGTTTGTTTTGATTTACAAAAAATAGAATAATCACAATTTAAGAATTTTTTTGTTAGACTATACAAAACATTTGTTAAATAAAATGCAAGAAGTATCGTGAGGATATACCGAATATTTTTTAATACATTGAGTTAAGCATCCAAATATGTCTCACAGACATATTTAAGTCGCTTATCAAGGTGTGTATTAGCAGTGCTTCCAGTTAGTGGAAAAATTTAAACATTATTAAAATTTTAGGATAAATTGAATTTTTATTTTTCGAACTTTTCGGTTTAAACTAATATTTAAATTTTTTATAATTCCGATTAGAGCTCAAATTAACATTCTCACTGTAACAGAGAATTTTTTTAATTGTGATAAATGCAAGAACAATGTGATAAATTATATATTTTACCGACACTAGCCGAGTGGAATGCATTTTCGAAACCAGCTATGGTTTCACCATCAGCACTGTTTGAGCTGTGGGTACATGTCAGTTGCAAATATTTTCTTTTTAACTCCCAGGATTTAAGTTAATAGAATTCAGTAACTACTTAGTTTTCATATATTTTTTTTATCACAATGCGTTAGATTGAAATTTACCAAACAGCAACCGGTTTTCTTTTATTTGCAATTATCTTTCATTTTATTATACCCTTCACATAGTGAAAAAGGGTATTTATTGGTTTGTCATTCCATGTGAAATTTCTACAATTTTCATTTCCTACCCCATAAAGTATATATTTTCTGAAAGCTTATGAATAGGAGAGTCGATTAAGCTCTTTCAGTCTGTCAGTCTGTCCCTGTGTATGTTGAAATCACCTTTTTGAAACCCCCCGATATCGCATGGACCCGGGTGAGGTATTAAAATATCAGAAATATTCGGGAGTAGATCGGTATTGAAAATCAGAAACATCGGTTCATAAACAACGTGGCATCGAATCCCAACTGAGCCAAAAATATTTTTTTTTATTTTTTTTTATATTTTTTTTTAAATTTACTTTTTTAATTTTTATTTAATATATTATTTATATTTTTATTATTTTTTTTTTTAATTTTTTTTTTTTTTTTAATTTTTTTTTATTATTTTTTTTGTTTTATATTTATTATATATATTTTAATTATTTTTAAAATTGTTTTTTTATTTTTTTAATTTTTTTTTAATTTTTTTTTTTATTTTTTTTTTAACATACATACGTAAATTTATAATTTTACAATGGGATGTTTTTATATATGTATGTTTTTTATATATCATGACTACACGTTGTGAAGGATATATAAGATTCGGCATGGCCGAATATAGCGCTCTTATTTGTCTTATCACTCTTTTTGTCCTGCTCTAGCCACCAGTATGGCAGCGATAAACTTTGAAATATTTCAACACAGACTATACGAAAATAGGATAAATTGAAGTCTGGTAATCTAAAAGAATTTTAGCTGTTTGTAGACAAAATTTATTTCGTGTGAATGAAATTTTTTGTTTTTTATTTATTTAAAGTAAAACCAACGTTTTCTTCCAATAGTAACTAAAACTCTACGAGATTTTGAAGCTAAAGTGGGCTGTGTAGGCATTTTCAGATAATATTTTAGTTCATCTAAGTCTTTAAAAGTAATTCTTATTTTTTCCCAAATCCTAGATTAATTTAAGAAAGTAGATGGCTGTTTTGAAAAACAATTTCAAATGCTTTTTTAATCTGTTTAATGAACAGATATTTAATTTTGTTTTTAGTTTTAAATTGCAAAGCTTAAAATATATGCTTTCCAAAGTTATGCATTTAAAGTTACGAACTGAACTGTGGTTAAATTGATGAACTAATAAATCTTAAATTGGACTAACAAACATCTGATCAACTTTGTGTCTCCATTTAATTTACAAACACCATCACGATATGCATAGTATTTCGTTCTCACTTTCTCAGACAAATAGCAAAAATTATGATGAAATTTTATTTTATGTGTGAACTTTTTCTAAATTAAAACACTCTCATAGAATTCTTATGAATTGTAGTTGAAAAAAGAAATTGGTATTTAATTTCTTGACAAACACGTACTTTATTAAGTCAACACTTATGCATGCCTTTGGAATTATAATGTGTTTTCTTGTGTGTTTTGCCAATTTTGCCTCTTGCTGTTTATTATATTTTCTAGCCTGTATCCGTAAAACTTGACAAATAAAAAACTTTTGCAAAAAAAAAAAGAATTCAGAGAAATAATAAAGCAAACAAAATATTAACAATATTTGTTTATGTAAGAGTTTTGATGAAAATTTTGCTACAGCTTTAAGCGAGGCGATACACTTAGATTTAGCTAGTGAAAATGAATTCCTTAAACAAGAAATATTTTTTGAGTGGGATACTTACTAAAAATATATAGAAAAACAAGCTGGTGATTACTGCCACTAGCAATAAGTTTAGACATAAGAATTAGAGGGAATAAGCAAGAGCGCACTTGGAAATGGCAGAAATGGAGAAGAAGGCCAAATGTTAATTAAACAACACTGGCAGAGAAAATTCATGAAAAAAGTTTGTCCGATGTGTGACTTAAATTTTTGATAATAAATTTTTAAAATAGACAATGTTTGCTGAGCTCGCCTTTCAAAATTTATTTAGTGACATCAAAAGACTTTGGCAATATTTAATATTTAACATGTTACCACCTTTAGAATTACCATGTAACTGCCAAGGTTTTGAAAACATTTAATTATATCAGTTTTTTTTTTTAATTCTTATATACTTAATAACTTTTACTTATTTAGCACATTGTTCTGTTTGCATTTTTCTTTTAATTATAAAATACAAATCTTTAAAATTAATATTTTAAAATAAGCTTAATTAATCATCCATTCTCCCAAGCTTATCATATTTTTTGAATACGTAAAGTACAGGTTTTAATGTAATTCCATAGGGATTTTGGTATTCAAAGTTAGGCATAGTATTAAAGCTAAAGTTTTGGCGCTTAGTACGCTTAAACGCGGTACACTGACAAACGTAGTGTTCCACTTTTCAGCATGCTTTACATGTCGTCGCATCTAACAGTCTCAGGCGAGCTAGATGAGTCCTTAGCTCTGGGTGACCTATTTATACACTAGTTAGTCTCCTAACATAGAATTGGGCTACTCAATTTCAGAATTTCCTTCGATTGTCAAGATTTGGGTCACCTCATATGATGTTCGTGCCTTATAGGCATCAGTATTTTCCCACTTGCTGACGTATTCTTCTATTGCCCAAACTTAAGGATAATTTTTGAACTTTTTAAACAAATTAAGTATTTTCTAAGGCAATGGTATTCAAAAGTGATGCCGTTGTGAATAATTTGTTAGCTGTTTTCCAATTACGCTGTACTGGCCTGGAATCCATATTATGCCTAGACGCTCATAATTTGCCCTTGAGTGTATCTCAATTCCAAGACTTAATGTTTTGGTTTCATAGGGTCTTGATAACCGATTGATTATCCATAATGATAAGAAGTGCACCTTCGTAATGAATTCTCTAACTGCCATAATCGTAGCTTCGAAAACATTATTGTGATCTGGTAAACGAATGCGTTTGCCTACAAAAACATTCCACTTGTGTCACCAATCTCCTATACGTCTGTTTAAAGATCTTGGGTATTTCTTATCCTAATTATTTTTTTTAATTCTTTTTGCTCTGGTATTTTGGGGATTAAGTTAACGCTTTTATTTCTTCTTGGGATTTTGTCATGTCATTTTTATGATATTTTTTATCGATAAGGTAGCAGTTATTCTTTAGTATCTGGTTTTGTGATCTCTCACCAGCCATTTACACACTGACATTAATATATTTATTAGTGTGTCCTACGCTGCTTATTTGCAATAGCCATTGTGGGGATATTTCCAAAAGATTGACACCACAAACAGAGCTGTGCAACATGTGGGGGCATCTAAAACTTGATTTAACTCCTAGTCATAAGCTTTCAGATAATATATACCCTATGCGGTAGAGATTGAATATAATAGAAACTACAAATTAAATGGCAAAGATATCTGTGGCTTGGAGCTAAAAGGGTCAATGTCAAAATATTTACTTTTGAGAAAATTGGAATTGAACTTTAACTTTTGTAGATGCTTTCATAGTGACATTGGCCAGCATTTTATTTCTGAAGCTGTTCTGGTTTAAGCATGACTTTAGCTGTTTTACCATAATGAAATAGAGCAAGAAAACAAATCTAATGCAATGATTAACTCAAAAGAGCAAAAAAGTGAGATTGGCCCTTTTAGCTCCAAGCCACAGATATATATAATATAAAGGCTTGGCACCACAGGTAAAGGGTATAAAAAATATATTGAAATCTCGATTTAAAGCACTTAAACCAGACGTTTTTAATATATTTTATATGGGTGCGTATGATTAATATTAATTATGTATTATTTAATTAAAAATGATACATCTTGTATATGTAAAGAGTTACTGAAACGTTTTAAATACCATGAAAATTTAGTATATCTCTACTTTAGCCGAAAATTTTTAAAGCCTTTTACATACGATAAAAAAATCTGGATATTTGAAATTTAAAATATTAGTCTCAACATTTTCAACAGGTGCAAATAATTTCTTCTTATATTATAAGCCAAATAAATATAATACAAAAATTTGTTTAAAAGATACAAGTAAATATATTAGCGTGAAAGTATCCCTTTCGCCATACGTGACAGTGTGTATAAGAAGTAAAAATATTAACCGACACAGCTTTGCATTTTAATTAACTGTATCGTTGTTACTGTAAAAATAAAAAAAAATAAAAAATAACAAATGATGTTAATATTCATACTCACATTTGTTATTATACCCACAGAGTCCTTTAAGAAATAGACTTAAGCCGGATATTAAAATATTCACACACACACACACACATTCATAAATAAACTCATATAAAGACACATTTATATATGCCAACATTTTCAATATTGTTAAGTCTGTATTGAGTATATAAAAAAAATCTAGAGGATTATCCAGCTTGTAAGCTCTTACACAACACATATGAATGACTGGCGTTAAGTATTTAGGTAAAGAGTAAGAGTAAGAGTGTCTTTCTCCATATAAATTTACATCCTGCACATGAAGTAACGGAGAACGACAATGTACGTGCATGTACTCGCTTTTTTAGATTTCCATTTTGCTTTCAATTGACTAATTAAAATCGCAGAAAAGTCTTGTATATTTTTTTTTGAATATGAAACATGTGAAATAGAATTTTTGCCATTTGGTGTTGGTTGTAAGGAAACAGTAAGGAACAGTTTAGAATAATTTGTATCTTCAAACATTTTATTTGTGAATGTAAATTTATAATATTTAATTAATTTGTGACAAATCGTGTATTTTGTTTTAAACACAAAATTTATGTTTTTGTGTGTACGAAAATTTCGGTATGATAAGATTAAAATACAAACGTGTTTCAAATAAATTAAATTATTTTATACTGAATGAGTATATTAAAACAAATGTTGTTTGTTACGTACGTTTAATGTTATTTATGGAAGGACTGTAGTTAAAAAAAGATTATAAAAACATTACTGAAAAACTTGTACAGTTCAAGTGTGAAATACTTCTCAGTGGGGCTTAAAAGATTTCCAGATTTAATTCGCACTGTGGAAAATATTATGGAGCATGGAACAAAATTCTAACAATTTACAACATTTACCAGAAGCTGTTCTGCTTAGCTGAGAATGGCTCGAACGTTACTTTTGTTATTTTTATATAAGATGCAATTGGTGCTGGAATTAAAATCCATAATCCAAACCAGTGTCCTAATTTTGCAGTTAAGTTTTAATAAATAGCCAGCAATTATACGAACTTTATTGAAAATCTGATCATGAGTGATGAAGCTAATTTTCATTTGAATAATTTTGTTAATAAGCAAAACTGTAGATAAGAATATTCCAAACGTGCAAGAGGAATTGTAAAGTGCGAAATGCATTCCATTATGTATATAGTATGGTTTGATATTACATCTGAAAATATAATCGGGCTTTACTTCTTTGAAAAAAAGAATATGGAAGCACTGTAATCGTAAGCGAGAGCTGTGTCGGTTTTCAATGAAATATTTTAAATGTCCTACTCTTAAAAGTAGACGAGAATTGTGGTGTAAGCAGAATGGAGCCACTGCTCACATTGCTCCAAATATAATGGCACTTTCATGAACAATTTCTGAATGGCGAATAATTTACATAAATTGGAAATCAAGTAGCCAGAGAGTACACCAGTTTTGTCAGCATCCGTCTGTTTTTCTGGGGTCCAAAACAATCCCAGAACTCAAGCTCAACATTGTTGCAGAAAGAGCTACAGCTACAAATTTTGAAGGATATGAAGGAAAATGCTCGCGTCAAAGTTAATCTAAATATAGGGGTCATTGAAGGTCATTCTAGCTATTTTCCATATTAAGTGTAAAGGAATAACATTTTTTATAATAAAAAAATACAAAAATATATTAAACAAAAAATGATTTAGTTTTTAATATCCATGGTGACTTTTGGTTCACCCTGTATAAAATTGTATTTCAATATTCATCGTTATAGTGAACCATAATATTTGGATGTTTTCACAAGTCCAGTTGCCTTTTTTATTGTTTTTCTTAAACTGTTACTTGTTGCGTATGATTAATATTAATTATGAACGGCAATGTAGCTCTGAATCAAAACTAGATTTTTAAATAATTAAGAAGATTCAATAATATTTTTCATTGCATTATGTTATGTATGAAAAGTCTTTGAATGGTCAGTGAGCTTTTTTTAAAAATTTTCTGTATTCCCATCCCTCCTATAAGGATTATACGGCCCTAGGAATTTTCTAAAAGCTTATCAACAATTAAGTTTGTTTTTGACATCATAACATTCTTTATGAATAGTTTAAATTAAAGTATTAAGTAGTTTGAATTATGTTTTTAAGTGTTTCTTTAAAAAAATTATAAAATTATTAATTTAATAAGTTGTCGGCTGCGTATGATTAATATTAATTCGGGATTATTTTCTAAAAATCTTTTAAGAACAATTTTTTATTCGAAACAAATAATAAAAGAAAAAAAATCCTACTAATGTAATAAATGTGAATGTTTGTATGTTTGAATGTTTGGATATTTGTTACTCAATCACGCAAAAACGGCTGAATGGAACCAAATGAAATTCGGCACATAGATAGATAACACCCTGGATTAACACATAGGCTATTTTTTTATCTTTATCACACATACCAAACGGGTTGTTTTTATTGTAAATATTTTTATTTTTGTTGTTAATACTAAGTCTACCTATCGATAACTATGCAGACGAAGTCGCGGGCACAAGCTAGTATTTAAATAAATTAAAAAAGTTTTAGAAAATGTTGTTCTGAGAACGTTTGAAAATAAATGTGGGTAGATCGAATAGTTAATCAAACATTTAAACAAAGAATATTTTTCTTAATGTTTTTTTTGCTTAACTTTGACTTAAATATTTTTCTACTTCAATAACAAATATTTTTTATTTTAGTAATTCATCCAGTTTTAATAAAATATTTGAGGTAAATTTTTGTTTGCAATTTTATTTGTTTAAGTTTTTTTGTTGAAAAGTTTTTTTGTGGTATTGTGATGAAATTTCATTAAAAGATATGAACTATTTATTTATGGCTGTCAAAGCTATTAACTTTCAAAAGAAATAAGCTTGCTTTGAGGGGATGGAAAAATAACCCGTTTGCCTCCCACTGTATTCGCGCTCGGTTCAATAAATATACTTGTATCAAAAGTATACAACGCGTAATATCTTCAAAGAGTTTTTTTAATACGCTTCTCTGCACGAGTTAAAGATTAAGAGATTTGACAATAAAAAGAGTCCACTTCAGTGTAATTTTTATTTTGCTTTTCTGATATATTTGAAAATTATAAAAAAGTTCTTTAATCAAAATGCCTTAGATATGTTTGCATGCATTCAAGTGTGATAGTTGACCGATAAATTGAATTAAGAAATTATTGAAAACTTACCGTTGTACCCATTTAAAAGAAGGCATAGGATTGCCATCGGCCACACACTCAAAAGCGGCTGGACTAAATAAGGGTGCTGTGGTTAAACGGTCTGGTCCGGCGGAAAGAATTTTAGGTGGATCTGAAACAAGAAAAGTGTGGGATTTTTCCAAGCAATTATTACATATTTAAGTAGCAAATAAACTTTAAACTTTTAATCAAACGAAAAATGCAATTGAAGCTTAATTTCTATTTTGTTTTTACTCTTAAACTTAAACATACTAACATTTCACATCCAATTGCACTGACAGTTGCTCAGAGGTGCCAACAGAATTTTGAGCTTGACAGGTGTAAAGACCAGCATCACGACGGCCAACAGGGCGTAGTTGTAGAGTTTCCTACAAAGATAAACGAACGAAATTAAAATGCAAGACCATAATCGCATTGAGCAAATTTAAAACTTTGTTGAACAAAAAAAAAAAAAAACAAATCTTTTTGGCAAAGTTACAAAAATTTAAAAAAAAAGTACATAAAAAAGTAGATGCTGTCGTATAGCTAAAAACAAATTAAAGTTGTTTTGTTGCTGTTGCTGTTAAACTTACCTGTAGACTAGCAATTTCTGAACGTCCTGCCCGACGCCACACAATACTCGCCGGTGGATTGGCATCCGCTACACAGCGTAATATCAGTGCATCTTTATCCTCTTCCAAGTCGATTTCCGGTGAGCCAATTAGACGTATTGTTGGTGCGTCTTCGTTGAAAAAAAAAAACAGAGCAAAACCCAAGGAAAAGGAAGAAAATATAGAAGAAAAAAATATATTGAAACGCCAGTGGAAGTTGAATGATTTGTGTTTGTGTGTTTATTAAATATCAAAAGCATATTGAAGGAAAATTGCAGTTAATTTAATTGATTTAGCGAGCAAAAAGAAAAACTGGCAACAGTCAAAACAAGCAATATTGTAGAACTACAAATATTTTGCAAATAAAGTTTTTGTTTGGATTTAAACTTCCTTTCGTTCACTCACTTTTCCCATACCATTAACACTGAAGCCACCAACTGTAATGGATTATTGTTTAATTTTGACTTGTTGCCAAATTGAATTTTTTGGCTCAACGAAATAAGAGTTATAGTTTGCATATAAATCTGTGTAGCAAATGAAATAATATAAACATTTTCTACAATGTAGTCAGTCAAATATTCCAAAAGACAATTGGTCGGTCTATGTGTTTGCTTGTTAAAACTCTCTTCATGGCAATTTAATTATATTTGAAACAGAGGATACAACTTTTCGCCTTTTTTTTTATTTAATTTAATTTACATTTTTGTATCTCTTGATTTAGGGAGAGAAAATAAGGGCAATTAGATTTCCTAAAATTGGTTTTAAATTTTTTAAAGGCGACTATTCAAATATAGTGGTGTTGGGAATTATAGGCATAAGCAACAAAATATTAGAATACATATTTGTGCTGTGATTTTCTGTAAAGTTAAGGAGATAGTTTAGACTTTTTTAAAAAGCCTTACAATTGGCCCACCATGAAATAGATATATTGAGAACCCTGGTATGGCTTATAAAACTTCAAAGTTTGGAAAATTTTATGACAATTTTGGTTGGTTTAGCTGTATAATCTTGGAGTCTACCATAATGCAAAAGAAACCAGTGCAACTTTACTAAACAAATCTTGGTCAAGTTGAGGAATCTTGTCATTGGCTCCATTTGTCTTGTGTATAATTGAGAGATTAATTTAAATAATTATTAACCGGCTTCATACTACTTATAACCACTCTGATTAACAATATGCATAATAGATCGTACAGTGAGCTCCAAGCAATAGAGCGTAAAAGTAAGAACAACCCTAATGAGCTGACTACTTATTAAATGAAATATCAGGCCCATGTTCAGCTACTGTATGAAAATTTTTACGTAAAACCTTAGTGTAAGCCTTTAAATCCAGGTATAAAGGTACTTACATTAAGTGGACTGCAAATGGATTAAAAAGCTACTCAGTGTTTATTTTCAACATAATTTTTTAAGGGATAACGTTTGTTATTGCTTTAAAAGGTGTGTCAGTAAGCAAAACTATGTCATTTGGGGTGAGGAAAACTATTTAGATTTTTCTTTTAAGTACCGCTGCATCCACAAAGTACACTTCTCACTAGATTTTATAGGCTGGTGAAATGCGTATTTACATCTACAACAATAAAAAAGGCAAAAGCATTTTCTCTTAGACGCGACTGGTATAGAGCATTCTTTTTTAGTTGATTCTGACCGAAGAAATTCTAAATAGCACACACACCACAAATTATTTATTGTAATTAAAAAGTTATTTGTCCTCTAAAATGTTCCTAATTAAGAACTTTAAATCTGTGTACATATTTTTTTTAAATCTATTGTAGAGCGCATAGTCTAATCTAAGTCTAGTTTTTAACAGTTTTTTTAGTTGTTGGATTAATTATAATATTAGAACGCAAACAACCCAATACAGCGTTCGGACTTAAGTCATTCTTTTTATTTGCAAAAGTAATTATTTAATTATAGAGCTCTGTCTTATACCCTGTTCAGACCCGTATTTTTAATTGTTTCAATTTAGCGTTAATTGACCAATTAAAATAAGTGCTCACACATACTCAATTTAAATTACTCCATTAGCATTTGATAGCTTTAAAAAAACGATGAATGTATACCAAATCAAATAATGACTTCTCTTCAGTTTTTTTTCCTGTTCATAAAATATATTTACATAAATATTTATTTAAGTATTTTTATTCGTGTATTTGATCTTATTTAAACTTTTTTTTAAAATTTCCATCAACCATTTTCCATTTTCTTGCTTTTTGTTTTTTGTATATTTATTTGTTTAATATTCGAAATGCCACTTATAGAATTTTCTGCTCACTGTACATATCTCTCAAGAGTTGTATTTCGAGTTTCGGACACAATAAGTGAAACAGTAAAGTATCTAATGCTAAATTTATAAGTAATTTTAAGCATGGTAAACTGAGCTCAATGAAGCCCATTAATTGCGAGAATATTATAAATTGACAATAAAAGGCGCGTGTGTGAATCTAGTATTAGGTATTTAAATTATATTGTCTCGGTGGTAAGTTAATATAATCTACACCATCACTATGCCCTCAAACTGCTCGTACAGATTGTGGCATAAGGTACTTGTCGCATTGCTAAACATCACTTTCTTCAGAAATCTGTGAGATCTTTGGCAAACTTTTTTTTGCCCTAATTTGTAAACGATTGGGTGAATTTGCTACTTGAGGCGCTAAAACGTTACTATTTAAGTACCACTTCAATGCCACTTTGCTTTAATGGGACCCCTTTTTTGGGCAATGTTTTGCGAAGAGAAAGTATTCACCTCATGATATCTAACAAGAGGTTTTTGTCACTGTTTCAACACTTTTTGATATTCATTTCCAAGTTTTTTGTACCCTGTGTTACAAAAAGCCTATTAGATATTCCTTTAATCCTAACTCTGAGAATAAGTTAGTTTAAATGTGATCGACTATATGGATTATGTTGGCTTTTAGGGTCACTGAAATTTGAGGTCTGTTGGCATTTATTTATTTATTTATTTAAGTAAGTCTATGGTATAATTCCTTACAGACTATTAAAATAAAGTGACCGAAATATATTACAATTACGAATTTAAAAACACTATGATATTTCTCTTAATAATATTAATACTAACAGAAAAGTCAATTAAATGATAAAGATTATTAAAATCGCAACAAATTATTCTTAAACGATTATCATTAGCATAATTTCGACGAAAAAATTGCACGTGCAATGGGTTGAAATTTCTAGTTGGACGAGGTGGAATATTGAAGGATAAGTTGCTTAGCAGGAAACTAGAACATACATCTCCGTTAATCAATTTGATAATAAACGTTACATTCAGCATTGTTCTACGGCTCTGTAGAGTAGGAAGTTTAAATAGTGCAAGTCTTAATTTGTAAGATGGTAAACTTAAAACACTATTCCGAAAAGGGTGTCATAAGCAAAACAACAGCAATTGTTTCTGTACAGACTCAATTTTATCAGAGTACAGATTATATTGAGGATTTCAGATAATTGAACCGAATTCTAATATTGGCCTTACTAAAGATGTATAGAGCTCTTTAGTGATGTAAGGGTCTGAAAATTCCTTGGCCCAGCGTTTTATGAAAGCAAGAACCCCACGAGCTTTATTAGATATTAGGGTTATGTGCTGATTAAAATTAAGTTTAACATCAAATAGAATACCCAAATCAACTATTGAATCAACCAGTTCCAGTTTGTAACCATTCAAGAAGAATGAGCTTATTTCATCTGTTTTGCGGGAAAAGTGCATGTGTTTACATTTATTTAAATTCAAATCCATTAGGTTAGTATTACACCATATAAAGAAACTATCTAAGTTTTGTTGCAGTAGATTATTATTACCACAGTTATTACCGATATTAAAAATTTTTACGTCATCTGCGTACATAAGAACATTAGAAAATTTAATATTATTTGGAAGATCATTTATAAACAGGGTAAATAAAATTGGACCAAGATGTCTGCTTTGTGGAACACCAGATTTTACTGAGAGTATTATTGAAGCAAACACGTTGGTTTCTGTCCGTTAGATATGAATTAATCCAAGCAAAACTATTATTGGTAAATCCCAACAAATTAAGCTTTTTGATTAACAGTATATGGTTGACTTTATCAAAAGCTTTACTAAAGTCCGTGTAGATGACGTCAGTACACTGACCTTTAGCAAATCCTCAATTAATTAAGTATGTCAGTTGTAGAAGATTTGTTGTAACTGAGCAACCCTTACGGAAACCATGTTGAGAAGATGCCATTATTGATGAAATTTGATGACAGAGAAATTCGGTAATGCTGGCATAGAGCTGTGACTTTAAAAAAATTAAAGAGGCTAACATTTCCTCCATAAGACATGACTATTCCTTTAAATAGCTCGTGAAGAATGTTTAATAGGGAATGAGCTGCGTGGCACGTATAACCATGCTTTTGAACCCACATAAAAGTACAAAAGGTATGTCTGTTGGCTTAAATCGCAGCTTCATACATTTTTAATTTTAAAATCAAAAAAAATATTTTTTTTGAATTATAGCCTTTTATTGAAACTAGCCAATCCCGGCGCGCGTTGCTACGCCCCTTCATGAATTTTAATCGCATTCTAAATTTTAATCGAATATCAAGTGCAAGGCTAAAAACTATAACTTTTTCTTTATAAGGGTGGCACTGCCCACTTTTCTAATTAAGAAACTGTATAGTCATGACAGCTCAATAAGTGTGCAAAGTTTCAGAAAAATCGGTCCAGTGTAAGTACCTCAAAATGATACCTTTTTTTAATGGGCGTGGCACTGCCCACTTTTCTAAATACGAAACTGTATAGTCATGACAACTCAATATGTGTGCAAAGTTTCAAAAAAATCGGTTCAGTGAAAGTACCTCAAAATGATACCTTTTTTTAATGGGCGTGACACTGCCCACTTTTCTAATGACGAAAGTGTAAAGTCATGACAGCTCAGTATGTTTGCAAAGTTTCAGAAAATTCGGTCTAGTGCAAGTAGCTAAATCTGATAACTAATTTTTTATGGGCGTGGCCCCGCCCACTTTTTCAATCACGAAATTATAAAGTCATGACAGCTCAATATGTGTGCAAAGTTTCAGAAAAATCGGTCGAGTGCAAATACCTCAAAATGATAACTTTTTTTTATGGGCGCGGCACTGCCCACTTTTCTAATCACGAAATTATAAAGTCATGACAGCCCAATATGTGTGCAAAGTTTCAGTAAAATCCGTCCATTGCAAGTACCTCAAAATTAAAAATTTTTTATGGGCGTGGCCCCGCCCACTTTTTTTATCACGAAATTATTTAGTCATCAGAGCTCGATATGTGTGCAAAGTTTCAGAAAAATCGGTCAAGTGCAAGTAGCTAAAACTGATAAGTAATTTTTTATGGGCGTGGCCCCGCCCACTTTTTTTTATCCATAAACACTCCCCGGTATGTGTACAACAACTTACCCAAGTTTGAGCCCGATCGGTTTTACAGTTTCAGAGTCTATAGCTAACACACACACACACACACACACACACACACACAGAGTTTCACTTTTATATATATAGATTAGTAAATTACTTTTAGAATTTTTAAGCCAAACATAAACAAAACTGGCCTATTCTAGTTAAAATACTATCGTATTGATATCATCATACTTCCGTGAATGGAAACCATTTTTATATTAAATATTGTATTAGAAATCTTATGTGGCCATCCCCCAAACACTTCTTGGTTTATGATGTTTTGAATGATGTTTTAGTATTTCCATTATTTAAATTGTATCATATTGGTGGCGAACTCGAGCTAAGAAACTTGTGAGATACCCAGTATAATAATATTATAAGGAGAGTAATATCCTGTTCAATATTTAAAATTTAGTCTATTTAAAGTTAGTGTTCCTGCACATACATTTTTTTTAAAGCAACTCCACTAAGAATAAGCAAAACATTTTATTAAAATAACTACTTTTGCAATTTACCTTCTTTATTTCTAACTTAAAGAACTAAAGAAAATTCTTTTAAAATAATTTCTTACATTTAACATCCAATCTTGCTTCTACCGGCACCGTTTTTGCCGTATACGATTCATGATAAGCCAAGCAGCGTAAAATATCACCATGTCTCTCACGCATTGCTGTCAATTGTACCACTGAGGTGGCCGACCAAGTACGTGGATTATCTGGTTCGGTGGCATTTGTTTGCGGATGAATGGATTCAATTTCTTGGTCACCTGTAAGAAGGAGGGTAAAAAAAAACACGAATACAAAAGATTTCTATAGGATAGAGGATATAAGAATGGCAATTGTAGGTTATGGTAATAATGTAATAAATGAAATTGACTAAGTATAAAGGTAATAGAGTAAAAAATGCAATTTAAAATATAGAGTAGCTAAAAAGGAAAAAACAAAAATAGGGATGGAGTCTATTGCAGTGAGTTGTAACGAATTTTGAGGAGAGCTTCATTATGCTAAGTAAACGAAAAATTTTAGAAAAATTATTGGGCAATAAATTAAAAGTAATTTTCTTTAGAAAACTAGATAAAACGATAATGTTTATTAAGGCTTAAAAGAGACTACTTTGGAAACTTTTATGAATTTCTTGTAATGCTACTTAATATGATTCGTTATGCTTAGTAATTTCAAATATGTAAATATTGTAGAAAATTATTTGCTCAGTTCTTCTCTGTTGTTAGAAGCATTTTTCCATATACATGACGTATGAGTAATATTAATTGTAAATATTTAAAAAAATTTGACTAGAACTAATGAAATCATAGATTTATTATAACAATTTGAAATTCTCGAAATGAAAAGGTTTTTTTTTTGTTTCAATAATAATTTTACGATTATATTTTCTACAACTTTATTTCATTCTGTAGGGTGTATTTGTTCATTTTAAAAGTAACTGCTGTTTTAACTGGGTTCTAGTGCAAGTAAAATTACATGTCTTAACATAAAGCAATTATAGATAATCATACAACTTGAATGCACATTTCCAGGAAGAGAAAACAACCTAACGAATACAAATGATATAATAAGGCAAGGAGGGAGTGAGAGAAATGAAACTAAAACAAAATTAACAACAAATGTAACAAAAAACCAATTACCCAGAAACCACTTAAGTGTGGCAGGTGGATTACCATAGTGGGAGACACATTTTACTGTAGCCAACGAGCCCGAGTCCACAGTAATATTATGACCAGGCGGTACATGTGCACCTTCATATTCCAACCGGGGACGTTGGGGAGCCACTGTAAGATAAGAAAATAAAAACAACATGAAATAGAAAATAAGAATATTCATTAGTGGTTGCAATTTAATGTTAAATAAGGGAAAAATTACAATAAATGTAGTTGTTGTTTCTCCACAAAAAGTCATGGCAGAAGTGTGTTTTTTACTATTTTTTTTCTTCTTATTTTTCTTAAACAATCAGTATGACATAGAGATTTGTATGTAATGTATGTTTGTGTGTTAAAATTGATGTCATGCTTTTCCTGTTTCCATCGGACGTGCGTTCCACAAATATTTTTTCAGTTCATTATTCTTCTCGTAAAATGTATTTTCTACAGAATTTAAATTTAAAAAAAAAAAATATCTGCTGGATGAAGGGTTAGAAGTTAGCAGTACACTTTTTGAGAGAAGGATTTTAAGGGTTTAAATTTGACTTAAGAAAAATTTTCAGTTATTAATGGAAAGTGGTAAAAACTGAAGTTGTTATGGTGTGTATGTATAGAGGCATTCTAATTAAACTCAAATAGAAGAACCTTATGCAAGCAAAAAATTTCTGTAGAAATCTGGTATACAAAATATACAAAAATTAAGCAACTCATAAAAGTTTGTTATCAATTTGATGACTGAAATTCTAACTAAGATTTGATTTTTAATGTAGGGCTGAATCATTGACTTCGAGTTGGTAAATCGAACTGAGAAATATACTAATGGGTGCGTCTCTGAATGAACTATTAAAATACTATATTTTTGTTTGTTTTATTTTAGTCGTCATGAAGTTTATCAAGCTTTTAGTATAAATTTTTTTTGCTTAGATGTGTAAACCAAACAACATATTTATACTGCTGGGTGTACAAACAAATGAAATTTCTTTCTCTTAATAGACGCAGATACAAGGGAAAGTAAAGAGAGAGAGAGAGAGAAAGAGAGAGCAAGAAAAAAATCCAAGACATAATTTGTACGAGTGTCTTGAAGTTAATTGCAAGTAGCATTTACGTTTTAAATCCCAACTTCTCTTTCATCAACACACACACACATATATTATCTTTATTAAACTAATACAGGAAGATGCATTTTTTCACACACATACTTATACATATATGTATAAATAATTGTGATGCTTTTTGTGTTGGTTTTGTGGTCAGCTAGGCAAGAAGAAAGCACATTTACTTGTTCTTATTGTTGCTGTTGAACGTGTAAACCTATAATTTTCTATCTAGGTTCTAGCATCTATACACACTCTTGAATAACATTTTATTATTATAAGCTTTTTGCATTTTCTGCTTGAAAACAATTTCGACAGCAGGTGAAGTTTGTTGAAAGATGAGTTAGCGAGTGAGTGAGTTTGTATTAGTATGTTGAATATCGTTGTTTTATATAATATCTAAGTTACAAGTAATGTTTCAGAGCAATATAAGTGTCTGATTACCAGTGGCTGTAGGTACTAAAAGACAATGGGACGAGCGATAAAAAAATATTTTTTTTTCTTTTTAAGTTTTAGGCTTTGGTTTAGTCTTAGTTTAGTTCAAGCATAGTTTTAGTTTATTTCTACTTCAGATCTGGTTTAGTAATAGTTTAGTTCTCCTTCAGTTCTATGTCAGTTCTAGTTTAAATCTGGTTCAGTTCTAGTTTAGTTATTTTTCAGTTCTAGTTTAGTTCTTCTTCAGTTCTTGCTCAGTTCTAGTTTAGTTTTAGTTTTCTTTCTAGTTTAGCTCTCGTTTATTTCTAGTTTAATTCTAGTTAAGTTCTGGTTTGGTTCTTGCTTAGTTCCGGTTCAGTTAAAGTTTAATGCCAGTTCGTTTCTAGTACAGTTCGACCACAATAAGGGTTCAGTTCTAGTTTAGTTCAAAGTTTATTTTTTGGTAATTACACACTGTTATAAACATTTATTTTTTACTTTTCTTATTTGTAGGTTTTTTTGCTTAGTTTTCTAGAAGAAATAAGCCATTAATATTTTTCCGTTATTTAAAAAAAACTGTTATACGATTTTTTTTTTTTGAAACTGTAGTAAATTTTTTTATAAAAGAACTATTTAACAATATTTAATATTAAACTGTTCTGCAATATTTTTTTATAAAAAAACTGTTGTTTAATAATTTGTAAAAAAAACTGTTATATAAAATTTTTTGGAAAAAAACTGTTATACAATATTTAAAAAAACTGCTTTACAATATTTTTACTAAATACAACTGCCATAATATTTTTTACTGTGAAAAACTGTTATACTCATATTATGTTATATAATCATTTTCTTAGAAGAAAACTGTTATATTTTTGTGTTGAAAAATTTTGTGCTTATATTTTTTACCTTAAAAAGAAACTATTATACTGAATGTGTTTGATAATTTAAAACATTTATTATACTGCTCAACGACCGACATACACACACATAAAAAAGAATTCTTCTCTAATAAAGTTGTGTTCACATTAGGCAAATGTATAATAAAATAAACGTTACATCTCAAAAGCGTTTATTTCTGGTAAAATAAATGTATGTTTTTAAATTGCAAATATTTTAAATCCAAGTCTAGGTCTAGTAACGTTCGAGATAAGTTGTAGTGAAGTTATAGCGAGATTATAGTGCAGTTCCAGCTTAGTCTTGATTCAGTTTAATTCAGCTCAATTTTAATTCCAGTTAACTTTTAAGCTAAGTTAGAACTCAAATTGTTTTCTGTATATGTGACAGCGCATAGAGAAAGGGACCTAAGGGTAAAAACAGGTTTTGTTCAGGAGAGCCATTTTAAAGATTAAATGTATTTTCTATTTTTTTAAATTGTTCATAAGGAAAAAATTTTTTTTTGTAGTTTCATAAAATCAAGTTATTTTGTTAATTTAGTAGGGGAAAAAATGAAAATAAATAAATTTTACCGTTAGGTCCCTTTCTATTTGCACTTAGAATCGTCGACTTCATTTTAATAAAACGCGCATATCTCTGGGAGGGAACACTTTTGGGGCATTAGATCGGTCTCATTGGATGCTCAGATGTTGTCCACATCAAAAAAAAAAATGCAAATTGTTTTTTTTACCCTTAGGTCCCTTTCTCTATGCGCCTTATAAAAAATATAGTATAATGATTTCGTTTTTAATGAAATAATTTGTAGTGTTTTTTGTGTATAACAGTTTTTTAATATAGAAAAAATTTAAAATTGGTTGAAATGCCTTCTTATTATTGCAAAAGATATTTTTATTAGTTCTACTGGTGACAAGCTAATAGTATTGCGGGCTTATCAAAGGCATTATTAGGTGAATAATCTTAAAAAATTAAAAATATTAAAAAATTGATGATTTGATCCCACTGTTCTGCGGTTGCAGTACTAAAATTACGTTTATTTTTTATGTAAGTTGGCTATTATAAGACGTATACTTGTATGTGTGGCTGAAACATTCTCTTAACAATAGTCTTAAACCAACTAAATAGAAGAAAGAATAGTACTAGATCTGGCATCATCTGTTATACTGTATAGAATGTGTATTTAAAATGTTGTAAATGCAGTTTATTTTATTAATGCTACAAGACAAAATGTATAAGTGAATGTATATATGTGTAAATGTTTTTTTAGAATTTCTTTAAATTCGAGCTGCTTCCTCTGATAGTGCTCTTGGATGCATCATAAGGAATAAAATGACTGCTGTCATGGTATTTGCGGCTTGGATTATACTACATTTAGTATGAGATTTAGAAAATTAATTAAGGTAGTTTTTTCTTTGCTCAACTATTTCTTTTTCTTCAGCTTAACTATTTTTTAGTTGTTTGGTTTTCTTTTCTTGTTAGAATTAGGTATCCTCTTATGTTCTGTTTAGTTTAATGTAAAGAATGTATAGATATAGAAAATAATTTAAAAAATAAAGAATATTTTTTCAGACATTACTGATAAAATGTTTACAAAAATCTTAATAATATCTTATTAAACTTGTGTTGTGGGAAACGATAGCCATTCTTTGTCTAACAATGAATAGCTGCGTAAAATTACGTTAGATTCAAAGAATTTTTTCTGCTGTTCATTGTTCAAGGTGTTTGAATGACAACAAAAGACAACGAACCGCAGCCAGCTAGACAACCAATCACCCCTACTTAATTAGATTCGATAAAAGCTCAACTGCTGTATATTATTTGTATTGATGACCTATCAATGTCAATATAATCACTGTCATAAGCTAAAGAAGCAAGTGAGCAAGTATCTTTTGTCTTTTAACAGGCAAAAACAATTCTATAGCCCTGAGGTGCAGTGAAAAATGTTACAAAAAGTTTACTTTAAACGATAACAGTGTTGAAAGTAATTTGTTAGAAATGGAGTATTTTAAACCTAAAAAATACTTCAATACTCGTTTATCTAATTTTGAAAGCGATTAATTCCCAAAAATTTGTATAAAAAAAATTTTAATTTTTTTTCTATTTTTTTTAAAGAGAAAACAATTTTTTGCAAATTTTTTTGGTTAAAAAAGGTATAAAATAAGCTTTTTTTAAGTTAATGCAGGTGCCATTTCGAGCACTATTCCTTGAAACACATATAACGTACATTTAAACTGGTTAGGCTGTATGCTTATGCTACACACTTACACGTCGACTATAAAACATTGCCTTTTCTTTTAATCATACTTACCACGCACAACTAAACGTACTGGTTGACTGGTTAAAGCATCCTGTGTTGTAAAATCACTCGCTGTCACTTGACATTCCCACAGGCCATCATCAAAATCCAATGTGGCCGAGCGTATCCACAAAGAACAATCTCCACCAATTTGCATCGGTGGTGGATGCAAATCTAAATGCAGACCTAAACCATTCGACGACGATGTCGAGGGTCGTGCTGCCCATTCATATTTCTTGGCATAGATACCAACAGGCTGTAAATAGAGAAAGAGAAAGAGAAAAAAAGAACACAATAAATAAGTATGAACAAAATTACGCATACACTTTCACAGAGTCTACTATGTGCGGTAAAAGATACTAAATGGAAAATTGGTATGGTTTTCTTTTGTTTAGCATCTAAAATCATGGTCGTACCACAAAGAATACAAAAAAAAAAATAAAATACCTGAAGAAAAATGCGAGCCAAGTAATTAGCTTACATGCGTTTTTTCGGTAATGGCTATGGCTATTACCAATAGCAACACACACACACCATTTTTGATTTTGTTTTTTGTTAAAGCACGACCTGGTCCGTATGTGCTAGTAAGGGTTTGTGGGTTTTACAGCGATTACTAAATAGTACGACTATAGACTTTATGTTCTTTGGCATTTTGATATCATGATGTCTATTGTCTTTGGCTAAATGTGTACGTGTGTAAAAGAGGTGGAAAAAGAAGTCGTATGATGCTGTTAAAGATAAACTTTTTCAAAACTTTTTTTCGAAAAGTTTTGGTAACCTACACATGCCAAAAAAAGGTATAATAAAATGGTATAGTTTATGCACTTAGTAGAGGTAGTAGGATGAAAAGTTTTTTTTGCTATTAAAAAAAATCTGTTACAAATATTTTACTTACGTAAGGATTTTGGATTAAATTAAAAAAAAAAAAATAGCAGCCTGTACTTTTTGGTTGTAGTATTTTACACATTCTATTGTTTAGAGGAAAAAAAACTCTTGTACACAATTTTTTCTTAAAAAAATGCTGTTATATATTTGTGTGTAGGAAAGCTGCTATATATTTTTTTCGTAAAAAGGCTGTTTTATCAGATGTGTTTGATAAGTAAAATTTCTCTATTATACTGCTTCTCCATCTACATACATGGTATATATCGATGGCTTGATACAAAATAGGTGTAACTCGATTTTTTACCACTTTACAGGAGAAAGAAAAAACTAAATAAAATTTAAAAGAATGTTTAGAGTTTGATCTTTTTTATTTGGCCTAAAATCCGTTACTTTCAACCATAGCTCACTTAATTATTTAGAGGTGATGTGTCTGTATGTGAACTACCAGAAAACATTAAAAACTCGTTTTTGTTAATAACCAAGATACGCCCTTTTTCTATTAAGCCATCGATATTATTCTATATTAAGTGTTTGTTAATACTAAGAAAATCTATCTTCTATATATATAACAGAGTAATGTCACTGACTGATTGACTGATCGTCATTATCGCGAACGCAAATAGCAAGAGACATGAATTTTGAACAGTGGGTTTCTCTTCGAATATATACATCCACTATGGAGCGATTATTGAAATTATGAAATATTCGGCGAAATAAGTTGGTACTTTTTAAAACATATTTGTTTTAATACAAAAAATAGTAGATTTATTCATTTTAAGTCATTGATATTAAATAATTATATTGTTAGAAATATTTTAAATTTAAAGTTTATACATTAATGATGATGATGATGATGATGTTTCGCTATTCTCCAGCAAATGGTCTCAATTAGAGATTTCCATCGATTGCGATCGGAAGCTATTTGAACAGCTTCATTCCATGTACATTGTGCTAAAGATAGTTGATTGAGTATTGTTGTACGCCAGGTTGTCTTTGGGCGTCCTCGTCGACGGGAACCTTGTGGACTATACTTCAGAGCGGTTTTTGCGATTGTATTTGTTGATCTGAGCGTGTGGCCAATCCATATAAATTTTCGCCCTAAGATGTCTTGTTGGAGTGGTATCTGTTTTGTTTTGTGGAGCAGCTCAGAGTTGCTGATCGTGTTTGGCCAGAAGCATCTGATGATACGGCGTAGACAACGGTAGCGCACTTATTCAGGCCCCAGGTTTCACATCCATAAAGGAGGATGGGTTTAATACAGGTGTTGAAAATTTTTAATTTAAGATCACGGGAAAGATCATTTGATATCCACACTTTCTTCATCAAGTACATAGCCTTACGCGCTTTGTCTATCCGGTTTGCAACGTCTTCGTCTGCTCCACTGTTTGTTGAGATTGTGCAGCCAAGGCAGCTAAAGGATTAAACATCCTCTATAACAGTGTCATTAAGAAGGAGCTCGTTTGGAAGGAAGGAGCGTTGTTTGTGTTTATCCCCATGACCTTTGTCTTCTTCGTGTTGATGCGAAGTCCAACTTTAAGTGCATTTTGATGAAGGGTTTGGAGTTTTTCATTTATATGTTCAAAGCTATGTGCGAGTAGGCATAGATCATCTGCATAGTCCAAGTCGTTTAATTTTGCGAATGGAGCCCACTGTAAGCCGTTTGGAGCTGCTGTGTTTGTCTTAACCATTACTTCGTCCAGTACGATACGATACATTGATACGGGCAGCAAAAAATATACTTTTTGCTTTTTTCTTGTACTTTTCATATTTGCTACATTTTGTGATGTTAGAATTGTGAAACTAGCGACTATTAAACCGAGATTAGACTGAAAATGTTACAAGTGACCGAGAAGGTACCTTTTAGCATATTAATGGTTCTTTCTACGTTAAGTTATTTAGACTTTTGAAATTATCGACCATTGATCCGAGTTGAGATTAAAATTACTATGTCGAAAAGGAACTTTTCCTAATTTTTAAGGTACTTTTTATTTTATACGTTTGTGAGAATGGATAGGAACCATATAAAGTAAGTTGAGGTTGAAAATGATTTGCGCGATTCAAAACCACTTTTTTTCCATTTTTATAGTATTAGTTGTTTTTATATACTTACGGATTTAGGTCTTTAAAACAAGGGACTATTGATCAAAACGGGATGAGAAATGATATGGTCGGACCCAGAACAACTGTTATACACATTTTTCTTTAGGATATCATAATCATACAAAACTGTTATACAACTTATTTTCTTTGAGAAAACTACAAAAGATTATTTGTATATAAAACTGTATTACTGGTTAATCAAAGAATAATGTTCTATTACATTTTTTGGATATAAAAAAAATTATATCTCCATAAAAAACTGTTATACTCTTTTTGTACAGCATATAAACTGTTATAGACACATGTTATTTCAATTTGTGGTGAATTTTTTTATGCAAAATTTTTAAGCTAAAATAAATTTCTTATTCAAGAAACTGTTTGATATATTTTTCTCTATGGCGAAACTATTGTACACACTATTTTGTGAAAAGAATTTAAATTCAAATTTTTTTCTTTAAATACTACGTTCGAAAATTTTTATTTGAGTTAAAAAATACACATTATTTCTGCGAAAAAAACTGTTAATAATATTGTTTTTTAGAATAAAAATAATATTTTTATAAAAAGCCATAGTACTTCTTAAATATATTTCTATATTTGTTTATTATTTTACATACAGTTTCTTTTTTCTTCTAACAAAGCTATAGTTAAATTAGTTTGTATTTAGGAACTATGTTTATTAAGATTCCATTTTGTTTTTCTATTATAATTTTTGTTATTGTACAACACTAGGGTTTCGTAGGCAAATTGCAATATTGTCACACTTTGTATGTAAACCCATGCATAAATAAACATTTTTATGGACACACAATGACGTGTTTGTAATTTGCTTTTCTCTTGTTATACTTTCTCTTTATCTATATTCATGCGAATATCCATGTATAGTCTCTAAATTTTCTTGTATGTATTTGTGTGTTTGCTTAAAGTTGTGTTAGCTTGTTTTAGAACAGTTTGTGCATGCTTACATGAGTGTGAGAGTGTGTGAGTTCATTATTAAGTTTGTTTACTAATTGGAAATTAAATTACAATTAGTGCTCAGAGCTAAAGTTCAAAATTAGTAGTTTATTTATGCTATTGTTACTAAAATTGTGTATGTGTGAGTATTTTTTTATTCAAATCTTCTTCTTTATATCTTTTTTTTTTGTGGCCACTTTGTAGTAGTTTACATGTTTTAGTGTGATGTTATCACAATTCTTGTTGCTATTTTTGTTGTTATTTTGTTTGTTGGTTATGGCTGGCAAAAACTTTCTTTTCTTTTAGCTGGTGTAATTGTCTTTTTAGTGCATCACTTGCATTATTTGTTTGTTTGTTTGTCTATTTGTTTGTTCGTATGCCTGCCTCATTGCGTAGATCTTTTAGATGAGACTTTTGTAAATGTTTATGCTAAATTCTATTAGTTTAAACAAGTGACAAGAAAATATTTAAAATGAAGGAGCATACAAAGTGAAACGGATTCTAGAAATTGTTTTCAAATTAAACTCTAGGAAAAGTAAATACAAACAAGAAAGCCAACAGAGTAGGGTTAGACGCAGACAAATGCAAATAGAAATATTCATGTTATAACTTTTGTATCTTTGTTAGTGTTAGTATAAAAAATAATGCAGTTGTATGATGTAGCTGCCAGTATTTTTTAGTTGTCATTTTGAGACTTTCCAGCGACATGTAATACAATCGCTAGTAGTTTTGGCATTAATTACTTAGCAGATATATCGAAAGAAAATCTGTTTTTTTTAATTTTTCTTGTGAATTAGCATTCGATTAGATCTATATATAAAAAAGGGAAACTCTCTGTGTGTGTGTGTTAGCTTTAGACTCCGAAACTGTAAAACCGATCGGACTCAAACTTTGGCAAGTTGTTGTACACATACCAGGGAGTGTTTTTGGGTGGAAAAAAGTGGGCGGGGCCACGCCCCTAAAAAAGTTTTAATTTTGAGGTACTTGCACTGCACCGATTTTTCTGAAACTTTGCACACATACTAAGCTGTTATAACAATATAATTTCGTGATTAAAAAAGTGGGCAGGGCCACGCCCATAAAAAAAGGTTAAAATTATGAGGTCCTTGCACCAGACTGATTTTTCTGAAACTTTGCACACATATCGAGCTGTCATGACTTAATAATTTAGTGATTAGAAAAGTGGGCAGTGCCACGCCCATAAAAAAAAGGTATTATTTTGAGGTACTTGCACTGGACCGATTATTCTGAAACTTTGCACACATATTGAGCTGTTATGACTTTACAATTTCGTGATTAGAACAGTGGGCAATGCCACGCCCATAAAAACAATTATAATTTTGAGGTACTTGCACTGGTCCGATTCTTCTGAAACTTTGAACACATATTGAGCTATTATGACTCTACAATTTCGTGATTAGAACAGTAGGCAATGCCACGCCCATAAAAAAAATTATAATTTTTAGGTTTTTGCACTTGATATTCAATTAAAATTCAGAATGCATTTCGATTTATTAAGGGACGTAGCAACGCGCGACGGGTTTGGCTAGTACTAAATAAAAGTTATAATTTCTATATTAAAATTTTCAGAAATTTAGTACATATTTAATTCTAAGTACAATAACGCGAGAATGGCATGGCTTCGAATGGATATTCTGCGCAACAAGATATTCGACAAAAAGCAGCTAAAGGACATTGTGGCTACATTAACTGGGTCACTGTAGATTTGAAAAAACATGCCAGTAGAATGGGTCTAACCTTTAATAACTTATTTAAGAGTTGCCTTGTCGAAAAGAGGAGGAGACTACATAACACTTTCTGCGACACTGTAGCAAACTGAAGAATATATTAATATATTTCGGGGCTTTCAGACTACATAGCCTGTCGGAATTGGCAACGCTAAACCTTGTTGGAATTTATGCTATTATAAAGAAGTTTAAGTGATTCTATTAACTAGTGCTGAACTGTGAAACGAATGCAATCGAGGACAACTGCTCTCCAGATAACGAGTTCCTTCGTTGTGTCTTTATATTTATTTTCTTTCTGAGCTAATGATCTTTTCTTCACACTCACAAGGAAACAATATGATGGAAACAAGTGAGGTGCACAAAAACTGCCTTATCTACTTAACCCTATGGACCCAAGTGAGGTGCACAAAAGCTGCCTGTTCTACATGACCTAATCTTACCTAACTGAAATTGAATTAAAATGTTCGGCAATATATTTTGCAAAACAGCAAAAGTAAATAAAATTCTAATGCCTATATTTATAATACAAGTAATGATATTTGATGCTGCATTTTCTCCAACTTCAGCACAATAAACTCTACATCACGTTAATCTTTAGATCAATTTCATAGATTGTGTTGTTAATGATGACTAAAAAGACGTCCTATTAAACTTTGCTTATACGAAAGATAAAGGTGAACTTTGTTCATAATACGAGAGGCTTTTTCATTCGAAAATCTCAATAAAATTTATAGGTTGTACTTAGTGGAGAGTATTGTTGTAGAAAAAGATTAGCACAAATTGTTAGTCAGTGCTATGGCGATTGAGATGTCTACAGAAAACGTCTTATTTGTGTGATTACTAAATAAATATGTGCTATCAGGTTTAAAATGAACCAAAAAAAAATAGCAGACAGTTGTACGAGGCCTTCGGCCACGGACTGTCCCTGCAGGCTGTGTCAGAGACACGGCCATTAAGTTTAACGTAGAATATGCCATCCGATAAGACAGAAAAACTATATAAAAATAAATGATAAATAATATAAGCAAATAAATTTATTTATTTGATAGTTACTGCTGTCAAACAGCATCAAGCAGCATTGTTATTTTGCTTACTTGGCAGCACTTTCACTTTTAACATAAAAATGTATGAATTAATTTTTTCATATATTTTTTATAATTATATATCCATGTTAAATTCAAATTCACATTTAACATTTTGTTTCACTTAATACATAAGTAATTATACGAAATTTCAATATTTCATCAATTAAAACAACAGCCGAAGGTTTGTGTCCACACTGAAAGAGCAGCATAGTTTGTGTTCACGCTACAAACTCAAACACTCTACTAAACACCACACACACGTTTGAGTGTATGTGTTTAAACAATTTTCATTTGAGAAATTTAAATGTTAGGAAGATATCGACCAATATGAAATGTATATCAAACGAAAGATAACATCTTCATTCACCTACAAAAAAATTAAAAAAAAAATTATGGCGCCGTTTCCTCATAATCAATGAAATAAAGATTACAACAATAACAATCTGACATGACTCCCTATACCGTAAGGTAAGATGTATTCTACGCAAAAAAAAAATTATAAGGCTTCAAGTTATTTGAAAAAGCACTTCAGCTAATATCAATGAGGTAAGTGGTTATATTTTTAAAATTTTGAATGACCTAGATTAAAGTCCCACTGTATATAGAAAATATGAAAATTAAACTTGCATGTTTACTGAAATTGCCCATATTTCTTGATGTTAGTGAATAATGCGAAGCTTTCTGGTATGATTCTAATAGTGTCATTTGTTGATTAAAAGCTGATTATTTATATTATAACAAAACGTGTTATGAATCGCACTGAAGAAAACCTAGATTGTAGCAAAATATTATAGAGAAAATATAGAGCCCAAAATCTAGGTTGTGAACCAGAAATGTATATTATACGTTTTGCTTTTTATTTTAGTGTTTGACAGAGTATTTCTGTCGTATCTAATGAATGTTGGTTTTAAAATCAATGTTGCCAAAACGAAAGCGTTAAGAGCGCGAGCGGTGGATAATAACTTGTTATTTCTTGGACAAAAATATATGGAATTGGTTGACAAATTTAGTTACCTTCGAGGTTTGCTTATGTCGGAATATTATGGAAATGTAAATATATTAGGCAGAATCGGGAGGCAATGAAAAGCTTTTTTCTAGTTACGAAACATATGGAAATCTACAAAAAAACTGCTGAAACTAACCCTCCAAGAATAATGGTTTTTCTTTTCCTACATTTTGAATTTTTTATTTTATTTATTAAATTTTTTTATTATATATTTCAGTGAATTTATGTAAGTAATGTTGTTGAATGTTGTAATTTCAGACCAATATTTTAATTACTAAAACCTTAATGCTGACTTGTTTTATCTTTAAAAAAACTATGCAGTATTATTTAAAATTAAATAAATAGTACATCACTTAATACCAACGATCATCTCTTTATGAGCTTTTTGAAATTTTAATCCAATTTTGTTCATTTGTTTTCGTTATTTTTTTTATACATGAACTTTAACAAGCAATTATTTATCACTGTACCATAAATTTGTTGCCCTGCAACAAGATGTTTTTAATTTTATTTCATTTATTTATTTATTTATTTTTGTTAATTTTATCAGCCGCCATTAATCTTGTAAAAATTACATGACAACATATAGATTTTTTTTCTGTTGTTTTTAATTTTTTTATGCATTTAAATATATATATTTAAAAAAAGATTTTTTTTTGTGTTTGTTCATGTGTATGCGATTTTTTTTGTTGTTTTACGAGAATGCTTATCAACTGTTAATTTGTTTAAAAGCAAAAAAAAAAAAAAATTTGAATGGAAACAATGTTTTTGTCAACATTTGACATGAACAAAAAATGCAGGCTGCCTAGAATGTCAACCTGAAAGTGAATTCATAAACGAAGAAGGATTAAAAAAATACTCTTAGTTAGGAAAATTATTTAAAATAAATTTTTTTAAATAATTTTTTTTTTAAATTTTTAAAACAGAACTCACTGAGTGTTTGGTATTTTAAAATAAAATAATTTCTAATTAAAATCAATCATGCGCAACGTTGGACAATTTTTATTTGTTCTTCATATACTTACATATAAAGTAAGTAAAAGTTATTTGAGGTTTATAAAGGGTTTATTAAACTGATATTCTATGGAAATTTGACTGATAAATCTCTTATAAAGTTCGTTTTATTTTTATGAATTACAGCGTAGAAATATATCCTCCACTTTGCTGTCGAATTTCTAAATTTTTATGAATTTTTTTTTGTTTGCTTGTATTAGTTACTAAATAATTTTTAGTTAAATTTATGAAAAATTGCTTTGATAAGTAATTTTTTTTAACGAAAAATTAAAAGTTCTGTAAGAAAAAAGAGAAAAATTATTTATTTATTTTTATAAATAAAAAAATTTCCCCAATCAATTTCCCTCTCAGCCAAGATCAGTGTTTCTTAAATTTCAAGTTTTAGGTTCGTAAACTCGGAAAATGCTAAAATTGTTATACAAATACGAAAAGTAAATTTTTGCCCTCCTTTACAGTTCTTTACATTTTTTTTTGTATTAATAGCACCAACATTAAGAATTCTATGTATATTTAAGAAACTTAGAAATACAATTGGTATGATACAATTGAGAAAATATACTGTTTGTGCCCCTATATCAGGTTTGTTCTCAACTCAAATCAATAGTTATTTATTTTACAAAATCTCGATTCAAAAACTGAAACACAAACGTACCATAAATATGTGAAAAACTAAATTTTAGGACAAACATAAGGTTTTTAGTCCTACTTCGGATCAATAGTCAGTAGGAGTACATAAACAGAAAAAGTACAAAAAGTGCCATAAAAATATGAAAAAGTACCTTTAGGGGTTTATTATTTCTATGTACAATTTCCAAGGTTAAGACGTTTAAACCTTTATTTAATAGTAAAATATTTTAAAAGATTTTTTTTTGGTTGTTAGGTTTAAGCTGATTTATATGCATTTCACTGGTGCTTATGCCAGATCATCAGTAAATCATTTACCCAAATTCTTTACTGATGATATGGCATAAGCACCAGTGAAATGAACATTAACCAGCTTAAACCCAACAACCAAATAAATATTATTGAAAAATTATGGGACCATATTCCGCAAAATCTAGTAAATTTTTTGTAAAATATTTTAATTAAATTAATTATTGATTTCAAGTAAAACAATCTACTATGTTTGGCGTAAAAACAAATATGCTATAAAATGTACTAAAATTTTTTCTTAAATTTTCGCATTTTTACCCCGTTACGAATGTATTTCAGGTTTCACTAAATTACACAATCTTGTTTATCTGGTGAAACCATTTTAAAAAAAACTTTACCCGAAGTAGCTTAGAAATTAGGAATTATATATGTATCATTGGTCAAAAGTAGAAAGGCGCTTAATAAAAAAAAAACTGTATCATCATAGTGTAACTTATTTTGCAAAATTGCTTACAAAACTGTTACTTTTGATATCATTGCATTAAACTTTTGTGTCTATTGTGTATATTTGTGTGAAATGTATAGGAATCATTGAAGAAACTTGTGACCAACGATATATTTTTCAGTATCGCTTGTGTTCTTAATTGCGAATGAAATTAAATCGCTCTGAATTGCCATAAAATTGCTGTTATAAACAATAAGGCCCCTTTCGCATTAGGCAACTTTAATTGCGCAAGTCTTGTGTTTGTGGGTGTGAGAGGAAAGGTCGGTATGAAGGGGAAAGAATTGCCGAGATTTTAGTACAGACTTGCTTGTACTTGGCAATTCTGCTTCTGTTTTCATTCTTGTCTTGGAATGATTTAATTTCACTCGGAATACAAATACGTATATTTTGTTTTCGGTACCTTTATTGTCATCCTAGAAGTTTTTAAAAAATTTGCCTAAATAATTGCCTGTATTCTATTAGGCGATTATAGTAATCAATTTACGTCGTATAAAATAATGTAAGAATTTTTTTTTGAAATGTACAAAAAACGCAAACAATTTTTACCACAATGCTTATAATATTTGGTTGAGGACCCGAAATAATTTTCGTAAAGTAATTAATACAATTAAATTTTTTCCTTATGTTATGAATTTGGAAGTTATGTAGAGTGACAAAAAGGTACCAAAATATAGTTTTGTTCGTTTTAGCTCATTCGGGGTTTAGAGTTCAACCCTTGAAAGGTAAAATTTTCAAAAATTCCTTCTTATTTCTTAATCAGAAGAAGAGCCAACTGTTTAAATTTCATATCTTTAGCTTTTTTTTTGGATCCTTGCGATAATTAATCATTCAGTCACTAAACTCTTTCATATATTCATTTGCAAAGATAGTCGTTTAATAAAATAATAAACCTTAAAGCAAAAAATTTATAATTTTTTGACTTTAAGAAAAAACAAAAAAAAATTAAATTGTTTAACAATTTCCTTGCTTCATAAGCCACCGGCTTAATTTAAACTAAAATACAGGTAATCTGCACAATTTTTACTGAAAAACATTAGCTTCAGTTTCAAGAAAAAAAAAAAAACTTCAACATATTTGCTCGTTTTCCCTCCGTAAAACACACATTAAAAAGTAAAATTCTATTGTTGTTGTAACTACTCGGCTGACTGTTATAACGATGAGTTTTTACAATGGTGGTTTAAAAGCAATTAAAATCATGTTGTGTTTTGCAAAGCCATACTAGGAAAAAATTGTAGTCAGTAAAAAATATTTAAAACGAGGTCAGTGATTAAGGGAAGAACCTACTTTAGCTGGTAAAAAAAAGCTGAAAAAACTGCTATAAATTCTTGCATATCATTTTAAATACAATTCAATCATTAAGTTAATTTCTCTCAAAGGTGCATGAATTATATTAATTGTAAGCTTATTTGAAAATATTTAAAATAAATTACTATTAAATGAGAATTCGTTAATTGTTTGAAAGAAATTATATTACATTAATGGACAGAAAATAAAAATAAAACATTTGTTATTTATAATACTACATTTACACCTACACAAAATCTAGTACTTACGGGATTTTGAGCGAAATCTTGTTCATTTTTACCAGATTTCCCATAGAAAACGAAATCTACTTCGCCACTAGATATTGGAAGAATCTACTTAAAATCTAGTACTACTTCGTGATGCAACTGTGGTCTTTATTAAATTGTAATAAAATATTGTTAAAGATTTATTTTTAAATAGCTTTATTTACATTATAATTTATTTTAGTTGTAGTAGTTTAAGTTACTGTAGTTTTATTTGTATTAGTTTAATTCGCTGATTGTTCGAACATGATGTTTGTTATTATGTGTAGCATACTTTTAGGCACTTCTATTATTCGTGCATATTACTTAACGTCTTAATTTAAATGTAACGGTTTTCGAATGTACTAGAATATACATACAAGAACTTTGTCGAATGTTACCGAACACCACTATGTTACTATAAATAGCCGAACAACACAGCTAATATGATTAGTATTACAATAGAGCTTGTAAAGTGTGTATCAAAGTAAGTTTGATAATAAAAGTGTATAACCACAAGTGTAATAAGTAAAATGATATAAAAACAATACCTGTGTGTATTTAAATAAATAAAGTGCTCTTAATTTCAAGTGCTTTTAATTGCAACAAAAGAACTCAAAGTATATTTAAAGGAAATAAGCCAACGTTTATAAAAGGTATAAACGTAACAATATACTACGTCGCATTAAGAAAATTTCAATCATAATATACAAGGTGGTTGCAATTTCACAAGTTCTTTATTGTTTACATTTTTTTTATATGGAGTTTGAATTTTGGAGAAGTAGAGCAAAGAAAGCCTTTCAGACCACCTTGTAAATAAATATATTGTTTTGACACCCAAATCTTGCAAAATGTCAAAAAGCAGTGGTATAAACGGTATATATTTGAATAAAGATTTTAAATCAAGATTTCGCTCAGGTGTAAATGTAGTATAAAGTAAATTTTGATTGACTTTTAAGGACATTGCTTTATTGAAAATTTTATAAAAGATGTAGCATTTTTTACAAGTGCTGGGGGCAAATTACGACATTCAAACGTGATCGAAATTTTAAAATTTTGATTAGATTCTCTATACCTTAAGCACAGCTAACTCGATCGTTTGAGTAATATTTCGATGGTGATTGAATGCCGTAATTTGGCCTCTGGTCGGTTAATTATCTTTTTCCATTCCAAGTCTGAATAGTATTATTTATTCTGAAATTTTATAAACTGTATCTTGTTTTGTATATATCACAGAAATATACAACAGGGGTAGTTTGGGTTGACTTGATTTTCATTTAAGTGTTTACCGTAATATATATTGTATTCCAGTTGTAGCCCTCAAATATATAATATCGAAATTTCCTACCAATTGCGAAACTATCTACATAGTTTTTCTAACACTACTAGCATCAATTTCTCTCTAAGTGTATTGCGACCAAAAAAAAAAGGAAAAATATAAGTAGTAGTGCCAAGTAAATTAAATTTTCAAGACTTTTAAATTTATGGTCCGACAACATTAATTTTGAATGACTCTCCAGTACGAAATAATTTGTCATAAATGATGTGCTTTATTATGAGTGCAAAATTGTGCAAAATATTTTAAACTATTTATGTAAACAAAAATCTTCAGCACATGAAACATGGATTGCTTTTCTCCAAATATGTAAAAATGCTATTATTTATAAAAATGGATTTAAGTTCATTAATATATTCATGTAAATACATGATCTTCAACCTTACGATCACATTAAAGTCAATAGTATTTTTTAAATTAAATCACTTCATCGTCAGTTGAAGTCCAGGAAAATCATTTCGTTGTCATTTTCTTGCCACCTTAAATACAAAATAGTTTGTCATAAATAATGTCCTTTAAAATAAAAAACAAATCAACCCATGAAACTTGGGTCTCTTTTCATCTAATATGCATGATATCTTTGCATTTAGTAAAATAAATAATAGTTTGTCAATCTATATATATAAAACAGGATGTATGTATGTAACGTATGGATTCCAAAACGGCTGGACAGATTTTGATGAAATTTTCAGGAAATCTTCCGAATATTTAGGCAGGTAGGCGGGTGACACTGTGAAGTCTGATTTTTAATTTTCGGCCTGCGGTCGGAGGGGCTTGTCCAAAACCAATTTTCATATTGCACCACCAAAGACATAGATATATATTTGCTTTGTTTTTTTTTTTGATTTTTTTTAAAGCCTTTGTCGGTTATGTAGTTCCGAAGATATTTACAAAAAACCTATGTTAATAATGATCCAATATAAAAAATTTAAAACTTTCAAAATGTTGCATTCAAAAATCCGAGTTTCGGTTTATTTACAAAAATATTTACAGCTCAATGAGCAAATTCAATTTAAACTTCCCGGCAAATTATTAAAATACAAATCGATCCACACATAAATGAATGAAGAACCAGCCGTCAATTATCCAACAGAATTTTTGAGTTTATTCGAACCGCCCGGAATGCCCCCGCATGTACTAACATCAAAGGTTGGATCACCGGTAATTCATATTCGCAATTTAAAAAAGTTATGCAACGGAACCAGATTGATCATCAAAAACTGTTCACCAAATATAATCGAGGCAACAATCATCGGTGACAGATTCAAAGGCAAAGACGTACTTATTCTACAAATAACTATAATTTCCAACGATTTACCATTCCAATTCAAGCGGCTCCAATTCCCTTTGCGTCTTGCCTTTGCTTTTACCATCAACAAAGCTCAAGGCCAATCATTGACTATTGCTGCATTAATTTGGAAAATTCATGTTTTTCACACGGCCAATTGTATGTGGCTTGCTCTCGAGTTGGCACGCCGAAAAATCTATACGTTTTTACACCAAATAAAAAAACAAAAACCATTGTCTCTTCGCTGGCCTTAAGATGAAGTAATAAATAAATATAATTTCTAATTTGCCTTAAACACATGCGCTTCTTTTTAGTTTGAGTCCATATATATGGTGTATTCGGTAAAAAAAACTTTATGATAGATATTCCATGGATTTTTATTTGAAGGCCGTAAATTTCGTTAAAAGCTCAATTTAAATCGTGTGGTAATACAACACTAATGTTTGCTTAGGGCCAGCAACACGGACCAGGTCATCTGTATATTCAGAAAAATATAAGATCTACAATAACACGTTTTTGTTCACATCATGCATGATTGAACAAATTGAACCAATTCATCATGAGTTCAAACCATGCATTCACAAGTTCTTTTACATGTCCTTGTTTACCCTTCACAGAGTGTGTTAAGCTATATGTAGGTTTGTCACTCAGACTCCAGAAAGTATATATTTCCGGAAAACTTATGAAGAAGTCGATTGTGTAGTGTCCGTCTGTCCGAGTGTATGTTGAAATTTTTTTAAGTCCCCCGATATTGCTCTGATCCGTATGTCCGTATATCCGTATCACAACATTAGAAATATTCGGCATTGACAATTGGAAAATTTGGTTAATAAGCATTTGAGTTATAAGGGAAAAATCATAATGAACTCGTTTTTTCACAACACATCTATACAAATGGCTATACAGGTTAGAGTGAATTTGAATTTAAATTTGGTTTCGAATCCCTGCTTAATCCAAACAAATTTTTTTATTGATTTATAAGTACTTTTTTTATAATTTTACGATAAGGGCTTAAGACGTATTAAATCATGATAAAGTATAATAAAACTTATTACTTGATATTAATGAAAGGGAAATTGTGTAAAAATTGAATTCCCATAGTGTTGGTGCCAAATGAAAGGGCTTAACCAGTAGTAAACAGCAAACTATGGAAAAGTTTAAATACGTGACGGCATCCTAAACTAAATGGGAGATTTTTTTTCTCGAACCCATCAATATATGTAGGTATCAAAGGTAAGGACTTGCCTAGTAGAATACAGTTGAATATGTAAAAATTTAAAATCAAATATTGGGCCAAAATTTTAAAGTTAAATCGCGTATACCATTAAATCTACACTACACTATACCTGTGTATATCATAGTGTAGGGCATTATCAGAGTCGGCACGGCCAAATAGAGTACTTATTACTTATTTTTTCTGAGTAAGTGCATAGAACTTATCATATTATGGAGTTGGTTTACATGATTACTAAAGATATTTAGCATTACTTTTTAAAGACATCATTTGGAGGTTCATTTATAAAATATTCTTTTTCACCATTGATATAGTTATCTTAAAAATACAATTCACTTTGCACTAACTCGAAATTTGTACTGTTGGGTACTTTCATTAGTATGCCAACACACATTAAACAAAATAATGAAATCCCTAAATCTTAACAAAAAACTACAGGCCTTAAATGATTTCACTTCTAGATCTATATCCAGTCTAGCCTTTTTACTATTATTTATTTAAATTATTTGAGCAACTGTTTGGAATATTAATTACATTTAATCTTTATCAAAACAAATATGACTGTTACCTAATTGTTTTTAATAAAGCCCTCTTAAGCATATATTTTACCTTGTAAGGTTGCTCTTCAATGACTTATGAGCCTGTTTTTATGATACTAAGAACACATCTAAATTCCTTTTATATCTATTTAAATTAATCTATAGTTTTATTGGCAGCTTAAAACAAAGGTTTCCCAAATACACCGAAATATATAATCTCAAATGTGGCAAGAATTTTAAATTCTATTTTATTATTTTATAAACAAAAACAACTGTCGTTGTCATTCTAAAACAATAGAATCCATAATAAGCTTAATATAATTTTTATTCTATGCAAAATTTTGTCTTCAAACCAATAACTGTAACAATAAAGGTCAACAGCATTCCACAAATCACCTACAGGTCTTTCTGTGCTTAGAATATTACTAAGAGAAAAGCTTTAACAATTTCCATTATGCAGATGACAGGCAGAGAGAAGAAAATATGAAACACGTAAACTGACACATGCTCAAGCATAAAATTAGGTGTATTTCTTATTCATATACACGCACTTGTTTACCTCTGTATATGTATATAACAATAGATAGGTATGTTTATATTTAGAGTGAACATATGTATGTATGCACTTGTGTGTATAGATTTGTTTTGTTTTGGTTTGTTTGCAAGTATGAGTTGCTCATATCATTGTAGACTGGCAACGCATGGTGAATATATCATGAGCTGTTTGCTGCCTGTTTAAAATAATATGCAAATTTTAAAATGATTCTTTTTTTTGCTTTTTTTCTTGAGGTCTAACAAACATCAGCAAAAATTGTTTTCTTTATATACGTTTGTAAGCGTGTTGTTTATGTATATGTACATACATACAAGTACATTTATTATTTGCTTTACAAAATTTGTTAAAAATATTACAAATTAGGAAACAAGATGATGTAAATAATAAATTGTTTAAAACACACTGGAAACCTCTATGTTAATTTAAATACAAGCATGATTTTGGAATAAAAGCAATTAGAATTATAACAAAAACAATTTTTTATGTAATTTCTCAAGATCTGGTATGTTTATTTTAAGGGTCTTAATAATTTCATTTAAAGAAGGTAATAGTAAATTTAATGAATTTGTTCGATGCATCGTATGATTCATATTAAAATTAATAATTATTTTAGAAATCTTTGTTGCTCAGAATCTATAGATTATGTTTTGAAAATTGTTACACCTTTTTTATATTTACTAATCGAAATATAAAAGAAGAAATTTTAAATAAAAATTATGTAAAATTATTATGTATGTGTGAGCGAATGCATATATATGTTCGAAAAAGTTGTATATAATTTAGGGAATCATTTGCCATATTCAAATAAAATTTTTTTTGGAATTTTCTGTTATTGAAATCAAGGCACATTTATTCATCATGTACTCTTGATTCGTCAGCTGATTATTTTTTCAAGACTTATTTTAAATTTCAGCTGGCAAAATCCATAAATAAGAAACAATTTTCTCTCTTTTATAATTTATTTCAAATGTCAAACTTTATATATAAAAAACATGAACAAAAAAAATCTCTCCGAACTGCAATTACCTGATGATTAAACATGCCTTGTATTGAAATAAACAAATTATTAGCAGTTAGGAAAATGTTTAAGAAGAATTTATTGTTCGTTTATTATTATTTATTAATTGTGTAAGATTTTGCAAACTATTTTTAACTTTACTATGCTGCGAATGATTTATATCAATATCAATTCACACAAAATGCGAATCGAGCACAGCAAAAATAAAAGCAATGAAAAATAGACTTGAAAAATAAATGATTTTGCAGGGAAAAAACTTATAATGAAGTGATTTAATTTGTGTGAAAACAGTAATGATTTTAACATTAGGGTGTCATTGGTGATGCTTTGCTTATAAGGCAATCCACTCTAACAAGTGAGTAGGTCTCTAGAATATTTGGTGAAAAATGGAGATGTTTCATGACTTAATGATGTTTGTTTGCATGAATTTTATAAAATATTTTTTATTATTTTGCATTTTGTTAAAAGCAGAGCATTTGTGATAAATTATTTTGCATTAAGCGAGTGATTTCTTGTTCGAACAGCGAAGCACACCACTAGTACTATTGGTCCCTATACGATCTCTTCTCTCTACAGTCATTCAATGTCTACCAATCGGCATTTTTTCCTTCACTGAGTTTCGAACTAATACAGATGTTTTCTTTGGACAAGATAATGATTTTACATTGTCGCCTAGTCCCCCATAGTATTAGTAATTAATATGTGTCTACCTGCGATTTTTAGTCTATCTCCATCTGAGCCTTTCTAACTTGTCCCATAAGTAAAGATTTAGATGTCACTCCAAATACTCTCATTTTGCATCAATCCATTCCATATGGTAGTGCGATGCAGCCCCAAGACCATCTTCACTCGTGTCATTTGTTCGATGGGCATCTGAGTCTCCCTAAGATACCTATGTGGCTACTCATGCCCACATAATATATAGATACAACCGCAATGAGGGTTCGATGCAGCCCCTAAATCACATTTACTGGACTCATTGACTGCATCGGCATCTGACTCTCCCTCACCTCTTTATGTAGGAGTTCTAGGATTCTCATGTGCTCTAGCCGAAGGAGTTATTAATACTTCTATACTAAAATGCTGCGGAGAATGTCCTCAAATCTATATATTTTATTTCACAGTACTTCCAATCACTTAATTTTAGTTTAAATAAAGAACAAAAATAACAAAACATTACTCTCACTTTAACAATTTAATCATCACTGAAACTATATATCTCTGCAACAACAAACAATTGAAATAAAGAAACTGTTAGTCATAGAAAAAAAACAAAAACAAAATCGAGTACAAAAGAATACACAAAAAAGAAATAAAACAAAAGTAGCAGTGCTACGAAATAACAGCATTTTAGACAGTTTAAAGAGGAAACATTTTTTATAAGAATCTTTTTTTAAATACATGTGAAGTTCACTCATTGAAGAACATTGCAAGTTAAGTTCTCTATGGAAGTGTTTTGGTCTAGGTATACTAACAGAACATTTAAACATGCCTTGAAAGTTCTATTTCAGTTTTTGTGTTCTATTATTGCTTTATTTCACTTTTGCTCTATTTGCCAGTAGTTTTCACTTAAAGCAGTAGGCATTTTATAATGTAACAGTAATACTCTATTTAAAATGTAATGGGATCGATTGTAAGCCAATTTCTTAAGCTTGTGTGACTCTTTATTTTATACTCCATACTAGCAGTAACTACAAGGAGTGAATAATGTGCCATTGAGAAATGCCATTTGTATACTTTAAAATGCTATAAAATATTTTCAAACGAAATTGCAATACAGTAGCTTTTAGTTACAGCTCATTATTTATTTTATTAAAGCCTGCTCCTGAAAGGGTTGAAATTTTTCAATTATTAATTGAAAAAAGGCACCTAAGAAATGTCATCAGTCATGCCTTCTGCAAGCGCTATTTATATTTTAGGTTGCCCTTAAGTTAGCCAAGTTAGCAGTTAGATGATTTTTTATGATTTTTTTATTAAAGCATTATGAATTTTTAATAATATCTAATTTTCATAAAAAAGTAATTTTAATAAAATTGGACAATACCACTGTAGAATGTTGATGATGGACCACATAATAACACGTCTAAATAAAATAAAGTTTATACGAGGGGAACTATTTATATTGCGAGAAGTGCTTACACTAATGTCAGTAACTAAAATAAAGCTTGCATTTAATTTTTAGCATAAATGTACTCACAACGTTGTGATGTAGAAGTTCTATTTATTTTGTTTGTATTTCAGAAAATCCACTTGACTAAAATATGGAAATTTCTAGGAAAGGTTTTCATTGGATTATTTTTCACAACTATCCACGTGAATTATGTCAACAAGAATATGTCGATAAACATAGTTTTTTGTATGGATATAAATCACCATCAAACACCACAGTATATCGCTGGTATAGTGAATTCAATAGCAGTCGTAGTTCTGTCTCCGACGAATTCCATGGAGGCTGTCCAAAATCGGTTGTTGTGCCACAAAACATCGATGCTGTGCGTGAACAGATAATGCAGGACCGTCATGTTACATATTGTGAGATTAAAGGTTTCCTTGCACATTTGTTCTACTTCAATACATTTGATTTTTTATGCACACTTTGTTGTAAAAAAATTTGTTTTCGTTGGAAACCACATAATTTATCAATCGTTTAAAAGAGGCTCTCGTCATGTAGTGTAAGGAAATTAAAAAAAAATTGTTTACCATGTATTGAATATAAAGGGATATATTTGGAAAAAGCAATAAAGCATTCATTGTTTCATTTTAACATTTTTGTTATTATTCGTTACTACCGAAATATAAATAGTAGACTTCGTAGAATTTATTATCACCACTGCTTACATTGTTATCAAAGTGATTGATGGTTGAAGCAAAAATTATGACAAAAAATTGATAATAAAAAAACAAATAGTAATAAAACAGAAATAGACTTAGAAGTAAATTTTGATCTTAGTCTCCTATGGTAGAAAATATAAATACAATAATCATTTGCTTATCGACGTTCTGAGTTAAATAGATGATATTGACAAGGAACACTAAAACACCGATTAAAGTGGGATAATTTTGTTGATTCATTCCACTTGGCTGGTGTCGTTATTAATAAAAAAAAACATTATATTTGAATTTTAGTATTGCAAAAAAAAAAAATATTTTCAAAAGTGCAATTTAATAGAAATGCATTTATAATAGCGGAACTCACTCTTTGATGCAAACTATTTACCCTTGCAAGTCGTGCAGACCGTGCAAGTCTAGCAAACAATTTAACTTGTTCGCGATTACAAAAACAAATTCTATTAAATTGCAATTTGCGTCACTTCAGCAAATATGCACAACTAAAAATCAGTGCAAAGTAATGTCACACAAATTTGCACAGCAGATACACAATTTTTTTACTCTCAGGATTTTAAATCTCCACAAATTCAATTTCATACATGGAATTTTTTACCAACAAAATTGTGATATTATATTTTTCCGTTGATTTAGGTATTGTAATTTATTTTAAATTAATTAATTTTCTTTTCGGAAAATATGAAAACACAGAATCTTACTTATTAATTTAAAAAAAGATTTACTGTTTCTTAAATACCTAAAAAATCAGCTCAATGCCATAAGTTTGCAACACACATGAAAAATGCATTAACGTTTGGTAGCAAAAAATAAGTGCATATTTGCACTAATTGAAAAAATGCTACGAAGAGTGAATTCCGCTATTGTCTTAAGCCTGTAGTGCAAGAAATTTTAAAAGTCACATAAGCATGTTTGTAGCTGTGACGTATTTTTGATGTCATCATAAAGCATAAATGTATCGCTTTGGCCACATGTGTTTCATTTGCATATTTGTACTAAAATACATTTCGTATAATATCAAAATCTTACCACTTGCCACTAAGACTATTTTGAAAAATGTAACCAAAGTGTTGAGCATTTTAGTGACGTCAGACCTATAAATGCATGTTGTTTTTTACATTTCGTGTACTATAGGCTTTAGCTTTACAGTATGTTATCTTAATAAATGGCAACTCTATCAAGTAAGTAGTAGTAGACTTTATCGGTGATAGTAAATCTTTTTTATAAAGACTGCTTTTGTGGGTTATCAATCGAAGTTACAAGCATAAGTTTTTGTACCAGAAATTGTGTCTTTATATCTCTCAATGATTGTAAATATTAGCCAATGTGTTTTGTTTCTCAATGTCTCTACTTATACCTTTTTGGATAGAAAATGATTATTGTGCTGTTTTGTTACGATTTTTTTAATCCAATTTAAGGTCAGTCTTAGTATTTAAACTATTATTTTTTTGCTTTGTTATTTCACTTTTGTTAAATGACCCTTTTCCAAACTTTTTATAAATCCTCTTCATAAGATATATATTTTAATCTAAACCTTGTGTAAATTACAATTTGCAATGACACGTTCTTTTTTTTCTAGTTAAGGTATCTCTTTGTGAAAACTTGTAAAAAAAAATTTTGCAATATATAAAAAAACTTCTTACTCATGATTTTCTATTTAATTTAGGGTATGATTTCCTGTTTTAAATTTATATAAATTAAATAAAATAAAGTAAAAGAAGAGGGGAAAAAACACTGGAAACAAACCACAACATGACATTTTAATAAATTACTTACCAGTGAGTGGTAACCACAACAGTTAAACAGTCAAAATGTCACTTAAATATGTCAGTGTTGCAAAGTATTTATAAGTAATTTTAAACGCAAATCAACTGTTACAATAAACACAAGTATAAAGTAAGTTTATATTTATGTTTTCATTTAAATAAATTGTACTTTGTTGTTGTTTTGTTTTTAACATTAATCAGTCATAAATTATTTTTTTTAAATTCATAAATTAAGATTCAATAACATCAAAAGGAAATATTTTTGCTGAATTTAAAAAATAAACTTAATAAACACATGTGTAGTTAACAAAATTGGAATATCAGCATTATCTATCTATCTTTCTAATTATATAAAAATCAATGTGTGTTTGTATGTTTGTTTGTGCTTTATAGACGCTTAAACGGCTGGACCGATTTCCGTGAAATTTTCACAGAATCTTTCTGTATGTCTGGAAGGAACTACATGCTATACTTTGGTTTGAAATTGTAAGTGGGCGGGGTGCCACGCCCTATTAAAGAATAAGTATTAAATATTATATATCACGAAAGTTAATGCAGCTAGAGTCTTCGAATTAAGTACGGCAAACTTTGACATCCACACGAACATTAGGTAAAAAATGGGCGGACTTTTAATAGTGGGCGTGGCACCTACCATATGAATTAAATACTAAAATTCGTATATTTGGAAAACGATATCGATTAGAGTAGTAAAATTTTGCAAAAGCAACTTTGATATTCAAATAAACATTTATGGAAAAAATGGGTGCATTAACAATGGTGGGCGTGGCACCTAGCATATGAATTAAATACTAAAATTCGTATATCTGGAAAACGATATCGATTAGAGCAGTAAAATTTTGCAAAAGCAACTTTGATATTCAAATAAACATTTATGGAAAAAATGGGTGCATTAACAATGGTGGGCGTGGCACCTACCATATGAATTTATTACTAAAATTCGTATATTTGGAAAACGATATTGATTAGAGCAGTAAAATTTTGCAAAAGCAACTTTGATATTCAAATACACATTTATGGAAAAAATAGGTGCATTAACAATAGTGGGCGTGGCACCTAGCATATGAATTAAATACTAAAATTCGTATATCTGGAAAACGATATCGTTTAGAGCAGTAAAATTTTGCAAAAGCAACTTTGATATTCAAATAAACATTTATGGAAAAAATGGGTGCATTAACAATAGTGGGCGTGGCACCTGCCATATGAATTAAATACTAAAATTTGGGATGGCGAAGCACACCGGGTATTAGCTAGTTTCTAATAAACTCAATAACATTGGTGTGAATAAAAAACTTAAAAAAACAGGGCTAAAAGTGTATTGTAATTGACAAAATTGCTTGTCACAATTACTGTTTCTAACAAAGTCTTGCGATTTGCCAAATGCATTCATTTTAAAAATTAATAGCTTCTTCTACTGCCATTTCCAAATGTATGCAAATTTGATAGAAGAAAATTTTGCAAAAAAATATTCCAACATTTAATCAATGTACAAACAACTAAAAACATAAATATTACAATTTCCCAGAAAATGTTCAAGTTAAATAAATGAAGTATTTAAATGAGCAGAAAAATATCTGGTGCAAACAACTAAAACAACAACATAAAGTTTCGTTTGTAGTTTTACCGAAGTTTTATAATGATGATTAACATTATATTGTTAATAAATTATTCTTCCATTTGTTCTACACGGAACACAGCTACACAACAATTATCCAATTTATTACAATTTTTGTTGGTGTTGTAGTTATATTATAATAGTTGTTGTTGTTATTGTTGTTGCAGTTAAACTGTTGCATAGTTGTTAACTTTGAACATTCAATCGAACATTTAGCAGAAATGTGCATTAGTTTATACTGCCAGTAAGTTTAGCTTTTACTGCAAAACATCATACAATTATAATTAAATATTAATTTAAATTATTTCTAAGAATTTCCGGTAAGAGAGATTTTTGTTTAAGTATGCACACATAGACAAGCCAACATACCTGCAGAGGAATATTTCTTGTAGTTTGCGTATGTAAAGTACTTTTCTAGCTGTTCCATTAAATCCGTTTTAATAACATTTATAACATAAAGAGATATTTCCGTTTCCGATGAATTAAATTGCTTTTTACACACCTCCCCTATTACTTGTATATGTACATACATTTCTATATGTGTGCCTGTATATTTGCTTAGGAGTATGTGTTGCAATATTTTTAGGTTGTACTTACTTTTACTTGTGAATGACAAAACTTGTAAACTTATTTACTTAAGTTATCTCTACCACAAGTTTAACAGGGCATTTTGGCATGGTAGAGCCGTAGCAGGAAAGAAACTAGGAATGTGTTTGTGTGTGTGGTGGTTAAAACTTTAAGTATATTTTGTCAACTCAACTACATTCATGACAATATTGCTTGACAAATATTGGTGAAAAGTTAGTGAAAATTTAATAAGAGTTTGTGAAAAGAATAAAATAAAATAAAATAAAATAAAATAAAAATAATTTAATACTTTGCAAAAAGGCTAGTTGAATACATTTGAGTAAAAAAAAACGAACAAATAAATTTTGCAATTTTTTTTAATACCCTGGTCTTATGGCGCCATGCACTAAATACAAATGTTTCATTATTAATATAAAATTTGTTTAAATGCGGCAATTCTGCTTGCTAACAAATCCTCTGAGGTGAAAGTGTGCCTCGTCGCAGAAGATGAAGGGCACAAAATGCATTTTAATTTAAGCGCCCGTTTTTGCTAAAGCCTTAAAAGATTTTAACGCGATGCTTAATCATGTTTAAGTTTTTCAAATAATGAAACAATGAAATGTGAAATTAATTTTGAAAACAAATTTGACTCACAATTAATATCATTTATTACGGTTGGACCACTCTTTATATAATAAACTCGATAAACTTAAATATGTATTACTTTATTTGTCCAATTTATTTATTTTTTTTTTTTATATTTAGTCTCAAAATTAAACGTAGTATTTTTCTACCAAATTAATGTTCACAATCCCTTGAAAATAATTATTTTCCTCCAACAGAAACATATTTTTTATTTGTAGTAAAAAAATCAAAATTTTTACCATAAAATTTAAGAACTTTGCTTTAAAGTAGGCGTGTCAAAGTGATTACTGCTAAATCATTCAACTTAGAATATATAGTATAGAGTCCTTTATTCTTCCAAAATATTTGCCCGAAGAGAAATTGTTTGAAGAAACTTGTATATAATACAATTGTATTTTGCAGGAAGTGTGGGTTAAAGTAGGCTAGTCACCTTCATTTGCCGTTATTGCAATAAGATGAATCAAAAGCTTTTATTTGAATAATTTTAGAATCGTACATGTAATTATGTCGGTTTTATGATGTTTAAGATATTATTATACCCTTCACACAGTGAAAAAGGGTATATATAGGTTTGTCATTCCGTGTGAAATTTCTACAATTTTCATTTCCGACCCCATAAAGTATATATTTTCTGAAAGCTTATGAATAGGGGAGTCGATTAAACCCTGTCAGTCTGTCAGTCTGTCCGTCTGACCGTCTGTCCGTGTGTATGTTGAAATCAACTTTTTGAAGCCCCCCGACATAGGTTGGACCGGGGTAAGGTATTAAAATATCAGAAATATTCGGGAGTAGATCGATATTGAAAATCAGAAACATCGGTACATAAACAACTGAGATATGAGCAAAAACCCACGACCACCTCGATTTTTTTTTTCACAAAAACAACATTACAACAACAACATACATACATACAAACGTGTATAATGGTTAGAGAAAACGTGGCATCAAATCCCAGCTGAGCCAAAAAAAAATTTTTTTTAATTTTCTTAAAAATTTTTTTTAATTTTTTTTTTTATTTTTTTTTTTATTTTTTATTTAATATATTATTTATATTTTTATTATTTTTTTTATTTTTTTTTTGTTTTATATATGTATATTATATAGATAATAATTTTTTTTTTTTATTTTTTTTAAATTTTTTTTTTCGTAAATATAAAAACTCTTGAAAGTTTTTCAAAATAAGTTTATTGTTTATTGTTTATTATTATTTTAAGAGCAATAATAAGAGTTTAATCTGATTATGTCTTTGAATTATTTTAAAGAATTGCAATCAACTATTTTTTCTTAGCGACAAAATTTAAAAAAAAAATTGTAATTGTAAATATTCCTTAAAAATTAGGTAACAACAACAATTAACAAGATCCATAAGAAAAAAGAAAATATAGATTCCAATTAGTGGTCTGTTTTTTTGATTTCCCTTGGATGTTATTTTTATGTCACGTACGTAGTGAAAAAACATTATTTGTCTCCGTCATTCGTATTTGAACAGTCGCAGGAGCAACTAATTTAGAACTTAACCTTTTTTTCTTAATATAATATAAATTTTATTACCTAAGAACACTATTAGAGAAAAATCTGTCACGTACGATATGTCACGAACGATATGTCATGAACGATATGTCACGAACGATATCAAATTGAATTTATTATAAAATGATTTAAACATTGTTATCAATTAAGTATCAATATTTGGTTTAGAAAGAAAAAATACCTCCCAAGATTCGCAGATTTTTTCATATTTCCATATATACCTCAGAATCACTTTTGTTTTGTGTCACGTACGATATATTCTTATTTTTCTTGATATTTTAGACAACAATGATTCGACTATAATTAATTTTTTAAATAAAGTACCCTTTGAATGGAACATAAAGATCTAATTTTGTTTCAGTTACTCTCACTTTTGCAAAAATTACTCCACTTTATAGAAGTACAAATGTCACGTACGATGACATGAAAATGCGCATATGCGAGAAGTGGTCATTAAAGTAGGCGTGTCAAAGGTATTTGTAAAAAAAGGTTGTTCTAAGTTTCAAAAACTCAAACACCATTGTTCTTCCAAATCTTTTTCAACAGAGAAATACTATGTCCTTAAGAACAAGTTTAAATGCTATATTCGGTCGTACCGAATTTGATAGTATGATTCACCGTCATATATACAGAAAAAGTGACTACTTTTTAGCGTAGCCTTGATTTCAGATGTTACATGCCATTTTGCTCTATTATTTCCGACACCATTTGTGATTTACAATTTTTTTTATAGTTGCGTGTGTTTTGCTTGTCAAACGTTTGCATCATGACACCCATATTAATGAAGTAGAGAAAAAAAAAATTATCCGACATTTTGTGTAGGACACCATCTTGGATTTTACCTTTTTCATAGTTTACTGTATTTTGGTCAAGTTAATTGAATTCGGTAACTACTTTAGTTTTGGTTGGTTAGTTTGGTTAGTTGGGCAAAAATTTCAATCTAACTCATTGTGGTAAAAATATATGAAAAAGGAAAACTAAAGTAGTTACCGAATTCAATTAACTTAAGTCCCGTGAGCTAAATAGATGATATTTACAACCAACATGCACCCACCGATCAAAGAGTGCTGATGATGAAATCGTAGCTGGTTTCGAAAATGCATTCCACTCGGCTAGTTGTCGGTAAAAATATAATTTTTCAGATTATTCTTTCATTTATCACAAATAAAAAAATTCTTTGTAACAATAAGAATGTTAATATGAACTCGAGCCTGATTAAAATTTGAATATTAGTTTAAACAGAAAAAGTTCGATAAAATAAAAATTAAATTTTTAAAAACATTTTTCCATACCTGCAACTTAAAGTTGTTGCAAATATGCAAGTTAAATTTTTTTCATAAAAACTACCTGATTTTATTAACAAACTTTAGCGACAAGTAATACCTGCACTAACCTGCATTTCCGTTAGTTACTTCTAGGAATTTAAATATTTTATGTAAAAAATTTCCCTGTCCACCTCTACCTGTTAAGCTAAAAACTTTTTCTTTTTACTGCAATTCTATTGAAAAAGAAAACTTTTTGCTGTCATGTATACTTTAACGCAAATTATAGTTTAAATTTCATTGGAAATCATTTAATTATTAAAAAAATTACTTGTTTTTTTGCAATGTTTTACATTTGCTGCTGGTACGAAAACAAGTAGATAAAATAAAAGAAAATTTATATAATTTACCTTATTGTCCTTTTGCCATGAACATGTGCCACGCTTGTCGATTACTTTACATGTTAGCAAAGCGTCCTGACCTGGATTTACTTCTGAGTACTTTGGCTGTTCCGCGAATCTTTGAAAGCAGTTTATCTCTGCAAGTAAAATAATAATGAAAAAATGTTACTAATAATAATTAATAAAAAATTTAATATAAATACAGTGCACTTGAGGGTATTACTTAACATATTTAAAGTAGTCTGTGATAGTTATAGGGTTTAAATTTTTATATGATTCACACATCAAATTTTATTAAATACACAAATGAATAAAAAAATGACTTTGCCATGCAGACACTTTTTTCCAAGAAATATTTAAGTATGAGTTTATCTAATTACGGTAGAGTGATTAAAACAAGTATTTTTTAATTTACAAAAATAATTTCATGCTCTTTTGGCTGCCACTTTATTTCCACAACATTTTTTGTTTTACATTAACCACAAGCCTGTGTGTGTATATGAGCGTTTGCGAAAGTATTTTATATAAGATTTATTTAACAATTAAAAAAAAATAACTCAAATTACAAACAAAATAACAACTTCTCACAAATAAAATGACATGATTGTTAAACAGAGAACAAACACAGATTTCATATTTACCGCACGTAACAGATGAGAATAACAGCAACGTTAAAAATAATATGATTAAAAAATAAATAAATTCACAAAAAAGTTGAACAAAAAAAATTACTAGAACATGAATGAACAAGTAACAGTGCTATATTCGGCCGTGCCGAATCTTATATACCCTTCACAACGTGTAGTCATGCAATAACAATTGTTTGTATCACCATTCATCCCATATAAAATACGTGCATACGTACACGTTAGAATAAATGTGGCATCGAATCCCAGCTGAGCCAAAAAAATTTTATTTTATTTTATTTAATATATTATTTATATTTTATTATTTTTTTTTATATTTTTTTAAAATTTTTTTAGAAAAATTTTTAAAAAATTTTTTAAAATTTTTTTTTAAATTTTTTTAAAATTTTTTTTTTAGTTTTTTTTATTATTTTTTTCTTATTTTTAATATTTTTTTTTTTTTTGTAATTTTTTTTGTTTGGTATGTTTTTTACATGTATGTATGTATGTATGTTGTTGTTGTAATTGTGAAAAAAAAACGAGGTGGTCGTGGTTTTTTGCTCATATCTCAGAAAGTTATTGGGCGATTGTGCTGAATTTCAATAGCAATTCATTCCTGGATATTTCCAAGAGATTGATACCATATACAGATCTGAGGAACATATAGTTGCTTCTAAAAGTTGATTTCAACCAACACACGGACAGACGGGCAGACGGACAGACGGATAGACGGACAGACGGACAGACGGTCAGGGCTTAATCGACTCCTCTATTCATAAGCTTTCAGAAAATATATACTCTATGGGGTCGGAAATGAAAATTGTAGAAATTACAAACGGAATGACAAAGCTATATATACCCTTGTGCACCACAGGTGAAGGGTATAAAAAACTACTCTACTACTACTCTAACCAGTATACACGTTTGTATGCATGTATGTTGTTGTTGTAATGTTGTTTTTGTGAAAAAAAATCGAGGTGGTCGTGGGTTTTTGCTCATATCTCAGTTGTTTATGAATTGATGTTTCTGATTTTCAATACCGATCTACTCTAGAATATTTTTGATATTGTAATACCTCACCCGGGTCCAAGCGATGTCGGGGGGCTTCAAAAAGTTGATTTCAACATACACACGGACAGACGGACAGACTGACAGAGCTTAATCGACTCCCCTATTCATAAGCTTTCAGAATATATATACTTTATGGGGTCGGAAATGAAAATTTTAGAAATTTCACACGGAATGACAAACCTATATATACCCTTTTTCACTGTGTGAAGGGTATAAAAAAGGAACAATTAAAGCGTCAACATGTTAAATAAATTGTTGTTGTTTTTAAAATATTAAGCACAGAATTTGAACAAAGATTGGATATATATTTATCGTATAAATTATGGTGCAATTTCTGAGACGAAATTTTTAAAACATCTATGTTTAAAAAAATAAGAGTGCTATTTTAGGCTGAGCCGAATCTTATATACCCTTCACACAGCTTGTTAAATCCTTTATTGACCTTCACTGACAATTATATGATGCAACTGTGATAAAAATTATTTACGTCAATTAAAATTTTTTGTTCAAAACATTTTTTCATCGAAATCAAACCGATACAATTGAACCTAGATTTTCTGTAAATATTGCTAAGGTACGTATTAGGTTTAAACATAACAAACGTTGTAAGAAGTTCCATAGGAGCTGAAAAATCTGAAGCAATCATGTTCTTTCACTTATGTTTCAACCTGTGAATAATTTGATATTATAAAAGGTCTGAAATATGCTTGTGGACTTTAAAAAGTTAATTTCAATATATACACGGACAGATTGAAAGACGTTAACTAAGTCAAATTCTCCATCTACTCGTATGAGCATTCAGAATTTATATACACTCCGGCTCACTGATTTTAAGGCATGAATTCAAATGTTGTTATGGGAATTCATAGTTTGTTATGGGATCGCCAATGAATATTGTAGAAACAAATGGAATGACAAACTTATGCTGGCAAAGAAAAGACATGCTTATGGTAATCACTATCGAAGAGCAACATACTATGATTGAATTATATGATTGTAGTTAAAACATATAAGGTTTGTTAGCTAACATTATTATGTTTACATTGTGTGTAATCTAACAATCATAATATGACTACAAACAATATTATCAATCTTTGCTCTTTCCAGAGGGAAATTATTGATTTTTTATGTCGTTTATATTGATTTTACTAACTTTTCTAAGTAATAAAAATATAGTCAATAAGATGAGGAAGCGTTGAAAACTAATTATTATTAAAAGATATCAGTTGAGTTCTTTGTAACCATGTTGTTATTACAGATAACATTTAATGATTATTTTTTATTTTAAATAATTTTTTATAAATATATTTTTTTAAATTCATCATACTATTATTGTAATAATATTTTTGCAAGTCATACCATTTTTGCAGGACAACTATATTGATGCTTTCATGAAAAGTAAAAATTAAATTATAAAATTTAAAAAAACGCTTGATTTTCGTGACTAAAACAAAGACAAAATATAAGTAGGTATTACTTGATTGCTGTAACCAAATATTGTTACAAAGAATATAATATAACCATCATGATCATGTCGTAACCATAGTTTTTGCTTGCGTGTATATACCTTTTTATATTCTTATGTAAATGGTAAAGAAAAGAAGCTTAATTGAGTTATTTCTACTGAAATATTGGGCAATCTTTTAGTAACCTATAGTTAAGAAATCCTTATAATTGGCTAACTTGCATGGTACTATCTGTCACATAAGTATATTGTCATAATTTATCAAAAATTTTAATTGGCTTAAAACTTGTATAAACGATCGTTTGCAGCACGATTTTAAAACGTTGTTTTTGAAAAGGTGTGGTTAGCTTTGATTGAATTTTAGATTTATTTTTAAATCAGTTTTAAACATTTGACTTTAAGGAAGCATACTGTAACATAAAATATATATACAATTTGATAAAACTATGAAAAGAGATTGAATTTGAAGATTGAAAACAAGTTTTGTAAAGGATTGACAAAAAGACTTGAGCAAACACATCACACATCATCATTATTTTCAAAAAGATTTTATGTCAAAATCGGCTTTAATTGCGTACATGTATATTTTTAAGTTATTGTAAAATTTTTAAAAAAATTATGACAATACGACATGATAATATCTTTTATGAATTCATTAAATATTTGATAAAAATTAAATATTTTTGTGTTATTTTTAATTTTGTAGACGAGAACGTGTTTTGCAGATTGAAAGACTTAGTTCGAAGATAAAAAAAAAATAATAAAAAATTTCTTGCGAGGTCTGCATGAATAAATAATAATGTTGTGGTTTATGAGCAAATATTTGTCAGCCTAGCCTTATATTTTCTCTTATATGTATTATTTTTGTTATTTTTTTAATAAACATAAACACTGGCTTAGCTTTTTTTTGTACTTATATATAAGAAACACAAAACATCACAATAAATTCAGAATAAATTGAAATATATTACGCTCAAATAAATATACATATTGTGGAAATCTATAAATAAATTTTCTTTTTCAAGAAAAAAAAAATACTTAAACTAAATATAATATAGCCAATTAATAGGTCCAATTATAAAACTATTGAAACTCTTTCATTATTTATTCCCTTTTGTTTATGGACATGTTTACGCAGACTGACTGACGAATAAAAATAGTTTGATTGTTCTTAAACAAAACCAAAATTTACAAATGTTTATTTTATGTAAAAGATGTAACGATAAACTTATTATAGTTACTCTCACACTATTGTTTGGTTTGGTGGGTATATAAACGAAAGTTGTCATATGTAGTGTATGATTAATATCAGAAATTATTAAGAGAAGAAGGAGAATAACATTGAAAAAAGCCTGTCATACATAACACCTAGGCTAATAAAGATTAAAAAAAAAAAAACAGAAACTTTCATTGAAGTTCAAAATATTTTTTCTTCCGAATATCTAAAAGACTTGAAGCCGGACACTGTGCAGATAGAAGAAAGAACTAAGTATATTTTAGTGAGGTTTTTTCTCAATTATGAAAAATGACAACAGAAGAAACAAAAAAAATACCCATGAAAATACAAATAGTTAAGAAGGAAATTAAACTATATAAAATTAGTATACAAGATCAAAGATTTTAAATAAAGGGGATATTTTTCATTGATTGATTCATTTGAGTGAAGGACTTGTGTTTTATTTAAACATTCAATTATTACAAAAGTTAGTAAAATGCACCACTCTGGTCACCCTATGCAATTTGGCTACTATTTTTAGCACTAAGTTAAAAGCAAAATTATAATTTAAATTTAATTACGTATTTTGTAAAATTTTTTTTCAATTTTGTAGAAATATATTTTACAAAAAAAGTTTTTAAAATTTATACAAATTGCAGTTTGCTAATAAGATTTTCGCTAAGTTTATAAATTTAAAAAAAAACTTGAAAATAACATTAAAGAACTTTATTAAAGGAAATGTTTCGGTCTGCATAAAATATCCCAAACTATTTATTACTGTACTCAGTAGCATCAAATATCTGCTGCCAATGTCATTTCTGCTGTTTCTGTTGTTAATTCTTTCAATACTCGTGTTTAAAATAATTGATAAGCGAGAGAAAGGACCAAAAACACAAAGAACATACATCCGCAAAGAACAACGTTAAAGTTGCATACCAGGATACTGTTGGTATGCAACGGTATGTCTGTTTCGGTAAGCCATAGTTTGCATAACCTATAATATTTAACATGTTTTTCTTTTTCGCTCTCTCTCTCTCTCTCTCTCTCTCTCACACTCTTTATTTGAACCACCATTAGCAATATTTCTGCCATTTTTTTTAAGGTTTTTAAAATATGTATTAGAGTATGTGTGTATTTCTGGTAGACGCAAACAAAGTTAAATTTATGTATTCATACATTATTTTGCAATGTGTTTGTATAGTTTATTTTGTTGTTGAATTTTTAGCCCGTATTTTTTCATTCATTCTTTCATTGTCGTTTGGGAATTAATGGCTATTGCCACTTTTTTGCAGCAATATTTTTGTTATTTTGCTGTTGCTGCACTTATATAGCACTTTGCTTTGTATGTGTCGCATTAAAAGTGTAATGTTTTTGTTCTTCTTTTTTTTTCACTACACGCATACATTTACATATAAATTGTTAAACCCGAAAGGCTGAAAGTTACTAACAAAGGAAGGTGTGCTAAGGGCTGTATAAGACAATATATAATTTAATATATATTGGTATTTTTTTTCAAAATAGGTGCAATATCCTAGGGTTTGAGAGTACCTTTATTATCCTTTTGCCTCGCTCTTACATGCTTTAGGAAATGCTGGCTTCCGTTCTCCCTTTAATTAACATTATCTTTATTTGTATGCATGTATTTGTCTGTGTCAATATGTTTGTGACTTAAATGCATTATTTCGTTTGGTTTTTTTTTACTTTATTGTTTGTGTTATTAAACCCCATTGAGCATGTTAATTGTTGCATATTTCATTCATACCTTCACACTGTCATTTCCCTGTTTGTTTTTGTTCATTTGTCCTTTATGCTACGACAACGGCAAGGAAAACAGCATAATTTTTTTCACTCTAGTTACATTTTGTTTCCTGTTTTGCCATATTTATCACAACGTTAATTAATCTGAAGGCAAAAAAAAAGAAGCAAAAACGGAAACGGAAAACTACATTACTTAACGTGAAGAAAATTTTAGACACTACAAATAGTAAAAAAAAACTATTATTAGGGAATCCAGCAAAGAGTTTTGAGCATTTTTTCTAAAAAATAATGCAGACTATAGACTTAATTACGGAGTGAACTGTGGTTTAGGACAATATCATCACCGCCATGATGTACAACATGGTACATATCTGCATACATATGTAGGGGGAGCATCGAAGCAGACCGCTACTATCTCTGGCCCCTTTTTATCCACTTTGCTCCTTAGTGATTTCAAGGCTACTGATCGGTATCCCACAAAGTCTTGTGCAACAACTGGTATTTTCTCTAGACTAGAAAACTATTTAGCACTAACGACTGGTGGTTCTCGGCAATCTTAATTGTAGTTGTTTTAAATCAGCAGCAACTCCTTTAGCCTAAGGTGCCCCATAGCATCATCCAGGACCATTCTACAAATACCATCATTCTCGATTTGCATTCTATTCAGATCAAATTTAAAGTTTCTATTTATGTCCTATAGCCAACATAGTTGTTTAGCTCATTACACTCTGATTACTTCCGAATGATTTTACTGCACCACTGCCAAGAGGCTCCTTGAGATCCATATGAGACTATCTAAAAGTATTTTTTTCATCCATCTTCACTCACTAAAAGACCGTAGCTCACACCAAACCATCACCTGGAGAAACTATGTGTTCTGGTCTACAAAATGTAGCTGCAGATCCCCTCATCACGAGTTTCTCATCAAATTTATTTCCAGGCATGCCTACATGTCTATCAATCCACATCGGGGTAACCTGATTTCTGTTAGGGTCACACTCAAGGACCAAACAATAGTTCACATTAATTTTCCGCTCGTGTTTTCTTACCAAATGGTTATCAAGTGCAAGAAGAATTATCTTTCCCCGCTTTCGATATTCCAACAGGAGATCCAAAGCGTGCAGCAAACCAAGCATTTCTGTCTGATAGACGGACACGTATTTTAAATGACAGAAAAGGTTAAACTTAAATGAGTTTACCAAGACCTGCTCTCACGTTCAAAAACGGCCCTTCGGTGTGGATGTCATTCCATCCGCTATGAACGTGTGATGTAGCCTCTCGATCACTTTTATCCGAGTCAGGCACTCCTTCAATGTCTCTTCGTTGAGAAGTTCCCGGATTCTCCTTTGCCCCTAATTCGATCCAAAGCGATACCTTGTTACTTATACTTTAGAAGTGTTAAACTAAATGAGAATTATAGAAGTGATATAAATAGCTTCTAACAAAATTCGTAATAAGAAATGGTATTGTGTGTGTATCCCAGCAAATGTTTGGAAAATAAGTTCTTATGCATCACACTATAAGTCAAGTCATTACTAAAACACTTCTTAGGAAGACTATCGCCTGTCTGTAATTAAAATAGTAATAAAAATTAAACAGTATGACGTTCAGTAAGTACCAGTCATTACGTAGTTTTTGCTGGGCTATTTCCTGACTCCAAGAGAAGACTCAAAATATATTTAAAAAAAAAAATATTTTAATTAAATTCCTTATTTTTATTCGTACATATTCTTGAACGTACTTCATAGGCAAGTAAATATGTGTGTATTTAAATTTAAAGTATGTACAGATGTGTCTCTTTTCTATTTAAATAGTAGTCTCTAAGACAAGTTATGCATATTTATTTATATATTTATTGTTTGCATTTTTATTTTATTTATTATTTATGTTTCTATTTCATCATGAAATAATGTTTTTCTGTTTTGACTTCCGATTGTTTGTCTTGGTGTATGAGTGAACAAAAAAATGAAATAATGTTATAAATCCAATATTTTCCTTTATACTTCTCATTGTTTTTTTTATGCTTTTCTTCCTTGTATAGAAAACATGTATAAATTTATTTTATGAACTACTTATTTATTTATTTGTAATAAAAATTATAATCAAATACAAATGTGGTTACAATGGCAAGACAACGTAACAACATACTTAAATCTGAAGAGATACATACACATATGCAATGTAGGGCAAAATAATAAAATCAGAAAAGAATAATAGTCAAAAAAAAAACAAATCAGGTATTTCATATAAAATCCTCGTTTAGGAAGAAAAATTTTAATGACAACATTTATTTGTTTTATGGAATGTTTTAAATTACAATAAATTTACATTAACCTGACTCCAATAAATTCTCTCTCTCTGTAGAAATGCTGAATACATTTTTTGTTTATTTAAAATTTGCGATCTGATATTGTCATTATTGGGCCATTTTACTGTAATAATATTAAAGTACACACGTTCAGTTGTTTTCACACACGTACGCTCCCTTACTCAGCCACCCGCACATTTACGCATTGACGTTGTTAGGATTTATCATTATTAATAATAAATGAAATGTATGAACGAACAAAGAACCAAACAAGAAAAAAAGAAAAAAAAGATGTATTGTTGATGATATCTGCAAAACTATTTTCTATTGGTGTTATTTCTTTCTTATTGTTGTTGATTTGTTTTTGGCTTTACTCTCGCTACGGCTCTTCCATACTCTAATCTTTATACACACGAGTAACAGTTAAATTTGTGATGGTGCTATTGTGTGTGTGAGTGCATAAGTAAGTGTTTGTTTTGTTATTGTAAATATAAAAATGATATGCATGATAAAGCACTGTTATGGATATGGGTGTATTTAAGTGTGTTTATATATATGTTTTTTACTTTGTATGTATAAAAAACCATTTTCCAGTATGTGTATTACAATCAAGTACAGTATTGTGCAATTTATTTGTAGTGATGTTGGCGTATTATGTTTAATATGCTTTGTGTGTCAAGTGATTTTTCGAATTGAGAACAATTGTAGGTATAACAAATATATAAATAAAACAAAATTAAAAAAAAAAAACAAAAGCTCAAATTGTAAATATAATAAATAAATTAACGTATAAATAGATAAATAAAACAAAATTTGTTAAAAGAAATAAACCTCAAGCTTAAAAACGCTTTATTTGTGATAAATTTAATTTAAGTTATTTATTTGTATACAGTCAAGTGGAGTCTGTATAACACTGTTTTGACAAGACCACATCACTCGTCAGTTCAAATGTATCCCAGAATAAATCCAAGAGTAAGGGTACTAGATCCACCCCGTGGCCGTGAGATATCTCAGTAGATCATTCAGTCCAACTTCAGATATCGCAGAGAGGTTATCTAGTATATGTTTGCCCGGAAGTCTATGTCTCTTAGCCGCCAGTGCCGGACATTCGCAGAGAAGATGGAAAACCGATTCCTCCTACTCCCTATCCAGACAGCTGCGACAGTGGTCGTTTAGTGAAAGTCTGAGTCGACTTGTGTTGCTTGCCTAATATCCAGTGACCCGTACATACCGCCAGCAACCTCGATATGTCCCTTCACATCAGCTAGTAAGTCACAATGTACGCTCGGTATGAAATGAGGGCTACGTAAGCCGTGCCTATTTGTTTATTAATAGGCAAGAAAATTTTTTGTTGTGCAGTTTACGCTCACAGTATACAACCATTTGTAAAAAATATATCATTTAGAAGTGACGTTTTTGCAGCTATGCATTATCCTAATCAGTATTTTAGGAGTTATAAGCCATTCAAGTAGATGCTAACACATGGACAAACCATATGTTTGTAAAGAAGCCAAAAAAGAAAAAGCAATGCTTGTTGATACAAATTATTTTTGCAAGTAGAGTTTTTTGTGTATTGTAAAAAAGATTACCCACTCACTGGCGTTGATACAAATATTTTCTGGATGTTGCAAAAGTTTTAAATTTTTTTTGTGTGTGGGGGGAGGGGTAAAAATTTAAAAATGAGTTCATTTTACATGTATGAAAAATTTAAATTGTTAATTTTCTAAAATTCTATACTACCGTTCCTAGTTATGCCAATGCTACTTTTACTTTAGTGTTACAATTTAAACTTCTGTTTTTCTTTTTTTTCAGTTTTAAAATTGTTTAGTAGACTTACTTTAGGAAAGAAAATCATGGTGAAATAAAGAAAAAAATTATTTTTCTAAATCAGCTAAAACTAGATGGATGGACGAATTGGTCGAACACAGAAAATACTAGTATGAATTTTATAAATAAAAGACATTTGATTACCGTATTCTATTTCCTAAGAACTAATGACTTAAATGTATCCAACACCAAAATGTTTCGTTATATTTTTTTTAAGTATTAAATTTGAACTTTCTCTTTAAATTAATAATTTAATTACTTTAATTTTGATTAAAGAATATTAAAAACAATTTTTTAAATTAATTTCACTGCTGCTGAGAAAAAACTAACTTTTCGAGTGTATTGTTTGATAATCGCAAACAAAAATTTTAATCTTTTTATAAGAAAGTTGTAAATAACAATTTTTTTTTTTAAATTTAAAATTACTTTTTATATTAAATGAAAAACTTTTTTGAAAAAAAACTATTTAACCATATTTGAACATAATTTTTTTTTAAATTTACTGAAATGTTAGTCACAAATATTTACAACCTTTAAATTGCACGGCACTGTACTGTATATGCGTGTGAGATTTTGTACACAAATTTACAGCTTATTTTAACTTTTTATAGAAGGTATTAGAACTTCTTACTATAGAGAAAAAAAAACCATTAAGGAGCGGAAAACGATAGAAGAAAATCCCATATAAGTGGCATAATAAATGCTTGTAAATTTATCAATTTAGAAAATCTGTTGAATATCGACAATATGTATGTACAGAACATAATACGAATAATTTTTCTCCTCTAATATGCTCTTCAGAATACTCAAATGTAGTCGTTATTAATGTTTATTGAAAGTTAACGAAAAGCAACAAGAAAAAAAAAAGAAAAAAGAAAACAATTTTGTATTTTATGGGGTGTAAAAATATAAAAAAATATTAAATTAAAAATAAATTTATATCTTTAAGGCATTGGCTGGTATTCTACGTGATTGTATCTTAGTAGAACGGTACCTTTAAAAATGTTTTTTTTTTAATAAAATAATTTTCTTTTTTTACCTTTACAACAGACTTTGTCTTAAAAAAAAAATCCTTTTTGTTTAATACTTTCTATATATTCAGTTTTCTTAACACTCCCCTTTTTAAAACATCTTTTTGTCAATGACAAGAAAAGAAATTAAAGTGTCATTCACACGAAATTGTTGCTCCACGAAAGGGGTTGTACCTTTAAAATTCTATTCTTAATTCTTTTACTTTAACTCTTCTATGCTGTGTGTTAGCTGCTAGTAACTGCAACACTAATGCTGCTGCCGTTCTCTCTGTTTTGTTTTTTTGTTTTTTGTTGCTACCAAGCGATGATTCATTGTGGCACTGGTCATAATTCTCTCGTTAAACGTCCAAAACAGCAGTGTGTCATACAAAGTGGTCCAGTGTGCAGTTGAATAAAAATTCAGAAACAAGGCAACAACAACTTACTGCAGATTTATTTATGTGTTAGTGTGTAGAGTTCTCTATGGCAGAGGGTAAAATGTGTAAATGAATTATTTGACCACTACATGCAATAAAATACACACATATATACGATAAAAAAAATGATGCAACAAACATGCTGCAGTAATTAAATATTATTACATGTGAACTTATATTTAAAAATATTTATTAGAAAAAAATTTAATTGAAAAAAATTTTAGTGGAAAAACGAAGGGCAGTTTGTCATAATCTGCTAATAAATATTTTTGCAAAAACTTCTTCCTTGACGTATAATTTGTTTAATTTCAATATTTTTTTTTTATTAATTATTAAAATGCAATCTATCTATGTAAAGATAATAAGCAAATTTTATAACATTTAAAGAGGCATTTCAATAATTAAAGAAAAAAATTCTTTTTTTTATATAGAGTAAATATTAAAGAAAATTTTTAACATTTACTCTATATAGAAAATTTAGAAAAAAAATTCACTTATGGAAAATTTTAACAGATTTTTATGAAAATTTGAAAATTTTTATTTTTTAAGAAAGTTTTATTTAACAATTTTTTATATTAATTCTTAATTTTTATTTGATTTCTTTTTTTATTTCTTGTTATATTTAATTATTCGAGCCTTTGACAATTTATATTTCCTTAAGATGCTATACGAAGGAGTAGGGAAATATTAAAAAAATAATGTTTAAGTTTTTGTTTGTTTTTTTTTTTATACTTATATAAACCTGTTGCATGATCTTAGACTCGAATAATTAAATATTATAAGATTTTTTTTTATATTTAGGGAAAGTAATCTTCAATTTTTTATTTTAATAATATTTTTAAAAAGTAGTCAGCATTATTCTAACTATTATCATCTACATATTTTGACATTATATTTTCACGTGCATTACAAATTATAATTAATTCTGCTTGTAATTTGTGGTTGATTGTTAAGTTTTCGGTGTTATATTAACAAGTCTGACATCGATATTGTGCTTAGAGAAAATAAAATTTCTTGTCACTATTTTTTTAACCCATAACAATTTAAGAAAAAATGCCTACATAATTTAAAAAAAAAACTTAACAAATGTATGTGTCCAATGGTTATATATATTTCAATATTTTTTCAATTTTAAAATATAAAAATAATACTCTTAGCTTTCCAGTGTCAACTCTGAATAAATTAACCACCTCAGATGAGTTAAATAATTTAAAGTTTTTTTAATAAAGCCGTACCGAAACCGCGGTACACTGCAATATATAGAAAAAAAACCTCATTCTAATAGGGCATTGATCGAATTAAAACAAAATCCTGGGTAATTGCGTTGCCTGATTAAATATATAACACATGCCAACACTCAATATGCTTCTTTGAATTTATCAACTGATTCTAGTTAATTTTGGTGCGCTGAATTCAAACCTGTAATCAGTTTGTCTCTATCAGCTCTAGTTTTCATGATATAGCTTTTTTTCAGTATTTAAAAAGTAAAACTTTTCCATAGGAATTTAAAAAAAAAACAAAAAAGAAATCTGGAATGAACCGCCGGATTAGAATCTATTTGCAAATTCCAACAGTAGTCTGCCATCATATGTGTATCTCACCTTCCCTGCTACCGATTCTCCATAATTTTGATATCTTGGTGAAACCTTTCTCCTTGTTCTTCGCTTAAATTACCCAAATTTTCAGGAAATCGGTCCAAGTGACTGTGCAAATAATGGATTTCAATACTGATGTTGGAGCCAAGGTCTCTGAACTTATTCAGCATATTCTCCGCCAATTGAACATAATTTGGAGCTTTATTATTTCCCAAGAAATTTTTTATAACTTGCACGAATGATGTCCACGCTTTTCGTTCAGTTTCGGTCATTGACTTATCAAAATCACTAAGTACTTACTAAACAAAAGGAACAATCGTCCAAATGATTTCTGGGCTCTCTCCAAACTATCGGCACACCAAACTTAAGCCTATTTCGTTTTCCTTGAGTCCACTGTCGCAATTTTACACAGCAAGTATTGCACACAATGTGTGGAGCCCAGCTTTTATCTTGGTCACCAAGATCAACTCCAAAGTAATCTAAATACGATTTTTTAACACATTCCGAAATAGGTCTTATGTTTTCTTTAAAGGTGTATTCTCCACAAATATAACAAAATGTGTCAGCGTTATTTTTACAACATCTTCTATTGGAAGTCATTTCTATTTAGATCAATACTTTTTAATAAACTTTGCCAACTGCAATAAACCACTTCTTACAAGCAACTAAATTCCGATATGCAATTGGAGTGCAAAAAGAAAAAATAACGTTCTGAATAATATTACACAAATAAAATTCCCGTTTATCAGCTAGCAATTACACAAAAAATAATATTTTTGGAAAAAACGGAATGACAAACTGATATATACCCTGCTCATTTACAGTGGAGGGTATAAAAAAGCTATATCATGAAAACTAGAGCTGATAGAGACAAACTGATTACAGATTTGAATTCTGTGCACCCATATTAAATAGAATCAGTTGATAACTTCAAAGAAGCAAAATTCTTTTTAAATTTTGTCGGGCTGTGTAATTGACAGTCCTTTGATTTAAGGAATATATTATCAGCTATTTTGTTTCAGATGAAGTTTCCGGTTTGAAAATCTAATGAGATCAGTTAATCGCTTAAAAACTTTTTATTACGATCTGTATTCTACTATTTAAGCCCTTTTCTTGAGTGAGTTGAAAAAAAAAAAAAAATGTAGAATAAGTCACTTGCCTTCCTTCGATGTTGAACCAATTTGCTGTTTATGTAACCCCCAGTATGGACAGGGTGTTTGAAGTTATGTTTTCGTCCAGAAGTGAGCGGATAAAGAGTTGCCTTGTTAAATTCTAAGATGCGCTTTGGAATTGTATTCGCTGCCTTTTCTGTCGAACTAGAAATATAGCTTCCGCATTTCGGAAAAATGTAGCGTATTTCAGGCTGAAGTATTTGCTATCTGGGAGGCATGTAGAACTGTTACTGTAAGAGAGACTTGTTATGGCTTGGTTAACTAATTAGCGTTGTTATATACAGATTTCCAAAATGATATAAGCACGCAGGTGGACTAGCCCTAAGGGGATCTGTTTTGAATATCTCCAACCGAAATGTAGTTGAATTTTCATTGGGGACTATGGAAAACCATGATCTCTAGCCAAACCTGTTGAGAAAGCTAAAAATAGGTGTCGTTAAGTGGTTATATATAAAGTGGGCAAGTTTATGTAGCCCACTTTTGATATCGAGTGTAAATTGCAGGTCACTGGATGTAAAGAAAAAATAAAACCCAACTCGATGACTTTAGTTCCAGCTGTCTGGATACATAGAATGGGAATCGGATTTCCACCTTCGTGTATTATTTTTTTCTTAAATTTTTGTAGATTATGAAACAATTTAGTTGCATGCCCAGATATTTCCAAAGTATTAATACAACATATAAATATTTTAAACACCTGTATTCCTTTTAAATAATGCTTTCAAGCAACATACTGACAGAGGGACTTTGCAAAATCGACTATCATCTGTACAAGGTTTGAAAAACTAAAAACCTTTAAGTGATTTTTTCTGAAATTACAACTGAAATGACGAAGCTTTATGTATCACTACTAGTAGAGGTGAAAGGTATACAAAATCTATTACTTTAGCTACTATAATTACAATCGTAGAACAGTAATTGTTGATATATAAAATATTTTTTATATCAAGGAAATAGTGAAACACAAATATTTATATACATTAAGCGTTTTAAGGCCGATTAAGAACGGCTTTACACTGCAAACATGACACAATATAAATAGAATAAATCAGTTATTACACATGCAAATATTTAATTGAACTCACTAATACAAATAAGTTTATAAAATTATTTCAATACTTATACACACAGAAGCAAACAAGTGCGTTAAAGAAAACACTATTAAAATCATAAATATTCGTTTGTATGTATTTCATGTCTAAATATTGATAAAAGAGAAGAACCAACATAAGCCGGGATAGTGTCATCATCATTATCTTTATCATGCCTTTAGTCCTTAACATTGTTATAATTGTTATCATCATCATCTGCATAATGATTGACAGTGGTTTCGACATTGTAAATTTTGTCATCATCGAAATTGTATAATGCTCAGTTACATACTCATAACTATATACACGGCTATGTATGTATATGTATGTGTTTGTATTGATATACATACATGCAAAAGTACATGCCAACATGCATACGTACATAATATGTATTTAATGCAGATGACTGTGACAATGTTTGATGATTTATTACGCATGATTGACATTTATATTGTCAATATAAAACACGTTTTAATAAGTTTCTCATATCAGCAAAAAGCCTTAAAGTATACAACACACATCATGCCAGTCTAAATATTGATACACTATTCAAATACACACAAAAACACTCACTGCCTCTAAACTTATCCATTCACTTTCATATACAATCGCATATATGGTGTGTATGGTGTGAGTACAATAAAGGCAAATATATTTCATTTATATAATCATTTATATAATTGTACACATGACAGATTATTTTTGATATTTTTTTAATAAAAATTCCCACACACGATTAATTTTTATCATTAATAAAAGCAATTTTATTATGCCAGAAAAAATAGGAACTAAAAAATAAATGATTTATAGGGGTAAATACTATGTATTAAGGAAGGGCAAATAAATAAATGATGTGTTCTAATTAATTAAATATAATCTACAGCTTTGAATATAAATACATGTGTGTTTGATTGAAAAAAAGATGTGTCACACATAAAAAGACTATGTAAAGGAAAAACTTCTATGAAATATTTCGCCAATAGTTTTTGCAAATGTGTACACATTCTTAATTTGAAAGCATGCATGTTCATGCTGTACCATGAGCCGTCTATGTATAGGTAGAACAATATATCATTCACATATGAATATTAATCTTTTTAGAATGAAAGTTTCTGGTTGTTGGGTCTTGTCACCGAACACTAGTCATTGTAACTTCACAATGTCGATATTGAAAAACTTTATTTTAATGACTCCTTCAATTTAAGACCTGCACCCGTTGATTTCTTCGACAATCGCATCTGGGTTCCATGAATTGAAATTTTTAAAAACAGCGAAATTAAAATTTTTATTCTACTCGAAAAGTAAGCAGACCTATATTGATGTCCATTAAACCATTCAGACCTGCTTTGACAAATTCGCAAGAACTTGTGTATACACTTATTTAATATAAATAGATTTTTATTGGATGACCACTACGTTTAATATCCAAATACAAAGTCCAGATTTTAGTTAATATTCCAACCATATCAAGTTTCAACTAAATTGCATTTTATTTCTAAAAGATTATTATAAAAGAAGCAACTAAAATTACAAAATTTTAAGTTATTTGTACTTTAATTGAATAATGTGGTCTTATATATGGGCATTTCCATGTCATCGTACGTGACATTTGTACTCTTATAAAGTGGAGTAATTTTTGCAAAAGTTAGAGTAACTGAAACAAAATTAGATCCATTCAAAGGGTACTTTATTTAAATAAAAATTAATTATATTCGAAACATTGTTGCCTAAAATATCGAGAAAAATAAGAATATATCGTACGTGACATAAAACAGAAGTGATTTTGAGGTATATATCGAAATATGGAAAAATCTGCGAATCTTGGGAGGTATTATTTTTTTTTTTAATTTCTTACACTAAACCAAATATTTTTCAATTCAAATCCATCATACTAATTTAAAAATAAATCTTCAAATGATTTTATAATAATTTCAAATTAATATCGTTCGTGTCATATCGTACGTGACAGAGTTTTCTCTAATAGTATTCTTAAGTAATAAAATTTATATTATGTAAAGGAAAAAAAGTTTAATTCTAAATTAGTTGCTCTGGCGACTGTTCAAATATGAATGACAGAGACAAATAATGTTTTTACACTACGTACGTGACATTAAAATTACATCCAAAGGAAATCAAAAAAATACCGCTAATTGCACGCTATATTTTCTATATATATGAAAGTTTATATTTTTATAAATTTGTTCTTATAATATTTTAAAGCAAAAATTCGTAAGATATTTCTCTTGTGACTGCAGTATATTTGGTTCGTTCTTTACCTTTATGAATTGTTTCGATTTTATTGAAATAAACTTTTTATTTCAATAAATTATTTGATTTTTATATTATTGTTAATTCGAATAAAACTAGTTAAGGGCTTATAGTTAAAATGCATAACCGAAAACCAATTTTTTTCATAAAAACTATTTGAAATATCCAAAAACCGGTTTTCGAAAAAAGTCGAATACTCAATCTCTCCAGTTATCATGTTAGTTCACTACGCGCAAACTGTTAATTTGAGTAAGTATCACACTGTAATAGGGTTGACATTTGTATTTAAAAAAAGAGGACGCCAGCATTAAAAATGTAGGACATTTGCCCAAAACACGAGGACACATTTAAAAAAAATTAAATTTGATAAAATTTACGACGCCATTTAAAATACAAAAACAAAATTTGTTTTTACGAAAAAACTTTATTTACAAAAATACAAACTGAACATATCATTCTGATTTAATGGTTGAAAATAAAAACCAAAAAACCAAAACAAACAACAAAAATTCATTGCATTCATTATCGGGAATGTACACTTTTAAAAATTTTATATATATTTTTTAACACTTCCAATTTGAGCCAATATATTACCATCTCATCTCTTCAAATATTTGTAAAACTTTAGGCAATCCATATCAAAATTATATACCCTTACTATATTTTTTTGTTCTAGACTTTCTTCTATATCTGGAAAACAAACTTTATGAAAAACGCACAGCTAACAAGCAGACCCCTTTGCCGATCTTCTTTAAAATAAAAGACAAGTTAAAATAGGCCACTTCGATAAATAGCGACAATTAAGGATAATAAAACTAATTTTGTACAAAGAGAAGTTTTAAAATTGTACTTTTTCAAAACTAATTGTACGATCACCTAAATCATTTTTTTTATAAATTTTGTGACCTGTGATTAAAAGCTTAAATGTAAGAAAAAACTTCAGAGAAGGTGCAAAAAGCCGGACAACCCCGGACATTTGCTAAAAAAGAAGTAGGACTGCCCCGGATGCCCTAAAAAAGAGGACGGTGTCCGGGGAAAAAAGACAGATGGCAACCCTACACGGTTATGAAAATACCACATTACTCGCCAGATTTGGTGTTTCTTATAATAAGTCTAAGAGGTGGGGATAATAGATCCACCTCGCAGCTGTGAGTTATTTAAGAAGATCGTTCAGTGTTGTAAGTGAGTGCTGAACATTCGCAGTGAAGGTGGAAAACCGATTGCCCTTTTCCAAATCCAGATATCTTTCGTTAATGGTTAATTTTTATAACCTTTTTTAAATATTCTCTAAGTCTAATAAGTTACATAATCCCAAGTTTACTAAAGATTTCTTGTAAAAATTAAATTTGTAAAATTTTTTTAATTTTTATTTAATACAATACTTTCTTGTATGTATCCTTCCATTTTTTGTGATTTTCTTGTTGTTAGTATTTTTCAATTTTATATTGTTTACCATCTTGTTCAACAAATTATTGTTTGCCGGATAAGGATGATTCACACAGCTGCATACACATACTTGCACACAACCACACATCTTTCAACTAGTCGGTAGAATCGACACTTTACAAAGCAGTATTTTTACTTAATATTTCTCGCAAAAATACGGAACTTTGTAGGTTCTTGATATATCGAAGTAGCCTTATTGATTACACATTGGAACGCTAGGAGATAGTCAGATGATAGGTAGAGTTGAATAATGTGTTTTATTAAGAAACAAGAAACATTAGTCAAATATTTAAATTCTAATTTCAATTGTTTGATTTTGTAGGATTCATTCTACTGATACAAAATAAAATTTTTAAAACGGTATGCCTATAAAAATAGAATATAAGAACTGCTGGGCTCTGATATCAACCGTCATTCTTACTTGCATATTCTATAGCATAATGAGGCATGTGCTGCACTAAACATATTTATATACAAGCATAAATAGTGCCTCTTCGCCTAATGTTAACACTTTATAAAATAATATTATAATATTCTATGATAACGTCGTCAAATAAAGTCTCACATAAAAACTTGCTACAAGTTACAGTAAAGTATTAGAAGTAAGAACTAAGTTTGCAAAAAAAGGGATTAAATAAATGAAATAGTTACAAAACAGTTGAGCTAACATATACAAATATTTTCAAATTACGCCGTTGGCTTAGTCTTTGTATAAAATTATATTCATATTATATAGTTGTCCTGTTTATTTAGCGTCCACTGTTTAGTTTCATTTTCAGTCAATATTTATTCCACATAAATTTTGTTCATAAATTTTATGTGTTAAAATATTCAACAGTATCTTTTTTCTATTTCTCTTCACTGTAGAGAATGACAAAATAAAAACGACTTGGCATGTTGCAAAAATATATGTATTTGGCTTCTTTCGCCTAAATTCAAAATATTAACTTACAATTCAGATTAAAGCAAAAAATATAAAAACAATTTTTTAAATTTTCTTTTCTTGTTTATATATGTAGGAGGAGCTTCGTAATTTAAAATCTATTGATTTATTCATGAGCATTGAAATTCGATAGTAAAATGTTCACTGGGTTTTTGCATTGATTATTGTAAACTCGCATTGAATTTTTTTAAGTATAAAATACAACAAATATTTTTTAAGTATGAAAGAAAATCTAAGCTAAAAACCAAAAAAATTATAGTCAGTCATGCTCGACCATGTTATATCGTACACTGCTCCGTATATAGTTCAACATCATTTATTTAGAATTTTTATTGCGATTGGTATTTTAAAGAGATACATCGCCTTTATCGCTTGTAAGGTGATGTTATGTCGTTCAGTATATATAAGAATTATTATTTCATGAGTTACAATTTAACAGAAATGCAAAATATCTTTACAACTTATGCTGGAGTAGATAGAGTATGAAATTTTTTCTTTTCAGCAATTAAAAAGAAATTTAGAGTCATCGACTTTAACAGTAATAACTTTAACATATTATTGCAAAAAGTACTATGTACATAGTTTTTGAATAATTTTTTCAAATATGCCAAAAGCAAAATGTTATACTGAAATCAAAAGTAACTCGTCCATTTATAAAATATATATTCTTGTAATATTAGTAACTAGAAAAGCCCGGCGCGCGTTGCTACATCCCTTAATGAATACAAATTCATTCTGAATTTTAATTGAATATCAAAAAGCTAAAAATTATAACTCTTTTTAATGGGCGTGGCACTGTCCACTTTCCTAATCACGAAACTGTATAGTCATGACAGCTCAATATGTGTGCAAAGTTAAAACAAAATGGGTGAAGTTCAAGTAGCTGAAAATGATAACTTTTTTTATGGGCGTGACACTGCCCACTTTTCTAATCACGAAATTATATAGTCATGGCAGCTCAATATGTGTGTGCAAAGTTTCAGAAAAATCGATCTAGTGCAAGTAGCTAAAAATGATAACTTATTTCTTATGGGCGTGGCACTGCCCACTTTTCTAATTATGAAATTGTAAAGTCATGACAGCTAAATATGTGTGAAAAGTTTCTGAAAATCGGTCCAGTGCAAGTACCGCAAAATTATAACTTTTTTATGGGCGTGGCCCCGCCCACTTTTCTAATCACGAAATTATATAGTCATGACATGATAAAAAATTTTGTATAGGCGTGACACCACCCACTTTTTACCACCCATAAACATTCCCTAGAATGTATACAACAACTTGCCAAAGTTTGAGTCCGATTGGTTTTACAGTTTCGGAGTCTATAGCTAACACACACACATAGACAGACAGATTTTCACTCTTATAGATATAGATTTGTACAATTTATTTTGGCATTCATATTTAATGTAAAGGCTTGACATAAATGCAAAATTTAGTTAAAATAAGTTGTGTTCATTTCTTATATTTGACTTTAAAGATATGGTCAGCTATAATTGTATTCTACATCTCAAGCATAATTACATTAAGAGAGTATAAAATGTGTATTATTTTTTACCAGAAAATAAAATGACATTGATGATGACATGATGTATTTATTCTTAAATATAATATAAAACGGAAACGTTATTCGGGAATTATAAGTCTTCACTTATTTGTTATATGTTTCGGCAGTAACATATTGGGATTTTTAATAACTATTATGAAGAAACAGGTAGGAAAAGAGTATATTTTTTTTTACCGGAAAAGAGATGGAAAATGAAAATAAATATATCATACGGGAAAATTCTTCGAACTAGATACAAATTATAACAAATAATAAAATTTGCAAAATTAATTTTAACTGATTTTTCGTATAAGCTCTTGATATCCTTAATGACTTTTTTTATTTCGGTTTGTTGTTTCTTTAAGTCATGTGTGTGCCAGACCCATAATTACATTTAGGTTTATATGATTTTAAATGATCTTCCCAAATAATAACTTTTATTTTTATCACCTTTAATTATCTTTCATTTTAATTAGACTTTTTCTTATTGTCCTCTCAATCTCAAATATTCCACACAATCTATTAATACTACTTTCACGCTCAATTTCCCCCAAAAAAAACTCCACTTAAATTAAAATATTTCTTTTTCATTATTCGCCAACTTTATCACAAAAATCTCAATTTCCTAACAATACATTCCTCCACTACTGCAACGACATACATTTTTCATTTTTATGGCTCAATTTCCAGGAATGTGCATAAATAAATTTTCATTTCTATTAGCAAGTTGTCGTTGTTTTTGTTATATGTGTGTACTAACACGTCATTTTAAATGAGAAATATGTTTTACCTTTGTGGAAGTAATTTTTCCCTTAGCTGCCCTGACAATAAGAAGAAGTTAATTTTTCTACGACTATGTAAGTTAATAATTCGTCACTATTTTGTATCTCCCAAATGTTAGTAAGTCTTTAGTGGTGCATTGTAAAGAAATATTTTACATTTTTATGCAACTTTGATATTATAACGGCTTTTGTGAGATACCTTATTAGTTCAGAATAAAAATTTATGGAAATTTTTAGTAAATTTAGATAAAAATTATGTACTTTATTTAGCATATCGGTGGCTTAGAGCTAAAAGGGCCAATGTAACTTTTTTGCTCTTTTGATTTAATCAATGCATTAGATTTGTTTTCTTGCTCTATTTCATTGTGGTAAAACAGCTAAAGTCATAGTTAACCGAGAACAGCTTCATAAATGAAATGCTGGCCAATATCACTATGAAAGCACCTATAAAAGTTAAAGTTCAATTCCAATTTTCTCAAAAGTAAATATTTTGACATTGGCCCTTTTAGCTCCAAGCCACAGATATTAAATAAAAGTTTTAGTAAAGTTAAAGAAAATTTAAAGAATATTATTCAATTTCGAACAGCGAAGAAAAATATTGCAAGCGTTTTGTTATAATCCAAGCAAAATCTTTTTAAAATTTTATAATAGGTAGTCATTATATCATATATTACATGGTAATGGGGTTCATAACAAATATCATTATTTTGAAATACAATTTCAAGGCCTGTAAAAAAGTATTTCAAAAAAAAAAAAAAAAAAAACAAGTTTATGTTTATTTCCAATATAACTGATAAATTTACAAGGTATTTAAAGATTTTGCTCTGATACTAGGTAAGTCAAGATTATGCTAGGCGCACAATTGGAACGAACGACGAATTTTTCGTCGCGAATATTCGTCGTTAAAAATAAAACACATTTGTGTATATGAGAATGCATACAATTGTGGTGTCAGTCGAAGTTCGCTATACGCGGCGAACTCTGCATTAGATTTATTTCTATTTCTTACGCCGGCGAACGACGAACAAATTGATACAAGGTGACCATTTTTTATTAAGTTTGGGCTTACTTCTCAACTTTTTAAGAAAATAAAGTTAGTTTTTACTTTAATAATTGTTTTATTTTTTATTTTAAAACTTTAAAATAAGTATAAAAAAGTTAAGTACAAAAATTTGTTTTTATTTGTGTTTTTGCAAATGTTTAAGTTTATTAAGTGATCTTTTTTTCATATGGTCACAATATTAGCTGTTATACACAAACAAAATTTTTATTATTGTTTAATGCACCAACCCACGACATTCTTTGCAAACGTTTGCTTATACGTAAACAAGTTTTTATTATTACAGAAATTATATTTATTGTTTTGTTGAGTTTCACAAAAAATTGAATTCTATTATTTTTGTTTTTTCTTTGCACAACCACTAAACAATTTTATCAACTATAAAAGATGTTACTTTTTCGTCGTTGTTGTGCTTCACACGACGAATTTGCACAACGAATTTTTACCGAAGAGTTCGTCGTGTTGGGCGAAATTCGTCGTTCGTCCCAATTGTGCGCCGAGCATTAGGCTGGGAAATTTGTGTGATTCATGTATTTCGAATTTTATATATTTAATCACATACTTCTAGGATGAATAATAGGGCAATTTTTGCAATATTTTTTTAAACATTTTTTATAAATACAAACCATAATTACGATTAAAATATGGAAAAACAATTTTTTAATTTCACTGTTTAGTAGAACAATAAAAAAATCTAAACTTTTATGAAACGTTGATGGCGTTTTCGCTATATCTGTCTATTTAAAAATAGACAAGTATTCCTAGGACAAGCAAACTTTTGTTACATTTTCTATTTTTTACATTTTGTTTGTATGCTTTAGTGACTTTTTAAATTCAAGTTGCTGGCAGGGTAAGTAGTCACACAGCGAAGCACAATACAGTACACTAGCCAAAATCCTGTTTTTATTTTATTTACCAAAATACTCCGTTAGAAAGATGAATGAACAATTTGTCAGTGGGTGTGTTTGTGTGTTTAAATATCAAATGTTATACATTTTACTAAATATGGTTTGAATTAATTGTTATTACGCGTATTAGTCACATTAACGAGTCTACATTTATTATTTTCCGAACAAACAAACCTTAAAAAAGGAAAGGAAAAAAAGGATTTCAAATGCACAGGGAGAGATTAAATTAAACATTGTTTTGTATTTCCCAGGGTTATGAGGGGAGCAAGATTATTTGGATTTATTTTCTTTTGACCGCCCAAATAATTCTCCTAAGAAATAAAAGTAAGAAAGTTTGGTTGGCCACATGAGATTTTGTGGTTAGTTTATGTGCCAAATGAAATATTACCTTGTCATGCCTCGTTACGTTTTTTCTTTAAGAATTTTGTGGTGGCTTGCTTGACGCTTTAAAGGATATTTTTTTCCCCAAAGCGTATTTTGTCTGAAAATTTTGTTTAAGTTCCAATTCCCAAAGTGTTGAAAAGGTCTTGCGTGTTTAAAGACAATTATTGTGCTGGTTTTTTTTCGAAAATTATTTTACTTTTGTTTTCTTCTTGTTGAAAAATTATTTTATTTGTTGTGATAAGCCACAAAGTATACTTTTGCAAGAAAAAGGTTAAACATTAATAAATTTATGTATTTGTATTAGTTTGAGGATCTCATTAAAATTAGATAAATTGCACCTGGTTTTGTAATTTTTTGTTTTAACATAAATTATGGAAAAACTTTTAATTACCCGCAAAAAACTACCGCAGTGTATAGATGTTAATATGACATAATACATAGATATGCAAGTTAGTTAGAGATAATTAATATAGAGTTTTGTTTCACTATATAGCGTAAAAGTATGTTCACATTTAGCAAATATTTGACGAAATAGAAATAGAATAGTTGCAATATTAGTCTTTTGGTATATGTTTTGACGATTTTTGGTGATGAAAATTTAAATAATTTTTAATAGAAAAGTGATCACTTAAACATTTGCAAAATTTGAAAATAGTATAAGTCATTGTTTATGTGTTAACACAAGACAATATCAACTGAATTAACGAATTATTATAGTGCTACAGAATTAGTTCGATTTAAATTTATTTCAATTTAACAGCCAACTAATTAATACTTCTCTTACTCGTCTTTTTTACAAATATTTAATTATTGTCTGTCTTTTTTATTATTAAAAGGATCCAGAATGAATCCCAAGGGTCTCCGAATGTTAATATTGGAAGCGTTGCTTGGATATCCTGATTTGATTTTAAAGACAGTTGCGGTTGCCCATGAAAATCACAGCCACAATAACAATCGGTCACTCAAATATATTCAACGGAAAATAAACTTGGGTGTACATGAGATGTTTAACTAAAATTCTTACTTTTTTATTGTTTTCCCCCAACGATTTCTTTCATTTTTGCCCACTTATTATAAGAAGTCATCGCTCTGACGATCTCAGTGATGGTGAAGTGTTTGAAAATAGATAATTTGAAACACCTACAAAATAATGGCATCAACAATGCAAAACAACGATAGAGTTGTTTCGTACAAAATTTAATATGAAAAATATATGTACGCCTTTTTAAGAATAAAACCTCCTCTATTGTTGTAAAAAAAAATCCTTTAGTCTTGTTATATCCCCCTGGTTCTTTGTAAAACACTTGAAAAGAAGTGGTGAAGCGTAATTTCCTTGCACAACATTCCTACTCTTTTCGGTTGGCAATCAAAAATTATTTTAATTGTTAAAAATCTTGAAGCGTAGCACTATTAAATAAATGGCATTTTAGCTCTTATTTTACGCCTTGTTGTATGCCTTGGTGCAGCTACTTTTTATTTCTGTTTGTTGGCGCTCTTCTTTCTTTTGGTTGTTTGCTTCTACTTTCAAGCATGACTTCCGTTATTGTGTGAGGAGGATTTTTGTTCTATGGTTTTTTAAGGATATTTTTTCTTAACAATTATTGTTTATTTTTTTTTTTTTTTTGAAGAAAAGAATATGTGAAATTTAAATGTATAAGGTTTCAACGAGTTGTACCGCAATGAAAGCTTTAAATAAGATTTCTTTAAGTCTAATGGAAAAAATATTGGATTTGGTCATTCAAAGAATTACTCTTGGTACATAGTTTTAAAGAGAAAGTTTCACGAATATTTATATATAACACTAACATTATTTTCCATACAAGTATTTATAAAACAGACAAACAAGCTCATTGCCAATATAACAGTTTAATCCTACTTTTCTTTTGTAATTGCAAAATCTTTATATTACTATTTTATTAGGAAATTTTGTTGATGCAACCATAAAATTTTACTTCCAAAACTAAACTTGTCCATTGACAACCATTTTAGTACTCACAACCATGTATGGGAGAGCCTTAATTGAGAGAAACTTGTCGTTATTTTGTATTGTATTTGTAATTACCAGAAAATAGGCTTTATGAAAAGAAAAGAAAATAGGGCATGGCATCCTTATACCATTACGTATAAAACTGGGCCGGGTCACTAGTTTTTTTTTTATAAAAAATATTTGATCAAACAATTTTTTTAGTGAAACATTTTCTAAAAAACACTAAATTAAATCATTAAAAATTAAAAAAAAAATTCAAGGAAAATTGTTCTATAAGGAATAATATTGAAGATCTGTTGAAATGAAAAAAATTTACAAAACTCTGTATATAAAAAAGTGTATCAAACAAAAAAATTTTTATATTTTCTTTTATATAATTTTTTCCATACGAAAAATATTAATATTAAAGGAAAAATGTCTAAGATTTTATCTAACTCTTTTTCATACGAAAAATATGCGACAGTTTATTTTAGAGAAAAATTTCAAATAATTTCTTTGAAATAAAAATTATTATACGGAAGTGATTTAAAGTGCATGAATTTTGCGTTATGACACTATTGAAATAAATAAGCGACTGTATTCGAACATTTGTGCTCTGTGGCCAAAGTATCAGCAGAAATCATTTAATTACTATTTTATATTTAGAACAAGGTTTATCACAAATTTTTGGAAGAAAAAAAGTTTACGATAAATTTTATTATATTAAAAGTTATCAATATTTTTCAAAAAAAAAAAAAAAAAAAAAAATTATCAAAATTTTTTAAAAGAATTCACAATTGTTACAAATGTTTAAAAAACTTTAAATCTCTTTAAAAATTTCTACAAGTACTGCAGAGGTAGACAATTTCTTTACTAAAACAATCCCAGCAAAAACTAGATAATGACTTGTTTTTACTGAACAACATACTTTTCAATGGCAATTACATATCGTCTATCTCATTAAGAAGTAAGGCAAAGCATTTCATTAACAAAGTGATGACTTAAAGATTTTCACTGATTTTTGAATTTCAAATTAACTTATTGCAGAATAATCAAACCTGATTTTCGTTCTGAAAAGAACCAAACGACTGCTATATTATATAATATCAATGGGTTATTTAGGTTATTAGAATCAAGTTCTTATATATTTCTATAAAAGTATGTATTTATTGAAGTCCCTATTTATAAGCGACCATAATAAGTACTTACACGTGTCCCTATGTATCTGTATGTGGGGGTGATAAGTACTTATTTTAGTCCCTATTTATTAGCGAGAGTGGTAAGTACTTGACTTCAATGACATTGCCGTGTTAAAATATTGAGTTTAGATACCAAATTGTAAGTAGTGAAGAACTAATTCTTAGTACTCTCAACTCATTATTTTGTAATGAGAGTTTTTGCTGGGATATTCAAGATACATTCGTTCAGAGAAACTTTTTATTGGATGTTTTTTAGTCACGGCCTTTCCAACATTAGAGATATGAAAGTTGTTTTAATAAAAATCCTTTGATAAAAGTTTGTACAAAAAATAATATTTATTTGCGAAAAGATGACAAGTGGCGTAAAAACAACAAATACAAATGTATTACATTTGTTGTTCAAAAAATTTCCATCCCTGCATAAATAAATAAAATCTAGGCAAATTCAATAGTTTTTATCATTATGCCCTGATCAGCTGTTGCGACAAGGTTACCTGTATGATTTTGCCTTGACAATATTCATATAAAGTTTAATTTAAATAGAGAATTGGCTGAATATTTTTTTCTATAATTTTTGCTTTTTACCTTTTTTGTAGTTATTTTTTAAACTAATACAATTTGATTAGTGTGTAGTTTTTGTAGCCAAATTTCTATAATTAACTTTCGTTGAATTTTTTCTTAATTTTGTTTAAGCTGTTTAGTTCTTGTTCTATCAAAATGTTATTTAAGACAAGTTGAATAAAGTTTTATTACTATACTTTATGGTGTTTTTGGAAGTATGTGTTTAGTTGCTTTGATCTTCGTTCAGTTTGATGCAATTACTAAGAAAATTTTATTTCAAATATTTTGTATAAAGTAATTTGTTTGTGCTCTATGAAATCAAAAGCTATATTTTGGAATAAATAGTTTTTATAACATGTTATTGTTTTCTCTTGGTCTCCTTATATTCTATTTAAGTTTTAAAAAATGTTGAGAAATTATAAAATTAAAACGTACCAGTTTAACCAAAACTTCAAATTTCATTGTAACTTTCAATTTGTAAGAAATTATCGCTTAAATCTAAACTTTAAAGTTTGTCTTAATAAATTCTTAAGTTATTTAATAAATTGTTTAAAAAAAATATCTTTTACAGTTCCCTTATAGGTATAGATACGTATTTGTTGTTGTTACCCTTCACATGCGTGTAAAAGTTTATATATACATAAGTTTGTCACGCCGTTTGTATTCTCTACAGTATTAATTTGTGATCCCATAAAGTATAAATATTTTGAATCCTTACAGATAGAGCTGTTATGTCTGTCTGTAGTCTAGTTGAGTGTTGAAATCAATTTCTTTAAGCCCCCATATATCCCATGGATTTGAATATACTATCGGCTTATCAGGATTTTTTTCGATAATTTTGGTATTAAAAATCGGATATTTCGAATCATTTGGAGTTGAGATATTTTCAGAAAAACACGTATGCCTATGTTTTTTTAATTAAAATAGTAACAACAAAATCTATCAAAAAAAACCACAGCAAAAGCAGTGGTTGGTTTACATGAAAATTTGTGGATTTAAGTTATAGTTAGTATATTTTGCATCCCTATTCATGTGTAGGGATGTATGTAATTTATGTGTGTATGTGTTGGTGTATGCATATATGTAATTGTCTAAATGAATTGTGAGGATTTTTTTTGTAATTCTTATATTTTTTAAGCTTGTTCTTGGATATAAATATATTTTATGCGAAGTGTAAATCTGTTTCGCGAACAACTTGAGTAGATGTGCTTACATTTGCTCATCTACTCTTTAGTGAAGGGTATATTTTTGTTTGGCACAGCCGAATATAGCACTCTTACTTTGTTTTTTTTATAAATATTGCCATTCAAACTTGTAAATAAAATTAAATTATAATTAAATTATTGCATTGTTGTTTATGTTTGTATGTATGTAGATGCAGCTGCGATAATATCTAGCGATTGCCACAAAGCTATTGCAGCTTTTCAAAACTTGCTGTAAAAGTACTATTGCAAAATTTTATTATATGGGTTTTTATATGGTTGGCCGGCTGTTGTTGTATTTAATTGTGTAGACATACATATATATTTGTGCAAATGCGTAAGTGTATACTCATACATACAAATATACTTGTAAGTTTATGTCGTCTGCATGTGTATGTTGACTTTTAGTTTTGTTGTCTACGTTTCTGAAAGATTTTTAAACTAAAAGTTTTAACATCCTCTTATATCTTTCACTCTATTTCTTACTTCATGCTTTTTTTTTAAATGCAGCATTTTGTACATGCAAATACACATAAACATATACATGTGTTCAAGTTGTTTTGATGGCAATGTTCTCTTGACATATACGGTTGACAAGAGATTATGTGTAAACAAGAAAAGTTTAAAAGATGTCAAGGAAATAGAAAATAAAATGTAAGTTTTATTGCAAAAAATAAGAAGAAAATATTATTTCATCTTTTTTCCATAAAATTTAGCAACATTTTGACATATGGAAATTAATAGACAATCTTCAAAATAAAACAGTCATGCCAAAGTAAAAGTCATCATAAATATTTCTTATCAAAAACTCATGAAATAAGACAAAGTAAGAGATGCACAGAGATTCAGAATGCGATTACGAAAAGGGTAGTGTTCAACACCGAACTTTCATCAGACTACACTGCGATAAATGAAAATTGATTTAAAGAAAAAAAGTTAATATTGAATTTACATTTGCTCCCGCAACGTCAAGAATTATTTTGAGGTTTTGGATACATTTGTTTCGCAATAATCACATGTAGGCTGGCGGAATCCTAAATGCAGCAAAAGTGAGGTTGAAAATATCATCAAAAAATTAGCAAAATTTAGTTCACTTGCAGATGTTCAAATCAGTGAACCGGCTTCGATATGAGAGGTCCTTAGACTTCTGATTTTTGTATAAGATTATTTTGATAAGCAGTTAATATCGACTGATTTATGCAATTTTAAGTTCTCGCCTGTTACGTCAAACCGTTGTTCCTGCGCTTTTAGTTAAAGTGAATTCATTTTTGACTATTAACCTGCCAGTGCTTTTAGCAATAAAATCTGATCAAGAGTGTGTAAATTATTTAATCGTTTAAATTTTTACAGTCATCGAAGTGAGTGCTATTTCTGCCCATTTTGTTTGGACATTTTCCAAACTGCGGTTGATAAACTTTTTTTATTTAAAAAATACTGTAAAAATATATAAGCTTTTCTTATTATGTGCAGTGGTCCCTTTTACTAAACCATTTTACCATTTATTTCGAACCATGTTTTTACACCCTTCACACAGTGAAAAAGGGTATACTTATATAGGTTTGTCATTCCGTGTGAAATTTCTACAATTTTCATTTCCGACGCCATAAAGTATATATTTTCTGAAAGCTTATGAATAGGGGAGTCGATTAAGCTCTGTCAGTCTGTCCATCTGTCCGTCTGATCGTCTGTCCGTGTGTTTGTTGAAATCAACTTTTTGAAGCCCCCCAACATCTCTTGGACCCGGGTGAGGTATTAAAATATCAGAAATATTCGGGAGTAGATCGGTATTAAAAATCAGAAACATCGGTTCATAAACAACTGAGATATGAGCAAAAACCCACGACCACCTCGATTTTTTTTCACAAAAACAACATTACAACAACAACATACATACATACAAACATGTATACTGGTTAGAGAAAACGTGGCATCAAATCCCAGCTGAGCCAAAAAAAAAATTTTTTTTTTCAATTTTTTTAAAATTTTTTTTACAATTTTTTTTTATTTTTTTTTATTATTTATTTAATATATTATTTATATTTTTATTATCTTTTTTTTAATTTTTTTTTATTTATTTTTATTTTATATTTATTATTTATATTTTAATTATTTTATTTTAAATTTTTTTTTAATATTTTTTTAAAATTTTTTTTTTAAATTTCTTTTTTGTAATTTTTTTTTATTTTTTATGTTTTAACATACATACGTGAATTTATAATTTTACAATGGGATGTTTTTATATATGTATGGTTTTTATATGTATGTACGTATTTCATATGGGATGAATGGTGTACAAACTACTGTTATTGCATGACTACACGTTGTGAAGGGTATATAAGATACGGCACGGCCGAATATAGCGCTCTTACTTGTTTTTTCGTTGCTAGTTTTCTGTAGCATGTTTGAACTGTTTTAAAATTTAAAACAAAAAATTAAAGATGGTCTTTAAGATGTGGCAACTCAGTTCAACTTGGTCCCGTCAGGACATATAAAAAATAAATAATATTCTTTTTTTACATTGAGTTTGACAGTAGGGTTCCCCTTATCAGCTGGTCTGATAATTTCATCTGTATGAATTTGCCTTGAGCTAAATCATGTCAACGTAACATTTTTCTAAACAAAATTAGTTTTATCGATCTCTCAGTGAGAGAGATGTTAAATTGCATATAGTGCATATAGTTGGAAAAAAAATTTATATCGATGGTCAAGGCTCTAACTCTAATAATTGTAATGTTACAGGACAAGATAAAGATGTAACAGAAACTATATTATCATAATGTAATTACTGGAAAAATTAATTTCGAAAAAGATACTAGTTAGGGCCTTTCTACTTGTGACCATCAATATAAAAAAAATTTTTCGAATAAAAATCTTATTAGAAAGAAATGGATGAAAAGTTGCAAAATTATTGCTGCTCAGATGTTAGGGAATTATATATATATCGTTTTTTTGGGGTCTGTAAATAAAAAAAAAATTGTTCGAATATTTAAGAATTGCTAAAAATGTGTGCTTATATATTTCACTTTTTTCCAAAACTTTTTTTTGTGAATTAAAGTATTTTCAAAAACTACATATGAAAGATTAACAAGAAAGTAAAATAAAAAGTAAAAAAAGAAAAGAAAATCATTTTCTGCCTTAATAAAGTTTTAGGTCAAAAACCTTAAATTCGTGTACGTCTGTCGTCGTTTTTTTTTCTCGGTTTTAAGTTTTGGAAAAAAGGCACAAACTGTTGAAGTTTTAATTTTTTTTTTAACTTTACTCTGCCAAATATCTAGGAGTATATTGTGTGTGCGCAGGGTTTAAAAAAAAAATAAAAAAATTAAATAAAAAAAGGAACAAAATGGAAAAACAGAGCGTAAAAATGGTAAATTCGAAGTAAATTATTTGCATGTACAAATATGAATGGTTGCCTGAAAGTGTGTATGTGTGTGTGTGTCTGTTTTGTTTGCCACATAGTTTGCTTAAGTGGAAATTATAAAACTCAAAGATTATTATAAGATTTCTATTTACAATTATGACTTTTCTTAAATTTTGTAAACACATACATAGATCCACATTTACAAACCTCTTTTGATAGCTCTTCAATCACTGTTAAAACTTATTTTCAACGTAATTAAAAAAGTCCAATTTTTTTTAGATTCTTTTTTGTCGTTCTCCTGTTTTACTTTTTGTAAAGTAATAACTTTTCTAAGTAAATGACTGTTTATGATTCAACATTAAAATCAAAGGACCTGTTCACAAATTTCTTTTTCTTTTGTCCTCTTTAAAGTTGCAAGCAATATATTAATATATATTTTTTTTTAGCTTTTACAACTGAAACAAAAGCTAAAAGTACTTAAGAAAGTCACTAAAGGCAAATATTCTCTTAGCTAATGAGAAAATTTATCACCAAATAAAAGTTTTAACAATAAAACTTTGATTAAAATTGAAGTCTTAGAAAAGAAAAGAAAAGAAAAGAAAAGAAAAGAAAAGAGTTAAAATAGTTTTTTGTTAGCCTTTGGAAAATGCTATTATGATTTGGCGGTGGAGGAGTGCCTTTTTAATTATGTAATTGGTAATTTTATAAATTATTTGCTTAAATAAATTTGTTTATAAATCTAAATTCCTAATTTGAAAAGTTTCTTTTTCAGTTGGCATATTTAGATAATTCTTAAGCATAAATACAAGTACACAAATATAACATGAAAAGCCTATTTTTTAAAAATCTTAAAATAATTTTTAACAATATCAATCCGAAAACATTTTATGAAATTTATGCTCAGAGTATAGATGGTCAATTCTTCTCATCTCGGCTGTTCTTAAGAATACTAGTCGTTAAATGAAAGCTTTTAAAAGGTTTGTATTGAATTAGTGCTTTACAGACTTGTTAAAAGTCCAGCGTAGTGTCGTTTTATATTATAAAAAAAAGCTTAAAAAAGTCGCAAAAGCTATTATTAAGTGATCATGTGCAGCAGCCAATTTCTTGTTTAAAATGAATGAATTGACCCCAGAAAAATGAACGGCAAGTAATTAAAAAGAGTTTAATGTTTTATTTTCTATTGTTCTAATTTTTAATTTCAGCAAAGCAACAAAAATATATTTAACTATAAAACTTTAATGAAGATATGGCAACATGCTTGAGAGAATTACTCTTTTAAAATAAAACAAGTAAGAGCGCTATATTCGGCCGTGCCGAATTTTATATACCCTTCACAACGTGTAGTCATGCAATAACAGTAGTTTGTATCACCATTCATCCCATATGAAATACGTATGTATATAAAAACATATAAAAAACACACATATATAAAAACATTCCATTGTAAAATTATAAATTTACGTATGTATGTTAAAAAAAATATAAAAAAAAATTTAAAAAAAAAATTAAAAAAAACATTTTTTAAAAAAAATAATTAATATAAAAAATATATATAAAACAAAAAAAAAAAAAAAAATTAAAAAAAATATAAAAAAAAAATTAAAAAAAAAATACAAATATAAAAAATATATTAAATAAAAAAAAAATAAAAAAAAAATTTAAAAAAAATTTAAAAAAATATAAAAAAATCTTTTTTGACTCAGCTGGGATTTAATGCCACGGTTACTCTAACCAGTATGCACGTTTGTATGTATGTATGTTGTTGTTGTAATGTTGTTTTTGTGAAAAAAAATCGAGTTGGTCGTGGGTTTTTGCTCATATCTCAGTTGTTTATGTACCGATGTTTCTGATTTTCAATACCGATCTACTCCCGAATATTTCTGATATTTTAATACCTCACCCGGGTTCAACCGATGTCTGGGGGCTTCAAAAAGTTGATTTCAACATACACACGGACAGACATACACACGGACAGGCGGACAGACGGACAGACTGACAGAGCTTAATCGACTCCCCTATTATTAAGCTTTCAGAAAATATATACTTTATGGGGTCGGAAATGAAAATTGTAGAAATTTCACACGGAATGACAAACCTATATATACCCTTTTTCACTGTGTGAAGGGTATAAAAAGAACACAAGAAAATATGATCTGAAAATAAAATGGTCTCTGTCTTACGTCTAATTTCTACAACGTTTTTATACCCTTCACAGTGAGTGCAAAATCTCTACAATTTGCATTTCCAACCCCATAATGTAAATATTTTCTGAAAGCTTATGAAAAGGCTTTTTTTTGAAGCCCCCAGAATTTTTTTATTTTTTTTATTTTTTTTTTATTTTTTATTATTTTGTTTAAATTTTTAATAATTTTGTTTTAACATTCATACATAAACTCAATTTATAATTTTACAATGGGATGTTTTTAGGCGGATAGACATGAATGTATGTACGTATTTCATATTAAAGAAACGAATGGTGATACAAGCAATTGTTATTGCATGACTTCACGTTGTGAAGTCTATATAAGATTCGTCACGGCCAAATATAGCAATCTAACTTGTTTAAATACCAGTTTGTATAGAAAATAACGTTGCGTCGGAGTTCTGTTTGAACATGTTTCCCAATCAGCTCTATGTCTTGTTTTGTTATCATCAATACTCTTGTTCTTGAGGTTGAGAAAATATATTGTCGCAAAACAAATACATCCAACCTTTGGTTCAAGTTTAAGGCTGAAGGATTTATTGATTACCTAGTTATGTCTACCTGAATGAAATACTAATGATCTAATTAGTTTATGGTTTAAACAGAACGTCGCCGTGTGCCATTCGGACCGTAAAGCATTTAAGTTACTGCATGATAAGTTTCTTAGTCATGGACGACCTCAGTTGTTTTCTTCTCAACATAATGTGACTTAAATATATTGTTAAAAATTTAGTTAGAATTCAATTTTTTTCCAGGGATTATCGGTATTACGCTTCTTGTCGCAGACTAGTATTTTTGTTATAGACGTTTATAGAACATTGTAGATCGTAACCAGTATGGCAGCGCTAATAATATTTTTTTAATTAAAATCATTTGCATTGAAATGTCAAATTGCTAAAAAAAACTTGCTTAATTTTTTGTTTTTAAACGTCCCTGGCAAATCTCTAGGATTATAATGTAAACCCAGTTGATTATCGAAATAAAACCTCATCAATTGTTTGATGAAAATCAGATTGTGGTAATTTTCGCACAACTAGCAACTAAATATTCAAAAACAAACAACACATTTAAGACCTGCCGTTCAAAAATAAAAGAACATGCTGTATTTAATGATAACGATAATGTTGATGATTATTACAGCCAGGGTGATAGCTACACTAAATAAGCCGGCAAATGGTTTTATATTATAATGCATATGTATACTATAGAGTGTCCCAACTTGTACATGTAAATACATACGCGTTGTTTTTTTATGTCAGATTCTGTTATCGCTTAACTCAGTTCAGAGATTTACCTAAATAGTTTAAATAAATTTTATTTTGTTTTAATTCAGGGACATCCTGTACAAGTTTTGTTTTTGTATAATTCCTTTCTCTGTCCTCTCTCTGTTTCTCTTTTTCCATATGAACGAATTATAGTCAAAATCTCTTTTTTATACATTAAAGTTAATAACGAAAGAACACGTTTGATAAAATGTTCTTATTTTGATTACTTAAGATATTACACTAAGAAAGTCATTGTGGTTGTTGGTTTTGTGCGGTGAGAGGAGAAAATTTTCATTTGTTTGATTTACAAAAAGCCATATGTTTTGTCTGCTAAATTTGTGTATTGTTAGTACAAAGGTTTTCTTAGGAAATTGTCTTTTGAAAAAACCCAAAACATTTTGCTTTCTTTTTGTACATTACCTCATACTGGAGCAATTAGACTAGAGAAAAATCAGGGCTTCTTAATGTATTTTTATATCCTTTCAGCTGTGTTGCCAAGGGTATATGTAGCTTTGCCATTTTATTTGTAGTTTCTTGCTCATGACTTAGGGAGTTGACTGAAAAATGTCCGTCTGTCCGCGAGTTTGTTGAAATGTATTAGGAGTTTCCACATAAAGCAAAGCTTCGGAACATGTTCCTGTAGCCATTTCCATTGAGCATTGATACTTTAAGTTTGGACTCCCAGATAGAATTTTCTTTTGAAATTTTTGTTAGAGCGATTTTTAACCAGAAAATGTTGTACCAACAATTTTTTTCCTAAAATGTTCTAACACAAAACTAACAACTGACTTAGAATTAGATTTACAGATAAACCTTAGCAAAAGTGTCATAAATTGTGCTGGGCATTGGGCATACCTAATGAAGAGGTTCCACTTTTGGTAGTGAAGAGTAATAACGACTTATGTTATGCAATAAAATCCACTAAATATAAATAAAAATGAGAAGGGATCAACTTTAAAATCGCTTAAATGGAATTACTTTTTTATAGCTACAAAAGAAAAAAAAAAGTTGTACTGCAGCTAACTTCAATACCTAACGCTTTGTCAAAATTGAATTTTCCAATTGGAAAGCATTACCGCCGCGTTTTATCAGTTTGTTTTTTACAAACTGTATGACCATGAGAATTTTTGACAACTAAAATTGCCTGTCGATCTGGCTTAGGTTAAGCTGTAAGTTTTTCAGATATTAAATATTTTTCATAAAATTTCTATTCTATACTATTTTATCTAACATTCTAATTTTTTGCACATCCAAATCGCAAGTTTGAAACTTCTGAACATTATGCTTTCAATAAGGAGGTGATGTGTAGGCATGCTGTTGTGAAAGAATGTGTGTTATGTGCGCTTTCGTCTTAATATAAATCTTAGACATATTTTGTTGCACAAAAATTAAGGTTTGGGATTAAAAATCAACTAATGCGTGATTTTTTAAGAGCTATAGGAAAGTTTAAAAAAAACACATAAAATTAAAAAAAATGCATGAAATCTTTTTTGAATCGATAGTACGGTCCATATAATTTAATGTTTGAAGATTATTTCAGGCAAATGTTGACCGTGACTGCGCCTCAAATGGTCCATCTGCTTAGTCCAATTTTGGCATACTCTTTCCAACAATTCGGCCGGTATCTCATAAATAAATGCTTCAATGTTGTCTTCCAATGCGTCAATTGAAGCGGGCATGTGTGCATAGACATGAACTTTAACATAGCCCCACAAAAAACAGTCTAAAGGCGTTAAATCGCACGATCTTCGAGGCCAACTGACCGGTCCCGAACGTGAAATAAAATGTTCACCGAACTCGCCTCTCAATAAGTCCATTGTTAAGCGTGCTGTGTGGCATGTGGCACCGTCTTGTTGAAACCACATGTCATGCAAGTCAAGCTCTTGCATTTGGGGAAAAAAAAAGTTGTATATCATCTCACGGTAGCGCTCACCATTCACAGTTACGTTACGATTCGCATCATCTTTGAAGAAGTACGGTCCAATGATGCCACCAGTCCATAAACCACACCGAACTGTGCCTTTTTCTGAATGCATTGGTAGCTCTGGCAATGCTTCTGGCTGATCTTTACTCAAAAATCGACAATTCTGCTTACTAACGTACTCATTGAGGCAAAAATGAGCTTCATCGCTGAACACAATTTTTCAATAAGAAGCGCGCGATGAACTTTCTTAACATAACGTAACGCATTTTGATAATAAAATTCAATAATTTGCAAGCGTTGTTCGTTCGTAAGACGATTCATGGTTAAACTGAAGATGTTTGACAGTGAAACAAAACACGAAACGTGCGTCAGCTGTTTAAAACAGTGTTGCCAAAAAGATAATAGCTAAAAAATCACTCTTTACTTACGTACTTGTTGTAAAATAATAAGGTTTTCAAACTTTTAATTAACTGCAATTAAATATTTTTAATTAAGATAAAGAATTAAGGAGCAGTTATGTGTATTTTGTTTTATTTTCTCTCTCACTTTTGTAGTCAAATATAAATCGATATGTTTGTATCCGTGTTTATATGATTGTATAGTCTGATTTACCCACTATAGTATTTTGTATTAAATATTTAATTTTAACACAAAACTATTAAGAATGTTTGTATCTCAAACTATTTATCCTTGTAAATAAAAGAAAATCCCTACAAATGATAATTTACTATCATTTAACACAACAACTGGTTCATACTTTAACTTCCCCTCCCTGACATTTTCACTTTTGATAGGTTGTATGTATGTATGTATGTGTGATCGATAAAATGGCGTATATTTTGCGTGCTGCAATGTGTTCGTCATTTAGGCACAGATTTGTTGTGTTTTATTTATCCCTCTTATGGCTTTATATTTTTATATTTCTTACGTTAATGTTTTCTCTTTTTTTGTTTAACTTACTGTATTTATATGAACTTATGAGTTTTAATTAAATAAATACTCAAAACACTGTAATCTTCTACACACATGGCTGTGTGGTATTTGCCATTATGTTTTTGATTTCATAACCAAGTGCGAAATAGTTTCTAAGGAATTAAATTGAAAAGGCTAAAGTAAATATCAACAGTATTAGGAAAATAGAGAATTGCTCAGAGTTTTGGGGCAAATTTTTGTTCAATTATATTGCTTTTCACTTAAACAAAACGAAAAAAAAAACAATTAATTAAAAAGGATACATCACACAAGAGTAGGAAAATTAAAATATTTTTTAAACACAATAATTAAAACTCAAAAAATATTTCCCACTAACTTAAGTAGACTTGCCACTACCGGCACTGAAATACCGATTAAAGACTGCTGATAATGATACCGTAGCAAGTTTCGAAAATGTTGTCCACTCGTTTAGTGTCAGTAAAAAATTACTGAAAAAGTAATCTTGCAATATTACAAAAAAAAAAAATAATTTTTCCATCTGTAAAACAATTCAAAGACTATATGAACTTAAAAGCCAATATTAAAATTTAATAAATATTGTAATGATAAAAAAATACAAGATTATGAACTGACGGCTCTTATTAAAAAACATCATTTGTACAAAGTAGTGGTTAAGGTAACATGTTAAGAAATATGAATTTTTGCAAAACTAAGCACAATGTGTGAATACCTGTAAATCGATTATTGCGGTTTAAGTTTTATAAATTAAATAGCGTTTTAGTAAGAATTCTTTTTTCTTATTAATTGTAATTTTTTGAGCTAGTGGCAACACTGAAATTGTGCAGCTGTCACACATGTTTATTTCAATTATTTAATATAAAGCGTTTTACAAAAAGTGTGTTCAAGGCGAATTCTTACAGGTGAAGTTGTCAAAATTGGTCGAATTCGCCTTGATTTCATTTACTATTTCAGGGATAGAAGATGTGATTTTGGTTTCGGTATTAAACAATTAACTTGATTGTACTTTTTTGATAATAAATGTGCTAATTTTATGTATATTTGTTGCTTTTGCGTCATTAATAATGTGTTTAAAAAATTTATATCCTTTTTTATTGAAATTTTATTATATTTAATATGTAAAAACAACTTTTCCATCCCTGATATACGAATTGGCCTTGCCATAAACCATCTCCTGAAAAGTTGCTTTGTTGTATCAATTCGCCGTTGCATATACCTTATCGATATGCCATGAGTGTGTTATATTTGCAAAAACTTATTAGAACAATTTGAAAAGTTATACTGAGACCGTTCCCAAACTTTAAGGAATTTTCATTTTCAAAAGCTCAACTAACGTGTCAAGAGGGGCCAAAAAAATAATAGTTGGGTTAAGCAAGACTGTTGTGTGTCAACGTACCGATCGATCTTTATGAAACAGTGCTGATGTAAACGAGAGTGACTCAGAAAACCCAAAAACATCAGTTCGAAATCGTTTTCAACGACTTTTAATTTCACGAACCCCTACGCAGCGAATAGTGACAAAAGATCTCTACCTTCACGTGTGCAATAGTCAGCTTCCTCAGGAGCTCAAACTTGCAGACCATGGAAAGGGCCGACAACATTTTTAAGAGGTAGAGGGTCAAAATAAATCAAAAAAATTATCTTCTCAACAGAAGCGAATTTCAATCTAATTGACTTCGTGAATACATAAAACGTTCGATTTTGGAATTTAGAAAAGTCTCATGCAATCCATGAGAAACAAATGAGCCAACAGTATGCAACTGTCTGGTGCGGATTTTGGTAAGGCGGGGTAATTGGGGCTTACTTTTTTGTAGATGAGGCCAAATTGTAGTGCGTGTGAATAGCATTCATTACAGCAACAAGATAACGGAGTGCATCCTACAAAATTCTGCTGTCAACTGGCTAGCAAGATCATACGATTTAACGGAGGTTTTATGTAATTTTGATTTTTTGGCAAAAACCTGAAAAAATTCCGAGATCCAACGTGTCATCGGTTAGATACAGTCACATTTCTGGGAAAGGATCTTGGAAAATTTCATGGAAAGGTTAATGCCCTGTAATCAGAGTCGTGAAGGCCATTTGTTAGATCTTTTATTCCGTATTTTATCGAAACGTGGCTACTTTTCAATCCAATGAAGAAATCTTAGCCACCTAGAAAAATATGTCAAAGAGAGCAATCTTGCTGAGACACCCTTTTAATACTTTCTAAAACATTTTAATTTAAATTGTATATAAGCATTTAAGAAAACAGAAAAATTCTTACGTTATTAGCCGACTGAACAGTTATTGCTTTTATGCTGCTGCTGGAATACAGATTAAGGTGTAAAAAACTTTATGACTTGAAATTAATTATATATTTAGTTTACTGCCGTTCTCTACTCTGAATGACTTAATTAATTTTTAGTTTTATCATTTCTTTTTGACACCATTTCGCTCCACTGACAAATAAACCATAAATCTTCTTAACTTAATACCTTAAAAATACATAATTCTTTAGATTTAAGAAAGTTTTTCAAAACTGTCATCAATTTTGCTTATTCGGCTCTTTAAAGCACAACTCATAAATGTACAAGCAAATAAATAAATGTACACACACACACACACATACATATTCTTTTAATCTTTATCAATTTGTTTAGTCAGGCTTAAGGAACAACCCATAAAGAGCAAAAGAAAATACAATTTAGACATGCACTTGTGCGTAAGTCGTAAACAAAATGGCTTAAATAATTTTAAATTAAAAAAGGAAATATTTTTAATTTAAGTGTAATTCAGAGGTTTGCAATTTTTCGAAAAATTTTGTAATAAAAGTATTAAAAAGGAAAAGTCATTCTTCTTTGGAACATGCATATTCTGGGGATGGCGAAAGCTAAACAATTTGTTTTCTGAGCGGTGGACACAATCTTAAACTGAGTTAAATCTAGGTTTATATTGAATTAAAGTATTTAATTTCTTTGTATTCTCTTCAAAACATTTCTGGTCATAAGTAGCACAGCCAGAATTGTCTATTTACACTAGGGTGATCGATTATTCGACTTTTTTAAGAAACCGGTTTTCAAATAGTTTGAAATTTAGAATTTAAAAAAAACCGGTTGCTATTTTGAAAATTGAGAAAAAAACCGGTTAACCGGTTCGGATATAAAAATATAATATTTAAAGAAAAAAATTAAAAAATATTGTATAAAAAGATTATAATAAAAATTATATCTAAATATGAAATTTTTACAGTTTATATACGTTTGGCTGCATAATTACGAAATAACTGACATGAGTGCAGTTGACTAATTTGGTTTTAATTAGTTAAATTTAAGGGCAAAATGTACTCTTTACATGTAAAATAAATAAATGCAATAAATTAATACATAAATAAATTAGACTTTTATAAGGCTGTTACAAATTTTTGTATCTCCTTCTGGACATTTTTTAAATGTTAAATAGATCTTTTAAACTAATATTCACTAACGCATTTTGTTTGAAATGATTTCTGTAATTTAAAATACATTTAAAAAGCTAGGGAGAAAATCTTTAAAATTTAATTTTTAAAATTCTTTCTTATACCTTTGACAGACATACAAATATAGGCATAAACTAGTTTGTTGACAGACACTCAATGCCATTAACTAAAATAAGGATCTGGAAGGAGAGATTATTGGTATTTCTTTATTGTAACTACACTTTTTACCTAAATGTTATCGATCAGCTAAGTTTGTGCTTCAATTACCTTTAACTTTTAACGTTAGGTTTATATGCTATAAAAAATAATATCTAATTATTAATTAAATTATTATTTTACTTATTTTACATTTGTTTTTTAAACAACGAATAAATTTCTTACAATATAGTGAAAGAATATTTAATAGTTTTTATTTTCTGATTTTTTGAAACTTTTCGCGTACTAAATATGTCTACTATGGTACGATTGGTTACAAAGATATATGAAAATAAACTTAAAAAATAAAAAACCGGCTTTTTCGGATAAAAAAACCGGTGTATTCGATATTTGAAAAATCAACATTTAGAAAAAACCGCCAGCTGAAAGAGGAAAAAACCTGGTTTTCCGCCGGTTATAAAACCGAGTCGATCACCCTAATTTACAACCATGAGAACGTGTAATATCATGGATACTTTTCTTAGCACTCAATTGAATGAGAGACAAAGTAAAACAAGTAAGAGTGCTTTATTCGGCCATGCCGAATCTTATATATCCTTTACAACATGTAGTTATGCAATAACAATTGTTTGTATCAGCATTCATCTCATTAATATATAATACGTACATACGCACATATATATTTCATTATCTTTATAATGCCTTTATCCGCTTAAAAACATCTCATTGTAAAATTATATATTATGTTAAAAAAAAAGTTAAAAAAAAAATAACAAAAAAAATATAATAAAAAAAATTATAATAATGGAAAAATAAAAAATTAAAATAAAAAAAAATAAAAAAAAAATATTTTTTTTCTCTTAACTGGGATTTGAACCTACGTCCATCCAGTTTGTATTGGTGTGACAAGACAAGGTGGTCTTGGTTTTTTCATCATATCTCAGTTGTTTATGGAGCGACTTTTCTGATTTTCAATACCGATCTGCTCCAAAATATTTTTGATATTATGGTACCTTACAAGGATCTTGAAAATGTCTCGTGGCTTCAAAAAGTTGATTTCAACATACACACGAACATACTGACAGACGGACAGTGCTTAATTGGCTGCCATATTCATAAGGAAATGAAAAGTGTAGAAATTTCACACGCAATGACAAACCTATATATGTACACCCTTACACTCACTGTATTACGAGGAAAAACGAAGCATATAAAGTAACCATATAATATAATAAATTTAAATGGGATATTTAGGCTATGTATGGCTTAATTTTATTAATTTTAATTTACTTACTTATATTATACTATGTTCACACGTTGTCAATGAATAATATTCTCGCAATTAAAGGCCTTTATTGAGCTCAATTTACCATACTAAAAATTATTTTTAAATTGAGCAATATATACTTAATTGTTTCATTTATTGTCCAAAACTCGAAAAACAACTCTTGAGAAGTATGTTCAGTGAGCAGAAAATTCTATAAGTGACATTTCTAATGACAAACAAATAAATATACAAAAGACAAAAAGTAAGGAAATGGAAAATGATTGATGGAAATTTTAAAAAAATGTTTAAATAAATTCAATTACATATTTATATACTAACATAAATATAATTGTAAATATATTTTATGAACAGGAAAAAAACTGAAGAAAAGGCATTATTTGATTTGGTATAAATATATCGTATTTTTACAGCTAATGGAGTAAGGTAAATTGAGTACGTGTGAACACTTATTTTAATTGCTCAATTAACACTAAATTGAAACAATCAAAAATATCTGTCTGAACAGGGTATTAGCTATTAATAATGTAATTTAAGGAATAAAATAAAAATAATAATGTTCGTTCATATGTGGCGGTGACTGTTAAAGAAAGTACTTAATTGAAAACCCGTACCCCACCCCAAAAACTTAGTTGCCTGACAGATATTTCCTTTGCCAATAACCGCTAATTATAAATGAACTATCTAAGCGGCGTATAACATACAGAAAATAAGTCGATTAATTAAAAGCTCCAAGAGCTGAATCCGATCGTTACTTTAAAGGGGGAAGTAAATAATGTTAATAATGACAGTTAGTATTTTGAATTAAATATAGAATACCGTTCTTTCAGAACAAATGTCTAAAATTTTGACAAAAAAAATGTCAGATACTAATTTTTACTCCCAATGAAAACCCATTTGGTATATATATGAATTTTTTTTTAAATTATTCACTGATCTTCCTAAATAATCGACAACAGAAAATTTCATTTAATTATATTTTACTTTCAATTAACATTTCAAACAAATATATGTATTGCATTCTTAAAAGAATTGTTGTTATTGTTCATGTGAGAATTTATTTGTTTTTGACATATTTTAATTCGAAATGCCAGTTGAAATAATATTAAGAGAATTTACGTGATGGTAGGGGAAAGACTACAAACAAAAATATAATTTATTACAAATGTCATTACAGTATAATACAAATTGTTAATTGCCATAGCTTTTTGTTTCACCTACTTTCTCTCCCTTATCCTCATTTACCGTCTACCCATAATATGTTTTATATGTCAACATAATTATACATTATAGAATTGTATAATTTGAACTTAAATAAATATTGATTTTGAAATATGAGATTGAATTATATTTGTATTTAAATGTTGTCATAGCATTTAAATAAAATATTTCAGGGAATTTTGAAAGAGGGAGGGGTGACATAATAAAGTCAATAAATTTAGTAAATTAAATTCAATTTTCTAGTTGTGGAAAATATTTATATTTAGGAAGTTTTTGTTTACATGCATATCATATTTCTCAAAAAGAAAACAAATGCATAAGTTTTCGTTTTTTTTATTATAATCAATCAATCAGTCAATCATTTGCCTTAAGTCCTATAAAAATTTAGCAACAGATCAAACAATAAAATAAGCAAAAATTCTCTTAAAATTTTAAAATATTGTTTTTTTCTCGTAATAAATATGAATCGGCACTATCATGTGCACTTACAGAGCCTTAGAAGTAAACCATATCAACAAGAATACTAAAAGCTTGTACCAGTACTATTATAAAGGGTGGTGCAACCATAAGCCACGATGCTATTGTGAGTCACACCTTAGTGTCAAGCCTTTTGCCCAACTTAATCTAATATTTCTTTGTTTCAGTTTTTGACAAATTCTACCATGCAGAGGTACACAATCGAGCAATGCGTAAAGATGATTGAAACCTTTTAAAAAAATGGGCGTTAAAAACAAAATCCATTTCGTGCACTTCGTGATTTTTTTGGCCAGCATTAACGATCAAATGTGTCTACAATCAGGAGAATTGTGCAAAAATTTTACCTGTAAATATTTGGGCAGTTTGGTTTGCAGAGAACATTGTTCCTGTTGTTTTCAATCACAAAATTAACACCCGTATATATAATTCGATCGGTTTAATATTGCTTTTTATTTTAAACAGACCAAAACAGGCACTGCTCGGAGTAAATTTTTATACATTTTGATCTATAATGCATTTTGGGGGAAACATATATTTTTTTTTTAATTAAAAAAAATACCAGTGGAATCTTTACGTTATTCGATTTACGGATCAACAAGAGTGGCAGGCGTTGCGTAATATTCCGCTGAGCGGTAACACTGAGGTGACCAAACTAAACAAGAGCGTCGACGTTGTGTAATGAGTAGTAATGTTTGCTTATGTTTTTTAATGAAACTGACACGCAAACAAAAACCATGGTTACGACATGATCACGATGATCATATTATATTCGCTATAACAATATTTGGTTTTATTTTATTTCATCATATATTTTGTCACTACAATTAAGCATTTGTTTGCCTTGTATCATTTAATGCTTAGTTTTTCTAAAAATTTCGATATTGTTGCCGTTTAAAAATATTGTGATTTAAGGTAACTAATCCGACAAAAATAAAATTATATTAAAAATCATTTAAAATTACAAATAATCATTAAATAATAGATGAGGCAACAGTATGATTACAAAGCAATCAAGCTATGATTTTCTTTAATAATAATTTGATTTCAACCGTCCTTCTTTTTGCTGAATAAATTTTTATTATTTAAAAAGTTTGAGATGTCAAAAAAATACACAAAAATTTAAAAAAAATTAGAGAAACTTAAAAATTGACAAGAAAATTTTTAAAAAATATTGGTACACAAATTGCTAATAAATTATTCTCTTCAGCTAGACAATAATTTGTCGTAAAAAAAGCAAAGATTGTCTATTTCAACTCTAGTCATATACATTGTTATTGCATTATGCTTAAATTAAACATAAAAATTATAATTAGCGACCATTGTATGTTTTAACCACAATCATAGAATCCAATTAAAGTATGTTGCTCTTCGGTTATGGTTACCACAACCATATTTTTTCTTTGCGTGCACTAATTGGAAATAAAATCGCTTTTTTTACCTGAAAATAATTAGAATGGCATTACTTTTTAACAATTAAAAAAGTAAAAAAACAACAATAGTTTTACTGCAGCCAACTTCCATACCTAACGCTTTGTAAAAATTGGATTTTCCAATTGTATGAACATTAAAATTTTTGTCAGCCAAAGCACGCTCTTGTTGCTCTTGTTTAGGCTTGGCTGTTAGACACAGTCGCATTTAATTCCTTAACAGAAAAGCATTTTCAATGTCCTAATCTTGTTTTTTTTAGTTTGAGGTCTCTTTCTAGTAGATCGATATAGGCAATTTTCGATATCAGATCAGACAATCTATAGGAATTATTAATGAAAAATTTCCACCACTTAGGTTTTTCTGTTCGAGCTCTATTTTAACGGACAGAAGTATGTATAAAGCTAGATTGCCTTAAAATTAGACCGTTGCCTTATTCTGTAACTGTTTAAAAGTAAATCTCTATCACTAAATCTGTAAAAAAAATATATTTAGAGATTTTTGGCTCACAAATACTCTTGAGTTAACGTGCTTTAACAAGTTACAGAATAAGGGTGCTGGATACAAAAATATATACTTTATTTATCATTAAAGATTATTTCGATGTATTGCTAACGGAATGACTACACCCCCACACCATTATTTTGGTGTTGCTTAAAAAAAAGAATTTTAGTTTTAATATTTTATTTACAATTTTGCCATTAAAAGCATAATTGTAGTAAATCAAAACTTTCTGCTGACAGAAACATAAGTAAACAAATTTTTATACTTTATAGTAAAAGTTTATACTACGTACTCATATAATAAACGGGCTTATTGAAAGTGAGTATTTACTGCGTAGTATAATTTATAAATTAAATGTCCTAATCAATTGGATATATTAGATGTCTATCTAATGTCGAGAAAAATTTTGTTACACACTGTAATTTGAATACACATTTACTGCCGTTACTTAACAACATTTAAAAACAATTCAAAAATATATCTTATTTGGATAAATAAAGTTGTAATTGTAATTGAAAATGTAGGCTATTAAATTACACGGTACTGTATACACATATTCTCTGTTATTAAAATTTTTCTTTAAGATTTAATAAATTTTACTTGACCACAATGAATTTGTTTCACAAATTATTTTAAAATTATTTTCAAAATTTAATTTAAACATTGACTTTATGTATAAACAAATATTTTGTTGCATTTTACGCACTGTCTGTTACTAGCGCGACATCATAAAAATCATTCAGTCGTGGTTGTTTACTTTTTATGGTCTTCGTTTAAATGTTTATTTTAGTAGAGTAAAATCGAGGTTGATTTCTGTGGGTTTTTGTTGTTAATTTTTCTCTATTTGGTCCCAAAAGGAGTCAGTTGCACTATTAACACACACACACATTCACATCATTCAGGATTGGGAACAAATTTGCACATAAAATGGAAAACAAAAAATGAAAAGAAAAACGAACATAAAAATCAAAATAACATAAAAGCAGTGAAATCCTTAATACCACAAACAAAGAATATTTAAATTGCGCTGTATTACAAATTGTATTTATATGATGATGACACCGTATAACACCGTATACATCTGCAAACTGCTGGCGTGGCAAAAAAATTATGCAGCATATCTTAAAAATTGTGAATTTTATTTTTGTAAAATGCAATTAAGTAGGTTTAAATTTTGTAATATAGACCACGACAACAACATCCTCACAAGTTGTAATACAAATTTAAAAGTAAATTGTTATTTCCCAAAAAAAGTTGTAAAGTTCTAAATGTGGTTAAGAGGTTTAGCTTTTAGCTTTTCATAAACATTATTTCTTTTGTTTCCTGCATGTCAATTTAAAAATGCATCAGATAAAAATTTATTGCAAAGAAATGAGTTCAAAAGTTCAATTGCTAGTTTTTAATAAAATAGTGATAAAAATCAAAAAAAAAAAAGTAAAATTTTCTAATAAATAAAAATTTAAAACTCTATTATTTGTTAGTATGACAGTTGTTGGTGACTGAAATTTTAAAGCAAAAAAAGATATTTTCAAATTTTATTTCATAATTTATGACCGATGTCGTGTTTGAACTAAAAATGTTGCTTTTTTACTTGTGTTTTAATTTAATTTTTTTTAGAAAAATTCTGAAACAAATGTGGCATAAAAAACAATGAAAATCAGTCAGGCATACACAGCACACAAACACACACACACATAAATGAAGAGATAAATACGAGGTCCAATAAATATGTTTGTATGTATGTATGTATGTGTATCAGGACTACCTATTGTCTAAATGTATTGTATGCACTTTATATATAGAAACAAAAACACTAAAAAAAATCTGTGAATACAATGACCTGAAATAAAAGTTAAATGTGTATAAAGCCATGTGTTTATGTAGACATACATACATATATGAATGTATGTTTGCCTCATTTTACCAGGAAACTACTTCGAATGGCCAAAATAAAATTCTATACAAATGCCAAAAAATACATAAAGAAATCACAAATGACTGAGTGACTGACAGACGTTATCCTAAGATAGCAACAAACATATAATAAATAGATAAAAAATATAAGAGAAAAATAATAAGATATTGAAATAAAGTAGAATACAAAAATATTGAAAAAATAATAATTGAAGAGAAATAAAATGAAGATATGATAGTCAAACTTTAAACAGAGGGATGGAATAGGACCACAAGAGGTTAAATAGCTTTTTGTTAAAAAAAAAAATTGGAAACAAAAATGACATAACATTTGTTTTAACAAACAAACCAAAAATAATTGAAACATTACAGTGAAGCCTAAACAGAGAAAATTATTTAAAATGTTTTAAAACTAAAAAAAATTAAACCTTTTCCCAAAAAACAAAATTTTCTAAAATTTAAACGCAAAATAAAGTTTTTTTAAGAAAAAGTCTTTTAGACCATTAACCAGCAAAGTTGGTGGTAGTATGAAAATTGTGTTAATTAAAAACTTTTAACCTAGCAACAAGCAAAGTTTGCTTTGATGAAACTATTTTTTTGAAACACTTTTTTTTCGTCAAACTTTTTAGGCAGCCTAAATTTTTAATTAAAACTTTTTAGTAAAGACAACATTACCATTGCGCAATGTTTTTTTGTGATTATTATTATTTCGAAGAGATTTTATTTTGAAACAAAAGTTTAATATAAATAAATAATTTTCATGGTTATCGAAAAAGTTTTACCAAAGCAGAAGTCTTTTAAGGCATAAGCTTTTTGTTAAACAGTTAAAGAAGACCAGTAGCATTGTGTTCTTCAATGGGACATTTTTAAACACTTCACCTGTTCTGTCATTTCATTAGTAATTTCTATAATATTGATTTCCTATCGCATAAAATATATATTTTCTGAAAGGGTAGTCGATTAAGCAATGCCAATATGTTCGGATGTTTGTTAAAATTAACTTTTAAAAGCCCCCACATAGTGCACATGACTTTATGCTATATAAATCGTTTGAAAATATCCGTGAATAAATCGCTATTAAATTCCAGTACAATCACTCCATAACTCTCCGAGATGTAAACAAAGAAATACAAGTGACTCTGTTTTCTCTATATTTTGACTATATTTTTTTTATACCCTTCACACGACAGTGTAAAAGGGTATATATAGGTTTGTTATTCCGTGTGAAATTTCTACAATTTTCATTTCCGACCCCATAAAGTTAATATTTTCTGAAAGCTTATGAATAGGGGAGTCGATTAAGCTCTGTCAGTCTGTCCGTCTGACCGTCTGTCCGTGTGTATGTTGAGATCAACATTTTGAAGCCCCCCCGACATCGCCTAGTCCCGGGTGAGGTATTTAAACATTAGAAATATTCGGGAGTACATCGGTATTGAAAATCAGAAACATCGGTACATAAACAACCGAGATATGAGCAAAAAACGACGACCACCTCGTTTTTTTTTTACAACAACAACATACAACACATACATACATATTTATAGTTTTATTAATTTTTTTTGTTTAAATTTTTATTTTTTTGTACCCTTCACCTGTGGTGCACTATGGTGTATATAGCTTTGTCATGCCTTTTGTAACTTCTACAATTTTCATTTCCGACCCCAAAAAGTATATTTTCTGAAAGCTTATGAATAGAGGAGTCGATTAAGCCCTGACCGTCTGTCTGTGTGTTAGTTGAAATCAACTTTTAGAAGCCACCACATGTTCCTCAGACCTGTGTTTGATATCAATCTTTTGCAAATATCCGGGAATGAATCGCTATTGAAATTCAGCAAAATCGCACCATAACTTTCTGAGATATGAGCAAATAAACTCGACTGCCTCTATTTATACCCTTCACCTGTGGTGCACAAGGGTATATATAGCTTTGTCATTCCGTTTGTAATTTCTACAATTTTCATTTCCGACCCCATAAAGTATATATTTTCTGAAAGCTTATGAATAGAGGAGTCGATTAAGCCCTGACCGTCTGTCCGTCTGCCCGTCTGTCCGTGTGTTGGTTGAAATCAGCTTTTAGAAGCAACTATATGTTCCTCAGATGTGTATATGGTATCAATCTCTTGGAAATATCCAGGAATGAATCGCTATTGAAATTCAGCACAATCGCCCCATAACTTTCTGAGATATGAGCAAAAAACCACGACCACCTCGTTTTTTTACACAATTACAACAACAACATACATACATACATACATACATGTAAAAAACATACCAAACAAAAAAAAATTACAAAAAAAAAAATATTAAAAATAAGAAAAAAATAACAAAAAAAAACTACAAAAAAAAATTTAAAAAAAAATGTAAAAAAATTTTTTAAAAATTTTTCTAAGAAAACTCTAATCGGTAAAGTAATAGGCAAAATTTTTGTTGAAAAATATATATTCCCAAAATTTACAAACAAAAACCAATTTTTTTCAGCTTCTGGATAACCAAGAGAGTCAATATTGGTATCATCTTTAAATTAAAAGTCATGATCGCCGCCACTACAAAATGGCGGACAATAAATTTACATATGAGCCAAATCGGGTTTTTTTAAATGTAACCAACCCCCACAATATTAGTATCAAATGAAAGCGCTTGACCAGTAGAGTACAGTAAATTATTAAAAAATTTAAAATCTAAAATGGAGTCTTAACAAAATGGCGGATCAAATTTGTTTAACCCCATCAATATGGGTATCAACTTAAAGGGCTTGACTAGTAGAATACAGTTAACTAGGTAAAAATTCAAAATCAAGGATGGCGTCGGAAATAATAAAGAAAAATGGCGTATAAATTGAAATATAGGTTAAGCTATGGTGTGGGATTATACCTATGTATATGATCGTGAAGGGTATTATCAAATTTGGCACGGCCGAATATAGCACTCTTACTTGTTTAAGATAATCTATAGCCACTTTTAATACTATTTGTAGATGCTCTATGCCTCTTGGAAAATTCATAAATAAGCTTGATCAAATCAGTCACCAATTGGCTAGGTTATAGGCAAAAAAAATTTCAAAAACTATAAATTTTTCTCAAGCTTTTAACTTGAGCCTTTAGATAAGTTTTGTATACACAAAAGATAACAGATGTAAACATTAAAGAATCAAAAATAATTTTTATATTTTTAATAAATATTTCACTGTCTTACGTACATATTTTAAATAAACTACACATTTTATGTTCTAATATATAACAGCTTTTAGTAAAATTAAAGTCAATGACCAAAGTTTTTATTCACACATACATACATTTGATTTATTTGCAACTATGTGTACAGTTTTATGTACAACATATATACACATACAAGATATACATACATACAATTGGCCATCCATACAATTGTATTAGGTTTCACCATATAAATTCATAAAGGAAGTTGAAACATTAAATATTCTGTACACACACACACACTTATATTAAGGACATGATCCAAATAACACAAAAATGAAAAAAAAAAAACAAAAATATATATTTTCTAAATTCTAATAGATTGTTTTAATTAAAAACAGAAAGAAAATACAAAAAAAAAACAAAACGAAAGAACACTAAAATAGCTTATATTATTTAAATGTTATTATAAGAGTAAATATTGTCCAAAAACTAGATTAAATTTTGTTTGTATTTAAAATACTAGAGGGAGAGAGAGAGAGAGAGAGAGAGAGAAAAGTTCCTATTAAAAGATAATCCATGCATATCATGGCACTTTGTTTTATCTTGTTTCTTTTTTGGCTTATGGCAAAAGAAAAAAAATGATTCAGATGTTATTTACAAAGACTAAGATTTTATTTATTATTGAATTATGAGCATACAAATAAATAAAAAAAAGTTTTAAGGCTTAAGTTGCAGAAAATAAAGTTTAAAATATATCTAGAGCAATTATATACGAGAAATGTAATCAGTACAACAAACAAAATAAACTGTTTTATGAAATGGTTTTATCATTTGGTTTTATGTTGAAAAAAAAAAATATTTAAAACATTTTTGAAAGTCAAGATATGAAAAATACAACAAACTTAATTGGGTACGTTCATTAATATTACCAATATTAGGAGAATTCCATAAAAAAAATTTAAAAAAGGGACAACGAAAACTAGGCAAACAAATGAATGTTAAAGAGGAACGGTTTTTTTTGTAGTGACTCGTTAAAATTTAACATTGTGAGGGGAAACTTAAAAAATAGGCAGAAAATAGCTGACGGGTTTGCATAATTAAATGATATTTACCTCAAGTAATTTCGAAAATGTTATAAATCGTACAGCCAACTTCAGAAGTATTTTTTTTAAATTCCCAATAAAAGTTATCTGTGGAAGTGCTGTTGTTTTTAATGTTTATATTGAAAAGCAAAAAAAATTAAATGTTTTCAGTTAGAGACGACATATATGTAGATAAATAGATGCAAAGCATTTCTTTGTTTGTTGTTGCGTTTCTGATTGTTGAAGAAAATTTAAATTTTAGCAATTTTATCTCCATTATTTTTTTAATTTTTTCAAACAAATAGTTTTGTTCAAAAGCAATCAGTTAGCTACTCCTAATGGCACAATATTTACGTTCTTATTTTAGTACGTCATTTTTGCGTAAAAGCTAGGCATTAGGTAAATATACTATCAATTTGGCCAATAGAGATACAGGTAAAATATCAAGCGGCTTTAGCTGCTACGAGATTAATGGCAACCCAGCTAGCATTTGGAAGATTGTCTTTTTTTTAAATCACCAAAGCGAGTCTTTTTCGAGTACTTTTGGAAATCAAAAACTGATTAATCACTTGCACGTTTAAAAAATGACTCGAAAATGAGTCGCGCTTATGATTAAAAAGTGTTTGTTTTAAAATACAACAACAAATTGTATAGCAATCGAAAATTGATCATCCAGGTGTTTAAAAGATAAGTATTTTATCCGTTATTTATTATCATAATGTGCGCATCTGGAAGATTGAAAACTTCTTGATCGCAAATAGATCATGCAGGCGTTTAAAATGTGATTAATTTTGTGTGTTTTATGATCATATTTTGCGCAGATTGATGATTAAAAACTGCTTGTTATGCTGTTTTTTTCTTAAGTATAACGGGATAATTTTTGCGTATTGTTAAGTAAATGTCAAAAAGTTGCATTTGTGTCTATTTGTTAAAGTTAATTCGAGGTGTTAAGATCGTAAAATTGAAAACATATTTAAAATAATTAATACAAAAAGTGTGTTAAATTAAAAATAAATAAATTTAAAACAAATAAATAAATTTAAAAAAAATGACTCACAAAAAACGTCGCATACGATTAAAAATATGACTCAAAAAAGACTCGCAAGCGATTTCAAATACGACTCAAAAATGACTCGAAAGAGACTCATAAATGATTATTAAACTACTGAAAAATGACTAGAAAACGACTCGAAAATGACTCGAAATTGACCAGAAAAACGAGTCATAAATGACTCATCAAGAAGAGTCGCGGCTAGGGTACCATTTTCTTCCGCCAAATGAGTCATTTTCGACTCGAAGAAGAGCGCATATGCGATCGTTTTTAATCGCGCAGAGGTATCAAAAAAGACTCGAATTTGATTCAAATTTTCAAAAAATGCTGGCTGGGAATAGATAAATTGCTTATAAAACACATGTAATACACATGTAGGGGAAATATCGAAGCAGACCACTACTATCACGGGTCCCTTTTCAACCCCCTTCGCTCCTCAGTGATTTTGTGTGTACCGATCAGTATACCTTCAATCACTGAGTCCCGCGCCACAACCGGCGTTTGCTCTGGACTAGGAAAACGATTTCACACTGCCGACTGGTGATTGTCGACAATGGCTTATAAGAGAACCAAGGAATAATGGATATCCTACCGATGGGAAATATTACGGAAGTAATATGTGATAAAATCCCGATGAGATATGAAAATACTAATCACATCACCATAATACCAGAAAAAGGAGAATGGGATGAAAAAGCCAGGATAGGAAACACCCATGGAATCGTTCTTTATACAGATGGTTCAAAGATTGGTGACCAAACTGGAGTGGCTTTAAACGACATAAGCCGAACCAGAAGCAAATACTTCCGTACACCAGATCACAATACCATTTTCCAGGCCGAGATCATGGCGATTACGGAAGGAATTAAATAGATAAAGGAAAAAATAGCGAAGCCCTGATTCATATCTTTACAGATAGCCAATCAGTGATTAAGACATTGATAAAGGAGACAGTTGCATCCCGGAACGTTCTGCAATGCAAGAGCGAGAGATAAACTCATATGCAAATTGTGGACATCTGGAGGTAATATGGATACCAGGCCATCACGGGCTGATCGAAAACGAGAAAGCCGACAAATTATCCAAAATGGGAGCATTTCAGAGTAATATAACTTTGGATAACGCTTAATCCCTTAAACGATTCAAGGATGAACTTAAATGTTGGGCGACGGAGGAACATGTCAGAAAATGGCAAGGCAATGACGTCGGTAAAGTGACAAAAATACCATGGGGTGACCTAAATCTTGGGAAATCAAAGAAATTCTGAGACTAAGTAGACCAACACTAAGGCGACTAACCAGTGTGATTACAGGTCATACGGAGTTGAGAACTCATCTAGCTCTCATGAAACTCTCTGAGGAGACGACATGCAGAGCATGCGAGGAAGAGGATGAGACTTTGATACACTATCTCTGTCATTGTCCTGCGTTTGGGCATATTAGACGCGAGAATTTTACAGTGGATACTATGCCGAATTTGGAGTACCTGGGGAACTCGACCTGGAGAGCCATAAGGAATTACATTGAGGAGAGTGAGTTCTTGGACTAGTCCGATATTTATGGGAAATTATGATTATGGTTTAAAATTGGGAGTTCTGGCTCCCACATGGAGCGCACAACATGCCAACTGGGCATAAGTGTATACCTGCCATGGGTTTGGGCTTTTAGTGCACCTCCTTTTCAATCTAACCTAACCTAACCTAACTTAGGCATTAGGTACGTATTACGTGCTTCTTTAGGTTGGCCTCTTAATTATTTCCAGCAAAAAAAAAGGATCCAAAACTTTTTATCGTTTCTGTTTTTACTTTTAAGTAGATTTTCAAAACCCGTTTGGTTATTTTTTCAAACAAGAGATTTTTTTGATATTTTCCAAAACTGATACACATACTAATACTACAATACAATTTTAATATGACTGCAATAATAAAACACTCGTTGATGAACGTTTTTATTTTTTTTTTAATTAAAGTGTGAATGTGTTTGTGTATGTAAATGACTGTAGTTGCTCTTGTCCATATTTTTTAGTTTTATTGTTGTTGTAGCTTTTATTATTTACGCGGCACTCTGCACATTTTACATAAGTCCTACGTTTTGCTGTTGGTTGACTGTATGAAGAAACGTCAGAGCACAAAATGAAAAACTAACAAATGAACACATGTAAATGTACATACAGCCAGATGTAAATATATGCTTCATCATGTGTTTGTGTTAAAAAAAAACAAAAACAGTTATGAGAATGTTAGTACCATTTTGTTGCTCTCTTGATTGTAGTTTATTCCGTGTTTTTTTTTTTTATCTTTTAATTTTCTATATCATTTTTATTTTGCATTTAGTCGCGTGACGTTTTACTATAAGCTCGACTATAAACGAAATGCAATTTTAGTTTTTGTTGCAAAAATTACTGAAAAAAAAAAGTAATCCTCTGTGTAAAAGCAAGAACAACGCAAACTTGTTAGTTTTGCACTTAGTTAGTACTAAATTTGCAATGTTTTGTTTTTAGTTTTTTTTTTCCTTTTTTTTCCATTTAAATTTTTTGTCTGAAAAAACAAAGTGGCATTAAAAAAAAACCGTAACAAACACAAAACAATAAAAATAAAAATCTTTATGCAATTTAGGGAATTTGTAGATGTAATTGTCTCTGTCTATGTAGCAAGAGTGTAATTATAAAAACTACTCCACAGTGCTTGCAGGGCAATGAAAATGAAAATTTGATAAAAGAAAAACTCTTGTATACAGCCAATATACTCAAAGAGGAAAACAAAACGATTTGACAACAGTTATCGTTAAAAACCATAAAATTGAAATAATGATGGCATTTAATGTTTAAAACAACAACAGCAAAAGAAAGAGCAACTAAACTAAACAGGTCATACGATGGCATTTTACAGATAGAATTTGATTTTGTATTGTATTCCAAATTGTGTAACTTAATTTAGATGAAAATGTTTTTTTTTAATTGAACTGAATACAAACCAATAAGAGATAATAACCAGCATTAATACACATAACCAAAGATTTAAAAAGAAATGTTGAATGAAAACTTGGGTGCATAAAATTAAAATATAAAAAATTAATTTTTTTAAAATATTGATGAATATCAGTAGTCTAAAGTAGAAAGACCATAACTCAAATAATTGTAACTTTACAGGCCAAGGCCAAAACATAATGGAAACCGTCTTAAAATAAACAAGTAACAGTGCTATATTCGGCCGTGCCGAATCTTATATACCCTTCACAACGTGTAGTCATGCAATAACAATTGTTTGTATAACCATTCATCTCATATAAAATACGTACATACATATGTATATAAATACTGGTTAGACTAAATGTGGCATCGAATCCCAGCTGAGCCAAAAAAATTTTATCTTATTTTATTTTAGATATTATTTATATTTTATTATTTTTTTTTTTATATTTTTTTTTTAATTTTTAAAAAAAAAATTTTTTTTTAATTTTTTGAAATTTTTTTTTGAAATTTTTTTTAAATTTTTTTTTTGTAATTTTTTTTATTTTTAATATATTTTTTTTTGTAATTTTTTTTTTGGCATGTTTTTTGCATGTATGTATGTATGTATGTATGTATGTTGTTGTTGTAATTGTGTAAAAAAACGAGGTGGTCGTGGTTTTTTGCTCATATCTCAGAAAGTTATGGGGCGATTGTGCTGAATTTCAATAGCGATTCATTCCTGGATATTTCCAAGAGATTGATGCCATATACAGATCTGAGGAACATATAGTTGCTTCTAAAAGTTGATTTCAACCAACACACGGACAGACGGGCAGACGGTCAGACGGTCAGGGCTTAATCGACTCCTCTATTCATAAGCTTTCAGAAAATATATACTTTATGGGGTCGGAAATGAAAATTGTAGAAATTACAAACGGAATGACAAAGCTATATATACCCTTGTTCACCACAGGTGAAGGGTATAATTAACTTATTCTGTAAATAAAATTCGATAATAGGACACTTAGGACATCCTTGTAAATTAGCCAAGTAAAAATCAACTGTAAAATAAATGTGTGATTATTGTATCATTAAATCTTATGAACAATTTATTTGCTCTTGTGTTTTTACCTGTTTAATTCTCTTTAGCTCTCACTGAGTGTCAAATATTTGCATAAATATTGTGTTTGTTGTGTATGGGCAATTGAATTAATAAGAGTACTCACAAAGGGTGGTGCAAACTGTGCAGAAAATGCAAATGATTGCAAAAATGCTCTATTTTTTTAACACAACAACAAAATGTATGCAGTTGAAATTGGCTTCATTTTACTTAATTTGCACCACGGATGGAAATCATGGTACAATTGTACTTTTTATGGTACATTTTTGACCTTGTTGGTACCGTGGTACTAGCACGAGCTACTTGGTACAATTTACAAATTTGTCCTCTTCTCTGTTCTCTTTAATTTTGTTTGTGTGTGTTTTATTTTATACTGTCAGCTTCTCTCTCAGATGGTGTCAGTCTGCAACAACAAAATCTGCCTAGTACTTTAATTTGTTAATTTGGCACCACCTGGTGCATAAATTCGACTTGGCTGTTGTTATATATATTTTATTTCACTTATGATTCGTAAGCATGTAATGTGAACTTTAATAATAAGGTACTAAAATGGTTCGATAAGTTTACTCAAACTATAGTGTAATTACATAAGGTGATAGCGTAAAGGAGAGCGATTTTCTGCTCTCTTTTTTTATGTATGAAGTTTGACAATTTCCGGAGTTGAAATTATTTTTTTAATATGTAGTTTGACATACTCCAGAACACAAAAAAATTTTCAGCTGGGCTAGCACCGCCACCTTGTATAAGTGTACCCTGACTCAAACAAATTTAATAGTACCTCTTCTGGTGAAAATGTTTCCACACGAACAAACAAACTTTGAAGCAATAAATAATCAGTTCAGAGCACTAGCCGATGTGATTGAACTTAAGTCACACAAAGATTAAAATATTTCCTATTTTTGGTCTAAAGTATCGCAGATGAAAAATTAATTAAATGAATTCATGTTCCAAGATATTTCAAGAATTGTAAAAGAAATTCTGTCTATTCCACAATCCTCAGCCAACGTCGAACGAGTTTTTTATTTTCAAAACCTAATTAAAGTTTAAGTTTTGTTTTTTTTATTGTATACTTCTGAATTTTTATTAACATTTCTGTTAAGTTTATGTTTTTATTAATAAATATTAAAAAAATGGTAGCATCATTGCCTAAAAAGTACATTTTGTTTTCATACTTGATACAAAATCATGAAAGCCATTTTCCTTCCCTGATTTGCACTATAAAAATCTTGAGCAAAATTGACTGTGCTCAGAAGCAAATAAGTGACAACTGCTGTTTTTGACATTTCGACCGCGCCATTAATTTTTTGCAAAAGAAAACTAAAATAACAAGAAATTTCTTTTAGTAACAATTAAACTAAAAAATATGTAGATTCTTTTGGAAAAAAAATAAATATTTAAGAAATTCGGTAAGAAGTTGCCAGATACTTTGAGTCGGTTACTCTGACAACACCGGCTGAAATAAATATGTTTTTCGGATAAAAAAAAGGACGCCCACGATCTGCCGTAATATGCACAGCCAATTTGCTTTGTGCCAATCAATCGTGAGTATCCTTAGTATATTCATAAGGAAGTCTAGTAAAAAGAAATGCATATAAGACCTTCATTTGAGAAATTTAAAAGGGATTCAGTGCTCGTTTTTCATTTTGCATTTTCTAAAGAAACAAAAAGTAAATTCAATATTAATGTTACCGCTTTCAAATTTAATGTCTTTTTTCTAAAAACACAACTATTTGTTTAAATTTTTAGTTAAAAAATAAACTTTCTACACTTAATATATGTATACTTTAACCAAAAAATGGGACAATATTGATTTGCGGTACGATTTCCAACCATAATAATATAGCAAATTCATCGTGTTGAATACATTACATACCTGAAACGAAAAAACGAAGGGAAGAAAATAAAACAAGGTTTAATATTTAAATATTTAGAATAAAATTTCTTATTCTAATTGAAAATTAGAATTGAAAATTATAAATATATAAAACACGCTATAAAAGCATGTCACCTGAACATAAATAAACAGACATAGAAAAATAAACAAAAATTTTTAAGAAAAAAAAAAAAAAAAAAAACGGATTAGAATAACAGACAAAGTCTAATAAATGTGTCAGTCACAAGTAATTGGATAGGGAAATTTACATAAAACTATTCCCTTAATCAATGGTCATTTATTGGGTACTATGTTTGAATTAATAAGAAATAGAAACAATTTTGTAATATATGACATAACCAACCCTGACGTTTATTTGTAAAAAAGATAATTCTTTTGAATATTAGGCAGAACTTATAGATGCAGTGCTTTCTAGAATATTGTAGCAGCTTTAGTTTGATTAACATTTGTATACAATAAGCAGTTTCTTGGTTTATTAATAGTGATAGTAACATATAATGTAATATAACATGATATAAGAGCCGAAATGTTTTATTATGTGTGGCATACTTTAGGGAGTAGTTATTTTTTCCAACATATTGCTTAACATTAACATCTCGTTACTTTTTTTAAATGCAAAGACCTCTGGTAGTTACCAGAATGTACTGGTTGTACAGTTGGGAAGATAGTGCAACGTTAAAGGTTACCACTATCACTATAAAACAGTCGAACAGCACTGCTAACAGTATAAGTATAACAACAGAGTTCACTGTGTGTATAACAAATTGTGTCAGATAATTAAAGTAGATAACATTAAGTAAAATAATGAATAAAGTACTGCATAAGTTATTATATTAAAAATGATTAAAGTCTCTACTTTTATAAAGTAAATTTGAAGTAATATTATTGGCAATACAAAAAATTATTTATGGAAAAAAAAATGTTGTATTATGTGCTGCATAATTTAGGGAGTAGTTGTTTTTTCCTACATACTGCCTAATATTAACATCTCGTTACTTTATTTAAATGCAAAGACCTCTGGTAATTAGAAGAACGTAGTTATACAATTGGGAATATTGTGAAACGTTACAGATTACCACTATAATACAGTACAGTAACAGTACAGCTAACAGAATAAGTATAACAACAAAGTTCGCTGTGTATATAATATAATGGGGTTGTTAGTAAAGTTATGAAGAAGCATTGCAAAATTTATTGTGTTACAATTTATTAGAGTCTCTTCTTTTATAAAGTAAATTTCAAATGTTTATATGTGCAATACAAAGGAATCACAATTTATTTATTTTAAATAAATTAACGTTTTTAAAAGATATAAATGTTGTTACATGTTTAATTTCCGAATGTAATAAATAGCTTATAGTATAGTAGTGATCAATAGCATTTTACCCTTCCAATAATTCATATGCTTGTGTTATTTACATTAAATTAAGGTGACCACATTTTCATATAAACATTATCCAAATTCTTTTAAAGTTAAATATGGTCTAGTAAATTTTTAAAGCTCAAAAATATTTTAATATCATCTGCGAACATGAGAATGCTAGAATATTTTATTGCTTTAGGTTAATCCTTGATGATGATAAAAAAATAAACTTGGGCCAAGGTGTTCTCCTTGCGGAACACCGGAGTTTACTTAAATATTTCGCCGAGTTAGTAGAACTAGATTTTACGGACTGGGTTTTTTATACAAGATCAGACTTTAACCAGCTTAAATAAGGATTGTCGAAACCGTTCTTCTATACGAATGGTTTTTTAACAAGAGTTTGTTCTAGACTTTTTTAAAGACCTCAAAGCAGTAAGTGTAAATGACATTAGTATGGTGACCAGTTGTGGCTGTTGAAAGCTTTGACTTTTTTATAACCTGTTTTAATGAAAACAAACAGGAGATAATGTAACGCTGTTGTGCCAATATTATTTAATTTAATGAAGAAGGTCCTTCAATAACGTACTTCGACTAAGATCAATGAAATTAAAAACATTCAAGTTCTGTGTTGTCAGTGCTTTTCTCTCTTTTTATTCTATTACTTACCAATCATTTCAATTATTTAATTTAATTTAATTTAATTTCCCTTTCAGTTGGAAATTTTTTAAAAATTCTTGCAAATAAAAAATAAAAGATTCTATCCTATAATAAATTATTTAATGATAATTCCTTTAATATTTAAGCTGTTTATCGTTATTGAAAAAACTTTGTTTTTTTATTTCTTAATAAACATTACTCATTAGAATTAATGTTTAAAAACGATAATTTATAAATTTCATTATTGAAAAATATCTACGCTCAAGGATATCTTTATTTGTGTCTAAATTTTATTTCGGTTTTTAATTAATTTTTAATTGACTTTAAATACTCGTAGTGCGGCAATTCTTATTAAATTTTACCAAGTTGCTTGGGGCATACCACAGAGTTTAATGTCAGTTTTTTTTTTCAACAAAAAAAAAAATATTAAAAAAAATTAATTTTTTATTGTGGTTTTTCTTTTTTGTTAAAATATTTATAAATTGCAGCCATATTTTAAAGTTAAAGGACGGCTATTAAAGCAAACAATCATTAAATTTCCATAAAAAGCCTTATTGTTGTTTATTTCTTCATCATATTTCCCAGGTAACTGGGGTTGCTTGTTTTGAATCTGCTTAATATTACAAATAAATTTTCTAAATGATTTAACTTTTGGGAAAGGAAAGCATAAAGTATTAAAGTGTGATGGAAACTGAAGAAGAATAATTTTAAAACTCTCGGGCAGAACAGTGTTCACAACCGACAAGAAATCACCTACAGAAAATATCTTAATAAGCCAAAGAAACTATTACACAAATGCACTTAGAAATATGCTAGAGTAATTGGCAAAATTTTTTATTTTTTTTTAACTCATAATTTATTTATGTTTCTATTTTAAGAAAATGACAATATGTATTAAAATCATAAATTAGCTAATTTCTGGGTCTATTGCCATTGCTATAGAGCAGACTCCAATTTTCATTGCATAGTTAGTGGTCATCATTCTAACGGGTCCGCGAGGGCCAAAGCGTCGATCCTCCTGAGTCGAGTATGTCCATTATAATACAGTAGATTTTGTGCGAAAGGAATTGGATGAGTTTCCAATTTTCGTACATATTTTGAGCAAAAGGTTTTTATTTCGTCGCTAACAAATAGAATATTAAGGTCTTTGTGAATATTCGCGTTATTAATGTACCACTGGTCTCCAGCAATAAGTCGCAATATTTTGTTTTGCCGTCTTTGTAATTTCTCTATATTGGAAGCAGAAGGAAATAGTGACAAAATAGTGGCTTTTTTATTTTTTCAACCCTAAACTAATAATTTGGCTTTTCTAATTATTTGTTTCTTTGTTGTACCTCACCGAAGCATATTTCATTCCTCGAAAAAACTCGTATCAACTGCTTCATATTAAAATATTTGTGTTTAATTTCTAGTTCCGAGAGAAAATTATTTGCAACACTAACACGCACACACTCATAAGAACACTGTCAAAAATGTAAATTTATAAAATTTAATAGGAAATGAAAATTAAAATATAAAAATTAAAAAATATAAATTTCCAGTTTTTATTTCAATGTGTCACTTGTGGCACACATTGAGAAAAACAAAACAAAACAATAGGAAATTAAAAACAATATTTTAATTTAAAAACTAAATTGCAATAATTAAAAACAAACACATGTGTACACATGATAGTTTAGTTGCTTAAAGACAAATAGAAAGACATATGTGACATTTTTATGAATAATTGCCCAAAGATTATTTTGCATAGAATTTTCAATATAATTTTGTACATAAATTAAGAAAAATAGTTTGTGGGAAATATTGTTTTTTAGCACTTTTGTTGACATGATACTACGAACGAGGAAGTAGAATAAATGAAGGCTTCAAAAACTTGATTTATACGCTAATACGGGTGCACATAACTTAATCGACATCTCTATCTATAGGGATTCAGAATATAAAAACTTTATGGGCTCGCAAGTTCTTTACAGTCTCGCGGAAAGGATATAATAACTAATTGTAAGTTAACTTTAAAACTTAAATTATTTAATTGGAATTTGTTAATTAAGGTTGTTGTTGTTGCTAATAATTTCATTGTTTTGAATTAAATTTGTTAGTGAAGTGTAAGAGCAAATGAATGACGACAATTCCCGCGATTTAGTCGACTGTGTGAATTAAATAAATCTGGTGAAAATTATGATACAGTGGCTCTTACATTACCCTTTAGGTCAAACGACACATTTTTCTGTGCGAAAGACCAAAAATCAACTTGCAGTTTTACTATTGTTGTTGTTGTTTTTTAATTCTAAAGACTTCAGGATAAAAAAAAGTGATTTTTGTTTTGACTAACTATTAATAACCGTTATACAGCAGCGTGTCGAAGTTAGCTGATTACATTTTTTCTATAATTGTGTTCCCAAGTTAAGTAGTGCGTGGTCAACTTTAAGTGCGTATATCTCGGACTGTGTTTGTGATAATTTATTAGAGTAAAATGGAAAAGAAAGAGCCAAGTAATTAAATATATTTTGTATTTTAAATGTTTTATATATATGTCGCTATACTTAATAAATAACTCATTAGCGTATACATCTATAAATAGTTAAATTTTTATAAATTTTTTTTTTTTTTAATATACCCCATTTCTCCACTCTCAAATTGCACAAAATAATTAGAATATTATCTAGTGATTTATTTGGTATTTATCAAAAATTGCGATTTTTTGCGTTTTGCGAGTAATGCCTCTTTTTGTTAGGTAACCTCTGTATAAAAAAGATTGATCTTTTTGAAGTATGGCGAAAGGAAAGTACAAAAAAACAAAAAGTTGATGCCGTTTTGAAACACGTATATGACAAACTTGAAACCTCGTCAATTTCTGATGAAATGGTGAAACAAATTACCAAAAAAATTAATTTGTTTTGCGTGAAACTAGAACAAAAGTGGAAAAAGTGTCATAGAAAGATAAATGTATTCAAAAACCAAAACCAGGCATGGCTAAATGCTGAATTAAATATTGTGGTAGATGGCATTTTAGAAAAGGCAACAAGTGGCGCTGTTGGACGTCCTCGTGTACCATTTAGCAAAAAATCTGAATTTGGAAAAAGAAAAAAAACTGCAGAGCTTTCAAATGCGAAAGCTTATACAAGTCTTCTCGTTCGTGCAGCAGCAACATCAGCACGTAAACAAGGTGAAACCGATTTGGCTGCAATACTTAAGGAAAGTATTCAAAGTCCAACAAGACCATCAAAAATGCGTAAAATTTGTGATAAACATCCTAAGAAGCCAATTCCATTTACTGCGGATGAGGCTTTAGCCTTCCTCCTTGAACATAATTTGTCTAAAGAGCAGTATAATGCAATACGCCAGGAAAGCAAATTAAGGAATTGTGATATATATCCTCATTATAGTAAAATAACTGCCGCGAAAATGAAATGCCGTCCTGAGGGTACGAAAGCAGCAGATAAGTAATTGAACTATTATGTTGCTGCGAACCAACAGAAGAACTTCACCATAACGAACAAGACGTCGAAAATAATGAAAGTGAATAAGCCTCCTTTGAATTAATTTTACAAAGTGAATTGGATATAAACAATTAATAAATATTTTAGTATTAAAAAACAAATTAATTAATTCTATACACTGTGTTTAAATTAATGGATGCTAGAGGGTTAATTTTTGGTCACTTATGGGTTAAATTCCATTTGTTTATTGGAACCATCCATAATTATATACTGTGAATGTCAAAAGAAACAGTACACCTCAAAGTATTATATTTACAACTTTATTTTCTTATTCAAATTTATGATTTAATTAAACTTTTTTGGTTTTCCTTTAATATATTTACCCTTTTATTATTTTATTAAAAAACAATAACGAAACTCTAACAAAAACAAAAAATATACAACAAAAACAAAAAATGCTTCATATTTCTAGCGTCAAAAGAAATTGTACAGCTCTTGTGCATAGCATGTAATAAAGAATTTTACATATAAAAGTACCGTTATTTTTTGTGATTTTATTTACTACGATACTTTATGTAATATTAGCTAGGTATAAAAATTATTAATAGACTTGACTTTGTCACGAGCAGATCAAACGACAATTTTTTTCGATTTTTTTGAAAATGGCTAAACAAACTTCTTTGGATATTCGTAAGCTTGTGCTAAAATATTACAAAGATGCCAAATCCTTGCGTGAGATTGGTTCCATGATTGAAAGAAGTCACAACACTGTAAAATATATAATAGACAAGCACAAAAAGTTTTCAAGTTTAGAAAATCGCCCTAAGTCTGGAAGGTGAACCAAACTAAACAGTACTCAAATATGGTCCATTGTGCGTAAAGTTAAACAGAATCCAACAGAAAGTGTTGTTAAAATATCCGAAAATATTTCAGAATGCTCAGGTATAAATGTTAGTGCTAGCACAATACGTAAAGCCCTACATGCAAACGGACTATATGGACGAGTTCCAAGAAAAAAATGGTACATATCGGTAATTAATCAACGTCGACGTCGAGAGTTTGCTAAAAAGTACGAAAATTGTACTAATATGTTCTGGAAAAATGTGCTATTTAGAGACAAGAGCAAATTTGAAATTCTCGGCAAGAAAAAACCGGTTAAAATTTGGAGGAAGAAAATATGTGAAATTGACCAGCAAAATGTAATATCCACAGTGAAGCATGCTGGTGGTTAAGTTATGGTGTGGGGATGTATGGCAGCCAATGGTGTAGGAAATTTGGTCTTCATAGAAAACACTATGAATAAAATAGATTATCTCAACATTTCAAAAGATAATTTGGCACAGAGCGTCGAAAAATTGGGCTTGGATCGAACTTGGGTCTTTCAGCAAGACAACAATCCCAAGCACACTGCCAAAATAATAAAGGAATGGCTGCTATATCATACCCCCAAACAGTTGGATTATCCCCCCAGTCACCCAATCTGAACCCTATTGAACATTTGTGGGAGCACTTGGACCGGCAGATAAGAAAAAGAGAAATTTCCAGCAAGGATTCTCTCAAATCGGTGATAATGGAGGAATGGCAAAAAATTCCCCCCCGAGGTTACTAAAAAGCTGGTGGAATCGATGCCAAGAAGACTACAATCTGTGATACAACAAAATGGTCATCAAACTAAATGTTAAATTTTTTTAAATAACATTATTATTATAAAAACCAGTAATGTACAATTTCTTTTGACGCTATAAATATGAAGTTTTTTTTTATTTTTGTTCTATAGTTCTTGTTTTTGTTGGAGTTTTGTTTTTATTTTTTAATAAAATGAAAAAGAAAGAAATATATTTAATAAAAAATATAAAATGTTTAATTAAATAATAAAAAAAAAAATAAATTAATCTTAAAACATGAAAATAAAAGGTGTACAGTTTCTTTTGACATTCACAGTAATTCATATAATAACTGTTTCGATTACTCTTATAATGTAGTCGTAATTAATTTTGCACAGAAAAAGTAGTCATTTAACCTAATGTGCATTAGTAAGATAGTGCGTACATTAAGAAGTTCTATAAGTATTTTGAGGCTTGTTTGAAGTTTTTTTGTAACGTCGCGTGAGGGCTTTCTTCTCAGAACTCGACTCTAGATTGGAAAAAAATCTAGTTATACAAATTGGACGTGTATTGTTTTAGACAAGAGCGGAATTTTCCTTTTCCGTATAGTTTTGAATTTCGAATCTAAGTTTTTAGCTAAACGTGTAAAATTAGGTTATAACAAAAATTCTGTTCAAAAGTGGAATCAAATCGGCATTTTGCTTCTTCAAGAACATTACAACTAAAATTAAAAACCATTTGCCTAGTAAAACTAATATTGGCCTATATGCTTGCTTTGTTCACAACAAACAACCTTAAAAGATGCAATAATTTCAAGTGACTTTTTACAATACGGCTAGCGGGAACTCCAGAGGGGAAATCAAAACAATTCTGAAATTAAAACCATATTGTTTTGATTTGTGATAAAATTGGAGAGATAAGGGAGATAAGAAAATATTTAATATTTTAATATAAGCATGGGAGCAGCAGATAATTAACTCAAGCATATCTTTATTTGTTTCACATATCTAAGACTTTCTGAATTGAAAGCATTATTATATAAGATAAGCAGGAAAATATATATAAGCCTTTTAACTGAACGTTTTTCTTTTTCATAAATGCAGTTTTCTTAACAGCAATTTCTCAAATATAGGCCAATTACCAGAAACTAAATCTTCCAAAAACAAACTTACTATTCATACACATTTGTAAGTATGTATGTATATATACGAGCAAAAATAATAACTTCTTTAGATGGCAACATTCATGTAACTAAATGAAAAAAAAACAAGTAATAGCGCTATATTCGGCCATGCCGAATCTTATATACCCTTCACAACGTGCAGTCATGCAATAACAGTGGTTTGTGTCACCATTCATCCCATATGAAATACGTACATACATATAAAAAAATACATATATAAAAACGTCCCATTGTAAAATTATAAATTCACGCATGTATGTTAAAAAAACAAAAAAAAAAAAAAATTAAAAAAAAAATTTTTAAAAAATTAAAAAAAAAAAATTTAAAAAATAAATTAAAAAAAAATTATTATGTATATAATATATATAAAACAAAAAAAAAATAAAAAAAAAAATTAAAAAAAAAATTTAAAAAAAAATAATAATAAAAATATAAATAATATATTAAATAAAAAATAAAAAAAATTTAAAAAAAAATTTTTTAAAAATTAAAAAAATTTTTTTTTGGCTCAGCTGGGATTCGATGCCACGTTTTCTCTAACCAGTAAACACGTTTGTATGTATGTATGTTGTTGTTGTAATGTTGTTTTTGTGAAAAAAAAAATCGAGGTGGTCGTGGGATTTTGCTCATATCTCAGTTGTTTATGTACCGATGTTTCTGATTTGCAACACCGATCTACTCCCGAATATTTCTGATATTTTAATACCTTACCCGGGTCCAACCTATGTCGGGGGGCTTCAAAAAGTTGATTTCAACATACACACGGACAGACGGTCAGACGGACAGACGGACAGATGGACAGACGGACAGACTGACAGGGCTTAATCGACTCCCCTATTCAAAAGCTTTCAGAAAATATATACTTTATGGGGTCGGAAACGAAAATTGTAGAAATTTCACACGGAATGACAAACCTATATATACCCTTTTTCACTGTGTGAAGGGTATAAAAAATGCATTGGTATTAGTGCAAAAAAAATTAAAGAAAACGAATGTCTAGAAGTTGTTAGTCTTCAATGTAACAATTGTAAAATCTACAACAGCCTAGACATACATCTATTATGTTTTTTCTTTTCCATTTGCACTAGATCCCAAGGCAGAGACGTCCTTGTTAAGCTGTACTATAGAGGAATGGTGAATGTGGCGCTGTATGTGTGTGTGTGCATTATTTTTTTAGTTGACTGTACTTTAAGTAAGTGATATTGTTATTGTGATATTGTAGTTGTTTTGTATTGTAGTATAAGTAATGCTTGTTACTACATGATTACAACTATTTTGTAGTTGTAACAATTGTACTAGTATGTTGTATACTTCAAGTCAAGAGTCTTTTTGCAAAGATATTGGTTGCTACCATTTAGTTATTGTTTCTTTTTCCTTTTTTTGGTTTTTCTATAAAAGAATATATACGTATTCTGTTGGCTGTTTTAGTTTTAGTTTCAGTTAAGTTTTTTGTTTAGCATTTTATTATCACACCCAAACAGAAATATGTACTTATGAAAGCAATTTTGATTGTTAAGCACACATGTACATACATAAGAAAATGCATAAAAAGTTACTTACATGTAGTTTCATATTAAAATAAGGATCTCCCAATATGTAAGAAACTAAACAAAAGCCGGTATAAATTTTTAATTAAAATAACCACTTTGCTGGCTTTAGAAAACATTTAAAAACAAGCGTATAGAAGTCAAAATAAAAATTTAAACTTGTTTATCATGTTTATTGAAATTGGGACAGCCTGTTACACCTACATAAAGAAGTTAGCATGTCTCCTTACTAATATGACATTCGCTTGATTATTTGCAGTTAGCCGTAAGCATGTTATTTTCTGTCTTTTTTATTTTTATTTTTAAAAATGACATGAAAAATAATTGCAGTTAGAAAGTAGTTTGTCTTGCAGAAGGACTCTAAAAAGGGACTAAACTTTTCCAGTATAAAAAAATCCAAAAAATACAAAAAAAATGCATTTTTGTTCTTACAGAATTATCGTTAAAGTTTCTAGGTTTTTAATTTCTTACACATTTGTGTCGTTAGATTTAAGTTTTCTTGCCTTTTCTCGTCTTCCTGCATTTTTTGTCTTCGCTTCGAAATTCAATTGTTTTGTTTTTCCATTGTATTTTTGGATGTTTTATTTCACTGTTTTAGTTTTTTTTCAGTGGTAATTTATCACTATAATGCTTCAACATTTCCGTTTCATTAGAAAAAGCTTTCAAGAGTATTATCCTTTTAATGCTTTTCAATACAACGGGTGTTCACAAGTAGAATGGATTTAATGTAAACTAGTTAAGATATTAAAAATAAGATTTAACAAAGACTTCCCAAAATATATTCTTCCTGCCAAGTAGAAACAAATAAAAAATTTTGTTTGAAATTCTTCAATTGAGGGGCTTCTAAAGACATAAGTAATCTTAAACGTGATTGTGATATGACATAAATCGGAAAAATCGTTCTAAAATATTTCGGACTTTTTATACCCTTCACCTGTGGTGGCAAGAGTACATATAGATTTGTCATTCCGTTTGTAATTTCTACAATATTTATTTCCGACCCCAAAAAGTATATATTTTTTAAAGCTTATGTATAGTGAAGTCCATAAACGTCTGTCCGTTTGTCCGTGTGTTGGTTAAAAGCAACTGTTAGATACCCCGATAATTTGCACAGATCTGTTTGTGACATCAATATTTTGCAAATAGACGGGAATGAAACGCTATTAAAATCCAGTGCAATCTCTCCATAACTTTTTGAGATATAAGCAAAAGCACACATTTCTTACCCCCAAGATATTTCTTAGATACGTTTGCTACTATTGGTAGACAAGATATACCTTTAGTAAAAAAGTTAAGACCAATCAGTCTCTAATTGTTAAAGTTATAGGCAGATATATATTTTTAAAAAGTATAAATATATCTTAACATATCGAGTTACTAAAGCTCCTAATTAATTTTTGGATATATGTATTCTTGTATAGTTCTAGTTTACTTCGAATGCGTGTTTGAATAAATTTTTCTTTTTTTATTCAGAAACATGTGTAAAAAAAAACTTTTAAGTACACGAGTGTTAGTGCAAATGGCTGATGCAGTATATAGTTGTAAATTCAACATTGTTTTATGTGCTTCAAGAATGCCGTAAAGAATTAAAACTGTATTTAATTTTTTTCATCATGCGGCTGCGGTGTTTTTTTCTTTTCTTTTTTTCTTTTTTTCGATTTCATGATTTTCTTTTCATGTTTTAACTTTAAGCAATTTTTCATTTTTATAGCATTAGTTTTTCCTAGATTCTTTTTTTTAACCATTTCTTTTCGTTGTCTTAACGTTTAAAAGCTTTTCCCTGTCTTGCGTTTACGTTTTTGGCGTAAAGTTTTAATATTGTAAATCAGTTGTAGAAAGGACCAAAGAGAATTGTGTAAATTTTTCTTGAGATTTTCTGTTCTTTATGTGGTTTTTAGTTTCAATTTCTTTCTTTTCGTTCAAATGAGCTTTATATTAAGGCTAATTTGCTTTAGAAATGTTTCTTTCCGCTTGATGCCGGAAGTTAAATCAGTTTAAAATTATTTTCTTTAATTTCTTAACCGTAAGCGAAAAAAATCTTTTAGTTTTTTTTTTTTTGCAGAGCTCTCTAAGATGATGTGTTTTGTCTTACTGCTTTTTTTCTTGGTTTTTTTTTTCAAGTATCTTAAAAGAATGGCAGTGAATGCGTTTTATTCAAGCATCTTGTCTGGAAGGTTTGGCTTGGGTGTTGAAGGAAGATATTGCGGTTTTGTTTATAAAATGTTGCAATAACTATTTGGGCTATTTAAGCAGAAATAAATAATAATATTAATTAAATTAATTAAAGTTACTCAGTTGTTGTCAAATAATCAGTTTTCTATGGTATATGTTAAGTTCAGTTGCAGTTTAGCTGTAGTTCTGGTTCAGTTCTTCTTTTCTTTCCTACTTTATTATAATTTAAGCTGAAAAATAGTTTTTGTTCAATCCTAGTTCAGGCAAAGTTTATCTTAAGTTGAGATTAAGCTTCGATCTAAATCAATTCTAGTTAAGTTCTAGTTCAGTTTTAGTTTATTTTTAGTTCAGTTTTGTTTAAGTTAAAGCTTATTTTGAATTTATGTCTAGTTCTAATTTGTAAATCATTACTAAGCATGGGGTATTACAAATTTTCCCTAATCTGCAACATATTTATTATTCTCTGATTAGAGTTGCCATTAAAAAAATAAAAATTTTTCATTACAAAGCTAAAAAATCTGTTTGCATTTGCATTAAAATTTACTCAATTTGCTTAATAATCTCATAATAATTGCCATAATTTATAAGCAAGTTAAATACTTAAATCAACTTGGTTAATAAATACTGTTAACTAAGGACGGCATTCTTTTCCTTTCACATCATTTCATGGGACTATAAAAAATGTTTATACAATATATGAAAAGCAGTTTATATTTTAACAACATTCATTAACAGGAGAAATAAATTATAATGTTTCATAAAATATTAATTCTTCCACACATACTACATGCTAATGATACACGCACACATACAACATTTAACGTATGAAATGTCTCTGCTTTATTAACCACAATACAACTTTATATAAAAGAAGGATGAATGCTTAACTAAGTATGTAAATGCAAAGGAGAGGGAGAGCGAGAATAAAAAAAAAAGTAAAAATAAAAGTAATAAATAAATGTCCAAAATGTATAGAACGATATCAGTAACGTTAGAGTAATTAAGCAGAGAATACAAACAGAAACAAATGAGCAAATATGACGAGAAAGTTACTGATAAAACTATAAAAGCCACACAAAGTGTACAAATACATTAGCAACTTTGTACGTTAACAAGTTGTAACACCAACACATTTTGGAAACAGAGCCGTAGAGAAAAGATTTTATACAAATTCTAGCTCTTAAAATATAGTTTGTTTAAAGACCTAGTCCAGCAAAGGCTCAGTAATGATTTAGGTGTTTTACGTTAACCAGTATGTATTGCGGTCGATCCATTCGAACGTAATCTATCTGAAATGATTTTTTCAACTCAAAATAAAAGGTTTTCCAATAGAGATGATATTTATAATTTTCAAGTGACGTTTCGGCCATTAATAAAATGTCATGATCTGTCGTTTGTATTTTATTACATAAAGTAGTGTTTAAAATTTCATCATGGAAAGATATACGCAAGAACAACAATTACAAATTATTCAGTTTTATTATCAAAATAATCGCTCTCCAGTTGCAACTTTTCCTGATTTTTTTCATTTTATTTTCGTAATAATCTGTGCTCGCTATTCGTCGAATTGTTGAAAATTTGAGCTTACATTTTCTGTACAAAACGTTCAAGTGCCAATAAGACAAATAACCGCTCGAAGTAATGCAAACACTGCTGCCTTTCAGTTAAGTGTTTCTGAAGACCGCAATTTGTCGATTCCAAGATGTTCTTAACAATTGGGACTGTTGATCTGTTGAAATTGAAAAAAGTTGATCTTAACAATATTTGGTTCGAACAAGACGGGGATGCAAGTTGATCTTGACATTTGGTTCCAACAAGACGGCGATGAGTGCCACACAGCTAATGCAACAACTGAATTGTTGCGAAAAAAGTTTGGAGATTCGATTATTTCAAGAAATTGTGATATTGAATGGCATTACACTATTTCTTGTGGAATTATTTGAAGTTATTGGTCTTTCGAAATAAACCAGACTCCCTTCAAGCTTTACAAGTCAATATTGAACGTGCCATTCATGACATACGTCTGGATTAATTGGAAAAAGTGCTCGAAAATTGGGTTCATCGAATTCATTCCAGCAGAAGAAGTTGTGGAGGCCATTTGAATGACATTTTATTTAGAACTTAATTTATCAGACTTACCAACTTTCTTTTAATAACATGTTTGCATATGGATATTTCCATGAATATGTCAATCACGACTGTAAAAATAAAAACTCTTGAAAGTTTTTCAATATAAGTTTATTGATTAAAAAAATAATCAAATTTTACTATGCGGAGGTAATAAGAGTTTAATCTGATTATCTCTTTGCATTATTTTAAAGAATTGCAATCAACTATTTTTTTTAGTGACTAAATTGTAAAAATAAATTGTAATTGTAAATATTCCTAAAAAATTAGGTAACAACAACAATTAACAAGATCCATAAGAAAAAAGAAAATATAGAGTCCAATTAGCGGGTTTTTTTTTATTTTGGTTTCCCATGGATGTTTTTTTTATGTCACGTACGTAGTGCAAAAATATTATTTGCCGCCGTCATTCGTATTTGAACAGTCGCAAGAGCACCTAATTTAGAATTTAACTTTTTTTTGTAACCTAATATAAATTTAATTACCTAAGAATACTTTTAGAGAAAAATCTGTCACGTACGATATATCACGAACGATGTTAAATTGAATTTATTATAAAATAATTTTAAGATTGTTTTCAATTAAGTATGATGGATTTGAAATTAAAAATGATGATGATGAAATCGTAGAACTCGGCTAATATCGGAAATAATTTTAGAAAGAATATTTCTAAAAATGGTTACAATTTAATTTAATTTGAATTATGAAATTAAATAAAAGCAAAAATTAATTTAAGCCAAAATAAAAATTATTCACATTAAAATGAAAAATATTTAATTTAGAAAGAAAAAATACCACGCAGATTTTTTCATATTTCCATATATACCTCAAAATCACTTCTGTTTTATGTCACGTACGATATATTCTTATTTTTTTTGGATATTTTAGACAAAATGATTCGCATATAATTATTTATTTTTTAAATAAAGTACCCTTTAAATGGAACATAAAGCTCTAATTTTGTTTCAGTTACTCTAACTTTTGCAAAAATTACTCCACTTTATAGGAGTACAAATGTAACGTACGATGACATGGAAATGCCCATATGTTATATTAATTTTTTTATTTTTTTTATTTTACAAAAAATAATATTCAGTTTCTGTTTGTTTAAAATGTTTTAAAAATTAAAGAAATTCGAATAGAAAGTTTTTACATTAAAGTTTCTTAAAAATTATCGACACTAAAGAAAAAAATTAAAAAAAATGTTTTTTACTTCCTCAACCTCGTATCTTAAAAAATAAAATTTTTCAGAAGAGAAAAAAAACCGGTTTATCTCTTTATACTTCGGTGTTTGGTTAAAAGTTTGAATGCAATTATTAAGGAATTGATTGTATTTATGTATATTAGTAACAGTCGAAACCGTATTTTTTAAGATACGTGGTTGAGGAAGTTAGGCACCGATATGCAGAAATCTATACAAAACAAAATGCAATTGTTATACCCTTCACACAGTGAAAAACGGTATACATATAGGTTTGTCATTCCGTGTGAAATTTCTACAATTTTCATTTCCGAACCCATAAAGTATATATTTTCTGAAAGCCTCTGAATAGGGGAGTCGATTAAGCCCTGTTAGTCTGTCCGTCTGGCCGTTTGTATGTTGAAATCAACTTTTTGAAGCCCCCCGAAATCGCTTGGACCCGGGTGAGGTATTAAAATATCAGAAATATTCGGGAGTAGATCGGTATTGAAAATCAGAAACATCGTTTCATAAACAACTGAGATATGAGCAAAAACCCACGACCACCTCGATTTTTTTTTTCACAAAAACAACATTACAACAACAACATACATACATACAAACGTGTATACTGTTTAGAGAAAACGTAGCATCGAATCCCAGCTGAGCCAAAAAATTTTTTTTTTATTTTTTTATATTTTTTTTTAAATTTTTTTTTCAATTTTTTTTTATTTTTTAGTTAATATGTTATTTATAATTTTTTTTTGTTTTATATTTATTATTTATATTTTAATTATTTTTTTTTTTATTTTTTTTTTTTTTTAACATACATACGTTAATTTTTAATTTTACAATGGGATGTTTTTATATATGTATGTTTTTTATATGAATGTACGTTTTTCATATGAGATGAATGGTGATACAAACTACTGTTATTGCATGACTACACGTTGTGAAGTGTATATAAGATTCGGCATGGCCGAATATAGCGCTCTTACTTGTTTTCAACTATTGTGTTTGTTGTCGCGATGCATAAAGTAGTATCTTATGAATATGTCTTGCTTTAATTCCATCATATAAAAGACTGGTATGATATTAACAGTGAAACCAGTATTTGCAAAATATTTCCATATTCGCTGTTTGGTTGGCGTTCAAGAAAAATTTTACTTTGTTTGTGACATAAAATGCATGCGCTTCTGTTTCTATTCTGCCACAAATTCGCATTCTTAGTTTGTAGATTCAATGTCTTAACAAACTATTTTATACAGAACTGATATACCGTAGTCTTCTTGGTTTTGTTGTAATTTTGTTTTAGTTTTATATTCATTTTGCTTTTGTATGTGTTCGTAAGCAAGTGTGTGTGACTTTTGCTTGTAAGTAAGTATTGTAAATGCTGTTAATTTATTATCCTCTAAATGGACTTTGTGACCAAAACAATTTTTGTAAATTCTTGTCAGTGAAAAGGGAGAAATGGAGTACAACAACAGCAGCAGTTCATATGTCTTTCATAAACAGTTGTGCATGTTTGTTCATAAGTATGAACGTTTTCAATAAACTTTTATGAGTCTTGTATGCGTAAGTATCTCCGTAACTAAATAAGTAGTAGAAAGCCAGCCGTCAAGGCTATTAAATAAAATCCGAGAAGCTCATAAAAGTTACGATAATGGCACAACACTAATACATACATATTTAACATATTAGAAAAGCAAAGTATTATATGTAAGACTGCATACAAAGAATATTTGTTAAATGAAAAGCCTTTCCCAAAATTAGTGATAAATTCAAATTAACTAGAAAGAGTGTGTTTTTGTGAATTAATGTTTTAATCAGATCGGTAAAATGGCTTTAGCGACAACATGTAGCAATATGTTGTTTAATGTTATTTCTCGTTGGTGCAGCGTTGTCGTCAAATATTTACGCTTGATTTAAAAAAGTTATTTCGTTTGTGCAATAACACGAATGAGGTTATAAAATGAGATGTCTGAGGGTGAATTTTGTTCGCTAAAATAAGAGTGAAAGTGGCATCCCCTTTAGGTATAAGAAACTATCTTTTGAAGTCAGAAGGTCTAGTTCAATCGAGCATTATCACGAAATTATAGTGAAATGATGTCTCCAGGCTAGAGCTTTAAGCGAATAACTAATTTTTGAATAAAACTGCTAATGAGTTGTAATTTTTTAAATTTTTTCAGTTTGACCAAAGTATTAAGTGAACTGGGTGACGCGGTGGACTAGTCAGTAGAGTGCTGGTGTGCTAGTTTGAGGGTTGCGGGTTCGATTCCAGCCAGAGACTCTGGACTGGTATGCTTCTCTTTCTTTTCTTATTCTAACTATTCTATTCATATGGAGCGCACAACATGCCAGTTGGGCATAAGTATATACCAGTCATGGGTTTGGGATTTTAGTGCCCCTCCTTTTCAACCTAACCGAACCTAAGTTAACTGATGTATAAATTTATTCATCATGAATTATAAATTCTGGAATGCATTTGCTTCATTTAGAAAAAGAATTGAATAAGAATTACAATTATAATAGATTCAGTTATACTGACGTTTATTACACAATACTAAACACATATGATTATGGTGTTAGTAAATGCTTTTAAATATAGAAAATCTTATAATAACTATATTATGTGGGCTTGTAATCATAACTTAACAAGATTTAATGAAAAATTAAATTAAAATACTTTCACTTAATGTTTTCGTTGAATAGATAAATAGATTTTAGCAAGTTTTTAATTGGTTTGCAATTAATTATGACAAATGAGTGCATTCAGATTTGTTTAATTTTTGGTGAATTAATAGACAAATTCAAATCATTCTTTTACAACTCTGCTTTAGACACGCTATAGGTGCGCTACTTTTTGTGAACTCAAAAGCTAGTAGACTTTACAATTAAGATTCGGAGACATTAAATATGTGCTTCTACGTTAGTTATGCTGTTTAGTGAAATTTCCAATGATTTAACAAATTTGTTTATGGCCATGTCATGTTATTAGCCTTTAATCCTTGAGTCCCTCTAACTTTGTAAGCATGAATGCGCAAAATTATTACATTTAAAGTCTCATCAATACTTTCACGTACTGTTTTGATATTAACAATTTTTTGTTCCACTGCTTAAATTATCAGGACTTATTAATTAATGTCAGCAAAGGCACCTTGTGTTATAAACTGAAGGTGTTTTCACTACTGAGTTGAGCTTCTGATACTTAACCGCCACCCCAATTATCAAGTTTTGGTAATCAACATGTTATAGGTGGCAATATTTCGATTTCTTATTATTTCCTTATTAATCAAAATGCACTTAGGTAAGCATTTTAAGCTACTTATCCTTTATTCTTTGTTTTTTGCTACAAGAATGTAAATAATTAGTGACAAATTCGAATGCGCAGCCAGAAACAAGTCGGACTGTCCATAGACTAACTACTCCTGTTAAAAGAAAAAACCCGACATATAAAGGTTACCTGAAGTCCGCCACATTGGCAAGCATCTGTTATTAAACCATCGTTCTCTGTCTAAATTAAAATCAACAGTTCGTCAGAAATTAAATCAACTATATGGAAGTTTTGATTGTTAGCGATTAACATCATTTTCATTTGAATGGCTTTGTTAGTAAGCAGAACTGTAGATTCCGGGGGTTTGAAAGTCCAAGAGCAATTTTTCATTAATGAATATATCATTAGGTCTTATTTCGTTGAAAATGCAGATGTGAGTGCTATAACCGTAAATGGAGAGCTGAAGGGGTTTCAGATAGAACATGTTTTATATTGTGCCCTTAAAATCAGACCTAAGATGTTGTTTCAACAAGATAGAGCCACTGCCCAAGATACAGTGGCAATTTTAAGAATTGAGAATTAATTTATTAGCACGTTCGTCATATTTGTCAGCACGTGACTATTTTCTTTAAAACAACTTAAGTGAGCTACGTGAACAAGACGGAGACAGTCCTTTAACTTTAGACCAATATTTTTGCCTCACCCTGCATAAACACACGTTTAGTAACTCTAGAAAAGGCACATATTTTGGTGGTCTGATATGTGTAAAATTTTTCTTTCAGTTTAAATACAATAAAAAAATTAACAAGACTGAAATAAAATCTAACAATAAAATACAAGCAAAAATCTTGCTATATTTTTATGAAAACCTTTTAAAAACCATAAACACACTTGTTAAGTGCAAATGAGTTTAACAGATAATAAAGCGGGATTTAAGGTCATCAAAATGAAGTAATAACCTTTGCTAGTAGTAGATTTTGTTTAATCTTTTAATATAATTATTATAATTTATAATATTTTAACAAGATATCATAAACAACATTTTATTGTCCGCATTGTTATTAACGTTTTTATTATAATTTTTTTTTTGCATTTTTGTTGGTTTGGATGTTGACTAAACGCATACATAAATACTTAAGGTACATACAGAGTATGTTATTTGACTTTTACGTTATATAATGAATTATTTTATGTACCACATTACACATGCGTTCAGCTAAGTATATTACTTTGTATGTTTATAGGAATTTGTGTTAAATATTTGGGTTAATGTAGGTGCTTAACATACAGGATATTAAGGAAACTTAGAAATTTTTTTTTGATTTATGGGTAATTAAAGGGAGGTTATACAGAAATTCTAGAAATATGTTATAATTAGTAGTAGTTAATATAAATTGAAAGAAAAGATATTAAGTTTTAAATGCATGTAAGTTACCCTATATATAGGGGGAGTATTGATGCAGAGCATGAAGATTTCGAAAATTTTTCGACCCCTTTTGATCATCAGTGATTTTAATTCACTTCCTTTACTGAACTTGCTTAAGATTAAAAAGGAGACTTTACATTGCCGACAATTCTTATTGCACAGCCTTTGCTAGCATCCTCTTCAGACTAAAGTCATCAATAGCATCTAGTCTCAATGTATGCCTAACTGTGATCCATGATTCCTTTGTATGCCAGTCTTTTTCTTCAGACTAGGGTCTGCCATAGCATCCACTCTTAATGTATGCCTACCTGTCTTGATCCCAGTATTCGACATTCGCATACTAAATGCGCTGCATCTAAGTATCCTCCAGGCACATTTTTGATCATCTGTCATCATTATCGATCATCATCTTTTTACGATAATTTTGAAGTTAACATAAGCATATTGCAAAAATCCCGTTTATAAAATCCTAGAAATCGATTAAATCGTAGAAACTTTATTAAACTCCGATAGACTTAAAGTTCTTAAGCAATATGTGAATCTGTCTATAAGTGGTTTCCTCCATTTATCTTTTAAGGTTTGAAGATTTAATCCATTGAAAGATGTTTGCCTGTATTAAGGGTGAAGGACCCAGGGTATTTGTTAGAATATTGCCGCAGGTTTTTTCTCCGAAAGTTCATCCACCACTTTATACCCATTCTACTTTTAAAAGAACACCTATTAAGATTTTGAATATACTAAAGGACCAAAGAGCAGTTCACATCCATTCGTTAAACGCGTTTTACTCTTGAGTGGTTATTACAAGCAATAAAATTGTTCTCCCTGACACCTAGTACTTTGACAGTTCATACAACGTATGCAGTAAACTAAGGATCTGTCCCAGACTAAAGGGGCTGGATAAGTTTAACTCAAATTGAGTATATACTAACATCTGTCCTTCCATTTATTAGGAACCCATCAGTAAATATAATGATGTATTAAGAGAGCAATATAGTTTTTCGACTACTTTCACTCGACTTAATTGCTCTGAGTTAGGTATATTCTATAATACTCCGAAAGAGACTTAAAGGCATAAGGAAAAATATAGTTAAATATTTAGTTTAAAACAAAAATTATTAAATGTTTATTTCTAAAATATTTCCACTTTATTTAACACTAGAAAAGCCCTGCGAGCGTTGCTACGCCCCATAATGAATAAAAATGCATTCTAAATTTTAATTGAATATCAAGTGCAAAAAGCTAAAAAGTATAACTTTTTTTAATGGGCGTGGCACTGCCCACTTTTCTAATCACGAAATTTTATAGTCATGACAGCTTAATATGTGTGTGCAAATTTTCAGAAAAATCGATCTAGTGCAAGTAGCTAAAAATGATAACTTAATTCTTATGGGCGTTGCACTGCCTACTTTTCTAATTACAAAATTGTAAAGTCATGACAGCCCAATATGTGTGCAAAGCTTAAAAGAAATCGTTCCAGTAAAAATACATCAAAATTATTACTTTTTCTTATGGGCGTGGCCCTGCCCACTTTTCTAATCACGAAATTATATAGTCATGACAGCTCAACATGTGTGCATAGTTTCAGAAAAATCGGTCAAGTGCAAGTAGCTAAAACTGATAACTAATTAATTATGGGCGTAGCCCCGCCCACTTTTTGCCACCCAAAAAAACTCCCTGGAATGTGTATAATAACTTGCCAAAGTTTGAGTTCGATCGGTTTTACAGTTTCGGAGTCTATAGCTAACACACACACACACACACAAACACACACACAGAGTTTCACTTTAGATTTACCTTACAGTCACACTTACAGGATTTTACAAATCAAGGAAAACTGACACTGAAACGAGTTATGTAGCCAGAGTTTAGGAATTTAAAAAATGACACAACTTGGCGGAGAAACCTATAAATTTGCCTAACTGTTTTACGACATAAGTATTTAAAAACCAATCACAATCTCTGGTTAAAAAAGTAATAAGAATATAAAGGTCCTTTGTTAGCAGTTTAAAATGTCCTACAATCCTAGAATGGGTTAAAAACGTATTAAAAAAATGAAAATTTTAAAAAGTTTTGGATTCTACGGAATTACCGCATCACTTAGCAAAAATCATACGTAATAGGACAAACTTGCGAACACCCAAATTTACCAAAAAATCTTAAGCCAACAGCAGCCAAAAACCGTTATAACCATATAAAGATAAAGATCATATTAAACTTCTTAACGCGTTGTATTATTTTCGCTTTCATTTCGTCCTTATTCCCCCTCTTGTTTTCCTCCTTATTATTTCATTTAATGTGTGTAATAATTTAATAAAATATACAATACATTCCAACCACTATTATTAACTTATAAATAAATCTTTTCACATATGAATTTGTGTAATGGTTAGTTTCTCCTACTTACACATACATACTAGCTACCATATATATATGTACATACATGCATGTAGACTATTTTTAGAGGTCATTATAATTTAATGTTAATGTTTTCAAATAAATAACAAAAGGTAAAAATAACTCTGTTGGAATCGTAAATATATTTTTGTTAGTTTTTGTTACTTTTGTACGAAAACGAATACGAATACAGGACACCCGCCAGCCATAAACAAAATGTATAATATATTTACGTATAAAATTGTTTTTGTTGTTTTCAATTCGTTTGACTTTTATTGTTAGAGCAATAAAAGTCAGCAATTCGTAATGGTGTTAATTATGGTTTACAGGCCAACTAATTGTGCTGTTGTTGTATATAAATTAGATAGGACGGACAATCACTTTAGTGATTGTTATTATATTGTAGTTGGGTATTTTTTTTTTTTGGGGGGTGGCATTAATATGCATACGTTTTGTGTTTTTCGTAATATAAAAGTATTTTGGTTGTAAAGCTTAGTGAGTTGTTCGTATGAAAGAGTGAGTGATTTATAGTTGGCAGGTTTTATGGAGAATAACTTTGAAAAAATAAATGTAGTTTAATGGTAGAACCAATAATTTTCTATATAAAAATTCATTGGGTAGTTTTAATGAAGAAAATAGTTTTGAGCTAATAAAGAAAAATTAAGATAAAAATAAAAAAACAAGTAGCAATTTTATAGTGGGTAAAGCCCATCTATAAAATAACCTTTACAGTTATTTAAGTGGATGTTTCCAGATTAAGTAGTAAAAAAAATAGTATCCAAGAGATTGAACTATTTTTACAGATATCAGGAGTTTAAAATTGGCGGCTGCTATTTTTTTTTTCATGTACATTATGGTCTGCATAATTTTCAGATTCGAGTAGTCCACTATTGTGGATTTGTTCACATCAACCAATTATTTCACGTAACTCCAGTGAAAATAATTTGAAAGCGTTAAACCTATATATCCTAGCAACCAAGTGATTTTTATATGCAAGCTGATTGTTTGATGAATTATTTCGTATATTTGCAAAAATCGCCTTTTACAATCAAGGCGTCGATTTAAAACAAATAAGGAGGAGTGGTCGCACTAGCCTATAAGAAAAAAAATTAGTAAGGAAACACTTTAGAGATTTTTGCTACAAAATTTTTTTCATTTGATTTAGAGACCTGTATGAATGCCACTAAATCGAAAAATTGTGCCATGATTCTAAAACTGAATTATGTCGCGCATACTTTTGTAAAGTGATGAACTAGCACAGTAAATGAAAACAGCAAACTCCACAGCAAGCACTAACGGTTTTCTATAAGTTTTTATAACCTTTTCGCGAGGATGTTAAAGGCTGTACATAAGCTTGCCAGTATTCACTTGTGCAACCACAGAATTCTGAACCCTTATAGATAGAGATGTCAATTTGGCTATGCTGGTCCGTGAAGGCGTTGAAATCAACTATTTAAAGCCCCCGCATACCTAACGGACTGGTATCGAGTATCAATTTATTAGAAGTTCTTTCGCAGATTTTGGTAATGAAAATCAGCAGTTTTGATTTATTAGCTTCTGCGATATGTGCAAAAATACACGCGAGCCTCTGTCTAAACAAATTAAATTAAATTCAGCTCCCAGAAAACTTCATGTTGACTTTCGATCTAAGATCTAAATATTAGAATACTTCCGGCAAAGATATTGGTGAAAATATAAAATTTTTATTAAGAATGTTATAACGAAAATTGGCTAAAACGACAAAAACTAAAACAAACGGTCGCTGATACATACTTTTGTATTTATGAACAATTCTTGAGTAGAAAATATGGGAAATAAAGAAAGGCAGTGGTATTTTATTGCATAAATTTTAGAAAGTTTTGTAATGATTATGCTAATTTATGCTTGTAGTACCATACAAGTTCATGAAGCATTAAAAACCTGATTGCGAACTTCACGCAGACATCGTTCAAGCGACTTTCCTATTTCGTTTGATTGGTCGTAAATAAGTCTGGCAGAAACTACAAATGGAATAGTAAGCCTTAAACAAAAATAAACAAATAGGCTGATGAATATCATTTCAATACAAATAAAATTTACATATTGAAATGTCACATATGGATGTGTCCGCATAAATCTCGGTTTGTTGTTCAGTATGCAATAAAATTTCTCAAATAAAGTTTATTAGAAAAATCAAACTTCTTCCTCTAAACATATTTCGCTTTAAGTAGCTTTTATCAGGGGAAGGTTCAAGTTCTTACATTGCTTTTATTATATAAAGTGCAAACAAAATTTAATAAAATACTCTTTGCTATTACCATATTCGAATAGCAAAACATCTATTTAAATCTTATAAATATTTTAAAGAATTTTGTGGTAACTTTCACACATGAACCCATAGACACTGTACACAAACAACATATTTAGCATAAATTATTAAAAAAAAAAAAAAACTCAAACCATATGTAACGAAAATGGACAAAAAAAAATCTCTTGTTTGCATAACTAATGGTTAACAGGCTTTTGTTGTTACGGTCCTTGCTTGTAGCTAAAATGACTGATATTGTATTGTTGTTGCTGTCGTTATTATTATGTGTATTTTTGTTGTTATTATTGTTTGTTTATTAAGCCAACATTTACATGTAAAACATACGTCTAACAACAACTACCAAAGTAACCGTAAAAAAAAAATAAATAAAAGCGAAATGAAAATTTTAACATTTAGTGATATTATTACAGCGTATTTGAATATGTATTTATGTTTTTGTCTCTCTCTCTCTTTGTTGCTCGCACGCTCTTTTACAATAATATTTTCATTAAAATACGAACACGTACAATATTTGTTTACTTTCAAAATGTAACGTACGTGTTGTTACAAAAGGATGTATTTACTGTTGTTTTTTTATACCCTTCACCTGTGGTGCACAATTGTATATATAGCTTTGTCATTCCGTTTGTAATTTGCACAATTTTACTTTCCGACCCCATGAAGTATATATTTTCTGAAAGTTTGTGAATAGAGGAGTCGATTGAACTCTGACCGTCTGTCAGTCTGTCCGTGTGTTGGTTTAAATCAACTTTTAGAAGCAACCACATGTTCTTTAGATCTGTGTATGGTATCGATCTTTTGAAAATATTTGGGAATGAATCGCTATTGAAATTCAGCACAATCGCCTTATAAATTTCTGAGATATAAGCAAATAAACACGACTGCCTCTGTTTTTTCACATATTTTTACCACCAAAATTAAATTTTTCAGCCATAAAATAATTTATAGGTACCTTTGCTACTATTTGTAGATATAATATGCCTCTAGAGATATGCGTGAAAAATTTTGGATAAAGCGGGCTCTAATCGGTAAACTTATAGGCAACAAATTTTTTTTTTAAATATATATTCCAAAAATTTACAAACAAAAATCAATTTTTTTCAGCAGTCAATATTGGTACCATCTGAAAAGACTTGACTAGCGCAATATAAGCACTATAAAAAAAATTAAAATTCATGATGGCCGCCGCTACAAAATGGTGGATCATAAATTTATATATGGGTCGAATCTGGTATTTTAAAATGTAACTTCTTGAATACCCTCAATATTGGTCTTGATCAGTAGAATACAGTAAATTAAAAAAAAAATGTAAAATCCAAGATGACGTCTAAAACAAAATGGCGAATCAAATTTTTTTAACCCCATAAATATGGGTATCAAATTAAAGGGCTTGACTAGGAGAATACACTTGACTACATAAAAATTCAAAATCGAGGATGGCATCGGAAATAATAAAGAATAATGGCGTATAACATGAAATATAGGTTAAGCTATGATGTGTGATTATACCTATGCACATAATGGTGAAGGGCATTATCAGACTCCGCACGGCCAAATATAGCACTCTTAATGTGTATGTTTAAGTGTGGGTGAAGGGAGCATTTGTTTATTTATGCATACGTTTATATTGTTATAACTTTCAATGTGTATGTGGTTTTGTTTATAAAATATAGAACAAAAAATCATTACTGTTGGCATTATAATGTAATTATGATTTTAGGCCTACTTACAACTGTTACAACTTTTAATAATAACACGCATAAAAACAACAAAAGAATATTAGCAAATATAACGAACACATATGCACACACCTCGAAGCTTCAAATTTTATTTGTAAAAGTTTAGGGTTTTTAACTTTTTAACTACAGAAGTTAATAACAATAATTCAGTGGTGTATACTTAAATAAAACCGCAATATTTGAAAATTAAAAGTGCATATTTAGCGATTTTTGAAAATAAATGTAAAGACAAATATCAAACAAATCTTTTATGTTTCACTTGAGATAATGTTTTTGCAGCTCTATATGTTTCTTAAAATTCTTAGTTTCTTGGTGGAAGTTTCCTTCAAATATTATTCAGCTAGCTGAATGAGGGTTACCATATTTTAGTTATTTGAAGATCAGTTTTAAACAAATTAAACTTTACAGCTAGCTGAATATCATTGGTATAAACTAATTTAAAGAAAATAGTATTCTTTCTCGTCAAAGTTGCTATAAAGCAGCAATTCAGCTAGCTGAATTTTAAATAAATTTTGTTAAGAATTTACAGTTAATGTTAATTTAAGGCATAAAGGCGGTAATTTTCTTAATGGACAACGTTTTAAAATTGGAAATAGTTCTGTGGAGAAAAAGCATTTCTGCATAAGACGACTTAATCTAAAATTGAATTAATAACATTATTTTAATTCAGCAATATAAAGCTACCTTCAGGCGAATTTTAAACTATTTTGGCAACTAAAATTTTTAAACGTAAAAACTTACGGCCTTTGTGTTTTAAACGAACAATATCGTTTGATTTATAATTTAGCAAAACCCCGATATTGTCATTGTCACGTTGAAAACAGGTATAACCAGTTTTTCCTTATTGACAAATATATGAAACATACATAGTACTGTCGTATTTATAAAAAATATTATGGGCTTATTTAGGGCTTGTTTGACAAATGTTGTACAGAAATTTGTTAAAAATGTTATTTAAAACATTATGTAAAATAGACAAGTGAAGACGGGCAATACTTTCACCTAAACAAAAATAAAAGTATTTATTAAATTAATTGAGTAACTAAAGAAATAGCTGAATACACATGACAACACTAATATAAAAAATAAAGCAATTTAACAATCACTAAATAAATATGTTTAAAACTATAAAATTTATTTGGTTGTTGGGTTTAAGCTGGTTTATATGCATTTCACTGGTGCTTATGCCAGATCATCAGAAAAACTTTACCCAAATTCTTGAAAAAGTTTAAAATGTTATAAGTTATATTTTTAAATTCTCATCAACAAAATGAGAATTCAAAAATAAAACAAAAAACATTTTATTTGGTTGTTGGGTTCAAGCTGGTCTATATGCATTTCACTGGTGCTTATGCCAGATCATCAGTAGACCTTTTACTCAAATTCTTGAAAAAGTTTTAAAATGTTATAAGTTTTATTTCAAAATTCTTATTAACTAAATAAGAATTCAAAAATAAAACGAAAAACTATAAAAAACTTCCTCAAAAACCCAACCAACATTTTTTTCTTATTAAAGTATTTTATTTTTCTTATCCAACCAACCAAATAAAATATTGAAAAATTAGTTGGGAGCATATCCCGAATAATTAAGTAAATTATTTAAAAATTAAAAGTTTTATTTTTCGGTTGCCATTTATACACATTTAGTGTTAACCAACGGTTAGCCAAATGTGAAATGGATAAGAAAAATAAAATACTTTAATAAGAAAAAAATTTTGGTTGGGTTTTTGAGGAAGTTTTTTTATAGTTTTTCGTTTTATTTTTGAATTCTTATTTAGTTAATAAGAATTTTGAAATAAAACTTATAACATTTTAAAACTTTTTCAAGAATTTGGGTAAAAGGTCTACTGATGATCTGGCATAAGCACCAGTGAAATGCATATAGACCAGCTTGAGCCCAACAACCAAATAAAATATTGAAAAATTAGTTGGGAGCATATCCCGAATAATTAAGTAAATTATTTAAAACAAAAAACTATAAAAAACTTTTTCAAAAACCCTACCAAAACTTTTTTAATTATAATTTATTTTATTTTTCTAATTTTTTTTTACTGATGATCTGGCATAAGCACCAGTGAAATGCATATAAACCAGCTTAAACCCAACAACCAAATAAATTTTATTGAAAAATTATAGGAGCATATCCCGAATAATTTAGAAAATTATGTTTAAAACTTATAAAATCGGTTCTTTGACCTGAGTTTAAGCTCACTACTGTGGCTATAATAGCGCACCACTCTCAAATTAAATTATTGCGTTTAAAAACAATTGATTTAAAAATATTAATTATATTAAAAAACTGTTATTAATATTAATTTTTAATGCTCTTTAAAAAGGTTTAAATTAGTCATAGGAAAATTTTTTCTCTGAGCTAATTTTCTCTTTTAGTTTTACATTTACACCTAACACGTATTAACTTAAAATAAATAAGGTAGTTGGTCTCCAGTGTTGCCAAAACGGCGGGTTTCTTGCTATATTTCACTGTATTTTGTTGTCATTTTTGCAAGTTTTTTAGCTGAAATATTTCTTGTAATATCTTTTAACCCAGCTACCCAATATGTATCGTGTGTTTGTATTGATATTTTTACCAAAAAAAAAATAATAAAAAAAAAATAATAAATAATAAAAAAAATAAAAGCAATTTCTGCGATGGTATAAGGTGAAACTTTAACAAGTGATATATAAAAAATATTAATAAAAATGTAAAAATCTGATTAAATTCTAAATTAAAAATAAAGAAAAACAAGTTTTATCTCTCATTTCGAATATGAAAAAATTAGTATTCAAAAATTTCAACAGGAATAGAAAACAAGCCGAAAATTGAGTGATTAAATCAGCGAATGTGAGAATCCTTGAAGCCTTTTTATAGGTACTACAAATGTTTTTTGCCATACAAACTTTTAGATTTAATTGCCAGCTTCGAAAGGTACTTTGATACAAAAAAGAAAATTCCGTTGATACCAAAGGTACAAAAGTGCCAAAACATTAAGGTGCTTTGTCATTATACTTCCATCAACAAGAACTAATAGCACCAGCTGACCATATGACAGCTTTGTTAAGAAATTAGTTTCAAGATCTTAAAACTTGCCAAAACGTTCGTTTAAATAAAACAAAAATATTTAAATGTGGTTAAAGACGACTTTCAAAATGATATTGGCAAATCTTCCTTCAGCCTTTTATTGGACGAATCAACTGATGCATGGTTACATGTAGATTGGCGACCCTTCTTATAAAAGAAGTCTTAAAAGTATGAGATCGTTTTTGTAGACTTACATGCTTGCATGTAAATTTTATAAAATTTATCTCATTTTCACACTTTTTTTACTAATACTAAATCGTGTGGCTTCAGTGTAAACCATGAAGAGTAAATAAATTGCGTATACAAAATTAATTGTTTTTAACGGGTTCGCAGAAGCTTTCTAGCGGGAAATGGCCATAACATTTTGGCAACACTTTTTGCCTCGCATCAGTTTTTAAGCAAAGTGGTTGTGTTGACGGTTGTTTGTTTAATTGCTAGGCAAAATGTATATTATTATTTTTTTGTTGTACATTGTGAAAGAGAAAAAGAGAGTAAAACACACACCATACAATTGAAAATGCAGCGCTGTTTTTAGTCAATTCGTCGTTTAAATAAATATTATCTATGTTTCGCGTTACTATAAGAAATTAAAATATATATGCGGCTATAATATGGCCCCGCAATGTACTATGCTAACAATAAAATTTTATATAAAAATGTACATGAGAAATCTCACTAAATATAACACTTTCTTCTTAAAGTTTCATTATTTTAAAGTTTCTTTTTCATCACCGTCTTTAATTTCAATCTTTTTAAATCACTTTTAATTTTTGTAAACGTTAGCTCTAGTATCTTTTGGATCTTTATTTCTTAGTTAACTCGAAATTGTGCAAGAATAAAAATACGAAAAAAATTTATTACATTTTTTATTTGACTTTAAATTAAATTCATAAAGGCGTATAAGTGTTTTTCTTTCCTTTTTTAAATTTTTTTCTAATTATGTTTTATGTTTCCTAAATATAAACGACAATGAAATTGTTAAGAGAGTTAGGAAAATGTCAGACAAATAAAAAGTTGTGTGTTTATTGCAAAGGGCACATTTAAATTAAAATTAAAAACTTTGAAGTTTTTTTGCCTACACAGGAAAAGATATTAAAATTATTCAAATAAATTTATAAGAAGTAAAAAGTTTCCTTTTATGGGAAATAAAAAAGTCACGGATAACATGCAATTAAGGCAGTTGTGTCAAACGAAAATCAATAATGAATTTAATTTTAAAGTAGAAGAATACATACATAAAATAAAAGTGTGGCCCAAATTGTTTAAACTGCGGTTATTTTCTTTAAATTTAGAATTTTTTACAATTTAAATAAGAAAAAAAATTTACAAAATAAAATCCTTAAAAATGTACATGTTTCGAAATTAAAAAAAAAACAAGTTTCATATAGAAAATAAAAATTGAAAATGAAAATGAAATGAAAATGAAAATTGAATTGAACTTTTTCTTTAAAATATGATGTTTTAAACAATATCCACAAAAAACCAAACAATTTGTCAGTTTTTTTTGTAAAGCCTTTTTCAAAATAAATTCAATCATAAGCGAAAGGGATGAGCTCCGTTTGCGAAATCAAATATAAACAGTTTTATGGTTTTTTCTCTTCTCGTAATGCATTGAATAAAACAATCTAAGGGTGATTTTGTTTAGCCTAAAAGGCTGCTATAAAATATTATATAAACCGTACGTGTTTTATTTATATAAAGAGTGATTCATTGTGATCTTATAAGCTTTATTATGGAAATAATCAGATGGTACAGCGTCTGTCTATAGTTAAGGTGTATAACAAAAATCCATTTGTTATTGCTTTGTACAGGATATTAATACTTTTCGACATTGGAGCCCAGTTTATGCAGAATGGCTTTGTAAAAAGAGTACTGTTTGTCAGGGTGTTTCTAAGAGGATGATTTCAGTTTCTGAATAATCCAAATTTTCACGAAAAATCGAAAAACTGGTGGCAACAAATTTTAAGATTTTTAACCAAAAGTCCGTACACACAAAACACGAAACAATTTTATTAATAAAAACTTTTGCTTTTCAGTATTTAAGATTATTTTCAAAACACCAGCTAAAATTAAATTTTTAGTGAGTTGTTCAATACTAAAAAAAATAAAAAATAACTCATAATGAGTCACCCTATAAAATACGTTTATCCTTTTTTTTACTTTTAGCCACATTTTAATGTCACCAGATTTTTAGCGTTTTTATGTGCCCTCTACTTTTAAGTACACATCTTCTTTTTAATGTTGTTTTATAGACACATTAAATTATACTTTTATTGCCATAAAAAAGTCAAAATAATAAAATGTATGAAAAGGGAGCCACAGAGCTATATTTAACCAAATATTTAAAACAATTTTTTTTACCCCTACTTAAATGCACACTCTACACACTCATTGTAATTTATGTTTGTATTAGTGTGTTTAATGTTTTAGTATTTATTAATATAGTATTTATGTATGTATGTTAATATACGCCTAAGCAGGAAATATATATTAAAATGTTTTTGCAAAATAAATTTGACTTTATAAATAAACAAAGAAAAAAGAAAATATTTTCTAAAGGTTGCGCTAATTTCAGTTTAATTTTTCAGCTGTTATTTAAAATTTCTTAGAAAGTCGGAAAATTATTTAGCAAAGGGAAGACTTGTATTTGTTTTTTTTCAGCTATGATCTGATTTAAAAATATACATAAAATAGTATACATGTTTGTATGTGTTGTAAAATATAAAACAAAAATTTATTTGAAAGGTAGTTATGTATGTGCGAAATATTTAAGATACAACGAAATATGTAAATTAATACAAGTTTGGGTTAATCAAAATGTATTATTAAATGTATGCATTAAAGGCCAAAACCCATGAAAGGTATACACGTGTAGCAAATTGGCATCTTGTGAATATAGGAACCGTAATGCTATACTCAGATAATATCTTGACTAGGTCAAGAACCCAATCCCCTAAATGCATTTCCTTAAGAATTTCCAATTTAATTTCTAAGGTATTCCATATTTGGCATACTCCTAAATGTCTAAGTGCAGGACATTGACAAAAGTAGAGTTCCAAAGTTTGATCTTATTCTTCGCATGCTCTACATGTCTTTAGAGCCCACTGTCTCATGCGATTCAGATTATTTCTCAACTCCGTGAAACCTGTTTTAGCACTGGTACATTCTCTAAGCGCTTGCCTATTAAATTTCAGAATCTCCTTCGATTTCTCAAGATCTGTGTTACCATACAGTATGTTCGTCACTGCGCTGACAGCAGTTAGTTTACTTTTCAAGCTATTTAAAAATGATTCCACTTTGGATTTGAACAAATTGTTCAGAATAATTTGATATTAAACTGGATTGAGCCATGCGACGTATGATCAATATTAATTAAGAAATATTATTATTAAATAAGGGCATTCGAAGGTTATCAAAATTTGAAAATTCTTCTTAGAATCTCTATACCTAAAGCATAGCGAACTTGATCGTTCAAGTAAAATTTCGATCGAAATCGAATGCCGAAATGTCTCTACATTTCGACTCCAATCAGTTCTTGTTCTTGATGTGTAGTTTCCACACATATAATTATTGCCGTCAAGTGGTCTTATTTATTGTTGTTATTTTATACTATTTATCTATATATATAAAAGTGAAACTCTGTCTGTCTTTGTGTGTGTGTGTTAGCTATAAACTCCTAAACCGTAAAGCCGATCGGAGTCAAACTTTGGCAAGTTGTTGCACAAAAATAAAAGACTTAAAGAACTGATCGTATGATTTACAATTCGAGGCCGCTCCTAATTTTGTTTGTGCTGCAATATCAAGAGCTTAAATTATCAATCAGGCTCAAATTATGCAGATGAAAATCCAGTTTTGTAGAAAACAAAATAGATTTGATTTATTCAATGCTATTGTAGAGTTTAAGAACAAGCAAATGGTAGACATGAACCTGACTAACATGTTGTTAGAGTTGTATAAAATCTATCACCGTTCTTAGAAATTGTAAAGGCGTATCGTATACTGATTTGTCAGTACATCAGTAGTCAGTAGCTGGTTGGTGTATAGAAAAGACATCAAGAGAAGCCAATGTGGAATTTTCAATTGACTATAGAAAATTAGTTTCTAACTGCATCTGATATTTAGCTAGTAGACTGAAAATCAGATGCACCATCACATGTGTTTAGTACTGGGTGGGTTGAATGTGGATGAAATGGAATACTGTATCATACTGGTATTCCCGAAACAAAATCCAAAATGTACTTATGTTGTACTCTCAAAACAATAGAGTTATTTTATATCACACCTGAGAGATATCAAATATAAAGGAATTCAAATAATATATCAATACTCGATTGTGTTCTAAAATGGCCCACCGTAGCGCAATGTTGCTGGTAATGGTAGATAAACACTTTGCAACTTGTTTAGGCAACACATTAATTTTTACATACATTAATACACACACTGCAAATAACTAAATCATAGACACAATATTTATCAGTTCTGAATGTAAATGCTAGAAATATTGTTTTTCTTATATCCCGAAAGTATGCTACAGATGTTGCCAAATTTGTAAAATAAATAATTAAATTAGACTAAAGAAAATAATACAAATAGTGGTAATTAAAATGTAAATTAAATTTATATAAAACAAAACTAATATTGCGGCAATATTATTGGTAAAAAAAGTTTAATCTGGACTTAAAAAAACTATGTTGCTAGTACAAATTTCACAGACATGGAAAGGAAATCAATTGAAATATTTTACAAACATGGCTTTAAATTTTAACGTTTGAAAAACAAAATAAGTTTTTCTATACAGCAATATTTTTAAATTTTTTTAAAGTAATTTTAATGTATAGTATTTTTGTCCGATTTTTTTTAAACCCTGATTAATTACATGTTTTTGAAATTTTTGTATGATTCAAAGACAACCTAGAATTGGCCATCGGTTTATCAGCTTATCTATTACAAATACGACAGATTTGGCAAGAGACAACCTAAAAGGGTAAAAACTTATTCAATATTTTTTTAGATCATATATGCTTATCGGGTATGAAACCTAAGGAAATATTTATTTTTATATTTAAAATAAACATTTGCGAAAAATATTAAATTTCGCCATTGTTAAGTAGAAGAATTTTTCCAACTTTTAGAAACCCAATATTTAATAGGGAAGATCTTAATTTAATTTTTTAATTTTCGCTTATTTGCAAATAAGGTCAATGACTTTAAAATTTTAAATTCGTTTTCTCTTTATTATCCAATATTTTTGATGTATTTTTGTTTTCGCTCTACTTTAACTTAATTGCTAGTTTTTTGGTTTATCTACTTCATTTAATTTTTTTTCTTACCCTGCCAAGTTTTAAATATTTAGTGGCGTTCAAACTATATCAATTTTTTTAATATGGACTAGATAAATTTACTTTGGGAAAAATGAAAACAACATATAAATAATTGATAAAAACAAAAAACTTGGCGGATATTCATAACACCATAGTTTTAATTAAAAAAATGGCTTTATATGTATGTGTGTGTGTATCTATGCATGTATGTGTGTATCTATGTATGAATATATGTTTATAAATAGAAACTGATGTAAAAGAAGTTTTTGTTTTATTATTGGTTACAATGAGCCTTACAAAAACTACAGTGACTGGGTCACCCAGTTATAAAAACAAATAATGAAGGCAAAACGAAAACAGCAGTATCTATGGAGCAAACATAAATATAAACAAAAATATATGTTTGTAAATCTATAAAACAAGTTGTTCGTATTTTAAAGGGTATAATGAAAAATAATTATAATGAGAAATATAATTATAATAAAAAATAATTTTTATTACAATATTTAATTAGACAAGCTTCGGGTCATATGGATTTTTTCGTTTATAAAATTTTTAAATAAAATTCAACTTTATTTTATCTTAAACTAAAAAAGCCCGGCGCGCGTTGCTACGCCCTTTAATGAATAAAAATGCATTCTGAATTTTAATTGAATATCAAGTGCAAAAAGCTAAAACTTATAAATTTTTTAATGGGCGTGGCACTGCCCACTTTTCTAATCACGAAACTGTATATTCATGACAGCTCAATATGTGTGCAAAGATTAAAAAAAAATCGTTTCAGTGCAAGTACCTCAAAATTATACCTTTTTTTTAAGGGCGTGGCCCTGCCCACTTTTCTAATAACCAAATTATATAGTCATGACAGCTCAATATGTGTATAAAGTTTCAGAAAAATCGGTCAAGTGCAAGTAGCTAAAAATTATAACTAATTTTTTATGGGCGTAACGCCGCCCACTTTTTTTCACCCACAAACACTCCCTGGAATGTGTACAACATCTTTCCAAAGTTTGAATCCGATCGGTTTTATAGTTTCGGATATGTATGGAAAACAATATCGTCCAAATGGCCGCCGCGACTTCGGCGGCACACCTCCAGCCGATGGCCAAAATTTTTAATGACAATGGTAATGTTCATTTGTTGGGTACGATGTTTAGTCTAGGTTGACTGCTCTTTTGCCACACTATCGCGAAAAACAGCAATATTTTCGATTCAACGAACTAAAAAGGCATTCACAGATGTTTTCACATATCAGACAGACCTGTTTTTCTGAATTTTTTTTTTTTAATTTCCACAATTCTCCCGACTGTGGATGAATTTGAAGGATTATGTTGACCAAAAGAATCATGAAGTGCACGAAATGCATTTTGATTTAGTTTAATATTAAAATTATATTTATATTTTGCTATTGAATGGTTAATACTTTTTAAGTTTTAAACTTATGCTTTAATATCTTGTTTATTTTATTTTTTATAAAGCTGTTGAATACCCTGATTTGCAAAGGATTGTAAAAAGAGAATCACTTTAGTATATCAAAATATATACATCACGTTTATTGTTAAAATATTGATAAATTACACAGATATATACACAAACTTTTTTTCATTTATTCGTTGTTTACATACATGTCCTTGGTAGTTACGCAGTGGTAAATGTTAACAGGTCTTTATATTTCAGGCCTTCTAGAATGATGATGAATTTATACGCCCGTTTAGATTATTATACCAGGCATGGTTTTTAGAGCCTTCTCAAAGGCCCCTGAATTCCTTTCTAAAGATCGGGTAGTCATTTTAGCTATCCTTTCTTAGGTAGTTAGGATAGGGGGATGCAGAAAGCAAGAGCCGCCTCCAACATCCACACTCGGAAACCAATATGATCCATTGTGTTTATCCTTCTTTAAGAAGGGAAGCAATATATACATTCTCGTATATAATTTTCTGTTCTTAGCAACAACCAATAAGAAAATATTAAAAGCGTTACTTTAACCGAATAAAATTCAAAAAGTCAAAAAATAAATATATAAAAATTTTAACACCAAATTTCAATTCACTTAGTTGACTTGAAGCTTTTAAAGAGTGAGCCTATTAGTGCTAAGGTCAAAACCGTAAGGAAAACATTTCAAATATATAACAATACAAGTATTAAAAACAAACATTGTGTTAAAATTTTAAACTCAAAAAGTCTTTTAACAGGTCTTCCAAAAGATCATAAGGATAACTTAGAAGCTCTTCTTAAAACTCCCTTATTAAAAAGGAATATGGGAGCCCTTGCTCTTTATCCCAGCATATACAAAACATTAATAAGCTTTTATGCCTTAAAAATAAGGCTAATGAAGGCCTTTTATAGGGCCTACCTATGCCTTCTTTTTACCCTTGTGTAGTAACGCAAACTTTCAACTAACACTAACGAACAGACAATGGATTATATGAAACTTTGCAAAAATTCTACCCCTTTAATCATTCACTACCTAAAGCGACACACTAATCCGCTTTGAAACCTCTGTAGTTACATTTAAGGATTTTAGTTTTATTTTGATAAATTTTTTTAATCTATTTTCCCATACCTCTTTCTCACCCTCTCTTTTATACCGCTCAAAAGCGAACACATTCCTCTTTGTTGTGAACAACATATATCTTTTTATTTTGAACTAAAAAAATAAAATATAAAATTTAAGAGAAAACAACATGATGGTTAAAAAAAATTTGGCAAAAATTTTGTTTTAGAACGAACAAGAACGAAAATATACATGCCATGTGAGCATATCTAAAAAATATTGGATTTCTTTCTGTTGCATGAAATAATACTATTAGTTTTTTTAAAAATAAAAAAATAGTGATAGAAAAAACTAATACCAATGTGTGACAAAACTTTAGTTGAAAAATTAAAAAAAAAACAATTTTTTAACGATCGAGCACGAGAAACTTTGCTTATGAAAGTAATTAATGGAATGTTTTTCCAATTAAAATAAATTGAAGTGAGTTAAATTTTTTTATTATTTTTGCCAACAAAATTTTTTTTTAATTTAGTATTATTTTGCTGGTATAATTAAACCAAATTTAAGGAATATTTTACAATAAAAAATTATGTTAAATTTTGAAAATTATTTTGATGTGAATTTTAAAAATGTTTCAGATGATTAAACAAAAATGTTGAAATTTTGGAAAATTATGACAATAATAAACGACGCTATACCTTGTTAAGTCACTGAATATCTATTATAATTTCAAAACATATAATTAAGTAATTTTAACTACTTTATTTCATTCGCTGTTTTCCGGCATAAAATTGCCGGTTGCTGGCGCATATTTTAAGAAAGAGATCCCAGGTAAACAGTTTTACTATGTACCCACTAAAGATCTCTAGCTGAAAAATGTTTAATAAAAAAAAAAATCCCGGGAGTATTTTGTTTTATAAAACAGTTTAACTATGTACCCCCTAAAGAGCTGCGTAAAATGCTCGAAAAGTTATGAGTTCTACTTGACGCTGCTTCCAACCACTATATTTTAGTGTTGATATAAATAACAAAACAAAACTAACAAAACATTGTTCTAACCGAAATAAACTAATCATTACTCTCGAAAGGTTTTCTTCACACCTCTGTACGTATTTGTGTTTTCAAGCACAGTAGAATATCAAAACAAAACAGCGACAATGAAATAAAGAAATATTGAATCAAAGCAAAAACATCGAGATCATTAAAACACATGCAAAAAACGTAAAAAATATTAAACAGCAGTTTTACTAAATAATTATATATTTGGCAGTTTAAAGAAAAATCAATTTCTTTCAAACGATATTTGCAACACATCTATTGAAGACCATTAGAAGTTCTGTGCAAGTTCTTTTTTGGTCAGGGTCTACTATCAAAACAATAAAACATGTTTTGAAAATTTCTATTTTAGTTTTAGTGTTCTATTTCATCTTTGTTCTGAGTTTGCTTTGTTTTATTTCAGCATTGTTCTATTTCAGTTTTGTTCTGTTCTGTTCTTTAAAATTTTGATCGGAAAGCAAATGAAATTTTTTTTCAGTTTTTTTGTTTTTTTTGTAATGAGAGGGTTATATTTTAATAATAAATAATATTAAAAATTTAATGTGTGAAAACAAAGTCTTGAGAAAAAAACATTAAAAGTTTCATAACGCATTATCGCTGTGAACACAGCTTCAGTTGGGAGATGCGATTTCGTATGGTTAGTTATGATTGGGTGCCGACTTTGGTGACGTCATGCCTATGTGGTGAAGTATTTTTTTTCGCTTTTAGTGTGACCTAAATACTTTTGCTATTGTCGCTGCTTTGTTTGTTATGATCTCGATACTTGATTCTTAAGCCGCAACCATTGACCTGACGCAATAACGCCGCTCTCTGTTCGCTCTCAGCAAAGGCTTGATGTGCGTATAATAATACAAAGAACCTTTTAAAAATAACTGTACAAAAGGCAAAGAATAAAGTGACGCTTCAGTCTTGTACCAACTGTATAACGAGTGTTATCATTATCTCAAAAGTTGTTTTGCAATTTTGGTTTTTTTGTAATTTTGTTACCAATTAACATCAGTAATTTGAAGTAATTTTTATAAAAATTAATATTTCTGACAGTTTTGATGATGACTTAAAAAGACTAGACTCGGTTACCTCCGGTCATTGCACCAAGAGAGGTTTATCGTTAGATCGAAAATGGTATTTGTATGAATATGTCAGGGTCTTATGTATTGACTCACAGTAGAGCTCCTAAACCGAGTGAATCCAAAGCGAAAGAAAAATTAAAAAATAAAAATGAACCTGCCAGCAAGAAAAAAAAATCGAAGCACCGGATTAAGTGAAAAAGAAAGCTGAAGTCAAAGCGCCGAAAAAAGAAAAGACTGAAATTGTCAAACAGAAGAAAATCAAAGTAACAGATCATGAAACACCGAGAAAAAGTCCAAACTCCAAAAAAATTAAAAAATAATTTAAAAACAAAACATTTTAATATTTTTTTCATTTTTTTCAATTTTCCCAAGTTCGTTTTGTATGTACGTTTTTATGGGGTAAATAAAGTTTTATCAGAAATCTAACTCATTTCATCTTATTCTACACCCTTTTAGGTAGCAGAATCCATTCTAAAGACTAAACCCGTTTTTAGACACACTAGGTTCGTTTTCTCGAAAAAGGTCACATATAGTGAAAACTTTGGTTTGCTCTAAAAAAATATTATAAACTTAGGTGATAAAAAAAATTATTGTTACTTGCCGGCAAAATTCTGGGCAGCCTTAACAGCTTATTTGACTTACCTGAAAGTAGAAAGAAAAATCAATGTCTATTATAATTTTATATTTTAATATTTTAACAAAATATACAACAACAAAAATATAAAAAAAAATACAAATTTTAATATCTAATAAGGGAATGGATATCAGACAGTAGGGGTATTACTTGGGGAATAGGACTAACAGAAAAGTGCAAAAGGGCATTATGACCAAAAGCAAGCGCAGCAGGCAGTCATTTGCTCCTGGGTTTCGAGAAGAATAGCTTTAGTACTCACTTTTGTATTCACATTAGTTACTACGTTTATTTTAATTAGCACAAACATTTATCATAAATCTAGAGAATAAAGCTAGATCGACATCACGATATACAATTTTTGTTAAAAAAAAAATTTGTAAAAATTTTTTTATATAAAATTATTTTGAATTAAACCAAGTCCTTATATTTATAAAAGTTTTTGAAGTTTATGAAAGATTTATTGAATAACAGTTTTATACACGATTCATTCATAAATATACAAAATTTTCCTTTTATTTCTTATTTCTAGCAATCATTCGAATAATAGATTTTATAGTTAAAAATAATTTATAGGAATTAAACTTTAATTGTTACCCTTACGAAGAAGTTGCAATGAAGTGTATGTTTAACAATAGTTTTTTAACCCTATTAATTCAATAAAATACTAATACAACGTCAAATAATATTTTATTAACTAAATTCTTTGAACCTAGGCAAAAGTTATTAAGTTACAAACCTTTTTTTTTAATTAAACTTAATTCGATTTTCTCCCTTTCATTTAGTATCAATAACTTAAGTCTAGCTAAAGTGCTTGTAATCGTACTCATTTGCCATTTAGAAAAGAAGTTAGACAAATGGTTATCTTGCTTCGTATTAAACTCAAGAACTTTTTGCATAATTATAACGATGAAATATTTATTAATATTTTTCTATTTTAAATAATCGAACTCCTCAAAGATTTTTTCTTGCAGCGAAGTAAAATTTATCAATTTCTCTCTCTAGAAAAATTTAAAAAAAAATTGTTGCATGCATTTGCAAAAATATTTACAATTATCTTTCATTTGATAGACAAAATTTTAGAAGACTTAGCTTAAAATAATATTTTATTTCAAACAAGTGATTTTCATTCATCCATCTGTCTTTCCGCTAAAACCTGGTTGTCAGGGTACAGGTGGAAATTCTTTTTCATAAGTTTATTTGTTTAAGCCCTGGACTCTTATTAAACGGTTAAAATCTTGGTATTTAAAATAATTTTCATACATATAAAAATCCACCTGCAGAATTCTGCGAACAATGGCTCATATTAAGCTGCCTTGAACAACAAACAAATGACTTTAAGACTTTGGCTGATAAATTTTTTTAGTGGGAATCTTAATAAAAGTTCAAATCTTAGAATATTATTAATTAAAAACAAATTTTCACAATTAAGTCTTAAACTTTAAGATGTACAATAAAATTAAGACATTTTACATGAATGTGTGCAGGTGAACCCTAAAGTATGCTTTAAAATTTGTTTTTAAGATTAAAGAGAAACTATTAAAGAAAAAAACTTTTTTTTTGTTCTTTGTCAAGCCACAAATGTATGTTTAAAGATTTTTTATACATTTCTATATATGACTAGTACAAGGATGCCTATAAACATATAAAGTCATAAAATAGTTGTAAATGAATTACGATTTAAAATGTTGTGCATAAAGTTTTATGAGAACGAGTATGCGTGTGTGGAAGCATATGAGATTGTAAGCAATAGAATTTTCAAAACAACACAAAATGTGCATTTTTGTTTATCTTGTCACCTCTTTGACATAAACAAGTAAGAGCACTATATTCGGCTGTGCCGAATCTTTTATACCCACCACCAATTTTGTGTACATTTGAAGCACAATATTTATTATTTTGTTAATCATTATGGAATAATCTCTTTATATTAAAATATGTATTACTTTCTTTGTAGAGAGTGGTTAAATTTTAAGGGCCCATGTTGAAGGTGAACTACACCTAGTCTTTAAATTTGTTTTCTGCATTTCACTTGACATTTCTCAATCTCAAACTTACTCAATTTGATCCGTGGAAAGATACGCAAATGAGCAACGCTTTAAAGTTATTCAGGTTTTTTATAAAAATGGGCGTTCAAATCAAAATGCATTTTGTGCACTTCGTAATTCTTTTGATCAACATAATCGTTCAAATTCGTCCACAATCGGGAGAATTGTAAAAAATATTTTAATTTCTGCAAAACAGGTCTGTATAAAATGTTAGAAAATCTGTGAATGCCTTCTTAGTTCGTTGAATGGGAACCATTGCTGGTTTTTGCGATAGTGTGGCAAAAGAGCAGTCAACCTCGACTCATCATCATGCCCAACAATTGAGCATCAACATTGTCATTGAAAATTTGGACCATCAGATAGTGGAGTGGCGCCAAGGATGGGGGTGGGGGGGCATTTGGCCGATATTACAAATATTATCATTATAAAAAGAAATGATAATAATTTCTTAAATAGTTTGTGTTTTATTTAAAATCAACGTCGGCCCTTAAAATTTAACCACCCTTTATAACTTCGATATGCTACTAAAATGTTTTTGTAAATGTAGTCTTTCAATGAAAGTGGGCGATAAAGTAGGCGTGTCCATAAAGTTTCTGCTAAAAAATAAAAGTTAGATGTTTTAATATAGTCCTTTATTTTCCCAAAAACTTTGTCAATAGAGAAATTACATGAATTGAAAATAAACCGTTATATGGGAGGTAGGCGTTAAAGATTGCGTGTCACCTTAACCTTTTGGCACAACAATAACATAAGATTAGAAGGATATATATAGCAAATTTGTTCATCATACCCCTAATTTTGGCGGTTTTATGAGCTTTTAAATTTCATTAACGGTAGATTACGTGAAAAGTGGGCGTTATATTAGGCGTATCAAAGTTGTTTTTGCGAATGCATACAACTCAGGTGTTTCAATATAGCCCTTTATAATTCCAAAATATTTATTAATAGAGAAATTATATGAATTTTGAGTAAAACGTTATATGGGAGATGGGCGTAAAAGTGGGCGTGGGAACTTAATTTTCTGGCACAGTAATGACATTGCCTAGGGGGATATACGTAGCAAATTTGATAATCAAACCTCTAATTTTGGCGGTTTTATGAGCTTTTAAATTTCATTAACGGTATATAACGTAAAAAATGGGCGTTATAGTAGGCGTGTCAAAGTTATTTTTACGAATGAGTACAACTTAGGTGTTTCAATATAGCCCTTTATAATTCCAAAATCTTTATTAATAGAGAAATTATATGAATTTTGAGTAAAGCGTTATATGGGAGGTGGGCGTAAAAGTGGGCGTGGCACATTGATTTTCCGTTACAAAAAAGCGTCTCACTAAAAAGCAAACTGTGCAAAATTTCAGAGTCGTACATCCAATTTTGTTACTTTTATGAAGTTTTTGTTTTTAAATATACCGAAAAATACACTGTGCGGTATAAATTTTCGTACATTTTGATCGATAACTCCTCTCCTAATGCATAGATTTAGACAATTTTTGGGGGAAAATATTGTCTTTACCCAGGAAATATATATTCGAAGTTTCATGAGTCTACGTTAAGGCGTTTGGACACAATTCGATTTTATTGGATGTTCGAAGGACACGGTTTTTTCGACCTACTCTTGCTTTTCGAGCTATAACTCTCTTCCTTATATTCCGATTTAGCCCATTTTCAATACCAAACAAACCTTGTCTATAAGAAAGATTCTGGCAAAATTTGAGCCCCCTAGCTTTTTCGGTGCGACCTCTATCGTGCTTTCAACAGACGGACAGACGGGCAGACGGACAGACGGACGGACATAGCTAGATCGTCATAAAATCAAACCCCGATTCAGAATATATATACTTTATGGGGTCTAAAATGGATATTTCGATGTGTTACAAACGGAATGACAAAATGAATATACCCCCACCATTTTTTTGGTGGCGGGTATAACAAAATAAAACAAGTAAGAGCACTATATTCGGCTGTGCCGAATCCTTTATACCCACCACCAATTTTGTGTACATTTAAAGCACAATAATTATTATTTTGTTACTGGCTTTCTTTGTAGAGGGTGGTTAAATTTTAAATTTAAAACAGAGGCCGAATTACGGCACTCGAACGTGATCGAAATTTGAAAACTCTTATTAGAATCTATATAACTAAAGCATACTCGATCGTTCGAGTAAAATTTCGATCGATATCGAATGCCGTAATTCGGCCTCAGGTCTGTATAAAATGTTAGAAGATCTATGAATGCCTTCTAAATTCGTTAAATGAGAAGCATTGCTGTTTATCGCGATAGTGTGGCAAAAAAACAATCAACTTCGACTCATCATCGTGCCAAACAATTGAGCATCAGCAATGTTATTTAAAATTTGGACTATCGGATCGGATCGGTCGCGGGGCCATTTGGCCGATATTTTGTTCCATACATAATTGAACCATACAAATATTATCATTAAAAGAGAAATGATAATAATTTCCTAAATAATTTGTGTTTTATTCAAAATCAACATCGGCCCTTAAAATTTAACCACCTTTTATAACTTGGATATGCTGGTAAAATGTTTTCGTAAATTAAGTGTTTCAGTGAAAATGGGCGTTAAAGTAAGCGTGTCAATAAAATTTCTGCTAATAAATACAACTTAGATATTTCAATATAGTCCGTAATTCTTCCAAAATATTTATTCATTGAGATATTATATGAATTTGAAATAAAGCATTATATAGGATGTGGGCGTAAGAGTGGTCGTGTCACCTAAATTTTCTGGCATAACAATAACATTGACTACAAGGATTTCCGTAGCAAATTTTATTATCATACCTCTAATTTTGTCGGTTTTATAAATTTAAATTTCATTAACAGTAAATAACGTGGAAAGTGAGCGTTATAGTAGGTGTGTCGAAGTTATTTATGCTAATAAATACAACTTAGATATTTCAATAAAGTCCTTTATTATTCGATTTATAGAGAAATTATAAGAATTTGAGAGAAAACGTTGTATGGGAACGTTGTTGTTGGCGTGTCACATTTATTTTCCATCAGAAGAAAGCCTTTGACCAAAAAGCAATTCCTGCAAAATTTCAGAATCGTAGATCTAAATTTGTCACTCTTATTAGGTTTAAAATTTTTATCATATTGGAAAATACACTGCGCGGTATAAATTTTCGTACATTTTGATCTCTACCTCCCTTCCTAATACATGCATTTAGGCAATTTTTCTTTCTTCCTTATACTCCGATTTAGCCAATTTTCTATTCCAAACAAACCTTGTATATAAGACATATTCTGGCAAAATTTGAACCCACTAGCTTTTTCGATGGGACCTCTATCGTGCTTTTTACAGACGGACAGACGGACGGACATAGCTAGATCGTCATCAAATAAAACCCCGATTAAGAATATACATACCATTTTTTTGGTGGCGGATATAAAAACTCAAATACTTCAAAAAAACACATTGCAAAAAAATTTGTTTAGCTCTTTTACTAAAATTTTGCAAAAAATATTTGACCTTGTGTCACAAAAATTGGTCTGCTGATCACGGTCGGATCGTAACGGGTATAAAATGGGGTATAGGGGTATAGAGGAGAGTTTTATCTACTAAATGGTGCTAATTTCTTTTTGTTATCTTATGTTTTCTAGAAGTTATGGTGTATTAAAAAAAGGAATTTAGGAAAATTTAGACCTAAAGATAAAAAAAAAATTATTTCTAAACATTATAAACAATTTATTTTCATGTATTAATGGCTAACAAATTTTAAAATTATACAAAACTTATTTCGTTTGAAAATCTTTTAAAAGCAAAATGTTATAGAACTTTAAAAATCAAAATCTTACTAATAAATTTCCTGTTTTAGCAAAATGCTGAGCATGTCTATTTTGAATCACCCTGTGGCCCTTAAAATTTAACCACCCTTTACAAAAGAATAGATAAATAAAAAAAAATTTAGTTAAAATATGTATTTTAAATATTCAGATACTTATTTTAAATCTACTGATGCACAGTTTTTTTAATATTTTTAAATCTTAAACCTCATAAGACTGTGTGTACAACTATATGTAAAGTTGGGCACAAATCATTACTCTAGTTAATTTTTGTCAACAAACTTCGGTCATTTTCGTTTTCACAAACCCCTATAAAATTCCTTTGTAGTTTGTGCAAAAAAATGTTACTAGAGTCATCTAGTGTTCTACGTGATGTTTAGCAAAGACATCATCCTCAGTGTTTGCAAAATGTAGTGGCGCCTTCAACAGATGTCGCCATCTGCAATGAATAAATGCTAATATACATGACTAATATATTTTTATAAAAATTTAAAAAAAAAGTGGGCGTGGCACATTTATTTTCCGTTATAACGAAGACTTTGACCAAAAAACCATGTTTGCAAAATTTCAGAACCGTACATATAGTTTTGTCAGTTTTATTACGTTTTAAACTTCAAATATACACTGAGCGGTATAAATTTTCGTACATTTTGACCTATAACTCCTTTTCTAATGCATAGATTTAAGCAATTTTTGGGGAGAAATATTCTTTTGACTCGAGAAATATATATTCGAAGTTTCATGACTCTACGTTTATGCGTTTGGAGACAATTCCTTTTTTTTCGATGTTTGAAGGACACGGTTTTTTCGACCTATTCTTGCTTTACGAGCTATAACTCTCTTTCTAATATTCCGATTTAGCCCATTTTCAATACCAAACAAAGCTTGTCTATAAGAAAGATTCTGGCAAAATTTGAGCCCTTTAGCTTTTTCGGTGCGACCTCTATCGTGCTTTCAACAGACGGACAGACGGACAGACGGACGGACATAGCTAGATCGTCATCAAATCAAACCCCGATTCAGAATATATATACTTTATGGGGTCTAAAATGGATATTTCGATGTGTTACAAACGGAATGACAAAATGAATATACCCCCACCATTTTTTTGGTGGCGGGTATAATAAACGAAATGTGTTGTGGACTATTTGGCCTGGAATAAAATAAGGAAAAATACATGTATAAGCAGTTTTTATGTAAAAGTTTTACTGAATTTTATGATCAAATAAAAAGTGTTAATCTGACAAAATAGATTTTATGAGTGTTTTGTTAAATCTAAAGGATAAATTATGGCCGCTCTGGGTGTAGAATTAAAAAGGATATGATGTCATAAAATAACTAATACCTCTATGGTAACGTGGAATTGAGAGAATACAAGATTTAAGAGTCGGCGAGGGAGAGACATATTAGGATTTATGACAAAGTATGTGATTTAGATACTTAAGCTACCATTGAATTTATAAAAGTTTGAGCAAAACTGATTTTGAGAATTTGGTTTTCCTAAAGTTCTGCGAAAAAATATATTCAAATATTTCATCTTTAAGTATAATATTCATTATAAGTACTTTAAGATAATAAAACCAAGACGCGACATGATTGTACACTTTAGGATCAGGTACTTAATTTCAAGCCTCGTATGATGCCAGAAGATGAATTTAATCTATATATATATATAAAAATCAATGTGTGTTTGTATGTTTGTATGTTTATATGTTTGTATGTTTGTTTGTGCTTTATAGACGGTTAAACGGCTGGACCGATTTCCTTGAAATTTTAACAGAATCTTTCCGTATGTCTGGAAGGAACTTTAGGCTATACTTTGGTTTGAAATTGTAAGTGGGCGGGGTGCCACGCCCTATTAAAGAATAAGTATTAAATATTATATATCACGAAAGTTAATGCAGCTAGAGTCTTCAAATTAAGTACGGTAAACCTCGACATCCACACGAACATTTGGGTAAAAAATGGGTGGACTTTCAATAGTAGGCGTGTCCACATGAATTAGATACTAAATTTCGTATATTTGAAAACGATATCGATTAGAGTAGTAAAATTTTGAAAGAGCAACTTTGACACCTAAATGAACATTTATGGAAAAAAAGGATGCATTAACAATAGTGGGCGTGGCACCTGCCATATGAATTAAATTCTTAAATTTGGGGTGGCGAAGCACACCGGGTATTAGCTAGTATATTATATTTGTGCCCAATTTTATTTTTTTCAGTTTCTTTTTTAAAGTCAATCTACCTTAAAACTTTTCTCCTTTTAGGTATGCTACGAAAAATTAATTTATGTTTCTCAGTAACAACTTTAAAATCATAAAAATATTTTATTGCCTTAATTATTTAAGGCGAATTGTTGTATTTTCAATATGTGCTTCTGTTGTGTATTCACGAAAATATTAAAAACAATAAACATAATTTTATGATTTCGTTTTATGGTTTTCGATTATTTTTGTTTTCGTTTTTTATAAACAGACCAATACTAAAAACTTTTTTTCATCTTATTTCTTAAATATTTTATGGGTATCGATAAAATGAAAACACAAGCAACATAAACTCTCACATATACATATTTGGTTACGAATTGCATGTGTAGTGTATGCACATTAAAAACGAATGAATATTTTTATGGATGCAAACGGAAATGCAAACTCATTTCCGTCAGTGAACATAAACTACAAACAAAATGGAAAATACAAATGCACGAAAAGAAAGTAACCAATGGAAAATATGAAGAATAATAAGAAAAAAAACAAACACAACCCAAATCATCAGCCACCAATTTATACAAGAATATTTTTTCATCGCCTTTTTGTGTGTTTTGGTATCAGCAACAGTATGAGAAAGTGTTTGTGTTTATTTTGCCAACAAAAACTCTATCCTTATTTTTGTGCAAAAAGTTTTCTACACAAGAAGCTACGCAAAAAAAAGAAGAGAACTCCTATTGGAATTAAAAACAAATGTCTGCCAAAAATTGCAAGATTTTTTTTTTCGCTTTTTGCTACTTTTGTTTTGAGTGAGTGGCTGGACCGAAAAATGTTATTATTGGAAACTTGTACAGTGTTGTTTTATGTAAATTATGATATTGATCTGGTGAAAATTTGAATTGCTAATAGAACTACATTTCAATAATCAGAAAAATGGTAGATGAAAGAAGCCAGAAATATGTTAAAGAGAATGAACAAATAAAGGAACTGTAAGATGCCAGTTTGATAAACAATGTTGATTAAAAAATTCTTAGCAGGAAATTTTTCTAAAAATAAACTATAAAATTGCATGAATATAGAAATTAAGTCCGAAAAGAAAATTAAATTAAATCAAATTCAATTATATTTTCAAACTGGCTTAAGTTCAGTTTTTAAATTTCTCATTTTTATATGAAGAAATAAAATTTTTTATTTGTGATAATGAAACAAAGAACCTGGAAAAGTTTTTATCTCGACACCAGCCGAAACCGTAGCTGGTTTCGAAAATACATTCCACTTGTCTGGTGTCGGGATAAAAACTTACTTTTCCAAGTTTATTCTTTTAATATCACAAATAAAAAATTTAATTTCTTCATTTAAAAATTAAAATTTAAAAAATGAACTTGAGCCGGTTTGAAAATATAAATGTTGACCATGAAATATATAAGTTCGACTATTCATAATGTTCAGTTAAAGTATGTTAATCAATAAAATAATTTAATAATGTAAAAGACAATCGTTTTTAAATTCATACAACTAACATAATAACTATGCAATATTAAATACCGAAAAATGGTCTCTTCAAATATTGAATATCGTAGTATATCCTAAAATATCTAGTTTCGTATAATTTCCTTAAGAACAAAATTAATTTCACAAAATATTTTTATAAAGTAAATAGTGTAGATAAATTTTGTACAGAAAATCTTTTATATTGTCATGCTGTGCTTATAAAATATCTGATATATTAAAGCTAATGTTAACTTTTTTCGTAAACAAATTTAATATCGTATTTCTTCTAATATGATTAATATCGTATTTTTTTAATATGATTATATAATATAATAATACGATTTGTTTTTCTCGATTTGTTTTTCTCGATTTGTTTTTCTCTTAATTTTTTTTTTTAATTTTTGTATTAAATAACGTAAAATTTTTTTAAAAAAATTTGTAATATCGTAAAATTTTATTACAAAAATTTGTAATATCGTAAATTTTTTTTATGAAAAATTTTAAATTATTTTTAAGAAAAATTTTAAATTATTTTTCAGAAAAATTTTAAACTATTTTTAAGAAAAATTTTAAATTATTTTTAAGAAAAATTATAAATTATTTTTAACAAAAAATGTTAATACCGGAAAAATTTTTATACAAAAATTTTAAAAAACAAAAAACAATATCGTAAACATTTTTTACTAATGAAAAATTATTATACAAAATGTTTCACATGAAATTATTTTAAGTCTGCATAAGACTGTGTTCAAGCGGTTAAAGGAATATTTTGCATATCGTAATTTTTTAATTTTTCAGTATATATTTATGATTGTTGTTACTAGAATTTTTAATATCTTTAAATTAAGAAAGTGCATTTTTTTATTAAAAAATTTATATCGCAAAAATTTTTAATTAAAAATATTTCAGTATCGTAAAATTTGGAATATCATAAACTTTTTTATACATTTAGTCTTGAGAAAATTGTTTTATATTATAATATTTTCACTAAAAAATTAAATATCGTAAAAATTTGCAAACAAAATGTTAAATATCGTAAAAACGTTTAGAATCATATTTTTTCTATATCAAAATCGTTTTATATAAAATTTATATTTCGATTAAATGTGCATATGAAAGTTTATTGTGGACAAGGTTGTGGAAAATTTGTGATATCGTAATATTGTTGTATGTACATTTTCCCTTAACAAATTAATATTATCATTATCACTTATATTATTAATAAGATAAAATTTTTAATAAAGAAAAGAAAATTTCTAATATCGTAAAATATCCCTTATAGAAAATTTTTAATAGCGTAAAATTTGGAATATCACAAACTTTTTTATACATTTAGTCTTGAAAAAATTTTTCTATATTATAATAGTTTCACTAAAAAATTAAATATCGTAAAAATTTCCAAACAAAAAATTAAATATCGTAAAAATGTTGAGTATCATATTTTTTTCTATATCAAATTGTTGTATATAAAATTTAAATTTCGATTGAATGTGCATAAGAAAGTTTATTATTGTCAGGATTATAGTAAATTTGTAATATCGTATTACTGTTGTAGATTTTCCCTTAACAAATAAATAATATCATAGTTTTAATTCATAAAATTATTAACATCTTTTGATTTCCTTACTTATATTATTAATAACGTAAAATTTTTAATAAAGTAAACAAAAAATTTCTAATATCGTAAAATATCCCTAATAGAAAATTTTTAATAGCGTAAAATTTGGAATATCACAAACTTTTTTATACATTTAGTCTTGAGAAAATTTTTCTATATTATAATATTTTCACTAAAAAATTAAATATCGTAAAAATTTCCAAACAAAAAATTAAATATCGTAAAAATGTTGAGTATCATATTTTTTTCTATATCAAATCGTTGTATATAAAATTTCAATTTCGATCAAATGTGCATAAGAAAGTTTATTGTTGTCAGGATTATAGTAAATTTGTAATACCGTATTACTGTTATAGATTTTCCCTTAACAAATAAATAATATCATAGTTTTTATTCATAAAATTATTAACAGCTTTTGATTTCCTTACTTTTATTATTAATAACATAAAGTTTTTAATAAAGTAAAGAAAATTTCTAATATCGTAGAAAATTTTTAATATCGTAAAATTTTCCGAAACAAAAATTTCAAAAATCGTAATATTTTCAAAGGTTATTTTGTTTTTTTTTAACTTGTAACGAGTTAACGAGTTCTTGTATTGTAGTTTGCTCAATAAAAAAATAAAATTACGTAGGAATTGTCTTTAAAAAAAATATCGTAAAAAATGCATGCATATTTCCCATATGCTTTTTAAAGAAAATATTAAATAAGCAGTAACATATTTTTTGTTTGGTTTGTTATTCGTCATATAGCAAATAAATATTTTTTTTATCTTGTTATGATTTTGGGTATGAAAATATTTAAGTTAAAAACATTTGTTTCGAATTTCTATTCCAATAAAAATTCTCAGAGCTGTTCTGATACTTGCATTTTAAGTGAAGTTTTTTATTTTCAATATTTATGTTTTTTATTGATGTATTGGTGATTTCATGGAAATTTTGTGCTGTACGCAAGAGCCTTTCCAATTGCTTTATTAAGGCGATGCTGTTGATGGCTTCATCTCAATAAAACCCTTTATTTTTACTTTGTGCCGCCAAAAAAAATCCTTTTAGCCGTTAAAAGAAAACTAAAAAATAACGAAATCCTAGTGTTTGTTTAAAAACAACCAACAGTCTCCATATTCTTGCAAATCTTCAAGTGAAGCATGAAAACTTATATAGATTGTTGCAGTACATTGAAACGAATGGGAAATAAAAATTGGAGAAAAAAAATAACAGAAATGTAAAAGCTTTTAATACGTTGAGTTCAATAGCCATCGACTGAACTAGCCACCCATCGCTGCAAAACGGTGGTAAACATTTAATGCATTTGCAGTATTTTCGTTTTTAGTAAACCCAACTATAAACTAGATGAAATTTACAATAGGTTAAATAAAGGTTTGTTTTTTATTAAAATCATTGGGTATATAATTTTGTTAGTCTTTATTTCATTTTAGTTTTTTTCGATTTTTATTTCAATATACTGTATCGCAGATATAACAGAAAACAGAATTTAGTTTGTTTAATATTGGCTATTAGTAGTGATGTTTTTTATTCGAGATTTAGGTACCCATACTAGTCGTGGAAATTTTGAGTATTACTTTATCGGCATGCACTGTATTCTCTTACTAACAATTCCTTTGGTAAATACTAACAAAAAAAAATACAGAATTTCATGCAATTGCAACACAAATATTTATGCAAAAATATTTCTTTGTAAATTTCTGGTATAAGAGAAGATTTTGCTTACTGGAAAAAATTTCAACCAAATGTTTCTCTGTATGTGTGCATATGGAAGGGTCTGTTTTATATTGAGAGTATAAATAAAGTATTTTTGAAATATTTTTTATGCCATTTATTTCAAACAAATAATTTTGCAAAAGGCTAAATTGTTACTTTGAGAAGGAAATTTATTGTTTGAAATAATACTTCATAAGCTGTTTAAGTGCAGCTGTAAAAATCAACCATTAAAAATAAAAGTTTTTTTATACAAAGAGTTATTTTCTTAATATGTTCAGTTTTTAAACTATAAAGCAATAAATAATTATTTTAATCTTGACATTGTAGTTGCAGTAAAAAAACCACTTTTCATATATTTTTAATTTTGTTTAACTCTTTAAATTCATTTTGATTTGAACGGCCATTTTTAAAATAAGCCTGAATAATTTTAACGCGTTGCTCGATTGTGTATCTTTCTGTTGTTCAAATTGACTAAGTCTGAAATTGAGAAATGTCAAATGAAATACAGAAGAAAGACTTGACGTTTCGGTGTGGCTTACATTCAACATCGGCCCTTAAAATCTAACCACCCTTTATTTACCATAACGTCATAATTCAACACTTTCCAAAATTGACTTTTTTTCATAAATTAATTCTGTGGCTGGAAGCTTAAAGGGTCACTTTTGTGGTTTTTTGAGTTAATCATTGCATTAGATTTGTTTTCTTGCTCTATTCCATTATGGTAAAACAGCTTAAGTCACTTAACCCAGAACAGCTTTGTAAATAAAATGCTGGCCAATGTCGCTATGAAAGCATGTATAAAAGTTAAAGTTCAATTCAAATTTTCTAAAAAGTAAATATTTTGACATTGGCCCTTTTAGCTCCAAGCCAATGAATTTACAAGTCACATCTCTAATTTTGCTAAATATTTGTATCTCATCCCATTTTTTTAACTGGAAAATACCGTTGTGTCTGCGATTTTCTAAATTGAATTCCTTTTGCAATTCAACAGATTTTTGCCGCCACTCCAGAAAGAGATGAGAATTTTATTATTTGCCCTGTAGTGAACTAGACCAAACATTTTATACAAAATGCTTTTGTCTGAACATATAATTTTGGTAGAACCAGTTTTCTAAAGCTGCATATGTATATGTTATGAACGGGTGAACAATACTAAGGGTTATATTGAAAGTCGACAAGGAGCATTATATTGAATTGATTAAAAAAAAACGCGTACTTCCAACACCACCTTAGTTGATTTTTTGCCACGCAAAAGTCTTCAAATTTGTTATATATACTTTTAACAATGAACACAAGATACATGCCAACTGTAATCAACATCGGCCACGCCCACCGACCAGTGTAAATGTAATGCAAAAAGTGTAAGCCTAAATATAGGCAATAGATTTTATACAAGTCTGCAATGTAACATCATTTGGTTCAAGTAAGAAGACGTAGCTCGAGCTAAAATAATTTTTTTTTTGTTTTTGGAAGAAATCTACATTAACTCTTTTATTAAGACTTTGTTTATTTGTAGCGACATTTTTATAACATCAGAATTGTTATTCATGATGAAAACCTTCTACTTTTAATTTAGTTATTTAAGAACTTTAAACATTTTTATTTATTTTTCTAGCAATATTATAAATAAATGATATTAGTTAATTTTTCTTTCTATGGGTTTGTGAAGTTATTTAAAAAATCCCTAAAGTTGTAGATAGTAATTAATATTCTATATTAAAGAGTAATTTAGCACCTTGTTGACAAACATAATAAAATAGCAAAAGAAATTATTAAACATAGAATAGAATATTATATTAAAGTTTCATGACCGAAACACATTAATTTTTATATTAATGACATGACATATCGATGTAAATGTAATTTGTTTAAAAGGTGACACATTTAAGCATGTATGTATGTGTGTTTCAGTAAATGTGTGCTAAACGATACTGTGCTAAAGGGAAACAGACCACAAAAATTAACGTGCGTGTAAGAAAAAGTCAACGTACAGTGGTGGGTAGAAAAAAAAAGAACTATTGTCATAGAAATGTTTTATAATTTATTTAGCTGTTCTTTAGCAGAGATACTTTTACAATTTCTATGCAATTTTTGCTGTCACTGTAGGAATGTGATGGTGTATATTTCATGCTTTCATGGTTATATCGTATAAAGAATGATATGTATGATAATAGTAGTGTGTTGGAACGTGTATGTGTGAAAGACTTGTCATTGTGTTATCAAGTGCTTAATAAATTTGAAATAATACTTGGCATACTTAAGCCAATAAAAATAAACTTCTTTAATTAATATATATAAAAAAAACGCCAAATAACTGCTTGAGCAGTTATCACATGAGTGATTTGAAGGCATAAGGTTGCGGCTGAGAAAAACGGAATAATTAAAATCTCATATTAATTAATAAAATATTGTTGTTGTTTATGATATTTTTTATGTTAGAAAATACCTTAAACAATACGTAGAGAATATTAAATTTTATACTAAAACACAAACATTTATCCCCTTTTAATTACACAATGTAAAACTATAAAACTTAACTTCACTTTAGCTTAGGCATGCTTAAAACAGTAAAATTCCTTTTATTGAAAAACTTTTTTTTTAAAAGAAAAGTTATTTTCATTATATTTATCTTAAACATGTTGTTTAAGAGCCCCTTGTCTTACATGTTTTACAATAATTTCTTGTATACTTTTAAGTTATTTCTCTCTCGTTATTTTGTTGTTATTGTTGCTGTTCATAAACGGTCAGCAAAGAGGGATTTGTATGTGCTTAAGTAAGACATACAATTTCCCGTATTTTTTCTAACATTCTCTGTACAGAGCCCTAGAGTATTTGCACAAAGTACAAAAGGAAATGTATTGAAATGGCAAAAACATATAAATATGAGAACAAAGAAGAAGAAAATATAATAAAACTTAAATGAACAAGAAATAAAAGCCATAATTCTTACACACATTAAGGGATCAGAAGCGTGCCGTAAAGGGATGTGCATATGTTGGTATAAAAACTAAAGCCTACCAGTAGGCTTAGTTGAAAAAGGTTGCCTAGTTAAAAGCTAAAACTATAAAAGGAAACAAGTTTTATGTTGCTTGTAATTAAAAGCATATAAAACGTTTTAAAATGGTTAATTGGGGCTTAAAAAGAAATATATATGTATAAAAAAAATGGTCTAATAGACGAATCATTTACTTTCCCTTTCGACAATTAGTCTCTGTTAAGTTCTGTACTTTGTAAGAATAAATGAAATTTTGAAAAAATGAATTTTTTCTTATTATTGCTTTATCAGGCCTTGTTTTTGTCGATATTGTAGCAAAACTCTGTTAAGCTTCTAATACAAACTACAACAAAAAAGAAAGTATAAATGCATTTTCAATTCAAGATGTAAAATTTAACCAAGAAAGAAAAGAAAAAATAAATTTATACATCCACAAAACAAAAAAAGTAAAATTAAAGTTTAAAATGGGAGGGACAAATATGAAAGCCCTACAACTTTGCTCAAAGAATAGGTAATTAAGTTTGGTTTTTGTAAAAAGTTTATCTTTTTTTTCGACGTGATTGGAAGATAATACCTGCTAAGTGATGACGTCGATTGGCGATTTTTCTTGACATCCTGCAACATCTCAAGCTGAATATCTTCAATTTCGTGACTAATAATGCTTTTAAGATGTTTAATTGTTTGGGGCTTTTTCGCATAATTTGTTTATTTAAAAAATTCCATAAAAAAAATTCTGGCTCTGTTTAAATCCGGAAATCTGGTTAGCCATTTTAAATTAATCGATTAATCGATTTCGCGAAATTAATCGGTTATTTTCAGAACGATTATTTTCAATAAATAATCTCATTTGTCATTTGCTCGTTCTTGTGGCGTAAATAATAAAATTTGAACGTCTTCATAACAAAATGGTTAGTGAAACTGAGCTAAGCGCCACATAACGAAGATGGCGTAAATTGTTAGCGGGACTTTTTCCCCACCCGATAAAAAATAATAACAAAGATTATCCATTTATATAGAAGAGTAATATGGCTGAATGTATGACTGATTTATCATCACATGGCCCATAGCCAAAAAGCAAGAGACATGAAATTTGAACATTGGGTTCCTTCTCCGATATATAAATCCACTAATAGGGTAAAAACGGTTAATCCTATATCTAATGAATTAAAAATGATACACATTAACTTGAATAGGTATTGTAAATTATCCAAAAAAAAAAAAAAGCTGACAGGTGTCTGGTACTTTTTTGGATTTCTAACCCCTAAAAAGCAAAAACGGCTAAAAACTCTATTCAAGTACCCCATGTAACTCCCAAATATGTAAAGATAGGAAAAAAATTTGTATTGCATGTGTTACTTCTCAAAACAATATTAAAATGATTTTGGCACTTTCTTTAAATGCAAAGTTATTGGGGGTAAAAAATGTCGCTGTTATGGTACTTTTTTCTTTCGCAACAAGTCTCTGGTAAAGTGTGAGTGAGGATATAGTTTAAGCTTTTGTTTTTGTCGATCAAATCTGGTGCCTTACATGCACTATGGGAGTGCAGATTATTTTACGGGTATTTGGGTTGGTTCTGAAGAAAAATTTTAATGGCCCTACTGTGGTTGAGATCAGTCTGCTGGCTACAGCCAACAAATCCCTCTCAAACCTTGGCACGTAGGGAACACCGAGTGGTAGTCAATCTTTCGTTGAGGCAATATTGGTTTTAGACAGATGATATTTTCAATCCAGCAATAGTTTTCTAAGATGAAGGACGTCACCAAACGCCGAACCAATTCTCGTCCACGCAATCATCTGGACACTCCACAAGACTCCCCTGCATTTTCTGTCAGATTAGATGGCACCGTCACATCGACTAACACTATTTAGTAGAATAGTATAGTTTATTTAGATAAAATATTGTTTCGCGTTCCGTTTTATTACGCAAAAAGCAACTTTTATTTCTTTTGTGAATGTCAGCGAACCTGGTCACCGCTCAGCTTTAGACCAGCAACCAAATTTCTTAACTGTTTGTGCAAAGAAAGAACGAAAATAATCAAGGAAGTTAAATTTTTGTAAAGCCCAACAAAATAATAAATATAATTTCTGATAAAGTAAAAACTTGTTTGCTTAAAAGTAAGAAAAGTTTTGCAAAGTACGTGGTTGGTACGTCCAGTAACCATTAATGAAACTTTGTTTTCACTATTATCAAAGCAAAAGCGAATATTTTTTTCTCAGCCGAAGCCCTAACTATACACATTCTTATAAACACAAATTTGTTTTTTTTCACGAAAAAAATACGTGGCAAAAACTTCTTTGTTCGACCCAGTTGTGCCCCTAGCATTATATGGACAGTTTTTGAGATATTTATCTGTTTATTAGAACATTAAATGTGTTCTCTTACCCTGACATGACAAATTTGAACGAATGCTTTTGCATAAGTTTTATGAGGGTAGTTCATATATTTACAACATCCTATTCCCTAGAAATATTAACTGCCATGTCATGACATAAAATTTTTATGGATTAGTTTTTTGCTCAACATATTTCCTCTAACCCCTTTCAAATATTTCTTAACAAACTTGCACAAACAAAAAAGAAAAAAGAAAAAAAGATCTGCAACTTTGTAAATTTCTGCTTTTATTTCTAAAGGTGTCTGTTGTAACTCATATAACTGTTAAGTCAAGTGTTTGTACGGTAATATCCGTTTTCCGTTCTCATGCATACCAACACTTTGACACACAAACACACTTAGCCATACATACATACACACATACACCACTCACCTGACGTGTAACAAAACATACAAAATGTTTGATAAAGTACTTAAAAACATACAAGAAAATTTCCTTTTCCAAATGTGTGTTAGTGAAAAAGAAAGAAAAGTATGTACGTAAATAAAGATTAAACTTTATGCAGTTGTGTAAAAGAAGCATATTAATATAAAGGATAAGGTTAGGGTTACCTCTTCTACCAAGTCAAAAAGAATAGAAGAAGACAGAGAGAAAAAAAAAAGTAAAAGACTACGATAAAGTACAAAAAGGTTAAATGTATTTTAAAAGCAATTTAAAATGTTGTTCAACACTATTACTGACTAATATACAAATAGAAAGAAGGACAGACATGAGTATAAAAAAACTGAATATTGAATTTACTTTTTGAATTCAATGCAACTTGTGGGCCACAATATGGCTTCGGTTCTAGTATAAGTTAAGTTATTAACACATACATACACATACTTACATTTTAGCCTTAAGATGACCCAGTTGTAGTTATTTAGAATTTTATACTTCTTTTTATAAATTTTTTTTTTTTTTTGGATTTTTTCTTTAATTTTGTCCTGTTTTTTAGCTGCAGTTTTATTATTTGTGTAATAAGTTTATGAAAAATCTAGGAAATAAAACTTTTATAGACAAACATAATTTCTTATTGCCAGCAAAGGGCCAGTCCCTGTTTTGCTTGTTTTTAGCATTAAAATTTTATAGCTAGACCATAAATGATAAGAAGGAAATTTACTTTTAAATGTTTTTTTAGTTGTTTGTAATTGTGCACTTTTTAAGAATCAAAAAAAAAAAAACAAGATTTAAGTTAAGGAAACAACGACAAAATTGTAAATTATAACAAATAATAATAAAAGAAAAAACTTGTACAAATTATAGTTATGAAAGTTTCGCTAAAACTTATGGCAGAACGAAGAAACTATATATTGTATTTACAAGCACAAATTATTGTAAATTATTTAAAGGAATCTAGAGCAACGTAAGAATTTTTTCCATTTTATTTACAAGGACATACAGTCAAGTGCGTAGAAAGAAAAATTCAATAATAAAAATTTAAACTTTAGCAGATTTTTCTTTTCCTATTAAAAACTTTTCTAGAATTATAAGATAACTGAACAGAATTGAAATATGGGATGAAGTTTTAATTTTAAATTTACAACAACAAATATTTCTAAAGTAGCTTGGTTTTGAAGCTAGAAATTTGTTAAATCCAGCTTTTAAGTGCCGGGATGATCAGGACAGTTTCCGACCAAATAGAAGCTGCTTGGATCAGAAGAATACTCTGTGCATTATAATAGAGCGAACGAGGGAATGAAATTTTCCTCTGTATCTAATATTCATAGACTTCAAGAAAGTATTCTAGACGATCAGACGAACTGCTATATGAAAAGCATTAAAAGGGGAATAAGGGAATACCACAAAAAAAAATAAATTTAATCATCAAAACTAAATGCAAGGATGCAGAACTCTTTATAATCATGATTTAATATTAACGCTGGCGAAGACAAGGATGTCCTTGTTTCATCTCATCACGTCAAATTATCCCAACTATTCACTATTGTCCTGGATAAAATAATCGGCAAAGAATGTGTAGGAACAAGAAAAGTTAAACATATGGAGTATCTTATGTCTACACAAAGATTTTGGTTATTCAGATTATATTTGTTTACTCTTGCACAAGATGTTTAATATGTAAAAAGTAGAGGATCTGGGGGAAAATTACGGCATTCGAACGTGATCGAAATTTAAAAATTCTTATTAGAATCTCTATACCAAAAGCACAGACAACTTGATCGTTCGAGTAAAATTTTGATCGTGATCGAATGCCGTAATTTGGCCCCTGAAAGGATTAGCGATAAATATCAAGAAAACCAAAGCCATGAGAATAATAAACATCATACTACTAGGTCAACCAAAAGATAATTTTTACTGTAAAGGCAACCTTGTAACAATAAAAAGCATAAAGAAGCAGACGCAAATAATAGGCTCATTTGATTGAAAACATCAATGGGACGACTATAATCGATATGCGAAAACTAGCAAATAAACTCACATGTGAATTATAATTGTTTAGAAATAATAGGGTTACCCAACCAAAGCTAACAAATTATCCAAGGTGGGCCCATTTTAGAACATAATTTCTTTGGAATATGCTTAACCCATTCAGAAGTTCAGAGATGAGCTTAAAGTTTATGCGATAGAGGAACACGTCAAAAAATTACAAAATACTACCGCCGTTAATGTGATAAATGTACTTTTACCCAAATCTAGGCAGATTATAAAACCAAGTAGAGACATACTTTGGAGATTAAGGAATAACAGTTGACACGGAGGTGATAATTAATTTTGCTTGCATGGACCAATGGGCTGAAACGACTTATAGAGCAAATAGAGGATGAGACTTTAGAAGACTATCTTTGTCAACACCCTGCTTTTGGGCGTAGTAGACGTGATAACTATTGTTGGCGGTTATCACTGACGTATAAAGGATTATTTTCCTTTGTTATTTACTTTGTTACACTTTTTTGCAACTATGTTTTTATGTTTCTTGTGGTGTGTTTGGCTTTGGTCTAGTTTTTGATTTTTAAGTTTGTTATTACTGAATTGAATTTAATTGAATAAAATAAGAAAAGCTACACAAATAAACAACAAGTATTTTAATACAGTCTACGGGATCTGGGTGCCAAACAACAATACCAAACTTAAAGCACCTAAGGAATTTAAATTTTAAATCCCTAAGGAATTACAATGAAGAGACTGGGTTATTGATCGAGTTCAGTTTTTAACGGAATTGGGATTATGGTTTCATTAGGAGAATTTCATTCATATAGTTCCCAAGAAATACTAATCGGGCAATAGTGTGCACCTGTCAAGGGTTTGAGCATTTAATGCCCCTGTTTTTTAATCCTACCTAACCTAACCTAGCAAACATCCAGTCGAACCAGGCTCAGAATATTCAATGGGTGTGTTGAGTCTACTCTGTTGTGTGGAAGAGAAATCGAAATTGTTAAAATTTATTTAAAAAATTCACTTCTGTTTGCCAAATTAATAAGGCACTTCTTCAAGTTTACGATGCGCATGATCAGCCATCTGAGCTGGTCGTACCTAATACTATGGCTCGAATCATGATCACATTTACTCTTTTAGATATTATTCGCCAAAAAAAAAAAAATCCATCGCTAATTTTTACGCAATTTAGACAGTGGTTTCGAAATTATCCATACGACGCCTGTCTTAGCAACTCAATGTTGTGATTCATGACATTTTTATTTTTTATGCCATTGGAAATCTTTTGAAGGAGAAATGGTTCCAAAGAATGACACAATATGCCAAGCATCACGTAAAAACATTACCTTAATTACATTACATTAATCAAACCTCAAGGAATGGACCCGCAAGTTGACAACTTTATTCGTGTGATTTGACACGTTAAAATTAATTTTTTTGGTATTACTTAAAGTCTCTAGTCTATGCGGATGAACTAGCAACAGTTAATCATTTAGAAGCCAACATTCGATACACTATTGACGATAACAGACTGTGTATACTTGAAAAAGTGGTGCGAATTAAACCACCAGTATGCCGTTCTTATGACGCAGTCGCAAAGATGTACCTGAAATTGTTTTTTAAATATTAAAAGTCAAACTATTGGCAATTCTACTAAATTTGTTGTATTTTTTTTCTAAGAAAAACTCTTGTATTAAAATGTTTTTTTTTACATTTCTTCAACTGTATTGCTGTACACGTGCGGCATAGTAGAATCATGGCTTTTAAAAGTTGTAAATGTTATATTGAAGTTAAGCGTTATTAGCAAGAAGTTTCTATCAAATATCATTTTTACAAAGATCATTTTCAAGTTGTTTAATTTGCATTTAAATTTCGCTTTTTCTGCTCAACATTTTGATTATACGGACCATGTCTATAGGAGATCATTAAATGGTTATTTTGCTAATTTTATGGCATCTTCATTATATCAGTTTTTTCAATTGCATCAGGACATTGGAAAATGTTAATGATTATTTTTTATAAAAAAAAAAAACAAATAAAAATTCACATTTTTATATGAAAACTTTTCTGCACAAACAAATTTTTAATCCCATGGTAAAACGTAAATCAATTTGTTTTTGGAAAATGATTAATGTGCGAGAAAAAAACTGTATCTTTATGCCTTTTTGCTCTTACTTTCTAATGTGTGAGCTTTTTGTATGACCTTCTCTTTACAAAATGTTGTGTCTCTCCCAAGCCCACCAATAAATTTGCTAAAATATATGCGACCATTTCAACCTCAATTGTAATTAGTTTAAATTAGCGTCATCGCCATGGCTGCATATCAATAGTGAATTGTAGTTTTTTTTTGTTTTTTTTTTTCTTTTAAATTAATTTCATCGTTTGCCATGTTAAATGTTTGCCATTTTAGCAGTATCTAAACCTGACACACACACACACACACTAGAACTAAAACCAATTAAATATTCATTAACCCTAAAATTGACTTTAGTTCTATGTTTTATTTTAATTGGCTAAGAGCTAATTAAAAATTTTATCGCTTTACAGGCAACATATAAATCTGGATTTAAAATAAAAATTTTCAATGCATGGCCTGCATATAACAAGTCTATTTAGTTTGATTGGAAATATTAGAATTAATTAATTAACTTGGTGGAATTTAGTAAAGAAATAATCAAAAAAAAGTATGATTTTGTTGAAATGCTGTGACATAAAAATAATTCTATCGGTTTTATGTAGTGTTGACACTAACTCTTGTTTAATATAAATCATAGAAATAGATATTAATGTAAAATATGGTGAATTTAAATTGGTAACATTGGTGATTTGAGAATTCGTGTTTTTTTAAAGTAAGTTTAGTTTGGCCATTTATGTGAATTATTAAAAATCATCTTAAAAATCATGGTTTGATTCGACAAACTCATCATGCATCGGATGAAGTAACCTTTCTATTGGTATGGTAGCAGACTCTCCGCTTTAAACCAATGACAGAAATGTAGCCCCTATCAAAAACACAGAAATAAAACCAAACAGTAAAACCACTGTTTGATACGCTTTTCGTAACGGTGGAATCAACGTGTTACAGTGAACGGTAAGCGGTACAGAAATATGCTTCATATATTTTCTATGCGTGCATTGAAAGGCATCAGTATTACAGTTATGTGATTTTAGCAGTTACGAAGCTTGTGATCAGTTGTCTATGGATAAACCAGAAAGCGTCGAGTGCTGTGAGTAGTCTTCTTATTATTAACGAAAAAGAGAAAATTAGACTTAGAAATTATGGTTGACTTCATAAATGCAGTTTGCATTGCAAAATTGCAAAGAAAATTGTTTACAAGGCAGAGTAATATTGTATTAAATGTTTAGAAAGCATCACAAATAAAAACCATGCAAGAAATTGAAAAATAATGCGCAGTGAAAAGCATTGCCATACAATAATGAACCTGATGCTTTGCCAAAACAAATTTTAATGTTTCTATGAACACAATGCATTGAAAGGGTACATTGCAAACAATGTACGCGGTAGCCGCAGGCGCGAATTGTTAATATCATAAGACTGTCTAAAAAAAGCTAATTAAATGGATATTTAAAACGGATTCCTTTGTTTAATATCAAAATAAAAATCTTGTGTTAATTCATATTATTTAAACTGACAGTTGTATGTACTTTTGCATAGACCAGTTCTTACTAAAGAAAAATTTACCGCACCTACTTTACGCCCACATTTTTTATTTTTTCCAAGATCGAAAAACGGTTGTAAAACTTTGTCTAATATTTTTAATAATCTACGAAGCTTAAGAATTTTCTTATGAAATTTTTTCTTAAAACTTGAAGTGGGTGTGACACTCATAATATCCCCCATATAAATGCTGATTATATTTTTTATTTAAAAACTCTAAATATTAGATTTTTAAGTGGATTTCTCAATAAGTTAGCTTTCCTGAATTGATAGGAGAACAAAATTTCGTAATAGGCGCTGCGAAACATTGAATATAATATTGCTAATTAAGAAACTTTTTTTTATTTCTTCTTTTTTTAACTATGCAGCACATTCAGCCTTTATTCAATTCTTTTTTATTTCACAAGCCGTTTAAGGTAAAAAGCTGTTGTTTTCTGTTTATCTTATATCTTTAAAGACAAGCCGTTTTTTTTGTGTGTTAACTCAATGCATAAAAAGAAAGGTCGTTGCTAAAGAAAGTCTAATCGACTAACGAGCACATGTGCATAAAACACATGGCATAGATTATAACAGATACAAATACAACTACTAGAAATAAAATCTGTGCTTGTTAATAACAACAAACAGATAAGCTTAAAGGAATAAAGATACAACAAAATGTTAGAGCAGCTGATACTGCTGTTCTCTTCCTCCAGCTTTGTTAAAAAAAAGAAAAAAAAAACAAACAACTGCATGTTTAACACATACACATGTGCAATATATTCAAGGTATTTTCATATCCATCTACAGTCATTTTATTTAAAGTCTGTTTTACTTGTATTAAATCTTTGCCTATTTTTTTTTTTATTCTGTATCATTTTTTGTTTTATTAGTTTTAGTATTTTTGGGTCAATATATCTTTTCCTTGGTTTTCTGTATTTGTGTTTTACTCTCTCTCTCTCTTTTTTTTTGTTTTTTAAATTTTGATATTTAAGTTTGTTTGCCATATTAAAGCATCTACAAATAATACTAGATAGAAATTTAGCTTTTAAAGCCTTAACATATGCTATTGCAAATAAAGTATACAAGAAGATTCATATATTATAAAGACACATATGTAGGACAAATACGAGTATATGTGAGCTAACACACGTACTCATACATATGTATTGGAATGTATGTATACACACACATAGATGTACATTTATATAATCAAGTGGCCTTATTTTTAGCATTTTTATATACACACACACACACTTACATATATACACACATACATACATACACATATTTTTAATGCCCCTAAGCCAAAACTGTGATTATAATATATATACAAACAGGATTACGTACAAACATAAACGTCTAAGTGTGTATGTGCAAACAGACTGCATATGTAAGCCAACTCGGCATGCAAATTTTAACTCAGAGTCCAACCCACAAGTATATTTACTATTTTTATTAGAATAAGTTTTAGTTTAATGCCGGAAAAAAATAGTTTTTCTTTCTATTTATTTATATGGTGAAAATTAAATAAACGTCAATAAAGGAAATGCCTAAGAAAAAGTGTTACTGGAATGGCAACTAAATGAATTTTTAATTGAATAAAAAGAAATTCCAGTAATTAGGGAAGTATTGACTAGAAAATAAAAAAAAAAGTTTTAACTTATACAAACTGAACTTTAGAAAAGGTTAAAAAAATGTAAAGGAAAAGATAAATTTATAGAAATTGTTACTGTAATCAGCAACTTATTAGGACAATATTATGAAGATGAATATACATTGAAATTAAAATGGTTTTTGCGAAAAAAAAAACAACAGAGAAACAATTTGCAAAATTAGTCTAAATATAGATGTCAAAGGACATTGTAAGAAATCCTTTTTTCCAAAACAAATCTATACAGTCTGTAATAATTTGGTATTGATATACCTTTAACAGAGATTGTAAGTTTACATTGGCATTATGTGTAAAATTTTTACAATAAAATGCATATATTTTGCAAGCCTAAGCCCGTCTGTTCGATTATTCGGGTGTATGTTGAAATCAGTTTTTTAAAGCTCCCCGACATAACCTGGAACTGCGCGTTACATTAGAATATCAGAAATATTGGAGAACAGATTGGTATTGAAGACCAGCACAATCATCTTACAACTTTTTGAGATATGAGCAAGGAAACACAAAAGTCTAAATTTTACAACAAAAACTACAATTTTTCTGCCTTAAGATTATTTATGTGTGGCCATTTATAGATATGATATTTCGCTAGAGATATTCATTAAAATTCTTGGGCAAGTCAGTTACCAATCGGCTGTGAGCAAAAAAAATTATTTGAAAATGTATAAATATTTTTTAAAAATATATACAACTTTTTCACATCCTAAATAATTTACGGACACGTTAAAGACACCAAATTATAAACTGTGGTCTTAAAATCGTTTTCTGAAAAAAGCTAACAAATTAATTGGAATCGTACTGAGAGATAAGCACCCAAATACCGCTGCTTCGCTGTTTTTAAAAAACATTCCAAACGAAAATGTGTATGAAATTATTAAACTTGACCAGCGCTCGATCAAAATCCCTGAAGGCCATTAAATAGCCAAAAATAAATTTATATGTGGGTCATATTTGGTATTTGAAAATATAACCCATTGATCCAACCCAATTTTAGTATCAAATAAAAAACTAGATTAATAGAATACGTCCCAGATTTAGACTGAAATAAAATAGCGGAAATTTATTTTCTTAACCCCATCAATAAAATCAAATAAAAGGGCTTGACTAGTAGAATACACCAAACTATGTACAAATTCAAAATCAAAGATGCCGTCGGGAATAATAAAAATAGCGTATAACATGCATAAACACGGGTTTGTGGTGATCTATAGCATTAAGAAGTGTTTTAATTTTTTTAAGTTTATTGTACTCACGGATAATATGACCAAAGCACTAATTTATTTTTTTCAGTGTATAATACAAATAAATAAGCTTTTCTAAAATCGTGCAAGCGAAATTATAATGACCAAAAACGATGCTATGGTGTAAATAAAATAGTTAAACATCTGCAAAATAAATATAAAATTAGAATTTTTTTTGTTTTAGAATTTCTAAGATGATTGTGCCTTTTTTAAATGCTTTCATAATTCTGTGGCTTGCAGCTAAAAGGGCCAATGTCACTATTTTGCTCTTTTGAGTTAATCATTGCATTAGATTTGTTTTCTTGCTCTATTTCATTATGGTAAAACAGTTAAAGTCATACTAGAGGTTAGATCCGGCAGCCGCCCGAAGGCATAGCTCACTTGGGTCCTCCGAGGGTCCCGTTGTGATATAAAGTCATACTTAACCCAGAATAGCTTCATAAATAAAATGCTGGCCAATGTCACCTATAAAAGTTAAAATTCAATTTCAATTTTCTCAAAAGTAAATATTTTGACATTGGCCCTTTTAGCTCCAAGCCACAGAATTATAACTAGCAACTCTTGTTTCTAAGGCACACTTTTCCGTTTAAAATCTCTGCTTCCTAACAAATACCAGTAATACCAAACCATGTTAACATTCAAATACTTTTATCTTAGAAATTCATACCTGGCTGCAGAAAAGAAAAAAAAACAACAACAAACAGAATAAAAAATCTTACTCAATTATGTATGAATAAGTACAGTCAATTATAGCGCCTTGATATATGCTATATTATCACTACATGCATATCACTTGCATAAACGTACACCTTCCAGCTACATATATGTATGAATACCTGTGTGTATCAGAGTGTGTCTAAAGAAAGCATGTGCTTTAGGAAATAGTTTTGTGTAGAGAGAAGAATGTTGAGGAAAAAATCTTTGTCACGCGATAGCATTTATTTATGTGCCTCAACTATGAGTAATAATTCTCCTTGTTGGACATGCAAACGTAGTTGTATTGCAAAGCAAATAAATAGACAAAACAAAAAAAAAAAAAAACAAAGTGAAAGCAGTTTGATACATAAACTAAAAACTCACAAATTTTTTCACTATCTCCTTGTTGGATAGTGTCTCTGTTATGGGCTTATTTCCGGTTTACGGTTTAAGTGTGTAGTATTGCTAGAGTTGAAAAAATTTGTTTGTTTGTCTTATTGTTTTCCTGTATGAAATTTGTCGAGTGTGTGGTTTTGTATTTGTTATCTCTTCAACATGATATTAAGCTAAAAAAATAATCAGTTTTCATTTTAAATTTTTTTGCCTAAAAAGAGACAGTCTCGTCTTCGAGCTGGATGCCAATAATTATGTTGAAATTTTGCACAGTGGACTCACGTTCAAGTAAGAATATTCTGAATGAAATTTATTAAACTTTTGTATAACGGAAGTGATTTGTGTTTCTTCGCAATTGGGTTAGATTTAAAAATTTTTTTAAATATATAAGTTGCATTGTATTAGTAATTGATGTTCTCTGGAATGCGTGAACCGATTTTATTTCTGCAAAGTTCATATGAAAGGTGACGTCAATACCATGTATAAAAGGTCTCTGTGTGTGTTTTGGTTCATGAGTTATAGCCATTTTAGTGAACACTGTATTCATTTCGAATTGATTTTTTTATTTTATTATTTTGCACTATGAAGTGTACAGGGGGTTCGCTAGTGACTTATAAAATTTAATTCGAAAATTTATTTTATAAAATTTTTTTCAAATAAGAAGTATTCAAATTAGGATGGAATAATAATAGATTTATTTTAATTCATTGTAAATTTTAACAAACAGTGCATCGAATGCAGTTTACGCATGTTATTTTTAGGCAGTTCTTATTTAATACTGGCAATATATGTATGTGAAGCTTTCCTAGCGCAATTGTCGCTATTTTATTTATACCCAAAGTTCTTTTTTCTATTACTAAATAATTTTTCATTATATTTATTAAAACTTAATTCTCTAATAAATTTAATTAGAACAAGTAAGAGCGCTATATTCGGCCGTGCCGAATCTTATATACCCTTCACAACGTGTAGTCATGCAACAACAGTAGTTTGTATCACCATTCATCCCATATGAAATACGTACATAAATATATAAAAAACATACATATATAAAAACAACCCATTTTAAAATTATAATTTTACGTATGTATGTTAAAAGAAAAAATAAAAATTAAAAAAAAAAAAAAATTTAAAAAAAACAAATATTTAAAAAAAAAAAAAATTTAAAAAAAAAATTGTTTTAAAAATAATTAAAATATATATAATAAATATAAAACAAAACAAAAACTAAAAAAAAAATTTTAAAAGAAATTAAAAAAAAAAATAAAAATATAAATAATATATCAAATAAAAAATAAAAAAAAAATTAAAAAAAAAAAATAAAAATTTTGTTTTGGCTCAGCTGGGATTCGATGCCACGTTTGCTCTGACCAGTATACACGTTTGTATGTATGTATGTTGTTGTTGTAATGGTGTTTTAGTGAAAAAAAAAATTGAGGTGGTCGTGGTTTTTTGCTCATATCTTAGTTGTTTATGTACCGATGTTTCTGATTTTCAATACCGATCTACTCCCGAATATTTCTGATATTTTAATACCTCACCCGGGACCGAGCGATGTCGGGGGGCTTCAAAAAGTTGATTTCAACATACACACGGACAGACGGACAGACTGACAGAGCTTAATCGACTCCCCTATTCATAAGCTTTCAGAAAATATATACTTTATGGGGTCGGAAATGAAAATTGTAGAAATTTCACACGGAATGACAAACCTATGACCTATGACAAACTCTTTTCACTGTGTGAAGGGTATAAAAGCTATACATCAAAAGAGGAACCCACTGTCTGAATATCATGTCCCGCATTTTATCCGAATAGTCTCGGTAATTAGAAATTATATTTTTTTTGCTTTTGGGTACCTTTAGTATACCCCCATAACTTTAAGAATTTATACCTAATAATTGTCCATAGTTTTTTTTTGCGATAATAATAATAAATTCATGTCAAATTGTATAACAGCAGAACGTTTTTGTTACAAAAAGTACCAAAAAGTAGCAAAATTTTCACACCTTAACACAGCTAATAAGATGCTGAAAGCCACATAATTTTTTTTGTGTAATTTTTTTGAAAACTTAAATATTGGAATTTCGGCTACTTTTAGCAATATTTACTTATGTAAACAACAACAATATTTACATTCCAAAAACAAAATTAAACAATATTAAACAAAAATAGAATACAAAAGTATGTCAAACATGTCCTTCAAGTTATTTTACAAGAAAACATATGGAAGTGAGAGAGACCGCCAGAAAGATGGCAAGAAGAGTGTACACGTATTGCCGGGATTATTTGCAAGAGCCTTTTATGTGTTTAGAATGTTTTGGAAATCACCACAAACAAGTTAAAGTGTTAATCTGTGTATTTTCATTCAAAAATTAAATGTTAAATAATTTTTCGCTTTTTTTTCTTGCTCTGTATAACAAAATGTATTAAATTTTTTTTTCAAAAACAATTTTTTTTAATTAATTTTTAAGCTGCGCCTAAATTAATTTTTACAAAAAATTTCATGGTGGGCCATACATTATATTACTGCAATAAAATCCTATTTATCGTCAGCCACTCACTATTGTGTGCTATGGCTAGAGCGAATGAAAATCGAGTCACTCATGTGTGTCCGACATGGCGTAAACTTCATAGTGCAGTGTCGCACATATGTGTGCGACGTGGCAGTCAATATGTTAAAAACTTTTCAAGTTTTACGGAATAACTGATACAGTTTAAATATCTCTCTTTAGTTTATGTTGCATAGGGTACCAAAAAGGTACCAAATTACAGCTTGTGCCTGTTTTTTCCTGACACCTGTCAGCATATTTTTTGAGTATAATGTAGAGGTTACCATTTTTACCTACTGTAAACCTTTTTTAACCCTTATTTGTAGCTCTTTATATAATAAGAGGAGCCCACTATTAAAAAATTATGTCTCTAGCTTTTCGAGGTTGGATTGTGCATTGATACTTAATTTAAACAGTTACTAAGCCAATCAGTCGCGTTAGTCTTTTGTACATATAGCTAATTAAAATACTAAGAATAAATTGTAAATGTAATTTACAAAGTCCATTCAATGTTGACTGATGTCCTCAAAGTAAACGTTACTTGTGTTCAGTCGGTTGTTGAACATTATTTTGAGATTTAACTTGTCGGTTTGGTATTATCGCGAAATGCTAAGCAAGCACTTAACAATATGCAATAATCTATTAGAGATTACGAATATGAACCATTTAGGTTATAAACAAAGTTTGTTAGCACCTTATATTAATCTGCTGCAGTAAAAATATCCATAATTTGGTCAACCCATAATGCATTTAATTTACTTCCAATTTTTGTTTGTTTTTTTATCGCTAATAGGTGTTGAGCCTCCCAGCCTTGAAGTTTGATACTTTTAAAAGTATTTTCTTTTATATATTTATTGTTTGTACATATAAACAAACAATCAAATGTTAAAAACCTTGCGTGCTCAAGTGCTGAACTCTAGTTTTGTTCTGTTCATGGTACTTAATCAAGAAGTTAAATGTTTGTCAAAGATTCTCGTTAAATTGGTTTGTGTAATACAGTTACTTTATTAAAGCTGACGATTATTTGTATAAAGACTTCAAGTTCTATTAAAGAAGGGACCTGAACAAATAAAAAGTTTTGTAAATACCGAAAAGTTTGACCCACCTTTATGTATTTTTCTTTCTTTTCGCTTATCTCTGCAAAAAAAAAAAACACGAAAAGTAATATACAGAACAAACATACAAATTTTCTTTTTCTTTTGTAACTTGTTTTATACCTACAGCTATCAACAGAGGGGGTATTTTTATCATCCAGCATGTGAGAGAGTGTATTTATATTGTACATAAGTTTTTTAAATGACTTTAACGTATAAATCATTTGACATTTGATGATAACAGTGTATCTTTTCTACAAAAAGTTTTCATATTGCCTAATGTACAATGCTTGCATAGCATACTTTTTTTTAAATGGTTATCATGTCCACCATAAAGTTAGATACAAGTAGTAGTTGTTAGGAGAAATAATAAAAAAAAATATAAAAAAATATTGGAAAAAATGTAGAAATGTTGGTTGATTTATGTTATTGCTGACGTGCTGAGGTTATTGATTTCCTAGTGTCCTTGTTTATTTCGATTAAAAACAGTGTCATTTCTATAGCTCGTAAGAGAATACTAAAGCAACTTTATGTTCATCATAAAATATATTTTAAGGTGTTGTCACTGCTTTGGGACAGTTTCTGACAAGTGAGTTAGTGTAAAATAAATATTATTGGGGAATATTTTTTTTTGTATTTAATATTAAAGTTAAATTTTGTTTTTTAAGAGCTTGAAGGTTGAGAAGATTGAATTATTTATTAAAAACTATATTTATTTTTTATATTTCCAAAAAATTTTTGATTTAATTGTTTAACAAATAGTAGTCAAATTTAACTATTTAACAAGCAGTTATCAAATTTAATTTTTTTTTTAAATTTTATAAAAAAATATTTAACTTTAAATGTTTTTTAGAAAAACTTAAGACATTGGCATAAAATATGAGTATCTTTTGAAGTGTTACCTTCTGGATTTATTAATTACCAACGATGCAATGAAAAGACTAAAGAAAAATTCTCTACTCAACAAACAAACTCCACAGTCAACAAAACAAAAATAAAGATTTCCAAAAAATCTGTAAAAATAATGGAGAAATATTTTCCAGCAAAATTTGCTTGCCAAAGAAAAAGCGATTGTGCATATTTTATGAGAGAAACATGCATACATGCATGTTTCAAATAATTTTTGTTATAAAAAAATAAAACACAACGTAAATACGTATTTGCATATAAAGTGATTTCTAGTAGAAATTAAAAAATATAAAAAGAATTATAAAAACAAGAGGAAAATTGAAGTGAATGCAAAAAAAAAAAATAAATAAAAATTTAACACAACAATGGACTTGAAAAAAAAAATAAGACTAAAAGGAATGTGTGTAAATGAACGTCATAGAAACATACATATACATTGGCACAGAAAACTCTACATACCCCCATACTTTTCCCAATTCTGGATAATATAACCAACCTACAGACATTTAGTTATTTATATATATAAAAATCAATGTGTGTTTGTATGTTTGTTTGTGCTTTATAGACGGTTAAACGGCTGGACCGATTGAAATTTTCACAGAATTTTTCCGTATGTCTGGAAGGAACTATAGGCTATACATTGGTTTGAAATTTTAAGTGGGCGGGGTGCCACGCCCTATTAAGAATAAGTTGTAAATATTATATATCACGAAAGTTAATGCAGCTAGAGTCTTCAAATAAGGTACAGTAAACTTTGACAACCACACCAATATTTGGGTAAAAAATGGGCGGACTTGCAATAGTAGGCGTGGCCACATGAATTAAATACTAAAATTCGTATATTTGGAAAACGATATCGATTAAAAAAAAAAAAATTTTTGCAAGAAATGGGTGCATTATCAATAGTGGGCGTGGCACCTACCAAATGAATTAAATACTAAAATTCGTATATTTGGAAAACGATATCGATTAGAGTAGTAAAATTTTGCAAAAGCAACTTTGATATTCAAATTAACATTTATGGAAAAAATTGGTGCATTAACAATAGTAGGCGTGGCACCTGCCATATAAATTAAATACTAAAATTTGGGGTGGCGAAGCACACCGGGTAGTAGCTAGTAAAATTATAAAAAGCTAAAATATATTGAGTGTAGAATGAGTAATTTAAAAATAACTTTTTAAAGAAAGTTAATTACAGTTCAATATTTAATTGATTAAATAATTCGGAATCAATATTAGTCATTGTTTAATGAAAATATTAAACAAAACTGTGAGGGAAACAAAAGATTTCGGAACTTGTTAGGAATTAAAAAATCTTTCAACTTATCTGTAGAAATTTTAATTGGTTGTTTTAACACCCTTCATACGACAGTGTAAAATAGTATATATAGGTTTGGCAATCCGTGAGAAATTTCTACAATATTCATTTCTGCCCACATAATGTATATATTTTCTGAAAGCTTAATAATAGGGGAGTCGATTTAGCAGTATCCGTCAGTCTGTTTATTTATTGAAATTAACTTTTCGAACAACATGGCCAAAACCTAATAAATAGTGGATTAAAATAAACAAATCAAACTTTTACAAAAATAAATTATTAAAGAAAATTGTTTGTCAATAGCACACATATACATATATACGAAGCTTTGTTTTAATAAAAATCTTTTAATTTTTCGGAAATACATACATATATCTTAATAAAAAAACTTTTAATTTATATTAGTTGATGTTTCTCAATTCTGAAAATCTGCAAGTGCATTTATTTAGCAGGGAAAATTTAGAAAATTTTGATACTGTTGATACTGATACCAATGAAAAAATATTTTCAAAAAAAAAAAAAAAAAATAATAATAAAATTTTTTGCAGTTGAAAAGGTTTTTTTAAACATCGTATTTTATTATTAATTTTTGAAGGGAATTTTTTATATCCGTAAACATTATTCGGAACAATTTTGTATGTGTCTTTTTTTAAGCAATTTTTTTTTGTATTTTTGACTTTGTTATTTGATGTAAAAAATTGTTTAATTTTTTTTACAAAAGTTTCTTCTTTTTGTATTAGAACATGTGTACATAAAGATTTGTGTTTGTTCGGAGTTTGTAAATATTTCGCTCTCACACTTTTCATTTCCTACCAACAAGTTGTGCCACATCTCATACTGATTTACTAACGTATGAACAACTGAAACAAATATTGCATACTTTTGTGTGCTCAAGTACATTTTACAGCAAAATTTACTTCATACATTTCCAGTGTTAGTAGTAGTTGCAGTAGTACAGGCAAATCCCGGTATAACGAGCTTTATAATGTCAGGTCCATTGTTTATATGGCGTATTTTTTTAATGCTGTTAATACGTGTGTGTACAAATATTAAATATTTTTAATTTAACATAATTAGAAGAACCTCGGAGATCATAAAAAGCAGTAACAGCTATGTTATATAATACGCATGAATATGACCCAAGTGTTACAACCTTTTTTAGTCTTTAATAATTGTTGCTCAGAAAGTTGACTAGGAATATTATCGAGGATTAATAAGAACAATTTTTGTTTGCATTTTTTTGAACCAATATATTGATGACTTTGAAATTCCATATTTCACTGGGCTGCACCAGATGATATATCATCACCAGAAGTTAGTCCCAGACCCAGAAGAACACAACAATTGGTAAAAGAAAATTATATTAAACTAATTTTTGAATAATGCTACTAATTTTTATTTTCCTACAGACCATATTCCAACCACGTGGAGTACCAGTACCGACCCCACCGCACCACCGCCACGAGCCAGTCGCATGTTAGCACAAACGCATAGGGAATATGTTGAAACTTGAAGTTCCTTATCATATCGCACCGATGCTGAACCAAGGACCCATGAATGGTAGAAGAAAAAAAAAACAAAATTCGAAGTGGTTCAAATAGATGAAGTGGCAGGAATCGCTACAACTAAATTAAATGAGACACATTAACATCACATTGTTCTTTCTAATCCTTCTGTCTCTTTTTCGAACAAGTTTTTCTTTAATCCTCCAGTTCAAACTGTACCAAGATCAATTTCTTTCATTAAGTAATTTTTTATTTTTTCTTCCCTCTTAACTGGTTTGCTTACTTTTGCTTTCTTAACATTTAACTTTGGCTTTACTAATGCTATACATGCTACTTATACACTGAGAGAAAAATTGTATACATAAATATTTCTTTTTAAACACAAGTGCCAATCTGTATACCTTTTTAGAAATCATCCAAAACTTTCTTTCTAAGAAATTTTTTATTTTTCCATTTTTAAACTTTACGAATACGTGAAAAGCTTAAATTGTAATACAAAAGTTAAAGGCAATTTCTTTCAAAGCAAGCTGTCAAACAAAAAACTATCGGTACTCTAACGTCTTAATTGCTTTTACATAATTCGGTGTATAGGCAGGCAGCCCTTGTTTTATTTTTCGGCATTCGTTATATAAAACATTTGCAATGATCAAAATCAAGTTGCTAGTTTGTATTTTGTTTTCTTTTTGCTGCTTTTTTCTTACCACTCGTTTTATGGAGTAAATTTTCTTTTTAAAATTATTACGTTCGTTATATCGGATTTTCGTTAAAGTGATTTTCGTTATATCGAGATTTTCCTGTAGTTGTTATAGTTATTGTTTTTTTATTGTTCTTCTATTATTTCATGAATAATAACGAGTATTTGTCCTTTGACCTGAATCATTATAAAATTCACTTAAAAATGCTATAGAACATGTTTGCTTTTGCTCAAAAATGTATACATACATACATATACTTATGTGTATGTATGTTGTTGTTTTTGTGTGCACTTTGGTATGTCTGTTAAAAATTTATAAACTTGATATTCTCCTACAGTTTTCATTTTGTTGGAAATGAGAAAATATTCTCATGAATATAAATAAATAAAATAAATTTAAAATAAATAAATATATAATAAAAAATTAAAGGAATACAAATTAAGGCAAAACTAAACAAGTATTGTTTAAATAAATCTATTATATATATAAATGTATGTATGTGTGTATGTATGAATTAATTTATGTATGGATGTACGTATGCATTTATATAGAAAAATGTTTGGTTTGTTGTTTAGTTTTGTTCTGCGTTATGTTATTTTATAAACGATGTCCTCATGTGACCTGATGATTAAAAGTGACACATGTTTAAAAGCAAGAATTTAAGCACGATATCCTTAAAAATAAATGCTTGCTTGTTTTAATGAAATTCTATTGATATATTTGTTTAAAGATATTTCTTTGTTATCCTGAACCAGTTTACCAACCAGAGCGAATATTCAAACTTATCTTATGTTGCGTTGTTCAATGCATGTTTGTTATTTTTGTATTTTATTTTTTTTTTTTTAATGAGATTTGATCACCTGCTGCTTTCCATTTTTTCTCCTTTCATATCTATGTATGCATGTATGTGTTTTTTTTACTGTTTCGTTTTCCGGTTTTGCAGCATTCTACGTTTTTATTTTCGTATAAATTTCTTGAATTTTCATTTATTTTAGTGTGACAGGTAAGAAAATAAGTTTTAGTATAAACGAGACTGATTGTGGGTAGGTGCGTGTGTGTTTCGGCACTAAAATTTATTTATGCATTTCTTTTTGTTTCGATATTTTTTTCCCAACATCTTGTTGTTATGTGTCTCTAGGTTTTCATTTTTGGTTAAAACTTTCAATAACTTTTCCTATAAATTTGTTTGTTTTTTTTCTGGTGTTTTTTTAAAGGAAAAAATTACCGATAATGAAACGAAAATCTAAAACACATATTTTTTTAAACATTTATGTTTATAGTTGAAGGAAAACATCTGCTGTGTTTTCAAATTTATATATCCTGAAGGCAGTTGAGATAAGAGAATTGTATTTTTAACACTTTTGTTGTTGGCTGCATTAAGGAAAATGGTTTTATATTGAATACAGATTTAGAAAAGTATTTTTTTGTGAGATAATCAAACAATATTTGTGAAAAGAAATATTATTTTTATTTTTTTTTACAGAATTAAGTTAAAGCCTATAGAAATAAGTTTTTTCTAAAGAGTTAAAATTTTTTTTTATTAAAATGTAATAAAATTGATAAAAATATTTCTTAAAAAATTTTTTATAAAGCCTCGTTTGACCATAATCTAATTGCAAATGATTTTGTAAGTTAAATATATAATAAATATATTTTATCAATTTATTTTTTTATCTATTTACTTATTTCGACTGGAATTTATTTCTTAAAGTAAATCCAATAAATTGTAAATAACGAATACAAAACAGCAAAAAAAAAGAATAAAACAACAAAACATCTTTTAAACGGAAGTTTAAATTGTTACACTACAGTGGTAGTAGTGACTACTTCTGTTTGTTTATTTATTTATTTGTTTTGTACTATACAAATAAGGCACTGTTTTCGCTGAAGCAATATTTGTCAACAACCCCTTTAACCTACCGTTGCCACATGCAAGTGCAAGTGAAAAAAGACCAATACACTAACACTTTTTTACTAACACAACTACACTTTATTGTTGTTGAGTTTTTTGTTAACTCAATAATATATCATACCATTGTGGTAAATAATTCAGCTAATTTTTTTAATAAATATGTATATATGTATATGAAGAATATTAAGAAAAAAATATAAATATTCATTTAAAATGTAAGTTTTAATATAAATATCGAAATTTAATAAAAAAAAATTATATTAAAAAGTTACATGTCTAAAGGTAACGTTCAATAGTGGCTATTGACAACACTTAATTACCAATTGAAGCAGCGCCATTTGTTTTAAGTTTGTTTGAAGTTTATTTGTTGACGATATTTTAAAAATAAAATTGCACTGTGCTGTGTAGCCACTCAAAAAATTTTTTTGTTTTTTTTTTCATTTCTCCTGATTTTCGTTAGTAATACGTATACACTACTTGCAAGTAAATACTTGCCTGTGGCAACGTAGGATAAGCAAGAAAGTAGCCGACTACGAAAATAACGCACCATAACGTCGTTTGCAATTTATTGTGTTCTATGTGACACATATAGAACACAATAACTTGAGAACGACGATAAGTTAACTTTTGTCAACTAACCATAAGCTAACTACAAAGTAATGGAGAAACTATCCAAATTTAAAGCCTACATAAGTTTTTGTTTTTTTACAACTTTTTTTTTTTTGCTCTTAGAAAGAGAGAGCGGTATTTTTGCTTCTAAAGTAAAATTAGTAAAGTACGGGAAAAATAAACAAATATAATAAAAGTAATTTATTTATTAAATTCTATTATTTTCCTACATATTACTGAAATAAAGGTAAATAAAATAAAGTTTACTTAAATAAAACTAAGTTTAAGCTAAGTATAAATAGATTAACGTTTTACTAACTTTTAAGTAGCTAAATTAAAGTAAGTTTAAAAGTAATTTAGAGTTGGATCATTGACTACTGAATAGTACATCGCAATATTAAAACAGTCAGTTAGCCCCCATTCAAAATAACACAGATATCAACTTCCTATAGCTGAGAAAAAGTTTATTTAAAGTTAGCTTATGGAGTTTTCTTTTCTAACAAACACTGTTGCGCTTTTACTGTTAAACACTTTTTAAACAACAAAATGCTACCTTTTAAATCAGAAGAATAGAACAGAAATTATCATTATGAATGATAACGAACGATGAACGTATTTGTAACATTTAATCAATTTGGCAATTTTCCCGTTAAATAAAGAGGTTTTAGAACAATTAAACATTGATATAGTTTTCGAAAAAAGGGGGCAGTATTCTAACCTTTTTATTAAATTCAGGGTGTGACATGTAACATTTGTTCTTATTTTACATTATTATTTAACATTATTACAAAAGAACTTGTCACCCATTTATAATACAGTAGACTCGCGGTAACGTGAACTATTAAAAACCGAGCGTGTTCACGTTTGCAAAGTTGTTCATGTTTCCAAATAAATTAGACATGTATTTTAACTCAAATTCATATATTCTTTTGTGTTTTGGATTGTTATATAAAGAAAAAAAGTACGTTAAAATTAATTATCAAATTGTGTTACCTTTTTTTTTGATTATCTTTTAATTTTTAAATTTTAATTGCTGAACAAATTCTTTCTCTCAAAATAGCTAACGGGATATCTTCACAGTCTTCTTCATCTCCTAAAGAGCTAAAAATGTTCAGCCAATGTTTTTCTATTGTTTTCTTTCAAAACGTTGCCAAGTTGAATTTAAATAGCCAAAAGCGTCCATTAATGGTTAAGCCAATGGCAGCTATCTTCCATTACGATTTGGAGCAATTGTAATTCACAAGAGGTTTAAAATTTCTAAAAGAGCGAGTATTTTTTGCCTTTCCAATCACAAGAAGTTTAACTTTAGAATTTTGGTAATTTTTGTGACATTTTTCACTAAAAACTTTAAATTAGATAATGCTAAATCAGCAGCGCACACTAAACTAAACATGTGCAATCATTTATGGGGATACCCCTTTTTATGAAAACGATTTGGATAACCGACAAATCTGTTCACGTTATAAGGCTTTCTCACTGTGTTCACGCTACAGAGTAGTCAGTGTAAAAAAAATTATGTTCATCTTATTTGGTGTTCACCTAAGGCAGTGTTTTTGTTACCGCGAGTCAACTGTATTGCATAATTTTAAGAAAATAAAACACAAAAAATGCCATAGGGCAGAATTAATGCAACACTAACGTTAGAAAATAAAACACCATTAGTTGCCTAAGATTTTTTGAAAAAGTGTTACTAAAAACTTTTAGTGTAACTCAAAAATAATGAAATTAAAAAACATCAGAAATTAGATCTTAAAGCATGAGCCTGCTTATACCTTGAGAAAATAAAATAAAGACGTTAAATCGCACGCCTTAAGGTAAGAACTATCGTGTATTAAAGATAATTCAATATTAATATTTTCAACTTGTTACCTATACAATATCGTTTATCCTGTGACCTATTTTAACTCATTTTGTAGAACCTCTTTTCGAACCCTTATGTTGAATAATATTTCATCAACTTTTTGTAACGAAGTATTTTGGTGTGAAATGTCTTAGATCACTTAAGAACACAATTTTGAAAAATATGCGAATTGGGCCTTTTTTTTGTTAAAACAACGATGTTTGGATGTTTATTTGATGAAATAAAAAATATTTCCACCAGAAAAAATAAAAACTAAAAGAATCAACAATTATATTGTCATAATTACTACGGTTGCCGATAAAAATGCATAAAAAAATTGTTAAAACTTATACTCAAAAGCTTAAGATGAAATCAAGTGGCTGAGCACAAAAAAAGTAAATATGAATTTAATGGCTCTAATTATCAAATTAATAATATCAGTTAAATAATTAATAACTTTTTATATATAATTAGGCTTAAGGTCATGCAACAGTTTTATTTAAAAAAACGTTGTTTTTTTTTTTTATAAAAAATAAAACTGTTGCATGACCTTAGGCTTAAATATTTAAATATACAAATTAGCAAAAGAGGTCAAATAAAATAAAGAATTATTGTGAAAAATTTACAGCTTTAATTGGTAAAACTTTTTCCAAAAAAACCAATCAAAATTGTACCGAAAAATCTAATAAAATTGGTATAATTTACAACTTTCCGTTAGTTAAAGGCATGATTGTGTCGGACCGATAAATGGCTTTGCATTATAAAGTATTCATTTATTATCTTTTTATCCATTAAATGTTATCATTATTAATAATAATAACGATAAAAAATTTTAGTCTTATTAATGAAAAGCTATTTGTCGGTCACAAAAAATCCTACCTTTAACTAATGGCGAGTTATAATAATGGCCCTAAATAATTCAATTTCTTCCAAATTTAAAATTTAACTAATTTAAACAAGGCGCTTATTTTGTTAGTTACGTAAACAATTGAATCTGTTTGATATAAAATTACTCGAAATGCGGAAAATATTTTTCTATATTTATTTAAATTTCGCTACTTACCTCATTATAATAATTAAGTATGATAAGCAGAAAATCCACAAGAACGCATACACCAAAAGAAAGTGTAACATCGACGACCTAGATTAAATATAATCTTTACCGGTAAAATGGCTTGATTGAACGTAGTGGAGGAATTCAACTAACTTGCCTTTTAAAGGATACAAAAAAAAAAATCGGACAGATTTGTAATGAAACTGATTCTCTTTATTACACATATTAAAACATAAACATATTTTTATCTGTGTGCACTTACGTTTGACTAATACCCTTGATTGGCCACTATTTGTTTATAATTCTGCTTTTGAGTATTAGTTTTATTTTATTTATCCTTCGAAATAAAATCTTGGAGAAATTTAAGTTTCAAATATAATTTTTATTCTTAATTATTTTTTCAATTGACAGCAAATTCTTTGTTTTTTGTCAAGGCATATTTATTTATCAGGTAATCACAGTTCAAAGTTGTATTTATATTTTTTATATATAAACTTCGACATTTTAAATAAATGAGAGAAGAGAGAAAATTATTTTTTATCTATGAACTTTGACAGCTGAAATTTAAAATAAGTGAAGAAAAAATAATCAGCTGACGAGTCGAGACTACCTGATGTAGAAATTTGCCTTGGTTTTTCGTAAGCATTTAATATCACTTGATAAACTTTTTTTTAAAGAGTAAAAAAAAAATTAAACAAATCAAAAAGTCAATTGATTTTCTGCGTAGGTTTATGTTAGAAATACAAATCTGACAAAATCGGTAATTGTATAGTGAAGATTGCTGTGGTAAACTATTGCCATTACTATTGCCTAAAACATTGTTTCAATTAACCGACTTGTATTAACTTAAAGGTAGATTAAAAAAGCTTTTTTTTACAGTCGGACTTTAATAAATTAAATACCAAAAAATCCTATTTATCTTCTATAATATATTTGTTACTCTTTTTAATCGATAAAAGTTGTGTTGACCATGCATTGCTTAAAAAAAAAGATCATGGTAAAATTGTTATAATACTGTCAAGTATTTGAAATCAAAAATTATCTAAAAAAGTATGCATTTTGTTTCATAACTTTGTTAATTCCTAAAAGATCACCCGCGAATGGCATTGCAAAACTTTATTTCACTTGCCATTGAAAACATTAAAAACAAGATTTGAATGTACACAACAACATTAAAGATCTCTCGGGTATAGCTCACCCGACCTAACCCATGCTGGGTTATATCCTGTAAATTTTTTGGCAAAAAAAAATTACTGATTGAAATTTATGATATTCTACGTTCGAAAAAAGAAATAAATAAATCGAATATGTTACTTTTTTTATACAAACTATAAAATGAAAATCTGTAGTTTCGAAAGAAATGTAAAAACTCAACTTGTTATTGCAACTTATAAAATGTGACACACTCTAGCAAAGAGTTACAACTTGCACATACACCTTAACTATATTACGTTAACAGCATAAACGTAGCTATGGCATGTATGTTTGTATGTGTAGTGGAAATTGTATATAAATTTAAAAGTTAAAAATGTTTTACAGTAAAAATTATATGTATGCAGTTGCATACATACTTGTTACTTTTTATGTCTGTTGTATTTTAAAGACTTCACCCACACACGCACACAAACACACACACACATTTAAGTATGTGTATTGTACACACATAAAGTCGGAAAAGTTAGTGTCACTTATTTAAGTTTCGTTTTTGCTTCCTTCATTTTAATATTATTACTTTTTGTGGGTTAAAGTCTAAAATTTTATATTCTCAACTCAGTTTACATCTCTTCCTCTTCCTTCAGTTTAAACTACAAGTTGCTGCTCGGAAAATAAAATATTGAAAAAAATATATAAAAATAATTTAAGATGGAAAAATTGACACATATTCCATTTTTTCATACTAACTCTCACCTTTAAGGTGACTTGCTATATTACTTAAAATTTTATTAATAGATATTTTTATGAATGTACATGTGTGTTACCTGTACTTACGTACATATGTGTGTGAGTATAATACACTTACAATAAAGTCAACTTAGTTTATAAGAGAAGTGTATGCGAAAAAAAACGGAGTCACAACGTAACAAATTGAAAAGTTTTGAAATTTAATTAAACGTGAAATGAATTTTTTACTATTTTTACGATGTTTTATAATTTTATTCTTGTTGTTACGTGTTGGTTATAGCCAGTATTTTTTTATTTTTTTTTTTGCTTTAACTTTTATTAGAAAAGGTAGGAAAAGGGTATAATAAAAAGGTAGAATATTAAACAGGAGTGACAAGAAAATTAAATAAGTTATAAATTGCTGCTAGGTAAGTAACAAAGGATTTTACATTTATTGTCGATAATTTCTATTAAATATAGAAAGTATTTAATAATGTTAACCTGTAAATTGGAGTTTTTACTTTATATCGTAAAATAATTGTCTAGAATTTTTTTTGTTTTTTTTTTGAGATTTTCAAATATTCTAAAGAACATTTTTTAAAATATCTTAATTACTAAAAATAAAAATATTATTTTGTTAAAATTTCTTTAGAAAATTTTAAGTAGCGAAATTTTTTGCTGAAGAATATTTTGCAATATTGTAAATACTTCTTAAGAAAATTTTGTAATATTGTAAATTTTTCTTAAGCAAATTTTGAAGTATCGTAAATTTTTCTTAAGGAAATTTTTCAATATCGTAAATTTTTCTTAAGAAAATTTTAAAAATTCGTAAATTTTTCTAAAGAAAATTTGGCAATATCAAAAAAATTTTCTTAGTCAAACTCGTATATTTTGTAAACTTTTCTACCGAAAACTAATAGACAATTTTATGTAAATATCTTATATCGTAAATTTTTTACATGATTTTTCTTAAATTCGCTACATAATAATTTTAATAGAGAATTTCTCCTGTCCAAATTTTTACAACAGAATATATTTAATTTTATAAAAATGTTTATATAAAATTTTTGTTAATCCTTTTCTATAAAGTTTTTTTTTGTATTGTAAATTTACTAATAAAAAAACTTTTAATATTGTAAATTTTTTAATAAAAATTTTTATTCTCTAAAAATTTTTCCTCCAAAATTTTGACTTTTACAGCCCAAATAAATCTACGACACACTAATGTTTCATATAAGCACTATAGAATAACAATTACCCACCTTCCAATATATGTGACAGTGCATAGAAAAAGGGACCTAAGGGTAAAAAAAAACAATTTGCTCTTTTTTTTTTTTTATGTAGACAACATCTGAGCATCGAATGAGACCGCTCCCATGCCCCAAAAGTGTTCCCTCCCAGAGATATGCGCGTTTTATAAGAGTGAAGTTGATGATTCTAAGCGCAAATAGAAAGGGACCAAACGGTAAAATGTATTTATTTTCATTTTTTCCCCTACTAAATTAACAATATTACTTGATATTACGAAACTACAAAAAGTTTATTTTTTTCCTTATGAACAATTTAAAAAAATAGAAAAATAATTTAATCTTTAAAATGGCTCTCCTCAACAAAACCTTTTGTTACCCTTAGGTCCCTATCGCTATGCGCTGTCACATATAAAGAATTAATTTTAGACTTAAGTTCTTGTTAAATATTTTTTTTAATCTTTAACATATCCTCAATTTTCGATAGAATTTTATTTTCGAAACTTGATTTATTTTTTTGAACAAGTAAATGAAAAGTGTCGTTTTCCAAAAAAAAAAACTTTTATTCCGAATTTAAAACAGACATTAAACTTGTTTTTCAAGTATTTTGGGTTTTGTTTGATAATCAATTGAGTGCATATTGATTAAATGTGTCTTTCATTACATGTCAACTAAAACTTGAAAAATGTTACTCCATCTTTCCCTCAGCGTTCTATTAGAATACAGACACACAAGTCAAAGAAAATAGAAGCAAGCAAGAGAAAAAACTGTAATTAAAACTTGCTACATGTATTTGATTAAATATTTTTTCTTAAAATGGAATAAAAAAATTTGTAATCAAAGTAACGATTATACATAAACGTATGGTAGAAAAAAAATCAAAATTTTATATTATTGAAATCTAATGATTCTGGTTGGAAAAATATATTTTTTCTAGCAAGATTAGATAAAAGCGTTGAACAATCTGAAATTGTGAAATGTTCCAATTATTAAAGTCCACTTATCGTAAAGAACTGTAAATTGCGTATGAAAATTTATTGCTACCATCCATACACCACTTATAAACTAACGATATATTTCTTATATCTTCTTGAACATCAAGTTCAAATATACTTGTTGCTGTTCTACGCATTATGCTTTTTAAGTCCACTACTACCACAATTTCCGTTGTTAATATAGCTGGTACTAATTTTTGCTTCTTGGTTCGCAACGCATACTAAGACGGAAAAACTTTGGATGATATTCATTAAATGTTTTTTTTGCAAAACTACATTAGAGCTAAATTGTCAAAATCCTTTGGGGATTTTGGTCTATTAATGGTATACATTAAGTTTTTAACCATTCAAAATATTAAATCGTGTTGCACAATGATATTAAACACTACTCATATTAAATGCCTACAATTTGAGTAAAAGGAGGGATTTTTTTAAGTTGTGGTAAAAATGAGACACTAATTTTTAAATATGTTGTTAGACAAGAGTATAAACTTACAAAATAAGGAAAAAAATTGTCTAACTTTATATAATTTTTTTTTTATACTCCATCAAACTTAAAAATTTTTTGGATTTTTAACCAAAAAAAAAAAATTGTTTTTCGATGCAATCAATCCACCTTGGATGCAATAAAAAAAGGGATTTTGTAAACATATACGTAATCCTTTACTTTAGTTTAACTACAAATATATCAAAGTATTCGAAATTGCAATTTCGCACCGGTATTTGAAAAAATGATTTTTATAGAATATTTTATGTGAAACAACTAAAAAGAATTTTTCTGTTAAGTAAATTTTGCATAAAATTCTCTGAGTTGGGCTCCCTCTCGTGGCGGCAAAGGCAAACAGAAAAAATATTTTTGTAAATATTTATTTGAGTTACCTTCTTATCTTTCAAAAAATCTGTGTTTAAACGCAATTTGAGACAAAAATGTTTTCTTTGACTTTTTGTACATGCGACGAAGCATAGCCTTTATAGAAACTTAGTTATTACTTCATTGATTTTTATAATATTTATTTTTATTTAAAAACATTTAAAGTCAGCTTTAAAAATGGTAGAATTCAACAATTGTTTTTATTTGTATGTTTAGGGGCGTTATTACGCCCCTTATTGAACAAAAATGCATTCTGAATTTTAATTAAATATCAAGTGCAAAAAGCTAAAATTTAAAACTTTTTTAAATGGGCGTAGCACTGCCCTAATCACGAAACTAAATAGTCATGACAGCTCAATATGTGAAAATGGTAACTCTTTTTTATATGCGTAACACTGCCCACTTTTCTAATCAAGAAATTGTAAAGTCATGACAGCTCAATATGTGTTCAAAGATTCAGAAAAATCGGTCCAGTGCAAGAACCTCAAAATTATAACTTTTTATGGGCGTGATCCCGCCACTTTTCTAATCACGAAATTAGAAAGTCATGACAGCTCAATATGTGTGTGCAAAGTATCAGAAAAATCGATCTAGTGCAAGTAGCTAAAAATTATAACTTATTTCTTATGGGCGTGGCACTGCCCATTTTTCTAATAGCCAAACTGTATAATCATGAAAGCTCAATATGTGTGTGCAAAGTTTCAGAAAAATCAGTGAAGTTCAAGTAGCTGAAATGGTAACTCTTTTTTATATGCGTAGCACTGCCCACTTTTCTAATCACGAAATTGTAAAGTCATGACAGCTCAATATGTGTACAAAGTTTTAGGAAAATCGGTCAAGTGCAAGAAGCTAAAACTGATAACTAATTTTTTATGGGAGTGGCCCCGTCCACTTTTTTCTACCCATAAACACTCTCTGGAATGTGTACAACAACTTGCCTAAGTTTGAGTCCGATCGGTTTTACAGTTTCGGAGTCTATAGCTAACACACACACACACACAGAGTTTCACTTTTATATATATAGAAGATTGAGTTTTACAACAATTTCAAATTTTTTAATTTTATCTGTAAAAAAAATGTTTCCGCATTTCAGTATATATAAGTTGTGTTTTAAATATTTTTTATAATCAATAATGGATTTTTGTAAGAAATTTTAAATGCTAACTTTAAAATGTTTTTTTTTTTTTTTAAGATACCAATACCACATATTTCTATAGATAATCTCTAGTGGTAATAAAAATTTAATTTTTCAAACATATTTTTTAAACCCACATTACTTTGTATCGTTTTAAATACCATTTAATAGATTTTCTTGTATAAATAAATAAATAAATAAATAAATATTTTTTATAATCAATAATGGATTTTTGTAAGAAATTTTAAATGCTAACTTTAAAATGTTTTTTTTTTTTTTTAAGATACCAATACCACATATTTCTATAGATAATCTCTAGTGGTAATAAAAATTTAATTTTTCAAACATATTTTTTAAACCCACATTACTTTGTATCGTTTTAAATACCATTTAATAGATTTTCTTGTATTTCCTCCAATGCCGTAAGGTCAAGAAAAAATGTTGTTTAGGTATTTTAATTGCACAGTTTAGACTTAAAGAGCACAAAAACCAATAGCCAACCTGAATGTCTGTTATAAATTTAATGTTAACAAAAAATCGTTTATTGCTAAATCGAGCCTTAAATTAAGAACATTTAAAATGCGATAAGTTCTCACAAAAAAAAAAAAAGAGAAAGAGAAAACATTAAAACATAAAATTTAATAGCCATTAACAATGTACATTCTCCTCTATTTCCCTTAAAGAACGAATCCCTTGATAATGTAATAAAAATTTCTTATGAAGCCATTAAAACACAAAAGAAACGTATAAAATTCGACAAAGGTCAATGTTAATAAAAGTTTTTAGCCCAAAAAAAAAAAAAAAAGAAACGAAACGAATGCCCAATGAGAGAAAAGTTTAAATAAAATTTAAAGCAATTGACCCTTTTTAACAACAAAATTAAGAAGCCTTTTTGGTTGTGTGTGACTTAAGCCAACAAGTTTGTTAAATCAAATGTTTTTTTTTTTTTAAAGGATTGTTTACTTATTATTTCTAAGTCTCAAATATTCTAAAATATATAAAGTTGTTTCCTAAAAATACTATAAAATATTTAGAATTAAAAAAAGAGAGTTAAAAAGTCGTAAATTCTTTAATGTGTATAAAAAAGAACACTTCAAAGCAAAATCTTATAATAAAGCATTGATAACAATCACAAGGGCTCATTTGCTATGGCATAAATTTGCATAAATTGCAAACAAATCAAGAGACGAAAATAAAGCTTTAAAAAACTTTTTTAATAAAACCTAAGAACATACAAAGAAGATGATAAACTTCAGATAAAATTATGTGAAATTAAATGAGAATTAAATAAAAATTGTAAAAAGCTACTCAATTGTCGGAAATAAAAAAAGATGGTTAAAAATGCCATAAAAAACATATTTGAACGCTTTGGATGTTGATGCAATAAAAGACTTTTGGCAAAAAAAATATTTTTTTTATAATATTTAAATTAAAACAAGTAAGAGCGCTATATTTTTTTTTTAAATTTTTTTTAAAATTTTTTTTTGAATTTTTTTTTTAAATTTTTTTTTTAAATTTTTATACCCTTCACACAGTGAAAAAAGGTATATATAGGTTTGTCATTCCGTGTGAAATTTCTACAATTTTCATTTCCGACCCCATAAAGTATATATTTTCTGAAAGCTTATGAATAGGGGAGTCGATTAAGCTCTGTCAGTCTGTCCGTCTGACCGTCTGTCCGTGTGTATGTTGAAATCAACTTTTTGAAGGCACCCGACATAGGTTGGACCCGGGTAAGGTATTAAAATATTAGAAATATTCGCGAGTAGATCGGTATTGAAAATCAGAAACATCGGTACATAAACAACTGAGATATGAGCAAAAACCCACGACCACCTCGATTTTTTTTTCACAAAAACAACATTACAACAACAACATACATACATACAAACGTGTATACTGGTTAGAGAAAACGTGGCATCAAATTCCAGCTGAGCCAAAAAAATTTTTTTTTAAATTTTTTTTAAATTTTTTTTTTTTTTTTTTTTTTTTTATTTAATATATTATTTATATTTTTATTATTATTTTTTTTTTTTAATTTTTTTTTTATTTTTTTTGTTTTATATATATTATATACATAATAATTTTTTTTTAATTTTTTTTTAATTTTTTTTTTAAATTTTTTTTTATGTTTTTTTTTATTTTTTTTTTAACATACATACGTAAATTTATAATTTTACAATGGGGCGTTTTTAAATATGTATGTTTTTATATGTATGTACGTATTTCATATGGGATGAATGGTGACACAAACCACTGTTATTGCATGACTACACGTTGTGAAGGGTATATAAGATTCGGCACGGCCGAATATAGCGCTCTTACTTGTTTTTTTTAAATTTTTTTTTATGTTTTTTTTTTATTTTTCTTTAACATACATACGTAAATTTATAATTTTACAATGGAATGTTTTTATAAATGTATGTTTTTTATATGTATGTCGTTTATCATATGGAATGGTGATACAAACCATTGTTATTGCATAACTACACGTTGTGTAGGGTATATAGGATTCGGCAAGGCCGAATACAGCACTCTTTCTTGTTTTATTAAGTTTTAAGCAAGACTTTTAATTTAAAAAATAAATATTACATTTCACTTTTGTTTAAAATATTCTAAAAAAATTGGAATGTATTTAATAAGCATTTAATTATTTAGAATAACTAAAACAACTATTTAACGATCTTTAATAAACTGTAGAAATTTAATATATTGACCTGCCTTTGTCTGTCAAAAATAATAATAGTAATTAAATTTGTTTCAAACATTATTTGTGTAATTGTTCTGAACACTTTACAAATCTAAGCTATGCATCTGTAAAACATTTTAATTGCTTGTCTTAATTTCATTTATATTTTATGAAATATCTTCGCAAAAAAAACAAAAATTATTATTGTTTTCCTTTGTATTGTGTATGAACATTTTGCTAAAAAGAATTTTGTCAATTGTTGTTAAGATTATTGATATTTATGATTATTCCAGGAATACGTTTAGTCGAAGATATTTTAGCAAAAAAAGAAAAAAAAAATTAAGGAAATGAAAGAAATGAATGAAATTTATTTTAATGAAAAATCTTTATCAACATTTTGTTGATTGCCTAAAAGTATGCTTTAATTTATTGCATATTTATTTTCACAAATTTATGCAAATATTTGTGTATGATTAAAAAAAAAAATACTTGTGAATGTGTGTAGTATGTGGAGTTGTACTTTTTTCTATTTATCATTCCGAGTATTTGTTTATAAGCCTTAAGCTAAATTTGCATAAATAAGTTGAAGATAATCAAATAAATAGACACTTCCATACATGTGTATGTGTGAATCATGTTGTTCCACAATGACTGTTTGCCCTAATGTGTGTATAGCATGTGGTGTTACATTTTAATTAAAATAAACAAATTTCATTTTTCTGACAAAGAAAAATCACAAAATTGTTCAAGGGTTTATCCAAAGAGCTTTAAAATAAAATTGTTAAACTAAAATTGTTATTTGTATAATAAATATTTATAATAAATAAAATAAATAAAATATTTATTTATTAATAATAACAATAAACGTATTATTTGTAAGTGATAATAGCATGTATATACAATGTAATATGTTTGTAAATATGTTACTTTATGATTATTGGTTTCTGAATTTTTTGAAATGGAGCACTTATTTTCATTTAATAAAGGACATCAATTAGGTAATTATTTTACACACAAAGAAATAAACTAATTAAATAATAAAGAGAAAGCTGAGGAATTAAAGTTATTTTTGTAATGTTTACACAATGATTTTAATGAAAACTGAAAACATTTAATTTAATTCTCTATTGCACAGTGGGCTATCTCTTACGGCTATAATAAATATGTTACAGCATAGTTAAAAAATGGAAAAACATCCATAAGCGCTCCAAAAAATACTTTATTTTTATGTGATAGTGGAGATAAATTATCTAGTGAATGAACATAATGAATTGCACAAATTAGTTAATTGAACGTGTATCCATTTGCAGAACTTGGAGGCCAATTTACGGGTTTGAAACATGGAACTGTGCGGTTACCAAACGTTTTTTTTTTTTTCAAGCACGACCCAGCAAAATAACACATTACAAAATAATGAGTTGAAAGTACTAGTAGAAAACTATGTCAAAACGGAGTTATACAGACTCCACTTGACTGTTTGCGTGCAGCGAACTACCATGTTTAACAAGAAAACTGTTCTACACTACTTAAAATTTGACATTTAAACCCATTATTTTAACACGGCGATGTCACTGGAGGCAATTATTTGCTCGTATAACTACTTATTACGGTTGCTTATAAATAGGGACTTAAATAAGTATTTACTTTAATAATAATATATAAGTACTAGATAATACATTACTATTATGGACTTACAGAAGTCCTTCGATTCTTATAAGTACCAAAATTCGGTTAGATTTTGCTGCGATACGTTAGTTTGAAATTTAAAAACCAGTGAAAATCTACAAGTCATCACTTGTGTAATAAAATGCTTTGTCGCTGTTTTCAAAATAATTATTGCTAATACCCTACGCGTGTTAAACTAAATGAGCATTATAAAAAGTTATGTATTTGAATGACTTCTAGCAAATTTCGCAACAAGAAATTGAATTGTGTGTGTATTTAAGCAAATGTCTGAAAATTCGTACCTACGTATCACATTTTAAATCAAGTCATTACTAACATACTTCTTGGTAAGACAGACGATATGTAATAGTAATTGAAAAGTATGTTGTTTAGTAAGAGCACGTCATTACCTAGTTTTTGCTGGGGAGCTTGCGTCGTCTTATTGAAACCACAGCTCTTCCGCATTATGGTTGTTCAATTGATGAACGTAATTATGCCTCCATGGTGGTCACCGTTGATTACAACGTTCTGACCTGCCTTTTTAGAGAAGTACGTAACTGGTTGCACCAGCCCATAAAGCACACCAAACATTCTGCTTTTCTTTTTCTCAACATAAACTTGAGGATTATCAGCACTCAAAATACGGCAGGTTTTTTTTTTATTGACGTATCTATACAAGCAAAAGTGGACTTCATCTTTAACAAAATTTGCTTATGAAAAGGGGGCACAACGGAAATCTTGTATTAAGCCCATTCATGAAATCTACGACTTGATTCTCAAGCACCGGTCTATTCATGTTGAAGTTCTAAACCAAACTAAGCATAAAGCACTTGACAGCTATCAAAATAGCCGCCAGTTAAGAAAGTTTTGAAAACTTAAAATTATATACCTCTAAATAATCCACCCATTAGTTACTGAATTCAATTGACTAATAAATCTGGTAGTTAAATAAATGACATTTACATCCAACACTTAATCACCCATCAAATAGTGTTGATGATGATGATCATAGCTGATTTCGAAAATGCATTCCACTTGACTGGTGTCGCCAAAAATATAATTTTTCAATTATGAAATATTAAATTACTCCATAACAATAAAAAAATTAATAAAGTCATGTTTGAATAACACTTTAATAAAAGTTCAAATAAATCTTTTTATATAGAAACTTTATATTCCATTAAAAGTAATTTAATTTTCTAACAGAATAGAATAATTATTAAAGAAAATTATTTGTTTGAATATGTTAGGAAGTGCCTGTAGTAAATAATAAATTAATTGTTGTTGGTTAAAAAATGAATTTTTAATGCCTGATAGGGGAAACAAGCCAACAGGAAATTATAAATGTTTGTCATGCTTGACATACAAGTTGTGTGTGAACGTAAATTACACTTTTATTTTAAAGTTATTTGTTGTTTATTTTATAGATTTCCCTATTAAAATGTTGTTGGTTTTTATTTAAAAAAATATTTGTTAAAAATTGAATAAATTTAATCACACACGTGCATATAATTGTAATAAAACTACAAACACGTGTCGTAACTCTGATGTAATAATTTATATACAAGGGCAATTTGATTGGAGTTCATGGTATAGGTAATTGTGCGTAATATACACTGACAAACAAAATAGTTTTTTATTTAAAATAGCAGACAGATGATATGATGGATGTACATAAGTATAAGTACAGCAACGTGATTAAATTGATTTTTATTAAAACATATAAACAAGTATTAAAATCGCTATAGATATCTAGGATGTGCCTAACTATTTAGTTTAAATATTTTAAACAATTATTACAATTTTAACAACAACAAAAAAACTATTAGAAAATATTAAATTTTAATGTGAATAATTTTTATTTTGGCTTAAGTTCATTTACTCTTTTATTTAATTTAAATTAAAAAATTAAACAAAAGAATAAATGAACTTAAACCAAAATAAAAATAATTCACATTAAAATTTAATATATAGAAAAGTTCGAATAAAATATAAATATATAATTTGAAAATGTTATCAAGAAATAGATCTTTTCATATTTTTTTTAATAAAATAAAATTTTAAAATTAAACTTCCATCAATATAACTGATACTAGTTCTCACGAGAGCATAGTAAATAACGTAAAAACGAAAAATCATTCTTCAGTTCACAAACCCCCATTGCAATATACTATTGGTGCTAAAGGGTTAATAAATTTTAAGGGCCGATGTTGAATGTGAACCACACTATTTTATTTGACATTTCTCAATTTCAGACTAACTCAATGTGAACCATGGAAAGATACACAATCGAGCAACTCGTTAAAACTTGGATCATCGGATGGAGGTGTGCTGCCGAGGTCACGGCAGCCATTTGTCAGATATTTTGTTCCATATATAATTGAATCATATACCAGTATTATCATAATAAAAATAAATGACAATAATTTCCTAAAGAATTTGTGTTTTATTCAAAATCAACATCGGCCCTTAAAATTCAACCACCCGTTATATTGGTGTGTGCTGACATACTAAATGCTTGTTGTTGATTATTTTTATTAAAACATTTTGCAAAACATTACAACTACATTTAATAGTTAACATCATCTAATTTAGATTTTAAATTGCGCGACGATTTGGAACATCTAAAGAAGATTCGCTCTCACCGTGGTCTACGTCACTATTGGGGTCTTCGTGTCCGTGGTCAACATACACAGACAACCGGTCGCCGTGGTAGGACTGTCGGTGTATCTTAGAAGAAGTAAATTCATGATTTTACACATTTAAAAAAAAAGTATGTTTTTAAAGTGTTTTCATTCATTCATTCAGGGATGGGAATTTAATTTTTTTTTCAGACTTAAAAAAAATTTTTGTAAGATTTTTTTTCTCGCAAATAAAAAAAAAAAAAAATGGTATAATTTTTAAGAAATTGTTTTGTCGTTTTTTGCGACCTTTTTGTTCTAATGAGTTGAATGAATATACCAGCTTAAGATCTTTTTTTTTATTTAATTTTTTTTTAATTCAATATTTCGCTATCCGCACTCATATTTGTGTATACACAACAACTCCTTCTTTTATTGTCATAATGTGTCATAAATTTCGAAATTTTTATAATTGCTTTTGGTGTAAAATTTGCAAGCCTTTAAAAAATATTAAAAACTATTACCAAATATTTTTTTTAACTCAAAAGCTTGTTTTTTTAATTTTCCTAAAATTGTGTTCACAAGTATATAAACGAAAACTCTGTATTTTAAGAGAATATACCAAATACAATGGGTAGTTGTGAATTAAACAAATGTTGCTTTTAAATTCTGTCATTTATCAAGTTTATCTTGATAACCTCTCATCGCTTTAAAACATCTCATAAAGTCACGAAACGAATGCAAAATATTTCTGTGACAGCGAAATATTGACTTGATAAAACAATGTGATAAATGTTCGAAATCTTAAAATCTCATGAGAGCAACAAATCTTGATTACGAAAAAGTAGCAAAAATATATTTTAGAGTCTTACATAAATACAGTATTCGCTATGTTTATGAATGAGGATGATAAAGGAAAGCTAATGGCGAGGAAGCGTTAGTGTGTTTATCTTTGGAAGGAATAAACAAATAAGGAGAACATTGTTTTAGTGTCAACTAAAAACTAAAACGAAGAACTAAAAAAATAAACAAATATTTTCCTTAAAAGAAGACTTTTTGGATTCTATTTGTTTAAAATATTTTTTGTTGTTGTTGTTGTCATATTAAATAGTTTGTCCATATTGAAAAAAAAATTTCACAAATTGTAAATTTTTTAAACATCCTTTTGTGCTTTAAATATTTTTTCTATTTCATCTCGTTAAGGGTTGTAGTCCAGAAGTTTAATAGAAATAACAAAATGTTTTCTCCAGTACTACACAACAAATTATTGTTTGATATCAAGGCATATCCATAAGGTATATGCAACGGCGAATTGATACAACAAAGCAACTTTTCATGAGATGTTTGATGTCAAGGCCAATTCGTAAATCAGGGATGGAAAAGTTGTTTTTACATTTTAAATATAATAAAATTTGATTAAAAAAGGATATAATTGTTTGAAACACATTATTAATGACGCAAAAGCAACAAATATACATAAATTTAGCACATTTATTATCAAAAAAGTTCACGTAAGTTAATTGTTTAATACAGAATTTAAAATCACATTTCCCTTCCCTGCATTAATAAGGCAAATTCAACCAATTTTGACATAAAGTCTCCCCATCAGCTGGGCTGATAATTTCACCTGTATGAATTCGCCTTGGTTGATATTGAATTATATTTTTAAATAATTTAAATAATTTTTTTTAGTTAATATTAAATTTTTTTTTAAAAATCTTAGAGATTTTTGTCTGTTGGAAAAAGTATGTTGAAAAATTAAATTGAAAAAAATGTATTTATTGAAGGAAACATTTAATAAAATTTTTAATAATCGTGTAAAATAGAGAGGGTAATATTAAAACAAGTGATCAATAAGCAATTTAAAATACTAGTAAGTACATATTTTCAAAGCTAAATACAAATTTTGATCATAGAGAGCAGAAAATTTGTTTCAGATGATGGGACTGAAGTCAATGTATCTTGCAGCGCGAAATATTGTATTTTATTATTACCCTTATATCTGTGGCTTGGAGCTAAAAGGGCCAATGTCACTTTGTTTGCTGTTTTAAGTTAATCATTGCATTAGATTTGTTTTCTTTCTCTATTTTGTTATGGTAAAACAGCTAAATTCATACTTAACCCAGAACAGCTTCATAAATAAAATGCTGGCCAATGTCACTATGAAAGAATATATGTATATAAAGTTAAAGTTCAATTCCAATTTTCTCAAAAGTAAATATTTTGACATTGGCCCTTTTAGCTCCAAGCCAAAGATTAGATTTATTCCCTTCACTTGATAAAGATTTTTTTAAAGGTAAAATTTCGCTGTAACTAGGTCTAAGATGCACTCTCTTTTCTTTGAATATATGATGTTCGATTATGACACCAGTTCCTAAATGTTGTATGCATTATAATTTTTTGTATTTGTCGTATACTTATCATAGTTGAAATGTAATTGAAAATGTATAATTACCTATTTATTGATATACAGTGCTGGACAAATATGTGTTTGTTATATGATTTAATTTCCCAATTTTGACAAATAAATTAACAATTATTTTTTTTGGACATGATGTAAGCAAGTTTGTTTATAGAAAACCAAACGCTACACTCACTGATCCCGATGTTATGTCGACAAACACTAGCACATATTTGTCTCGCACTGTATGTTTAAAATAATAAAGTCTATATTTCTTCTGGATTATTTTGTTTAAAACAGGTCAAATAACTTACATTATTGATACAATAAATACCTCATTTGAATTAATCCCCAACTTCAAGAAGAGGCGTGATAAAATTAGTTGAAATCATTCCCAGTGTCACCTGCAGGTGACAAAGATTAACGGAATTTTTAAACATAGATACCAGCACCAATGAATAATTAAAATATCAATAATATACAGACAGTGCCTCGTTTTGTATCTGATTTTATTTTGGCATTGCTGCCATTATTTAAAATAGGGGATATTTAAGCAGTGGTTTTGATTTTTACATACTAGTGTGTCTTGTGATGCAAAAAAATTTATAAAAATGCCAAAAGGGTAAGAATTCAAAATTGTTTTATTCTTTATTATTTCGAAATATTTACTTCAATTATTTAATATGAAGTTATGAAAAAAAAATTATTTGGTTCTCATAAAAAATAACAATCTATACCAAGTGTCACTTGTAGGTGACAATGGCCTAGTAATGAAATTCAACAATATCACCATCTTGCAGACAGTACGTCCTTGCCGCCCAACTACAGCTACTCGCTGTGAATATTTAGTGAATTGTGAACTATATCAGGGTGCATCAGGACCAAGTCTAAAGATGCAGCCGGACTTAGTCCTAGGAGCTGCTGTCAATTGAGAGCTCCACTCCAGATTGCTCCATGATATGGGACCTTACAATTTGTATTTCGAAAAATTTTTTATTGGTTTACCATTACCTTTGGCAACTGGCACTATAAGGAAAACCTGTACTAAGGTTTTACTAATCACTAGTAAAAAGGGGGCTAAGTGTAATATCGGTATGCATAAAATTGTTTGTATAGCTTCCACAATAAATAAATTTTTATCTTTTCTTCTAAATAAATATATATTATAAAAAAATTCATGTTTTATATCTATGAAAAGATTACAAAAAAAAAACGGGTATTTTAAACCATTAACTTTACACAATGCCTAGTGTCATCTGTAGGTGACCTTCCTTCAACAAAAATTGGGCGGTTTTATTTACCAATTATATTTTTCTAAATTTTTTTTAACATATCTAATCTATTTTAGCCAAAAATAAAAAAAAAATTCGTTTTATTTTGACTATCGGAATTGAAGAGTTAAAAATTCTAGTAATTTTAATTAATTTTTAAAACTGTTTTACTTTATATTTTTCGCAATATATTTTCAGTTAAAAATATGAATTGTCATTGAAAAAAAAAAAATAATAATAAAATTTCTATTAACAGTATTAATTTCGTAATTGATATTGATATTTAATTTTCTGTGTTACGGGCGTATGATTAATATTAATCCAATTCGAGTACAATGTATTCTTCATAGTTTGCCTAAGACACTGCAACCAATTCAGGGATTTCACTAAATTTTATCTTGAAATATAGACAACATTTTGTTACTTATAAAATGGGTAGAATAAAATATTATCAATACCACAGTTCTAACATTAAGTCCGTTTAAATTGATGACGACAATTTACTTACCATTCACACAAATAATGATAACAAGATAACAAAGCAGAGAAGAAATCATTTTCATATTGTTGCTACAATTGCTGATGTACGATGGTGCTGTTGATAAAAAAGTTGCTGTTGTTGTTTTTGGTACTTTTCTCAACCAGAACAATGATGAGAATAGAACAGCTGGTAGTGAGAGAAAGTTAAAATGTTGACAATGTTGTCGTTGTCGTTGTCTTTTCTGTTGATATTTGTATTGGTATTTTTCCTTATGATGTTGTTGTTGTTGCTGATGCTGTTTTTGCAAAAAATGTGGATACCTCTGGTGTAGTTGTTGGTTTTGCTTTTTTAAAAGACAGAACTTAGTACAGCTGTTTTCATGACAAGTTTGTATTGATTTCATGTTAGAGTTGTTGTTGTTCTTTATATGTTTTCGTTATTGAATGTTTTTTTATTTTTGTATTAAATTTAGCTTTTTTTTTTGTCTAAATTAAGAGAAACAATTCTTCCGTTAAATTAGTTTATACTTTTGTAAATGATAAGGAATACTTTTAGCATTTAGTATGACCAAGTAAAAAAAAACATTAATTTCGCAAAGGACGCCATGTCCCAAATTAATTTTTGTTGTTGTTTTGTTACAAGAACTTCTTTGTTAAGTTACAATTGTTTTCGTTATTTTATCTTCAATTTAATCACAATCTTTTTCTCCATTTGTTAACATTTTTATTTCTATAATATATTTTATTCTTTATTTAACTTTTATACACTTCATTTTATTTATTTATTTTGTTTTATTTAATTGTATATTTAATGTTTGTTCTTTGGCAGTTGTCTTAAGCTCTTATTTATGCAAAAACTTTAGTGCGATTTTATGTTTTAATATATCAAAAATTTAATTTTAAAATTTAGTAGTGCTTTCGCTTAAAACTATAAAAAAATATTAAATTTTATGTCTTTCCCTCATATTTCTTTGTAGTTCAATTAGTGTCATATATTTTACCAATTTGTGTTATTTATTTTAGGGGAATGTTCAAAAAGATGAGATCAGTTGTCTTCTTGTTGTGTCCTTTATTTAACTTTCTTTTATTGAACTTGGGAAATGCTGTAAAGAAAATAAATATAAAAAATTATTATTAAAATAGGAAAAACAGATAAGAGATATTTGTTTATTTAAACAGTTTTGTAAGACTTATTGGTATTAGTTCTTAAATTTACAAAATCACCATATTGTTTAGGTTTATATTTTTAGGTTGGTTTTTGCAGCAAAATGAAATTTTGAAAAAATAAAAAATATTTGTTTATTGTTCTCTCTATCTCATCACATTTAAGCCTTAATCTTAAACATGTTTTGATTTTCACAATCGTAACACATGAGTATAGGCAGACTAACTTAGCTTTAAATATAATTTAAAAAAAAATACCTCGTTCCCAGAGTCCCAGCACCGCTACTACTGGTCACTACTGGTGTAATATAAATTAGTGAAAATAAAAATCAAACTAGTTATATACTTAAATTATTAAAAAAATGCATTTAACATTTATTGATCTTCCTGAAAACGATTACGTAGCTAAGCAAATACCAAATTGTTTGAGTATATGAATGTCATTCATTTCGTTTCCAATAATATAATATACAAGGATAATTTATACAAGAAAACCTCATCGATCAATGTTACTCAATATAAAATAAAATATATCTTAACTAAAAAAAATGATTGAAAATAGCGAAAAAATTTAATAACACAGCATTTTCTTTTAGAATGTGATATCTGTTGTAAAATATTCGAAAATGTTTCCTTCAACATCTTTTCCAGGATGTCTTTGTTAATAGTTTTTAGCCAACTTAACTGTGGCAGGGTACTTAATATTAAGCTCTCTAACTAAGTGTTAAATATGTTAAAAAGGATTCGGCCAGAGTCATAGGGCACAACAATGGTTTATTATTAGTAGCATGTTCCAGAAATCAATCGCAAAATGCAGCAATACAACCGACAGTTAAGGAATAGAAGAAGGCAGTATTTTATAAAGACCAATATGTTTTCACTGCTAAACAAATTTAATTTTCAATAATAAAAGATAGACGGCCAGAAAATCAGTAGTGCCTAAAGATGTCGTACAAAAATCGTAATTTTGGAAAAAAAATCTTAAACTTGAAATAAGTTAACTTATCATACATATATTATTAGCATAGTAAAAAATAAATATGTAAAAAAAAATTTTGCAAATTAAGCGATTTAAAGTATTTTCAAATTATGCAAATATTTTATGAAATAAACTTTATCTCTGAAACGTACCAACTTATCCCCTGAGTAATTAAAGTTTATTTAATTTAAAATTTTTATTTTTTTGCCACATATTTTGGAAAAATTTGGTATAAAATAAGTGGCAACATAAATTAGTTATTTACCAAAACTAGTGGTTCAGCTTGTCTCGGCAAACATTTGTCATTTGTTTATATAAATAATAATGTCATACGGTAGCTTTAATTTTCCAATAAATTTTTTTGAAATAAAATGATAGAACTGCGAAAAAGTCTTAATCAAAAAAATGTTTTGTCGGAAAAGACCTTTATCCCTAATATCTTGAACAAATGACAATACTTTAAAAAATTTTATTATATTATTGAGAAAACGTCAAGGTGATATATGGATAGATATATTTTTAATAAATATAATCAAGGCGACTACCGCACAGTGGTATTTCTTCATACATCTAACTGCAAAAAGTAGAAGGAGAGATCCTACAACGATGAAATTTAACACATTTCTTTAATCTTAAGTAGAAAAGAAAAAAATCAAAAAATTTTTAAAATCCGTCAACTCCTAGGGTTAGCTCCCTTGGACCGCCAATTTTTGTCCCCAATGTATAGGTCGCAATTCTACATAGAATTTCACGAAATTTGAAACACGTTTATTAGTTGATCCAAGAAAGAGCTCGACTAATTTTGGTTTGAATCCGTCGACTTGTAGGGGTACCTCCCTTGGACCGCCAATTTTTTAACTTATTTTTCTTTTGAATGTATAGGCCGTAATTCTGAATATAATCTGATGAAATTTGGCATATATCTATAAATTTATACAAGAGATAGTTCTGATAATTTTAGTTAAAATCTGTCTACTATTAGGAGTAGCTCCCTTGGACCCCCATTTTTCGCTTATTTTTCTTCTCAACGTATGGGCCGCAATTCGAAACGGAATTTGATAAAAATTTAGCAGATATTCACAAGTTTATCTAAAAAAGAGCACTACAAATTTTGGTTGAAGTCCTTCGACTCCTAGGGTACCTCTCTTGGACCCCCATTTTTCCACGTATTTTTCCTTTCAATGTATAGGGCGCAAATCTCAACAAAATTTGATTAAATTTGGCACATGCCTATTAAAGATATATTTACCTTCTAACCAAGTCGCACTTTTCCGAAAGAAATAAGATTTCATTTTATGCGCTTCTTCCCAACGATTTAAAAAATGAAAAAAACCGCTTTTTAACTTGCCTCTTTCACTATTTCAATTTCATCAATAGTAAGCACATAATTATCATGTTTTTTAATATTTGTTAACAAAGCGACATTGCTATCACAACCAATAATGGCACAATTCACTATATGACACATATAAAATCATTTTTAGAATTATACTTTAAATTTTATTACAATACTTATTAGCGTTAACTATTTACTCGTTGCAGATTTTGTTTTCAATTTAGGCGGTTTTTCGCTATACATATTCTTTTATTAAAACATGATTTTGTTTTTTTTTTATTCTTATTCACTTTAAAAAACAGCTGTCAACAATGTTTTAACAAATTGTTGCTATAATTAATAACTAAAATTTCTTTTAAACGTTAAGCCTAATGTTATGCAATCTTTTTTTATTACAAATACTAGGGTGCAATATTCGTGCCTTTTTTTTTACTAAATTTGTATTTTTTTGTATTTTTTTGAAGATTGACAAAAGTTGGTGACATATTGGAAAGAAGAGCCTTTTACATTTCCTTTCTTTATACTGCAGGCACGGAGGTAAACCGAGCTGAAGGACTTTTTCTCCAACGAAAACAGCCAATTCTGAATTTTTAAGGATAATTTTGATGCACTCATATCTCCCAAACTATGTACGCAATAACTCTTTTTTTCCTTTAAATTAAAAATCAGATTTAAATTAAATCGACACCCAGATTTTTCTGCTCGAAACATTTTCGATATATAATTCTCTGAATTTGAACAAAAGTACCATATATTTCCCTTTCACAACATTAACCTGACTTCAACCGATCTTTTCTAAGAATACATATACATATGTATATAAAGAAATGAAGATTTTCGTTTGCCAGACTCTTCTCTATAAAATAGCTATATTTTTCAATTTACTTTCCGCACGAGATTTTCAAAGGCAATATTTGATATGAGGGTGATTAGACTACGCGCTATTAATTCATTAAAAACCATATTCTTATAGACATGCGACTATAATGGAATGTGTTTTCAATTTTCTAGTACATACATGTTCCTGCATCCTCAACTCTTTTTTATGACAGAGGATTCTCTGTATCAATTCGGAATCGGATCGACATCAACAGATAAATAAAGTGGCTATCTGAGGTCTTATACTTTAGGATCAAAATAAGTGAAGAGGGTCGGATGGCTTTTCGATCTCCGTTTTTGACAGAAATTTATCTTTTCAGCTGTCGGATTGCTGTTAAATTTTACAGGTTGAAATATCGGTGATTAAAAGGGCTGATATATTACAAGATATACTGAGATTATATCAGTATTTGTATCTTTGTTGACAGTCAGGCTGCTCTTACGTCGCTATCGGGTATTTATACAACATCCCTTTTGATTATGGAATGCCGAGCACTTTTAAATGGCGAGAAAGTCAAGTGTTTTCTGTTTCCGGGCCACTACTAGTGAAAAATAGAACACTCTTCCCTGTTTTATCACTTCTATTCGGTAGAAAACAGGTTTACCAAAAATTAATCAGTTCCACACAGACTAGATTTTATTTTATAAAAAGTTTCGACTTGGTGTGCGTAGTTATCGGTACGAAAGATAGACTCTTTTTGTAATTATTTCGGTCGTTGGCAATCTGTTTGCCAATTTTTATTTAGTTACGTTGTACCATTTTTGCGTGATTGAATAACAAACATCCAAACATCTAAGCATGCAAACCTACAAACAGTTCTATTTATTGTATTAGTAGGATAAGACATTTTGTTTAATGTTAAAAAATGTTTGCCTACTTTTAGGCGTTTTTATAACTCTACTGCAAAGATTGCTTGGTAAAAATAAAAAACATAAAATATTTTAAATGACTTTTAACACTTATTAAACCAAATTTAATTAAAATGAAATTTTATTACAAAATAAGATAATGAAATAGCAGAGGATATACAAATTAAAAGAGATATCGAGAGTTTAAGTGTTGCATTCATACACTTAAATTGTTTTAATATAATTTTCCACTTGTTTTCTGTTTTTTTATTTATTAATGTGTATTTAACTTTGTTGATTTTACTATCTGCCTTGCAGCACTTAAGACAGTTTAGTTGTTTTTTGTTTTATTTTTAATTTATACTGATTGAAAAAATCAACCTGAATCTTCTACTTGCTTTTTAAATCTGCTTTCATTTTTCTTTTTAGGTTTTACTTAAAACATAATTTTTGCAGTTTATTTTTCTTTTCTCCTCTATTCTCTTGCAAAAGGCTTTAACAGAAATAATGTTTCTATAGAATATATTTTATATAAAATAAAGTCTATCGTCGTATGTATTTGTTATCTTTAAAGATGTATTTATTTTGTTTAAATAATTATTATTGAAAAAAGAAAAATCAATTTATTTTTTGTTGCATGTGCATGGGGTTTTAATGCCATTTGAAGCTCTTTTTTTGGGATTTTTTATTTAACTCTTGTTTCAGTATTTCTTTCGATTTTATTTTAGCAACATGAAGGCCAGCTTTTGGTAGGTTGTGATGTTCTCATCGGGCTAGTGATTATATAACTGCCAATGTTAAAAGCAATAATGCTCTTAACGAAGGCGATGATAAAGATGGTGTTAAATTTATTTATTTTTTTAAATGCATATCTGTCTGCTTTTAGTCCTCGTCATCCTTACACAAACAGCTACATATTGCTTAAAGCTGTTTTTCATTATAAAAATGCAATCCTGTGGAAAATCCTGTAATGAGTTAAGACAGAAAAAAGCAATACTAAACAAACTCATAAAAACGTGAAATGAATGAATGTGGAAAACGAAAGCAACAAAAAAAAAACAAAAAAATGGGAATTATTAAATAATTAAGTAGAAAGCAAAGTAAAAGCAACAGCAGCAACAAAACATAATGTTCAAGCTCAGAATAATTATCAAATAAATGAAATAACATTTTTTAATAGACATGAAGTTTAAACAAATTAATGAAAAAGAAGAAACCCAGCTGGCAAGGCGTTTGTAAAATTTTGTTTAAAATTAAAAAATACTCTGCAGCAACCAGTTTAAATTGCACAAAAAAGCATGTCTGCTCATGTTGCAGTAACAAAGTATGTGCAGTTTGGGAAAAACTATCTAAACATTTTTCCGAAAATTCACGAAAGAATTTAAAAACAAATTTATGCAATGAACAAAAAATATTTTTATTTATAAAAATTTATTTGAAAAAAAATTTATTTTAAAAAAGTCCACACACAGCCACTAAACTATTTAAAATTTTTCATTTTTCGTTCATATTAAAAATACACAAAGTCATATCAATATTTAGTAGGCCAACTTTTGGTATCAACTATACCCTAAAATCACCGGGGCTTTAACATAAGCTGCTCTGTTCTGTTGTATCGGGTATTTTTGCAGCCCATGCATTAATTAATGATATTTTTGGGGTTTTCCGGCTTGTTATGTCCTATTTTCTGACCAGTTTTCCCAAAACATCACAGATGTGTTCGATAGGGTTGAGGTCCGGTGACTGGGGTGGGAAATTCAGCTGTTTTGGTATGTGGTATATAAGATGTGCAGTATGTTTGGGGTCAAAGTTCAGATGAAAAATCCACTTATCTCACAGACTTTAGCTTTCAAAACAAGATTTCAAATTTTGTTCCAATATGTTCTTATATTGATGGCGTTTCACATTACCCTCGATAAAAATCAAACGACCCTCCCCAGATGATGCTATAGCTTTCTAAACCATAACGTTTGTTTGAAGTAGGTATGACATTCTTTGGGTGAAGAGTAGTGTTGGGTTTTCTCCAAATTTCAGACCTGTCATCATTTTCAAAAGTATTTTAATTACTTTCATAGGCAAGAGGGAGAGTTTTTCGAAAATCCTGGTCTTTAATTAAATGAGCCTTATTAAATTTGGGGCGAAGATTACGGTTTTTATCCGAAACAAGAGACTTTTATCGATTAGTCCTGCTCTAAAGCCATTACGATGTGAAACATTTATTACTGTTCTGGATCTTAAATTAGTATTAGAACATCGTGCAAGATATTCCACCCACGTTGTAGCACTTATTTTTCGATTTTGGTCTTCATCTATCATAAAATAATTTGCTGTGTGTAGAGTTCTTTCTTTAAGAGAAAGCCCATCCTTCCTTAATAAGCCCATCCATATGTGCATAAAGCTTTCACAATTTTATTCAAAAGAAGTTAAATATTGACACCTTTTATACTCTTATTCAAATCTGTAAGTTGAAAATTTCCAATGCCTTTAAGACGCAAGAATAGAACCCTAAAACAAATTGGGTTTAAACTTGTTTTTAGTTCAAAAAGGCAGTGCTCATAACTGATCAACTTCGATTTGAAAGAAAATGACTGTACATTTTGTAAAAAAATAAGTCGAAAATTCGATAGAAGCTTTAGAAAATGATGAGTTCTAGCAAAAAGTAGTTAATATTTGTTGGAAACTTACAAATGTCACCAAAACATGAAGAAACTATGGAAGAGGAACGAAAAAAATAAATATATTTGCGAAGAACCAATAACATGCCAACCAAACTTTATGATATATGCAGTTAAAACCGTGAACTCTGCTATCAAATAAAATTCTCAATAAGTAAAATGCAACGAAAAAATTCAAATTATCCATGACACTTTTAGCCACCTTCTGATGCTAAAAAGAGGAAATAAAAAAATTTCTATGTTTACGATAACAGAAATAACAAGACCTATCACTAACAACATTAAAAAATTATATGTCCAAGTGCAACACGAAAAGTATTTAATTAGAGTGCGTAGTGAGTAGTTGTGTTCCAGTTAATAAGCCATTAATCAGCAAAGCGACTTAATATACTTTACAACTTTTGGAACAGAGTGGATATTAAACAAGAAAGAGTGCTATATTCGGCCGTGCCGAATCTGACAATAGCCTTCATTATCATGTACATAGATATAATCCTACATCGTAGCTTAACCTATATTTCATGTTATTCGCCATGTTTCTTTATTATTTCTGACGACATTCTCGATTTTTAATTTTTACGCAATTATCTGTATTCTACTAGTCAAGCCCTTTAATTTAATACCCATATTGATGGGGTTAAAAACATTTGATCCGCCATTTTATTTTCGATGCCATCTTGGATTTAAGATTTTTTTTTTATTTACTGTATTCTACTGGTCAAGCTCTTTCATTTGATACCAATATTGTGGGGATTCAAGAAGTAACATTTTAAAATACCAGATTTGACTCATATATAAATCTATTGTCCATCATTTTGTAGTGGCGGCCAACATGAATTTTAAGTTCTTTTAGTGCTTATATTGCGCTAGTCAAGTCCTTTCAGATGATACCAATATTGACTCTCTCCGTTATCCAGAAGCTACAAAAATTTTTTTTCGTTTGTAAATTTTTGGAATATATATTTAAAAAAAAATTTTTTTGCCTATAACTTTACTGATTAGAACCCGATTAATCCAAACTTTTTCAAGAATATCTCTAGAGGCAGACTTTATCTGCAAATAGTAGCAAAGGTACCTATAAATTATCGTATGGCTAAAAAATTTAAATTTTTGTGGCAAAAATATGGAAGAAAACAGAGTCAGCCTTGTTTGTTTGCTCATATCTCTGAAAGTTATGGGGCGATTGTGCTGAATTTCAATAGCGATTCATTCCCAGATATTTTCAAGTGATTGATACCATACACAGAGCTTAGGAACATATGGTTGCTTCTAAAAGTTAATTTCAACCAACACACGGGCGGACTGGCAGACAGGCAGGGCTAAATCGACTCCTCTATTTATAAGCTTTCAGAAAATATATACTTTATGGGGTCGGAATGGAAAATTGTACAAATTACAAACGGAATGACAAAGCTATATATACAATTGTGCACCACAGGTGAAGGGTATAAAAACGATGCCAGATGTATAGTGTGAAGAAAGCGCAATAAAGAATTTAAGGAACAAAATTTGTGTCTACTATTCAAACATTGGGAAGGATCTGTATTAGTTCGCGGATATATGAGCGCTGCTGGATTCAAACATTTTCAGCTAATTGATAAAAACAAATTTTAAAAACGCATCTCCACCGTAGTGCGTGAGAAAAGTATTGTCAAAAACTTTATATTTACCCAAAGCAATGACCCTTATTAAACGGCACGAGTTATGGTTATTAGATGACTCTCAAAAATGGATAGAAACTCCTACCCAATCCCCGAACATTAAACATTTATACAGAAAATTTGGGGAGAGAAAGATATAAGAACCAAGTCAAAACTTGCAAGTGAAAGATGACTTGAAGCCATAATTAAGAACAAAGGTTCTCATACAAAATACTAAATTGATATTCAGCCTGACTGTGGAAAGTAGAAGTGGAAAAAAATAACTTACATTTAATTGCGCCTGCAACGAACAAAGGGCCGCAAATGTTACGGTTTCAGTAATCAGACTTGTTTTAAGACTGATTAGGCCAAAGGGTTCGAAACTGGTGTTGGGACTGCCAACAACGCCTGCAGGAATGCTACGGTGCTGCACGTATTTAGTCAGTGCTGCATATAGGGTTATACCGCCCCCGATCGATCGCCAGAGCCTTGCTAGCGAGACAGAAAGCACTAAGTCTCGGACGGATAGAAGGTGAGATTGACAATTGAAGAGGATTGGCTGTGTATACGAATGTTGCATTTGTATTCGCTTCACTTTCCTATTAGCCCTCCAATTGCGCCTTATAGTTTAATTTAATTTAATTTCGAATTTGTCAAAATAAAAAAAATAATACTAATAAGTTAACTTTTATGTTCATACATATAAGCCTCTATTTAATGAAAACCTTTAGAGAAAAACAACTTACACTCTTTCAAACCTTCCAAATAACATTCTCTTAATTATGTACCTTCTCAGTATTTCCTTTTTATTAGATTTTTTTTCTCAGTGCTATTGCTTGCATGTATGCAAGTGCATGTCAACCTTCAGGACGCTTTAAAGAGCAACCGACAGCCACTAACTGTAATTTATAACGCTTTAATACACACCCACATCATACAAATGTAATAAGTTATGCAAATGTCTCCACTTATTTTCTTTATACAATTTCTTTAGAAATTTATTTGAGTGTGTTTTCCATGAAATGCATAACGAAAATACACACGTTTAATATGTAAAAAAATAAAACAAAGTTAATATGTTTATTAGAATGCAATAGCGTTTTTCTATACATACTTACTTCGTAATATGAAATATTAAACTTGAATATTCGTCATCGCCATCATCATTAAGATGATGATGGCTGAATTTTTGTGGCTCACAAAAAGGCTTACCTAAGAGGATCATTGAAAAAATGGTATCCTGTTGCAAGGATATGAATAATAAAGCAAAAGAAAAATTATGAAAAAAAACTCATGATTGTATAAGCAGTTTTAAGTGTAATATATAATACATGCTTGAATACGTTTATATAATCACATCGCCATGTATGTATGTATGTATAAACGTAGGCATATACTGTAGTCATAGACATAAATAGTTGCAAATAGTTTACAAATTATCAAACGATATCAAATATAAAGGGTGACTTAGTAAGACAGCACGATATAAATTTAATAGAATGTTTTGTGCAAGTGACAACTCTGAACTCCAATTATTAAAAATTACAAGAAGAATAACGCACTATAATTGAGAAAACTTAATGCAAAACCTTGGAAAGTTATGTCTAGATTGCTCACTTCCTTCCAAGGAATTTTTGACTAGATAGTACAACAAACGTATTAACAATTCGAAGAGTGGTTAAAAAATTATAAAAAAGGGTCAATTATGGACAGCAAGAATATTGTGCTTTATTGTCCTGGATGGTCTCTCGAAAACATTGCCATTGCTAGCATCGCCAAAAATCAGAGAAAATCAATTCAGCATCGAAAAAAGACATTTACTTTCATGCGTACGGCCATGGAAAGCGCTGGCTATTTGTTAAATTGGTAAAGTAACAACCTATAGTGAATGAAAATTTTTCAAAAAAAGTCATTTTTTCCGATTGAATTTGAATGGCTTCGTGACAATCCTCATAAAGTTCATGAGAAATAAATGCACCCACAACGAGTAACTGTCAGGTGTAGATTTTGCTCAGATGGCGTGATTGAATCTTACTCTTTTAAACATGAGGACGAAGTTGTAGTGGCTTTCGTGACAGGAACACGATTACAGAGTTCTTGTTTCCTAGATATCAAAATTTGTATCTAGGATTCGGCGTCCGTCTCAAGAACCACCAAATCAATAACAACGACTTAAAATAAATTCCGATGGGGCCAAAAAATTATATCAGCTGTATTCTTAAGCAAAAAAAAAAAATATCCTTAACTTTAGATTTTTAATAGATGTTGCAAAAAATTTATACCAATGACACTAGGGTCAATTTGTCTATAAAGAGATGTGTGTGTCAATTATCGGAGAGAAAATTCACATTTTTGTGGTAAAATTATGGGAGAAAATATAGGTAATTGCTTATTTTTGCTCATATCTCAGTACGTTGTAAAAAGATTGTGCTTGGTCCCTTACTGATTTGTTTCCAAAATATTAATACCACGTACAGATCTATGCAACATTTGGGAGCTTAGAAACTTAATTTCAATCAAAACATGGACAGATGGACATATATAGTAGGAAATATATAAAATCGTTTATGCTCTGCTCATATCTCGGTACGTTATAGAAAGATTGGGTTTGTTTCCCTTAGTGATTTGCTTCGAAATGTTTCCAAAAGATTAGCACGACATAAAGATCAGTGTAGCATTTGGGGCACGGACAGACAGACATTTCCAATCGACTCTCCAAGTCATAAGCTCTTAGAAAATATATACATTCTGGGATCGGAAATGAATATTCTAGAAATTACAAATGAACTGATAAATCCATATTCACCCATGGCACCATACGGTGAAGGGTGTAATAACATCAATATGTTCCTGTGTATAGGTTTTTGAATAAAATAATTTTTTTTTTTAATTTTTCAGAACCGTCGGGAGAATTTTTCGTAGGTAAATAATTTTAATTCCTTTTATATAATCATATTTCATGCATGATGTATTTCTTTTACTTAATCACAAGTCTTCATTCCCCTTTCCACTTAACTGTAGTCATCACCTGCGGCAGCGTTTTTCTTGTTATTATGCATGTAAGTGTCAAAAAGGAGTGTTTAAGTACTTGAGTTTTGTTGGCACACGATTCTTTTTTTTTTTTTTTGTTGGTTTTGTTTTGAAAATTGCTTTTGTTTCCTGTCGTTTGATGTGTCATTCTGTTTTCGTGTTTTCCATAAAGACGGTGTATTTGAAAACTTGTTTGCTTTAATGCGAAACACATAATGGGACACTAATGGCATAATGGAAGCTGGCTGACATTTAAATAACAATATGACGAGAATTGAAAAGTTTTTGTAGTTTTAAAGAAATGCCTTAACGAAGACAAAAAGTAACAAACTTCTTAATGTATTAAATAATTTGCCAGGACAACTTAGTTAGAGGCATACAAATTGAGTGAAAGTTCAAAGAAACTGTTTAGACCTGCATAAAATATTCTGAAATTAATAATTCTATTTGACATGTCCTACCTGTCCTAAATAAATGCTACAAGTTATTTAAAGTTATAAAAACTTGTTGTTAACTTTTCAAAAGCCTTCTTAATTAGACAGAGGGTATAGTTTTGTTTTCCAGGAACTCTTACAGGGTTACAGTTGGTACATATCGATGGTCACAAGGTAGAAAGGCCCTAACTCGTGTTTTTTACGAAATTGAGTTTTCAGCTACACCATTACATATGACATAAATACAACTTGACACATAATTTTTATACAGTATCACAAGCAAATTTTACAAGGAAAGTTGCTTTATGATAATAAAGTTTTTATTACGTTTTTACGTTGTAAAGTTGCAATTTATTAATTGAGGGTCTTCTACTTGTGACTTAAGATTTTTATGAGCCTTATTTAAAAAAAATTAATCAAAATGTATCACTAGTTATATTAAGAAATTTTGGTTTAAAATTATCACTGCCAAACACAGTGAATATGGTGTTCTTGACATGTATCATTAAGTGTCTCTACCATACAGTGTTTCACAGATATTCTGCATTTTAATTTTTCCTGCATTGACTTTGACGTTTGAGGTAAAACTAAGCTAAATCGCTTAGGAGGTTTTTCTCTAAACATCAGTTTTACTTATTGATCTACCGTGAACGTAAGAAGTTTTTTCATACATAGTAATGTTTAAAATAAATTATAGGATTTTAGGAGATTTTTCTCCCCTTACTCCATGACTTTGAGTATTACTTTGTTAACAGTGTAACCATATACTTTTACAATATCTCACCACACAATAAGCCCATTAGGGCATTTTAAGTTATTGAAGTAGATTTTATGCCATGTATTTTTGCAAATGCTTTGCTTGATTGATTATTTCACTTATTTTTGTGCACAATGCCATGAACTCTATTGTACTACTCCTGCACCAGATGCACGTGCTTAACTATTTATATAAGCGCGCTGTCATAATGGTTATGTTCTACAACTATAATACTAGTAAATTCCGAAATAGAAGATACAAGAAATACATGAGTCACTCTGTGTGGAAAATAATGTTTAGCCCTTTCTCACACGTATTGTTCTAATCTATGGCAAGGAGCTAAATGCTGATAATCGCTTGTAAAAATTGAAAGCCTGTATCGATATTATATCGCATTGGGTGATTTATTTTTATCGTTTGGGTCTTAAAAATAAAAAAAAAAATACATTTTTTAAAGTGAATGAGACAGTTATGTGGGACGTTAAATAAATGTCTGAAACTCACTATTTAAAGATTATTTCACGTGTCTTCAACGGAGATATCCAAGTATGGCATACTTTTTCCAGCATTTCGGCCGGTTAGAATGTTGTTTTTTTTAATGGTGACTGGCTGGTCCCTGTTCACGAGAGACTTCACATATTACAAAAAAAAAAAAGAAAATAATCTAGTTGATTCAAATCGCATAATCTAGGCGGCTAAAAGACTGCTCCAAAACGTGAAATTAAGTGCTCATCAAAATCACTTCTCAATATAGGCATGTGACACCATCTTATTTAAACCACATGTCAGCCAAGAACAATTCTTTAAATTTTAATAAAAGAAAGTCAGTAATCATCGCCTGCTACCTTGCTCCATCGAATGTAATGTTTTGATTTTTTTCGTTGTAGAAGAAGCTCAAGGCAGCTCTTAGGTTGCATTGTGTTTGGCTGCTTTTCATACCAAATTCGGCCATTATGTTTTTTGACATACCCATATCATACCAAAGTCAAAATTGAGTTTCCTCGCTGAACACATTTTTGCAATACAAAACACATCTGACACAGCATGAATTCATAGTGTATAGTTTTGTCATTATCAGAAAAAATCATTCATCAAAAATCACGTTAGTGGTAGATTAGCCAGAGGGACTTTTTTTCTATGGAGCATTGTCTTTTTGCCGGACCATCTTATGTTGTGTAGCCATATTTCTCAAAACCTTTTTTTATTAAATTTAACGCTAATGGATTTTTAAAGATGTAAGTATGAAGCAGTATTTAAATGTTTTCTTTTTTTATCTTCTGGCAAAGATTGAGAGACGAGCTTATGCCTTTGAAGTCAATATTTGTTAGTGGTTATGCTCGCTAACCACTTAAGCTGCAACACTAGCTTTGTTAGCTACATATTCGAAACTTTTCAAAAAACACACTTCGAATCAAGGTCTATTAAATAAGGTCTGTGCAACTCTACAAAAACAAAAAGCAAAAAAAATATACGGGCATTTTGTTAGTGTAAAATTACTCTAAGATAGTCAAAAACAGCTGACTAAAATACCAGAAAATTCATCCAGGTGAAATTATCAGTCCATCTGATGGGAATCATTACTGTCAAACTCTATGTATAAAAAATTATTTTTTATGAGGTATTCGACAGAGAGCAGCACAGCAAATTCGCCGTTCCATATACCTGTATGAATATGCCCAACGCCTATTAAATTTTGTTTTCATTTTGTTTAACAATTTTTCAGTTTTCAAGACAACAAAAATAAATTGTGTTAATTATTAAAAAGTAAATATTTGCTAAAAAAAATATGGCTGATGAAGATAAAATAGAAGTCTAGACGATGTTTTGAAGAAGCGTGCTGTTTCACAAGGTATGTTGGGCCAGAAAGATGCTCGTTTCGCTGCTGGTGTTGTACAAATGGTGCGTGAAGGCAAAATAGCTAATCGTTGTATTTTCTTGGCCGGTGAGCCAAGTACTGGCAAGGCTGCTATAGCTGTTGGTGTGGCTCAGTCCTTGGGTACAGAAACGCCTTTTACCAGCATGTCCGGCTCGGAAATATATTTGTTAGAAAAAATAAAAATTATAAATCATAAAATTGAAAAATAAACAAAAAGGTAAACAAATTTTGACAACTTCGAGTAGTAAATATAGGGGAGCAAAAAACGATCAGCTGATTAGTTGAACAGACCTTATTTAATAGACCTTGCTTCGAATAATCTAAAAATCTAACTTTTTTAGAAACCCGGTTTTTTTCTTTATAAAACCGGTTCGAAAAACCGATTTTTAGTAGTTCTATCCAGGGTACACTTATACAAGGTGGCGGTGCCAGCCCAGCTGACATTTTTTTTGTGTTCTGGCGAATGTCAAACTAAATATCAAAAAAATGATTTCAACTCCGGAAATTGTTAAACTTCATACATTAAAAAAGAGAGCCGAAAATCGCTCTCCTTTACGCTATCACCGTATGTAATTACACCATGGTTCTATTCTTTTGTACATTTGTTTTACTGTCAAACTTTTTGGTTTTTAAGATTATATTTTAAAATTTTATTATTTTGTTTTATTTTTATAAAGTAATTTAATTGTGATAATGAAATAATAATAAATAATCTGAAATAGCCAAGTGCAATGCATTTTCGAAACCAACTGCGGTTGCATCATCATTACTATTTGATCGATGATTAAGAAATTAATAGAAATATCATCTATATAACTTTTGGGTATTTTTTGGGTAAATTGAGTTCGGTAATTATTAAATATGTTGGTTGTTTTCATATATTCTTACCCCAACGAGTTAAGATTTAAGTTACCATCGGCAATCCTTTGCCTATGTTTGTTGGTATCTTTTATATTATTATTTGACTTGTCCTATATTCCATTTTATTATTTGATTTGTCCTACTCTAGCCATTAGTAAAATGATGATAAGAGCAGATGATTGCTTTAGCAATCTATCTACAGAATTGATAAAATATATTTTTCAGATGTTGTAAAGAAATATCTTAAATAACCCTTAAATAAATGTGGATTTTTCACGAATACGGCTGTATGTTTTTAATAATGTTTCATTTTTTGTTTGACCAGTATTATCTAGCACTGTTTAGGTGCTGTTAATTAAAAAGCTTGCGGCATCAGTTTTCATTGAATCTTATATTTTATCTTTGCCAAGCAATAAAAGCAATATTTTTTATATAATTTTCTTTTAATTAACAAATGTATTTCTATACTTTGCTTGACAACTCTTATTACATCAGCGGTGGTAAATTCAAATTAACTTACCGCTTATTTATAACAACTTTTCTGGCAATTCAATTCAATTTGATTTACAAGTAAAAGGAATTTACAAAATATTTAACGTTTGTAATAATCAAATTTTAAATAATTCAGCTTGAAATCCTCTCATATATTAGAGGATTATAGTACTAATCCTTTTTGTGCCGTAAAAAAGATATTACATTTAAAATTATAGTTTTTTTTTTTGAAGCGGAAATTATATTTCAACAGAAATAATTTTAAGTTTAAGCCGAAAAAAAACAAAAGAAACAAAGGAAAACAAAAAACGTGTAAGAACACTATTATTGCAAAGAGAAAAATTTATTATGGACATGCTAAGCCTTTTGTTGAATTACCAAAAAGAAAATTAACGGTATTATTAAAATAAGACACGAAAGGCTACGTAAGCGCATAAAGAATTTGTAAATTTAAATTAAAGGATTAAGTTTGCAAACATGAAGGGTGATTAAGGTAGAGAGGCATTGTTTTAATTACTAAATTGGGATTATTTCTTAAAATTTCTAGATTTTAAAAATATTTCCTAATGTAGGCGTTGCATTTAATGGCCCTGATTTTTTTCCGATTTATAAAAACGATCTGCTCTCGAATATTCCTGGTATTTTGGTACCCTACATGGGTCTTGGAAATGACTGGGGGTTTCGTTTTTCAGACGGAAAAACGGACAATCGGACACTTCTTAATCGACTTCCCTATTCATAAGCTTTCAGAAAATGTATATGTACTTTGAAAATTGTGTAAATTTTACACGGAATAACAAACCTATATATACCCTTACACTCACTGTGAAGTGAATAAAAAAAAATCAATAAATAAAAATTTTACAAATTTAAACAAAATAGTTAAGTAGATATTTTAAAAAGTTTACTGAGCTGCTATTTGTTTGCTAATTATGTAGATTTTTTATGTGCATTTTTGAAAATCTACCATTAAAAACATTTGACATATTTTACACTTCTATGCCTTTCGACACTAAATAGCCGTATTGCAAGATAAGCAAATATAGTTTCATAAACCATTCTTCAGCTACAAAAGCAGAACATGCCCATTTTGAAAGGCTCAAAAGGATTAAAAACAATTAAGATAAAAACAAAATAAACAAAAGAAAAGTTAACTGAAAACGTTATGCATGAAGGTGCATGCTAGACATGCAAAAATATTTAAATAACAATAAAACCAATTGAAATCCATAAATTAACAAAAAATAATATTAATATATTAAAAGACCAACAGAAATAAATAAAAAAATCATCCTTGAAATGCACATAAAACACAAACGAGCCAAGTACCAGCAAATGAATGAAAGACAAGTGGCAAGAAAGAGAGATACAAAATTTTATGCTTAAACACGTTTTGAAGATGGTAGCAAATGGTCTTAGAAAGAGAACAAAAAGAATATGAAAAAAATAAAATCCAGGGTTATTAACTCATAGCCAAACGACCACAAAACTGCATAATTACTTGGTCTTTATACTATTTCTGTGATTTTATTTTACACCAGACAGTTAAAAGAAAAATAAATAGAAATGGGCTATTGAACAAGGAAGTAAATTATTAACATTCAAGTGATTGCTAAGTCTTTTGAAAGAGTTTTTTGTATACTTCACAGAGAGTCTAAGGGTACCCAGCAAGCAAGAACTAGGTAATGTCTTGCTCTTACTAGACAACATAACTTTCAAAGTTTATTACATATCGACTGTTTACTTAGAAGTGTTTTTGTAATGACTTGATTTACAATGTGACAAATAAGTAATGATTTTTTAGATATTTACTCAGATACGCTATTAATTAAATTTTTTATTGTAAAATTAGTTAGAAGCCGTTTAGATGCGCTAACTTTTATAATTCTTATTTAGTTTAGCACACTTAGGGTCATTATTACAGCTTGCCTTGCAGGAATTTGTCGGACCGATAACTAGCTTTGCATTATAAAGTCTTCATTTTTATTTTTTTATCCATTAAATATAATTATTATTATTGATGATAATAGTAATAAAAATTGGAAGTTGTAATAATGCAAAGTTATTTATGGGGCTAACAAAATCCTACCTTTAACGAAAGGCAAGTTGTAATAATGGCCCTTAGTGTATAAATAATAATGTTTTTAACAATAGGGGTACTATTTAGTAGTTCATTAAAAAACTGATGACGTATGAACTTTCACAAATTTTTTAATTTAAAAATAAAATATCGCAGTGTAATCGTTCCGGTTTTTTATTCTTAGGTGAACCTAATTTTAATTAAAATCAAGTACTAATTTATTGGTATGCAAGTAAGTATTTATTTAAGTTGATTTTTATAAGAGAGCATAGTAAGTGCCTAATTGAGTGCCTATTTGTAAGCGAGTGTTGTAAGACCCTATTTGTAAGGAAGCATGGTAAGTACTCTTGCCTCTAATAAGATTGCGTTGTTAGAGTAGTTAGTTTCGATGCCAAATTGTAAGTAGTTAACAAGTGCTTTTTAGTATATTCAACTCAATATTTTTTTGGTGAAAGTTTTTGCTGAGCTGTTTTTTAAAGTCTCCTGATATCGCTCAGATAAATAATATAAAAATGTGCTAGAATCAATATTAATATATACTATTCAAATGCCTTTGATCTGTTCTTATATCAATATGTTGTCCTATTTTCCAAACAAGAGATTAGTTTTTTTATTCATTTATTTATTGTCTATAGATTATAAATCCTTACAAACTAAAGTATGTTAAATAACAAAACAAAATTAAGGTTATATAGAAAATAATATTCTATACAGATTCAATGATTTCAATATAAAGGCCGATAAGGTGATAATAATTATTAAAGTTTTCACATATACGACGAAGAGGATCATTATTAGTCGATATCGCCTTGAATTAGGCCCAGCACAAAAGAAAAACTCAGCATTGAACGACGACTTTTTAAAGTTGGTAATTTAATAAGACAGAGTCTGCTTTCGTATGAAGGTAGTACAAACGAATTCCATCCAAGGCCACGAAGACAAAATATTAAAAACTTCTTTGTACAGACTCGATAATATCAATATGAATATTATAGCAAGGATCCCAAATAATCGATCCATATTCTAGAATAGGTCGAACTAACGATGAATATAATTGTTTCGTAATATAAGGATCTAGAAATTCCTTGCACCACCTCTTCATAAATCCAAGTACACCATTTGCTTTGTTAACAATTAAAGAAATATGGTCACGAAAATTTAATTGGTGATCAAGCAAAATATCAAGATCAAGAAAGTTCAGAAGTTTATCAATTTTTAATTTTTATTTTAATTCTGAAAAAGGACATAAATATGCTTACATTTTTTTATATTCAGCTCCATTAAGTTGATTTCACACCACTTAACCAATTTGTCAATATCAGATTGAAAGAAAAGTTGATCTTCGGGATTATTAGAAGAACGAAAAATTTTGACATCATCAGCATACATCAAAACCTTAGAGTGCTGAATAACTGAAGGTAGGTCGTTTATGAATAAGGTAAATAAAATAGGACCAAGATGGCTACCTTGCGGAACATCAGAAGGAACTTTGATAGCATTAGACGTAGCACTTTCATACTTAACTTGTTGAGTTCTTAAAGACAAGTATGATCTTAACCATTTTATTGTCATATCCGTAAATCCCATTAATGACAATTTGTTAAGCAAGAGATCATGATTTACCTTATCAAAAGCTTTACTAAAATCTGTGTATATAGCATCAGTTTGCATATTATTTATAAAACCGTCATTTATTGTAGTAGTTAGCTCCAAAATATTAGTCGTTGTAGAGCGATATTTACAAAAAACCATGTTGGCACGGTGACAAAATCGAAGAAATTTGATAGTATAAATTATCAGTTAAAATTTTTTCAAAAAGTTTGTGAATATCACTCAGCTTAGCAATGCCACGATAATTAGATATCTCAATTTTGCTTCCATTTTTAAACAACAAAATTATATACGATAATTTCAAATCAATGGTACGTATCCTAATTTAATGGATTTGTTAAAGTAAGCAGTAAGCGGGTAACATAAATTTTCTGCACAATTTTTTAGAACGCAATTTGGTATTTCATCTGGACCAGCATTAAATGAATTATTTAGTGATAATAAATTTGAAAGTATCGTTTTATAAGTAATAAAAGAGAATTGTACACCAGCTGATTGAGGTATATTAAATGGGTAAGATGTTATGTTATTATATACTTTTTTATATAAAATTATTTTATAATATTCCAATATTTCACTACCACAAAAATTTTTTAATAATTTTACTTTACTGGAATATGCATCTGTAATTTGGGATCCCCAATATGATGTGTATATATTTAAAAACTTGAATCAGTCCTTAAATTATTTTTGCCTTCGTAACTTACGTTGGTATCCTGATATAAACATACCGTCATATCGAAATCGTTTATTACTTATTGCGCCCCCAACGTTACAAAGCCGACGAATTGGTTCCAATATTGAATTTGTCCTAAATCTTATTCAAAGTAAAATTGATGCATTATATCTTCAACGTAAAATATGCAACAATGTTCCTAACAGGCAGCTCAGATCTTATAAAACATTATATATAAAATTTCATCAATCAAACTACATTAACTTTGATCCATTTAGAAGAATTTGTGCAGAGGTAAATAAGTTCTATGTTCACATCGATTTTAATGATAATGTTGCTGTCGCTAAAGGTTTCTCAATTCAAATGCTTACATCTGATGCTATTTCTGTTTTTCTTTGTTTATGTAATTATTGTTTTCTTTGAAAAACAAACCGCTCAACTGTAAATATCATTATGCTGATTAAATTAAATAATAAGATAAAACATTAAATAAAGAAATAAATATAACTTTGACTTCCATATTAGAAGATGCATCCGTTGAAACTAAGAAGCGCGGACGTCCACCATCCAATTATTAAGCAACATGTGGAGAATTTTTTATAATTCAAAAATAGTGTCAGATGTTTTCAATACATTTCATTGTTAAATGATTCTTTTGTTTTTAAAATCAAAACTTTTTAATATTTTTCTTTTTTATTACAAGCACCACTTGTAACGAAATTAATAATTAATTCTTTCATTTATCACAAAAAATTCTTTGTAAAAATATAAAGAATGTTAAATATGAACTCAAGACTGATTAAAAATTTAAAAATATTAGATTAATAATTAACTTAATTTGTAATATTCTACATTATGTTACTTAGTTTCTCAGTATAATTAAATTTCGCTCAGAACTGAAACTATTTCAAAAAGCAGAGGTAAAGAGATTTATGTTTACAAGTCTTATATACTTGTTCATTCATAAACAAACATAACTACAGTTTTTAGCTTAAAGTACTGCCAAATATTTTGCACGGATTTAAAAAAAAATAAAAATAAACTGGGTCCAGTATACAAATTCGTTTAAAGATTCCTTGGCACTTGTATTTAAAAATTTCTAAAAATCTTATTTTAACATTTTATACTTTTTCTATCTTTTCTGCCTTTAGCTAATAAAAAGCCAATTGGCAAACTTGAACATCTAACACTGGAGTAGAGTACAACAAAGAAAATAAAATATTTACACAAATTGATAAGATATCAACTGATTGAAAATTCTTTATACAAAAACGTGCCACATCTACGAAATAACACAACATAGAACTAAAGCTGTAAAGAGCACAAGAGAATGAAAATAATTTCTATATGAAAACTGCATTTGTTCCCTTACAAACAACAACAAATATTTCTATATTGAAAAGCTTTCATATATAGTGCTCTCATTTTCACAACTCTTTTTTGTTCAGTCATTTTCTGCTTGACACTTTTGCCAAAAAGATATCGGACCATAAATATGTCCTCTAGATACGACTACCAATACATCTAAAAAGAATTGTGTAAAGCATCTTAACAAGTTGTGTGCTAATGTATGTTGGGCTAAGTAACTTTAAACAGTTGGCCTTATTAATGTGAGTCTGAGTATGGGTGCGTGTGTGTGTGAGTTTTTGAGCTCGTTTTGGAAAACTCTTGTATTTTTCTGGGAAATGTACTGATGCGTGCTTTTAAACGATAATTTATATACAACCATACATACAATGGAGTGCGGAATTGAAGAAGACAAAAAAAAAACAACGTTTCGACTATTGAATTATGTGTTTTCTATGTGCGGGCGTCACTGCTTAATACGAATAATTCGAAAATGATAAAAATTACTGAAAAGATTATTATATAATGAAGCAAGCAAAACGTGTAAGAATGATAAATTTTCGCAGAGAGAAACTAATTAATTTAAAAGCCAGAAAAATAAGATTTGTTAAAAAAAAAAAAAACATCACTTAAAGAAGAAGGAAATCTTATCAGTAGTTGCCCTCAACAGAAACGAAATTTTTATTTAAGAAAACCTTTAATAATCATCTCTTTTAAAGAACAAAACATTTTAATTGAAGTATTTGTTGTTAGCGCAACTAAGTTTTAAATATAAAAAAAAAAAAAATATATTAAAAAAAATTAAAAAGTACGAAGTGTGCCGAATCTTTTATACCCATCACCAATTTTATGTACTTCAATAGCACAAAATTTATTTTTAACAGTAATCGCTATGGAATAATCTTTTTATACAAAAACATGTTTTACTTTCTTTATGTAACTTCAATTTAATAGCAAATCGAAGTTTTTTTATTTCTCTAAATTTAGTCTTACAATGAAACATTTAAAATTTCAACATTATAAATGACACTACTGACCCTTTTCACAACACTGTTGTATTTTTACGAAATCTGAAGAGCATGATTTGGTACCCAAAGGTATTTAGAAGATCATATAAGCTTTGTGCTGGCATAGCAGCTCCTAGTTTTAAAATTATGCAATTAATGTTTGAGTTTCACTCAGATAATCAGTTACCAAATTGTTGAAATAAAATGAATTTAGGATAAAGCGCCGTATAGGAGGTGGGCGTTAATGTGGGCGTTTCACCTTAATTTTCCGTTATTAGAAAATTAGTTCTTATTTAAAGGATCGGAGACAATGTGTTGTTTTATAATGATTGTATATCAAAACATATTGAAGTAACTTTCGCAGTTCCTCAGGGAAGTCATCTCGGCCCCATCTTATTTTTATTGCTTATAAATGATCTTCCAAAGGCTATTCAATACAGCAATCTTTTAATGTTTGCTGATGATGTTAAGCTTTTTTCATGGATTATAACTGATGGCGAAAGTTCTTATCTCCAAACTGATTTGAATAATTTTTTTTAATTGATGTACGGTAAATCTTATGGAATTGAATTTAACAAAATGCAAATCTATGACTTTCTGCAGCTATTCACCGATTTCAAATGTTTACTCTCTAAATGGCCATAAATTAAATGTTGTTGATTCGTTTTTGGATCTGGGAATTCTCTTTGATAAAAAAATTAATTTAAACTCACATGTAATACTGACAGTAATAAAGCTAATGGGGTATTAAGTTTTATAAAGCGTTGGGCTAAGGAATTTAATGATTCCTATGTAAAAGAAACAGCAGACAGTTGTCCGAGGCCTTCGAGGACTGTCCCTGTAGGATGTGTCAGAGACACGGCCATTTAAGTTTAAAGTAGAATACGCCATCCGATAAGACAGAAAACATATATAACAATAAATGATAAATTATATAAGCAAATGAATTTATTTATTTCATAGTTACTTTTTGATAATATACATAAGCTTATGGTAGGAAAAATAGGATAAATATGTTTTTAAGGTAAAAGAGTAGGGATAAATGATAAATAACAGACGCAAATCAATTTGGTTATTTGAAAGTTACTTTTAATAATATGGGCTTATGATAGCAAAAATAGGTTAAATATGTTTTTAAATTAACATTAAAATTTCTCGCAAAAACTAAGTCAATGGTTATGTTATCAATAGTGGTGTGGGAGCATCGTTTCGAATATAATCCAAATTAAATGTATCCCTCATATATTTCGCTTTCAATATTTCATCAATCAAATCAACAGCCGAAGGTTTGTGCCCACACTGAAACAGCAGCATAGTTTGTGTTCACGCTACAAACTCAAACACTCAACCAAACACCACACATATGTTTGAGTGTATGTGTTTAAATAATTTTCATTTGAGAAATTTAAATATTAGGAAGATATCAACCAATATGAAATGTATATCAAACGAGAGATAACATCTTCATTTACCTACAAAAAAATTTAATAAAAAAGTTATTTCGCCGTTTCCTTATAATCAATGAAATAAACATTACAACAATAACAATCTGACATGACTCCCAATACCGTAAGGTAAGACGTATTCTACGCCAAAATTTATTCACATCATAGGTAAGAACTTTACTGGAATATGCATCAGTAATTTGGGATCCCCAATATGATGTGTATATTTAAAAAACTTGAATCAGTCATTCAACTATTTTTGCTGTTCTGGCTTCGTAACTTTCGTTGGAATCCTTATACAAACTCACCGTCATGTCGAAGTCGTTTGCTACTAATTGCGTTCCCAACGTAACAAAACCGACGACTTGTTTCCAATATTTTATTTTTCATGAATCTAATACAAGGTAAAATTGATTTTACATATCTTCAACGTAAAATATGCATCAATGATATATATACCATTTCATAGATCAAACTACATTAACTTTGATCCATTTAGAAGAATTTGTGCAGAGGAGAATAAGTTCTATGTTTACATCGATTTTACTGATAATGTTGCTGTAACAAGTGGAAAGCTGATAAGGTTTCTAAACTCAAATGCATACTCAAATGCATACTGTTTGACACCAGGATCTATACTGACGGTTCGAGGATGGAATGTGGTGTTGGATCTGATGTCTTCTCTGATGGACCGGAGATTGAACTCTCCTTCCGTCTTCCGGATGATTGCAGCGTTTTTTAGGCGGAAGTACTCGCTATCAGGGAAGCATGTAGAATACTGAATGACGGGAATATCCACGGGAGCATTGGTATATTGGTCGACAGTCAGGCGGCACTCTTGTCACTCAGGTCATACATTACTACGTCTAAATTAGTTGGCCAATATAGAAAGGAACTGTCAAGGCTGACGTTACTCTAGTTTGGATTCCTGCGCATAAGAGCCACTATGGTAACGAGCGTGCTGATGAGCTAGCCAGGGTAGGATCTGCTCTCCATATCTCTAATGCAACTGCAGTTGCAATCCCGTTGGGGACTATTAAAAGCAGAATCTCCAGACACTTTCTCCTGAAGGCTGATAACAGGTGGCGTGGGCTGAGCACGTGTAAGGTGGCACGGCTTACGTGGCCCTCTTTTGATGCACGACGTACATTGCAACTTACCAGTCGAAGTCGGAGGGACATATCGAGGTTGCTGGCGGTATTGACGGGTCACTGGATGTTAGGCAAACATGCAAATCAGCTCGGACTCCCATCGAACGACCACTGTCGCAGTTGTTTGGATAGAGAGAAGGAGGAATCGGTTTTCCACTTTCTCTGCGAATGTCCTGCACTGGCGGCTAAGAGACACAGATTTCTGGGCGAACATATACTAGATGGCCTCTCTGCGATATCTGAAGTTGGACTGAATTATCTACTGAGATACCTCAGGGCCACGGGGTGGATCTAGTACCCTTACTCTTGGTTTATATTCTGAGATACACTGGAAGCTGACGAGTGATGTGGTCCTGTCAAAACGGAGTCATACAGACTCTACTTGACTGTTGGCGTGCTGCGAACTACCACGATAAGCAACCAACTAACCAGCTGTTTTTATCTTTATTTATTTTTGTGATTATTATTTTCTTTGGAAAAATATTGCTTAACTGTAAATTTTATTATGTTGATTAAATTAAATAAATAAAAATAAGTAAAAAATATAAGTGTTTTTATTAAAAAGCAACGTTGAAAAATTTCAAATTTGTACATCTAAATTTGTCAGTCTTAATACGTTTTAATTCTTAAATATACCGAAAAAGGCACTAAGCAGTATGAATTTTCGTAAATTTTGATCAATAACTCCTTTCATAATTTAAAGATTAGAGCTATTTTCAAGGAAAGAGATTTTTTTTTTAACTCAGAAAACACAATCGCATTGCTTTTGATGTTGGAAAGACAGTGTTTAATTTTTTTACCTACTCTTGCATTATGATATATAACTTTGTTCCTGATATACAAATTTATCCCATACCATAGTCAATACTAAAAAAACCTTGTGTTCAAGAAATATTCTAGCGAAATTTGATCCCCCTAACTTTCTCGGTTTGAGCTCTATCAGACTTTCAACAGACGGAAAGACAGACGGACAGAGCTTGGTCGTCCTCAAATAAAGTCAGGATTCAGAAAAAATATACTTTATGGGGTTTTAAATGTGCATATGGAATGACAAAATGAATATACCCCCACACCATTTTTGGTGGTAGTGGGTATAAAAAAATAAAAATTAAGTTTTTAACAGGGTAGACTTAACAAGTCGCATTGAGTCGAGTTGGCGTCCTTTTAAAATGTGAAAATTTATATGAATTTTCTTTAAAATTTGCCATTTTATATACTTGATAAGTGTAGCCTGTTTCTGAACTTATATTTGGTCGAAATACCTTTTCTGGTTTACTTTTTAATTCGCCTTCATTTAGATATTATTTTGAAACAAAATCGCAAACTTCTATTATAATTCGCCTCAAATACAAATAATATTTTAAAATTGTTTTTAAAGAAAACTAAAATTAAAAATTTACTTCGACTCCTTTCACTTCAGTTTTTTTATTTACAGTGGTTAACACTGTTGAATGGTTTGTTTTACCCTTTTCTTAAGCAATAGTCATTATTTATTAATTTTCCTAAATTTTTCCTAAGAAATTTCAAATAATTTTTAACTATTATGCTAAAGCTCGACAAAAATTGCCATGCAAAACCCCGAAAAGTATATTTATTCTACTTCCAACGAGTATATGTTACACAAAGTATTTATCTCTAGTAAAATGTTTATACTGCTTAACAAAAACGTTTGTAAGTGTTGAAGATTAACATTTCAACGCCAAAAAAAATATAAGCGGAAGCAAGTAAGGCACAAAAAATATGTTCACTTCATTTAAGCCTAATTTATAGTGGTGATGTTACAAGAGCAAAAACAACTACAAACAGCCTGTAACTTATTTTGGAGGAGCAAAAAAGAACCTTGAACTAAAATCAACACAATTTTAAAAGGAATTATCTACAAACATTGCTATACACTAACAACTACAATCATATACATGTAAACCCTTTTGAGGCTCATCCATACAACCGCTCACTATTTCATAGTGCAGAAATTTGGAAGAGAAAAAGAGGGAGAGCGAAAGAAAAAAAAACACAAGAACTTTAACAATTTTTCTTACGTTGTCACTTAGAACACACAAGCATTATAAGAACTTTTCCATGCCATTTATTTGGTAGACAAACGCAAACACTTTTGCACACACACACACATACACATTCTTAAAAATAAAAGTGTTTCTGTAGCAAAAAAAAAACAAAGAAGAAGAGAGTTTAAAAAAGCAAACAAGAATGCTTTGTGTATTAACTAACTGCCTGTGTGTATATGAATGTATACTGAAGTACTTACACCCTTGCACATACATATGCATACACATTTATATACTTAACAATATTCGTATTGAGACTTTACATTGGTATTCGGAACGCAAAAAAGGTTAAGATTAGAGAAAGCTTACACTAACAATAAATTGTAAGAAAAAATAAAGAAAAAAGTTGTGAATAATTTCTAAGGCGTTTTAACAAGTTGCAGAAAAAGGGATAATAGTCATAAATACTTGAAAAAAGGCAGAAAAAGGGCTTCTAAGATGTGTGTTATTAGGAAGCGATATATTTTAACTGCCTTTTAATAGTTTTACCCAAAATAATCGAAACTATTTCCACAGCAATTCAACTGTTTGTAAAAGAGGCGACTAAAAATTACACTGGCCAAAATGTCAGACCACAGATATGCGGGCATATAGAGAATATGAAACATTAAAGCACTATGTTAGTTAATTCTCAGCGTTTGATAGTACTAGAGGCTAGAACTTTAAAACTTGAATTAACAAGACTTGGGGACAACTAGAGAAGACTTAGTTTTTTCTTTAAACTTAGACTTAATTTTTTCTTTAAAATTATTTTAAAATGCAGTCGAGAACTAAGTTTGCATATACATATGTATGTTGTCCAGCAGCACTATGTTGGAAATAGTTCTTTGAATAAAACAGTCAACAATATGGAAAGGAGTCACTCAGTAAGAGAACAATTGGGTCATTTTGGGACGGAAATTACTTCAGATAATAAACAAATCACTCGAAACTGGAATATTTCCTAACAATTGGAAGGAGTCGATGATTACGATGATGTTGAAAAAGTAAAGAACACATTAAATTGTGAAGAATACCGACCAATTAACACCCTGAAAAGATGTGAAAAAATTATTGAAAAGGTAGTGAAAAACCAACTTGAAGAATACATGGAAAAACACAAACAATTATCAAAATATCAATCAGGCCTCAGGAAAAAATATTCGTGTGAAACTGCAATAAACTATGTTATAAACAGATGGAAAAATATAAAGAAGGATAATTAAATAGGTGTCATATTCCTTGATTTAAAAAATATTGAATATTGGTATTCAAGATATTGAACTACAATAGTTTCAATCCTACTTTACTAATAGAAAATAAATGACAAAAATTAACAACATAAAATCAACGATGGTAGAAAATGATTATGGAGTTCTTCAAGGCTCAATTTTTGGGAGCTCTATTATTCATTATATATATATATAAATGATATGGAAAACGTATTGGAAAAATGCGAAATAGTACTCTGTGCTGATGATACTCTGACTTTTACAGAAGATGCGACTGATGGTATTTGTCACGGTAATCTAAAAATGGATATGGATAACATTAATTAATGGCTAAAGATGAACGAACTAAAATTAAACGAAAATAAGACTAAACTGATGGAAACAAATATGGAAAATAAATTAAATTTTAAAATAAATAATGTAACAATAGAAAAAGTAAATAATATAAAATATTTAGGCTTCATAATAGATAAACACTTAAATTTCAAAGAACATATAGAATACATTTGTAAAAAAATTGGTAAAAAAACGGATTTTTTAAACGTTTAAGAAACAAAGTGTCAATTATCACAGCAATAAACATTATAATACGATTTTAAAACCACATTTCGAATACGGGTCAACTGTAGTATACACATGCTGTTCAGATCAACAGATAACTAGGCTCCAAAAATTACAAAATAAAGCAATGCGCTCTATACTTAAATGCAACAGATTTACGTCAATAAGGTTTATGCTTGACACTCTAAAGTGGTTGAACATACGCCAAAGTTTACAGTACAACACATCAACTTTATACAAAAGATGAAAATGGGAAACGCACCTGAGTACCTGATAGAACAATTAGGATATTATTACAGATTTATTTTTAAGTAGCTTAATATACATTATAATTTATTTTAGTTGTAGTAGTTTAAATTACTGTAGTTTTAATTGTATTAGTTTATTTCGCTGTTTGTTCGAAAATTATGTTTGTTATTATGTGTAGCATACTTTTAGGCACTTTTATTATTTCTATATATTACTTAACGTGTTAATTTAAATGTAACGGTTTTCGAATGTACTAGAGTGTACATACGAGAACTTTGTCGAATGTTACCGAACACCACTATGTTACTATAAATAGCCGAACAACACAGCTAACATGATCAGTATTACAAAAGAGCTTGTAAAGTGTGTATCAAAGCGGGTTTGATAATAAAAGTGTATAACCATAAGTGTAATAAGTAAAGTGATTTAAAAAAAGTGTATTTAAATAAATAAAGTGCTCTTAATTTTATAACGAATTTCAAGTCTTTTAATTGCAATAAAAGAACTCAAGGGGTATTTAAAGGAAATAATCCAACGTTTATAAAAGGTATAAACGTAACAATATGTTGGAGACGCTCAACCATATGGTCTATGGAATTCGAATGATTTCAGACTACAATGTTATTATACCAGCGCTATGCAAAGATCTTTATGTTATAAAGGATAAAGAATTTACAACATGATGCCAAATGATATTAAGAATGAAATTAATTACAATGTTTTTAGAAGAACAAGTAAGAGCGCTATATTCGGCCGTGCCGAATCTTATATACCCTTCACAACGTGTAGTCATGCAATAACAGTAGTTTGTGACACCATTCATCCCATATAAAATACGTACATACATATAAAAACATACATATATAAAAACATCCCATTGTAAAATTATAAATTCACGTATGTATGTTAAAAAAAAAAAATAAAAAAAATAAAAAAAAATTTTAAAAAAAATTTAAAAAAAAAATTTAAAAAAAAATTAAAAAAAAAAATTAAAAAAAAAAATTAAAAAAAAAATTATTGTATATATAATATATATAAAACAAAAATAAAAAAAAAAATTAAAAAAAAAAAATTAAAAAAAAAATAATAAAAATATAAATAATATATTAAACAAAAAATAAAAAAAAAAAATAAAAAAAAATTAAAAAAAAAATTTTAAAAAAATTAAAAAAAAATTTTTTTTGGCTCAGCTGGGATTCGATGCCACATTTTCTCTAACCAGTATACACGTTTGTATGTATGTATGTTGTTTTTGTAATGTTGTTTTCGTGAAAAAAAAAATCGAGGTGGTCGTGGGTTTTTGCTCATATCTCAGTTGTTTATGTACCGATGTTTCTGATTTTCAATACCGATCTACTCCCGAATATTTCTGATATTTTAATACCTTACCCGGGTCCAACCTATGTCGGGGGGCTTCAAAAAGTTGATTTCAACATACACACGGACAGACGGTCAGACGGACAGACGGACAGACTGACAGGGCTTAATCGACTCCCCTATTCATAAGCTTTCAGATAATATATACTTTATGGGGTCGGAAATGAAAATTGCAGAAATTTCACTGTGTGAAGGGTATAAAAAGAAGGTTAATGTCGCGAAATATTTTCGCCAACTTGTTATTTACGCATCTCTTCCAGGAACTTAATCGTTATTTTTTTTGTATTCGAGCTATTTAAAAAAAAACTTTTGCTTTTGATCTCAAATAAAACACAATAGGCGCAATGAAATTGGACGGATAACAATAGAAAGGAAAAAAATAATTTTCTTCAAGGTCAATTTTGTCCACATCTTATACCAAATATCTCAATTTAATTTAATTTGCAGGTTATAAGTTCAATATGATAATGACAGAATATCTAGGAAAATTTTAGTTATCCGATACTAGCTGAGTGGAATTTATTTAAAGAAATTAAGCCAAAATTTATTCCACTGAGATTCACTATTTGAACTCTATTGTGACTACAACACACAGGTAGATAAGCGGATATCGCCACATTAACTTAAAGTGTGGCGAAAAACATATTCTTATTTTGTTTTCTAAACACTTTAATTCTCATTTACATTTTACAGGTTTAAAAAAATCGTTAGTGCCTAAGTTTTCTTCTTATTTATGTATTTTCTTTCGAAATTATCCTTTTTTTTTTGGTAATGCATCAAAGATTTCATTGTGTTTTTTCCTACATTTAAAGGATTTGCAAATGCTGTGACTTTTCCCATCATTCACTATCTCTTTGGGGGCGTTTAATGTTTCAGGCAAAATTCTTTTGTATAAGTTACTAAAAATGAATCTGTTTCCTTTGCTATTTACTGTTCTGTTCTGTTCTATTTCTTTTATTTTTTGCTGAAAGTTTTTTTTTTGCCTCTTATTTGCTAAATTTTTAACAGCATCATCTGGCGTTTTCATTTTGTTTGGCAAAGAAAAATGTGTGTAAGCGCGGGGCTTGTTCTCTATTTAAGTATTAAAATGACATGTAAATCTTTGCTTTTGGTTTAAAGAAGACAAAGATACAAATTTTACAAAACTAACAGAAAAAAAATGAAGAACAAGTGAACTTTTTGTTAATAAAAAAATGTTTAATAAAAAGGAAAAAGCTGCAAAAAGAAAGTTGTTAAATTTATAACAAATTAAGAGTGTTTGTGTTATACGGGCTGATTTTTATGATAATTTTCTTTTCATGTTGGGTATAGGTTTTTGTGTTGGTTTGTTTTGTTTTGTTTGTTTTTTTTTTTCTCTAACAAAAAACTAACAAAGTGTCTTTATTTCAAAGAAGGTGTTGATGATTTTGACAATGATGTGTTTTCTGGATATAAATTAGAATCGTAAACGAACTTTGATGGTTGTTTTTTGTTTTCTTTTTGTGTGTGTGTGTGTGTGTGTTTCATTCTTTGTTTAGAAAATGGTTGCTAACATTATTACCACTACATAGTTATTTAACGGTATTGAAAATACACGATCTTACAAAAGCAATAGTAACTTTTGTAAAACCTTTAAGGGAAAAAGAACTGGAAAAAGTTAATATTAACTTCTAATAAATTAGAAGCACATAGCTAGAAAGAATTGAATTAATTGTAAATATAAACTTTTTAAAATATTTTTAAAGAGGCGACATCTGTCGCCTATAGAAATTTTAGAGTTAATTTTTTTTAAATTTAAAATTTTAAAATTTTTTTAAGGAAGCTTAAAGTTTAAAAATTAATAAAAACGTCCCTTTTTTTTCGAGCAGTAAAAATTTTCTTTTCTTTTTTTCTTTTGAAAAAAAATTTATATCTTAAAAAGGTGAAACAATAGGCAAGTCTTGGTATTAATATTAAGTCTCATATTTCAGCAAATTTATACTTTCATGACTGCCCTCATTCCCCTCGATAGGAAAGGTAAATTTCTCCAACCCATATTTTAAAGCCCTTTTTTAAAAGTTTTCAGAAATAAAAAAGAAAAGAAAATTTTTTAATTGTGATAAATGAAAGAATAAATCTTGAAAAATTATATTTTTTTACCGACACTAGCCGAGTGGATTACATTAGAGCAGGACAAAAGTAGTGATGTAAATGAAACATAATAACAAACAAAAATTAAAAGGGTTGCTGCTTGGTTAAAAATTTCAATCTTACTCATTGTGGTAAAATATATGAAAGAGGGAAAACTAAAAGCAGTTACCGAATTCAATTAACTTAACCCTCTACTGCATGAGCATCGATTTTTTAATGAAAAAAATTTTTAGACCACAAATTAGTGTTTATTAAGGATGTATTTATATATTTTAGAAAGAAAAGATGTTTACAATTGGATATTTTACAAGAAAAAAAAATAAGCCATATATGGCTTTGTATGCATTCAATGGTATTTTCTAATTGCCATATATGAGTCATTCCATGTTAAACCGTACGATTTTTGCTAAAAATTGACTTTGATGTCTCCGATGTCTTTCAAAATTTGAGAACGAAGCCTTTATTAAAAAATATTTTACACATGTATCAAATTTTGTGTGTTTTTGAATACATACACACATACATACATACATACGTTGACATTTTCGTTAACATGCTTGAAAATAAAATGTTTATATACAAAATGTAATTTTTTTGTGGTGCTGCGATGGAAGAAAATCGTAAACAAATAGAATCCATTCAACCTCCACTCTGAAATTTTGAGGGAATGTTAAGAATATATTAACCTTTGTGAAAATATTTTTTTCAGATTTTTTGACTTGTTCGAATATTGTAGAAAACAGAAATTAAATAAAAAAAACCAAATTTTAATACTAAAAAAAATTAATTTATAAAAAGTAATATTTTTTTAAAAAGAAGGTTTAAATACCTTTAAAATAAGGTATTAATCTTCAAAATCCATTCACTAGTTTTATAAAAACATTAGTTTAAATGTTGTCATGTCGGAAGATTTTTCACGATTTTGACGATATTCAAATGCAAATAATTTAAAAAAAAAAAATTTTCAATTTTTTTCACGAAACACGTGTAAAATATTTTTTTATGTTTAATACGTCTGGCAAATTTAAAGAAAATCGGAAGAGGTGGTGTAAAAAAGGTGTTCGGTCTGACATGGAATGACTCATATGGCTTTCTATGCATCAGTGTGAAAACTTGTAAAACAGTTTCTCTTATCATTGTAGCAAAAAAATACACATACATATACACATTTCTCAAAATAAGTATAGGAACGGAAGGAGCAATTATTTTGACAAAATTGTCTCGTTTTCATCCATTTGGGAAAATGACCAATACCGTCAGCTCTAACGGAATTCAATGGAAAGTTTTGCATCTTCCTTTTTTGGCTGCTGGGATTACAGTCTTTGCTTGTCGTTGGTGTTGAGGGGTTAGATGGTGTGGTCGTTGGCCGTCCACGTTTTTTTGCCTTCCCAGCCTTGCAAAAATACTCAGCAATGGCAAGCTTGAAATCAAATAGCGGCGTTTATTCTCCTGACTTTTTACGCCACAAAATCCATGAATTTACAACGCACATATCAACCATATGGAAAAAAAATTTTTTTATACCATTTCTTCGTACGTAGTTGAATCCTATAAAGACCAAGTAACGAATCGAGTAAATCGACTCCACCCATGTAGTTATTATAGACGCCAACAGCCTTTGGCGATTTAATTTGGATATACTTTTTCTCCTTCTTACTAAAACGAGTCATTGTCGAAACAGGTTGACTTCCAACATAAGTTGAAAGTAAATTAACCACTTTATTGTCAAACCAAGAGACAAGGCTAAGACTGACATTAAGAACAAGATTAAAAATTGCCATAAAATTTTTTTTTAATGCCTGAGTAGAATATTATGTAGTATTGTTATTTTGTTAAAATACATTTATTACCCTCTTCACATGTGATGCCAAAGGTATTTATAGCTTTGTCATTCCGTTTGTAATTTCTATAATATTCATTTCCGATCTAACAGCTTTTGATTAGGGAAGTCGATTGAAACATTTCCGTGTGTCCGTGTGTTAGTTGAAATCAACTTTTAGAAGTCCCCACATGTTGCTAAGATCTGTATGTGGTATCAATCTTTTGCATATGTCCGGCAATGAATCGCTATTAAAATCCAGCATGCTCGCTCTACAATTTGTTGAGACATAAGCAAATCAACAAGACTGCCTCCGTTTTTTCCAAATATTTCTATCATTAAAATCAAAATTTTTTAGACCTAGGATAACTTGTAAATACATTTGCTAATATTTCTAGTTATGATATTACTATAGGGTTATTCGTAAAAAATCGTCGAAGTTAGAGGCAAAAGTAATTTTTTCAAAAATATATCTTTCTAAAAATATATCAAGTTTTTAAACCTCCTTATTAATTTTAGCGCACTCTAAATACATTTAATATAGCCTTAAGTCTCAGAAACTAATGCTGAAGAAATCTAACAAATCGGACAGAAATTAACTGAGATGTAAGCACAAAAAACACAAAGAAGCGATATGGATATCAAAAAAGAGGGCTTGACTAGCAAAATATAATTCACTTTAAGAAATTTTAATTTCATGATGACCGCCATTACAAAATGGTGTAAAATAAATTTATAAATAAGTCAAATCTAATAATAAAAAATGTGACCATGTCAACCCTCTCAATACTTGTATAAAATGCAAGGGCTTGACTAGTGATAAACTCTAAAAAAGCTAGATTTCAAGATGGCGTCCGAATAGAATTGGCGATTATATTGTGTAAATATATTAATTACAATTTAATCCTCTTCAACCACCACAATATTGTAATGAATAGCTTAAAATCCAAGATGACACCATAAACAAAATGGCGGATTACTTTTTTTTCAGCACCATAAATATCAGATGACAGTAGAATACAACTAACTATGTGAAAATTCAAAAACAAAAATGGCGTCGGAAATAATACAGCGATATGAAGTATAATAAAGGGCCGATGTTGATTTTGAATAAAACACAAATTATTTAGGAAATTATTGTCATTTCTTTTTATTATGATAATACTGGTATGGTTTTAATTATGTATGGTAAAAACTATCGGCTAAATGGCCGCCGCGACCTCAGCGTTACACCTCCATCTGATGGTCCAAATTTTCAATGATAATGTTAATGTTCAATTATTGGGCAAAACGATGAGTCGAGGTTGACTGCTCTTTTGCTACGCTACCGCGCAAAACAGCAATGTTTTTCGTTTAGCGAACTAAGAAGTTATTCACAGATGTTTTTACATTTCATACAGACTTGTTTTGCTGATATTTAAATATTTTTCACAATTATCCCAATTGTAAACGAATTTGAACGATTAAGTTGACCAAAAGAATCACGAAGTGCATGAAATGCATTTTGATTTGAAGCTCATTTTAATAATAAGCCTGAATAACTTTGACGCGTTGCTCGATTGAGTATCTTTCCATGGTTCAAATTGAGTTAGTCTGAAATTGAGAAATGTCAAATGAAATGCAGAAAAATAGTAGACGTTTAGGTATGGTTCACATTCAACATCGGCCCTTAAAATATAACCACCCTAAACTAGAAGAATTAAAATCTATTAAAATTTAAACAAAAAACGTTAACTCACAAAAAGTTACTTATAAGCAAAATTTAGAACATTTGTTAAATAATAAACATAATTATAATAATGTAACAAATGTTCTTTGGTTATTTTCTGTGCGACAGTTATTCTCCTTCTCAATAAATCCTAAATGATTTGACTATTAAAATTAAAAAAAAAATTTCATTATTATTTTATACATTGTAGACCTCATACAAATAAACCCTTCCTTGTCACTGGGTGTTGGGGAACTTACACTTTCAACCATAGTATACACAATTACAACAACAACAACAATAATAATAAGAAAAACAAATAAACAATTTACCAAACTGTGGTTAAGAATAATATAAATGTTACCCCATTATAAAATTGTCAATGTAGAAATGTTTATGTGTACATAAATATACTGTCATACCCTGGAGCGTAAATTATTTAAAAAGGAGTTTGTGTATTTTAAAATCCCTCTTAAAAAAACATTTTGTTTACTTTACTTGTAACACCAAAAACAACAACTAAAAATAAGCAGAATTAGGATTTTGTTGTTATTATTTACATTTTATGTAGACCGTATAAATTTTAAATGTAACACTTACTTATTATACAAAAAATACTGGCACAACAACAAAAACAACAACAACAAAAAATTGTGCAAAAATGAATGAGGATATGTGCACCAGAAAAGTTGTTACAAAAGGGCACACAGCATATATACATATGTAGAACTAAAGGGTCATACTCATTTTGGCATAAACCAATTTCAAACATTATGTTTATGGAAAGGCACATAATATTAATCATTTAAATGTATAAATACTGCTTACACGTTTGGGTTTCTACAAATTATTATTAAACTGGGATATGCTCTCATTGTCTTTCTTTCTATAAATTTATTCATCTCAGTTCAGGCATTTCGGTGCGTATGTTAGTGTTAATTCATATTACCTACTATATTTGACTTAAAAAATACCAGTAGATTTTATTTTACTTGACTGTTTTATTTAAGTTGCATGTATGAGTGTATATGTTTGGTGAACCATATAAAAATTAATTTTTACACACAGTGAAGAAGGGTATTCATAGGTTTGTCATTCCGTGTGAAATTTCTGCAATCCCTTAAAGTATATAATTTCAGAAAGCCTTTGAATAGGGAAATCCATTAAGCTCTGTCAGTCTGTCCGTCTGTCCGTTTATCCGTGTGTGTGTTTAAACCCAACATCGCCTGGACCCGCGTGAAGTATTAAAATATTGCTAGAAAATATTCGGGAGCAGATCGGTATTGAAAATCAGAAAAATCGGTACGTCAACAACTGAGATATGAGGAAGAAACCACGACCACATCGTTTTTTTCATAACAACAACAACATACAACACAAACATACATTAATAGAAACGTGGTATACTGGATAGGGTGAACGTTGCATCGAATCCCAGCTGAGCCAAAAAATTGTTTTTATTTTTTTAATTTTATATATTATTTATATTTTTATTGTTATTTTTATAATTTTTTTTATTATTTTATATATTATTTATATTTTTATTGCAATTTTTTTATTTTATTCATTTTTTTTTTTTATTTTTTAATTTTTTTTTTATTATAATTTTTTTTTAACATACATAACATTAAGCCTTTTGTTAACAGAACATTTTAAACTAAACACTAGCAATACAATTTAATGTAGAAGCTTACTACGATTTATTTGCAAAAATTATAAAGATTTTCTAACAAAACATATGACAAGAATCTTTGAAATATATGCCAAAAGTCGCACGGAACAGAAAACTATCATATATTTATTAATTTGTTTTTTATTCTTTGCTTATTACAAAACTGAGATTAATAAATTAAAAAATTAAATTCTTATCACTGTCAACATTTTATCCAATGCAAACAATTTCAAATGTTTGTTTTAAAAAATAAAAATGACGCTTTCGTCCTGCGTGCACTCGTAGGTAAATACGACTTGCATTAAAATTATTTTTCAGTAATATTCAAATTGTTTATACAACTTACTTTGACAAGATATCTTAGATTTCAATAAAATTACCTGAAAATATAAGAACAAAAAAAAAAACATATTAATAAATAAATAGAAATCAATGCTATTTTACAAAATTTAGAGGCAAATGCACAAAATTAATAAAAACAAGATTATGCATAGCTAGAGATGGGAAAGGGGTAAATAAACAATTGTTAAAAATCAGGTAAAATTGGTAAATTGGGTTAAAATGGGTAATTACCCAGGCATTTACCTGAAAGGTGGGTTAAACTTTGTTATTGAAAATTTGATGAACAAACATATTGTACGTACATATATATAAAACACATACATATTTAAAAACATCACAATGTAAAATTATAAATTTACGTATGTATGTTAAAAAAAAAAAAAAATTTAAAAAAAAATTAAAAAAAAATAATTAAAATATAAATAATAAATATAAAACAAACAAAAATTAAAAAAAAAAATAAAAAAAAATTTAAAAAAAAATAAAATAAAAAAAGAAAAATATTAATAATATATTAAAAAAAATAAAAAAAAATGCACAAAATTAAAAAAAAAAAATAAAAAAAAAATTTTTTTTTGGCTCAGCTGGAATTCGATGCCACGTTTACTCTAGACAGTATACAGGTTTGTATGTATGTATGTTGTTGTTGTAATGTTGTTTTTGTGAAAAAAAAATCGAGGTGGTCGTGGGTTTCTGCTCATATCTCAGTTGTTTATGTAAAAATGTTTCTGATTTTCAATACCGATCTACTCCCGAATATTTCTGATATTCTAATACCTCAACATACACACGGACAGACGGTCAGACGGACAGACTGACACACTGACAGAGCTTAATCGACTCCCCTATTCATAAGCTTTCAGAAAATATATATCTTATGGGGTCGAAAATTAAAATTGTAGAAATTTCATACGGAATGACAAACCTATATCTACCCTTTTTCACTGTGTGAAGGGTATAAAAAAGGAGTTACAGAGCATTTTAAAATAATAATACAAAAAATTAATTTAAAAAGAATTTTTTTTTATTTTTTCAAAATTACATTGTATTAACTGTCACTGTTTCCTCAAACTTATCAGACATTATTTGGCATGATTTTGTTGCTTGATCAGAATTCGAAGAGCTTAAAATATCATTGGAAATAGCCGAATTTCGCAATTAAATTGTCGTCAGCTCACCTGGATTCGTTTTAACAATATCTCTTTTCACCATAACTAAACATTTGGCACAATTTGTTAAATCTTTTGTCATTTTATTATTATTTGCATGTTTATAAATCGTGTCGCAAAATCTGCAACCAACTGGTTTTGTATTGCTTGCGCTTGCGCTTGCGCTTGTAGCAAAATGGCAATACCTAAAAACGATTTTAGATTTTTTATTGTTTTATTTTATCGATATTATGCACATGGCTTACTATACCCTTCACCTGTGGTGCACAAGTGTATATATATTTAGCTTTGTCATTCCGTCTGTCTGTCTGTCCGTCTGCCCGTCTGTCCGTCTGTCCGTGTGTTGGTTGAAATCAACTTTTAGAAGCAACTATATGTTCCTCAGATCTGTATATGGTATCAATCTCTTGGAAATATCCAGGAATGAATCGCTATTGAAATTCAGCACAATCGCCCCATAACCTTCTGAGATATGAGCAAAAAACCACGACCACCTCGTTTTTTTTTCGCAATTATAACAACAACATACATACATACATACATGCATGTGAAAAACATACCAAACAAAAAAAAATTACAAAAAAAAATATTAAAAACAAGAAAAAAATAATAAAAAAACTAAAAAAAAAAAAATTAAAAAAAAATTTAACAAAAATTTAAAAAAGTTTATTAAAAATTTTTCTAAAAAAATTTTTTAAAAAAATTTAAAAAAATATAAAATATAAATAATACATTAAATAAAATAAAATAAAATTTTTTGGCTCAGCTGGGATTCGATGCCACATTTATTCTAACGTGTACGTATGCACGTATTTTATATGGGATGAATGGTGATACAAACAATTGTTATTGCATGACTATACGTTGTGAAGGGTATATAAGATTCGGCACGGCCAAATATAGCACTGTTACTTGTTTTTCACAAATTGAATTGTATTTAATTCGTTAAAATACTCGTTTTCTTAAAAAAATTTTTAAAAAATTACTAATTTGAAATGAAGTTTCAGGTGATTGACAACCAATGATTGTCACAGGATGCATTTCATATGGTTTTTAAAAATTCCCTAATAAAATCCCAAAAAAGGGAACATATCCGGCATTTAGCCGCTATTAACCGATATATCGGGTAAATACCTGGTAATATCCCATCTCAACACATAGCGCATGTTTATTGTAAATCAGATTCCCATGCGTGATACCACACCGGCAAAAAAGTTATTGAAAATAAAAGTAATAATTGTTAAAAAGTGTTAAAATAAATAACTAAACTAATATATAAAATTTCGGGCTGCGGTGTTTGTAATTAAACTCCTCCGAAATGGCGCGACCAATTTCCACGAAATCAATTAATTTTTTTTTTTGTAATCACTTAAAAAGGGTAAATAAACGAATAACCCGTAGTATGTTCAAAAGTATACTTGTGAAAAAATTATACTGATTTTCTTGTCCTTTAATTTATATAAATCCCACTGTTTATATATTACGTTTTTTAAGTAAGAGGCTGATGTGACGTACGTGCCCAGAATGAATTTTTTTTTTTTTAATCGGAACGCGTAATCTGGTTTTTTATAATTCTTAGCCTCTTTAGAATTTTTTTGTAAATACGTTTGGCGATTTTTTTCATGATTGAGTAAAAATTTAAACATTCATATTTATTATAAAGGGTCCGCCATCTAACGTTTTTTTTCAACTAGTGCTTATTTCGTGAATGGTAACACTTAGCTCATGTCTGATTTGACAGATAATTAGTTTTATCTTCCCGCTGAACGAATATGGTTGTGTATACGCTTGATCAACGCTAGGAAATATTGCGACATTATTTTTTGCCGAATTTGCAAAAAAAAAAAAACATCTTTTCAGATGAAGCTCATTTTGATCTTGGCAGGTATGTAGACAAGCAAAATTGTCGCATTTGGGGAACAGAAAACCCGCAAGCATACATTGAAAAGCCGATACACCCAAAACGAGTCACTGTTTGGTGCGCATTTGGGTCCAGAGGCATAATTGGGCCATTTTTCTTCGAAAATGAGCAAGAAGTGGCTTTTACGTTTATTTTTATTTCACACATATTTGTCGTAGTTCCTTCTGTCATAGTTAAAAATTTTAATATAATTTTTTGAAAACGTTTCATTATACTTACAATTTACGTAGTGCGTTTTGTTTAAACCTCCATGTACATTCAAATATTAAAATAACTATAAAACTGGGTGAATAATTTTGTAATTATTTAGTTGTGTTATTGCATTTCTCAGCAATTAAGTTTTATTAGTTTGCGGATAAAACTTTTCTTATACATTCAAATATTGCAAATTTGTAGGTACAAAATGTTGATACAAAATTTTATTGTATTACAAACACGAATAAATTATAACAAAATATATATAGTTTTTGTAGCAGAAATATGAAGAAAAAGCTCCCTGCTTATGTTATTCAGATGAAATGAGTAATTAATATTTATCATACGCCATGGTGTTCGAAACCATAAAACTAATAAATTTGTTATGAAAACGTTACAGTTAAGACCGAAGCAGGAATTCAAACTGAATTTAAATAATATTAGAATAATTTTAAAAACTACAAATGTCAAAAGATCTGGGTTATCTTTATCTTAATATGAAGTATTTTTATAGCGTTAACGGGTTAACTTATTATTCATGCGAGTATATAGTGTATATGTGTGGTTGTGAACACGAGTTTGTTTATATGTTATTTGTATTATACAACTGTTATAAATACTTCCGATTTTAAATTAGTTTTTTCGTAATGATATTAGATTAACTTCTGGCTTATTTGTATAGTTTTTTCTTGCTGCCACTACAAATAACCCGGTTCATAAAATATACAAGCGTAGAGGACACCTGCTGTTTTAAAAACTAGTTCATAATCATACTCATAAAATGTGTTTATTTTTTTTTTGTTAATTGTACATTTTCGCTTTTAAAAAAGTAGTATTCCCCTAGAATATTCCCTTTGGGTTACCATATTTATTTTTCACAAAACAAAAAACATTTTATTACAACATTTGTCACTACTGTAAGTTACTTTTTATTGCTACACGCCATTGTTTTATATATAATTTTATGGTGCTTGTTTCATTGCAAGTAGTCACCTAGGCGTCATTTCCTGTGAATCCTTTTTTAACGTTTTTCTACTATTGTTTTTTTTGGTAATTTTTTTAACTTGAGCCTTGCTGGGCTTTTTGCATAAAAAAAATATATAAAAATCTCCTACCAAAACAATTGCTGACAAATTATATTGTTTGGGAGTGTAAAAAACAAAGAATAGTAAATTATCTAAAGTTTGTAATTGGGACTCATAATTTTGTGGTGCTTTTTTAATTTTTTTTTGTTATATTTTTATTTGGCCTGTGGTTGTATTTAAAGCGGATTGAACACTGCATGGTGCCAATTTAAACAGCAATACAATGTGCCACAATAGCATTACGATTAACACACTGTTTCTCTTTTGATAATTTCGTGAACAGCGAAAAAAAAATCATAATTTTATTTTTGTGGCAAAACAAATTGCATAATAAAAGAAATTTTCTTAGGAGTTAATAAAAAAGTTCATTAAAACAAAAAACTCTTAGGAAAATAAATGAATTAAACTTAATCCTAATAATTAATATTATTTCTTCTATCACCATGCCATTGAATAGGGGATTTGAAAAATATATGTCAAAGGCAACTGTTTAAAATTAAGTTAGTAGGCTACAACACCTGTCATGTTATATTTTAAAATCAATTTTAAATATAATTGCTATTTGATTTGTTTTCCGCGCTATAATTGCTTTTATCAAATAAGTAATTTATTAATATTAATCATACGTCACCAGGCTTCAAATAAATAAATATAAAAAACATTAAACTTTAAAAGGAAAATGCAAAAAAACACGTTTTGTTGCTTACAAAAGCCTTATTTTACCCAAATTAATATAAAATTTAATGTCAATTTGTCATTGCAGCATAGAAAATATAATTAATTAAAAAGTATACTTTTCAATTTTATTTCATCCGCATGTTAACAAACATATAGAGAGTCAATAAAAATAATAAATTCTTTTGAAGGCAGCCTGTCAGCAGCAGAATGTTTTCAGATCTGTGTCACATTTATTAAACAATTTTGTTCTTTATTTATAAGTTCAAACATTTATAATAAAGACTTTTCATTGAACGCTACCCTTAAATTGTCCCTGCCCCCAAAATTTGCACAATCCCTAAACACAAACTTCTTGATCTTTTTTCTAGTTTATTATTTTATTTTTTTTTTCTTGTTGGTATTTTTGCCTTGTGGCTTTTTGATTGAAATTTAAGATTAAAACAAATTATTTTTCCTTCCTCTAGCCACAGCGAACTTAGTAAATTTATCGTGTTTACGTAATTGTACATCTTAATATGGTATAACAGCAGCTGCAAAGAAAAATAAAAAATACTGCTGAAACTGATGCTAATCATGCCACCACTAGTCAACAAACAATAGTAGACCATAAATTTATGAGCTTTTCTTAGAAAAATTTGTTAAGGTTTTTAATCGCAAATGCTGGGAAAATTTGCTTAAACACAAGAAAGTTTATAGTCTTTTTTTTAGCACCGACTATCATTTGTTACGATGGTGGTTGTGCTCTCTTTTCTACTAAAACCAAGCTAGCTGTAAGACAAGACCAGAACTATATTTGATAGCATGCTTGAATTCTCAAAAATTTCCCACTAAAAGCAAATGTAAGCAAGGACCAAGTAAAGGGTATACATATATACTTAAACCAAAAAGAAAATCATTGCCATCATACACAAGTTTCTGATTTAGCAGCACTTAAAATTTTACAAAAGGTTTACAAAATAGTGAAGATACCAACGACAATAAAAATTTTACTGAAAAAAGTTCTATGATTTTTTGTTTTATTTTTGAATTCATTTTCTTGCTACGAAAACAACAGATGTAATCATGTATGTAAATAAGTTGTTTACAATGCCTAAAAGTGTTGCTAGGACGTGCGAGTGTGTGCTGTACTGACGCGTCAGCCAAAATTTAGTGTTGACACGCCAGTCTCATAAAAAAAAAATAAACAAAAATAGTAAGAGCAACTCTAAAATTTAAATAATAAAATGTAAATATTTTGTAATCTGCCACCATAAAATGGAATAAATAAAATACACACAAGAAGAGGCACAAAATATGTGTGTGTGTGTGTGTGCGTGAAAATTTCATAGTTTTGTATTTGTGCTGCAAAAATGAACGATGTATTATTTTAAGGAAATTTTTATAAACTTACAAGCTTCTAAAACCCTTCAGTGTATATTTGTTGTATATCTATGTCAACGGCCCTGCATTACGTTTCGTTGTATAAACGTATTTTATTTGGTTGTGATTTTATCACACAATCCTTCCTTCATCTGATGCGCAACTGTTTGGAGCAGCTATGTATAAAAATATCTTCCTTGTACTCGACTTTCTTAGGGATTTATTTAAGGTAAATTTTGTGCTAACGATAGCAGGTTTCCTAAAAATATGCTTAAGTAGGCTGTGTTCTTTGCCATATTATGTCATTCGAGAATGAAAAAAATGGTTTGTGAATACATGGTTTGCATATGCCTTTAATAACTGCTCTCCACGATTTACATCCTGAGGTAAAAGTGCTGAGTTCTTACACGATGGACTAGTTAGCAGTGTGCTGTTCTGCTAGTTTGGGGGTTGAGGGTTCGATTCCCGCCGGAGACTCTGGACTTGTCTGCTTCCTTTCTATTCTATTCTTACTTTCTATTCAGGTATCACAAAGGGATCAATATAATGGACTCAAGTGAGCTGCACAGCAGCTGCCTGTTCTACCTAACCTACACGAATTAAAGGTTAATAATCTGGCGTTCTGTTAGAACATTAAATGATATGCATTGTTTTGTAAAATTTAATATCATTGTATCTATACCCGATATAATATTAAAATTAGGAACAAAAAAATTATATTATCTCTTGTATTTCTTTTTAAAGTTTTGTTTTTTGACTATACTTGGTAAGTTTGTGTTGGATTTTATAGTGTTTTATCACAAGCTGAAGACAATATGTAGACTAGTGTTTCCATGGATGTTGTTTTGACAAATCCCCAAATGCCGACCTGTGGGTGCTTTTTCACAACTAAAACCTCATCGTTTGGTAGGCTCCCTTCCATTTTAAACTTTTTTAAAGATATGGGTCATGCTTCCATTTATCTAGGTACACGCTGTAATCACCATAAAATTTTCCAAAATGCCGCACCATTGTGAGACTACACCCGCTTTTTTAGGGCAGCTGATAGCGGCGGTATCGAAAGTAAAGTTCTGTACAGAATTGTAAAAGTTCACTTCTGGAACCCGAAAGCAATTTTAGCTGCTACTCAAAAGTCCCGTACCGGTCACACAAAGAACAACATATAACAAGAAGAAATACAACAGTTACATTACTTTGGTGACACTTGAGATACCGCAAAGAACAAATATAGAAATCCAATCACATTCTATTAAGTCGAGCAATTCTGAACGTAGCAAAATCTTAAAAGTGTTGGTCGAACCCAGTCGACCTCCAAGCAACTATACTATGACAGAGTAATAACAAACGACCAGACATTGTTCCTGCCATATACAAAGAAAACCGTCTCATATGAAACGAAGCAAACTACGTTGAATAAGCAAAGACTGCCTCTTATATATCTGATCGAAGAAAATTGTCGTCTACATTCCAGGATACCCAGCAATTTAACTCTTTTTATAATTATAGTCGTGGTAACTAATTTTATTGCTGTTTCCGTTTATGTTAAATACACTTGTTCCACTTTGATCATTAATCTTCGAGAGGTCTTTGAAAAGAACGATGACTTGGGTATTTCTTACCCTAAATAATTTATCCCATTCGCCCTCTTCCGGTGTTATGGTGATGCAGTTAATGTTCTCATAAATCTTTGGGATTTTGTCACATGTTTCCCATTGTTAAGCTATCGGCTATTTTCTAGTAACTGGTTTTATAGTCTCTTGTTAATCAATTACTCATTGCTGTTATTGTACAACGTGATTTTTTAAGAGCTATAGGAAAGTTAAAAAAAAAAAATACATAAAATTAAGAAAAATTCATGAAATCTTTATTTGAATCGATAGTACGGTCCATATCATTTAATGTTTGAAGATTATTTCATGCAAATGTTGACCGTGACTGCGCCTCAAATAGTCCATCCGCTTAGTCCAATTTTGGCATACCCTTTCCAACATTTCGGCCAGTATCTCATGAATAAATGCTTCAATGTTATCTTACAATGCATCAATTGAAGCGGGCATGTGTGTATAGACATGAGCTTTAACATAGCCCAACAAAAAAATGGTCTAAAGGCGTTAAGTCCCACGATCTAGGCGGCCAATTGACCGGTCCCGAACGTGAAATAAAATGTTCACCGAATTCGCCTCTCAATAAGTCCATTGTTAAGCGTGCTGTGTGGCATGTGGCACCGTCTTGTTGTTTGGGCAAAAAAAAGTTGGATATCATCTCACGGTAGCGCTTACCATTCACAGTTACGTTACGATTCGCATCATCTTTGAAGAAGTACGGTCCAATGATGCCACCAGTTCATAAACCGCACCAAACTGTGACTTTTTCTGGATGCATTGGTAGCTCTTGCAATGCTTCTGGCTGATTTTCACTCTAAAATGGACAATTCTGCTTATTAACGTACCCATTGAGCCAAAAATAAACATCGTCGCTGAACGCAATTTTTCGATAAAAAACGCGCGCGATGAACTTTCTTAATAGAGCACGAATTTTGATAAAAAAATTCAATAATTTGCAAGCGTTGACCGTTTGTGAGAACAAACTGAAGATGTTTGACAGTGAAACAAAACACGAAACATGCGTCAGCTGTTTAAACCAGTGTTGCCAAAAAGATAAAAGCTAAAAAATCACCCTTTAGTATCAGCCGAGGTTTCTTTATATTTTACCTGCATTTTAATCGGCAAATTTGATAATGTTTTCTCAATAGCCAATATTGATGTGGTTCTCACCCCATAATGCAGCTCTGATGCAGCTCTGATTCTGCCTTTGGATCTTTTAAAGAGGTTTTAATATATATTATATAGCTTTTGGAGCCTATCGCTCTTCTATAAAAGGCAAAAATTCCTAGAGCTCTCTCCACTCTACTCTCAAATTGGTCTCTGCAGGATAGCCTAGAATCATATAAAACTTTTTTTTATTTGATTTCTTTTTTCTTGTAGATTCCTACTAAATATCGTTTTATTATCAGTTGTCAAAAAGTTACTATGATTTTTTTAACATACATCTTAATAGTTGTCTCATTTGCTTGGTAATATCTTAAAATCAAAATAAAAAATAAAAACCATTAACATTTACCCACCCCTTTAATTTCGGAAACTACCACACCACTTTAGTCTATAGCTTTGCACAAAAAAAAGCGATGTTATGTATAAATTTGTTTAAGAGCGTACATTTATTATACTTGTTTTAGGGTCTTAAGTTTTATGTAATAACATGAGGGAAGACATGAGCAATTTAGTGCCCTAAAAAGAAAAACTTTTGCTTGATGAACATTTTTAAGTTCATTTGCCAGCATGTTCCTCTTAAGAATTTAAAAAAATCACTACGGACTTTTTTTTTTACACATTTTAACTGACAAATTGTTATAAAGCTTATGAACATACTTTCAAGAGACACACACATGAACCAACACATACGTTTATGTAAATAAAGGAAAGTGTGCGTAAGCCTTGGATGAGGAAAATGGGGAGTGTAACTAAATAAATACGGGTGAGTGTTATTTTGACAGTGATTTTACATATTGTTTGTAATCATCTTTATAATTTTTTTCTTTATGATATATTCATACATGTGTATAGAAAGTATAATCTCACATATTCCAGTTTATCGAAATAAATATGTAAAAGGAAAAAATTTCTTGAAAAATGTAACACGATCAAGTTTATTTTTATTATTATTATTTTTTTTTTTTTGTCTAAAGATGACGAATATACAAACACATATGTTTTTCCTTTATCACACTTCTCAGAGGAATATGTTTGTACTTCTATACGGATTTGTTCTACATTCTTTCATCTTTTGTATTTCATTGCATGGCATTTAAGAGATTATGTTATAAAAACAGACTTGATGAAGTGTAAAGTAAGCACAAGTTACTTTGCGTAAACAATTCCAAGTATAGAAATAAAATATTTCGGAAATGTTTTGCAGATTTTAAAAATATTGATTAAAGATTTTCATCTAGGGGAATATATTTGTTTATACATATTTCTAAGCTTTTAGATTACATTCAAACACTTGAGACATGGTATGGGATATTTGGTTTATTATTAAGGATTTTGCTAATCAAGTCGGAGCTTTTATTAATAATCATGCGTAATGTTGTGCGGAAATGCAAATATCTATAGAGAGATTGCAAGGAAACGATTAGTCGTAAAGTTATAAAGTTTGAAGATACTTATTTTGCATAAAAATTTAAATTTTGTCGTTAAGAATGTGTAATGGGTGGCAGGAAATTAAAAAATTTAAAATACTTAAGTATGCTTGTTTTCAGAGTGTTCAATTTGAGCTACCGAAGTTTAAGTTAAGTACTTCAAATGCAAGGCATTTGTGTAAGTAAATTTTACACCAATTTAGATAAAGAGATAATTTCGGAAATCAGGTCAGACACAACCAGAGTAAAGTTATAAGCAAAAGTGTGAGAAATACTAACATCTTCGCTAAGATATAATCATAAATATGTACGTTGATTAGGACATACATTATACATTGAATCATTGAGGAAGTTAAATACTTAAGATAAAAATATGTCAGTTTAATCCATAGACTATGTCATATTTTAAGGCACAGAATTTACATTAGTGTGTTGTTCTAGCACATTTTACAGCTCTTACGCGTATTTGTAGATGATGACGATCAAAAAAAAAGAAATTAGGGTAGTTTTCACAAACGGTAAGTTTTCTAGACTTGGATTGAGTCGATACTAGTGCGGCTATTTTAAAGAACAAGGTTTTTAAAGGATCCTGCCTATGGAAAATATCATTCGATATTTTGGGCCGAAATATGAAGCACTGCATTGCAATCTAACACCAGGCTGATACTACAGTACCCAACAAAAAAAAAAAAAAATTGGAAGTAGTGCAAAGTAAATTTTATTTTAAATATTTCTAAATAATTTGTGTTAAAGCAATAATTCTAAATGACACCCTAAAAACGAAGCAATTTGTCATAAATGATGTGCTTAAAAATGAATGCAACATCATGTAGAATTTCTTATACAATTCATGTAAACAAACAAAATTGACTCATGTAACAGCGGATGCTTTTCACCATTTATGCATGAGTTCTGAGCACTTGTTAAAATAGAGTGCAGTTCATTAAAATATTCATGTAAGCACATGATCTCCAATGACACTCTAATGTTAAAATCATTAGTGTTTTCACCAAAATTTAATACTTTCGTCACCAGTTGAACCCCTGCAGAATCACTTTTTTGTCATAGATTTATTTGCTGGGTAATTACGAAAGGCATAAAATGGATAAAGCAGATTGCTCACTAAATTCATACTCATATTTTTGCGAATAGGCAATCAGTTGTCTGGATCCTAAAAAACAAACGTATTGAATTACGAAAAATTCTGCAATGCATGAGTTAGAAAAACTCATATAAAAACTGTGAAAGTCTATAAATGATATTGATACCAGGACATCATGGGATAATCGGAAAGGAAGAAGCGGATACATTATCTAAAGTGGCCTTAATTTGGAATACCATGACTTTGGGCAATTCTGAACTTTTTTTTAAAGAATAAAAAATAAGCTTAGAGGTGATTAAGAGACTCTGGTGTGTCCTGTAGCTGCAAAAAATTATTGCCGTTAAGGTGACAAACATACCAAGAGGTGACCTAAATCTTGAGAAATCATGTTAGATTCTGAACTTAAGAAGGACAATATTACGAATATTAACTGCTGGATTAGTAGATGAAACATAACTAAGAATATATCTAATATGCATAGATCTGTCGTATAAAATTTCATGCAGATTATGCATAGAGAATGAAAGACTTTAGAACAGTGATTTCTTCAATATCCTTTGTTTGAATGCATTTGACATGAAATTTAACGTGTATCTAAAGCACTAGAATTGCAGATACCTTGAAATGACATCAAAGTGTCTGAATTTTTGACCTTGTCGATAAATAGGCTGACTTTTAGATTATAATTCTGAACAAAGTGAAATTTAAAATTAAAAAATAAATACTCGTTACTAAATTTCATTAGTAAATTTCGTACTAACTCAATGATATGTTTTTGAAATAATAGGAAATCAATTAGAACACATAATTCTATGTTTTAATTTTCAATACAATACTGAGTTAAATAGTTGATATTTACACACAACACCTGTAGTTCTGATCAAAAGAGTGTTGATTATGAAACCGTAGCTAGTTTCGAAAATGCATTTCACTCAGCTAGTAGGTTGGGTTAGGTTAGATGCGGCAGCCGCCCGAAGGCATAGCTCACTTAGGTCCTCCGAGGGTCCCGTTGTGATAGCGTAAGCACCAATGTACGTTTGTCTACGTCCTCTGGCCGTCGTTCCTCAGCCATCCTGTCCTGTTCACGAAGGTGTGGATCTTTCCCAGATCACCTGCGGAAAGACAAGTTTTGCTTTCAAGTATTCGCTGACCTAGAATCTGGCGTCTCAGGTCCCCGAATGCAGGACAATTGCAGAGAAGATGTTCAGTCGTCTCCTCCTCTTCCTCGTTATCGCAACTTCTGCAGAAGTCGTTGTAAGGGATGTTCAGCCTTTCTGCATGTGTACCTATAGGCCAATGTCCGGTAATGACCGCTGTGAGGTTCCTAAGGTGGATTCGGGGCATTAGAATTGCAGATACCTTGAAATGACATCGAAGTGTCTGAATTTTTGACCTTGTCAATAAATAGGCTGACTTTTAGGTTATAATTCTGAACAAAGTGAAATTTAAATTTAAAAAATAAATTCTCGTTGGTAAATTCTAAAATATAAGACAATTGATAACCTAATCGCAGTAGTTAAAAATCAAGTTAAAGTGACCAAATAAAAACATTTTAAATTGAAAAAAACTAAAATATTTTAAAAATTAAAACAACAATTGTTATACCAATCAATTAATTTATAATTAAAAAATATAATAAAATGATTATTAAAAAAATAACATAAAACTCGGTTTCATTCCTGAGAGATTTCTTTTACGATTCCTATTAGATATTCTTTTGCTAAAACTTAGAATTTGCCACGACATGTCTGTTAAAATTGTTAACCGTTTAATTTGTTTTTCTGTCAGAAATCTGAGACAAAATTGGGCATGACGCTTACTTGCTTCTAGACATTTGCTTTAAAAAAAAAAAAAAAAAACCGGATCATTTGTTATAATTCAAAAGTAAACATAATTAAAACACATAATTTAGTGAACATTTTCTTTAATTTTCTTATAACAACATTATTTGACTAATTTACAACTTCAGCCTTCTTATTAGTTTCCGTATTATTTGCTTGAAATTTTTTGAATTTTAAAATTTCCTTCTTTTACACTTACAACTGTATCACAAATAAATAAAAGTCCTGTGGCTATTTTCCCCAAAAATTATAAGGATTTTTTGGGAGAAAACTATCTTTTACATTAGGGCAATCGAAAAAAAAGAAAAAAGTTTCTTTGTTTGTCTCGTAAGTATTTGTTATCAAAAACAAGTGGATCGTTAACTCGACTTGGAGGCATAAATAAATTTTGTTTTCAAAGTTAAACGCCAATGGTTTTGGTTTCTTTCTTTTTAGTGTTTTTTTTTATCTTTTTGTCGATTTAACTTTGACATTTTATTACTTTTATTTATGGCAATCAATTGTCTACTTTAGTTTAGCTTTTTTAGACAAATGCTTTTGTTTAATATTTTTTTGTTTGTTTTTTTTTTGTTTGTGTTTTGTTTAATATTTTTGAGATATTTGTATTTGAATTTTATTTATTTATTCTCAGTTGTATGTCTTCTCCGGCAGATATTTATTTGGCTAAAATGCAAAACTTTTCATACGAGTTTTACTTTTATTTTATTGGGGTATTGCATTGTATGTTTTATTGACTGTATTGTATATTTTTGTATTCATTTTTGTGGTTTTCTTTTAGTTTTGGTAAATGTTACGGAAATCAAGTGGAATGACCTGAATTCTTATTTGTCTTACATCCATTTAGCAACAATTTATTACATTTTTTTTGTTTCTATTATGTCTTTTAAATATTGATATATTCCTTTAGTTTAAGAAAATTGTTGTTGGTTATCAGTTATATAAAATTTTGAAGTTTGTGACGTGGTTATCTTGGTAACCACGCACATATAATATAAGACAATGAATATAATATAATCTGTATAATGTATCGCATACTGTAATTTATAAGTAAATATAATGTAGTGTAATATAATTTAGTATGATAGGAAACCCCTTACTACTACAACCTATAGTGAACACCCGTAATACATGGCCTTTGTTAAACAGGCAACAAACGAGTTTGAATTCTCATTTGGTTTATTCATAAGTATGTATAAGGGTACTAAATTGGATTGTAGTAGGGGCGGTTCAAACAAGACTAGAATTTGCCCAACTTGGTGTTACGTACGTAATACCAACCCCGGACCTCGAATTTATATTTGAGTGCCACTTCACACAGCGGCTCCGGCTGACTGTTTAGGACATAGCGGCTTCGGCTGACTGTTAGAAACACAGCGGCTTCGGCTGACTGTTAGAAACACAGCGGCTTCGGCTGACTGTTAGAAACACAGCGGCTTCGGCTGACTGTTAGAAACACAGCGGCTTCGGCTGACTGTTAGAAACACAGCGGCTTCGGCTGACTGTTAGAAACACAGCGGCTTCGGCTGACTGTTAGAAACACCGCGGCTTCGGCTGACTGTTAGAAACACAGCGGCTTCGGCTGACTGTTAGAAACACAGCGGCTTCGGCTGACTGTTAGAAACACAGCGGCTTCGGCTGACTGTTAGAAACACAGCGGTTTCGGCTGACTGTTAGAAACACAGCGGCTTCGGCTGACTGTTAGAACCACAGCGGCTTCGGCTGACTGTTAGAAACACAGCGGCTTCGGCTGACTGTTTCGTTAAGTTAGATATAAGGACGATTGTAGTATCGTAGGAATCATAGCTATAAGACGATTGTAGTATTGTAGGAATCATAGAGATAAGACGATTGTAATATTGTAGAAGCGTAGAATTAAGAAGATCGTAATATTATAAATACTAACTATATCCACATCACCGAACCCGTTCACCGAGTGAATACACCACATCATCGTTACCGAACTTATTCATCAAGCGACTCACGAGTCATCACCGTTACCGAACCCGTTTACCGAACCCGTTTACCGAGTGAGTACGCCACATCCTCGTTACCGAACTTATTCATCAAGCGACTCACGAATCGGCACCGTTACCGATCCTGCCGATCTATTCACCGAACGACTCTAACCGTTACCGATCCTGCCGATCTATTCACCGAACGACTCTAACCGTTACCGATCCTGTCTGCCGTTACCGATCTTATTCACCGAGCGACTCACGATACTTCGTCACAACTTATCCCGCTGCCGAACGATTCTAGCCGCTGCTGATCCAGCTCCCCAGCAACTCCCGACACACCACCATTGTCACAAGTAATTCGTTGTACTTAATATGTTGTTATATAAATAAATCGAAACGTATAAATAAAGTAAATTCTATTGTCAACCCCGAATAAGGGTAAATAATTGGTCTTTTATTATACTTAAGGTTCGTGGATCCGTAAGTTGACCTTGGACACGACTGAACTACCTCAGCCTTTGACAAAACCACGTTACAAATGGCGCCCGAGCAGGGACCCGATTCAAAATCGCAACGCGAAAAAATGGAAACCGTCGCCAACGATGAAGAATCGACCCGAAACAACGAAAGTGGCAAATGTGATAAGCCGTCCACCAGTCAAAACTTGAGCCAAAGATCTGTCGGCTGGATTTACCTGTTACGAAAAGAACAACTGATTGAGCAGTGTAAGAATGTTGGTATAGCCACGGGTGGATTTACCGTGGAGCATTTACGTAAGCAGTTGGCTGAAAATCTTCGCTTCAAACGCCTAAGGGCCTCGGCTGAGAATATATTGCTGGAGCTGGAAAAAGAAGTTACGACAGCCGAACGGAGTATAGTCCTAGATGACGAAGTCTCAATAACAGTACCTGCCACATCGTCCCATAAACCTGCTTCTGACATTGACATCATGAACATCATTCACCGGTGGGATTTGACATTCTCCGGGGAAACCGACTTGATGGAGTTTCTCGAGCGAATTGAGGAACTGGCCGAGTGCTACCAAGTGCCACGCGATCGTCTTTTACCGTCAATGCTAAGCGTGTTACGAGGCAACGCTCTTAAATGGTACCGAGTAAAGAGAGAGGAAATCCGAACATGGCGGGATTTCAGAGAGGAAATAGGAAAATTTTTCCTCCCTTCGCAATATCTTGCCCAGTTGGCACAGACATTCTACAACAGAAGACAGAACAACCGAGAGCGGGCCAAGGATTATATACTCAATATGCTGACACTCGCTAGACGACATCCTATCTTAGGGAAAAGCAACAATCTGGATCGGATTTACGATGGCTTGCGAACTGAATACAAGTACTACGTCCGACGCACGGATTTCGATAGTTTGGAAAAACTGGTCGTAATGACCGACGAATATGAGGCCTTACGAAAGGAAGACCGTCCGTCCACTTCGTACATGATTACGAACATAGCCTATGAAAGGACAAAACGATGCTGGAGGTGCAAAGGGGTAGGCCACAAGAGAATGACGTGCCACCGCCCTAGACGACTCTTCTGTTCGTACTGTGGTCGGGATGGGACTTTTTCACGAAACTGTGTATGTCATAACCCCGACTCTTTATGCACCGTTAATGTGCCGCCATCCAACGACGGCCGTTATTATCTTACAGTCGGGGTTTATAACCGACAAGTCCGAGCACTCGTTGATACAGGTTCATCCCGAACATACATCGGCGGCTCGTTGAAGGCATACCTAGAGGACAAGAAAATCAGTCCCACCAGTAGTAATGGTATAGTACAAATGGCGGGTCAGTCGATAGCAACTTCTCCCGAAGTATTTCACATTCCCATTAACTACCGGAGTTTCGAGATAGGGATACATGCATCGGTGATCCCCAGCCTGGCCGAACCTATGGTATTAGGAATGGATTTTTTGAGGGCCGTAAACATCGAAGTCCGATTAGACAACGAGATACTAACGGCACCTGCAAGTATTACGCCCCTTCGCTGCTCGTCTAACCGTACATTGACCACACGAGGATTCTTATCCGAAGACGAAAACCGAAGGCTAGAAAACCAAAACCTATTTCATAAGAGGAAATTCGATTCAGTGCGAGGATTAAATACCGTCGCCAAGCACGAGAATCGGTTACGGCACACTAATCTCAACAAACAGCGGACCGCTAATACTGAAAAGAAGAAACCGAACCAGAAAAAGAGGAGGAAGAAAGAAAGAAAACACACCATACCAGCCTCCACCAGAAGCTCGTCCAGGAGTCGTAAACAACATCCAGTTGCATCCCCCGATTCACAACGATCAACCAACACCACTCGTATCACCCGTACCAAACTACCCTCAACCGAAATGGGTAGTGACAAACCCGATTACGACCATCCCGGTATCAGAAGAATGTCATATGGCGACCGGCCGACCATTACATTAACCACCGCATTACCATCAGTATCAAAACCAAGTGAAACTACCGGACCGAACACTACAGGCACCGAGCGCACACGATCATCAAACGACCGAAGCATCGCTTCCCCAAAGTGGGGGGGAAATGTGACGTGGTTATCTTGGTAACCACGCACATATAATATAAGACAATGAATATAATATAATCTGTATAATGTATCGCATACTGTAATTTATAAGTAAATATAATGTAGTGTAATATAATTTAGTATGATAGGAAACCCCTTACTACTACAACCTATAGTGAACACCCGTAATACATGGCCTTTGTTAAACAGGCAACAAACGAGTTTGAATTCTCATTTGGTTTATTCATAAGTATGTATAAGGGTACTAAATTGGATTGTAGTAGGGGCGGTTCAAACAAGACTAGAATTTGCCCAACTTGGTGTTACGTACGTAATACCAACCCCGGACCTCGAATTTATATTTGAGTGCCACTTCACACAGCGGCTCCGGCTGACTGTTTAGGACATAGCGGCTTCGGCTGACTGTTAGAAACACAGCGGCTTCGGCTGACTGTTAGAAACACAGCGGCTTCGGCTGACTGTTAGAAACACAGCGGCTTCGGCTGACTGTTAGAAACACAGCGGCTTCGGCTGACTGTTAGAAACACAGCGGCTTCGGCTGACTGTTAGAAACACAGCGGCTTCGGCTGACTGTTAGAAACACCGCGGCTTCGGCTGACTGTTAGAAACACAGCGGCTTCGGCTGACTGTTAGAAACACAGCGGCTTCGGCTGACTGTTAGAAACACAGCGGCTTCGGCTGACTGTTAGAAACACAGCGGTTTCGGCTGACTGTTAGAAACACAGCGGCTTCGGCTGACTGTTAGAACCACAGCGGCTTCGGCTGACTGTTAGAAACACAGCGGCTTCGGCTGACTGTTTCGTTAAGTTAGATATAAGGACGATTGTAGTATCGTAGGAATCATAGCTATAAGACGATTGTAGTATTGTAGGAATCATAGAGATAAGACGATTGTAATATTGTAGAAGCGTAGAATTAAGAAGATCGTAATATTATAAATACTAACTATATCCACATCACCGAACCCGTTCACCGAGTGAATACACCACATCATCGTTACCGAACTTATTCATCAAGCGACTCACGAGTCATCACCGTTACCGAACCCGTTTACCGAACCCGTTTACCGAGTGAGTACGCCACATCCTCGTTACCGAACTTATTCATCAAGCGACTCACGAATCGGCACCGTTACCGATCCTGCCGATCTATCACCGAACGACTCTAACCGTTACCGATCCTGCCGATCTATTCACCGAACGACTCTAACCGTTACCGATCCTGTCTGCCGTTACCGATCTTATTCACCGAGCGACTCACGATACTTCGTCACAACTTATCCCGCTGCCGAACGATTCTAGCCGCTGCTGATCCAGCTCCCCAGCAACTCCCGACACACCACCATTGTCACAAGTAATTCGTTGTACTTAATATGTTGTTATATAAATAAATCGAAACGTATAAATAAAGTAAATTCTATTGTCAACCCCGAATAAGGGTAAATAATTGGTCTTTTATTATACTTAAGGTTCGTGGATCCGTAAGTTGACCTTGGACACGACTGAACTACCTCAGCCTTTGACAAAACCACGTTACAAGTTTTTATTTAAAGTACCGTTATAAGAGGGCGTTTAAAAAATACAAGAGCATTTTTTTTTGAAATTGTAAACTGTCTTGACGAAACATAAATTTTTTTTCTGTATTCACTGCACTAAAAATTAAAATGTTATATGCAAATGGTCTTGCTAATAAGAACTGTGAAAAAATCTAGGCTTAAATCATTTAGTAGATAGTTGCGTGTTTAGCTTGGCTCCTAAAGATCATTATTTTTTTTGATACTTTCTACACGAAAAGAAAAACCAGGTTTGCATCTTGATCAAGATGTTCGTATTATATTATCTATAAAAAATTTTTATCATTATTTTCGCCACTATGGTCCTGCGTTAGTTTGACTTTGGATATTTAAAATTTACTATTCGGCAAAAGTTCGATACGGCTGTTGTTTAAAATTACTACGATTTAAAATATTAGTATGAAAGAAATAGTAAAACCTGTAAAATAAGAATAAATCATGAAAAACTTTAAGAAATGATAAGAGCACCATTATAAGCTACGATGGGTTTTATGAATACATCGTAACATAGTCTTAATTTCATATTTTTTATAATACATCTTTTTGCTGTATTATTTCCGAACTAAACTCTAATACTCTAGACCTTTAATTTGATATCCTTACTGAACTTATTATTATCTTGCTGCATGGTGCTAATCAAGCCCTTCTCCTCTGATACTAATATTGAGCGGGTCGAGGTGGGTTTATTTGTGATTACCACGTTTGACTAAAATTTATTTTTATTTGACGTAATTTTGTAGTACCTGCCACTACGGATTAAAAATATTTTTATAATGTGTTATATCCTGTTAATCAAGCCCCTTGTTAACAGCTCCTTTTTATTGTCGAAAAGCCGACAAAAACAATTTTCTTTTTTAGATTTTTGTAAAAACACCGAATTATTTGTATGTTTTTGCTTATAGCCGAGTAAAGTTATAACCAATTTATCACTTTTTTCCGAAATACTCTTCCAAACTATGGCTTATATTTTTGTGCATCTGGCTTGTCTTACAATTAATAAGAAGTTTCAGTAACTCATAATTTTAAAACGATTTTAAATATTTTTAAAATTATTGTTGCCTATAACTTGTCGATTAGGGACCGGCTTGTTAAAAATTTCTTGCATAAAGTACCTTTAAGTAATAACAAACGTTAGTGTATAAATATCATACGGCTTATGGTAAAAATATTGAAAAAAACGGGGGCGATCATGTTTATTTGCTAATGATATTAAGCAATTGTTCTGAATTTCAATTGCGATTAATTTCAATTCATTCATTGAAGATATACTTCAAAAGGCTAATGCCATATACAGACGAACTGAGCTAGATCAATAACTCTATATATTGTAGCGAAGCTAATATAAAGCACTGCAGAGCAATTCACTCAAAAACACATTTGTACCGCAGGGTACCTAAACTCATAATTATTTAGGTAAACTGTAATATAAACCCTGTTGTGACGATATAAATAAATGTGTGTGAAATAAGCCGCGCTTGAGAAAAGTTCGCATTACTTGATTTCGTCTGACAAGCGTCTAGCTGCTGTTGACAATATCAAGTGTTTGTGTGCCGTTACTCTTACCGTTTTGGGCAATGATATAAACACACACACGAACCTACACTATTGGTGTGTGTGTGTATTACAGTGCCGGCACGCTTCATATTACTTTCGTTTTTCATATTCTTTCCCACGGCATACCAGTGTGGGACTGACATCTAATTTTTAAGTACTAACACTAGCTATTTAATTATAATAATAATTTTAGAACAAGTACTAACCAACACTAGACTAGTTTTAAGATTCTCATAGGTTGTATATGTATAAGGAAATAATTTTAAGAACATAAATCAATCATAAACATAATTTAACTACAATCAGTTGAGCTCCCTAGAGGAGGTCCTAAAATTAAATACTAAATAGAAATTACAGTGAAGCTCCAAGAAGAGCTCACTGGAAAATCAACAAATAATCTGTTTCCTTATAATAAATTATTAAACTAAATTTACAATATAAGGACTCAGCATAAATATTTATTGATATATACGCCTTTGGCACTAGGCTGAGGATATAGAAAAAAACAATTTGTTTCAACAAAATAACAAAAACTGTACATTTCATTTGTAGTCCATAATATGATAACTACATGAAGCTTTATTCAAACACATTACAGACAACTTGCTTCCATTATATTTTTAAACGCCAGTCGAAAAGTCCAGTCGCAGTACGTTGCTTTTTAAATATGATTAACGCAACTTTGTTTGGTCTATGAGTGCAGTTTTTATAATACCTGCCTTTTATACTCTTTAACTTTTATGGCTTTATAAACCTTTATCAATCCAGTAGCAATTTATGCTATACAGGGTCAAGCAAATGTCACAATATCTATCTTGTGAATTATTATTATTTTTTTTTTTTTCTCTGATTTTATTTATCAAATCGTGTTACACCACCATGCAATATTAAACACCGAGTAACGAATCAATGTGTTTAAAATTTACCTTTTTTAATGGGCATTCAGTTTTACTGACACAACAAGTATACTGAAATTATTTCAGCAGCAATGTCCCTAGAAATAGCGCAACCATGTATTAATTAAATGCACGGTTCTAACAACAAGGTGTTGTGCCTGAGTAACAAACAGCATTTGCTTTCACTAAAGAGAACAGTATGGTATAGACGTATGGTATTTTTGCTTTGAGAATATCGTTGGTAATACAGTGACAATGAGAAGAATGGAGAAAAAAAACGAGCTATAATTAAACATTTTTTACGCTCTATAGTAGGCAACACAATTACTCTGTTAAAAGGAATTTTTAAGGGCTTAATTATTTTGGAAAATTTAAAATTCAAACCATCACCCCTTTCCTAGAATTTAGCAGCCCTCCTTTAATTTCTGTGGAGTTATCTTAAAACACTAGTATTCCAGATAATCCCTTAACTAAAGAGCGTTTAAATCTCAACAATAAAGCTAAAAGCCTAAAACTTCGCCTTACTTGGATGAAAGTGCTGATCATCTGATATTATTTTTTCTAAATTAAATACCTTACAAAGTAAATATTATATTTGAAAGAAAAAATTAAAACAAACACTAATATTAATATATTTTTATTAACATGTGTTATTTTAAACCCACCCTGTATAAGTTTGAAACCCCAATAAGTATGTGATTTTTTCTGAATATTATAGAAACAATTTAATTGTTTTTTCATATTGTTACAGATTTATTTTAAAATAGCTTAATTTACATTATAATTTATTTAGTTGAAGTAGTTAAAGTTACTGTAGTTTTGTTTGTATTAGTTTATTTCGCTGGTTGTTCGCACATGATGTTTAGTTGTTATTATGTGCAGCATACTTTTAGGCACTTTTATTATTCCTGCATATTACTTAACATTAACATTACGTCTTAATTTAAATGTAACGGTTTTCGAATGAACTAGTGTGTACATACGAGAACTTTCTCGAATGTTACCGAGAACCACTTTGTTACTACAAATAGCCGAACAACACATCTAACATGATCAGTATAAAAGTAGAGCTTGTTAAGTGTGTATCAAAGTGAGTTTGAAAATAAGGGTGTATAACAATAAGTAAAGTGATATAAAAACAGTATCTGAGTGTGTTTAAGTAAATAAAGTGTTCTTGGTTTAATAACTTATTTTAACTGTTTTTATTTGCAATACAAAAAGAACTCAAAGGATATTTAAATGAAATAAGCCAACGTTTATAAAAGGTATAAACGTAACAATATGTAAAACTTGAATATTACTTACAAAACTTTGTGGTAAAATCAGTTCTAAATAATTTTTAATAATTTAAAAAAGAGACTTAATTATTAACAATTTTTCTTTAATGTGTACCTCCGTATTCATATACATTTAATATTTTAGGTATATGGAAGGTTTATTTCACACATTTCTCTGCAACATCTGGAAGGCTGATTTGAAAAATTTGTATACAACATTTGCCTTCCATGAACTCAAAATATTTTTCATAAATACGGCGGTAAGTAATTAATAACTGTCATACGTCAAAGTGTACAACAATATCACTTTAAATTAAATTCTTTTAAAATCCATTCATTATATTTATTTATTTCAACAAAACCACAAAGTCTACTCTGAATTAAAAACATATATATATACACATATAGATGTGAAATGTGAAATCACTGCACACAACAGAAAGGCATTATTTCATCATATTTGAAAAATTTAATTATTAAAAATATAAATTTTTCAGCCTTTTTAAATTCATTGAGCCAGTCAATTTTTGTTTAATTAACATGATACTATACGAAGCGTATACATGTACACAGTCATAGATATAAAAATAATAATTAGTATTATTACTTAAGTGCAATTATTATGAAAGGAAGAAAACAATTATTTATTATGGACAAAAAAAACCCAGCAAAATTGCTAACGAAAAAACAATATACATTCAAGCGATCAGTAATGTGCTTTTGGGCATTAGAGACATTAAATTGATTCGCGAAAATATACTACAATAAACTGTGGGAAAATGTGGTTAATAAAACAGTATGCTTGTTATTTCAAAACTGTTTCCTAGAAATTTATTCACAGAGAAAAATTAAAGTGAATTTTCTGTTTGTTATGAAAAGAAACTAAGTACGAAGTTGTGTTATTTTATAAAAATAAACCAGTTTTAGCAGTTTTTTTTTAGTTTTTTACTTTTATTTATATCATTTCTTTTTAAAATTGTACTAAACACAACATTTACGATTTGCAAACGTGTCTTCCTTTCAGCTAAGATTTTTTTATCTGGATTAAAATTATTCATACGCCAAGTAGTCTTCATCGCTATTGTTTGTTTTATACACTTCACCTATGGTGCCAAAGGTATATACAGTAATGTTGTTACGTTTGTAATTTCTTTAAAAGTTCTTTGAAAACCCATATATAGCGCAATTTCCGTAGGTCCATCTGTCCGTTTGTCCATGTGTCCATCTGTCTATCTGTTCATTTGTCCGTGCTTTGGTTAAAATTAACTTCCAGAAGCCCCTACATGTTACAAAGGTTTTTGGTGTGGCATTAATCTTTTGAAAATGTTAAAACCAATAATCGATATTAAAAATATCACAAGCTAGTATTGTATAGTATAAAGTATTTAGGGCCTTAACCCGTAGAATACAGCAAACAGTGTATACCTTATCATCGAAGATGGCATTCTTGAGGTACGCGTTTGTTCCCTTTAAACCCCACAATATTGATATAAAATGTAAAAGCTTAACTATTATAGTATAGTAATTAATGAAAACTTTTCATTCCAAGATGTCATCCAAAACAAATTTACTAAATTTTTGCTTCATTCCAACAACAAGGTTATCGGATGAAAGCGCTGGACTAGTCGAATTCAGTTCGAAAAGAATAGAGCAAAATGGCGTAGAACAATTAATATGAAATCTAAGCTACTCAAAATTTGATGGGTATAGTGGGTATGGGTAGAGTGCCATATACATAATAGTGACTAATGCTATTATATTTGCCACGTTCAAATATAGCACTCGTACTTGCCTTATTATACCCTTCACACAGTGAAAAAGGGTATATATAGGTTTGTCATTCCGTGTGAAATTTCTACAATTTTCATTTCCGACCCCATAAAATATATATTTTCTGAAAGCTTATGAATAGGGAAGTCGATTAAGCTCTGTCAGTCTGTCCGTCTGACCGTCTGTCCGTGTGTATGTTGAAATCAACTTTTTGAAGCCCGCCGACATCGCTTGGACTCGGGTGACGTATTAAAATATCAGAAATATTCGGTAATAGATCGCTATTGAAAATCAGAAACATCGGTGCATAAACAACTGAGATATGAGCAAAAACCCACGACCACCTCGATTTTTTTTTCACAAAAACAACATTACAACAACAACATACATACATACAAACTTGTATACTGGTTGGAGAAAACGTGGCATCGAATCCCAGCTGAGCCAAAAAAAAAGTTTTATTTTTTAAAAATTTTTAAAAATTTTTTTTTTTTAATTTTTTTTTTATTTTTTTTTTTATTTTTTATTTAATATATTATTTATATATTTATTACTTTTTTTTTTAATTTTTTTTTTATTTTTTTTTTTTGTTTTATATTTATTATATATATTTTAATTATTTTTTTAAAAATTTTTTTTTAATTTTTTTTTTTAAATTTTTTTTTAAAATTTTTTTTTTATTTTTTTTTTTTAACATACATACGTGAATTTATAATTTTACAACGGGATGTTTTTTATATGTATGTACGTATTTTATATGGGATGAATGGTGATACAAACTACTGTTATTGCATGACTACACGTTGTGAATATAACGCTCTTACTTGTTTTTCGCTTAAATTTGTCATATTACTTTGTTTTCGATATCAATTAAATTAAGTTTGAACTTATTTATGTTCTATTTAAAATTTCCACTAATTGCTAATAATAGCCTTTGTTGCGGAGGAGTATACAAATGACGAAAATAAAACACTTTTGAAAAAAAAAATATATATTTGCAAACTGAAATACTAAGCCGACATCAACATAATAAATTCAAAATTGACAAAACAGAAATACAATCTATCGAAGGTTTAATTTAAAAAGGGCATATTTCGTTTTTTTGATTACATTATGGGAAACTTAATGAAATGAGTTAAGGATTTTTTATGTGACTACAAATCCATTACACTCAATCGATTTGTCAAGGTATACAAACTGCCAGTAGTAGCTAAAAAAGCAATTGAAGCTCTTTTTAGATTAAGCCTCTGATATGTATATAATTATGCGCATACAAGTGTATATCGCTGATCGAAATTAGAAAGGCCATAACTATTACTGTTTTACGAAATTATGTTTTTAAATGATTCTTATACATTTCACACAAATACACCTGCTGAAAAAATTTAGTTCTATAGTGCCAAAAATAACACTTTTGAAAGCAATTTTTCAGACGAATTGACAAGATGATAATACAGTTTCTATTAAATTTTTACTTTCTCCTACAAAGTCGCAATTATTTTAATTAAGGTCTTTATATTTGTGACCGCAGATATGTTTGTTGTATGTTTCTAAATATTGTTAATTACACAACAAAAATGTTATATTATATATTTAGCAGAAAGTTAAACAAATAAACAAAAATATAAATTTAAATGAGCTTTTCCTACGTAAGCTGCAGGACCACACAAAATTAATTACAATTGTTAAAAGTTGGTAATTAAAAGTGAAATTTAATCAACAATTTATGTAGCATTATGTATGTTTATTTTTTATTTATTGTAAAGTCGTATAATAGTTACTAAAATGTATTTTTTTTAAATAATCTGCCGTAGTACTTCAACTTGTTGCCTTTAAGATATTACTGAAATATTGTCAATTGCTTAAGAAAATACAGTCGTGCTTTAACCGCATAAACTTCTTATTATCTATAAACAATTCTAATTTTAATATTGAAGCAGTAAGAGCAAAGTGATGGCAATGTTAGAAAATAAACAAAAAAATGTTTATCTAACGTCGAATGTCAGGTAGAACTTTTTAAAATAAAATTGTGATGGTTGGTCAATGTAAGAAAGTTTTGCTACGGCAGGGTCGACTTTATGTCATCACCTGTACAAGGTAAATAAAGGGTCCGCCATCTAATGTTTTTTTCCAAATAGTGCTTATTTCGTGAATGGTAACACTTAGCTCATGTCTGATTTGACAGATAATTAGTTTTATCCTCCCGCTGAACGAATATGGTTGTGTATACGCTTGAACAACGCTGGGAAATATTGCGACATTACTTTGGCTGATTTTGCCAAAAAAATAAATTATCTTTTCAGATGAAGCTCATTTTGATCTTGGCGGGTGTGTAAACAAGCAAAATTGTCGCATTTGGGTCACAGAAAACCCGCACGCATACACTGAAAAGCCGACACACACAAAACGAGCCACTCTTTGGTGCGAATTTTGATCCAGAGACAATTGGGCCATTTTGCTTCAAAAATGAGCCAGGAGTGGCCGTTACTATCAGTGGCCACCGTTATCGGGCCATGTTAAACGAATTTTTGTTACCAAAAATTGAACAGGAGGACATTGGCAACATTTGGTATAAACAGGACGGCGCTACGTGCCACACAGCCAAAGCAACCCTTTTTATACCATTTTCAAAAAAAAAAAGTTATTTGGCGGTCCCTTTACAATTTTGAGAAAAAATACATGAGCTCAGCTCAAAACCGGAATCAGGCGAGCCATTTTTAAGATGCAGCCTCAGCTCTGTAAAAATGTTATGGAAAATTCCACAAGTAATGACATGCCATCACAGCTGTGAGGTGTATATGATCCATATTTTAGTCCATGTTTAATCGAAACATCTCTCCTTTACCACCCAATAAAAAAATAACAAATATCTCAAAGAAAACGTGTTTTCTTATGAAACACAACTTTTTTCTTTTTTTTTAATTTTTACCTTCCATTGGTTTCCAAATTTTGCAGACAAAACTATTAAGGTTTTTACAATTTAGTGAATAAAGCGCAAAACGTGTTTAAATGCATTGAATCAAACATATGAAAAACCTGAGCACACATTTAAAAACACTTTTTCTTAAGCAAGAACGTCTGAAAGAAATAATAAAGTCAATTCAAAATTATCTAGCAAAACAGCTAGATGTTAGAAAATATCTGTTAAATATGACACGTTTAAACAATTGCTTATTATGACTTCTCCTCTATACAATAAATGAACTTAAGTATACCGTTATAAAATAGATACGGGTGTATTTGCGGATATATGTCACATACGGCACAGTTGTTGGTAATGGCAAAAACGGCAACAACTACAGCAACATAAAAAACCCTTTTTCTGTTTGCAATAACAGAAAGCACAGGACAACACATTTGTATTATGGCTTGACTGACTATCCCTTTTGAAATCGTGTATGTATATTCATCTAAGTACTCACATGTTTTGCTACAAAATTCCATGTAATGTGCGATGTGTGTGTTTGCTTGTATTACTGTTTGGAAATGAAAGTAAATATATGTGTCACTATGTGTGTAAGCGTGTGAATAAGTATAATAAATGTTATTTAACTTAAGGATTATTATATACATTTATTTATTTTTTATTGTTATTGTTCCTGTTATTGTTAAATATATATTTTGCTACGCTTATTTCAGAATAACATGTTGCCCTAAGTATGTATGCATGAACGTTGTCTGATGAAGAAGGTCTGCACAAATGGGACTGAGGGATTTGGGCGACAGGCAAGGGTTTATGTAAGGGTTTCATAAGGTGTGATGGCATGAACATAAATATGACTTTTACAATGATGAATATATAAATTGCATGTTCTGTTAGAACAACATTGTGAACACAGTAAGTGTTGCTGTGTTGGGAACTTTAGAAAATTAAATATTTAAAGTTTTGTAGGTGACACATCCTGTTATTGTCTCTAATGGAAGTTTTATTACAAGATTTTTTTCTAAATCAACTAAGTTGATGTAATTTAACTACAAAATGAACACATGTCAATGTGAACTATTTTTTCACATAATAACCAGGTGGTGGCAAGTGGTGACCATAATGCCATACATTTGTTAATTCTGGGTTATTATTTATCAGAATTTGTACTCTGCTTTGTTTGATATAATTCCTTAAAGGAAACTAGACTATAAACGAGCAGTTGTCCATCAAATTACTGAAAATTTCCAGATTTATTTGACATAGTATGGAATAGAAATATATTTCATAAGAAAATTTGAGCAGGGAAATGATACCCAAATCATTTATTTATCATTGAAAATTGTCAACGCATTAAGCCCTGACATCTTGTCGTCAAACAGCTACTAAAAGGGAAGTTAATTATATTTGTTATTGTGTACAAAACATTTTGATTGATTATTTTGCTATTAATCCCATGTAGATGTTTGACTTGCTACAGACCATTTAAACAAAATTCTAAGTACCAAACAAAAAGGAGCAGAATCAAGAAAAATAGTTGGTGGAGTAAGGAAATTATAGAAGACTCATCTTAAATTTGATTTAAATTACTGTTCAAAAATCATATTTTTTTTATGATTATCTGGATTTTGGAATCTTGCAAAACAGTTTCATTAAACAGATTTCACCAAAAAAACAAAAAGGATTATTCACTTCTCGTGATTTTATTATTGGAGACCTACTCTACAGAATTGAGAAGTGATAAAGAGCGCATACTTGAAGAGCACTAAAAACTGTGTACGCACCACCTGTTTCTAGGTGGGTAAACATCACTTGCATTCCAGCTCAGAGTAATAAATTTAAGATTTAAGGGTGTAAACAGGCAGCTTCTGTATGGAACTCTAAAAAAATAACTCGAGGTTTTATTGATTATAAGTGGCAGTAAAAGCAATAGTTTTAATGTTTAACGCAATGTTACATCTTGACTTGACACATCTTGGCTATAGAAAAATTAGGAAAATGCTACAGTAAACAAGAAGAAGAACAAAGTTGTTTTTCTATAAAGACTAGTAAATTGTATCAAATAGTTAAGTCACGCCTTGTTATTAATACATTCAACAAGTTAGTCCCCATTCCCATGGAACTAAGATATACAGCTCAGATTTCATGCGGCACACAACTGAAAGGGTTTATCTGTTGAGCCAATAGAGCATGTACACCAGTTGGGCGAAAATCTCTTCCGAATCAGCCTATCGAAGTGTGATTTAAAGCCAAACTCGTTTGGAGGAAACTCATAATTAAATCGCTAAAACAGAAATATTTAGATGAGAGGGAAAGATGGACTGTAATCCCATTCCATTCCTTTTTCAATTTGCGCATCTCAAAGCTGTTAACTTGACATGCCACTAGCAGACTACAGACATTCACTTGCCTTCCGGATGACTGCAGCATATTTCAGGCGGAAATACTTGCTATCAGGGAGGCATGTAAGATACTGAATGACAGGAATATCGACGGCAGTATTGGTATTTTTGTCGACAGTTAGGCGGCACTCTTGTCACTCACGTCATACATTACTACGTCTAATATAGTTGGCCAATTTAGAAAGGAACTGTCAAGGCTTGGTCAACGGGCTGACGTTACTTTAGTTTGGGTTCCTGCGTATAAGGGCCACTATGGTAACGAGCGGACTGATGAGCTAGCCAAGAAAGGATCTGCTTTGGATATCTCTAACGCAATTGCTGTTGCAATCCCAGTAGGGACTATTAAAAGCAGAATCACAAGACACTTCCTCCGGAAGGCCGATGACAGGTGGCGTGGGCTGAGCACGTGTAAGGTGGCACGGCTTACGTGGCCCTCTTTTAATGCAAGGCGTACATTGCAAACTTACTAGTCGAAGTCGGAGGGACATATCGAGATTGCTGGCGGTATTGACGGGTCACTGTATGTTAGGCAAACATGCAAGTCGACTCGGACTTCCATCGAACGACCATTGTCGCAGCGGTCGGGATAGAGAGAAGGAGTAATCGGTTTTCCACCTTCTATGCGAATGTCCGGCACTGGCGGCTAAGAGACACAGATTTCTGGGCAAACATGTACTGGATAGCCTCTCTGCGATATCTGAAGCTAGACTGAATTATCTACTGAGATACCTCACGGCCACAGGGTGGATCTAGTAACCTTACTCTTGGATTTATTCTAAGATACATTCGAGCTGACGAGTGATGTGGTCCTGTCAAAACGGAGTCATGCAGACTCTACTTGACTGTTTGCGTACAGCAAACTACCACGGTAACCAACAGACATTCATAATTTTTTAAGATAATGTTTCCTGTCAATAAAAGCTTCTCCAACGTTGTAATATATTTTTGGAGAAATAAAAAAATGTTACATTTCGAGGTATAGACGCATATTAGGAACAATAACTGCATGAATTCAAACAGTATGATGAGCCAAGCATGTGGCTGACCAGACTCCTATCTTTTAATATGGAATCCTAAAGTTACTTATTCTATATTGGTAATGTGGCATGTGAGGTTTCATCGTTGATATTACCAGCTCAAGCTTTAGATACATTATTAAAACCTCTTAGTATTATCAGAGATACTCAGATATCTTTCAGGCAGCACAGGAATACGTAAGCGATTAGAACTTGTTCTATACTGATCACTGGTGATGTCTTTTTGGAAACCACGTGGTGGTTGTAATTCTCAAACAGGAAAACAGATTCGACGCTAGTTTGTTATGAACTTCGGACAATCATTAAAATTTTTGAAATTTGAAATATGTGGATTGTTGCATGATTTCTTTGTATCTCTTAGCATATTAAATCCTAATGATTGTGCACGAATCATCACAAACCCATAACAAAACCACACACACACACTTTTAGCAAGATGTCTATGGTTAAATTAAGAGATTGTTGTATAAAAAAAATTAAATTCATTCTAGGTGGTTGGTCGTTAGAAACTCAGTCTTGTTAAAAACCACCATCAGATTATAGCACTCGTTGATGGTACTAAAGTTAATTAAACTACAAAAATTGTCTCAGTCTCGTTATTGGTAAGGACCTTTCGGAGATCATATAGTATGTCGTCCTACTATGAGTTCGGATAACAATTTATGACTTCGAATGTTGTTTTCTGCCAAAAATATTTACTAGGTTGGTTCTTTGTCCACTTTCGTAGTGTGATTCTGAAAATTTTCTACCACTACATCCGATTATCTGACTCAAATCCTAACACTTCGTTACAGTGGGATGTGCGTTGCCCACGCTATCGAGCAAGATGCCTATGATTGTTAAACGCAAAATCTTATCATATGTTAGATACGGTGAAAATAGCACTCAAAAGCTACAGTTAGGTGTTTCAAATCAACTTGGCGAAACAATCAACTTCGGATATGATGCTTATTCGCGGTGATGATTCTAAATTGAAAAACAAATTGTGAAGAGGTCTTGTTCTTGTCTTTGGAGAATGCGCTGGAGAGTATGTTCCTTCCTCTTAAAAATTTCACCGATTCTATCATTATAAGAAACTTTGCATTTAAATTAAAATAAAATATAAAAAAATTTATTGCTACAAGTTGTTTGAATTGCAGACAATTCCTTTTTAGTTTAATAAAAACAACTACAAAACTGCCAGCAAGATTTCATTAGCTTGAACTTGTACTGTACTGTTCAAATTCTATTTTTTTTATTTAAATATATTTGACCTGCTACTGTTTCTCGTGCCACTAATTTCTACGTCTTTTCATATTAAAATTAGTTTTTATTTAACTTAAGTTATCTGTGTATATAATTTTGTTCATTACCTGTACAATTTGTTATTTCATTTCAAATTGAAATGTTTATAAAATAAATTACCTCTGTTATGTATAATTTACCATATATGACACATTGCCATAGATTACTGAAGGAAAATGGTTTTATAACAATTATACCTTTATAGATTCTGCTTAAAAATAAACAACTTGGTTAACTCTCAGGTTGCACGAGTATGAGCATAAGCAATAAAGTCCATGAAGCCTTAATAATTTAATAAGAAATAAGATCAACGCTTTGAGTACCTTAAAATCTTTAACATCTTAAACATATTCGCAAAATCTTAAAATTATTTAGCTAAGAAATCTTTTACTTATTTATAAAGATGACAAGTGGTACACTAAAATGACAGCTTATTATTTATTTTCATGTTTCCTCACAGCATTCATCCCCCAATAAACAGTCAAACAGTCTGCAAAAGCTTAAAAAATCTTTAAAAACAAAAACAAAATATCGAAAAAGAACTGCTAATTTGATGTCAACAACAACTGAAAAGTGGAAAACACAGCCACGCAAAATATTTCCGTTCATATTATTTTTGCAACTAATATTGACATTTGATTGGAACACAAACACAAAATAAAAAAAGAGAAACAAACTATTGTCCTTCTTTAGTTCTTTGCTTAAGCAAAATGCCAATAGATTTTTCCACTTTAATAAATATTAGCTTTCTCTGCGCCACTTATAATTTCATTTAAGTTGCCGCTTTCAAAAACTTCCTAATTCCTCCCTCTCCTACAAGGCATGCGAAACAATTTATAAAAAAAAACTTGGTTTAAAGTTTAACATTTTATTCATTTAATTTTGCTTAAAAAGTTGTTGAGTTATTTTTTAAATATTTTTCTTTTCTTTAACGTAGCTAAATTTAAACCATATTTCTACGCATAAGTATTCTTGTAATAGCTAAAGTTTGTGGTAAATATTACAAAGCATACTTTAAGGGTAGATCTAAAAAAAACAGTTTGTGTTGCAGTGTGTTTGGCGTCAATGATATTTTAAGAAGTTTTTGATTAGACGGTAAGTGGGTCGTCATGTGAGAAGCAAAAGCATCACAAAAGACAACATTGTATTGTATTAAATGAGATGTGTGTGTGAGTGCAAGTTTTTGTTATCAACCGTCGCAAATGAAGTGTAAACGAGGGGTATAATTTATTTTGCTTCGTCTTCTGATAATTTAAAAATAAAGTAAAACACCGAAATAAATGGCGAAATAAATCAAATTTCTATTAAAATAAAAAAATTGGAGATGGAAAAGCCAACAAGCAACGAATGAGTACAAATAATAGGAAGTAACGTCAATGAAGATAAAAAATGATGAAAAAGTTAATAAATTTAATTTGCAAAAAAATTCAAGAAGCCTGACACTAATCGGATTAAATATATAAAAACATATGACGTAAACATATGTTCACATACACAGACGAACTTCTCTATAGTAGAAAACCTTGATTAAAAGTTCAAAGTTATTTTGCTCCAGTTTAAATTTTTATTGAACTTTTTATAATGGATTTCTTAACGGCAATTTTATCTTTACAAAGAATAAATATTGCTGAAAAAATTTTTTTCGGAATAGTTTTTGTTGCGTTAGTTTGCAATATTGTAGCGAAAAGAAAGTAGAATAGAGTAGAGTGGATAAAAAGAGCAAAACTATGACATATGTAAGTCCATCATTAACAATTTAGACAGCCGTTTTCTGTGTTCAGTGAGTTTAATTGTATTAGGTTTTGTTATGGGGAAACACGACTGTATGTAGTACTTTGATAAACTAAAAGGGCAAATCATATCAGTGGCTTTGAATAAGACATAGCCATTAACGAAAATGTAGGCCTAGACAATGACAAATACGATATATACACAGAGATACACATGTATAAAACACAACACATTGAACATGAAGAACGATCTTAAGTCTATTGGCTCAAAGGCATATCTTAATGTATACTGACACCTGAATGATGCAAAAAATGGAATGCGCTTAAGGTTCACGCTTCGATGCAGTATCAAAATATGATAACGACTTCTCTGAGGGAACCTTGTAGTATAAGGCAAAGAAAGGCAAAATATTATAGCACGTATTCACCACCTATCAGATCTTTTTAATGGAATAAAACATTTGATGTCATTTTCACACTTTATTTACCTGAAGAAGCTAAAATGCTGCAGGTTTTATGCCATATTTGTAATCTAAGCCCAAAGTCTTGGCCACATCTGTACAAACTTCAAACTATGCAAACTTCAAGGAGGACATAAATTAGAAGTAGTGTTGTTAAGCCACAAGAGAGTAAAGGAAGTCATTAAGGTACAATTAGGAAAAATTTAATATCCTCGAAATCATTCTTATACCTAAACTCCTTAATAGATTAAATTCACCATCCAAAACAAAGGCAAATATAGCCAGAGGAAAATTAAAAACTTTGTCTTTTTAAAGGTGGATTTTAAAGTTTGCTACACAATTTTCACTAACTGCTGACTTGTAAGTTTTTGGCTCATTTCAAGCGAGAGGGGTTCGACAAATATTGATAATAAGCCAGAAACAAACGCTTTAATATTGTTTAAATTTACCTCCAAGGCAGTGCTTTAGTTCAGGAATAAATTTTTTTTCTAAAACTTGCACTTAAACTTACTGTAGGTCACAGCAAAAACTGTAATTAGTCATTAACCGTTAAGCAATAATATTGCTCGATAATGCCAAGTTCAGGTACTTCATATTAGATAGTGAATTATATTTAAATTTTAATACAAAATCTAAAACAAGTAATACGTCAACTGCTGTATATTTTTGCAAAATTATAGTTAACTTGAAGTAGGATAGTAACCCTAAGAAGTTTTACAATTTGTATAATTGTATTGTTAGAAAACATTTATTCTAAAGAGCGAAAATCCTCACCTGTTTAATCTTGCCCTTTATGTTTCTAAACTGATTACCACCAAAAATATTGAAAAGCAAATAAAAGCGACAAAGCGAATAATTTGCTGAAGTCGAATACCATAAAACGTGGAAAAGTGTGTGATTTACGTCAATAATTCTTCTATTTTTAAAAGCTACTTTAAGCAGTATTCGATCTATGTTTTATGAATAACACCAATTATGGAAACAACCCTTCTCTTTAGGATAATTTCATCTAGATACACTCTTAAAGATTGAAGCCACACGATAATGGAATCAAGACTTTTTAATCTATAGTTAAAAATCCTTTCTTCTAAGCGACTCCTGAAATGTAAAACAATTTGTCATAAATAATAAGCTTGAAATTGAAAGCAAAAACATGCAAAATATCTTTAAAAAATCATGTAAACGAAATCAACTTATGACATATCAATTTTGACTGTAATTCATCAACATTTTTATTTAAAAACGTGATCCCTAATGGCACTCGAATGTTAAAATCATAACGGCTTTCACCTAAATTAATGCACTTTCTTACTGTTAGAACTCCAGCAAAATCTCTGCCTTGTCATGATTTTTCTTTTGCTGGGAAGACAGTAGCCGCAATAATGCTACGTAAATAGCCGTAGCTCAAACTCAGAAAGTGTTAAGAGCAAGGCGACTAGTATATCCCTAGAAAATGTGTTTTCTATATAAAAAGTTACACAGAAATGCCGGGTGTTTCTGAAGTAGAGAGCGCAATATTAATTAATAAGTTACCCTTGATTTGAGGATAAGGGTACAATGATAGTAAGATTAAAAATAACATACATTATAAAACCTCTAAATAACTTCTTACACAAGTGCTTTATTTGACTACAAAGAAATATGGGAGAAAGAACCACCTTTAAAAAAAACTATCTAAGGAACTTCATAGTGGTTATTATGGAATAGCGGCCTCAAGAACACATTCAACAAAGTTAAGTATTATTTATAAAGACTTCTGAGCAATCTGCGATAACTACAGAATAAGTTATAATTACAAAATATAACTATCGAATAATGATCTGGATGGAACCCACACATTAAGAGATAGGCCAGGATGGCAAGAGAATGATGCCAGCCAAGACATATAGGTAAATGGTATGATTGTACACTTGCTATCATAACCCACGGAAAACCCATGCCATTCTAAAAGTATTAATTTAATAACAAAATCAAGTTTCACAACAAACTTACTTTGTACGTATTAGTTTGAATATGAATCTGAACAATTCTGAAGCCTTTGTGTACCCTAATCAGTTACCAGCGGGGTTTTCGATATTCTAACTCTTAAACTCTAGATTATGCAAAATGTGTAATAAATATAGTGGAACATTATTAGAAGCAAGACCTCTTAAGTACTTCAATTAGGCGGCTGTTTAAAAAACTGTTTGACTATCTTTATCAAAAACTATAAGCTTACTGATGGAAAGAAATATAGTTAGTTAGTTAGTTAACTTTATTGAGACTTCATTTTTTTCCATTGTACAAGATTTACAAACATTTAATATTAGAATACTTAAAACTATACCGTATTATTTTAATAACATAAGTACTTAATGATTATGCGACAGGCTTATCAAAATTTGAGAAATTAAATAAAGAAAAATTTAAAAAAAATTACATTTTTAAAATAAACAATGCTTGCTCCCGGCATTTTACCAAACTAGTAGAGTAATATCTACTCCTTGTAAACTTAATACTAATAAAAAACTTAAAAACTAAATCTTAAGACTACTTATTACTATAAAATTATAATAAAAAAAAAGAAACAAAATGAGAAAAAAAAATAATAATAATAATGATAAATAAATATAAATTACCCCCTATGTACCCCGGGAGTACTACATGAATAAAAGTTTTGACCAGAAACACTATCTGGTCGTTCCCTTAAAATTCCAATCGCGGAAAGATAATAAGTGTTTGACCAACTAAATTCCTGCTCGCAGGACAAAATATCCTGCATTACACTGCCTTCAAAGTAAGTCAATCTTTCTACAAAATGCCTTAACGAATCAATAGCATAAATGGAAATAGGAGATATGTTCGCCTGCTTGTATATAAATTTATTCGAAAACCTTTTCTCAAAAGACTTACAATTTTTTCCAATGCACTTTCGTACAATATGGCGCTCAAATACCTCCATTCTTTTCATCATTGTTTTGGAGATGCTAAACCATATTGGAAATGCATATAAAAGAATTGGTCTTATACTTACTTTGTACAAAAGTAATTTTGTGTTAACTGGTAAAGATTTACTATTAAACAATCTCGAAAAAGCACCTTTAACTCGATTTGCCTTTTCTAAATTATAAACTACATGCTTATTAAATTTTAACAATTTATTAAAGTTTACTCCAAGATACTTCACGCTATCCTTAAATATGATTTCCGAACTATTTAACGTTAATTTCAAATTTTTGCTTTCTGGGACAACAGTATATTTCCATTTTCCAGAAGCATTACGTAAACATAAAGCGTTGCTCTTGGAAGCATTAATTTTTATTCCCCAATGAGAATAATATTTATCAACATATTTAAGGTGCGGTGAAACACGTTGGAGCGCTACTAAAGGAGATTCATCATGAGAATAAAGTAATGAATCGTCAGCATAAAGTGTACCCTTAGAGTTATTAAATTCATGGGGAAAATCATGAATAAATATGTTGTACAAAAGAGGTGCCAATACAGAGCCCTGTGGAACACCACAATAAATATCACCCAGAGAAGAAGACAAATCATCAATTTGAACGTAAAATTTCCTGTCATCAAAAAAGCTTTTAAAAAGTTTTATAATTGCTGCGTTAAAACCAAGTCCTATCATTTTATAAAGTATGCCATTATGATAGGCCTTATCAAAAGCTTTTTCTACGTCAAGTGATACTGCAACAGTGCAATGACCTTTTCGTAAATTTTTAACGACATCAGTGTGAAAACTTAGAAGAGCATGCACTGTGGAATTACCTTTCTTAAACCCAAACTGTTTCTGAGGGATATATGGCTCATTCAGATCTATATCCATTTTTTCCCGAATTATTTTTTCAAATAACTTGCCTACATTAGAAAGTAATGAAATTGGTCTTAAGCTGTCAATATCAATTTTACCCTTCTGTTTTGGTATAGGAATGATCCTTGTAATTTTCCATGAAATAGGAAAATAGGAGTTGTTCAAGCAATTATTAAATAATATAGTAAGGTATTCAAAGGCTTTAATAGGAAGTTTCTTAATTAAATAGTTCGATATATTATCCAAACCACACGACTTTTTATTATTTATCTGCCTAGAAATTTCCAAAAGATTATTTAAACTTGTAAACTTTAAATTACCCTCGTTGTTTAATGAAGTTGTATTGTCATTGTATGTTAGTTGATTTGAGAGTTGTGAAATTGTTTCATGTATGGCTTCATTAACTTGTGAAACATTTCTATTAGGTGGAGAACACTGATAAACAGAGGAAAAATGATCTTTTAAAATATCTAATTTGTGATTCACATCTGTAATTTTTACACCGTTAACGGATATATCTTTAACACCAGATCGATTCGCATTTCCAATAATCTTAAAAATTCGTTTATAAGCCATTGGTCCAGGTTTTATTTCCTTTAATTTTTCACTAAAAATATTTGCCTGCTCTAACTCAATCTGCTCCTTTATAATTATTTTAATTAAATCAATTTGCTTTGAAATTAGCAAGTATTCAGGATGTTTTCTGTTCAGAGTCCTTTTAAATATCCTTTTTAAATCTTTCTGCCAGTTATATTTGATACGAAGTAAATTTTTCACTTTATCAGAAACAACATATTTTTCATTTTTCCTTATAAATTTTGTGGAATGAATTTTCGTCATAAAATTTATTGTGGTATTAAATTCTTCTATAAAACAATCTATTTCTCTATTTGATAAATTTCTATTATCCGGAGGAAAATGATTTAATAGGGTATTACTGACGTCAATTTTGAATGTATTCCAATCTGTGCCTTTGAAAGACACAAAATGGTTAGGAATTTTGAAAATAAAGTTAAAATCTAATAATGAAATATGAAGACCTAAAGGAAGATGATCCGAAAAAGTAGGCAGTGTAAATGTCTTAAAATTTGGAACGAAATTTTCAATAAAATTATTGCTTACTATAAAATGGTCTAAATGAGAGCATCCGCCTGGGTAGGTGGGATGTGAATCACATATACGAGTAACTGAAATGGATTCATCCTGAACCCAATTTGAGAGAATTTCGCCATTAAAGTTGTTGCTTATATCACCCCAAGAAGAGTGCTTTGCATTCAAATCCCCACCTAATATCAACCCATCATAACTGTTTGAAAAACTCAAAATGAAAGACATACCACTATGTATAATTTGACGATTGCAGTTACTTGGAAAATAAATTGACCCACAAAGAATTTTCTTACTGCTACCATTTAACGAAACTTTTATTACAATAAATAAATTTGGAAAACGAAGGTTTGGAATGCATACTTTTGAAAAGGAAATAAAGTTTTTAACCGCTATACCTATACCTAATTGACTTTCGTCCCTTAGAACTGTATAGTCATCAAAATACACATTTGCGTTTAAGGGCAGATGCATTTCTTGTAAAAAAGCAATTTCAATGTTAAATTTATTTAATATCATATTAAGCTCAATTTTTCTTCCTATATTGACAAGAGAACCAACATTAAAAGTTACTAAATTTAGAGAATTACGGACCATAGACAACTTGAATTTCCTTAATTAAACTCAAGCATTCCTTTCGGGCTTGATCTCTTGTCATAGACTTGTAATTTTTTATAAAATTAGTAATTTTATCCTCTAGCGTCAAAGACTCCGGACCACAAACTTCTTTAGCGATTTCCAAAAATTCCCGAATCAAAGCTGGTTTTTCGTGCCTGTTTTGTAGAGGAACTTCAGTCAAACCATTAAATAAACTGGCAAAAGATTTATTTTTTGAAATATGATTAGATGGTTTGAGAGCCATTTCAACATTAGCAGTTGCTGTTACTTTCCTAGACTTTACTTCCTCATAAGATTTTCTTCTATAAGAAACGTATTTCTTATATGCAGGACACCCCCTATAATTTGATGTAGGACCACTCTCATTGCAGTTAGCGCAGAACGGTAATATATTATTCTCAGGGACAATAGCACATTCACCTGGGGCATGCTTTTCATGACATTTTACACACGAAAAAGGGCGACTACAATTTTTAGAATAATGACCCCACCTTTGGCATCTCCAACACTGTGGAACTTTCGTATTAGTCTTTGGCCGTTCCCATGTCACTACCTGTCTAAGGATACATTTTACGCCAAGCAACTCATTTACTTTACGATTCGGTTTGAGGGTTACTAAAAATAAACCTGTGTCAATGCCTTGTTTTCTTGAATATTCCGTCGAAAACTTTGAAATAGAGTCAACTGTGTCTGGGACAATTATGTCAATTTCCGATTTAATATCATTGATATCAGATTTATAATACAAACCTCTACAAACAATGCTCTGACGTTTAAACTCCTTGGGAGTGTATGTATAAGAAGGAATTTCCTTTTCCCTTAAAAGCTCCATCATTTCTGAATGTGCAGAAGAGTCTTTGAAGTACAGTTTGCTCTTGTATTTACCCTGATTCTTAATTTTGAATTCTACGTTTTTGGAATTTAGCTGGTCAATTAAAGATTTAATATTTACATTTTCAAGAAATATAGGAGGGCAATAAGAATTTATGTTTCTTAGAATAGAAATATTATCAATAAATCCTGAATTACTACAATCTAAATTTGTGGAACTAATTGGCCTTTCGGCCTCTACATTTAAGTCACCTAATACAGAATACTTATTTGTTCTATTTACATTATCAACCAACTTATTTAATTTTTTAAATTGACAATTAGCCAAATCAATTTTTACGTCACCTTGAAATGTTCGTTTTTTGTTTTTGACTGTTTGAAATTCGACTTCCATTGATGAAATTTACAATCGCTCATGGTCCGTACAGGTTTCAATTTGTTCCTCTGATAGAATTGGTATTTTTATGTTTTCCAAAACTTGGACGTTGCTATTTACAGATACAAACGATTCTTCTAAATCTCCTTTTGCTTGCGTTAGTAGAGACTGTTTATCAAAAGCAGCATCACGAAGTTGTTGGCCAAGCTGGGAATTTCTGACAACAGTTTCTTTTGCCTCTGGCTTATTTACACTCTGTACATTAGCTTGAGTAATAGGATGATTTGAATTCGCTACAACATGTGTGCCTTTGGAAATAGCCAATGTCTTCTTTTTAACAGCTAATAATGTTTTTCCAGAATTATTAGGAGGTCGTCCTCCAGTTTGAGAAAGTAAGGGATCCTTTCCCATCTTATTAATATTCAATTATTAACACACAAAATATTTTTAAATAAAAACAAAAAAAAATTAATTTTTTTTTTTCTCAAAGAAAATTTTAAATTATTTTAAAACAATTTTCAAAGCTTTCTTATTTTTTATTTTTTTTTTTAAACTTTTAAACACGTCCAATACGTTTCACAGTTGACAAGAGAATGGAAAGAAATATATTTCCTATCAATTCTTATAATTTTTATAAACGTTAAAAATGTGAAATGTTTTTTCGACCTACTCTTGCTTTTCGAGCTATAACTCTCTTCCTAATATTCCGATTTAGCCCATTTTCAATACCAAACAAACCTTGTCTATAAGAAAGATTCTGGCAAAATTTGAGCCCCCTAGCTATTTCGATGCGACCTCTATCGTGCTTTCAACAGACGGACAGACGGACGGACATAGCTAGACCGTCATCAAATTTATATTTCGATGTGTTACAAACGGACTGACAAAATGAATATACCCCCACCATTTTTTTGGTGGCGGGTATAATAATAATCAGAATAATAATTATAAAATGCAAATATTTTATTTTTACTCTGTTCTTTTGAGTGCAAATGTGTATGCTTATACCTTGACACATAGCGTATACGTAATATTTGTTAATCAAATGTAAAGTAGACGCCACGATATCTGATGTGTCCATTAAATTATATTAAACTACTTTAAATCTGAGAACATGACGGTTACTGATTTTTCCCTTAAAAAAGAACCTAATTCACAACTGTCTATCACCGCAAATGCAGCGAAAACAAAATGCAAACTTTAACTGGTAAATGAACTCAACAACCCCTACTATTTTACAGTGACAAAAGGCAAGCAATTCACCAGACTTAACATTTGACACTCATTGTTACAACAGCTGTTGTTAAAATACTATTTCGCTAAGAGGAAAAAAGGTTGAACTTTTAACTTAAATGAATTGACTTTCCTTAAAGGAGGGTGTTTAAAAGAAGAGTCTACAATATGTCGACAAAATAGATAGTGTGTAAAATTGTAACAAGTGCCGCAACTTTTTCAATCTAATGTTTTAATGGCAGCAGCTGGCATTGGAACACTTGAGACAATGCCAGAAAGTACAACTGTCTATCAATGCTTAACAAAATTTGCTACGTTTTTGGTGTTTAGCTGTGTTACTAGTTTTAAAACAAATTTTAACAAACTTAAGTATGTATAGTTAACGTTTAGTAAGGAAACCAATTTATTTCTCTTGTTTTGTTTCAGCTTCTCTTTCAATCTTTGTAGTTGTATAAGTCACTGTCATTAAAGAATTTAAAACAAAGTCTGTTTTAAAAAATTTAACTTTTTCCACCAACATTTAGTGATTAATGGGAAAAGTTAAAATTGTTTGAATGAAGTTTGTCAATTAAGTGGTTTTCCGAATTGCATAGAGCATGTACAAACAAAATAAGTATTTAATTTTGTGAAAACAAAAAAACGTTTTTTACATGTTTTATGTACAAAGTTAAGGAAAATCTATAAAGTTTTTTTCTTTATATTTTCCAGCGAAACTTTAATGTGTGTTCGAAAATATTTGCAGCACTTAATTTTTCGTTCTTTTTTTCTAGACTAATTTATCAATGTCAAGTCTAATTTTCCATTTCTGCTCTACTTTTTCTTATTGCCGAGTGGTGTTGTCATGAACAGGGCATGTTTTATGTGTAAAATCTATTTAAATTCACATCTTGTCTATGTCTAAGTGGCAATAAATAACTGAAAAAGCTAAAGTCTATATTCAAACCAATTTATTTTTCCTTTATTTTAATATTGTGCAGGCTTTTCATTTCTTTGAAATAACTTTATAATAAATAGCTTAAGAGTAAACAATGTAACAATGTATAACGTTGTAAAAACTGAGTCTAGCTCATTAACGTTTTAAAAATATAAAAACTACAAACGAAACAAAATTGATAGATAAAAAAAAAACTAAAAAGTTTTGAATCTGCGCCCCAAACCAGATTCTGATAATAAGAATTTTTCAACACAGTTAAATGGCAACATAATGAATGCCAATATAATGAAAATCAAATATGTTTTAGCAATTAAATTATTTTCTTTGCATTAACTGATCCCTTATTATGACAAATAAAAGAGCAAATGTTCACCAGGAAAATATCAGATAAATGCAGAATATTTAGATGCAGTTCATGTTACCTCTAGTCTACGTCTAATGTATGTGTCGTATATGTATGTGTATGTCTATTCTATGTCTAGTCTATGTCTAGTCTATGTCTAGTCTATGTCTAGTCTATGTCTAGTCTATGTCTAGTCTATGTCTAGTCTATGTCTAGTCTATGTCTAGTCTATGTCTAGTCTATGTCTAGTCTATCTAGTCTATGTCTAGTCTATGTCTAGTCTATGTCTAGTCTATGTCTAGTCTATGTCTAGTCTATGTCTAGTCTATGTCTAGTCTATGTCTAGTCTATGTCTAGTCTATGTCTAGTCTATGTCTATGTCTAGTCTATGTCTAGTCTATGTCTAGTCTATGTCTAGTCTATGTCTAGTCTATGTCTAGTCTATGTCTAGTCTATGTCTAGTCTATGTCTAGTCTATGTCTAGTCTATGTCTAGTCTATGTCTAGTCTATGTCTAGTCTATGTCTAGTCTATGTCTAGTCTATGTCTAGTCTATGTCTAGTCTATGTCTAATCTATGTCTAGTCTATGTCTAGTCTATGTCCAGTCTATGTCTAGTCTATGTCTAGTCTATGTCTAGTCTATGTCTAGTCTATGTCTAGTCTATGTCTAGTCTATGTCTAGTCTATGTCTAGTCTATGTCTAGTCTATGTCTAGTCTATGTCTAGTCTATGTCTAGTCTATGTCTAGTCTATGTCTAGTCTATGTCTAGTCTATGTCTAGTCTATGTCTAGTCTATGTCTAGTCTATGTCTAGTCTATGTCTAGTCTATGTCTAGTCTATGTCTAGTCTATGTATAGTCTATGTCTAGTCTATGTCTAGTCTATGTCTAGTCTATGTCTCTAGTCGATGTTTACTGATAATCTATACAATTTCGTTCTTATTTCTTTTAGCAAAATCCATTAATGACAATCTAATTTCGTCATTAAACCTCATCTAACCCTACATCTACGAAAAACGACATCGTTAAGCCATTTGCAAATCCTAGAGTTTTTCTTTATTTCATAGTCAAAGGCCCTAGCAAATTGTAATTTGATTTAAACAATTTAGTTTATATGTGTATGTGTTTCCATGCAAAAATCTAAAGGTTCTTTTCAGTTTTAGCAAAATTCCATAAATTTTCTCTTGAACACCAGCTGTGTTGGTGTGACCTTTTTACTTTTCTAAGCCGATTTTTTAGTAACGATTTTGCCTTTCTTTGTTTGTTTGTAGTTTAGCATTTTGTTAGTGTTATTTTTGGCAAAAGAAAATGGAAAAAATACATTGAAATATGTTTGGGAATAGTTTATGATGATGCAAATGTTAAAAGATTAAATAAATTTTATGTTTTTTATTTAAAATATGATGTATATTTCTTAGCATAAATAGTACCAAAAGTGTAAATTTCTTTGTTTCTGTTAAATTATGCAGGCTTTGAGGCATGGCTACATGTTTTTATTTAGAATTTTAAAGAGCATCTTTACTTCAAGTTTGTTGCATGTACTTCAAGAGTTGTAGGGGTGTTGGATTTTTTTATGGCTGAACTTTAGTTAACATAAAATAAACAATTCAAAAAAGTTTACATGTTTTTTTTTTTGTTACTAAGAGAATATTAGAGGTCTTACAATGTCATTGTTTTGATAAAAGCGAAAAGAAAATAATAATAAAACAAAGACCCTTATCACAAAATAAAAAATAAAAATTTGTTTTGGATACTCTTAAAAATATGCACACACTTACATGTGTATGTAAATATGCAAATAGCAAAAAAACCTAAAACAGAAAAGGAAAAGGACTGAAGCGCTAAAATCGCCTTTTCTTAAGAATATTAGCAAAGCAAAAGATGATTAAGCGGCTATTTTAAGTTGTCAATCATCTGCAACATACTAAGCCAGTTGTGGTTTTCCTAACACAATATACCAATTCAGATCGTTGGCTATTATTTGGCCATCAGCCCAAAAACATTCTTTAATATAATTTGAATTTAATTTTTTTTAGAAACAAAAAAAAGGACCAAATAAAATCAATACAAATATTTATTTGCTGCCATAAATTATTAAGGGGCTTTGATGAAGTTTTCTTTTAAACATTTTTTATTGTCAAGGATTTATTTATTCGAAAATATTCTTGTAAACATTTTTATGTTGTTGTTATTCTTTTAATCAAATTGGAGTTTAGTTTATTTGCCTTTTTCTATTCATGTTTAAGTAAATTGTTAATTGTTGTTATTGCATTTCATACATTATAGACTCTGTGTTGTTTTTACATTTGTCTTTTTTATTTTTTCAAGCAGGAAGCAATTGAAAGTTCTTTCCAAAAACGTCACGTTTCGCTGTTCATTTCGTCTTTATTTTTATCATATTTAAAACTCTTAAGCCTGAAAAGGTATTTAGCAGCACATCTAAGAGGCAATTCTAGAATAAACGAGTTGTTGTACATGACAATCTAAACAAACGCGTTGCAGTACATAGGTAGGTAGGTAGGAAAGGGGGATGCAGAAAGCAGTATCTGCCTCCTACACCCACAGTCGGAGACCAATAAGGTCCAATGCGGTACATAACAATCTAAAGAAATTGTTATTGCCATCTTTAGATCATTATAATTCTTTTAAGGTTTTTATTTTTTAAGCAAAAAGTCTTAACAATTTAGAGTTCAAGTTACAAAACTAGTAGTAAGGGCGTTGCTATATCATTGTGGGGGTTTTATGCCCCCCTCAGAATTTAAGAAAATTTACCTTATACATATGAAATTAAGATTAAAATTTTGCCTCCCTACAGAAAGAATTTTTTAAAATTAAACCAGTTTAAAATCTTGCCTCCCACAAGAATGTTAAAAGCTTTTGCCACGCCCAGAGAGATTTGTGGCTACGTCAATATGCCAGCTATTAAATTATATCAATATTAGCTAACGTCTAAATTTTGTCGCATATTTTGAATTATTAATAATGTGCTCGTTCTCTTCATTTTTTTGTACAAGCCTAACTACGCGCATTTAACCTTAACCTAATTGTGATGATACCAATAAAAAAATGGTAATTAAATGTAAGGTCACATTAGCCATGTAATTAAGGCAGACATAAAAAATTTGTTATAACATTGTCAAGGGAGAGTCAATACCAAAATATTTTAGTGGATAATAATATGTGTTTTTTGGGTTACTAACATTAAAAAATTATAAAAAAAACAATTGCAAGTTGGAAATAAATAGTTATTTTAGAAAACCTTTGCTCGTTAGAATTGATTATTTAAAAACAAGACAATAAGAAAAAAGTATAAATTCAGGTCTACAATTAAAAAATAAGTGATTTATGGGCAGAAGCTTTTAAAACTTAACTTTGTAAAGCATTTGTAATTGAAGGGCGCTTGAGTTTTTAATTATTGGTTAAGGGTGTTTAATTCGAAACTAGCAGTTTAAGTGAAACAATAATTGTTAAGGAGCGTCAAGAAGGAAAACATTTTTAAAAATCCATACCAGCAATTAATTATACCCTTCACCTATGATGAAAGGAGTATATATAGCTTTGTCATTACGTTTGCAGTTTCTTTAATATTTATATCATTCGTCTATCATTTATTTATTTATTTAATGAAGTCTATGGACATGTATCCTTACAGACTATTATATAAAATTGAACTTAAACATGTACATATAAAACATTTAATTATTCTGAAACAATATTATATTACGTTTAATAACATTAACATTTAAAGAAAAATCTATCAAATGATACGTTTCATTCAAATTCTCACATAATTTTCTAAATGGATCGGCACAAGCATAATTTTTATGGGAAAATGGAAGATAAAAAGGTATAAAGTAACGGGTTGTACGACGTGGTATATTAAAATTAATGTTGCTCAAAAGAAAATCATAAATAATGTCACCATTTATCAGGTTTATCAAAAAAGACACACTAAGCATAGATCTATGGCTTTTCAAAGTAGGCAATTTGATTAAAGCTAGTCTGGTTTTGTATGGCGGTAGGTTCATAAGATAGCTTCAAAAAAAGATCTTCTTAGACAAAAGAGGAGAAATTGCTTCTGCACAGATTCGATGCGATCAACATGGACATTACATTTGGAGTCCCAAACAACACATCCATACTACAATATTGGTCTTACTAAAGAAATATATAACTGTTTAGTAATACCTGGATCGAAAAATTCTTTTGACCATTGTTTTATATAATCAAGCACTCCACGCGCTTTGTTAACGATCATGGTTATATGTTTGCGGAAATCTAATTTAGGATCAAGTAAAACACCAAGATCCATAAATTCATCCACCGATTCCAGGTAAATTCCATTTAACTTATAATTAACTGGAGAAGAGCAACTTCGGTAGAAGCACATATATTTGTATTTTTTTTTTTTTTTTTTGTATTTAATTCCATCAGGTTAATTTTGCACCTCTTATTGAAGCGATTCAAATCTTGTTGTAGGTACACTTGATCATCAGATATCTTATCGCTTAGAAAAATTTTTACATCGTCAGAATACAAAAGGATATAACAGAGTTTTATTACAGCTGGTAGATCATTTATAAACATGGTAAAGAAGAGTGGGCCTAGGTGACTCCCTTGAGGAACTCCAGAACTAACTATAATTATCTTGGACAGTGTATGGTTAAAACATACGTTTTGTGTTCTACCAGAGAGATACGTTTTATCCAATTGCAAGTACGTTCAGTAAAACCCATTAATTTCAGCTTAAAACAAGTAAGAGCGCTATATTCGGCCATGCCGAATCTTATATACCCTTCACAATGTGTAGTCATGCAATAACAGTAGTTTGTATCACCATTCATCCCATATGAAATACGTACATACATATAAAAAACATACATATATAAAAACATTCCATTGTAAAATTATAAATTTACGTATTTATGTTAAAAAAAAAATTTAAAAAAAATTTGAAAAAAAAGTTTTAAAAAAAATTAAAAAAAAATTAAAAAAAATAATAAAAATCTAAATTATATATTAAATAAAAAAATAACAAAAAATAAAAAACAAAAAAAAAAAATTTAAAAAAAAAATATAAAAAAATTTTTTTTTTGGCTCAGCTGGGTTTCGATACCAGGTTTTTTCTAACCAGTATACACGTTTGTATGTATGTATGTTGTTGTTGTAATGTTGTTTTTGTGAATAAAAAATCGAGGTGGTCGTGGGTTTTTGCTCATATCTCAGTTGTTTATGTACCGATATTTCTGATTTTCAATACCGATCTACTCCCGAATATTTCTGATATTTTAGTACCTCACCCGAGTCTAAGCGATGTCGGGGGGCTTCAAAAAGTTGATTTCAACATACACACGGCCAGACGGTCAGACGGACAGACTGACAGAGCTTAATCGACTCCCCTATTCATAAGCTTTCAGAAAATATATACTTTATGGGGTCGGAAACGAAAATTGTAGAAATTTCACACGGAATGACAAACCTATACATATATACCATTTTTTTGTCATTGTTAAGCAGCCTTTCCTGAAACCATGCTGGGTCAATGACGACAATGATGACATCTCAAGGTGTATAATTTCTGAAAGGATACTTATGGTGGAAGTTGATTTAGAAATGTCCGTCTGTCCTTCTATCCACCTGTCCGTCTGTCAGCCTGTGCCTGTGTTATTTGAAATCAACTCCATACGTAGCCCTGATCTGTATGGGATAGCAATTTCAATGCAAATTATCAGGAATGAATCGCTATAGAAAAACATCATTAACGTCAAATAACTTTCTCAAATATACTAAAATAAATGCGCCTGCCTTTGATTTTGCCATATGCTTACACACAAATTAACATCCTTTAGATCTCCAGACATGCTTGTTACAATTTATAAATATGATGTACCTCCGTGGCTATTCGTAAAAAATTTAGGATAAAGCGGTCTTTAACCGGTAAATATATAGGCAAAAATTAACTATAATAATATATATATGTAAAAATTGTATTTAAATATCCAGTTCCTTAAACTTTGAATTAACTTTTGGACACAGTGATGACAACAGATGACAAATCGTAATCATATTTTTTGAGAAAATTAAAAAAATTCGTTTGAAACTAGATGATATATAAGTAACAAAATACAACTGGTTGGTGTTTTTCCTAAGTTTTGAAGTCTAACATCTATTTTTTAGCTCTCCGACATCAATTAAAAAGGCTTAATTAGCAGAATAAAACACATTATAAAATCAAAATAAATCTGCAATGGTCGCAACTACGAAATTGCGTAAAATCAAATTATATGTGGGTTTATCTAGTGTTTGAAGATGCACCCTATACAAGCCTCTCAATAATAGTAGTAAGTGAAAAGGATTGACCAGTAGAATTTTGAAAAAGTGTAAAATGAGAGATAGAGTCTCTAAAGAGCTGCATATAGAGGTCAATTATAGTAATTAAAGACATGTCCGCCTGAACACCCTTAATATTGGCACCAAATGAACGGGTTAAAGAATTTATTACAGTTAACTATGAAGTGGTGTAAAATTCAAGAAAAAAATTGCATAATCAAAAATATAGAAATTAAAAATCTAAGATTACACCAGAAATAATAAATCAATACCATTAAATATAATATTAACTCTAAAATTAAGACTACGCTACGATGGTCTCATTGTAGCTATGTAGCTGATGGTAAAAGATATTATTGGTTATGCCATGGCTGAACGTAGCTTGTTTATCTTTATAAATACCATTTTATTCAGGCTCTTAATTGAATTTTTTTATTAAATACAATTTTGTATTAACAAATATGCATTTATTTCAACAGCCATCAAAATCAACTTGCCTTATTCTCTGCCAAATTAAAATTATATCAATATAGTCATGGAATTAAACACACACATTGCTTAAGTATCATTTGCAGCACAATTTCAAAAAAAGGATATGAAAACCAGTTTTTGATTTATTTCGTTTGAAGCTTATATTTTGTCTAACGATTTAAAAAAAAATTATAGGCACTTGAGTTAATCATAGAAAACTCCTTAAAAAGAAACAAATTTTCTTCTATTATTGATAGCAGGTAATTGGTAGTCCTGACTCATTTAATTAAATAGAAAAAACTTTTATCTATTTGTTAGTAATTCACTAAATTAAGTGGCATTTTGCTAAGAAACTTTGTCAGTAATTAGAGAGACAGTATATCATTTAGTTTGCTTAAATGTAATTATATTTCAATTAAGTCGTAAAGGATATGTTTTGTCTATTAAGATTGTAGCCAGACCCTGTTTTACAACTCAACGAAAAGCTATTTATAAGACATTAGTATCCTTAAATATGTTCTTCTATCATGGATCCTTTTGTGTTTTTTTTTAACATTGTGTAAATAATACTACTGTTTTATGCTCAAGAAAAATTTGTACTCAAGCTGGACTCTTATAGTATTGACCTATTCGCACACATATTCCACTGAGGGTATAAGATCGATGAGTAAGACTTTGGTTGGTTAATTGGCAAAATTTAAAATTTTTATTTATGGTATTTAAATTGGCAATAAATCAAGAATTGTCATTCGGATGTTAGACTTCTGCCCATGTTCGATTTAGAAAAAAATTACTTCTTATAAAGATGATTAGGCTCTTGATTAAATATAATTTTGTGTAACATTATTATCACTCTTCAGTGTTGCCGCCGGCTAACTCTTTTTCGGAGTGAAATCGACAAAAAAAATCTCAGTGAAGCGCAGTGACGAGAAATAAAAGAATGTCGTTTTCGTTTGGACAAAAAAAAAAAGGAAATTTTGTTCACTTTTTTAACACTTTTTTGCCCTTCTTTAAACGCCAACTTACCCATTCATTTCGAAACAATATAAAAATTAATTAAATTGACTGAAAAGCAAATATTTTTTTCACGAAATAGTTTGTATATGTTTTTCTAACGAAATTTTTGACATTTTAATTCAAGACCTAATCAGTCAACTGCAACGTAACGTAACAGCAGAAAATGTTGCCATCTAGCTGCTATATTTTTAACAGGGTGACAATTTCATCTCGTTGTGTTATAGCCTTTACAGACTTACGTGTTAAACACGTTTGAGGTAAATCATGTAAGGCGTTGTTGATCAAAAAAGAGGAAAACTACAAAAAACTTAAAAACGCAGTGATGTTAAAAAAAAACGCAATTACGCAGTGACGACGGGCAAATCGCAGTGAAAAACTGCGATCGCAGTGAAAACGGCAACACTGTCACTCTTGTTTTGAGTAGGATTAAAAAACTAATGCCATGCATTTGTCGTGAAAACAAAGATAAAGTAGCATGTCGTCTTAAATAAATAGAATACATAATGTTCAATGTTATTAAGGATTACTTTTAGTTTACTGCGTCAATATTAGCAAATAATTTAAATCTGTATAGGAAAGTTGGCTTCAGAGACTATTTTCTTAGAGTCATTCTTATTTTAAAAAGTGTGCAGTGTTGTGTTTTTCAAAGAATTCATAGCATTGAATACATACGATAACAAGCATACATGTTAAGATCCTTCAAGTTCAGATTATCCAGATTTTTAGATGTTCCGACACTATTAGTATGCTGATTTTTATGAAGTGTCTGTTGGTCTCCGCTTAGTTCCGATTTATATAGATTTATATGGGTTTCGGCTTGAGCCATTTGCAAAGATATATTTTATTCAATTCAATTCTATATTAAGTTTTAATATAAAACAAATGCTGATACTGTTATATTCCTGGACATCACCTACAAATGTTAATTTATATTTTATTATGTTTAAGCTGAGCAACTAGATCAATCTCCTAAAGTGAAAATAGAAGTGGTCCAACAATAAACTCATGCGGAACACATCTCTTTACAGCTAAATTTCTAGATATTGTAGCTTAAGTGCATAATACTAGATTCGATGTTTACGATATGACAATAGTAAGCATGAAAATGTGGACGAGAAGTTAAAAAAAAACAAACTTGTACCCTGCATGGTCAAATAATAGACTGCCGTAGTCAGAGAAAAAGTTGTGGAGAATTTGCTTAGCCTTCATTAAACCCAAAATATTTTTTATTTATACGGCAGATACAATTTAAATTTGATTTTTGATGACAATTATATTTTTGATAATAAAAAAAACTTTCGATCTCATCAGACATATTTGTGAGTATTCAATTGGATAACAATATGAGAATTATTGGAACAACCAGATTATACTTAACTTAGGTGCCACGTAACAGATCTTGTGACTGTTTTTGTCGTTTTTTTAACCACGTAAAATTCTATATAAAAAGTATGAATTTGTTTTAAAAGTGTTTTTAATTTGACGTTTAGGACGGGTCCTGTTCACTGTTAAGTATATTCTCGCTGCAATTCAAAATGTTCAGTAGTCATGAATTTGGCAGTATTTCCCAACATAAGACTTCACTACTAAAAAGTGATTCTTAAATAGCTTGCTTAGTGTTCACATTCTTCCAACAGTGCTCCTAGTAGACTTTTTATCTGCAAATTCCCATTGCAATTAGAAAATTTTAATTCCATCTTTACCAAGAACAGCTTACACTCTGCTGAAAAAGTTAGCATAAGGTAAGGCAGAAATATAAAATAAAAATTACTGTTAAAACAAATATATATCCGATTGTCCATTGCTGAAATAATAAGCAGTACAGAGGACATACTTTTTTGTGCTTTTCTATGAAGACGATTTCAACATTTCATGGATGCAATACCGTAAGGGAATGAATGTTTACTAAACTCAAAAAAAAAAAAATTCTATGATTTATGTAATTTGACAAATATCTTTAAACTACTTCATTATTCTAACGCCTGGAACTATGCTACAAAAAATAAATATCTCATTAATAACCCTTAAAAATTTTAATTATTCACTTTTATATATTTTCGTTACGGCAGCCACATTTTGGTTAACCCAATTATGACAAATTTCCAACACCTTAACATATTTAACGATAAACTTTCTAACCACATAAATTTTCAACATACATTTAACTTAAAAGTAGATTTTAAGAAAAGAACAAGAAAATAATGAGCAAAGAAAAAAGAATAAAAGCGTAATGAGAAGAAGTAGGCAAACAAATTTAAACGAATTAAAAAAGTGCAATTGCAACCGAAATAAGAAAAAAAAATTATTAAACTAAAAAACTTAAATCTCTAGTGTTTTAACACACACAAAAATAGTTTTGAATCACACACTCAGCATAATTAAATAAGAACACCTTGTGGAAAAAATTTAAAAGATTTGTTATAAAAGTTTTTGTAAAAAAATAAAGAATTTTCTTTAGTTTCTCCATCAAGATGAAAAACCTTAGTTCGCTTGAGAGGACAGCATAAAAAGATGAGATATTAAAGGACTTGAGACTTCATTTTTTCCATTGTATAAGATTTACACACATTTAATATTAGAATACTTAAAACATATTATATTAAAAGATTGTATGTTTAGTATTAGCATACAGTTGAGGTCTTTAAAAAAAATTGATTTTATAGCATATATTTAGGTGTTGTTATATTGGCTAAGAGGAGGTGAAAGCTTCTTTCTATCTCCCTCTCTTCTTAATAGTATAAGAATCAATAACCCAATATAGTTTTGTTTATAGAAGTTATAGACTAAAAGAGATTTGCTCTAAGTTTTGCATAAATTAAAAACTTTTCTTTAAAACCTCACACCCTGTTTTTTCCATTATTCACCTGATGCATTAATTATTTTAGGTCTGTTTATGAAAGCATAATTTCAATACCAGTATATTTGATAATTTATAAATTTTAATTAATTCAAAATTATTTTAAAATTATGCAGGCTTAATCTATATTGTTATTAAATTTTACTGGATTTTCGATAGCTCCCTTGTCTTATCAACTAGCGTTTTTGTTATTATTGATTCCCTTTTATTTCATATCTTCAAATGTTTGAATATTAATAAATTATTACCTGGCAGCCATCTAAAGATTACCTTCGCTAACCGTTAAGGTTGTGTAAATAAAAACAACAACAACAAAAATAACAACGTCTCTAGAAACCAAACCATTTTGTTAAGTGTCTAATAACTTGACTCCAAAGAACATTTAATATTAATTTTACTACCTTTAGAGGCGTTTTTTTAATAACAAATTCTCTGTTTTAACGCCTTTATTTGGTTTTGTTTAGACTTAAATAAGTTTTTAGTCTTTTTTGATGGTTTTTCTTCAAGCCAACCATGAGGCGAACAAATTATTGGGCAAAAAATTTTTAGTTTGGGTATAGTAAGATGGTTTTTTTTTGTTGATTGCTGTTGTTGATGCTACAACGTGCTAAAGAAATATTTTAATTTTTACAGATTTTGGATTTTGTCACGTTAAAGCTTTTTGTCAATGCTTTCTTATTCACACTGAGTCTAGTTACAATGACGGTGGGCGTAATAAGAAGTATTTTAAAATGGCGATGAAACATCAAACGTTTGATATGATTTAATTTAGAAACAACCACTAAATATAAAAGAGACCTACGTAGCATTTAAATTTAGCTTTTGTACACAAACACATAAATAATATTATGTGAAAAGAAAAAGCCTGATTCATAGTTGGAAAAATGTATAGGTAAAACTGATTAACTGAAAAAAATAAAGAGCTTTTACAGAAAAAAAAAAAAGGTTTAAGTTTGTCCAAACTAATTTGTACACTTAAATTATAAATCGTAAAATTCAAATAATTATAATTTTTATATTAATTGTTTAACTTAAATTAATATAAGTATTTTATAAGCAACAACCACAAGTAGTGTGGCAGCACTTATTCAATTTTCGCTTCCAGCATAAATTTATACTTTTTTTCGTTAAGAAACCATTAACGTACAAACTAGCACTTTTGTAGCCTTTGAAACTGTAAATAAAACTCACTTCAACAGAACTCGTTAAGGTGATAAATACCGATTTTTTTATACTTACCTGAATTACATATATAAGGTAAACAATAATTATTTATTTTATTTGACCTCTTTTTTTAAATTTATATATTTAATTATCCAGGCCTAAGGTTTTTATTCTTTTTTTATACCCTTCACACAGTGAAAAAGGGTATATATAGGTTTGTCATTCCGTGTGAAATTTCTACAATTTTCATTTCCGACACCATAAAGCATATATTTTCTGAAAGCTTATGAATAGGGGAGTCGATTAAGCTCTGTCAGTCTGTCCGTCTGTCCATCTGACCGTCTGTCCGTGTGTATGTTGAAATCAACTTTTTGAAGCCCCCCGATATCGCTTGGACCCGGGTGAGGCATTAAAATATCAGAAATATTCAGGAGTAGAACGGTGTTGAAAATTAGAAACATCGGTACATAAACAACTGAGATATGAGCAAAAACCCACGACCACCTCGATTTTTTATTCACAAAAACAACATTACAACAACAACATACATACATACAAACGTGTATACTGGTTAGAGAAAACGTGGCATCGAATCCTAGCTGAGCCAAAGAAATTTTTTTTTAATTTTTTTAAAATTTTTTTTTTAATTTTTTTAATTTTTTTTTTTAATTTTTTTAATTTTTTTTTTAATTTTTTTTTTATTTTTGTCTTATATATATTATATATATAATAATTTTTTTAAAAATTTTTTTTTTTAAATTTTTTTTTAAATTTTTTTAAAAATTTTTTTTTTATTTTTTTATTTTTTTTTTTTGTTTTTTTAACATACATACTTGAATTTATAATTTTACAATGGGATGTTTTTATATATGTATGTTTTTATATGTATGTACGTATTTCATATGGGATGAATGGTGTCACAAACTACTGTTATTGCATGACTACACGTTGTGAAGGGTATATAAGATTCGGCACGGCGCTCTTACTTGTTTTTATATAATAAGCAATACAAATTAAACAATATTTTATTTTTCAATATTTCGCTACTCCTTCGTGTAGCATCTTCAGAAAAATTAATTAAAAAATTAACAAAAATTAACAAATATTTGTAGTTAATCCTCTGTGTTATTGGTGTGTTTATTATCTGTAACATTCTTCCAATAATTATAATTCATAGTGGACGTGCTCTCCATTACAGATAATAAACACATCAATAACACAGAGGATTAACTACAAATCAGATACAGAGGGAATAGCTCAGAGTTATAGATATTTAGTTCAAAAATTTTAGAAAGCGGAAATGGAATATTTTTAAAATGTAATAGATTAGTAATTAATTTTTGGTTTTTTAGTGTATAATTTTTTGTATGACAATTTTCTGAAATTTGTTTCAAAAATTTTTATTATTAGTATAAAAAAAGAAAAATTTTGTAATATTTGTTAATTTTTGTTAATTTTTTAATTAATTTTCCTGAAGATGCTACACGAAGGAGTAGCGAAATATTGATAAATAAAATATTGTTTAATTTGTGTTGCTTTTATTTTTATATAAAAAAAAAGAATAAAAACTGCTGTATGACCTTAGGCTTGGATAATTAAATATATAAATATAAGGTAAACTTGATGCCGAAAGAATCAGCTAATCATAAATAATCAATCCCTCTTTTTATTCCCAAATTATATTACAATTCCAAGCAAAGTACAGCTATAAGAAAAGGTGTCTCAAAACCCATAGCGCAGACAACCTAACTATATTAGGGAATAAACACATTATTTATATATTTACAAACTCAAGTTAATACTTATACAAAGTTAAAATAAATTTATTTAATCAAGATTGTTTTAAATATTTTAAGGTTTATACAAGTATTAGACTTATTTGCCTACATATAAGCTTAGAGATCTATTTAGGGAAACAAGCTTTTTGACGAACATTAAAGCCTGAAACTAAACTTTTCGTTTAATCACGTATCAATAGCAAAAAAAAGTTTTCTTGGTAATATAAAGAGCTTTTTTTCTATCCATTTAAAAATAAAATTTTAATAACTTCTAGTTTAGTGAAGCTTTTAGTTGTCAAAACGAGTTTAAATTCAAGTTAGTTACACCACTTTAACTTGTTAATATTTGTTTTATTTACTTTAAATTTTAGCTAGCTAAAAAACTTTAAAATAAAATTTTTTTTAATTAAAATACTATTTGTTAATTTTTGATAAAAAAAGTTCGACCAAAGAAACTTTTTTTAAAAAGCTTTTTGTAAGAGAATAGCAAAATCTAATTAAAATAAGACCTGTTGAAAAAACCAAAATATTTTATTAAAATATTGTGTGGGAAAAGTTTTCAAATAGAAAAAAATCTTTTGAAATAACAACAGCTTTTAGTAGTAATATACTATAGTAAACACGGTTTTCAATTAAAAGTACAATTATAAATTTTAAAGCCTTTAGGCTTAAATAAAGTTTTTTTTGGCAATAGAAGTGTTTTCTTATGAAAAATCAATTCTTGACTGGAAAACTTTAGCTGTTCCAATTTTTTTGTAAAAAGCTTTTATATATTTTTTTCTTAAAGAGCTTCATTTTTGAAAAAAAAACCCTTTTAAAAGAAGAAATTTTTTTTCTATAAAAAAGCTTTGTTTTGAGAAAAAAGCTTAAATTTAGAAAAAAATTTGTTTTACCTTAAAAAAAGCAATAGAAAATTCGGTATTTAATTTAAAAATATTCTCATTTTTTTAAAGCTTTTAAGCTCTCAAAGCTTCTACAAGTTCTGTAAAGCTAACTGAGATCTTAAATTATAATAGAGGTACTAGAATGTCAATACAGATTAAGCTAAAACACTCATTTTTGTTGAAATTACTTTCATTTGCTTATGTTTTGATTACGAAAACTATAGCGTAAGTGTTCTTCTCGCTGTCTATCTGTCTATCCTTAGTTGTTTTCTTTCTTTCTATGTAAAATAAAGTATACTTATGAGGATTAAATGAATTATATTTTCTTTATATTCATAATGAAAAGTAAGTTTGTACTTCAGTTGCTTGTTAACTGCAATCTTTTCATTCATTTATTTAGAGCATGTTGCTTAATGGCTTGTTTGTTCGTTCTGTGGCTGAAGAGGGACGTCGGTATGGTCGTCAGGGTTTTTATTGCTACAGTAGCTTTTCCTTTTTTTGTTTTTTTTTTTGGAGGAACATCTAAAAGTGTTTGTGTGTAGAAACATTGAATTAAATTAAAAATTTGTTATGCCTTTTCCGTGGCAAATAGAAGCACTAATTTTGAAGAAATTTGTTATTTTTAATTACAAAACAAGTAGGCCAACTAGCAGCAAAACAAACAAAGTATAAAAGGCAGACCGAACGAACGTGCAAGCGACTAACTGGCTGACTTACTAAAAGGCATCAACACAGCAGGCAAATATAGCTGGTATGTTAAAGAAAACACTACCATTTTACAATTCTACGGACGGAAAGGAGCAGCCATTAATCTGTTCTACTTGTCAGAGACGTCAACATATAAAAAAAAATAATGAAAGAAAAAAAAGGCCACTAAGAGATGAAAGAAATAAGTATGAAAAATTTAATAGGAAATGAATAAAAGAAAAACAAGACTGAAGTTGAAATTATGAAACAAAATAATATTAAATTAATTCAACAAACACTACACCAAATATAATAACGAATCGAATAAATGTAGAAATAAAACACAAAATGATTAAATATTGTAATTGCAGAGTACGTGCTTAATTTCGAAATAAATTACTATATATGACATAATACTGTTTAAAAAAATACTCTAGCATATTTTAAGGCTAAGGGAAATAATACAATTAAAATGTTTTACTTTTGAGTTTAATTTTAACTCAACCGCTTTTTGCTTATTGCCTGGGTATTGTGGAACCACTATTTTTATTTAAGGGCTCCTAAAAAAGATATTGGCTCAATTGGGTTATGTTACATTTTCCAATCAAATAAATAAATTTATATATCGATGCCTGTGCCGGAAATTATCGTATGTTACGTTTTTTTAGAAATCGACTTTTTTTATGCCAATTGGTTCTACATTCATTAAACCATCTGCTGATAGAATATTAAACCGATAACTTTTTTTGGTTATAAAGATAACACTGTGTATGTTTTATCGTATGCAGCAGTGTTACGTATTTACGTTTTTATTCATTTAAAAGTAATAAAAACGCTCTCTTGCTAAATTTTGTTTGTGTAACATTACGATAATTTCGCGTACAGGGGTCGCTATGATAAATATAAGGCACCTCAAAAATCGCCATCTTGGTGATGGAGGGGTAATATGAAGCCCTACGGGTGTATAATGTGGAAAATTATTCCACATAAACAGAATCTAAATACTTAAACAAAATACCAATTTTTGTCACACCGCTTTTTACTTAGAAACTTTACTTAAAACATTACTTCTGTAAAAAAGCATGTGTTGAGACATCTGACAAAATTTTAATTAGAGTGCGCTCTAGTTTCTTGTGTCTAAACATGTGGCATCAGTCGTTGGCAGAAATCTCTGCTGTTGCAAAGCAGTCAGCGTAAAATTAGAATTTTGACAGACATGTAGATGTCTCACAAATTTAAAGTCAGATTTAAAAAACATGCCGTGTGTTATAGCCTTAAGAGCGTTATGTTAGTATTTATTTGTAAACTATGTCTATGAGAGCTTCTAAAAAATATTAAATTTTTTAAAGAATGGAGGGTTCCACATTACCCGTCTATTCAAAAATACGCTAAGTTACTCTATGTAAAGGTTTAAATAAAAAAATTAAAAATAGTTTATTTTATTTTTATTTTATTTTCAAGAAAAAGTAATAAAAAGGGCCCCAAAGGCCAATAAAACTATAATACAAAAAAATATTCTTAAATATAAAATAATTTATATTTAAATAAGCTTTAAGCACCAACTTACTTTATACTTAGTTTGTTTGCAACAATTCTATAGAAGATGAGCTTACCTGAAATATAAAAAAAAACAATTATTTTAAGAATAATATATTTTGTTTAACTGCAAACTAATGAATAAAAAAATATTAAATTAAAGCTCATTTATAATCCGACCCGATCACGAGTTATAATTAATTTTTTTAAAAGTGGACAAAGACCGCAAAACTGCTTTCAAAAAAAAAAAATAAAAATTAAAACCTGTTTAACCAAAACACATTTTAACATCTTTTATATTAAAAATTTTTTAAAAATCTCTTGCTGTTATGTCTGTGCATGCATGGAGATCCTCAATCAGGAAAGCGATCTATTCTAGCGTCATCAACATGTAGGCTTGAATACACGTAACTAATGCGTAATTTATTACGAATGATAAGGCGACTGGCAACTTCTATTTTTTCCCATATATATGACAATAATCTTATCATTGATGTCTATATTTGAAATCCTGCATACGTCGATAACTCTGAGTTTACTAAAATTGGAACATCATACGAAAATAAAATAGTAATTATAATTATAACAATAATTAGGTTATAATGTGTTTGAACACAAAATAAAATAAAACCAGAAAAAACACTTTATTCGGTTGTGTCGAATCTTATGTATCCTTTACAAAGTTTGTACCATCATGTACATTTATACAGAAGTATGAAATAGCGAACACTATTATTTGTTGTCGTTCTAGTAAAACGATAATCTGATGCTTTATTGCCGTTAACAAGATTTTTTTTATTATTCCTGCTAAAGGTACAGATCTTATTTACATGTGCGTTCTAAATGTTTTAAAAAGGTCCATAAGAGCTAAAACCTTTATTTTTTTTGTTTTTTGATAAAAAAACAGCATCAATTGTATTTTTTCCCTTACATGTCGGCTCGTGATGTGCCCATATAACTGACTAATATAAGCAAAATTATCGAAAGCATATTTGAAAAATTGATAACATACAGGATTCTGAAATACACGTGAGGCCTATAAAAAGTTGATTTTAACAAACACACAGACAGACGGACTAAAAACTATAATAATTTTGAATATAATTATTTATTTTTATACATATATTTTAAAGGTTTGCAAATGAATATAATAGAAAAAATAAACGGAATAACAAACTAGTGTGAAGGGCATAAAAATATAGTCACGGCAAAGGAATATTAATTATTTTCATACAAAGAGCAAATCGTCTACATTTCAAATTTAGAATTTCGCCCTCTAAACGATAGATTAATTGCTAAGTTCATCGCCACAAGCAACATTGCAACGTAAGAAATTTTCCTAGAACCGTTAGAAAAATAAATGAACGTATAGGGGAAAGTTCTTAATAAACACCAGAAACATTTATGTTCTGTTAAGCTAAGAATGGGTAATACATCACTTCAGCACATATTTACTGGTGAAAGAATGGAAACTGGTAGATCTTCTATAATGTCTATATAAATTTTAATACATGGACAGAAATAAAATCAGTTCTATTAAATATTTGATTGTAAACTATTAAGCTCATGTTTATACCCTTCACCTGTGGTACACAAGGGTATATATAGATTTGTCATTCCGTTTGTAATTTCTACAATTTTCATTTCCGACCCCATAAAGTATATATATATTCTGAAAGCTTATGAATAGAGGAGTCGATTAAGCCCTGTCCGTCTATCCGTCTGTCCGTGTGTTGGTTGAAATCAACTTTTAGAAGAAACTACATATATGTTCCTTAGTTCTGGATCAATCTCTTGGAAATATCCAGGAATGAATCGCTATTGAAATTCAGCACAATCGCCTGTTAACTTTCTGAGATATGAGCAAATAAACTCCGTTTTTTCCTATATTTTTACAACCAAATTGTTCAGCCATAGAATATTTTATAACATGCCTCTAGTGATATTAGTGTAAAATTTTGGATAAATCGGGCTCTTATCGGTAAACTTAAAGGCAAAAAATTTTTTTTTTAATTTATATTTTATATTTTTTTACTTGTCATTGAATAGCTTCATTAATAAGCAGAACTGTATGTGTTGTGATCCTAAAAATCCAAGAGTCATTCATCAACCCCAATAGCACACCATTAGGTGTTTAGTATGGTGTGGCTTTACATCTGAAAATATAATGAAGTCTTACTTCTTCGAAAAAGAAGAAATGGAGAGCTATGTCGTTTTATGATAGAATGGTTTTTACATCCTGCTTTTGAATGAAGACCTGAAATGTAGTTTAAGCATAATGGAGCCACTGCACACTTTGCATTCAGAAAAAAATGCCACCATTAAATAAAATTTTTGGCCAGCAAATTATTTCCAGAAATTAGGAAATCAATTGGCCATCGTGTTCGTAAGATTAGTCCGACTATTTTCTTTGGGGTTATCTTTAAAGAGTGAGTGTATGGGAACAAGTCCGAGATAATGATAGAACAGAAAGTTGGTTTTTATAGAAGAAAGAACAGAGCTACATTCACAGATTTTATAAAATGTTAAGAAAAACACACCATAAGCAACCAATTATTGCAAAGCTTAAGTAACAAAATTTTCCATTTTTAATGCAAAAATTTCCGTTTTGTATATTTTAAAATCTGAGAAAGAAATAAAATTTTATATTGTACAAACGAATAAGTTTTCACAATTTTAAATTGCATGGAAATTTTTGGCCTACACTTAACTATAGTGCTGCTACATACCTTTTTTTATACCCGCCACCAAAAAAATGGTGGGGGTATATTCATTTTGTCATTCCGTTTGTAACACATCGAAATATCCATTTTAGACCCCACAAAGTATATATATTCGGAATCAGGGTTTGATTTGATGACGATCTAGCTATGTCCGTCCGTCTGTCCGTCTGTCCGTCTGTTGAAAGCACGATAGAGGTCGCACCGAAAAAGCTAGGGAGCTCAAGTTTTGCCAGAATCTTTCTTATAGACAAGGTTTGTTTGGAATTGAAAATGGGCTAAATCGGAATATTAGGAAGAGAGTTATAGCTCAAAAAGCAAGAGTAGGTCGAAAAAACCGTGTCCTACGAACATCGAATAAAATGGAATTGTGTCCAAACGGATTAACGTAGACTCATGAAACTTCGAATATATATTTCCTGAGTAAAAACAATATCAATCCCCGAAAATTATCTAAATCTATGCATTAGGAGAGGAGTTATCGATCAAAATGTACGAAAATTTATACCGCACAGTGTATTTTTCGGTATATTTAAAAACAAAAACGTCATAAAAGCAACAAAATTGGATATACGACTCTGAAATTTTGCACACTTTGCTTTTTAGCGAGGGGCTTTTTTTTAACGGAAAATCAATATGCCACGCCCACTTTTACGCCCACCTCCCATATAACGTTTTACCCAAAATTCATATAATTTCTCTATTAATATAGATTTTGGAATATTAAAGGACTATATTGAAACACCTAAGTTGTACTCATTCGCAAAAATAACTTTGACACGCCTACTATAACGCCCACTTTTTACGTTATCCACCGTTAATGAAATTTAAAAGCTCATAAAACCACCAATATTAGAGGTATGATAACCAAATTTACTGCGTATAGCCCCCTAGGCAATGTCATTACTGTGCCAGAAAATTAAAGGGCCACGCCCACTTTTACGCCCACTTCCCATATAACGCTTTACCTAAAATTCATATAATTTCTCTATTAATAAAAATTTTGGAATAATAAAGGGCTATATTGAAACATCTAAGTTGTACTCATTCGCAAAAACAACTTTGACACGCCTACTATAACGCCCACTTTTCACGTTATCTACCGTTAATGAAATTTAAAAGTTCATAAAACCACCAAAATTAGAGGTATGATAACCAAATTTACTGCGTATAGCCCCCTAGGCAATGTCATTACTGTGCCAGAAAATTAAGGGGCCACGCCCACTTTTACGCCCACCTCCCATATAACGCTTTACCTAAAATGCATATAATTTCTCTATTAATAAAAATTTTGGAATAATAAAGGGCTATATTGAAACATCTAAGTTGTATTCATTCGCAAATACAACTTTGACACGCCTACTATAACGCCCACTTTTCACGTTATTTACCGTTAATGAAATTTAAAAGCTCATAAAACCGCCAAATTTAGAGGTTTGATTATCAAATTTTCTACGTATATCCTTCTAATCAATGTAATTGTTGTGCCAAAAAGTTTAGGTGACACGTCCTTTTTAACGCCTACCTCTCATATAACGGTTTATCTTAAATTCATATAATTTCTCTATTGACAAAGTTTTTTGGAAAATAAAGGACTATATTGAAATATCTAAGTTGTATTTATTAGCAGAAACTTTATTGACACACCTACTTTAACGCCCACTTTCATTGAAAGACTACATTTACAAAAGCATGTTAGTAGCATATCGAAGTTTCTGATGGTCCAATGTTGATGCTCAATTGCTGGGCATGATGATGAGGCGATGTTGACTGCTCTTTTGCCACACTATCGCAAAAACCAGCAGTGGTTCCCATTAAACGAACTAAGAAGGCAGGATTATGTTGATCAAAAGAATTACGAAGTGCATAAAATGCATTTTGTTTTGAACGCCCATTTTCACAAAAAAACTGAATATTAAACCTGAAAATTAATTTACAAATATTTAATTAATAATAATTAATTAATTAATTAATTAATTAATTAATAATTAATAATTATGAATTTTCCTGAAGATTCTACACGAAGGAGTAGCGAAATATTGAGAATTTAAATACAAAAATTGGATATTTAAATATGAAAATTTAAAAAAAGAGATCAAATAAAATAAATAATTAAACCTGAATAACTTTAACGCGTTGCTCATTTAGGTATCTTTCCACTGTTAAAATTAAGTTAGTCTGAGATTGAGAAATGTCAAATGAAATGCAAAAAAAACTTGTTGCTTATGTGGGGTTCACCTTCAACAGGGGCCCTTAAAAATTAACCACCCTCTATAAAGAAAGTAATACATATTTTATTTTAAAGAGCTTATTCCATAGTGATTAACAAAATAATAAATAATGTACTTTAAATGTACACAAAATTGGTGGTTGGTATAAAAGATTCGGCACAGCCGAATATAGTGCTCTTACTTGTTATCTTTCTAAATGGTAAAGTAAATTTGTTAATTGGTTATTTTTGGTTTCGTTTTTGTTTATTTTATAATCAATAACCAAGCCCACCTACCATAATCTATTTAAAATTTCCACCTTAAATTAAATATTTATTACAATTAGTTGTGGCAAAATGTATAAAAAAAAGAATTGTCGCCTTTTTTATTAAAAGGTTTTACTAGTTGATTTTTGCAAAATTTTGTTGGTTTTCCCAAAAATCTATCAATCATCTAGACATGAAAACATTTTAGCACCTTCAGTGTCTCTAGAGTAAATAAACATGGTATGCGTGTGTATGTGTGCGTGTTTGTGAATTTATTATAAAAAAAATTTTTGAAATCATATACATATATAATTGGGTATAAATAAGTGTATGCATGTGTATGTTCTTAACCATCTGTGGTATAAAGGTAATGCATTTAGCTCAAAGCCAAAAGATATCAATCTTTGCTTTGTATGTATATGAAGATTGAAAATGCGTAAACAAACAGCAACAACAACAACAACATCAAATGTTAAACAATATAAAACAAGAAAAACAAATTCAACATCAAGTCCCTTAGGTAAACAAACACATACTTTCCATAGCCCTTAGTGTGTCAAAGTAAAAGATAGAAAATTTATAAAAGTCATCTGACTGTAAACAACATAAAAGTAATTTGCCTATATTAATGTATATGCAAAGAAAAAATGTATATGCAAAACTGTATATGTATAAGAACATGCCTAAATGTATACTGTAGTATTTTGCGTTATGTAAAGATTGTTTCAAGCACACACAAAAACTGTTATCATAAATATTGTTACATTTAAATCTTTTATAAATGTTGTTTTATTTCCTTTAAAAAGACGGGGGGATTCTTTTATTGCAAATAACAACACATGCAAATTGTTTTAAAAGTAAGATCACTTTTTTTTGTTATTTAAACACATCCGGATATTGCTTTCACTGATAAGTTCATGTTTTATTATTTGCAAAAAATTAATCTCCATGGCTTTAGGTATGATGGATTTTCAACATCTTATAGGTGCAGTCTAAAAAAAATGAAAATTAATAGTCTGAAATTATTAGCCAAAGTGTAAGTGGAAGTTCAAGAAGTTTCTAGAGCTAAATGTGACAAGCTGACATTCTTCTATGTCGCAAGGCACCACTGCGAACAATTCCAGAAATATCGAGTAGAATTAAGGCTCCTACTTTTGGTGGTAGTGTGCGCCATTTAATGTTTTTTGAATTTCAGTTTAGTACAGTTGCCACTGGGAATATTTGCAACAATGAAGCGATGGCTATATAAATGATTTGTGTTTTAAAAGCGACGCAACCACTTTTGTGAAAAGTATTCCCAGTTTGTGCCGAGAAAACTTCAGTGAAATAATGGTTGAGCTACAATGGAAGTATGGTGGCGAGTACAAATGCGTTATATAGCGAAAGTCATTGCAAGTCAGAAAACAGAAAGCCAAAGAAACGTTAAAAGATTTCGCAACCGAGATTAAGCGATTGGTGCAGGTGACATATCTAGGCAAGAATCAAAAATTTTTGGATCAGTTCAAAACCGAAACGTTTGTGATTGGAATACGTGATCCTGAAATAAAGCATGCGGTGTTTGGCACACATAAGTGAACGCTTGTAAAAGGTATAAACGTAACAATAATATTTTCTCGTGGTTATCACATATCTCTTTTGCTATTATTAGGTTTAATACAACGAAAAAAATGTATACATTTACAAAACCATATACACACACACATTTACACGTCGACTTTAAATATAATACGTATCATTATCGTGCACATAGATAAAGACACACGAGCTTAAAGTACCCATTATGAATATGTGTGAATAACGTGCGTTAAGGCGTATTGAAATAAAAATAAAAATTTTTCAATATATTCAGTACTTCTTTGGGTATCTGTTTCGTTATTTGCATTTACAACCAATTTATGCGTAAATTTATGCTTTTCATTTTTCTATCGTTACGCTTTGTTATTTTTTATTTTTTTTTGTTCCTTTCTTTTGTAAAAGGGTAAGATTTCTTTAACATTTCGTGTTACAAAAGGGATGAAATTTATACATTCTTGTAATACAAAACAATACAAAATGTTATTTTTCCATTTTATTTGAATAACTAGCCAAACCCGGCGCGCGTTGCTACGCCCCTTAATGAATCGAAATGCATTCTGAACTTTAATTGAATATCAAGTGCAAAAGCCTAAATATTATAATTTTTTTTATGGGCGTGGCATTGCCCACTTTTCTAATCACGAAATTGTAAAGTCATAACAGCTCAATATGTGTGCAAAGTTTCAGAAGAATCGGACCAGTGCAAGTACCTCAAAATTAAAATTTTTTTTATGGGCGTGGCCCTGCCCACTTTTCTAATCACGAAATTATTTAGTCATGACAGCTCAATATGTGTGCAAAGTTTCAGAAAAATCGGTCTGGTGCAAGTACCTCAAAATTGTACCCTTTTTTTATGGGCGTGGCCCCGCCCACTTTTTTAATCACAGAATTATAAAGTCACGACAGCTTAATATGTGTGCAAAGTTTCAGAAAAATCGGTCCAGTGCAAGTACCTCAAAATTAAAACTTTTTTAGGGGCGTGGCCCCGCCCACTTTTCTTATCACGAAATTATTTAGTCATGACAGCTCGATATGTGTGCAAAGTTTCAGAAAAATCGGTCAAGTGCAAGTAGCTAAAACTGATAACTAATTTTTTATGGGCGTGGCCCCGCCCACTTTTTTTCACCCATAAACACTCCTCGGTATGTGTACAACAACTTACCAAAGTTTGGGCCCAATCGGTTTTGCAGTTTCAGAGTCTATAGCTAACACACACACACACACACACACACACACACACACACACACAGAGTTTCACTTTTATATATATAGATGGATGATATTACACACATATGTATTAAGACACATGGACTTTTTATTCAAGCATACATATACATATGTATGTGTGTGTTTTTTGGTATGTGTTTAACTTGTCATTATTTCGTTAACACAAATACCCATTCAGGTGTATAATAAATACATAAAACAAGGAATTGTTTATTATACAAAAGTTTGTTGTAACTGTGTGTATAAGAAAATGTGTTTTGTGTGTGTATGTGTGGGTGAATGATTGTGAATAAACATTTTCTTTAAAAAAAAAATTTTCTTGTTGTCTTTATCCGGTTTTGCTCTCAATCTGCTTATGTCATTGTTTGTATTAAGTTCAAGTATATAAAAGTGTATATTTGTTGTATGTTTATTTCATTGTTGTAATTTGTAATACATTTCCGGTTGTCATGATGCCAATATTCAAGGGTAGTAATATGATACAAATGATATAAATAAAAAAGCAAACATACAAACATACAAAACACGCACATGACACACAAACACACTGAAAAAGTTTTTTGAAAAAGGGAAGAGAAAATAACACTGTTCTACAGTGTGGAAGTTTTAGAAACTAATTTAAACTAGTTCGAGCTTGCCTGCTTGACTACCCATGCTAAAGATGAGGGTATAAATGTAAGTCATTTATTGGTCTAGGTTTTTCGGTAAAATCTGATATTGGAATACAACGATTATATTCTCATTTCATATGGAAATAGTGTAACCGAATAAGATAGAAGATAGTCTTTAGGTAAACGCAGTGCTTCATTTTTTCATTCTTTGATGACAAAACTGCTAAGAGACAACAGTAGATTATATCAATTGTTCTAAATTCAGACTAAAATTAAATTATTCGAAATTTTCATTGTACTGTTATTGTTTATAACAACAATAATTCTATGATAATTAAAAACGATTTAATTTCGCTCGGTATACAGAATATGTGCTTCTATTTCTAAACGTAATAAAATGGGTATTTAGATAATTTTCATGGCATTTACAATAAATCAGTAAAAAGAAGCTATTCTACGCTACCTATTTTAAATAACTCCGTTCTTTTCCATTTAGCGAAAGACTTAGACACTGATGTATATAAAATCTGTTAGCAGCGGCATTGATAAATGAAAATGAAAAAAAAACAGACATTATGTTGTGCATTATAGTTTTGCAGTATCATGAATTGGAAAATAATATATCTAATTTATCGGCATACAATTTATATATTTGACAAAGTTAAAGGTTAATTTTACTTAAAAAGTGGCATAGTGCATGGTTTGGCAAAAAAATCTGTAACTTTTTGAACTTTAGCACTAGGTTTCCGTGAGATTTAAGATAGTGACAGCCGGTTTCCATACCTTCTTTCAATATAATGCCTTAGATAGGATAAAGCTTTTAACCGTTAAACACTATGCATGTATCGTCCAGAAGTTCTTCACCAATAACATTTTCCTACATCTTCAGATCATTGATCAATTCTATCTCGCAACATTATTCTTCTGTGAGTTCGATTCTTTTGTATAACATTTCGAAATAACATTGGAAAATATAGGAGTCAATACGATGTCAAGCACTTAGGGTATACAAGCTACATTTAAACCAAGTTTTTGCCCAGCACACAAAAACTTTTACAGCGTTCTCTTTATATAACATTTTCATTATTGAGATTCACATAATCCACAACAGTAACATAAACAGTCTTCTTATAACACAGAAGTATTTTTCAGGACTGCCGCCTGTTAGACAACTGTTTTTGATTATCTTAAGAAAGGAGTTGCTTTTGTAGGTGATATTTTTTTTTTGCTTAAAACTTAAATCATTCATTTGCATCAAATAATAAAATACTCATAGTTTTTTTTTTGAAAAAGTCATGTTTAGAAATGGTTGTTAATTTTCAGTGATTTGAGAAAAAATACACAGCCCCGCAAAATGAGCAGTGTGCTAGTGAAATGTACATTAACTTCGTTTTTTTTTTTTTTTTTGTTGAGCAAATCACATAAAAAATATTATTGTTTTTGTGTTTAACTTCCCGTATTTTTTCTCTCTCCTTATAGAATAGTGCATGCAGGCGTTAGCTGTGTGCCTTAATTTCCAACTTTTTATTACTCTGAATATTTGGATTTGTAAACAAAATATGACTTAGCGTAATAGAGTAAAAAAAAATATACAAATAATTTCAAAGAACTTAGTGAAGCAACGAAAACTTGTATAAGTACAGATTTTCATTATTCACACAAAAGATCCTGATTGCAAGTGAATATAAACAATAAGGAGCAATACAAATTTGTTACTCACTTAGGCAGCGTTAAGTGTGCATACAATGCAAACCCTAATTTTATTAAAAACATTTACCTTTTCTTTGCCATTGGTTTTTTGTACGCCTTGACCAATCCAGCCGCCTCATTTGCAACCAATCAATTCCTATCAGTTGCTATTGTTCGTATTGCTTTCATTCTAGTTAATGCTGTGTTTGTTGTTATACAACCAAAACGCGCAATTTTATTGTTTGTAAGCGATTACCTTTATATTTGGTATCTTGTTTCTTTAACGTCATATTTTGTTGAGTACCAGGGCATTTTTGAGTTAAAGGCGACGAAATTATAAATGAACTTGAGTGCGATGGATCGACACTACGGTCGCCATATGATGAGAATATTGCATGGAGGAACAAAGAGAACTGCAAACTGTCACGGCCATTAATACAGTGTGTTTATGAGGACCATTATTGTGGTTGTGACAGGGCATTATATAGTAGGGATATTGATCAGTAGATAAGATTGTGGCACACCGAAATACTTAAGGACATGATATGATAAAGGGGAGAAAGAAACGATAGATCATGCTATCTGTCACTGTTCGAGACTTTAGTATCGTAGAATTGTAAGTTGTTATGTAAATGATTCCGCGATGAGTGAAGGGACGGCTCGGAGTGCAGTCTAAAAGGCTTTTGTATTCATCATGGGGCTTGGATAAGTAGTAGTTAGACAATGAAGGCTTGATAGGACTGTTAAAGGTTTTAATTTCCTTTATTAACTCTATTATTAAAACTTGCTTTTCTTCCTATTTCTTTCATCAAGAGGGACACAATTGACCACATGGATATCCGGGTTGGGTTGTAGGAATCGTTTCTTGCTTCTGGCTCTCCCTTTCTATGAACCTATCATACAAAAATATTTTTTGATATTCTCTTATCGAAACAGATCAGTTTACAATTTTGCACAGTGTACATTTCAATATAATTGGACTGCTTATCATATAGAAAAACCAAGTCTGCCTCTTACGCTAAGGAATATCAAAATTGTGTGAATTCTAGCAACATTGAAATTATTTTTTCCTCAAATAAATATAAACATATAATTTTGTTTTCACAACCAACAATCAAAATTTAATAAACAAAATCAACATTTTTATAAAAAAAAGATACTTGTTTAAAGAGAAAATATTGTAGACATGTGTAATCTGTATTTATAGAAAAAAAATATTAAAATAGTATACACACACTACTTGAGAAAGCTGGCAAATTACTTAAACTGCTTAAGAGATACAACATACGAGCACTGTGGGGTACAAATTCCGATAAATAGGTCATAAACATTTTGGGGTTAAGAATATTTAAACTGGAATAACAAGTGAGTTAGGTTTTTGGCAAATGTTTGACATCAATTTGTAAAAAGGAAATTGTTTTTTATAGCATACGAAAAGCATATTTCATATAAGTTTTGCCTGACCATTGTCAATTTTGTTTTTTTCTTTGTCTGCACAGCATCCTAGCAAAAAGGAAAAATTAAAGAAGTGCTAAATGAGTTACATATAATAATGCAAAAGTATTTATTTTAAATTTCTTTCTACATACAAAATAATTTGTCGAAAATGATGTGATTAAGAATGAATGAAAAATCATACAAATATCTTAAACCATCCATGTAAACAAACATCATTAACTCATAAAACATTGGTTTCTTTTCAGCGAATACATATGCGATCTATGAACTTAATAAATACATAAATGCAGTACACTCATACAAGCATGCTATTGATAAAATAATTATTATTTTCACCGAAATTAACAAGCTTTATCATTACGTGAACCTCTTCAAAATCATTTGTTTATCTTGTTTTCTTGCGTGGTATGTATGGAAGTATATTCTTATTTGATTATTGATTATTACTTGATAACAATAATAATACAACCAAAAAAAGAAGGTTTTCACAAGCACCCAAAAATGTATCTTAAAGAATATCTCTGTATAATTTTTTTTTAACCCTGCTGTTAGATAAAAAAAATAACCAAATCCTAAAGAGACCACTTGTTCAGTACATAATAAAATTCAAATTTTCATCAAATATTTTGTATTTAATTTGATTGAATATCTCGTCACTTCAATCATATTTGTCCTCCTACTTTTATAGTAACAACTAGTACACATCAAGGCAAATTCGTCAATAGGGTAACATGAATATCAATGCTTGGCTTATTTTTTTTTTGTTGCAACTTTGTTAAATAAGTGCGAATGAATTTTGATAAAATTTCAGCGAAGAAATTCACTTTGATTCCAAAAATAACAAAACCAGTAATTTTGAAACAGAAAGTGAACCAGTCGTTGGTATCACAAGCTCTGATCCCATTCTTATTGCTAAAAAACAAAATGTGGAGGGATACTCTCACCACTCCTTCAACCTTTGGAGTAGTTTTCTGCTTTCTGTAAAATTGTAACGAAAGAAATGCAGACATTCATGGTACTATTTGCATGACTTTAAGTACGCTCCACTTTGGTCGAATATAAATTCGTAATAACGTCATATTTATTTGTGAATTTTTGCAACGCTGAGAACACCTTGTTCAAATGTTTTACAACTATTTCGAAAATGTTACTGTTAATACGACTCTTCTGAGATTCAAAGGACAATGTTTCCTTCGACATTTTAGGTCATTAAATATTGCAAAATTTTGTTTGAAATTATGGTTTGCAGGCGACATCCCAAAGATTTAGCTGTATCTTGGAAAAAATAAAACTTCAAAATCTGATTAAAAACACCGACAGACAACACGTTATAATGTAGTAAATAAGAGAATAGAAAGAGTAAAATATAACAACTTCTTCTCTACTTTAGATTAAGCAAAAGATTAGTAGAACAGAAAATTTAATTCTCTAGTTACTGTAATTTGGTTTAACATATTTTTTAGATTTCTTTTTGTTTGTTTGTTTTTTTTTTTTGTACAAATATTGGCATTGATTTTGATTTGCGTAATTTTCAGGTTCATTAACTGTTTAATGCTTTTAAATCTGCCATTAAGTAAAGAAGCATTTAGAGAACATTCTAACATGTCATATAATTTTATGGCCCTTCACTAATATGGTGACAATAATACTGGAAAAAAATAAACACACATTTAGCTTATTTTTGTTCCGTTTTGAAGCTGAACTCATATACTAGAACATTACAATGTAAACACATATTTATACAGTTAGTCTTACGAATTGCGATACATACACACTTATCTTTTATGATCACTCTTGTATCCATGTTGGCACTTTGTGATTCTCATGTCAACTTAATTCATTCATTTGGTGTTTCTATAGCACACTTCTTTGAAATGGAACTAATTGTTGTGTTTTTGTTTAAGGAGTAACATTTTATATGGAAAATCATTTCTATTTTAAGAGAGAGTAAAATTTTTACAGAATATATTTTAATAAAAATAATGTCTTGTTTTTATAACAAATTTTGTAAAAAAAAAAAAATTGAAAAATCCTTAAATTTTTCTACATATGTAGGTGTTCTTTTCCACAGAATCTGTTTTTTGTGGAGACCATAGAAATTGACCATATTTTTCTATATAAAATATTTACTTTCTATAAAAATAAAAAAATTATGATTTTTATTTATTATTTTAATTAGTGATTTTTTATACCGTTATCCTCCACACGATCAACGTGGGTGGCATGACTGCTATGTATATATCCAGCAGAATATCAGACTAGAGAATGCTCTCTCTGGATTAAACTTCACTTTAGAGGCGCAGGATTCAAAGATGGCCAATATCTTAAATTATATTAAACGAATGTTTCAAAATAAAAGCTAAAATTTTATATATAAAATTTTTTAGATAAACCCCAATATTAAATGGCGAATTCATATTTGTTTTTCATTTACAGCTTTATATTCAAAGACGATTTTTGGTGGTATAAACTAGGGCTCTAAGTTAAGTTTACATTTTGGAGTGTACCCCTGGGTGGCAGTCAGAGTTTTAAGACTTCTCAATATGGTGAGTATTGAATGCCGGATCGTTTTTAAAGTAAAAATCTGCTTTTGAAACATATAAGCCTTTCGTAAAAGTCCTGATTAAATAAAGGAATAACTTCAGCATAAGTATGCGTGTGAACGTACATTTCAGATAAAAATAGAAAACTTGCTCAAAGTTCCATTTTAAATAGAATACTGAAAACACAATTTTCCCCTCTCTACTTATTGTTTAAAAAGCTATTTTTTCATAATTTTTCTTTTTTAAGTAAAATTTGATTTTTATGAACAAAAAAAGAATTATTGAATTTTTATACACCTAGAAAACGGACAATCAATTTCATTGCCAATCATAATTTCTTAGTGCAGACTAAGTATTTGTATTCCGAAACGAAATACTGTCGTTACAGCTTTAAAATTCTTTTATCACAACCAATTTTACTACAAACAATTTGGTATTCACAACCGATACTGTTTTTCTGTGTAGAAGAGGTTCGTCTTTCTTTGCATGAGCGTGAATAAATATCTGTCGTAAAAAACTTTTATATTTTTTTAATTCTACCTGTTTTTAGTAAAAAATATGACAAAATTATCTGTTAACCAGATGTCAAATATATACCACAAAAACTTTTTAAAGAATTTTTCCGAATTTCCTTCTAGAATTTTAAAAATTTCTAAGCAAACAAAAAAAAAATAAATTTTAATACTAGCATTTAACATGTTTTCGTTTTGACTGTAGCTGTAATGATTCACACTCTAGCAAAAGAAACAATTTTACCCCATCAAGTAGTCCAATTAAGAACAGCAATCATAGTTACATACACACACACACTTACATACTCGCACAAATACACATAAACGTAACCATATCAACAGCACTTCAAAGCCAAATACCTAAATTAAAATACTTAAAAAACATGGAGTGATGAGCTTAAAGTTTTACCATACGAACCATCACTAATTGAACTCAAGAATGACATTTCAGTGCTAAAGACAAGAAATGCCAAAAAAATGCACATCGAATAAATTAAATAGCAATAAGACTAAGTTACTTATGACAGGGAAGGGAAACCCACCTTTTTCTCCTCTAACCCCACTAAAAAGCAACCAACAGCAGCAATGTAAATGCTTCAACGCAAAAAGCAACGATATACATCAACACAAAAAAAAAATGAAAGAGATAAAAAACATTGGGAAATTCAGTCAATATAATAGATTACTGGAATGCGAATACAGTTAAAGAAGTTAAAAAAAAATAGATCAAATAGTGAGCTGTCAAAATAACTGAATACTTTTGTAAAGCCACTGAAAAAAAACTAAAAAAAAAGTTTGAAAATTCATGAAAATATAGAAAAAAAAAACGCATCATTCAACTACATGTTCAATTAAAACTTTAACATGACTCAAAAGGTGTTGGAAGTTTTTTCAGGCCCCAAAAAAAGAAAAAGCTAATTGAGTGTTTTTTTTTTAATCTCTATCCCTAGATTTACACAACAGATTCTATAATAAATTCAAGTAAATGAAAAAATAGTTTAGCGGAAAATCGTGGAAATTAAAATTAAAGGTAAAATTAAGACAAAAAATTAAATTATTTTTTTAAAAGCGTGTTTTTATATCCGCCACCATAAACATGGTGGGGGTATATTCATTTTTTCACTCCGTTTGTAACACATCGAAATACCAATTTTGGACCCCATAAAGTATATATATTCTGAATCAGGGTTTAATTTTATGACGATCTAGTTATGTCCGTCCGTCTGTCCGTCTGTCCGTTTGTTGAAAGCACGACAGAAGTCGGACCGAACAAGCTAGAGGCTCCAATTTTGCCAGAATATTTCTAACACATACAGGGTTTGTTTGGTATTGCAAATGAGCTAAATCGGAATATTAGGAAGAGAGTTATAGCTCGTAATGCAAAAGAAGTTAAAAAAACCGTGTCCTTCCAACAACGATTGAAATGTAATTGTGTCCAAAAAAAATATTTTCCTTAGAAATTGCCTAAATCTATGAATTAGGAAAGAAGTTATAGATCAAAACGTATGGAAATTAATACCGCGCAGAGTATTTTGCGGTATATTCAAAATTTAAATGGAAAATGAGATGTATTATTCTGCAATTTTGCAACCATTGCTTTTTGGTGGAAGGCTTTGTACTAATGGAAAATAAATGTTACACGCCCACTTGTACGCCCACCTACCATATAACGCTTTATCTCAAACTCATATAATTTCTTTACGAATAAAGATTTTGGAATAATAAAAGACTGCATTGAAATATCTAAGTTTTATTCTTAGCAGAAACTTTATTGATACGCCTACTTTAACGCCCACTTTCATTGAAAGACTAAATTTACGAAAATATTTTACTAGCATATCGAAGTTATACAAAGAAAGTGATACATATTTTAGTATAAAGAGATTATTCCATAGCGATTACTGTTAATAACAAAATAATAAATTCCAAGCTATAAAAGTACATCAAATTGGTGGTGGGTATAAAAGATTCGGCACAGCCGAATATAGTGCTCTTACTTGTTTTTATTGAATTCTACAGTATCAAAATTATGCAAAAATATAAATGACTAGTTAATTTCGGTTACTAAGCTTCATTCGGTTGCGTCATAGTATATCAGTTCCTTCCTTCCATTTTTTTTTTACAACCACAAGAAGACACTAAGAGTGCCAGCAGTTAGATCAAAGCTCTAGATATGTTTATTATCATATCGAGATAGTACTGTGTTTCAATAGGGGACTAAGAACTTTGGCAGGGCCATAATTTTATTGCTGCATCTGTCATGTAATCTGCTCTTTATTCGGTTTGTTTTCTCAAAATTTCTGTGTTTAATAGCATATACAAATTTAAATAATTTTAATTAAATTCAAGTTTTCATCGCTTCTAACCATATATTTATCGTTGATTACCAGCTTTCTTTAATTTATCCAGTAGCCATTAGGCATTTCAGCAGATCACTCCGTTTGACTTCAGATATCTTAGAAAGTTTATGCAGTATATCAGTATATCTTTACCAGGGTTCCACGCCCTTGGCAGCTAAAGCAGGACATTTTCAGATAAGATAAAAAACAAATTTCTCAAATTTTAGCGACAATGGCTGTTCAGGGGATATCCGAGTCAATTTGCATCTTTCCCTCATATCTAGTGATCCATAAATACTAGCAGAAACCTCGTAATATACTTACGAATTCAATTCGAAAGTAACGATTTTCCCAAATAAGACTGTCCAGCAATCATGTATTCAGTCAACGCCACCAATTCTAGGCTTTTCATAGTCCCCGACGGGAATACAATTGCATTTGCATAGCAAATATCTAAGGTGAATCAACTTTTGGTTAGGTTATTCGAAGGCTTCTACCATAGAAGACCCTATGCGCAGGCACCTAATGGGCAGGCGTTAACCAACTTATTTAGAAGTGGTGGTGTATGTTCTATCATATGAAAAAAGAGCCATCTGACTGTCGACAAAAATGTCAATATTTCCGTGAATATCATTGTCATGCAGTATCCTACAATACTACTGCATAGTTATTATTTAAATATATAAGATATATTCATACGAAAGTCCGAAAAGGAGCCCTATCCCTAGCTCGTCAGAGAAGACAGCAGATTCAACCTATTTCAAGACCGATCCGCACGTTTTTATATTACGTAAACTCGAATCGATACGCTACTCAAACGATTAGAAAATTTCAACAATATCTCACACACTTTGATTAATTTTGCTTAAAAAGATTGTAGATACCCTTCATTTGTCAGCTTCTAACTAGAAAATTATAACAACGTATCTTGCTCTGATATGTTCCAAAAAACTACTCCTTTGTAAGAAACATTGACTACCTTGACCATAGGCAATTCACTAATAAACAGCAAACTGTAAAAACAAACGTTATTAAGCTTCTTTAATATACAGCCTAAATTGTGCGGTTTCTGCACAGATCACAAATGTCACATGTTCCAAAATTTCAAAGCTTTCTAATTAGTTTTCTGACAAACAAACAAACAAACAAAAAATCACATAATATGCTTTTAGCTAAAGCATCCATTTTCAAAGAATTATCAACATCATTGTGTCTTATTTTTAAAATGACATTTTAAGCATGTTTTACCAAGATTTTTAATTATCTCTCCTTCTCTTATTGTGATGAATTTCTAGAAAATTTATAATTAACTTTTAATTAGAGCAAAACAACCGCAACAGTACAAATTGCGCAACAATACAACAATAAAATATAAGTCAACAAATGGCAAAAGAATAAATTCAATTTAATTTTCTTAATTGCATATTATGTCATTCATGCTAAATATACATACATACATATACATATATAAACTCTCCTGCTAAAATCAACTCAAATATTTATTATAATAACTTGCATTCACATTTGTTATACAATCGTATAAAGGCAGAGCTCAAAGGTATAAATAAAAATAAGTTCATGTGTGTGTAACAGATTTTCATAAAATTTAATATTTAATTTTTAGAAATTTTTAGAAATAGAGAAAATCGTAATATAGTTTAATACTAACAGTATTGGTAAAGTTTCCAAACATTTTAAAGACAAACAAGTAAGAGTAACGAATTTTCGATAGCAATTTTGTGTGGTACTTACGACTTTTCAGTCATAATATAGAAAGTAAAAAAAAATTTATATATTAGTAGTTTTCTAAATAACTTTTACAAATTTTTTTATTTAATTTATTTAATTAATTTATTAGTTTTTAAATTTCTAAATATTATAAGTATATTTTTAATGAATTTTCCACGACTTTTTTTTTATCCATTTTTTACAAATAAAATCTATTTTAAAATATATTAATTTCAATTGGTAATTTTTGTTGTTGGTTCAATAAAGCAATACATATTATTAGGGGCAATATTTTGTTGTATAAATTTCATTTATAAAATTATCATAAGGAATTAGTTCTAGATTGTATTATTTATAATAGTTTGTTTGTTATAATCATAATTAAAATTATTTTTGTTTTTTTTTTTATTACATTAGATTTATTACATTCTGCTCTACTTCACCTCTGCTTTTCATCACCAATTTTAGTTAGTAGGCGTGTCACACACATAATACACCAATTTATTTGAAGTATTATAGAGAACAGCAGGTTCTTATAAAAATTCAAGATTTTCAACAATATAGAAAACACAAAAAATAGTAAAGTATGCTTTTTATGGCAGGCGACAGCTAAAGTAGGCGCATCAAAGTAACACCTGATAAAGTGTTCAACTTAGAAATTTAAACAAAGAATTCTATAATCATCAAAAATCCTAAGCCATATAGAAAATATATGAATATATGAATATATGAAAGGCGAAAATTGCAGTTATATTGGCCAGATATCTTTACAAGATTTTAGCTCCGTGCATCTATTTTTGACGCTTTTATACACGCAAAAAAATATATGATTGTGGTAACCATAATCAAAGAGCAACATACTATGATTGAATTGTATGATTATGGTGAATAATAATAATGGTTACCAGTTATCATTATTATGTTTAATTTAAGTATCATTCAATAATCATGTATACAATTGAAATCGACAATCTTTGCTTTTTTACGGCAAATTACTGTATTTTGCTGTAACATACACATATTGCTTGTACTCACCAATTTAATTGCAATTTTTTTGTCAATATTTTTTACATTTTCTCGTTTATTTTTAAATTTTCTTTAATTTTTTAAAATTTTTTTTCTTTTTTTTGACATCTCTAACTTTTAAAATAATAAAAATTTATTCAGCAAGACGAAGAACAATTGAAATCAAATTATTATTAAAAGAAAATCATAGCTTGATTATTTTGTTATCATACTGTTGTCTCACTTATTATTTAATGATTATTTTTAATTTTTAATGATTTTGAATATAATGTTATTTTTGTCAAATTATTTGTTTTTAAATCATACTATTTTTAAATGATAACCATTTTGAAATTTTTAGGAAAAGTAATCATTAAATGATACAATTCAAACAAATGCTTGATTATCGTGGCAAAATATATGATGAAATGAAACAAAAACAACTATTACTTGTTTTCGACAACCAAATATTGTTTTAGAAAAAATAATAGGACCGTCGTGATCATGTCGTAACCATGGTTTTTCTTTGCGTGTAGTATGTTATATGGGAGGTGGAAGTTAAGGTGGGCTTATCAAAGTCATTCCTGCTAATGACTTCAACCAAGATATTCAAACATAGAAACATTCTTCCAAGATTTTTTAGAGACTTTAATTTAAGAAAGTACATTATGTGGAAAATGGGCGTTAAAATAAGCATCACACTTTTATTTGCCGGTATTGCAATAATGTTGACCAAAAAAATTTTCTTTTTTCAAATTTCGGCACTTTGCTTCTTATTACTGAATACAGCTTCAAAATCAATAACCTACAGAAATTTACTGGCAAAACGTAATTCAGAAATCTAAATATTTTTAAGTATAACTGAAAAGAAAAAAAAACTATAACAACGGGTAACTAAAAATTTTCATTAAAAAAAAAAAAATAACAAGTAAAAGTTCTGTATTCGGTCGTGCCGAACCTGAAAATGCCCTTTGCTGTCATGCACTTAGGCAAAATAACCTCTCCGTAGCATAGCCAAGATGCAAAATTTAACGCTATATGCAATTTTGTTTTAGTATTTCTGACGTCATCTTCGATTTTTAAAATTATTATAGCTAACTGTTTTCTACTTGTCAAGCCATTTCATTTGATGGGGTTGAGAAAGAAAATTATACGCATTTTGTTTCCAACGCCATCTTTGATTTAACGTTTTTTTACAATTTACTTTATTTTACTGGCCAAAGTCTTTGGTTTGATTCTAATATTGTAGTGGTTAAAGGGGATACATATTTTGCAAATTAAGTCCTTTCGTTTAATACCCATATTGTTCCACTCGAATGTCCAAAAGCTGAAAATTCATTATTATTTGTAAATTTTTCATTTAGCAACTTTATGTTGGTAGTTATATCTTAGTTACGCGTTTTGTGTTTTTCTCTAAAATTATTTGCGAGTATACAATATTCAAGTTGACTCTACTAAAATGTCTTACATTTCTGGGTTAGCTTAAGAAATTGATATATGGGCATTTCTACAGAAATGTCAACCGCAGCCAAAAAAACCAAAATCCAAAAAAAGAATGTTGTCTTAACATATGTTTACAGTGAATCTATCAAATTTATGTAATGTAAGCAATTTTTCATTTTTTTATAACATGTTTCGAAATATTCGAATGCAAAGTCGTACAAGTGCAAAAGTTCTGTTTTAAACATAAATAATCACCGCTTTGCTCTCTTTACGTATTCAAATTTGTAGCGTGCGACATCATGAGTGTATCTATATAAATAAAAGTGAAACTCTGTGTGTGTGTGTGTGTGTGTGTTAGCTATAGACTCCGAAACTGTAAAACCGATCGGGCTGAAACTTTGGTAAGTTGTTGTACACATACCAGGGAGTGTTTATGGGTGAAAAAAAGTGGGCGGGGCCACGACCATAAAAAATTCGTTATCATTTTAAGCTACTTGCCCTTGACCGATTTTTCTGAAACTTTGCACACATATCGAGCTGTCATGATTAAATAATTTCGTGATAAGAAAAGTGGGCGGGGCCACGCCCCTAAAAAAGTTTTAATTTTGAGGTACTTTCACTGGACCGATTTTTCTGAAACTTTGCACAAATATTGAGCTGTCATGACCTTATAATTTCGTGATTAAAAAAGTGGGCGGGGCCACGCCCATAAAAAAAGGTTATAATTTTGAGGTACTTCCACCAGACCGATTTTTTTGAAACTTTGCATACATGTCGAGCTGTCATGACTAAATAATTTCGTGATTAGAAAAGTGGGCAGTGCCACGCCCATAAAAAAAAGGAATCATTTTGAGGTACTTGCACTGGACCGATTATTCTGAAGCTTTACACACATATTGAGCTGTTATGACTTTACAATTTCGTGATAAAAAAAGTGGGCAGGGCCACGCCCATAAAAACAATTTTAATTTTGAGGTACTTGCACTGGTCCGATTCTTCTGAAACTTTGCACACATATTGAGCTGTTATGACTTTACAATTTTGTGACTAGAAAAGTGGGCAATGCCACGCCCATAAAAAAATAAAATTTTTAGGTTTTTTCACTTGATATTCAATTAAAATTCAGAATGCATTTCGATTTATTAAGGGGCGTAGCAACGCGCGCCAGGTTTGGCTAGTAATGTATAAATTCCAAATCATTTTTGTTTCGAAAATGTCTTTATTTGAATATGTAAATACAAAATATAAAATTTGTAAATGAAGATGAAAAAAACAGCGGGTAAAAAATAAAGCCAACTGCAAACGTTGCCGAAAAAGGTTAAAGGATGATGAAACAAAAGTACAAAACTAGAAACTAAAAAATAAGGAAAGAATGCAGACAGCCAGACAGACGTGGAGAGCAATGGCTGAAGGTAAAGAAGATATAATTCAAGAAAATCGAAAATATAATCGCTTAAGACAAAAGGAGAACCGCAAAAAAATTTCAAGAAATTGAAATGTCATACGCACGCCAAAGCAGGAAATGGCAGAAAGTGAAAAGCATTCCAGGTATATCTTAGTGGCGTAAAATAAAATATTGGTTAATGCGTACAAATGTCGCATTCGACATTAGAAAAATGCCCTTATATTAAAAAAAATTTTGTTTAAGTAATTTATGCCTATAACATTGCCGACTAGTGACCGGTTTGTTCGCAATTTTTAAGTGTAGCCCCAGAGGAACATTATCTTTATAAAAAGTAACAAGCGTGTCTCTGAATTGTTCTAAGGCTGAAATATTAAAATTTCTTAGTAAGAATGTGGAAAAAACACAGGTAATCGGAATTATTTGCCCATGTTTCAGAAAGTTATGAGGTTATTGTGTTGGAATTATTGCAGAATATCTCCAAAAAATGGCTACCATAGGCGAATCTGTAAAGCATGTTAGAGGTTCTAAAAGCACATTTTATCCAATACTCGGACAGATGGACAATACTAATCGACTTCACTGTTCAAAGGCTTTCAGAAAATATGTACTTGATAGAGTCGAAAATCGATATTGTAAAAAACACAAATGAAATGACAAAGCTATATACACATTCAGCACCACTGGTGAAGGGTATAAAAACAACACGTAAACATAGTAAGTAAAAGCGGCAGGCAGGGACATGCATTTTTATTTGTCATTGAAAATATGGATGAAATACGGAAAATAACTGGAACAAACAGCTATTACAACCATCAAACTATGTATACATTCTGGCACTAAAACCAAACAAAATGAGCAACTTTGAGAGTAAAAAATAAACAAGCACGTGATTCCCCGAGATAAAAACAGCAGGGAACAAAGATAATGAAGCATTTACATGCACACAAACTAGAACTATGACATTCACATTCTACAACCACATAGAAAAATGCACGCTGGGAATTTTATGAATTATTGAGCGTATAGAGAGACTGATATTTTTTTTTCACTATGTATTTTAGTTGCAACATTGTCATTATCATCATTGTCATTATGGTAATACATATAATGTTACCAGCTTGCTGCATTGTAGACTAGTACATCAGAAAGACCAACAATAGCAATAGAAAAAAACAAAAACAACAACAGTAAAAGTGAAAATGTATGTACACATACATAAACACCATAAAACTTTTAGTCACGTTGATGTGAGAATTTTACTCTCAAATTTAAATTGAAATTTAAAAGAATATGAAAATAAAATTTGTCACGCAATGGTCCAGACTTTAAAATGTTTATAAATATTTAGTGGAAATTTTGAGTAAAACTTACTGAAGAAAAACATTTATTTTAGTACCTTAAGATTTAATTAAAGACATTTTTATATGTCTGTACTAGCTAATACCCGGTGTGCTTCGCCACCCCCATCGGAATGAAATAAAAATTTTATAGTTCAAAAATATATTTATTTTGCAAGTGCCACGCCCACTATTACTAAAGCATTAATTTCTTATCAAAATAGTCATATAGATGTCAAAGCTTCTCGAGCAAAATTTGGGTACTCTAATTATTATCGCTTCCCAGAAATACGAATTTTTGTATTTAATTCATATGACAGGTGCCACGCCCACTATTACTAAAGCATCCATTTCTTATCAAAATAGTCATATAGATGTCAAAGCTTCTCGTGCAAAATTTGGATACTCTAACTGTTATCGCTTCCCGCATATACTAATTTTAGTATTCAAATGCTAGGAGAGCTGCCACGCCCACTATTTCTAATGTACCCATTTTTTCCAGAAATGTTTATTTGGGTGTCAAAGTTGCTCTTGCAAAATTTTAGTACTCTAATCGATATCGTTTTCCAAATATACGAAATTTAGTATTTAATTCATGTGGCCACGCCTATGTTTGTGTGGATGTCAAAGTTTACCGTACCTAATTTGAAGACTCTAGCTGCATTAACTTTCGTGATATATAATATTTAATACTTATTCTTTAATAGGGCGTGGCATCCCGCCCACTTACAATTTCAAAGTATAGCCTATAGTTCCTTCCAGACATACAAAAATATTCTGTGAAAATTTCAAGGAAATCGGTCCAGCCGTTTAACCGTCTATAAACAAACATACAAACACACATTGATTTTAGAATATCCTTGTCGATAACTACAAAGGCATTAAGTCCAAATAATTGCACATTAACTTTTTAATTTCAATTTTACAAAAATTTTGCTCTCTTTCGTTTGATATCAAAAGCTTAGGTCTTTTTGTATCAATAACTGCTTTAAATTTTAATAATTTGCTGTTGAGTCAGTAACTAGGAAAAATTTATTTATTATTTGGTAATAAAATTAAAATGCAGTTTTCGATTTAAGCCCTTTTTGACTAACTTTAAGGACATATTTTCTATACAACAGTCTTTTGGATATTACCTAATTTGTATATCTTGACAAAAAAACATAGCAGACTGCGTGACGTTATTAGGCCAGTACTGGCTGCTTTAACAATAATTTTAGAATGTTTGCCTTTGCCAGCGATTTAGATTTTGTAATGAAACACTACGGTATTTTCCATTAAGTCTCTATGACTAATTTGCATTGATATCGTTATTGATGATGGAGACTTTTTATTTAAAATTGTAATTATAACAGGAAATGTGAAGAAATTTTTTGTTTTAGCAAAACTTTATCACAAAAATGCACTAAATTAAGGTGACTTCTGAGGCATACTTTGCTTCTATTATTGTGAAAGCTTTAACGGACATAAAGTTTTGCTGCAGAGTTTATAGCTGTTTTAAGTTGGCTAAAGTTTTACTCCTTGTAATTATTTTTTTTTCATTATATTCAAGGTAGATGAAGCAGAAAGAAAAACTTTGCTTATTAAAAATCGGCCCCTTTCTTACAAGCAAAGAGAAAAATTTTATAAGGAATTCTATTTACATAAAATAACTACAATTTATTTATTTTTACGGTAATTCTCCTTTTTCATTTCGCCATGATCAAGGCAGGCTCTTCATTAAGATAACAACAGCACTAACAGCGACAATAATAGTAAATCACAAATAAGATTAAAGTCAGCAGCAACAAAAACAACATCAGAAAGAAGTTTATGGAAAATGAATAAATAAAATAAATTAAAACTAAGTGTCAACGGAAAAACTCAAGTACCCGTGCACAGTATTAAGTTTTGTGGCTGTGTGTATATGAGTTACCAAACAATAGTTGTTGTTATTTTTTGCACAACAATAAGCATAATATTATTGAAGGGAAAATAATCATTTTCATATAGAAACACTAACATACATACATACATACAAGCATCCATTTGTCATTAAACTATATGGAGAGACTGAATTTTTACTTGAAATTTATTTATTTATTGTTTTGTGTAATTTTTTCTGTACAACCATGAATGAACCTGTATGGTTGTGTGTGTGTATGTGTTCGTGTGTGTGCAAATGCTTGTACATGGTGTAGTATATTCCCCAAAGATGTCAATAAATAATTAAATCCAATGGGAAATAAATTTCCCACAAAACGAAGCCAAAAACAACATGCATCATTGTCAGAACTTACAATAACTACACAACGACAATAATATTACCGCCAACAGCATCAACCACACACCAATAACAATAAAAATGCGTACAACATTGGTAGAGTCACTACAAGCAGGCATTATAGTATCAGCTACATCATCAATATATTAGCAAAAAAAAGAGGAACAAACAAATTATCACAACCCATACAGCGACACTTTTGTATGTGAGAAATGGACAGAGTTCATTTACAAAAATTGTTCAAACACATACAACTGATTCTCTCTCTCTGTACGGATACATGAAGTATTACGAATGCCTGAGAGTAGAGAAAAAATGGGTTAAACAAAGTACAGTGTGACTGAAACTAAAATTAGCAAGTGAGAAGTTTTTAAGAATCGCTCTTAATACAAGATTGAATAGAAATTTTTCAGCCTGTTTAACCTTAATTTTAATAAAGATTTGTACAACTGACCAAAGCAAAAGGTTTCAACTCACAGTTTGGCTAATCGTTGATCTTTTAAGTTTCTTTTTAGGTCATATCATCTCTTGGGTAACTGAGGTTTAAACTTCAAGAGTGACCTAGTTCACTAGTTCACTAAAATGAGCCGAAAAGAACGCTCAATTTATGAGAATTTAAACCCAACTCCAAAGAAATCTAATGCGCATAATCATTACAAAAATTATGGGAGTAAAGATTATTTAATGATAAAAATCATCTAACGCAGATCTTTTACATTACTATTTCACTTCATCACATTTTATGATACTATTTGTGTACATGAGCAGATAATTAAAAACAATCTATTCTGTTTTTAACTACTTTTATTAAATGCGTAATCATAAAGAAAACTTAAGTTTTCATTTCGAATTTGAATTGCTTTGAACGTATTCTTGACAAGGAGATCGCAAATACGAAAACTAATCGTCTATAGTAAAATATTTTGAAAAAAAAACAAAGAAAAAAGAAAGTTAAATATTGTTAATATAATTAAAACTAATATTTATTCGAACTTTTTATTTAAATTTTTTGTAAATTATTTTATTCTGCCTTAAGTTGCTTTTTAATTTGAAAAATTTTTAAAGGTTTAAAAATACAAAAAATTAACTTAAGCTAGAATAAAATAATTTTCAATATTATTTAGATTTTTTTTTTGGAATTTTAATTTTCAAAATACTTTTTATTAAAGCATACAACTTGTAAGATTTACCAGGCTTGAATGAAGTTGTTCACTTTTATGTGCACACACTGGCTGTTGTTTTGAATTCAGTAAAATGTTTTTTCATTGTTCATGTTCATGCTAAAAAATAAAGCAAAAATTCGACGCAATAAAAAAAACAAGCACTAGAAAATTCTGAGAAAAAAAGGGAATTCAAGAACAATAATAACATATTTTTATATATGATCAAGTGAGTGGTGATGAAAGAAGCGCAGTTATTTTTAAGAGGCATTTGCTGGGGCTAGTGATGGAAGATCAATGCAATTTAGTATTGCTTCATTATAACAATTATAACTAGTGCCCTAAGAAAATTATAATTTATCTAATAAATGAAAAGGTCAAATAAAGTTAATTACAGAAATTGTTTAAAATTTTTATTTTACGCAAAGTTTTTATTTTATTGGCCTTGTTTTAATTAAAAATAAAAATTTTATTAATTTTTTCTATTTTTATCTATCTATTTTATTTATCAAAAACAGTAATTTTTCCAGAAGACAATTTATTCGCTTAAATTGCTTCTTTTTTTTGTCCCATTGTTTTTACAGAAGTTAACTCTATGTCAACTTATTTGTTTTCGTATTTACATTTATTTACAAACTTTTATATACACATGCATACACATCAGTGTAGCCAAGCAAGTGTAAACAAGTAACAGTGCTATATTCGGCCGAATCTTATATACCCTTCACAACGTGTAGTCATGCAATAACAATTGTTTGTATCACCATTCATCTCATATCAAATACGTATATATGTATGTATATACTGGTTAAAATAAATGTGGCATCGAATCCCAGCTGAGCCAACAAATTTTATTTTATTTTATTTAACATATTATTTATATTTTATTTAATATATTATTTATATTTTTTCTTTAATTTTTTTAAAAAATTTTGTTAAAAAAATTTTTAAAAAATTTTTAAAAATTTTTTTTAAATTATTTTAAATTTTTTTTTTTGTAATTTTTTTATTATTTTTTTTTTATTTTTAATATTTTTTCTTTTTGTAATTTTTTCTTTTTTTGTATGGTTTTTACATATATTTATGTATGTATGTTGTTGTTGTAATTGTGTAAAAAAACGAGGTGGTCGTGGTTTTTTGCTCATATCTCAGAAAGTTATTGGGCGATTGTGCTGAATTTCAATAGCGATTCATTCCTGAATATTTCCAAGAGATTGATATTATATAGAGATCTAAGGAACATATAGTTGCTTCTAAAAGTTGATTTCAACCAACACACGGACAGACGGGCAGACGGACAGACGGTCAGGGCTTAATCGACTCCTCTATTCATAAGCTTTCAGAAAATATACACTTTATGGGGTCGGAAATTAAAATTGTAGAAATTACAAACGGAATGACAAAGCTATATATACCCTTGTGCACCACAGGTGAAGGGTATAAAAATGGATCTCTTGTAAACTGGTTCAAAAAAGGGTTGATAGTGTTTATTATTATTGTTGTTATTGGTTTTGTTTAACAATTATCACATTTTTTCAACTTCTTTTCGAATACAATACATATGCAAAAGTACAATGAGTGATAATCATTGTAAATTTATCAATAAATAAAAGCTTATTTCACATACATTCATACATTCGCTGTAAACAGTCTCGATTCTCTACAAATACCACCTGCAATTGTAAATAACTACACATGAAGGCATAATCACATGGACAGAAAAATAAAAAAAAAATAAAAAATTGACACAAAATTGTGTTTGTTGGCAGTGAAAACAATTTTTAAATTTGTTGGCCTATTCACATAAGAGGGCAAGTGCACTTAAATAGTTCTATACATAAATGTATGTGCAAATTTAAATATACTTACGACTATTTTATTTATATGTATGCATATTTATGAACGTGTGAGTTTGTTGTTTGTATGCCTGATTCGACCAATGCATACGAGTATACAATTAAATCAATTTTTTTTTGTACATATGAAAAGTAGAGGAAAATTTTGGAATAAATATTATATAGTGAATCAAAAAATGCAAGAAATAAAATATTATGTATGAATGAAATCAATTATTGTTCTGGTTTTTTATAATTGAAGAGGCTCTCAATACATAACTTTAGTTTAAGGTAGGAAAAGTATCATGTATGTATATCACATATGTATTTGAATGTGGTGTATCTTTAAAGGTTAGAACTCCCAATTACTGTCAACGCTGTGACCGCTGGCATTTGATAATTTTATGTTTTGTTTTGTTGCAATAGTGCAGTAGTAATATAAGAAGGTCGGCCAAAATAAAGTATTTAAAAGAGTTGACCAAACAGTAGGTTAGGTCAACCAACATTATTTCTGAGTAAAACTGTAAAATTGCTAGGATCGAAGCCTTCAATCTTATTTTCAAAACATGATTTAACATTTTTTAAAGTTAAATGAACAGTTTTTAAATTTGACTGGTAGATTTAAACCAAAGAATTATATTTTGTTCTCTTTGGCATTTACTTTTTTTAAGTTTTAAAATATCTATAATGGACTCATCATCAGGTTTAATTAATAATGTTAAATGAAATATATAAATTTGAAACTAAACTTAAAAATTTTATTAAAGGTTAATGGCATCTACAATACTGTCTGAGGTGGTTTAATGGGAAGGTCTAATTTTGAGTGACTGACTGGTTCAAGTATAGTGACTCGCAAATAGTACAAGTTATGTTGCAGCTGTCTAATTCCTGTAGAAATCAGAACTTTTTAGTCACGTGATCTCGTGGCTGGAAAAATTTGATTTCAACATACATACGGACAGACAGACCCTTTTACACTCTCGTGTAAATGGTATAATAATTATCATAACACGATCTCACGTGACCATACAATTATAACTAATTACATATAGTCATTATACAACTATTTTAATTATCTTGGCTGATCGCTCAAAGTAAACTACCACATTAACCATAGTATGACTTCAAATGAAATATAAAATCTGTTTTTAAAATATAAGTATTATTATCTTTTTTATATACATTATATTGATGGTACACAATTTCTTTAATACGATATTCTTTGACTTTTTAATATTTTATTTATTTAATTATTTATATTTTAAATATTTTTTTAAATGTTTACATATTTTCTATTTATATATTTCAAAATCCTAAATCAATACAAAAATTCTTCAATGAAAATAATATTATTAAAGGCTTTCGCATCTTGATTGCGTTGCAACTATACTATTGTTGCACCTCACCTAATATTTTATGCTGTATGTGGTATTAATAATGTAAAAAATGAGCGTTACTCTCATGTCTGTAAATGTGCTTTCATATAAGTTACTATTTTGAAACATAAAATAGTACTTAATTAAAAAATACTCAAACTCATTTCTTAACTTATTTATTTATTTTTATTAACAATAATTTAAAAGTGTTTATTTTTACTCCTTAAAAACCATTTGGTTGTAATTGAAAAGTAATTTTTCACAGCTATTTTTTACGCGAGCACGTAAACTCCTCCCTCAGTAGATAGTAATTTAATATTAGCTACACTTACCAGCCAAATACTTATTCTCTGTTAAAAAAAAAATTTAAATATTTATTGGAAAATTGTGTTTCAAATTACTTGTTTTATTTATGCTCATACTCACTAGGGGAGATCCAAAATACATGTATTGAACTGCTTTGTTGAACACGTTCTCTTGCTGCTTATTTTGTGTGAAGTGAGGACAGACTAATTTAATGGCATTACTTTTTAATTTATAACAGTTCAGCAATACGCCCTAAATTACCAATTACGAATTGTGTATTCGCTGTAGGAAATGATAAAGTGCGATGAATAACAATGCTAAATTGGTTACATTTACGGAAAGAAAACAAAACAAAGACAACGAATTGTTACAGCAATTACATGTACATTTGCAGGCACCCACTCATACAGATCATGAAGAAAATTAAGAGATGGAATTTAAAAATTTTATTTATATAAAAAATTAACTAGAAAACACTTATACTTGCATTAGGTTAAATAAAATGTTAAAGTATTCAGTATACAAATTTTAACAAACACTTAAGTTTATTTAAATATTGTAATAATTCACGAAACATTGAAATATATGGTCATATTACTCGGCATTTATAAATGTATTCACCTTTGCCGGACATCCTCACATTAAAGATTTTACACTTGCTTCCTTTAGCGTTTTGAACAAAGTGGCCCACTTACGTTTATTATCATCCATTGCCGATGCAACATGCGTTTTTAAATATTTTCAATAACTTTAGTTAGGCCGGAGATCTGAATAGTTAATCATTTTGGTAACTTCATTATAGTTCAAAGTAGAATTTAAGAATTTCTACATTTTTTACAATTGGAAACTACTTTCTTATGAACAGTTGTGCTATTATGAAATTTCTGTAAAAACCTACTAGTAGTAAAAGTGAAAAGTTTTAGGCGTTACTAGTGATTGTATGAAAAAGTTTATAAATATAGAATTTGTGAATAGGGAAACGGATTGAACAATATATGTCAGAGTGTCTACTTTAAGCATCCATATGTAGCACATACCCTTTAATTTTTAAAAAAATAGTTGAGAGAAAATTGGTTTTGTAAGCCAGCAAAATCGGTCTTAATACTATCTGCTGAGATATACGCACAAAAAAAAAGACTGCTTACGATTTTCCACGATTTTTTTGCATAAGTTATATCCTGTAGCAATATTCAAAAACTTGCTTTGGTTGGAGGCAAACCTGCAGCCTATTAGAACAGAAATAAGTGAGCGGTAATGGAGTTGAATAGATCACGTCCTCTGTAAACCAGACGATGATTTTGCCAAGACATGCCAAGAATAGAACCCGCAGGGAAGCAGACAAGTCGGAAGACAAGCGCATACCTGGAAGTGATAACAGACAACAGAACTTTTAATATTACCACTGTTGCCAACTTTTTCCAAAAGAATATCGCTAAAACAAGTAGAAAATAGCTAGAAAATAGCTAAAAATAAAAAATTATCAAAATTTTAGCGATAAATCGCTAATTATTTATTTTTCAAATTTTGGCATAAATATAAAAAAATAGCCAAGTGTTCGTTCATTTTTTTTATTGCGCGGAAAATTTAGCGTTTTATCGCTAAGTTTTTCTTATATAATGACAAAAGGAAAAAAAGAAAAGTATAGTAATTTTTATTACGAAGGCAGCTTTTATTAATTACATTTTAATGCATAATTTACATATGTATGAAGGTATGTAAAAAAATTCATGAAATATACGTACGCATATGTACGTTTTATTTAAATTAAAAAAATTACATTTATAAAGTATTACTAATTACGTTATATTTATAATATGCATACTAAAAACATTTTTGGATTTCTTCACTAAAAGTCTAAAGCCAATTCTCTATATTCTCGCTTTCACATGTAAAATTATAATCTAGTTTCTTTAGTGTTGATTTAAATATATCGTAATTGAAGCTGTCGCATCGGCCACTTCAGCCAAGCTTAGAAATGTTAACACAATTTGTTGTTTTTTCGGTACTGAAAATAATTATTAAAATATATCAAAAAGAATATTTATTTTAAATTTATGTACCACTTGATGACACCAACGTCTATTGATTAATTTCCTAATACACTATATCTAGAACCTGATACATCGTTTCTAACTTCCATTAAGAGATGGGTCACTAAAACATTTTTATTTATCGCTAAGCATTTGGTTCTATGAATACGGTTTTTAATCGTTCCATCGAAATCTTTTTTACATAAATCACTCAGGTGATCATTTAAATTAATTGACGTATGTTGAGATATAAATGAAGCCTTCTTTTAATTTAAATTTTTTCTAATATAACCCTTTCACCGATGCAGATGACTTGTGTTTGTACAATTTTGCAGACAGAGAGCACCTGCATCAATATCCTTTTGTATCGTCTTTTTAATCTTGCATTACCCAGGACTTAAACTTTTAATGGCTTAACCATTCACAAGATTTTGATTTTATAATTTTTTTTTGCAATATTTCTAATTTCTTTCAAGCAATTTTTAAATAGTTTTTTTTTTGTATAATTCACAAACTTAAAACTCAAATATTATTTGAGCTAAATATAAACTTTGCAAGATAAATTTGGTTTTTGAATGTTAATGTACGTGGTTTTTGGCTTTTAGATGCCATAACCTGTATTAAAAAGTGTATAGAAAATAGCATTCGCCTTACAAATGAATTGGTAGCTACTCTTTAAGAATGTATACAACAAATGTATTTAAAACACGTTAAAAACTAACATCGCAAAAGACGCTAGATTTCCCGCTAATAGCTAAATCATATTTTTTCCCGCAAAAAATGTTTAAAAATCGCTAGATTTGACGAGAAAATAGCTGAAATGGCAACAGTGGATATTACGTATGAATTGGAGCGAGGTAAAAAATTTAGCCGGGATTACTGAAGCCACCTTGTTATGGCTCTATGCTGCCTCTAGGATTGAAAAGAACATATATACAAAAGTATGTTATTATTTATATGCATGATATGTGCCATTGAGTATTCGCAGGAAGTTTTGGAGAAATCAGTCATTAGTCAATCAACAGTTTAAGGTAAAAGTAATTTTAAAAAATATTCTTTTGAAAATATATCAAGTTTCCAAAGCTCACAGTGAACTTTGATACAATATATTGAAACAAAATTATAAGCCGAAGTCTCAAAAACTAATCCGGAAAATAACTTACAAGCGCAAATCAATTTTTTTCTGCTTCAAAACGGCGTTGCAAAAAAAACCCGGATATGGCAACAAATAAAAGGGCCTCAATATGGCAACAAATAAAAGGTCTTGACTATAAGACTATTCATAACTATGTAAAAGAATTATAATCTTGAATTCGTCCAAAAGAAAATAGCAGTTCTTAACCCTATCAATAATAGAGTTTGACTAATAGAATGAAGTTGGAGTCCAAAGCAAAATTGCCAATATATATTTTCGATAAAAAATTTTTTTTTTAACATTTTAGTTTAATTTAGCAACACTTATTCATGTAGTTGTGTAGCTGCAATTGTGTATGTGTTTAATATATTACCTTTAGAGGCTACGTTAGCTGTTCATTGAGAGAATGAGACCGCACCGTTAATTTAACCTAAAATCATAGTTTGTTTAGAAGAATAAAAACATATCATATGATTTTGTTTTTAACTTCAACACACAGATAATTAATAAGTTGTGGCAAACGAATTTATTGTTGTCATTTGAAGGGTTTAGTTGTGATAGAGTAATTTACTGATTGTTTTTAGAGAATTCTTCTGCTGAATTTTATTGTTTAATCTTTACTTATCAATAACGATTCAATGATCACAAAAGTAAAATATGATATCAACTTAATAGCTTCGGCTAATCCATCTTTAAATGTTGAAATTTGCAGAAAGGAGGAATTTGTAAAAATTTATTTGTTTCTCTCTTTATTTGTTTAGGCTCAAAAATGCACTACGAAAAAAAATTTGTCGTAATTCAGAAGGAATATTTTATTTTGCTGGTGTCTAGCTGCAATCTGTTCTTCAAAGCTGATTAGGTTTTTTACTACTAAGGACACTGTAACTACTCAGACAAAAAAGCGGTACGAGGCTGTCCCGACCCTTTGATGGAGGTATGCCAAAATCAATAAAACATACAGCTGTTTACCAAATTTACATTGTCGTCATATTATTTAAATGATAACGGCAAATGAGCGTTTTTCGATTTTTTTAATTTAGTCACAAAATTGTACATACTAATTTACAATATTGATCTGATGCTAATGAACTAAAAATATAGAATAATGGAGCAGCATCTGTTATTAGTATTTACCATTTTTACCTGTAGTTGGAGCTGTGAACACATCCGTGTGAGGCTGATTTTTCTTTGCTGCCACAAAGCTGAAAAATCAGGGGCTCTTCATTTCTTTTCGGATTAAATTTTCTAGAAGGAGTTAAAGCCTCTTTTCTAATTATTTTTTATAAATTTTTTGACTCTAATGTGATTCAAGCCTAGGGTACTTTGGTTTCGAAGGTTTGCGCTTTAACCATGCCGCCAACATAATTTTTATACATATATTTGTTAATTTAATAATTTTATATTTGTCTAATATCAACAAGGTACTGAAAAATAAGGACCGTATTATCTCATACACCGTATTGTAGGGGTAAAGGTTTCGCGTAATCACAACATTACCAAACTAAAGTCGTTTAATTCTATTAGGAGTGCAGTGCTTCTTGAGGACAATTGCAGATACAACAAAAAGAAACTTAGGTTGTGTGTTTTTATCTACAGTTTTGTTACGGTACAGCATTTTTGGAAGAGTAAAATATTTTTGTTTACAAGGTCATGATGGTGCATAATATATTAAGAAAAGAATTAGTTTCTGCATGAGTATTTGCTTTGGTGCGCATTCTTTAACTTGCAATTTACAACAAACGTTTCGAAACTTTTTACTAAAACAAATTTTATTTTAAAAAAGTATCGCGATTAAAATTTTTCTTTTTTCAAATATTTTACAAAATTGTGTTGAAAAATACGCAGTAAAAGTTGAAATTACGCAGTAAAATAAAACACAAACGAACCGATTCAGTATTTCAATGACTTTATTCAACAAAGAGTAGATAACGAGTGAGTAAAATAATTAACAAAGGAAAACATTAAAAGATAAATTACATAGTTGCATAATGTATGTATGTATGCCACTCAATTCACTAAAGTAGAGTTGGTATTTCAACAAATTGTTTCTAAAAAAAGAAACAAATATTTTTCATAATTTTTCCCTTTATTGCCAGCAGTATTTTTCTACTTTACTTTTTTAATCCTTATTAATCACTAGCCAAACCCAGCGCGCGTTGCTACGCCGCTTAATGAATCGAAATGCATTCTGAATTTTAATTGAATATCAAGTGCAAAAACCTAAAAATTATAATTGTTTTTATGGGCGTGGCCCTGCCCACTTTTCTAATCACGAAATTATTTAGTCATGACAGCTCAATATGTGTGCAAAGTTTCAGAGAAATCGGTCCAGTGCAAGTACCTCAAAATTAAAACTTTTTTAGGGTCGTGGCCCCGCCCACTTTTCTTATCACGAAATTATTTATTCATGACAGCTCGATGTGTGTGCAAAGTTTCGGAAAAATCGGTTAAGTGCAAGTAGCTAAAACTGATAACTAATTTTTATGGGCGTGGCCCCGCCCACTTTTTTCCACCCATAAACACTTCCTGGTATGTGTACAACAACTTGCCAACGTTTGAGTCCGATCGGTTTTACAGTTTCAGAGTCTATAGCTAACACACACACACACACACACAGAGTTTCACTTTTATATATATATATAGATATAGATTTACTATTTGTTGTATTATATTTACCATTTAGTTAATTTCTGTCTGTGCATTTTGTTCTGTGGCAAACTTTTATGACTAATATTTTTAGCTTTTTAGAAAGCAGGTAACATTTATGTATTTATTTAATATATCATGTTTTTTCATATGCATAGAAAGTTCTTGAAAACTTTTTGCTAGTAATATTTCTCTAACACAAATAGAAGTTTGAAATTTTATTTAAAACAAGTAAGAGCGCTATATTCGGCCGTGCCGAATCTTATATACCCTTCACAACGTGTAGTCATGCAATAACAGTAGTTTGTATCACCATTCATCTCATATGAAATACGTACATACATATAAAAAATATACATATATAAAAAACATCCCATTGTAAAATTATAAATTTACGTATGTATGTTAAAAAAAAAAATTAAAAAAAAATTTTAAAAAAAAAATTTAAAAAAAAAATTTTAAAAAAAATTAAAAAAAAAATTTTAAAAAAAAAAATTTTAAAAAAGTAATTAAAATATATAAAATTAATATAAAACAAAAAAAAAATAAAAAAAAAAAATTAAAAAAAAAATAATAAAAATATAAATAATATATTAAATAAAAAATAAAAAAAAAAATAAAAAAAAAATTAAAAAAAAAAAATAAAAAAAAAATTTTTAAAATATAAAAAAATTTTTTTTTTGGCTCAGCTGGGATTCGATCCCACGTTTACTTTAGCCAATATACAAGTTTGTATGTATGTATGTTGTTGTTGTAATGTTGTTTTTGTGAAAAAAAAATCGAGGTGGTCCCGAATATTTCTGATATTTTAATACCTCACCCGGGTCCGAGTGATGTCGGGGGGCTTCAAAAAGTTGATTTCAACATACACACGGACAGACGGTCAGACGGACAGACGGACAGACGGACAGACTGACAGAGCTTAATCGACTTCCCTATTCATAAGCTTTCAGAAAATATATACTTTATGGGGTCGGAAATGAAAATTGTAGAAATTTCACACGGAATGACAAACCTATATATACCCTTTTTCACTGTGTGAAGGGTATAAAAATAATAATGTTGCTTACAAATTACTTATTCTGAGTTTTGTTTTATGAAAAATTAGTTTTACATTTTATTTCATTGTAGTTGTTGCTATTGCTGTTAGCATTTCATTTTTGTGTTATTAAATGGAAAAACTTTTTCCATTTGCATTTGTTTATTGTCAATTGTAAGTCATGCTACGATAACAAACAACTAAATATGAAAAGATAAATATATAAATTATTTTCTCTGTCGAGTAGCCATGGACGTAGTACGTGCCTACATGTTCAGCGAATGAGAGGCAATATTTTTAAAATTTCTAGGAGAACAAAAATTATCAAATATTTTTAATGAATTTCAACTTATTTACAAATAACGACAAATAGAGATGATTATAGACTCTTGAGAATATTATGTAGCTACGCCTGTGGAAAAAATATCAACAACAATATAAATGTTGGTTAATAGGATTCATAAGCCACCTGTTTGAGGAAACAACAAAGACAACAGTAAATTTCAAAACATAAATAATAAAAGAAAAAAGAAAACGAAGAACAAACAAAACATTTGACAAAACCCTGACCTTTTCTTCATACCAAAGCCAAAGGCACTTAAAGAATGCAAGTTTTTTTGTTGTGCCGAGAATTTAAACGAATTTCTTGAAAGTTGGTATTAAATATTTAATTGGAAATATTTCAGTGCAACTTTTTCTACAAACCACAGATTAATTTTTTTTATTATTCAAAATTTGTAACATATTTTTTTCTATTGAAATTGATTTTTTTTTTTTAATCTACTAGCATTTTACGCACAAAAAATCCTTGTTAAGCTTTAAGTTTCACTAATAATGTCTGAAGTCTCTAGCATTTTTAAACCATGGAAGTATATATCGTACACTCTTCCTCTTAATAGGCACAACCACAAATTAACCAGTTTTTGATTACACTTAACATTAACCATTATATGTGGTAAATAGCAAACACTAACGTAATTACGATGTTATTTTGAACATAGAGTTGTGTAATTAGAATTAAATACAATAATGTATTTACAGTACCGTTTAACTTTAAAGTAAAACGTTATTGATGTTTAACAGTTTTAGTTAAAAAGTTTGTATTAAAATAAATATATTAATAATTTCTTCTTCTGATCTAATTGAAGAGTGAAGGTAAAAAGTGTTCAGCCATTTCATCATGGAGAAACTTACAAACGAACAACGACTGCAAATCGTTGAAATTTATTATTAAAATTCGTGCTCTGTGTCGTCATAATCGAACTAGTGAATTAGCAATGAATGAATCAACTGTCGCATTTGGGTTGAAGATTAGCCACATGCCGTACAAGAGTAACCGATGCATTCCGAAAAAACGACAGGTTGGTATGGTTTATGGGTTGGTGGCATAATCGATCCATTTTTCTTCAAAGACGACCGTGGAAGAAATGTTACTGTCAACGGCGAACAATATCGAGCCATTATACGCGACTCAATTTTGCCCCAATTGGCTGAGTCGAACTTGGTTGATATGTGATTTCAACAAGACGGTGTCACATGCCACACAGCTCGTGAAACCATCTCTCGAAATGGCCCTGTGAGTAGGCCGCCAAGATCACGTTTACTGACGCCTCTTGACTATTTCTTACGGGGTTATGTGAAGTCGTTAATCTATGTCGACAAGCCAAATACGATTAAAGCCGTAGAGTATAACATAAAACGTGTTATTCTTGGAATACAGGCCGAAATGCTCGAAAAAGTAATGCAATAGTGGACCTTAAGAATGGACATTTGAACCGGAGCCAAGGGCAATATTTACATGAAGTTATTTTTCAAAAGTAAATGGCAAGTCCAAGTTATTGATTCTAATAAAAATTTTGAATATATGATGCAAATTTTACTAGGTTAGGTTGAAAAGAAGGGGCACTAAAAGCCCAGACTCATGACAGGTATACACTTATGCCCAGTTGGCATGTTGTGCGCTCCATGTGGGAACCGGAATTCCCAATTTAAAACCATCATAATTTCCCATAATTAAATATCGGACTAGTTCAAGAACTCATTCCCCTCAATGTAATTCCTTATGGATCTCCAGTTTGAGTTCCCCAGGTACTCCAAATTCGGCATAGTATCCACTGTAAAATTTTCGCGTGTAATATGCCCAAACGCCAGACAATGACAGAGATAGTGTATCAAAGTCTCATCCTCTTCCTCGCAGGCTCTGCATGCTGTCTCTTCAGGGGCCGAATTATGGCATTCGAACGTGATCGAAATTGTAAAATTCTTATTAGAATCTCTATACCTAAAGCACAGCGAACTCGATCGTTCAAGTAAAATTTCGATCGTGATCGAATGCCGTAATTCGGCCCCAGATATTTTCATGCGAGCTAGATGAGTTCTCAACTCCGTATGACCTGTAATCACACTAGTAAGTCTCATAAGTGTTGGTCTATTCAGTAAAAAATTTTACTAAACTACGCTTAAAAAATCACGCTTTATTATAAATATATTCTATGATTGCATACAACTTTATATGTTTACTGAATGTTTCATTTTATCATCATTATTTATGTAATTCCATAAAATTATAATAAAATATTTTCATTCTCTGGATTTTAAAAACAATATCACGCAATCATAAAATAATTTAAATTTATCATAATATGACTTCATACAACAATAAAATCAAATGTCGTAAATAATATACAGAATGTCTCATTTATAAAAATGAGCCGGGTTAATAAAGGGTTTATAAAACTGATTTTCTATGGGTTATTAATTTATAGCATTTTTCGTTTAAATTAGACCTTTTTCAAATCAACAAATTTTTTTTTTTTAAACAAACAAAATTTTTTTAAAATTAAAAAATCTTGTTTAAAATAAACGAAACATTATTCAAAATAAACAAAATTTTATTCGAATACAGTCAAATCATTTTTTTTTTTAATTAAATTAATGAAGAGCTTGCCCAATCGCCACTTTAGTAATTTGGGTGATCATATCCATCATATAGTTCGCATAATCATTTCATTGATTTGTGAGATTATATTCTTACTTATACTTACTAAGTTACGCTTAGTGGCAATATCACTTAATATTGATCAGGAATGGAATTTTAGCTTAGAAAATTATTTCTCTGTCGAGATTAGAATAGGTATAACAGGTGGCACAAATTTAAGTGTACTTTAACTATTGTCCATAATGTTTCGTATTTCTTGGGATTAATAGATTCTAGCATTATTCAAAATTAAAAATCAATTTTTGTGACTCTGAGCTGCCTTTAATTTTATACAAGAGCTCCCGCAGAAATAAAGGCCGGGTTAAGTCACACGATCGCGTTAGATAATTAAGTACGATATATGAGATAGTGTTATTGAGAATTAAATTTAGTTGATCCCTAACATGGTGCAAATTAACGACGGTAATTTGAGTAATCAAATACTTCACACATATTTTACATTTGAATATTAAAAATTAAAAATAAAATTTTGCGAATGACCTAATCAACAGCTTGTTTTATTATATTTTTTAAACATGCAATCAATATCATAAATATAAATTATAAATATATCTGGATAAAAAAATCTGACATATTACAAGCTACCACCGGCACCACTTCTTCACTATATAAATTCTTTAAACATATGTGGGTATAAGTATGTGTGTATGTATAACGTGCTGATGTTACCTGAGTTGGTGGCAACATTATCATTAAATAGCACGTGCCGCTGGGTGATTTTGTTTCGCTGCTGTTTATGTATCCACGCTCATAGGATGAGTATGTTGAGATTAAATTATACTTCTTCTTTACCTTATTTTTCTCTCTCTCTCCGTATCACTCTTTCTTTCAAAGTCTTTGGTTTTATGATACATAACCATAATGTGATAGAACGTGAAAAAAAACAACTGCACCACTACAATTCACTTAAACCTACTATCCGCAAACGGCTAAACATATATATAGACACCTGCAGAGACTTACTACCTACAAAATACTTCTATATTTATGTATACAGAATACTACACTCAAGTGGTAAAATGTATCAAGTGGCAATCAGCAATGTTTACAATATATCTTGTTATTGTTATTGTTTCTAATGTTTATTTGTATCATGTTTGTCAAATGTGTGTGTGTGTGTGTTGGTGTAGAATGTTTATATTTGTTCTTGTTTATTTTACAGTTATTGTTGTTATGCTTGATGTCTCTAAATTCAAGTGCTAAAAATTAAAAAAAATAATAATAATAAAACCTGAATATTATCTGGTATTGAAAGTGAATCTCCGTAGTGGTAGCAGGATTTTAAAACATTAAAAGATTAAAATAAAAAATTCTCATGCCATAACATTTCTACAAAGATTTAAATTATCGATTATTTGTCTAAACAATAGTCGAAATATCGATAAAATTTATATTTAAAATTATAGTTATCGATAAAATATTTACAGAAAAGTCAATTTATCGATAACTTTTTTACAAAACAGTCTAGTGATCGATAATTTCTCTATATAACAGTCAATATACGATCATTTCTCTTAAAGACTGTCGTGTTATTTATACACACATGTAGAGGGAAGATCGACTTTTCTAAGAACAATTTAAGTTGTCGATAATTTATCTAAAGAAAAGCCAAAATATCAATAATTTTTCTTTATAAACGTCAATTTATTGATGATTTTATTAAAGAGCAGTTAAGTTATTGAAAAAAAATTTTTTTTTAAAGTCAAGCCACCAATAACTTTTCAACAAAGTCGTCAAGTTATCGATAATTTTTGTATGATACAGTCGGGTTATCGAAAAGGTTTCTAAAAATAATTTAGTTGTCAATAACTTTTATTTGTTAAGTTGAAGTTATCGATAACTTCTCTTAAAAATACCAGCTATCGATAATTTATCTATAGAAAATTAAATTTATAAAAATACAACAGTCAAATAAGTAAAAGCATATCTATATAAAAGTAAACTATAGAAAAAAAAAAACAATAAAGTTATCGAAAACTTTTCTATAGAACAGCCAAATTATCCATAACTTTTCTATAGAACAGACCAGTTATCGAAAAATGTTCTAAGAAACAGTCAGGATATCGATAACTGTTTTAGGTAGTAGCTAAGTTATCGAAAAATTGTGCATAGAAACGACAACTTGTGGACATATTTTCTATAGAGTAGTATGTTATCGATAATCCTACTATGAAGCGTTTAAGTTGTCCATAACTTTTTTGTATAACAAGCTTAAGTACCGCCAACTTCTCAATACATAAACCGAATAGGATCATTGTTGTATTTAATACGTTCTTTGGTCGTTTTCAAAACCATTATATAAAAATGTAAAGCGAATAGTATTTCTTGAATATCTTTTTACTCTTTGTTTTTACCTTGTAAAATTTGTATTATTTTTTCATTTAGCAGCTACCTTTTATAAGCAAAGAGATGACTCACCTAAAAATAAAAGAGAAAAGATTTCATTAGGAAATTGTAGCATTTTTAGATAAATATAATAATTTTTTCTTCATTTTTGCTAAATAATCCCAGTTTTTAGTTTGAAATTTTTTGTTTTTATCTCAAAAATCTTTAAAAGGTTTTAGTTCCATTTTAAAAGTGTTCAAAGTGTTTATTTCAAATGTCAATTTGAACCCTAATCTAAAGTGTTTTTTTTTCATTCGAGTCTTAAGCAACAGTTTGACATAAATTGTTTTTATCTTTAATTGTAATCAGCTTAAGAAATAATGTCGAAAAAATAATTTCAAGCTGGTTTCCTTAAAATACAAAAGAAATGATAAAAAATCTTTAAAATTATGGATGGCTTAAATACAAATAAGGAAAGCCACTTACGTTACCTTTTTGTTGGCATTACATAATGCCAGCTAATTGATTTTTAATATAATTTTTAAATGCTCGTCACTGGCTTTGTTACAATCATACAACAAGTCGAACACATATAGCGAGTAAGTGAAGCAACACACATTAGAGCTATCAAACTTTACTAGATACTTTTCATTACTCAATCCTACCCATTTGGTTACTTGATACTAATCAATAATTTTAATTTTTTTTTCAAATTGAAAATTTCGATATAGTTAGACTATATGTTCTTATATAAAATATTCTTTTAAAAGTAAGTGAAACTAAAAATAATATAACTGTTTATACAAAACTTTTAATAAAAATAAAAATTTTAATTTTAAAATACATTTGGGGGATTCACAATAGTGCCATAACATCATATGTCCTATAATAATAGCATACAAAATTAAGACTATTGTGAACAACCCCTCATAATTAAGTGTGCTATTTTTAATTTAGATCAGCTGATGTAAAACAATTATAAAAATAAATATTTTCTTTCATAATGCCAAAAAAGAAGTGAATAAAATCAAAATAATAGCCAGTTTGTGCGAAAAGTACATATTAGATGTTGTAATGGCAGACTTAAGTAAATAAACAACATTTTCCATTTTTCAGTTTTGCCGCAAATCACAAATAAATTTAATTTTGTTTGATAAACAAAAACAGCAGAGTCCTTAGCCGATCTTATTGGACGCCGCCAGTGATTTGTTATCAAAAATTAGCAACTGCGCTTAAATTTGGATGTCGGCCTGATAAAATTATACAATGAACGGCGACGACTTACAAAAACTATTGCAGGTTGGCTTAGCCGTTTAGCACAAGTTTCTGCTTATTAAATACGACAGCACAATAAACATAGCGTACAAAGTTCTATTATTATCAGACACTTTTTGTTTCAAAAGCAACAACAATATTTTTAAACCATTGTAAAATTTTAGAAAAATATGACAATATGACATGGTAAGACACGTTGTGAATCACCCAATATAGTATTATACCAAATACATGCAATATTACACCTAAAGTATTAAAGCTTTCAACAGCTTTTTCTTGAATTAATTCCACAAATACAGTTTTTAAAGTATCAGATAACCATATTTTTATTATTGAGTACCAAACATATAAGCAATTACTCGGTACTTAGTACTCAATATTTCAATATCTTTGTCAGCACTTGTACAAATATATAATTAGCACAACAATGAATACAAATAAAACATACTTATTTTCTTATTAATAATCTTCTAAACATTTGAATAGCGTGATGGTGGTGGGAGCAGTGTAAACAAAAATACAAAATTTCAATATAACCATGACATTTTGACAGTTATTTTCTTAAAAAAAAAAAAATCAGTTGTTAAATTTCACCCTTGTCTTTTGACGATCTACTGGAGTAATAAAGATGTAAAAAAGAAAAATTTATGATTAAATACCACTAATTGTTTTATTACTCTATTGTTGCTTTTGTGGTAAGTGTTGCGCTTGACGACACAACAAATCGCGTTTTAATGATTTACCACCATTATCATCGTCATCAAAGAAACAGACGCACTTGCATACTAACCGTTGCTTCTTGGTATATGTATGTATGTGTGTATGATTATCATGTGTAGATATTAATGATGCATATATGCAAGTTTGTTGGTGCCTCTCTAGACAGCGTAACATATGTTGACTTATAAATGTAATAATGATAAATGATAATATAGATGATAAACTTTTTTAAGAATTTTAGCGAAAGATAGCAAATATAGAAATAAAAGTATTTAATATTTCCTTTATTTTTATTAAATCAAAAATGATTTTAAGCATAAACTAAGAAAAAAAAGGAATAATAATAATAAGTAACAGTGCTATATTCGGCCGTGCCGAATCTTATATACCCTTCACAACGTGTAGTCATGCAATAACAATGGTTTGTATCACCATTCATATCATATAAAATACGTACATACATGTAAAAAACATACATAAAAAATGATTTAAAAACAATAAAAAAAAAAAAATTAAAAAAAATTTTTTTTTAAAAATTTAAAAAAAAAATTAAAAAAAATAATAATAAAATATAAATAATATATTAAATCAAATAAGATTTTTTTGGCTAAGCTGGAATTCGATGCCTCGTCTAATTTAACCAGTATGTATGTAGGTTGTTTTTGTAATTGTGAAAGAAAAAAAACCAAGGTGGTCGTGGTTTTTTGCTCATATCTCAGAAAGTTATGGGGCGATTGTGCTGAATTTCAATAGCGATTCATTCCTGAAAATTTCCAAGAGACTGATACCATACACAGATCTGAGGAACATATAGTTGCTTCTAAAAGTTGATTTCAACCAACACACGCACAGACGGACAAACGGTCAGGGCTTAATCGACTCCTCTATTCATAAGCTTTCAGAAAATATATACTTTATGGGGTCGGAAATGAAAATTGTAGAAATTACAAACGGAATGACAAAGCTATATATACCCTTGTGCACCACAGGTGAAGGGTATAAAAATAACTTGATTTTCTACAGAAAAGCAAACGACAATTTGAGTTGTCAAAACGTGATGTTTTTAATAAAGATCAACTGATAACTTCACTTTGATATAGAAGGTTTATCGATGACTTGACTTTTCTAAAGAACTCTTATCGGTTAATTGATTTTTCTGTGTTAGGGTTATCTACAGCTTGATTTTTTTATTTAATTTTTAAATTAAAATTATCGATAACTCAACTATCAAAATTTTTTCTTTTTTGATTTGTCTGTAAAAAAATATTACTTGTATTTTCTATAAAAAAAGTTATCAATAACTCGACTTTTATATAAAAAGTTTTCGTAAACCTGACTTTTCTATATAAAATGTATCGATAACTACACTTTTCTATAAAAATTATCGTTGTCCTAATTTGCCTATAAAAATATTATCGATATGTTTACACGCCTATGAAAAGTAAGTTAATTAACTATTTAACAAAAAAGTTATCGATACCTTAATTTGTTTATCGAAAACTAAAATTGTATTTACAATAGTCATCAATAACTTGATTTTTCTATAAAAAAAAGTAAGAGATAAGTTGTTTTTTCTATTGAAAGCTATCGATTTTTCTTGATTTTTTTTTGTAAACACATTTTTAATCACTTGACTTTGTTGTAGGCATGTTATCCATAATATGAACTAAATAATGTGAAATAAGAAGAAAATATTACCGATAACATAATTGTTGCAAACAAGTTATCACTACTAAGATCTTTTTATATTTGCTAAAATTGTTCTTCAGGCTAACATTATTATTTCATAGAAAATATATCTATAATTTCACTTTTCCAAAGCAAAACGTTCCAAATTCGAGATTTTAATTTATGTGTAAAAAAATTGATACAATTTTCAAATAATTTTCCATAATATTTTTTAACAATCATAATCGGTTTAAATTGTTATACCGCATGTTGTGCTCATGTTCGACATCATCAACTACAACAAACAGACTTTTTCATCACGTGCCAATTTTTTAACTCTCTAAATACACCAACGTGCACGAATGTCTGTGAATAAAAGAATAAGGTAAAAGAAACATATGCCAACTAACTAATCATGTTGCATGTTTTTATTATAAATTTTCCTCTGTACAATCTTAGTTGTTGTTGGTAGTAATTTTTTGTAAGTATTTTTTGTTGTCGGTATTGTAGTTATTTGACTTCAAACCTTTTTTTTAATACATTTTTTTCTAGCTTTTAATTAAAACCTTAGATACATATTTTTTAATATGTACGTTGCTTAGTGAATGTTTGTTTTCTTTTAATTTTTGTTTTTTGTGGCCCTACTCGACTCTGCATGCAGGCAGTAAGTATGGAAAATATGAGCATACGTAGAGCTAACAAATTGACAGTGGGAATCAATTATAATTGAAGTGATATATTTTAAATGGAATATCGTAGGTGCTCACATGATAAAAAATATTTCAATTTATAATAATGCAGTCAACATGTATTTTTTATACTTAAAAAAAATCTCATATGTGGCCATGTTATGACACTGTTAATATTGACTGTTTTGAAAAGACAAACATTATTTTTGCGAGATATTGGAATATCCTATCATAAGGATAACAGAGAGATTTTTGTTTGTCAAAAAATTATAAAAAAAAATTAAAAATTACTGCAAATAAAATAAATAACTAGGAAAAATAACCACAAACTCAAAAATATATGAAAAGAAAATTTTTAAAAAATTTTTAATTTTAAAAAACAAATAAGAGCTTGACAATAAAATTCTTTACCAGAAGAATGTTTTTTTTTCAATTTACATTACAAAATATTTAACTGTTTTTAATGGAAACATAATTTATGTAAAAGAAAAAACTATTATTTATTTTCTAATTAAAAATTTTAGAAAAATTTTATTTTACAAATAGAAATTAAATAACGTAATTTCTACAAAAAAAAACAAATACTAAAAACAATATTTATCCCAATTTGTTTATAAAACTTTATGCCTTAATTGTGTGCCACTGTTTTGGCTTTCTAATGAATCACAGTCTTCTCTATACGCTTTCTGCCAGCAGTTCCAGTTCGCAGACATTGACATAGATTTTGATTTTTTTTTTTAAATCTTTTTTCACATTTTAATTTTTTACCTACTTTTAACATACATAGTTGTTTTAGGTTTTCATTAAGAGTGTTAAAGTGTCTTTTTATTTCCACACTATTTTCACCTTGTTTCTTTATGATTCTCTTCTGTTTAAAAAAAAGAAAAACTAAAGTAGAAAAATAATTTAAAATGTGAAATTAAGTATTAAAATTCAAGCAAAATTTAAAGAAAAGAACAAATATATTTTGATAAAAATAAATCGGCTTTAAATTTAAATCGAATAAACGGTTTAAATATTTGAAATGAAATCTTTAAATTAGAAAAAATTTTCCCATACATTTTTTTAACTCATATTGAGCTGCGTCTATTGTTTTGTTAAAAAAAACAACTATCTTTCAATCCATTAATAATCAAACAATTGATGTATTTTTTAAGATTATCTACTTCATTAAGCGTTAAATTAAAAATCAAAAAGAACCTACTCAAATGATTTTGTTAACCTCTCAGGCTGAACGACCAACAAATAAAAATTCGATTTCATACATATTTGTAAATATTCAAGTCATCATGCAAAACAGATCAAGAAACAAAAAAATACAAAATAAATAAACGTTACAAAAAAGTTAACACAAGTTAACACAATTTAACATTTAATCATAAGAATTGAACAGAGCAGAAGACACAACAAACCAAAAAAAATAAAAAATTAATAATAAAAAAAAAAAGAAACTAATAATAATACAATTATAGTAATAATAAACCATCATTATTATGAAGGCGAACAAAGAGAAAAAAGTAATAATGAAAATGTAAGAAATGTATAAATGTTTTAATAAAAAAAAAATAAATAAATAAATTGTGAGTATTATTTACTAAACAAAACAATAAAGATTATACTTCTCCACCCAACCGCTTCAAACATTCAAGACAGCTTAACAACACAAGCAATCAAACCAATAGCGTAAATACATATGTACATATTTATTTGTATCTCTACCCAGAGGAATAAAGGAAGCTAATCGTATAAGAAATGCCCCTAAAACAGAAAACAATGCCAACAGTCAGCCAGCAATCTGTTGACGTGCAAAATAATGACAATGAGGGGAAGGTAAGCTTTTATGCAGCAAAAAAAAATACTGATTTGCCTATAAATTGCTACAAAATAAACAAATCAATATCCCTGAATTATAAAGCCGTTTGAAAAATAAGTTGTAGCTTATACGTAACTTTAATACAGATATATCTCAAATGTTTAATTTTGTGAAGTAGAAATAAATAAAAATAACGACTGCAAAAATGTTCAGTTTAACACAGTGGCCTGCCCCTGTAAAGAGTTGTTCCAACCAAACCTAGTGTACAACTCTGATATAAAAAAAAAATAAAATTTCGAGAAAAATCATTCAACTCTTGTTAAGATATTATTGAGATAACTTTCTTTCCACGCAAGCACCAAAAAAAAAACTCAGTTTTTATATAACGAAAAGAACTCGTTAACCTTTTAAATAGGGGTTTTTAAAAAACTTTAATTTACAACTCTCTGAAGTTATTGAAATTTGAAAATTTTATCTCTAACGAGGACTTTGTAAAATTAAAATACACAAGGTTCTGTGTGTAAATTAATTTTTGTTTTCATTTTTTTTTTCTTTTAATTTTCATCCTCTTATAAAATGTAATACAGTCTGGTATAATGGGGTATAAAATGAAAATTTTGATGGTTTTCAACACGCAAGGACAAAATTAATATACTCTACTTTATATTTTGTTGAGGTAAAAATTATCTTCGTTTACAATTTGATTTATATTTCTGGTTCCAATTTTTATATTCGTAGAAACTATCCACTAAAAACAAACCGTCCTTAACATACATTTTTTTTTTTAATTTTTAAAAAGGCCGCTTACAGAGGTACAACCTTGTAACTTATAGATATCGAAGAAATACCTTTGACTTATACAAAAAAAAAAAATCATGTGGTATATCATATTCGAATTTTTCTTAGTTTCTGACACTAATGTCAAACCAGCAATTTTTTAAGTAAATTTAAAATGGTTTAACTAAGTTTTGCTTCTTATTTCTTTTTATACCCTTCACACAGTGAAAAAGGGTATATATAGGTTTGTCATTCCGTGTGAAATTTCTACAATTTTCATTTCCGACCCCATAAAGTATATATTTTCTGAAAGCTTATGAATAGGGGAGTCGATTAAGCCCTGTCAGTCTGTCCGTCTGTCCGTCTGACCGTCTGTCCGTGTGTATGTTGAAATCAACTTGCTTCTTATTTCTTTTTTAATGGATCTTTTGTAAAGTGGAGGCAAGTTTTGTTGACATCAAGGGTTTTTTTTTTTTGGAACGACAAAAGGAATTTATTTCCAAAACCTAAATACTTTACTATCATTCACTTGTAGATCACCTTTTTTTTATTCCAGGACTTATGAATAAGGTAAGGTTATGTAGCATAGGCAGCTGTTATGCAGCTCACATTGTAGACTAGAAATAATGAAATAGAAAGAAAGAGTAATAGATGCAGACCAGTACAGAGTTTCTAACAGGTATCGAACCCGCACACTACTGACTAATCCACCGCGGCACCATAATTAGTCTTTTCCAGAACTTGTGATATGATAAAATTTGAAATTACGAACCTTGTAAGGGGACGAAAGAAACATTTCTGGAATTGTTAGAACAAAAAGTTCTCTATTTTTTTTCTGCGATCAACGATTTGACCGAATCGCATTCCATATGTGTATGGCCTACGCACAACTAATTTTTAAAAATTTCGAGGTGAATGCTACTACAATCATTTATATTGGCTAGCGTAGTATTTATGTTTTGGGCGCCACAATTATCATTATATAAGACTGTAGGAAGAAAAGATTTATCACAGTAACTATCTATAAGAGGCAAAAATGCTCCGGTTGACCTGAAACTAATCGGATTTTTTTTATCTAAACAATAAAAATATTATGGGTGAGACTTAGACATTTCCAATTTTTAACATAAAACCATTCTGTTTTGCCTGTAAAAGTGATTTTGTATGGCACTTACGAGGTTTTTGAGTTGGCTTCATTTTTAATGGTTTTTTTATACCCATCACACAGTGAAAAAGGGTATATATAGGTTTGTCATTCCGTGTGAAATTTCTACAATTTTCATTTCCGACCCCATAAAGTATATATTATCTGAAAACTTATGCATAGGGGAGTCGATTAAGCTCTGTCAGTCTGTCCGTCTGTCCGTGTGTATGTTGAAATCAACTTTTTGAAGCCCACTGACATAGGCTGGACCCTGGTAAGGTATTAAAATATCAGAAATATTCGGGAGTAGATCGGTATTGAAAATCAGAAACATCGGTACATAAACAACTGAGATATGAGCAAAAACCCACGACCACCTCGATTTTTTTTCACAAAAATAACATTACAACAACAACATACATACATACAAACGTGTATACTGGTTAGAGAAAACGTGGCATCGAATCCCAGCTGAGCAAAAAAAAATTTTTTTTTTTAATTTTTTTTATTTTTTTTTTATTTTTTACTTAATATATTATTAATATTTTTATTATTATTTTTTGAATAATTTTTTTTTTTTTTTTTTTTTTGTTTTATATATATTATATATATAATAATTTTTTTTTTAATTTTTTTTTTAAATTTTTTTTTAAATTTTTTTTTAAATTTTTTTTTATTTTTTGTTTTTTTAACATACATACGTGAATTTATAATTTTACAATGGGATGTTTTATATATGTAAGTTTTTATATGTATGTACGTATTTCATATGGGATGAATGGTGACACAAACTACTGTTATTGCATGACTACACGTTGTGAAGGGTATATAAGATTCGGCACGGCCGAATATAGCGCTCTTACTTATTTTATACAAGGTTATAAAGATGAGAATGCAGTTGGGTTAAAAATTTTATTGTTTACCATAAAAACCGAAAAAGTCAATTTCGAAAAAATCGCGTTTAAGTGGCTAGTTTAAGAAGAAATATGTTAAAATTTTGTTAATTTTTTTTTTTTGCCGAACGTAGTGAATTTATTGTCGTATTTGAAAATTATTTTTTTAGCAAAAACTTTTACCTCCCAAGACAAAAAAATCAAAAATATTTATTAAACCAATTTAAAAAGGCGTTCGGAAAACAATTTCGTAATTGCCTTACAAATATACTTTTTATTCAAATGTGTGCGGCTTTTTTGTCAGTGCACAACATGAAATCTATTACCTTACTATACTTCCCATATCCGCTAATATACAACAATTTACTAAGAACAGAACCAACAACAACAAAACACTTAGAAAACATCAAAGAACCTAAATTATGATAAAGAGGAAATTAAGAAGATTTGCTTCAACGCACAAGGAGCAGTAACAGCAAAACCAAAAACACAATATCATAAGTTTAAAAGAAAAAAACAAGAAAAATATTACAAAAACAATAAACGCACTGCATTGTTTTCCAAAAATCGAAACCAAACTACGAAAGAGAAGATGATATAAGTAGCAAAATTAGTTGGTTAAACACACGCACTGTAGTAGAACAACAATACATACCATTCCGTACAATACAAAAACAATAAAATGCATTTAAGTGTGCTGTTTTTATTGTAGCCTGAGCCAAGCATGGAAAATTGAGATTTTATGGTGGTAATGAATTCTATTATGAAAAGGTATTGTTTTGAAACTGAGAGTACTAAAATATTTGTAAATAGTACAAAGTTTTTAATCTCAAAAGTGAAAAGATGGCATAAATTATTAAGTTTATTTGAAAAGGAAAAAAAATATTGTTGTTTATTTTTATGAATATAAAGTAGGAGGGAGGTTATAAATTCCAAGAGTTATAAACCTAATATCCGTAAATACAGTGCGATATTTAAATTAAAAAATGAATAATGTAATAAAGATAAGTGATATAGTTAGTTTTGGTATATTTCAGGTACCTTTTTGGTGGATTTTCTTTAAGCAAATCTGGTCGTTATATTCATCAAAAGAATTAATAAATACCCGAACAACTTGGTAAGTTGTGTATCATGAACAAATATCAAGAATAATAAAGACAAGCATTGTGCATGTATATTGTCACAACAGCAAACAAGTGATTGATTGTTTATATTTTGCTGGTGTGATGCACATGCGCAGAACAAAAAATTTTGTACAATCGGAATGCGTAATTTTGTTTGTATCATTCTTGAGCAAATGTCATTTGTTTAAAGAGAGTTATTTTTGCAAACGACGATTTAATAATGGAACAGAACTGGAGCATTTAATACAATTAATGTATGGAAAAGGTGTTCTACCATGTCATCATGTTTCAAGATTTCGCAATGGTTTAAAAAATAAAAATTCTTTTATTAACACAAAAAGTTTATTAATTATTTATGATATACTGATCTTTTGGTTGAAAAAACCGTTGGTTGGGTTTATAAGGAAGTTTTTATTGTTGTTTCTTATTATATTTAAAATTCTCATATGGCCTAGGAAAAATCTAAATAGAGATTGTAAAATTTTTTAAACTGTTTCATAAGATTTTCAGTTTAAAAGTCTACTGATGATCTGGCTTAGGCATTAGTAAAATGCATATAGACTAGCAAAAGCCCAACTAAAAATAATCTAAATTCATATTTTGTGTTTAGTGCGTTTTAATAAATGTCACAAGTAAACATTAATATTCATTACGTAATATTGAGGCTTTGTTTCGGTTAGACACTTCAGCGTTAGCACTGGGCACAACGCTTACCGCTCTTATTCAGGTTTAGCTGTAACTTGGTTTTTATGTAGTAGTTAACTCTATAATACCCAAAATGTACTTTTCGGATAAATAAGTCATCATTTTATTGGTCTCTACTTTTTGGTAAATACACAGAAATCTTTATTTTTGTAATTACCTATTTTGTTTTTATTGATTTATTTTAAACAGAACACTTAGTTATGGAGGGCAGTTAACAAAAGTTGTCTTTTTTATGTCTTCAATTTATAACAATTGAATTTTGAAGGTATTCTTAAACGAATTCACCAAATATGCCATTTAAAGTCGTTATAATTACAGTGTTTGTAGATTTAGACCGATCTCCTACGGATCAGCGGTAAAATCTATCATCATACCAAGAAGCCATGTTACTATTTATCTAATATGTGTGGAGACAAAACAATATTTTTACTTTCTGTTCCGTGACGATACAGCTAACTTATTTTTTTGTAAATAAAACGCAAAGATGTTGTTAGTTTTTCCATTCCGTTCCATTTCGTTGCGTACTAACCTATTAAAAACTTCGTTACCTCTTAAACGTTAAATGTTTTTAATGTAAACGTGACTAAAGAAGCGAAAAGATGTGTTCACTCTTTTACAAATGCGGTTTTTAAATATGTACTTTTACTTCACTTTACTGTGTAAGAGTACCTTGTAGAGTAAATCAGATAACATTTACTGTTTTCAAAGGATATACCACCATGTCATAATGTTTTAGGATTTCACAATAGTTTTAAAATATTGTTGTTTTCAAGTAAAAACTGTCTACTGCGTATGTGTGTTTGGTATGTTTATTATGCTGTCATAACTATTTATTTATTCAGATACCTGCGGTTATCGGCTAAGAATCTGCTAAGTGGAGTCGTCTGTAATATTTGTAAGCCGCTCTTCCGATATCCGCTCAAAATGATATGTTAACAAAAATTTTGCAAAATCAGCGATTTAAATATGATATATCACACTTAGTTTTAAAAAGTCGTTCACAACGGTGATATTTTTTTATGTTATTTTTTTTTTCAGAACATTTGATTTTAGGACACCTTGTTTGAGCAGTAGTTTTTATACTAGATAAAGTAACTATTGTAGATAATTAAACCAGATAACGCCATGTCATTGAATAACGACAGAAAGTTAAGACTAAGTAAACGCAAATTCAAATAAAAGTGGCAAGCGTTTTTTTTTCTGTCGAAAGTTTCCACGCCCATATAATTTGTTTGCAGCAAACAGAAATTAGGCAGCGGCAATTTTTATAACCAATTAGGTAACGAAGTCGGCTGCTAAAAATTTAGTTATTTTTGTAGTTTGTTATTGTTCAAAACGAGTGGAGATTTAACTAGTTTCAGACCAACATACGGATTTTATCTTAACAGTATGCCTATATTTATTTGGTTTTATTAAAAGTACAGTCAAACTTCCATAACTCGAACTTCTCTAACTCGAATTTTTTCTAACTCGAACTAATTTGCTTGGCAGTAGCGTTAAAAGAAAAAATCACATACAATTTTCCTTCCGTAACTCGAACTTCCATAAGTCGAAGTTCTCCATAACTCAAACAAAAAACATAAACATGAACTCTATAACTCGAAGAATTTTGCTTGTTTCGTTTGTGTCTTGATTTGGTTTGTCTATTCTACGTGCTATTTTTATTTTTTTTTCAAGGAATTACAATTTTTTCCTTTTTGGTTGCGTGAGTATCAGTTCTATGCATAATTTTTTTTTTAATTATTATGGCAACTTAACGTGTTTTAAAATGCTTATCAATTGAAAAAAAAATAAAAACTTATAAAAGACGTCGAAGACGTCGGCAAGCACGGTCTCAACAATTTTCAAAAATAAGGAATCAATTATCAACTCATTTGAATCTGGATTTTGTTTATGTAGTAAAAGAGTTAGTACCCCAAAATTCAAAAAGTCGACAAAGCAGTCCTCGATTGGTTTTCAGCAACGAGAAGCTAAAACATGCATGAGAAACTACTCAAAAGCCAATAAGAAATGATGTAGAAAGTTCTTTCCGAACAATTAAAAATTATTTACAGACAAATAACGCATGCAAATAACTGATATGCACCACAACGCTTTAAGCACATTAGAGTTATTTTTTTACTGAAAATAACAAAATAAAAG